>JAKFHU010000776.1:12110000-14610000 GCA_023783475.1 Daubentonia madagascariensis | reverse complement strand
CTTGGGGGAATCTCGGAAGGCTTCTCAGAGAATGAGCAAAGAAAGAGTCGGTCAGGTGAAGAAAATGGTGAAGAGCCTTATCTTCTAAGTAATGCTAATGAGTTTGGATATTTTCCTAAAGGAAAAGTTGAGATGCTGAAGTGTTTAAAACAGGGTAATTAAACGTTCCATTGTTTTTTTACTTTCATGGCTTTATGTCATACTTGCCAACTGAAATGCCTCATATCTGACTCTGCCTATAAACACCCCCTTCAACTTCTTAAATTCCAAATTGTGATAATTTTATTTTCTGGTGGATATGACCACATCTTACCTGAGTCTCCATTTTGACATAATACATCCTAACTTTTTTTTCAGTTACCTAGATACATATTTTATTTTTCCCAGGTAAGAATTGACTACCAGCTCATTGAGAATGGTGATCATGCCTAACAGGGATTTTTGCATGTAGTAGATTTCCAATCATTATTTAAAAACCCACATTCGTGATTTTAGCACATATGTGTTAGGTGTTTACTATTTGTGCCAAGTACTCAGAGACTCCAAAGTAGAACAGAATACTCTCCCTATGCTCAGGTGCTCGCACTGCAGTGGGTGAAATAGACAAGAGAAATAAGAACAGGGGCAGAGGCATGGTTGTTTTGAAACACAAGTCTTATTGTTATTCAGATATGGGGAGGCCAACAGGTCAGAAGACTGACATTGAAAGGTAGCTTGTTACTCACAGTTCCAGAGAAGAGGGAGCGTGCCACATCATGCAAAGCTACATGGGGAAGTACCAGGGGCGGTCAGGAAGCAGCAGGAGTGTAGGAAAAATGTGGGCAAGCGCTTTCATTGTGGTTTCCATAGGAAGGACCAGGTGAGACAATTTGAGCAGGCTTATGATTGCCCAGTTTGAATAACTTCTGTGAGCTCTAGAGTGCAGGGGCCATCCTGAGTTGTCTGGTACCTGGACCTGGAGGTGATTCCATTAGAGGAATATTGGCCTGGAGTCTAAGAGCCAGATAGAGGAGGTATGTGCAGTGGAAGGGAGGTTATGGGCTCTGGAATGGTTACTTTGCATATGAAAAGTATACTCACAGGTAGGTTGTTTACTATCTCTAGGGATGGGCTAGCCCTGGGAGGGGCAGCTTTTCCAGGGTCAGTAAGGCCCCAGATGTCAAAACAGAAGAATAAAAAGACGTGCTTAATCCAGCCTGCAAGAAACCGCAAGAAAGCAGAGAGAAGACCTTTAATTCTAGATGGGAATGCATGTATTATAGGAAAAGCACAGGGTCAGGGCTTGATTTCAAGCATCATTCTGGCATTGAATAGTGATGTGACCCTTGTGAGAGTCACTTCATCTCTGAATTTCAGTTTGCCAGCATGAACAATGAGAGTACTGGATTAGTGGTTTTCTCAACGCACTTCCCACAGTCCCAAAGGAGGCCATTAGGAGGGCCTAGTGGGGCCAGCCAAGAAGACGGGGCTTTTAGGTTTTTACCCCAGCTCCAATCAGAGCAGCAATGCCTTTAGCTATTTTACATGCTGGAACTTGTGTTCCTAAGTGTGAGTGCAGAGTGCATGTATGCACCTCCTTTCCCCCTATACATACTCAAGTCTGAGAACAATTTGAGGAGGTGATAGCTCTTCCTTTTTCTTCTTCTTTCTTTTCTTTTTATTATTTTTTTTTAGGATATTATCCTGGGAAGCTGAGTGGGAAAGAAGATACCCAGGGCTGGAACAGATGGCCGGAGGTAAGCAGAATGCTCTCTGGTGGCTGCAGTGAGCTCCAAGAGCATCTCATTAGTAAACCAACCACATGCTGCAATTTGCCACGTGGCAGAGGACTCTCAATGCTCTCTCCCTACATCTGTCTCTCATTATAGCTCCCAACCCCACCCTTTTGCACCGTTCACACATTGCAGCAAGCGGTAATCCCCAGAACACTAATTCATACACTGTAAAGTGCTAACAGTCTGACTCACCGTGGAGTTGACCACAGGAATGGATAAATGGACTGCTATGAGCCCACAGCAATGGAACAATTACCAAACTGTTATTTCTCTTTTTTTGGTAACATCTTTGAAACCTTTTTCCATTCTCCATTTGTATTCTCAGTGCCCTAGTTTATGCCTCATTACCTCTCATCTGGTCTATTTCAGTAGCCTTTGAGCAGATTTCTCCACCTCCAGTCTCTGTCTCCTCCACATCATCTTGCACATCCTAGTGAGGAAACACTGGCATTACAAAGCAATCTGGGCCACGTTACTCCTCTCTTCAGTGCTATTTCCTGTCTCCTAATTTTCATCACATAAATTCCACAGGACCTCGATACTCCACACACTGGCCTCAGTATACCTCTTTAGCACTTACCTTAGGCACCGGTGACACTGGGTGGCACTGCCTCTTTTATTTTTCTCTTGCTTATCCAACTATCAGTTATGCTCCTCTTTCCAAGTCTTATAAATGTTGACTTTACCCATAAAACTGGTCCTGCTAGTCAAAAGCAACTTATCCCATGCTAAAGGTTACTTGGTACTCCAGTTACCTTTTTTGCACATCCTTTGGTCCCCTGTGTACATAAAAGTTTCATAGATCTCTAAAATTTGTGTATTGTTTAGAATGAGGATTGACCTACCATGAAATTATATTAAAATTAATCTAACAAAATTTGAGGATTACTGCAATTTTTCCATTTCAGAGACCTACCACTCATATTTTCTTTACCCATTTATGACATTTCTAACCCAGCCAACTATAATTGGATGGTTGCTGGAAGGCCAACTTCTCCAAAATAAATCCCTTCTTCATGAATATATGGCAGGTAGTAGAGTATTAATCCACTTCCTCTTCTCCGTTCTCTCCTAAACTCATTTCTAGTTAGGCTTTTACTGTCACCAGCCTTCTGAAATGGATGGTCATCCACCCTCCCAAGCTGCTATGTACAATCCTCACTTCATCTCCTCTTATTAAGACCCTCAGAAACATTCAACACAATTGATCACTTTCTCTTTTTAAAAAAACACTTTTTTTCCTCTCTCGGTTTCCTGTACAACACACCCTCCCTGTTTTCATCCTGCCTGACTAGTTTTCTTTCTTAGTTATCTTTGCCACTCTTTTCCAGCCTGACCATTAATCTCTGGTGTGGACAAAGATCATTTCTGGTCATCTCTGGTCTCATATCCGAAATCTTTCCCTCCATGAGCTTGTCCTGACATCCAGCCCTATATATCTTTCTAAATATATTTTCTTGGATATTAAATACCATGAATTACCAAAAAAATAGAAATTACCATGAATTACCAAATATCAGAAATTTTGAGACTTGTGCCACTTCATGACCTGTTTCTACCCTAGTCATTATCATTTTGGCATGTGACCCTCAGATTCTAAAATCTAAAGGTCATTCTTTATTATTTTCCCCTTTGGACTCATTCTATCATTAAGAATCATTATATCCTTAAATTCTGTCAACTGAACATCTAAAACAGTATTCCAAATTCATTCACTTCTTTCCATTTCTATTATTATTACCCTAACTCAAGCCATCATCATGTCTTGAGATTATTTTAATACTCCTTGTTACTTAATACTCCTTATTGGTCTTACTACTTAAATACTCCTCCTATAAAATGCATTCTCCACACAGAAACCTGTGTGATCTTTTAAAAACATATATCAGATTATATAATTTATCTACTTAAAATCTTCCACTTGTTTCCCATTGAATTTAAAATAAAATTTAAACTGTTTACTATGATCTGCAAATAGATCACCAGGCACATTAAATAATCAAGTCTTTGACTATCTTTTCAGAATCTCTCATATTCTTAGCTTTCCTTATTCTGTTGTAGCCACACCTTCTGTCTCTCAAAGAGTCCAACGTCATTTTTGCCCTATGGCCTGTGCATTAACACTTCCCTTTTACTAGAATCATTTCCCCCTAGATATACTGCATGGTTGTTTTTTCCTGTTGTTTATATCTCAGTGGCATCTACAACCACCTAATCTAAAGTAACCAATGACTTACTCTATATCACATCGTCATTTTAGTTCCTTCATAGCACTTGTCACTAACTTAAATCATTTATTTGCTTATTGTTTGTTTCCCACATCCCTGATTAGAATATAAGCCTTATGAAATCAGAGACCTTTGGGTCTTCCTGTTTCTTCCACTTAGAAGAGTGCTTGCCTTACTGCTGGTACTATTAATAGTTTGTTATTTGTTGAGTAAGTAATTAAAAACAGGATCTTGAGAGTCATAGAAAGCTAGGTTTAAGTCCTTACTCTTCTATTCCCTACTGCTGTGACCCTGGGAAAATCACTTTGACTTTTTGAGACTTGGTTTTCTCATCTATTAAGTGAGGGTAATGATTTTTTTTTTTTTTTGCATTGTTATTGTGAAGCATAAATGAGAACATGCTGCTGAAATCCTTAATATGGTGGGTACCCTAAATGTAGAAAGTACACAATAATGATGGGTTATATTCTTGTCATTATCATACAACCATTATTATATTATCATTGTTACCTTAGCACCAGAGATATTACTTCATGGTTATTTTCACTACCCTGGTTTGAGGATCACATGTTTTAAAACGTGAATGCTACTTGCGCAAGGTGATAAAACCATTGACAATCATCATATCTTTGTCTTATCTTCAAAACCTCTTGCCTTTGAGTAGAAGAAAACTAAGCTCTGAGCAAGTAAGGGTTTTAGCCTAGACAGATCAAGATTTAAGAGGACTGTTGTTGCTCAAGGAAAGGTTAAATGACCCTCATACACTCCAAAAACCTAATTTTTTTAGAGTTATATTCATTACATCCACTATCAGTTAGCTGTTGGTGCATAATAAATCACTTTAAAACTTAGTGTCTTAAAATGGAAACCACTTAATTAGCTCACAATTGTATGGCTTAGTAATATGGGCTGGATTCAGTTAGTGGTTCTTCTGCTGTTTTTGACTGGGTTCACTCATGCACCTGTGGTCAGTCCTGGTCAGATAGGCAGCTCTGCTCTAGGGTTTGGCTGGTTGCCAGCTGGGGTGGCAGTGGCCTCTCATTCTCCAGCAGGCTGGCCTGGGTTTATTCACATGCTGGTAGCAGGTTATAAGAACAAGAAGAGTGGTAGCTATAAGACTTCGTAAAGCCTAGGCGTCTGATCAGCACACTGCGTCTTCTCCCACGTTCTATTGGACAAAGCCAGTTACAAGGGCAGAGATTCAAAGGGTGGAGAAGTCAACTTCACTTATTAATGAAAGTTGATTCAAAGTATGGTGGCTATTTTTGTGATGTACCACAATCAAATTGCCTGAGTAAAGTATGGCAGATGTTAGTGAACTTGGTAATATCTAGAGTCATTAGCTCCTACCGTTGCTCAAGTAATGTCAGACAGGGCACTTCTAATCTACCCCATCTCATTTGTAGAAGTCCTTCCATACAACTTTGGAGTAAATCTCCCCTCCCATATACCTTTTGCTTCACTGGCTCCTGTTTTATATACTTTTACCCAAGGGTTAATGTCCTCATCATCTCTATCAGAGATGTAAAAACTTTCATGTATTTTTATATCATCTAATATCATCTGTCCTCTGTTCTATTCCTTCAGGAGTCAATTAGATAGCCACTGCTTAGCTAATAATCATTTCATCCAATTATAGTGCTAACTACTGATGATATCCTCCTCTCTTGGGACAAATTGGCAATTTTGTTTGGGTCTTCAATTTCCAAAGTGTGCAAAAGGGTAGAATTGCAGGGAAAGTGACTGCGGCAGAGAAAGAAAAATATGGGACACAAAGGTAGTGTATTTAACTTGAGAATCAAGTAAAACATTCTTTCTATGCATAAAGTTAACTTTATTTCCCAGAGTCCAACAATTGTGTTGGTGGTATTAAGACCCTGAAGTAATAATGGCACTTGTTAAAAAAAGCTTCTGTCATCTTCTCAAAGAACCCTAGGGTACACGCAAGGCTCTCTATATGAACCACAAACATATGTAGCTCCAAAATATCTGGTGAATCCTGTACCCAAATTAGTCAAAGTGATGATTTGGCATCCTATAGACCAAGTATCTTAACAATCAACAAAACAGATTGAAATTACTCGGGTTCAGGATGTAATGTGAAGAGACCAACTGGGCTAGGAGATTGTTGGTTGACAGGTTGGAGCTGGCTGGCCGGGTGCCTGAAACAGATGCGGGCCCCACTGGTGTATGGCCTTCTTCCTGAAGGCGATAGTGCATGCAGTGGCTGTAGACAGAGGCCTCTTTTTCAATGATACTGCCAGTATCAGCTGGCTGGCTCTAACCAGCCAAAGCAACATTCCAAGCACAAGCTGTCTCTCCAGAGGGTTCAGCTGAAGGGTTCATAGTAAGTGGGTAGGCATCCTTCACATGAATATAACACATCCTAAACCCCATTATAATGAGACACTTTCACATAAACTGTCTCATTATAATGAAATATTATTTTGTTTTATTTTTATCAACCCATCATCAATGAGAAAATTGATGACAGCTTATTGATTTGACCAAGGTCACTTAGAAAATACCTGAGCCAGGCCAAGCATCTAGATATCCTAAATCTGAGACACTATTTTCTATGCAGGGATGAGGAAGGCTAACTATAGGAGTGACAGTAGTAAATACATGGGGAATGCAATTATTGATATTCAACATTGAAACCATATAAGAAGGGTGATCAGAAAAGACACCAAGGCAATGTCCATGATCATCTGGAGTGGAGAGTATTGTAGGTATAATCTCTGCCTTGACTGAGAGGTTTCCCCGCTTTGATGGTTATACAAGTTCAAGAAGTGAGGAAGAACAAGATACAGTCAGTCATGTATAGCCTAAGAAAACTCATCAAAAATGATGGAAACAAAGTTATTCTCTTTGGTTGCCCAGAATTTTTTTGATTCGTGAAACAGGATAAGTCTCTTTGTCTGATAGGTTAAATATGGCCACAAATTCTTTGTAATGCTCTCCTTGAGATTTGAAGTTTATTCCCCCTTCCATTGTATCTGTCCTGGTCCTGTGACTACTTGTTGCCACTGGAAGGAGGAAGTGATATACCAGTTTCAGACATCCCCTTTCCAAGGGGAGGAAACATTTGCTTCCTCCCTTTTAGAATACTTTTTCTTGAGGTGCTATTTCTTTGAACATAGCTGCTGTGGTATGAGAAGCCCAAACTACAGAGACTGAGTACATGTAGGCTCAACAGCCCAACTTATCTTCCAGCCAACTGCCAGTATCAACTGCTGGCCATGTGAGTGAACAATCTTTAGTATTCTAATCAAATCAATCTCCCAGATGGCTATAATTCCTGCTAACATCACATGCAGCAGAAAACCACTTAGCTGAGCCCAGACAACCCAAATAATTGTAGAAATGATTCTTCTTTTAAGACAACAAGGTTTAGGGTGGTTAGTTATTCAAGAACAGATATCCAAAACAGAAATTAGTGCCTAGCAATGTGATGCTGTTTTAGGAAAAGTGTAAATATTTGGTACTATCTTTAGAACTAAGAGGTAGGCAGAATATGGTTGCACTTCAAAGAAACTGTTAGAAAAGGTGGGCAAAGCAGAAAGAAAATTCTTATTTGAAACTGAAAAAAAGGTTATTCATGTCATGAAAGACTAGCAACACTGTCACCTAAGTTAGCATAGAAAGTAGAAAAACACCTAACGAACTTGTGGATTTAGCTTCCAGGGCACCACTAGTAAAACATGATCTACATGTTAAGTTTCAAAGGTGCATCTGTAGACTATTTCTTAGGATCTTACATTTAAGGCAATTACCATTAGCCAGGCAGTAAGACTTCTTATTCTCTAAAGAGCATTCATGTTAGATGATTTCTAGACTAAACCCTAGAAAATAAGGGTTCTAAGGATCTCAAGGATATTTTTCCATAACACTCTGATTCCCAGCCCAAGCAAGGTAAGAGGGGATCAATCTCAAAATGATTTGTGGGTCCATAATTTTGGTTAATAGGTTAATGTAGACTTTGATTTATGAAGTGACTTATAAATCAATACACAGTAAACTCATTCAATTTTTAAGAGATTTTATAAACTTAGAATTAAAGGGACAGAGATAGTTTAAAATGAAAGGAGATGTTGGGGCCTCCAACTTCCTTTGTGTAGGAAGAAGGCCGAGCACTCTAACTAAATGCAAGTGTGAGGCATGTCTTGTGGAAAAGGAAGGATGACATAGAGAGAACAGCCAAGAGCCCAGAGAACAGAGCGAAGAGACATGGTCAACCACTTGCAGGGTACACACCTCTAATAACAGAGGTGCCCAGCTTGATTTCAGAATTGCTATGGACCACTGTAATGGTTCCTATTTCCCAACTCTTTTTCTTGAGTGGGACTGAGTGGTGTGCAAGAACCATTTATTAAATGTTCAAGAATTTTGTAAGCTAGTTGACAGCACACTGATAGATTGAAATTGGCTATGGTGGGAGTGTTTATACCACAGAAGTCAGCAAATGCCTGTGATTGAGCTTATCTTGTAACTCATGTTTCCTAAATGCTATCTAATAGGCATTCTTTTGTAACTGGCTCTTTTGGCTTTTTTTAGACATTCTCTGACTTCATTCTCTGTAAGGTTTACAGAATATTGGCAAACGTTGTACCAATTCCGCCCTTCTGCCTCAAGATTGTCCTAGCAATCATGAAAACTCAACCTCAACTTCTTCCCTGCCAACCAGGAAAAGTGTTAGGACCCAAACATGTTTATCTGTCACCTCTACTTGTAGCATTTCACATGTTGCTCAGCCTTAGTAGGTGTTTGATTTGAAAGGATTTCATGCAAAATTATTCTCTTTTCTTCAGTATCTTAAGCAACATGTGTCCAGGGAGACTCATTCATCACTTGGTATTCAGCAAACATTTATTAACTTTCTTAACCTGTGCAAGGCATTGTGTTAGGCACCAAGTTTAGGTAGAAATATATAGTAAATATACTGAAATTCACTCGGAGCTCTTGGAAAAAAATAACATATAAGTTAGAATGAAAATAGAAACATATCTGTATATGAAAAAACAAATGCAACAACACTAACATTAATAAACCATGATGTAAACAGAAAAATAATATGTTTGCTTTTGAAAATTTTTCAAAAAGTTTACTAGCAAAACCATGTACATAACCACCATATAAGCATGCACACAGACACACACATATGTATACATACTACACAACTTTTTCTGAATTATGAGAGAATGACTAAAGAGTCATTTTTCAGGCTGAAAAAGTTGAGGAAATTTTTTGCCCATCAATAACTCAAAACCTAAATGGAAAAATCACACTTTAGAGTTGACAGCTAAATGGAACTCCATGAGAAACTGTCTCCTACTAAGCCCTAAGACGGAAAATCAGGGGGAAAAAAAGTAGTATAAATTGCATGAGCCCAGGAAAAATTGCTTCTGAATTGTGGCTCCTAACTTCATCACATTGCATAACAGTTCACATCTACATTCAAGTAGGCCTTCTTAGCTCCATATACTCTTAATCTATTGAACTCACCGTCTTTTGAATTCCCTGACAATTTAGTTTAAAATTCCTTTGAGAAATTATTCTTAACTTACTTCATCCTATATGAAGCACACTTATTTTAAAACATTAATGATGCCTACATACATGTGAAATTTATTTTTGTAATAATACATTATGACTCATTATGTTCACTAGTGCCAGATACCATTGACATATATTGACTCACTTAATCTTCCCCCATATTGTATAATTTTAACAAATGATGAAACTAAAGCAAAGACAAGTTACGTAACTTTACCAGAGTTTTCTATCAGGGGATATTCCGATAAAGATTACAACAATAATCATCATTAAATGAGACTCCACTTAGTGACAAATCATTTTATTAACAAAAGTTAAATAAGGTAACTGAGGATCTAAGAGGTTAAGTAATTTTTCCACTATCATGCTGGTAGGGAGCAATGAAGCCTGGATTTAAGTGCAGGCGTCTCCTAATGTGCTGTGAAAGCTTTGAAGAACAGACATTGAATCTTCCATATTATAATCTGCATTAGATGATTACTACATATGAATGCATGAATGAGAACAGAGTAAAAGGCTATTTTGGGGAGGACTTTAGAGGTAGATGTACATAACTGCTGATGCTTTGGCCAAGTTAACCTTTATGAGCTCTCTTTTTATGAGATTTCTTGAGAAAAATAAGATTAAGAGATATGAACAGCAGAACTCCTGCTCGATTGCCTGGGATAAAATACCTTAAGCCCAGAGTTTAACAAACGTGACAGTGCAGTCAATTTGTGGCCAAGTGAAAATATAATATGCTAGGCCTTTGGGACATCCTAGTAGTGGGCTTTTTAAAACTCAGTGAAGATCAATTTTTACTTTTAAATTTTTTGTATGTAATCATACATTTTGGAACAAAGAACTTATGTCTACAGCAATATAAATATTGCAATAAAAATATAAATCATACTTCTCAATGTAAAGATCTCCTTACCTAGGCATGAGTGAGTGTGCTATTGGTTTGAGTTCTCTTTGTTTTTTTCAACCATGTGTTATGTTGCAAGTGGAATTAAATTCCTGGCCATTGGTGACAACATGGGTGAACCCAGAGGACATTATGCTAAGTGAAATAAGCCAGACTCAGAAAGACAAATACCGTCAGACCTCACTTGTATGTGGAATCTACAATAGTCCAACTGACAGAAGCAGAGACTAGAATGGTGGTTTCCAGGGGCTGGGGGAAGGGAGAAATCATGAAATGTTGGTCAAACGGTACAAAGTTTCATTTATGCAGAATGAATAAGGTCCACAAATCTAATGTACAGAATGACAACTATAGTTAATAACACTGTATTGTATTCTTGTAATTTGCTAAGACAGTAGATCTTAAAAGTTTGGTTACACACACACACACGTACACACAAAAGAAAACGGCAACTATGTGAGGTGATGGATATGTTAATTAGCTTGATTGTGGTCATCATTCACTTTGTATACATATATCAAAACATCAAGTTATATACCTTAAATATATACAAATTGTATTTGTCAATTTAGCTGAATAAAGCTAGAAAAAAAGGGAATATAAAGGCAGGACTACAACGTACACAACAGACATGCTTAAGAAAAATTATTGAATTATTAATAAAATCTAACATTCAAAAAAATTTAGTATAGTATGAGGAAAAAATAGAAGTTTCAAAACTTGAAGTCTGTTTTGGGAACTCTCTTTGAAAATATTCATGATTTTAGAAGAATTCTGTAACCCACCCCCCACATGTCTTGTTTTGCAACTAAACAGGAAGGGAGTTTACCATACATTATCCAGAATGTCCATTCTTGCTTTGCTATTTTTGTTGTGATTAAGAACATAGACTCTGAGATCAGAAAGTTCATGGTTAAAACGTTGATCAACTATCTGATTCTGAACAAATCACTTAAACCCTCTGGATATTTGTTTTCCTATATAAAAAATGATAGTAATAACAGGCATCCCACCAACATGTTGAGAAAGTTGAAAAATGAGATAATGCAGCTAAAGTACTTATCTTAGTACCTGACTCATAGTAAAGGATTAGTAGCTAATATTATTATATGTATAATATGATTACTATTGTTAATTTAATGTTTGAATTTCCAGTTATTGAAGACAGGTGAGGTAGGAGGCTTTACAACCTTGAAAATTGGCCAAGTATAGCATTTTCATTTTATCCAGCTAAAAAAATAGGTTAGGGATATATGTAGCGTACATTTTTGTATTAGTATTCGTGTTTAAGTAGATTTTACTTAGGTAGATTAGGTAGGTAGCTGCATGTATGTACAAGGAATTTAAGAGCCTCTGAAGATGAAAGAAGGAAGAAGAAATTAAAAATATTGTGCAATATAGAATTGAAGTCTCCTGCTAAATGTTACAGATTTCAGTAGTATGATATTATGATACAGAACTATGATCAGATATGTACTGATCATGTGTTACTAGTGCAAGAGAAAATTAAGCTGATTTTAAAAGTATATTATTTAGGTAGACATTCCTAGAGGATCGCTGATGGCACAATAGACTTAATGACTTGAGCAAATACAACTCATTCTTGAGTGTCCACATAAAAGATAAGAAGAAATGAGCGGAACATGCACAAAACACAGACCTTTGTTTGAGCATATTATTTTCAACTTATTCTCTAGTTTGCTATTCTGAGAACTACAAATGAAGAATAGAGGTTATTGATGGGAATTTTAACCCTCACTCTCCCTTACAGTAATGCCTAAACATTCCTCCCCTCTTCCCAAGCTGCCCGTGTCTTCACAGAGCCACAAATAACATGTTTGTTAAAAAGAAAACAAAAACGAAGAAAGAATAGAGGAAAGATGAAGAAATGTAACGTTTTAGAGCATTTTCCTTAGTGTCTTATTTGATTTGTACTGATTTTCACATATTCCATTTTGATTAGCAGCTCTCAAAGCTTTCCCCGCCCTCTCTCCTTGCCACCCATTACTGATGGCATGCACATGTGCTGCAGGTTCTCATGGGCGTTTGGCCAGTTACAGGGGACTGTACTTCTACCCTTTCCTCTTATATCCAAGAAATATTATCAGAACACAAATGTATTATCAGCCACTCATATTTTAACCATTTGCAAATAATTCTCATATTTTAATCACTTGAGATAATTCTTTATATGAATTATCACATTTAATCCTACAATAATCCTATGAGGTGGGGATTGATATCTTTGTGGCATAAATAACCACCTGTCCAACAAAATATGTTCTCCTCTTGTATAGAGTATGCATTAGTCTCCTGAGTATGCTGAAACAAATTACCACAAAAGTGGTGGCTTGAAACAATAGAAATTTATTTTCTCACAGTTTGGGAAGCCAAAAGTTTGAAATCAGTTCCACTAAACTGAAGTCAAGGGTGCTGTCTTTGGAGGCTCTAAGGTAGAATCTGTTCCTTGCTTCTTATAGCTTCTGGTAGCTTCTGGTGTTTCACTAGGTGGTCAGGTTTTGCTGCAGTATAGACTATAATATGACAGTGGCCAAGGTCAAAACACAAGGTAAGTACCCCCCAGGGAAGAAATCACTAGATGATTTGAGGTCACTGAGAACGGATATTAATAGCATGCACACTAGGCTCAAGTGGTGCAGTGCTTATAGCAAGAGGGGAGAGAGAGCACATAAGATCTAGCCTTTACCATGCACTCGGCTCCTATGGCTAGTGGATCCATTTCTCAGCCAATGCCAGCAGTGTGGCCACATGTAATGCACACCATGCTGCAGTAGAAGGACCCTGCCCCTTGCCTCTTGGGGTCTGAAATACAGAAATCTGGGGGAATGAGGGCCATCAATGCAAACATAGCTAACCAGTTTCAAGAAAAGTTTACATGTGCCCCATATAGAGGGAACAGTGATGTACTGCCTGTGCTCTGAGCTCTGTGCACATGAAGTGACTTGTGAGCTTGCCAGTGCATCCTCTGTTGAGCACAAGATTCTTCTTGGAAACACAGGGGAAGTACATGACGGACCTGGGACCCTTCTTTCACAGTGAGCATTCCTAGACTTGTGGCCATATCATTCCAATCTCTTCCTCTTGATCACATCCTGTTTGTGTCAAATCTCTTTCTGCCTCTTTCTTTCCTTTCTTTAACATTTTATTTATGTATTTATTTCAATTGACAAAAGTTGTGTATATTTATCACGTACAACACGTTTTGAAATATGTATACAACATGGAATGGTTAAATAGAGCTAATTAACATATGCATCACTTCACATACCTTTCTTTTTGGTGAGAACATTTAAAATCTACTCTCTTAGCAATTTTCAAAAATACAGTACAGTCATGTGCCACATAACAATGTTTCCATCAATGACTGAGTTTATGTTATGTATGATAAGATCATAATACTGTATTTTTACTGTACCTTTTTTATATTTAAATATGTCTACATACACAAATACTTACCCTTGTGTTACAAGTGCCTACAGTATTTAGCACAGTGGCATGCTGTACATCTTTGTAGCCTAGGAGCAACAGGCTATACCATATAGCCTGGGTGTGTAGTAGGCTAGGCCATCTAGGTTTGTGTGAGTACACTCTATGATGTTTGCACAATGATGAAATCAACTAACAACCCACCCTCAGAATATCCCTGTGGTTAAGCCATGTATGACTGTACATTGTTATTTAATATAGTCATCATGTTGTATAATATTTTTCTTGACCTTATTCCTCCTATCTAACTGAAATTTTGTATCCTTTGATCCCCTAGCCCCACCCCAGGCCCGTGGTAACCACCATTCTACTCTCTACTTCTATGATTTCAAGGGTATTTATCTTTCTGTTCCTGGTTTATTTCACTTAACATAATGTCTTCCAGATTCATCCATCTTGTTGTAAATAAGATTTCCTTATTTCTTTGTTTTTCTAAGGCTGAATAGTATTCCATTTTGTATACATACCACACTATCCATTTATCCCTTGATAGACACTTAGGTTGATTCCACATCTTTGGCTATTATAAACAATGCTGCAACAAATATGGGAGTGCAGCTATCTCTCTGACATTCTGGTTTTATATCCCTTAGATATTTACCCAATAGTGGGATTGCTGGATCCTACGGTAGTTCTATTTTCAATTTTTTGAAAAACCTCCATACTGTTTTCAATAATGGTTGTAATGATTTACATTCCCATCAGCAGTGTACGAGGGTTCCCTGTTCTCTACATCTTCTCCAACACTTGTCATCTTTCATCTTTTTGATAATAGTCATTCTAACAGATGCGAAGTGGTGTGTCATTGTGGTTCTAATTTGCATTTTTCTGACAATTACTGATTTTGAGCATTTTTGCATATACCTGTTGGCCATTTGTGTATCTCTTGTGAAATGTCTGTTCAGGTTATTTGCCCCTTTGTTAATTGGTTTATTTGTTTCCTTGCTATTGAATTGTCTGTGTTCCTCATATATTTTGGACATCTACTCCTTATCAGTTGTATGGTTTGCATATATTTCTCCGATTCTGTAGGGTGTCTCTTCACTGTGCTGATTGTTTCCTTGGCTGTACAGAAGCTTTTTAGTTTGATGTAATTCCATTTGTCTATTTTGTCTCTGCCTCTTTCTTTATGGCCCACCTGGGATAATCTCCCCATGTCAAAATCCCTATTTTAATAACATCTGCAAAGACACCTTTTCCTTATAAGGTAAAATTTACAGGATTTAGTGATTAGGACCTGATATCTTTGGGTAGCCATCATTCAGCATGAAAGAGTATAGAACCATCCCTGGGAAAAAATGGCTCAGTCTGATTTTACCTTCCTCTATTCCCCTTGCATCTGGGTGTAATCATGTGATGTTATTGTCAATAAAATGTAAGCAAAAAGAATGTATGCTGTTTTTTAGGCAAAGGATTTTCAGAAGCAGAATAGCTTTCTCCATGCTCTTTTCCTCATTCAGCTGGGTGCTTGTAAATGATTATAGGGTTTTAGAGTGTGGTAGAGCCATGAAATATGGGGATCCTGGGGTACTGGGTTATATAAAATATAGTTATCCTGGATTATTGTATGGCAGAGAGGCATCTGATGACTAGAAACAACACAATGTTTCATATAAAAGAGAAAAACAAACAAAAAACTTCTATGTGTGTTTGAGCCATTGTTGATATATTGTGACAGTTGATTCTATCCCAATTAATACAATCCCCATTATAGCTATAAAGTTGCTGAACTTAAGAAAGTTTAAACAGAAATTCCACATTCAACACACATTGTGAAAGTGTACTCTTATGGATCCTAAGTCAAACCTTCAGCCCACAAGCCCTGTCCAACTAAATGTCATGGAGCAAATAACACCTAAGTTACAAGTCATGATAGATCACACACACACACAGACACACACACACATCATCAGATTATAGTTCTCCTCCCATTTGGCTAAATAAATATGAATATTACTCTTTGTAGCCAAAGTTAACCTTAATTTGTCACCTGAGTTTTAATCCCATCCTTGGCTTGAGTTCCCCACCAGTCTTCTTGCTTGAACATATATCCCTGCTGCTTCTTCTCATTGACTTTGTACCTTGTCAGCCTGCCTTTGTTTCTCTCTCAGATGATCTTCCTGGATATGACTTCTGGCCCTGCTGACTTGCAGAATTTGCCAGTTCCCTCTTACTCAACTTTCAAATCTGGCTCATTATGTTTAGAATAGTCTGTTGGTTGCAAGAACCCTGAAACACACGTAGGCACGAGCCTCTGCCTTTGAAATACTGAACTAAATTGATTTGGGGAAAATTGGAGGAGAAACCAGAAATTCATTGTCTAGTGTTGATTAAAAATATAAACAACTCATATTATGTTCCTTGGGCAGGGACCAAGCATGAACTATACACAAAGTCATAAAAAGAGGTAGGTATTCAAATTATATGTCCTCAGAGGCAATACCCAATTGTTATACCCTATAATTGGACTCCAAGAGTTTACTTATCAATTCTTGAAAAATATCCTTTCCAAAACTTAAACATTTACAGATACTCCCTCCCAAGTAAGTAAAAGTGGGTACTCTTTGCTATTGGAAATTTGCTGCCTATATCAGAAATTGGCAGTAAAGACCTTTGACCTCTGGTTGTCTATTAGCTTGTACAATCTTTGAAAAGTACAGAAATATATATACCACTAAGAAAAGAAACAGTCTCATATTAACTTAAAACAAGGGAACCAAAGTGGAAAATAAAGGAAAAAAAAAAAGCCCAAACTAATAAAATAATCTCAATAATCTGTTCCCCAGTTGCTTCCTCAATTCTGGGAGTGTTCCATCAGCATTGATTTTTGTAAAATTTTATTGTAAAAGTAATATATGGACATCAATAAAGGTAAATATTTTTATATTAAATAAAGATTGTCCTACCATTCTAAGACAACAGCTGTGATCACTTTTACCTAAATTGAATCTCAACAAATATTATAAAAGTCTCTCAGTCCTAAAAAAACCTTAGAGTTAAAACATAGAACAACCCTCATCCATAATACCCTAATGCATAATCATCTGCCTGTTTTCTTGTTTAATTCATAGCTGCACTCACTGTGAGATTGGTTGCTGATTTAATAGGAAGTACATAAAAGTGCTAGTAGATGTGAATCCTGTTAATCTGTCTTCCAAGCTTGTTGTTTCTCAACTTGTTTTATCACACTGGGTAAATACCTTTCACTCTCTTTCCTCAGTGATTGCTAAGAATCCTTATAACTATAAAATAAAAATAAAATAAATCAACAGACACATAGTCAAACATGAATACACCTAAACCCTATGCTGTATGTATGACTGAAATACATTAATCAGTATGTGATCACACATTGTGGGGATTCAGGGGTAACGGTGGAAAAGATTAAAAAGAAGCCCAGCCAAAGCAAAACATTATCTACTCATAATCTTCTGTGTTAAGCTCCTGCCCATTATATATCTGCTGCTCCCAGCTCTGGCCTTGCATTGGTACCCTGTGATTCAGGTATTGACATACCCCTTCTGAAACATAATATTCCTATCTCCCACCTCAGTGCTGTACTAGAGTCCCTCTGTATGGTTACTTTTAGGTGCTATTCAACTAAAATTATTCATGATTTTATATTTTTATTTTGGTACTCATAGCTTAAATGGGTACTATCTGTTATTTGATTCCAGGAAAAACACTTTCCCTGGGGTCTTCCAGTGATAGGGATTTCAATACTTTTGCTCGTAGTTCATACATTTTGAATCACTTGGTTGATGGTGAAGGATGGGGGAAATGACAAATCTGGTTCAATTACCAGTATTGGTTTGAAGGAGGGAGAGGAGTTGACTTCCATCCCCATAACCCATCCTGGATACTGGAGATGACCACCCGCTGCTGCTCCTGAGACCAGCCATAGCAGTGAACAAACATTGTTTGGAGCCAGTTTTTCATCAAGACTAAGTCACCAGGCTGATGGAATATTGCTTCTTGGAGATAAATTATGCTTTTAATTTTGCAAATGCATCTGGAGCTGCAAAGACACACACATCTAGATGTAAAATTAAGAGCAATGCCTTAGATTAGGAAGCTTCCTGATTTGCATTCTGCTGAGCAAGACCAATGGGCTTGGAGAGGTCTGAGTCCCTCATTTTCTGGTATTTAACATCCTATGTCTCAGTGACTATGCTGTTGTGTTTTATTTTCTGTATTCACAATAGAAATATGTTTATTTTCTTTTTATTAAAAATATTTTAAAATCAATAATTTAAAGGAATACAGCTCAAGAACTTTTTATGCTGCAAGGGTGGATTGGGGCTATGAAGCAGGGTTGTGAGAATGTTTATGTGGCAGCACGTGTCTCCCAAATCATATATTTGATTTTCTTGAAGATCCACAACCAGCAGGAACTAAAGTATCAACTTTAAAATGTGTTTCTTTAGTTTTTGGTTGCAATTAAAAATAAGCTTAAACATTTAAAATGTTAAAGAACTGCCTTGGTAGGAATTGGAAATGGATAGAAGTCAATGCTCTTCCTTTCTAAGCTCCCATAATTTCTTTCTTCTTGAATGAAAGGGTGAACAATCAAAATAAAAGCCATACTTAAATACACACATTCATCTATTCATGCATAAATTTACCATATTTACATATATACTCACATACATGCATAATATTCATTCACACAGGCGTGGGACACCAAATCCATATACTTGTTCATAACCTTACACCCAACACAAATAGAAACCCTCAGGCATGAAGTTATATATACACATGCACTAACATAAGCCATGAAACATTTCCTTTAACTCAAATGCCCAAGCCCAATTCAGAAAACCCATTTATGGGAATTCTAATCCAAACCCATTCATTCTTACCATAACATTAATTACAAAGTCCTCTCTCTTCCCACTTATTCAACCACTATTTCTTCCCCTGGAATTGGTATATGTCATTTTATATTTGAATTCAAGTGTACATTTGACTGTTGTCAGGAATCCATTTTTGACTAACACAAGTGACCAGTCATGGGATAAGCCTCTCCAAAAACTGGACAAAATTTAGTTAAAGACTGTCTCGTAAACCATAAATGATTACTGTGCTAAAGAATTTTTTTGAGGACAGGAGGGAGCTAATCTCTGCCTGTTGATTTTTAATTGAATAAAACAAATTATGCTGAAACCCTCTCTAGATGTGTCCAATTCCTTTTAGGTGCTGATTAAAATAACCTTCACTCTTCTTGGCTGGTCTTACCACCCTTTGATTTTGCCTGGTTGCTGGGTGGCACTGAGAAGATTTGTGAACATCCACATAATTGGATTTTATGGTGTCTTGAGGTAGAATAGTTGTAAGAGAAGAAATTGGGAAGTTTGATCCTGTACTATAAAAACTGTCCTATTCGTTTCTATCATCCATCCAATTCATTTACTTAATGAATGCTTGTTAGGGTGTCTATTCTCTGCTATGTACCTCACAGTTATGCCATAGAGATACAATGTGGGCAGAAATAGTCATGGTTTCTGTCCTTGCATGGTGCACAGTGTAGGAGAGAGAGAGAAACGAATGAAATGAATAAGCACAGAAATAAATGTAATGCTACAACAGAAAAAGTTTTTTGAAAGAAACTAACTCTAAAGAAATTTGACTAATTTGAGGGTTTAAAATGACCTTCCTTGGAAAAGTGACATTTGAACTCACACCTGAAGAATAATAAGATAATAAGAAAATAATATAATAATAAGATGTGAAATGGAAAATAAACAGGTTTGCTCATAAAGATTTATTCTACTGAATATTATGTTAATATTTATATTATACTTACATAATGTAGCCCCACCAGAATGTGGGCTCCATGTGATCAGGGACTTTGTTTTATTTCCTGGTTAACCTCAGCAGAGTCTCGTCTAGTGTATGTTGGGTACTCAATAATATTTGTTTTAATCATGAATTCCTTCTCAATACTTAAAATAACCCTAAAAGGCTAGTACTATCGTAACCTCTATCTTATCGATGAAAATGTTAAGGCCTGGGATGGATATGTGACTCTCCCAAAGTCAACAGGATTCAACACAGGTCAATGTGGCTCTTAATTACTCCACCTTCCTGTCTTTGAACTGATACCATTATGTTCTCAATAGGACATAACATGGAAAAGCGGCAGACGTTCCTGGCAGTAGAGGAATGTTCAAGCAAGATGTGTTGTAATGACATAATATACATATTATATGATGTCATACAGTAATAAAATATAATTAAATACTTTATGAATGAAATCCCTGATGAACCTTGAATATATGGATATGTTATATAAAATAATGTATTCTACATCAGTTCTTCTTACATGCATAGTTCATGATGGATGTAATGGGATATATGAAAATCAGTCTGACGTGGGTCCTATCTTCAGATTTCTTATAATCTGCCTACAATTACAGTATAAATTTCCAAACTAAATCCTTCCTTTATTTACTACTAATGACAGAACTTTGGGTAAGTTAGTACATTTCTCTAAGACTTAGCCTTTTTACGTTTTATTTTATTTTTAGTTGACATAATAGTTGTACACATTTATGGGATACAGGGTAATGTTTCCATACAGGTATACATTTTATAATTATGAAATCAGGGTATTTAGCTTATCCATCACCTCAAATATTTATCATTTTTTTGTGGCGAGAACATTCAGAACCTTCTCTTTTAGCTATTTTGAAATATGCAACATAATATTGTTACCTATAGTCACCCTATCATATTATTCCTCCTATCTTATCTGTAATTTTGTACCTGTTGACCAATATTTCCCCACACCTCCCTTCCCTACACCTCCTCAGCCTACCACTATTCTCTTTTGTACATCTATAAAACCAGCTTTTTAAAATTCCACAAATGAGTGAAATCATGTGGTTATTTGTCTTTCTGTGCTTGGTTTATTTCATTTAACATAATGTCCTCCAGGTTTATCCATGTTGCCACAGATAACAGGATTTCTTTCTTATTTTGTAGCTGAATAGGATTCTATTGTGTATATATACTACATTTTATTTATCCATTCATATGTTGATGGACACTTAGATTGATTCCATATCTCAGCTATTGTGAATAGTGCTGCAATAAACATGAAAGTGCAGATATCTCTTTGACATACTGATTTCATTGCTTTTTTTATTTTTTATTTTATTTCAGAATATTATGGGGGTACAACACTTTGGCTGTATATATTGCCCATGCACTGCCCGTGTCAGAGCTACAATCATGGTGATTCATTGCTTTTGGATATATACCTAGTAGTGGGATTACTGGATCATATGGTAGTCCTTTTTTTAATATTTTGAGAAACCTCTATTCTGTTTCACATAATGGCTGTACTAAGATACATTCCAACCAACAGTGTATAGGCATACCTTCTTTTATTGTGCTTTACTTTATTGTGCTTTGGAGATACTGCATTTTTTACAAATCAAAGGTTTGTGACAACCCTGTGTTGAAGAAGTCTATGGGTCATTTTTCCAACAGCATGTGCTGACTTCATGTCTCTGTGTCACATTTTTGTAATTCTTGCAATATTTCAAATTTTTTCATTATTATTATATCTGTTATGGTGATCTCTGATCAGTACTTTTTGACACTACTATCATAATTATTTTAAGGAACCACAAACCACACTCTTATGAAACAGCAAACTTAACGGATAAATGTATGTATTTTGACTGTTTCAACAATCAGCCATTCCCCCATCTCTCACCCTCTCCTCTGGCTTCCTATTTCCAAAGGCACAGCAATATTGAAATTAGGCCAGTTACTAAACCTACAATGGCCTATAAGTGTTCCGGTGAAAGGAAGAGTCACATGTCTCTCACTTTAAATTAAAAGCTAGAAATGAATAAGCTTAGTGAGGAAGGCATGTGGAAAGCTGGGATAAGCCAAAAGCTAGGCCTCTTGCACCAAACAGTTAACTTAGTTTTGAATGTGGAAAAAAAGTTTTTGAAGGAAAATTAAGTGCTACCGCTAGGAACACATGAACGATAAGAAAGTGAAACACCCTTACTGCTGATGTGGAGAAAGTTTTAGTGGTCAAGATACAAGACCAAACTAGCCACAACATTCCCATAAGTCAAAGCCTAATCCAGAGCAAACCCCTAACGTTCTTTAATTTTATAAAGGCTGAGAGAGATAAGATAGCTGCAGAAGAAAAGTTTGAAGCTAGCAGAGGTTTGATCATGAGGTTTAAGTAAAGAAGCTGACACTAACATAAAAGTGCAAGGTGAAATAGCAAGTCCTGATGTAGAAGATGCAGCAAGCTGTCTAGAAGATCTAGCTAAGATAACTGATGAAGATGGCTACACTAAACAATGGATTTTCAACATAAACAAAACAGCCTTCTATTGGAAGAAGATGTTATCTAGGACTTTCATAGCTAGAGAAGGCAGTGTCTGGCTTCAAAGCTTCACAGGACAGGCTGACTCTCTTATTAGGGACTAATGAAGCTGGTGATTTTTAAGTTGAAGCCAATGCTCATTAACAAAATCCTACGGCCTTTAAGAATTGTGCTAAATCTACTCTTCGTGTGCTCTATAAGTGGAACAATAAAGCCTGGAAAATAGCATGTCTGTTTACAGCATAATTTACTGAGTATTTTAAGCTCACTTTTGAGACCTACTGTTCATCAGCCATGCACTTGGTCAACCAAGATCTCTGATGGAGATGTACAAGATTAATGTTTTCATGCCTGCTGACACAATATCCATTCTTCAGCCCATGGATCAAGGAGTAATTTTGACTTCCAAGTCTTATTATTTATGAAACACATTTCATAATGCTATAGCTTCCATAGATAATGATTCCTCTTATGGATCCGGGCAAAATAAAGTGAAAATCTTTTAGAAAGGCTTCATCATTCTGGATGCCATTAAGAACATTTGTGATTCATGGGAGTAGGTCAAAATGTCAAGATTAATAGGAATTTGGAATAAGTTGATTCCAACTCTCATGGATGACTTTGAGGGGTCCAAGACTTCAGTGGAGGAAGTAACTGCAGATGTGGTAGAAATAGTAAGAGAACTAGAATTATTAATAGAAGTGGAGCCTGATGCTGTGACTGAATTGCTACAATCTCCTGATAAAACTTTAACAGATAAAGAGTTGCTGCTATGGATGAGGTAAGAAAGTAGTTTCTTGAAGTGGAAACTTCTCCTGGTTAAGATGCTGTGAACACTGTCAAAACGACAACAAAAGATTTAGAATATCATACAAACTTAGTCAATAAATCAGTGGCAGGGTTTGAGAGGATTGACTCCAATTTTGAAAGAAGTTCTGCAGTGGGTAAAATGGTATCAAACAGCATCACATGCTACAGAGAAATCTTTTGTGTATGGAAAAGTTAATCAATGTGGCAAACTTCATTGTTACCTGACACCCCAACCTTTACCAATCACCACCCTGATCTGTCAGCAGCCATCAACATTGAGACAAGATCCTCTGCCAGCAAAAAGATTATGACTCACTGAAGGCTCAGATGATTGTTAGCATTTGTTAGCAATAAAGCAATAAAGTATTTTTAAATTAAGGTGTATATATATATATATATATATTTAAGACATATAAGCTATTGCACTATTCTGCAATAGCTTATATGTCTTAAAAAAGGCTTATACATATAACTTTTATATATAATGGAAAATCAAAAATTTGTATGGCTTACTTTATTGCCATATTCACTTTATCATGGTGGTCTAGAATCAAACGTCCAGTATCTCCAAGGTAAACCCGTATAAGGGTTCCTCTTTCTCCACATCCATGCCAGTGTTTCTTATTTTTTGTTTTTTTGATAATAGCCATTCTAATTGGGTTGAAATTATATCTCATTGTGGTTTGTATTTGCATTTCCCTCATGATTAGTGATGTTGAGCATTTTTTCATTTATCTATTGGCCAATTGTATGTCTTTTTTTGAGAAATGTCTATTTAGGTCTTTTACTCATTTTAAATTGTATCATTTATTTTTGTTTGCTATTGAGTTGTTTGAGTTCCTTATAAATATTGTGGGTATTAACCCTTTGTCACATGCGCAGTTTGCAAATATTTTCACTCATTCAGTAGGCTGTCTCTTAACTCTGTTGATTGTTTCTTTTATTGTGCAGAAGCTTTTTAGTTTGATATAATCCCATTTGTCTATTCTTGCTTTTGTTGACGTGCTTTTGAGGTCTTATCCAAAATATCCTTGCCCAGACCAATATCAAGAAGTTTTTCCCCTATGTTTTCTTATAGTAGTTTTATAGGTTTGGACCTTACATTTAAGTATTTAATCCATTTTGAGTTGATTTTTTTAATATGGTGAGAGATAGGGGTCTAATTCTATTCCTCTGTGTGTGGATATCCAGTTTTCTCAGCACCATTTATTGAAGAGATTGTCCTTTCTCTAATGCATGTTCTTGGTTCATTGGTCAAAAATAAGTTGGCTGAAAGTGTGTGGATTTATTTCTGTGTTCTCCATTTTGTTCTATAGGTCCATGTGTCTTTTTTCTTTTTTTGCCAGTGTCATGCTGTTTTAGTTATTATAACTTTGTAGTACATTTTGAAGTCTAGTAGTGTGATGCCTCCAGCTTTGTTCTTTTTGTTCAAGATTGCTTTGGCTTTTTGAGTCTTTTGTGGTTCCATACAAGTTTAGTTTTCTTTTTTTTTATTTCTTTGAAGAATGTCATTAGTATTTTGGTAGAGATTTCATTGAATCTGTAGATTGCTTTGTAGATTCCATTTTAGAGATCTTTCATCTCCTTGGTTAAATTTATTCCTGTTTTTTTTTTTTTTTTTTGTAGCTATTGTAAATGGATTGCTTTCTTGGTATCTTTTTAGATAGTGTGCTATTGGCATATAAAATTGCCACTGATAGGATGAGGCAGGAGGATTGCTTGAGGCCAGGAGTTTGAGACCAGCCTATGTAACATAATGAAACTTTGTCTCTACAAAAAAATTTAAAATATATATTAGTCTGCAGTCCCAGCTACTCAGGAGACTGAGATGGGAGGATGACATGGGCCCAGGAGTTAAAGGCTAGAGTGAGCTATGATTAAACCACTGCACTCTAGCCTGGGTGACAGAGTGAGACCCTGTCTCAAAAAAAAAATGCTACTGATTTTTGTGTGCAGACTTTGTATCCTACAACTTTACTGAATTTGTTTACTAGCACTTTTTTTTTTTTTTTTGGTGGAGGCTTTAGGGTTTTCTCTACATGAGATTATGTCATCTGCAAAGAGGGACTATTTACTTCCTCCTTTCTAATTTGCATGCCTTTTATTTCTTTCTTCTGCCTAATTACTCTAGTTAGGACTTTCAGTAATACATGGAATAAAAGTGGTGAAAGTGGACATCCTTGTCTTGTTCCAGATGTTAGAGGAAAAGTTTTCAAGTTTTCCTCATTCAGTATGATGTTAGCTGTGGGTTTGTCATAAATGGCTTTTATTATGTTGAGGTATGTTTCTTCTATATCTAATTGTTGAAAGTCTTTATTATGAAGGAATGTTGAATTTTATCAAATGATTTTTCTACATCTATTAAAATGATCATATATTTTTTGTCCTTGATTCTGTTGATGTGATTTATCATGTTTGCTGATTTCTATATGTTGAACCATACTTGTATCCCTGGCATGAATCTCACTTGATTATAGTGAATGGTATTTTTGATATGCTAGTGAATTCTGTTTGCCAGTATTTTGTTGAGAATTTTTGCATCTATGTTCATTGGGATATTGATCTGTAGTTTTCTTTTGTTGTTGTGTCCTTGTCAGGTTTTAGTATCAGGATGATGCTGGCCTCATAGAATGAGTCTGGAAGAAAGGGATCCTCTAAATTTTTGGAATAGTTTGAAAAAAATTGGTATTTGTTCTTCTTTATGTGTTTGGTAGAATTCATCAGTGAAATAATCACCTGCTAAAGTTTTTCTTTCATGGGAGACTTTTTACTATTGATTCAATCTCATTATGTGTTATTGGTCTGTTGAGACTACCTATTTCTTCATGATTCAATTTTGGCAGGTTGTATGTGTCTAAGAATTTAACGATTTATTTTACATTTTCCAATTTGTTCATGAGAGTCTTTTATGATCCTTTGTATTTCTGTTGTGTCAATTGTAAAGTCTTTTTTTTCATCTTTGACTTTATTTGAAACTCTCCTCTTTTTTTCCTAGTTTAGCTAAAGATTTATCAATTTTTTATTATTTATCAGTTTATCAATTATCTAATTTTTTTCCTTTGTGGTTACTTTGGGGCTTTTAAAAAAACTAATTCTTCATTTCATTGATCTTTTGTATTATTTTAGTCTATATTTTATTTTTGCTGTGATTTTTATTTCTTTTCTTCTACTTATTTTGTGTTTAGTTTATTCTTGTTTTTCAAATTCCTTGAGGTGCAATGTTAGGCTATTTATTTGAGATCTTTCTAATGTTTTGATTTAGGTGTTTATTGGCATAAACTTCCCTCTTAAAACTGCTTTGGTTGTATCCCATAGGTTTGGGTAGGTTGTGTTTCCATTTTCACTTGTCTCAAGACATTTTTTTAATTTCCTGTTAAATTTTTTTATTGACTTATTCATTGTTCAGGATTATGTTGTTTAATATGCATGTATTTGTATAGCTTCCAAAGTTCCTTCTATTAGTGATTTCTAGTGTTATTTCATACTGCTCTGAAAAGATAAATAATGTGATTTTATTTTATTTTTAAATTTGTTGATAACCTTTTCTGTGGCCTAACATATGATCTATCCTGAAGAAAGTTCCCTTTGCTGATGAGAAAAATGTGTATTCTTCAAATGTTGAATAGAATGTTCTGTAAGTATATGTTAGGTCCATTTGATCAACAGTAGTTTAAGTCTGATGTTTCTTTGTTCATTTTCTGTGTGGAAAATCTGTTGTTGAATGTGGGGTGTTAAAGTTCCCTACTATTATTGCAGTCTACCTCTTCCTTTAGGTCTAATAATATTTGTTTTATATATTTGGGTGTTCTGGTGTTGGATGCATATATATTTATAATTGTTATGTCTTCTTGCTGAATTGACCCCTTAATTATTATATAATGAGCATCTTTGTCTCTTTTTGGAGTTTTTTATTTAAATCTATTTTATCTGATATAAGTATAGCTACTCCTGCTCTCTTTTCGTTTCCATTAGCATGGAATATTATTGTACATACCTTTACTTTCATTCCGTGTTTGTCCTTAACAGTCAGAGGAGTTTCTTATAAGCAGCATATAGTTGGGTCTTGATTTTTATCTATTCATCCACTCTATATCTTTTAATTGAAGTATTTAACCCATCTACACTCGAGGTTATTATTAATAGGTAGGGATTCACTCATGTCATTCTGTTAATTGCTTTCTAGTTGTTTTGTAGATGTTTTCTTTTCTTCTTCCTCTCTTGTTTACTTTTCTGGTTTGGTGGTTTTCCGTAGTGATATGCTTTGATTCTATTCTCTTTCTCATTTGTGTACCTGCTCTAATTTTTTTCCTTTGTGGTTACTTTGGGGCTTACAGAACAAATATTATAGTTATAGAAGTCTATTTTAAGCTGATAACAATGTAACTTTGGTCACATAAAATATATCAGAGTTTAACCCTTCCCCCAACAATTTGTCATTTTGTTGCCTTAATCTACATTTTTTTATACTGTGTATTCCTTAATAACTTCTTGTACCTATAGTTATATTGACCATTTTTACTTTTTATCTTCATACTAGAGATTTAATAGATTATATACCACCATTACAGTAATGAAGTATTGTAAATTTGATTATGAATTTACTTTCACAAGTGGGTTTTATACATTCATATGATTTCATGATAGTAATTAATGTTCTTTTGCTTCTGGTTGAATGATTATCTTAAGCATTTCTTATAAGGCTAGCCGAGTGGTCACCTTTTGTTTGTTCAGAAAATACTTTATTTCCCCTTCATTTCTGAAGGATAACTTTGCCAGATATAGTATTCTTGTCTAGCACATTTTTTTCTTCCACCACTTCAAATATATCATCACATTCTTTCCTGACTTGCAAGGTTTTTGCTGAGAATTGTGCTGATAGTCTAATGAGGATTCCCTTATATGTGACTTGACACTTTTGCTGCTTTTCAAATTCTCTTTTGGTCTTTGATTTTTGTCAGTTTGATCATAATGTGCCTTAAGGAGGACCTCTTTGAATTGAATCTAATTTGGTCTTTTGAACTTCACTGATCTGGATGTCCATATCTCTCCAAAGATTTGGGAATTTTTTCAGCACCTTTTTTAAATAAGCTTTTCTTTGCCTTTCCTAAATATTTTTATTAGAACTCTGTAAAGTTTATATCTTATTGTGTCCATTATATCTTTGTCTTTCTTCATTCTTTTTTTTTTATACGTTTTTTTTGGTCTGATTTTTCAAATACTTCTTTTAGTTTCGATTCTTTCTTTTGTTGATTATTTACTTTTATGTCAATTTATTGTTTTATTTGGTCATTGAGATCTTACTCAGTTTTTTTAATGGTATCTACCCCTTTGTTGAATTTCTCAGTCAGATCATGAATTGTTTTACTAATTTTATTGAATCATCTTTCTATTCTCTTGTATCTTAATGAGTTTTCTTAAGATTATTATTTTGATTTGATTTGATTTTTTGGAGATAGGATCTCACTATATTTCCCAGGCTAGTATCAAGCTCCTGGCTTTAAGCAATCCTCCTGCCTCAACTTCCAGAATAGTTGGGACTACAGGCATGAGCCACCATGCCTGGCTTCATTTTTTTTTAAGGCAATTTGTAAATATCCATTTTTGAGCAGTCATTTACTAGAGAGTTATTCTTTTTCTTTAGTGGTGTCATGTTTTCCTGCTTTTTCATGTTTCTTATGTCCCTATATTGATATCTGTGCACCTGATGGAATGGTCATCTCTTCCAATTTTATAGAATGGCTTTTGTATGGAAAGATTTTCACTTGTAGGTGTGTCCTAGGGTTTTGGTTAGGTAGCATTGGCTTTGGTTTTGGTTGGGTGCAGTAGTGTACACTCCATGCAGTTTCTTCAGCTGTAGTCAATGTTAGTGATGCTTGTGAGCACCACAGTGGCCTAGGCTGTAGGATTTTGTGTGGCTGATGGACACAGCCTCCTTGCTGGGGGCAAGGGTGTCAGGCTGCTCTGCATGTTAAGGGCACACAGGGGCTTCACCACTGGTATACCTCTCTACTGGAGGTGAAAGCACCAGGCTGTTCCATGCACTGAAGATGAGCATGTGCTGCTGCACTACAAGCTTAGTCATGACTTCCCTGCTGGGCAGGGCTACTTATTTTGGGAGAGGTAGGACAGAGCATCTTATTGGCTCAGATTCTGGGATTACAGCAGTTCTACTGAGCCTAGGCTCTGAGCAGTTGTGGTTTGGGTGTTGTAACCACTGGAATGGTGAAGATGGAGTGTCTCCTAGTTAGTTTATTCTCAGGAGGTAAGAACCTGTAGAACCTGTGTGTCCTACAGTAGGCTGTTCTCTAGCAGTGGCTCTGGTCTTAAGATGGTGCCTTACAGTCACAGCTTGGACCACAGGGGAGAGGGGTACAATGTAGGTTCCATCTTTGGAGTAATGTATCCATGTGAACTCCTGGTAGCTGCCTAGACTGGGCTCAGGGTGTGTGAGGAGTGCAGGGTTTTTCAGTTGCAAAGACTGTAGATATCTGCAGCATTTAATGGGAGGTACCACAGGCATCCTGCTGATTTCTTCCTTGCAGAGAGAATCTCTCTTGGTTCAGAACTGGTCCCAACTGGGGAGACAGGGTCACAAAGGTGCTTTGTTCCTTTTTCTACTCATCTATCCTGAGTCTCTGTAATCTGCAGGATCTCTGCCACTCCACTGTTATGCTAAAGCACTTTCCTTCAAATACTCTGGTTGACATGTAGTTGTTTATTTGTTGTTTTGGTCTTTTTCTGTGGAGGAGATAAGCATTAGGTACCTCTAGTCAGCCATCTTGCTGATGTCATCTGAGACTTAGATTTTTCCTTCATTAAATATATGGAGATAGTACCTATCTCTCTGGAATTCTGTGAGCACTGCAGATAATGTTTGTAAGGTGTATGGTTAATGGTGGTTGCTCAATTAATGCCCTTGATGATAATGATGGAATGAAGATAATGCTAGGATGATGAGGAGGATGCTACACTGACGATGAATTAGGTGAAGCGAGACAGACATAGACAGCAATAATAATGTACAGCATGATGTTATGAGAACCTTAAGAGAAATTTACATATTTAACAATGGAATTTCAAAAGAGATACATAATATTTATACATAATATTAAGAGAAATAAGTTATGCTATTTAAGAAAATGAGAACAAAAAATAACAAATGTGCACCCTGATTACATATATGTAAAAGCATACAAATATGTTAAAGGGCATCTGAAGTGATTTTAGGTAACTTATATATTTTTTTCTATAGAGTTACTTCACTCTTTAGTAAGACATACACAACCACATACACATACACACACACACACACATACACACACAATCACACACTCACTCTGTGGGTTTTTTCTATGTCAAGGAGGGCTTTTATTCACACTAACCTTGGTTTCTAGAACACAGAAGTCATTACCAGTGAAGGCTCCTTTGGGAACTATGACAAATGAGTCCATGGCTTTGGTCCAGTTTCTAATGGACACCTGTCCTAGTGACAAGTACCTTCTTTCACAATGGGCATACCTAGATCACCTGGCTGTTGGATCACTACCAAGGCAAAAAGAGTCAAGATTTTATCCCCGTTAGAAGGCTGAGACTATCTTTGTGGGCCATAGTGTCCCACTTCTATACTGCAGCCTAGGAAAATGGGCATGCATTAAAAATAGACAGGAACTCACATGTGGAAGTCAAGGAATTCCCAGATTACAGAAAGAAAGTTTTGATGTCAGGAAAATGTGGTAAGTTTAAAATGGGCCAAAGCTACTTGCATTTCCTTCTATTAGAATATGGAATCTCTTTCCCCACCCTTTGAATATTGGTTCTTGCTTTGATTAATACAGGGTGGTAAATGCAATTATTCAGGTTCCAGAGCCTAGGCCTCAAAATAACCTCAATTTCTTAGAGTGCTTTTTTAGAAAGTTTCCTGAGATCACCATACAAAAAAGCTAGAATGGCATTCTGAAAGATAAAAGGCCACAAGAAAGAGAACAAAAGACCCTCAGCTGATAATTTGTACCAATTGTTAGGTGTGTAAGTGTGGACCTCTTGGACCTTCCAGCACAACTGGATGTAATTGCATCCCAGACAAAACTAGTCCAGCCAACCCTCTGAATTGTGAGAAATAATAAATCACTTTTGTCTTCAGTAACTAGGTTAAGGAGTCATTTGTTACACAGCAATAGATAACTGATACATTTGGTCATAGGGATCAAGTGAATTCCATAAGTGCCCTTCTGTTTTCTCCCTGAAAAGCAATGTAGATAACATAATTGGAGTTGGTTACGTGGGCCCAACAATTCAAGCATATTTATTCACTTAATAGCTGTATGGGAACATAGCCAACACTCGAATTCCCTCTGCACTCTAAAACTCAGTCCATCTTGTTTGCTTTCTTCTCTTCCACCTCACCTTTCCTCACCTTTTCATTCCTATACTAACCAGGGAGCAACAGAATTTTGCCCTCTATTATGCAGAGCAATTTGTTGTCTCTGCTCGTATTCATTCATGCATTTAGTCATCTGTTCACTCTCTCACTCATCAAATATTTATTGATTATTTACTTTATGTGAGGGAATATAATGGTATGGTTAAAAAAAAATACCCTTTCCAAGTTGCATATTCCAAATCCATCAATATGCCTAGCAGGAAAAATAAATAAATAAATAAAGGAACTTCCATTTCAAAGTACTCATTCTAGTGGAAAGAAAGATCTACTTCTAAAACTGGTATTTTCTTTTACTACATGCATTTGCATCTATGAATATGTGCACAGGTGTCTAAGCGTATTATGCAGTATATGTAGTATATGCATTTTTATGTGACTTTATGCATTTTTGGATATTCATAAATGTGCATATATTGGGAATATAAGTGCTTTACCTGTTGTATGACAGTGGATATAGCATATGTTTTAGCTTTTGTGTCTGTGTGTGTCTGTGCTTTCAAGAAGATAAGAGTGCATGCAGAGAATATGCATCCAACATAGATACATTGTGCTTTGAGTGTACATGTATATGTGTATGTTAACGTGCATATGATGAAGAGAAGAGGAAAACATATTTGACAAAAAACTCATTAAACAAAAATTATTTCATTATCTGACTGTTTCTAATGAAGTAGGGAATCCTCATGTCTTTGATTTAGGCATCCTTGCTTTGACATTGTTGAAGGAATCAAAAATAGGAAAAGATGGCCCCCAAACTTCTCACATCCTGTAGATTCAGTATTTTATTTAGTCATCTCTAAGCTTCACTTCTATGCACTAAATATCTCTAAAAGAAAATAGCAGCCATCAGGGGAGAGCAGTTTGAGCCAAGAATTTGGTGAGTGGCTGCCTCTCCCCAGCTGGCATGTCCTCCAGTCTGAGGTTTCCACAGAGAGTGGGGCCCATGCCTTTCCCCTTGAGGACCTGCAGTGGACCCGGGGTCCCCAATCTGGGAGCTCCCTGTCCACCAGCATTTCTCAGAGATGCTCACCAGCAGGTCAGACACACAGGCTGGAGCCCATGCCATCTGCACTTGAGTGGGTTGCTAGGGGACACAGGGGCAGATTTGGGAGCAGGACTCAAGAGGGAAAGGAGTCCACATGGGCGGAACTGATGGGAGAATACAGTGGGGTGCAATCTGGTGGAGTGCCCATGCCCCACACAGGAAAGCTATGCTGTCAGACTGGTGGCGGAGGGGGGCGGGGTTCTCTGCTGGGCAAGATCCCAGCCCACAGCACCATAGCAACTTAGTGTGGTGTGTTCAGGCACCCATTTGCAACTGCACACTGGAGGGCATGGGTAACACAAGAGAGGCAGAGCTCACTCCCGATAGCCAGTCTGGGAATAGTGACCCCTTCTTCATGAGCAGCCTTTCTGGTTTGGAGAGCCTGCTTGACCCTCTTCTTAGCAGCTTTCCCTAGCAGTGAGTAACATAAGCCCTGCCAAGGCTCAAAGCCATGCTGTTGGACTAGGGCAGGTCCCCCAGCAGGGAAGATCCCAGCCTGCAGCACCATAGCAACTGAGTGTGGCATGCACAGGTGCCCATCTGCAACCAGACATCGGAGGGCAGGGGTAACACAAAAGGGGTAACTCACCCTCAATAGCCAGTTGGGGAATTATGACCCCTTCCTCAGGAGCAGTCATCCCAGTTTGGAGAGTATGCCTCAACCCTCCTCCCAGCACCTCCCCCTAGTGTCAGAGAAAAAAAAACCTTGGAGCCCTGCCAAGGATTTGCAAAGCCTTCCAGGTTCACCTAACCTAATCACACCCAACCTTGCTCCTCCACTCACCTCTGCTGTGGTGGAAAACAAGCAACCCTCTGGGAGCAACAGGGCCCATCCCAAAGCCTGGGGCATTCAAGTACTCTTCCTGAAGGACTAGAGATTATTACAGGCACAAAAGGACATCTCTGCAATTGGCTCTTTCCTGCAAGCATCAACCACTGACAGGGAGAACAATTCTATAGCTCATTACAGCATCTACCAACTCAATCAAACAGGGCATGGCTGATTCTTACTCACAGGCGTGATCCACCATCTTAGAGATTAAGCTGGGGGGCTCAATACAATTCACACTGCTGGGAAGAGGTGAAAACAGCAGGATAGAAGCAACCTGAGGGGGCACTGATTTTTAGGAGAGAAACAAAACTTACAGGAGGTTTGATCTGTGAAGCATCTCTGTCCGCCACTGCAAACCTCTGGGCTGATCGGGGAGCTGCTCAGAGTCTGTGCAGAGACATTCCACTGAAGATCAGGTGCAGCAGAGATCTGGTGCCTGCCAATCTCAGGTTTCTGCAACCAATGCCATCCAGATTGTTCTGGCACATGGAGCCAGATCCTCTTGGGACCAAACCTTCCAGCAGTAGCCTTTGCATCACCCCTGCCAGACTGGGGAGGGAGCAGATGCTCCCTAGTGTCACGCCCTGTGACTGGGGGCTGAGCACGCCTCCTCCCCAGCATGGGAGCTGAACAGAGGAGGAATCCCAGATACCACAGGCAACACTTAGGAAGCCTGGGGTGACTGCCTCACTGGGTTCTAGGTGTGGGGTGAGAACCTTGGCTGACCAGCAGCTCTGGCCCATTACACGAACCCTGGGTGGCTAAGACAAACTCCTGCCTGTGCAACTGGGCATCAGCAGTTCCCACACTGGTGGAACAGACCCCTCTTTTGGGCAGTTCTGTCCTTAAACTCCCCAGAGCCAGCTCTGAAGTTGTCACTGTGCCTAAGTCCAAGGCTCTGCCCCTGTAGCTCCAGGCCCTCTGAGGGGCCTGTGACTCCACCCCTGAGAATCCAGAGTTTTGCCTGGACCCCAAGACCCCACTACTGAGTCACCACTACTACTGCTGGGCTGGTAGAACCTCCCTGAGGTCCAACACTTCACTCAGGACCCCCCAACCCTGAACATCTGTCATTCCTGGATTTGGTCCAAGACAGTCCCCAGCAAAAAAGAACAGGTGCCATGAAATCCTAATAACCCCGAACTGAGAGAAGAGGAGGCAGATGAGAAGAAGCCAACAAAAGAACCCTGACAACATGAAAAAACAATATAGTTCAGCCCCACCAAGGGAACATAATGGAACTATAGTAGTGGACCCCACCCACAAAGAAATTGCCAAAATGACAGAAATGGAATTCAGAATATGGATGGAAAATAAGATGAATGGAATTGAAGAGAAAGTTGAAAACCAACAAAAAGAAGGCAAAAAGTTTTCAGGAATTCAATGAAAAAAATGAAATAGTCACTAGAGAGCTAGACATCATAAGAAAGGATATAATAGAACTTAAAGAAATGAAAGAGTCATTTAGGGAATTTCAAAACACAGCAGAAACCTTCAACAACAGGTGAAACCAAGGAGAAGAAAGAATCTCAGAGCTTGAAGACAAGGCTCTTGAGATAACACAGTCATTCAAAGAGGCAGAGAAGAGTATAAAAAAGTCAGAGCAATTACTGAGAGATATGGGACTATGTGAAGCGTACTCACATTCAAATTATAGGTGTCCCTGGGGAACAAGAAGAAAGAGCTAAAAGCATGGGAAACCCATTTGAGGAAATTATTGAAGAAAACTTCCCTAGTATGACCAGAAATTCAGACATACAGATACAAGATGGACATTGAACACCAGGAAGATTCATAGCAAATAGGTCATCTCCAAGACACATAGAAATCAACCTGTCCAAAGTCAAAATGAAGGAGAAAATTCTTCAGGCAGCAAGACAAAATCAGCAAATATCCCACAAAGGAAAACCCATCAGGCTAACTGAAGACTTCTCAGTAGAAACCTTACAAGCTAGAAGGGATTGGGGCCCCATCTTCAATCGACTTAAAGAGAACAACTGCCAGCCTAGAATTTTGTATGCTGAAAAATTAAGTTTAACAATTGATGGAGAAATTAAGTCTTTTTCAGACAAGCAAACGCTGAGGGAATTTGCCAATACCAGACCTGCCCTGAATGAAATACTCAGAACAACATTATACACAAATCCCCACAACAGATACCCACCAGTATAAAATCACCTAAGGAAAAAAAAGCCAAAACTCACAACTCATAAAACAATAGAACACGAGGTAAAACAAAGCAATATGAGACTACCCAACAGGATGAACAGATCAACATCCCACATATCAATGCTATCAATTCATGTTAACAGATGGATTGCTCCTTTCAAAAGACATAGGCTGGCTGAATGGATGAAAAAACACAACCCAAATATCTGCTGTCTCCAGGAAACACATCTAAACCACAAGGACACACACAGACTTGGTGTGAAAGGATGGAAAAAAACATTCCAAGCAAATGAAAATCAAAAGAGAGCTGGTATAGCCATTCTTGTGTCAGATAAAATTGACTTTAAATCAACAGTGATAAAGAAAGACAAAGAAAGTCATTATACAATGGTAAAGGGAGAAATTCAACAAGAATACATAACAATCCTAAATATATATGTGCCCATTTACAGAACATTCTACCCAAAAACTACAGAATACACATTCTTCTCAGCAGCACAGGGGACATTCTCCAAGAATGATCATATCTTAGGCCACAAAGCAGGTCTCAACAAATCCAAAAAAATCAAAATCATACAGTGTACCTTCTCAGACCACAGTGGAATAAAACTAGAAATCAATCACAAGACAAACACTCAAACCTGCACAAAGTCATGGAAATTAAACAACCTTCTGCTGAACGATTATTGGGTCAGGAATGAAATTAAGATGGAAATCAAAAAATTCTTTGAACTGAACAAAAAAGGGGACACAAGCTATCAAAATCTATGGGACACAGCAAAAACATTCCTCAGGGAAAAATTCATAGCCTGAAATGCCTACATCAAAATGACAGAAAGATCACAAACTAACAACCTTATGTGACACCTCAAGGAACTAGAAAAGGAAGAACAAACCAAACCCAAAGCCAGCAGAAGAAAAGAAATAATGAAGGTCAGAGCAGAACTGAATGAATTAGAAAACAAAAAAAAAATACAAAGAATCAATGAAACAAAAAGTTGGTTCTTTGAAAAGATAGACAAATCAACAGACCTCTTGCTAGATTAACAAGAACAGAAGAGAAAGGACCCAAATAAGCCTAATGAGAAATGAAAAAGGTGACATTACAATTGATACTGCAGAAATACAAAACATCATCCACCAATACTACATAAATGTCTACACACATAAACTAGAGGAAGTAGAGGACATGTACAGCATCCTGGAAACACACATCCTCCATAGTCTTAACCAGGAAGAAAGAGAACTCCTGAACAGACCAATAAAGAACACTGAGATTGAAACAGTAATAAAAAACCTCCCAACAAAAAAAGCCCTGGACTAGATGGATTAACAGCTGAATTCTCAGACCTACAAAGATGTCCTGCCACCCATAATACAGAAATTATTCCCTAATATTGAGAAGGAGGGAATCTTCCCCCACTCATTCTATGAAACCAGTATCACCTTGATACCAAAGCCAGGAAAGGACACAACAAAAAAGAAAACTACAGACCAATATCCCTTGGTGAATGTAGATTCAAAAATCCTCAATAAAATACTAGCAAACTGAATTGAACAGCACATCAAAAAAATAATCCACCAGGACCAAGTGGGCTTCATCCCAGGGATGCAAGGATGGCTCAACATACACAAATCAATAAATATGATTCACCACATAAACAAAAGCAAAAACAAAGACCATATAATTATCTCAATAGGTGCAGAAAAAGCATTTGACAAAATCCAGCATGCTTTCATCATAAAAACCCTCAACCAACTAGGCATGTAAGGAAATATTGCAGAATTATAAAAGCCATATTGGACAAGCCCACAGCCAACATCATACTGAATGTGGAAAAGTTGAAAGCATTGCCCCTAAGAACTGGAGCAAGACAGACAAGGATGCTCACTGTCTCCACTTCTATTCAACATAGTGCTGGAAGTCCTAGCCAAAGCAATCAGGCAAGAGAAAGAAATAAAGGGTATACAAATCAGGAAAGAAGAGGTCAAATTATTGGTCTTTGCTGATGATATGATTTTGTATCTAGAAAACCCCAAAGATTCCACCAAGAGTCTCCTGGAATTGATAACTAACTTAAGCAAAGTTTCAGGATACAAAATCAATGTGCATAAATCAGTAGCATTTCTATATGCCAATACCAGTCAAGCCAAGAGTCAAATCAAAGCCTCAATACCATTCACAATAGCTACAAAGAAAATAACATAGCTAGGAATATACTTAACCAAGGAGGTGAAAGATCTCTACAAAGAGAACTATGAAACTCTGAGGAAGGAAATCACAGAGGATACAAATGGGAAAACAGATCATGCTCATGGATAGGTAGAATCAACATTGTTAAAATTTCCATACTACCCAAAGTGATTTACAAATTCAATGCAATGCCCATCAAATTCCCAATGTCATATTTCACAGATCTAGAAAAAATAATTCTACACTTCATTTGGAAGCAGAAAAGAACCCAAATAGACAAAGCAATCTTAAGCAAAAAGAACAAATCTGGAGGCATCACATTACCAGAATTCAAACTATACTACAAGGCTATATTAAACAAAACAGCATGGTATTGGTACAAAAATAAAGGCATAAATCAATGGAACAGAACAGAGAACCCAGAAGAAGCCCTATTCAATACATGCTGCTGGCAAAATTGGATAGCCACATGCAGAAGAATGAAACAGGACCCATACCTCTCACCACCCCCAAAAATTAATTCAAGATGGATAAAGAATTAAATATAAAGCATGAAACCATAAGAATTCTAGAGGAAAATATAGGAAAAACTCTTCTGGATATTGGCCTAGGCAAGGAATTTATGAAGAGGACCCCGGTGGCAATCATGGCAACAACAAAAATTAATAAAGGGGACTTGATTAAAAAGCTTCTGCACAGCTAAGGAAACTTTCTACAGAGCAAATAGACAACCTACAGAATGGGAGAAAATATTCACAAGCTATATATCCAATAAAGGACCAATATCCAAAATTTACTAAGAACTCAAGCAAATCAGCAAGATAAAAACAAATAACTCCATTAAAAAGTGGGCAAAAGACATGAACAGAAGCTTCTCAAAAGAAGAGAGACAAATGGCCAATAAACATGAAAAAATGCTCAACGTCTCTAATCATCAGGAAAATGCAAATTAAAACCGCAATGAGATATCACCTTATCCCAGTAAGAATGGCTTTTATTAAAAAGTCCAAAAACAATAGATGCTGGTCTGGATGCAGACAGAAAGGAACACTTATACACTGTTGGTGGGACTGCAATTTAATACAACTCCTATGGAAAACAGTATGGAAATTCCTCAAAGAACTAAAAGTAGACCTACCATTCGATCCAGCAATCACACTATTGGGTATCTACCCAAAGGAAAAGAAGCCTTTTCATCAAAAAGACACCTGTACTTGAATGTTTACTGCAGCACAACTCACAATTGCAAAGATGTGGAATAACCATAAGTGGTCATCAATTCATGAGTGGATTAATAAAATGTGGTACATGTACACCATGGATTACCACTCAGCCATAAAAAGACGAATTAATACCTTTTGCAACAATCTGCATGGAAACCATTCTCCTAAGTGAAGTATCTCAAGAATGGAAAAGCAAACACCACATGTACTCACTATTAAATTGGAAGTAACTGAAGAGCACACATGTGCACAGAGGGAAGTAAAACTCAGTGGAAATCAACCAGGGTGGAGGGGAAAGGAGGAGAGGGACAAAAACCTACTTAATGTGTACAATGAACACTATTTAGGAGATGGGCACACCTATAGCCAGGCCTCAAGCATTAAAAAAGCGATCCATGTAACTAACCTAAAATATCTGTATCCTTTTAATATTTTGAAATAAAGAAAAAAGAAAATAGCAGCCATCATTTAAATAAACAAATCAGGCCCATCAGTATCATGATGAAATAACCAACAGGAAATGTTGGAAAGAAGATGTAACTAATTTAGTGTTTAACAAAACTGAGCATTGATATTTTATCCTGCCTTTATGGAGACAATAAGGTCACCAATCTAGGGCTCTGGTTATACAGGTTGACCTCTGAAAGGTGCCACATCAGCTCCACTAATTAAAGACCAGGGAATTTCATTGAACCCATTGATGACATGGATTGCTGACAGAATGCCCTTTCTTGGCTGTTAAATAAACAATGCCTTGGTTAGCAGTCATTACCTGTTTGGAATGAATTACTTGCTTCTCTTCTACACAACACCCTTAGGAAGTCTTCATGGGCAATGTGTTTTATTTTTCTAGATTTAGCAATCACACAGGATAATGATGCTGTGAAGTCCCCATTGTCTTACCTTGGAGACCTCTGCCTGCTCAATGTTCAACAGTTATTTTTGGGAGGTCCCAGCCTCATCAAGAAATTCCAACCTCAAACAAACTGGCAAAACTATTATGTAATTTGTTGTTATATCATCAAAGCAAAGTTTTTAGGTGCCTGAAACAGCCTCAGAAATTTCCCACTGTACTAATACACCTGGGCACAAATAATGCATAAGATATCATTTAAAACAGAACTGTAACAACAAAGCATTTTCTATTTGCCAGTAACACACATTCAGTATTTCATTTCCTCTTTACAGTGTTCATGTAGGTCATCATTATTATCACTATTTGAAAGATGATGAAATAGAAGCTCAGAAAGGATTAAGGGACTCACACTGGCATATAAGAACCTGAGAAAATCTGGGTTAAAATCCAGTTCTGCCTTATATACATTTATTTATTCACCAAGTATTTGCTGAGCACTGTCTGTGTACTATGACTTATTCTAGTAGATTGGAATACAGCTTTGGAAAAAATAGACAAAAATCCCTTCCATGTGAATTGATGATTAGATTTCACAACGTGAGTGTCATTGCTGACCTTGATAAGAACTGGTTAAGGGGTCATGAATGATTGAAATGCTCAAGAGAGAATAGGAGGAAGGGATTGGAGACAGGGAGTTAGACAACTTAGAGGATACTCTTAGAAACCTTCATAGTAAAATGTAACAGAGAGAAAGGGCAGAAGGCAGGAGATGGAAAGGCATGAGAAGTCAGGAGATACATATATACATATATATATAGAAATTAAATGGGAGCTAGTGGACAAGTAGAGGCATTGGCTGTAGACAGGAGCATAGACAGCAACAGAAACACTAGAGAATAATGATAAGGTTCTGAATATCACTTTATATGGAAGGGGTCAGAGAACATGGCCATATAGGTTTATAGATGAATCAACAGGAAGCTGGGAGCTTATGGATATTCTCTTCTGATTGCTGTCCTTTTCTTTTTCAATTAAAATAGGATGTGAAGTAACTGGTTGAGACTCAGTATGCACATAGAGAGTTTGGAGGCTTGAGAACAGAAGAGGTAGAAAAAATTATCTAGAAGAAGGGGAGAGCTGCTGGACAAGGGGTCAGTAGTATCATGTCCAGGTAGCATCACGATGAGCTTAAGTCTGACTGTGCTTTTAACAATTGCACTATACTTTCTCTTTTAATACTATTTTCTTCTTCTTTCTTTCAGTTTTACTATTTCTTAATCACTTTTGCACAGAAAAGAAATATAAATTTGTGGCTACAGACTTTGTCCAAACTTAGAAGTACTGGGTTTTAATAGCAAATTAGTCATTTAATAACATTATGATTTTGGGCATATTATAGTTAAACCTTACTTTCCTCATTTATAAAATGGAATTAATTTTATTAATGATAGTGTTGTAATTTGCAAAAGAATACTTTATGTTAACGTGCATTCTTTACTCCAAAGTGGCACACTGACATGGGTTTTACTTATGTTTTCATCTGAAGTCTATATAATAATTCATCTATAATACTTAATGTTTTAAAATATATACTTGCATAGATTAACTACACATTTTTATCTCTACCACAATATTGTGTGTAGTATCATCCCAAGTTAATATCATCCCCACTTTGTGGAGGAAGGCATGATAAAGGTTCAGATTGTTTGAGTGATTCACCCATAGTTACCCAGTCCACTCTGGCTTCTGTAGAAACTTGGGGGAGCAGATTTACATTTTAGAGGCCTTGGTCACATGGCAAGAACAGATATATTAAAATAAGAAGAAAGCAAATTGACATTCAGAACCTTAACAGTATTCCCCAGTGTTTCTATGACAATGTAATCTAATGACTTTTGTGGATGCTAGAGTTCAGGGGTGTCTGCTTGAAGAACTGTCAGCTGCAAGAGCTAAAGATAGAGATTTTTAGGGCAATCAGAGTTCCCACACAGAGTAGCAAAGAGAAAGAAAAAAATGGGGAATCAACTCCAGGTAATATGAGTGTTTTTCTGAACCACCGAAGTAATTGCAGACAAGCAGAGGAAGACATTGAGTCTTTCTTTAGAAGAAAAAGGGCTGGGATAATAGACACTTCTTCAAACCCTGAATCTCACGTTTAAATATGCACAACACATTTTAATTATCATCACTATTATACCATTCGTCACCATGCTGCATTGTAATAAGAGGTAATAGGATGCATTGTCCCTTTCTTACATTAAATGTGTCAAGTACCATAAATAGGACAATTGACATAATTGCTGTAAATCCCAGGGTGTGTATGTGTGTGGGTGGTAGTGGGGAAAATGATCACCCAACCCTCACAATATTCCAGGATGAATTTACATAATTGTGTCTAAAAATGGTATGTCACCATTAAATGTACTCACAGTTCTTGCCTCTGGCTCACCACCACCCTCACCCCTCTTCTCTGGGGAGGAGGAGTTGCTGCAGTTTTCATTATGCTCCTGTAAAGCCTCCCTTTTATTATATGGGCTGGTTGGAGGCACAAAATAGGGCTGATGTTATTGGACCTGAGTTTATTAGTTTGTTAAAATAAACCTTATTTAATTAACTTTGGGTGAGGAATGGGGATAGGAGATTTCACATTTTTATGACAAATATAGAAATAGAAATTAAACATCATCTAAAATATTTATATTCCAGAACATGTCTTGACACATTGGAGGAAGAAGGTCAAGATCATTGATCTGACAGGGATTTCAGCTGCAATTTATCTAGAAAAAATACTGTGAACTTGTCATACTATCTTATTATCTTTTAGAAAATCATCCTGAAACAATAATAGTTGGAGGTGCAAGTAGCAGAAACACTACCCGCCCCTCTCTCCAAAAACAATAAGGTAGAAGATGAAGAAATTTTGGATATTTTCAAAATAGGGCAACTGAAGCACTTTGAGAGCTGACAGCTGTGCAGTCCTGGAGTTAACCCCATTATCCTACAAAGGTAATGTAAACAGACCATTCTAATTTGTGAAATGGCAGAGAACAGTCATAGACACTCACAACTTGTGTTTTGCCTAGCACTGGGGGATTGTACTCTTTATCCTTTCCTTAATGTTGTTTCCAGGACTGTCTTTTTATGAAAATTGTGTTAATACCCCATTAGGCTAAGCTTTATCCTAAATTTTGTTCTCTATTAAGGGGGTCAGCATTTCTCAAGGTACTCCATTTTGAACACATTTTGAACATACACATCTACAATTCTTGTGCTCACTTCATTTTCCATAAAGCATCTAGAAGCATTCTTCTAAAAGTCTAGATGAATCCTGCCACTCCCTTGCTAAGTTAAGTTTATCGTCTTCCCATTGCTGTTAAGATAACATCCAAACTTGGTTGCGTGTTTTAAAAGGCTCTTTTTGATCTGGCTTCTGTCTACAGTACCAACCCCGGTTGCTCACCTCCCTTCCCACCCCCACCTCCCATCTGGACTCCTTGGTCCCTGTCTTTCTACTTACTTTTCCTGAGTTAACCATATTCTCTGCCATAATGTCAAGATAGAGGCTCTTACATCTGTTAGTGACATCCTCTCCAGGTGCTTAAATCACAACATCTCTTGGCTAACTCCTTCTTATTCTTCCGGTGTATGTTAAATACTATTTCTCCTAAGCAGTTTTCAATGACTACTGCTCAACTCATATATAGAAAATTTAGATATTCCAAACAAGGGCTTTCATAACTTCAACTTCCACTACCTTAGCCTTCTTTCCCATCTCAGTAAATGGCACCCTTATCTGTGCTCAAGTCAAAAACCTGGGAGTCGTTCTTGATACTTCCTTTTCCCTTACTACTCTACCCTGTTTTGTTTGCTCCCTAAACAATCCTTCAGCCAGTTATCTTGCCTCTACTTTAAAAATATTTATCCTGAATTCATTTGGTTTTCTCGACTTTCACCTTGGCCATCCTAGCCCAAACTGTCATTTCCTTTCACGTTCTCCACGGGCAGGAATGATTATTTGAAAATGTGAATCAGATTCTGTTACTCCCTCTGCTTAAAACACCTTAGTGGTCTCCTATTGAACAGTGAGAAATTCTAAACTCCTTATCAAAAATTTTAAGATATTGTCTAAACTGGACCCTGTTCCTCCTCTTGACTCTCTGACCAGTGTTGGATTTGGCTAGCTACTTCTCACCACTTAAAAATTAATTTAATTGTCATCCCTTCATCAGGGCCTTTGTGACTACTCATCCCCCATCCGCCTGTTCATTGGGCCCTTTTCCTGCTCTTTTTCACCCCTATAAAGCATACATTTAAAAATTTTTATTTTCATCTGTCTAATCACCGGAATGTAAGCTTCATGAGGGCAGAGGATATCTCTGACTTACTGTCCACTGTATCCTCATAATCTGGTCCAGTGCTTGACACAGAGCAAGTGCTCAATAGATATTCATTGAGTGAATGAATAGCATATATTGCACATAATGATAATTACTTGTATAATTGTTTTCTACCCTGTTATACTCTTTAAGGGCAGAATCAGAGGGCGGACTCTACCTTGTCTTGACACGTTATCTGGCAGATTGTGATTTTTTGCTCTTTATTGACTGATTAACTCAATTGCTTATAATACAAACCTTATCTTATCCATCCTTTTTATCCACAAATTTATGTTATATAACAGTTATTTGATAAATATTTTTGGATGAATAGATAAGTGAATAAACACAGGTAGTTTTAATTTCTGTAAAGATTTTTTTAAAAGAAGAAAAAAAAGACAGTCCTGTTGAAAAATATTTCAGGGGGCTATACAGTCTATAGGCCTATCCTGGAAAGTCACATTGTAGATAATCTTAATTCAGACTGTCAAATTTGAATTAACTCAGCCTCCCAAACTTACTTTACACAACATTTATTCTTATGTAAATTTTAAGTTATGAGAAAGATGCTTTGCAAAAACTATTGAAAAGAACAAGGAATTTGAAGTAAGAAGATGGTGATTTAATATTGGCTCTGCCAGTTACTGTTTGTAGGACTTTAAACAAGGTATTTAATCTCTTTGTTCCTTACTCTTCTCATCTTTGCAGTGGGCATAATTATGGCTTCCCTTCAGGCTTATCATGATAATGAGGTGGTGTATGTGTTAGTGCCCAGAACAAAGCGGGCACTCAGTAGAGGTGATTTCACTTTGGATCTCCCATCCAATCTTCTCTCATCCAAAGCGTGAGTATAGTATAATTTGTTGTCATCTGTGTTTTTTTTGTGTGTGTGTGTTTTGGTTTTTTTTGTTTTTTTTTTTTTACTATAACCGTGGAGGAGGCTTGGCTGTGACTCTAAATTCTCTTGTTTATGACAACTGTTCTCACTCCATGGAGTCAGGGATCATTTAATAGTTATTTTTGACCATATACATACCAACAGCAGTCAAGACACAATTCTCCAATATCTTCTGGAACTGCAGATGGCCATAGAACCATTTGTGCCTTGGAGACTGAGTCATTCTTGGAAACAATGTGGAAGGAAATGGCCATTTTTTATTTAACATACAAACTTTATGCTCATGGAAAACACTGAATCCTTCCCAATATATTTTTGTTCTTTATGAATATTTGTAACATTCTTTTTTTCAATGTTATAGAAAGAAGGTCACATTGATGTGTTTTCAGCATAATAATAACTTGCATTCATAAGCACTGCAAACTACTTCTACTACAGAGCTACTTCCATTTATTTCAAATGACATTTATGGGCCACCAATTATGTGTTAATCCTTGGGGATGTAAGAGAGATTTTGATGAGGAATCTGTTCTCAAGAGATCATGTAAAAGTATACAGTAACATAAACAATGAATCCAGACTAGCTCCTATTCAACTCTGTCAGACAGATTAGAGATATACCATGGTCCCCATTTTAAAGCAGAGAAAACTGAGCTACAGAGTAGATAAATAACTTACTCAAAGTAACTCATGATTTATCTCTCCTCTAAATGATTTCTATATTAAAACCTCACTGACACATACTAAGAGGAGAAAATTATTCTGAAGAAATAAAACATCTAAATTGAAAAGTCTTTTTAAATAAATAAATTTGTCTTATTTCATGTGGAGACAATAGAACAAATTCATTGCTAGCAGTGCTACTGAGGTTTAAACAATTTTTAAATAAATAGACAAGATGCATGATTACCATAGTTCACAGGCTCTTATAATCATTTTGTTAGGGTTTTTAGAATTATCCTAAATGGTTTAATCCTGGGGGGGGAAAGTGTTTATATTGTTAATGTGATCGTAAGTTCTTCCTTTTGCCTATCTCATACTGTTCTCTTTAAGATAATTCTTGCTTTAATTATACGAGATTGTTATATTTTCCCTCATAATTTATGTTATTTACTATGCTTTGAATCACTTGGTCTCCTCGAACACCAGAGAAATGATACTTCTTCTCTAAGACCTTGCTCAAATAGGAAATCTTCTCCCGATTTCTTCAGATAATTGGAAACTCATTTACTATCCCACAACACTGTCTAAATATTTCTACTGTAGCATTTTACTCTATGATACTGCAATTGTTTTCTTATGTGTCTTTGTTGAATGTATACTCCTTGACTTATCCATCATCATCATTATTGAAGAATAATAGCTATTACATGCCTTATTACATGCCTGTATTACAGACTTTACAAGAATTATCTTATTATAACAACTTAGCTATTACTATATCCATTTTACAAATGAAAAAATTGAGATTTAGCAAGGTTCACACAAACATGAACATGGCAGTTACAGAATTTAAATCCAGATAAGCCTGACTTTGTAGCCTAGAGACTCATTAATTACTGTACCAAAGTCTATCTCAGTGTTTGACACTCAGGCTTATACCAAATATTTTTTGAATTGCATTAAAAATTAAACTTAGAGATCATATGGGGAGCACTTTGGTCTAGCTACAATCAAATAAGTACACATTGCAAATAAGTGACGTCCAGATTAATGAGGCCTAGGCAGAGTTTTGGTGGTGGTGCTAGCAGATGCTATTATGATCTATTATTACAGCTAATAATAATCATAATTACAGTAATTACAGTCTGAACTATGTGTCTTGGTTGCATAATTTTCTCTGACTCAGCACAGTGCACTAAACTGGACAAAGATATGGTATTATCTGCTGCTTGTAGTTGCAGTTATTTTAGATAAATTGAATGGTTGAGAGAAAACTAAAAGTATTGCATCCAATTCTATTTTTGGTGATCTGAAGTGAAATAAAACCAATAAAGAAGATTTCCCTTTAGTAATTGTTGAACCATCTGTTAGAATCATACTGTCTATAGGAAGACACATTTACATTTATTTAGCACCTACTATGTGCTAAAGGAGTTATCTAAGAGATCAGGAGGGCTAGCAGTTATTATTGTTAATGTGTAAAATGAGGAATCTATGACTTAAAAGTAAACAGATTGTAATATCAGCTTGGGGAAGGACAGCAATATAGGTGAGGATGTGTGACAGGAGAGTACTGCGGTGGTGTGGACCAGGGAGCCTATCCTTGCACCTCTCTGAGGGGAAAATAAGGTAACATGATGGAGACTTCTCTGTAGGCCCTGAGTGATGGAGTCTTGTTTACAAGTGGGCAGGGTCACCATGAGTCTATCTAGGGGCTGCACTCTCTTTTGCTTCTCTTGGATCAGCTAATACAAGACTTGGCCATTTAATGGTGATGTTCAGCTACCATTCTCTGTTTCCTTTTTACTTGCACACTACAAGATGTCCTTTTCTTTGTGTGACTGCCAGTGATGGGAAAATCAGGCTTGAGGAGAGGAAGGACTTTACTTTGAACTTTAGGTTAAGCATTATGCTATTGCTCAATTTATAAAGGAGTTCTTCATTGAGTATTATTGTCAACAGTCTAGTAATTACGTTGCTGCCCAACTTATCATTTTCTATGAGCACGCACACACACACACACACACACACTTTAGCATTATTTTGAACAGAGATTCCTTGTTCAAAACAGAATCTACATTCTCTTGGATCCTCTAGCAAAATGGCATCTAAAAGTACAGTAAACTTCACCTCACCCTCTAATGTAGTCAGTCTTCTCAAAGGTTCCAACCAGAAATACTGCACTCTAGTGAGGCCAGACTACCTACTCTTCTCTTTCAATAATAATAATAACTTATTTGTGTCTCATGCACACTCATACCTAGGAATGATGGAATTACTTTAGAAATGTGTTAGTTGGGATTCTTTTGATTGCAAGAGACAGAAGCCCAACTTGTGTTAACTTAGGCAAAATGGAGGAGTTATTGGAAGGATTGTGCAGAATCAAACAGAAATATGTACACAAACCACAGGAACAAATAGATAAATCAAAACTTCACAGTCAACAAAACTCAGGGAACTTACTCCCACTTGGACTCTCTATATATATTTCATGACTTTTTTTTTTCTGTATATTATCTTTATTCTCTCTCATTGCAGAACAGCTACCTCTATATTGTTAAAAAAAAAATAGAGGCTGACAGCTCTGTAGTATCATGTCTTATAACTACCATCACAAGAGGAGGGAAAATTCTCTTTCTTGATGCAATTTGAATATAAATTCCCTGGAAAGGGCTATGTTTAGCAAAGTTTTGGTTGGATGACCATCCTGTACCAATCTACACTACCAATGGTTAAAGGATGGGGTAAAACTTTTAAGAGTATGGAAGTCTCTGTGCAAACATATAGTTTGACTGGGAGAAGAAACAAATCCTACAAGGAAAAGAGAGTTTCTATGTAGATAAGCAATAGATATTCCAGGAAGGGTTGGGTGATTTGTCCCCAAGATACATAGTCAATAAATGGTAGGAGGAAGCTCAAATGAAAGGCTTTTTCTTCCAAAGCAAATGCATTTTCTTCTACTTCATGCTAATTATTCTCATAAAAAATCACTTCACCTTTTTACTAGGTTAATCTTTCCAATTTGTCCTTCATGCAGTAGCCTCATCTCCATGCTCATACCATCGTTCATTCTGGTTTCTCATACCTGTAACCTCCTCTCTACTTCCTGTCTACTCTTCTTGGTCCACTGGTCTCCACATTCTCCAGATGTCATCTATGTAGACTAAATCCATGAGAGGTCTCCCTTTCCACCAATATTCTATAGCACGTACACTTCACTCCTGTCATTTTGTTGTTGTTGTTGTTGTTTTGATATTAATTTGGATTCCTTTGTTCTGTGTGTTTGTGGGTGCATTTTTAAAAAATTTTTCTTTATCTAAGCTGATTATAAGCTTGTTGAAATCAGGGAATATATCTTAAATGCCCATATCTAAAACAGGATTTTAGTATGAGACTGACCTTATAAGATTTGTACAGTAACAAAATTCAATTTCAAAAATATGCATAGAACACTTCTTATGAACAAGTCCCTGTTCTAAGCACTAGATTAATTGCTTGTTTTTGTTTGTTTGTTTATTTGTTTTTACATGGCATTCATCAATAGCTTATAGAAGAGTGAGGGATCAATTATAATCTACTCCTCTCATATTCTCCCCTAATTCTGACCCCACCCCTGACTTGTATACTATGGCCTAGTCATACCAGATTGCTTATTAGTTCGTGAATATGCAATGCTTCTTGAAGCTTTCAAACAATGAACATGCAATTTTCTCTGTCTGGAATGTTTTTTTACATCATTTTAAAGTTAACATGAACCTTAGTAAACTTTTCACAATCAAATTAGAGACCTTTCCCCTGCTCAGCTTCACTGATCACCATCTTGGCGCACAGTAGGTTCCCATCACGCTATATATGTATGTATGTATATCCCATCCCACCCTTTTACTGTTTGAAAAAGAAACAAGGGTTCATTTTCCTGGCATGTGTGAAAAATTGGGCAGGGAAATAGCAGCCAGCTGCAGATCCGCCCAGAATGCTCTCAGCTACCATCTCATAATTGAAAAGTGTCACTCTGAGGGGAAATGGCCACTCAAGGCAGCGGCTGTAGCAGACTGGTGTTTGTCAAACTACATCTTGCTGTTTTTTAGACCAATTCCTGCTGAACTTTTCCCTTTCCTTCTGATAGCTTCTCTGCTGCTTACCAGCACCATGGGGAATCAGTGTGGCTACTTTGTTATTGAAATACGTTGGCAGGGCTTTCTTTCTTTTTGCCTTCTTTTTCTTGAGAGGAGAAAAAATGATCATGGAGTAGAAACAAACAAATTGATCCAAGCAAAATATTCCCAAGATGGCAATAATTTGTTTTTAAGTACAGAGCTGTAAGTAGTTTATTTCTAATAACAAACTATAACATAGAGTTTTTTTCTAAGTTGCTTTTTGTTTATTGTCCTGGTGATAGAGGTTATTATAATCATCTGGCTGAAATGGGTGAGGGAGGCTGGGACCATGAAGCCAATAGGAAGCTAAGAGCTTTTTGACTTTAGCTCTTCAAAGCCCAAGCATGCTATATACACCTGACCACATGTTTTTAATCAGGGAAGGCTATTGTCTGCTTTGATTGGAATCAATTTTGACTTTTCCTTTCTCATATCTTACCCTAAAACATAGTATGGGTCTCTTGGTTGCTCCTAATAGAAGATAGCAGACTTGGATTCAAGCTCTGCTCCCTAATTTTCTAGTCAGATCACCCTAAGTTTTTTTTCTTTTAATGTCTCTCAGCCTTGCCCTTTTCTCATTTAGGAAACAATACCTAGCTTGCAGGGAAATCAACAATATATATTTCAGGGGGTTGCTCAAAGTGTCAGGTGAAGTAATAAATGTTAATATGTTTAGTAAGACCAAGTATTAAGCTAAGTGTTTTAAGACGCTTTTGCTCATTATTGATCAGTGTTTCCTATGATTCTGAATGCTGTTTACTCCAAGTTATGTCTGATCAGGACCAGAGAGGGGAACTTCCATGCAAATACTCATTCTAATCTTAGTCCCCACACTTCAGCTACTGTTTCTCATTGTTCATCCAAAATAGATATCCAGTTGTAGCCAAACTGTTCTCTTTAAAGAAAACCGAAAATCTCATGAATTCCTCTGCCCTTAATATTTGTTCACATCATTTGTGCCTCCTGCTATACCCTCTTGATACTCTTTTTCCTAAATTATACCAACCTTTGCACACCTAAGTAAACTCCACCCATGTCAGTTATCTTTTGTTTTCTCTCATAGTTTCTCCTGATTGTTCTCCTCTCAAAGTCCCAACTTAATCCTTTTCCAATCATCTGTAATATAAACAGGTGGACTTAATCCTTGTTCTTTTGCATTGTTACTTATCTTTGCATGTGTCAAAGCTTTATGTCTTCACCCAAACAGAACTTTGTGAGCTGAGTCAGTATCAATCTCTCAATTCTTTGTATATTATAGAAGCCAAATGATAAGGATGATGATGATGATGATAATGATGTTAATGATGATGGTGGCAGTGGCAGTGATGACTATGATGATGCTGTTGCTGATGGTAATTATGATGATGATTCTAAAACCTGCCAGCTTTAGGTCCTGAGTGGTCATGGACCAGTATAAATCTGAGAAGTCCATATTATATTCACAGAAAGGATAGATAAGAGATTGTTCAGTTAGTATACAAAGGGGGAATACTGAGAATCCAGACGACGAATTTAAGGTGAGAGCCTGTGTAACCCAGTGGGCTCTGGAGTAAAGGATACTTAAGCTATTTGCAACATAGACTAGCAGAAAAGAGAATTTTGAAAGGACCAGATAAAAGAGTGGCTGGGGGTGTAAGCCTGAAAATTGAAGCATGTCCCTATAATAAATCCGGAATGAGAAGTTATATGATTTTGAGATGGCATCTCTTAACTTCAAAGTGATAAGCGTGGATTTGGTCAGTGGACAGGACTGTGTCAGGTCCTAGTTTTACCTCTTACCAACCATGTGACCTTAGTTACCTAATGCCTCTCAGTGTGGACTTCTTCTGTTTAACGGGGTAATACATCTCAGAACTGTCGTACAGGTTAAAAGAATTAATGTTTATAAAGTGTTTCTTACAGTTCTTGGCACATAGTAAATTTTCAATTATGGTAGACAAATATAATAAGCACAATTCAGTGGATGAGGTGGTATAATGAGATCCTGCAGTTGGTGCTCGTAGAGAGACAGGCAGCAGAATTTCATTTTAAGGGAGAGATAATGGTTTCTATAAGGATGTTGAGGAATTCAGAGGCACAGGCCCTAATTTTTGACCTCACAGGATGTCAGGACCATAATCAAATGGGCTGAGACAGAGAGCAGGAATTTAGATCTGTCATTGAGTTGAAGTGCCAGGCAAGGAGAGACTGAGGCAGCATCTCAGGCATACAAATGGGATCAAGACAGCAAGGAAAATCAGGAAAAATTTACCATGCATACAGGTTTTGGGAGTGTGCCCTAAACACCAGATACCAGGTGGATATTTAAAGCAGCAGGGTTCATTCCATACCACACACTCTGATGGGCCTGAGGCTAGTGTACCATCTGCCCTCATCAGCCTAGCTCAGGAACTAGAGGAAGCCAGATTTACAAATGAAAGGTAGCCACGGCTCCAATTGCAATGCCACAATGAAGATAGTGGTGTCCAGCCCAAAGAGGAAAATTATATAGATGTATAGCTGAAGTACCAGACCAATTCTGTCCCCTGAGGTTTGAAGCCAGATCTGAGGGTCCTTGAAGAAGTAAAATAGAAATATATAGATATAGGAGAAATTTGAATATAGCATGGACAAGGCACATATGGAAATGCATTTCAAACCCACTGAGTCAGTTTCAGGATCTTATATTGAATCCTGACAATTATTAGCTGTGCAATCCTGAGAAAGCAGTGTTAGCCTTCCAGACCCACTTTGTCTTTACCTATAATATTAACAATGGCAAATGTCATTTATTGAGCAGTGACCAGGTACTAAGCTTATATTGCTTAAGACCTTATATGCATTATCTTATTTCAGCTAGGTAGCAACTTATGAAGAGACAAAACCTTATTTTCTCAATCCTCAGATGAGGCCAGTGAAAGCCAGAGAAAGATTTTTGCTAAAGAAGAGTCACGGAGCCCAGAAGGGCTGGAGCCTATATTTCAATCTGGCTTTGTTTGACTCCAGATCCTGAGATCTTAATTACTACATTACAGCAGAATCCAACTTTGTATGATTTTTTTTTTTTTTGCGTGAACATGGCTAGTGACACCTAGTAGGTGTTTTTCTTAAGTGAGCTTAAAAAGATAACATATTTAAGTAGAGAACCAAGATTAGCATCTCAGACTCCAGTACTTATTGTCAGGCCTATACCTGAATCTAGTGATGATGTGAGTGTTTCCTGTAGGTTTTAGTGACCCTTTTCTCTGTGTTAGGATTTCTCAATAGCAACACTATTGACATATTAATTCTTTATCGTGAGGGCCTGTCTCGCACATTGTAGGGTACTTAGTAGCATCCCTGGCTTCTACCCTCTAGACAACAGTAGCATGCATCCTTACCCCTAGTTGAGACAATAAAAAATGTCCCCCAGTGTTCCAAATGTCCTCTAGGAACAGCACTTCCCTAGGTTGATAGTAACGCTTTCTAATTTATAACTTTCTTTAGTATCAGCATGGAAGGCAGGCGAAGTAGGCTTGTCTTAAGAGAGAATTTAGGCACTACAGGGGTGAGTGGTTTGTCATCACAGTGCAAAAAGAGTGCCAGGCCCTTCATGTTATTCAACATAAGACCCTAAAATCAAGCAAAGTTGGATTCTACCGTCAAGTGTAGCCTGTGCTGCTTTAGCACTAACATGGCAGGTAATAGTGCCAACCCTGGTCAGTGCAATATGAATTCAAATCCCAGCTCCACCATTTGGTAACTCCGTGAACATGGCCAAGTTTCCTAACCTCTCAGAACTTCATTTTCCTCATCTGTAAAATAAGAATAATAACAGAATTTATCTCAAGAAGTAATCTGTAAAATGGAGTTAATGGTGAGATTGATCTCATAAAGATGCAGTTATTTAATCTTTGTAAAGCACAGTAGCAAAAAAGAATAAACAGAATAAATGCACACTGTTACTTTTAGCAATGCACGGCCTTTTTCTATAATCTGTTGCATTTTCTTCTCACCAGCTGGGCTGCTAATGTTATTAGACAGTAAGCTCTTTTGAACAGAGGCCATATCTAAGCTGTTTACTGCTGAGTCCCTAATTCCTAGGGCTGTGCCTGGAACATAATAGGTGCTCAGTCAATATTTGATGAATGAATAAATGAATCTAATAACAAAGCAATATTCCAAGAGGAACCAAATGCTGTCAGTATCATTAAGCCTTCATTATTTCAAAAGCACTGGTTGTAATGCCAATAATTGTCAGTGAGTGGAATGGGAGGAAAGATAATATACATTTCAAGAAGTAAGGAAAGATGGAATCCACATAGTGGTTGTCTTTCAAAACTGGCTAAAAGTTCATTTGAATTTGAAAGTTGAGTTAGCTGGCCTTCCCCTTACCTGAACACAATGCAGATCTTTATTGAAACATACACCCTTAGAAGCAGAGGAATAAAGAGCTGCCTGCTGAAATGTCACTCCCATGCAGGAGAGCAAGGTGCTCCCAGGAGGAATACCTTTCTTTCCGGGTTGGTTGGACTCAGTTGTATCAACTAGGAGAGGAGAACTATTATAAAAAGTGATTTGGGGCATAGACAGAAAAGGGATGATTCTGTCTATGGAGATCTGACCAGGCTTTGTAGGAAAGGTGGCATCTGACCTGAGCTTTTCCTGAGGTTTGAGGGAGGGATCCATCCATACATTTTGGAAGAGGGAGATAGCCTAGTAACTAAATTTACATATTTATAACAAACAAAGATTATAAATCACACTTCTGCCACCCACTTCCTAGGTATACGATGTTATTCTTATTTTACTTCATTTTAAACTTATTTTTAAGCTCCAGTTTTCTTATCTAACAGATGGGTAAAATAATACCATATCCTTCATAAGATCATTGTAAACATTATATAAGATAAATGCATAATATCATTTGGCATGGTTCCTGGCACATGATAAGTATGAAATGCAAGCAGCTGCTATTATTGATGTTATCATTATACTTGAGTTTGCGTTCCAGGGGATAAAGCAACATAAACTTGGGGTGTAAAGAGGCCATACAATGCAGAAGTTAGAAGCTGGTTCTGTTTTTGAGAAAATGTGGAGGGAGGTTTAGGTGGAAATGCAGGTAGGAATCAAACTGATGAGGGCATGGAATGTTGTTCTGAGGATTTGGGGCTTTAACGGTAAGGGTGAGAAAATAGAGATATTTTTTATTTCCTGTCAGTCAGAGGGCTTATTTAGGCATGAAGTAGCCTCTCAATCCCTGCAAATCAATTCATATAGGTGACCTGGCCCAAATTCTCTGTCTGAGAAGGAAACGTTGCTTGTGGCAGGATTTATTTCCTTGCCAATCTTCTCCATTTTCCTGCCAAAATGAAGGCCTCTTTTATTGTGTGATGGAGAAAGAATGCCACATGTAATTAAAGAGAATGAGCAGAGAGGAAGAGAAAAGACGGCGAGCATGCCACTGTGCTGGCGGAAGTCTCCCAGGAACAGAAGGTGATGCGTTGTGACAGATGCCTCTGTTATGTTGTTTGTTAAACACTGCGTGGCTGCATTTCACAACATTTCTGACTCTGCCCCTGCGTTCCCTGGGTATTTTGGCAGCAGAGAATGGAAACCATCAGGCCTGGGGATGGGAGTGGGGGGAGGGGTGTGGAGAGCAAGGAGGGGCTAGAAATACTGACTCAGTGAGATTTGTGTTCAAAGTCACCTTCACCCAAATATACTACCTTCACACAATCACTGCTTGTATCGGGGTCTGAGAGTCATTACATGAGAGGCATATTCATTATATTCAATTAAATTTAAATCAAATGAATATTTGAATACCAACAATGTGCCTAAGTTAGACTCTGGGGATAGAAATAGGATAAAACACTATCCCTACTCTCAAGGGATTCACATTCTAGTGGAAATGATTAGGTAAACACATATCAGACATACACATATGCACACACATGCACATATACATATTCAACAGAGAAATTAAGGTGCAATGAGTTTTAACATAGCCAGAATTTGTTCAATTTTTTAGAAAAGGAGGGAACATGAATCACTGAGAAAAGTAAGTGTAATTCCAGGTGAACAATGAAGGAAGAGTGAAATTTCGGTAGGTAAGGATGCATGAGGTACAAGGTGCAGGGAATCACATAGACAAAGAAACAGAGATAAATGCCTCGAGACCAGTGAAAGATTCCACTGATCTGGAACATAGGATTGTGCAGAAGAGAAGAACATGAAGGGGGCAGAATGGGAGGTTTGCCCAGTACCTTGGAAATCCTTTAATAGGAAAGAGAGAGAGAGAAAGAGAGAGAGAGATTTGACAAATGACAGCTACTGAGGGATTTCTGAACATTTGTGTGACACCTCAAGTTATACTTTGAGGTGTTGCTAAAAATTAGCAATAGAATGCAACCTTAAGCGAGAGATATAGAAATGTGGTAACCTAAGTGGTGTCTAGAATCCCTTCTCCTCTGAACTCTAATCTAGACTCCCATTCTGTGCCCAGCATCTGCAGCATCTGTCAGGACAGTGGAAAGGTGAGTATAAATGAACTTTTGGGCTGCAGTAAGTTTCAGGATGGAGAGCTGGAGCTGAGTCAGTCTTTTCTGCTGTGTGCCAGGAAATAACTTGGGGGCCAGTTCTGTAGAGCTCTAACTTGAAGATGCAAAGCCTGGGGAGAAGTAACTCTCAAATATCTTAAACTTCTATGGGGAAGGCCAGCATCAGTGCCATATGTGTGTGCTTGGTCTTTCTGACCCCAGGAAGAGAAATCAGGACTGAGCAGTGATCAGCAGCTCACCCCATTCTTGTTACTGGCAGAGGGAGTCAAGGCGAAGGAATAACCCTGGTGCTCAGACTCAGAACTGGGGTTGTCCTTCAGCAGACCCATTGAACCTCAGTGACAGGCAACATTTCATTTTCTATTACTTTTAGGACTGCCGTGCAAGGGTGGGGAACCTGTGGTCTTGGGGCCACATGTGGCCTTCTGGAACCTTGAGTGTGGCCTTTTGACTGAATCCAAATTTTACAGAACAAATCCTTTTAATAAAGGGATTTGTTCTGTGAAGTTTGGATTTGGTGAGCTAACAACAAAAAGCAGTCACACATCTTGAGCAATACACAGACAGGGAAAGCTGCTCAAATGGAAGAGGCATACAGAATAACAGAACTCTGGAACAGGCAAATTTGAAGACCCAGCAGAAATAATAATAGTGATAATAACAACAACCACCTCTAAGAAAACTCAAGAGCAGTGACAAAATGCTTCCTGGAATGACATTCGTGACTTCCAAACTATATAAACAAATCAGAAAATAATGAGTAAAATTAAAGAGAGTAACATTTGTACCTGAATTAGCAACCTGAAGGAACTTATGTATGTATGTGTGTGTATACACACACACATATGAAAAAATATGTGTGAAAGCAGTTCCACTAAAAATGAGTCAGAAGAGATTCCACAAGATAAAGGAAGATAAAAATAAATACGTGTGTGCGTGATTCACGGATTGCTTGAAAGTAATATAAGCGCTAAATAAATATTTTTTAAACTAGAAAGGCCATATTAAAAAAGAAATACTAATACCAGCCTGTAACTAATAGTTCTAAACTTTCTTAGTGACACCCAGGAAATGGAGGTCAAGGAGAGATGAAGAAGTAAAACAATTTCAGAGATCTTGTTGAGGTAAGTCAGGGAAGAGGAGGAGTAAGGAGAGAGAAATTGTTCTCAAGGTTTTGTTTTATTGAGAATGGGAAGAAAAAGGAAAAAATAATAGTGTCTTTTAGAGGGTAGTATCTCATTTTTAAATAATTGCTAAGAAATACGCAACTTCTTCTGAGTTCCAGGAAGGGAAAAGTAAACATTAAAGAAAGGAAATTACTAAGCTTACAATGGTAGAAAAGTGTTAATAACTGCTTGATCAAACTAGCATATGTGAGTGAAAGGGGAAGAAATAAATAAGGAAATAAATAAGGAAAGAAATAAAATATGAAGTAAGTATATAGTAACATGGAAAGAATAAAATTAAGCATATTAGTCATTATTCTAAATATAAGTGAATTGAATTATTTAACCAAAAGTCAGTAATTGTCAGATGAAATTAGGCCATAAAACACAACTATATGCTGTTTACAATAAGCACACTTAAAACAATGCCATAAAGAATAGCTAAAAAATAGTGGGACAGACTAAGAGATGTTATACAAATACAAACAACCAAGGGACCAAAAAAAATTTCATTAACAATATTAATATAAAACATGGTAGACATTTAAGTCACTAATGTAAGACTCATAAACCTTTATGCAGCAAACAATATAGCAACTAAGCACAGAAAACAAAATCCATTAGAAATGTAAGAATAACTTAAAAATATATATTATGATAAGAGACAGATATCTTTCAAAATTGGAAAGTTCTAGCAGAAAAAAATTAAAAGAACTTAGAAGAACAGATTAAAATATAATAGTAAACATTGCTTATTAAGAGAGAAGAGACCACTTCACATATTTTGTGAAATATTAATAACATACATTTTTGTTATGTCTAAGAATATTTATATTTGGTTATATATTTGGCAAAAAACAAATTGTTGATTTAAAAAATAAAGTTATCATAGGCCATAATCTCTCATAATAACCTAATTTTATTAGAAATAAATTATTAAAAATTTGACTAAAATAACCACTTGAAAATTAAGTAAATTAAATTTATATAACTTTTGGATCTAAGGGGAAACCTAAAAGCTAAATTACAAAGCATCTGAAAAGCAATATAGGGAATTCCTATTCACAAATGCTTTCACAATTAAAGAAGATAGTCAAAAACCAAGAGAAGATGTTTATGTAGAGGAATTAAGAAAAAATCAAAGAAAAATAAAACCACATAAAGTCTGTACTATATAATAATAATATATAATAATATATTATAATTATATAATAATATAATTAGGTACCTAACATTAAAATAGTCACCAGAAACAAATAGGTTTACAGCTGAGTCTACCTACCTGTAAATAAAAATAATTTCAATAATTTCAATATTATTTAAAACATGTTACTCCTTAGAAAAAGACATCACCTCAACTTATTTTATGAAGGAACTAGGGTTTTAAAATTAAAGCCTAGTCTAATGCTAACAAGAAAATTGTGAAGATATCATTCATATATATATAATATACACACATGGTATATATACATATATACATGCATATTATATATACATGTATATTATATATACACATACATCTATACATTGATATATAAACTCTAAATAAGATATTAACAAACAGAGTCATGGCATGGAGCCAAAAAGACAACAGCAAATTTATCCCTAAAAATTCATGGGTGGTTCAAACTACTGGTTAATCTGTCATGCCAATAAATAAAAGAGAAAAAATCACAGGATTGTATATCAGTATATGCTGAAAAGGCATTTGATAAAAATGAGCAGGCTTACTAAATAAAGTTAGTATAAACTAAAACAACTTAGCTTTTGTAAAGTCTAGCTTCAGAACCCTGCAGCACATATGACCCTAAAGGGTAAAACACAAAACCATTTAACTTTAAGTGATGTGCTTGGCAAAAATAACCAGTATTGTCATTAATAACATTTTCTTAAATGTTCTGGCAGATTCAATACAAAAACAAGTCATGATAATTGGTTAACAATAAAAGATTAGAATAGAGAAAACAAACTAATAGAATCATAAGGAAACTGGGAAAGGTGATTGAGTATAAAGGTCAATACAAAGGTCTATACACTTTCTCTATACCAGCAATAAACACTATTTAAAAAACAGAAACTTTTCATTAACATCAGGTACAAAAATGATATATCATACAATTTTAACCATAAAATCACTGTATATACATAAAACTGTCAAGTCAAAATACTATATTAATTTGATTACAATTTAAGTACTATTTTAACTAATTAATATTTTAATATATATTTTTAAAATTATGCAACTTCATTTGCAGGAATTTCGGAATAAAATTATATAGTTTCAAAGTTTGTAATGAAGAAGAAATAGCAAAAAGAGCCAAGCAGTTTGTGCATAAGAATAGCAGAGAAAGGGAACTTAATTTAGCAGATCTCAGAACAAACTGTAAAACCAGTGTAATCAAAATAGGGAAGGAATGAAAGCTCAGTGAGGACAGATGTTATTTTTTGTTTGCTGATATGTTTCAAGCACATAGAAAAGTGACCAAGAAACATTGACTGAATTAGTTTATGAAATAGATCAGAGGATTTGTATAGAGAACCTAGAAATGGATCTCAATACATATGGTTTATGATAATTAAAAAGCATTTTACTGAAATATGACATAAATAAAAATCGTAGGCGTACACCTTGAGAAATTGTGATAAATAAAACTCACTCATGTTAGCACTATGTCTGATATACATATAAAATCATTATATAACCCCAGAAGTCCCATTTGTACATTTTCCCAAGATCTACCTCCAAACTCTTCTCCAAAAATAACCTCTCCTGACTTTGAAATCATAGATTTGTTTTCCTATAGGAAGTCTTGAGATGTTATTAATCTTTTGGTTGAAATTATTATTATTGCCATTATTAGTATAATTATTTTAGTTCCTCAGCTCATATGGTCCTCAGGTTATAGGCCAAATCATCATTGCCATGAAAATAATAGGTAGGTTTCAGTATTTACTGTAAGTTTTGTTCTTTACATTCATTTTCTTATTAGAGTCATATAAGACCAATATGAATAATTATTATAATTTTGCTTTAAGAAGATGAAGAATTTGAGGCTTAGGGAGATAAAGCAATTACCCAAATTCACATAGCTGGGAAGCGAAACAGCCAGGACTCAAACCGATTTTGGTGTGATCGTTCCACAGTCCGATGTTTCCACCCTGCAAGTTGCTATGAAGATTAAATCAGATAATACTTACAAAGTGTTTAACACATCCCCTTCTCCAAAATACATACTTAATAAAGGTATATTTATAATAGTAATGTCAAAAATTTTATTCAGTATTCACCATGATGTTGCCAGATATGTTTATTAACCTCACATCTGCAGATGAGAAACCCAAGGGCCAGGGAGGTTAAATTACCTGTCGAGGTCGCACAACTACCTGGCAAAGACAGAGTCAACCTTAGCCGTGTCTATCCAGAGCCCATGCAAACTTAGGTTCACCCACAACTTCATGGACCTTAGGCGATCCATCTAACCTTTCTGTTTTAGATGAATAATCTGTAACTTTGAGAACCATAACCCCACCTCTATTTATCTCAGAGGGATGGTGTAAAAAAAGATGAAGGGGCTTTGAAATAATATTGTAATACAAAAGATTATTGCTTATTTCTCCCTTAGCAACTCAAGGTGGCAGATATAACAGCCAGGTCACCATTACCTCCAACAAATAATCATTTCAGACTAAGAGAACTATGTGCTTTGACATATCCTCCCACAATGGTTTCATAAAATGTTTAATTTTCCTGAAAATGGGTTTTTATTAATATCTGCCTAGTGAATGGTTCCTGTTTTCTTATTTCACAACATTAATGCCAAGAAAGCAGAGCAAGCCATTTTTGTCATTTTGGAGGCTAGAGTTGGGATGGAAAACAGGCACGGAGAGATAATGGACATCTTCATAATTCTGTTGTGAACTGTGACTTAAACATAGACAAGAATCTCTATCTACCGACTTCCAAGACTGCATGAGTCCTTGCTTGCGTGGAGAAGGGGGAAAAGTCACTTCAGAAGACATCCAAGACATAACATAGTACTTCATTTACCAAGGAAGGTTTCTCTACTAACACAGGATCACCCGTCTCTCCTGTGGCCTTCAGGTCTCAATTCATCCCAGACTCTCTCTAAATGTTCTGTATCTATTTTTTTCAGCCTCTGTTTTTCTGCTTTGTAAGTACCCTCTTCAACTTCTTCCTCTTGTGTACTCACTTCACTTGTCAGGAACCATTTCAAAAGCTACAGCTTCCCCAAAACTTTCTCCTGATTTGGTGTAATATTTTTCATTTCCTTCAAATGCATTTTAGTTTCATTAATGGCATATTTTCTGTTTTCCATGTCAGAATCACCTTTTCCCCATTTTAAAAATACAATAAAATATGTCCATCTTATATGTAAGAAACATATAATTAGATTAAAAGTGAAAGTGCTATTATTATTACTTTTATCCTACTTTCCTCTGCCAGAGTACCCTGTTTTTATTTTTTATTTTATAATTTTACAAATTTTTTATGTACATTTAAATGCTCCACTTAGTCTGAAGGTACTTCGAAATGAAAACCACTGTTCTGGCCGTGGATATATTGTCAGATGATAACAAAAGCTATAAAGAAAAATAAAGCAAGATGAGAGGATAGAGTTGCTAAGAACAGATTCTACATGGGGAGGCAACACCTACATAATGGGAGTAGAATGGTCTCGGAAGTGAGTTATAGAAGTTCAGAGAAAGAAACATTTGGGGCCTTAATGAATCAGAACGCTTCATGAGGCAGTCATCTACCAGTACTGCAGGAGGGGTAGATTCACTGAGATGTGAAGTGTGTGCATTACAGGTTGGAGGTGCACACTAAGCAAAGACACAGAAGTACATGTGAACAGAGTGAGGGGAGTATAGTGAAGTCATTCTACCCTTCTCCCCCCATCTCATCTGCTGTCAAGTCCTGGCTATTTTAACTCAATAGTACCTCTTGTTCTCTTCATTTACTTGATCACCTCCTATCCTAGACCAAGAGAATGTACTTCCTGGTGGTTGTTTTCTGGCTCCATTTGCATTTTTACCGAAAAAAATCAAACTTCATCTTACATGTCTTGCCAGTGTTTACTCCTAAAAACTGCCCAAAACATATCACTTTCTTAACACACATACACATGCACACATATACATGCATACATATATATACATACACACACATGCATACACACATAAATATATATGTATTTCAGCTTTCTTCTGTTATTTACATTAATTTCAAAATAATATGCTCATAAGGCATGTCTTTGATTTTTCTTTTTTTTTTGGTAAAAGCTACTGACTTTTTAAGAAGGAAGTTGAGGATTTAACTCTCTTACAGCACTCCTAAATTCTCCCTCTCCACTCTCCCTAACAGATACATATATATTTACCCTATATTCATTATTACATATAGCTATATTCCAATACAGAGATTTTTTTTTATTATTTGACTATATAAATAGTATTTACAACTGAGTCATGTAGTTTACTATGTCTTCATCTATTTGTGATGCTGTAACAAAATATCTGAGAATGGGTAATATATAAACAACAGAAATTTATTTCTCACAGTTCTGGAGGCTGGGAAGTTCAAGATCTAGGCACAGGCAGGTGTCCACTGAGGCCCTGGTCTTTGCTTCCAAGATGGCACCTTGAAGGCTGCATCCTTCAGATGGGAGGAACATTTCATCCTCACTTGGCAGAAGGGAAGGAAAGGTCAAAAGGGCATAGCTAGTTCCTTCCAGCCCTTTTATGAGGCACTAATCCACGTGAGGCAGAGCCCTCATGGCCTAATCCCCTCCTAAAGGCCTCACCTTTTAATACTGTGGCATTGGGGAATTAAATTTGCACATGAATTTGAGGGAACACAAACATTCAAATCACAGCACTATGATTGCATTTTTTTTTCTTTTCTAACTATTTTTTTCCTCCTGGAATTGGTAATTGCTTTATTAATTTCATTTGCTTCATTTTTAAACATTATTTTATTCTGAAATTCTCCAACAAAAACAATCATAGAACTCTCATTTCAGCCAAGCACCATAATATATGCTGAGAAACGTCAGCATATACCACCCCCGCAGGGGTCCTTCATTCTGCTTAATTCTGGACTTAGTCACTCTCTAGCAGGAATTCATGGGTATTTTCTGGGAATCTTTTTCTTCATAATTTTTATATTGTCTTGTTCTTTCTTCTGGGTTAGATCTTGTTTCAGATTTTGTGTCTTTCTTGGTTTATACCTTTGTATTGTTGGAGCATATCTTCCAGTATTTTTTTGCATATTTCCAGAGATACATTTTTGAGATCTTGTGTGTTTAAAAATGTCTTTATTATACCTGATCCTTGATAATGAATTATCTGTATTTAAAATTTTTCTTTTTGCTGAAAATAATTTTTGCGCAGAATTTTGGTGGAATTCATCCATAGCATTCTAATTTCTATGTTGCTGATGCCATCAAGATACTTAATCACTGTATGTGGTGATGAAAATAGATTGGCCTGAGAAATGCTGCTTGTCTTTCTGGAAGATTTTGGGCATGTTTCTTCTTCTCTGCATTCTGAAAATTTACTCATATGTGTCCTAATGTGGGCATTTTTTCATTCTTTGGGATAAGAACTTGTTAGAATTCTTTAATCTAGGATATAATGTTCTTCATTTTTTGGATATATGTGTATATGTACATGCAAACTTACAAATATACATACATATGTATATATAGTTTACATGTGTGTATACACACTATATTATATATAGAGTGCATGTATATATGTATATATTAATATATGTGTGTGTATATATATATTTATAATTTCCTTCCTCTACATTTTCTATATTTTACTCTGTCTTTCCATTCCTATTATTCACATATTAGACTTCCTAGATTTGTCCTATATTATTCTCTTTTCTCTTTTCTATACCTTTGTCTCTTTGTTCAATTTTCTAGGGATTTCCTCAAATTTGTCTTCCAACCCAGCTATTGAATTCTTTTACAAATATTTTACATTTAAAAGAGTTTACTCAAAACTTATTTCTGAATTCTCTGAATTTTTTGAATGGAGCATGCTCCTATCCCACTAAGGATACCAGTCAAATGTGTATGTGAATGTGCCTTTAGTTTCTGTTTCCTCTGCAGTAGCCTCTGACCTGGTTTCTCTGAATCAGCCCTTGCCCCCATTACAGCCTATTTTCAACATAGCGGGCAGAATGGTCCTTTTAAAAAAGTGATTTCTACCTTTAGAAAAATGTTTTAAGTGATAAAATAATTATTACAGAAAAAGCAAGCAATACAAAATTGTGTAAAGTAAAAAGTCGGGCATGGTTGCACGTGCCTGTAGTCCCAGTTACTCAAGAGGCCAAGGCAGGAGGATCACCTGAGGCCAGGAGTTCAAGTCTAGCTTGGGCAACATAGCGAGACTCTGTCTCTTAAAAAAAAAGTAAAAGGTTACCTAAAATCCCGCCACCCAGCAACAACTCTCATTAATATTTGGTGGCTCTTGCTGCAACACTCTTTAAGGAATATATAGGTGTGTATATTCCTGTCTGAGGTGTTATAAGGGCTATTTTATTCATTAGTTTTGAAAAACTGTATATTCGTGGTATACAACATGATGTTCTGACACATGCATACACCCTGGAATGGTCAAATCAAGCTAATTAACACATGCATCACCCCCCATACCTATCATATTTTTGTGGTGAGAACACCCAAGATTCACTATTCCAGAAATCCTCAAGTACACAATATATTGTTAATAACTGTAGTCACCAACATACCACAAATCCCTGGAAGCTTTTCCTACTGTCTAACTGAAATTTTGTAGCCTTTGACCAACATCTTCCCAGTCCCCTCAGCCCCCAGCACCTGGTAAACCCCATTCAACTTTCTGCTTCTACGAGTTTGACTTTTATATACGTTGCACATAAAAGTGAGATCATGCAGTATTTGTCTTTCTGTGCCTGGCTTATTTCACTTAACATAATGTCTTGTAGGTTTATTTTTAAATGAATGGTTTAAGTTTAGTTTTTCTTGAATTTAGCAATAAGAAAAATATATTGAAGTAAGCAGGAAAGAATTGATGAGTACCAAATAAATATTTTCGACCACAAGGAAATATTAGCATTTAAAGTATCTCTAGAGTTAAGGAAAAGAGGTAACAAGAAATTTTAAATTAAGATCTTTACAAAAAAACAAAATGTTTCCATTTCAGATGTATCCGTTGACTCCTGCTGTGAGGAAACTAGTGCTTTCATATTCTCTCTCTCTTTTTCTATCTCTGTCTCCAGTCCTCCTCTCTCATATGCTATTATTAGTAAGGTTTAAAACATTTACATATTCTGGTCTGAAACCACAATTCTCACTGTTGTTTCATTTTAATTGTATATTGAATTGGAATCTGTGTTCACCCTTGATCCTGTTCCCATGGCTGCCTTATTTCCAATTACTTTGTCATCATTTGTAATGTTGTTTACCTGATTTCATCCTCCTGAAGCTTTCTGTTTTTAAAATTTTAATAATATATTTTATTTAACCCCATCTATTCAAAATCTTATCATTTCAATGTATAATAAATACAAAATTATTGAAATTTTTGTACTTTTTTTTTCCTATGAAGTCTTTAGTATCTGGTGTATCTTTTACACTTAGAACACTTTTAGTTCCACTGGCTATATTTCAAGTGTTCAGTAGCCACATGTGGTTGATGGCTGCAGTATTGGAGAGCACAGCTCTAGACTTTCTTCTTTCCTTTTTCTTCTGTTAACTGTGATCCCACCCCAGTAGTTTCTCCTACTTGTGAGGTCCTGCCCCAGAAGGGATAACTGGGGTGCCAATTTTTTGCTTATCTGCGTTTTCCTATTTTTTCTTTGATTTTTTAAATTTTGAAATAATTATAGATTCACATACAGCTGTATGAAATAATATAGGAGCTTTTTTGAAGAAGAGATTGAGCGTCTTCTGTTCCTTGAGCTTGTGCATGTTTCCCAATATCTATAGTCTGCTCTTATACTTGAAAGTAACTTCTTTTTAAATGTGAGATCATGTCACGCTTCTGTTTAAAACCCTGCCATAGCTCCTCATTTCACTCAGCAAAAGCCAAGTGTCCTCCTTATAGGGGCTAATAAGCATGCAAATTCTGACAATTTGATACGCCTCTGCTTTCTTTTCTTTTTCTTTATTTTTCTTTATTTTTTCTTTCTTTCTTTCTTTCTTTTTTTTTTTGTTAACAGATGAATAAGATTGTTACCCCTTTGGTTTCTTCAGCTCCTTGCCTCCTTCTAATACTGTTCTGGACACACCCGGACCTTTGCTATCGCGAACTTTAAGGCCTATGGCTCTTCCCTCTGTCGGGCACTGTCTTACCCCAGAATATGCACATGCCTCACTCTCTCACCTCCTTCAAGGTGACATTTGTGTCACCTCAGTGAGGCCTACTCTGACCACCTCATTCAAAATGAATTACCCCACCCCACCCATTCAGCATCCCTAGTTCCCTGTTTTGGTGCTCATTTTAATTTCTTCTTTTCCAAGTCACTTTGCACTTTCTAATATGCTATATAATTTACTTATTTATGTTTTTTGTTTGTTTAATCCCATAGCCAGAATAAAGTCCTGCCAATTACTTACTATTGACTGTGAGAGTTAGTCTAATTTATATGTATCTCAGTTTCCCCATCTGTACAATTTAAATAATAGCAATTGTTCTCATTGTTTGTATGGCTACCATGTTCAATGCACTGTGATATTCTCTTCATGTGTAATTTGTCATGTAAGCACTGCAATCTCCTTCAGGTATATTTTCCACATCTAACAGATGAGATAACAGATTAGAAAAGACTAGGTGACTTGCCCAATGTCTCACAGCTAATAAGTGGAGCAGACTGGACAGGATTATGGGAGATGACCTAGTCACCCACTTACCATAAAAAATACTCTCAATACATGTTTACTTAAAAGCACCTTTAATTTTATATTACATTCATTTTAATAGTTGCTTTTATAGTTATTCCCATTTTGCTGATAAATAAACTTAGCTCCTCAGAGGTTAAAAGACTTGGTCATAAGACTGGTGATTGCTGAAGCTAGATTTTACCTAGGGTTCCTCTGGCTGCAAAGCTTACTTTCGTTTGATTCACTAAAAGCCATTCAAGGTTCACTGGATAAAATAACAAATGGAACGGATGTACAACATTTCATTTTCCTTTGCTAAATATCAAATCTGTTCTTCAATACTTCTTAAACATATATAATTTAATTTGGATATAATTCTTCTAATGAATGTAGGCATTTCAATAAATTGGACATTGACATTTTTTGAATTGCTATCTACTTTACTCTAATTTACCAGGTAATCAGCACTCTATCCCACAATGCTGGGAGGTTTCCCACTGCCGTCAATCATTCTTCCTCTGTTCATGGTATTGCAGCCTTCACTTGGGGGCACTGGCTGCCAAGTAAAAGGTCACTTAATGGGTCCTTACTCTTTGGAGCACCATCCAAAGCCTCCTCTTCAATCAGCTTCTCAGGGAGAGATCCAGGTGGGGGTAAAGAGGCAGGTCATTTCAGTTCTGTTTCCATGGCAACCCATACATGAATGTGATCTTAGCCCACGACCTTGGACATAATGACCCCTAATCACATCCTCTATGCCCCTCAGGACTCAATGACTGCTATGGCAATTTCCTGTGACTCTCTTTAATGGCACAACTTTCAGAAAGACAGACATCCTACCTCAAGCAGGCAGGGCCAACCAGCAATTACTTTGGGGCAGAAACTTAGAATAGAAAGGGTCTTTGCAGAAATATTACAACAGCAGTAGGTAAAATATGGTACCAGGATCTGAGGTGCCAAGTACACCACTCTTGTTGGAGTGTTCCAGCTCCTAATTAACCCTGACTTGACTCAGTCCTGACCTACTTCATTCTAAATCCCACACAAAGATAATATTGATAAAGGAAACTATGTCTAAAGGGAAATCTTTGAATGAACAAAGAATGCTGGGATAAGTAGAAAGAGGATGCACTAAAAGGTCAAAGTTAACTATCTTCAAATATCTCAGTTGTTGATATGAAAAAGGATAATTAGGGTTGGATTGGTATCTAGAATGGTGATCAATAGAAGGCAGTTACACACAGGCATCCTCTCCTTGGGGGGCTTGTATGTCACGGTGTTCAGGACAAGATTTGAACCACAACTCTGCCTTGTACAATACTATCTGTATCGTTGTGTGCAAATGTTGGTTTTTCTGTACTTATATTTCCTCCTTTGTAAAACAGGAATAATACTGATATTACTACATTCAGTATTTATTTGGACTCTATTCTGTGTCTTTATAGGGATACTGTGAGAATTCAATAAAATAATTCACAGAAAGCACTTAGCTTAGCTGCTGGCACATAGCATGTATCTTAAAATGGTAATTGCTGTTATCATTATTATTACTCAACCTATTACTAAAAATAAATATTCTAAAAGTCAGAGATGCTAGAAAAAGTTACATTAGAGGGTATCAGTAGTCAGTGGCCAAATTCTGACAGTGAACATATGGGAAATGTGGGAGGGGGGAGCAGTGAGGGGTGGTTAGTCAGTAGCAGAGATTCAAGTACTAGGAGATTAGTTGAACTACAGATTTTGAATTTATAGATTTATCATTGGAAGTTGCCATTATACTGTGATGTTTAGACTTTCCTCACTATTGACAAGTGTCTAAATGGCGTCTGCTCCCTCTATCTGATAGCCAGTTAGTGTGGAGCAGAACCACCAGGTGTTACCAAAGCAAACTGGTAGGAAAACTACAGCCTCCTTTATATATCATTCCCAAGCTTTCATCACACCAGTCCCATAAATTCTATCCGGCTCTATTTTTCATTTATTTTTCTTACATATGTCACTGCCAGGCCTTTATATCCCTATATATGCTCTTAATTTTCTACCTGCATGGGTTTTTTAAAATCCTATATCCAACTCTCAAAAGACAAAAGATACTGTGAAAATTGAACCATGAATGCCTCTGCTCTCCCCACAGTTCCCATGTAGAAAGAATTTCTTGTTCTTTTGTGGATATGTTAACTCATTCAGCACTTGGTCACTGAACTGTGCCAGGTACTGTGCAGGGCACTGTGAATACAGAGATGAGGACAGCCTACCTTAAGACCATCACAGATCTCTAGCTGTTGTGGGAGAAGCAAATACACAAAATATTGCACAGACAACCAACTTTGCCCACACAGAATACCATGCAACAGTAAAAATGAATGAACTGAAGTTAAACTTATCAACATGGCTATACCTCAAAACTTTATGGGAGTGGACAGAAGTGTGCTATTAATTCACTATAGTAATACTTTTGTATGGCTTTTGTAGGTATAAGCAAAGAGTCAAGAAACCAAATTCAAAACAGTGCTTACTTCAGGGTGAGACTGAGAACAGGACAGAGGAAGGGGATATCATAGGATCATACAAGGGCATCAGCTTCTCAGGGAAATTTTATTTCTGCCCTGGGAATGTCTTTATGTGAATGTTATATGTATGAAATGGTTCCTAAAATAAAATATTCCTACAAAAAGATATTATGGGTTGTAAAAGGTGTTTTAAATGGCACTAGGATATTAAATCAAAATTTAGTGTGCTTGATTTAGAAGGGACATATGACAGGAGTGGCTTATCTGTGTCTCTGTGGAAATGGCCTTCAGTTAGAATTAACTAGGACAAGTGTAGGCATGACGGGTAGAAAAGAATCGTGTTCCACTAACATGATCTATTTCTTATTCACCTTCTTGTTTGTATTTTGATATAAATTTCTGACATGAAGCCTATTTCATCTCCTCAATTGAACAGACAACCCATTAAGACATTGAGTCTCATTTAGCTTTGTATTCACCAAGGCACTGAGCAAAATCTTTGCTATATTGAACACTAATAAAAGTCAAAGCCTTGGACCTCATGTATCTTGAGGGCCCCAAATATGCTAAATGTTGAATACATGTTTATTTTTAATTTACTCTTCATTGGCAACTAGCCCAAGCTTATAGGGCTTTATAGGGGATCTTTATTTGGCAATTTTTTACCTTATCTGTGCCACCTAATATTTCATCTGGATTTTCAACAAATGAAGAACGTCTTTGGGTCATGCCTTTCCCTCTGCATGAAATAAACTTTCTCATCCTTCATCTACTAAGTTCAATCTACTCTATGACTTAAAGTTCTGTTAATATGCCTCTGCCTCCAGGAAGTCTTTACTAATCAGTTTGGTCTAAAGACCAATTTCCCTGCTACAAACTCCTTAGCTACTCTGTGGCATCCCTTTCCATGAGTTTCCTGGACACAAATTGGTTAGATTAGCAAAGCTCATGGACCATTGTAGAGAGCCAATACATTGTAGCCATTATTATTATTAAAGAATATTTTCTGCTTTCAAAAAATGTATACTACATTAGGAAAAATAGCAATGACACAGGTGCAATGCTATTCAGTTAATCCAATTATATATGTCCCAGGGCCTAACACATTAATTTTTTGGCATGTAGTGGCTATTCATATACGAAAGGATGAAATGAATAAATAAACCCATGAAATAACCAACGTACGAGTAGTGTTTGTCTAACCCATTGGAGATCTCAGCCTTGCGAGTATCCACCTTGTAATCCAAGGGGTAGAGTTATTTGTTGTTGGCGTAGTATAGCTCTTTGGAAAATGAACAAACGTCTGAGCAGGCTTCATTAAGAAGGATGGATATAAAGCAGCAACATGTCTGCGCTGAGCCATTGAAAGTAAAATGGGATAATTGCCGTGGTTACAATGAGGCTGATCAAGCTGAGAGAAACAAGTTTCAAATTGTTCCAATCACTCCTAATCCAGCAGAGTTATTAACAGTGCTCTACCCTGGTGCGACTGCATCTGCCAACTCGAGATAATGATTTATATCACAGTTTATGAAAGTTCCAATTTGTCCTAATTCAATAAGTGAAACCCAGCAAGGCAGGCAGGAGACATACATTGCACCATGACTGGAATCCTCATTTCTTTCTCCTCTCCCTACCACTCCCAGACCACCATGGCTGGATCTTCATCTTCTTGCCGAGCACCATTCTTTGTAATCCTAAACTGAGGGAGACAGAGCAGCAAGTAGAAGTTCTCAATCACACCCTAAATCTGAAAGATCCAGCAGGAAAGAATGTTTTGAGCAAAGCCAATGTGGTAGAATCATACAATTAGAAGTGTCATGGAAACCCCTGAGACTAGCATTTCTTAATTGGGAAATCATGTGCCGCTAGGTTAGAAAGCAGTGATTCCATGAATGCTACAAAACTGTGTATTTGTGTCTGCATGAATGTGTGTGTATGTGTTTGTGTAGTACAATTTTCCTTCCTGGGGAGAAAGTTCAGAGCTTTCATTAAATCTCAAATTGTTCTTGTGACCTAATAAAGTTATGAACCATTGACAGGTGTAATCCACTCATTAGAAAAACAAGAAAGCAGAACGTGGGTTGTTAAGATAATTTCCTTATATCACTATTAGAGAATGAAATGGGGATAGATTACAGGAATCCCAAAGCCAGCCAGGAAGTAATTTATATACTTGACTGCAGAAGTAAATGTGGTTTCAGCCAAGTGTGATTTCTTGGGCACCACTGTTCCTCACCCAATCCTTCTCCTGTTCTATGGCAATGTGGCTTGCATTTGGGCAGCCAGCCATGCGTCCCCTTCATATCCAAAGGTACCCTCAGGAAAAAGTCTATTGATAGTCTTACGGATCACATGGTGCCATGGAAAGATCACTGCCCTAGCTCTAGTTTCTGGTAGGGAGTCAGGCACAGAGGGACAGGACCTGTTTACTGAATGAATGAATGAACTGAAAGTCATGAAACTTTGTCAGTGTACTTCATTGACTTTCATTTTGACCATCTGAAAAATGGTAAGATTGGTCATTATAATGTTTCATCTTCCTTTTCTTTAATATTTGGTGGCCGTGACAGCCATTTACTTGAGACTTCATTTCTCACTATTAAATGAAAGGTATACCTCTGTTCGAGAGATGCCACTCATCTGTGTTTACATTGAGGATGGGAGAACTTTATATGCCCCCTAACTCGAGGAAGCAGCTACCCTTTCAGCTTTGCTGAAACTAGTGCTCTAATGACCCTCAGTCCAAAGAAGGAAGCTCAATATACTAATACTGATTAACTTGTCTAATTATTAAAGTAAATAGAAGCAGCTAAGATGGCCAACTAGAGACATCACTTGTCAGATCGTCCTGGCTGGAAGGTAGTATATTGGGCTGAGGAAAGCAGAGGGCAATTGCAGCCCAGGTGTGGATTGCAGGGAGAGAGAGCAGAGACATCCAGGGACCCAACCAAGAAAAGCAGCAAAGCTGGGAAAGAGGAGGAGAGAAAAGAGAAGACAGCAGCACAGCCCAAACCCAGAGAGGCTCGAGGAGCCCAGTGAAAGGGTAAGGGAGGCTTCCCCTGCCCCACCCGGGTACCTTTGGTGGAAAGCGGGATACAGAACATATTGGGGGTACTTCTATGCTCCACGAGCCCAGGCACAGTGGTTAAACAGGAATAGCAGGGTGAACCTGCAAACCCCAGGATTTCAGGTGTTAAAAAGGGACACTCCACAGGAGAGTGCCATGAGAGAGTGGAGTGCTGGCTTTCTGGCATCTGCACACTTCCTCCTTTGTACCTCCTTAAGTCACAGAATAAGACAAAGTAAATTTGGCTTGGGCCAGCTGGTAGAAGTGGACCCTTCCCCTTCCACTGCAACCACGAGAATACTCTGAACTGAAGAACACACAAGCAGCTGCTTATCTAGGGTGGGTGTGCATTCTTGGCTGAGCCCGCCACTGACAGTGGGGCAGCCACAATTTGTGATCTTCCTGCCCTGTGGTGTTCCGCGGGATCATGTGCTCGTGGCTTGGACAGGTGGGGCGGACCTGGTGCAGCCCCGGACATAAGAGCAGTGCAAGGGGACCCAGGGGAGAGATCTTGGTCACAGACTCAGGTGGTGGGGAAGCCCTCGTGGACATACCCAATGGGGGAGTGTGGCGGGGCACTGAGGAACAGGGATCTGTGAGTGCACCCACCCACCACCCCTACTGGAGAACTGCCATATTGGATAGGGGCATGGCATTCAGAGTGAATTAGCCAGTCCTTGGTCCCCATGACAACTGAATGCCCTGGGCGCCCTGGTTGAATGGGACAGCTGCATTTCCCCCCATTCATTACAATACAGAGTGCAGCTTGAACCAAGAAACTTCCAAGTGGCTGCTTCTCCTCAGTGGGAGCATTCCCCTGGAAGAGGCCCCTGCAGACAGAGAGGCCTATCTCTCTCCCCTTGGGGTCTTGTGGTGGAACAGGTGTGGACAATTGGGGATCCACCTACCCGCCAGTGCCCCTTGGAGATGCACGCTAGTGGGTCAGACACGTGGAATGAGGGCTAGTACCAGGGCCAGTCTTGGGCAGTGAGGGAATCCACACAGACTGTTCTGATAAGACAGTGACATGGAGTTTCAGGGAGCAAATAGTGAGGGTATCCACCCCACCCCACAGAGAAACTGTGCTAGTAGACAAAAGTAGAAAGAGCCTGGTCTGGGGCCTTAGCACTCAAGAGATTTGGCCCCTCCTTTGGGAACAGCCTTCCTGGCTTGGAGAGATTGCCATGAACTTCATACTAGCGGCTACCCCAGCAGTTGTATAAGTAACCTCTGAGCCCCACCGAGGCATTGCAAAGCCTTTCAAGTTCTTGCAATCCATCCATGATTTGTTTTGCTACTTCCACCACCTCAGGAGGAGTAGACAACAAGGAACCCCCTGGGAGCTATAGGGTCCCTCTGAAAGCTTGGAACATTAGTGTGCCTCACCAGGGGGACCAGAGATTACCACAGGCAAAAAAGACCATCTCAACAGCTGGCTCTTCCATGCAAACTTCAGTCAACAAGAGGGGGAACAACCCCATAGCTAAGCATAGTGCCTTCCAACTCAAGCAAACAGGGAGTGGCTGATTTGCACTCACAAGTACCACCCAAACATCTTGAAGATTAAGCTGGGGGACCTAACTCACTACACACTGTTGGGAAGAGGTGAAGATAGCAGGTCAGAGGTAACTCAAGAGGTTCATCAAGCCTGCTAGAACAACCCATAGGCAACTCAGGACCAACACTGCTCTCCCTGTCATGCTTACAGATCAATCTTTGGGGACCCAGAGACAGGACCATAAACCAGGCTTACCACTGCCAAATCTCAACAAAGAAGCCAGATGAGAAGAAACCAGTGAAAGAACTCTGGAAACATGACAAATCAGAGTGAAAGGACACCCCCAAAAGAAAACAATAACTCCTTACCAATGGAAACCAACAAAATGAAAAGATTGAAATGAGAGCTGAAGAATTTTGAATACGGATTATAAGGAAGCTCAATAAAATAAAAGAGAAAATAGAAACCCAACACAAAGCAACCACAAAACCAACACAGTAAATGAATGAAAAATTCACAAAGAAATAGAATTACTAAAAAACAATCAAACAAAACATCTGGAAATGAAAAATTCATTCAAGGAAACACAAAACACAGTGTGTTGTTTAGAATAGGCTAGATCAGGCAGAAGAAAGCATCTTAGAGTTTGAAGACAACATGTTTGAGTTAAACAAGTCAGTCAAAGAGAAAAAACAGACAAATAAGAGGATCAAAGAAAGCCTATAAGAAATATGAGATTATGTAAAGGGACCCAACATAAAAGTCATAGGCATCCCTGAGGGTGAAGAAAAAAATACACAAGGGTTGGAAAACCTATTTGAAGAAATAATTGAGAAAAATTTCCCAGGCCTTGCTAGAAATCTAGATATCCAGGTACAAGCTCAAAGGACTCCTGGGAGATTCATCATGAGGAGGCAATCACCATGACACATAGTCATCAGACTGGCCAAAGTAAACATGAAAGAGGCACTCCTAAGAGTCGTAAGGCAAAAGCATCAGGTAACTTACACAGGAAAACCCATCAGACTAACTGTAGACTTCTCAACTGAGACCTTACAAGTTAGAAGGAACTGGGGCCCCATTCTTGGTCTTCTCAAGCAGAATAATGGCCAGCCTAGAATTTTGTATACTGCAAAACTAAGTTTCTTATATGAAGTAGAAATACTTTCTCAGACAAGCAAACAATGAGGGAATTCGTCAAAACCACACATGCCCTGCAGGACATATTCAGAACTGCATTATACATGGATCAGCAAAATAGATACCCACCACTGTAAAATCACCCAAAAGGTCAGAGCCCAGATACTACAATGGCTCAAGAGGTAAAACAAAGCAATAAATTTCTACTCAATAGGGTGAACAGAAATCCACCCCACTTATCAATTCTTTCAATGAATGTGAGTGGCTTAAACTCCCCACTCAAGAGACATAGGTTGGCTGATTGGATTAAAAAAATACAAGCCTCATATCTGCTGTCTTCATGAAACACATTTAACACACAAGGACTCATTCAGACTCAAGGTGAAGGAATGGAAAACAATATTCCATGCAAATGGAAACCAAAAGAAAGCTGGTATATACATTCTCATATCAGATAACACAGACTTCAAATCAATAAAAGTAAAGAAAGATAAAGATGGTCATTATAAAATGATGAAGGAAACAATTTAAGGAGAAGACCTAACAATACTAAATATTAATGCACCAAACATAGGTGTGCCCAGATTCATAAAGCAAACCCTAGTTGATCTAAACAAAATGATATATAGCAGGATCATAATGGCCAGGTATTTCAACACCCCATTGACAGAAAGGGACAGATCCTCCAAGCAGAAAGTAGCATAGAAACAATGACTTAATAGGACTCTAGAAAAAATGGGCCTAACAGACATTTACAGAATGCTTACCCAAAAACTACTGAATATATGTTTTTCTCATCAACTCATGGAACATTCTCTAAGATTGATCACATCCTAGCCACAAAAATGTCTCAAAAATTAAAAAAATGTATGATTATACTGTGTATTGTCAAGACACAGTGAATAAAATTATAAATAAATCCAACAAAAACACTCAATCTACACAAATCAAGAATTAAAACCACTGCTGAAGTATGGGTCAGAAATATGATGGAAATCAAATATTCTTTGAGCTAAATTATAAAGGAGACACAAGTTGTCAAAATCTGGGGGATTCAGCAAAAGCAGTCCTAAGAGGAAAATTTATAGCCTTAAATGCCTACATCCAAAAGACAGAAAGATCACAAATTAATAATCTAATGAATCATCTCACAGAATATGAAAAGGAAGAGCAAACCAATCCCAAACCCAGCAGAAGAAAAGAAATAACTAAGGTCAGAGCAGAACTAAATTAAATCAATAATAAAAGAATTATACAAAAGATTAATTGACCAAAAATTAGTTCTTTGAAAAGATAAACAAAATTGACAGGCCTTTCACTAGATTAACCAAAAATAGAAAAGAGAGAACACTAATCAGCTCACTCAGAAATGAAAAATGAGATATTAAAAATGATACCACAAAAATACAAAATATCTCTGAATACTATAAAAATCTCTATGCACATGAACTTGAAAATGATGAGGAAGTGGACAAATTCTTGGAAAAACACAACCACCCTAGGCTCAGTCAGGAAGAAATAGAACTCTTGAATCAATCCATATTAAGCAATGAAATTAAAGCAGCAATAAAAAATTTCCCAACCAAAAAAAAGTCCTGGACAAGATGGTTTCACAGCCAAATTTTACCAGATCTATAAAGAGGAACTGGTACCTATACTGCAGGAATTATTTCATAACCTTGAGAAGGAAAGAATCCTCCCCAACTTGTTCTACAAAACTGATATCACCTTGATATCAAAGCCAGGAAAGGACATACACACACACATCCCCCAAAGAAAACTACAGACCAATGTCCCTTATGAATATAGATGCAAAAATTCTCAATAAAATCCTAACAAACCGAATTCAGGTGCACATCAAGAAAAAAAAATCCACCATGACCAAGAGGGCTTCATCCCAGAGATATAAGGATGGTTCAACACACACAAATCTATAAATGTGATTCACCACATAAATAGAAGCAAAAACAAAGACAACATGATCCTCTCAATAAATGCAGAAAAAGTATTTGACAAAATTCAGCACTTCTTTATGATAAGAATTCTTAAGAAAATGGGCATAGATGGAACATACTTCAAAATTATAAAAGCCACATACAACAAACCTACAGCCAACATCATACTGAATGGGGAGAAATTTAAAGCATTCCCACTTAGAACTAGAACCAGAAAAGGTTGCTCACTGTCACCACTCCTATTCAACATAGTGCTGCAAACCCTAGCCAGAGCAGTTAGTCAAGAGAAAGAAATTAAGGGTATCCAAATGGGGAAAGTGGAGGTCAAATTATTGCTCTTTGCCAATGGTATGATCTTATATCTAGAAAACCTCAATGATTATGCTATGAGACTCCTGGAAAGGATGAATAAATTTAGCAAAGTCTCAGGTTACAAAATCAATGTGCACAAAAAAGTAGCATTCCTTTACACCAACAACAGTCAAGCTGAGGATCAAATCAAAGACTCAATACCTTTCACAATAGCAACAGAGAAAATAAAATACCTAGGAATATATTTAACCAAGGAGGTGTAAGACCTCTATAGGGAGACCTATGAAACACTGAGGAAAGAGATCTCAGAGGATGTAAACAAATGGGAAAATGTATCATGCTCATGGATTGGCAGAATCAACATTGTTAAAATGTCCATACTACCCAAAGTGATTTACAGATTCAACGCAATCCCCATTTAAATACCAATGTCATTTTTTGCAGATCTAGAAAAAATAATTCTATGCTTTATATGGATCCATGAAAGACCCAAATAGCCAAAGCAACCTTAAGTAATAAGAACAAATTGGGAGGCATCACTTCACCAGACATCAAGCTATACCACTGGCTATAGTAACCAAAACAGCATGGTACTGACACAAGAACAGAGATATAGACCAACATATCAGAACAGAGAACCCAGATATAAAACCATCCTCATATTGTCATCTAATCTTTGACAAATCAGACAAAAACACTGGGGAAATGAATCCCTATTCAATAAATGGTGTTGGAAAATTGGATAGCCACATGTAGAAGACTGAAACAGGATCTGCACCTCTCACCACTCAAAAAAATTAATTCATGATGGTTAATAGACTTAAACCTAAGGCATGAAACTATAAGAATTCTAGAAGAAAATGTTAGAAAAACTCTTACAGATATTGGCCTAGGCAAAAAATTCATGAAGAAGACCCCAAAGGCAAGCACATCAACACAAAAAAAAATACATTTGACCTGATTAAATTAAAAAGCTTTTTGCACAGCCAAAGAAACAATCAATAATGAGAGTAGAAAGAATAGGAGAAAATATTTGCATGCTGTACCTCCGATAGAGGGCTAATAACCAGAATTTACAAAGAACTGAAGCAAATTAGCAAGAAAAAAATTTAAAAACACATTAAAAAGTGGGCAAAAGACATGAACACAATCTTTTCAAAAGAAGATAGACTAATGGCCAATAAACATATGAAAAAATGCTCAATGTCTCTAATCATCAGGGAAATGCAAATCAAAACCACAAGGAGATATTACCTAACACCAGTGAGAATGGCTTTTTATCAAAAAGTCCTAAAACAACAGATGCTGGCTTGCAAGCAGAGAGAAAGGAACACTTATACACTGTTTGTGGGAACACAAACTAGTGCAACCTCTATGGAAAGTAGTATGGAGATACCTCAAAGAACTAAAAGTAGAACTACCATTTGTTCTAGAAATCCCACTACTGGGTATTTAACCAAAGGAAAAAAAGACATTCTATAAAAAAGACACTTGTACTGTAATGTTTAGAGCAGCACAATTCACAATCACAAAGATGTGGAATCAAGTCAAGTGCCCATCAGTACATGAGTGGATTAATAAAATGTGATATATATATACCATGGAGTACTACTCAGCCATAAAAAAATGGTGGACTAATACCTTTTGTAACAACCTGGATGGATCTGGAGATGATTCTCCTAAGTGAAGTATTGCAAGAATGGAAAATCAAACACCACATGTACTAGCTATTAAATTGGAATTAATCGATCAATACCCATGCACATATGATAGTAAAACTCAACAGAAATCAAGCAGGTGGAGGGGGGAGGAAGGGGTGGGTAAATGCTCACCTAATGGGTACAATGCATACTATCTGGGTGATGGGCCCACTTACAACTTTGACTCAAACGGTACAAAAGCAATTCATGTAGCCAAAATATTTTTACCCCCATAATATTCTGAAATAAAATAAATAAATAATGTAAATAAATAAAAATTCTTTGATGTCCTCTATAACCAAATTAGATAGAAGGCTTTGAAGACATATAGGTAAATTAAAAATGGATGCTTCCTTAAAAGATCTCACAGTCTGTGGAAGATGGCCAATATGTACACCACAATCAAAAAGCCTGTTTATAACTACCGAATCATGGATTGAGCAGAGTATTGGGATTGTACGGAGAAAGGAGCTATGAGTAATTCTGGGTGCAGCAGTGGAGTTGGTAGAAAAGTATTGACCCAGTCTTGTGGGTAAATGTGTATGAATTTGCCAGACAGAGAATCTGGAAGGATAATCCATAAAATTAAGATGTCCCAAGCAAAGGCATGACACTATGAAAGTGCATTACATATTTCTGGAATGGTGAATATTCTGGTATGAGCCTAGGATGGTGCTTACCATTTAAGGAGAATTCAATAAGTATTTGTTGAATTAATGAGGGAATAAATGGTGAAATAATTCTATTTATTAATGATAGCTTCATTTATTGAATTATTACTTCCTGTCAGATTCAATACTAAACACTTTTCATGTACTGTACCACTTAATTTCCACAACAGTTGTATGAGATAAGTATTATTATAATATGATTCCCATTTTGTAGATGAGTTTCCTGAAGCTCAGAGAGGCAGAGGAACTTTTCCAATGTCACAAAGCCAGTATCAGGACCAGAATTTGGCTATGGTATGGCTCAATGCCTTTAAATTCTGCACACTTAATTATTCCACTATAAAGTATAAGTCCCCATCCTTTTTGGCACCAGGGACCGTTTTCATGGAAGACAATTTTTCTGCAGACCAGGGAGGTGCGGGTGATGGTTTTGGGATGATTCAAGTGCATTACATTTATTGTGCACTTTATTTCTATTATTATTACGTTGTAATATATAATGAAACAATTATACAACTCACCATAGGTTGGGGACCCCTGGTCTGGGTGTGTTGGAAAATGGGATGAACTGAGAAATACCTGCAAAGATACATTACGGCCATATTGTGAAGGAACTTGAATGCTGTACTATGCATTTTGGGTTTTACCTGTTAGGAGGGGAAAGCTGTATAGAGTTTTCCAAGCATGGGTGTGGAGAGGCCTAAGCTGTGTTGTAGAAAGACAACTGGAGAACTATGATACACAGCCTGAAATGGCAAGAGTCTATATGGTGCAGAACCAGTTGGGAGACATATAAATAAATCATCTTCTACATGTTACTGTGTAGCCTGCATTTATATTGGTAAACAACATAGCATGCATTTATTTCCATATCAGTAAATCTTCATTTGCCTCAATCATCAATTTTGGATAAAACTATTTTTTATTATGAACAAATGTAGATGTAAAAAATCATAGGAAATAAATACTAACCCTGTGTGCCCACCATGCACCTTTCAAAATTATCAAGCCATGGTCAACTTTTATCATCCATACCTCCCACTCCCCATCTGATTTTGAAGCAAATTTTGACACAAATTCCATTCTTGACATTATATCATTTACTCAATAAATATTTCTACATATATTTCTAAGAAACAAAGATCCCTTATCTTACCCACCCAATCTAGAGTCTCTAAAGTAGGATTCCTTAAACTACAATCTAGGCCAAATCCCTCCTACCCCACTTTTGTGTGTCAATAGACTTAACAACGGTTTTGACAATTTTGCATTTTGACATAAATAAATCAAAAAAAGGGTAATATTTCATGACAGGTGAAAATTACATGAAATTCAAATTTCAGTGTTCATCAATAAAGTGTTATTGCACTAGAACCACAATCTTTTTTTATGCATTGTTTATGCTACCATGACCGAGTTGAGTAGTTGAGACAGAGACCATAGAATATACCAGTACCTACACAATATCCTCAATTTCATATCTTGGCCCAGAGAGCTTAAAATCTTTAGCAATGATGAGAATCATCTAGAAAAACTCTAAAAAGACAAATTTAGGGGATCCATCCCAAAGTTGCAAACTCAATAGGTTTGGAGTGGGGTCATGGTTTGAATTTCTTGCAAGTTTCCAGATGGTGCTGATACTACTGGTCCGGGGCCACACTTTCTCTGGCCTGATAAGAAAATGAACAGAGACTCGGGGCAAGGTAAGTGATGGGAGTCTACTGGCCAGTCCTCCGCTGAGTTCCTTTCACCTCATCTGAGGGTCTCAAATCTCATCCTGTATCTTCCCAGCAATTGCAGTTTGACCCTGAGCAATACTTGACCTGTCATTGCTTCTTAGAGAAAATGAGGACGGCAATCTGACACAAGGGAATCACATTATCCAGGCAGGTATTTATTCATTAGATGCACATCACACCTTTACTCTGAGTCTGGGTTCTAAGCTTAAAATATAGGTAATTACCCAGTCACAAAAATAACCACTGTGCATCAAGCCTTTAAACAAAACAAGGAAGGAGGGTCTGGTGAACATTGAGAGTACAAGAGGAAAAGACTTAAAAAGAGTTCATAATGATAGCCTCTATTTTTAAAATTTGAATGTCAATTTTCCAAAACAGAACATTTACCTCCTCGCCTCCTCCCCAAAACAAATAGAATGTGCTTCTCCCCTGTACTGCCTGTCTGTGTGGTGCCACGGTCTCTCCCCTGGGAGTCAGAGCGGTAGGGGGAGGAAAGTGTGGGCTTTGGAGTGGGAGACGACGAATCGCAGCTATGCTTCTTTTGAGTCATGTGACTTTGGCCAAGTCACCTAAACACCTGGATCTCAGGAGTTAAAGTGATCAGCTCATTTCCACTTGCCTAGGACTGTCCTCATTTTAGCACTGAAAGTTCCACGTCTTGGGAACCTCTTAGTCCTGGACAAACTCCAGTGTTTGGTCATTCTGTTTGCTACACCTGTTAAAACAAAACAAAAACAAAACAAAAAAGCAAAGGACCCTATTAGCCAGTTTATAGGGTTATTGTGGGGGTTTAATATCATAACACCAGGCACAGAGTAGGTGATAATTGAAGGTTGGTTTACTCCTCCTTCTGTCCCTAGGTACCCCAAGCTACGAATTCTGGCATCCTCCTTGAATCCTCCCTCTCAGGTATGATCCACACCCCCACAATCCAATACCCATAGAGCAGCTTCCGTTTGCCTCCTACAACTCTTGGTTCCCACCTCCGCTGCCTCAATGCAGAGCCTCATGTCACCGTGTCCTAGGCTCTTGTCTTCTTGCCTCCATTCTCTCTGATGCATCTGACAGACAGCTCCTTCTGAACCATCAGTCAAACCACATCACTTTGGAGTTACACCTCCTTCTACGACTCTCTTCGGCCTAACCAAAGCTGAAGCTTCAACTACTCCACAGGCCACTGAAAGCCCTCTGAAGTTAGTGATCACCTCCTTTAGTGTCCTAACCTCCTGCTAGACCCACAGTCCAACTTTAGTGATGTGTTTGCTGTTCTCAAACAGTGTCAGCTCTTCGTGGAAGCAATTTCCTCTTCCAGAAATATCCTCTCTCTATCCTAATCTAAAGCTAGTTTTCTCAACTGTGGCATCATTCTTGTTCTGGGCCTGATGATTCTTTGCTATGGGGGGCTGTCCTGTGCTAGATGTTTAGCAACATCTATGGCCTCTACTCTCTATTCACTAGATGACAGTATCCGCTCCACTGTCGTCAGTTGTTAACAACCAACAATCTCTCCACTCAATGCCAAGTGTCCCCCAGAGGACAGAATTACCTGCTGTTGAGAGTTACTGCTACTCACCTCTGCTCACCACGAAAAAAACAGTCTCAATGTTCTTCCTGAAACAAGCTTATGCCTTGAATCAATTTATGAATATATCTTTCTCCCTTATGATGTTGAGAACTCTTTTAAGGAAAGATCTGTTTTTCCTTGCCATCATTTTATTCTCTCCACTGTTCATTACAGCTCCTTTATTAGCAAGCCCCCAGTAAGTATTTGTTGAATGAACTGTAAATTCAAATAGATGGTTGTTTCGCTGATGCTTTATGTTTCTTGATGAAAGTTAACCCAGGGTTTCTCAGCACGCTGAGATCATCTAATGTATCTAATGCCTTTCAATAAATAATCCTCTGTGTGTGTGTGTATGTGCATGTGCATATTATTAAATTTTGTAAAGTTTGGGTTTACCAGCATCTTCTTAAGAGCATAAAGTTTGAGAAAAGAAAGGTTTACAGTCTTCTCCAATCCTGTTTTATATTCTATTTGTTTTCCCTTGACGTTGCTTTTTCAAGCCTGGTCCCATCTTACCCGGGTCCTCGATCTTTGCTTCGCTCGCAAGTCCATATTGCTGTGTTAGCCGTTATACGGTCACATTTTCTTCTCTTGCCATCTTATCTCTTCTAATCAGCTGCTCTGCTAGCTGGTGGCTGGCATAAAGCAGTCGTGCTAAGTGCACATCTGTTCACATCTGGTGCATAAAGCGCTGTAGGTCACATTTGTATAGGCAGCACAGCTGACTTCACAGCAGTCTGGGAAAAGAAAAAAAAGAAACTCCAGCCTAAAAGTTCTTTGTATTTGATCGACTGCAGTAATTGGGGCATTTCCAGCTGGCGTTCAGCTTGGCACAGGGAACAATGAACGAGGCAGTTTAGGATCAGGGAGCTGGCCGTTGCCAAGACCCTTTCTTCCTTTGGTTCCTTCTGGACTCCAGCATCAGCTAGTGAGAGAGGCTTGTCTGTCGCATCCTGTCTTGCAGTGTGCCCTCTCTGTTTGCCTCAGCAATGTCAGACCATTGTTTCTAAGCAGCAGCCCTAACTGTCCCCAGCTTGCAAACATTAACAAAAGCGGATGATGTTTTTACAAATAACAGGGGTTTGATTGGCTTTCCTCACTGTGGTCCTGAATCTAAAGTAACAGATTGGAGAGTGGAAGCAACGGTTCTAAGTCCTATTGGGAAGGTCAGGCCTCCTTCCAATTTGTGGGGGACTGGCTGCTGGGAACAAGAGCCAAGGAGACACCTTGGGGAATAGCCAGGAAAACACAATGTAGTATAGACAGAGCAAAAAATGACCCAGACTTTTGCTTACAAAAATGAAATAGACGTTATTTGTAAATGCCCTTCTGGAGAAACTGTTTAAGGGGCCAAATAAGCAACTATTAGGGGCCTCACCTAGATGTTTTATAAGGCATGTTTTAATCCTGACGATGCTTTAATTTTTTCTACCAACTTAAGTATCTCTACTCTCCAGATTCTTTTGTCCTTTAATTTGCCTCCAGGAGCACGTTCTACCTACACTTCCTTCCTGTTTCTCCCAGCTACACTTTTCACTAGTCAGAAGGCAGCTGAACTCCACAGAATGTGATTGGAGCACGACCAGAGAGGCCACTCAAATACCTCCCTCAGACAGCCATAGGATCTGACATTTCATCATTAAGGACCTTGTTTAACATGGAAATTTTGATCCTTGAGTGTTCCTGTCACCTAGCAGGGTGACAGCTGAAACTAATACAGTAAATACTTTCTAGGGGAAATAATATTTTTTAAATTTTTCACTGCTGGCTAGTTTGCCAGAGTTTTGTATATGCTACCTCATTTGACCCCCATATTAAACTTGAGGTATAAGTAAATAGGTATTATTTTGTCCAGTTTGCAGATGAGGAAAGTAAAATATACAGAGGATGAGTGGTCTATCCAAGATCGCACGTTGATTACTAACCAGATTTAATTAGACTGTGGGTTTCGTATATCATATCCAGTGGGCTTTTTGTTTTTTTTTTTTTTTTTTACCATTTTCTTTCAACTATACCCAAAGAGTGAGTATTTGAGATAATTCAGAGCCAGTGAATCCAGACCGGAAGAATGACGGCTTCAGCAGACAAGGATGGCCACACTCTATTCTCTTGTTTGGTTACATGTGGTGATAAATGCTGTTTGAACCACAGCCATGGAGGAAACAAATCAATGAAAGACATGACCTCTGTCCTCAAGGTCTACTTGGGGAGATAGAGTGTTCATGCATAAAAACTATCCAAGAATTTAAGATGAAACAGTGATGTGACCAAATGCGATTATAGAATTCTGGACAAGAATGGAAAGAGGTCAGAAAATACTTTTGGAGACAGTGGAGTTTAAGGTAAGTCTCGATCACATTTAAATAGGAAGGGAGAAGCTTCAGAAAGGTGATCACATAGGAATTCACTAAGGAACAATTAAGGAGATCATGTAATTTAAAATGGACATAAGTACAGAAGTTGGAGGATATGGTTTCCAAGACTGATACCACTACTTTACTGTCTCTGAGAACTAACCTCATTAAGCTTTTTTTAACTCTCCAAAATGAAAATGATGATGCATTCTATTTTCCACATATTTTGGGGAGACATTAAGCAGAACAGAGAGAGAAAGAAAAAAATACATATATGTATGCACATAAAATGCAAAGCAACTCTACAAATGTGAACTTAGCAGCTAAATATGTAATCCCTGGAATCAGACTGTTTCCTTCACTAAATTATTTCTAATTAAAATATAACCCACATGTATGAAAATGCATAATGTACGATATTAAATATACAAATAGATGCATACAAATTTCCTACATATCAAGAAGCAAAATACAGAGAGGTTATTAAATAGATGGGGAAAAATACTTAAACAGACTTTTCAAAAGAAGAATGTGTTCAACCTCATTAGTTATTAGGGAAACACATATCCAAACTACAAAGTGATATCACCATACAGACACCAGTATAGCTAAAATAAAAATAACATAAAATACCAAATATTAGCAAAGAGGTTGAACTTGCCTGTGAGAGTGTACATTGTTTCAAGTACTTTGAAAAACTGGTAAACAGTGTTTGCTAAAGCTGCTCTCTTATATATATGTATATGTGTGTATATATATATAGAGAGAGAGCCTATGACCCGGCAATTTCACTGCTAGGAATATCCAACTGAAATGCATACATTTGTGCACTCCCAAAAGACATATAAAAGGATATTTATAGCAGCAGAAATATTTTAAACCTCAACACAAGAAAAATATAAACAGCAGAATGGATAAAGTATGGTATATTCATACAATGGGATGCTAAGCAATGACATGAACAAACTATTGCTAAATATAACAACATAGAAAAATGTAAACAACAATAGCAACAACACTGAGGAAAGAAGCCAGATATAAACAATTGCTTACTATATAATAACCATTTATGTAAAGTTTAAAAAAGGCAAAACAACTTGATGGTATTGGAGGTCAAGATAGTGGTTACCTTTGGATAGGGAGAGGAAGGGACCAGGAGAGATCCTAAGAGTCCTTCTGGGATGTAGGTTATGTACAATTTCCTGATCTGGGTGTTGGTTACATGTTATACGGGTGGATTTACTTCATGAAAATACAAACTGCCTTTTAAATACCAGCTGCAACATCTATGACCTATGTAAACTTGGACATAGTTTTAACTGAGCCTCAGTTTTCTAAGCTTCATAGGACTGTTCAGTTATGATTTAGGTGACATAGGTAAGATATGTGGAACATTGTTAATAACATAGTAAGTGCTCAATAATCATTAGTCTTATAGTCAATACTATTACCTATAATAAGGCTAATAGAAGTACTTACTCCCTAAGGTTGTTATGAATAGGCTGTGGAATGGTCAAAACTTAACGCCATTACTGGCACATAATAAATTATCAAAAGATATAAACTTTTGTGATTATTAATGAAACTTGTGTTTGCACACTCCCTGGGAATTTCCAGACATTAAAGGTAAGTGATTCCCAACAAACCTTGGTATTTTGAGAAACACACACAAAGTGAAGCCTGTCTGAGACATTGGGGAAGCACCATGTTTGCAGATACCAGCTTTAGCATGCACCAGCATCCTCACCCCCTGGTTTCCTTCCTTTTCATTCTGCTTACGAGCACTTGTACAATCCCTTTCTGCCCTGCTTAAGAAGTGTGGCCCAAGTATGAAACATTGAATTTCTAGCCATAAGGGGGCTGTGAAACAAAAGTTATTAAATATTTATAAGCATCGTTTGTTTTGGCTTTTATTTTTTTTAACATCTTATTTGCAGGACAGCAAGGGAATGCATAGGGTGATGCTATTTGATTGGCTGCAGACCAGCGTGCTGACTTTGGAGTCAGACAGAACTGGCTTCATTCCTTGCCACAGCCACTTCCAAATGACTTTGGCCAAGTCATTTAAGCTCTCTGTGCCTTATATTGCTTGTCTGTAAAATAAATGTAATAATAAGAGGACCTACTTCTTAGGGTTCTCATAAGAATTAAATGGAATAGTGTAAAACATTGCACAGTTCTTGCCATTTATCTTCAGCAAACGGTAATTCTTCTATTTCTTTTTATTGTCAGTATTGACTATATTCTTTTTTTGTAAATGGAGATACAATTTACATACTATAAAGTTTGTTATTTTATAGTTTGTAATCCAGTGATTTTTAATATATTCACAAAGTTGTGCAAACATCAGTGCTATGTAATTCCAGAACATTTTCATTCTGAGATGTCTGTGCTGCCTTGGTTCCAGGACGGAACTCATATTCAAAAAAACGTGAATTTTTGACTTATCCATGGTTTCACAAAAATTGCTCTAAAAATTTTTTTCAAAGATAATCACAAGACAAACCATGCATTTGAAAGACTGAGGATGTACCTTCACAATAAAAATTTAAAAATTAAGTGTCAAAGTGAAATGGCAGAGATATCAACTGTCAAACTTACTACTTAAGGAAATTGGACATTTCATACTTAATAATCTAATACCTTTTTTTAAAGTAGTCCAAGAGGACAGCTATTCATGATGTAAAAATAAGATAGGATTATGACATATATATGTATTATATATGTTTTATATGTATATATATGCACATTTATTTATCCCTCTGTCTATATCTATCTAATCTATATCCCTCCATCTATTTTTCTGCTACCACAAGTTAAATTGGAACCAGTCATCAAAATCTGCTGAAATCAATTGAAAAAGTCATCATGCAGGAGTTCAAGAGTTGTGAAGAAGTCCTTGTGCGTGATGGATTTGAAAGTGGGCCTCAATCATTCCCTGTGTTTTCAGTGGCTTTTTTCATTGGTTTGGATCACCAGACTGGGACTAGGTATCTGAAGATCCATTCTCTGCAATCATCCATGGAAGAAGCAATCACCTGTTAAATTTAGATTTCTTGAATCTGCCAAGAGTCTGACACAATGATAAACAGCCACTATTTCTAGTAAAGGTTGGGAAAGCTCATTCACTCACTGTTAATTGCTTTGTGGTACTGGACCATAAAGGTGGCAGCAACTCAGACCACAGCCACACACAGTCATGTAAGGATGGCTACCCATCTTGATGGCATTAAGGTCATTTTATCTATCTCCAGTGTGTTGGCTAATTGGCTACTACTAGTTTTAGGATGTGGCTTTTTGGGTAACTGTGGGTCTGCAGTAACATCTTGCAAAATTTCTTACAAGGAAAATTATTTTCTTCATTGCTGTTGCCAGGGTCACATAGGGGAGGGAGGTACTCAGCATTCTTCATTATCGACTTTATGTTCCTTATTTTCATCCTATCTATGCTCTTTCCAAGGAGAAGAAATACCAATATAATTTGGTCATATGTCAAGTTATTGATTGGACCATACTGGATAGTGGCCATTAAAATTCTCTGTCTGTCTGTCTGTCTGTCTCTCTATCTCCTTACCTCCCTACCTTGCAAGACCTGGATCATATTGGTAATATCACAGATCTGAGATTGGATTTGGGAGGGCAAAATAGAGGAATAGTAAGCTTAGGCCTAAAGAGGGTGCTCCATGTGTTTAAGTCCTGCTTATCAGAATGTATGTGGTTAGAGTTCCCGCTAACAATAAAGTCCCATATTCTTTACTATTTGAAAATTTTTTGTACATAAAGATTTTCTTTAAGAACCTCATTATGTAAATTTCCTATATTATTGAAAAATATTAAATTATTTCCAAGCTTATTTCCATAAAGTGGCACTATCCCCACCCCACCCCACCATTTTACCCTTATTTCTAAAACTGGTTTTTGGGAGGTGTCACGAGAACATTCCATAGTGAAAAGGTTCTGTAATTTTCTTTGATGTGTATTCAAAAAGCTTGTCCCAGAGGAAAATATGAACATAGTAAAAATGGTTAAATAATATAGGAGAAAAAACAGCTGGACAAATAACAGCATTCATACATTTATTCAAAAATATTCATTGAGTACCTACTTAGTACTAGTCATTATTCTAGAAACTGGGGTTACAATAGTAATAGTACAAAATAGTAATGAAGCCTGTCTGAGACATTGGGAAGCACCATGTTTGCAGATACCACTTTAGCATGCCCAGCATCCTCACCCCCTGGTTCCTTCCTTTTCATTCTGCTTACGAGCACTTGTACAATCCCTTTCTGCCCTGCTTAAGAGTGTGGCCCAAGTAGAAACATTGAATTTCTAGCCATAAGGGGCTGTGAAACAAAAGTTATTAAATATTTAAAGCATCGTTGTTTTGGCTTTATTTTTTTTAATATCTTATTTGCAGGACAGCAAGGGAATGCATAGGGTGATGCTATTTGATTGGCTGCAGACCAGCGTGCTGACTTTGGAGTCAGACAGAACTGGCTTCATTCCTTGCCACAGCCACTTCCAAATGACTTTGGCCAAGTCATTTAAGCTCTCTGTGCCTTATATTGCTTGTCTGTAAATAAATGTAATAATAAGAGGACCTACTTCTTAGGGTTCTCATAAGAATTAAATGGAATAGTGTAAAACATTGCACAGTTCTTGCCATTTATCTTCAGCAAACGGTAATTCTTCTATTTCTTTTTATTGTCAGTATTGACTATATTCTTTTTTTGTAAATGGAGATACAATTTACATACTATAAAGTTTGTTATTTTATAGTTTGTAATCCAGTGATTTTTAATATATTCACAAAGTTGTGCAAACATCAGTGCTATGTAAGTAAAATATTCAGCATGTTAGATGATAGGGGCTATGCATAAAAAGAAAGTGGAGAAAGAGTCTAGAACATTTTGGGTGCTGGAGGGAGTGGGACATTTTGAATATGGTTTTCAGGGAAGAGCTCATTCGGAAGATAACATTTGAATAAAGTTCTAAAAGAGGTAAGAAAAGAGAGCCACACGATATCTGTGGCAGAGGTAATGGCAAGTGAAAAGACCTCGAGGCGGGAGTGTGCCTGGCATTTTTGAGAAACTATAAGTCAGCATGGCCAGAACAGAGTTTGGAGGAGAAAAGTAGAAGATGGGGTTTGGGAGGAAGCAGAAGGGACAGCATAAGCATAATCTAGTTTAGATGTTTTTCATTCAATAAAGCCTAATTTATATACAACAAAATGCACCTGTCTTAGGTACACAATTCTATGAGTTTTGATAAATATCCACACTCACGTAACCACCAACATAATCATTGCATGAAACATTTTCATCATCCCTAAAATGTCTCTTGTGTCCTGTTTCTAAACTGCTAATACCTGGTCATGTCAGATCTGTTTTCCGTCACAATAGTTTGCCTTTTCTATTAATATCTACAGTAGATGGTCTTTTGTGTCAGGTTCCTTCTACTTAGCAATAGAAATGAATGAACATGCAACAATAGGAATGAATCTTAAATGTATCACCCTGAATAGTATTCCACTGGAAGAATATGTAAATATGTGTGAATCCAAATTCACCTATTGATAAATCTTTGAATTGCTTCCAGTTTTGAGATATTAGGAATAAAGATACTGCAAACATGTGCGTACAATTTTTGTGGGTACACATATTTTAATTTTTCTCAGGTAAATAACTATTAATAGAAGTAGAATGGCTGGGTAATATGCTAGGCATGTGTTTAACTACATAAGAAACTGCCAAACTATTTTTGAAAATGTACATAACATTTTGCATTCCCACTAGCAGTGTATAAGATTTCAAGTCGCTCCACATCCTTAAGAATGTTCGATATTGTCTGTCTTTTATAATTTAGCTATTGTAGTGGTTGTCTGGTAGTATCTCACTGTTTTTCATTGTATATTTCTATGATGATTAATGATGCTTAAAATCTTTTCCTATGCATATTGGCAATTTATGTATTTACTTCTGTAAAGAGTATGTTCAATTCCTTTTATTTTAGTTTTTCATGAGTTATTGGTCTTTTTATTAAGTTATAAGAGTTCTGTATATATTCTAGATATTAGTCCTTTATCAGTGGTGTACCACCTTTTTATTTCCTTAATGATGTTTTTTGAAGAGGGAGAAGTTTTGACGTTGATAAAGTCTGCTTTAACAAAGTTTTTACGGTTTGTGAAATTTGTGGATACTGTAAGTTTAGAAAGATTTTCTTGTAGAAGTTTTATAATTTTAGCTTTTTTATTTAGGTCTATGATACATTGCAAGTTTTCTTTCTTTTCTTTCTTTTTTTGTGCATGTATGGTTTCAGGTAAGAATCAAGATTTTTTTTCCATAAAAATATCCATTTGTTCCAATAGTGCTTGTTGAAAATACTATACTTTTATTATTTTAGTGCTTGTGTAACTTTCTGAAAATTAATTGGCCATATATGTGTATGTCTCTATTCTATTCTAAAATCCATAGCTATCCTTATGTAAATGCCACACTATTTTATTTATTGTAATTTAAGAATAAGTCTTAAAATCAGGCAGTGCAAACCTTGTTTTTAATTTTCAGAATTATTTTAGCTATCTTTGCCTTTAGTTTCCAATAAAAATTTCAAAAGCAGTTTGTGAGTGTCTATAAAAAGATCTGAGATTTTAATTAGAACTGCAACACTACAGATAAGTTTGGGATTATTAACATTTTAGCACTATTGAGTCTTCCAATCCATTAACATCATATATCTGTCCACTTATTTAAATCTTCTTTACATTCTGTCATAGTTGTTTTACAGTTTTATTATATGGTTCTTATACATATTTAATTAAATTTATTCAAATTAATAAAAATTTTGTGTGGTATTGCAATATGGTATTATTTTCAAATACTTTTTTTTTTACTTGTAATAGAAGCACTTCAGAGTTTAGATGTTGACTTTGTATCCTGTTGTTTGCTAAAATCACATAGTAGTTATGGTAACTTATTAAATGTTTTTCTTATATCCTCAATGCACTAGTTAGGACTTCTGATACAATGCTGAGTAGAAGTTGTACACAATCTATATATGTCATAAACCTCATGTTACATTTTTTGCTTTAAAATTAACAATCTGTTAAAATTAAATTAATAATAAATATTTTTAAAAATTTACCATTTCTGTGCTCTTCATTCCTTTCTATGGTTCCAATTTTCCATCTGATGTCCTTTTTCTTCTGTCTGAGAAATTACGTTTAGCAATTCTTATGGAGGATGTCTACTGGTGACAAATTTTTTCAGCTTTTGCTAATCTGTAAGAAGTCTTTATTTTCGATGAGATATAGAATTCTAGGTCTTTTTTTTTCTTTTGGCACTTTAAAGACACCATTGTATCGTCCTCTGGCTGCATAGTTTTACAGTCATTCTTGGTTTTGTTCCTTTGTAACTAATGTGCCTTTTTGCCTATTGTTTTAAGATTTTCTCTTCATCACTAATTTTCAATGATTTATGATATTTCTTAGTGTGATTCTCTTTGTTGTTCTCCTTTGGGAGTTTGTTTAGATTCTTAGATATCAGTATTATTGTTTTCATCAAATTTCAGATTTTTCAAGTATTATTTTCTCATTTTTGTCTTTCATCCTCTTTCCTTCTCCTTATTGGACTCCAGTGGCCATTATTGATATTATTCTGCGGGATACTGACAGTCTGTTTATTTTTTTCAACCTTTTTGATATTTGTGCTTTGGTTTGGAGAGTATCTGTTGCTATTTCTTCTAATTCACTGCTTTGCTTATGGTGATAAACCAAACTGATAAATATTTCATTTTCAATAAAATTTCTCTCTTTATTATGTCTATATGTTCTTTTAATTCCTTGAGATATTTATAAAACTTCTACTAGGTAATTAAGAGGTCTTGTCTTCTAATTCCATAATCTCTTTCCATTCCGGATCTTTTTCTATTGACTATTTTCTCCTCCTGGTTGTGCGTCACTTTTTTTCCTGCTTGTTTTCATATCCAGTAAGTTTTGATTGACTGCCAAACACTGAATTTTACGTTGCTAAGTGCTGAATTCTGTTGTTCTCCTTAGAGAACACTGAACTTAATGTGGTCCAGCACTTAATTTATTTGCAGATCTAATTGATAATATTGAAGTTCATTTTAAAGCTTTTTTATTGCAGGTCTAGAGTAGCATCTACTCCAGAACTAGTTTCACCCCATCCACTAAGGTGTGACTTCTTGAGAATTTCTACTGAATGGCCCCGAATTCATGGTGTTCTCTCCATTCAAGCTGGTGGGATAGTAAATGATTCCTAGCTTTGTGGGAGCCTAGGGAACGTTTAGGTTTGCAATTCTCAAGTAATAATTATTTCTGTAGAAGTTGCTCTTTTTGCATGGCTTTATGTAATTCTTCCTATACATGTGCAGATTAATATTCAGCCGAAGACTCCAGGAGTCCTTTATACTGATTTCTAGAGTTTTTGCTCTATGTGGCTCTCTTTCTGCTCCAAATTCTGTACTGAAAATTCCAGCCATCTCACCCTCTCTGAACTCTGATTTCTGTCTCCTTAGCTTCCGTGGTGGTCTCAAAATTTCTTCCAGATAGAAATTCTGGGTGATCATAGATCACACTTTGTTGGTTTCTTTACTCAGTTGTCACAATCTATTCTACTTGTTTGTCCAATATCTGGAAAAAAAGTCATTTCATATATGTTGTCCAGTTTTCTGATTGTTTAGAGTGGGAGAGAAAATCCTATAACAGTTACTCCCTCATGGGTAAAAATAAGAATCCCTCAATCTAGTTTAGATTTTACCACAGAGGCAGTCATTTGAACCCTCCAGGACATGGCATTGACATTTGTAGGGTATGATTGATGGTTTTTATGGCTCCATCCTGTCTTGACATGCTGCTAACTCCTTCCTGTGGCTCAACACACAAACAGCAAAAATGTGATGATCAATACAGTAGAATTGCTACCAGCTTGGTTGATTTTAGAGTAGAGATATTCCACAGGCAGGGGTGAGGGAAAATGCTGCTGGAGAAAGCAGGAGACCATAAGAGGGATAGTTCATGGATGTGAATAAATAAGTCAGTGCTGATGTTTTTGACATTTTGGAGAGGGATCCATTATGATTCGTAGGTACAAACTTAATGACCTCCAAATGCCTGGTCATTGTTGCTAAACACATTACTCTAAGACTTCCCAAAGGGTATTGAGGAAGTCTCCTAGACTATGTTTTTATTGATTCCATCCTCAGGTGAATAGCCAATGCTACTACACATCATGCATGCATACTACATTGGCAGATATAACAGACATCAGAATGTGGATAAAATATGAAAACATGTGGAATCTACTCTTAGTTCTGCTTGAAACTAGCGATTACCCTGGGTAAACCTGTTTATTTTCTAATCCTCAGTTTTTCCATCTGTGTAAAGATATGAAACTAATTTTCTTCACTAATTTCAAAATTGTTTCATTAAAAAATTATGAGATGAATATGTGCTTCTTATAAAGTATATATTAGTAGTATGACACAAGGACATGGTCCTTAAAATCTACATGTTTCTTCCGTTAATAAATCAGTTTTGGAATGCTTCTGTTACTCTCCAATGCTTCTACAAAGTTAGGGTAGCTAACTGTGGTTCTTGAATATGTTACAGTGACATGTCCAGTGTAAAACTTGACAATGTAACTGAAACACAGCTGTGAGTGTGTGTGTGTGCACGTGTGTGTGTATATCCTGATTTAGTTTAGTTAAACCTCCAATAGAAGAAATATCCATGACAATCAAAAAACTTTCTAAAATAGCAAAATTATTAGGAGACAAATAAGGTCAAAATATATTTACAGCTAATCTAAAATTAGAGCTACTTGCTTAGAAAGAGACCTGTTCCAACAGAGAAATTTCCTGGGGGGATGAATTGATGATTTTTAACTATTTTGATTTCCCATGCGTTTTATAGAGATGAAAGTGAAATTTTGAGTGTCGGTATTCACTTGTTAGTATTTGGGACACAAATGTGGTTATTTTTCTCATGTGTGGATAGATTATAATGAGGACAAGGAAAAATTCTTTCCTACTGGGACTCTTTCTGTGTGGCCACTGGAATGTTAAGAGTGATGGTCAGCACAGTGTGACAGGGTCAGGATAATGTAGAGGTCAGTAGCACTGAATCAAATGCCAACGGTGCCACTTATTAACCTCATGACTGTGGCCAGGATAGCCCAGTCCTGGGTTATGTCCTTGTCTGGGAGTCAGAAAGAATGTTCTAGATGGCTCAAGCTATAATCCTATGTAAGATTCTGCTTGCACCTGAGCCAACTTTGTGAAGAAGTTCCCTGGAAAACACACACCCAAAGAATCTGTCCCATGGCACCTATCATTCTGAGATTTTGGAATTATGCCCATGGATTAAACACTGACAATGCAGACAGACACCTCTGAAGTTTAAATGCTCCAAGAGTACTGCTCATACTTTAGTGTGCGTTTGTTAACCAGAGGCATTTATTTTATGACAAAAATACAGAGTGGCACAAATAACTGCCTGAGCTCAAATTTATCAGAGATTTGCAATGTGCTTCCTTTCACTCTAATATAGATTGGTGTAGGTCCTAAAATCGTGGGCTTAAATTTTGCTGGAATTACATTCATAAAGTGGGCTCTGATTTACTCAATGCAATTCTCAGGCAGCCATTCTTATTGGGTACTATGTGGTTTGGGTTTGAGAGGCCCCAAAGGAATAGCTATCACGGAATGGGGCTGGGGAAGCTATGTAGAGCAATGGTCAAGATGGGACAAGGTGAAGCTGCTGCAGGGATCTAATCAATTAGGCCTCTGCATGGCTTAGGGTGGCAGTAAATCTGGAGGTATGACACTTCACTAAATGGTGGAGAGCAACCAGCACAACCTAAGTCCTGAGCAGTTAATGTTTAGATATCAGTTACATATAATATCTCACTACTACAATTTAGTTTGTAAGTTTTTTTGACCATTGGACTGTGGCTCTGATTCATGTGTCTGAATCGTGGCAAGCTATTGAAATAAATCACTGTAGAATGAAAGAAAACATAGCAGGCCTGGTGGAAGGTGAAAAGCCCTAATCCATAGGCATACCTCACCTAGCAGAAAGGAAAAAGACCCTATTAATTTTCATGTCATTAGTACTTGGTAGTTTATAACATCTAATGTAGCTGAGTGACTCTGAAGGATTAAGGTCTGTAGTTAACATCATGGGAAAAAAAATCTTTGAAATATATTCAAAATCTGACCACCTACCATCACCTCCACTGCTACCGCTCTGGTCTATGCCATCAGCATCTCTAGTCTGGTTTACTGCAGTAGCCCTAAAATAGTCTCTCTGATCATCACAGCAGCCTGAGTGATCATGTTAGAATAAAGGTCAGATCATGCAGCTAACCCTTCCTAAAGCCCTCCAGTGGCTTTCCTTTCTGTGCCAAGGAAAAGCTAACAGTCTACAAAGCCATGCATCGTCCATCTGCCAGTTTCTTCTCTGACCTCCTCTGCAAATTCTCTCTACTTGCTCACTCTGTTCAAGCAACAAGTCTGCCCTGTGTGTTGCTGTCAAGCATACCAGAGACATCCTGTCTCATGAATTACCCTTGCTCTTCCTTCTACCTGGAATATTCTTCTCCCAGATTGCCTCATGTCTCGCTCACCTGCTCACCTCCTTGGGGTCTTTATTCACCCCACTGAGACTTTCTCTGACATTCCATTTAGAATTACCACATTCCCAACGTTCCTGATACCCATGGCTGGGTTAATTATTCCATATAGCACCTATTGCCTCCTAAAACTTATATTTTACTCATTTGTGCATTTTTTTAGTTGTTTAGACTGAAAATAATAGACTACTTGTAGTCTATTGAAATAGACTGTAAATTCTATAGGAACATGGACTTTTGGTCTGTTTTTACTCTGTTGAGGCTCTAGTGTAAAAAACTGACTAACCCATGAAAACTACACAATAATATATTTTGAATAAATGGATCAATGGGTGGAAAAAAGGAAGGAGCAGAAGGAAGGAAAATTGAAGGACAACTAGTGACTGAAACTAGCACTTTGAATGACTCCAAGAAGAGTAAGCTTTGCCTGGAAACATAAATTGAAATTCTTATTAGGCCAGCGCCCTGCTAGGGCATGGCCAGTTCACTGGAGTCAGAGGTTAAGCGACTTGCTCGAGATCACTCAGTGATTTAGTGGCAGTGCCAGGCCTGGAGCCAACTTGCAGGCTGGTTTACCACCACACCGCCTAGCCACCCCACACGTATACCCACACTTACTATGATTGATCATTTGCCAGCTTATGGAATTTTTTTTTTCATGATCATGAGGAAAAAAACTTGCATTTTTGAAGTAAAAACTTACAGTAATTCAGGTTATAGTGGTTTATGAATATAAAGTAACAACTAAGACAAAATCTTCTAAGTATATTTTTAATTGTTTGCTCCTAAGGATCAAAGAGACTGTCTTATGACCCCTGCCTATTAGTAACCACTGTCAATAGTGAGTTGACAGAGATACTCAGCTGCTATTGGTCATGTGTCCACAGATCCAAGGTATGATGTAGGATACATAGGGACTTTGTGGCATGTTTCTTGCTGTTCTTATCTCATTGATTAGCCAAAACTAATGAAAAATGCAAAATTTAGAGAAAAAATATGATATACATTCATTTAATACTTCCCTCCTGTATAGTATCTCTAACATATAATGTTTTCTCAAAAATACTTCTAAGATGAATACTATTCAAGGGGAGCAGTAGGGTGGGAGGGAACACTATCTCCATGTTCTTTAAGAAGAGAGTTGGATGACGGAAAAAGTGAAAATAAAATATTTTTTGGAACAATTGTTTATTAATAATAAAAATAACTTTGGAGCCACCCTCCCCTCCCACCAGCACTCCATTTTAGAAAAGTAGCAACAAAAGCGTGGAACAATAACTCATCTATTGTCACACACCCTTTGGGTAAAACTGGGGTAGAAACCCAAATCGTGTGATTCTCAGTTTGGAACGTTTCCCTGGTTTGGTGCTACTTCCATACTCCAAGCTGTGTTTATCTCAAAATCAATATTCAATGACACATTCCAAGAAAATCCAGAAGTGCTATGGATGAGAGCTAAATATGTGTGTTGAGTGTTATAATTGTGTATGCCCAAGCTAAAGACATCAAGCTGTGAAAAGGCAAGCAAAGAGGGCAAATTAATTGAGGGAAGCAGGATTTATACCTAGGTTGGTTGAGTCTAGAAACTCTTCTTTTCTCATTAACCATATTGCCTCCAATATGATGATTTACAATCATTACAGATGTTGATATCTCATCAGGGACAATTGGATCATAAAACCTTAATAAGGGTGATGTGGAGAGGGTATGAAATAAGTTGGGGGCATTTGGTCCTTCCAAGATGTAACACCATTTCATTGCCATTTTGCAGATAAAGAAATTGAGTCTCTCGATATGTATTACTAATAACAGAACTACAAAGGGTGGATCTAGATATGAATCCAGATGTGCGTGACTCCAAAGCCCAGCCTCTACAGAAAAGGGCACTATTTGCCTTAGAGCAGATACACTAGGGAGTGGGAAGAACTATTTAGAGTTTGTAGAGGCTGAAATCATCAAAAGGACACTTCATAATTTGGCTGAGATGCTACTTTATATTAAATCAGTCTGAATGGAGACAGCACCTTCCACAGTCAAGCAGATACCCGGAATATCCAGCAGGTACTAAGTCCTAATTAATATTTGTTAAATTGGATTTTAATAATGTCATAATTGCATAAAAATTATGATAATACATTACTTATACCATACAATATTTAATAATATTAATCTCTTTTGCAGAATCTCAGAACATTATCTCTAGAACCTAAAATTGTGCTACTGTTATTTATTTATGTTATGTTTGTCTCTCTTGATAGACTTAAAGATTCTTGAGGGCAAAGAAATGTCATATTTCTCTCAAATCTGAGGCTACTATTAATATAAACACTTATGCAGTAAATAGTTGAGAGACAAATGAGCTCATGTGTCTGTGAGATAGTCAGGGTAAATATTATTTTTAGAAAACTGAGGTTCTGAGTGTTCAGTTTTCTGCCAAGGGAGCAAGTGGTAACGTTGGTATTTGAATGAGTGTTTTCATTAATTAATTCAATCTTACATTTTCATATTCTATATTCTATATTCCACATTACAGTATACCTTATATTAACTCTCCAATAGAAATGAGGGCATTTCTCCCTCTTTTTCATACCTGGCCATTCCAACTTCCAATCACCTGGGTAGTTTTTAAAAAATATGCCTGGGCACTCTATGTCATTTAATTCCTTCTCTGTCTCCTTTCTAAGTCTCTCGGGTCAAAGATTTTGCAAAGCCCCTATAATTGTCAGATAAATAAAATCACATTGCTCATAATTACCAGGGACAATTCTGTGTAATTAGATGTTAACTCTAGTGTCCCTTCTCCTTTATGACTCTGAATAAATACTTGTTCCTGTCTCAGTCTGCAAAAAAGCTTGGTTGAAAATGTAACTGCTTTGTTGCTCTCTGTGTAATTAGCTACCATTAAAAGCCACTAATTAGATCGTAAGTTTTAAATAAGTTGCCCTAATTACCTTTGTACTCGGTGTATTGAGTCAGGAGGGCAAGTCCTTCAGAGCCAAGAAAACTTGGCTCTGTCACTAAGAGAACTAACGGGGCTGTTGGGTTGACTGATAGAGGCAGTATAAGATTGTGGGTGAAATATGTACACCTGGGCAAAGCCAACCAAGGGATATCTCATACTGTGTGTCTCTGAAAAATTTCTCGTTTGTGTGCAAAATGAAACGATACCAAACATTGTTTTAAAACAAAGCCTACCCTATCCTAACCGCTTATGAATGTTGAATGAATAATAGGTTGAATAAATGGGTGAATGGAAAAATGAATTAGTGGCAACATGGCCTGATAGTTAAGCAATTCAATTTTGAAATGAAAACTATGTACGAGTTTGAATTTTACTCAGACAAATAGCTGAAACTGTTGAAACTCTATGAAACTGTTTTCTCATTTGTGATAGGGGGATAATGAACTCTAATATCCAATTTGTGATGATTTAATGATAACGTGAAACTAGAATTTCCACATAGCAAGCTCTCAATTAGTGTTAGAAATGATAATAATGATGTGGATAATGATGATGATGATGATATGAAAGTTTAGAAGTTCTCAATTGAGCCCCATTACTGAAGATATCATAAGCTCCTTTTCTGTTTTTTGGTTTTTTGGTTTATTTGTCCCATCACACCATTAGGCCACTCCTAACAAACCAATCCCAGAACATTCTCTAGGCCTTTGATTAGTGCTAGAGCAATGAAAAAAAAAAATGCCGTTCTTACACTAAGAAACATCCACGCTGATGAGGCTATTGGTATGTAAAAATAACACTATTTGTGTGATAACAAGAGCCTTTACAAGGTACTATGTGGAAAGAAGCCCAAGAGAACCTCACAGAATAGGTAATGCCAATGATCCATTTATTGAATCTTTCCTATCTTAATCCAAATATTTAATATACGGCCATTGTCATAGACTAGATGGCCTCTCAGGACCTTCCCAACTACACTTTTCTCTATTTGACTTTTCTTATGTCACTGAGAAACTGGGTGAGTAAGCCAAACTTTCTCATGCACATTACATACAACAAAGTCTCCATGAAGCCAAGGCCAAGTCTTCTTACAGCTTCCCAACACCTAGCATAGAGTCAAACGTAAAAGGTTGTTTTCTGTCTCTGTTTCTGTCTCTCTTTCCCAGAGGGAGCACCACCCTGTTCCACTTGTATGTGGTGTGACAATGACTGGCTACCGCAGCTTGGGCTGCACATGACTGCTCAATTTGAATATTCAATAGAAACTAGGTAGGATCTCTGAGACTACATTTGCATTTCCCATGGGGAATAATTTAATTGGCCAAGATGGGGTCAGATATCCATTCCCACACCAATGGTAATCCCCTGTGTAATCCCCTCTCCTTGAGTATAAACTGGATCTAGTGTCTTGCTTCCAGAAAATAGCCTCATGGCTGGGTATATAGTACACCTGTGCATTGCCAGTGTTGCAGGAGCTATAAGTATAGGTTCTTTCCAAAGGGAACCAGAAAAGATGGCGAATGTTCTAGCATATCAGTTTTAAAACCTAGTTATGTATCTAAATTTGTTCACTCATTTAGTCAACAAATATGTAATGAGCATATATTATAGGTAAGGCAATAAGCTAAGTGCCAATAATTTACAGATAAAAGACACAGCTACTATTCTAAATATATAACCACAGTAGACTATGATTAAGCTCTGATAGGTTGGTCTATGCCTAAGTTTTTAGTATAGGAAGTACAGGAAACCTAATCTGATTTAAGGTGGGGCATGGGCAAGAAAGGTTTTATGGAAAAGATGAAGACTAAACTAATCTAATCCTCAAATGGAGAATGGTAAATACACAGGCAAAGAAAGCTATAAGAAAGAAATTTCAGACAGAGGAAGAAACATCTTCAGAAGATGTTAGCAGATGGTCATTTTAAAAAATATTGGCATAAACTGGTAAGGACACAGGAGACTTTTTGAAATAGAGGCCAGCGTCAGCCTTTATGATACAGACATCTATTAGATTCTTAGTGTTGTACTTAAAACTATGAGTTGACAGGAACTTAGCTTTGCCCTTAGTATACAAATCATCTAATGATAGGGGAGGAAAGCCGACATGAGGAGAGGGTTTTAGCTTCCTTTATTTCTTTTTAGTTTAGTGTAAATATGCAAAATTGCTTAGAACGTTAAATATAAAAAGGTGCACAATAACATGTTATAATAACCAAAAAGCTATTTGTTGAAAAATAAAAAAGAAGACAATTTTGGGGGAAATAGTCATTGCTATACAAAGACTATTATTTCTGTCCAGCATGGGTCAGTGGGGTGTTTTCTATATCCCAATTTTCCCCTTCCCTTAGGGCCTTAGAACAAAGCGATGGGGATAGTTGCAATGATCTGTGTGTCTCTGTATTCTTTTTGAGGTCTGAATGACAAGTCAAGCAGAGAAATTGAATTTTTCACTTCTCTAAACACTTTTGGCCCCTAGGAACACTGGAAAAGGTCAAGAATTTTGCAGCACGTTCTTCCCTAGGCTACAAGATCAAAACTTCTTTTTTAAAAGGTTGTTCCAGGCCCAATGACACAGACAGTCGCGACGGAGAATATAAACAGCAGTTTGTGTCCTCTGTGGTAGTGTGTCCTCCTCTTGGGAGGTTTACTTTGAAGACAATTTCTCTAGAGAGATTTGTTGCTCTCATTAGGGGAATTTTAGGAGAGAAAAATAGTTTGACATAAACCAGGAAGTGTGTGGGTGAAGATTTTTGCTTTTCACACCCTTCCCATTTTTTTTCTCTATTTTCACTTTGTTTTCTTCTTTCCCTTTGTCTTTTCTTTTCGTTGTTTCTCTCTACCAGCTGCTTTTATCTTTTTTCTTAACTTTTTGAACCAATCTCATTGTCAGTTTTTCCACTTGGCTTTGCTGACCCATGGGACAGGCATCCTCTAAACGGCCTCCCAGTACTCTGCTGTTCATGTTCTTGGGTACTTCCCTCCCCTCCGTTGCAAGACAGGATCTACTGTCTTGCTGCTAATAAATAGAATGTGATAAAAAGTTACAGGGTGTCAGTTCCAAGATGAAGTTACAAAATACTATGAATTCTGTCTTGCTGGTCCTTCTTTGCTCTCACTTTAAGGGCCCTCTCTCTGCCTACGTGCCAAGGAACTGACGTTTCCAACCAACAGTCCGAGGTTGAGGTCTTTCAACAGCCACGTGAGCCAGCTTGGAAGAGGATCTTTCCCCAGTTAAGGCTTGAGATGACAGACACCTTGGTTGGCATTTTGATTGCAGCCCTGACAGACACCTGTGCCAGGGGACCCAGCAAAGACCACCTGGATTCCTGACCCACGGAAACTGTGAGATAATGTTTATTGTTTTAGGCCACTAGGTTTTGGGGTGGTATGTTATGCAGCAACAGATAATTAATGCAACCTACATCCTTTCTCTTTTCGCCTCTTCGTTGACTCCTTTTTTGAACCTCTTTCACTTCCTCTTTTTTCCCTGTCTTAGTGCTTAACTACACAGAATTCAAATTTGTGTGTGAGATTGAAAGCTATAGGAGTCAGAACACTTTACTCTCAGCAACCGTCAAACGAAATCATGTATCTGAAAACGTAATCTGCATAATGGAAAGGTCAGCACCCTGGTCTTCCTTTAATTGTACTATTTGTTAAATAGTCATTCCTTTGTCATTTTATTAAAACTATTTAATGGGCAGCTATTATCTTTGATACATAGTATCAGCTGATGTGTGGAATGGGAAAATGAATGGGACACATCTCCTGCCATCAAAGATATTTATTATTTGGCGTAAAATTAAAAAGTAGAAAATGAAGTATCCCCCAAAAAAGGGCATTCTTAGAGGTCTTTGTTGTGTGAAGAAAGAGAGATCACTTTCTACTTGGAGGAGCAGAAACGGCTCTGTAAAGGGAAGACTTTGTGCTGAATCTTGAAAGATATGCTGGATTTGTATACGTCCATTTGATTTTCTATGCATGTTCTCTCTACTTGAGAGTCCATCTTTCTTACACTGCTCAAACTATCAACTCTTACTTATAATACAAGGACTAACCAAAATTGCACTTTTTCCGGCCCACCCTCCACAAACTTCTTGGTGGTTGATTTTTTATCTTTTCAGTGTTTCCCCAGCCTTCAGTACCTTTGCCTACTGGAGCATTTCTCAAACACTACTTATTTGGTTCTTTCCGTAATCAAGGAGAAAGGTACAATTCAAGGGGAAAGGGACAATTCACTCTGTTCCAGTCTTGGACTAGCATAGCTAACATGGTGGAGGGCAGAAGAAGGAAAGAAGACTTAGAAGAATATAATGTTAGAATATTGAAAAAGTTATTTGTTGGTAAAAAAAAGAACACTCTTGGGAAAAAGTGATTTTGGTTCATAGATCACCCATTATTTATTCCCAACATGGGGCAGCTGAATGATCTACATTTCCCTTTTTTTATTTCCTTGAAGATCTGAAGCAGAACTATAGAGATATTTGAACTGTCTCCTGCGTTACTGTGCTCTGTCCTGAATCTTCACTGAACTTTGTAACATATATGTTTCTTTGGGAAACCATGGAGAGATGGAAACAAGGGACCGGAGTTATCCTCCCTTTTTGTCTGGAAAATAAACATATTTCTAGAGAATAGAAAAAAGAAATAATCTAATGTTTTTAGCTTTGTACTTTCAAACTGCATTTTTATGGGACACACAAGACTTAAATTTGAGTAATGTCATTGCCATGTACTTTTAAGTAACCTTGGTCAAATCACTGAAAAGATATTCCAGTTTTCAACATTAACTGTAAAAAAATTTTGGAATGCTGAAGCCTTAAAAACAATCATATTGGTGATACTGTAATTTATATCCATGAAACTTTATCATAAAAAATCATTCAAAATAAGTGGATATATTGGAAACAGCCTAAATGATCAAATATAGGGGAATGGCATTATATATTATGGCAGATCAACAAAAAGGATTCTTATGCAGCCATTAAAATGATGATTAAGGGGGAGGTGACAAGATGGCTGACCAGAGACACCAGCTGCCAGATTGTCTCAGAAAGAAGGAAAAGTTTTAGAGAAACAAGAAAAAACAAACAAACAAACATAAATCGGGTGTCATTACAAAGGAAAAGTGCCAGAACCCACAAGAGATTCCATGGGAAGAAGTTGTTAAGCAGAACAAGAAGGAGAAAGATATTGGCAGAGGACAACCCACGAGAGGCTTGGAGTCCAGCAAAAAGGGTAGGTGGAGCAGTTTATTTTTCCCTCCCTCACATCTCTGGCAGTCAGTGGGCTCCTGACCTGCTGGAGAGCCTTTCTACACCCATGAGCCCAAACAGTACTGCCTCCAGTGAACTGGGAGATTCTTGAGGACAAACCACTTGCCTGCCAGCCCCCTTGGGGCTCTTCCCAACACCACAGACCCGAGCCAAGACGGCAGGTGCCATATTGCTTCTCCACCCACTGTGCACCTTTGTCATCCTCATGTGGACCTCAGACCCTCAGTTTTCATCTTGGTATTTTCCACACAAACATTTCCCAACTCTGGCCCAGACTGTGGGAGACACAGGGGGCTGGAAGGTCCAGGGGGATCTGGGTGACCCCAGAGCCTGGACATTCCAGGTAGGCTGCCTTCCAGAAAGAGGGACAGAGAAGACCACAGTGCCAGCTTTCCTCCTTTCCGACTCTTTTCCTTCCCTTCCCCTCCCCTGCCCATGGCTGCTGAGAGAGACAATTGAGCTGGGATTCTCAGGAGTTTCTGCTTCCCCTCCACTGGTGCATCCACCACACCAGTGATTCCACAGAGATTGAGGCTCAAAGCTTTCCTCTTAAAGACCTTCAGTGGACTAAGGGGTGCTTGGACTATGAGCTCCCTGCTCACAGGCCCTCCCTGCTGCTGCTCCATCAGAGCAGGGCACACCCTGAAGCAGAGGGACATCAAACCTGCTTGAGCACCCCATAGGCAACTCAGGACCAGCACGCTTCTCCCTGGCATGGTTAGAGATTGATCTCCGAGGAACTGGGAACATACCTGCAGGCCAGAGCCCATACCCCCAGGACTTGATTGTGTTGCTCAGGGGCATGGAGGGAGATGTGTAAACTAATCTTGAGAGGCAAGGGAGCCCCCATGGACAGAACTGAAAAGAGAGAGCAGTGTGGGTCCCAGCCACACACTCATGGAGCACCCCTCCCCTCACAGGAAGGTCACGCTGTGAGCCAGGGCAGAATCCTGGACAGGGAAGCTGCCAGCCTGCTCTGCCATGATGGGGGAACTCAGCTAGTTTGAGCTCCTGCATGATGACAGATGCTGAAGGGAGACCGTGGAGTAGGGGAATGGAGAGAAGAGTGAAATCTGCTCCTGACAGACAGATTGTGAATCTCAGATGGCCCTTCCCCCACAAGCAGACTTTCTTGCTGCATGGGACCACTTCAGCCCCTCCATGGTGGCTATTCCCAGCAGCCTGGGAGGGACATTACACCCCTGCCTAGACAGCTATCTTACTGGCTTTTGTGGAGCCTGAAGGCATGATCACCCCACCCAGTCCTGCCCAGGCTCACTCCCCTACCCACTTCTGCTGTGATGGAAAGTAAGGACTCACCTGGAAGTTCCAGGACCCCTCCTACCACCTGGGGCATTCATGTGCTTCTCCTAAGGGGCTAGAGCCAGTCACAGGTCCCAAAAACAATACTGTAGCTTGTTCCTTCCAGAAAGCACCACCTACTGATAGGGAGGACAATTTGCACAGCCCTTTACAACATTTACTGACTCAATCATACAAGGTGTGGTCGATTCTTGCCCACAAGCACCACCTATTGTCTCAGAGATTAAACTGGGTGTGCCAATAAAATTCACATTGTTAAGAAGACCACAGGGCTGGAAAAAGAGAAAGGGTTTCAAATAGCTTCATACTCCCATCAAAGAGAGACAGGAAATCTACCCACGCACAGAGCTCACCATTGCTACAGCCTACAAACAATTAGCAACTGAGACAACCACCACACTAAGAATATCTATAACCAAGGCATCCATCCAGAACCTGTATCACCATCAAAATACCCACCAAAAAAGCCAAAGGATATTACCAAAAATGTGCTCCAGACACACACTTATAAGTGACTGGGGAAAAAATCACCATGTAAACAAAAGAAAATCCAAAAATAAGAAGCAAAAGCTGCTCCAGATGAGAAGGAATCAGTGAAAGAACTCCAGAAATATGAAAAATCAGGGCAAAAGGACATGCCTAAAAGGGAACACCAGCTCTCTAGCAATGGATGCAAACCAAAATGAAAATATTAAAATGACAGATAAAAAATTCCAAATATGGATTGTAAGGAAGCTCAATGAAATCCAAGAGAAAACAAAAAACCAACTCAAAGAAACCAGAAGAACAATTCAGGAAATGAATGAAAAATTCACTAAAGAGATCCACATTTTTTTTAAAAGAAACTTCTGGAAATGAAAAATTCATTTAAGGAAATACCAAACTCAGTGAAAAGTTTTAAGAATAGACTAGACCAGGCAGAAGAACGAACCTCAGAACATGAAGACAACTCTTTAGAATTAACTCAGTCAGTCAAAAATAAAGGACAAAATTAAAAGGAATGAACAAAGCCTATAAGAAATATGGGATTATGTAAAATGGTGAAATATAGGAATCATAGGCATCCCTGAGGGTGAGAAAGAAAATGCACAAGGGCTAGAAAACCTAGTTGAGGGAATAATTGAGGAAAACTTCCCTGGTCTTGCTAGAGATCTAGACATACAGGTACAAGAAACTCCACAAACACCTGGGAGATTCATGACAAAGAGGCAATCACCAAGGTACATAGTCATCAGACTAGCCAAAATCAACATGAAGGAGGAACTCCTATGAGCTGTGAGGTGAAAACACCAAGTAACTTACAAAGGAAAACCCATTAGACTAACTGCAGACTTCTCAACAGAGACCTTACAATCCAAAGGGGATTGGGGCCCCATCTTCAGTCTTCTTAAACAGAACAACTGCCAACCCAGAATTTTGTATCCTGCAAAACAAAGTTTCATATATGAAGGAGAAATAAAGACTTTTCCAGATAAGTGAACACTAAGGAAATTTGTCAAGATCAGACCTGCCCTGAAGCAAATAATCAGAACTCAATTACACTTGGATCAACCCAATTATCTGCTGTCTCCAGGAAAAACATCTAACCCACAAAGACTCATACAGATTCAAGGTGAAGGTAAAGAAAAAAAATATTCCATACAAGTGGCAACCAAAAGAAAGCAAGTGTAGCCATTCTCATAACAGATAAAATTGACTTTGAATCAACAATGGTTAAGAAAGACAAAGACAGTCATTACATAATTGTAAAGGGAGCAATTCAACAAGAAGTCATACCAATCTCAAGTATTTATGCACCTAACACAGGAACACCCAGATTCATAAAGCAACCCTTCTAGATCTAAGCAAAGAGATAAACAGTAGCATTGTAATTGCCGGGGACTTAAATACCCCACCAACACAACTAGACAGATCATCCAAGCAGAAAATAAATTAGGAAACCCTGGACTTCAACAGCACTATAGAAAAAATGGGCCTAATAGACATTAACAGAACATTTTACCCAAAAACTACTGAATATACATTCTTCTCATCAGCACATGGAACATTCTCCAAGATTGATCATATCTTAGGCCACAAAACAGGTCTCAACAAATTCAAAAACATCAAAGCCATGCCATGTATCTTCTCAGACCACTATAGAATAAAACCAGAATCAACTCCAAGAGAAACACTCAATTCTATACAAAATCATGGAAATTTAACTACCTGCTGCTGAATGATTATTGAGTCAATAATTAAATTAAGATGGAAATCCAAAGTTGCCCTTGAACTGAATGACAAGGGGGACACAAGTTATCAAAATCTATGGGATTCAGCAAAAGCAGTCCAAAAGGGAATATTCATAGCCTTAAATGCCTACATGAAAAATACAATAATACCACAAATTGAAAATCTAATGACATGTCTCAAGGAACTAAAAAGGAAGAGCAAATCAAACACAAAGACAACAGAAGAAAAGAAGTAACTAAGGTCAGAGCAGAACTAAATTAAATGAAATACAAAAAAAAATACAAAGGATCAATGAAACAAAAAGTTGGTTCTTTGAAAAGATAAACAAAATTCATAGACCTCTTGCTAGGTTAACAAGGAATAGAAGAGAAAGGACCCAAGTAACCTCAATCAGAAATGAAAAAAGAGATATTACAACTGATACCACAAAAATACATAATATCATCTGTGAACACTATGAAAATCTCTACACACATAAACTTGAAAACAGAGGAAATGGACAAATTCCTGGAAACACACAGAATCTTCCAAGGAAAAAAAACCCCAGAACAGATGGATTCACAGCCAAATTTTACCAGACCTACAAAGAAGAGCTGGTGTCCTTATTGAAGAAATTGTTTGATAACATCGAGAAAGAGGAAATCCTCCCCAACTCATTCTATGAAGCCAGTATCACTTTGATACCAAAGCCAGGAAAGGACACAACAAAAAAAGAAAACTACAGACCAATGTCCCTTGTGAACATAGAGGCAAAAATCCTCAATAAAATACTAGCAAAATGAACTCAAAGGCACATTAAAAAAATAATCCACCCTGACCAAGTAGGCTTCATCACAGGGATGCAAGGATGGTTCAATATATGCCAATCCATAAATGTGATTCAACACATAAACAAAGGCAAAAACAAAAACCATATGATCATCTCAATAGATGCAGAAAATGTGTTTGACAAAATTTAGCAGCCTTTCATGATAAAAAGCCTCAAGAAACTAGGGATAGAAGGAACATACCTCAAAATTATAAAAGGCATATATGACAAACCCACAGCCAACATTATACTGAATGTGGAAAAGTTGAAAGCATTCCCCCTAAGAACTGGGACAAGACAAGGGTTCCCACTGCCACCACTTCTGTTCAACACAGTGCTGGAAGTCCTAGCCAAAGCAATCAGGCAAGAGAAAGAAATAAATTGTATCCAAATTGGGTACTAGGAGGTCAAACTATTGCTTTTTGCTGACAATATGATCTTGTATCTAGAAAACCCCAAAGACTCTGCCAAGAGATTCTTGGAATTGGTAAATAAATTCAGCTAAGTCTCAGGTTACAAAATCAATGTACACAAATCAGTAGCATTCCTATATACGAATAACAGTCAAGCTGAGAGTCAAATCAAAGACTCAATACCATTCACAACAGCTACAAAGAAAATAAAATACCCTAGGAACATACTTAGCCAAGGATGTGAAATATCTGTACAAAGAGAACTATGAAACATTGAGGAAAGAAATTGCAGATGGCACAAACAAATGGAAAAATATATCATGGTCAGGGATGGGAGAATCAATGTTGTTAAAATGTCCATACTACCCAAAGTGATTTAGAGATTCAATGCAATCCCCATGAAAATATCAATGTCATATTTCACAGATCCAGGAAAAATAATTCTATGCTTTGTTTGGAACCAGAAAAGAGCCTGAATAGCCAAAGTAATCTTAAGCAAAAAGAACAAATCAGGAGGCATCACATTACCATATTTCAAGCTAAACTATAAGTCTATGGTAACCAAAACAGCATTGTTTTGGCACAAAAATAGAGACATAGACCAATGGAACAGAGCAGAGAACCCAGAAATAAAACCATCCACATACAGTCAATATATCTTAGACAAAGCATACAACAATATACACTGGAGAGAGTAAACCTTGATCAATAAATGGGCTGGGAAAATTGGATAGCCACATGCAGAAGAATGAAACAGGATCCATATCTCTTGCCACTCACAAAAGTTAACTCAAGATGAATAAAAGAGTTAAAATTAAGGTATGAAACTATAAGAATTCTAGAAGAAAATGTTGGAAAAAACTCATCTATATATCAGCCTAGGCAAAGAATTTATGAAGAAGACCCCAGTGGCAGTCAAAGCAACAACAAAAATAAATAAATGGGACTTGATTAAACTAAAAAGCTTCTGCACAGATAAGGAAATAATCAACAGAGCAAATATACAACCTACAGAATGGAAGAAAATATTTGCAAGCTATTCTTTTGATAAAGGGCTAATACCCAGAATATACAAAGAACTCAAGCAAATCAGCAGGAAAAAAACGACCTCATTAAAATGTGGTTAAAAGACATGAACAGAATATTTTTAAAAGAAGATAGACAAATGGCAAAAAAAATATGAAAAAATGGTCAACATCACTAATCATCAAGAAAATGCAAATTAAAACCATCATGAGATAATCACCTAATCCCAGTTAGAATGGCTTTAATTAAAAAGTCCAAAAACAATAGATGCTGGTGGATGCAGAGAGAAAGGAGCACTTATACACTGTTAGTGGGACTGCATACTAGTACAACCTCTATGGGAAACGTTATGGAGGTTCCTCATAGAAACAAAGTTAGACCTACCATTTGATCCAGCAATCCCACTACTAGGTATTATTTACCCAAAGTAAAAAAAGTCGTTTTTATCAAAAAGATACCTGCACTCAAATGTGTTGATTGCAGCACAATTCACAATTGCAAAGATGTGGAATCAACCCAAGTGCCCATCAATTCATGAGTGGATTAACAAAATGTGTTATATGTACACTATGGAATTCTACTCGGCCATTAAGAATGATTAATTAATGCCTTTTGCAACAGTTTTGATGGAACTGGAGACCATTATCCTAAGTGAAGAATCTAAAGAATGGAAAAACAAACACCACATGTACTTGCTATTAAATTGGAACTAAATGATGAGCACACATGTGCACAGAGGGAAGTAAAACTCAGTAGAAATCAAGCAGAGGGGAGCAGGGAGAGAGGATGGGCAAAAACCTAACAGGTACAATGAACACTACCTGGGTGATGGGCACACTTATAACCTTGACTCAAGCATTACAAAAGTGATCCATTTAACCAAAACCATTTTTCCCTTGTAATGCTTTGACATAAAAAAAGTTTATAATTAGGAAGAAGTAAACATAAATGTGGACACGTTAATAATGTGATATTAATAAAAATAAGGAAATGATAAATTATATGTAAACTATAATTGTAACTATGTAATTCATATTTGATTATGAAGAAAAACAAGAAAAGAATAACAGAAAATAAAATCAGCTGCTTTGTTAGAATATATATTTTTTTAAATTTAAATGCAGATTTCCTCAATCCTGAATTTAGGGCTTGATTATTCCTTTGCTGGAGATAGGGGGCACCTTGCCTATTGTAGAGTGTTTAGTCATATCCCTGGCCTCTATCTTTAAAATGCCAGTACCATTTCCCTAGTTGAGACAAACAAAAATGTCTCTAGACCTTGCCAAATGTCCCCTGGGAGAGGCAAAATCACCCCCAGTTGAAAAACATTGTTTTAGTGAAATGTTTTCATTATTTTTCCAATATTGTTTTTAAAAGAAAGAACACCTATAAATAAAAATAAAAATAATATTTACCCTTCACCTGGTGTTCTCTTCAGCAACTTACCCAGAGAATAGTTGAAATCAGCAATGTTCTGGTTATATCAGACAAAGGAGTAAAGCTTTAATGCATGTTGACCTGCTTGGGGATGTCAGCAAACCCTACATTTACTCTGAGTACTTGCAAAATCAGGGAAAGAAATCAGTGCATGTTATATAAGAATATCTTCTACTGACAGTGCAGAGTATTTTTATCCTGGTAAAAGTTGCCTTTGGGCTCTGAAACCCTCTGTCAGGGAGTACAAAAAAACTAATTGCAGTGAAATATCTTTTTAGGCAACCTGCCCGTCACCAAATTCTATATGTAGGGGAAATGCACACTTCCTTTAGAAGATGTTTCAATGGAAATCAAACCCCAGAGGAGTTCTTTATAGGGACAGGGAAACTTCTACATAGCGTTGGAACTTTAATTCAATTCAGAAAATATGAAAATTTCAAGGAGCCATTAAACATTTTACTAAAAATTTTAAGGAGCCATAGCACTCAATCACCTGTCTTTACCCCTTATTTCGTATTCAGGGAAACTGGAAACCAGAAAAGTTAAGTCATTTGCTAGTTCAACACACCTAATCAGTGGTACAGCTTACAATTAAGCCAAGTCTGCCTGAAGTTTTTTATCCTTCAGGCAAACATATTTAAAAGAACATTTCCTATCTCTGCAATTGTATATCACTGGAAAATAATTTATTTCTAGATGATGATGTCTTCCACTGTGTTTGACATATGTGTTGGTCTTACAAAAGAACGTAAAATTCAAACATTTAGTGAATAAACATTTACTGAGTGCAATGTGCCCAGTGCTATGCCACAGAGTGGGTTTGTAATATTAGAATAAATATGTAATGTACAGTTTCTCCTATTGTCATAGCCATGCACATTCTGCTAGACACACAAAAGACATTCAACCAATGCTAACTAGGGATCTAGAAACAAGGTAGCTTAGATCTAAATTTTTCAGGCTCTGTATCTTTACTCCTTGGAACAATTTCTCTATTCCTGCCCTTCATCTGACCTTTTCAGCTTTCCACATCATCATGGGCCAACATATGTGTTAATGCACATGCAATAACCCTGTTACAGAAAACAATACCATTTTAATTTAGGACAAAGGAAACTCCAACAGCTTATCTAAGAATTGTCCTAACTCTGCACAAGAGAGAAAAGTGTGGATCTAAAAGTGGTTAAATACCAGAAATCCTTCAGTCTCTTTGAGGTTTCTATTGGATGTAGGTTTGAACACAGATTTGTCATGGGATTTTTCTCTACTCCCAGGGACCACTTGCATCATGATAACCACCCATAGAAATCAGGCTTTTGGACTAGCTTTGCCACTTGGATCTTTCCATAATGTCTCTAGGGTGGACAGATCCAAAGTATTTTATTCGCTGGGATGGACAAGTAGGGATCAAAATGATTTCCCACTGGAAACGTGATGAAAAAAATGAAAACAAACAAAGTGTTGGCAACCATGGATACTTGTTATCCTCCTCTACACTGGGGTGGTGGAAGCTGCAGAGGACTGAGAATCTGGGCACTCTGATTGTAGCTTGGGTTCCATGACTCTATTGCAAAACTTTTAACCTTGAAGCACTCCCAGTTTCCTCATCTGTTTAATAGATAGGAGTGTGCCCAGTAGTCAATGTGCAAGAGAAAAGGTGCTGACTATAAGTTAATATGATATACTATTTGTGGAATGAGTAGCCATAAGAACTTTGAAAATCATTAATACCAGAAGATTTCAAAGGAAAGTTTCAATATACATGTTATTAAGACAAGAAGAGTCCATTTTTTTCTTTAAGATAGATGGATACAACTAGTAAAATAAGTGTTGTGTCTGTATGATGAGAACATTATAATGTGTGCACTTAAATCAATGAGTCTAAGTTGCATATATTAAATATTTTATTCCAATCAAGACATATAAACTAATTTTTAGGGCTGTAGTAAATAACTGGATTCAAGAAAGGAAACAAAAAAAAAAAATTGTAGTTAGTAGTGCCTTAGGTTGGTTTCCTAGAAGCTAAGCCTGAGTTGGGAATTGATGTACAAGTTGTTTATTGAGGGAGATATCATAGGAGAAATCTCTGAAGGCGTGAGGGGAGAAGGAAAGGGCATAGGAGGCAGCCAAATAAAGATGTCCTCTCAGTTGGGGGACATCGCTTCAACCTCTCCCCAGCGTATCTCAGGAGTATGAATTGCACCTCACAGGTAGTTTCACACTGTGGTTAGAGTGCCAGCCTTTTAATTTTGATTTATATCAGTTGGTCTTTGTCTCAGGCAGACCTGGGGGCAGGTGTGACTTCTTAGGTTTCTTCAGGCAGAGTAACTTCTATTGGCTGAGGAAAGTAAACCTGTGAGTCATTAGCAGCCAACACAGCATCTGGAGAATGGGTGCACCAGCCAGGTAACAGAGCCTGAGTTTGATGCCAATAACACCTATTACAAATGATACAGCAAACTTCCTACTTCATTAACCTCATCACTTCTCCTCCCTCACCTTGTTGAGATTTGAACTTTCTGCAGATTCTTACGGGTGCTAGATATCTTTTCCCTACCTTTTGACCATGACACGAACTGAATGGGAAAAAGTCCTCTTCTACTCCTATTCTCCTTACTGGAATATACCTTCTCCAAGAAGCAGTTCTTGACCTCCTAAATCTGTAGTGGCTAACCTTCCCCCTTGAGACTAGTGCCTGAGTTTATTCATTGTTGCATTCCTAGGGACTTTAAGAGAGCATGTAGTTAACAATAAATGTAGTTAACAATAAATGTAGTTAGAATGTAGTTAACAATAAATGATACTTTGCCTTTGCATGGAAAGAAAGAATGAATAGTCTAACAATGTAAAAATACTCTCCCCATCCACTCTCACTGCTTATAGTTGCTCTCCGAAGACAGTGACTATACGCAATGCAACTCTCTATCTTCTGCAATACCTAGGACTGTTTACTACAGAGTAGTACTTAGTAATTATTTATTGATTGGTTATTATTGTTACTATTTTTACCTTGACTTAAGCTAAAATTTTCACATGTTTCATTTAGGAAAGCAAATATTTGAATGGTGGCTTTTAATTTAGCTTAAAGTATGCAATGATGAAGTTCTTCAATTGAAGGTCATCAAAATAGGCTTTGTCTTTAATGAAAAAATTGTCTCTATCATTTGTCTTGGGTGTATTTGGTCAGTGTCTGTTTGAAACCCTATTTCTTTGAAGAACTCACTACTTTGGAGGAAAGGCCTCTCTGTCATTGAAGAGTCATGAGTTTTGGCACATTGTTTCTTATATTAAATCAGCATTTTTCCCCTACCGTATGAGACTTGTTGGACAAACATCCCAGGGTGCCATCAGTAATTCAGGGGAGGGCAAGCTGGCTTTTTTCTTTTTTTCCTCCTTCTTTTAGCAGTCTGCACTGCTCTTCCTGGAATTCTAACTTAGGGGCTGTTTGCGAAACTCTGAACTTGAGAGTAGATGGGGGCATAAAGAAAATCTCGATGACTGGTTTGAAATTGTCCCTCAGAGCAATCATTGCCCAGTGTTTTTGGCTTTAGCTCAACCTGCCTACGTGACAGTCCATTCTCACTGACTCAGCCTTCTGTGTCCAGACAAATGATTCACTTTCAGTGCATTTTTCTGCTTTTACTAAATAGGCCCTCTAACCGTCACTGTATCTTTCAATTCCAGCTAACAGCTTGGACAGCAGTTTTTTAAAAACGTTACTAAGCAAGCATGCTTGGTCAGAGAAATCATGCAGACTCCTCTGCAAATGCGTTTCCGCATCACCCAAGTCCACAGAGGTTACTGTCTTCTCTAAAAGCAGGACAAAGTCCATCTCACTCACTGTATTCATTTATCCACTGACAAATTGCTTGCGAGCCTCTACCATTTCTTAATTCTTAGGTAAAACCTACTAAGCACTAACTTTAGGCCAAACTTTGTGCTAAATGCTTTGCACACATCGTCTCGTTTAATTTCTACTAAATAGTTTTTGAGATTAGTACTATTTAAATTGGGATTTTACAGAGGAGAAAATAGACACAGAGAACTTAAATGGCTTGCCTACATAGTAAGTGGAAGAAAACAAATTTGACCCCAGATTACAGGGTTAAGTAGCTCTCTTAACCCAACATTCGTATGCTAAGGTATAGTGAGTGGTACAGGCAGAACACCTCAAGTCTCCGGGCCCCATTTTCATTGCATTAAAAAGGAAAAGCACAGTTGAATTCAGTGTTTCCCAATACAGTCAATTACACGTAACAACTATATTCTTCACCGTAGGTCATTTTAGGTAGGAAGATGAAAAGAAGGGAGGTGGGATGGAACAAGCAGCTGCTTCTAATGGGGGACATGAGGGAATGAAAAGGCCCACTGACCACACTAGCTGTACCCTCTTTATGCTTCTGCAATAGGAAAGCCAAGAAACCACTCAGAAAACTGATTCTCACTCATCGGTGGGCACCATTATTCTCAATGACGATATATATTTCAGTTCCTATGCTGTCCCACACTTTGGGCTTTGGAATAAGGTGAGCACACTTTAAATTATTAAGTGTGTTTGGGAAGGAAGAGAAAAGGGAGGGGAAGCAAACTGTACTATGCCAGTGTGCGTGTGTGCGTGTGTGTGTGTGTTATAACTTACAAGATAACTCCAAAAGCTATCCATGACAGAAACTTATGGTTGCCTACCCCAACATCTAAAACTACTTTCTTATTTTTGCCTCCTGAAATACAGATGTAGTGTTAGAACTCTACCAGTCTTCTTGGTCTATGAAGATAAGGACTCACTCTGCCACAAACTAGGCATGACAGAATGGTGAGCTGGAGGAAGTAAAATTACTGAGAACTTTGTGGATCTCCCATGCCGGTTCTGGACAGCCTATCTTCTGACATCTTATACATAAATGTAGAAGCCTTTAACCTGTTAAACAACTAACTCACCACAATTTGGATTTTTTCCATTTAAGCTGTTAAATTAGCTAAGAATAGGCATAAAAGGTAATTTAAAATTCAGCACTGAGTTTCCTAGTAGCCAAAGTAAAAAGGGAACTAAAGGAATGTATTAGTGAAGGTTTTCCAAAAAAACAGAACAAATAGGAGAGAGACAGATAGATATAGATAAAGAGGAGATCTATTATGTGAATTGGCTTACATAAAAGTGGAGGCCAAGAAGTCCCACAATATGCCCTCTATAGCTAGAGAATAAGGAAAGCCACTGGTACAATTTTGTCCCAGTCTGAAGGATGAGAACCAGGGGAGCTGATGGTGTAAGTCCTGGAGTTCTAAGGTCCAAAACCCAGAAACTCTGATGTCTTGGGGCAGGAGAAGATGGACGTGCTAGCTCAAGGAAGAGAGATGGAGGATTCACCCTTCCTTCAACTTTTTGTTCTATCTGAATGCATTGGATGATGTGTGCCCACACTGGTGAAGGTAGATCTTCTTTGCTCAGTCTACTGATTCAACCAGAAACATCCTCACAGATACACCCAGAAATAATGTTTTGCCACCTTTCTGGGCCTCCCTTAGCCCAGTCAAGTTGACACATAAAATTAGTCATCCCAAGGAGTGTCAGAGGATGAATCCTAGATTATGTAAACCTGACACAAAATAATACATCATCTTTTTAAAATGAAAAACAACTAATGAGGGATTATACAAGAGCCAAGAGCTGTGAAGGAAGATTCCAACAATCAGTGATGTTCAAGCATCAGATTCCCTGTCTCCACCACTGGAGACTTTCATGCTTAAGTGCAGTGACTACATACTGGGTCACAAAGGAAAATTAGTTGATAGAAAAGGGGGTTTTCGTACCCCTAAATTTCCTCATAATCCTGCCTTTATTTGATTTATGATTGGTCTTATGTGCTAATTTTACCACAATCTTGAGGGTCTGAATATTTGAGAAACATCATGCTTTATCATTGACATGTGATTATCCTATGACTGGCCAGTCAACAGGATAATCCTGTTGCTACTCTCCATTAGTTATTCTTTCAAAAAAAACTCATGTCCTTTAGTGGAAAGTGGTTGTCCATTAAGAAGGAAAATCAGAGCAACAGGACCCCCCAGTAGGACTCATGAGTCAGAGATTATAGCCCCAGGCACACATGTCTAAGGTCTGGGGGTCCTATAGAAATGAATGGAAATGTTCTTGTAACTGACAGGGAAGCTGAGTACGTTTCTGATAATCACCAAATAATTTATTTTATTTGTCAAAGTTAATCCTCTGTTCTCTCAGTAGAAAGCACATGATCACGGAATTCTAGATCTTTAGAGCTGCAAGGACCTTTAGAGACAATCCGGATTATATCCTTCACTTACCCGTTCAGAAATTGGGCCTGGAGAAGGGAAAAGCCAGGTTTAATAGAAAGCCAAAATTATGAATCCAGGCCTCATGAAACCTAACTTTAAAAAGGCTGGTATAAAAAAATCACATGACACAGACAAGTTTTTCCTCTTGCCACATTGCCTAATAATCCTCACAGGTTCTCAATTCTAGATTTCACATTCATTTGATTTTCTCTTCTTGTAAAGTTTAGGAAAATGTCAAATAAATGAATAGTTCTCTTTGATGATCATACTAAAAGATATAGGGGGTTTGGTTCCATAGGCCGTCACAGACATTGCCTCCCTTGAGAGGAAATGGTGTTCCATTTAAGAAAGCAAGACCATTTAAAATTAATATTGTATCATGATTTAGAGCAGGGGCTTAAATTTACATTCTGGTTTCCTACTTAGTACTTAGTAACTAAGGAATCTTTGTCACATTACTATCTTTGAGCCTCCATTCTTCAATATGTTAATTAAAAAAAAGATCCAAACTATCCTATATATCATAGGCTTTATTATAAGGATAAGTAAAATAGTATCTGTAATATGTGCAGCAAGAGTTTTTCATACAAGGACTTGATAAATTTTAGTTAGCTATTTTTAAACCATATTCTCATCCTTGGGCAGGGTGGTAAGACCTTTTCCCCCCAAAATTCAGTGATTCACTCAAAGATAAGTGTTTATACAAGAGTAATTGGAGCTCAAGTCTTCTGGCTGCAGCTCATTCCTGACACTTCAAGTGAAGATTGTGAGATACGTCACTGAATACACTTTGACTTCAAAGAAGACACTATTGAGTTAAAATGAGAAAGTGGAAGGTTTTCGTGGATGAGATGGGATGTAAGTACAACCTTCAAAAGGACACAATTTGATTGGGGAGAAGAGGAAATGTTCTTAGCATGAAAATATTCACAGACTGGCAATGTGTAAGGCATTTGAGGGGAACAGCAAAGATGTAGATTACCATGGAAAGATAGTCATAGGGCTCTGTTGGGATTTAATTCCACCCATTCATTTGATAAAGGACAAAACTGTCACAAGAAAAGGTGACAAGATAGATCCAAATATAAAGTTTCCCATCTCTTGATTTCGATCTCAATATATGACAGCATGTTGTGGTTACTGACAATGAATTTATTTTCCATTTTCAATGCCTCAGCAAATAGTTTACACAATGTCTGGTGCATAGTGAATGCTCAATTAATAGGGTAGCCATGTAATTCATTGTTAAAATCAGGATGAAAGGGATTTCTATTTATAATTACGCCCGGACAACTTGCATAAGCCAGGACTATCGCAGGCAAACTGAGATGTATGGTTGTTCTATGAATACCTCTCAATTAACTACAGACTAATTGCCGATTACCCTTCCTTAATGCCCCAACTTCCCTATGATTTTCTGAGATTTCCTAGAAGACCCATTGATTGTCCCCAACAAAAGCTTATTTGTTTTTCCTATAACAGAGCACATTTTTAACATTCCTAGGTAACTGATGCATAAGGTAGATTAAGCTTGGCATTGACTAATCTTTTTGACCTAAGTCAAGGCCACTTTCCATAGACCTTTTGCCCTCTATTACTAAACCCATTGTAAAATGTTTATCCAATTGACTATTTCTTCACCAATTCCCTCTGCATTAACCTTATGGATTAGCCTTTGATGTGCATTGTATCAAAAGTCTACCAGAAGTCCAGGTGAATTATATCTGTGGTGACTGTCACATTCTTTGAAAAATTAATCAACTTCATTAAGCATGAACTCTCTATGGACATCTACTGTTACAGGTCTCTGCAAACTGAGGGAAAGAGAGAGGAGGCAGACTGCTATTGTGAAAAGAACTCTGGCCTGAGAATCCAAATTCCTGCACTAATTTTAGTTCAGCCATAGCCAGGGCTGTGACCTTGAGTGAACGGCACAGAATCTTGGTGAGGCTGAAGAATGTAATGTCGTGACTAAAATGTATGTTTTGAAATTATAAAGAAGGTAAATAACCTACTGGATGTGAGACTTTGAGCAGGCTATTTAATTTGCCAAAATCTGAGTTTGGATCAGTAAAATAAGGATAATAGTAACTGTATTACTCAGTGAACATGTGTGAAGAAGCTTCTAAAATACCATGACTTAAATGATAAATTGGCACTTATGTATACCACTTTGCATTATTTTTTTTACTAGTTGCTTCTTATGTGATAAATTGTGTATCCTCAAAGATGTTGAAGTCCTAATCCCAAGTACCTACGAATGTGACCTTAATTTGGTAATAAGAGTCTTTGCAGACGATCAAGTTAAGACAAGGTTATTAGGATGGGCCCTAACCCAATATGACTGATGTACTTATAAAAGGGTAAATTTGGATACAGAGAGAGACATGCACAGAGTGAATATAATGTGGAAGACACAGGACGAATGCCGTTTACAAGCCAAGGAATACCCGAAACTATCACAATCTGAAAGAGGCAAGGAAGGATTCTTCCTCTACCTTGAATTCTGACTTCTAGCCTCCAGAATTGTGAGACAATAAATTTCTGTTGTTTTAAGCTACCCAGTTTGTGGTACTTTGTTGCAGTAGTGCTAGAAAACTAATGCATGGTGCTAGAGATTACAATATACATTCTTAAATTTTCACTTAAAGTTTTCACTTTCAAAGTTTTTAACTTTTAACTTAAAGTTACCATTGTATTGCTGCAAGTAAAATATGAGAAACTTCAAACAATTTAAGTTCATTCAACTCTCCTCCAGCCATCCACATGGTTCTTATGTGCATATGTTTTACAAGTTATAAATTACTCATTCCAATATTTTAACTTTTAAAGTTTCATATTTTGAAAAAATTAAGAGAAAAATGGTATTTTGTAATTATCCATATAATTACCATTTCTACTGCTATTTGTTTCTCCTAAAAATTCAGATTTACATCTGATATTATTTCCTTTCAAACTGAAGAACTTCCTTTAGATTTCTTTGTAGTGCAGATCTACTGGCATCAAATTATCTTAGCTTTATTCTATCTGAAAAAAATTTTATTTTGCCTTTAGTCTTGACATAATTTTGGGGGCTATATAATTGTAAGTTTCAGGGTTGTTTTTGTTTTCTTTCAGTAATTTAAAACATGCCATTTTATTGTTTCTGATGAGAAGTCAGTGACCACTCAAATTTTTGCTCCTGTATGTGCCATGTGTCATATGTTTTTGGTAGCCCTCAAGATTTTCCATTTATTTTTGATTCTTATCACAATCAATATATCGTGCTTAAACATGATTTCCTTTTCATTTATCCTGCTTAGCATTCAATCAATTTGGGAAAAATTAAACTATTATATCTTCATATACTTTTGCTGCCCCATTTTCTCTCTTCATCTTCTAGGACTCTACTTATACTTATGTTGGAGCATTAGATATTGCCCCAGAGGACCCCAAGATTCTGACCCTGAGATTCTTAATCATTTTTTGCTTCTGTGGTTTTCTTTTTCACACTGGATGCTACCCATTAGTCTCCTATTTTATTGAGTCCTTGTGCTATCTTAAATATGTTCTTATGATTACTCATTTTTAAAAAAAATTATTTCAGATTGCCATTTTTAATCATAGAATTTCCACTTGCAACTTTATGTAGCTTCCATCCCCCTGTTGAAATGGTCTATTTGTTTTATTAATTATTAGAATATTTTATTTTATGCCCTTGGGCATAGTCATAGCAGCTACTCAGGGTTGGTCTCCATGAATTGTCTTGTTTCTTGAACATGAGTCACATTTTCCTTTTTCTTCATATGTCTAGCAATTTTTGATTGGATCTTAAATGTTTCAATAATATGTTGTCAAGACTCTGGGTTAGCTGACATTTATTTAAAAAGTCTTGACTTTTGTTATTGATATTCTTATGTTTTAGCAGGAAGTTGATTTGTCTGAACTCAAACACCAAACTCTGATATGCCAGTTTACATCTTGAATCAGGCTGCTGGGATTCTGCTCAGTACATGCATAGGTTAGGGGTCAGCTGCCTGTTTTGAAAAATTTTATACACAGACTCTGTAGCTCTCCTTCTCTGGTTCTTTCCTGTCTGGGGTTTCTCACCACACTTTCCCCCTGTGTGGTATCCCCAAACCCTGTTCTGTGGTTCTTCAAGCCAATCTATGGGTTTCTTTTCAAGTCTTAGCCTTCCCATGGGGTGACATTTGGGGACAGTCTCTAAGCTAAAAGCCATAACAACATGAAACTCTTCTACTGCCATTTCTTTATCCTAAGATTTGAACCTTCTGTAGTATCTGTCTGCTTCATTTCATTCAGCAGTCTCTGCATGTAATGATTTTTATTTACAATTTATCTTGAGTTTATAGTTGCCATCTGTGGGAGGGTTGGTTTGATAGGACCTACTTAGTATTTATCAAAGTTTAACTCTTCTTTCCCCAGTTGTTTAAATCACATAAAGTTTATTTCTCTCTGACTTCATAGTCCAGAGATTATCAGGTGATTCTTTCCTGTAAAGTTATTTTGCACCCAGACTGGTTTATTGAGTTTGCTTTTCTCAAAATATAGATTTTATCTCTTGATCCAGGGCTCAAATCGTTGTCATTTCCCTACCACCAGAAAGGTAGAAGAGATCAGGGTGAACAGCTTCATTTTTTAAAAGGTGACCTAGAAGTTTTATAAATCACTTCCAATCACATTCCATTACTTCAAACTTACTCACTTGGGAACGCATAACCCTAAGTGAGGCTGGGAAATGAAATTTTCTAAAGGACAACTGTGTACCCAGCTAAAACATGGCAAGGAGAGGAAATTGTAATAATAGTAAGAAAGTACGAATGTATTATGAGCGGAAATTTGTGTTCTTTGCCACAGTGTACTCTTCTATCCACCCAGGTGTCTATGTATACTCTACATAATCCCCGTCTGCTTATGGGAGAACATTTAAGTCATATCCAGCCCAGAGTTGGGATCCCTATGCACTCTGTTTTACTGTAGTTTCTGAGAGTCTAAGAGCCTACTAATGAATACAAAAATATCTGCCCTCTCTCCACATATCAGATATACAATGATTAAGTAGGAACAGGGTGCTGGTCCTATAATAAAAGCCAAATTCTGAAAATGGAATTTTCCCTCTTTGAAAAGCATCATTTGTCCAATGTCCTTTGTAACCCATGGTCTTACCCTCTGAATGATTCTTCCTTTTCAATGTTCCTTTTAGTCACATACGAAATGAAAATTGGGGAGTAAGTCCTTGGATACTAGCAGTTGTTGCCACCTTTTTCATTCTGGTACAAGTTTATGGCCCCAGAGGTAGACACAGAGATGGAACAATTACTGTCTTTTGCAAGCCTTTCTCTAGTTTCATTGGTAATAAAATACAAAAAAAAAAAAACAAAAACAAAGAAAAAACCCAATAACTATAAAGTTGACTTCTGATCTATGCCTTACACTTAATTGCACGTGTATGCATCCACAACCAAGTAGTCCTTATGTTTACACTCCTTAACATTGTGCATGCTCCTCTATTATCTGCAAGATCCTGGGATTGTATTATGTCTATCTCTCTCAATTTTATGGCTTTCTACTTGAAGTCACTAAAACTGGTGAGTGTACAAGAGTGTACAGGCATCACCTTTAATCTTATTTTTCCTGATGGAAATATCCTTAGTGACAATCTTATGCTATTTAGGATACAGATACAGTTGACTTTTCAATACTAATGTCTCTATGTTTCTAAACTGTCAATTTAGGTTGCAGACTGTAGATAATCTAGGTGGACATTATTCAATCAGTCGAAAGGCCTTAAGAGCAGAGCTGAGGCATATCTGAATAAGGAATTCCTCCTGTGGACAGCTGTTTCAGCTCATGTCTTAGGGTTCTGGCCTGCCCTCCCTGATACTTTTGATCTTCTCGGTGTCCTGCTCTACAGATTTTAGACTTTCCTAGCTAGTCCCCACAATTGTGTAAACTGATTCCTTGCAATGAGTATGTTAATATATATCTCCTACTGGTTCTGCTTCTTTGGTCAAACCTTGACTAACACACTCCCTAAGATTATATACAAGGCAAGGCAATAAAATATTAATCAAGGAAAAGAAAGAAAATCAAAATAAGTGAAGAAACATACTGTGTTCATGGATTAGAATACTAAATATTGTGAAGATCCTCTCAAAATTGGTATTTAGGTTCAGTGCAATCCAAATATAAATTACAGCAAGATTTTTGGTAGAAATTCACAAACTGAATCTAAAATTTCTACAGATAAACAATGGACTTAACACAGCAATTTTTTTTTTGAAGGAACATAGTTGGTAGACTTGAAGTGCCTAATTTTAAGACTTAAGCTTTAGCTATTTAATCAAGAAAGTATGGCATGGGTGAAGGGACAGACGCATGGGCCAGTATAATACAACTAGAAAGTTCAGAAACAGACCCATGCCTATATAAGTTAAATTCATAATCAACAAATTTTCAAAGACAATTTAAAGGAGAAAGAACAGTATTTTCCTCACTTGATTCTAGAAAAACTGGATATCCACATGCATAAAACAAAACAAAACAAGAACAAATTAACCTAAACCCACACCTTAATCATAATTTAAAAAAACCTCAAAATTGATCATAGACCTAAATATAAAACCTAAAATTAAAAAAAAAAAAAAACTTTAGAAACAATCTAAGAGAAAAATCTTTGTGATCTTGGGTTAGGCAAAGATTTATTAGGTAGGATACTAAAAGCATGAGCATAAAAGAAGAAAAAGGCTGGGTGCAGTGGCTTACATCTATAATCCTAGCACTCTGGGAGGCTGTGGTGGGAGGATTGCTTGAGGTTAGGGGTTCAAGACCAGCCTAAGCAAGAGCGAAACCCCCATCTCTACTAAAAATAGAAAAATTAGCTGTGTGTCATGGTGTGCACCTGTAGTCACAGCTACTCAGGAGACTGAGGCAGGAGGATTGCTTGAGCCCAGGAGTTTGCTATGATGATGCCACTGCACTCTACCTGTGGCAACAGAGCAAGACTCTGTCTCAAAAAGAAAAGAAAAGAAAAGAAAAGAAAAAATATACAACTTGGACTTAAGCAAAATTTCAAACTTTAGCTTTTCCAAAGGCACTGTTAAAAAAATTAAAATTCAAGTCTTAGATTGACTGACAAAAAAAGATTTTCAGTGCACATATCTAATAAGAGACGTAATTCTGAATGTGTAAAGAACTCTTTCAACTCAATAATAATATAAGCAACCCAGTTAAAGAAAAAATTGACAAAGGATTTGAAGAGTTACTTCACCAAAGAAGAGACGCAGATGACAAATAAGCTCACGAAAATATGCTAAACCTCTTCAGTCATTAGGAAAATTCAATTCAGAACACAATGAGGCACGACCATACACCTATTAAAATGGTGAATATAAATACAAATGGACAATATCAGTCACTGGGAAAGATGAGAAGTGACTCTTATATATTGCTGATGGGCACAAATACTTTGAAAAAGCATTTTGGCAATTTGTGAAATTAAATATAAACTTACCATATGACCTAACAATGTATTTACCCCAGAGTAATGAAGACATATGTTCACAGAAAAATGTATGCCAAATGTTCATAGCAATTTTATTCATTATGATCAAAACCTGGAAACAACCTTCATGTTCATCAATTAAAATATTCTATATCTTTGGCTGTATAATAATAAAACCATATAAATTTGTCAAAGTCCATACAACTATACACATTATGCATATACTATATACATTTTACTGTACTAAATCATATTTTAATATACCTGATTTTGAAAAATTAATCTCAGATGAATCAAAGATTTAAATATTAAAGGCGAAACTTCAAATCTTTCATAAGAAATTGTACATGAATATCTTTGTGACTGCTTAAGGAGTAGCACCTTAAATAAGACTTAATCAGCTTTCCTTAATAGAAAAGACTGATCAGTTAACCACACTAAATGAAGAGTTCCTATTTACCAAAAAAAAATCCACAAAGTTAAGTGGAAAGTCACAAATTGGAAGAAGATATCTCCTGAAGAATTAATATCCTATATACATAAAATATCCCATAAATCATTAAGAAAGAAGACAAACAATTCAATAGAATTGGCAAAAACTTGATCAAACATTTCACAAAAGAGAAAAAAATGTAAAATAAACTTATGTAGAAATGTCTACCGTCAGTAAACAGGAATTGCAGAATAATAACAATAATGAAACAATTTTATACCTATTATTTTAGTATCAGAAAGAATGTAGATGAATGGGAATACTTATGCACTTTAGGTGGAAATGCAAATTAGTATAAGCTCTTTAAGAAACATTTTGATGTACATTTGAATTCGGTTGGGCTGATAACCAGAATCTATACAGAACTTAGGAAAATCAACAAGAAAAAATCAAACAACCCTATTAAAAAATGGGCAAAGGACATGAACAGAAACTTCTCAAAAGAAGACAGAATAATGGCCAGCAAACATATAAAAAATTGCTCAACTTCTCTAATCATCAGGGAAATGCAAATCAAACCCACAATGAGATATCACTTAACTCCAGTGAGATTGGCTCATATCAAAAAATCCCCAAACAACAAATGTTGGCGGGGATGTGGACAGGTAGGAACACTCATACACTGCTGGTGGGACTGCAAATTAGTACAACCTCTATGGAAAGTAATATGGAGATACCTCAAAGAATTAAAAGTAGAATTACCATTTGACCCAGCAATCCCACTACTGGGTATTTACCCAAAGGAAAAAAAGACATTTTATAATAAAGACATCTGCTCATGAATGTTTATAGCAGCACAATTCACAATTGCAAAGTTGTGGAAACAACCCAGGTGCCCGTCAATACACGAGTGGATTAATAAAATGTGGTATATGTATACCATGGAGTATTACTCAGCAATAAGGAACAATAGTGAATTAACACATCTGGTATTATCCTGGTTGGAGCTAGAACCCATTCTTCGAAGCAAGTGTCGCAGGAATGGAAAAACAAGCACCACTGGTACTCACCATCAAATTGGTACTAACTGATCAACACCTACATCACACAGGGCAATAATATTCATCAGGGGGTGGGCAGGCTGGAGGAGGGTGGAGGGGATGGGAAAAACTCTCACTGAATGGATGCGGGGAGCACAGTTTGGGGGATGACCACGATTGTAGCTCTGACACAGGCAGTGCATAGGCAATATATATAGCCAAAGTGTTGTACCTCCATAATATTCTGAAATAAAAAAACAAAAAAGAAAAGAAACATTTTGACATTGTCTTGTAAAGTTGAACCATCATGAATCCTACTATCCAGACATTGCATTCTCATATATGTACCTAAGAAGAACTATTATTAATGTATCAATTTACAAGAATATAACTGAATTTTAAAAACATGATGTTGAATATGAAAAAACTTGCAAAAATTTATGTAGAGTATGATACCATGTTTTACACATGCATATATAGTAAAAGTGTAAATAGAAAGAAATAGAGGTTACACATGTAATTCCAGAAAATGATTACAGTGAAGGTCAAGAAAGAAGAAAGTAGAAGGAACAGAGTCAACTTCAGTGATTTCAGAACTTCAGTGATTTTAGAACTTTATGTTTTAAGTCAGGTGAAGTGTTCCTGAGAATTGTTTTTATAATGCTTCATAACTTTATGTATTGTATATATTCTTTTGTAGTTATCAAGTGCTACATACTTTTAAAAATTTAAGCAGTATAGTGAATGAATTGGAAGTATTGATGAGGTCTAAGAATAACTAGAATAAGTAAACTGAAATGATGGAAGGTGAGAGCTCTGGGTCTATTCTTGTAGGTTCACAAAAAGGCGGCAGAGAAGACTGTGGAAGCCAAGGAAGTTAAAGAACTAAGGGTTAAGAAGATGGATCGATCTCCATAGGTGCTGAAGTAACACAAAATAATGAAAGTAATGAACATAGGGAAAAGCAGGGAGCTAGGTGCTAAAACATCAATGAATAAGTTTGAGTGGCAACAGACGATAGCAACAAGGAGGACCAGTTCCATAATTTGTACGGCCTAGTGCACAATGAAAACGTGGGGCCTCTTGTTCGAAAAAATTAAAAATTTCAAGAAGGTAACAAGCAGAACATTACACCAAGCATGGTGCTCTTCTTAGCCCAAGGCCCTGCATGACTACATGATTGGTACACCTGTGAAGCCGACCTTGGCAACAAGGTGTCTGATAATTTGCTTTAAAAGAACCGATTTGGAAAGCGGAAAGAAAGGGGGGTTGTGATTGGAATGGGGATGTAAGAGGACACTTGTCCACACCCAAGTCCTCCCTGAAATACCTGTGGAAGACAGAAGAGACTATACTTGAGAGGACGTGGTTGTGTAAAGGGTCTGTTAGAAAACAAGGTGAGATGGACATTCAAGAGGAATTTGGGGATACAGAAGAATCTGTTTTTGACATACCAAGAAGTCTAGAGGGCATAGTAAAATCATGGCAAGAGTGGAAAGGAATGGAAAGAGAATCACATTTGTGATGCCCAGAACATAGAATACCCATAATGGGATGCACAGATGCTTGCACTTTTGATGGTGAACAAACATGACTTCTGTTTGTTTCCATATGAACAAACATGTCTTTCTAGGACATTGACATTGGACCTTGAGGCATCTTGAATAAAGATAGATGTTATGGACTGAAGGTATGTGTTCCTCCAAAATTCATATGTTGAAATCCTAACCCCCAGTGTGGCTGTATTGGGAAAAAGGAGGTAATTAAGTTTCAATGAGCTTATAAAGGTGGGTCTCCTATACGACAGGATTAATATCTTTGTAAGATACAATAGCATGCTCTTTCTCTCGCTCTCTCTCCCCCCACATAACCCCCCCCACACACACACACACACAGGCAAGCATTGAGGAAAGGCCATGTGTGGATATGCCATCTGCAAGCCAGGAAGAGAGCTATCACCAGGAACTGAATTGGCAGGCACCCTGATCTTGGACTTATGGTCTCCACAACTGTGAGAAAATGAGTATCTATTGTTTAAGTCATCCAGCCTGTGGTATTTTGGAATGATAGCCTGTGCAGACTAAGAGTAAGTAATCATTTCAAGTTAAAGTCCATGTCCTTTTCCAGGGACCCTGGGTAATCTTCAGTTTTGAAGATAGTGTGAAGACCTGGTGTACAGGCAGAAAGGGAATCTTCAAGGATGGCTTTATGGGAAATGCCTAGCATATTTCTTGCCTCCCACAACAGGAGGTTTTGGTCATCTTGAATGCACAAGAAGGGACGATTTCTGGCCCCTGTTCACCTTTGGCAGAAGAGGCTGCTTTTTCACCAGGTGGAAAACTCGGGGCAGCAGTTTGTGCATCTGCTAAGACATGGTCTTGCAGCCATGCGATAAGGGAAGATCTAGGTGGATGTCTGCTTCTTTTGCATGGACTTGTTATGACAGCTGGGAACAATGATAAGGCAAAAATGCAAGGTGGCCACTAGAAGAGCCAGATGATGACGTGATGAAATCCATTACTTCACTCAATAAAAAGATTACTGTTAGAGTAAGCTTTCCTGTGACTTCTGTACAGTGGTCCTAATTGTGTTTCTTGGGTCCAGCAGAAATACCCCCATGTCTGAGTCAGAGACAGCATCATAGATATTGAAAGAGAGCCTTTGGAACCACTTGAGATTTCTCTTTTCTGAGTTAAATGTTCCTAATCCCGTCAGGGAGATATCTTAAGAAATAACATCCTGGGTACTTTACATCTCACCAAGACATTTGATCACCTAATCCATTCTTATTTCTGTAATGCACCCTCCCTTCTCTTCCGCCTGTGGCTACAGGGATAGTTTTCACACACAAGTATGGCCACATCCTTCTCTTTCTTAAAACTTTCAGTGGCCTCTTATTGTCCTCTGAATGAAGTGGAAATGCCTTGCTACAGCCTACTCTGACCCCGGCTTCCTCTTTAGCCTCATTTCTGGACTTGACCCTGGCTGACCCATACTAGGTATACCCTGCTCAGTATTACTATACATTTAGTATGTATGACAATTATTTGTCAATTAAAAATAAAATAAAACATTAAAAAATCTTGGAGTTCTCACTGCCAAGTCTTTGCACATGATGGGTTTTTTCTTTCCAGAACATATGTTCTTACACTGCACGATCCCACTCAAATCCCATTACGCACTCAACTTAATTTCAACTAAGGACTCAACTTAATTTCAAGAAATATGTAAGTGCTTTTACACGAGCACCAGGTTATATTGCGTGTATTATAATTTCCTCCTTAATTGTCTGTCTTATCTAGTAGACCATAAGCCCAATGAAGGCAGCAGCTGTGTCTTTCTTGCTGATCATTTATGGTTTAAAAGACTTAACACGATGTTTGGCCAAGGGACGGTGCTCAAGAAATATCTGGACAAGGAAGGCAGCGATGAAGAAAAGATGGAGGAAGAAAATAAATTATTCAGAATTTTCCACTTTGTGCCAGGCTAGAGGCAAAAAAAAAAAAAAAATCTGTGGCGTTTAACACCAAATGGGTGTGAAAGGGTGGCTTATGATAGTGCCTATGCTTAGGGCTAAAATTGCTTGGTTTTCTATGGCTATATTGTTGTCTATACCATTTCAAAGTCCTGGGGTGCAGCCGGCAGCACCCTCCTTTACCTTGGATGTTAGTATTTATTTCTCTGTCTTTTCCTGGTTTGGTCGTCTGCAGCACTGGTCCAGTCCAATCTATGTAAGCTGATATTCCCTGGTAGGAGAAAGAATGTGGCTACTCTTGTTTAGATGGTTTAAAATTAATAAGTTAAATATTTTCATTATGTTAATGGAGCCTTATGGAGAAGGGGAGGTCTTGTTTCATAATGTTTTTAATCCATTAAACCCATTATCATTTTGAGCAACAAATCCAAAAACCCAGAGAGGGAGGCCATGAGGTAAGATCACAAGCTAAGTTTATATGTGAGCTCCATCCCTGAGAAGGGGCCATGGTCAAGTGACATGATCTTGCTGAACCCCTTTGTTCTTAATCTCTGAATGGAGAAGATTATATTTAACACAAAGTACATAACCTAATAAAGAATAATGAAGGCACTGTTATAATAATATATCATAATAGACAACCAAAAAAAGGAATATATGGTGATGGTGTTCATATTGAATTCTTCCCCTATATCATTTACTCTGTTTACAGACAGAAAACATTGCAATCTTTAAATCAAATTATGTAATCCAGTCAGTATTGGATGAAATTATGGCAGAAATCTATGTGAAATAGGCTCCTTTTTTGTAATTCTATCCTTCCTTCCATTATTCCTGTTCTAATTATCTATTAGGACCCAGTTCAAATCCAAAATTCCTATAGATTCCTTTTTAATCACCCCATCCAAGAGATTTTTATTTTCTTCTCTGCTTTCCCGTATAGCTTTGAGTTTGTACCTTCTATTCTAATTTTTTTTTATGAAGGATGATGTTCGCCTTTTCTAGCCAACAAATTCTGGACCGTATGCATGCTATTGGCATCTTAGAGTTGAAAATATTATTACAAAATCAGTTAGCCCTGCTATTTGGAGAAAGGTCAATTTTTATTCTAATTTAACAAGTGAGGCCAACGAAGTCCCAACACAGTTAAATAAATTTTTGAAGGTGGTGAGAAAAAAGAAAGAAACATTCCCTGAGGACCTACTATGTGTTGGGCTTTATGCAAATTACATGTGTATAACAATAACAGATTTATTTGGAGCTTGTTATGTAGTAGGCACTGTTCTATGGGATTTGCATTTAGGAAACCATGTCAAACTCACAGCCCTATTATATAGGTACTAGTATATGAATGTTCCATATCAGGAACCTGAGGCACAGAAACATTGAGTAACTTGCCCAATGTCCTGAAGGTCAGAGCTGGCATCTAACCCTGAGCCTTAAGGCTCTAGAGCCTACATATTTAACCATGACTCTATAGTGCTTCATGAAAGTTTTCCTATTATAGAATAGAGTGAATTTATTATAAATGAGGATATTAAAAATCAGAAAAGTCAGAAACTTTGTACAACTGCAAATTGTACAGCAGAAATAATAGTAGGACCTTAGATCTCCAAATGCAGTGCTCATTCTTAAACACCTTGCTTTATTCTTTCCACTTAATATAATGATGTTGGTCTCTTCCAACCATGTTGCTGGCAGGGTGAGAAGACAACATTAGATTTACACAATTGAATGTTCATGAATTTGTTTATTGACTCAGTCAGTCAACAGATACGGAGCCCTGACTATATACCAGGCACCATTCTAGGTACCAGGGAAGTGCTAATCCAACCAGACAACCTTCTGCCTCTTTAGTACTTTCTGCTTTGTATCCTCGAACAATTCGTTGAATGCCACGGAAACTCATTGGGGTAGCATTGGTGGTCTAATGTCTGATCAAAACAATGCTAGTATATAACATTTGACACAGGCCTGACATAGGATCATTGCTCAATAAGTGGTAGCTGGTGGGATAATAGGAGTGCTGTAGATAATTAACATTATTAGTGTTCTGAGATAGGCCAAGCCGTATCTATCTTTGAAGATTGGGGAAAGCTTCACTCAGGGTCACATATTTCTTGAAAGAAGGTGTCAGATAGGTAGGGGAAAAGAGAAAGAGTGTTTTCAAGAAGGAAACAATATGAAAGCAGACTAGCAACTATGTGCTCATGGAACAATTTTCCCCCAATCTACCCCAAACAAATATAGTCAACAATGGCTTTGAAAGCATCTGGGACTGAGATGGAAGTATCTTGACTGTCAGACTTCAAAGTTCATGATTTTTCTTACAGTGATGACAAATTACACTTAATTTGGAGAGGAGTATTCGGGAGCAAGTTGATGTAAGACTGAACAAATTAGGCATCTTTAGCTGGGCACAGTGGGATGTGCCTATAATCACAGCTATGAGGGAGGGATCCTTTGAGCCTAGGAGTTGGAGACGAGCCTGGCAACATCTCAAAAAAAATTAAATGAATAAAGATTCATTACACATGTCTCTCCCATCCAAATTTGTGTGCATCTTTTAGGTCCTAATGATACTTTTGCAAAGTTGCTTGTGGCTGCCCTGGTTTCATTGTCAGATGACTTAGTTCCAGTTCAGCTCCTCTGCTTAAGCCATTAAACAAATGAAAAGCAAAATTGTCACTTTTAAATAAAGTCCACACATAATCACATTTTGAAATGGTCCTCCTCTGGCTGAGGAGAAGTTTGTGCATTATAATATTGAATTTTAAATAATATATTACACAAAATAGCTTCCAATTTGATTTGGGGGATATATTTTCATGAATTATTGAATATCTGATTATTGTAGAAAGCTTTAGCCATTATGCACTGAAACTGTCATTCTCTCAGCTCTGTGATGTATGAGCTTGGTTATCAATATTTAAAGTTACAGTTAGCTCACTGTGAGGTAGCTGAAAGCTGAGAGAAGAATTAATCAGCAGTGACGCAGGCAGAATTCTTTCCATGCCCAGAGATGCTCTAGGAGGGTTTCCCAGCCAGTCTTCTGTAGGTGCATTTCAAGTTCCAGCTCATCATACAGAAACCCACTCAGCAGGAAGTAGTTCTTATTAATCAAGGGGAAACTGATCCAATATAAGAAAAATTTGCATATATCTTAGGTTTTCTTCATCTTCCAGAAACTTAACAGTTTTGCATCAGATAAAATTTATTTGCAACTCAACTAAATGATGGCAAATAAAATATGCTTTGTCTTATTTGCCTCTGAAACTATAATGTAAGTTATCTGAAGTGAGGGACACTGCCTTTCTTGTTTATTGGTGGATCTCAGGAATTATCTAAGTGTTTGGTACAGAGGATGTGCTCAATAACTGTTTAAGGTTTTAATGTGCTCAATAAGTGCTTTATGTTTTATTGGCTCTGAATGAATGAATGAACATTTAGTGGTTGGCGATCACTATATACCTTTGTATAGAGTGGAATGCTGTTCCTTTGTATTGTTCAAAATAGATATTTTATTGTAGTTTGTGCAAAAAAGGTACTATGAACATGTTTCCTACCTATTTTAACATAGTTAATTACATCAGTATCCTTGAGATACAATCTTGAGCATGACAGACTAATTTCTTGCCCTCATGAAGGCATTTTCACTTTTTCAGCAAATTGACACAGAGAAAAATTATTTATACATATGGTGAAGCATGCAACCAGAGGAAATACAAGATGCATTGGAAAAAGCCTAATGGAAAAGGTGTATCCCTTGTGGAAAAGACCTGTTTAGGGGAGTGATATCAAGCATGATACCAGGAGAGGTGAATAAGAGTTAGACAGATGCTACGGCCACATCACCCTGAACCTGCCCGATCTCGTCTGAGCTCAGAAGCTAAGCGAGGTAGGGCCTGGTTAGTACTTGGATGGGAGGGTTAGCCACATGAGGCAGAAAGGGCAAAGAAAGAATAAAGACTGTCCCAGGTAGAGGAACTAGCCTTTCTTTAAACGCACTGCTGTACGATGTGAACTATAGTAAACAATGGTGTATTGTACAGCACTTAAAATTTTGTTAAGAGAGTAGATGTCATATCAAGTATTCTTAAGATAAAATAAAATTTAAAAAAATAATAAAAGTGAATGAGTTTATGGCACATTTGAAGAATCCAAAACATTCTATTAGGTGAGGAGCAGAGGGACTTGGCTCTTTCCCATCCCCTCTACTGATGGAACTATAGCATCTTACTTTCCAAAGGAATTGCCTCTGTGTCTCAGCTGAAAAAGCAGGGGCCAAGAGAAAGAGAATGAAAAAGGTTGTGATACTCAGAATTTCATGAGACCCTTAGAACTTTTAACAGTTCCCTCTCTCTCTCCCCCTTTCTGTCTCACTCTCTCCCTCTCTCTCTGTCTCCTCTTTTCCACTCACAGATGCACAGATACAGACACTTATGTACATAATTTTGCACACTATTTCAGGGGTCAAGAGTCCTTTTAATATGAATCTCCTGCTGAGTTCACTTTTTTTACCTCCAGCTCTGAGTTCCAAAACACAGCATCTTCCACAGATACCTATCATAATGGTTTATTTGACAAAAAATCAATATATTTCAAGGCATATCTGAACAGCATCTCATTTGGAATAAAATTTTATTTTCTTATGTGTTTCTCAGTTTTTAAAGTAATTAAAAATATATTCTTTTCCTCAAAATGTACACACACGTGCACACGCACACACACACGTTCTTGATCTATGCTCAAAACCCTGGAAATCTCCCCACCACGTGACCTGTTTTCCTTTATCTGACTTGTTTCCCTTTATGTCTTGACCTCAGGGAAGCTCAGATCCAAATGTAGTTCTTGAGGACACTATTTTCTGCCCTCCTATATACTTTTTGCATGTTTGCCTTTCATTTTTATGGGTATTAGATGCATGCGTAGTTTCAAAAGCAGCAGTCTCCAGCTTCATTTCTGCCCATGATTCAAGCCAGTTTTTCATCTCTTTCAACTCTTTCATATTTTTAAATAATATGTGCTATTTCTTGATTAGATACCATTTATGTTTCTTTTATCTTCCATCTATAAAAGTCAGGAATTTATCTCTGTTACACTTGTTCCCCATACACTTCACATACACACTTCCTGCTGTCATGCTAAATTAACATTGTAAATTCTGGTGCAATCTGTATTCAATCATTATTTTAATATAACTATGCAAATGTTTTGCACAGATGAACCACAGGGTGTATGAAGATAGTCTTTCATTTATCTTAAATGTTTTGTTTAAACTACTTAATAATTATATCCCACTCTGTTATTTAGTTTTCTATATACCTATAATTATCCCTTATACTTCCAGACAGAGCTATGAATCTGGTTACACTTGAGTCCTGTTATTTTCTTGCAGCATCCTTCTTGGAGCTCTCTTTACTTTTGCCCCAGTCTGGACTGGTAACCCCAGCTCACACTTACTATTCTTAAATTATTCTTTACCATAATCCAGGGAAGTCCTTTCATTACTCTTTTTTTGTTATATCCTCTATTTCCTGGATCCCATATCTTTCTCTGTTTTTGTTTAGCCCATTTTTGGTGAAGCATAATTTTTGGTAACTTCTACAAAAAGGGTGCTTCAAATATTTTTGAGGCATGTACTATAGGAAAATTCATTTAAAAATTTAATTTATATATAATTTATATTTTATCAATATATAATTAACATTTAATTGACAGTTTGACTAAGTTTGTAATTATGGCTTGGAAATCATTTTCCTTCAGTTATTTGAAGGCATTTATCCATGTCTTCTAGTAAAAAATCCTGGTGTCATTTTGGTTCCTGATTCTTTAATTGTAACTTCCTTCATTTATTCCTGACTTATGAAGCTTTTAAGATCTTATCCAAAAACTGAAGAGAAGGGAATACTTCCACGCTTATTTTACAAGGCCAGAATTACAAAACCAGATAAGGATACAACTGGAAATGATAATTACAGGCCAACATCCTGATAAACATAGATGCAAAAATCCTCAACAAAATATTAGCAAACCTAATCGAACAGCACATTAAAATTCTCATGCACCATGGGCAAGGGAAATTTATCCCTGGATGCAAGTATGATTTAACATACGTAAGTCAATAAATGTAATACATGGCATTAACAGAATGAAGGACAGAAATCAAATGATCATCTCAATAGATGCAGAAAAAACATTTGACAAAATTCAACATTCTTTCATGATAAAAAAATCTCTAAACAAATTAGGTATGAAAAGAATGTCCACCAACACAATAAAGGCCTTATATGACAATTTCACAACTAATGTCATACTCCATGATGAAAACATGAAAACATTTCCTCTGAGATCAGAAATAAGACAAGGAGGCTCACTCTTGCTACTTCTATATGATATAATCCTGAAAGTCCTAGCTAGAGCAATGAGGTAAAGAAAAGAAATAAAAGGCATCCAAATTGGATAGGAAGAAGTAAAATTGTCTCTGTTTGCAGATGACATGATCTTATATATTAAGAACTCTAAGGATTTTACCAAAAACCTGTTAGAACTAATAAACAAATTCAGTAAAATTGCAGGATACAAAATCAACATTAAAAAATCAGATGTGTTTCTATACAATAAGGACAAACTCTCTGAAATAAAATTTTAAAAATCCTGTTTACAATAGTTATAAAAATGGAAATATTTAGGAATAAATTTTACCAAGGACATAAAGGACCTATGCCCTGAAAACTATAAAACGTTGATGAAAGAGGTTGAAGACAACACATATAAATGGAAAGATATCCCGTGTTCATAAATCTCCATATTACCCAAAAAGACCTACAGATTCAATGGAATCCCCCTCAAAATTCCAATGGCATTTTTCACAAAAATAGAAAAAAAAATCCTAAAATTTGTATGGATCCACAAAAGACCCCATATAGCTAAAGCAATCTTGAGTGAGAACAACAAAGCTGGAAACACACTTCCTGATTTCAAACTGTATTACAAAGCTATAGTAATCAAAAGAATATGGTCCTGGCACAAGAACAAAAACATAGACCAATGGAACAGAATAGAGAGCCCTGAAATAAAGGTACACTATAAGATCAAGAAATTGTCAACAAAGTTTCTGAGAATACACAACAGGAAATGGATAGAATCTTCAATAAATGGTGGTGGGAAAATGATATTTACAAAAAAAAGAAAGTGGACCCTTCTCTTACTCCATACACAAAACTCAATTCAAATGGATTATAGACTTAAACACCAGAACTGAAACCATAAAAATCCTGGTAGAAAACAGAGGAAAATCTCCTTGATATTGGTCTCAGCAATGACCTTTTGGATTTGACACCAAAAGCACAGGCAATAAAAGCAAAAATAAACAAGCAGGACTACATCAAACTAAAATGTTTCTTCATAGCAAAGGAAACAATCAACAAAATGAAAGGGCAACCTGCAGAATCGTAGAAAATATTTACAAACCATATATTCAATAAGGGGTTAATATTCATAATATGCAATTTATGCATAAATCTCAATAGCAAAAAAAAACCCAAATAACCTGGTTAAAAAATGGGCGAAGTAACTATACATTTTTCCAAAGAAGACATACAAATGGGCAACACATATATGAAAAGATGCTCAATGTCACCAATTATCAGGGAAATGCAAATCAAAACCACAATGAGATATCACCTCATATCCGTTAGGATGACTATTACCAAAAAGTCTAAAGATGAGTGTTAGCAACAACGTGGAGAAGAGGGAACTTTTATGCTGTTTTTTTCCTTTTACACTGTTGGTAGGATTGTAAATTGGTACAGCCATTATGAAAAATAGTATGGAGCTTCCTCCAAAAATTAAAAATAGAACTACCTTATGGTCTAGCAATCCCACTTCTGGGTATATATTCAAAGGAAACGAAATCAATATATCAAAGAGTTATCTGCACACCCATGATCATTGTAGCATTAGTCACAATAGCCAAGATATGGAAACAACCTCAATGTCCATCAACAGATAAATGGATTAAAAAATGTAGTGTGAGCCAATATATATAATTAAATATAATTATCAATTAATTAAATGATTAATCAATATTTTGTTAATAATATAATATTATTTTGCCTTAAAAAATAGGAAAAGAAAAAAGAAGGAAATTCTGCCATTTGCAACATGAATGAAACTTGAGGACATCATGCTAATGAAAAGCCAAACACAGGAAGCCAAATACTACATGATCTCACTTCTATGTGGAATCTGAAAAACAGTCAAACTCACAGTAACAGACAGTGAAATGGTGATTACCAGGGGCTAGGGGTTGGGGAAAAACTGAAGATATTGGTCAGAGTATACAAACCTTTAGTTATAAGATGAATAAGTACTGGAGAACTAATGTACAGCATGGTCACTATAGTTAACAATAATTAATAATATTGTATAATATTGTATACTTGAAATTTGCTAAGAGAGTACATTGCAAGTGTTCTCACCATGCCCACAAACTCGCATGGTAACTATGTGAGGTGATAGATATGTTAATTAGCTTAATTGTGATAATCATTTCACAAAGTGTGTACACGTACATCAAAACATCATGTTGGACATCCTAAATATATACAATTTTTATTTGTCAATCACACCTCCAAAAAGGTGAGAAAAAAACCCCAGGGCTCCTTATAAAAAAACCAGACAAACAAAAGATCTTATTGGTATGCTTGGAATTCTGAAGTTTTATGCTGATGTGCTAGTGTGTGGAGCTTAAAAATTTTTGTGCTTGGCACTTGACTGGCTTTTTCAGTCTATGTAGACATATCCTTTACTTCTGGAAAATGTTTCTGAATCACATCTTTGATAATTTCATACCCTCCATTTCCTCTATTTTCTTTTTCAGACCCCTCAGAGTCAGATTTTGGTCCTACGACACTGAGCCTCTGATTTTCTTCTGTTTTGTCTCTTATTTTGTTTTTGTTGTTCCATTATTCTGCTTTTAGATTTCCCCCAAATTAACTTCAAATTCTGCTATTTATCCTTTTTTCTATTTTTCTATTTTACTTGTTTTTCTTTTTTGTAGCTTTAACATTTTCTCTTATATATCCAGGGATATTGATTATAGTTGTTATTTCATTTTGCTTCAGAAATTGTTTTCACCAATTCCTTTTGTTTGTTTAATTGTTTTTGTCTCCCTTGGGGTAGAGGTTGTTCTTCAATTTCTGGCGGTCCCTAGCTATTATTTATATTTAAACAAGGCATTAGAAAACCTACCTGTTCCTGGTGAGACTGAGAGACTGATCTGCTAGAGTGCTTACTGCAGGGCAGTGAGGAAAGAGTGGAGAGGTTGGCACTAAACTCCCTCATGTCTAAACTGGATCAGTTTCTCTTCACGGGAATTTTTTTTCTGCAGTTGCCTGACCACTAACTATTGCGAGCTGAGTTGGAAAAAAGAAGCTATGGGGTCTCATTGTTCATTGTTTAGATTTCCATCTAATCCAGTTGTTTTTCACCTCAGCTTTCTGCCCTGCCAGGTGCCACCAAGACCCATGTGTTCCTTCTTCAACTTAACTAGTGAACTCACTTTCCCTCAAGTGTTGGTTAGTGGTAGTTTCCTGGCTATGCGGTGAGAGGGAAAGTTTGCGAACTCTGTTTTTTTATCCATAGTTTCATCCAGTACATCTCATTTTAGCCCAAACTTTACCACTGCCTTCTGAGAACTGGATGTCTCTAACTCCTGAGCCCTTTCCCAGTTCTGCAACATAGATTCACTTCCTCCTTGTTGCCACCAGCCTTTGCAAAACTTAGCTTTCTCTGTTTTCTTTGTTGGGTCCATTACTGCTTGTCTAGCATTATGGCTACCAAAAATTAGCCTTCCTTGAGGGTTTATCACTTTTTAAAAATTCTTTTACCATGAAGTTTAAAGAGAAAATAGAGAAAAATGCATTTTTTCAATCTCCATTTTTTTTTTAAGGAAATGTCCCTCAGACCTTTTTTTTTTTTTTTTTTTAATTTCAGAATATTATGGGGGTACAACACTTTGGCTATATATATTGCCCATGCACTGCCCGTGTCAGAGCTACAATCATGGTCATCCCCCAAACTGTGCTCCCCGCATCCATTCAGTGAGAGTTTTTCCCATCCCCTCCACCCCCCTCCCACCTGCCTGCCCCCTGATGAATATTATTGTTGAGATCTCAAAATGATAACCGATGCATGTGATTTAGTGAAAGACTTAGGTTCCCCTGTTTCTACTCTCTGCTTTACAGAAGATGAAAGGAAGGTTCAACAAAATCAATGTTATGCAACATGAGCAAAGTATGAAACTTTGGCCAAAAAAAATCAAAGCATCAGAACTAGGATTAGAATTGTTCATTTTATCCAATGTTCATTTCTTGCTAAATTTAATTGGCTCCCCGTGTTGCTTGAGTCAATATGTGTGTATGATTTTTTGAAATATCAAAATTATCCCAAAGTTTGAAATAATATATTTAGACCAGAAAATGATACTTACAGGTTTGCCTGAAGAAAATAATTCTTAAAATGCTTTCATTTGCTTAGATATAAGGTTTTGGCACCCTGGACCCTTGACATAGATATTTAGTGAACGGCCTTTTATATTTTCCTATCATATTAAATAAAAGACCTCATTTTTAAAAACATTATGGAATGGCTGTTCAATTTTATATATTTCAAGTGAAAACAAACTTTGCTTTTTGTATTTAAACCCATTTTTGATAAGACCAACCCTTTTAGAAACACTTTAAGCCACTCTTTACATTTAAAATATTTCATCCATTGTTCTAATTTCACCTTTTGCCTATTAGTTTGGGATTCATTTTACAAAATTGCTTTCAATTATTAGTCTTCTGTGTTTAGGTTTTGTGTTATTAATTTATAATTCTTAAGAATTGGGCTTACAATCTGGACTATGTACGTTTTCTTTTCTGTAATTTGCTTGGTAAATCTTCCATTTTCTTTATAGAAGCTCTATTTATTAAAAAAAGAACATGCATCCCCTATGAAGGGATAGATCACTTGACATAAATACATTTTGTCACATTTTAAGAACAAGCTACCTCTGTAATTTTCAGCTGTTTTCCCTTACTAGCACTCCTGAAAGAACTGACATACTTTCCTTAGTAGGAGGGGCTGTGACAATAGCCATGTCAATGTTTTACACATGGGACCCAAGACGAAGAAAAAGGCTGAGTTATGAAAATGTCTGGACTAAACGTCTAAGTTGAAGAATAGTCATTTCTGAGGACTGTAATTAAGAATAACTTCTCTGAGTACTTTTATCTTCTATTATAGCTGTCATACAGTGATAATGATTTAAATCTGACAACTCTAATGACATTTCTGTTAATCTCTTTATATTTTGAGCAGCTTTTGCTTTATGTATTGTGATGCTTTATGTCATCCAAGATTATACCAATACTACATAATATTCTCCAAGTTTTCCTGTTATCATAGCCCACTGGACACTTTTATATCACACTTGATCAATTCTGAGTATATTTTTTTGATACCCCTGCTTTCATTTTTAAGAGTTTATTTGCCTATATGTTTATTGCTATCATTTCTGTGACTTTTTTAGATTAGAAAAATCCCTGGTAAGAAACAATTTATTGAATTTTCTATTCAAACCAATCATAGCCATTACATCTTCAATGGGTGAAGTCAGGATATCTTTTTAGAATTTTATAACATTATGTCAACTATCATCCTTTTCATAGAACTAAAAATCATTTGATTTTTGTTTATTTTCTCATATGCCTTTGGATGTATGTCTATATTTTTGTTTTATACTCTTGAGTGATTTAGAAAGTAAACACCTCATTTTGGAATTATTTGTCATTATTTTAAGATTGTTAATAAACATTATTAACATCATATAATCATAATGATGACATATACTGAGCTATCAGTTTTTAAAATATTTTATGCTTTTGTCTTTTTTTCCACATTTCTATAACCAATTAGTATAATGTGATGGCATATAATCTTATATTTTTCAAGCATTATTATTTTAGTTGGAATTAAAAGCAATCTTGTTTATTGTGCTTTCATTAATAGTTGCTTTATTAATATTTACTTTTTATCCCACTCTAGTAATTCTTTTCCTATCTTTCAAAATGCATAGTATTTTTAATAGGAATACATTAGTGATTAAATTTAAGAGAACATACTAATGTAATAAACCATGGAAATAGGAACAACAAGAGAATGCAGAGGCTTGTACCAATGCATGCCCAAAGGCAGTTAATAAGAAAATCAAACACTACTGGGTATTTACCCAAAGGAAAAAAAAAATTTTATAAAAAAGACACTTGCACTTGAATGTTTATAGCAGCACAATTCACAATCTCAAATATGTGGAAACAACCCAAATGCCCATCAATATATGAGTGGATTAATAAAATGTGGTACATGTATACTATAGAGTACTACTCAGCCATAAAAAAATGGCAAACTAATACCCTTTGTAACAACCAGGATGGAACTGGACACCATTCTTCTAAGCAAAGTATTGCAAGAATGGAAAAACAAACACCACATATACTCATTATTAAACTGGAACTTACTGATCAACACTCATGAGAGCATATGGTAGTAAAACTTGGTGGAAACTAAGCAGGTGGGAGGGGAGAGAAGGATACGGGTAAATTCACACCTAACAGATACAATACATGCTATCTTGGTGATGGGCACACTAATAACTTTGACTCAAATGGCACAAAAGCAATTCATGTAACCAAAACATTTGTACCCCGGTAATACTCTGAAATAAAGAAAAAGAAAATCAAACAGAATTGTCTTTTTAAGAAATGACTTTAAAAATAGGAACATACACAATGTATACACATTTGAATGTATACATGCTATGCACAATAAATATATACATTTTTTATTTGTCAATTTAAATAAATAAATACAATTTTTTCAGGAAGCAATTCATTCATATTTGTCAAATAAAAGTGAATATATCCATTGCCCCATCTGTTAGGCCTTTAGATTTTTCTCCTGCATGAGTCACTTACACATGCAAACAAATAATACATACAAAGGTATTTACTACAGCACTACTTGTAATAGTGAAAAATGGAGATGGTTAAAAAAAATTATAATATACTTTTGTATGAGGTATGAATTACTGTGTAACTACCATGGAGTATTATGCAGCAATGAAAATGAATCTATGCCTCAATTTGTGAAAAAATGGAAGGTTAGAACAAGTAATTTTCAGGAAAAGCAAACCCTCCAAATTATATTAGTGTACATACCTGTATATGCAAATAAATACACAGCTAAAAACTTAAAAGATACATACTGGATTCTTAACAGGGAAATTTTGTGGAAGAGAGGAATGATGCTTGGGAAGCTAGAAAGAAAGAAAGCAGAAAAGAAAGCAGCAGAGGGAAGATAACTTTAAAATAACAAAGAGAGCCACTCGAAAGCCAAATGTCATGGATATGATTCCAGTGAAGAAGGTCCATAGAAATTATCTTTAAATTTATAAATAAAACATCATGTCCTCTAAGGTTATTACTGTAATTTTAAATTTTATACATTCTCACAAATGCACTAACATGGAAAAGTCTGAAAGGAGACTAGATGTGTAGGGGTGTGTGTGTGTGTGTGTGTGTGTGTATGGAGAGAGAGAGAGAGAGAGATTTGCAAAGATCTATCCAAAGCCTGCTTTTAAAAACAATTAAATTAAAGGTGATGTAACAGCATCTGAAACAATGACAACAAGAACTAATGATAACTAAGATTTATAGAGGGCTTACTATGTGTTAGGTACTATCCTAAGAGTTTTCATTGTAGTAACTAATTTAATATTCATAACATCACTACAAGGTATGTCCCATTTTATAGATAGGGGTTCTGAGGCACGGGGTAAGTAAATCGCTCAAGGACATAAAAGTAGTTAGTAATTGATCCATGAATAGATCCAGGTGGTTTGTTTCCAACGTTCCGTGCTTCTGAAAACTACTCTGAACTGCCAAGAAGAATATTAGCATAATAACAATTACCATTTGGAAAACATACTTTAAAATCCTTTCATAATAGCAATAAAATGTGAAATAGTGAGGCATAAATTGAATAGGCAATATGCAGTCATAAATAAATCTATAAAATCATATTAAGGAGAATTTAAAAGAGGATTTGATTAAATGGTTGGATACACTAAGTTCCTGAATGGGAAGAAAAAATATTGGGAAATTGTCTATTAATCATGATTTTTAGATTTAATTTAATTCAAGTCAAAATCCTAACCACCTTATCTTTGAAACTTAATTAAATAATTTTATATTCATTTGGAAATATAAGTAGGTAAAATGTCCAATATTCAATAAAAGAAATCAATGACAGTAGTCTATTCTTATCAGACAAAAATGATATTGTTGCAAATATAGAAATACAAAACAATGAAATTGAATGGAAATATATTATCACACATTTAACGTGAGTGTATTATTTAGCTGGTTTTTGGTTGATTATTACTCTAACTACTTGTGACTAGCTTCCATGATAAAGAGGAATTGGTTACATTATAGAACTGAAAAACTAAAAAAAAAAATATGGGCTCAGATACAGTTTGGTCAAAGATGTAATCTCCATTTCCTTGCGGTTTGTTTGGCTCTACCTTCTCTAAGTCAGCTTCATTTCAGACTGGTCCTTGTCGTGGTTGCACGATGGCTATATTAACAGTTAAGGCATCACGCCTCCTTGCTCATAACAAGGTAATAGACCAGGTAGTTTTCCACCACCACCAAACAAAATGTTATCTCTAACTAGGTCTTTATGAATCAACATTATGGCCAGGGAAATGCCACTCATTTTGCACCAGATTAGGGTTTAAGGTCAGTCCTACTCCTCATAGGGCTGCTGCGTAATAGGAAGGGTGGCTTAGCAAGGGGAAGAATCTCAGTGCAATCAGCATGGTGAGATGGAAATGATGTTGGATGGGCAATGAGGAAGCCAGTTGTATAGATGAATATGTATACACATATACGATTATAATTTAATTTTAAAATGACACAAGTGAAAGACAAGATAATTATAAAATAAAAACTGCTAGAGTCATATTTCATGAATATGTAAAAAGTAAGATAATAATCATTTTTTATTGTTATTTTAATCATTATTATTACTAAGAATTTACTCAATTCCAAGCCATGCTATCATAGCAAATATAGAAACATAGATCAAGTGAACTGTGATGGTGCTAAAATAAAGCAAGCTAAAATAGAGCTAATAGCAGTGGGATATTTATCAAGCTTTTGCTGGCGAGCAAAAAACAACCCCTTTTAAATTGGTTTAAACAATGAGGTGATTTGTTATTTCATGTAACCAAAAAATCTAAAACCATTATCATTTTCACTTCACAGATACGGAGATAGAATGTTAGAAAGTTTAAATAACCTACCTGCAGTCCCATAGGTTACAGATTCGAGGAGATTTTAACCCAGATTTCTGTCTCCTTAGCTCTTGGTGTTCTATGTGATTTCATTATCACTTTGTTTTTCACTTGGAAGAATTCACTTACATTTCTATTAACATAAGCCATTTGGGAAGAAAATATGACACAAATTCAATTTTTTAAGGAGGAGATAGTAAGATGAAATCAATAAACACTGTCTTCCTGTCTGACAATGAGATTCCTCTCGTGATGGAGACTATTTTTGTTTGGGAAAGTAGCTGAAAATACTACTTGAAGTAGGTCAGATTCATTTTTGGACTATGTCAGGGCATTAAAAAGTGGGGTGAAATGTATCTGTTGAAGGATGGAAGGATATTTTCTTTGGAATTTCTGGGATCAAGTAGGGGACATGGATGAGGAGAAAAGAGTATTTAGGAAAAAAAATATTATGGGAGGCTGGGAGAAGAGAGAAGAAAGGGTCTGAGAACACATTTGGAGGAGGGAGAAGGCATTCTCATGGTGGAGGTGGTGTCCAGAGGCTCCGAAGTTTTTTGTGACGTGAACACCTTTTCTGCCCCTCCCAACCCTTGAAATCTTCAGTAACCTTGCCCACATCCAGAAATGCATTAGGTAAGTCTGTATATCTATAAAGTGAAAGACAAAAGTGAACCTTTCAGCTAAATTTTTAGCTTGGTACAAAAGAGAGAAAGCCCGGAAACAGGGATCCAAGGATGAGATTCCCCTCAAATAAAAATACTTCCTAAAAATATGCAGAAAAATATTTTGGGGATGAGTGCATTTGAACATCCAAGGCCCTTGGAAGTACAGACTCTTGCCAACTCTGCTTAGAATTTGAAGATCAGAGAGGCCTCCTGCTGTTCTACTAATTGAGGTACATTTGCAAATGAATACCAAGTGAAACCAACACGCAGGCTTTTCTTATAAACACTCTTCACCTCCATTTAATATTCTTTCAAAATATGTTTATGGGGCCTCTGACACCTTACCAAATCCCTGGAGTACTAAACACAATAGTAGTTCCCTATCTTCATGGAGTTGGCATTCTACTAGAGGATTTAACAATCATCATTAAGCAACACATTCCATAATGGTTACTATTTTAATTATAACAGTAATAAGTAATATAAAGGAGCTAATAGACCATAAGCATCTCACAGTGAGTCTGCGTGGTCCTGGGGACAGCTTCTTGGGGAAACAAAATTTTGGCTGAGCCTTGACTAGACAGTGGTGAGTAAAAGGGGGCTGCTATATGGTAAGCCAGTGGGAGCAGGGCAAGCTTCCCGGTTGCAGAGGCTGGATTGTACACATCCTTGCAGGCCCTTTATTAAGTTTAGTCTTTGCCAGAAGAGCTTTGCAAGCCATGAAAAACTGTGAGTCCAGCGGGGATGGGAGAAAAGGGGATCCAGTGGTTTGCATGATATGAACATAGATGTATTTTCAAAAGGATCATTCAGGTGGATCACCCAGTATTCAGTTCTTTGCCCCAGACCAGAAACAAATCCTGAATTGTCTCCATAACAGGCAGCAAAGAAGACCATTTTAAAACTGGGTCTAAAGAGAAAGGAGTCAAAGTGAAAAGTCAGACTCTGTCCCTATTTTCCCATGCTTTGGGATTCTAAGAAAGAGAGAGGAAGAACCAGCTTTATTAGAGAGAAAGTGTAGTGCTTCCAGGAAGGGGAGCCCAGTTGGGTCTGCCCGGAAATCCCACCGGGTGTCCCTGGCGTCACTGGTGCCAAAGCTTGACGCCCCCCGCATGGGGAGCAAATGCCACTGGCCGAGGAGGAGTATGAGCAGTCAGGGTTTGTTATTCGCATTCATCACCATCCTTGCCCCTCCCACCCTGAAACTCTTCTGGTGCTGACTTCACGCGTTCGCTCTGAGGCACGGTTCTCTCACTGATGATTGTAGCTGAGCTGGGGAAGTTGCACACAGGCAATTGGGAGGCTTAATGATTCAGAAAAATCGTATGTAGGCTGCATTGGATCTGGAGAATCATTTTTAGTTTGCTTGGATAAATGTTTTTATTTCTTTCCACTTGCCCCTTTCTTTTGTTCATTTTTTTTCCAGTTTCTGCTTTAGAGGAGAAATCATATATTTCTCAAACAGAGTTACAATCCTTATAATAAGTGAGAGTTAAGAGGCCCTGGAGAATACCTCAGGGCTACCTAAACATCTATCCCTCCTGTTTGAAGATGCCAGGAATTTCTGTAGTGGTGCACAGAAATCTTACACTATCAGAGAAGAGGCTTACACTACATTTGCTCTCCCCGTTAGCATGTAGGAGAGATACATCACATTTGGGCTTTCCAACTCCAGACTCTTTCAAACATCCATATTCCTTTCTGGCACTTAAAACAAACTAATCACTATTCTATTTCTTTCCTTACTCCCTCCCCCATTCCCTCTCTCCCTTCCTTTTTAATTTTCTCCAAATCTTCACTTTTCCTTCTAATATCTAATTAATAATAATTCAGGCCACAAGACTACGTGACTTCAGAATGTCTGTATCTCTCCTGAAATATTTTAGAAAACCTTAGGGCCATGGAGGAGAGGGCAGTAATTCCAGGGTGGTATGAAATTCAGATTGATAGGCGACTGGGAAGGGAAAGACAGAAAGATGGATGTCCAGAGGGTGCAGGTGATGGTGGTTCATACCATTCTAGACCAGTGTTTCCTTATATTCAAAGTATGGGCCACAGATAAGAGCTGGGGAGTACCTGTTAAAAATTCAACTCCTGGGTGGTACCCCAGACTCACTAAATTAGAAATTTTACTGAAAGCTGTTGCAGGAAACTTTTCTCATAAACTTCCCAGGCAATGCTTATGTGCACACATGTTTGGGGACCAATGACCTATGTATTTCTGCAAATAAGCTAATCACAAGAATCGCCTGTATTGCTTATAAATGTATACAGATTTCCTTGGCTTGAATTCAGATTCTACTAAGTCGGAAACTGGATCTTACAATCTGTATATTTATCAAGGCCCCATGAATCCCTGGATGATTCTTGAAATAGTGGACTGTGGGAGACAATGATGGAGGTGGCATGGTGGTAGGAGGGGGAGAATTTGAAGAGATTGGGGGTACGTTCCTTATCCAGGGGGGAGCTGGGGGCTAACTACAGTGTGCCAGCAGACTTGCGTTCAGGGCCGTTTCTAAGAATCCAACTCAGTAAACTCTCCTGGAAGAAGTTTAACCTGTTGGGTTAACATCATGTTGAGTGACAGAAGTGGATCACAGTTGTTTTCCTACAGGAAGTTGGTGTTTTCAGTACTCTCTTACCCTTGTGCAGCACATTCAAAGCATCTTCTCATATCCTACCCCTCTGATCCTCACAACAGCACTATGAGTTTAACAAGGCAGTTTTGAAAGCTGAAGCTCAGAAAGTTGAAATGAATTTCCTCAAGACACCAGCTGGTAAGTGTCACAAAAAGGTCTTACAATTTGGCTCTTCTGTCCTTAGGTCTATATTAAGATTCCTGACTTTAACTTGAGTGAAAAGGAGAATGTACCAACTTCTACACCAGAAAAGCACAAGGGTCAGGTAGAAGCTTAAATTATATCATTAGGGCTTTGTCTCCATGTCACCCTTGTGCTTACTTTTTATCCTTCTGTCTTTCTTAGTACACTTCCCCATCCACCCACCTGAACTTTTACCACTCCCTTGTAGTCCCCTCATGGAACTTAAATCTGTGCATATTTGCATGTTTATTTGTTTTTGTTTTTGGTTTTTTTTGTCTGCTTTCCCACTAAGATTTTTAAGGTCCATGTTGTGAGTGCCTATGTCATGAATTTCCTTTGTAGAACTCAAATTCTCTCTCTATATGTATATGCTTATGCTTTTATTTAAATAGATTTAGAGGGTATAAGTGGTTTGTGTCTGTGTATATGTGTGTGTTACATGTATGAATTGTGTAGTGGAGAAATCTAAGCTTTTAATATACCCGTCACCTGAATAGTGTACCTTGTACCCAATAGGTAATTTTACTTGATTATTTTTTATGGTATGCTTCCTCACCAAGATTGCAAGTTCCATGTTGTATTCTCCAGCATATACTCAGGACTTAGCAAAGAGAAAATGCTTAATGAATAACTTGTCAAATGAGTGAATGGAAAGTCACTGATCTTTCTAAGCTTCAATTTACTTAATTTAAGATGGGGTTATTAGCCTCTGCCTTAAAGGACTATTGTGAGTCTTCCATGAGAGAATGGATGTAAAATGCCTAGCACATTTCCTAGCACGTAGGGATACTCAGCAGATGATGGATCCTTGATTCCATGGATATCACAGTCAGAGTTCCAGGCTTCATATTCCTGTCTAAGCTCAGCTCCAGAGAACTTTATGTTGGCTGCTTTGCATGAGCTTGTGGAAACGAAGGAAGGGGTGGAGGAAGTGAGTTCTTAGGTGCAGCAAGTATTAATTCAACTCGTAGCTGATGCTGGCTGTTTTGGATGGCAGTCTTCCAGCTGGTGAATGGCAAATACACGATTCCCGATGTTTAAAAATACCCTGAGACTGATTAATTGTTGGTTGCTGACAGGCAGGGGTGCATGCATGCCACTTTACACCCTGACCCTGCACTCAAAACAAAATAACACACCAATTGATTTCCTCTCCCTCCCATTAACAGTTTTGTAGATGTTGTGATTGTATTAATGAGCATTTTTATAACACTTTAGAATTTAGAAAGCACTTTCACATAGATTCTCTCATTTGAGCTTCATAAGCCTTCAAAGGTTCGAGTGAGATTCATGTGAGCAAATAAATGGTTGTATATTGACTTAAAACCTTCTGTAATAAAGGAGGATGACCACAATTTTCCCATTAGTATTCCTATTTTATACATGTGGAAATAATATTGAAAAACAAAGGTTAATTGACCAAGGTTACTCAACTAGTAAAGGTTAAAGCCAGTCCCAAAAAAGGACATTGGATTCCAGAGCCAGTTGTCTTCTTTGGTTCAGGCTGCTATAAAAAATATGCCATAGACCATGGACTGGGTGGCTTAAATGAAAACCTTTATTTCCCACAGTTTTGGAACTAGGAAGTCTAAGAATCAAGGTGCCAGCAGATCCAGTGTCTGGTGAGGGCCTGGTTTCTTGTTTGCAGATGGTGTCCTCTCCTTGTGTCCACACATGGCAGAAAGCAGAGAGAGCAAACAAGCTCTCTTCTGTCTTTTCTTACAAGGGCACTAATCTCATTCATCATAGCCTCACCCTCATGACCTACTTACCTCCCAAAGGCCCTACCTCCGAATACCATCACATTGGGGATTAGGCTTCAACATAAAAATTTGGTGGGGGGGATATAAACATTCAGTCCATAGCACCGGTGATCACCAATCTTCCCATACGTAGCAGGCTGTTGGAATGGACTACTTTCTGCCCAAGTTCTCACTGAGGGGCTGTGTTAGTTTGCTAGGGCTGCCATAACAAACTATCACAGACTAGGTGGCTTAAACAACAGAAATGTGTTTCTACACAGTTCTGGAGGCTGGAAATCTAGGATCAAGCTGTCAGCAGGGTTGGGTCCCTCTGAGGCTTTTCTCCTTAGTTCACAAACAGCCACTTTCTTGCTGCCTCATACGTGGTCTTCTCTTTGGGCATGTGTACCCCCAGTGACCTTTTGTGCATCCAAATTTCTCTTCTTATAAGGACACCAGACAAATTGGATTAGGGCCCACCCTTACAGCCTCATTTTATTTAACTTAGTCACCTCTTTAAAGGCCCTATCTCCAAATACAGTCACATTCTGAGACTCTGGGAGTTAGAACCTCAACATATGAATTTTGGGGGAAAGCACAAGTCAGCCCATAACAGGGGCCAATAACAAGGTATGTTGCTGGTGGAAATATAAAATGTTTCAGTCATTATGGAAAACAGTTTGTCATTTCCTCAAGAAATTAAACAGAGTTACCGTATGAGCCAGCAATTCCACTCCTAGATACATAATCCAAGGAATTGAAAACAGGTGTTCTTAAAAAAAACAACAAAAAAATACAAAAATATTCATAGGACTATTCATAATAGCCAAAAGGTAGAAATAGCCTAACTGTTCCAACTGATGAATGGAACAAAATGTGGTACTATATCCATACAATGGAATATTATTCGGCCATAAAAAGAAATGAAGTACTGATATATACTACAATACAGAGGAGCCTTGAAACATTGTGCTGAGTGAAAAAAAGCCAGACACAAAAGGCCATATAATATGTGATTCCATTTCTATGAAATATTCAGAATAGGTGAATTCATAGAGACAGGAAACAGACTAGTTATTGCCAGGGGCTGGAGGGAGTGGGGAATGGGGAGGGACTGCTTAATGGGTGTAGGGTTAGCTTTTTTCTAAAATCAGACTCTCCTACTTATTAGCTGTGCAACCTTGGATATGTTGCTGAACATCCCGAAGTCTAAGTTTCCATCTCTGAAAAATCAAGGGGAAATAATACCTACGTGATGAGTTGGTATGAGGATTTGATCCTTGCTGCTACAAGTGTGGTACATGAACCAGCAACATTGTCATTACCTAGAAGCTTATTAGAAATGCACACTATCAAGCCCTACCCTCAGCATACTCAACAGAATCTGCATTTAAGTAAGATCTCAGGAGATGCATATGCACATTAAAGCTTGAGACATACTTGATCAAATGGCATAACATACATTAAATTGCTTAGCACAGTGCCTGGCATATTTCAAAAAGCTCAATGAGAAGTTGTTTATTCATCTAACAAATATGTATTGATCACCTACTAGGGGCCAGGAACAATTCTAAGCATTGGGAACACTGTAGTAAATAAAACTGACAAGAACCCTACGCTCATGGAGTATATATTCTAGGGGAAGAGATAGACAATAAACAGATAAGAAAATAAATATATAATTAAATAGCAGATATTATGTTTTTATTATTAATAATAAAGCCATTTAAAGTCACAGCTAGTCAAATTCAATCCAATTAAATACATAAGTATTAAGCAAGTATTATGTACTTGTCATCTCACAGGTATCTACATGGGATGGAAAGAAGCCAGATCTCTTCTCTTTTAGAACAGATCTCTTTCCACAGCACCATTCTGTTTTCTTACTTATCATGAGAAGTAAATAGTTCATTAGGGCCAGAAACAATAGGCAATCAGCAAGCCACTTTATAAGCAACATTGACATAAGACTCATCTGGGGTCCCTGCTCAAAGAACTGCAGGCTTACATTCTGGCTGTCAGCGATCACACTACAAATACTGATTAAACACATTTTCAGCACAATATATGGTGGTGGGAGAATCCTCCAAGCAGGTAGGGACTTAGAATTAGTAAGTAAGATTCATTTCCCAAGGGCTAATGATTATCTGCGAGAATTCAATTCATGGCCCAAGAGTATTGCCCATACCACCAACCTCATTAAACTGCTAGCGCCTTTTGACTGGGTCCAAGGTTATTGTTGAGGGTAGAAGCATATCGTGTGCACACATTCAAATGAGTACACACATGAACACACCATAAATGTGCAAAAGCAAACACATGCTTTTGGAGAGAGTGTTCAGGGTGACTGCACAATGTCCTGGGTTGAAGAGAACAAAGATGATTCTCGAAGAGTGTTAGCTCACTGTAAGTGCTCAGGGTATATTTTCTCATTTTCTGATTCCACAGCATTGACATTTTTACCCCCTTTCTGGTCATGCAGCATAAGACTTGCTGCCTTCTTTGTCCCCTTTCTGATCCTGTAGTGTGGGAAATATTTTCCACTTCTGCCTTTATCAACCAGGGTTCTGGAAGAAAATTAACTCATAATGCCCCACAGAACCCTATATAATAAATTAAGTTCTCTCCTACATCTAGAATGCCCTGTTTATGAAATATCCTTGGAAGGATTTAGAAAAGCATTTCTTGAATCATTTTTGTGATTTGTGGTTCAGATGCGGAACTCTAGTTGGGAAAGTCTGCATGTCAGGGAATCCTAACAAGGTCATGGATGGTCCTCAGTTGCTATCTCTGCTTGTATGTCTGATTACACACCTAACTCATTATGTGGGATCTCACTGGACAGCAAAACCAGACTAAAGAAGGCTCACACCAACCTTGGCTCCTATCAATCTGGCCACTACGTATCAATTATAATTGGCCATGAATTTGTCCTGCCTCTCCCCAGTTATGAAATACCTTATTAAACTTCTTAACTTCATTTCTTTTCTGTATCTCTACAGCAGGAAAAAATAACTATTCTAATGGGTCGTTGCATGTGTATATAGCGCATGATTGATGAAACAGGAGCTGCTACAATTATTGTTGTTAGTAATAATAGTAATAATTGCAGACAACCAAATTTTAAAGTGCTGTGCTGATTAAAAAGCAATAGTATTTATAGTATTTAAAGAAGAGATAGCTTTGTGTGTGCCAAAGTACTAAGGTTTTCAGAGAATTCAAACCTGTACTGAGTTTAGTGGTAAAAAGAAAAGTAACATTGGTTGAGAGCTTGCTGGGTGCCAGGTACCGAACTGCTTAACTCATTAAATTTCCTACATTCCTGGTAGGTTTCTATTATTGTCATTTTGGGGATAAAGAAATAGAGGCTCAGAAGGTTTGAGTAGTTTGTCCACTATTTTTCGCACACTATGTGGCTAAACCAGTCCAAAGAGAGGTTCAACCTGTGTTTCTGGGATACCTCAGGTATCATGGGGGGTGTTCCAGGGCCACTGTGGGGGCCAGGAAGTGAGGAGGAGGGAGCCAGCTCTGGGCTTTCATCTTCTCTTTGAACATAGTACATCTATTTTATTGTGTTTTATGGTTTGAACTTCCAGACAAGTTTTCACACATAAATGGCTTCTGATATTTTAAAAATTGTGAAAAACTTTGAACTGTATTACCTTATTTTGCTACATCCAGACAGAAGAATAATGCTTAATATATCTAAAATGTCTCTCCCTTCCCTTTATAAACAATGGGATTAATAATCAACAGAGTCATCTCTTTTCTAGGTGCTATTTCTATTTGCTGTGTGTAATGAGTTTTGTATGTTTACTGCCCTTCCTTGAATGCGGTTGAATTATTCCACAAGTATCCTATTCAAGCCTCAAGGGAGGCCTCAGTTCTCCCGTAGCAGGGTGGGCTACATGCTCCCACGTTCCCTTCCTTTTCTTCCCCTCCCCTTTCCATCCCTTTTGTAATTTTATAGAAGCTAAAATGGGCCTTGCCAAGCATCTGGCTCGCCTTCCCTGGGCTTTGCATTTTCCTATCAGTGAAAGGCAGCCGGCAGGAGGAAGACCTTCCTCCCTAATCAAACTGCCTTCTTCAGCATTCAGCCATAATAGCCACCCTCTCCCCAACTTCAGTAGCACTTTTCCCAGAATGTTTAGAGCTATTACAATAGACTGCCACTGGAGAGTCTGAATGGGGAGCTCATTAGCTTTGTGAGCCTACATATGTCCAAAGAGAGTTTATGTGTAATCCCACCAATTTTCTTTTGTTTGTTCTTTATGTTGTACTCTCTTTGGCTGAGGTTGATTACACTGAAATCATTAACTCACGAAGAACTGGAAATAACCCTGTAGGGAATCATCCCAGCCCAGGCCCCAGGGAGGAGCGACATAATAGTTTCTCTCTATTTCCAATGACTCTGTTTCTAATTAATGACAGTAGATGCTGTTTTTAGAGGGTCTTCTTACTTCACTACCATATCAGTTCTTCAAGGGGGAAAGAGCTACTTAAAACCTTCCTTGTGAATTTAAGTTCCTATTCTTACTCTTGAGCTTCCTATTGCATTTTGGACTAGCCCATGCTCTCTGGGTTACCTTCAGAAAGCCTAAGGGTACCACATCTCTTTTATTCACCTGGACTCCTTTTGAAATATTTCTTTATGGATGCAATAATTCCATGTTCAGAATATCACACCACAGATTTTCTTATTCAGCTTTACATTTTATTTTCCTAGGGTTGATAATTTAATTGTAATTTTAAAGTCTCCTAGTTTAAAAGCCACAGCAAGCACCTGGCATGTAGTAGGTGCTCAATAAATGGACATCTCCCTTCTCTTTCTGTCAGAGCTCTAAGCTGTCATTATTCTAACATTTGAAGTAAATTGTTAGTGTGGAACACTGTAGAGTAGACATTCAAATGGTCCAAATACAGTGACAGAAACCATGTCAGAGCAACTCAGATGTAAAACTAGAAGACTTAGATCCAGAAAGAAAAAAACTATTTGAATAGTGACTTGCAATCACAGCCTGGTGCTAATGCCATTATTACTGTTACTTCTAATGTTTCTGTGAGAACTGTGACTGACAATCACAATGCGCACTGCCAAGCACTTCATGTTCATCCTTTCTTTTGTTTCCGTAAGAATTCTTACTAACATCACTTTTAAAAGGAGGAAAATTAGGCTTGATAAGGTAAAGTGAATTGACCAACTTCACAAGGTAGAAGGTAATGAAACCAGGATTTAAACCATGATATTCTAACTCCAGGATCCATGAACATAATTGATCTGCTTCATCCCTCCTGACCACCCGTCACTCCCCATTGGCCCCACTCCACATCTTCTTCTTGATCTAAATACCAGTCAGTCATCCATTATGCCTGGCTTTAATTCCGAATGGATTGTGGAATTGAAAGAAAAGGTGATAGTGATAGAAAATTAACGGAGCTTTGCATTGATCAGAAGTAGAAGGGCTAAGTCGTTATGTACGATGTTTGAGGCAAGATCCTAAAAAATTTCATACTAGTTCTGACTTACACTGACTAACTTCATTCTCTAGGCACTTGACAAGTTATGGTCATGCAACAGTGAGCAAATCTATATCTTTATCCTCAAGGATCTTATAGTTTAACAGTGAAAATGGTCAAGTAAATGGTTATAATTCAGAAATATTTGCTATCACTGGGTACATGGTGGTTCAGGAACCCAGAGAGGCCCGCCCAATTAAATCTTAAGAGTCCTAGGAAACTTTCCAGGGGAGATTAAATCTAGGCTGATGATGTGAAGGACAAATGTGAGGTAGGCAGTCTAAAGAGGATGGTGAATATTAAGAGATCAGTTCAGGGAAAAGGGACACTATTGGTAATGTCTTTGTGCATTTCTCCGTGCTCGAAGTAAATGTGGTCATCTGTAAAATGAGGTCCAGAATGGACATGTTTAATATCCTTAAAGCAAAGCACATAGTATACTCTAGCAACGGTGATCTGTAAACGTCACTGTCCCTCTCTTGTGATAATGGCCAATAAACTGGTCCTTGAGGGATGTGGATTTTTGTTACAACTAACAGTAGAATTGGGGGAGGCTTATTTTAGTTAGCTATTGCTACATAATAAACCACCCCAAATATTGTAGTGTAAAACATCAACCATTTTATCATGCTTATGGATTCTATAGATTAAGAAGTCAGCCATCTACTCATACAAACTCATAAATTAAGTTTATTTTTGGCAAAATATAGTGGCAGCATGGAGACAAGCAACTATATTTGGGTTTTAGCCTCAGCTCTACTGTTTACTAGCGACATCACCTTGGGTAAGTCATATTCTCCCTAAGCCTCTGCTTTATCATTTACAAAATGGGAATAAGAAGAGTAACAAACCTTGCGTGGTCATTTTGACAGTTAAACAAGCAATGAGCTATTTAGGTAAATATCTTAGCCCAGTGTTTGCCAAGTTGTAAGAGCCCAGTAAATGCTAACTATTATTATTATTATCATTATAGTTATTATTAAATCAGTCAGAGTACAGTGGGAATAGCCAGCCTCTGCCCTGTTGGGTCTGGGCTCTCATCTGGTAAACCTTGAATGGCTGGTGGCTAGAATCACCTGGAAGCTTCTTTTCTTACACGTCTGGGATCTGGGCAGGGAAGTCTCCAAGTTATGGCTCAGCTGGAAACAGAAGACCAGAGGACATCTACGTGGGCCTCACCATGAGTCTTGGGGTATTTAGAGCATAGAAGCTGAATTCTAAAAGAAAGTGTGTCAAAAGGGAGCATGCAAAGAACATGTGAGATGGGAAATATTTTGTGGCCATATCTGGATTTTATTTATTTATTTATTTATTTATTTTTGAGACAGGGTCTCCCTCTGTCCCCCTGCTTAGAGTGCAGTGGCGTCATCATCGCTCACTGCAACATCCAACTCCTGGGCTCAGGTGACCCTCCTGCCTCAGCCTTCAGAGTAGCTGGGACTACAGGCTCGTGCCACCATGGCTGGCTAATTTTTCTATTTCTAATAGAGACAGGGTCTCACTCTTGCTCAGGCTGGTTGTGAACTCCTGGCCTCAAGCGATCCTCCCACCTTGGCCTCCCAGAGTGCTAGGATTACAGGCATAAACCACTGCACCTGGCCCGTCTTTGGATATTAAAATCTGTTATAAGACCATCCCAGGAAAAAAGTCTCTTTTATTGAACAAAGACACAGAGTCTGAATAGTTTTATATTATCAAGTCCTGTGTATTTACATAAGCACAAACTTAGCCACCATACTAGCTTGAAAGCAAGATATGTCTCTTAGTCATCATTGTACTTTTAGTGCCTGTTGCAGTGGTTGGCACACAACAGGTGCTTTACCGACATTTGTGTAATACACAAATTTATTTAAGCTCTACTGAAAGGATGTCAAATAGTGAATACATGTGTAAAAGACTCAACATATTATCTTGTTTAGGAATTCTAAAAAAAAAGTGGCCAATATGGATATAGTTTTACTGTCTGAAAAGAGTCACTAATGCTAGTGTTGGCACTTCAAATATTAGGACATCCAGGTAGAAACAGCAAAACATTTATGAATAAAGGACTTTTCTAATACTCTTTTCCCTCCAGATCCTAGGAAGGCTTACCCTGGTGTAGAAAAGCAATACTACTTCAATCTAAACAATTAGACACTTCTCCTGTGTTGGTTTGTGCTATTGCTTTGTCTTAAGAGACTATGTAATTAAGAATGAGGAGCTCATGACTGGAAATGGTTTTATCAATGACTCCTTGTGTGACCTTGAACCCATGGTATGCCTTTGACATCAACTTCCTCATCACTTGAAACAACTTATAGCCAGAAGACACAGCAGCAAATAAGAAAAAACTTGTAAAGTAACAACACAGGTAATATCAAAAAAATGACATATGATGATTCTGAACAACTTCTCCCTGTGCCTAAACACCCCCTTGACAGTAAGTCAGATTTCCCTAAAAGATGCATTTACTTTCTCAGACAATCAGCATATATATAGTAATTTGTGCCTTCGATACATAGCAGCTGGGAGAATTTGGCACCAATAACTTTTTTTTTTATTTGTTAATATCATTTGGCTTTCTCTTCAAATGAAATTTAAAATGAGACAGTTTGGCAATCCACATTAGCACCATCTACCAACAGTCCCATGTTGGTTCCACTGCAGTTTGATAATTTACAGACTCATTGGGCTGAAAGGGACTTGGCGAGCTTATCTAATTCAGTGGTTCCTAAACCTGGCTGAACATCAACATTTAATGGGGACCTTTAAAAAATACACATTCATGGGCACAAAGCCCTACTGATCAGTAGGTTAGAATCTGCACAAGTAGGACCTAGAAATTTGAATCTTCACAAAGCTTCCCAAATGATTCTGATGATAAGTTAAGACTGGAAACCACTGCTTTAATTAATATCTCATCCTCAGCTGAAACCCTGAGAGTAGTTCCTTCCTTCCTTCCTCCCTCCTTCCCTCCCTCCCTTCATCCCTCCCTTCCTTCCTTCCTCCTTTCATTTATTTTGGTAAAGAATATCCTGTACTAGAACCTTCCAATTCCCCACTGGTAATTTTCAGACCTCTTACGGGTGAGTAGCCAGGATGTGCTGTGATCGGTTTTAGAGACAGGAGGCTAGAAGAGGTTCTTCAAAGCACGGGTGCTTCCAGGAGCTTACCATCAGCAACATTTCCTCTTCAGTAAATCCCTAACAGTGAGGTCATTCTCCCTCCCTTCTAACTGTGTTTGATTTAGTTTTAAATTTGCTGATTCCCATTGGACTCTGGCGCTTCCCCTAAAGCAAGGATTTTATCAAACTTTGTTAATGTCCATATCTCTTAACATCATCACTTTTTCCATCTCAGACATCATAGATTAAAAGATGTATGAGATTACAATATCTCCCTATTTAAAACTCTTCAAAGATTTCTCATTTAATGAAGACAAGCCAGACTTCTTACCATGCCCTTGTGCCCTGCGTCGCCCTCTTGGCTTCTTTGACTGGATCCTGCTCCATTTTCCTTCTTGTTCTCTAGCTTCAAAACCTTTGTTCTGTTTTGTGAACATAAAGCTTCCTGCCTCAGGACTTTTACTCTTATTTTTTTGCTCTGCCTTGGATATTTTTCTAACAGATCTCTTAGTCCAATAGTCAGATTTAGCTTAACTGTTGCCTCCTCAGAGAGAACTTCCCAGATCAATCTATTTTATGTCTTCCTCCACACCGTCATTTATCATTTATCTCCTAATATATTTCCTTTTAGCAGCAATGAGAACCTGTTATGCTCTTGTTTATTAATGTGTTCGCTGTCTATGCTCTGCCACCCTGCTGGAATGTATGCCTCCCCAGGGCAGAGATTTGGCACCTCTTCTCTACTGTGGAATCTCTGGATCTGAGTAGAAGTCTTGGCACAAACCAGGCATGCAGTATGTATTTGTTGAGTAACTTAGTGTTGTGGGTTTCCCCACTGGTAGGGCTCTGCTGAAATCAGAAGTAGCTTCCCATCCAATTTTCAGTACATCTGGTCGACTTAAGAGTTACAAGGTACTTAGTCATAGTGGCTCATACATTGTTATGATCATCTTACTAACTAAACTTAATCTTCCTTTCTCCAATGTAAGGACACATTTTTTCATACTGACTTTGGGAAAAAAAAAATCCAGTGTCACCCTTAGAGTGTGTTCTCACTAACAGTATTAGTAAAAACACCCTTGGCTTTGAGCATGAATGTCACCACCGCAATTGGATAAACCACCTAATGAAGATGTATTACCCTTTCATTATTTGTATACAGCAAACACATATTCTTATGAACTACCAAGTCTGGCAGCATTTAGAAAGTTTTTAACCTTTTCATATTCAAGTTTATAGACGATTCTAAACTTGAAGCATGACATTGTGGAAAAAGCACTGGGAGATACTGTGGCTAGGAGTAATTATTTAATTCTCTTCTATGATCTTGGAAATGTCATGTCACATATCTGAGCCTAAATTTCCTTCTTGATACAATAGAGATAAAACCTAACCCATAGAATTATTGTGACATTCAACATCCTAATAAAATACTGTACATGGGTATATTTCATAAGAAGCAAAACCTTATTCAAACTTAAAGGAATATTATATGAATGGAAGTTGCTGGTCATTCATTTAAAAGGACTTATTGGACACCTAGTATGTGTAATCTTTGTGCTAAGCACAAGAGACACAGTGAAGAAAACCACACCCAGTCTATTTCCTCATGAAGCTTTTAGTCTAAGTGAGAGATAAATGTTAAATATTCACAAGTAAATGTATCACCATTATTTTTGATAAGTATAATATTATTAAAGAATACTATAAAAGGTTATCAAAAAGACATAACATTAATTTATTCATAAACAAGTAATAGTCTATTGTAGTTATAAAACTGATATCGTCATTCTGTTATGCCAACATTACTTTATGACATTTCTGATTCTCAAGGAGATGAAAGGGAGTGGCAGACATTTCAAAAGCAGAATAGTGTAGAACACTGAAAATAGTCTAATATCTTAGAATTGTTTCTACGTCCAGATTAATACAGTTCATGGAAGACTGGAAAACAAAGGAATTTCCTTAGAGAAAATGTATGCATCAACTTCCAGTTGCATGTACATTCCAACCTGGGAGTTTTACCCTTTTTAATTTTCACTCACCTTCTGTTCTTCCATGACTGTGCCTATTTTCTGAAGAATCTCACACTCCATTATTTCTCCATTTCTTCACCATCACTATAGTCTTACCTCTTACCAAAATCATTATAATATTCTCCTAATTCATGTCTGTGTTTCCAGTATTTTTTTCAATCTAAATGATATCTGTTCTTAGGGATCATTTAGTCAGTAACAGATTAATGTATATAAGACATGAAAGCAATTGGAAATTCATCTATATGACACTACACAAAAAGACAAAGTGCCTACACATAATCGAAAGACAAATGTGAAATGGAGGAATTGTTCACAGCACATAATACAGAGAAAGGCTGACTTTATTAATATGCAAAGAGCTCTTAAAAATCAATAAGAGAAAGACAAATGGCCTACTAAAAAATGGGCAAAGAAGATGAACAGGCAGTCCACAAAAAGAATCACACAAATGGCCAATAAACATGAAAAAGAGTACAATTACACACATGATTAAGGAAATGCAGATTCAATTTTAATGAGATGCTCTTTGTCACCTATCAGAATAGTATAGATCAGAGTTCGAGAATACTACATATTGGCAATGGTTGAAAAAATCAGATCTTGCATAGTTGTTTATGAGATTGTAAATTATTAAAAATAGAAAATAAAATCTGTAAAAAAAAAGTGGGGGTCATTTGATTTTGTCAATACTTTAAAAATGCATACCCTCTCATAGAGTAAACTCCATTTTTTCAGATTATTCCCTATAGATATGCTCACACTCATTTATTTAGGAAAATATGTCACAGCTTTGCGTGTAATTAAACAAACAAACAAAAAACTGTAAATAACTCCAATGCCCATGAACAGAAGATTGGTTAACTAAATTTTCTACCTCAATATACGTTGGATTCCTTGAGAAAATGCCTAACTGATAGCACACCTTTCTCCCATCTGAGTTCAGAATGAATTGAGAAAAAAGACAAGAAACAGCACACGTGGAGACAAAAATATTCCCTTTAAAAAATATAAATGAAGATTGTGCTAGGGAACGTGGCTTATATCTGCAGGTTTATTGATTTTTCCTAAAACACCCATTACAGCCCTGGACAATTGCAGGGCTTTCCACAGGGCAGAGCTTGCTCCTGCAGGGACATTGTACAGAGCATGCTCCTTGCGGAGGATGGATAGACTATTTCTCAAAGATAACATAGCTGTACTTCTCAACTTTAAAAATGTCTTTTAACCTGGCAATTCCAGTTTTAGAAATTTATTCTAAAGCCATCACCATGGTGTAAATACTTAGTATCCAGAGTGTTCATTCCGAATATTCTTTTCAATAGCAATGCCATTGTTAATACTAAATGTAAAATATTAGAAAACTGGTTAAATAAGATATGAGACATCCCAACAAAGGAAACTCTGTAGTACTTAAAATGATAGAGAGGAATATCCAATAGCCTAATAAGATGTCCATGACACATTCTTAGGTAGGAAACACATAGGTACAAAACATTACGTAAAATATACATCTATTTTTGTAAATAAAATCTAATAACAAAAGATGTAGAAGAACATACACTAAACTGCCAATGGCAATTGTCTATGTATGATGAGATAATGACTTAGCTTTTATTTTCTTTTGTTTTCCTACATAGCTATATTTTCTCACATTTCCTTAATAAACATATTGATCTTGTGCTAAAGGGAATTAAGGATTTTTAAAGAAAAAAATATAGCAGAAGAATACTATCAATTTGAAGACCCAGCTAAGGAGTAATCTATTTCAGTAAGCTTTCCTATGTTTCTCTGCTGTCATTATTTCTCCCCTCCCTAGACTCTTCTTCCACATGTGTTTAGACCTTCTTGCTGTATGTAAACTCCTGCCCAAGTTATAAATTCCCTGATAGCAAGAACAGTGACTTGCCCAATTGGGAAACCTTCCTAACTCCCAGGGGCAGTACAAGGGACATGTATGCACAATAACTGTTTGTTGACCTGAATGGAATTACCTGTATTGGGTTTGCCTTAAAGAAAGAGATTATTAAAATATTGATGGAAAAACCATATAGTCCATGTCTTGTACTGAAATAACCCATCTAAAACATTAGTGAATTAACACATCTGGTATTATCCTGGTTGGAGCTAGAACCCATTCTTCGAAGCGAAGTGTCACAGGAATGGAAAAACAAGCACCACTGGTACTCACCATCAAATTGGTACTAACTGATCAACACTTACATCACACAGGGCAATAATATTCATCAGGGGGCGGGCAGGTGGGAGGGGGGTGGAGGGGATGGGAAAACTCTCACTGAATGGATGCGGGGAGCACAGTTTGGGGGATGACCACGATTGTAGCTCTGACACGGGCAGTGCATGGGCAATATATATAGCCAAAGTGTTGTACCCCCATAATATTCTGAAATAAAAAAAAATAAAACATTACTTTGAAGAATCGTTCATCTTTTGAATGTGACTCTATTTGAGTGGACTCTTGGCTGGGTATTTGAGGATTACCAAATGCAAGTGCAAGAGGGCACTCCCTAAAAGCATCCCCACACATTGAACAGAGGCAGTGACATGGCAAAGTAAAAATCAGGTGTCAATAAGAATGTGTTTACTATGGAGAAAGTTCTGAGTAAATCCAACCCTCCACCAAGCCAACCCTTGTACAAGTCTGGAATTATTAATAAAGAGTCTGGTAATCTAGCATCTGCTCTCATTCTTGCTTTTTTAAGGGAATAAAAGCTGCAAGATGAGCTGCAGTTTTGAGTCTCTCTAGGACTTGTTAAATTTCTCTCTCCCTCTTCTCCTACCTTTTGAAATCTTAAGCGCTGGTGCTTTATGTTCTGGCTTGTAAATGAAGCCTGTTATTATCATTGAGATAGTGTTTTTATGGCATAAATAATGAGCTCAAACAGGGAAAGCGGGTCTGGTGGAATTACTGCCTGAGCTGAGGTGGAAATAATCAATATGTCCTCACTTACAAATCTCATCTGCATGTCAACTCCATCCTGCTTGCTGTCTCCCTACAGATTCATTTCACAGGAGGCCCAATAAAACACGCGGGTGGCATTGATCTGTTTTATTCATAGCCATAGATAGAAATGCATCATTTGAAATTAATAGAAGGGCTTGTGTTTATAGCCCAACCCAGATGGAGTAGCCTGAAATGCAGACCATTAAGAAATGACTCATCCACTCAGAAGGAGATGACCATGGGGACCAGGGATCAGGGAACCATGTTTAAAGTTCTCTGTGATGTCATATATATTACCACTCATCATGCTTCAGGTTTTGCAACCTGAATGCTATGATAACTCATTAGAACAAGTACTTAAATCAGCCCAAGATTCTATGATAATTTTCCAGATACCTTTCTGAAATTCTGCCTGCCCTTTGTTTTTCTGTAACATTGTGAAAAATGAACACTAAAATATAGTCTCATAGAAAGGGACAGGAAAGTTAGAAATCATCTACTTTAATCTAGTTCCTAATTGTTATATATGTGCTATATCACAATGGTCAACTAGTCTGATAGAATTTCTCTAGATACAAGAAATTCACTATCTTATAACTTATTCCCATATGAAAAAGAGTTTAGAAAGCTTTCGTTTTTAGAAAGTTTTAGTAAAAATCATCCCCTTAACATTTCTAGGGGAGGTTGTTCTATTCCCTGAAGTCACCCAGAGTAACCCATGGCATTCCTTCTATAATAGCATTTTAAGAATACACAGAATAATGAATCAGTTCTTAAAATGGCCTATAATGCATTGAATGATAGGAAATCCCACTTAACTTCTTTAGTTTATCGGGTACTATTCTATATTTTTGCTATGTGAAATTACCTTCAATTATTAGAACACATCACTTCTCCTTCCACCTAGACCTCCTCACTATTTGCCTGGATCACGCATCCCCATCCATCTGATCTCACATCAAGTGTCCTGTCTGCAGGAGAGATTTTCCTGGTTGCCCTAGGCTAGACCAAAGCCCTCTGTCATATACCTTAATCCTATCAAATGTATTCTTTTAAAGCTCATATTGCATTTTCATTAAACTTTTTATTTAGAGGTAATTGTAAATTCATATAAAGTTATGAGAAACAATAGAGTGAGACCCTGTGTACCCTTTATCCAGATAGCCCTAATAGTAACTTCTGGCAAAACCGTAGTACAATATCACAGCCAAGATATCAACATGAATACACTCCACCAATCTTATTTATATTTCCCCAATTTTACTTACGCACGTGTATGTATGCGTGTGTTTAGTTCGATGCACTTTTATTACATAGGTGGGTTCATGCATCCACTACCACAGTCAAGACATAGAGCAGTCCATCACTACAGCGGTTTCCTTTTATAGTCACATTCACCTCCCCGCTTCCTGCCTACTGTTGAACCGCCCCCACCACCCCTAAACCCTAGCAACCACTAATATGTTCTCCGTTTTAATGATTTTCCCATTTTAATGTGTTATAAATAGAATCATCCTTTATGTAACCTTTTCTGGATTGACTTTTTTACTGAGAATAATTCCCTTGAGATTAATGCAAGTTTTTGTATGCATCAATTGTTCTTTCTTATTTACTATATTCTACGGTATGGATGTACCACAGTTTGTTTAATCATTCACCGCCACCAAACAACATCTGAATCTGTGGGTGTGTGTTTTTTTTCCTTTAGGTTTTTGGAGATTGTAAGTAAGGCATCTATGAACACTCATGTATGAACACATGTTTTTATTTTTCTGGAAAAAATGCCACAAAGGAGATTGCTGGGTTGCATTCCTGCTGCATCTTATAATTCTCTATCTGAGCTGTTTAATTCACTGAAAACTGAGTTACTCACTTGGCTGTGGGCTCAGTGACAGCAAAAGACTAAATCTGTATCTTTGGCACATAGCACAGTGCCTGGCACTTGATTGTTATTAAATAACTACCTATAAATACAATGTATCTAGTATATTTTTAAACACTCTCCTAACTGCTGTAGGGGGGTGATCTTGAGCCCATGCTTCTCAGCCCCACAAGCCCCACTAGTTTTCTAGGGTACCACCCCACTTTTCTGGAGCCTGTGAGTGTCCAGAGATTTTGCAGCTAAGAATTCAGAAAGAGGAAGACTTGTCCGGGTGACTCCTACAACTCTCTTATTCTTCCTATTCCAGGTCATTTATCTTCTCTCCATGGTCTCCTGGTGAAATAGTGTCTCTTGGGTCCTCTTGATTCTAGGGAATTCACTCTGTAGAACTTAAATTGGAGGGGAAGGTATTAATATTAATAAAAAGAAACACCAGAGACCTAATTTTGGTAATAGTAAAAAAGGTTATATGCAATAAGGTATAGTAAGGTAATCGTGCAACCATTAAGCACTGTGTAAATGTATGTGTCCATTTTTGCCCATTAGATACTGAAATTGGGCTCTGACAGTATCCCTATGTCAATTTAATTAAATGGGTTTGAACTGGGCATCTAGTATGTTCTAGGCACTAGGGATAATTGTGTGTGGGGGTTGGAGGGTAAATGTGGGTAGGAAGGTACAGGCCCTGTATTATTATGTCCCCAGAGAAAGAAATAATTGTAATATTGTAGTGGTAGATGACAACAAAGTGCCACAGAACACCAGAAGAGGGGCACATCATCCAACTGGAGAAGAATGAGGGAAGGCTCTGGTCATAAGTAAAGACTCTTTGAAGAAGGCAGCATTTGAGTGGGTCTTGAGGACAGGTAGGTTATGGACATCTAGAGATGGAGGGAGGGGATTCAAGAAGAGTGGCATCAGAAGATCAAAGGCATGGAAAACAAAAAGGAATTAAGAATAAATTGAATTTCACAGAAGGGACAGGAGTAATTAGATATGTGTGTGGAAAGATAGATTTGGGTCACATTATGAAGGGCCAATACATTTAGATGTAAAATTTTGGCCTTTAACCTGTTGGCAAGGAGGGCAATGGAAGATGTTTGAACAAAGACACTGCATGAGGAATTGTGCTGAAGAAAGTAACTATAACAGCAGACAGGACTGGAGAAAAACAGACGAATCCATGTTGGCCAAGGAGCAAAAAAGAGTTTTGAGTCAGGAAGAACAGAGAATGGGGTGGCTGAAAAAAGTCAGGGTAATACCGGCCGGTCAAATTGCTAGAGTGGAGGATTTTCAGGAGAGTAGAGGGATTGAGGCAGGAAACTTAAGCAGGAACACTCTGTGAAGTGTCTAACAGGTAAAATGAGGTTACAAGCATGAACTCCACAGACAGACCTAACTCAGTTTAAGTTCTCATTCTTTCTACTTACTTTCTGTGTGAATTTAGGCAAGTGGATTATCCTCTCTGAGCCTTAGTGTTCTCATCTGTAAAATGTGGTCAATAACCTATACCCCAAAATAGATCACTGTTTTCATAATTAAATAATATGGTAAGCATGGTCATTAGCACATAATAATAGTTCAATAAATGTTAGCTATGTTATTATTGATCTTATTTTTTATAATTATTTTCCAGAAACTTAAATTCTATCATGTGTGCCAGGAGACATGTGAAGAGTATTGAATTTTAGAAAGATCACCTTCCCTATAATGTGGAAAGTGGACTTTAAGGGGGAGAGACCCACAACAAAGAGACTAGTTAGGAAATTATTGCAATAACCCAGGAAAGAGATATTGAAAGCCTGGATAAGAGGAGGAATCTTATAAGCAAACTTCCTGGATTGCTCATTGCAGTAACCCCATTGCCTGGAAATACACCTGGAACATGAAGGATTCTCAAAATATGGGATGAACGAATGACAAATCTGAAAAGTGTCCAGGGAATAAACTTTTAAAATGGAAAGGTAATATACACCCAGATAGGTTCACATATTTTAAATATATTGTCCTGTGAATTTTCACAAACTGAACAAACCCATGTAACCACCTGCCAAATCAAGAAACAGAAAATCATCTCCACCCCCCAAATCTTTCTCTTTTGTACTCTTGCTATCACTACCATCCCACAAAAACAAAAACAAAAACAGCAGATATTAGATGTGCCCTTTTTTGTTCTTTGTTTTTTTACTTTATATAAATGGAGGCATACAAGTATGTACTCATTTGTGTCTAACCTATTCCTTTTGTTCAATGTCATAATCAGGAGATTCATTCTAACTTTCGTGTGGATATTTCATTTGAATTGCTGTATAGTATTCCTTTGTGTTAAATTGTTTATTTTGATGATGGTCACTTGGATAATTTCCTACTTGGGACTGTGAGTGATAATATTTAGATGAACATTCTAGGATTTGTCTAATAGTGAACATATGCATACATTTCCGATACATATATACCTAAGAATTCAGTTGCTGGATCACTGGTAGTGCATATGTTCAGCTTTAGCAGATACGGGCCGTGTCCTAACATGTCTGTTCTATTTTGTACTCTACCCACTGGCAGGGTATGAGTATTTTAATTGCTCCACATACATCCTCATCAATAGTTGATATTTTCTGCCTTTTTTGTTTTTTTGTCATTCTGGTGGTAATGAGGCACTATAGTTTTAACTTGTATTTCCCTGATTATTAACAAAACTGATCTTCTTTTCTTGCGCATAGACCATAAAGATATCCTCTTTTGTAAAGTACCAATTCAAGTTTTTTACCCATTTACATGTTGTCTGATCTATCTTTCTCTCTCTCTTTTTAATTTATTTGTAGATGTTCCTATGTATTTCTTTGATACTGTGGGGAATCCTTTATTGGACAAAATGCATAGCAAATGGCTTCTCCTATGTTGATATGAAGTTTTTACTTTTATAATGCTTTCTTTTGGTGAACAAAAATACTTTATTTTATCATAATTTAATCCACATATTCATCTGATTGTTGTTTTATGTTTAAAAATCTCTACCTATGCCAAGGTTTAAAAAAATATTCTCCTATGATTTCTCTAAATCTTCATTGTTTCTGTTTTAATTTTAGGTCATCTATCCATTTGACATTTAATATTGTGTATAAGATATAATAGGAGCTCAATATTTTGTTTTTCCATAAAGATCCAATTTTCCCTTCACCCTTTATTGACAAGATAATATTTCCCCAAACACTGTAATGTTACTTACTAATATAGTAAGTTATCATATTTGTGGAATTATATTTTCTTCTATTGGTCAATTTATCTAAAAAATCACATTATTTTGCATGTTTGAGGAAACTGAGTCTTTGAGAAGGGGCGATGATGGCATTTGTTGGTTTCTCTAGGAAAGTCCTCAGTGTGCAATTAGCTCTAAAGGTTGGCTTTGAACACAATTACAGATAGTTGCAACTTCTGTTATTTTAACACTCTTGGAATGAGATCTGTTTGAAAGCTCCATGCAAATGGTTGTAATTTCATCTGCCAAATGTGTGAAAAATATGTATCTTCACATTTTTCTGAGAACACATAGGTTAGATCTATTTTTTCCATGCATCATTAGGCATAATGTGTTTGTTCTGATGCTTCTTGGAAACCATAACTTAGCCTGGTCACAGAGAATAATGGCTTGGCTGTGGTACTTCCAGAGATCAAGGTTCTAATCTCAGTGCTATCCTGGTTCAGAGTGTGTAAGTGGCAGTCATTTAAGCACTCTGCTTCACTTTCCTCAGAGTAAATTGAAGCCGATAAAGAATCGATTTATTATTACATATAACCAAGCTAATTAAAGAACCAACCAATAATTCCTTCAAATAATTATAATTATAAAAATATAAAAATATGTGACACTACATTAAATATTAAAAACTTCTTTGCATAAAGATATTTTTTCTCGTGAGATGCTTCCCTCCTAGGTTATATTTTGTCCTGAGTCCATAAAGCATTTAACTAAAAGTGGCATGCTATTAAAGAGTAGCAAAGACAGTAAGACATGTAAGAGAAATTAACAACTGCCTTCACTTCATCCTTTAATTTCAAAGAAATTCATTCTCAAATTTCCAAATACAACCCCCCTCGAATCTGTCATGTACAGATTTCTCCTGGCTTCAGGCTGTTCTCCTGTGGTGTGTGTACCAAACTTAAACACATGATTAAAATAATTATTTTTTCATTTGAATCTTTTTTTTTTGGTCTTTTTTATGTTTGCTTCTCTCTCCTCAGAGTCAACTTTTTGAGTTAGAAAAATGGAATTTTGCTAATGTATTATCAGAGGAAAAAAGGCATGAGATTTCATATGGAGACTTAGCCTCTGGTCATTTCCCATCACAACTCATCTTACTGCCAAAAGTCTGAACTTCCTGAAGCATAGCTCTCAGCATTTAATTGTGAGGGTGCTATAATCTCTCTCTCTCTCCTCCCCCCCATCAAATTTTTATTTTGAAATAATTAGAGATTCAAAGGAAGTTGCAAAAATAGTACATAGAGTCCCAAGAACCCTTACCTGGCTGCCCCAGTGGTGACATCTTATGTAACTCCAGTACTGTGGCAAAACCAGGAAATCACCATTGGTACAATACTGGTAAGTAGACTGCAGACCTTAGTTTTCACCAGTTTTTATGCACTTGTGTACGTGTATGTGTGTAAAATTCTATATTATTTAATCCCTTGTCTAAATGTATGTAACCAGCACTACAATGAAGATTCTCTACTGTCCCATCATCACAAAGAAACCCCCTTGTATTGCCCTTCATGGTAGTTGCCATAGTAGGTGTGATAGCTTTCTATAGCCTACAGGATAAACTTCTTCCAACTTCTTAGCCTCTTAGTCAAGGCCCTTCAAAAGTGAGGATTTACTTTTAATGGACAGTGTCTAAGGTATTAGTTAGGCTGTGGTTTATCTGTGGGCAGAGCCATTGGGAGTTCAAAGATTAGTGTCCAGGTGTTAAGCCCCTCCTAAACTTGCTCAAGTCATTGAGGTAAATTTTGGCAGAGCACTTCTGGACTTCTTCCAGCCTTCTTCATCTCCATGAAGGTGCTATGGCAAAAATATTTTGTAAGGACCTGGAAAATTGGAATGGGCCTCTCACTCTCAGATTCCTTTATTTCAATTCTGTTGCCTCCAGTTGAAAAGGTAAGACGACCTTCCCACAGAGGCAGTCTTGAATTCAGAAAAGGAAATGAAATTCATGTTCTCCCACACAACTTGTTTCAAAGCTTTGCATTGAACATTGTCTCATGCTCTCCTGAATATTATTCAGAAACTACTCTGTTAGAATTCAACTATTATTTTTTTCTACAGATACCTCTCCTTCAGATGGGATCATGAAGAGACTTATTTTGCCTCTACCAAAGGAAAGCTGAGTGGTAGGATTATCAATCCCCATCTAAATTCCTAACATTTACTACATGCCAAGCATGTTCTTAGGCTATAGAGCCTTAATAGTGGACAAAATATACACAGTGCCTACCTTCAGAGAACTTCCATTCTAGTGGAACAATTCTTAAGGGCAGCATTCACATATGATCATCTCAAAATAAAAGTGCCTAGTTCAATGTGTTATAAACAGGAAATATTCATTGTATATTGGATGAAGTCACCAGAGAATGAGTGATTAAAGGAACAAAAGCCAAATTGAGAGATATCAACAAAGGTTTTATTCTTTTTTCCCCCTAAATTCCATTTTGTAAAGTTTGGAAATTTGCTAAGGTTTCATAATGCCCTCTTTGGTTTGTAACATGGAAACTTGGAGCCGAAAGCTGAAATACCTTAACAGCTTCACAACCTGCCTTCTTTTTGAGGGTTGTATCCAGCTGCAAATATTTGGCACTGCTTTCTTCCTCATTCTAATTTACAGTGCAGCCAATTCAAATAACATGCAAAAAGAAGCATTGCTAAAAAAAATAAGTATTATCAATTAGCATACAAAAGTGGAACTGCAGAAGCTCTTTCTGGTTAAGAGGTCCTGAGAGAGCTTAACAGCCCATAGACAGGAACATTGTTAAATACGCATGTATACAACCCCTTTGGGGAACTTGAGCAAAGAAAATCAACTCCCTATTAATGGTCCTAAAGCAAACCAATTTTATTTCCCTGTGAATTCATTTAGAAAACAGCATGATTTGGGGGGAAAACTATGGATATTGTTAAGAGAACCCTGTCACCTATCCAAAGCTCTCTAGGTTGACCTGTAGAGGTGACCCTGACAAAATATTAATTGTGGGCAGATCATTTGTTCAAAATTCAAACTGAATGCTCTAAAAGCAAATCAGAATTAGTTGTGTTAAGAGAAATGCTTATGCAGTCCAGCTTCTTATGTGTATACTTCCAGCAAAAGGGCATTTGAGCAACTGAGAGTGGATGTACAACCATAACTGTTCCTCTTTTGTTTTATTTTTTACAACATACCAAGTCCAGAATGCTATCTCCTCTGTGCAGTGTTCACAAGTCATCATAGTCATCATATGGTCTGTTCTTCTGGGCTACCTCAGTATATTTTTGTATGTTATATGGTCCCCCTAGCATAGTCTCTAAGGCCCTCAGAACACTCTCTACAGAACCAGCTTCAGTTCCCTACATGTTTCTCTTGAATTTTCTGTTTCAACCAACTCAAATGAACACAGTTTCCTAAACACACCATGCCAAATCATGCCATCTGCCTTTGCTCCTGGTGCTTTCCTCTACCTGAAATGCCCTGTCTTTCCATGTTCAATCATACACTTACTGTTTTCAAGATTCACTATAAAACTCACCTTCTTTCTTTACGGCTCCTATAGAACTGGCCACTGTCCCTTCTGTGGCCTCCCTGATACCAGGGATATACTTTGGTTATTAAATCTAGGTCATCTCTGTTGCATTTTTTTAACATCTCTGTGTCATCAGTGTCTGCAACAATGCATTGCTAACAGCAGGCATCATAGAATATCTGCAGAATAAAGGAATGAATGTTGGTAAGTCAGGCCGCAGTTTAAAACCTGTGTTAGTTTTACAACATTGGGAAAGTAACATAAATGTGCCCATCCTCAGGTTTCTCATGAGGGAAACACTGAGTGATAAATGAAGAGAAGTGGGATGTAAAGGAGTTGGCACATATTGGTATTCAGTACTTGCTACTTCCTTTCCTTTCCTCCTCACCTTGGGTTGTGATGACTAAAGCAGAAATTGCATTAAGTAAGGCTAAGTGGCATTATTGACCAGGAGGAAATAGAGAACAGTGTCTAAGGGGTACTGAGCCAAACACACACACCTGTGTGTGTGTGTGTGTGTGTGTGTGTACAAACACTCATCTGCCTATAGGATGGGAGAGAAAAGCAAGTATCTGCTTTCAGAAAAAATATTCTTGGTTTATATATGTCTTGGCTTCATTCTTCGATAACGAATATATCCAGATTTAAAACAAACGAGCAAACAAAAAGTTGTCTTCCAGAGCTATAAGAATCACTAGACTATACCTTTGGAAAATAATGATACAGATGAATTTGGCGACATCTGTGAAAGCCAAAATTCACTTCTGTTGTTGGGCATATCCCCCAACTCAAAGGCTGTGTCCCAGCAGCCATGTTTCAACTATGTGACCCCCACCACCAGAGACACACTGCATTGGATGCAGCCCAAGCCAAGCTCTGTCACAAACCCGACTCCGTTATTAGATCTGGACTGAGGCATTCAACTCACTCTGTGCTGGGAGCTTGAAAGAAAGAGGCATAAACTCTAGAGTACTAGAGGGCTACTCTTTTTCGAGTATGCTTAGGGGAGCAGAGAAATCCAATCTGGATTTCACAGATCATTATGTCCATGGGATGCAATTGGGTGTTATGAGAAAGAAAAAGAAAGGCTCTGTTGTAAGATATGTGTGGTAAATTCCAGTTTAAACAAAATTGAGTTTAACCAGTTTCTGTACTACAGGATTTCTCAAAGCCTATAAAATGGTAATGTGTTTTGTGACTCACCGAGACATTTATAGTATATATTTATTGTTCTTCCCATCTTCTAGATTATGGCAAACCCATGGGGCTAGTGGTCCACAGAACACACGTGGGATTATGTGTCATATAGATTTGGAAGAAGACGGAGTTTAAGTCTGGTTTCTATTAATGACTGCCTTTGTGACCTTGGGTAAAGCACTTGACCTCCCTAGGGCTTTACACTACATATGTGAATTCAAATCTATTTATATATGACATCAGTACCTTTACTCTCTCATCTGACTGTATGAATAGTCCCTAACCTTTTGTCCATCGGTCACAGGAAACAAGTGGCACCATGAAAAAGGGGTGTTTAGGGGAGTTCAATATAGGGACTGTTAATAATCGGGTGAATGGGGTTAAGGAAAACTAATAAGGATTGAGGAAATGCTCCAGTATTAGCAAGAGCAGGGCACTATTGATGCCTCTGGTCTACAGAGATGAGGGGGTTAAGCAGTTTTAGGAATCTGCAGAGGTTAATGCTTAGTAGTAACAAAGGGCCACCTAGTAGTGGTGGCTTCTATTATATAAAGAGATACAGCCAAGCCACAGTAACCTGAAAGAAGGAGACCTGAGAAATAAATACCCCAACCTCATTTTGCCCCTGCCCTCCAGATCTGTTGTCAATAGCTCCCACTGGCCGAACTGGACCCACCAGAAGCCATCAGCAAAGGAGCTCACTGATGCAGTCAAAAACAGTCAGCCTCCTGGGGCACAGAGCAGGGCTGAGAAGGGTAGGGAGGAGGTCGGTAGTTACAAACAGTTGGCATGTTGGCAACCAACCTGGTTCATAGATAGATCTAAAGAAAAGGAGTCAAGATGATGGTACTCTGGGGAGATTGTAAAATCATGCCACTGAAGATGGCATCAAAGTCAGCTTCCCTGTCTCTCAAAGTGTGGCCCACACTGCTAAATATTTCAGAGGGTTTTCCCTAATTTGCGGAAATCAAATATTTAAAAGCAGAACCACTTTGAAGTCTCCCAGCAAGCAGCAAATCTGGGACTTGATAGATCCAGTTATTAAAAGTCAGTCCATCTAAGCAATCTGTTTGCCTGCCTTTCTTGCTGTGTTGGTAATTTTGCAAAAACTGCTGAATTTGCTCTTCTCCTCACAGCAAGTTGTAGACAGGGTAGAGGATGTCTGTTGGTTGTCTATCATTCTTCAGGACGAATAGGAAGAACACCGCCCCCCCGCCCTTGCATTTTTCAACTACTCTCCACGTTCTCACTCTGGACATCTAGAAAAGGGAATATGGGGAGAATTATCATTATGCAAGTAATTGTATGTGTTTGTATTTTGTGTTGGTGCTGGCATAAAATAACCTCCTCCTTCCTAGCTCCCTGTTACCTCACACTGAGATGCACTGTAGCTACAATCTTTGGTCTGCCTTTCCAGATTGAGAAATCTTCACTCAGAGACAGCTCAGTGGTCTGCAAGATGAAGAAAGAGACTGAGGAGCTGAGGGAAAATCTCAAAGATTGATTGAAAAGAGAGAGACAGAAAGGCAGAGACAGAGACAGAGACAGAGAAAGAATATTAAAAGCCAAGGGTGGGGGAGGGAAGCTCAGACGAAGAGAGGAAGGGGGAATTTGAAATAAATAAATAAACAAACAAACAGTGCAGTTCCCCCAAATGAAACTTAGTTTCTAACTATTTGTTGCCAAGTATAAGGCCCCAGGAATTAAGAATCCTTTTGCATTTCTGTTTCCGTCTGAATTATTATTGAACTGTTGGGCACAATTAATTGTTAATTACACCCAACGAGCGCCTACCATCACCAGCACGGAAGAGAATGTTCACCATATGCCAGATCGTAAATGTCTCTTTCCCACAGGAGTGACTTACCTCCTCAGCAAGAATCTATTCATCCTATTGTTAATGATGCTTGCCCCACTTTTTTTTTATAAATAAGGCACTATTTGAAGCAGAGAATGTGAAAAACTACTGCCGTGGTCTTGGGAAGACATATTAGAATTGCAAGCAACCTTGACCAATTTGAAAGACAAATTTGTTCTGATATAAAAACATTCAATAATAAAAAAAAAATCACAGAGCATTTTATGCTGGTTGACCTACAAAACTCCCCAAATTCCATACTGGATTGGCCTGGCCATATGTAAAACTTCAACAGAGAAAAATCTAAGACTCTAAGTAAATATCACAGTCCTTAACAATCAGAAAAATAGGTCGGTACTATGAATGTAAACAGGCTGCTGGTGTGTTAAAAAGACGGTCAGGGAAAGTTAATGCCCTGCATGTTCAACACCTGATTCAAATATGAAAGTCTGTGCTTCATTTGGATCCGAACAACACACACATGTGATTAAGAATGCTGAATAATTTCAAGTTTCTTTAGAAAGATATGGACCCTGAATAAAGCACTGAATTAATTGTTTCTGTCCAAGAATCAAAGATTACTCTTGTCTGACTGACTCTCTGACCTCCACCATATGGACACTGCCTATTTTCCTCTATCAGAAATGACTTCCTTGTCACCGTATTATCACCTGATTAAACGTGTGGCCTCTGCCAGGTAGATCCTGCCCAAGTACCCTGTCCCAACTCCGACACCATCTATAAGCTCAGGTGACAGTCACTCTCAACAATTATACATAGATGAAAAAGATAGAATCCTACCAACAGATCGATTCAATCACAGTTGACCTTGGGGCCTAAGATAGGTAAAGCCATGGCTTAAACTAATGCAAATGAACATAGTACTATGATGGGATATAAAGAATTAGGGATCGATTACCCCTGATAATACCCTTTCTCCTAAATACAAAGAGAGAGGATAGTTGCTGTACCACACTCATTTGTCTTGACTGATGAAGAATTTAAAAAACATTTGTCATAAACAAAAAATAGGGAAGTATTAGGTTAATTGATCCATTGCCCAATACTTCTACATGTAGCCTTAGGATGTGTAGAGGAATTCTTGGCTATCAAGGTGTCATTTTTAGTGACTGTGCCCCTCTAAGCCCTGATCCTTATTCCTCTTGAAGTATTCCATATTGAAAAGTTCTCAACCACCTGTGCACCTAGTACAGTGCCTGATGTCGCATATGTAATCAATAAATGTTTGATTAATGAAGTCCAGTCTTCTACTAAGGGCAAACATTTGATGCAGATTAATTTTAAGACAGTTTTTATTCTTTCTCCACATATTATCATAGCAATTGGCTCATAGCTTTATTTCAAGGGTTAACTAAGATAATGAACATAAAATTATATATAAAATGACTAAATGTCATTATTTTATTTTATTTCATGGACTCACTTTCTATCCAATCCTTTCTAAAACTCCTCCATTAAAGACCACTCCTTATTTTATATCAGTTGGATGGTGTCCTTTGTTTTGGGTTACAGCTGATTCTCTCTCTAAAATATGGGGATATTTGCAATAACTGAAACATTTCCTTTGGCAAAAAGACGATGGTGACCAGAGACTGATAAAAAGTCAAAGTTCCCCTGTCATGGGCTAAATCATCCCCCCACCCACATTTATATGTTGAAGTCCTAATGCCTAGGACTTCAGAATGTTACTGTATTTGGAGACAGGACCTTTAAAGAGGCAATTAAATTACCATAAGGTCCTTAGGGTAGATACTAATCCAATATGACTGGTGCCCTTATAAGAAGAGGAGATTAGGACACAGGCACTTACAGAGGGAAGCCCATGGGAAGACACAGGGAGAAAATGGTTATCTACAACCTAAGAAGAGGGGCCTCAGAAGACACCAATCCTGCCAACACCTTGATCTTGGACTTTAGCTTCCAGAACTGTAAGAAAATAAATTTATCTTGTTTAAGCCACCCAGTCTTTGATACTTTGTTATAGCAGTCCTAGCGAAATAATACATCCCAAGATTCCTAGGATGTTGAAGCAGAAATAATTGGGAAACCAGGACTCAAAATGTGGCATTGCCACTAGGTTACTCAGTAACCTGGAGAAGAATTTCTCAGGATTGGGATGGTAGAACTCTAGATAGACTTACATTTGTATTCCAGCTTCACTCTTATCATTAAGCAAGGTGACTAAACTATAGGAATTTCAGTTTCTTCATCTGAGGAAGGGAGAACAAACAACCCACTTCATAGAATTTAGATGAGAGTCCATTGTAAAAGTCCATTTTAAGAAATTTGTGCCATGCCGAACATATAGTAACTACTATTAAATAATAACTAGTATTACTAATATTATTATAATTACTTTATCTTCCCATGACTTAGTTTTAATATTTAAAAAATTGAATGCCACTGCCTGATTAGCAAGATTGTTTGAAGAGAAAATACATTAATGTTGATAAAAGAATATTTCAGTGGTGTGCCAAGAGTGGTTATAAAAGTAGTCTGTCCCAAGTACAGGCAATAAGGTGATGTGTCTTCTGTAGACAATAATACATCTGAGTGATTAAACACCCATGGTGTGAATTCCTCCCATCTACTTCCCTGCCTCAGTGCAATATTGTAAACTAAAATGGGCTAAACCAAGATGAGATAAAAAATAGTAATTATAATTTTATATGCTTCACGTCTTCTGAACAATTACTCTACTAAATGCCAAGCTAGGCACTTCACATACTATCTCATTCAATCTGTAGAGTCAACCTAAAAAGTGGGTCTAAAGAGGTGAAGTCAGGTGCTCAAGGTCACAAACTGCATTGCAAAGCCTGCATGTGAAACCAGGGACTCTGACTCCACAGCCGAACTAGTTTTATAATAGTCCTCATCATGATTTAGGGATGTCTTCCTCCCTCTTCCTTCCTGGGCAATGTGCAAACAAAGAAGAAGCATCTGCCATGCTTAGCATTGATCCTGTATATAGCCTGCAAATCCCCAACATCATCTTGGTGGATGTCACTCTATGTATCCTGTTCACACTGGCCCGCTCTCTGGATCTCACTCATTTGGTGATTTATGGGCCATGTCAGTAGAATGTAGTGTTTTAATGCTCCTGGTCAAAGACCATCAAATGTCCTCTAACGCCTCCAATGTCCTTCAGAGGGAAGGACGTAGAACTCAGATGTTAGCAGCTTTTGTGACCTTAGGTAAAGGAAAAAATATATTGGGCAAAACTTATTAGCTGTGTGCCTTTGGATATGTCAGTTCCCTCCTCTGACCTCTATATCAAAATAGCTGCCACTATTTGGCTTTTGATTTGTCTATATATGTGTCTCTCTGGGCTGTGAACCTCTACAATAATAAAACACATGATCCTATATAGATAATTGTGTCTGTTTATTTTAGATCCTTAGAACCTAGAGAAGTGTGTGGCCAATATTTGATAGTCTACAAATATTTGATGAATGCATACACTAATGGATGGAATTAGATGAGGTTCTTTTAAGACATGTGCATGAACGTCCTTACTGGAGTCTGAAGTTTCATGTAAACCTGAATGTACATATGGATAATCCTGAGGAACAGACTCACAATTTCACTGTATTTTAAGAACCACTAACTAAAAATGTGAATGTAATTACAGACTTTGAAATAAAGAGAACCATATCACAAAGTAAAGGCAGATTTTGTGGATTGAAATACGTTTAAAACCAGAAGATGTTTCAAAAGTAAAGGATAAGATAGAAAATTTCTCCAGGGAAGGTACACTCTAGAAGGTAAGTAGTTATAGTTTTATTTTGCATTCCTTTGGCTTTCAAGATATATATCAGAATTTTGAATCTAAAAGGAACCCTAGAGTTTATCTACTTCATGTTTATCTGTGCTTCAGATTGTCTGAACAGTTACTCTACTAAGTGCTAAGCTAAGCACTTCACATATTATCTCATTTAATCTGTAGACTCACCCTAAAAAGTAAGTCTAAATAGGTGAAGTAAGGTGCCCAAGGTTGCAAAATGCATTGCAAAACCTGCATTTGAAACCAGGAAGTCTTACTCCACAGCCGAACTAGTTTTAAAATAGTCCTCATCACGATTTAGGGAAGAAAGGTCTTCTTTCTGGTTGAGGAACCTAAACATTGGTTCCTCAATATTGGTTAACAGTTGAGGAGATAATAGCTCAGAATGAAGAAGGGATGTGTTAAAGGTCAAACAGATAATTCATTTTAAATCTTCAGATTCTTTTTTTACCACGTGAATTCTTTGTAGGACTTTTTCCCCAAACAGTGGAACTGCCTATTTAATGAAATATATTACCAAATCCCAATATGTAAACTGAAATAATGGCATTGTTCTTGTTGAAAAATGTCTTGGGGATCTGGCATTGAAGCACATTCCCTAGAGCATGGGATCTGAAAATCCTAGTTTGAAATCTATTATACTCATTCATGTTAGCTTCCATAGTATTTTCAATTTAAATTAAAAGTGCAAATCAGTTAAGAAAATTCTTCCATGACTGTTAGATAAGTGAATCCTTGCAGAAGAGAAATTGAATGATGTTCCCGGTCTAAAGCTCACCTTTAAGGACACAGGCACAGAATTTTTCCCCCCTCCTCAAGCTTTCCAGCAATATGTCCTTGGTCCCTGCATAAGCTGTCAGAGCAGACAATTGCTCGGATGGATGATAGATGACGTTTGTTAGGTTTTTACTTACCCTCAGCAGTCTTTGGCATGATATATAAAATGTCTGTTTTTTGGTTCTTCTGTCAGTCTTTTCTTGCTTGCTTATGTAAGGGATGGCATGTCTCACTAGAGGATTATTTTTGTTCAGAGATGCCACTTACTTGGTCTTCCCAGTCTTGTCACTAGAACAGTGATGGAAAAGCTGTACTGGGCCCAGATCCACTGTTCTTTAATGGTACCAAGTAGGAGACCAAGTACACCAGCCTTCCATGTAGACCAGCCTCCTGCACAGTGATAATTGTTTAGGTACATCTCAATATTGCCTGTTGCAGGATAGGAAAAAATAAATCATTTTTTGCTCTTGTGTACCACAAGAAAAACTTTTGAAGTGAGTTTTCTCACTATCTTACCTGACTCTGCTAAAAACTCTTTAATAGGCCCTTCTTGCCCTCAGAATAAAGTCTAAATTCCTTTCATGGATGGATTTCAAGTCCCTTCCAGATCTCCTCCCTGCCCTTCCCTCTAGCATCCTTCTCAGCCACATTTCTAGTTGAATCTTTTCCCAAGCCACTCAGAGTTTCCTTCTCTGCCGTTAAGACACTGGCTCCCCTTCACTTCTAGGCATGAATATGTCCTGTTTTCTCTACCTGAACACTTATTTCTGTTGTCTCTACCTCCTTCTGTCCTCTATTCTGAGATTCAATTTCACCTGCATCAGGAGTCCTTCCCTGACACCAACAGAGCACGTCTGGGTCCCTTCTATTGTATACTTCCCACCAGACTGCTTAATATGCTGCTTTATTGTCTGTCTTTTCTATTTGACTGTAAGTTTCATGGGGGCAGAGAATATGCTAACCTTGCTCACAGTGGTATCCCCAGAGGGCCTCCTTGCCATCTAAGAGCCCCGAAGTGTCAAAAATATGTATATTTTGTAGAGTGAATTAATCTGTTATTGAGAATGAAGCCTAAGTAAAGTTGAGACTGGGACACTCAGGGTCAAGGCCAGAAAGAAACATCTAGATGGTGGCTGCTAACTATGATGGGAAAAGTCAGGTGTTGATAGCAGCCAGTTGAAGCCATAATGTCAAGAGGAGGAGAAGTCATCAACAATTTAGAACAGGAAGTACCAAAGAAACGTGGGATCCCAGGCTAAGGAGCCAGGGTAAACCATGCAGCTATGGACACAAGTACTACCTTAAACATCCTTACCTAACATCTGGTTAAGTCTACCACACTGCATCTCTACTACCTGGAATTGCTTGTATTGATTCATGTAAGCTGTTTCCCCTCACCCCAATACCTGGTAATAACTTATAAGGCCTTTGGTTAGAGACAGCATGATAAATATTAAATATAAATCAAAGGCTGTATTGGTATAATCCAATTATCCTCATCAATTGTCTTAACTCTGTCCTTGCATGCTCTGCCTTTTTAAACTTAATGGTCTGAGAGTGACTGAGTACAATGTACTAGCCTTGAATTATAATAAAATAGGGGTTTCCCTTCTTCTGCAAGAAGTCTATGTATGTTTATGTGTATGTGTGTGTGTATATATATGTCTCTCTCTCTCTCTCTCTCTCTATCTATCTATCTATATATATAAATATCTCCATCCCCCTGAGAGATCTTTCCATAAAATGGAAATTTCAGGGAAATAATCTGATTATTTTTTCCCTTCATGTATTGAGGTACACTGAGGATTTTGTTGGTAATTATGATATTCTACATATTTCATATATTAACTTCCTTCTAGACTTTATAATCAATACTTCCATGACTCTGAACTAGATGTTTTCCTGTCCAAGAATAAGTTTATCAAATGACTGGTTTCTTTAGTATTGTGTCTGCAAAACCCTTTGTAGCTATTAATTCAAGACATTTTCCTTTTCATTTTAAAAACTCATGTTTCTCCAAGGAAAATTCAATCCACTTAATCCTCATTGATTGGCATTTAGTGCTGCAAGATGATTTTTTGTGAGAACTCCGGGTGTCTAACCAGCAGTTTGATCAATTTGTTATGCTTCTTGTCATGCTAATCTTATTTTGCACCTGGAAGCCATGTTTCCCCGAAGTCTTCTAACTTCATTTAAAACCAATGTCATCCCTAATTTGACAAGGAAGAAACTGAGGCATGAGCTATTGACTGTCCTATACTATTCTGTTTGGTTCACAACTCTGTGGTACAGAAATTCCTACACAACTAAATCTCATCTTTTTGTTTTAAAAGAAAACATGTCTTATTTTTCTTTATAACTTACATATGTTTTTGTGACCTTGAAACATTAATTTTAGTTTCAAGATCCCTGAGCCTTAGCTCCTGCTCCTGTAAAATGGGGGAAATAACACTTACCTCAAATGTTTTTAATAAAAATGTATTAAAATTATTTATAAGAAAGGACTCAATATAGTGTCAGAAATATAATAAATTCTCAGCAAATATAGCCAGCAGGTGAGAATAAAAACAAAAGAATAAGAGTAGTGAAGGCACTCTGAGAACTTTCTAAGACAGTGTTCTCCAAGTCTGGTGCAGATTCCATCCATATTATGTGGAGTTTTTTTTTTTTTCTTAATATGTAGATTCTTATAGTCTTTTTCAGACCAACTGAATCAAGTTCCTGGCTGTGGGACCCAGGAATCTGTATTTTATAATAACGTGCTTTCCCACATGATGCTTGTGCACATTTGAATAACCAGTGTTTTCATCTAGTATTTCAAAAGCCTAGGAGGTTCTAAAGCAGAGGAAGTTAATTTAATAGCCAGGAAATTTTAAGGGAGCTGGAATTGAGTAGGTGGTTGGATATTCAGCTAAAAAGGAAACAAAACAAACAAACAAACAAAAAAACAGAGAATGCAGCCTGAATTCTACCTAGATTGACCTTAAGAGTCAGTCTCAGGGGATAGCCAACATCTAATGTGGCAGGTACTTGTGAAATAGGTTTCAGAACTTACTTTGATCCCTGCTCCCAAACACGCACTCCCAACTTTATTGCCTCTTCTTCACAAAGACCTAAGGAAGAAACAAGAATGCAAGAACACAAGAATACAAGAATAAAAGAAGGTTTGTATTTCTAGGTAATTTAGTTTTGTCACATGTAAATTTAATAGGGTGACTAAACTGGTTACCCTTTTCTGTTTGGCTACCAGGAAACTTATTAGGAAACCATGGAACATCATTGCCAGATGCCTGGTTTATTAGAGTCTAATGTTTATCCTTATTTCTTGCTCATCCAATTATAAACACTATATTGCAATGTTTTAAAGGTGTTTAAATGCAACTCTAAGTGGGTTTTTTTGGTAATAATCATGCATATATGAAGAATTGAATGAAAAGTTAAATCCTCACCTGCTAACCTAGTTTGTACAATTGAATCTCTACTTAGGACTTAGTCTTGGCAAAGTGCATAATTCCCAAGTCTCAACTTAGATTATTATAAAGATATACGGATAACTTATGTAACTTAGGGGCAGTTCTATAGATGGACTCTTAGGAAGAATAGAACAATGATTCCAAACAAATCTGAACACTGGAATAACTCAGAAAAATTTAAAAATATCAATGCCAGTGTTCCATCTCCAGATTTTGCAATTTCATTATTCCATAGTATGATCTGGGTTTTAGAATTTTTAGAAGATTTCCTGGTGGCTCTAATGGACAGACAGATTTAGAAACCACTGAATTAGAAGCAGAACGTTGCAAGGCTTTAGGATCATTTCTCCTTATTCCATCAGTGGATTTCTACTTGAATTTTTCTGTCTGGACAGGAGTCTTTTCAGCTCCTTGGCTGAAATGTTGGAAAACATAGCCATACCCCAGCTCCCAACTTTTTGTGTTGTGGAAGCAATCACAAAGAGATTCCTAGTCCCAATTCAAAATTTCCAAAATCCAGAAGATTGGATTTTCCCATTGTGGATCTAATTATTACCCTATAGACAAATAAGTGCTAAGACTGTGAGCAGCGTAACTGTACAAACACCGATACTATTTGTCCAATGCCATAGATGGAAAAGGGGACTGTTTCCAGAGAAGGTAGGTTACTGTGAGCTGGCTGACGTGTACATTTTTATACAGGGGTCCTGCTAAGGCCTATGAAATCATCCTGTGGTTGAATGCTTTTCTTTTTCTTTAAATGTGGACTCCCCATCTATCTACTGGCATATTTCTAGATTAGAGTCACTATCAGTGAGAATTGAAATGATCAGAACAGGTATTTACTCAGTGCTTATTAAGGACTAGCAATGCAATAAACATTTTAAGTAGTCTTTGCTTTAAATCCTCACAAGATTCCTATGAAGTAACACTAGTATCTACATTGTATGGATGAGGAAACTGAGTCACGGAGTGGTTAATATCCTACCTGAAGACACACAAATTAAAAAACGGTGGCGCCAAGTTTTGAAAGAGGCCGGAGCTGCAGTTGTTAACTGTTACAGTGATGTGGAAACAAATGTTCTCCCCTCAGAGATAGCTCCAGGAAAATGCAACCACATTCTGGTGGTAACTGAGTTTCCCTAGTCATCACAGTCTGAAATGCCAATGAGAACCCAGACCAGAGCTTCCAAGCAGCAGGGCGTTGGATGAGATCTTTCAACCAGCCTAATAAGAGTGAATTGACTTACTCAATTTGAAACATCCAAGAGTGAAGAGGTTGTAGGTTCAAAATACTGGGGGCTTTATTTAAAGCAACTGAATAAATTCCTATCCCCATTCCCTACACTACCTCTTCTATACTCATTTTATAGAATAAGGGCCCAGAGGCTTAGCGAGGGGAAGTCACTTAACCACAGGCTTAGAGTAAGTGATTGGAAGATTCTTACACTTTAACAAAAAGTCACCATGAATTAAAGGCAGTTCTACTTGATAAATTACCTTGAGTACACATTTGGCACTGAGCTATAGAGATAGTTATTTGCCTAAAATTTAACAGAAGCAGGATTTGCCCCCTAGTTATTTGTGGGAGCAAATCGCCAAACAGCCTTGTGTAGCTAATGCCCATCCCTGGAAAAGTCCACATTCAGGTCCTGGGAATCTTTCCCACATTTGCTTGTTCAGCTGATACACTGTGTTTAGCTGTCTCTTGAAATGTTTGGTAATTAAATGCTAATTCATTGGTGTGCTTCTTCATTTACTTTATAGCTGTTTCCTTATAAATATTTTTATTGCTTTCGTTAATAATTAAAATTTATCACGCAGTTTCCAAAAACATTTCTTCACTGGAAATAAACAAGAAATACCAAGTAACTATTACCACTGTAGGATATAGAGTTGCTTTCATCTCTCTGTGCTTATGTCATCATATTTCTAAGATTTATTAGAAGAGCTCCCTATGTATCCATCATATCAGCCCCATATCCCTGCTTAGTAGGACCCTCTGGCTAGGGTCTTTGTGCTGTATCATCCTATGGTGGAAGGGTAAGTGAGCTGGCAAAACAGAAAGAGGAAGGGTGGGGGATAAATTTATCCTTTATCAGGAACCCACCCCCATGATTACTAAGTCACTCTCAGGATAACAGCATTAATCCACTTATGAGGGCAGAGTCCTCATGACCTAATTAGCTCTTAAAGGTCCTACTTCTTAATTATTGTCACAATGTCAATTAAATTTCAACGTGAGTTTTGGAGGGGACATTCAAACCATAGCAGCTGCCCAGCTAGAGACTCCATTTTCTGGGGAATTGCAGCTGACCTAGCTGCAAGCTATTTCCAGTTCAATGTAGGCAGAAGTTATGCGTGTGACTTCTGCCTCACTTGACTTAAATAAAGATAGTTGTTCTTGACTACATGCCTTTCCATTCCCACCAGCGGGAACATGGATGGGCCTGTGACCCAGCTCCAGATGCACAGACAAGGACAGCAACAATGAAGGAGCAAGAAGATACAAAGAACCTGGGTCCCTGTATGACTTCCTGGAATAGAGCCATTCCCAACCTGAAATGCTTACCTGATGATGTTACATGTGAGGGAAATAACTTCCATGTTCTCGATGACTTTTTATTTTGGGATCCCTTTCTTGCAGCAGCCAAACACTTACCTTTAATAGTGCACTCCTTCACACCTTATAAAAACATACTTTTACCTATTCGATTAACACTATTCTCACACAAGTGAAAGAAAGACATTTTTTATTTGTATCATTTTATAAGGACTAGAAAAATGAGGCTCATGGACATAAATTGATTTGCATGCACCTAGGTAGTGGTAAATCTGGAACTTGCAGTACTTCTGACACCAAGCCCAAAAGTGTCACTCAAATAGTATATAATCTCTGCTCTGGATAAGTTGCAGTGTACAGTGAAATTTGCAAAGCAAAATAAGAGCTTTCAGTCTCATGGAAGAGACTGAAATTATATTAATTATATAATTAGCAGTGGTACTGAGTAGAATGTGAGACAATTGTAAGAAATGCACATATAAAATTTCATGAGGGTTCAAAGGTGGAAGAGACTACTTTTTTAAAATAAATTTTACTTTTCAAAAGTTAATTGAGAACATTCAGGTAAAGTTCTATAGAGAAGATAGACTTTGAATCAAGTCTCAAATGATGGGTATTTACAGTGGGGTATGGAAAAATGTATTTCAGGCAAAGGGGAAACTATAAAGAAAGGCAAAAAGGCAATTCAATATATGTATGTTTTAATGTTGGTAGGTAGCCCCATGTCATTGGTCGCACTTGGAGTTGTAAACAGATTCAATTTTAAATCCTTCCCCATGGGATACTGGCCGTGTGACTTTGGGCAAGTTGCTTAACTTCCCTCATAGTCTTCATTTCTTTTTCTGTAAAATGGGAGCAAGAAAGCCCACCATAAAAAAAAAAAACCTGTAATAATATGCCTTCTGCCCATTGTTACTCCATTAGCATGGCTAAGCTATTCTTTTTTTTTTAATGTGAAATTTATGCTTTATTTTAATTTATAAAATTGTAGTAAAATACAAATAAAATTTACCATCTTAACAATTTTTACGTCTACAGTTCAGTGCCATTAGATATATGCACATTGTTGTACAACCAACACCACTATCTATCTCCAGAACTCTTTTCATCTTGCCAAACTGAAACTCTATAGCCATTAATCTATACTTTTAGATGACACTTAAAATAAACTATTTCTCTATTGTTGGACATCAAATTTGCTTTGAGTTATTTTGTTGTCATGACACACAATGCTATAATAAACATCCTTATTCATATAATTTTATTTATTATTGGTCCTATTTCTATTAGCTATATTCTCAGAAGTGGGGTTGCACAAGTAAATGGTACGTATATTATTGAATGTTAATATATACTGTCAGACTTGTTTCAAACATGCTGTAGCAATTACCCATTTTACCAACAATATGAAAAATTAGAGGAAACGGTCAACTGCTAGCAAAAGAATTACTCAATTTTATTCAAGGGAACAGTGGAAGAACAATTTCCATAGAACAGATTACAGAATGATTACATATATGCTATTAGAAATAGGCACAGGTGATTTTGTAGTTGAATACTCTTATATAACCTTTAAGAAAATACATGTAGGGCCAATGCTATTCAACCACAAAAATGCATATCAAACCATAAAAGTCTTCCTGAATCACTTTTATAAAATTATCTCTGAGAGAGAAATCTCATAAACTCAGCTCATCTTTTCAAACCGGACTAAATTTATAGATTGATGGTCAGTCTATTTACTGGTAGAAATTGGATATTTATTGACTCAATTAGTTATGTGTACGTGAGAATAGTGGGGGTAGGCATATTTCAGGAGCAGAGTCACCTGTTACTTCGTAAGGACTTAGAAAGGGACATGTGATGAAAGGTAATTAAAGGCTTCTGGTTTAGAATGTGAAAACAAAACAAAACATATTCCAGATACTGACCATTATATCTTAACCTTTTTTCCTTTTTTTTAAAATTTCATAATGTTATGGGGGTACAATGTTTTGGTTATATATATTGCCTATGCACTGAGCATGGCTATGCTATTCTAAGGCCTTTTTTTCCTCCAAACCCCGACGTGAGTGGCTGCTTGCCTGGGTGCAGATTTAAGATTGTCTATAAGGATGACATAGACACAGGATTCACTTGAAACAGGAAAGGACTCTAGGTTATTTTTCCTTGGATAAGAAAATGAGTTAATATGAATAAATAAATATGTAAGGTGGTCCGTTGAGCAAAGCTTCCTGTATCGTAAGTCTCATTTTTGAATTTTAATATGTAAATAAACCCACAGTTTCTTGCTTCATTCTTTATATCTTTTCAGAGTCTTTGCTTGCATTCATTATTAATATTATTATTATATCTGTTCCCTGACTAAACCCCAGAAAATATTTTCCCCATCCCTATACCATTGCATAACACACTCAAGTGTAAAGAGATCATATTTTTTCCTTTCCAAGTTGAGCTTGGAGAAGATTCAGCATTCCTCTTAATTTGCACGTCCAATGTTATGACCATTGTTTTTCCAGCTGCCCATTTCTTTTGTGTTAGTGTTGGAATCCTCTTTAGAAGAGCAGTCATTCAGGTAATGCCTTTGTTTCCTGTGATACATATAGCCAGGAGTGATGTCAAACAGTGGCCAGTTTGTGGTGGGTCTGGTACCAGATGGCCCATGTGCTTAAGCAGTCACAGGAGGAGAGGTGGAGTTGTTTGCAATTAACCGCAGCATCCGTAACAACCCATCTATTTTTTTTTTTTATCTGTTCTATGTCATTTCTGGTATATCTGCAGTATTTCTAGGAAATCATTCTTCCCACTGAGTGGACTGAAGGAACTTCAGGAGGGTTATTTATTTTATTTTATTTTGTTTGTTTTCCAGATTTCTTCTGCCATCATGGCTTTTAAATGAGTCAGTGAAAACAATGATGTCTAAATGCAATTTACTTGCACCTCTTGAGCTCTTCTTGGAAAAACTCATCAACATTCGTTCTTGAAATTTTTGATTCATGGATTTTTATTGAGAAAAATAAAGCACTTTCCTAAAATACAGTGCAAACAATTTCAAGGATGGCCATTGATCTCCTTTCGTAAAGGAACCTAACCCTATTTGTAGCCCTGCTCTGCCCCTACTGAGCTGTGCAACCTTGGTGAACTTTCTCTTTCCATCTTGAAACCAAATTGCGTTTACTGGCAAAATGAAGAAATTGAACTAGACGATTTCTAAGTCCTCTTTTAGCACTGTTATTCTATAAAGCAAGACAAGAAAAACTGTAAATACACAGAACCGGACAGGTGGCAAATAAACGCACTGTGGATTACAAAAGTTTAGGGAATTTAAATGATGTGCAGATTAGACTAGAACCCGGGTATCCAAATCTTCTCCTCCCCCCTCAGTGATGACAATCAGGTAATGCCTTGTGTCTTTTAGAGCAACGCTGGGATATTTCGAGAGTCTTTAGCACGGTGTTCAAAGAATTTTGCAATGCTTGTTTTTCACATTCTATTTTCTGTGTCATCTTTCATCACTATTGTCCCAATTGCTTGCATTCATGCCCCATCAGAATAGCATTATCATGCCTCAGTTCTGGTTTTTCACTCTTCTGTCTCTAAGACCCTGTTCATGCCAATCCTTTTGCCTATACCATCTTATCTGCCAGGTACCAGAGGTGAACATTTTATTCATTTTCTACATCCTCTGATCTTTGCAGATTTCTTACTCCCATCGTTTTTTCTGCATAGTTTGATCAGCAGAGAAGGTATTATCTGAGCTGGAGAGCTGGAGTCAAACTTGTGACAATAGAAAAGTCTTACAGAGATCTCAAGTTTGGTTGGGGCAGTTATATAGAGAGCAATAGCAGGATAGTTAAAATGACCAAAGGCTAGATAGGAAGTTAGAAGTCCAAGACAGAGTTTAGTATGGAATGTCAGTACTGATGAGGGCTCACCTAGAATTTATTTTTTAATGATAATAACATTACCATTTCTTGAGTGTCTCTTAGAGATAAGATAGCTAGCTTAACTCTCTGGAGCTGATGTGCTTGTTCGTATCCTATTCCTGTTCTTGCTAGCTGTGTGACATTTGACAAGTTACTTAACCTTTTGGTGTCTCATTTATTTTTGCTTTTGGTTTTGTTTTGTTTTGTTTTGTTTTTATAAATGGGAATAACAAAACATACCTCATAAGGTTGTTGTAAGCAAAAAAAAAATAAGCTGGGATGAAGCAACACTTTGTCCTTGACTCCGTGGTCTTCAAAAATGACAACAAGTGTCTGGAACATATAAAGTGCTCAATTAATCATCATCATCACATTGTTATTATTATTGTTATTATTCTGTATATCAACTTCATGAGATGAGAATATTTATTATCTATATTTTACAATGAAATATATGTAGTTGTTTACTATGCTTTTTATTTTCAGTGAATATGTCATATGTTTGAGCGTGGTAAAGATGAAGAGGTTTAGATACATATTTGTGGAAAGGGAAAGTTAGAGAACCCAAGCTTGATCCTTTGTTTCCTGCTCTTTTTCCAGCAAATCGTAGAAAGGGACAGGACACTATAGCATTCCAGAAAATAAGACCCCAAGATGACCCCACCCAGTCCAGCTCTGGCCATCCTTCCTGCAGTGGGCCTGTGTGATTCACTTCCCCTACACTTCGAGCTGAAACCAGCTTCCCAGGTCAGAAGCATGGGACTCAACCCTCCCACTTAGCACTGGGGTTCTTTTCCTGCTGATCAATGCTGACCTTCTGTTTTGAAGTTTAAAAGCCTCCAAAGCCTCCTTGGACATCAAATAGCTCTTGCCAAATGCCTTTTGGGCAATTTAAATGCAAATGAAGTGGCAATATTTGGGCTGTTTCCAGATAACTTGCATGTATTTTCCCAATCAAAAGGAGAAGCTGGGCTGGAGCAACCCTGGACTGTGTGGTGTCAAATTAAAATTGCACTGGGCGCTTGTTAAGACTGGAAATACAGATTTTACTCAGGCTACTGTAATAGGTGAGAAAGACTTCAGTACAGAGCTGAGCTCAACTCCCCTGAAACAAAAGGCAGGATGTTTTTTAGCACTGAAGCTCGCTAGTGGAAAATTACTGAAGAGACTCATGGTCAAGGTGATCAGGACATCTATGTTTGCTAATGCCCCTCTCTAACTTAGGCTCGTACCCTCCCACCAAAACTGGGACGTAGGGATGCTATCTTCCTTGTTTACATGTCTTGATTACATGTTTCCCCAGTTCTTAAGGAAGCCATCCCTGGGTTATAAGTTGTCAAGAGGCTGGAAAACATTTACATAAAGTAGCAGAGAAAGAATTTATAATTACAAATTTTCTAAATTAAATGTTTTTTAAAAAGTGAGGTCAGGGGCCTATAGTCAGGAAGAAACCTGCCTAAATTTAATCAAACTGAGGGGAACATTAAAACAATCTTGGTCAGTGGTCTTCAAAATGTTTACAAAAAAATAATTCCAGACGCTGGACACTCATAATCTGAATATAGCTTGCTTGGGTTTCAGAACAAGTAGAGGTAAGTATTTTCACCTGAGAAAAAGTTATATCAAAGACATATAGCCAGAAAGAGATATATGTCTGGAGGAAAAGAAGAAATCAGATTTTTAGTTCTGTCTTTGTTATTAATTACTTGGATGAACTTGGGAAATTCCATTCATATTTCTGGGCCTCAGTTTCCTCATCTGTAAAATGCGGTAGCTGACCTCTATGAGGCTATAAAGACCATTTCAGATCTCTTATTTTCTATGATCATATGACTCTATGCAACTCTGGTGAGGAGAAAAGCACCTAAGGGAAGGTAGCTGCATTACTTTTAGGGATGAGCCTCTTTTTGAAAACTCCTAACTAGACCTAATGAAAGGTTGTGAAAGGGAAAAATTGGTTATCTCCTGACTGGAAGAGGCTGACACCAAGGGAACCAAATTCCTCTGAGTATAAAAGTAACAGGGAAATTGTTCCTCTTTTTTTCTTGGAAAAATATATTGGGGTCCAGAAATTTGGTGAAAGTGACAATAACGTTAGTGCTAATAATCTTCTGGTACTTTTGAAAATGTTCCAGGCAGTAAGTGTTTTACCTATATGAACTCATTTAATGTTTAGCACAATTCCTTGTGGTGGGTATTATTATCTCCATTTTAAAGATGAAAAAATTTGTCCAAGGTCTCACAGCTAGAAAGGGACGACCTTGCACTACAACCCCAGGTAGGCTGAGTCCAGGTGGTGTGGAAAAGACCTCAAGGACAGATCACAGAGACAGAAGCTAGTAAGAGACTCCTGTGGAAAGGGTGGAGAATGAGCTGTTCATTCATTCTGGCTGTACCGCTTTCTGATGTCCAGTTTTAACTTGCTCTCTCTTGGTGTTTTCTTTTCCCTTCATTGTCCCCAAACTTTCAGGAAAAAAAAAGTAGGTGCCCCCCAAAGGCATTGGGCAGAGGTGTTTGGGGCATGAAGCGTTGGAGGTAAGGCTTAGCACAGACTGAAACTGAATCGCAACGTAAGAAGAATGAAGTTGAGGGAGGGAAGAGGCCACACAGATGAGGGCAGAGGGTGGAGGGTTGGTGTGAAGAAGTGGGAGCCAGAAGACATCCAGGCCAGATAAAGAAAAAGTAAGGAGAAAAAGTTTAGACTGGAAGATGACAGGAAGCCCACAGGACTATATAAACACCACCACCACTCAGGAAATACTTAGAATTATGAGAGTAATCCTGAGCCCGAGAGATCATATGGGGTGGAGTCCACCTCATCCACCCTTGGAAAGAACAGGTGATCTCAAGCTGCTATTGGATTTAGGAATATTTGCATTATAGGCAACCTGTGGAACCATATTACAAAATCACCTTCCTGAATACTCCCCAATCTTCAAAGATCAGTTCTCTGTTGTTCATCATGGAGTTTTTCTTATCTTTCCACTCAACATTGATTTCTGCCTTCTTTGAACTCCAAGAAGCACTTAGAGGCTAAACTGCTCGATCTAGCACTTGCTCTAATTTTTCACTGTAAATTAACTGCTTTATGTAAGGCAGTTATTCTCCCAGCCTGAAACACAGAATTTGTCTTGATCGCATTCTCCTTTTTTGAGATGTCTAGCACTGGCCTGGGCTGATGATCATTTTATCAAATCTACTTGCTCATGCATTTATCTAACATTTTTACACTTAGAATTCTCATAGAACTTTACAGAAGGTTTTCATAAACTGTGCTGATGGATTGGATGCTTCCTACCTATCTGCCCATTCTACCCTTAAATCCAATAAAGATTTTGAGGTACGTTTTTGCTCATGTGTGGCAAACTCAAAATCATGTCTCTCTCTCAGAGATATATACACACACACTCTCTCTCTCTCACATACAAACATACACACACACACACACACACACACACACATTACAGTTTAAATTTGTCTCTCAACATTTATGTGTTGGAAGCATTATCCGCAATGCAACAGTGTCAGGAGGTGGGACCTTTAAAAGGTGATTAGTCATGAAGGCTCTGCCTTCATAAATGGATTAATTTCATTATCACAGGAGTGGGTTAGTTATGGGATTGGGTCCCTTATAAAAGGATGAGTCTTAGCACACTTCTCATGTCCTTCTACCTTTCATCATGGAAGGACCAAGCAAGAAGGCTCTTGCCAGATGCAAGCCCCTTGATCTTGGACTTCACAGTCTCTGGAACTGTAAAATATAAATCTGTGTTCTTTATAAATTACCCATTTTCAGGTATTCTGTTTTAGTAGCACAACAAACTAAGACTATATGTGTATATACACACACACACACACAAATATGCAAGATATAGGTTATCTAGGATGTGTTTAATGTCAAGAGCATGGATATAAGAACATGTCCTGATGGTAGATCTGTCGGCATTTTGAAGTTGAGCACAAGGGAAACATGGAAACACAATCCTTTTTCTATGCAAAGTGTGCTTTGGTTTTGCATAATGCATTGTGCTTCAGGTGCCAAGTTCCAGACACAAGGAGAATTAATGGAGTAGCATCAGTAAAGGGCTTTAGACTCCGCAGAGGAAGTTCCCCAGCCTCATTAAAGGTAATATTATTCCAGTTATAGAGTTTAGTTAAAAACAACAAAATAATGTTTTCCTGTCTTTATTGCTGATTTCTCCAGGCTTGGCAAAGAAGGCTGTGCTCTGCATTCACAGGCCCTATCACATTTGTAGGTGACAAAACTGCATTTCAGAATGGCCTGCACCTAGGAGTGTGGATAGTAGAGATACCCAGGCAAATGTATTTTCTGAATATTTTTGTGCATATAGCTCTTGTCACTCTGCACTTTATTTCCTATGAACATGTTTGTATCTCTGATTGCATTGTCAATACCTTTGGGGCAAGAGACATTACAGTCTTGTTCACCAATTTGTTCATAGGGACTAGCACAATGTCTGGCACTTAGTGAGAGTGTCATAAATAAATCATGAGTGAATGAATGAATGAACACTTAATAAAAATTAGTAAATTAGTACTGAAAGATTAAAGGAATCCAGAGATACTAAGCAACCTCTGTATTCTGATGGAGGGAGTCTATGAACTTACAGAAAAGGTTTTTAGAATGTTAGTTGAGTTATTCCACCTTCCACTCTAAGCAGCCTATGCTTACTACAATGCACTTATTTCAAAGGAGGGCATGGCACCTCAGCCTGGGAAGCCTCTGAGACCTGGCTTCTGCCTTTTTGTTTTCATCTACTACCACTCTCTCCTCCTAGGTTTACTCTGTTCCAGTCACTATGATCTGTTTGCATTTCTCAAACATACCAAGCCCTCTTCCACCTCAGGACCTTTGTACTTGCTGTGTCCTCTGTTTGGGGAGTTCATTTCAAGATGCTCTTTCTTTCATTGAGTCGGTTGCATAGGTCAGAAGGCACTATGACAGAGAGGCCCTCGGGACCACTTTAGCTTTACCTGTTACTTACAAACATAGTACTCTGTGTTTCCACCATTCTACTTAAGGCACCAAAACTGCAGGGACTAGATCTGTTGTGTTCACCATAGCATCCCCACTTCTCAGTAGTGTGCCTGACACTTGTTGGATGAGTCTATTAATTTAAGATGTTATATTCTGAGTACAAAGTTCTTGGCTTGCTTATGCTATATGACTGTACATTTGCCCAGTATATGCACACATTTCCAAAATAAGGAGATTCAACTTGGCAGAGAGCATGACTGAAGTTGCTTTATGTATGGTGCATTATTATTCAACTGCATTTCCCCTGGTGAAAAGGTGGCAGGCTGTTCCTCTGTGACAGATGTGCTTGCTTTGGTTGAGTCACCACCACAAGGTACATTATCAGTTTTACTAATGTTTGCTCTTTTATACTCTAACAGGTAGTGTTATTCATCCAGTCCATATAAGTCAGGAGCCTGACGCATACATAAATCTACACTGTGGGATGGTGTACACACAAAATTTTCTCCAATGGGAGAAAAATGTGGAAAACATGGCTATTGCATGCATGGATAATATGTGCAAACATAAACAAAGATAAAATTAACTTATGTATCCAAGGGCACACAGACACTTTTATTCTTAATCATCTAATTTCATAGCATCATAGATCCAAAAGGTTGGAGTGGATCTTTTATTAGTGGGTGATAAATACTAGTTTGCCAATCTGTGCTAGACTTGGCATACTTGAGTCATCTGGTGATAGTTTTCACATACAGATTCCTGTATATGTTTGAAACTTAGATATTATTTTTCAGGGGAAATGGGATGGAGCCTGGGCATCTGCAGTTTAATTTCCAGAAGATCTGCAGCAGTGGATTCGAATATGCAGCCAGGTTTGGGAATCCCTGTTTTACACCACGTATATATAAAATGGGCAGAACAGCCGTGTTTTCATTTCACACGCCAACTCTGATCAATTGAAGTGGTTTCTTAGGCTCTATGTTTGGAAAGATTCCGAGGCAGCATCATGAATAACGCCATGATTGATAACTGATGTCTTTAATGAGCTTCCATGGGTGGTTAGCAGTGTGTGTGGCAAGTATTTGATGACCCCAATGTTGTCCAACTGCATAACTTCAGTGCCCTTTACAATGTCTCTATACTGATTCTTGGAACATTTCCAGTGAAAAGAAAGTTATAGTGCTCTAAAGGCAACATATCCAATATCCCCATGGCTCTTTCTATTTGAAATAAAATTCCCTTTCTCACGATTTCATTCAGATCAAAATTTTATTTCTCAGGGCCAGGCAATACAAGTCTGCACCTCTAGCCACGATGATTCTTCAGCTGTTGTAAGGCTGTGATCAGACTACCACAGCCCGAGTCTAATCTACTCGGGGACAAACAGTCCTCATTCTTTTTACGACGAGTCATTGACCCCCTTTTTGTGGTGGTCATTTTCCTCTAGACATGCTTCAGTTAGATAATGCCCTGCGACAAGTGCACTGCCCAAAATTTGACATGATTCCCCAGCTCTGGCCTAATAACCACCACCCACAGTTCATTAATTAGCTAATTCATGATTTAATTACTGTTAGCTTTTTTGGCAGAGAGTATTGCTGACTCAAATTCAGCTTACTTTTGACAAGATTTATTATATTTAATTTATTTTACATATGATTTGCTGTCATCCCTTTTTCTTACTTCTGCATCTGAGTATTACCATATCAAAACATAAATCCTACATTTTTTTCCTCTTTAAATTTCATCTTTCTACAGTAGGTCATTCTATACAGCTCAAGGATATTCAGTATATGGATAAAGCCCTCAGAATGTGAAGTTAAGCGGAACTGAGCTTAAACTACTACTTTGCTTCTAAGTAGTCAGAGGACTAGAGAACATTTTTTGAAATCTTTACATTTAAATTTTTTCTTATTTGTAAAATGTGAAAAAATAATCTGCTTTCTAGGGTTGTTGGGATATAATATTCCCAAAGCGCTAGTCTGGGATATTGTTAAGAATTAAAGAAGTGGTGATTATTATTATTCGCTTTTCTTGTCATCCCACTCATTTGGTGATTCTTAAAGCTATCTAGTGCGTGTAATGCCAAGAATATGACTTCATTTACACTTTCCTGAATTCATCAGTACAGTGAAAATGTATTAATTGTCTACTTTATGCCAGACACTCTGCTAAACACAGGGGATGCATTGATGAATAGGACAGACAAAATTCCTACAATTGTGGAACTCACAGTTCAATGGGGAAGGATATGATGAAATAAATAATTATAATCATGTGCACTAAAGGCTATGATAAAAACAAATAGGATTTTATGAGAGACTTATATATCTCCACTCATGTCATTTGTTAGAATAAAACATGTATTGGAATAGGATATATGATATCCCCTATCTCTATCCTGAATATTTCCCTAAGTCTCCAAAGACCTAGGACATTAATGTCTACATCCATGTTTGAAAGACCAGCACAAACATCTGCTGCATAGGAAATACTTATAGCCTTCCTGGATGGTAAGCCTCATGAAGATAAGTTGTCTCCTTCATTCTTTGCTGTATTTCTAGTACCAATTACAGTGAATGGCATGCAACAGGTCCTCAGTAAATATTTGTTGAATGAATACATCCAGCCATGCGTTTCAAGCTCATGAAAGCATGAAAATGGTCATTCACTGACCTAAAGGTCATTCTGAAAGAACCATATTAAATAAGAAAGAGTCAGCCTTGTTCGCTTTGCCTGACCCATTCAGTCCTACTTCAATATCCTTTAATCCCTGTGAATAATAATGAAAGAGTGAACACTGAGATATAACAGTTTAAATTTTTTAGTTTGAAGCAATCTCTACTCTGGATTTTTAAAGTAAAATGGGCAAAATGTGTGTTTGTCCGTGTGTGTGTGTTTAATCAGACTCTCTATTTGGGCAGTGGTGAAAGATACCCTCTGCAGGTCTCTTGGGCCATAACACCTTTCTGTTAAATGAGGCCATCACACACAGGAAGCACAGCATAAATGCTGTGCTGCCAGCTGAGCTGCAGTGAAGTGCAATGAAAAGTAGTTTTGCTCATTATTATCTGATTCTCCATCTGTTTGGGTGGTTCTTTATATCTCTCCATCACTGTACTTACTTTGCTGGCTCTAATGAATAGGTGAGTAGATTAAATTCCCTGACACAGACAAAGAAACATAGCCGAACTTGTGTTTCTCCAGAGTTCACCAGGCAGGCTACTCCAGAGACTGAAAGAAACTGAGGGATTCAGGATCAAAGTCCCATGAACTTACTAAGGGTGCTCACCTGTGAATATTTAATTATTCAAATTTTGAGGTCTAATTATTAAATGAGCATTGTCCTATAAGGGACACTAAAGGCAAATATCCAAAATAGGGGCACTGTTTTTACAGTTTCTGAAAATCTCATGTGTAGCTTGGTCCAGTTATATCTAGGGATAGGGAGTGTGGATGTCAGCAGGGAAAAGATCTGACCCTGGGATTGAACTCAGCTAATGTGGAAGACAGTCAGTATATCTGGTTAACAAAATATCTAGGGAGACAAGTAAACCAAACATTTCACTTAGTTGCCAAACAAAATTGTGACTCTAGGTCAACTAAAGGAGGTACCATTTGCTGATACAGCACAAAGAAGGGATGTCTCAGAGAAGCAAAGTCCATATAATCAACAAGATAGCTATACAGTTTCATCGACATAAATTAGCAGATTATAGGACTCATAGAGAGCTGTAGTCTTGGGCACAGGAGACATGGAAATGGATAAGAGTCAGAGTGCTGATTCAGTAAGGTTACTAAAAAGACAAATGAGACTTAGAGAATGTTTCTGTGCAAATATCCAAGACAATTCAGTCTTAAGTTACAGGCTTATTTTTAACTTAAAAAAAAAACAGGACTTCCATAAACCTGACAAGTGGCTAATTACTCAGAATGCTTCTAACTCCTGATATGAATCATTATTTTTAACATGCTATGCAAAGTTGATATGTAAAACACATTTGAGTACAATGGGGTTAAACAATAATTTTTTAGTTTTTTCATTTTTGTAGTTCTTATTCCGGTGTAAGACTTACTTTTTCATTTAGAACATCATCTTCCTCAATAGAACAATTGCGGGTGTCTTGCTCATTTTCCAGCTAAGCTCTTGGAATTTTGTAGGTCAGTCCTCAAAAGGTTATCCCAAGGGCAAAGGTAAAACTAATTAGAATAAAATTCCTAATTGTTTACTTCCACTTAAATTAGGATGGTTCAACTTTTATGTGTTTAATATGTTAGTTTCTATGGAAAATCTGATTAATTTTTTTGATATTGGTGAAAGTTTGAAAATCATTGAACTAAAAATGTCAATGACCCCCCTCCTGCTCTGTTTAAGATTGCCACTGAAATACTAAGTGTGAAATATAGTTTTTAATCTTTTACAATAATAAATTAAAATATTATATTACTTCATTGGCATTCCTAGAATCACAATTTATGTTGAACATTTTATCATATGCATTTGAGTTTGTATTTATTCTCCATTGAATTTTCTTGTCATGTTCCCTATTTTTTATTCAGTTGTTCTATGTGTTCATATTGATTCATAAAAGCTCTTTATATATGAAAGAGGAAAATAAAAAATAAAGAGAAATTTTTGCAAAGCGTAATTTCAGTGGTCACCTAGGTATCTTCAGGTACAGTTAATGTGATAGGTAATAGAGAAGAGAATTAAGAAACAGATCCAGGCTCAAGTGGCAGTTCTAGAATTTCTATATATAATAATAATAGGTAATGTTTACATGAAGCTTGCTTACTATATGTCAAATGGCATTCAAAGCCCCTAATATATATTAACTAATATAATCATCATAACATTCATACATAGTAGATATTATTATTTCTTGATTCACAAATAAGAGAAGAGAGGCACAGAAAGATTAAATATCTTGCCTAAAGTTACATGATTAATAAGATGCAGAGCTTGTGATTTCATCCCCTGCAGGCTGCCTTTAGAAGACATGCTTATGTTACTATGTTATCCTGCCTTGAGTCTCCACTTCGGGAGCAGGAAATTTGTCCTGTACCCGCAGCAATATAAATTCTCATTCACTTTTCTCTTTCTTGTGCACATTATTCATTTATTCATCCATTCATTTGTCAACCATATATTCAATATTTGCTATGTACTGCAACATCACTTGGATCCCTTTCCTCACTTCTTGATGTTTATTTAAATACAATTTCATTAAAAAATTTAATTTCAATGAAACCCATTGTATCTCACCGTTATAATTCCCTAAGAGAGATGCAAAGCATTAAGTGATCCAAATTGCTACGTACCCACATCCTCCGTAGATTTACTCCCTCACGAACAAATGGGAACCAGCTTTTATGAAACTCAAATGTTTATTGTAATCCAAGGCTACTCTTCTAGAGTTTTCTGCTCACGGTTCTCACAGACTCATCTACTAATCTGAATGCCCTTGGAAATCATACAGGCCTAATGAAAACAAATATATTCCTTTCAGTTTCTTGGAATGAAAGAGTAGTCCTTATTTGAAACAATGAAATGGCATTTGGAGAATGGGTACCTCAAAATATGACTACTCAATCTTCTTTCTTAAAGTTAACTTCACAAAAGAGTAGTTTGTGTCCTCAGAGAAATCAATTAATTTACCTTCTTTAATATGGGTGTCCTTCTGGCTTTCGTATGGGGTGCTATCCCATTTTATTATTATAGTAAACCAAAAATATCATTCCAAGCATTCTCTTGGCAGGGAGCAATAAAAAAAGGCAGCCTCCTGTATTAGATAAAATCTTTCATTATATGTGACCAAAATGCCATGTATTTTGCAATGGTGAAATGTATTTGTACATTTTACACGTGTGATGTGAATCATTTTAAAAGCCATAATCACAACACAGCAGATGCTAATAAATTCTCAATCTGTTAGGCATTGTTTTCCAGAGAATGAATTTGATTTGTGATACAAATGTTACGTGGGTGATTGTGGTTAGCCATGGAGATTATGGGAGGTCTCGTGTGCTAACCTCTGGTGTGTTTTACTATCTGACAATGTTTGCAGAAAATCCACTTCCTAGGGTACTGTGCTTCGTTGCAATGGGCTCATTCACCTGTTTTGAGCCCTTTTAGGACTCTTTTTCCAGCTTTATGATAGTTGTTGGGCCTATTTATCAGAAATCTGAATCCTCTGAAGGACATCAAACAATCAGGGTCTTAGTCCTGAACTATCTGCTTTTCTCTCCATTGCTTCATTCTTAGCAGTGGACTCTTGGCTAATTCCTATATTACTCCTTCTTATAGCTCTGTCAGTACTGGTAGCTAATCAGTTAATTCCTGCTATTCACTTTTGGCTCTGATCTCTGGACCTTGACGTTGGCTCGCATACTGGTATTGAGCTATAATTTGGCACATCCCAGTACACTCCTCTTTACGTACTTGGAATACAGCCTCGGTTTGAAAGAGGGCCCGTGAAGAGTCCTTCAGTACCAAAGGTCTACAACCGGAAATAGGTGACTAAAGGTGCCTTTGGGATGTTTGATTCTGGGGAGAGCAAGCCCAAGGCAGAAACTAACAGAAGGCTGTGAATAAATTCAGAATCCAGAATCCATGTGCTTACTAGAGTATAGAGGGGGACCCAGAAGCTGTAAGTAAAGTAACATGGGTCGAACAGAATGCAGTGTAGCAAAAATCACAAAATTGGAAAAGTAAAATAATACAACATCCTAAGTGGTTATCAAAAGAACTTTGCTTGGAGACTTAATGTAGCACCAATAAATTTGTATCTCTTCTCTATATGGCACAGTTGTCATCCTAAGAAGGTCTTAATTGCACCAATTGATGTCTGACGGTGGGTTCCCTCTAATGGTGAGAAAACAACTTTTGAAAATGGAAGGCATAGAGAGAGATTCTTTTTTAAGTAAGGTACATTTCCTGAGGGGCATTGTATATTTCCCGTGTGTGTGGGTTCGTAATTTTGGAAAACACATAAACAAAAACCAACTGCCTTAATATCTCTAACAATCTTCAATTTTTACATATTCTCCCCCAAAATTAATATATGCTCATACATATTTGAACAACTTAAAATTCATTTTCTTATAATATTATGCATTAAACATATATTCCATATTGCAAGGCAAATTTTATGATATAATTCTTCAAGTTTGCACCACATTTCATTAATGTTTTATAAGTTAATTAACAATTCTCCACTTAGGAGATATTCATATCATATTAATATTTCCTTTATTGTAAACAATGACACAATGAACATCTTTCAGCAAATGCAGAGTGCAAATACTTGACTCTTTTTGATACTGTGCCCCAAAGTGTATTTCTAACCGTCCATAGTCATGGTTTTATAGTTTTAAATTTATTGTGTAAATTTTTTTTCCCAAAGGAATATAAAAATTACACTGGTGCCAGAATTCTGTATGTACCAATTTCACTGTAACCTCTATAGCACTATATATATAATTGTATATGTTATATTATAATTTAATTTAATAGCCAAACCACAAGGCATCCCATACCTAAGTCTTAAGATGCAAGAGCTTTACAATAAAATGTGGTGTTATAGTTGGATAGATTTCTGGAGATAGTTAGCCCAATTCTCTTATTTTATAGCTCAAGAAACAGAGTCCTAGAGAAGGCTAGTGATTTATTCAAGGTTATAGAGTGCATTATTATTGGAGCAGGGAATTAAATCCCAGTCACCTGACTCCTTGTTCAGTTGTCTGTTACATCACCACAGAGTCCCCTGGGCTTCTTGTGGGTAAGATCACTTGCATACTAATCCAAGTATGTACCAATAAGAGCAGTGCTTATTAGTGTTTTATTTATTATTATTACTGTAAAGCACATATCTTCATGTTTACATTTATTTATATCAATTGAAAACATATTGTCCTTTTTAAAATGATATTTAGACACTGTGGTGGATGTTAATGTCTTTAATTGCGTGTTTGTTTTGGCTGTTTAGAAAGTTTTCCTTCTGCTAGTTCCCCGATATTCTTTGGCAACAATTTTTTCTCCATCATCATATTTTTGGGGTAGGAGAGTGTGGTAGGCAGAAATATTATGTTACCTTACATGACAATAGGGATTTTGCAGATGTAGTTAAGGTATTAATTCACTGATGTAAAATAGGGGGAGATGAGGTGGGCCTAATCTAACCACACGAGCCCTTTAAAAGCTGCCTTCTGCTGCCTTCTCCCACTGGTAGCAGAAATGGCAGTCAAAGAGATTGACACTGAATCTGGCTTGAAAATGCTAGAGAAAACATGTTAGGACTGGAGAGTGGCCTTCAAGAGCTAAAAGCGAGCCCCATCTGAAAGCCAGCAAAGAAGTGGTGCCTTCAGTCCTCTAACTCCAGGGAATAGGATTCTGTGGACAACCTGATGAGCTTGGAAGCAGGTTCTTTCCCAGAGCCTCCAGATAAGGGCCCAACCTGGAAACAGCTTGATTTTGACCTTCAGAGACCCTGGGCAGAAAACGTAGTAAGCTCACTGAGACTTCTGACCTGCAGGGCTGGGAGTTAATAAGTGGGTGTTGTTTTAAGACTTTAAGTCTGTAGTAATTTTTTATGCAGCAATAGAAAATTAACACAGGGGATAATTCAGGATGACTATCTTCCCCTACAGAAGCCAAAAAGGCTAGACAGCCTTTTCCTTACCCCATAGACATAGTAGCAGGCATATTATCTAAACTCAGCCAACCAGACATTCCTTCCTGGGATTTTGTACATGACTCTAGGATGATAGAAAGAGTTAGAAGCCAGGAATTATAGATGCAATGTTCTCACCAGACTATTCCTGATACTGGACCACTGCAGTATCCCTGCTTGCTAGCTATCTGAAGCAGGTTTTGTTCCTGAATTCTAAACCTAGACCTCCAAATATCTGTGAAAGTAGTAAATTCCTTGATAAAATTCCCAGTAATTCTATTTTGCTTAGATTGTTCTGATTTCTTTACTGTTGCCTATAAGAAATAACCCTACTGATAGAAGTACTAAATAAAATATAAGCCAATTATTTTCTAGATCTTTCAGTCACATCCAGTAACCAAACCAGTTTCTTTTCGACCTCATTTGCTTAATGGAATTTTCCATGGCCTCATAGTGTCAGCACAAATCTTTGTCAGCCTCTTCTGCACAGTTTCTACCCATTAATTTCTGGGGCCAATATCTGATGATCCAAGGCGTGGAGAGATGAGAATCTGTTCTAATGGTGTGTTGGGAATGTAGGTATGATTATTTAGTCAATATTTATTATTTTGTTCAATAGGTAGCATCTGAGAAGGGTATCCCTTTTATTTTGAGGAATCAGCTCCTATCTCAACAATATATAACAGTTCTGCCTCAGCTGCCAATCTCAGAATCTGTGTCCTAGTCACACTGCAGACATGTGACCAAGCATGAACCAATCATACAACTCAATTCTCTAGTGATAGGATTTGATCCAAAAATGGGCACACAACCCAGTATGGGCCAGTCAGAAACATTCCCCAGGAATCTTCCAGTAGACCTGGTGGTAATAGCCCTTTTACCTCTCTGGTCATGTGGCTTTAGAACTATAAGCCCACAATTACTTGCACTCTTGTATCTCATATCGTGGGCAAAGGAAAGCAGAAAGAGAATCTATGAAAGCAAGCAGTCATCAGAGGCAAGGGTATAGAGAATCCTGCTGACATTCACCGTCCTAAGTCTCATTATCCTTCAGGGCAGCTGAATCTCTGATCGTCTCTTAGTTTGATTACATGAATGGATCTATTTCCAATTAGGTTTAAGTTTGTCAGGTTAGATTCTCATGACTTGTTAGATTCTTGCGAATACAAATCACTGCCTATGATATCAGCCCCGTCATCAAGAACGCTGGAGGACACAGGGCCTTGAATATGTTTTCAAACATCAGTTTGTGGAATACTTACCTAATCCTGCACTCTGTCAGGATGGTTTATATAAATAAATTTTCTAAATTAAACTTTGTGTTTTAATTGTGGATTTATATGCAGTTGTAAGAAATAATACAGAGAGATCTAGTACACCCTTTACACAGTTTCCGCAAATGGTAACACCTTGCACTAAAGTACAGTATCACAGCCAGGATATTGACAATGGTACAGTCAAGATGCAGAGTAGTCGACACAATCTGTCCTGTAATTCCATAATTTTGTTATATCAGGAATGTTATGGAAATGGAAACATATAATATGTCACCTTTATAGATTGGCTTTTTTCACTCAGCATAATCCTCTCAAGATGCATCCAACTTGTTCCATATATTCATTGTTATTTCCTTTTTATTGCTAAGTAGTATTTTATGGTATGGATGTACCTTATTTTTTTAAACCATTCACCCATTGTCGTTTCCAGTTTTTTAGGCTATAAGAATAAAGTTACTGTGAATATTTGTGTATTGATTATTATGGGAGCATACATTTTCTTTTCTCTAGGAAAAAAGCCCAGGAGTGCAATTCTTGTGTCACATGTTTAGTTTTTTAAGAAACTTCTGGTTTTACAGGTCACTTATCCTATTTTATGGTATGTAAAATAGTTATACCATTTTACATTGCCACTAGCAATATATGAATGATCCAGTTTCTCTGCAAGCTAACTGGCATTTGATGTCGTCACTAGTTTTGTTTTCTTGTTTGAACTATTCTGATATGGTACAGAGATAACTCATTGTGATTTAAATTTGCATTTCCCTAATGGCTAATCTTTTGCAGATTTTTAAATTGTATTCTTTTTTTAACTTTCGAGTTTTGAGAGTGTTAAAATTATATTCTAGGTACTAGTTCTATGCCATCAGATATATAGTTTGTAGATATTTTATTTCAGTCTGTAGATTGTCTTTATATTCTCTTCAAATGGGCCTTAACAAAATATGAGTTTTTTTTAAAATTTTGATGAGGTCCAATTTTTATCTATTTTTATATTAAGAATTATGATTTTGATATCAAGCATAAGAACTCTACACTTAGCCTTAGATCCTGAAGACTTGCCCTTGCTTTTTTCCCCTAATATTTTGTGTTTTGTGTTTAAATAAGTATTGATTTTGAGTTAATTTTTGTATAAGGTTTAAGACTTCAGTCAAGCTGCTTCTGCTGCTGCTGTGGCTTCTTCTTCCTCCTCGTCTTCCATCTCCATTTTCTTCTGAGTATGGATTTCCAATTGCTGTAATATAATTTGTTAAAATGATTACCTTTGCTCCATTACATTTTTTTTTTGTCAAAAAAACAGTTGAACATATTGTTATGGGTCTATGTCTGGAGTCTATGTTCTGTTCCATAGATTCTGTATCTATCTTTTTATCAGTATGACATGTCTTGATTGTAGCTCTATGTTAGTTCTTAGTATCAAGTAGAGTGTTTCCATACAGTTTACTTATTTGCAATATTGTTTTAGCCACTCTAGGCCTTTTGCTTTCCATATAAATTTTAGAATGAGCTTGTGAAGGTCTACAAAAAAAACTTGCTGGAACTTTGATAATAACTATATTAAACCTATAAATCATTTTGTGATTGCCAATTTATAGATTGACATCTTTACTATATTGAATTTTCTAATCCATAAACATGGTATGCCTCTCCACTTATTTAGATATTCTTTGATTTCTTTCATCAGCATTTTGTAACTTTTACCATACAAATCATGAATATATTTTAAGTCTAACAGTAAAGTTAAATTTCACTAAGTTTAAGCCTAAACATTGTATCTTTGGCATAAGTCCAAATATTGTGTTTTTTATTTTGGTTTCCCTGTGTTCATTGTTAGTATATACAAACATGACCTCTTGATTTGTTTTGTGTGATGCTATTGTATTCTATGACTATGCTGAACTCAATTATTAAATCTAGGTGTTTTTGGTAGATTCCTTGGGCTTTTCAACATAGACAATCATCTGCAAATAAGGAAAATTATTTCTTTCTTTCAAATATATAGATCTTTTATTTCATCTTTGTACCTTATTGCAGGGGATAGAATTCCCAGTGGTATGTTGAACAAGAGTGACAAGAGTTGACACCCTCCCCTTGTTCCCAGTCTTAAAAGGAAAGCACTTAATCTTTCACCATTGTATATGACATTAGCTATGGGATTTTTGCAGATACTCTTTGTCAAATTGAAATCATTCCCTTTTATTTTTAGCTAAGAAGTTTGTTTTGTATATTTGTTTGTTCATTTGTTTTAAATCATGAATGGATATTGGCAAAAATGGATTTATTTTTAGCACGGTTTCTAAGTTTCTTGCTGAAACTAGAAACTTTCCCTGAGCTTCAGGGACACTAATCTCTCCTCTTAATCTCTGCTGTCCCATTTTCCTGAACTAGAACCTGGACTATGCTTCTAGTGTCCATCACATCTTCGAAAAGAAACTATTTGGCTGTTTCACAGGCCCTGAGTGATACAAAAATGGATAAGACATGGAGCCTGTTTTCAAGGGATTGATAGTCTAAGGAGGGATATAAGAGCGTTTGTTAGTATGATGTAGATGGGTGTTTAAGAAAGTATGCAGTGGTGGGCAGCATGCATTCATATAGCCTTGAAGGACTGTAATAGGCTTTTTGGAGGCATTGGCCCTTATCTTGACTTTTAGAGGTAAGCATGATTTAACCAGGGAAAAAGATGGGATGAAGAAGTCAAGAAGTAGGGGAAAGTATCTGAAAAATACACAACTGGATCAAGCCTTGCAAGACTAAGATACAGATAATGAAAAGGGACCTGTAAATGTCTAGGTTGCAACAATAATTGGTTAATGTAAAACCTAGGGAGTACTTGATGGCAAAATAAATTCGAGAGTAGAATTTAGTAAGCCAGAAATCTTGATACTATCGGAGATAGAATTAAATAGATCCTGGAGACCTTTAGAAAGAAGAGATGCCTTTGACTGCCTTAATTCTAGGCCTATACTGAAAACAGGGACAGAAATACCATGATACTTTTTGTATTTTAAGCAGCTCAAAGCACTTTAATGGGCATTATTAGATCTCATGCATCCAAAATTACTAAGTTATACATCATCTTCACACTTTTCCTTTACAGATTCTTAATGTTCTATAATCACGAACTCACTCTCAAGAGAAACCAAAATGTCTTCATGCAGAAAGTATGTACCTGAAAGACTGCATTCAGCTAAGGTGGATGAGAGTAGATTATATTTTCCACAAAATGATACAACTCAACCTGCTGGGAACTATTTGACCGTTATTCCTTTGATTATTGGGATTTATTTTCTCAATCTAAATACAGGCAGATAAAACATGATTTTTTGACTCAGTAATTATTGACAATAAAAAAATAAAAGAACAAAGTCCACATTGCCAAATTTAACTTGGATAATTCTACTGAAGAAAATCTTCAAAATGGTAAGTATATCATGCCATAAGAAGGCATTTATTATTTGGCTAATTCTAATTGAATGTCTACTGTGTGGCTGTCATTGTGCTGAGAACTAGCATAGAACTGTACTGGGGGTACAGATGAGGTTGACTCATGCATTTCCCAGAAATGTGAGGTGAGCAGTTGGTTTTATGTATGAGATACTCAGGTAAAATACTACCAGAGGGACATGGACAGAGAAAGGTGAGAAGTGTCTTGTCAAGAAGTGAGGGGTAATGGAGGCCTATTTCACTGCAGAGCCAAAAAGCTTGGTCAAATGCATCAGTAAACACAATAAGCTTAAAGAATTCAGTTTGGTTAGAATATAAGGTTTAAGAGATGAGAAGGGAGAGAAATATTTTTAGTTTTATAGGGGAAATATACATATACTACTATGATAATTATCAGGGTTCTGTCAATCAGACTTCAAAAGGCAGATTATTTTTCTCACCCACTCCTGAAAAATCCAAGTCTTACCTTTGTACGACTTATGCAGATGTCTGCTTGCCCAATTTATGACTGGCAAAGTTGATTTTTTTTCTTTTATAATGCAAATCCTTTAAAATATATATGGTTTATAAATTCAATTTGCTTTGCAGTGAGAACAACCTATATTATCGCCAAAGTCTTTGATTAGGAGGGTCCGAGTTCCAAAAACTGGAAATGTCTTGATTACCCTTCAAGGCCATTTTCCATTGTGTTGAAGTCAAGACATTCTACAGGCACTTTGCTAGGATGAGCCTCCCAGTCTCCTTCAGCACTTTTCTTAAATATACCAACCAGTATGTAATCAGTATCTTAGTGATTCACTCATGTCATACTTTCTTCTTTGTTTACAATTAATACATCAGCCTAGGTTTAAGTAATAACCCAATGTCATGCTGTATTTAAATCATAAATGCATCTTTTTTAGACTTGTTCAGAGATAGCAGGGAGGCTGAAGGTTAAGTGAACCAATTAGATTTCCTCTCAGATATTTCAAAATTTGTCACCCAAGGAGAGTTAAGCATTCTGGAAGAAGCTGAAGTGAGACACCACAAGGCAGTAAAAGTCTTGAAAGAAGCAAAAACCACAAGTGAATCCAAGCCATGTGGGAGTCGGCAGGGTTGGTATAGCACCTGCACATCTTCCAATGCCTAAATTATTTTTTCTTGCTCCTAAAAATCTTCACTTAATGGTTGTTTCCTCATTTTCATAAATATTCCTCCCATAAAAACATATTCTTTGAGGTAAAGTTAACAATGCTAAAAATTTAGCTAAGACAATTAGACTTCATGTCCCAGGGTAGGAGTTTTGAACATGGATCCTGGAGATAGAGAGAATTGTGCCCTACAGGTGAGGTACTGGAGCAGGCTGGGATGGAGATTACTATGTCTCAGGAAGGGGAACTAGCTTATGCAAAACATGAAAATGCCCCATATGGAGTAGTAATTCAGGGGTGTGAGGGTGGTGGAGGGAATTGCTATTGGTGCTTGGCACTGGAGCTCAGAGGTCATGGAGCAACAGGTCAAGAGTGGACCTCATTTTCAGCAGCCAAAGAAGTCTGAGGGCAATAATGAGGAGAGGGAGGAAAATGGGTCAAAGGAAAAAATAAATAATCTGCTAGCACAACAAAGTAATTATAATCAACAATAAGTTAGGGTATACTCTAAAATAACTAAAAGAAAGAAATTGGAATGTTCCTAACACAAATAAATGATAAAGGCTTGAGGTGATGGATGCCTCAATTACCCTGATTTGATTAATACACACTGTATGCCTGTATCAAAACATCACATGTACCCTATAAATACATGCAACTATTATGTGCCCATAATAATTTTTTAAAAACATTAAAATCTGAGAAGAATAAGAACAAGAGATGACTTAGATCCTAAAAGAGGAGAGATAGGATCTTCACATCCAATATTTTGTCCTCCCTATACTTTATATCCTGTCTTTGGGTGATTATAATTATGCCTTTAATTTCCCTTAAACTCATCCCCATTGACTGCACCAGCATTACCATGCACATACCAATTACTTATGCTACTTTGAATGAATGGAGACAAACCTGGAAGGAATCCATACTAACTCATTTAGGGTTGCACATCATGCTAAGAGGTTTGGACTTTATCCTGAGAGCAGGTTTACAGGTCAGTGATCTCTTTGTTTTTTCAACATTTTATTATGGAAAATTTTAAGCATATAGTACATTTGTAAGAATTTTAAGTAAATACTCATATACCCAATACCTTGATTGTACCATTAACATTTTATTGTACTTGCTTTGTCACATGTTTATCCATCCCTTTACCCATGTATTAATCTGTCTTATTTTCATGCCCTTTTAAGTAAATTGTAAATATCCATGCATTTGCCCCTAAATACTTAGCATGTATATTATTATCTAGAGTTCTATATTTGTTTACAGTAAAAAAAAATTTATGCTTTATGTTGTGAAAGTGTTTTGTTTTGTTTTGAGACAGAGTCTTGCTCTGTCACCCCGGCTAGAGTGCAGTGGCATGATCATAACTCACTTCAGCCTCAAATTTCTGGGCTCAAGCGATCCTCCTGTGTCAGTCTCCCAAGTAGCTGGGACTACAGGTGCCCATCACCATGCATGGCTAATTTTTCTATTTTTTGTAGAGACGGGGTCTCGCTCTTGCTCAAGCTGTTCTCAAACTCCTGACCTTAAGCAGTCCTCCCTCCTCAGCCTCACAAAGTGCTGGGATTACAGGTGTGAGCCACCCCGCCTGGCCTGTAATAAAATTTCCTATGTAAAATTTACATACAATGAAATAAGCAAATTCATATACCCTTGTAACTAAACCTTTACCAAGATTGAAGTACTGTATTATCATTGCCCCAGAAAGTTCCCTCATGCTTCTTCCATGTTTGTTTATTTATTTATTTTAGAAATGAGGTCTCACTATGTTGCCTAGGCGGGGCTGGAACTCCTGGGCTCAAGCAATCCTCCCGCTTCAGCCTCCCAAGTAGCATGGACTTCAGGCACATTTCACCGCACCCAGCCTACATGTTTATTTTTATAAGAAAATACTAGACTTTTTTTTTCAAAGTGGCTGTACCGTTTACATTTCCACTAAAAACATTTGAGAGTTCCACTTGCTCTACGTCATCACCAACATTTGGTGTTGCATGCCTTTTAATTTTAGCCATTCTTATGGGTATGTAGTAGCATCTCACTGTGTTTTTAATTTTCATTGCCTGATGATTAATAACGTTGAAAACTTTTTCATGTGCTTGCTGGTCAATGCGTGCCTTCCTTTGTGAAATATCTGTTTATAACTTTTGTCTGTTTTTATGGGATGGCCTATTCATTTTTATAATGACGTCTTGTGATGTGTAGACATTTTAAATTTTGATGACATCTGTTACCATTTTCTTCTTTTATGGTTATTTCTTTCTGTGGCTTGTCTGGAAAAAAAAAAAAAACCTTTGCTTACCCACAAGTCATGAAGATCTTCTCCTCCTATATTTCCCTATAAAAGCTTTGTGGTCTTTTAGCTTTTATATTTGGGGCTATGATTCTTTATGAGTTAATTTTTCTGTATGGTGCAAATTAATACTTGAGCATCTTTTTTCAAATATAAATACCTCATTATGCCAGCACCATTTCATGAAAAGATGCTTTTTGTCTACATTAGATTGCTTTATTGTCTTTGTTGAAAATCAAATAATGGTGTAAGTGTCAATCTATTTCTGAGATCTTTATTCTGCTCCCTTGACCTACTTGCTCATCCTTATTCCAGTACCATGCTGTCTCAATTACTACAATATATTATAGCAAGTTGTGAGGTCAGGTAGCCTAAGTCTACCAACTTTGTTCTTTTCTAAGATTGTTCTGTATATTGCTGGTCTTTTGCACTTCCATATAAATTTTAGGTCAACTTGTTAATTTCTACAAACTATTCCATTGGAAGTATTTGGTGAGAATTGACATCTTAGAATACTGAGTTTTCTGGTCCATGAACATATTATATATTTCCACTTACTTAGGTGTTCTTTAATTCCCCTCAGCAGTGTTGTGCAGATTTCAACGTACAGGTCTCACATAACTCTTGTTAAAATATTTCTGATTTTTTAAAAGATGTTGTTATAAATGTAATTGTTTTATTTTAATTTCCAAATTTTGCTGCTCATATTCAAAATACAATTGATATTTGGATGATTCTTTCATCCTGAAACCTCGCTAAATTTAATTAATTCTCATGGCTATTTTTTGACCTTAACATTTCCTAATCATGTCACCTGCCAGTGGTTATTTGGTGTGAGGAAGCACAATATTCCTGGGCCCTCAATAGAAATACATCATTAGCAAGAGAAGAAAATAGAGAAGAATAGAAGACTATGGTAAGAAATAGAATTTAGCGTCATTGGATAGGGATTCAATTTCAGTGTCTTTCTCCTTAATTGAATGCAGGATTGGATAACAGTGGAGAAAATCCAGAATTAAATGGACATAAATTCAATTATTTATGTCCTCTTCATCTAAAAAATCAGACTTCCTTTTTTACATCTTACAATTTAATAAAAGGGCAAACATGGCACCTTTCAAAGATGCTCTTTTTCCTTCATTTCTGAACTCCTGAAAGCCAGTCATGTTCCTAGCCTTCCTTTTTCAAAGCAGAGTCCCTGGCTATAAAATTTTGGGCAAATAGCTTTATTTCCCAATGAATTAATTTCCCTGTAAGATAACCTAAGGAAAAGTGAACTATAGACATGGAAACTATAACAACCACCCATTAGGTGCTCTGGAATTTAAAACTAAAGACATCAGAGGAGTTTAATTGGTAAAGGTTAGCTGCCTGGTCGTTACCAGTCCTCTTGGTGTGCTACAACTTTGGTAGATCCAAAGCCATCCAGGGACTATCTCTTGACTTGCCTGTCTTAGACAATTCATTGTTAAAAGGGTTTCTGAGTTTATCAGATACAGGAATGCTGGTTCACACTATCAAAGCTCACAAGAGGTTGATGAATAAAGTCAGAATAACAATGTGCTAATTTACACTGAGAAATATAAATCTAATGTAGATTGAGTTTTATGTCAGCATGGGCAGGACATTTTATCCCTATGGACCAGATAAGTGAAAAGATAAATCAGCAAAAAGTATGCCTGGTCAGCACAGGATTGAAACAAGGCAGATGAGTTTATATGATGCAAATACCCAGTTGCTTTAGTTTAATAGAGCTGACATGCCCATCTCCCAAATAGGCATACTTCAGCAACTAGACCCAGACAGGTAATATTTCTAGGCTAGAGAATGTTCTTTCCTGGGTAGAACAAATCTAATGATTGTTTTATACTTCCACGGCAGAATGAGTCCATACTATTTTTATACCTCCTTTCTGAAGTTAGGTTTTTACCTTCCATTAGATTACTGAACTGATTTGGATCAATTCTGCATTTTTAAAGTTACTTGGCATTGACTAGCTCATATCAAATATGGGTTGATTTCATGCCTTATTTATCAGTAAATTATTTGATTTACCACGTTTCAAAGTTTTTTTTCCCCTTTGGGGTGCTCTGAGTTGTGTTCAATTGTAAGCAAGTCACAGTTCTTAGAATGTCCTATAAATTATCATTGCATCTTCAGAATCGTTCTGATAGGTCAATGTTGTTATTCCATTTTCTTTTTGCAGACATGAAAACTGAGGCTCAGAGAATTTAGGTGATTTTTCTATTGTCAGTTGACAAATGTGTATTTAGCAGCATCTACTGTGTGCCAGGCATGGTGGGAGGTGATAGGGCAATACATTAGCTATCCATACTATCTTATAAGAACATAGTGATCATTGAATTACATTTAGACACGTGAGACATTTTGAAGACTCCACCATGCTAAGTGAATGCTAGGGAACTTTCTTCCATTTGAGACTCATTTTATTTAATCAATGAATGAATGAGTGAGTGAAGGAATGAATGAATATGCACTATTTTCAGCATCTCTCCTTTCTATAAATAAAGGACAAGCAAACTTCAATAAGTATGTTCAAACTTTTTAGCTATTTCAAATGACTAGAGACCCAATTGTTGCAACTTTTAATGAATTGCAACAATGCCTCTGGCATTGTGGAGAACACACAGGAGGCATGACCCAGGCTAACAGACACACCATCAAAGCGGGACAAAGGCCATCAAGATAACAGAAGGAGAAGGTGAATAACTTGTTTTAAGAGGAAACAGCTGGAGCTGGTTTCTGAATGCTAAACAGTTTTGAGTTTCTCTTTGATTCAAGGAAGCCAGATCTTCACAACTTAAACTTTGAGATGTGTTCTGAACATCCACAAGACCCCCAAACTGAGTTGGGAATCTCCTGTGGAGAGGTTTCCTTGGGTCATTTTCTCAACTCCTCTCTTCTGCATTGGTTCAGCGATGGAAGAGAAATAGCCTTCGTCTGATATTTTCTTCTCTGATCCTAGCACAATGCTGGCGGGGCAAAGGTCTTGCAACACACAAAGGGGAAATATAAGATAAGCCAACTGGTAAGATGTTCCAGCTTAAGGCAATATCAGTAAGTTCCATTTATTTAGTTTTTAGTATACATTAGATAGTCCTATAAGTGTTAATACTTAATATATGGTCTCATTTAACATTAGGTCAACCATGGGTGGTTGGGACAGTCATAATCCACATGTTATAGGTGAGGACATTGGGATTCAGAGAGAAACAGTGACTTTACCCAAATATACCGAGCACTGAGCAGGAATTTAAACCCAATCATGAGAGGTTCCAAAAGTCCGAAGACTTAACCACTCCCCACCCTGATCTTTTCAGTTAAGGGCTTGCAGGCTGCATCTGCCACATAAGCTTCTTTCCTGGCTCCTGCCTCATTTAACTGTCCCTTTTCTCTGTATGTCCTAGATAGAATATATTTTATGACTAGAGTAGAGCATTTAACATTTAGTGTTGTTTTAGGTGTCAAGAAAGGTTTTTCTGCACTAAATTTTGTTCTTCTTGGAGGGGATAATATTTACATTTGCTCTTCTCACCAGTATTGTATAAAACATTCAGAAGCAATCCTTAGCAAGCGTTTATTGAATTGAAGATCATTTAAGTGCCTGGAGAGGATTAAGTAATATATAAGCTAATGTGAAAATGCTATGTATGATCTGTTTCATGAATTTTGCTGAGATCATGGACCTATCAGAGATGTGTCCTAATTTGCAAGCATGAAACACTTGCCAATCTCTAGTACAAGCAATGAGCAGGAGCAATTTATTGATCATCTACTATAGGTTCATTATTTTGCTGTACACTTTGGGAAGATATAGTTCTTCCTCTAAAAGAATTTATAGTCTTATGGAGGAGAGCAGAAAACCACAACACTTGAGGAATAACACTGTTTGCCTTTATGTCTTCAGGCTTTTCAAATGATCCATTCCAAACCAATGCTTACTACAAGTTTTTTGAATGAAATAAAAAAAAAACCCAAGAAAATAGAGTTGACTCATAGACTACACACAAGAGTGTTCATTTCCTCTGACTTGGAAGGTCTTCTTTTCCTAGAATGAGTTTCTGTTTTAGAAGAACAGTGCCTTCCAAAAAATTAACATTCAAGAAATAGGAGAAAGACAACAACTGACCTAAAAATGTCAGTCCACAACAAGGGTTGATTAAATAGTAAAATGTCATTAATTCAGATTTTGTTAGAATTCAGTAATATTTACTTCCCCATGTCTGTGAAGATATGGTTAGATGCGAGAAATTATATGATAGTATTAAGGGGATATATGTTTTAAAATTTCAGAACAAGTTTTCACCAATTAGTATTTACTTGCAATAATTATAATGCCATTGGCAACTCATTCATTTATTTTTATAGAATCAGATTCCCTAAAAACCTCCAATAGCCAGCATCTTATTTATCTGATTTGTTTATACACTGCCTTGTTCCAAAAAAGATTTGGGGTGGCCAAAATAATTTTTTAGCCCGATTCAATGGAACACCACACATTTGTAGAGTTACATCCATTTGTGTATCTACATTAATTCATATAGGAAAACCATCTGAGGTAGTTAGTTTATAGAGCACATTTCAGAAGTGAAGACACTGGGGCTCAGGCCCTCTTGATGACTTGTCAAAGCTAATCATACAGCTGGCAAATGGGAAATGCAAGACAAGGACCTGACTAGGGTCACAATCCAGAATTATCTCCATTGCACATGTTGCCTCCCATAATTACTATATATGCTTGAAAATAAATAAAGCTTTGACTTCCAAAGCAAAAACTGTATTTCTAATTCAGATATTTACTAATCACAGTAATATCTCTTAAAGTTAAGATGCCTGCCTTGGGCCATGAGTGGCACTGAACCACAGAAATGGGGCAGGAAACTTCAGCCCAGTGTGCTGGGGAATGGGCATTAATGAAAGGTCAGGTCCAAATGTAATGTCACAAACATCTCTCAAGTCAATTCCCTCTTCTCCACCTGACACTGCTGTTGCCCAAACTCTTTGCATCTCTGAATGCTACTATAACAGCCTAAAACCTGCACTTTCCCCAGATCCAGTGCTTCTGCACTGTATTTAATTCTTCACGTTTCCAATAGAATAGCAATTGTTTTATGTTGTTTTTCACAAATAGAGACTTAATGAAATCACATTCCCCTGCCTAGATGCCTCTACTGTCTATTTGTATTACGTTTCCAGTACATAATAAATATTCCTTACTTGGAATGTAAAATGCTCGAGGGTTAACTTCCTTTCCCACGTTGTGCTATTCTCCAGATTCCAGGTGCTTCTTTAATTTGGATATTTAATTACTCAAAGGGCATTTTACATATTTCTTCCTATGATGCATCAGTTCATATGATGTTCCTTCTGTACCTTGAATATGTTTCCCCTTCTACCACTGTCATGAGCAAAATTTCTTTGCAGCTTTTAGGATACAGTTTAAATGGCATCTCCTCATAGAAACCTTCACTGACTCTCCAGACATCACTCACAATTTCTACTCATTGTGTTCACAGCAGAGAAATATACCCCCATCAATGATGCATAATTAACCATGTTTACTTCAATCTGTTTACAGGTGTCTTTGACTAACCAATTATGCGTGAAGAAGATTGACCTAAGAAAACAATCAGATGTGTTCAAATAAATATGTGTAATCTATTTTTAAAAAAATTTTATATCAGTGATAAAATGAAACAACTGTATGCCTAAAAAATTCAACAGTGATTTAATAAAATCTTTCTTTTTAACGTCATCTTTAAGGATCTTATCTAGTCTCATACCTTTTAAATTTGTTTCAATGTTGATGACTCCTAAACTTATAACTCTAGTTTGAACCTTTCCCTTCAATTCAACTTCTTATTTGGCATCTCCACTTGGATGTGTCACAGAAGTCTCAAACTTAATGTGGTCAAAAGTGAACTTCTGATATTCCCTCCCAAACTGATTTCTCCAGCCTTCTCCCCCATCTCAGCTGATGGCAACTCTGTTCGTCCAATGACTGAAGCCTAATGCCTTGGGCCCTTGGCATCTCTCTTCTTCTCACATACTCTGTCCAATCCATTGCAAATCCTGTTATGAGACCCTGAAAATATGTGCATAACTTGATCCTTTCTCACCACCTCCACTGCTATAGCACTCATCCAAGATATTCCTCACTTGGACAATTGCAGTAACCTCCTAAAGTGGTTTTCCAAATTCTTCTCTTGTACTCTTCTATCTATTCTCAGTGTATTAAACATTGAGACATCCTTTAAAATGAAATTCCGATCCTTCACTTCTCTTCTCCAAATCCTCTAAACAATTCTTGCCTCATTCCCAGTGAAATTCAAAGTCTTTCTGATGGCCTACAAGGCCCAATGTGATCTGGCCATTCAATCCACCTTTGACATATTCCACTATTCTCCCTTCTGTTCACTTGGCTCCAGCCCTCCAGCCGTGTTGGTTTCCTTTTTGCTACTAAATCATGCCAGGCCTGTTCTTGCATCAAAATCTTTGCACTTGATATTCCCTCTGCCTGGACTATTCTTCCCCCAGATATCTGCGTGCCTCACACCCTCACTTACTCTTCAAGACTTAACTGGAATTTACCTTCTAAGAGGCAGCCTTTCTGCAACCCTGAACATCCTACCTAAATTTTCTGTCCCGGCTTGCTACTTCCTATCTTCTTACCTCTTCAGGTTTCATCTTATTATGTAACATACTACATATTATACTTTTTTGTGTTCATTGTCCTTCTCTCCACTAGAAACTATGTTTCCTAAATTCAGGGATTTTTGTCTGATTTATTCTTTTCATATTCCTAGCATTTAGAACAGTGTTAGGAGCAATAAATAATTGTCAAAAGAAGAAAGGAAGTAAGGAAGGGGGAGAGGGAGGTGGGAGGGAGGAAGCGAAGAAAGAAAATCCATCCATTATACTTACTGTTATGAAGTCATTCATAAGAATAAGGGTGATCTATATTAATGACATAGAAATAGTTCCAAAATATATTACAGATAAACTAGATTTCAGAATAGTATGTATATTATTCTTCCAGATTTTTTAAATAAATAATTTTGTATAAGGTAGTATAGAAATAAAACGTGGGCTGAGACGGGCATATGCCGATTGATAGTGGTTATCTCTGGAGGTGGTATGAAATGGTACTTAGCATCTTTGTTTTGCATTTCTGTATAATTTGCAATTAAAAATAGCTATATATTAAAATTTTAACAGTGACAATTTGATATTCAATGATGGTGTAGATATATATTTTTTCACATTGAAAGCTGTTCATAATATACCCATCATGTCGAAGAGCAATTTACAGAATAAAAATAGTGTGAGCATTAATGTTCAATTCAGAAATCCAAAACACTCCACAAATTAAATGCATTTTTCATATTTGTTGCCAAAACACATTTGACCACAAAAACCTAACCTGAACTGACATGAGTTTATTCACTTTAGTACCACATAATATGAATATTCATAATTTTCACTAATTCTGCCCCAGAATCTGCTGCGGGTGATGTGCCATATAATGAAGGCACTCCAATTTAACTTTCTAAAATTTACACAAATACTGAAACACATCCAACCAACCCCAGGGTGTTTCACATAAGGCATTGTGAATATATCTATCTTCACATCAAAACTATTATCTTTGGTTGATGTGATTTTGACTATTTTTTTTTCTTTTTGCTCAGCTATATCTTGTGTTTTGCTTTCTACAACAAACTTCTTTTGTAATGAATAAAATATATAAATACAATAAAATTAAAACTTTAGGTAGGCTCTATAAGCATGAAAAAAAAGTTTTAAAACTGAGACAACTACTGCCTTAGTCGGGTGTGACCTGGTATACTCCTATCTGAAACAAACTGATGTTAATATTTTGTCGACTCAGAGTCTCCAGGTGAGAGAAAGGAAACCTATTGGACTGAAATACAAAATGGATAAATTTGGATGAAATAGGAATATAGGAGAGGACAGATTCCAAGTATACTCTGGGACAAGTTCTGCCCCAGGGACAATTTCAATACTGCAACGTTGACAGATACACCACCATGGCCAGATTCATAGGACTTCAGCACGAGATACTCACATTTCCCCCATCCGATGTCTCGGGCTGGTTTCCACTAAAGACAGGAGGGAGTGATGGAGATATTAATAGAACAAGCATGTTCTTTTCCTGTTCAGCTATTTAAAGAAATGTTCAGCTGCAAGGTGTGCTGATTTATGCAGCTTATCTTCTTCAACCCAGATAGAGCTTGCTGTTCCTCCCTGCTGTTACAACCCCCACTTAATGGATCTGTAACTGACTTTCATTTCGTGATATAAAATTTACAAGGAACAGGGAGTATGGGGGGGGCATTGTTATTGTTTCCAGGTGCTGCTGATCACACTTGTGTGGGGTATAAACACCCTTAATTGAGTTCTTGGCTATAAATGCATCGTAAACAAATTTAGAAGACAATCAAGCAATGTTAAAGGAGAGGTGGGAAATTATTGTTATCAACTCTCTGACCTTAAAGTACAACACAAATAATTCTTCCTGGGGATTAGAAATGCATCCAGCTCTTCATGAATGGCTTAGAGATGTGGCCAGCTGAGTGAAACAGAATTAGACCCCAGAATAAAATGCAGCATACAGGTTGGACTTCGAATTTTTAGAGGATGACCTGACGTCTGTTTCTTAACATTGTTTTCAACCTTTTAGGAGTAGTTAAAAAATTGTTTCCTCCTGAAAGCCTTCCCAAATTCCCACCAGTTGAAATTAATTTCCTCTTTTCCTTAAATACTGCTGTTCATATTTTCTGCATGCATTTACAATTATTTTCTTCTAGCTATTTTGAAATGTACAATAATTATTGTTAACTACAATTTTCCAACTATGCCATCAAATACTAGATCTTACTCTTCTAACTGCATTGTTGTACCCCTTAACCAACTTCTCTTCATTCCCCGGCCCCCCTTTCCTTCCCGGCCTCTGATAAGCATTTCTGCTTTAGCCTCATTCTTAGGCTAATCTATTAAATTAAAATCTTAATGTAATACATATACTGATGTATGTATATGCATTTGAAAGCTTATCAAAATAAATATCTATCAAAATTTTAAAATATTATTTTAAAATATATTCCAAGTTATTTGGAATACTACCAGTAGTTCATACATTACTTACTAATTTCTTACCAGACTTTGCAAAACACTGTCATTAGCTCCTTGTGTATAGGAATCATTTTCATTACACAATGCAATACACTCAAGAACATTTGCTGAGTACCTGCTATGTGCTGGTAGAATGCTAGGGCACCAGAATCTCAGTAATCAACATAAATAATATTTTAATACAATAATATGTTGACATAGTTTCAAAATATAAAAAGATTAAAAATCAAATTAATACAAAGGTTCTATGCTGAACAAAACATCAACATATCCCATGAAGATTGCATGAGTTATTTACAAACAGAAATGATGACATCCAGTAACATATTGAGTGCTTTTTCTGTCTTCCTCTAAACTCCACACTTTTTGAATTTTGCAAAGTGATCACAGGAACTTTATTCTCATATCTTCATGTCTTCCTGAGGGAACTTCTCTGTTTTCTGAAGGAACACTTTTGGTCCCTTCTCACTGCTGGCTTCTCTCCAAAGGAAGAGTGATGGGATGGAGGAAGGGTCTCCAGGAACATCCTACCTTTAGGTGCCCCTGTGAGTTCACAGTTTTGTCCTGTGCCCATCTGCTTGTGCCTAAGGGGGTAAGGATAGATCTGGGGAATAGGTACCTCAATAGGAACCCTGATAATAACCCCAGGCCCCCCAAAACATTCTGCAATGTTGCTTTAACAAGGAACTTATATTTTGTTTCCCATCTGTCTGACTTCTGGGACTAATTCTCAGTTATTTCTGAACTTAAAGGGAAAGAAAGATATGTGATTTACTGGTCTCCTTAAAACATAACACCACAGTGCGTTCTCATTTCAAAGTGCTTTGCAAACTCCCAAGAATTAGAATACACATATTTATTGTTATGTTTTATTGGTTATTTGTAATATGAATTCACTGGCATCCTTACTAATTATTTTATATAAAATATGTACATTTACATAGCTTAGTCCCTTATTCCTGGGAACAAACTGCGCTCACGACATGATTTGTCTTCTTTCCCATGCCTGCCCCCGCCCCAACTCCTCTCCCTTAATTATCAGTCGCAAAATATCTTGGCGTTTTTCATCCTTGCCCCATAGCTGCTGAGTCTATCCCTCTCCATTGGTTCCGTGGCCCTCAAGGAAAACGATGTTTAGCATGATAATGTAATTAAGGTCATATTCTGCCTTCAGGTATCAGTGTGCAAATGCCATATGACTAATGAGACAGTCTTCACAGAGACTCCTAAACTGTATCCTCTCACTAGGCTAAATAGGTCCAGTTTCCTCAGTCCCTTTTTGACAGGGGTGAAAATTTGTCCTCCCCTTCAGGCTTCTGGATAAGTCAGAAAAGTAAAAGGAACCAGTATTTTCAATCCTGGGAAATTTTCCTTAGAAAATGAGTTCTAAGGAATATTAACCCCATCACTCCTGTCTCCCTCCTCTCCAGCATTGTCTCTTTCTGGTAGCTGGACTAGTGTTTCAGGTGGGGATTCAGGTAGTGGAGCAGACACTGCGGACTCGGGGGATACGAGGATATGCAGATGTTAATAAAGAGCATAGTGGGAGGGGAGCAGGGGATCCGTTCCCACATATCGGTGGAGATGAATCAGCCAGAGTCAGGAGACCAGGTCATGGTTCCTGTTCAGCTGTTGTTTTGGTTTTAATTCCTTCCATTTCCTGAAACATAGGCCTAGTCTTGTCTTCTTACCACAGGGTATTTTTGAGCCTTTTTCCCCCTTGTATAAATTGGAGATTATAGTAATGACTACTTACTTGATAGGGCTTATAAGAAGCAAGACAGACCAGCATTTGGATGGTTCATAGCATAGTACAGTGCCATGCTCAGAGTAAGTAATAAATAAATACCAATTCTTTTCAATATTTAAAAATCTTTAACCTTGTCCTTTTGTGACTAACCTTGGACATCAATTTTCCTACCATTTTTCACCCTTAAGCCACATCGTTGGGCTAATCCTAACAACAATACAACTTTGTCTTTTCTCCCTTGTACTACTGGAAATAAACAAACAAATAAGCAAACAAACTTAATACTGTCTCCTGCTGCCTCCTTTCTTGCCCTTCCCCAATATTATCTCCATAATACTGTGAGAGTGACATTTTAAAATGCACATCTGACCATAGCTCTCCCCTGCTTACAAACCTGCAATGCTTTTCCACTATTATTAGAATAAAAAGAAAAATCCTGAGCACGACCTAGGATGCCCTACATGATCCAGCTCCTCACCTCATGCCACCTTTCCCTTCTTCTCTGGCCTCTAGCCATGCCAGTCATTATTTCGTAAAGGCACTATGCGCCTTCCTGCCACAGGGCCTTTGCACGTGCTGTTGCCTCAGCTTCTTTGCCTAGTTAATGTCTCTGTGTCTTTCATATCCATTTAAACATTATTTGCTCCAGGAAAACTTTCTCAATGGCCCACCTGCCACAGCCCAGATAAAAATGGGTTCCTTTTTTCATATGCTTTCTTTGTTACATGAGTCATTTTCTTTGTAGCACTTACCTAGAATTTAAGTTACCTAGAATATAATTCAAGATTATATATTGGTGTGATTATTTCAAAAGCCGTCAGTCCCTCCCTATGAGGGTGTGGACTTTGTCTATTGAAAATGCTCTTATTTCCCTGGAACCTGTAAGTATCTGGAAGGTGCTGAATAAATATTTGTTGACAAAATAGATAAAGGCACTATGCTAAAACTCAAATTTAAATACCCTGATAACTGAGATTAAAACTGGTTCAATCATTTTCTCAAGTTATCCAGCCATCAAATGGCAGGATATAACATTGGTGGTGGTTTTATAAAAAAGGTTTAAAAGGCAGAGAAGTAAAAATGGGAATCCAATTAGGTTGGTGATGGCAGAGTTGGCAGGAGTGTTCCATGCCCTTCTTTCTTTTCACTACGAACATTTTCATCAATCTGACACCCTTTCCCACTAAGCACAGATTAAGCCTCTTCAACTCTTCAACCAACTAGTTGAAACCTATTTGCTAGAAGATGTTTTAATACTATACCTTCTCTGTGGCAGTGGTACAAGAAAATACGGGTTTAGCTTTTTTCAGGTGTGTTTTAGCTTTCCTTGCTTTTCTTGAAAGCCTCTTAAACCTCCCCCAATATTATCTAGTGCACCTATGAATATACAACCAAAATTGGATACTTGACTGAATAAATGAATTTAACAATGAGTGGATGAGTGAATCAATGTTATTGAGTCATACAGGAATAACATCAATATGACCCTTAATTTTGGCATGCAGTCCCAAATGTGGGGTAGTGTAACCATCTCTGTCATTTGGTTTATTTCATAGTCAGTGGAACCTTCTCACCAACTCAGGCTCTGACCACACTTGGAAGGCCATTTAAAATCAAACAGAAAAGATAGAACGTTACAGCTTCCCACTGCCTAGTTGGATCTCTCTTCCAGGATTCTGCTCTGGTTAGAATCTGCTCAATGTCTTGGTGTCACGCTGAACATGAGGGAAATGAAGTGTGGTGTATGTCCAGGCCTTCCTGGACTTCCCAGGCCACTCTGACTCTAGGCAAACTGTCCCTTTTGTTGGACTTTATTTCTGTTTTATTAGGATTTGCCTCCTCCTATCAAACAGAAACACTTCTGATCCACAGCTGAGCTCCTGCAATCTTTTTTGACAGGCTTATCCACTACTTGGGTTTAATCTGCCCCAGGTAGAGCCGAAAGAATTGATATAAATTTTTTGATTGGGTGCCTGTCTTTTTTCTCTCCATCTCTTTACCTTTCGGCAGCTGAAGGGGATCCATCATGATAATTTCCCGTTATTAGGTTTGAAGTGTTTTGAATGTGAAATGCCTTTTCACTTAGAAAGAATTGATGCCTATAACTTGTAATGTGTTAGCAGTTTGGTAGAGTGCTTGACAGCCCAAACTGCATTACAGGTAGCTAATCCCCATGGCTGAGCTCCATTAAAGAATAGATCGTATCTGTTAATACAGCCATAGAGTGTGGGTCATTGTGCTGAAAGGCAGTCTAGCTGCTGGGAGAAAGATTATTATGTGACTTTATTCTATTTTAAACTTGGAGAATGTATGGTAGATATACTAGTCATGATTGATTAAAGATACGAGAGGGGATTTTATGACTCTCCTGGTATGTGCCAGGTTTATAATTCCCACCAGGAAGAAAAATGTCCCTAATGGCTTAAACGAGACCAACAGCAAATTTCAAGCTGTGGACAGCTACCTAGCTTGTGTACATTCTTCACTATAACTTCCCTGGTATTTCATACAGTTCTTTGGAAGAGATGAGAGTCTGGTGCCTTCTGATTCTTAATGCTTATTAAAAATGTCCCTTAAGAAGAAAGAACTTCTGGTCCAATATTGTGGCCCCAGGCCAATTTGGGTTATTAATTTTTTCTTAGTAGACTAGTAAAGGCAAGTACATTTCAATTCATGTGGTATCTATAATCAATAGATAATGAGAAGCTTGAAGTTCTTGAGTACCAAGAACTATGATAATTCATATTTGCCATGATCTGTTAACAACACCTAATATAGGTGCAGGTGGGAGAGCAGAGTCCAGGCTATCACATAATTGCTATCCCTGGTATGGACAAACTCAAGCACATTTTGGTAATCACAGTCTTTGGAATAATTAAAAATACAGTCAAGCTTATGACCCTTGATAATTTACATAATCTATAGAAAGCTCAATTAGAATATCAGAAGTCTAAATTATGAGATACTACCCATTATGTTATGTTCAAGGTAGTTTTTAAGTATACAAATGGTTATTAATGGAACTCCATAAAAACAGCTTATTTCACATCAAGACTTCATTTAACAGATATTTGTGTATTAACTTTGAAATTCCATAAGAGAGAAAAAAAGTGCTGATAAGATTCCTACCCTTAAACAACATGCGTGTTATGGTGGGACACTAAATGCAGATTTATGAAATAGTTGAGTAACCAGTGAAAGAGGATTCAAGTATCAGCATGTGAACTATTCATGATTTCATAAGTATAACCCACATAAAATGGCTGTGATGTCAACTCAGAGTACTTCAGATGGAAATCATGTCTCTCAAATTCTATAAGGTACTTATTTTTTGTTAACTAGAGGTTATGCCTTGGAATTTATATAGCTCACCTCCTCATTTATAGGAAAACTGAGGTCAGCGGAGATTACTGTCTTCATCAAAGGTGTTCAGTGTTGACAGTATCTCAGCTTTCTGGATTCCTAGTCTAGTCTGGTACTGGAAAATTCTGTCTAACATTGTTTATTAAATAGTTTTATTAAACCAAATTTATCAAAGTTTAGAATTGTTCAGGTACTTCATAATCTCACTTGCTCAATAAGGTCTTATTACACATAGCATTGTATAGTAGATAAGAGCAAAGGATTGATATTAATACAAATTTCATTCTTCCATTTACAAGCCAAGGGACTTAGACTAATTATCTGTGCCTCTGTTTACACATCTCTAAAGCAGAGAAAATCATACCTACTAAAAAAGGTAATAGTGAAGATTAAATAAAATAATGTATTGGACACATACTAAATGTCTTAGAATCTCCTTTTCTAAACTTCTTGTCAATCACACTGGACATGTAAAACCTCACTGGTTCATCGTTCTCCTGAATGGAATTTCAACTGCTGAAATGATTGAAACTGTAATTAAAATACAGGTTGGGAAGTGATTAGAATGTCTCTTTATGCCCATTAAATCTAAAGAGCAAGTTGATACCAAATTTCATTTATTTTTCATTCATTATTAATTAGCAACTATTGAGTGGGTAGATTTTATGTAAAATTTAAGTATATTAGCTATAAGTTTTCTCAAAAAAACCTTGCCTATTAGCAATAGCTCAAGATAATTGGGATCTTATTCTTAAACACAAACATGACTAAAATGCATATTCTAAGCAAATTTTAAGCCTGTGATGATAACTACCTTCTTTTTAAAATCTATCCATTACATTCAGTGCTGTAGTTTCATGTGACATCAGAACTCAATGGCTTCTCATCTTCTGGCTAAAATCTCCCTAGTAGGAATATTTGCTCAGACTTCTTCCCACTTCTCAGTGATATTTCTCTGTTCTCTCTCCTTAAACTTTCCACACACATATTGACAAGGCAATAATTAAGATCCTCCCTTGGACCTCATACCTTTTACTAAGAGGAAAACAACACACTTAAAGAGAACACAAGCCAGAACACCTCATACTCAAAAGCAAACCATGCAATGACAATTCAGGCATGGGCTGCTAAGACCAGTCTTTCACATAATCAAAGTTATAATTATTGCTCTGTAATCCCCACTAACAGCCAAATAGGAACCTTCTAATTTGATAGAGAACACACACACACGTGAGTTATGTTGTCGAATATATACAGTCAAAAAAAAAAAAAAGAGAATACCAGGGGAAGTAATCTGAATGGAACATGTTCTGAAGTTTAAGTTGGCCATTACTTTATAGAGTGTAGAATCTAACTGGCCTCTTATGAAATGACCTAGAAAATGGAGCTACTGCTACCTACAGTCTCTCTAGTGGCAGTAGAACAATCCTCTCAGCTCAGCTTTCTAACTTCTGCTTGGTTTGAACCTTCCATGTCTATCTTTAAATAGACTTTTCTGTGTATTTAACTATATCTATGGCCATTGGCCTGCTCTAATCTACATATGGTCAGGATTTTTTACACTGATCTATGCTTTCTGTTCTCCCTAGCCATGCCATATACCCTCTATTTTGCTGATTTAGGGCAAAGAACAACCTCCTATGATAAAGAAAGCTAGAACCTTTTATCTAGTACCTCACTCCTTGTGTTCCTGCCCTTTCCAAAGCTGAAGAAGCAGGAGAAAGAAAATCATGTAGTACCGTCGGTGGTGACATTTTCCTAAGAGTTATCTGCTGTTTCTTTGGTTCTGCATTACTCTTCTATCCAGGATGAAGCCTTGGTAATCCCAAGCAAACATCAAGGTCTATTATGAGGAGAGCACCACTGGGGCAGAGACGGAAGCGGGTAGGGGAAGACCATCTGGCCTTCAGAGAGATGGAAATTTAGACATATGAATTTGTTCATATAGTCACAGAGCCTCTCTGAATATATTTAAAAAAAAGAAATTGTCAATCAAAATAAATAAATAAACTTGAGTTAATTATAAACATGTTTATCTCATGACCTATCAGTTTTATTGCATTGCGCACTTTGGATATTAAGGGGTTTAATTTATTAAATCTTTTATAGATAACCTTCTAATGAAATGGCTGTATTGGTATAAATGGTCTTTTTAAAAATAAAATCCACGTTTCTATAAGTACATTTCAAAGAAAATTCTTGTATCAAAAGTTAAAATGTAAACACTTACAATATAGCATTTCAAAAATATCTCTGACTTGGTATTTCTTCTTGTTCCAATGTAATGTACCAAGTGAGAGAAGCTTCATCTGCATTTACAGCCACTCCCCATCACTAGCATCACCACCTGAGCTCCACCTCCTGTCAGATCAGTGGCAGCATTAGATTCTCATAGGAGCTGGAACCCTGCTGTAAACTGCGCATGCAAGGGATCTAGGTTGTACGCTCCTTATGAGAATCTAACGCCTAATGATCTGAGATGGAGCTGAGGTGGTGATGCTAGCACTGGGGAGTGGCTGCAAATACAAATTATCATTAGCAGAGAGGTCTGACTGCACAATAAATGTAACATGCTTGAATCATCCCGAAACAATCCCCCCTGCCCCCCAGCTGTGGAAAAATTGTCTTCCATGAAACCAATTGCTGCTACCAAAAAGGTTGGGTACCACTGCCCTACAAGACAGTGCAATTGTTACACTCATGGTTTTTCTATTTTTTTCTACTTTTGTATTTCACAGCCATATAAAAACAGAGCTACAACTTTTATTTCATCATTTATGCACCTGGTCAAATGTATCACCAACATTTCTGGAACATTTCCAGCAGTTGGACATTTTTATCCCCTTTAGAATTTGATGCTATGTGCCTGTCCCTATGTTTACCTTCCACCACTAGACTTCTATTTGTCACTCTCTGAGAGGGGTCATATCTTTCTTTTGTAATTTCTGTACCCAGGATATAGAAACTTGCTCTGAACCCTGATCTGAACTTGTTCTGAAACTTGCCTGCAGATAGATTGCCCTGATGTCAAATAGTTGCCTCTTTACCTGGATTTCTAAGGAAACTTTCCAGATTGTCCAAAGTTGTGCCCTCTATGTATTCTTTTCTCTGGATATTCTCCTAGTACTTCTTGATGACTAACAACTTTTTCTAGATATCCTTCTTGTCTCCTGTCACTGGAGATTATTTTTATCTGCCATTTTGGACTTCCTTCCATCGTCAGTACCTGGGTCATCACTCCTGGTGCATCTCTACTTTGGGGAGCATGCTTCAGAGAGTTGAAATTAGTCCTTATTATATATGAGAGGCAAAACAGATCCCTTTTCAACCATTTTCCCTTTTTACCCCTTTTGCCATGAATCATAATGAGGCAATTTTAATTTTATTTTAAAAAGAAAGTCAACATTTATACCCCTTAAAGATTATAAATTTACTGAGGGCTTATCATATAATGAACACTACTAAGTGCTGTGTGACTTTTATCTCCTTTAAGTCTTACAATAATTCTGTGAGGTAGGTACTATTTTTCCTTCTGTTTTTCTGATTAAAAACAAACAAACAAGCAAACAAAACTGAGGTTTAGAGATATCAGAACAACTTCTCAAATTAATACTGTGTGCCAGGCACAGTGGCTGATGCCTGTAATTCCAGCGACTCTGGAGGCTGAGGTGGGAGGATTACTTGAGGCCAGAAGTTGGAGACCAGCCTGGGCAACATAGTGAGGCACCATCTCTAAAAATAAATAAATAAATAAATAAATTTTTAAAATTAAAAAAAAATAACTTTTATACTGTGAATAAGCAGCAGAACCAGAACTGAAGTCCAAGTCTATTGATATCAGAACCCAGATGCCTACTCATCAAAACATGCTGTCTCTTGACTGATTTAGTTGGAATACATATTTGAACACATGTTCACATTGAATTATGGAGTCACAATGATTTGCAGAGCAGGAGATTGAGAAAGAAAAAGAGGGAGGGAAAAGATCCTCTGTTTCCTGTTTCCTGCAGGTAACAGACAACTAAGTAACATCACTGATACAGTGATGTTAATGCATTAACACTTTTTTTCATTGCTACAGGTTGCTATATTTCAGAAATTCTTTTCAAAAATAAACTTGGAACCTTACATGACAGACTTCATTTTGTGCATGTGACTTAACTAGCAGATGTGCACATCTGGCATCTGATATTCAGTCTCACATGGCCACTTAGATTTGGGGATGAGCAGCAGTTATAGAGAGGGAAAGGTCATGGGGATGCTCCTGCGAGGAAACAGGATAACTTCATGGACTACTCTGTTCCTGTTCTGTTTCCTCTGCTCCACCCACATCTTTTGGCTTTGCCAGGCCCTTGGTTTCAGGAGTTCGCTGGCTATACAGTTTGCAAACTTGCAATTTTATACCACATTTGTCACCACAGCAACAAAAAACCCCTGCAAAGTGGAAAATTTGTTGAATCAGCCACCAGATTTATGTCTTGCTGGTGTCCAGTCAAACACATCACTGCATCTTGGGTGATCTGTACATTGGACTGGTATTTTTCCTCAGAGTTTTAGAGCCTGACCTTCAGTTCCCAACTGTCTGAATTCCTTCTTTGCTGATTTTGTTTTCTTCTGATACAGACTTAGTAGTTGGCCAAGAAAAGTTTTTCCCCTTCCACATTTCAAATCCTGTTCTTAGTAGGTTTTCCTCTGGTGCAGAAAATAAACCTCAAAATCAACCAAAGTTTAGGAAATAGTGTTTATCATAGTCCTCTTTGTTGGGTAAACAATATGGAGATAATTGCGTCCAAATCTGAATGCTATAATTTAAGAGAGACTTATATATGAATTTTGGTCAGGCAGGACCTGAGATTTGATGTCAAGAGCCAACTAGTTAAGCTGTGTTTCAAGGTCAAAGTCTGGTGTAAAGTTAAAGTGGAACCTGAGGACCAGGGTCTGAGAGAGAAAGCCAGTGAGACAGACAGATTGTTCGACACGTCACGCTTAAGTAGGGAGGCCAGGTGCACATGTCAGTACAGACAGGGTGGCAAAATCGAAAGATACAAACATTAGGCACCTGTGGATGAGTAAAACCCTCCTATATACTGCCTGGCTAGCTCCTATTATTATTGGCCAATTTCCAGCCAAAGAATACAAGGGTAGGAGAAAGTAGATGCTTTCCTCCTCAAGCATCCTTTACACCCACAAAACTACAAGACTCACTATTCCTGTATTCTGCAATCATTTTCCCCCTTGATCTACCTTTGAATCACTCTTTCTCCTTGGAGTTGCACGTGCAAATTCTACCATCCTTCATGAAGTGGCTAATGGGACATCTACTTCCTGCACATTTTCTTTTATAGAAAATTAAACATGATGCCCCACCTTCTAATTTCCTATAAGGATCTATCTCTGTTTCTCTTATAATATTTCTTGCTTTATTTGTTAGTTTTGAATGGGTATTCCCGTTGCTGTGCACGTGTAGACATACCAGAACCTAAATTCTGTAAGAGCAGGGATCACATAAGACTTATTCACTCTCATGCCAACGACTAGCACGGTGCTAGTTAATGTTATTTGTATATGCACAAATGAGTACACACAAGCTCATGCTAATGTTTACAGTGTCCTCTGTCTGGTGTAAATTATTGGTGAGCAAGGTCTGCATCTCATTTGTCTTTCTCTGGTGCCCAGTACAATGCATTGAACACAGTAGGTTCTTTACAGATTGTTATTAAATGACTGCTCTCAGAAATACAAACTACAGAAGTTCTCCAGTGCATCTGAAGAGGCCAGACAAGTTGCCTGATTATGCAGATCAATGCAAATAATTATGCAAATAAAGTTAAAAGCATTCAGAGAAGATGGAGCTCTCCTAATAGAAATGACTCACGAATGTCACTTTCTCTACACTTCTATGATTTCCCAGAATCCCTTAGCCTGCACGTGCTCAATTGAAACCCCATTGCTCTTGCCAGGAGCAGAGATGATGAGATACTGTGCTACCTTTGGGGCTCTCAAAGTCTGTCTTCCTGACTCCCCTCCGGTGCCTGTGACTGGAGGGACCTGTGCAGCCCCTGAATGAGAACTTTACAGCCAGACACTGCTGACACTACTTCATTATGAAGATGCATGGGATGGGTGCTAGCTAATGAAGGCCAGTGCTTGGAAGGATAAACTCAGCTTCTCTCTGATACAATTTAACATTGTATTTCCCTAATTTGAGCCTGATTTAGTCGCTGGGGTATTTGGACGCTTCTTCTATGTTGCCGATAGTTAATTAAACAGATGTTGCAGAGGGAATCATTAATTTTAGTGCTGCAGATGGGAGCAGAATGACTTTGTGAAGTTAATGTTTCAGCAAAACAATGGGCTTCTGTCATCAATTGGTATAAACCAAGTAAATTAAGAGAACAAGTAGAATAGGGTAAGTCGCTCTGAAGAAATATCAATGATTCATTTGGGGAATTACACTTCTTTTTGTCTTTGCATTTTCATAAGGGGAGAAAGCGGATGTCTGCAGGGAGGAGTGATGGAAGCAGAGGAGAAAGAAGCTGAAAGAGTTGGAAGCTTTTGCAATACAAAGATTTTTAGCTTTGCTGGGGTTTATTTTGTATATGCGAGTGAATGGTTTAGGGATATGAACAGAGCCAGATGAACCAGGGAAATCTATGACAAAATATATAGTTAAGAGTTACACACAACTGGGAGACAGAGAACTATTCCCATTGATTTCACTGAAAATTATTCATTAATTCAGCAAATATGTATTGTTGAGGGGCACTTTGGGACTGGGAATATGGCAATGAACATGAAAGACAGGGTCCCTGCATTCACAGAGATCATAGTAATTTGAGAAAAATGTATTAGTGTGAACTCTTTGTCCTAGAGTAGGGCAAAACTATATACAAGTTTATCACACACATATTTGGGGAAGAGAAATAGCATTCATCGAGCAGCTCCTATGTGCCAGTATTGTGTTTTTGCTTAACATATAAGCAAACTTGATAAATATATGAGACAAATATATGAGAAAACAAATCTCAAAGTCACAATGGTATTAGGAAGAAGTGGTAACTTAATAGTGATTCAGAAATGAATTTTGTCCTCAAGAAGATTACATTCAAAGAGAAGACATAAATTGTATGAGCATATCTATCCATTATCTGAGCTTTAAAGTGACTCATAAATAAAAACAAAATTCAATGGAAGTTTGAGGAGGAAGAGACGGATGCCCACAAAGGCAATCAGAGAGGGATTCATAGAGGAGGGGGCATTTAATGTAACCCTTAAAGAATAGGTTTTATGTCAATATGCCAAGATACAAAGAGGGACCATTAAGGACACAAATGTCATCAAGCCTGCTTAAGATCAGGGTAATTTCTTCTCAGATGACAGTATGAAATTCATGATTATCAGTCTAGTCTGCTGTGGTAAATAGAATAATGGCCCCACAGAAATGTCCATGTCCTAATCCTTGGAATGTGTGACCATGTTATGTCACATGACAAGGAGGAATTAGATTACAGAAGAACTTTTACTATTGCTAATCAGTTGACCTTAGGAAAAGATTACCCTAGGTTATTTGGATGGACCCGATGTAATTACAAGTGTCCTTGAATGGAAAAGAGGGAGGGAGCAATGTCAGAACCGGAGAGAGAAAAGCGTGAGAAAGACTTGTCCTGCCACTGCTGGCTTTGAAGATGGAAGATTACCATGAGCCAAAGAATGTGGGCAGCCTCCATAAGCTGGAAAGTGAGAAAATGGATTCTCCCTTGGAACCTCCAAAATGAATGCAGATGTGCCAACACTTTAACTTTAGCCCGCAAAGTAAAGGCAATACATGTAACCTAAATGTCTGTACCCCCATAATACTCTGAAATAAATAAATTAATTAAAAAAATAACTTTAGCCCAGGGAGACTCATTTCAGACTTTTGACTTCCAGAACAATAAGATAATAAAAACCTGTTGTTTTAGGCCACAAAATTTGTGGTAATTTGTTACAACAGCAATAGGAAACTAATACATAAAAAAGGAGGGTTATTTTTCCTTTGGCTGACGTAATTTATATCAGATAGAACTCAGATGCTTGTCTTTTCTAACTACACTTTTTTTTAAATGAAATTTCATATTGAGGGAAAAGTGGGGAGTTTAGACTTGACACAAGGGGGATGGGCCTGCCATTTGCTGCGCCAGGGAACGTGGGAGCAAAACCAGGTATAGAACAGAATGTTATTAGTTCTTTTATGCTTAGCGTGGGGTTCCAGGAGGCTGTCGTGGATGCAGGTTTGGAGGTCGGACGTGAGAAATGGAATAGGAATACTAATCATCCTAGATATTTATCGTTCATCCCAATTGCATTTTTAGTATGAGGTGGGCCTCCAGAGTGGTTCCATATATGGCATCTGATGATGTCCTCTGTGATTTCCTGAAGGCAGTTGGCACAGGCTCCACCCCTGTGAATCTTACAGATGAATCCTGGTTCTCTTAACTTCACTGGCTTAGATGGGCGTTATGGGAAAATAATGCTGGGAAGAGCCAAGTGGTATACAAAATGATTACTTTGCTCCGTCTTAGCATGGTGCTGAGCACACCAGCTGTGTAGGGCCCATTCATGTGCCATGTCTCCAAGTGTGTTGATTAAACCATATGCTCATTGATCTCCAGAGCCTCTGTTCTATGGTGGCACTGACTCAGCTGCGTAAGCAGGTTTTATTGTGGTTTACAAGCTCATGATGGCCCCACCCTATCATTCTTAAACTACTCTCAGTAACAACTGGTTTCAGAAATATACCCCCACCCCAACCTGGATTATGTTTTCTTTCTGCCTCCGTGTATGCAACCTCCACTGTCAATATACACTTAATGGCAAATTTGACCATGACACCCAGTATTTCATAATGGCTCAAAAGTTGGGCTGTGTGCCTTCCTGCACATTTGAAGCTTCCCCTTTAAACTATTTGGCCAAATTGGGCCAACATATAAAGTTAGTCATATAGATGTTCACTGATATGAAAATATATGTTCAGGGTCTAAACAATAACAAGATTCAAAAACTTTAAGAATTCAAGTCTTGAAAAATGAAAATTGATCCTGGTATATTATTGTAATCATTGCTAGCCAGTTTTGTATGTTTGTGCATTTGTTTTATTTTTTATATGGTAACTATAGCATTAATTTAAAGACAAACTGCTACATACAAACTTAAATTGAGAAGAGAGCTTAAAGGAACCAAATTGCATACAACAAAACATGCAGAAGCTCTTTAATTAATTAGAAAAACACAAAACAAAACTTGAGAATGAGGTACTGGGTATCTCCTATGTCCTGAGGCGACTTCTAAATTATCAAAAATTTATTTTCTTACAAAATACCAACCTACTTTTTCACCATCATTTCCTCCATTGTTACTATTAGTTAAATAGTTTCACAAATATGGGATGCTAGTTAAATCCTATCATTTTGCAATCGGGATTACAGAGTCCCTAAAAGAGCAAGTAATTTTCCCAAGGTCACATGTTATGCAGTAAAGTTGACATTAGATAATTTAAATCCCAATACTATGTTTTGCCTTCCAAAAACATGGTAGACTAAGTGCTCTAAGGGACCCTTCTGCTTCATGAAAAACAAACAAATTAAAAAAAACCTAAGTTATAGATAGGAAAAAAATGTGGATGTATTATTAGTTTCTTTAAAGTTAAGAAAGATTTCCACAAACACCCTGCTCCCCCCCACCAAAAAAAATATATATACATGCCAGTATCAGCTATGAGAAAGGGGCAGATGACAGAAGTGGCAAGTGCTTGAAGGTAGGTATTTAGACAACTCCTGTATTGGGATGAATGAATCTTTAGCCAACAAACATAGTGGTAGAAAGCTGGCATTGAGGCATAAGCCAAGGCCCTCTTTGGGAGCACAAGTGTGTCAGATTTGGGGCACACACAGGTTGGAGGAGAGGCAGACTCAAACCTCCATCTCATAGTCGTTTCGGCACACCACACTCTGGCAGTAGAGACAAGCACGTCTTTACTGTCCAATACCCATTGCTCAGGGTCTTTTAGAGCCACTTGATGACAAGACACCAACCACAAGTGAGGACGTTTCTAGGTCAGGGTGAATGATTACCCAAGGGAAAGTGAGACTATATGAGAGAAGGTCTTTCTGTGCACCAAAAAATCCTCTTTTATAAAGAAGAGGATAGAGCTAATGATTATTAATTCTAATAATTATAGAAATGTTATAGTGCTTAGCTTCTGGAAAGTTTGACATGTGCTAATGAGGACAAGGTTGCAGGTTTGATGGACACAGGGGTAAGTTAATTTTAGTGCTGCCGCTGATACTGTCAGTGAGGACTACTGATCATAAGGGCCAGAAGATGAGAAGTGTTGCTGACACACGTTAACCCATCACTCTTAGGGCAATGTTCCACAGTACTGCAGTTAGCAAGAACGAGTCTGGCATCAACAGAAATGGGTGCGTTCATACCAATCTTGCCTACTCATTGTCCCAGTTGCTAGACTCTAAGTTCAATAAGGACACAGTTTAATTCACTCTCGTTCATTACTTCATCCTGAATGTGGAGATGAGAGCTTGGCACTTAAGAGGTAACCCTTTTATTTTGGATAAATGAATTATAATCAATTTAAAGAATAATTGGTGTAATGTCCTGGAGAAAGCCTGGTAACAAGGGTCGGGCTATGTTAGCAGATTTTCCTATAAATGCTATGGTCTGTGGAAGGTAGTTAACCTTTCAAGATCTCATCACCTTTTTCATTTATAAAGTAGAATTTGGATGCATATTTCACTAGACTGTCATAAGAGTTTAAGAACTGTAAAGTGCTCTACAAATATTAGGTATTATAATAAGTTTGGCACTTATGCAGCACTTAATGCAAAAATATAAATTGGGAAATAAATTTTTTAATATTGACAATTATTTGGTGTCCATCAATAATACACTAAACAGTTTTACATCATACACGATATAAACTTAGGCAATAGCACTACAAAATACGTGTTACTACCTCTAATTATTAGAGAAAGGACATAAGGCTTAGGTAGAGATTAAATTTGACCTGGCTGTATAGCACTACGATAATTTCCTTCTGTCCACTGTATCCCACTGCTTCCTGGCACATGTGAAAGACAGAGAGCAGTAATACATAAAATGGAATTAAGTGCTTAATTTTATAGTACCAATTATAATATTGGAATTTGGAAATTAAGTCAGGAAATGTTTTATAAACAAAATAGGGTTTTAACAGAGGTTTGAAGGATGGGTGGAATTTTTTCACGAGTAGAGAGGGAAGGCTGGGTCAGCCTCTAGTATACATGAAGCCAGCAGCACCCACGAAGGGACAGCAGATGTACGTACTGGGGAAAACCTAGTGTGAACACCTAGGTAGAGACAGGTTAGGATAGAAAGGGATATAGAGCTGGATTACTTTTCTTCATCTGGATTTTACACAAAAAGATCGAGCCCTTTCTGCACCAAGTACAATTACTTATCCAGGATGCAATGTTCTCCAGAAGAAGAGGCAGGAACTAACATTGATGACCAACTCAAGACTTGTCGTTGAAGAAGCTGGCAGTCAGGTAGCCCGCCTCAGTCTTCCTCACACCAAGTCACAGAGAGGTTGGGAGCGATGAAAGAGAGGCTGAAATTCGAACAGTATGGGCATAGTAATAGGAGCCATTTTATATGGATATTAAATACATGTTTCCACAGAATCTTTGAGGATTTGGGATATTCAGGAAATATAAACATGAGTTGTAGTTCACACAATTTCTAGTTGCAGCTGCTGATGCACGTAAACTCAAGGACTTGGCTCCCACCGTAGTAGCTGAGTACCTGAACCCTCTTTGGTGCCCCTTAAGTGAAACTTGCATTTCCAGCAATTAAATTCAATCCTTAGAATCTTTTTCTTGGTATTTCCATACTCTTTATAAACTTTAAATATTTTGTAGACTACACTTTTTTACTAAATTTATAGGCTGTAAGTGGCATATAAATAGCTTTAACTTGTATATTTTTAAGGTGTTTGGTGCTCATTTAAATTAAATCATTACAGAATTAAAATTTACAAAAAATTTAGGAGAATAAGATAACCTGTTGGAATAAAAAGGAGTAAATGTCAATATAAAACTTCTAAAGTTGGGATTTATTTTCTTATTTTCTTATTTCCTATTCAATTAGATTTTATAAAGAATTTATGATAAGATAGAAAAATGAATTGCACTAAATGCTGATTTGAACATAGTTTCTAAAACTATAAACACTACATCCTTCAAATAACTGACTAAACATTATAAATCTCTCTTTATAAAAAAATGTAATCAGGAAACAAATACTTGGTATAGATTTTTATGGTATATAGCACGTAAGCATATTCAGAAAACTAGGACTTGGCATTGGCGATCTCAGACATAAGTCACAAACAGCCTAATATGGGAATCCAATGTATCCACTTGTGCCAGGATTTTTCATTTTAAGAGACTGAAAAAATATACCACTGATATTTTTAAACAGCATTTTTAAGGTATAATTGATACACTTTAAATTGTACATGTTTTCAGTTTTTTGGTTTCATTGGTTTCTAGTTCTTGGCTATTACAAATAAGGCTGCTGTGAACATTAGTGTAAAAAAAAAGTAATTTTCAATTCTGGTTGCACATCAGAATTACTCACAGATACTTTTAAAAACTATACATACCAGGGTCTCACCCACTGAGATTCTGATTTCCATTTCCTATATCTAGGGAATCACGGAATCTACAGTTTGAAAATTCCCCCTTCACAATTCTAATGTAAGGCCAAAGTTTATATCCACTGGCATAGATAATTCACAAATGCTGATCCACGTGGCTTGTGAATTAATAGCATTTTTAAGAGTTGGTTCCTCTAGTTCCATGAATATCATCTTTGGCTAAACATTACAGTTACATGATTTTTTTCCCAAGAATAAGGTTGTAGGCTTCATGCCCATTTTGTATAGAACACAGATTCTGTATTTCTAAATAAACTTCTTACTTTGTCATAATTTCAGATTAACAAAAACGTAGTTCAGGGAGTTTACCTCAGCTTTCCCTAATCTTAATATCTTACATGTCCTTGGCATATTTGACAAAACTAAGACATTAAGGCATATATATTGCTACTAATTATAGATTTTATTCAGATTTCACCAGCAGTTCTATTAGTGTTCTTTTTCTGCTGCACTATTCAATCCAGGATACCATATTGCATTTAGTGGATTCTATATTTTAAAGACAATTTTAAAAGCAATTTTGATATAGACAGTCCTTAGACCATTATTTGTAACCGCTAACCTAATCCAAACTGCTCAATTTCAAGATAACAAAGCATGTTCAGAAAAAAGTCAGTCTCGCCTCAGTTAACCCAGCTCTGTGACAAAAATGGCAAGCTTTATAACTCCTACTCATCCTATCATTCCACATTTGATCATGAAAATGGTCCAGATGATTTCAAGGAAGCTTATGAAACCTCATGAAAATAAAACCAGTCAAAACACTCAGTAGCAGTGAAGATATTCAAACACCTGCTAGAGCTTGAGGAGTCCTTAACTCCTTGGTAATGGATTTGAGGAAAATTTCTTATCCTAGATATTTTATTAACAGGGTATAAATGATTGGAAAAGATTATATCTGTGATTAAGAATTTCACCACAGAAACACACAGACATGCTCTTTACTCAACATTGCCAAAAACTCTTTTTCACTAATTTATAGAAATAATTGATGGATTATTTCCACTTCTTATGTAAAGCAAACAGTTTCAATGCCTGGAAAGTAATTATGAAGCCAGAAATCCTAATTATGAATAAATCTCTCAGAAGTGCCTTTTTCTTTCTCCACTAACAGCATCTTAAAAAAAAAAAAACTACAAAAACAATGTATGGCATTGAGAAATTTACAAACACACAACCCAAACAGGCACACACACATGGGTACATACATACACGCACAAGCACACAGTCTCTCAACTCTGAAATAAAAGACCATTTGAAGTAAGTTCCTCATATTCTCTGCTTATGGTACTTTGATTCACCTCCTAGCATTACTTAGATTTCACACTTGGATTTACATCTTTAGAGTGCCCCTGGTCTAAACCATTACACCTTGATAGAAATTTATTTAGTTTTCTTCTATCAGGGTGTTTAGTTTCTAATATTCAATTGTTCAGCATTGCAATCAATGTTTTAAGCTATTTTTAAGCACTAAATTCTGACTGTTGTCAAGCAAGGTAATACAGTAAGGAAAAGAAGAAAATGAGAATACTTTTATAGAAAAAAATATATATAACCACAACACACAAAATATATTTATGTAAGGTATTATAGTTTGCAAAATGTCATCTTCCTATTTGAGTTTTATAAGAACTTTGGAAGATTCTATGGATACTTCCACTCTCTGTATACTTCTCCTTAAAATTTCAGGTATTAGTTCTTTGAAGTAGTAAAATTAATAACAAAGAAAGATTCATAAATTGAATTTACAAAAATCCACTGACTACTTACTATGTGCCAGTAATTGTACCGAGTTGTGGCAATAAAGAGCCTTGTTCAACCTTGATATTTAAATTCTTGAGAAACTTACATAATAACAAAAAAAATCCAGGAAGTTTTATTAAATTACTTTTATCATGAAATAAGAGTTCTTTTGTGGTTCTGAATCACAGCATTGAAAATCACTTTGGTTTTTGACTTCTCAATTAACTTTTTACTCATGCAAAAAAGAAGCTACCTTGTTACAGAAATCAGGGTGGTGACAATGTCTGAAACCAAATATTCTCTTTGACCAGAATGGTTAGTGAATATTAAGCCAGGGCCAAACCGAAGATTAGCTAGACAGCAGTGTTGTCAATATGTTATGATTTATTGAGCTTAAAACATCTTCATTAATCCATGCCCTTCACCTTGACATTGAAAAAGTGTCTAATATCCTGATATTAATCACTAGGTAGCTAAAAGGTTTAGGGCGTTTAGGGCTACACGATAGATTAAAGACCATCTAACTTAGCTCATTGATTTTACATATGGGGAAACTGAGACCCTGTGAAAGGATATGGCTTATCCAAGATCACTGAACTATTTGATCATGAGCTCAAACTACAACATAGCTCTCCTAATTCCCAGTCCACCATCAGTTTCTACTTACAACACGCCAACTTTATGCTTATCAATAATTTATAGCTGTTTTACACTAATAATGATAAACGGCCTCATAAATTTTCAAGGTTTAGTCTTGTGGTTCACTGCAAAATTTGTACTTTAATAAGTTATCCCAGGTGATTCTAATGTACCTGCTCTGATACAGGACCACAACCAATGATGGAAAACCCCAACTCCATTCTGTCTTATCAGGGACCAGGTGTTATGATCACTTTTGGAAGTTCTTTTTATATTTATGAATGTTTCACTATATATCATAACTTTAAACAATGAATACTTCAGTGTCAATATTATCATTCAAGGCAGCTTAGAGTGTTTGTGTTAAATGCCCAACACTCCCTAAAAAGGCTATAGCTAGAAAAGGCAAGTGGCAATGCTAGAACCACAAGCTCATAGAAATTAAATCAATAAGTCATCTTATAAATAATTTAGCTCAATCATTTTTTTGACACGTCTCAGAGGAAATAAGAGACTTGTTCAAGATCACATAGTGATTTTGTCAAATGTTGTATTTATCTGTTAGAGCTGCCATAACAAAATACCACAGACTGGGTGGCTTAAACAAACATTTACTTTCTTACAATTCTGGAGGCTAGAAGTCCATAAGCACGATGCTAGCAAATTATGTTTCTGGTGAGGGCAGTTTTTCTTGTTTGTAGATGGCTGCCTTCTCACTGTGTCCTCACATGGTCTTTCCTCTGTGTGTGCATGCACACAGAGAGAGAGAGAGAGACACACACACACACACACACACTCTAGTGACTCTTCTTATAAGAACACTAATCCTATCTCTTTTAAAAGACCTCATTTAACCTTAATTACTTAGAGAGTGCATCTCAAATAAAGCCACACTGGGGGTTAGAGTTTTAACACAGAATCAGGGGGGGCATGAACATTCAGTCTACAGCAAATATAAATACCAGTTTTTGTATTGATATTGAAAAGCTCCAGCTTCTAGAAATGGAAAACAAGCATTGCAGGTACTTCTGTATAATGGTACATTAGACCGCATTTCACATTGATTTTTTCATTTCAGAGTGGGCTTGGGGTATTTTCTAGGTTTAACATACATTCTGAAATTCTTACATTCTGAAAACACGGTGTGTGACAGAGAAGAGGGCGGGTATGGGGAACAAGATGGGCACATGTTTCTTGCACCAACTTGCACAAGCCTATTGTTGGCATCTATTCATAACTCTGTTCAGGTGATGTTACATCACTAGCTTGAAATCAACCGTGACAGGGGTATTTACACCATGAAAATTGACAAATGCAACATATCAGGACCCACCCCGATCCTGGAAAGCCAATTGTTAAACATTTGCCAACACACTACTGAACATATGTGGTCAGTGATTCTGGCATGTGTGTGAGCACTGGGTAGATAACAGCTATGGTGGAGTCTTTGAACAAAGGATAGACATTCTGATGTATATTGTGAGTATGTTGGAGTATAACATTTAAAAAAATCATGATGCTAATGGATAGTGGGGAATATTCATCCTTGTTGGATTCCAATTCTCCCATCTGTAAAATGGGATGAATTATACTGAAGAAATAATCTCTTCAGATCAGTCCTGATTTTCTTTATGTAGAGACTTCTGAGGAGATATTGTAGAGTGATTAAAAGAAAAAACTTAAGAATCTGTCAAAATTTAATATGAGACTAGGGCCAGTGATTTAATAGCAATGTGACCTTGGGCAAGTCATTTAATCACTCTTAATTCTCATGTTCCTATCTAGATAGGGTTAGTGTATTACCTCCCCATAGAATTGTTGTGGAGAGTGAGTTAAATAATGATGTATCATGCTTAGCACACTTTGACATTTACGTAGTCAACCCTTATGTTATTACTATTGCTACTACTACCATCACTCTATCAATACTACTGCTATTACTACTAATGAACTTCCTCACTTTACCAGGTGTAAGGCAGGAGTTGGGAGACCTGAAGGAATGGACCGGCCTATTTCTGGCCCAGAGAAGTCAATATTCTTTTTATTACAAAGCAACCAAATTAATGGCCCCTGACACTAGGCTGGCACCTTTCCTATGCCAACAAGCTCATAGTTATAAAATCCAAACTTACAAGAGCTTATTTCTAAGCAGAGAATTAACAGCAATTAAACAGGTTTCATTGTGAACACCTCAGTGGCAATCCGTCTCTCCAATTGATTTCTTCTGACAGCTCACTATGATCTGGAGACTAAATATAAGTTTCCAAGGAAGGAGACAGGGATGATTTCCAAATCTAGAGCAGTATTTTGAAGATGGCAAAATATGAAACCTGGTATATTTAAAGTATGTTTAGAAAGGTGATATGGAAGACTCCTATAGGCAAAAATCTATGCATTTCACATATGAAACAGGAAGTGGGTAGATTTTTAGGAATACATTTACTGTGGAAGGAGAGAGTGCTACATAGGTCAAGCACATAGATCTGATTTAGGTTTAAATTATGCTCTTTCTAAAGATAATTGAGCCTAAGACTGGGCATGGACTCTTCATCTGTAATATGGGATAATAATGTGCCTTTCTCCAAGGACTGTTGTAAGGATTAAATTATGCAATCAATAGAAACCACAGATTATAGTGCCTGGAACACAATATGAGCTCAATAAGTTGAGTTTATTGAGTGTATTATTACCAACATTATTGTTTTCTCCTCCTTCTCTTCTGTCTTCTTCCTTTTCCTCTCATCATCTTCTGTTTCCTTCCATCATTGTTGTCATACTCATCATCATCATCATCATTGTCATTGTCATCACTATCCTCCTCTTCATCATCATCTAACATATGGAGCTCTTATTATGGGCTGGACACTATTCCTATGTAACTTATTAAAATCCTCTAGTGTAGATATTCTATCAACATTATTTTACAGATTAGTAAATGGGGACACAGAGAAGTAAAATAACTAGCAAAAGGCCATGTAACCGGTTAGTGGTAGAACTGAGATTTAAATCTAGGCATCTTGACTTAAGAGCTGGTGTGCTCTTAAACATTTATACATTCATGTATTTTCTAATTATTGCAAAAATATGAATTCCTTAAAGTCTTTGTATTAGAATCATTGCCCTTAAGTGTCCAGTCTTAACTTTGTCATCTGGCTATTTGGGTGGGGAATTGAATGTAATCATCGCTAAGATTTTATTAATCTATTTTTTAAAAAAGTACTATGTGATAGTATAAAAAAAGATGCTGACAATTCAAGACTTGGGTTAATTCATGCGCAAATATTTAGAGATTGCTTACCATATGCTGGCTACTAATCTTGATGAGGAGATTAAAGTAGTGAAAAGACAGACAAGGCCCAAATTACCATGGAACTTATGTTCTAGTGGAAGCAAAAGGCAATGAACTAACAGGAGGTTGGTAAACTTTTTTTTTCTGTAAATAGCCAAACAGTAAATATTTTATGCTTTGAGGGCCATATGGTCTCTGATGCAACTACTCAACTCTACCACTGTAGTGCAAAGGCAGTCACAGATGGTAGTGAAATAAATGGCTGTGTTCCCATGAAACTCTATTCACAAAAACAGGTGATTGGCCAGATTTAACACGTAAGTGAACATATAAGCCACAACAATATTAGTTAGTGGTAAGTATTGAGTAAATAATTAATATAGGTAATAGAAAAGACAGTGACTTGGGGCTTTCTTTAGGTTGTAAGGACTGAGAGAAACTCTTGGAGAAGAAGATACTTAAGTTGAAGTTTTAATAAAATGAAGGAGACAAACATAAAAATCAGAAGGCAGAACACACAGGGGGAATGTAAAGAGTCTAGAGGAAAAGTCCTAGGACCTGCTAAGGAGGAAGGAGGTGAAACATAGGTTTGAAGGGATGGGTAGCGGACGTATGTCAAAAGAATTTATAAGCTAGGTTAATAAGTTTGATTTCATTATAAGTGAGTTGAGAAATCATAGAAGAGTATTGAATAAGAATGTGACATAATCTGTTTTGCATCAGAAAAATTATTTGGGGGGATTCTGGAACGATAATGGTAATGGTGTAGTTTTATTCTCTCTTAATCTCTACCTAAAACAGAGAAACTAAATAACAAAACCAAGAAACCACTGGGTTACATTTACAACAGAATGAGGTGACTGGATATTTTCAGAAACACCGAACTATAAAGCAAATTGCTAGCATCCATAGGAACTGCATAATACCAACATTTGTGTCATAAAAAACAGAGAGAAGCAACAGGGAATCAAAACCCCAAATAGTCAACAGACATTCACTAGAAACACAGAAAGTCAATTTGAAAAAAGCAGATGAGGAGATTTTGGCTATATGAAGGCAAGGGGTCTGTGACAAGGACTCGCAGAGCTTGAACAGATAATCCACGTTCTAGGACAAAGTCTCACACTTAGGAGAAATTGCTGGGAATTAAATCAAAATTGTACAGAGCAGTGACAACATAGAATGAGGAAAGATTATTTTCTGATAAAAGGTGGAGAGGGGAACAGACCCAGAAAATCTCAGAGAGCAAGACACCGTATTTTTGAACACATATGATTTTAACAGTTGAGAGAGCTCAGAAAAGTTAGAAAAGCTATGCTAAATCACACCTCCATTTAAAAGTTCAGGAAAACTAATTTCCCATAAATATAAACAACAGAAACATTGAAGTTAAATCTCACACAACGTTTTTACAAGACCAAAGGGAATAAGGGACAGTAATATCCCCTTGGAAAAGGAAAGCATTTCAGAAAAACGTGTACATAGCCCAGAGCAAAACTGTAAACCATCTCTGTAAACAACGGGTTAAAAGAGACTTGTAAATGATATAAGACCTCAAATACAAGGAAAAGCCAGAATTAGAAAAAACACAATAATGAGTTGATAAAACAGAGGAAAAAAATAAAAGAAAGTAATTAATTTGACATACAAAGACTTAACCAGAAGAAACATAACAATTAGTAAACATGTCAAACAATGCTTTATGATAAATAGATGGAGTAAAGGAGGAAAAGGAAATAAATTAAGAAAAATAAAGATAATCTGACAAATAGTGTCAGACACTGAGATAAGCAAAGATCTATTATACATATTGGAGTCACTGAAGAGAGAAAGAAAAAACCTCACAAGAACAGAACAAATAATGAAAGTTGTAATTCAATAAAACTTTCTTGAAATAAAGATGATTTAAAACTACATATTGAAAATGTGTACTACATACCTGAGAATATTGACCCAGGAAGATCACGCCAAGACATATTCCTATAAAATTGCTAGACTTTCAATAAGAAAAATCCTTTTGGGTATCTAGGCAAAGAGATCAAGTGATTTATAAGGGAAAGAAAAATTATCATCAGACTTTTCAGCAGCAATGGTTTATGTCAGAAAAAAATGGAGTAATATATTTAATATGGAAAGATAGAAAAAGTAAGGTAAGAATTGTTATCCAGCAAAATTGATGTGCTCACTTATAAAGAGTAGAAACTATTATCAACCTGCAAGAACTAAGGGAATGTTGTTCTGATAATCTCTTCTTAAGGAATCTGCAAGAGAATGAACTTTTCTTTTCTTTTCTTTTTTTTTTTTACAGCTCTGAGTGGTGGTGGTATTAGTACTGTTATCATAAGAACACTTTGTAGATAATGTGGGATAAAGTAAATGAAAGTATATGTACTATTTTAATTATATTATCCCATATATCCTCAAGAACTAAGATTCTTTCTGTGCAAGAAGGTTGAGGCAGATGTTGTATAGAAAAGTCAAGCTTTTGAAAAGAAGCAAGTAAACAAACAAACAATGATCCTTCTGGTTCTAAGTTTGAATTGAAAGTATTAGTATGATACCTTTCTCCCCATATCTATTTCTATATATCAATGTGTATATTTATATTTATACCTATCTTGCTTTTTCTTCCAGTTTTGTCTAAATAAGAGGCATTACCAATAATTAGATCAGTAGTGGTGAGCACAGGTACTGCACAGAATGTGGTCTTGAAATATCATTTTCCACTTAAAGAAAAAAAAGACAGCAAGATTTCATGTAGAAATAACTATTACCATAAAAAAAAGAGAAATGACTACCACCATGTTTGGAAACGTACAAAAGATGATCCTAGAACATGTTGCCATTCCAGATATTGGGAAGCAATCAAAAACTACTAAAGACATATCAAATAGGCCCAAGAGTCATTCCTAAGGATGTTCTCACTGACCAAAGATGAGACAATTGAGCTTCAAAATAAATAGTAATTGCAATTGATTGAAATCTATCAAATATGTTTAAATCCATGAGTTTCTGATGATACTTAAGACAAAACAAAACAGCAACAAAAACTAATTCGTCACAGTTGGAAGATAGTAGGGAATCAAATCTTTATCCATAAAACTGGTAATTAAGGGGAAAAATTCAGATGCTTATCCTACCTTTCCCCTATGAACTGTACCACTGGCTAATCAAACGGTAGATGAGGGAAACATTTCTTTAAAAAATTACTCCAACTTTTAAATAAAGACAGAAATGAAATAATTTGAATATCAATGTTTGTCAACTAAATAAATTAATGGATTCAGGCATTGAGCTGCAACAACTGAGAACATCTCCAAAAGAGAGGGAACCCGACATGACATGCCTCCAGATGAAACCACAAAACACTACCTCTAGTCTTGCCAAAAGGATTGAACATGAGTGTGGTCAGGGCTCTGTATCCAGCTGCCAATTCGCAGCTCCAAGGAATGTGTTGACCTGCGCCATGACTTTGTAATTAAGAAAAGCCAGACTGTGGGAGACTCTACAAAATGCCCTGGACTATTTAACAGATAAATTGTAAGAAAAAGAAAAGGAAGGAACAGTAGTGGTTAAAGATTAAAAGAGTTTAATAAACATAAGTTAAAATATAAGCAAGAATAATCAAGGAAGTCTGGTGGCAAAACAATTTTTTTAAGCACACATAAAGAAGGGATTACTATAAAAGTTAGGACAGTGGTCGCTTTTGGTGGAGGGAGAGATTTGACCCAGACACATCTAAACACATAGAGGGGCTTCTCGAGTGGACAGCAAAGTTCTATTTTTATTCTTGATAGTAGTTTCAAAGGTGTTTGCCTTATAATTATCCATTAACCTGTATATTTATTTTGTATTTTTGTGTTGTTTTGTTATAAAATAAAAAAATTTAAATATATTATTTGGTCTTCTGTAAGGAGATTAGCTTTAAAAGAAGCAAGTATAAAAACAGAAAGTCAAGATTAGGGAGCTATTGCAGTAGTCCAGGCACAATGATGAAGAAAAGTTTATCAGGATTCCCTATTGTTTTGGAGAGAAAACTACGAATCATTTGGGCTGCACTCTTCTTCCTTGTAAAAAATCACTCAAGCCATTGAATGGGGATGTAGAGACAGATGTGCCATTAAGAGTGTTTTGACAACACTAAATACCTTTCTACTTGATTGAGGTATCAAACAACACTCTTGGGATTCTGAACATTGTGGTAAGATAGCTACTTTTTAAAAAAGTGAATAAGCACAATCTGATAAAAAATTTTTAATAGCTACCCAATTTCCTCCATGGACATTGCTTCAGTAGGACATTTGAGGGTCATAATGTCCAACTTATATTTAGCACTTTTCTATATTACTTGACTTACTTTATACCAGTGCATATTAGTTTATATTGAGGGAAACCACTTAAATTTAGGAGAAAAGGGTTTGACAAGGTGTTGTCTACAGGTGTTCTACAAATCCATTAATAAAACTCATTTCATAGGTTGTTAACTCCTAAAGATGGACCTTATCTTCTTTACCAGTGGATTTCTTGCTACATCCTCCAGATAGTCCTGTGTGAAAATGTACTGTGTAAGTATTGAAAATTGAGTCTAAAATTAGATGCAAAAATAAATTTAATTATTACAAAAATAATAAATATCTACAAGTAAATTACATTGGTAATTTACATACCAAACTCACAGTTTACACTTTGTCTCTGCTAGTGGAAATATATTTTAATGATTACTGAAGAAGCCAGAAATGATAAAAATGTGTTAGTGGCTTGGGTGGAGAACTGGGTGGACAGGAAATGAAACTTAGAAATGGGATAGAATTGAGTTTGATGCCTAATGTTAGTACTTACCAGCTTTGCAAAGTTGGGAAAGTCACTTATCACCCCTCAACTTTAATTTTCATATTTGCAAACAGGTGTAAAGTAGGAGAGATAATTGTGAGTGTTAAAAAAACATGGAGCTTTTAGCCTATGGCTCTGTGCCCCTATGCCACAGAAAGGTTGCTCAGTAAATATGAGTTTCTTTCTTTCTCAGGAATGATATTACTTGTGACTCTCTTCTACCAGTTCTGAACCTAGCTGCCTTTTACATGTTAACTAAGCCTCGATATATCACATCCTGATGAGTGCTTTTGATCTTGAATGGGTCACCGTAGCCATCAGGGCTGACATTTCCCAGTGCATCCTAGGTGACTCTTACACTGATACCAACGTAACCTTAGTGGCTTCCATAATAATCCCTTTCCTCTATGCAGTCACCTGCTGTCAGGAGCTGCCTGTGCGGAAGTAACTGATTCCCAGTCCCATCAGAGCCCTAATTAAAAGTGCACTGAATTAAACTTGAATTCATGGAAAACAATTAGCTCTCTCTTTTGTCTATCCATTCAAATCCATAATGCAGAGCAGCCAGGTGTCATGTTCAACAAATCTCCATCACTTGATGACTAGAGAAACGAACAGAGTTGAAAAAGCTCCAGAGACTTCCCCTGGAGGTCTATTCTGGCCTTCTGATCTTTGTAGTGATTCAATTGTCATGATGCTCCTATCTGAATCTCCAATTTTCAATATCTCCTCCCAGTTTTCTTTTTTTTCCCCAAGCAAACAAACCTTGACATGGGTCTCTCTATCCCCACTTTTTTTTTTCTGAAGGTTTGCAAAATGTTTTCAACAAAATATCAAACATTCATGTTTGACATTTTTTTATGGGACTGAAAGATCAAACACAGACAGCAGTTCACCCAACTATTGTCTTAACATTACACACATGCCTTAGCAGGATGCTTACTTGCCACAGTAAATATAGTTACTCAACCCTGCATCAACCATGACACTATTTGTACAAATATGTGCATTAGTTATTCTATCTAGAATCCTTTCTTGCAACTGACTGAACCTAAACCTTACCCTAATTCCAGTAACTAGGCCTCTGCCTTATGCTCTCTTATGCACAGGAAAACGTAATAAATTGCCCAATTCCCTAGTCCCTTTTAGGCTAGGGCCCTTGCTTAATCACTCCAGCTCCCTCTATACCCCAGACGTGGAGAAGGTTCTATCCCCTTAACTCCTAAGGAAAATGGTTAAGAATCTAAAATTGGATAAAAATATGCAAACAAACCTAGTAACTTTTTGAAAATTAGATCTCAGATAGAAGAGATTTAAAAGATAGTGAAAAGGAAAAAGTGCAGTCTTCAGAACTCCCAGTTTTGAGTTCAAATCCAGACATTTGCTACGTATCAGCCATGTGACTTTTGTACGTTTCATAATCTCACTATGTCTCAGTTTCTCCACTTATCATCATGCAAAATTGTGATAATAATATAATACCCATACTATGTGACGTTTTTGAAGATTTGACATGATTTATGCATTGTTTTAGCATGGCTCCTGGAGTATGTGGAAGATGGTATTATCAATGTGAAGGAGGTCAGCCTGGCCAGAACCAAAAGTTCATGCTGAATTGTTGCCTAGAAACCAGACTGAGGGCGGAACATGCTACAGAATGAGGTAGAGTAAAAATTCCACTTTCTCATGATACTATGAATGTAATAATCTAATGCAACAACCACCTGGTAATGTAAGTTTGTGGGAAGGTCCTAGAAATACTGGAATGAATGGAAATTCTCTTAATAGTATATAGTTCAAGGAAAGCACACAGCACAAATGCTACTGGTCCCCATCTTGTCACCAAGCTAGAGTCCACCATTTGGGCCTATGTCTCTTTCCCACTGAGTTGGAACATATTTTCAGAATTCTTTTCATTTCTTAATTATGTAAATGATTTATTACAGCCTCTAGTCCATAAAGCCTTTAGTCCACAGTTAGTGGTAATAAACTCCGCTTTCCAGTTTTCATGTTTTCCTGGTCAGAAAATGTCGTTCACAGGCGCTCACCCATGTTCATACCCTCTGGCTTACCTGAATGACAGTCACAGTGAACAGACAACTCTGGGCAAACCCATGCAGCAGTGGTGAGAAACAGTTGTGGTTTTCAGCACACATTCAAATACTAGAATTTCTATCGTCTCACTTGAAGGCACAGAGAGACTCAAAACAATACTAAACATGTCTGTAGCAATTACAACATAATCACTACCATAGTATAACAATGCCTCACAGAGTCTATAAAAACATCCAGTTAGTACAGCCTTTACTCGGTTACCCTTTGGCACTGCTTTGCTATTTGAGAACTGTTTACTGCCTGTAGAACTTTCTTACAATCTCGTGAGACTAAGTACTTAAACGTTTCAGTAAATTGCCCATCATTCTTTTTGCTCATCTGATGTTTTATGCACCTCTTACCTCTTATTGGTAGTGAGAGGTCAGCATTGCACAAGCTTCTCAGCTCAGTGCTTCATCAGACAAGGATCACGTCATGATATGTCTTTGTAGTTGTAGCCAAAGGGAATTAGACATCAACATCTGGTGACTCATCTGGGATGGGCTTACAGTACACCAGTGTGCTGTTGGGTACCATTGTTATAGAAAAACAAAGCTTCTGTCAAAAATCATGAAAAGATGTTGGACTGGTTAAAAGTGGAGGCTAATGCTTCAGGGAGAGTGTTTGGACCTAAAAGGGAAGAACAAAACCTCAAGGAAATTATGAGGAAAAAAAAAAAAACTGTAGCCATATGGAATTGAGGGGAAATTCTTACTCTCTGCAGTATTTCAAACAGAAAGAGATAAGGAAAGCTCCCAGAGCAGAGGCCCAAAATTAGACACATCAAAAAGGACATTCCTAACAAATGGTTTCCAATGGGAAATGGAATAATGCAAGTAAAAATGATATAACTCACTGGAAGCTAGAACATGGGTGGCAGGCAATTCTAGACTTTACCTTCCAAATGCTATTAATCCTTTCCTCTCAACTCCTTCACAGATTCCAAACAGAGTCTTTATTCTATGAAGAGCCCTTATTTCTTTTTATTTTATTTATTTATTTACTTACTTACTTATTTATTTTTATTTTCGAATATTACAGGGGTACAAACGTTTTGGTTACATGAATTCCTTTTGTACAGTTTGAGTCAAAGTTATAAGTGTGTCCATCACTGAGATAGTGTGCATTGTACCCATTAGACGTGAATTTACCCATCCCTTCCTCCCCCCCACACCTGCTTGATTTCCTTTGAATTTTACTACCATATGTACACATGAGTGTTGATCAATTAGTTCCAGTTTAATAGTGAGTACATGTGGTGTTTGCTCTTCCATTCTTGTGATACTTCACTTAAAAGGATGTTCTCCAGTTCCATCCAGGTTGTTGCACAAGGTATTAGTTCACCATTACTTTTTATGGCTGAGTAATACTCCCTGGTATACATATACCACATTTTATTAATCCACTCATGGATTGATGGGCACTTGGGTTGTTTCCACATCTTTGTAATTGTGAATTGTGCTGCTATAAACATTCAAGTACAAGTGTCTTTTTTATAAGATGCCTTTTTTCCCCTTGGGTAAATACCAAATAGTGGGTTTTCTGGATCAAATGGTAGGTCTACTTTTAGTTCTTTGAGGTATTTTCATACTACTTTCCATAGAGGTTGTACTAATTTGCAGTCCCACCAACAGTGTAAAAGCATTCCTTTCTGTCTGCATCCAAGCCAGCATCTGTTGTTTTGGGACTTTTTGATAAAAGCCATTCTCACTGGAGCTAGGTCATATCTCATTGTGATTTTGATTTGCAATTCCCTGATGATTAGAGAGGTTCAGCATTTTTACATATGTTTATTGGCCGTTATTCTATCTTCTTTTGAAAAGCTTCTGTTCATGTCTTTTGCCCACTTTTTAATGGGGTTGTTTGATGTTTTCTTGCTAATTTTCTCGAGTTCTTTGTAGATTCTGGTTATCAGCCCTTCATCAGATGAAGAGCATGCAAATATTTTCTCCCATGCTATTTGCTTGTTTGTCTATTTGCTCTATGGATTGTTTCCTTGGCTGTGCACAAGCTTTTTAATTTAATCAGGTCCCATTTATTTATTTTTGTTGTTGCTGTGATTGCCTTTGGGGTCTTCTTCATAAACTCTTTGCCTAGTAAGAGTTTTTCCAACATTTTCTTCTAGAATTCTTATAGTTTCATGCCTTAAGTTTAAGTCTGCTATCCATTGTGAGTTGATTTTTGTGATTGATGAGATGTGCAGATCCTGTTTCAGTCTTCTACATGTGGCTATCCAATTTTCCCAGCACCATTTATTGAATAGGGATTCTTTTCCCCAGTGTATGGTTTTGTCTGCTTTGTCAAAGATCACATGGCTATATAAGGATGGTTTTATATCTGAGTTTTCAGTCCTGTTCCATTGGTCTACTTGTCTGTTCTTGTGCCAGTACCATGCTGCTTTGGCTACTATAGCCTTGTAGTATAGCTTGAAGTCTGGTAAATTGATGCCTCCCAGTTTGTTCTTTTTGCTTCAGGTTGCTTTGGCTATATGGGATCTTCTCTGGTTCCATATGAAGTGTAGAATTATTTTTTCTACATCTACAAAAATGATCTTGGTATTTTAATAGGGATTGCATTGAATCTGTAGATCACTTTGGGTAGTATAGACACTTTAACAATGTTGATTCTACTGATCCACAAGCATGGTATGGTTTTCCATCTGTTTATGTCCTCTACGATTTCCTTCCTCAGTGTTTCATAGTTCTCCCTGTAGAGGTCTTTCATATCCTTAGTTAAATACATTCCTAGGTATTTTATTTCCTTTGCTGTATTTTGAAAGGTATTGAATCTTTGATTTGGTTCTCAATTTGATTGTTCTTGGCATATATGAAAGCTACTGTTTTGTGTACATTGATTTTGTGACCTGAGACTCTGCTGAATTTAGTTATCAATTCCAGTAGTCTCTTGGCAGAGTCTTTGGGTTTTCCAGATATAAGATCATACCGTCAGCAAAGAGAGAGAGTTTGACCTCTTCTGCCCCCATTTGGATGTGCTTGATTTCTTTCTCCTGTATAATTGCTCTGGCTAAGACTTCCAGCACTATGTTACATAGAAGTGGTGATAGAGACAACCTTGTCTGTTTCCACTTCTGAGCAGAAATGCTTTCAATTTTTCCCCATTCAGTATGATGTTGGCTGTGGGGTTGTCATACATGGCTTTTACCATTTTGAGGTAAGTCCCGTCTATGCCTATTTTGTTAAACATTCTTATCATAAAAGGGTGCTGAATTTTGTCAAATGTTTTTTCTGTGTCTATTGATAGGATCATATGGTATTTGTTTTTACTTTTATTTATGTGGTGAATTACATTTATAGATTTGCATATGTTGAATCATCCCTGCATCTCTGGGGTGAAGCTCACTTGACCATGGTGTATCATTTTGTTGATGAACAGCTGAATTCAATTTGCTAGAATTTTATTGAGAATTTTTGCATATACATTCATAAGGGATATTGCTCTGTAGTTTTCTTTTTTCGTTGAGTCCTTTCCTGGCTTTGGTATCAGGTGATGTTGGCTTCATAAAACATGTTGGGGAGGATTCCTTCCTTCTCAATGTTGTGGAATAATTACTGCAGGATAGGCACCAGTTCTTCTTTGTAGGTCGGGTAGAAGTTTGGTGTGAAACCATCTGGTCTGGGACTTTTTTTAGGAAGGTTTTTTTATTGCTGCTTGAATTTCAGTACTTGGTATTGGTCTGTTCAGGAATTCTATTTCTTCCTGATTGAGCCTAGGGAGGCTGTGTGTTTCTAAGAATTTGTCCATTTCCTCCACATTTTCAAGTTTATGTGCATAGAGATTTTTATAGTATTCAGAGATGATATATTATATTTCCATGGTATCAGTTGTAATTTCTCCTTTTTCATTCCTGATTGAGCTTATTAGAGTCCTTTCTTTTCTGCTTCTGGTTAATCTAGTGAGAGGAACGTCAATTTTGTCTATCTTTTCAAAGAACCAATTTTTTGTTTCATTAATCTTCTGTATAGTTCTTTTGTTATCAATTTCATTTACTTATGCTCTGATCTTGGTTATTTCTTTTCTTCTGCTCAGTTTGAGATTGGTTTGCTAATCCTTTTCCAGTTCTTTGAAACAATTCATTAGATTGTTTATTTGTGATCTTTCTATCTTTTGGATGTAGGCATTTATGGCTATAAATTTTGTTCTCAGGACTACTTTTGCTGTATCCCACACATTTTGATAACTTGTGTCCCCTTTATCATTTAGTTCAAAGAATCTTTTAATTTCCATCTTAATTTCCTCCTTGACCTGACTATCATTCAGCAGTGGGTTATCTAGTTTCCATGACTTCATGTAGAGATGAGTGTTTCTGTTAGAATTGATTTCTAATTTTATTCCACTGTGGTCTGAGAAGATGCATGGTATAATTTCTATTTTTAAAAAAATTTTGAGACATGTTTTGTGGCCTAGGATGTGGTCAGTCTTAGAGAATGTCCCATGAGCTGATGAGAAGAACATATATTCAGTAGTTTTTGTGTACAATGTTCTGTGAGGCCCATTTGTTCTAGAATTCTCTTTAAGTCCTTTGTTTCTTTGTTTATTTTCTGTTTGGAGGATCTGTCCTGAGCCCCACTCTCTGTAGAATCCGCAGTGTGGTGGCTCAATCATCTCTCCCAGCAGCCATGGGTGGGGTAGGGGAAGGGGAGGAAAAGAGTCTGGATGGAGGCGTGTTAGCACTCTGGTTGTCCCTGACCCTCTCTCTGGGAGGCAGTCCACCCAGAATGTCCAGGTTCTGGAGTCATGCAGATCACCTGAGACCCACTTGATCCTTGTGGCTCTTGCAGTCTGTGCCAGAGTTGGGAAATGTCTGTGTGGGAATGAGCAAGGTGAAATCTGAGAAGTTGAAGCCCCCTCGGGAGAACAAAGGTGCACAGTGTGTAGAGAAGCAGTATGGTGCTTGCTGTCCTGGCTTGGGTCTGTGGGGTGTGAAGTACCTCATGGGGGCTGGAAGCCTGGTACCCTGTCCACAAGAAGCTCTCAGCTCACTGGCAGCAGCAACCTCTGGGCTTGTGTGGGCAGAAAGTGTCTTCAGAAGCTCGGGAACCCACCAACTGTCAGAGATGCGAGGGAGGGAGAAAAAAACCACTCCACCTACCCTTTTCACTGGACTCCAAGACTCTTGGGGATTGATCTTTATTGATACCTTGCTCCTTCCTTTTCTGCTCCACAACTTCTTCCCATGGAGACTCCTGAAGGTTTTGGCAGTATTCCCTTAGACCCATACCTGATCTACATTTGTCTGTTCATTTGTCTCTTTCACCTAAAACTTCTCCTTCTTTTGAGACACTCTGGCAGCTGGTGTCTCTGGTCAGCCATCTTGCCATGCCTCTCCCTTCTTTCTTATTTGGTTAATTTGGCTCTGTTTGTGTGTACAATTGCACTTTCACCTCTCACTTTCCACTTTGGGGGAGTGACAGCTCACATTCTTGGATTTGAGACATGGTAAGTTTTAGTGTTAGATCTGAAATATTGGTCAAAATTCATTTAGTAATGTTGCCAGATGATATTATGAGTGTGACCAGATATTCAGTTAGCATCTCTTAGTGGGCAGGGTCTTGAGAATTCTGTTGACAATGGTGTCACAAAGTTCTGCTTCATACAGGGAACACTCCTCCTGGCTTAGGTTTTTATATCACAAAAGTCAGCGCTCAAAGAGTATATCTTTATTCATACCACCTGTGTTCACCCAGGCCACCATTGTCATTGGAATGTGCTTCAATGTTGTGGACTACTTGTACTTTAGAGATATTGCATTAGCTATGTCTTGTCATTTGGTGACCTGCTGCCTTATCCTTTACTTACAATTTTAAAAGTCTTTTAGCTGTGTGTGTTTCTCAATTAGTTACCTGGTAATTTTCATGTGTGTGTGGCATTTCTATCTCTTTTACTCCCTTCATGCTCTCTTTTCTCTTTTGTTTACTAATTTATATTCATTTTAATTTTCTTCTTTAACTATACTCATATAACATTCTAATATGATTAAGACTGCCACTATATTTACAAGTTCTTTATAATACATCATATACTAGAACATTTAGAAATCTTGAATCAGGGGTTAGAATCTCATTCTTGATCCTGCAGCTTGGTGGTCACATGTATTTCTAGAGAATTGGAACATCATCCCCAGTATGAACTGCCTGTCCTGATCTCTGCATTTCTTCTTAATTGAACTCTGAATTTGATTATCTGCATATGCCTTCTCAACATACTCTTCACAGAACACTTTGTCTGCCTGTCATGTTTTCATTTTGTCCTCGGTTTTGTTCCTTCCCCATTGTCATGTTAAGTACTGTTACCAGAACCTAGTACTACTGCTTTTGTACTTATGGTCCCTTGAAGATCATTCAGAAAAGACAAAACTAATCTGTTTGTCAGAATATTCAGAATATCAGGACATCTTATTCATGCCATTATGACCATGAGATCATGAAGCTCCCTCTCCCTGTCCTTTTACCTCACCACCTTTACCAAAACAACCTATATCTGAAGAAAACTAGGGAGGATGTTACCAAGAGACATTAATGAAGAAGGCTTGTGGAGGTAATGTTGGTGTTTTTTTGGCTCTGAAGACGTTATTAGGCCATAGGACCTCTACCTTAAAATTTTAATGATTTCCTAGATTTTAGTGACACTCAACCTACCAGCACCTGGGATACCTTTTAGGTCTTCCACTCTATTGAACATTAATCTATCAGTAACAATTACAGTTGTCTAAGCCCCATGAGTCAGTTGAAGGAAAGACTAAAAAATGATCTATTATATTACTGACTTTGATTGTTGCAAAATAAGAGAATGAGACTCAAACAGGTTGGAAGAGAATCTCGTGCTGGATAAGTGTGTATACAAAAGCAGAAATTTATCACAATTCTCATGTGCTTAAGCAGCATATTCAGAGTAACAATTTTAATTATTTAAGAAAGTTGTGCTTAATGAAACCAGTTTTCAGAGCCTGAGTCTTTCACTGAATTCTGAGCTTGAGACCCTATTGTGAGTCCCTGACTCCTGCCTAATTCTTAACTATGGGCTGCCTGACACTGGATTTTACTTCTAAGTCTCTTGACCTCACAGTTATTCTTCCTTCTTGGTACTTTCATTTTCTTCATCTAAATATGTGTTATTATTCATTTGTGAACATTTTACTGACTCCAATTTTTAGAAGCTCTATAGTCTTTAACACTCATTTTGTCTTTTTCTAATTTGGTTCTTTCAAGGCAGGATCCCCACTGAGTAACCCCTGCACATAGTTGTGTTCATTTGGATCCACCTAGAAGCAGAATCCAACAAAGGACAAGATATGTAAGGGATTAATTGATATTGGAAATGGAAAACAATAGAGACTTCGGACTGTGATGCAGGCCTGAGATTTGTGGAAGGAGAGAAGGAAGAAAAATTGGAAAAGGAAGAGTTTCATACTACAGCGGAGTTCCAGGAAAGTGCCAGCCAAGCCAATGGGAAGACCTTGAGCCAATCTCACCAACTCTATTAGTTCTTTATCTCACTAGAGTGGGCTTGCTTTAATACCACTAATGTGATCAGACATTGCTTGTTATCACCCCATGAGAAACATGATCTTGGTTGATCCATGGGGACAGTAGCTGGGGATATCAGTCAGCTATATGTCCTGCAGCAGGAGATCTGAAAATTGCATTTTCTTAGTTGGCACACAAGGTCAATAAACAATAGTGAGATTTTAGACATCATTGTAGGAGATATTTTTGGCCCAAGTTCTTTTCTCATAACTTTTCCTATGTGACATTCAATCTTACACTGGCTCATTTTTCTTGAAATTTTAACTCAATAACAAGTAGTGAGATTGAAACAGCAGTAAAAAATCTCCCAACCAAAAAAAAAAAAAAAAGCCCAGGACCAGACAGATTCACAGCCAAATTCTATCAGACCTACAAAGAAGAACTGGCGTCTATTCTGCTGAAACTGTTCCATAACATCAAGAGGGAGGGAATCCACCCTAACTCATTCTACAAAGCCAGTATTATTCTGGTATCAAAGCCAGGGAAAGACATAAAAACAACAACACAAAAAGAAAACTACAGACCAATATCCCTCATGAACAAAGATGCAAAACCCCTCAACAAAATACTAGCAAACTGAATCCAACAACTACATCACAAAGATAATTCATCATGATCAAGTGTGTTTCATCCCATGGATGCAAGGATGTTTCAACACACAGAAATCAATAAATGTGATTCACCACATAAACAGAATTAAAAACAAAGGCCATGTAATCATCTCAAATAGATGCAGCAAAAGCATTTGATAAAATCCAGCACCTTTTCTTGATAAAAACCCTCAACAAACTAGACATAAAGGGAACATATTTCAAAATAGTAAAATCCATGACAAACCCACAGACAATATCATACTAAATGGGGAAAAGTTGAAACCATTTCCCCTAAGAACTGGAACAATACAAGAGTGCCCACTGTCACCATTTCTATTCAACATAGTACTGGAAGTCCTAACTAGAGCAATTAGGCAAGAGAAAGCAATAAAGGGCATCCAAATCAGAAAAGAGGAGGTCAAACTATCCCTATTTGCCAATGATATGAATTTATATCTAGGAATCCTAAAGACTCCTCCAAAAGACTCCTAGAATTAATAAAAGAATTAAGTAAAGTCTCTGGTTACAAAACTAACATACACAAATCAGTAGACTCTCTATATACAAATAACAGTCAAGCTGAGAGTCAAATCAAGAACTCAATACCACTTATAATAGCTGCAAAGAAAATAAAATACCCAGAAATGTACTTAACCAAGAAAGTGAAAGATGTCTACAAGAAGAACTACAAAACATTGATAAAGGAAATCATAGGTGACGCAAACAAATGGAAAAACATCCTATGCTCATGGATGGGCAGAATTAATATTGCTAAAATGTTCATACAACCCAAAATGATTTACTGATTCAATGAAATGCCCATCAAAATGCAAAGGTTATTTTTCACAGAATTAGGAAAAAGAACTCTAAATGTCATATGGAATCAATCTTACACTAATCTTACACTTACAAAAAGAGCCTGATTAGGAAAAGCAATCCTAAGCAAAAAGACAAAATTTGGAGGCATCACATTACCTGATTTCAAGTTATACTATAAGAACATAGTAACCAAAACAGCATGGTACTGGTATAAAAGCATACACATAGATCAGTGGAACAGAATAGAGAACCCAGAAATAAAACCATATAGCTACAACCAACTGAGTATCATCAAAGCAGAAAAAACAGTCACTGGAGAAAGAACACTCTATTCAATAAATGGTGCTGGCAAGATTGGATAGCCACATGCAGAAGAATGGAACTAGACCCTCATCTGTCAACATATAAAAGCAATCAACTCAATATGGATTAAATACTTAAATTTAAGACCTGACACCATAAAAATTCTAGAAGAAAATGTAGAAAAACTCTTCTAGACATTGGCCTAGGAAAAGAATTTGTGACTAAAACTGCAGAAAGCAAGTACAGCAGAAACAAAAGCAAATACATGGGACTTGATTAAAAAGCTTCTGTAAAGTAAATAATCAACAGAGTAAATAGACAACCTACAGAACGAGAGACAATATTCACAAACTATACATCTGACAATGGACTAATATTCAGAATATACAAATAACTCAAACAATTCATCAAGAATAAAACAAATAACCCCATTAAAATTGGGCAAAAGATATGAACAGATTTTTTTTTCAAAAGAAGATATAGAAATGGCCAAGAAACACATGAAAAAAATGATCAACATCACTAATTATCAGAAAATACAAATTAAAACCACAATGAGATACCACCTTACCCCTGTCAGAATGGCCATTATTAAAAAGTCAAAAAACAATAGATGTGGATGTGGATGTGATAAAAAGGGAAGGCTTATACACTGTTGGTGGAATGTAAATTAGTATAAACTCTACAGAGATTCCTCAAGTAACTAAAACAGTAAGGAGATTCCTCAAGTAACTAAAAGTAGACTTACCATTCAATCCAGCAATCCCACTACTGGGTATCTACCCAAAGGAAATTATATCAAAAAGACACCTACACCCGAATGTTTATCACACAATTCACAATTACAAAGATATGGAATCAACCTAAGTGCCATCAACTAATGAATGGATAAAGAAAATTTGATATATATGCTGTGAAATACTATTGAGCCATAAAAGGATAAAATAATGTGTTTTGCAGCAACTTTGATGGAACTGAAGACCATTGTCCTAAGTGAAGTATCTCAGGAATGGAAAAACAAATACCACATGTTCTCACTTATAAGTGGGAGCAAAACAATGGCTATACATGCTCATAAGGTGGCATAAGGGACATTGGAAAGGGGAGGGTGAGAGTGGGGTGAGGGATCAAAAATTACTTATTGGGTACCGTGTACACTATTCTGGTGATAGGCACACTAAAAGCCCTGACTTCACCATTATACAATTCATCTGTGTAACAAAAAACACTTGCACCCCTAAATCTATGGAAATTTTTAAAAAATCAACTTAAATGTCAATTCTTCAGATGGTCTTCTCTGACCATATTATTCAGTGTTGCTCTCACTCCTGAATAACTAAATATCACATTACCCTGTGTTAATTTCCTCATAGCCTGAATTACTATCTGGCATTATCTTACACATTTGAGTACTTGTTTATTGTGTGTCTTCCTCATTTCATTAAAGTAGCAGTCTAGAGTGACTTGTTCACTACTCTACTGCCAGTACCCATATGATACTCTACAGCAATGTCTAGAAACAGTAGGGTTCTCTCTCTCTCTCTCTCTCTCTCTCTCTATCTATATATAAATGTTTTTATTATAGTTACTTTTTCATTCTAATTCTATCCTTCATTATGGATTCTACTTTCCATTATCTAAAACACCACACTGATCTCTCATATTATATCTTACAGTGCTACAATGCATTGTAGCCAGTGTTATCACATCTCTTTCTTCCAGTAATCTGTGACCTCCTCGAGGGTATATGTCATGTTTTATATCTCTTACAATAGTGCAATCAGGTATTCAATTGATAAGTATTGATAAATAGCAGAAGGAATAAAGGAAAGATTCCAAATGTATGCAGCTTTCTCAATAAGCACTCTCTCTTATGTGTATCATGGCCTGTGGGCTAGGGGAGCATAATGTATGCATTTGTGTGTATGTACAACTATGGAAAAAGCACAGGAGGGAAAGATGGGAGATGGCCCTGAGCATGGGCAGCCATAAAAACAACTGTGAGCAAAGTCTATCAGATGCCTTTTCTCTTTGCAGGAGGTGCATCCATTTGGTGATCAAATAGGAAAAACACAGTCAGGTTTGGAGAGGAAACCTGGTGTTTGCTTTGTACTGGAGATAGGCCCTGAGGCTGCTGCCTGATCCTGGGGTCAGGGGAAGGGGCTGATTGTTCCAGTATCATTTCTTGTGAGAGCAACTGCTTTGTTCAATGATCAAAGGCCCCTTCCATTCCACATCCCACACTTCAGTGCCACCTTTGTCACATACCCCTGGAGGGAGGGCCTCTCCCTCCTGCTTAGGCTGAGGCTATGTCCTAACATGGATGGAGCAGCTGAGTTTGGTTGTTAAGAATCAATCTTGTCATAATTTATTTTTGAAGTTGCTCTCAGTTTTAAATCTCTGATTTAACAACTGATAGGTTTCATTTGTAGAGAGGAAATGTACTGGGGCTCTATGTTGACGGAGAGAGAAGCAGTATTGTGAGAGCATAGATGGGGTTAGGTGTTAGAGAAATCTGGGTTAGAATTTTAGCTGCACCATTTCCTAACTGTACTAATTCAGGCACATCCATTTCCATATCCCCAGTTTGAATTGCAGCATTTGTCACATAAGTTTTTCTTGATGGATAAACAAGATATTGTGTGCTTTTATAAACACAATTTCTGGACCAAACTATGCTCGATACATAATGATTCCCTGTACTGTCTCTGGATTAGTGGTCCCACACCTTTAGAATCACCCAGTGTTATGGTTTGAATGATGGTCTTCCCTCTAAGGTTTATGTTGAAACTAATCCCCAATGCAAGAGTAGTAAAACCTGTGGCCTTTGGGAGGTTGTTAAGTCATGACAGCTCTACTCTCATGAGTGGGCTAAGCACACTTACAAAAGGCCTTGAAGTCGAAAGGAGCACTCTCTTGCCCTCTAGCCTCTTCTGCCATATGAGGACACAGTTTTCTTCCCCTCCAGAGGATGTAGCAACGAGGTGCCCTCTTGGAAGCATAGACTGGGAATTCAGCAGACACTGAACATGCCAGCACCTTGGTCTTGGACTCTCAGCCCCCAGAATTGTGAAAAATAAATTTCTGTTGTTTATAAATTACCCAGTCTCAGTTATTTTATTATAGCAGCACAAATGGACTATGATGCCCAATAAAATGAATGCATGACTAGTGGAGTAGGAAGACACTTGTCCCTCCTGCCTCCAACTCTGGAGGCTTCTATCACTGGAGAATATTTAGGATTCTCCAGCATAGAGGCAGTTATGAAGCAAAGAAAGCTTCTCAATGTATTTGTCAAAGGCCTTGCAAGCGTATGCTTCAAGATAGGTGAATCAATTAAGCAGTATTGAGCGGGCAAAGTTAATCTGCATCCAAAGCATTTTACTGCACAAACAAATTAAATAAAAAAATCAAGTGCAGGCCAATTGACTTTACCCCAGTGTGGCCTGAATTAAAGGAAAAGGAACTGTTCTCTGTCAACCTTTTCTAATCCTTTCCTACCTCTGCTTTAGAAAAAGAGCAGAAGGCATGTGGGAACAAGAGATTGGGGTGTCCTGACATGTGGCAAACAGAAATGCAACTGATGATCATTAACTTGGAGAATTGAAGACTCTTGCGGGCGTTGTTGTTCTTTTGGTGATTCAGAAGGACTTTTACCTGGAGGAAAGTTTGGCCAATGGGTTTATGTTACAGAGAAACCATTACTTCCAAAGTGTAGATTTTCTTCTCTTTGCATATACTCTCATTAACAGGACTTGAATCTTATGTCATCTCTGACAGTTCTGTCTCACTCTCTGTGCCCTGCTCCCTAGCAGACAACAATCCCTAAAGGTGTCATTTTAGCATTCTAGTCATTTTCCCCCATTCTAACTGCCACCCCCTTATTCACATTCCCATTAACTCTTGCTTACAATACTACAGGATTATTTAACTGTACACTCTTTCTAGTCTTGCTCTGGTCTTTAGTTCATTCTATACACAAAAGCTGAATTTGTCTTCAGCATGCTGTGATGGGAAGAATGCATACTTTGGTGTCAGAGAGATTCGATTTTGTTTCTCTGCTTAGCTATTTACTGACATTAGGCAAATTACTTAATCTTTCTGAGCCACAATTTACTCATCTGTAAAGTGGGGATAATTACAGTCCTTAACTCACAAAATATTGGGATGAATACAAGTGGTAGTCTATGAAAAGCATTTATTACAATTCTTGGCACCTAGAAAACACCTAAAACTAAGATCAGGACACCATAAGAGTTTGTTGGAAAATGACTTTGTTCTGATTGTCTCATTGTTCTCCTAAGACTCCAGTTTCCTTGTCAACAGAAAAGATTTCTGATTCATATGGGTATCAACACAAGCATGTGCAGCACAGTGCACAAGCAAGCATTCATACAATTTATCCTGTTATAATTAAGGCAAAAATCCCAGTTTTACTATTTATCTTGTAGGTAAACATAAAGGGTGGGGGGATTGTTTCCAGATGGGGCAATAATGTAAACAAAGATGTGGAAGCAGAGATCAGGGAGTAAAACATAGTGAATGTCTACTCTGCGAAAACTGCCAGATGTGCCCCCTAAGATAATTTATGCAGGGAAGCCCTGGGATAGACTGTGGGAAGGGATTGCAGGGAGGGTCTTGGAGGTCCTAGAATGCTAGGCTGTGAGTGCATAGACTCTGGGGAGCTATTAGGAGTTTTTGACCAGGGGAAGTGACTAAACTGGGAAAAAGAAACAGCATCCACCCATCTAGGTCAAAGAAGGACAGGGCACAATGGCTTAAGAGCTCAGAACAAATCACCCAGTTCTGTTTCCCGAATTGTTCATCTTCCATGGGGCATGATGAATGCTGACTTTAGACTCCTTCCTTTGGTTCTGCCAGCAATTCAGTAGCTTAATCTTTTTCCAATCTCAGCTGTTGCCTAATAATCTGTTCCAGGCACAGAAATTTCATTAACTCCTCAATGATGTCCACAGGCTTTGACCATGGATTTCATCTGTTAAACTGCTCTTATTTTAGCTACTATACAAATTACCCTCTGCCTGAGAAAAAAAGGGAGGGAGAGAGAGGGCGGAGACAGAGGAGAAAAGAATGGCTGAAGCCCTTCTGCATTTCTCAAACAACTTTCCTCTCCTTAGTGAAAATAGATGTCCAGAAGAGAAATTGAATTCCAAAAGCAATGATTAGATAATGGAATGACCCCAAATTTTCTCACTGGTAGCTTAAGAGAGGGCCCCCAGTAATACCAGCATGATATGTGATTGTTGTATTATCCTGAGAAACTAGATTATACTTGGTAGAAATGGAACTGTTACTGGCGCTAGAAATGTGGTAAGTGTGCATTGTTTTCTGCCAAGTCTGAGAAGTGGGGAGATGGGGAGGTGGGAAGGGTGGCAGAAAAGGGAAGATTCCCACTGGAGATCTCCTGCTTAAAACCACCGCCTTATTGCTGTGCACAGCCTAATGAATAATGAGATTTTAGGCATCAGCAGAAAATATATTTTTGGACAGAGGTCATTCCTTATAACCTTTCCTCTATAAAGCTTATCCTAATTTGTAGAGTGAGTTGCAACTTCTGTGTTTCTATGGCACATTGAAACTTCTCCTTTTATATTCCTTATCAAAATCCAGCACACCATTTCAGTGCTTATCAGCATATTCTCCACTTTCAAGTTCTTTGAGAGGAAAGGCCAAGTTATATGAGGCTAACATCAGCACTTGAGGGCCAAAAGCTCTCTAAGTATTAGCAACATCATAGTTAATGGTGGAGTCTACTAATTGGTAGCCAAGGAAACCAGAAAAATAGCAAAAGGCAGAGCCAATTTTGAGTTAAATAGACTAATGCACGTGAATTGACTACTATGGGACCTAGCTGTTCAGTACCTGGTGGTGATGTCAGCAGAGCTAGAGATGTTTGTTCTGTCACTTCAATGTGTCATGCATTGGCACATACCAATTTCTGCTGTCCAGCAACTTAGAAGTTTACTAGACACCTGGAAGCTTTTGCAGGAAGAGGTAATGATTTAAGGTGAAATGAGTGCCCTTATTGGTTCTTTGCTTGCTTTTTTGTTTGTTTGTATGTTTTCAGAATCTAGATTGCAACTCTACTTTATCTCCCTCCAGGACCTGACTGCATTTATAACACAAAAGAGGAAAATCATATAAGGTCCCCTCTCATTCTGGGTAATTCTTCCGCAAAGACACTTAAAAGAGGTTGACTAGGCTTGAACTAATTTCAGCATTGCTGGCTTGCTTTTGAAATATTTCTCACAACTGATTTTTGGATGAGTGTTTCCTCTTGAAATGAAATGGCAGCCTATGAACATTTTCAAACAGGTGGTTTGTAGATATAGTGTCATACAAAAAAGATGCCTAACCTTTGATTATATTGTAATCAAAACATTTCACGTTTTAAAAGATAACTTTTATTGATAAATTATAATAATAATGTTTTAATGCTTTATTTTATTTTTAATTGACAGATAAACTTGTATTTATCATGTAAAACATGATGTTATGAAAAATACATACGTCGTGGAATGACTAAATTTCACTAATTATCATGCATTACCTCACATAGTTATCATTTTTGTGGTGAGAACACATCACTCTCTTGCATTTTTCAAGAATACAATATGCTGTTATTAACTAGAGTCACCATGTTGAACAATAGATCTCTTGAACTTATGCCTCCTAACTAAAATTTTGCATCCTTTGCCAAACATCTTTTGAAACCCCCCCCCAAACTGGCCCTGTCCCTTGCATACCATTCTATTCTCTACTTCTATGAGATCACCTTTTTTAGATTCCACATGTGAGTGAGATCATGAGATATTTATTTATCTTTGCCTGGCTTATTTCACTTAGCATAATGTCTTCTAGAGTCATTCATGTGGTCAAAAATGACAGGATTTTCTTCTTTTTTATGGCTGAATTATATTTCATTGTGTATATATACCACATTTTCTGTATCCATTTATCCATTGATGGCCATTTAGGTTGATTCCATGTCATAGCTATTATGAATAATCCTTCAGTAAACATAAAAGTGCAGGTATGTCTTCAACATGTTGATTTCATTTCAGTTGATCCACAGTTGATTAAACCACAAATGCAGAACCCAGTCACTACAGTGGGTTGACCGCAGTTGGGTCATAATATTTTATCCATTCATCTACTCTATGTATTTTTATTGAAGAATTTATTCCATTTACAATCAAGGTGATTATTTATAGATAAGGACATACTACTGTCTTTTTTGTTAGTTGTTTTCTAGTTGTTTTATGAATCTTTTTTTTCTTCCCCTCTTCTTGTCTTTCTTTGTGGTTAATTGATTTTCCCTAGTAGTATGTTTTGATTCCTCACTTTTTATCTTTTGTATATTTACTATAGATTTTGCTTTGTGGTTACTGTGAGACTCACAAAAACTATCTTATAGTTATACAGGATAATTTTAAGCTGATGACAACTTAACTTTGATCATAAAAAATTTCTATACTTTAATTCCACCCCACCTCACATAATTTTAATTTTTGGCTTGATAATTTACATCTTTTTTATATTACATATTTCTTAACAAATTATTGTAGCTGTTATTATTTTAATAGTTTTATCTTTTAACCTTCATACAAAAGATATAAGTGATTTACACACCACAATTATAGAATGAGTATTCTCAATTTGACTGTGCACTTAATTTTACCAGTAAGTTTTATACTCTTTTATATATATATATATATACACACACACACACACACACACACATATATTTTTTTTTTAGTGCCCTTTTCTTTCAGTTTGAAGAACTCCTTTTAGCATTTTTGTAAGATAGATCTGATGATGGTGAACTCCCTCAGCTTTTGTTTCTGGAAGTCTCGATCTCTTCTTTGTTTCTGAAGGACAGATTTGATAGTTACATTATTCTTGGTTGGTAATTTTTTTTTTCCTTCAGCACTTTGAGCATGTCATCCCACTCTCTCCTCACCTGTAAAGTTTCTTCTGAGAAGTCTGCGGCTAGCCATTTTGGAACTCCCTTATATGTCATTTGCTTATTTTTCTCTGGCTGTTTTTAGGAACCTCTCTTTGTCTTTTACTTTTGACAGTTTAATTTTAATATGTCTTGAGGTAGTCTTTTTAGGATTGAAACTGGTTGGAGACCTTTGATCTTCCTTAGTGTACCTGGATATTTACACCTTTATTTTGGTGCTGTATCATAAATCCTATAATCTTTATTCATTCATTTTTCCTTTTTCTTCTCTGACTGTATATTTTCAAGTAGCCTGTCTTCAAGTTCAAAGATTCTTCTTCATCAATTCTGCTATTTGATGCATTTTTCATCTCATGTATTGTATTTTTCAGGTCCAGGATTCCTGTTTTATTTTTTTAAAATCATTTAAACCTCTCTATTAAATTTCCTCTTTTGAACACTTTGCTTCTTTATTTTGTTGAATTCTCTCTCTTTATTTTCTCTCTCTTTATTTCCTTAAAACAGTTTTTTTTTTTTGGAAAAATTTTTAGGCAGTTCATACATCTCCATTTCTTTAGGGTCTGTCACTGGCAATTTATTTTGCCCTTTGATGATGTCATGTTTCTCTGACTGTTCTTGATTCTTGTAGCTGTTCATTATTGCCTGCTTATTTGAAGAAGTAGGTACTTATTTTAATTTTCACAGACTGGCTTTGTATAGAAAAGCCCTTCAACAGTCAGCCTGTTCAGAGATTCTGGAAAGGCAGCCTGGTGTGGTTTCAAGCGCATGGCTACTATAGCCAGTGTGCACTGAGATAAGCCAGAAGCCTGAGGCCATGGAGTCCTGCCTGCCACTGAGGGCTGTGTGGATCCTGGGGCTGCTGAAGTCAGCCTGGTAGTGATGCAGACTGGAGATTGAGTTTGCCTCTAAGGCTTGAAGCCTGGGGCCATGGGGTCCTACCTGGCCCCAGGGGGGGTCTGGAGGCTTAGTCTGTGCATAATGGCCTGGAGTCTGAGGCTATGGGGGCCTGTCGGGTGCTGAGTTTTACTTTGGTGGGCCCAGTGTTGAAGTGCAAGAAAAAGTGCTGTGCTTATTTCCCTCTCTTTCTCTCGAGCAAATGGTATCTCTGTGCTGTACTGCCTGGGGTCAGGGAAGAGGTGACAATGGTAATGTAAAACTGTCCTTCCTGCCCTCTTCAATGTGTTTTTTCTTATTATTGCACTGCAACCAGATGCTATGATCTCCCTGGTTTCCTTAGCTCTTGTAAAGGTATTTTTAGGTATGAACAGTGGTTGAAATTGATGTCATTGCCAGGGGTCAGTCTCTGGAGGGTCCTGTTCTACCATCTTGCTCCACCCCTTTTCCACTGTTGTGTAATTTGCATGAAATTGTCTAATTAAGAGATGCTCTAGTCCAGTAGGCTTATGAATTAATGAATTTTACCCTAAGCAGCTTTATTTTATTTATTTATTTATTTTTTCTTTTTTTTATTTCAGAATATTATGGGGGTACAAAACTTTGGTTATATATATTGCCCATGCACTGCCCGTGTCAGAGCTACAATCGTGGTCATCCCCCAAACTGTGCTCCCGCATCCATTCAGTGAGAGTTTTTCCCATCCCCTCCACCCTCCTCCCGCCTGCCCACCCCCTGATGAATATTATTGCCCTGTGTGATGTAGGTGTTGATCAGTTAGTACCAATTTGATGGTGAGTACCAGTGGTGCTTGTTTTTCCATTCTTGTGGCACTTTGCTTTGAAGAATGGGCTCTAGCTCCAACCAGGATAATACCAGATGTGTTAATTCACTATTGTTTTTATTGCTGAGTAATACTCCATGCTATACATATACCACATTTTATTAATCCACTCGTGTACTGATGGGCACCTGGGTTGTTTCCACATCTTTGCAATTGTGAATTGTGCTGCTATAAACATTCGTGTGCAGATATCTTTATTATAGAATGTTTTTTTTTTTCTTTGGGTAAATACCCAGTGGTGGGATTGCTGGATCAAATGGTAGTTCTACTTTTAATTCTTTGAGGTATTTCCATATTACTTTCCATAGAGGTTGTACTAATTTGCAGTCCCACCAGCAGTGTATGAGTGTTCCTATCTGTCCGCATCCCTGCCAACATTTGTTGTTTTGGGATTTTTTGATATGAGCCAATCTCACTGGAGTTAAGTGATATCTCATTTTGTTTTGATTTGCATTTCCTTGATGATTAGAGAAGTAGAGCAATTTTTTATATGTTTGCTGGCCATTATTCTGTCTTCTTTTGAAAAGTTTCTGTTCATGTCCTTTGCTCATTTTTTAATAGGGTTGTTTGATTTTTTCGTGTTGTTTTTCCTAAATTCTGTATAGGTTCTGGTTATCAACCCTTTATCAGATGTCCTAAGCAGCTTTAATTCTGCTTTATGTGAATTATGTGGAGTGAGTTTTCCATCATCTGGCTGGCATTCTTATTTTGTAAATGGATAGTTTGAGAATCATAAATATCAATCAACATACTCAGTATCAGGAGATAACTGTGGTGAAGCCAGAATTCAAGGTTCATATTCTTTGATTAGGAATGGCTATAGCCTCTCTCAGTAAAATCATGCTTTGGGGGATATATTACTCCTCTCTGTTTTTTAAAATTGCTTATCTTTTTTCCCCTGTAAGATCAGCCTTTTCCACCATCTCCACCCCCACTTTTCTCCAAGGCCAAGACTGATCCCAATTCAGATCTCTGCACGGTGGTGCTGTCCCACTACTTTTACACTTGAGCTGCTATTAATTCTGCTCTTATCTCTGTGGCCTCATCTGTCAAGGAAGTAGCATATAGTATAGTGATGAGACTCGATTCCCACAGTCAGGCAGAATCCCCCTCTCTCCCACTTACTGAGGTCATGCTTCACATGCCACAAAACCATTCAACTTCAGTTTCCTCATAAACTTGATGTGAGTTTTAAATGCCGTAATACATGGAAAGTGTATTTCCAGTAGTCTGGAAATAGGTCATAGGTGAATTTTTTTATCCTAGAAGTAATTAATAGTAAAACAGATAATATTAGCCACAACAGTTGTCAAGTTCTTATCAGAACATGAATTTTATCTACTGGATTTTTTTTCAGTACCTGAAAACAAATAAGTTACAGGTATCATTTTTCTCTATTGTAAGAATTTCTTGAAGTGTAGTGGTCAGACCACCTACATCTGAATTTCCTTAGAAGCTTGTTTAAAAGCATTATCTGTGGGACTCACACTGTCCTATTGAATTTCTGTGGTCGAGCTCAAGAATTTGCAATGTAACAAGCTCTCAGATTATCCTGATGCATACTAAGAGACATTTGTTTCTGTTTGTAGTCTATTTTATCTTTCTTCCTCATCCTTGACAATATTTTTTAGTTATACTATAATCTGGTAAAAGGTGAAACTATAAAGAAAGCTATCCATAGGGAAGTATTGCTATACCCACGTTCTGTTCACTGAACTCCCACTTAACCCCACTGGTATCCATTCTCTTTTCTTTGTGCACAGTTGAGCAGAGATGTGTATTTTCTTATTTCTCCTTCTTTTTTTTTTTTTCTTACACAGAAGTAGCTTCTATAGATACTTTTTCTTTTGCATTTTGCTTTTTTAAAACTTAACAATATATCCTAGAAATCTCTTCATAATCAGTCCACGTAGATATTCTTCATTCTTTTTCAGCTGCACACTATAGCATTCCACTTGTAGATGTACCATGGTTTTTTTACACCCTCTACTATATGGCCTTTTAGGTTATTTTTTTCTAATGTTTTAAAATTATAAACAATGCTTCAATAAATAAACATATACATAAGTATGTTTGTATCTCTAGAGGATAAAAACGCAGGATAAATTGCTGTATTTGAGACTACTGGGCCAAAGGTAAATGCATTTTTATTAGACATTGCCAAATTCCCATCCAAAACAGTTACACCAATCTGAATTTCCATCCACAATGTATGAGAGTATCAACTTGCCCACAGCCTGGCCTATAGAATATATTATCATACTTTGTATCAATCTCATAATTAAGAAATGGTTTAAATTTCTGTACCCTTTATTATAAGTGAGGGTGAATGTCTTTACATTGCTTTTCTCATATTTTTTCTATGTCAGTGATTCTATACTGTGAATGCACATCAGACTTGTCTGGTGTGTATGTCTGTGTGTGTGTGTGGGTATGTGCTTGTCCATGCAGGCACCTATCTTCTAACTTGGGAGCTTTTTATTTTTAATGTTCCAAAAATTCCCAGGTGACATCTTTCCAAACTAAAATGAGAACACAATCTGACAGATATAGGACATTTATATGACTAAAGTAATAAAATATTAGAACCAGAGTTTTCCACAGGGGTCAGGGTGAGATTCTCAGGTGATGCTAATATGCCATCAATAGTGTAAACCACAGCTTTGGATGGTGCAGAATGAGGGTATGGGTCTGGAATTGCATCAGTCTCTGTTGATGTCATAGGGGGAACCACCTGATAAGAAGCCAATAGGTGAAGAAGGAAAATGCTGATTCACTGGATTTAATCTATACAATAAAGCTAGGCTCATCTCTGGATTCTTCTTTTGCATAAGTCAGGGAATTTTCCACCATAAGTCAATTGTTTTTTTATGTATAATCAATAGTTCTATTTTCTTGCTTCAGCATTTTTTCCTGCCTAGAATGTTCTATGCTCTCACCTCCCTCCCCTTTTTGGTATTGTTTATGCTGAATAATCCCTTATGGCTTCAATTTAGACATCCCCTCCTCTAGAAACCTTCTTATGCTATTGTCACAACACTCTTCATCATCTGCTTGGGTTGCGTGCATTTCTTCTGTGCTCTCTACAACTTGTGCATGTGGCTGTTATTGCACAGAGCCATATTACTTTGTCACTGTCATTTCCTCGGTACTGTGAGCCCCTTGTGTGATTAGATAGTTTCTCATCTACCTCGTGTAATATGGGAAAGAGGGACTCCTACTGCCTTACCTTAAGTTTAAGAATAAGTTGTCTTATAGAATAAGTCATAATTCCTTTTCAAAAGAATTACTGTTTCAGAGAGGCAAATATTAACTGTGCAATAGGTATGTCAAATGTATGATGCTTAAGAAGGTGACACGAATGATGGTAGGGGATAGTTATGCGTTTCATTTACCAGAAGTATATTCTACAGATGCTGTATAAACATGCCAGCAGTGTGGTCTGGATAAGTTTTAGCCAGTGATACATTTCCTGTGGTAGGCTGAGAAAGAAACTTCAGGAAAAAGTGTCCAATATTTATATTTTAGTAATATATTAATTATACTGTGATGTATCTATCATCCCAGTTTTGCTACCAAAATCTTTCAGAAAAATGTATCCCATACACAGCAACCCTATGGGACTGCTGCTTTGGGAAAATAAAGTAAGTTGGGTCATATACAGCAAATATAAATCAGGGCAGAACAACAGTAGGAAGTATGGCTGCCAAAAGAAGGCAGTGAAGTGTCAGGTAAATTTGATGACGCCAGGTGATATGTGGATTGACTCAGGAGAAAGGTGAACTTCCCTTCCCCAAACTCCTCAGTGACACTGAGAACTCTGGACACCTAAAAGACTAGATCTGGAAGCTTGTTTACAAAATCAGTTTTATTGAGTTATCATTTACATGCAACAAATTACACTCATTTTAAGTGTACAGTTTTATGATTATTAACGAATTAATACATCTTTGTAACCACCACCACAGTCAAAGTATGAAATATTTTCCTCACCTTGAAAGGTTCTTTTGTGACCTTCCTTGTCAATCCCCCCACCCCAACCCACCCCCATTCCTGCCTAGAATGTTCTATGCTTTCACCTCCCTGGCATCAAGAAAACACTGGTTTGCTTTGTGTCACTATGGATGAATTGTGTCTTTTTCATTTAAATCTCTAAGCACTTACCAAACTGTTGTCCAAGGAGATTTTGCCCCTTTGCATTCTCTCCAGCAGGTATGAGAATCCTGGTTACTCCAAGAATTCATTGACACTTGTTACTGCCAATTTTTTTAATTTTAGCCATTCTAGTGGGTATGTCTTTGTATTTTAATATAGTAATGTATGCAAATTAAAGAGAATAACTCAGGTAATAAAATATCTTACCAGGTCTCCAGAGATGTTGCCAAACACCCTTCCCCTCCTCATATGTACACGCCATTATTTCCATCAAGAGGTGTAGTTTATTTCTCCTCCTCTTTAATCTGTGCTAGCGTCTTGACTGGTTTTGACTAATAAAATATAAAAGAAGTGATGTTCTGGGACTTTCAAGGACAAGACTTAAGAAGACTGAAAACTTCTACTTCCTAACTCTAGAAGTTCGTGTGTTATGTTGTTAGAAGCCCAACCCACACAGAGTTCAAATCATGAAGAACTGTGACACCCTGGTTGACAGCCTTAGCTGAGCTCTCAGCAGGCCAACAGCCAGCATCATGTGAGTGAAGCATCTTAGACATCCAAACGCTGACAAGTTTCCATATGACCAGACTCTGTTGACAGAAGAATCATCCAGCTGAATCCATTCAACCCACAACTTTGAGAGATAATGAAGTGGTTGTTTTAAGCTACTCAGTGTTGGAGTGGTTTGTTAAGTAGCAAAAGAAAACCAAAACATTTGTATACAAAATTCTTAGCTTAGGGTTCAATAAAAATTTGTTGAATTGATACATTAATCCATTCAACATATATTTTTGTGTACTTAGCACTGTGCTAAATATTGCAGTATTACTGTATGTCTTGAGAAAAATAAAAGGAGATTGTTCCCTTAATTTGCAGATTATGATAGCATTTAGTTATAATGTTTGGGAATCATTTGACTATAAATCAGTGATCTTCATTTGGCCTATGTCAAGAGTCTCTTTATCCCGACTGAGCCCCACTGGGAACTTGAAATAATTTCCCTGGGCACTAGGTACCATGTATCATCCACACACTCTCTAATGCAGCCCTTGGAATGCCTGGGAATCTGACAATACCTACTTCTTGAGTAATAGTGGAAACATGACCTACTTCAGTCATGCCGACAGAGATTTTTGTCTTGCAACAGTTCATCCTTTTAGTAAATGAGGTGCAATCTTGAATAGCTGCAGGATAGTAAATTGATTGTTGATGGAGCTCATTTGAGCAGTCCCCATCACCCACCACTCAGTTGCAGTTTGCAGGCTACTGTGACAGATTAAGTCCAAAAAGAGCATAGCAATTATAGCTGCCTTCATGCCCAGAGCATAGGATGCCCTTTTTACCTCTTTTGAGAATGAAAGAGACAGAATGGACCACCTCACTGCACTCTGCCCTGACTGTTCCTATCCTTCCTATACCCACAACAAGGGACATTGGAGGCTCATCAATGGTTTGAGCTGGATGAAACTTATTGCAGTCCAAGCTTATCATTTAGCAGATGAGGACAAGGAGGCCCTGAGAGGTTAAGTGATGCTCTGCTAATCATACTGGGAATCAGGAGAACAGCTGGGACTAGATGTCAGGTCACTAAAATCTTAATAATATGTCCTTTCCATGTCAACATACCATCTCTGTGCTTCCCTGGTACTTGGGACTTGTTTCCAATAGCTGATCATGCTTTTAAAGAGATCTGCAATTTCTTTCAGAGGATAGATCATAGAGACTGGGATATGTATCAGAAGCATCTCTAAAACCTCATCACCCTCCTGTCACTAGCAATTCCTTACCTATCTCAGCCTCATATTTTATTTATCCAGCAAAGTTGCCTGAGTGAGTGATATGTAAAAAAAACCCATACAAGGTATTTTGGGGGACATAAAATTATAGAACACTATTTTCTGGGTTAAATATATATTCAGGGGAGAATTATAATGTTCAGTTATCTACAATAAAAATTAGTATGTGATAACTGTACCATATATATGATAATTAAGTTTTTATTAAACATTCCAATTAAGCCCTAATTCTTTCCACAAAACAGTCAAAGGAACAATTTTATCTAGTGAGATTAAGGGAGGCCCCACCACAGAGGGCACCATATTCGTGTGTTTATCAAGGCTGTTGGATCATACAGAGTTGGATTCAGCTGGAGGGACCTGGGCACAATATTTAAATGTTTTTATTCACAAAATGGTCATAATATTAGTCCCTATTTCCTAAGGTTCAAGAAAATAATTAACATCCAAAAGTAAGGTAGGTAATGGGAATAAAAAGATGGGCATGGAAAAAAAAGAAATAAAATAAAATCTGTTGCAACTGATAAGATGAGGGGATTGGCTTGTGTTTAATCTCAGCCAGGTCGTTGCCAGGAGTGATAATGCCATTAACAAAAATAGGGAAGCTGACAGAAAAGAAGTTTCATGGAGTGGAAGGTGATGATGATGATACCATTTCTGGTCCCAACCCGTGAATTTTGGCCCTTGAGTGTTACTCCATCTTGTCAATCTTTCACCTCCAGAGAATGTTCAAGATTTAGTACAGTGTGTGTAGGAATAGATTCTTCCTCCCAATTCCATCCTTCTGCTGCCCTCCCCTGGGACCCTTGAATGTTTCCCCAAAATAGATACATAGCAGCCCTTAAACTCCACTATAAAAAGGCTCCCTAAATGCAGCCCGATTTTTCATTCCACATAGCATTTTGCTTTATGCACATAGACATGTAATGCAAAGGGTAATTCAAGGTAGATAAATTAGCAGCCAGGAAAGCGGCCTACAAGGAGCTTCAGTAAGCCATTTAGTATCTGGCGAGTTCTGTAGTGCTTTGGTCTTTTCCCACACCCAGAGGTAGTAAATATCCCTCTCTGGATGGTACGTGTCGAGAGTGCCTCTGCATTTTGATACTCTGAAATGCGTTCCTGTGGATAGTTGTTTCTCGTTCTAGACTAAAACTTCAGAGTCATATACAATCTGAGGGCCCTTCTGGTTCAATGGGAAAGCTAAAGCCCAGGGAGGAGTCATCATTTCTCAGGGTTTTTACTCAGCTAGTTGTCTAAGGTAAGTTCTTTCAGCCAGATGATGACAGAGTTCTTCTCTGACTTTTCTCCACCCTTCTTTCCCCATTTCTGCCTCTCTCTCTGTCTCTCTCCTTTAGTGACTTCACTGCTGGTGAAAGGTTACTGATCTTAGATAAAGAGAACAATAAAATCATATTAAATCAGGGAAAAATGGGGAGCATGTATTGAGAAGATTTTGCTTTCTCCACGACTGAGATGCAATAGTCTAATTGTGACTGTTGGGGCCCAGAAAACACTACCCTAAATAAAAGGCCTCACAGGGAAAATTTCTTCTCTGAGCTCCTGTCCTCTGCCTCTCAGTCCTATTCTTCCCTGAGGCTAGCCGTAGAAACTAGAATCCCTCCTCCCCAAGTCGGGTCATAAATTCTAGAACCCCTTTTCCTGAAAGCCAGTAATAAAACCTAAAATTATTCTACATAAAAATTGGCCATATGGTAATTATCTGGCCTACCTTGGTTGATTGGAGGCCATAAGACTTATATTCCAGAAAGGGTCCTGGCCCACATCCAGAAGGAAGGAATGCATGCTCAGAGAGGCCAAGAAAAATCTAGACAGACAGGCCTTGCTGGGTTTCCCCACTCAGTCTGTTCACATTAGATCATACCCTTTTTGTCCAATCATACTTCTGCATGGCTGTCTGTGCTTTGTTGAACCTAAGCATAAAAATGGAAAATTTCTCCTATATCTTTGAGTTTTGATTTGGAAGGCTCCCATGTATACATATTAAAATGAATAAGCTTTTCTCTTATTAATTTGCTTATTGTGAGTTAATTTTTCAGTGAACCTTCTGAGGGCCAAGGGGAAGTTTTCCCTTCACCCCCACATGACCCTACATAATATCTCTTCAGGTTTAGGAACTGAGATCTCCACCCAACATTAAGTTCCGTATAAATCTAGAGCGTGACATTGAAAAGAAGGGAAATAAATAAAAACATCTGATGCAAATATCATCTCAGTTGAAGACTGAGCTAATGACAGGGAAGGTTATATGCATCAAAAAGGGGCTGCCTATTACGATTTTAAAGTTTCTATGACCTAAAGAGTTCATTTCTCTGGAAAAGTAGTTTCACTAAATTTAGCAGCTCCAAGCTGTTAAGTTGAAGAAAAACGGAAGATAAGGTGAGCTTTTTTTAACTTGAAAATTGCATGTGTGAGCTCTGAATTCAGTAACTTCATTCCTTAGGAATTGGCTCTTCCATCAGGGCTTGCTGTGGGCCAGAGCAGTGTAGAAAGAAATAGTTGCATTTGAGGCCGTGAGGAATTATTTACAAAGAAAATCCACTCACCTTGCAGGCTCTATTCTAATGGACTCTTTATTGAGCGTATTATCTTGTTGATAACACACGCAATCACTTTGCTTCCTCTTGTTCCAGGCCAAAGTGCTCTGATCTTTATGGGAAAACACAGTGACCCAGAGAGGATACTAGACTAGACAGCAACCGGCCTGGCTATATTTCTATCTCCACTAACAAATTGCTAACTATAAGTCACTTCCCCTAATCAAATAGAATAATTCCAATCCCTGGCATTTGTATAAAAATCTATGGTTTCAAAACACTTTCATATCTATTTTATTTTTATTAGATTCTCAGAATTAGCCATGAGGAGTGTAGAGTGATATAGATACAGATATTATTTTACCATTTTACTGAAGAAGAAACCCACAGGATGGTAAGTTAAGTGATTGCCTAAGGTTATACTGCAGTAGTGTTGAAATATGCCTTTGAACTCAAAAGGTTTTGACTTTCAAAAGATGTGTGTGTGTATTTAAAAGTAAAATCATGCCTCATGCAAATATAAAATGAATACACCATATATTTTATTTAGCTCATTAATTAATAAGGGAACCAGTAGGATGTTACAACTGGTTCGAAAGAAAACTCAAAGTTTCACACATTTATAGTCAAATTGAATGCTGAAATAGTTTTACAAATGAATTTGTAAATTTCAAATTTGCAAAAAACTATTCAATATCCACAAGGTAATAATTATTTGCATTTCCTGGCATAATTTGCATTTCTATTGTAGAGATTTTTCTTCAGCCTCCATAGGTTCATCATTGGACCCTATAACAAAAGACAGACTGACAAGAGAAAAACAAACAGAAGACTTATATTAACATGTATATTTTATACATACATGAGAGAAACCTAGGGAATGAGTAGTTCTCAAAGAGATGACTTTGAATTCTAGGTTATATGTCATCTTCAACAAAGAGCAGTCCATTTTTAGAGAAGTAACCAGGAAAAGGAAAATGACTTTGTGTCGCTAAGGACTGCAACTTGGGGGACGGCAATAACTGGCAGATAAAGCTTAGTTAGTAAATCTTGTTAATGTCCATTCTTCTGGTACCATCTCCAGGCTGATAAGGGTCTGAAGTTGTCTTCATTGGGTTAACATTTGTTCTTCCTGGAAGAAGGCAGGGTGGGCAGGGGGATTCCTTTTGTCTTTGTAAATCTATGTTCTGCTTTTAGACAAACAGAGGGAGAAGAGAGAGCTTTCCTGTATCTCCTTCTTCTTAATTGTCTTCAGCTCAACAATCCTTCACATTTTGGGGCAGCATATTCTGGTTTTCCACACTATAAATGAAAATTATTTGTATTACTACTAGTTTTCTGCAATTTGCAGGGTTATAAAATGACTCAAGGACAATAAAAGGGAGAGAGAACCCTGGTGGGTGGGCCTCTTACAGAATCTTTCATAATATTTTTTTAACTTGAAATATTATGTTCTCATTTAATAACATTCTATCATCACTATACCATAAAGAACCAGTGTAACCTTCTCCCTTTTCCTGACCCCATAAGCGATCATCTACGATGTTTGTTAGATACATACCAATACTTTAGTGTTGCTAGTGTTCAGGAATAAATACTAAAATACTCAGGTAATGGCAATATTAAAAAATAATAACTAGCATTTGTTGGGCACCTATTATGTGCCAATTGTTAATAGCATCAATTAATACGGGTTTTTTGTTTAACTTATCCCATTTAATTGTCAAAGCAATCTTATGACATAGGGGACATTAGTATGCCCATTTTACAAATACAGAAACAGGCATGGATCTGGCATTTAACTTACAGAAAACCATCCATCTAATATGCAGTGAAATAAGATTTCTAGTTTTTAATTTTTTGTAGTACTTAAATGAATTAAATCATAGATAAGACACATAGCTGCCCTGTGCTTGAATTTGCCCATCTAAAAATGTGAAAATGTGAAAATATAATACTACTAATGCTACAAGGGATTCAAGGACTTCAGGAAGGAAAATGTTGTATCAACCTAATGATATGTCACTAGAGTTGTCTGTGAAGTCTCAACATGAAGTGAATGGTTTTCGTCAATGTCCCTCATTAGAGTTCCATGGACAGGTTGTTCTGGAAGAGAGAGGTGGTAGTATGGGTCACTGTTTATAGCAAAAGGAACACTCTTTTGACTAAGTCATGGCCTCTGAAACAGTATAGAGCTAGAACTGCTGAGTGATTTACCAGATGTGTTATTACGGACAAGTTATTTAACTGCTCTGAGCCTCAGTTTCCTCATTTTGAAATGGATAAAGTACCATGAACTACCTCAAAGGTACTGGAGTTTAAATGAGATAATACGGATAAAGAATTTAACACTGTGATTGGCACATAGTTAGCATTCAATATATAGAAAAGGATATTTATTATTATTATTATCAGACACCATACTTTCAAATTCAACACACACTTTTAACATTACTTTATATGTTAACATAATGATTATCCTGAAAACAACTTTAATTAATAGACATTTTAGAGTGAATATTTATAAACTACCCAACCTCTTCCCTCTTTTTGGGGAATCTCTTACATGGCCTCAGGAAACTGTTTTTTCCGTTGAGAATATGGGGTGGTTCTCCAACGTCCTCTTGATTTTGTGCTCCATTATAAGGCAAGCCAGTCATCAGCCCCTCAACGTAAGAATGTAGAGAGGGATGGGGCACAGTTTAATTGAAACCACACTAAGAGGAATTCTTAGCCTTTGGTTAGGATGAACAACCTGAGACAATTATTTCCTTGATTTGGAAACTATAACTTTTAGATTGCTTAAATCAACCATCTCACTTCCTAAAGTCTATCATTCATAGGGCATTGTTAATTTAATGCAGTTCACCCCTCATTCTACTTTTTTATTTCCTTTTTTAAAATTTATTTATTTTTAATTTCTATCGGTACACAATACTTGTATATCTTTATAGGGTATATGTGATATTTTGACATACAAAATACAACAAAATTGATATTTACATACAATGTAAAGTAATCAAATCTGGGTAATTGGAGTATCCATCACCTCAGGCATTTATCATTTCTTTGTGTTAGGAATATTCTAATTCCACTCTTTTGTTATAGTTAAAGTATGCCCTAACTTATTGTTGATTATAGTCATTTTGTTTTGCTATCAAATAACATTCATTCTTTCTATCTAACTATATTTTTGTACCTGTTAACCATCCCCACTTTATTCCCCACTCCACCGCTAGCCTTCCTGGCCTCTGGTAATTTTCATTCTACCCTCTGCCTTCATAAGATCAATATGAGTGAGAACATGTGAAATTTGTCTTTCTGTGCTTGGCTCATTTCATTTAACACAATGTTCTCCAGTTCCATCTGTGTTGTTGCAAAGGGCAGGATTTCATTCTTTTTTGTGGTTATATAATATTCCATTGTGTGTATGTTCCACAATTTCTTTATCCATTCATCTGTTGACGGACACCTAAGATGATCCCATATATTGGCTATTGTGAATAGTGTTTCAATAGGCATGGGAGTGCAGGTATGTTTTTGATATACTGAATTTCCTTGTTTGTATATATATTTAGCAGTGGGATTGCTGGGTCATATGGTAGTTTAGTTTTTTGAGGAACTTCCATACTGTTCTCCATAGTGCTTGCACTAACTTACGTTCCCATCGACAATGTACTAGGGTTCCCCTTTCTGCACATCCTTGCCAGCATTTGTTATTGCCTGTCTCTTTGATAAAAGCCATTTTAACTGGGGTGAGATGATATCTCATTGTAGTTTTGATTTGCATTTCCCTAATGAGTAATGATGTTGAACATTTTTCATATACCTGTTGGCCATTTATATGTCTTCTTTTGAGAAATGTCTATTCAGATCCTTTGCTCATTTTTTAATCAGATTGTTTGATTTTTTCCTATTGGGCTGTTCAAGCTCCTTCTATATTCTAGTTATTAATCCCTTGTCAGATGGGTAACTTGAAAATATCTTCACCCATTCTGTGGGTTTTCTCTTCACTTTGTTGATTGTTTCCTTTGCTGTACTGAAGCTTTTTAGCTTGATGTGATCCCGTTTGTCCAACATTGCTTTGGTTGCATGGGCTTTGGGGGTGTCACTCATGAAGTCCTTGCCAAGACCAATGTCCTGAAGCATTTCCCCAACATTTTCTTTTAGCAGTTTCATAGTTTCAGGTCTTAGATTTAAGTCTTTAATCCATTTTTATTTTGCTATTGCATATGGTGAGAGAGAAGGTCTGGTTTCATTCTTCTGCGTATGGATATCCAGATTTCCCAGCACCACTTTTTGAATAAACTGTCCTTTCCTCACAGTATGTGCTCAGCACCTTTGTCAAAGATAAGTTCACTATAGATATGTGGATTTATTTTGGGGTTCTCCATTCTGTTTCATTAGTCTATGTGTCTGTTTTTATGCCAGTACCATGCTGTTTTGGTTACTATAGCTCTACAGTATGATTTGAAGCTAGGTAATGTGATTTTTTCAGTTTTTTTCTTTTTGCTCAGGATGGCTTTGGCTATTCTGGATCTTTTGTGGTGCTGTATAAATTTTAGGATTATTTTTTCTATTTCTGTGAAGAATGTCATTGATATTTTGATGGCGATTGCATTGAATCTGTAGGTTGTTTTGGGTAGTATGGACATTTTAACAGTGTTGATTCTTCTAATCCATTAGCATGGAATATTTTTGCATTTTTTTATGTCCTCTTCAATTTCATTTACCTATGTTTTATAATTTTCATTATAGAGATCTTTCACTTCTTTGGTTAAGCTTATTCCCAGGTATTTTATTTTATTTGTAGCTATTTAAAATGAGATTACTTTCTTGGTTTCTTTTCAGATTGGTTACTGTTGACATATAGAAATGCTACTGATTTTTGTTGTTGATTTTGTATCCTGCCACTTTACTAAATTTATTTATCAGTTCTAATAGTTTTGTTTCTGTGTGGAGTCTTTAGGTTTCTCTAGATATAAGATGATATCATCTGCAAACAAGGATAATTTGACATCTTCTTTTCCAATTTGGACACATTTTATTTCTTTCTCTTGTCTGATTGCTCTAGCTAGAACTCCAGTACTATGTTGAATAACAGTGGTAAAAGTGGGCATCCTTGTCTTATTCCAGATCTTAGAGGAAAGGCTTTCAGTTTTTCCCCATTCATTATTATACTAGCTGTGGGTCTGTTATATATGGTTTTTATCATGTTGAACTAAGTTCCTTACATGTCCAGTTTCTTGAGAGTTTTTTTCATGAAGGGATGTTGAATTTTATTGAATGCTTCTTCAGCATCAATTGAAGCGATCAGTTTTTGGACTAGATACACTTTAAGAAAATCATTGCCTAATATTTTATCATTCTATAAATAATGAAAATCCCTCTTAGATAAAGGGTGCCTTAGACTTACAATATCAGAAAACAAGTATTATTTGGCCAGTTTTCAAGTCAAAACCTAAAAGCAAACCAGAAATAAATAATGTGGTCCTGAGATACAAGCTGAAACCTTTGTCATACCGTGTGGGGGACCTAGAGATAGAGTGTTAAGGGTTTTGAGCCAGAGTATAGTCTGCAGTGTCAGCCAAAAGGGGACAGTAGAGGCCAGGCTTAGCAAAGTGGGTCAGATGAACTGAGCTGGCCCCTCTGCTGCTGCTCTCCGTTGTAGACACCAGCTACCAGGGGAGTACAGAGGGGGAAAGCCTGATGCTTAAATGACAAGGTAGGAGCGGTTTTAGCCAAGGTGCACTTGCAGCATGTGGAGAGAAAACTATGGCTTTTCATTTGCTTTTAAATCCTTCTGCCTTCACCGACTTGAACTTCCTGACCTGGACCCGCAAATTCACCCTACGCAAGAACAGTAAATTGCACATCTTTTGCTGACCTGGGAGGGCTGGAGCAGAGCACCTGGGTATTTTCATGCAACCCCCTGCCAGTGTTTATTTCTGCCTCTTGGAGGAAGGCTTGTTAGGGCGGACAATTAACTCATCAGCTACTATTAGGAGAGCCTGATGACTGCCAGGTTTTTCTGGGAAATGGCAAACCTCTTACTGCCCTTCCCAGAAAGGCCTTCCTCCTGCCAGGAGGCTATTTAATCAGAACCACAAACAATTGTGAATAAGGGGAAGGTAGTCATATTAAGCAGCGTCTCTCCTGTAGGGAACCCAGTGACTGCAGAGGAAAAACACGGAACAAAGCCTGCTTGCACCTCCCTGGGGTGTAGAGACTGACTTCCTCCTGCAGTGGAAGAACAATCTGCTCTCAAGTCTTCCTTATGACCTCTCTTCGAGGCTAAGCTTGATTCTGTTGCCCATCCTCTTAGTGGTTATATATGCAGCCTGCATTACATAATTGTGCTTATATACACTTCTTTACAATAGAGTCTTCATTTATTCCAGACGTGTGTATTAAATATCTTCCCCTCCCCTCACGCTACTATCTCCAAGGCTACTTTGGTAACCTTTTGATTTTTCTGTTTTGGTTCTTACCTCTTTCAATCTGTTTGCCACAACAACAGCTAGAGTGATTTTTTAAAAAATTTTAATGTTAACCAACTCTCTTGGAAATTTTCAGTGGTTTCCTGTGGCATTTAAAACACTTTTTCAACTTCTCACCATGACCTAGCACACCCTGCTTAACCTTCAAGCTGCCCATTCTTCAATTCCATCTCATGGCACTATTCCCCGTACTCATTTGCTGCATCTTTCTTTTAAATCCTAGAAAATACAAAATGTCTTCCTTTCTCAGTGCCTTTTCACATCTTCTTTTGGTTTTCTTTATTTGGAATTTTCTTTCCCTCCTTACTTGACTAAATTCTCCCCATTCTTCAAATTTCAGATTTAACGTCTCTTAGTCAGAGATGTCTTTCCCAATCTTTATAGAGATCTTCCCTCACCTACTTTCCCCGTGATACCGTAATTACTTATTACAGTAATCAGAATACAGGTCTTTCTTTTTGTCGTTTTTCCTTTTATTTTAAAGCATATATTTTCTTCTGTATTTATGATAAACTTCATTTGAATAACAAACTTGACTCTATTTTTTACCATTTTATCCTGACACCTAGGACACTGGCTAGTACACAGAAGGTACTCAAATATTGATTAATTGAATGTTAGAATAATTTGACAGTTGGTCAGTGGGTAAGAACTGCATGTTCATTACCTAATCACCAACATCCAGCACAGTGCTTACAGGTAAGCATGTTACCAGTCTTCCTTGAATGAATAAATAATCCACTATAAGTCAGGCAAAGTGACAGGAAGAAAGCACAAATAATTTCTAGCATAGAAATTTCTAGCATAGAAATTCCATGGTAGGCGTGGAAAGAGCATGATCCCTTTCTTCCCCAACATAAAGATCACAGCCAATAACCTTGTAACAAGAACAAAAAAAAATGTTAAAAAAAAGAAAAGCATGACAAAAGTAATTGGTCATAGTTTTATATGACACTGGGACCTTCAGAATGAAGAATCTAAGATACAGAAAAAACTACCCATTTTTATGCTTAGGTTCAATGAAAAATGGACAATCATGTATGACTGTGATTGGACAAAAAGGGTATGACTTAATGCTAATAGATTGAGTGGGAAACTCCGCAAGGCCTGGCTATTCAGATTCTTTTTGGAATATCTGTGCAGCATTCCTTCCTTCTGAGTATGAGACAGGAACCTCTCTGGAATGAAGATCTTATGACCTACAATCAAACAAGATAGGTCAGAGAATTTCTTTATGGCCAGTTCTTACACAGAAAGGCAGGGAAGAGTTGGAGTAATATTTTTAGGTTTTATGGTTGGCTTTGGGGAAAAGGGGTTCTGGTTTCTGTGGCTCACCTTGGAAAAAAGGGATTCTGGTTTCTCCTACCTTGGAGAGTGAAGGGTGAAAAACTGGAGGGCAGAAGAAAGCAAGAAAGAAACTTTGCTTCTGAGGCCTTCACGTTGGGGTATCACTTTCTGAGCCCCAACAATGTATTGGTCAGCGTCCAGTTAGGAGATGAAAACACACCTATAATTTGAAAGTGGAATGTTTAATATAATTATTAACTAGTAAATGGGGAGTAACTGCTAAGAGGAGTAAAGAGAACTCTAATCAATACATGAATAGTAGAAGAAGAAATGTTTACAGGGTCCAGCTCCAGTATTACAAAGCAGAGTGAAGAAGGGTGGATTTGGAGCTGAAAGGAAGTAGTTTGATAACTGTAATACTTAGTGCTTGAGAGCACAGAACTTAAGGGTATAGGACTGTCTGGATATGAATCAGATGTAGGAGGATAAATTTTAATTTCTAAATTTGGAGGGGAAGAAAACTCTTTAAAGGAGAGCTAGACTTAGAAGTAGACTGGTAATTATATAAAGATATAAGGCTAATATACAGATGCTCCTTGACTTACGATGGGGTTACACCTTGAAAAATCCATTGTAATTTGAAAATATTGTTAAATTGAAACTGCATCTAATATGTCTAACCTACCTGACATCCGTTCAGCCTATGTTACCTTAAATGTGCTCAGAACACTTACATGAGACTAGAGTTGAGCAAAATCATCTAACACATGTGTATTTATTAAAAAAATATTGAATATCTCACATAATCTACTGAATACTGTACGTTACGTAGAAATTGTGATGGTTTTGCACCATTGTAAAGTTGAAAAATCATGAGTTGAAGCATCATAAGTTAAGGACTGTCTATATATCATATATGGTATGATATGGTATGGACTATAAGTAATTAAAGGCTTCATTTAAATACCTTAATTAGGACATATTTCCCACATAAAGTGTCTTTGAGATAGGCCTTGGGTTAATCATTCCAATGGCTCAACACGTTTATCAATGAACCAGGTTCTTAACATCTTTCTACTCAGCCACTTTCAGCATGCAAACTTGTTCTCTCAAAAAAAATTCCCCTCATGGATGCATGTTGTTTGCAGGTGTTCCAGAGTTCATGTTTGTTGGCTACATCCAGAGGCAGGAAAATAGGCAAAGGGCTTGAATACATAAACATTTCTCTATAGAAGATACACAAATGACCAATAAGTGCATGAAAATGATTCTCAATACCACTAATCATTAAGGCAATGCAAATCAAAACTAAAATGAGCTGTCACCTTACACACATTAGGATGGCCACTATTAAAAGAACAAAAAATAACAAGTGTTGGTGAGGATGCAGAGAAATTGGAATCCTTGTATTCTGTTGGTGAGAATGTAAAATGATGCAGTCATTGTGGAAAACAATGTGAATGTTACTACAAAAAGTAAAAATAGAATTACCATATGATCTAGCAATCCACTTCTAAGTAAATATCCAAAAAATTTCAAAGCAATATGTTAAAGAGATATTTCCATACCCATGTTCATTGCAGCATTATTTGCAATAGCCAAGAGGTAGAAGCAACTCAAACATCCATTGACAGAAGAATGGATTTTTAAAAAGTATATACATACAATGGAATGTTATGCAAGTTTAAAAATGGAGAAAATCATGTCATATGCTGCATCCATGCTGTAACATGGGTGGCCTTGAAGACACTATGCTAAGGGAAATAAGCTAGTCACAGAAAAGGCAAATATTGTAGGATTCCACTCATATAAAGTATCTAAAGTAGTGAAAATCATAGCAATAGAAAGTAGAAAGGTGGTTTCCATGGACTGGGGTTGGGAGGGAGGATTAGTGTTTAATGTGTATAGAGCTTATTTTATAAGATGGAAAAGTTTTAGAGATTTATTACAGAACAATATGAATATACTTTACACTACTGAACTGTATACTTGAAATTGGTTGAGAATGTGAATTTAACGTCATGTCTTTTTTACCACAATAAAAAATAAATATCAAAAAGAAAACATAATTATAATTTCATGACATTATAAAAGCTTGACCTAAGAGAATGGAAGAATTTTTTTCAAGCACTTAAAAGAGGGTTGCAATCAATAAATCACTATGTGGTGAGCATCCACTATAGCTTTTCCCAAAGTATACCTCCTAGAATTTTAGCTACTGCATATATTTCCTAATATGTGGTATAGTGGGCTGAATTGTGGACCTCCCCAAAGATATATTCACCCATAACCTGTTAATGTGGACTTGATTGGGAAAAGGGTCTTTGCAGATACACAATGTCTGTCTGGAAAGTATCCAGCCATATTACGTATTTTATTCATAGCATATGGCTGGATACTTTCTGGACAGACCTCATAATTAAGTTAAGGAACTTGAGATGAGATTCTGCTAGCTCAAAATTCAATGACAAGAGAAAGGCAGAAGGTGATCTGAGACAAGGAGACACAGGCAAAGGAGAAGGCCATGTGGAAATGACAGCAGAGATTACAGTGATATGTCTGCACGCCAAGGAATGCCAACTTTGTCAGTGGCCACCAAGAGCTGGGAAAGAGGCTTGGAACTGATTCTCCTTCAGAGACTCTAGAAGGAATTAACCCTTCTGACGGCTCACTTTCAGACTTCTGGCCTCCAGAACTAGGGAAAGATAAGTTTCTGTTTTTTCAAACCACCAAGTTTGTGGTAATTTATTATGACAGCTCTAGGAAACTAATATAAATGGTTTCAAATCAAATGAATGTTGGAAAGACTACATATTCTCTGAGCGTCACCATCAATCCAGATCGACATATTAGTAACTGGTAAATCCATCAATAGCTTCTTGATGTTTTGGTGGTGACCAATACTTTTTAGAACCTGTGAATAACTGTGAATCCTTTATAGGGAAAAGTGCACATGTCCAATACATTCACAGCTTTATGTACAAATATGAGGTTGGGAACTTCCTAAGCCCAACCATGAACATAGATTAAGAACACATATATATCTAAAGTTTCTCTCATTCTCATAGTCAATGATACATGATCTGAGACCAGAGAGGTGGGTGGAGTTTATATAGATAGAAAAGAGAAGGAATTGAAACATGCTATTGAGGACTAGGAAAATAAAAATATCGGGTTAGGTAGGGACCAAATAAGTGGAAGACTTTGAATCATGTGCAAAAGCATGTGGACTCCGTCTTTTAATTACTAGGGATGGGCCAAAATTTTAATCCAGGGGAATTACAATAGGTACCTAATATATGTCTAAATGAACAATACCAAACACATTTCAAGAAGTTCAATTGTCACCATGAAAAAATTAGATTATCTTTCATAACAAAATTATAATATGCGAGCTATATGATCTAAGCTGGAACATATAATGCCCTAGTATTCCAGCATGAAAAATGTGCAGAGGAGCATAGTTGGGGACATATGGAGATCATGAATTTCAGTCTTTCTTTGCAGCTCCAAATAGGCTATTATATATTTTCCAATTATTTCTTCCAGAGCAGAGTTAGTTTCTCCCATATATGCCAGTGCATGTAACAACAACCTACAGAAAAGGCCTCTGTGGCAAATGTTATTAGATGTAAAAAAAAGAAAAAAATAAATAAATGAAATGGAGTCATTGGAAGAAAGGGGCCAATCTCTCTCTCTGACTAGTTGTCAATTCTCCAGGGTTTCATTTTCCTCTTTACAAGACTAAAATGTGACATAACTGAGGACCCCTGTAGAGAGAGAGAAAAAAAACATGAGATAGTATATCTGGCCTTGGAAAGTAGATACCATGGAAAATTTCAGCAGACATCTGTAGTGTGAAGGAAATAATGAATTAGAAAAGGCATGAATTTTAGAGACACATAGAATCCAAGCTCTGGAAGTTATTTTCTGTGTATTCTTGGCCAAGTGCTTTAAAATATCGGGTCCTTGCTGCCTCTGTCTTTATCATGGAGAGAATACCCACCTTACAGAGGTGATAATTAAGTGGGATAATACATGATTCTCTTGACATAGATTGCTTGCTCAGAAAATGTTAAGTCCTTTTTATTTACACAGAGGATAAGTATAGGAAAGGAAGTTAGACAAGGACATATTAAACACAAGTCTTTCAGTGTATGGCTTGTCCTTACACAGAGTCACGTATCCCTGTTCTCAGGAGACTTCTCACCTTTTAAGGCACATATAGTCCGCAAAGTCTTCACTGATCACACTTGCACTAAACTGGAAGCAAACAAACAAAGTCCAAATCTCCAAAGCCACTGGTTTGCAATAAAATATTAAGCAAGTCATTTTCTATGTCTGAGTTCCAGTTTCCTTATTTAAAGAAAAGGCAGAATAACTACTCTAAAGCATCCTTTGAGGACTAAAAATGTTCTAATCTTATTCAAGCTCATTATAAAACACCCCTCCTCTTAGCTCTTAGCGTTAAAAGTGTTTGGTCATTCTTATCAACTTTTTCTTTATATTATCAGTGTTCTTTGTATATGTGGACTATTTTTTCAGCTATTACAGTAGTGATTACTTCCATTGTGTGTTCAGCTGGGAAAGTGATTTCATTCTTATAGTGACCTGATAAAGAAGATACAGTTATTATCCTGATTTTCAAATGTAAAACTGAGCCTTGAAGATAAGAAGTGGCTTTCTGAATGCTTTACAGATAACAAATTAGAGCTGGGATTTCAGTCCCACACTGTATTCTGACTTTAAAGCCTGACTTCTTCAGGTCTGTCTCCACTATCCATAGCACCTGAGGGAACACAGTGTGGCTCTCATGGGGATACCTTTCAGTAGATAGATCACATTGCTCCAGGAAAAAAGGTGGAGGACACGGGAGTTCATAAATAGCTTGATCCTACTGTGCAGTGGTGGAAATAGTTGTAAAAGTCTGGATCAGAAGATTTGGGTTTGGGTTCTGGCTCTGACAGAACAAACGACTCTCTTACCCTGAGCCTCTGTAAAATGTAGATGGTACCGCTACACAAAGGTTGCTCTCCTCATCTGTGATATAGGGACAGTGGTGGTGCCTACCTTACAGGCTTGTCTTTAGGTCATATAGGATCATTGATATAAAAGTCTTGGTGGCATGCCTGATGGCAAGGAGGGCTCAATAAATAAGCCCCAGCTATTGTTATTAGTGACTCTGAATCATACTCTGAACCTTCCAGACCAGTAGGATCCTGGGTTTTATGTTTTTTGATGTTTTTCAATGCCCTGGTAGTACTTGTATTGTCTGGAGATTTTCAGAGGGAGAAGAGAGGTATACTTCTAGGCCTGAATAAACCTATCTTGTAGCAAAAAGCACAAATGCTGTCATCATTAGAGATGAAGCTAACTCAGTAACATATTTTCAGAGTGGAAGAAACCCAGCCATGTGGGGAAGGAAAACTGCATTGCTCAGTGGAATTGATGACAGAGGACTCTGTGGTGGTAAAACAATAGCATGGAATCAGAAACCTTTGGCCCAGATTTTGTTTCTGGTGCTAAGCAATTGCCCAACCTTGGGAAAGAAACGTTTCTTCTTTGAGCTTTGTTCTTTTATGAGTAAAATATAGGCATTGATACTAATTTTATAGAGCTTTTGTAAGGATAAATGAGAAGACAGTTAATACAGAGCATGACACACATTAGTAATACAAGAAGTATTTCTGGGAATACATTTCAGTCTTTTATTTATATTTAAGCAGAAGAATACCCTTCCAAAGAACTCTGACCCTGTATAAAACAAATTGACACAGAGCTGCTCTGGTAGAAGGGAGGTGGGAGTCAGGAAGCCCTAAGTTCATCTAAGTTTGTTAATCTCTTTATCAGGACACCTCTGTGCTTACTCTTTAGTTTGAAATTGGTCTGAGTTTCACAATCATGTTCTCTAGATATTAGACTCCAATGAGTAGGCCTTGTGACACGTTTCTGAAAAGTCAGAGAGTAGGCCCACAGAAAAATAGAATTTTCAATTTGAGCAGGACTTTCAAGATAATGTTATCTAAGCTTCCTCCATAGCTTTCATTTACCTGTGTTCATTCAATTATTTATTCAGCAAACACAGAGTGCCTGTTCTGTACAAAGCATAGGAGGAAGGGAAACCAGAGAAGGGAACATTTACCATTTCTATCTGTTTTTCATTCTTTTTCAACAGGAGGAAATAAAAATCCTTCAGACTGCAAGAAACACATAGGGTCCATTTACAGCTGGTGAGAAATACTGTGTATTAAATTGCTATGTTCTTTTTCTTACCCATATCTTCTGCTGCCCTCCCAAATCTGTGTTATTTGTTTAATAAAAAGGACAGATAAAACCTTGAGGAGGCCCAAGCAGGTAGGCTGTACCCATTTTTAGTAAAACTGCATTAGTGGGCTGACCATAGCTTAGGTTTCTCTAAAGCTAGTCATATCATGGTAAGATTTCAAGATCCAGCAAATGGCTTACAGTGGCGTGGAACCCTGTATGTTTCAACTTGGACCTACGAGAGTTCCATGTTGGCATGTATATAGCATGAACACTTGTTTTTTTTTTAAAAAATCTCATTCTCATTTATGTAATACTAATCTTGCTTTGTGCAACTCTCAAAACTATGAAAACTAGTTGGCAATTTGGAGCATTCACCAATGTGATAATATTTTTGTTTTTCACAACTGGAGAGGGAGTACTACTAGCATCTAGTGGGTAGACAGCAACGGTCTTGCTAAACTGCCTGTAATGCATAGGATATGTCTCCAATATAGAGAATATAGCTCAAAATGTCAATAATGTTATCAGCTAACATAGCAATCTCACTACCATCCCTAACAGATGTCATGCACCCTACATACCAACCATTTATAGTTTAAACTGGTCTAGATTTTGCAAGTGTGATCCCCAAAACAGCAACCTTGGCATCCATTTGGAACTCATTAGAAGTTCAAAGTCTTAGTCCCCACTGCAGACCTACTGAATAAGAAACTCGGGGATGTGACCCAGATATTTGAGTTTTAACAAGCTCTCCATGTGATTCTAATGTGGGCTCAAATTTGAGAACCATTGTTCTAGGCTCTGATAGGAGGCATGGAAATATACATACATAATTACTGTAAATTACATGAGAGAAGCACCGTATAAGAAATGTAGAGAGTCAGGAATCATTGATGTTTCAAAGAGAGAATTGCTTCTCAGCAGAGCTTTGGAGATGGACAGTTTGTGGCTTGATCGGAATGGCATGGTGGAGTAAATATCATGAACAGAGGCAACATATGGTACACTATGGAAGATTTTCAAGAAATGATAAGTTCAAGCAATGGGTACATCAAGAGGAGTAGTGACAATTCAAAGGGAAAAACTGGAGTTAGACAGGTTATGCATTTAAAAAATTTTAAGCAGAAGATTTTGCTAATCCAAGTTAGTTTTAGGATGATCTGTCTAGCAGTAAAGATGATACTCTTATACATCAAGAGAGTGATAATGATGGGCAAAAGAAGTGGTATGTAATAGGAAGAAGAAACTAAGTATGAAGCTAAAATCTTTATGGAATACATATAATAGCAATGACATTCAGTTTATTCTCATTTCTTTGTATTAGTCATTTTACTAAGATTTAAATAACTTTTTGAGAGAACAGTGACTTTTTACTCAAGTATGCCAAGACACATGTGTATGATCATACAGTCACACACATAAAACTCTAGGAGGAATCAGAGCCAGCTATCACAAACTAAGCAGCTCAAAAGAGGGGTCTCAAATGTCACTGTTCTGAAGGGGTCAGAAGTCAGCCTCAAAGCAATAGTATGCAGCCAGAAATCCAAAGATAAGCAAGAAGAGAACAAGGATAGTCAGCCAGTGAAAATGAGGAGGTAGCAACAGGCCCTGTAGATTAGATGCTTCCATCTATGTGCAGAATAGGAGCATCTGGAATGCCATCCTAGTCTTGAACCCGCTGCTTCCCATTTCAAATCCATAGTCTACTCCTGAGAGATTGTTATTTGGTTTGAATCTCTTCTATGGCATTGAGATGACTATCTCCAGGAAAGTTTGTTTCATTTTATGAGAGCTACAATCATAAAAAAGGTTGTTCTTACATCAGACTAAAATCTCCTAGCTAACTTGTCTGCTTGTACTCTGTGTCTGCCATCTGGACCTACAAGCTTTTTTTCCTATGTATTGTTTTTGATTATTTAAAGTTGTGTTTCAAATTTCCTTATATTTTTTCCTACAACAGAAGAATATCCACCTTATTCCACATTCCCTAACTTTCAAAATATTTTACTTTCCTTACCACTTGGGTTGCTTTCCTTTGGATATGCTTTAGTTCAATTAGGTAGATCTAAAACTAGGCTCCATGCCCCAGAACTGAACCCAACACCCCAGATAGAATCTTGAGAGTATAGAAAATGCTATAATTATGGACCTCTATTATCCTGACAATGTATTTCTGTTAATGAGCCCAGGCTAGGTACTTGACTGGTGAGCAGAGTTTGGTCTTTATTGTTTAAACCAGCGTAGTATTTCCTCAACGGCAATTGAAACTCTTCAGAAATGTTGGAGACCTTTCCTGAGGCTGCATAATTATATTTTTAAAATATTTTCAATTTCCCATGACAAGTTTGGAGTGTCTAAAGATCGCAAAGTGAAGGAGATAAATAGATTATTGATTGGACAGGCTTGTAATTCCTTAGCGAATTGGATTTAGTTTCTTCATCGAGATCAGGTCAACACCATAAATCTCCTAAAAAATCAGTGCAACAGAGAATGCTATAAGCTAGGCTTGAAGACATTTCCCTGGCTGCTTCAGGGCTAGGAACTTGGCACCCACTCCAAAAATAGAGAATGGGAAGGCCTGGCAAATGATAATTTGAAGGACTCAAACATTGAACATGTGAGTAAAGTTCCTGAAGGGACTGAAAAGACTTGGGACCTCTTGGCTTGGCCACTATCATATGTGACCTTGGGCAAATCACTTCTGCATTGATCATCCTGTATGTTACAATGACAAAGTTAGACCAGACACAATCTAATGTCTTTTCTGAACCTCACAATCTGATTCTAAGAAGTTCGGGACACTTATTGCTTGACAGTCTCCTTTGGCCTCCTAGAATTTTGAAGAAGTCAGTATATCATGATATTTTAAAAAAGCAGAAACTTGGAAATAGGCAGACTAGTATTTGCATTCCTTCTGTATCACTTAAATATTATAGAGACATGAGCAAGTTAGGTAACCTCTTTGAACTTTATTTTTCCGTTCTGTGAAGCCAATGAATTAAGTCTTACTTTATATTCTATGAGGCAATACAGTGCCTGGCCTATGATAGTCACTCATGTCATGGTAATAATTATTTCTCTAGCAGAACAAGGTTTGGAATAAACCCATATCATTTTTTCCTAGATATCAACAATGGCGTGGAAAGAAGAATTTTGTAGTATGTCTTGGGTTGTTCACTAGATCATCTGGTAGCTTTGTTTACTTTACACTGGTATTCAGTTTCTTCTTTTCTTGTGGCAGGCAGCAGGACCTTGCAGCTGCAACCTCAGATTGTCATATCTCTAAGCTAATCCTGAAAATGCCATTTAGTCTTTGCATTTAGCTGTGCTCTTTTCATGGAACTGTCACTGATGAGGGAGAATAGGGTGGCTGCATGTGCACAGCAAGTTTCAGTCTCTCAGTCCATGTCTTGTTTTGTCTGTCATATCTTACTCAAGTTTCCCCTACGCCATGAGACAAGAAACTTGCTCTAAATTTCAGTTGATTTTGCTGCTGATTCTTTATCTAATACCTGCCCTGGGTCCTAAATTATATTTTTTTCTACCTTTTTCTCTATCTGGCCCCAACCTTCCCCCCTATATCCCCCAGTCATCAGCTAGAATGCTGTTACTAATTAGGCAAACAGCACACACCCATAAGCCGTCAGGTCCAGATTCCCTTCTTGTTGCTGATTTTAAATTATTATACCAAAAAAGACCTCTTGGTTACACAGGAACTTATATGAATCATCACAGTTATTTGAACTCTGATCTCGTAGTGCTTATCTTGTATCTACCTGTGCCAAGGGATGAGGGACCCATGACAAGGTAGCACTATAGCCAGATTTCTTCACTTCACTGTTTTCTCCTCTTCCACAGTGGCCTGTATTTGCTCAAATCACAATATTCCTAATGATACTGTGCACCAGGAGTTATACTAAGTGTTTTTGTGACTATTCTGTGTTCATCAAACTCCATGCAATGTTGTGTGGGTAGAAGTGATACGATCCTCCATGTCCACGTCTGTTCTCCAAAAAATCTTCCTGAACAATCCTCTATGCTTTTTTCCCCATCTGTGTGGAGAAGAGAAGGATAACTTGTAACAAACAACTCCAAACTTTGATGACTTGTCACAATGGAAGTTTAGTTTTTGCTCTCACAAACATGCAAAGGTATCTTCTTTTGCATCGAGCAATTCATCTCTGAACAATTCCTCAGGGACTCAGGTGCCTAGGCTCCTTACATCTTGCAATTCTGCTGTTAGAAACAGCCTTGTCATATATTGCTTCCAAACTACCTTGACTAGCATAGATACCTACAGAAGGTAGAATAAAGACCAGGGCATGACAGAGTGGGTAGGAACCATTGTAAATACATCCTGGCTTCTGCAGTGAACCCGTCTATATCCATATTCATAAAAAACAGGAAAAAAACCTCAGAAAGATGGTATTGGCATGTGAACAATTTCCATTGTCTTGCCTGAAACTCCATCTCTGTTGCCAGTGAAACCTACTCAAAGCCCAATAAAACTGGGCCAGCAGAAGGAGAAGTCAAAATTTAGAGAGAAAAATGATAGTGAGGGTGTTTGAACAGATGCGCTGCAGATAATTGCATTTTAAAATTGTCTTTTTGGTAATTCCTCATTGAGATGCTCCATTTGTTTTACCATATTTATCCACTTTATTTATTTTGCATGAAAAAAAGACATAACTGTTTAAAGGCTTTGGCACAACTTATCATTCTAAGCCTGACGTAGTCACAAAAGGCATTGAAAGAGGACACAGAAGTAAATTGAACTTGACACCATGAGAAAATGAAAAAAAATAGAAGATTAGAGTAGAGAATGTTGGAGATAGATTAACATCCAGCTTGGTGACCATATAGCTTCTCAGGATATTACGAAGTATAATATCTAAAGTGTGTAATATGTTGGATGGCACTGCCTACTTTTAAAAGCATATATCAACATTTCAGTGGGTTAACACAATAAAATTTTATTTCTCACTCCCCTAATGGTCCAATATGCATGTTCCTGGTCAGTGGGGTTGCGGACAGCATCTTTCCCTCAGTCATTCTGGGACTGTATTTTGCTATTGTTACTGCAACAAATTACCACAAACTTAGTGTCTCAAAACAACACACTTTTTTTTTTTATCTTACAGTTCTGGAGTCAAAAGTCTAAAATGCGCTGACAGAGCTGTATTCCTTCTGGAGGAGAATCTGTCACTAGAGGCTGTCCACAATACTTGGTGCATGGACCTGCACTGCTCCCAGCCCAACCTCTGATTCTGTTGTCACTGTCTTCTCAAACACTGACCCTCCACCCACCCTCCTTTAAGGACATTTGTGATTACACTGGGCTCACTCAGGTAGTCCAGGATCATCTCCCCATCTCAAGATCCTTTATTTACTCACATCTGCAAGGTCCCTTTGCCACGGGAGGTAATGTATTCATAGGTCCTGGGATTAGGTCATGGACACCTTTGGTGAGTATGTGCCATTATTCTGCCCACCACAGGGACCGTAGCTAAGGAAGAATTTTCCAACCTCCATAGAAGTTTTCTAAGATAGCCCTGGGTATCAATATCCAGCTGGGAAATGGAGAAAGAGAAAAATTATTGCCCCTGGGAGGATTTTGTGGTGCTGGACTAACAAAAATGTACAATATGTGCACTAACTCTTGTTTCATACTCTTCGTTCAGGGTATATGGAAAACTCCAACTTGCATGCTTTGCCTACAGACTTAGGAGAGAGAAAAATAGAGGAGTTGCCCAAAAAAGGAGCACAGAGAAGGGACGGTGGGGATGGGGAATAGAGCAAAAGAAATACAGGCAATATGAATCATAACAAGGGGAAAATGTGCTTGGACTGAAGGTTTTATTTCCCCACATTTTCAAGGGTGGCTGAGGTTTTCTTCCACTGCTTGCAGCCTCCTCAAAATAGATCCCGAGTACCCTGGAGTCCATCTGCAGTGAGAATCGGTTAGTGACACATGACAGCCATTCCTTGAAATGTGCTCAGTGACTCACACAGCTCACAGCGGCTGTGCAATGGGGATTATTGGCCTGAAAATGACTTTCTCCCCTCCCTTCAACCCCCATCATCAGCTTGGAAAATTTTCTTGGGACACATTTTTTTATACTCTCTTCTCTGGAAGCATTATTTCAGTTGTACACCTGATGCCTGAGGCCTTGTATCTCTCTAGAGAGGAATTGTGCCTGCTGGAACTGGCTGATCGTGTCACAGAAACCCAGGCAACCCCCAATCTCTGCTGGGCATTTAGCCTTCCAAGATTGTCTTGTATGTATGTGCTCCTTCATCTCTATGGGACTTATTTTTTGTTTGTTATTTTCCTCGCAAGCGTGGTTTATTATACCTCCTACCATTATTTAAACATATTTTGTTTCTACAATTTGCTTATTTGGAAATGAATGCAAATAGACCGAACGTGTCCAGTACTCACTTGGTATTTTTCATTCTTTCCTTCCCCATCCCTTCAACCAATGTTTTCAAACTTCTTTGATAATAAGAATCACCTGGAAGTGCTTGTTCACTGAACAGATTACCAGGTCTCTCTCCTGCAAGTATCCCAACTAGATCCAAGTCAAGAATTTATGTTTCTGACTGACAACACAGGCAACTTTTATAAACACTACAAACACATTTGCACAAAGAACACAATGGCAATGCCTGATATTTTGTGCTGAATTTTAGTCTACTTGGGTGTGTTTTGAAATTCCAGAAAGAAAATAAAACAAATGCATGCTGGCTGAAGTAGTCAGAACTCTGCGTGACAGAGGAGAGAAACAGAAAATTGACCTAGGAAAAAACATAGACTCTGAATAGGAAGAACATTTGAAGTTAAGGCAGAAATGCATTCCTCAGGCTGAACTTTGAAGAACTCTTAGATCATCCAGTCATTGTTGATCTTCAACTTTAGGCCATGCTACACTGACAATGGCTATGTGGACTGATGGAACACACAGGAAGGCTGGGTGTGGCCAATATTTTTCTGAATTTGAAACTAAGATTTTATTTAACCCTATTTCATGCCTCATAGTTTTGAAGTCCTTTTATTTATTTTATCAAATCTCCACCATCTGCAAGAATCACCTTTCAAACTCTCGGTTTAACTACCAACAATTTCATCTCCTGGTATTCATGCCCATCACTGACCATCACCCTCCACATGCGCCTCACACCTGGTTACATGGACCTGAAACACTTCAAATCACCTACTCTGTTGGAATTTTATGCTTTCAGATGATAGCTATAAAAGTAAATAACTATATAGTGCCAAGTATGTATAGTGCCACTTCTGTCTTATCTAAAGTTGGAATATGGGTAATTGCCACCTAGGTGACCAGGTAATGATTTCTAAATAGTATGTTTGGATAGGAAGATCTTCCTGTTTAAACAATGCCTTAAGAATTATAAATCCTATTTGGCAAAGAGAACTCACTACATGCCACATAACTCTCAAATTATTCTTACACGTGAGCTTAGAGCTGTCTTTCAGATTATTCAGCTTCCTTCCTTAGCTTATTTAAGGATGAGGAAACTGCCACCGACAGAGGAGAAGTGGCTTACTAGTATCACATAGCTAAAAGCATAAAGGCTCCTAACACCCAATCTACTCCACACCAGGTGATGATAAGTCACTATCATTTTAGTTATTTCTCATACACAAAGGTCTGGGCAAGAAGGGATTAGAATTTGCTGAAAGTGCAGAAGTGCTCATCCCACATATCCAGTTCTCATTTCTGTGAAGCATTTCTTTCAAAAGCAAAGAAGTAGCAAGGAAAACACTGCAAAGTCGGGGATCTGAGAGATATGTCTGGTAAACAGATAAGAAAGTGCAGGTCAAAAAGTGATTACTGATGGGTGGAAAATTAAAACTTTACTTCCCCTATTTTTATTCCTCTGTACTTTGCATACCTACAAACAGCAAGAGTCCTTAAGGCATAATAAGGCACAGCTCTCAGAGTTAAGGCATCAGTCTTTGTAAAACATTGCATTATTATTAAGGTCAGACAATGAAACACAACATAAAAGCAAAATTCCCCTGAAATCATTCACACAAACACACACATACACACACACACATAATCACATTCCCATGTATTTCCAGTTGGAGTATAAAATCTGAGGCAAGGGAAACTGTGGCAGAAATATTGAATTGAACAAAAATCTAGGATCAATCACAGGACATATTTGAGATTGCATTCCCTGTCCAGTCTTAGGGACCATTAAACCAAATAGGCAACATTTCAGTAATATTATCTTAAGCCTCAATTGGAAGGTCAGTGGAATTAGAGAGAGGCATGGTCTCAGAGTGCTTAAAAGAAGCTTGATAGTGTTTATTTTTTTAAAGCCATCTTTGTTTAACTTTTTCATTTCTCAATTTCAACTATTTCCATTGATTTCATCCCATTTCATTCTAGAGTCTCAGCAACATGATGCTGGATATGCCACTGTCTTGTTCAGAATTCTAGTACCGGTGTCCGCCATGATGTCTTATACACATAGTATGGTTAACAAATGTTAAATTAAACTGGCTAATACTAAATTGAATTAACTTGATGTTCAATTAAATTGAGAAATGGCAGTTAAGTCTGTGTTCTCTGACTTTATCATCACTAAACTTGCTTAAACTCATGATTACCTCTGACCTCTTTCCTCTCTCACTTTCAAACACCAAATCCTTTCAGTACATTGTTTAAATTAAATAACTCCCCCAAAATCCTTTCAATGGATATCATTGCTTATAGAATAAAGTCTAAATAATTTAATAAGACCTTTAAGGACCATCAGTGTCTTTATTCCATCTATGTTTATTGACCCATTTGTCACTGTCCTTTGTCTCAATTTTTAATTAATATTATAGCTACATTCAAGCATTATTTCATCCTCAGCATGCTGTATTTTTTCATGTCTGTGCATGCTATATATGATATATATTCTCACATACATGTAACATATTTTATATGACTTGTGTTTGCTCTTTCCTTGCTGGGATGTCTTCCCAATCTGCAACTTGTAAACCTGTGTTCCTCCTTTAAGATGTAGCTCAAATGCTACTTTCACTGTTTAATATTTTCCTTCTTCTTCAAAAGCAACTAATTTCTCCCTTCTCTGTAGTTCTGTAGCGCTTTCCATGAACTCCTTCAGATTTCATATATTTAATCATTCAATCTATCCTGATGGATTCTGAATTCTGGGAGATTATTAGGCATCTTAATTATCTTTATCCACCTCCCCACCCACAAAGTACCTACCACAGCATGTGATACACAGATGTTCAAACATCCTCCTAATTTCTGAAAAATATATTTCTAAGCCAATGGTCACAAACTCAGAATCTTCTAGGAGCTACTTAAGTAACATAAATAATTACTCAGTTTGGGTAGGGATATTTACAAATAAGAAGACGCCTGCTCTGTCTAACAAGGACAGATATATTTATCCAGGTGATTGTTACCATATGGGAAAATGAGCATATTTATTGGGTCTTCAAGAAAATCCGGCAATTGAACTTTACTTGAAATGTACCACTTTTTAGAAGCAGTATGCAGGCCACAGCGGTCGGGATTCAGCTGCTGGACAAGCAAATTGGAATCCATGCTTTAATTTATACAAAATTGATTTAGTCTGTCGTGTTATCCATGTAGTCGAGGAATGGAGCTTTTGAAATATGCTTTAGGTACCTTGATTATTGGAATCCTCTATGTTACCCATCTATATCCCGGTTGACTGCAATACAAGTCTTGGTGCCCATTTGCACGAGAAACTCTGATTTCAACATCTATCTTTTTTGAAATTCCTTTCCCTTCCACACCCTCGCATGTTGTTTCTCAGATTCAATACGGCACTCAGCTTATCCTTACCAGTTCCCACAACGCCGTGAAGGAAACTTGCCTCTTTATTTGTCCTTCTCTTCTGTAAAACAGGAGAAATAAAATAATTCCATAAGGCTGTTGTAAAGTATAAACAGAAGAGGTGTGCAAAGCACCCCTGGATTACATTACAGCCTCAGGAGGCAGTAATCCTTTCCCTTTTGCCTGTCTCATTTTCCTTCTTCTGTCCCATTCCAAGTATTTTTTTTTTTTCTTCCCTGGGCCTCGCTCCATCAAGACTTGGAAAGAGGTAAAACAAAGTATAATCATTTAATTATCAATAAACAATTTTAGAATGTAAATTGCTTAATTACTCATCCTTTTCTGATTGTGTATTTGAGCCTTAATAAAGGCTATCCATGCCTTGACTCAAATAGTGTGATGCTAGGCATGTGAGAACCTTGTACAGAACAAATTTGCATAGAGCATCAAGACAAAGGGGCACCTCATTTACCTCAAGGTCCATTTCTTTGCCAGTATTCATTCCTTTATTCATCCCAAAGGAAGTGTATATTTGGTTGGATTACTTCATTCATTCGTTCATTCAGGCAGCTACATGCTAATACATGATGTTTTCTTTCTTTTTCTCCTCTCTCTTTCTCTCTCTCTCATGATTTTCTTGTCCCTCTACATTGGAGTCCACTTTATTACCTGGATTAAGATTTTCCTCATCTGTATACTTTCTTTTGGCTTCTTGAGTGATTTTATTTTAATCAACCATAGTCTCTGAATTAAGTTAGCTTGAGTAGCAAAAATGATGTGGTCAGTCATTATCTAGAACAACATGGGATGTTATCTGTATGCTCATGAGAGTTAGCACCCTTAATGGCATCTGCCTGGTAGTCCTCTGTTCTGTAAAACATTCATATCTGAATGATAGGAGGCAGAGCCTTGTAAATTGTAGAAAGCCTTCATGCGGGAATGTTCTGTGTATGAGTCCTAGAACTTCAGGTAAAATTATCTGTTCATACCAGCCACATTTCAGAAAATCTAAATCACTTGGCCTCACAATAAATAATACTAACCACATCCCTACTCATTTATAAAGAGTTAAGTGTTCATAAAACATTTCTACCCACATTGTCTAATCCAATTCTTAATCCTTTTTTAAAAAGATGCACCTGAAAGATAACACTCACATGCACGACCCACTTCCATAGGTGTATCCACACTTACACAGTCTCTAGGGATTAATTAATACCACTTTTTCCATTAACAATGAAAATCTCCTCTGAAGAAAAATACATGAGCATAGGACAAACAGAGGGATGACTGCATGTAGTCTGGTATTTATTAGTATATAGAGAGGTAAGCAACTTATTCACAAACATTAGTGATTTAGCAAACAATCATTTATTTTAAAAATATTTTATGAAAGCCCTCTATAGGCCAAACATAATATAGATTTGGGATCATTTCTATGAGTAGACAAACACAACCATGACTACCTCCTTAGACACCCCCACTCACAGGGCATTTACATTCTTGTGGGAGATAAAGACAAATAATTAATCATAGTAATGGGTGTAATGAGACTCTGGTGATGAAGGTTCAGAACGCTAGGCAAGCACCAAGCAGGTTTCTAACCTTAATAGGGATTTAGATGGGGTGAAGAAGGCTTTCTGAAAGCAATAGTATCTATTCTGAAACCTGAGCAAAGATTGGGAATTAGATGGGGGGGTGGTGGAGAGCAAAAGTGAGGTGTTCCAGAGATGGGGAGAAGCACGTGCAATAGCTTTCTCTCTCTCTCTCTCTCTCTCTCTCTCTCTCTCTCTATATATATATATATATATATATATGTGTGTGTATATACATACACACACACAAAAAAATTATGCAATGGACTGAAAATAATTCAGCATAACTGGACAGGTCATGAATGTTTATACACTATCAAAAGCAGTTGTCTAATTTGATCTGCAGAAGTTTTAAGGGATGCCATTTAATTAATCAACACTTACCGGAAACTAATAATTGGAAGTAATACTCGGAAGGTGTTGGGCTTGGTTTTTCGGGGCATGCAAAATTTTGGTTTTGAAAGTGTCTATAGTCTAGCAGAAGGAGACAAGCAAGTAAATAAATAGTTACAATTCTTATGTCTAATACAGAAGACAATGAAAGGAAATATCTAACAAGATAAACCAGGAGAAGCACAAAAGATCAGAAAAGGAATAAGAGATAGACACAAAAAAAGATAGAAAAGATATATCAAAGCAAAAGAGGCAAGAAAAGGAAAAGAAAGAGGGAGGGAGCATATTATTTTTAAAGAGAAAGCCAACCAACATCAGTAGGGAACATTTTCCTCATGTTAAAACTGAATTGGTTGAGGCTGAATTCTCCCTTTTTCTAGATCAAACTTTCTTGATTATATTTGGGCAGTAATGCAAGACAGGTAATTACATTTCTACCAAGGAATGACAACACAAGGATGAAAAGCTACATATAGCAAACAATCAAAGAATAAAAAGGGGGATGACCTGATTATCCTGGCAAAAATCTCCTTCTATGAGAACTGTGAAGAGAAAAATAGAAAATCAGACCCACAAACATGAAGTCACTAATGCATATTTCAACTACAAGACTCAAGCTTGAAGTGTTGGTTGAATAGACATTCATACAAAATGTGAAATATGCCCACGTGTTTATTGTGTTAACATGGGGCATGATGTGGCAAACAAAATGAACAAACAGGTGATGTTCCCTTCTTTTTAAAATAGCTCTGCAAAATTATAAAAAACCTATTATGCCTCATAATTAGTTTATATGTTGTAGTTTTTGTTACTCACATGAGACATGATCTTCAAAATTGGCAAATAATTTTGCATCGATTGGTTCATTCATGCATTCATTCATTCATTTTGGGTGTAGCCATTGATCGAGTAAAGAAGAGAGGAGAGTTCATTCCAAGATGTGAAATAGGACAAGGTACAGAGAAACGATATGTTTTAAACAAGGTGTGAAGACCATATTGCCAAGATCTTGGTGTAACTCTAAAAGAGTCAAGTGACTCCTGCAGCCAACCCTGCCCCTCCCACGCACACTACTTCTCTTTGTTTTGGAGGAGAAAGTTTACCAGAAACTCTCTAGGTAATGCTCCAGATATACAGATATTCCAACCCATGACACACAGAGGTAAGCCCTCAGGATCACAAACACTTTTCCATGGGGAGAGTCTCTCATGGCAGAGGGAGGGTGATAAGTGTTCTGACCTATATTCCAAAGTGCTATTGCATCAGTCAATATAAGAATATCTATCTATTTATGTGTGTATGTGTATGTGCATACTGTTTACAGATTAGAATGCCATGTGGCCTTAAACAAGTCGCATGCTGGCCAGGTCTTAGTTTCCAAAGTCTTCAAAGTATGTTTTATGACATGTAATGAGGAAATGTGACTATAAGATTGTATGTCATAAACCTACGTGCATTAAATAAATACTTATTTTCTTATTCTGTAGAAGAAAACTGCTGGAACAGAACACGTTCTTTTTGACTTTCTACACTGCCATGATGCCTCCTTTTCCTTCTCTTCCAGAACATGCTTCTAATCTTGTTTAGTTCTTTTTCTCCCTAGGGACTGCTCTCAGAATAAGTAAATACACCTATGACTGAAAGAGACAGACTAGCTCTTTGGCTCTTGGGGAATTAACAATAGAAACTCACAATCCGGGCAGGAGACATTTGAATTTTAAAACCTTTTTTCCACCTCTTTCCCTCTGGGCTCTGCGCTGCCTGGGCTAAAGCCACAGAGGGATTTAGCTCCAGACTTGAGTTTGTCTCTGTCCCAACAAGTTGACAGTTAAATAATTCAAACTGTTTACATTCTCCCAAAGCACAGGAACACATATTATTATGATTTTCTTTATTTCTGTGCCCTCTTCCTTTAAGCTGTTACCCACTATAAGCCTTGATATCATATCAATGTCCAGTGATAGTGGAAAGGTTTTCTTTCTTTTTTTTTTTTTTTCCCAATTCTTGGACATTGTCACCCTTCAGAATAATGAGGAGTGAACAGGGCCAGGAGTTTTTCTCATGTAATCTAGCAGTACTAACTACAGTGAATTCTAGGCAATTTGTAGGGAGGTGAGGACCTGGAAAAGGATGCATTCTAATCATTGGAGTTCAGGGACATCCACTGAATCCCTGGAGAAATGACAAAGCTGGTTCACACTTGCCTAGTCTCAAGTGATTAAAGACTGGCAGTGTCAGGAAGTAGTCTAGCCCTAACAGAAGACACTTTCTCATACAATGAATGAAAATCTAAAGATTGGAGAAAATGTATTTGTAAATGAGCCACAAAGGCTTAAATCATTTGAGTAAAAATTTTATTGTATTCAAATTACTTCAGTGAAACTTAAGGATCTGCTTTTTTAGGCTGGTTGTCTACAGAGACATTTCTGGGATAATTACCAACACTATATTTCACACAGAGAGGTACAGACCTAACCTAGTTGTCAATGAGCAACTTCCTTTGCCTTTGTTATTAAACAGGTAAAGGTAGGTGAGACGTTATAGTAACTCTCTGGATTAAACAGGATTGTGAGGGGGGCCAAGCCAGAAATGTGGCCTGGAGTGAGGCTGTACTGGACTTACTCAGAAAAGAGAATAGCCGTGACATACGCATCATCAGGTGGCTGAAACCAGCACACAAACATGAACACCTTAGTAAGGCAAATTCACTGGAAAGAAAAGGGTCTCCTCCTACACCACTGAATTCCTCCTGTTTATAGGTGCTATTCACCCCAGTTTCCAAATCAAAAAGACCCTATGGACTTTTTCCTCTCCCTCATTTGCCCATATCCAATCAATGATCAAGTTAATTCAATCATCTTTAAACTGTCTGCTGTATATTTAACTTCCCTTTTAGTACTACTATCATAGGTGCACTGGAGATCATTAACTCATGCCCTCCCTATATTATTAAAAGCATCTCCTTTGTGGTCTCTCCAGTATCTCTTTTCTGTACACTTCACAGGAAAGTTAGCTCAGGAAAAACTATTTAAAAAATCAACCCATATTATATAATGTGTAGTTCCCTAAATGCTTCTCTATCATTTCAGCTATTTTTGGATGCAGGTTCAGGTATCATTCCCTGAAGACCTGCTGATTCCATGCCTGAAGTAGCTAGTAATCTAGAAGACCCAATGAGTTCAAACCAAAAAGAGGGAACACGGCACTTTGGAGGAAGTTCTTGCTTAGTTCTGGAAAGAGCTATGGATTTATTTCATGGCATGCATTGACATTTCAACTCTATTGCAAGCTTAATTCCTTAGCATTTCACCTATCCATGTATAATATGAGAATATTAATACTTATGTTTCAGGATTACATGAGATAAGATCTTGGCATATTATCCTGTACTGGATGTTCAATAGATATAAGGGAGGAGGAGATATACACAGCTTCCAAATCTGATTCTCTTTTTGGAAAGATAAACAAAATTTCTGATACTGATGGTCACCATTGTGCTGATGTATTTTCTTTAGATTCCTAGCCACAGTCCACCAATGTGTAAACCAACTTAAATATTTGTGTAATTGACTAAGGTCACTTTTGAAATTTAGCACTTTGAGTTTGTATACTTACTGAGTTAATCCTGGAATTCCAGATTCTAGCACGGATGTCTGCAGTGCTAAAACAAATTCTTTAGGAACAAACTTCTCCTTTCCAGCTTGTTCTTCCCTTATAAACTATATCAGTCCTCATAGCTCCCCCTTCTACATTCTCCTTACCCTATTCCTGGGAAATGTGCTTACGCTTCCTTCTTCATTCCTTCTTCTAATTTTCCCGTAGCCAACTTTCCTCATAGCTCCTAAACCCTGTTATCATTTTCACAATAATCTTTTATAAAATCATAGATCTGGCTGGAAAAGACTTTCAGAGATTCTTTTTATTAGCTCTTTTTTAGAGATGTGGAAACTGAAACCCAAAAAGACAATGTGCTTTTCCCCAATATAGGCTGTTAGTTAGGAGTAGGAGGAGAGCTAAAACCTAGGTGTTCTAAATTCAACTCAGTGAGTGCTCTTTTCTCCACACTGTGCTGTTTCTGAGTACTTCAGTTTATTTGTTATTGTTTCATCTTTTACCTATTCTTAATCCCTCTGTAAATTCTATCTTCTTTTGTTCACTCACAACATATGAAATATATTAATCTTTTTGTACTGCCTGACCTAGTTACCTTGGACTTCAGATGGCCATTATTTACTTACGCTAAATGACTGCAAGACTCCTTAAAAATATAGGCTGATGTCTGAAATTACTGGATTTGTTGCAACAGTCCACTCAGTCAAAGACATTAGTCTGATACTGACATAAATTAAAAAAAAATTGGTGTATATTTTCTCAACTTCAAAAATATCTTGAATGCAACCTACATTATTGTGACATTCCCTGCAGGTTTGGAGACCACAAGATTGATGACATAAAATAAAGAAGAGGGGCCCTTTGGCCCCTTCGTTTTCCCAGTTGCTGGCAATGTTTTGACAAACATTTTGTCATTATTGTTTAACGGAGGAATTGGTCCATGTTTTTTTTTTATTTTATATATCAAAATTATTACCCTCCCTGAATAATAAAATCAATAAAGTCTCTTCTTGTGTGAAGCCTCCAGACAACCTTCTCTCAACGAATAATTAAACATTTGAATCAATTCCAGTACTAGCCTATCATTCACAGCTTTATGAAACTTTGCAGCCCGACCATCTTTGCCTGGAATTCTGTTATTATTTAAAAGAGAAATAGCTTCTAATATGAGTTCTTGTGAAATTGAAGCTATCAGCCCTATTTCATCTAAAGAGCAGATCTAGGCAAGACTGATATTGCCCAGGGAAGAGAAACTGGTTCAGCCAAATCAAGACCTGGCTTGAACTATAGCTGAAACCTCAAACCGAACTAAGATTGAACTCATTTTTTTAAAACTCAAACACTAGGAGAGCTTTCTGAAAAACGACGACAGGGAAATCTGTTTAAGTTGAGATTCTATAGAAAGCAAAGAAGACATAAGTTAAGATATGTGCATATGTGGTGGCAATGCCAACAAATACCCAGGCACTTAGACTTACAGTGTACAGACTTAGAATGGCATCTGGGAAATTTTTGAATTGATAAGATTAATGTTCAAAACCAGTTTCTTATTTTAGCAACTCATAACTCCTCCTGCTTATGGCACCTTCTATCTGAAAGCCTAAATGTGCTAACTCATGTACACTATTAAATTTGGGGGGCTCAATCTTCTCTTTTCAAAACTTCCCCATTACTCTTAAAGACTAAAATGTGGTCCTTACTACATCGCTGGGTGTTCTCTTTGTTCTCTACTCCAGCAAAACGGGTCTTCTTGCAGTTACTCAATGAGCCAAGCTGTCACCTCCCTACAACCCACCCTCAGAATCTTTGCATGGAGTTTCACTTCTGCTTGGATGACTCTTCCTCTCCCCCTTCTCCCAGAGACTCCTTCTATCCAAAGATAATGTTTTTTATCTTTAGTATCTTAGCTTGATTGTGGCTTTTTATGGCCCACTCCACACCCAGGCTAGTTATATATTCTCATGGCAACCTGCAATTTTCATTCACTGCACTTACCACAGTTTATAATTAGGTATATGCTTGTGTAATTATTTTATTAATGTCTTCCCCTTCACTGGGCTATAAAGTTCATGAGGATGGTGCTGTGTTTGTTATGCTGAACATTATCACACAAAAACTATTAGGTAATTAAAAATATGTATTGAATAGAAGAAGGAATATATTGTTTATTCTTTGCATTAAAAAACTAGAGAAGGAAGAAAGAAATGTGATGATTTATTAAATAATGGGATTTCAGAATTTAAAATATTCCTTGTAAATATGAGCCAACATAAATCTCTTTTATACACACCTCCAATTCCCATCAACAACTCTGTCTGTACCCAAACCAGCCTTGCTGTAGTCCCCAAACTCTGCCAACTATGGTCACGAATCTGGTCCAAGTAACTAGAGATGCATATTCTCAGCTTTTATTCAGAAGTTATTTATTTCACATTTCCACAGACAGATCATTTTTATATTCTTTATTTTGGGGGATGAGTTGTACATAAACACTGGAAAGGAAGGGGGGGAATGTAAAGGAATGTAAAGGAAAAGAAAATATTGTTGTAACAACTAGCTAGGATATTTAGAGTATCTATCCTATAGGATCTTACAGTTAAAATAAATTTTGGAAGTAATCCACTCCACCTTTACTCTTCTCACAGCTCCACCAAATGAAAAGTTGAGGCTGACAATATAATGTGGTGGAAAGAACACTGGACACATTCATTTAAAAGAAACTCACTGGGCACTTGCTCCAATACAAACATTTTAATTGGCTCTGTAGGTACAATAAGAAAAACGACAGTCTGAACCATTAAGACACTTATGTTCTTTTTTTTTATTTCAATAGATTTAGGGGGTATATATATATTTTTTGTTACATGAATGAATTGTATAATGGTGAAATATGGGCTTTTAGTGTACCCATCACCTGAATAGTGTACATTGCACCCAAAAAGTAATTTTTCATCCCTCCCACCATCCATCCCCCCTCTTCTGAATCTCCAATATCCATTATGACACCCTGTATGACTATGCACATCCATAGGATAATGGCCTCCACTTCCATTCAAATTGCTGCAAAAGACATAATTTCATTTTTTATGGCTGTGTAGTATTCATATATATATATATCCTATATATATAGATAGATAGCATGGTGTAAATATGAATCTATTCTTTGTATCAAATTCTCTTTATCCACTCATCAGTTGATGGGCACTTATGGTGATTCAATATCTTTGCAATTGTGAATTGTGCTGTGATAAACATATGAGCGCAGGTGTCTTTTCGATATAATGACTTCTTTTCCTTTGGGAACCCAGATACCCAGTTGTGGGATTTCTGGATCAAATGGTAGATTTACTTTTCATGCTTTGAGGAATCTCCATACCGTCTTCCAGGGAGATTGTACTAACTTACCTTCCCACCAGCAGTGTATAAACATTCTCTTTTCACCACATCCTCAGCAACATGTATTGTGCTGTCTGGGAGATAAGCACGCTTGTAGCTCTGATTCAGGTGGTGCAAAGGCAATTTATGTAACCAAAGCTTTTTTACCCCCATAATATTTTGAAATTTAAAAAAACTAATGGACATTTTAACAGGGGTAAGGTGGAAAGGACACCCTATTCAATAAATGGTGCTAGGAAAATTGGATAGCCACATGCAGAAGAATGAAAACTGAATCCCTCTCTCTCACCATATACAAAAATTAACTCAAGATGGATTAAAGACTTAACTGTAAGACCTGAAACCATAAAAATTCTAGAAGAAAACCCAGGAAAAACTATTTTTGACATAGGCTTAGGAAGATAATTTATGACTAAGACCCCAAAAGCAAATATAGCAAAAATAAAAAATAAATAAATGGAGCATAATTAAACTAAAAAGCTTCTATACTGCAAAAGAAATAATCAACACAGTAAATAGACAACCTACAGAATAGGAGAAAATATTTGAAAACTATACATCTGACAAAAGACTAACATCTGGAATCTACGAGGACCTCAAACAACTAGGCAAGAAAAAGAACAACCCCATTAAAAAGTGGGTAAAAGATATGAACAGACATTTTTCAAAAGAAGATATACAAATGGCTAACAAACATGAAAAAATGCTCAATATCATTAATCACTAGGGAAACACAAATTAAAACTACAAAGACAGACTTTTCTTCTTCTTGTAGATCAGTCACTTTGTTTCTCACAGGTTCAGATTCTTCATCTGTAAAAAAGTAAATGAATTACCCTATATGATTTTGAAGATTACTTCTGGCCTTAGGATGCTATATATCCATAACTTTAGAATCTATTACTTATTTATTCATTAATTCAAAAAACACTTAGTAAACTCTACTATGAATGTTCTAGACATAGTTTTTTCAGTACTAGAAGTAAATCAGTACCGAAAAAACAAAGTTTTTACCCTCCAGGAATTACATTTTGCTGGGGAGGCACAGAATAAAAAGAATAAAGGAGAGCATATAACATGTTGGAAGGTAGTGGCTACCACAAAAATATAAAGTAGAGAAGAAAAATGAGGAGCTCAGGGAGTAAGGAATATAATTTAAAATAGGGTGGTCAAGGTAGGCACCAAAGAAAAGGTGAGATTTAAGCAAATACATCAAGGAAGTAATGTTACATATCTGGGGAAGAGTATTTCAGGCAAAGGGAACGAATTCAAGGGATCAAGATACATATGTTCCTGAACATTTAATGAACCACAAGGAGGCCACTGATGCTAGTGAGAAGAACAAGCTGAGATCAGAGGGGGATGAACCCTAGGTCACCTGGGGCCTTGTAGGCTATTGTACTCTTGGCAAGATAGGTACTTGATTGTCAGAAGTTGAGCAGAGTAGTGACATCATATTAATTACATTTTAACATGTAATTAATCTGGATTCTGTGTTTAGAACTGATGTGGAGAGGGACAGTAAGCGTGAAAGGAGGGAGAGTGGTTAGGAGGCTATTGTGATCATCCGGATGAACGATAATGGTGGCTTTGACCACGGCAGCAGCAGCAGTGGAGGTGGTGAGAAACGGTCTAATTCGGAGAATACATAGAATGTAAGACAAACAAAATTAGCTGGAAGATTGGAAACGGAGGTTGAAAGGAAGAGAGGAGTCAAAAATGGCTCCAATATTTCTGGTTTGAGAAAGTAGGGATAGAGTTATCATTAATTGAAATCAGAAAGTAGCTAAGTAGAGTAGTTTTGGAGGCAGAGGAGGAACAGATCAAGAATTCAATTCTAGACTTTTTGTGTTTATGATGACTGTTAGAAAGTTAAGGGAAATGTTAAGCAGGCATTAGTATACATTAATCTGATATCCAGGAGTAAATGTGAAACTTTGGGGGTCATGAAGGATAGATGATATTTAAAGTCATGGGGTGAGATTACAGGGGTGAGCGGATATCAAGGAGAACTTCAGTATTAAGCCTGGAAGTACACTGATATTAAATAGTGAGATGAAGAGGAGCTAGCAAAGCAGACTGAGAAGGAGTAGTGAGTGAATGTGGAAGAAACCGGGAGAGTGTGATATTGCAGGGAGAAGAGTGATCACCTGTACCAAATCTTGCATAGTTCAAGCATGTCAGAGTGAGTAATTTTGCTCAAGTCTCAGTCATTTGACTCACCAAAGTGGAGGTCAGAGTTAAAGGGGAGTAGTAAGAATAAAAGCCAACTGTTCTTTAAGGACTTCTGTTCTTAGATTCTCATAGACTTCAGACTTGCATCTAAGCACTGCTCAATGTGACATGAAGTATGTGATAAATGAGTAACAGTCAATGGCTCAAGGGTCACAATCTCAGCTCAGTGATTAAGAACTCACATTAGGAGCCAGAAATGGCTAGTCCTTCCAAGAATAGAAGGAGATCAACCTCCATAGTGTGATAACCTCATCCAATCTTTAAGGGTCTATTTTCCACAAGGTACACTGAGAAGGAGTTTATAAAAGGGTATGCTTATCTTTTCTGATGTATGTTTTATTTTTTTTATTTTTATTTTTTTAATTTCAGAATACTATGGGGGTACAAACACTTTGGTTACTTATACTGCACAATAAAAAACAACAGTGATGTGTATTTTAAAAGGTCAATTTGCTCTCCAAAATATATCTGGTTTCTCTTAACACCCCATGTTTTTCTTCCCCATAACATTTATTGAGGCAATTTATACTTTCAGCCTACACCACATTTTAGATGGCCTTTCATAGCATTAATTTAAAAGTTGGTTTCATACAGTTTTAATAAAGCTCTGGTAACAATAAAGCCTTTCGTAAATTGGACTTTTATTTTTTTTCTTATTTTCTTCACTAAACTTTCCTTTATCCTTAAAATTGTCCCCTGTTCTTGGAGTCTCCTCTCTCCATCTTATGAAGACACTTTGATCCTTTAATATCTTTTCTAAGTGACACCTGCCCTTTCCCAAATGTTATCTTGGGTGCGCAGGTATGTCTCCCCATTTTCTACCAATGCACATTTCTCTTACCTCCATGAGTCTTCTAAATTTATTCATATTTCAACTGGCGTTTTGTCTTTCTCATTAGACCGTGGGCTTAGTGGGGGTTGACTGATACTTCTTTGCGTTTGTAACGCACAATATATCAGTTGTACATTAGTTTGCTTTTAGAAAGAGATGCCTTCATAGTATAATATTGTCCTCAATTGCCTATGTGCATTTTGTCTCCTTATCATCAGCTTCTGTGTTAAAATCTTTAGTCAGTCTCCTTTCTGTTATCCTGTCATCAATTAATAATTATCTTTTACATTCTACCATTCTGCAAATTCTATTGGTATGAGATTGAAAAGACTTCCTCCTATCTTCTGCCTTTTTTTCCCCTTGATCACATCATTCAGCTTGTATTTGAAAGCAACCTCTTTTCACCACAATGGCAACACTTTAAATCATAATCCTGAGATTAATTGCTTCCACATTTTGAATTCTCCTCATCTCCTCATGTTTAGCAATTGGATTTTCTATGTATATCAACTTTGTCCCACTCACCTGTAAGTATAAGGTCCATTTTTCATCCCCCTCAGCAACCATCGTGGAACCTTGCTTAGACAAGGCACTTGAATGTTTATAAAATAACTTAAAAGCAAATAGATGGTGTGATACCTAATTGGCATCTCCATTCTCAGCAAAGTTAATATATTTTGCCTGTTTATTGTTTATTTCAAAGCTTGCTTAAGTGACTTGTGTGGTGTCTGGTTCCTGATTCCCATTTGAAGAGAATTGTCCAACTGAATTTAATTGCTGAGGAATTTAATAAGAGATATAAATTGCACTGATTTAAAGATATAACTTAAAATAGATCACAAAAGATATAAATATCCTATCTATCAATTCTATTTTTTAAATCTTGGTGTATGTTTTATGAGACAACCAATTTCTAGAGTCTCAAGAGCACTGATAACGGCAAATGGTTTATGTGGTACGTATCCAACAAGGCTAAGAATAGGGGCCAGGTGCTTGATAAAGAGACCACGTTGGGGGGGGGGTTAAGATTAGAAAATTAGACATACTCAGTGGCATCAGAAGACATAGAATCATCCCACTGAAAGAAAGCTGAAGGCAAATCTCAATGAGTATGGAGAATAAATAAACCCAATTCCAGAGAGTCTGTGGCCCTTTGGCACCCAGTAGATCTAGGTGGAGGTGGTAGACAGGTGTACCAGAAAATAAGAGGAATATGGTAGTGAGGAACAAGAGGAATAAAAGAATAAAAATATTCAATTTTGAAAGATCTAGGATAATGTTAAAATGAGTCATTTTAATTTTAAAATACACATAGAACCGTAAGTGCTTTATATGCAACATCTATTTTGAGTTTCTCTAAGGCAGATATAATCAGCTCTATTTTCCAAAAACAAAATTTGAGTCTAGTAAGTCACCATGCTAGTAAGTATCAGTATGAGATTCAAATCCAAGTGTCAGATTCCAATTTCATAATCACATCACTATTTGGCATGTTACATAAGCTGGAACTCAGGCACTGAGCTACTGCAACCTTAATAAAAAGGGGGATATCCAATCAGCAGAATAGAGCAGAAACTCCATTGCTAAAAATAAGAAACACTAGAGCTAGACACCAGTAAAACCAATATCATGCTTAGTCTTGCACATGACTGAATCAACACCTTCTGCGCCCTTCTACATCAGCGAGAATTGGCCCCAGTTTTCTGCATGTGGCTAAGTATGTATCTTTGGGAGTTAAGTCAGTCATCAAAGTAGAGAAAAGGTGAAGGTCATAGAAGCCAGACAAGGCATCACATGAAGTAATTAAGCATGTAAAGATTATTTCATTTTTATCTTAATCTTATATTTCAAAATGCCCCCTGCTAAACTGTCCAATCCTGCAAAGTAGTTGTACTTTGGCTGCAAATGAAACATCTAATTGCTTTTCACTGGGTGATATTGGAGCTTATTTATTTAAATATTTATAATCAAAACTTGCAACAATATTAAGAAACCAGGATATAGAATTGTTTATATATGGAGGGTGTGGAATAGACAGGTTGATTGCGAGAGGGGGGTGGTTTGGATAGTGAGTTCAGTCACATTCTTTCTACTTCTTCTCACTTGCTCATCACTGAATCCATCTGAGAAAAAGTCACTGGTGATTGATAATTGCTACCAACTTGTCTCACAGAAACTAGAAAGCTTTTAACAAATAGAGTAGCCAAACGACTTTGTAGTCAGGAAGAGTATCACACTGGATTCATTGTTCAGGAATCCTCCACCTTATAGGATGGCTGTGTCCCAGCCAAGTGATTTAAATGTGACTTTTCCATTGATTTATTTTAGAAATCCAGTCTCCACGTGCCAAACCCTTAGGGCTTAATGGGCTAGGGGTTCAAGTGGTAACCAGTTTCGTAGATTAGCTGATCTGGCTACTACTTGAACACATCTTGGGAATCTTGAGGGTGTGAGAAAACAGTACTAAACTGGGAATTCAGAGAATTGGGTTCTGTACTAATTTTCCCATCACCTAGTTGTGTGACCTTGGATATTTTCATTTCTTTGAGTCTCAACTATCCTCACTTTTGAAAAAGAACTGTGTAGAGCCACTGATCATGATAGTCTGTCTGCATTTAAGATTTCAATGCCTTTCCCCTTAGCTCTGAAATGCCACATGCCCCATGGATCACATATATAACATGATGTATTATGTTAAAAGGTTCTGGGATAAAGTAAGTTTTGAAAAAGCTGTGTTAAAAACAGCTGAGCAGATTTCTGTGTGGATATTTTGGTGTCTTTAATACGCAAACACCTGTCACCAAAGACACAGGAAAATTTGGTTTTCATTTTTTTCCAGGTTTCTGACCCTTTCCTGAGAACTTTGTCCCATACCCTCTACTCTCAGTTTATTAGGCCATGGAAGTTTCCTCCTTCGAGGAAAAGACCAGATTCTCTCTCTTGGAGTTTAGAAACTGGGACTTAATCTGTTTTCTTTCTAGAATGGTGCTGGTAAACACTTGGGAACTATGGCAACTTCCATGGCCCAGCAGCATGATTCAGCCATTTTGCATCTAGAGGCCAAGGAGTTTGGTGTGCATGAAGAAAAGCAGACATGAGACACGGAGAGCCTGCTCTATCTGGAGGCCCCCTTCAGGCCCGGTTCTGGACCACTGCGAGACCCAGCAACCCTCTTTGAACTTGCATTCTCTAGATTCTATCACACTCATAATTCCCTTGGTCAGGGCTAGTCAGAATGTTTTTTATTTTCTCTCTTGAAACCACTACACAGATTTAAAGAAATGTATATTATAATATACATTGATATACATATCAATACATTCCCCCTTTTTCATGAGCTACCAACAGGGTTAATGTTCTACTTAACACACTTTTAGAAGCATAGGTGTACATTTTAAGTTGATCTTTATCTGAAATAATTAATGATGACACTATTGCTACATATTAATAATGCATAAGTCATAATATAATAATAAATAATATATAAATATTAATAATAATATCAGCTAATATATTTACCTAGAGCTCACCATGCCAAGGACATTGTTTAATCTCTCCTTTTTGCCTAAGTCTTTATGTTATTAAATTTTTAAAAAGTATCTTTGAATGTTAGCAATATGTCAGGTGTCGCGCCAGACCCTTCGTAAACATTGTTTGATTTAAACAATAAAATGACTCAGTGAGGTAGATTTCTCTCCCCATTTCGAAATGAGAATCAAGTATTCAGAGAACTTTTATGATTGGTTTATGGTCTACAGCTACTAATTGGCAGAGGTGGATTTCTAGCTCAGCTCAGTCTGAGTCCAGGGTCTTTGTAGTTGTATTAAGCTGTGTCTCACGACTTTGCCATGATACACACTCCTGTCTTCCTCTGTCCTCTCAGTCCTCTGTACCTTGTATTCTTTCCTAACTCATTTCTCTCTCTTCCTTTTCCTTCCTTTTTATTTCCCTCCTTCTCTCCCCTTCCTTTGCATCTTCCTTCCTATCTTTGTCCTCCTCTCTCTTTCTTCCCTGCATTGCTAAAACTGACTATTTCACAGGCTGTCCCAGATGTCCATAAATGTTGTCTCCTCTGCTTTTGCAAAGTGCATCTTTTTTGGTCTCCCTCCATCCTCACTCAGTCCCTTTGTATTCTTTGCTACCTCTGCCCAGCCTCTGAGAATGCCTGTAAAAACCTACATTTGTCCCAACACTTTTCTAGGAAATGCACATTTCCCATAAGGACCCCATTTAATTTTTATCACCCGCACCACTAAAATAACTGCGTTCAATACATTCATCCAAGACTTTCACAGCCAGCAACCTCCCTTTCCTTTGCTTGCTTTGCTTTTTTAAACCTGTCACGAAAAGGTGTTCAGAAATATTTCATTTTGTTGTTACTCAGAGCAGTGATTTTCCATCCTCACCATTTCAGGGACTGTGAGTCAGTGCTGAGAACTGACTTGTGATTTCCTCAGCTTTGTTCAGGCTGGAAAATGCACAGAGGTTTGTTTCTGTCTCTGTTCTCCAATTAAACTCCCCTAGCATTTGACGCATGTACCAAGACTGTACCTTACCTCCACCCCTGATCCTTCAGCTCACTTGTTTTTAAGATTCCCTGTAATCTTCCAACTATTGGAGAAAAGGACGTTATCCAAAGCTTAGATTAAACTGTCAAGAACATGACAAATTATTCAGAGCAGGGCTGCCATTGGACTAAACTTCTGTACCTATGTGGTGTCATCTGTCTTGTTCTACAAAATATCACAGATCTAAAATATCTCCTGGAGAGGTCACTGCCTACAGACAGCATCTAAAAGACTCAGAACAGGTAACATTCCGGCCCAGCAATTCTTAGTGTATACATGTATAATAATTATTTGGGGGGATATTAAGAAGACCAAGAACAAGAAGACCAAGAACAAGAAGAAAAGAAAAAGAAGGTGTAAAAGAAGAGGAGGAGAAGGACAGGTGAGTAAGAGGCATCCACAGGTCAAATAAATTTGGAAAATCCTTCATTGAATGAAATTAAACAAATTCCTGTACTTTATGATTTTTTGTAGAGTAAGAATATTCTGGAGAATATTCTTCAAATTTTACAAACTTATTAAAGTCCAAAGCTTTTGTTTTCCATGGATCATCACATTAAACTAGAGTTTTATAAAACACTTCAGCAAATAATACACTCTTACTCTCTTAAAGAACTGTGAAACTATCCATCTTATTCACATTTAATCAATTAATTCATACATATATTCACTCATTCATTCATACATATATGTATATAGTCATTCTAAATTCTGACTAGCATTCATTCTGATCCAGGCACCAGCGATGGGAATATGAATGAGAAAGGATCCTAGTCCCTAAGGAATACACTGTCTAGTTTAAAAAATGGACATTTGGATGAATAAATCATAAAACAATATCATAAAAGCAATAATATAGAAAAAAAGACTCTGAGAGCACACAACAGGGAGAATCAATTTCCCTTTAGTTTAAAATTTGTTAGTGTCTCGTTCATAAAATAGGAATGTATTACCTACTACTCCATAGGATTATTGGAAGACTCAGTAGACTTTGCTGCAAAGTGGCATGATTAGCCTGATCTGGTGATTTGTGTTTTGTGAAGTTGGCAGCAAGGAGACCGCTAAAAGTATCAGTGAAATATTTCGAGAGAGAAGTACTGAAGGTGTGAATGAGAGCATCAGCTATAGGATTCATGAGGGTTGCCCAATGAGAGGAACAAGGTGGCAAACCTATGTGAGAAATGGTCTTGACTATATATTGGGGAGCAGGGGGAAAAATCAGCAAATGTTTGTGGTTAATAAACTGCCTCGCACATCTTAGGTCTCCCATAGAGAAAGACAAGGACACTCCACCAAAACAGGTAGATATGAAGACCTGATGAATTCTGGTTTATCCACGTAGGTTAGGCTAGCGAAACAGCAGAAACCTCAGAACTGGGTAAGTTTGCTTTGCTAATTTTAGCATATTTTCCATTTCTCATTGTCCACAAATTTTTCCACTAGTCTCTAGCTGATTTAATCTCAAAACCCCACGTCTCACAGCGTACACCTCCTGTAAATTGACTGCCTTTTTTGAGTCCCAACCCATGTCAGCAAAATATGACATTGCCACCTGGTAAAATAAAGTCAACTGATGAGAGCTCAGCACGGTGCATTCCTGGATTCACAAAGGGTCTAGAATCCAGCTGCACTCCCCCACAAGGCAAGGATCTAACAAGCCACTTTATGATGCTCTTTTGGAAATCTGGAGTATGAAGTATGCTATATAAAACCAAACCCTTTTCTCTTGTCAAACTGCATTTTAAAAATCTTTACGTCTCAGAGGGAGATTGGAGTTGAATCAAGCCCCAAAATATCTCTGGCAGCATTCATGAGGAAGGCAATACACATTTTTATTATATTTAATATGTTTTAACATAATTCAGGTACGTTCACTGTTTATTCAGCGGGATTTTTTTGGTATTTATGTTTTTCTTTAGGATTAATTTTTTTTGTGGTCTGAGAATGGAATGAGCAAAAATGAGGAAAAATGAAGAAGAAAACTTTGGCTTCAGTAGAAGCTGTACCTTTCACATGTTGGTTCTGAATTCCATTAGTTGGAATTCACTCTCTAGTAGGTGACTGGGAATGCAGGCAATTACTAGGCTTGTCCTCACACTCTGGAGATTAGTGAAAGGTACAGTCAGAGGGTAGCAGAGCTCAACATCTGCTTCAGAGATCACAATTAGATGGGTAGGATCACACAAGTATTTTCTTGTTGGCAAAATGCTTTCCCATATTTTCACATATCTCAGTGAGCCTAATTTTATATATCAGGAAACTGAGGATCAGAAATTATAAATATATTTCCCAAGATCATGAGTATAATAATCCTAGGCCAGGATGTGCAATTCATGTCTTTCAATTTTTAAAATTACTTGATCTCTTTCTACCATGCCACACGGCTTCCAAACTCTTCATTCATTCATTCTTTCAGGAGTGACTGTGTTGTGTTCCTACCAGGTTTTAGAACCATAGTCTTGAACAACATAGATGGACTTCCAATGATCTTGGAGTTTTAAGTCTGGCTTTACAGACGTGGAAATGAAAGCTTAGAGTAACCGGGTTGCTTTTTTTTTTTTTTTAAATCACAAAACTAATTTGTGTAGAGCTGGGAATAAAACTCAGGTCTTTGATAATGAAAAAAAAATAAAAACTTTGCCTACAAATCAAAATTGCATAAATGGAATCCTATTTCCCACTGACTTCCATTATAATGGTAGAAATGCTTTATCTTCACTTCTGATTGATTTCCAATGGGCAGTGGCCTTGAACACTTTTAACTGTCTCTTATTTTGAACAGACCTCTTCCCAGCCAGACTCCTCTTTCTACTAGATGATCGTTAAACAAACTTATTTGTTAAAAGGAAATCAATATTGGAAACACACACACACATAATTGAATGAACATTTTCTGGTTTAAGTCACATTCTACTTTTTAAAAATTAATTTGTGTGTATAGATGTGGAAAGTGTGGGGCTGCTTTCTTGTATCTGGATTCATCTGTAGTGTAATTGCCTGTACTTTTAAAAATAATTTTGTGGCAGTTAATGTTCACCGGTATAAAGGACACAACAGCACATATTTTATTTTACCAATAGATTCTCTACCTTAGCAAAATTGCAGAGGAAAACAATAGGAACATAGGATAAGAAAGCTGTCAGAGAATTTAATCATTAGTATAGTGGTTCTTAACTTTTGATGATCAAAACTCATTTTAAGAATTTGATTAATTGTATTTCAATAAAATGTGGGCTTCTTTGTTTACAATAAAAAAATCCTAATGGAAACAACACATGTCCTTCCTAGGAAACAAAACATGCATACAGGCTTACAAAATATTATATACTTTGACACCAAAAAGTCAATGGCTCTCTGAAAAAATATATAATTCTTGCAGGCGCCATCCATGAACCTCCCACAAAAGAACCCAGTCCCCGCTACACTAGGAAGAAGTTCTGTTGTCTGAAGCACCCAGAACTGTGCCCGATTCATCATAGTGTTCCATAAGCTTTTGAGTGACCCAATGGGAATTATATCAGAAGAGACTGTAGATCTTATTTCATACAGTGGTTTGTCACTTATCTTCTACACACAAAACAATCTTCTCTAATGAAATCTTACATAGATAATCAATAAACAGGCTAGGAAAAGTAGAACTGTTCTGGATGAAACTGGATGGGGGCTAGGCCCAGAATCTTGTCCATGTCCATTTATTCCCACTTATAAAACCTGTGTGGAGCCTCTGGGTAGTTCCTCATTATGCAGATGAAGCAAAGAAAAGACTAAATTAGTCAAGATCAAACAGCAAATAAATTGCGGAGCTGAGATTTGATTCTAGGCAGCCTTAATCCTGAACAATGACTCTTATTGACTGTGCTGTAATCAAGCCTTCTGAAAAGCTTATAACCTTAAATTGAAAATAGTAGGCAAAACTAATGATCTAAGGAGACTTCTTCGAAATACAAATGAAGAAACTGATCAGTTTTGTGAAGTTACATAAGTGAGATCTCTCAGTTTGTGTGTTTTGTGATGCACAGCAATAGAAGAAGACGAGCATTTGATCCAACAAATTTACATTTATCAAAATGGTAATATGTTCCAGGCACTTCTAAATGCCATAAACATAGTGATTAATATTCGTTTTTAAGGGATTTGTGATCTAGAAGTGATGACAGAGAAAAAGCTGTGATGGAACATGATCTGTTACATAATGGTACATGTCTTTATCTCACATCCCAACTCTGGCCAATCCTGCTGGTTATACGCTCAAAATCTGACCATTTCTCCCTATCTCTACTGCTGCCACCTTGCTTCAAGCTACCATTAACTCTCACCTGGATTATAACAGTAGCTCATTAACTGCTCTTTCTGCTCTCATCCTTACTCGCCCACAGCCTTTGTTCAACACAGTACCCAGAAGTATTCTTTTAAAACACAGGAGAGATTATATTACTTATCTGCTCAAAACTCCAATGGCTTCTGACTTTAGTCAGAGTCAGAAGAGCTTACAGTCACAATGACACCCGTTAGAGTCCAGCCCCTGCCTGTATCTCCTATCTCAACCCTTGTTCGGCCCTCATTCCACTCAGCCCCAGTGAACTCTTGACTATTGTTTTTCAAACAGCCCAGCTCACCCCACCCTGGAAATCGCCATTGCTTTTTTCTCTGCCTGATATTCCCTTTCTTGGACTTCCATGGCGCTCACTTCCTTGCTTCGATCAGGTCTCTATTCGAATGTTACTTTCCTGCAATATGGCCTTCATGGACCTCCAGATCTAAACTTGCTGTTGAATAATTGCAACCCCCATCTTAGTCCATCTCCTCATTCCATTTTATCTTTCTTAATTGCACTCATCACTGCCTATTATTTCCTTAAATCCATATTTCTTTGTTGTCTTTCTCCCCAACTAGACTGTAAGCTCATAGAAGGGAGAGATTTTGATTTATTCACAGCTATAGTCTCAGTACAATGTCCAATGCATATATAATACTGAATATATATTTAATGAATAAGTAAATGAATTATGAATAAATAAATGAGCCAAAGTAGATATAAAGTTTTGCGAGAACTTGCAATTTCACCATGCAAGAATGTATGAAGAAACACACATTCCCCAGAGTAAAGTTTTCGAAACTTGATAATGCCTTAGAAAATGTACTTGTTTTCCAGAAATCCAGCTGCTGCCAGAGATTGTTGTGTCAGATGAGTATTTTCTTGGGAAAGTCAGACACTGATTCACCTTAGCTGTTTTGGTACAAAGAAGCATTGGCCATATATTCAGAATGGTCAACATAAGACTTGTTCATATCTATCTATTCATGGGAATGATAATAAGCTTTGAAGTTCTAAATACCTGGAATGGACTCCTGGCCTTGGATATTAACATCTACAAGATCTGTGAAACTTTCCTGAATCTCAGCACCCCTTACTTGTAAAAGAGGTGGAATATTTCCCACAAAGAATTGCTGTTATTAATGGTATTAAAAATAAAAGTACTTGAAGCACTGTAAATAGCTTTATCATTTTTATCCCTAATATACTCAAAGAGGTAGGGAGAATTCCTTCACAAAATTGTATTTTTTTTCCTTCTAAAACCAAGAGTATTTAGAATGTTGTTATTTTGTGTCAGGACTGACTGTCAATGGCTCAGACAACTGGATTTCTACTTGTCCTCTGGCGAGCTCCTTCAAAGTCTAATTGACCTCATTGTCAGGACGTGTTTCCTGATATTTGGACAAAATTTTTATTTCTCTGTTCCATCCTCTAATTTCCATTTAAATCTCCAAAGGGAAACATTAACAATCTTTCTTTTTCTTCTGTGTGTATGTCCTTCAAATATTTATGTTGTTAGTACATCCCTCCTTAGTTATGCTCCATCTTTGTACACAGTACTTAATTCTTTTAATCTTTTCTCATAAATCAATCCCTCCGGTCATTTAATCAACACTCCCTGATGTTCTTTGAATCTCTTCCAATTCCTTGACAGCTCTCATGTGTCGAGATGCCCAGAACTGTTTACAGTATTCTAGGTGCTGTCTCATCAGCCTCACACTGTGCAGCGTTCTTCCCTTGATGGTTCTTGACAGCCTGCTTTGCTGCCTACAGTTCAAGGGTACTGTTCGGAGCCTTCAGTCACCATTTAAACTTGTAATACCTTTCCTCACTATTCATTACAGACGTCTTCCGGTGTTCATTACCATTCTAAGCAACCATTATAGGATGGCAACTTTTCAGAAATGGCAGGTGACGATCCTGAACTTCAGCCTTTCTGAGGTGAGTGTCGCTATTAAAGGCTGTAGACTTTTGGAAGGGGTTGATTACAGCATAGACATTAAGAGTCCTTGCTCTGGTTTAAGAATGCCTGGAACTGATTCTCAGATCTGCAATGTTTTTGCTGTCTGACCTTGACAAATTTACCACTGCCTCAGCTTCCTCTTCTGTGAGAAAGAGCACCCATAGATTGCTCTGCGAAATAAGTAGCATGATTCATGTAAGAGCTTAGAGGGATGACTTGGCACATTGGAAGCACTCAATAAAATCCTAGCTACCTCATTTAAAATATTTAATTATGGAAAATTTATATAAGATGCACATATTTTGAGTGTACAGTTTGTTGAGTTTTGAGAAGGCATACTTTCCATGTAACCAATGCTCAAATCCAGACATGTTCATATCTTCAGAAGGTTGTCTCATGCTCCTTCTCAGTAGATACACCCCTTCCCCCAGGCAACTGATTTCCTTTAGCATAACCTAGTTTTGCCATTTCTAGAAATTCATTTCAACGGAATCATATGCTTTTTTAAAATATATGTCTTCTTTCACTCAATGTAATGTTTTTGAGATTCATCCATATTATCACATGTATCAAAATTTTATTTATATTTCTGAATAATATTCTATTGTATGAATAGCTGACAATTACTTTATCCTATCCCCTGTTGGTGGAAGTTGGATTATTTACAGTATTTCATATTACAAATAATGCTAATATGAACATTTTTATTCAAGGCCTTTTTGTGGATATATGTTTTCATTTTGTCACGTTAGAATGGAGTTTCTGGGTTATAGGGTAGGTGTAAATTTACCTTTATTAGAAACGTCTAAGCTGCTTTCAAAAGTGGTCATTCCATTTTGTACTTATGTCAGCAATGTGTGAAAATTTCAGTTGTTTCCACATCCTCATCAACATTTGGTATTGTGAGATTTTTGATATCAGCCATTCTAGTGGATATAAAGTATAATTGTGGATTTAATTTTAATTTTATGATGATAAATGAAGGAACCTTAAGTGTGTTTATTGGTTATTCATGTATCTACTTTTAGTGTTTGATAAGGTCCATTAAAATTAGATTATTTATCTTTTTATTATTATTTCATGGATGATCATCATGTTTTCTTAATATAATCCTTTGAGTATCTTCTTCAAGTCCTTGATTTCTCTTTTTAGTTGCTTAAGAGTATCTTTCAAAGAACCAGAAGTATTTATTATTGATGAAATCCAATTTACCTTTTTTTATTTCCTTTTGTAGTGGCATTTTCTTTTATCTCCTTTAAAAAAATGCTTTTTACCACAAGTTGTCAAGATATTTTTCTTATGTTTTCTTCTGAAAATTTTATAGTTTTAGCTTTTTTACATCTACATTTATAATAAATATCAAATTAATGTTTATATATGTCATGAGGTAGAAGTGTGTGTGTGTGTGTGTTTTTTACATCAGATCCAGTCTCACAACAGCATTTGTTGAAAAAAATTATTCTTCCCCACTGAATTACTTTGACCCCTTTTCTTGAAAATCAGTTGACAACATATGGGGGTGTATACTACTGGAGTTTGTCTGGTTTATTAATCTATTGTTTGTCATTATGCCAATATCACATTGTCCGTATTATTGTAGTTTATAATATTTACCTTAAGGAACATGACGTCTCCAACTTTGTTCATTTTCAAAATAGTTTGGGTTATTCTAAGTTTTTTGTAATCTCTTACAAATCTTAGAATCTATTTGTTAATTCTAGAAAAACCCTGCTGGGATTTTGATTGGAATTGCATTGAAAAATACACCAATTTGGATAGACCTGATAGCCTAACAATATTTTGTCAGCCGTTGAACCAGGTATATCTCTCATTCATTTAGTTCTTGGTTTCTCTCTAAAGTGTTTTGTAGAATTTGGTGTAGAAATATTATAGATCTTTCCTTAAATGCTTAAGGAATACTAAACATTTTAGTAATAAGTAAAACTAATTACTAAACTAATTAGTAAACTAATTTATCTTTAGTTTTATTATGACTTTTGATCATATTTTAAATGACATTATTTTGTATTAACTTCATTTCCCACTTTTTTCTTGAAATTTTATAATAATACAGTTGTTTTTTTTATATTGGTTTTGTATCCTGTGACTGTGCTAAATTTACTTATTCACGCTAGTGTGTGTGTGCGCACATGTGTGTTGTACATTCCTTATGGTTTTCTATGTAATTACGTTGTCAGTAAATATATTAATATATTTTTTACTTCTTCGTTTCCAATCTTCATTTTTATTTTTTTTTTTGCTTTATCACACCTATAGTACAATATTCAAGAGCAGTAATGAAAGCAGATTTATTTTGCCTTTTTCCAAATCTTAAGAGAAAAAGTATTCAATATATTACCATCAGTTATGATGTAAGTTTTAACATATCTTATCTTTTCTTTATCAATTTAAGAGAATTCCTTTGTATTCAACTTTGCTGATAGTTTTTACTCGGGATAAGTGTTGAATTTTTGTAATTATTTTCCTGACTCTATTGAGATGATCATATGTGGTTTTTTCCTCTTTTATTCTGTTAATGTGGTGAATTGTATTGTTGAATTTTGAATATTAATCCAATCTCACATTCCTAGGATAAAACACACTTGCCTATGATAAATATTGTTGGATCTATTTGCTAATATTTTATTGATGATGTTTGTATCTCTGTTCATGATGAATATTTGACTGTAATGTTCTTGTCAAATTTTACTGACAGGTTGATGCTGGGCTCATAACACGAGTTATAAAGTATCCTCTTCTTCCTTTTGTAAAAGAGCTTGAGTAACACTGATGTTATATCCTACTTTAACGTTTGATAGAATTTACCAGGGGAGTAATTTAAGCCTGGGGTTTTCTGTGTAGGGGAGTTTTCATTTAGCTTTTCTCTTTGTAATATATTTTTAATTTAGGTTTTAGAAAGTTGTATTTTTCAAGGAATTTGTCTCTTTTATGTGTTTAACAAGTTTATTGGCACATCATTGCTCATAGGTCCCTACTAATCTTTTTAGTTTACTTAGGATCTGTAGTTATGCCCCTCTTTTATTCTTGAAATCGATAATTTGTATCTTTTCTCTCTTCACCTTAATGATAAGTCTAAGAGTTAATTTTAATAATCTTTACAAAAAGCTGATTTTGACATTGTCGATTTTTAAATCAATATCCTGTATTCTATTAAATTGAATTCAGTTTTTAAATTCTTTTTCTATTAACTTGGAATTAATTTTCTCTTCTTATTCTAACTATTTGTGTTGGATGCTTATACAATCAATATTAAGCTTTTCTTATTTCATAAAATAAGCAATTAAAGCTATTTCTTTCTGATGATACTCCTTGTCTTGAAGTCCATTTTTATGTCATTCATATATCTATAACTACTTTCATAGATTTATTTTGGTTTCATGGCATATTGTTTTTTCATCTTTTATGTTCAACTTGCCTGGCTTTTTTATTTAAAATTTGTCTCTTTTAAATTGCTTATAGTTCATCCTTGACTTATCAATTCTGAAAAATCTCTAAATGTCTGTCTGCTTAGAGAGTTAATGGGAGTGTTTACTCCAGTTAGATTTAACACAACTATTGATATCATTGTCCATAATATTTATCTTTTTTATCATTTGCCTTACTCTATTTTTAGTCTTCCTCCAACTCCCATGCTCCTATTTTTTGTTACCTTTTCCCTCTTTCTCTGCTGTGCTTTTTAACTTGGGTTAAGTATTAGCTATTTAGCTATACATCTTTATATTTTTTTCCTAATGGGTGCTTTAGGAATTAAGATATTCACCCGTAAATTTTCATGGTTTTATTTGAATTAATGTTAGAAAATTTCTTAGATAACACAAGGACCCTATAACAGAATAATTTGATCTAATATTTCTGTCAGCCTTTATACTATCGTTGCCATATATTTTACTTCTACCTATGTTATAAATCCCACTATATGATTTTTTGATTTTGCTTTAAACATCCAAGTGACTTTTAGAGATTTTAAGAAATGAAAGATAAAATAGCCTGTATATTTACCCACATGTTTATCATTACCCGTGTTCTTCACTCCTTCTTGGTGATTCAAATTTCCAGATGGTATTATTTTCCCTGCAGCATAAGAAATTCCTCTAGTTTCTCTTGTAGTGTGGATTGGCTGATGATAAATTCTCTCTGATTTAGTTTATTTAAAAATGTGAGTATTTTGTTTAATTCAAAAATATTTTTCACTGAACAGAAAATATTTAGTTGAAAGTTGTGGGCGTTTTGTTTGTTTTGTTCTGTTCTGTTTTGTGTTCTTTCAGCTTTTTAAGACATGTTTTTCATGTCTTCATTATATTTGTCTTTTTGATAGTCATTACTTCTCTTTATGTAAAGTTTCTTCTTTTTCTTGTTCTTTTCACTATTTTAAGTTTATCTTTAGTTTTAAGCAGTTTCATCTTGATGTGGTTAGGTTTAGTTTTCTCACTATATATTCCTCTTGGAATTCACTAAGATTCCTGGATATGTAAGTTGTTTTTGATAAAATTTGGAAAATATTTGGCTAATATTTCTGAAAAATTATACAATTTTTCTATCCCTTTCCTCTTTCTATGGGTCTTCAGTTACAGATATGTTACTGTTTGATAACAGCACATAGTTTATTGAGGCTCTACTAATTTGTTTTTCTCTCTCTGATTCACTTTGAATTATTTATGTTCACCTTTTTTCACTTTCACTAATCGTGATGCAGCTAGGACCAATATGCTATTGCTTGTATTCAATACATTTGTAATAAATACATTGTATTTTTCAGTTTAGGAATTTTCATTTGTGTGTGTATATGTGTGTGTTTGACTTAATATATACCTCTGATATGCTCTTTTTAAAAAATCCATTATATTCTTTTTTCTGTGGATTCTTTAACATATATATAATATTTTTCAATTCTTTTCTGATTCTTGGTAGCCTGTGGTTTTGATTCTATTGATTTTTTTCATGGTTATAGCCCATATCTTCTTGTTTCTTCATATGTCTAGTAAATATTTGCATACCGGACATCATCGATGACAAAAAGAAACTCTGGATTCTGCTAGTTTTTTCAAAAGAGTGTTGAGTGTGTTCTGTTGAGCATTTAAACTGCTATCATATCACCATGCATTTGTGGAGGCTTGGTTATTTATTTATTTTAGAACAAGTCTAGTTCCATTTTTGTCTGAGTCACAGGGTAAACCATTTAGTATTGGATGTAGATTGTACTACTAATATGTGGTTCTTCAGGGTTTCAATGGAAAGTCCAATGCATTTACCAAGGCACCCTACCTATGCAGCACTGAACTATAATTGCTATCTCCCCTACAGTGGACAGCAGCTAAAATCTTTGCTCTACCATTGTTTCATTGTACCTGTTCTTTCCAACCTGGGCTCCTTGGAAGTCTTACTCACACAGGCACAGTTCAGGTATCAGGTAAAAATTTGAAAGACTGTTTTTTTACTTGTCTCAGGACTCTCCCCACTTACCACTCTTTTCTGAGATTTCCCTCTTGATATCTAGTCATTGTAGCATTCTCAAACTCCAACTTATACCATTTTAGCCAATAACACTGGAGCTTTCTGTTTGAGCTGTCGTTGCTACATGTCATGTGGACTGGTCAGTGTCCTCAGTATTAAAAACATATAATTTTGGTTATCACTCAGTATATTTGACCCTTTTTTCAAGGGTCAAATATCTTTCAACTCTTCCTGTTTTTATTTATTTTCTGTGTCTCTATGTAGTTTTTTTAAAATGTATTTTGTCTGGAGTTTGCAATTATAATCAGGAAGCCATAAATAGTTTTTTTTATTTTAAAAATACTTTTAAAGCAATGACCTTGCTCCAGGCTCTGGTCTAAGTACTGGAAATATGTCCAGAAAACTATAGTATAGCACAGAGTGATGATAATATAGATGGTGAAAGTCAGGTTCTAGACATATTTCGAAGGTAGTGGTTACAAGATTTCCTGATAGATAGATTGGATATGGAGGCCTAAGATAAGAGAGGGATCAAGAAGAATTCTAATTTTTTTGGTCCTAAGAAACTTTTAGAATGGAGTTGTCATTAACTAAGATATGAAAACAACAGATGAAGTTGGTTTTGATGCACGGGGAGGATGGGGGTTTAGTTTTGTACATATTGTGTTTGAGATGTCTACTAGACTCCTCAATGGAGATAGGTAGGCAATTGGACCAACATACATGGCTTTCAAAGGAGTTTTTTGACTTAAGATATTAACTGTCAGTGTACAGGAGGAATATAACATTCTCAGGTGGAATAAGCTGGCCAAGAGAATTAATGTAAATAGAGAAGACCAAAAACTACTGAGAGCTGGTGTTAAACAGTTGGGAAGAATGAGAAGTAGGCCAGGAAGTAAAATAAAAATCCATAGAATCGGGTGTCCTGGAAGCCAAATGAGAAAAGGAAGACAAAGTGGATACTGTGTCAAGCAGTGCTCAGAGTTTAATAATGTTGAAGACGGAGCATTGACAATTGGATTTAGCAATGTGGAACTCATTACTGACCTCAACAAGAGGCATTTTTGTGAAGTGACAGGGAAAAAATTCTTAACTGGGTATGTTTAAGAGAAATTGAAAGAGAAGCATTAGAGATAGTGAGTACAGGTAGGTCTTTATAGGATTGTTTTCTCTAATGGGAGAATATTAATGATGCAATAATTGGGGAAATGTTAAGGGGAAGCTTATTTATCATAACCATATCTATATAATATTTATCCATCCATCTATATTCATGTTTATATACACATATACACACATATACACATATGTACCTATACAGATGAAGAAAAATATTTTTACACTGAAAGAGATAATCTAATAAAATGGGAATGATTGATAATAAGGGAAAGAAAGAGGGGAGTATTGTTTCTTTACCAATTACCTTGAAGAGGTAAGAAGAGATGAGGTCTCCTGCTCAAAACACATTTTTGCCATGCAAGGGAGTTCTGATCATTCTTTCATAAAACAGAAGTAAAGACAGGGGATATGGGAGGGAGGGAGGTCTTCTTTAATTGCTTATAATGTTATCAGCAGCATTGGATACAAGGCCAATAGCTGAGTGTGAAGATGGAAAAGGAGGTTTTGAAGTTTTGAGAAGAGAATAAAGCCATCGCATTTGCCATCTAGATGCATAGGAGAGTACATAGGATACAAAAATACAGAAATATTACAGGAAATCACCAGGAACTTATCTGAGATATATGAACACGTGTTTAAAATGTGATGTGTCAGTATGAGTGTTTGGTTCCAGCTATGTTTAGCAGCTTAAATGTAGGAAAAAATAGGGAATTATAGTTTATCAGGCTTAGTGCTTTGACATAGGACTACAATAAAGGAATAAAAGAGTGAGAAACTGAATAGAATAGTAAGCCATGGAATTAATCTGTTAAAGAAGGGCTTGGGGATGTACAAGAGGACAGAAATATGCCTAGATCATTGAATCATTAAATTTTAGGTTGCATTAGGGTTGAAGAATTGATGAAGTCTGGTACTACAGAAAGTGAACTGTAAATTATCATATGGTAGCAATAAAATGGGTGAATTTGAGATTATGGAACATTTACAGTTAATGGTACTGACAAAGTTAGAATATGACCAAGATCAGAGAAGAGGAGTTCAGGAATTGACATATCAAGTTGCCAGAAGAATCATCTACTGTGTATTGAAATCATCCAGAATAAATAAAGGTGTAGATTTAAAAAGAGATTCAAAGCTTGAGGTGAGAGTTTAAGAAGTGGGGAAAAGGAGGAGGGAAATGGTTTGGAAAAGGCAATAAGGAGTAAGAAGGACACTTATCCTGATTCCAGACACAATATTATATATGTTGTGGAAGAAAATGTATCTACTAGTTCAGAGGACTGCAGGAAGATCAATGTCCTTAGGGGAAATCCAGAATTCTTTTGGAGCAAGCATATGGACAGAACTGTTCCACCCAAATTTTCCCCCATCCCCATGCTTATTGTTGGGAAATAATACCCATGTCCTATAACCTGCCATGAGACTTTATGTGCATTGTTAATGTATTTATCACTTTCCACATGTTATCCTAAGGTTGTTATAGAGATTAATTTACTTCCCCCACAACATGATATTGGGATAAAATTTGGGTACAGGTAGTTTTTCTGTGAAGTGTTCTCAAAAAAAAAAAAAAACACAAGTAAGGGAGTAGGGAAGGTGAAATAGGAAAAGGAGAAAAGTCCCGGACCTTGCATGAATGAATGGAATACTGCTGTTCAGTCTTACTGGAGACCCCTTGAAGAACAGTATAGAACTTGCCTGACAATTATCCCACCAAAAGGTGAGAAAGCTAAATCCCATCTGTCATTTGGTTGGAATTGAGACCCTTTCTTATGGGCAGATCAAATTCTTAGACAGAGTAGCAGTGACGTATAGTCACTCAAGATGGAAAGCTGTCAGAATGCCAGGAAATGTTCACCAAAGCTGCGATTAAAACCAGATGTGGGCTGATGGATTATGGAGCAGTATAACAAAAAAACAAAAAGGGCTTATCAATAATGTTACCATCTTACCCCTCATAAGACTTTCTTTATTTATTTCTTGAAAGAAGTGCCCTGAGCTTTACTTAAGAACACAGTCACTTCATGGTTTCTCACCTAAAATACTATTGCTAATATGTCCCCTGACATGGGTTTTCAGACTCCTTTCTCAATACTTTGCCTATGCAGTTCTGGCATATCTACCTTATTTTCCATGTACTGTCATCATGTCTAAGCTTCAATGGTCCAGCCTTGCATTGCAGTAGGACTGGTTCTAACTTTCTTCTCCAGGATATTAATTCCTGAGTCATGGAAAAATATCCCATATCAAACTCTCCCTCACCCAGCCTTATATCCCACATTCAAGATTCACTCCCATATTTTCCCCACATTTTTCAGCTGATATTAGCCAGGTCCTGTTGTTTTGTGTGTGTGTGCGTGTTTGCTAAATAATCTATTTTTTCCAATATCTTCTCGTTTGGGCTATCCTAAGATATGACTCTAGTTACTGGTATAGAGAAAATAAGAGTATATGGTCAAAATTTTTGAGGACAAGCATTATCCTGGCAAGGATCTACTTTAGGTGCTGTCTCTGCACAGGTTCTAGGCATTGGGAATCTACTTTTCCTTAGCAAGGGGAAAGAGGCTGTTTTCCAATCTGTAGGGCTCAGGGTAATCTAGGGATTTCACTTTCTCAGAGGCTTTTACCCAGCTATCCACTTTGCAAGACTTTGGAGTTCTTCTCCTTCTCAGACACTTAATTAGCATAAGAGACCCAGAGACCCACTGGGACTAAACAGTTGGTCTCCTCTGTAGTTTCTTAGAGTAGTTGTATATCTAATATTAGGCCTGATTTTCATCACGATCTGTCTCTGGCTGCTGGAGATAAGCAAGTTCAAGTTAGTGTCCTTCCTTATTACTTTCTTTCAGGAGCCTTTTGACTTTTGGGAAAAGCATCAGCCCAACTTCTCTGTGGATAATGAATCCTCTTCTGAATTAGAAATACTGTCATGGAGGTTTCCTGGCTTTCACTGGACACCCTGAGTTGGTAGTGATTAAACTAAGCCTACTTTTTTTTTTTTTTTTTGGCCTCTAGAGCATTTACCAAAATTCTTCCAATTCCATCACCTTATAATTATCATTGTTCCCGTATATTTTAAGCTCTAGAACTGTTACATAAGCCAGTCCACTTGTATCTTATTTCAACTCACCACATGTGAAAATCTTAGTAATTGTGATGTTACATCATGATGTGGGTTAACACCCCCTCAAAGAGCAGCAAACAGCCCCTCATTTTTATCTGACTAACGAGTGTTCCAATTCCAGAATACCATCCTGAGATGTACTGTCTATACCCACTTCTGTGTCTCAAAGCAAATACTGAGACAAAGACTTAGGGGCAGGTAGTTCTTTCAATACCTGAAAGTACTGGGGTAAGGAAGTGAGATAGAAAGAGAGAAATACAATATTTGTTAATGAGTAGATTACCCCTGTGGGTCACTGGAATCTTCTGGGTATCTTTGTGGAAGGCGCCTCATAGTTGCCCCATGAGTATTTCCGGGATGCAATGGCTGCAGGCTGAGAAAACTCCTGTGGCTATGAATAAAGGCTGTCAGGAAAGTAGAGAAATACAGGTGCTTGAGGGAGGAAGCATTTAGCATCCTGAAAATTGTCCACCTCAGTCACAGGTACATTTAGTTGAGACAAAAAGATATGGCATGGGAGCATCAACAACTATCTGCAATAAAGATTTAATGAGATAATCCATGTTGAATCTTGGAGGAGGGTCTGGCACATAGTAAACACTATTATCACCAGCATCAACCTCATCAACATGATTTTTACAATTAACTGTGTTTTTACGCTTTATCTCCTTTATTTAAGCTCTATAGACTCTAGAGTAGAAATCACTCTGTCTTCATCTCTGCTGTATCCATGAAAATACTTAACCCAATTTTTGGTTTACTGCTTAGTAAACGTCATTTGAAAAACTGAGTGTGTTGAAGGGGGTAGAAGGAGGCAAGAACAGCCAGTTTCCACGACAATGATAATTAAGCTTGCAGTTTACAAATGTGCCAAATATGGTTAAGACAAAGAAAAACTGTAGTGTTGAACTCCAATCCAATCTTACTTCAAATTCTGATCATAATATTTCCTGCCGGGTGACTGTGGGCAGCCCCAAGCTGTAGCTTCCTTATCTGTTCAATGACAAACTTAGTACTCCCTTTACAGATTGGTTGTGAGGACTTTAGTATGAGGCTGCTGGGAAAGTGCACAGCAGCTTCATCTAAACTTCCCTCCTTTATTTTTCTCTTTTAAGAGTTTTGACAAAAGCATCACTCATACTTCTGGAGCTACTAATGATCTATCCTCTGCAGAACCAGTATCCTCTGAGCAAAAGTTTTGGAATTAGAAAATCTTGGATTCCATTCACAACCCTGACACTTATTAGCCATGTGGCTTTTCTGAACCTCATTTTGCTCACTTGTTAAACAAGAGTCATGCTATTACCTACCTCATGAGAAGGTTCAGTTAGGTGCAGTATGTACTGTTTCCCTTATTGCTTGGAACATTTTAAGCACTCAACAGCAGATATTTGCTGTTGTTTTTTGTCAATAATCTCTGTGGGTTCATAATCATTCCACAGATCTTTGGCATGGCCAAACACTCCCAGTGGCTCTGTTCTTCAGTTCTCCTGGGTAACATAGGAAATGATGTGGTCCCATTGTAAGTTTCTGCTCAATTTGATTCTTTTCTGTATTTTCAGTATTTTGGAATACTAGTCCTTAAGTTGACACTTGGCAATCGTAACTTTGAGATTCCTAATAGTTTTCAAAAAATAAAGACTAAGAAGTTGGAAAAACGGAAGACAGAACTATTAAAAGTATGTAAGTAAAGGAAAATAAGGGAAGTTTCTATATGAAAAGGTTAAGTGAGTAGAATTTATTTATATGTGATTTATTATCTGTGTTTCAGACTGCATCCAGTAAGGATCTAATGTTGCTTACAACAAAAGTTTCATGTGGAATAAGATTATTAAAATAGAAATAGAAAAAAAAGAGTCAAAAAGAAAGAAGAGTATATGAATATACCAAAAATCTTAGGCTAATATAATTACTATAGTATGATTTTTGCACTAGTTATCCAGTAACCAAGAAAACTAGGAATTTACTAGAAGGAATTGCAAGATATCATCAAAAGAACCAAACAATTGGGGGATCTTGGTTTGAGGCTTAAATTTCCACTGGTATAAAGTGAGTTCTGAGTTCTTGAGTAAGTCCCCATATCCCAACCAGCCTCATTTTTCCATATATCATGAGGTTATTGAAGTTAGTTTTTATCAATATCATCTTGGTAACTTACCCCTTTATTTCTTCAATAAAATATTACCCAGACCCCAATTTATCTGTCAATGGATAAAAATAAAGCTGGCAAGTTGAAAAGGACATAGGGTTCTTTTATCTCATTTGTACATTGTGATAACCTCAACATCATATCCAAAAATTCTCAGAAAAGTATTGATCAATATGATACATAATTCCTCTATTGATCATGATAAACTATATATATTTACCTACCTTTGATAAATATGATCACAATTTGTAATGTATTTATTCATCTGATCAAGAAAGGAATGGAACACTGCATAGAGCCCAAAACAAACTTCTTAGGTCTTATGCCAAGTAGTAAGGGCACAGTCATGAAAGAGACAGACATTTTCCCCATATTCTTGCAGCTCACTATAAAGATAAAACACTGGCAGTAATTCAAAATGTAGCAAGAGCCATAAAAGATCATGGATGCTCTTTCAACCACACGCTATCCAATATAGGCTACAAAAGAGAGATATGTACAATTTTAAGCAGACAAATTTTAAGTTCAGCACTAGAAGACTTTTTTCTCCATGAGACAGAGCGTAACATTTTGTCACTGTGCAACACTTTGCCAGCTCAATTCTAGCACGAAAATCAGTTCAGGTTAATGACTACCACAGTAAATCAAGGTATTCACTCCCTTGAGCCAGGGGTCAAATATGAAGACTAATTTCTATTATAATAATCTTTTCCAAACCCAAGCACTGTCTTCACCTGTTTAGCTCTTATAAACAGCATAGTTCCTGGCACATGGTACTTACTAGGTTACTTCTGATTGTTTCTGTTTTTCTTTAAATGAATAAAATAAATTATTTCGAGAATTTTCCACTTGTGAAAATAGTATTGATGTAATATAAAAAGTATGTGAAACTAGGATAAAGATAACATGTTTACATAGTGAGCATATAAAGAGCTCCAAATCTCCAAATCCTTGAGGTAAGAAAGGTAAGGGATTACTAATGTACTGGCATGTGATATGATAATATTGTCAAAAATTTGAGTAACCACAAAGGGAATATATATATATATATATATATATATATATACACACACACACACACATTTACATATATATATATTTACATATATAGTCATGTGCCACATAATGACATTTAAGTCAATGATAAACCACATATATGATTTTATGATAGTGGTCCCATAGATTATAATGGGGCTGAAAAATTCTTATCACCTAGTGACAACCTAGCTGTTGTAATGTCATAGTGCAACACATTACTCGCATGTTTGTGGTGATGCTAGTGTAAACAAACCTACATAATTCTTGATGATAATAAGCCACTGTTACTTGTTTATGTAGTTATTATACCATACTTTTCATTTTATTTTATATATATATTTTCTACTTATATAAAAAGAAAGTTAACTATAATAGCCTCAGTCAAGTATGTCAGAAGAAGGCATTGTTATCATGGGAGATGACAGCTCATGCATGTTTTTGCCCCTGAAAACCTTCCAGTGAGACAAGATGTGGAGGTGAAGTCAGTGATATTGATGATCCTGACCCTGTACAGGCCTAGAAGAACGTGTGTGCTTATGTCTTAGTTTTTAACAGAAAAGTTTAAAAGTAAAAATAAATAAATAATGCATAAATTTAAAAATAGGAAAAAGCTTATGGAAAAACGATATAAAGAAAAAAATTTTGTACAGCTGTACATGTGTGTTTTAAGGTAAGTGTTATCATGGAAAGGTTAAAAAGTCAAAAAATTAAGTTTATAAAGTTACTGTAGGCTAAAGTTAATTTATTACTAAAGAAAGAAAAATATTTTAGGGTAGCCTAAGTGTACAGCGTTTCTGAAGTCTATAGTAGTGTATAGTAATATCCTAGGACTTCACATTCACTCAGTACTCACTCACTGACTCACCCAGAGCAACTTCCAGTCCTGAAAGCTCCATTCATGGTAAGTGCCTTATAAAAGTGTACCATGTTTTATCTTTTATATCATATTTTTAGTGTACCTTTTCTATGTTAAGATATGTTTAGATACACAAATAATTACCATTGTTTTAAGATTACCTGCGGTATTTGGTACAGTAACATGCAGTATAGGTTTGAAGCCTAGGAGTAGTAGGCTATACCATATAGCCCAGGTGTGTATAGGCTATACCATTCAGGTTTGCATAAGCACACTCTCTGATGTTTGCACAATGACAAAACTACTTGATGCATTTCTCAGAAAGTATCCATGACATTAAGCAATGAGTGACTCTGTGTGTGTGTGGTATAGCCTGTATATATAATATCTTGTATTTATATGTACACACACATACATACATACAGGAACTCAAGGGTGGCTACACTTACTGTGACATGAGCACCTAAAACTATTTTTTTAATATACAGACACAAAATAATTAAAATGTAAAAAGAAAGAAAAAAAGATGTGAACTCATATATAGTTAGATACCCAAATGCACACAGAAAAGCCAGGTATGTGAGCATTCATGATGAAAACACTTAAGGAGTTTTGCCTCACTAATTTGCCCATTATTTCACAAACAGTCATTTAGCACCTACTCCATGTTATGCGCTGGAGAGCAGTGGAGGTTAAAATAGCGAGTAGCACCATCACCCCATTCTCGGCTGCTGCTGCTCTGCTGCTAGATGGAACCTTTATCAAGTGTCAGCGAGGGAACCTGGCATTTATCAGGGTGGGTACTGCGCTCTGCTCTGCTGACAGGGTAGATTCAATACTTGTCATCCCCACTGTGCTAAGATGTTTTAATGGCTTGCTCTTTCTTCTTCCCATCACCCAGGCAACTTTGTCTGTCTTTCCTCTTCAGGCCCTCCCTCCCGTCCCCTAATTTTGCTCCTTTCTCATTTTTAGCTCCCCTTCGCATGAGCTGCCTAGGTGTGTGACTTTTGAAGAAGTTGCTAATTCTCTCTGTTTCTGGACACCCATCCGTAAACTGTGGGAATCAACTAAAGTACCCTCTATTTCTTACCCTGCTCTCTTGTGCTAACGTTGTGGAGTTCTTGCTACTTCTGTCATCCTGTAACAGCAGAGCCTGAGACAGGAGCTTTTGAGGATGTGGTCTATTTTGGATCATTTGATACTACAGTACAGGAGTGGACGGTGTGAAAAATTAAACAGGGAAGGGTCAAAAGCCACAGGAGTGGACGGTTTGGAAAATATAAATGGGGAAAGACGGAAAGCAGCCAATCCAAGCATTGTGGAGCTGATTATGACTGTGAGAAACTGGAGCTTAATCCCACTGGAGATGTTCTGAGGAACTGTATGGCATGTGCGTCTGAAATGTCTGAGACTCGGAAAAAGGGAATATCTATCCACTAGCTCCCGCCCCGTTAGGAAAGGGTTGTTCCAGGAAATGTCAACACCTTCTCACTTCCCAGTTTGTTCAGACACCAGAATGACTGATCAGGCTCCTACAGCAGGTCCATATGATGTGGCAGGTAAACCCTAGGAGAAAAAGTAAGAGAGATGCAGTGCAGCTGAGACCAGGTGTGTTAGGCTACACCTGAGTACAGCTGGTTGCTATAGCAAAGACCACAGAAAAAATGATGGAGTAAGAGAATACAAAAGGAAGAATAGATGTCCAATTCAGAAGCCATTGCATCCCTCAATGCTGTCCATGTGCTGATATCAAGAACTTTTAATTTGTCAAATCAGCTTTACCAGGGCAACGAGTATATTGGAACTGTGTCAGAAAATGTGAATACACTGCATTTCCATAAGCACGAAGGATTGCTGGATGAGGCTCCATTGCCTGTCTCCTCAATTCCCACCTAGGTTCATCATAATATTGATGATCATTATTAAAGAACATCTACCATGCGCCAGTCATTGTATTTAAGTGCAATGTATTTTAAGTACACTGTATTTAAGTACATTGTATTTAAATACCCTTTTAAGTGCAATGTCTCTCAAATCAATAGGATCCTATCAGGTTGGGACAGATACTCCCATTTTACAAATGAGGAAACTAGGAAACTGAGGCTCAGGAGAGGAAGTGACTTACCTTGATTCACATCACTGATAAGGACCTACACTGGGATTCAAATCCATATTTTTCTATAAAGCACAGGGTATTCCAAGTAGTTGAAACTATGTCAAAGGGCACTCAGGTTTAGGACTGGGTGTGTATCTAAGTTCCGGGTCGACGTTCCTGCTTGATTTGATGACTAACCTTGAACTCTAGCTTGCCTGAGTAGAGCCTTAATATTCTGCTTAGTTACTTGCCAGAGTGCCCAGCTGCTTTGACCTCATCTACTGGTTCAGATATATTTGATACCAAATACTAACCCAGCTTAGAACCTGAAGCCTCATAATTTTTTTATATCTACTCTTTCTCATTGGAGGCCAGCCTAAAATCAAATAAGTACCCCAAGCTAACCCTTAAATATTTCATGGTTTTTCTCTTGCATCTTTTCTTCTGTTGCTTCATTTTTCTCTTTATAATCTCTCTTTCCATCATCCATAATCCACTGGCAGATTAGGGTAAGGCACAGCAGAGAATAACAGGAATGGTTAAACTGGGAGATATATTTGACATGATTCGGAATCAATCAGAGAATCAAAGAATCTAATATTTGAAGGAAAATAGCCTATCTTAGTCTCCTAACCTGTCTTAGTCCATTTAGGCCTGTATAAAATACCTTAGACTGGGTAATTTATGAACAATAGAAATTTATTGCTTACTGTTACGGAGGCTGGGAAGTCCAAGATCAAGGTACTAGCAGATTTGGTGTCTGGTGAGGGCCTGTTCCTCATAGATGATGCCTTCTATGGGTCATCACATGGCAGAAGAATAAAACAGCTCCCTCAAGCCTTTTTTTATAAGATCACTAATCCCATTCATGAAAGCAGAACCCTCATGACCTAATCACCTTCTGAAAGCTTCACCTCTTAATACCAGCACAATGGGGATTAGGTTTCAACATGAATTTTGGAGGGACACAAACAGTCAGACCACAGCATAAACTTTCAGTGAACCCATTCTTTTCTCTTCTAAGCTTCTTGCCAGTAGATCATTCAGCATACTGGACAGTCAGCTTATCTGCCACAATCACTCCTTGGGAGGATATGTTTGTACAACGTAATGCTCTCCTCCCTAGTCATTGTCAGCTGCACCAAGGATCCGATCCTCATCCTAGCTAAGATGTCCGTGGGGAACACATGACAGAAAGAGAAGCTGGAAAAGGGAGGGGAGTATCTTTTTTTCACGTGGCTGATATGTGAATGTAGGTAGAGGGAGCAAGGATCTCTTACCCACTATGAAGACTGAGAACCATCGAAGCCTGGGTTGATGACAATGAGGATGGAAACAGATTTTAATTCCAAAAAAAGGGTGATAGTTGGAGAAATATTTCAATCAACCTACTAGATCCTATGCCCAATTATGTTCCTATACTCTTGACCACGTACATCCCTGTCCTTTTGCTCATTGAAGTTGCTCAGGTAATTTTCTGTATCCACTCTCCCCTTTTTAAAACTGGAATTATCATAACAGACACACCTGGGCTATGTTTTTGATGACATAAAATTCTTTGCCTTCTGAATTTCTTTTATTTCCCAGTAGATCCAATCGTTATAAAGTGCTTCCTTATGTTGAACGGAGAGCATTTCCCTGTAACTTCCACTCATCAGCTCTATTTCTGCCCTTTGGGACCAAATTAAACCAATAAAATCCCTTCTTTTTATACCTGCCCATCCAATATTTGAAAGAAAGTATCCCTATTCTTCTCCCCACTCCATGAAAAAGTTTTGTTTTCTGGGCTAAATGTCCTCAGATTCTCTTGTTTTTATATGCCATGATTTGGAATCCCATGGGTATGCTAGTCCCTTTCCTCTGGTATTATTACAAATCATTAATCTCTCTAATCAAATATTTCACGTCCAGATTTGGCTATCCCAATATACTATATAATGATGTGGGCCTGTTACATCCCTGTCTCTATAGTATGACTTACATTATTAAAGTCTACATCTCTGGGGACACAAATATGTGTGTTTCTGTATGTGTGTGTGTGTATATGGGCTTGCTATGTGCGCATATTTCAAAATGACGGACAATAAGAGACCATGAAATTTGGACCAAGGATGTGGGGATGTGGGGGAAATAATCACTTCCTTGTGGTTTCAAAGTCAAGCAGGTGCTACATGGTGGTATTATGTTTGACATCAGACATGGCCCTCAGGGGAGAAGAATATGCTTCAACAGTTAGATGATTATGTTAATACAAACTGGGATTTATTATTATGTTTGTCTCTTTCACGACTGAATTTGATGTGATTGCTGCTGCTGTTTCAGTACTAGGTAATGGAGGCTGAAATGTATTCCCTAGAAGATCCTCCGGGAACAGCCACATGGGATTGACAGAGAGTGTCACTGGGTGTCACTGTTGAGTCATACAAACACACCAGCCGCTTGCTTATGGAAGTCTGGCTCCTCAAAGAAGCTGGAAACAGGAGGTTGGGGTGGCTGCCTGTCTCCTGGTCTGTGTCTCTTCATTAGGGTCAAGATAGATCATCCCTCTCCTTGATTTTCCCTAAGAATTATCAGATCAGATGTGCCCGTGTCAGTGTGGGACTCAGCTGCCCCAGCTACTGCTTAATGAGCTGATGTGTCCTTGATCTGCCTGGTGGTGCTATGATAGGGCTTTACTTTTATGCCTCAGTGTAGTAAGTGGTCACACCCCCACCAGCAGTCAAAGGTGATCTCCCCTTAACACCCAGGATTTGCTGAGCTCTCTTCACAGCAGATAAGCCCTTCCCTTCTACAGTTAGAGATCGTTCCAGATTCAGGCAGTGATTTCAGTCTCAGGCAAGAGTCAGTGGCACATTTCAATTTTTTAATGGGAGCAATGATTTTGATAGAAATAAAGATAGGTGGATTTGTAGGCAGCTAGTACTTTGAAGGGCAAGGAGAACAACTGACCAAAGGAGAGAAGAGCCCAAAATGAGAAGACTGGGTGACCTAGTGACCTTCTGTCCAAAAAGCTGACCCTGTTACTAACCTGGCCTGGTCTACACATAGGCCATGAACTTTCCTTACCTCAATGACTGAATATTCTTTGTGAGATGGTTACTCAGGTTCTTTGGCAAATGTTCTCAATCCTTTTAGGAGACCTTCATAAAAGGGCAAATGCCAAAGTTCCATATTTGAAGAACATTTTCTGGGTGTCTCATGAGAGTCATAGGCGTCATTGTGTTTATAAACCCCACACATCACTAAAATTCTTTAGTTAACCAAAAAATATTCTTCCAGGAATGATCAATTGAGTATAAGCTTTCTGAAGATTGTGCATCACACTATTTTTCATGGTTGCTTCCCCCAGAATTCAATACTGAGTTATATCTGAAGAGATTCTTTCAAAACACAAATATAACCACTCTTCTCTGGCCTCTTAAACTCCTCAATGGCTAATCACCATGGATAAGTCAAGTACAAACTCATTGCCCTATTATTTAGGCCCTGTTCATTGGCCCCAGCTTATTCCAGGATGGTGCAGTTTTCTATCCACACACTAATTGTGCAGCCATACGTTATGCCAGTGGTTCTTTGTTATGTCAGTTGGTTGCACATTGAAATTACGTGGGGAGCTCTAAAAAACCCTGATGTCTGGGGCCCATTGCCAGGGCTTCTGTTTTCATTGATGTGGGAAGGAGCTCAGGCACCGAGAGCTTTCAAAGCTCCTCAGGTGATTCTGATCTGGAAAACAAAATTTGAGAATCACTATGCTGTGATTTTTACCTTTCTAGAACACACCTATTTTCTTATTCTCCTGTGACTGAGCCATAGCTGCTAATCCTTCTTGACTCAACACACTCTTCATCTCCTTGAAGAAAGCACCTCTGAACATACTCCCTGAGCCAAGTGAAAGATTTTTCTTTGAGAGTCCATGGTTTCTTATGCATACTATAGGATATTGGATAGGAAATATTTGTATTTTTTTTTTTTGTCTCTAGACTATAAGCTCATACCAGTGAAGTGAATGAATGGAACATGTTTGTCATTGTGTGTCCAGCACACAGCACAGAACCTAGCACCTAGGAGGCTCAGGAGATATTTTGTAGGACAGAACTATTGATGACAGAGAGTGTGAATGAGTTAATGAATGAATAATGAATGACAATGATAATAATTTATTAAATCTTTACTATGGATATAACCAGACACAAAGTGTTATACAGCCATTACTGTATTTCACACTCACAAAAGTCCCATTAGAAAGGATGATCTCCATTGTACAGATGAGAGAACTCAAGTTTAGAGGTATTAAGTAGATGCCACAGCTGTGATTTGAAGCCTGGTCCATCTCACTTCACTTTTAGTCCCTCTACTGATTGCCTCTAAAAATAGAAAGGGAAAGATACTTAACCTGATTTTCTCATCGTAATTTTTACCGGGCTCTTTTCACCAAGCAGTACATTAGCTCTTTAAATGTTTCACCCTCCTTAACCCACACAACAACTTTATACATAAGCACATTAGTCCCATTTAATTGATGAGAAAATCAAGTCTCAGAAAGAGACACAGTAATTCAGGCAAGGCCATATGGAAGCAACTAACAAATGCTGCTTGAAGTCTTATGGCTCTGTGGCCGTCTGGCTTCAGTATCTAGAGTTGTTCACTGTTACAGCAGCCTTGTGGTGGATGAGACAGAAAGGAGAAGAGGAGGGCGAGAGAGAGAGAACTAGCACCAAACATAAATCAGATACATAAATGAATTTTTGGACTTACTTTGATGAGGACAAAATACATCAAAGACAGATTTCTTTGTCTCCATTTTTTTTTTTTTTTACATTTTTCCCCAAAGAGTCACTGGGGAAAAGGGGGACAACAACTTTTCTTTTAAAAAGATTGGTCACTTCTTCTGAGCCTGCCAAGGATAGCTGAAGTGTAACCAAATTTTTGTATTTGATGCCCTTGTAATTCCTTCCTTTAGACCATACACATGGACAGTTAAAGCCCAAGATCTTTGGTTCTTTTTTTTTTTTAATGATGGGCATCTAAGGCTCATAAAGGAAGGTCTTGGCAAAGGTCACCTTGCAGAATGGTGGCCAGAACCCAGTTCTCCTTACCCTCAGACTTGTGTTCTTTACCCATAGGTTAACTCAGTGATTAAACGTTGTTAGACATGATGAATGCTTTATTTTATTTTATTTTTGGCTATTTTTTTTTCTTTTTTTATTCCAGAATACTATGGGGTACAAACATTGAGGTTGCATATATTGCCTGTGTGCCGACCGAGTCATAGCTACAAACATGCTCATCCCCCACCAGTGCATACCACACCCATTAGGTGTGAAGTTATCTTCCCTTCCTCCCCCCTCCCTCCTGCCCAACACCCATTGATTGCCACTTGCATACGTGCACATAAGTGTTGGTCAATCAGTACCAATGATTGATCAATGAGTGTTGATCAATGAGTACATGATGAATATTTTAAAAACTACTTGGAGTTTCTTAGTTGTAAAGTACTCTGAATGCCAAACACAATATGTTTTTGTAGCCTATTGCTACCACATAACAAGGCCATTTGCTCTGTGGGATCTTGGTAATATGAATAAGTAGGAGCAAACAGAGGTAAAGTACAGATTCCTTTTCCTCACTAATGTGAACAGATGGCATAAAATGGGAAGTGGATTCTGGTTGCAAAGAAACGTGAACCACTGTCGCCCTGCTGAGAGCAGACAATTTCCTCTGAGAAACAGTGGAAGTGGTGCCTGGAAATTTAGTGGTTGAGCTCTGAGCAAAGACAAGTTAGGCCTCTCAGGACCTGCTTAAAGTTGTGGGAGGAACATCAGATTGAGAAGCAAGTTACCTCTAGTGCTTTCAGGAGCTAAAAGTTCGGGGAAGCTGATAAAACCTTCTGTGCCTGTGCTAATTGATGTACAAAATTGGATTTATAATATTTGCCAATCTGCAAAGATGTTAGATACTTGCATAAATTTTCTCGTGGTTTTCCTTTAGTCTGTTCTCTGCTTTCTCTATCACCATTTTTCTTATCCTCAAGCCCTAACAATGTTGTTCTTTTATAATCTTTCACTAGTCTCCCAGTAAGAAGTAAGTTCTCTTCACGCTACTGTGTACATATGCATTTGCTATAGCCCTTATTTCAGTATGCTTTACTTGTGATTAACTGTCAGTGTAGCTACCTTCTCCACTAAATGATAAAGTTCTTCTGCACAAGATTTATGTTTTTGCTATTCCTATTTCTTCCAGTAGAATCACACAATTTGTTTTGCATAAAGTTCCTATTCAACACTGGTTGAATCAAGTTAAATTGTGAGCATAGACACTGCCTGTGTTCTCCCAGACATGAAGTCTAAAAAACGTGAACGTCCATTTGTGGATTATTTGAGGAAATGGCTAGATAAATCCATGGAAATATACCATATTATCACAAAGAACACAGAAGCAGAAGTCTTGGATATGAGACCCAACTCAGGGACGTGTGACATTAGGCAATTAGCTCACTTTACTGGGCCTTAATTTTCTCATCTGTAAATTGGGGATAGTAGTACCTGTCTTACCTACTTCTCAGTATTATTGTAAAGATTGAATTGGATTACATTTAAAAGCATGGTGCAAATCATATAGCACTATCGACATGTGTAGGTTGAGTATTTATTTTATTAATGTTGTCATTGCACTCGTGCCACATAAAGACATTTTGGCCAACCACAGAGCACATATACAACTGTGGTCCCATAAGATTATAATACTATAATTTTATTGTACCCTTTCTATGTTTAAATATGTTAGATACACAAATACTTACCATTGTGTAACAATTGTCTACAGTATTCATTCAGTACAGTACCATGCTGTACAGGTTTGTAGACTAGGAGCAATAGTCTATACTATACAGTCTAGATGTGTAGTAGATTGTATCATCTAGGTTTGTGTGGGTACACTCTGTGATTTTTGCACAATGATGAAATCACTTAAGGATACATTTCTTAGAACCTATCCTCATCATTAAGTGATGCACGACTATATTATTGCATCATAACTATCTAAAGTCTTTAGTCCAAATAACTACAATTTTTAACTTGTTGGATTTTTTTTAATGGCAATGGTAAGTGAGAAATACTTTCATTTTTTTAAAAAATGGCTACTTTCTTATGGTCTCCCTGGAAATTTTCTAATGGGACAAATACTCAAGTCTTAAATCCCTAGGATGCTACCAGAGGTAGAAACAATGTATGTTGGATAATACAGGTGACCTGTGGGCCACTTAGAAATTGCAGATAAGGATGGAACTGGGAGGTAGCAGAATTTTTCTCTTGCGCTTATATGAATCCTTGACTTCTCACAGCAATCTGAAATCTTCTGTCATATCTGCTGAAGTTCTCATCTTCACAGAAGCCTCGGCCATTGTTTCAGTGACTCTGCCATATTTGAATACTGCCTCTCTGATTGTGATCTTGAGCAATTCATTTTTGCAATATGAATCTGTTTTTTTCATCTGTACAATGGGGGTGCATTCAAATAAACGCAGTAGCCACTACTTATTGAATACATGCCAGGCATTTAACTCTGGGATGGTTACTGTGTATCTTATTAACAGCAGAGGATACTGAGGCTTAAGAAGCTTAAATAACTTCTTTTGCCTTCTTGGCCCCTTTCCTTCATAAAAAATTATTGAAAACTATTATTTTAAGATGGCATTGGCACAAAGACAGATAACATCCAGGCTGTGAATCATTGAGAAAGGGTGGGGGCTTGGATTTGGGCAAAGGTTTAATGGAATCCAAGCCTGCAGTTTTCAACTACAAAGCATTACACAAATGTCAGTTGCCGTTGCTATTGGTGATACATTAAGACTGCTTGGGTTTTTAAAAGAGAAAAGTTCATCTACTCGGTCTTCAGAAAAAAATGGAAAAGAGACATTCCTGATCAGTTTCAAAAAAAAAAAGATTCATGAAGGCTCCCCATGTGCCTATGTGGGAGCTGGGGAAGATAGAAATCCCCCTGGCCCCTCCTCATGGCATTCATGAGGATATTGAGAGAAAGCAAGAAAAGTAACCACAAAGCATGGGTTAGCCAGGCTACACCTTCTTGAAAATATAGTTTTCAATACTTTTTTATGGAGGAAAGGGGCCAGGAAGGCACAAGACTCATTTTATTCTTCACAAATCTATTCCAATACTCTTCCAATATTCCACTCTGATGCCCACCCACTCTCCACCAAACACATACTTCCTCTTCTACCTTTTATGTTGCAAGGAAGTAGGATTGGCGGGGAGGAAGGCCTTTATATGCCTTTCGCGTAGCCTAGGTACTTTGCCATGGTGAACCCCTTCCCCCACAAAAAATACTTTAATATGTATTATGGCCACATTCGTATAAAGATGGATACGAACCAGGCTGAATTCATTATTATACATTTGGTATTATTACATTTATTTTTCCTTCTTGTTTAAAAAGAAATAAAAATCAAAACATTTTTGTGGGCCCCTAAAAATATCATGGGCCTTAGGCACTGCACTTCCTGTGCCTAATGGAAACGTTGACCCTGCATGAAGAGCTGGAAAAACGAAATGTCACAGGATATGAAACCATTTTCAGAAATTGTAAATGGGTGACCTTGAGTAAACGTAAAAACTCTCTGCCCCCCTCCCTATTTCTTTCAGTGCAAGCTAGAGAATAATAATGCCCAACTTTGCAAGATTATAAATAATGTAGAACAGACTTTGAAACACAGTATAGGTTCTCACTAATTACTGAATCCAAGCATGATGTGTTCTTTAATTGACCAGGTCTGGGTCACACAAATACCTGTTAAGGTGGCCAGAAGGGTGGAAATAAAATGATCGACTGTGCTCCCAGAATCACATGGGACAAGGGGAAGGGCACTGCTCTAAAGGGAGGGGGGGTTCCTAGTCAGACAAAAAACAAACAAACAAACCACAAAACCAAAAACAATATCCACTAAAATTATTATCACCATTATGTGATTAAAACTGAAAACAGAAAGATAAATTTACTTCCTACCTCTTCCCAAGGCAACCAACTAGAAATTCCACTCCAGATTCATATAAATTCATTTGGATAAAATTATTCAACCAGTCACCAGTTCTGCTAATTATACTAGCCTTTTCCACCTGGATATAAGGAGAGACATTTGGCAAATGTCTTGCTCAAGTACAGACATATCTTATCTACTAACTTTCTCTGGTCTAGTAAACTTAATATAGAAGAAAATGAGGCTAGTTTAATACAGAGGCAGCTCCAAAAATCCTGTGTGGAAGGTGGCAGTTAATGTGGAGGGGCTGTGTACTAGAGACTTCTCCTAAAGCTGTTTGTAGTGCAAGCATCCTATATTATTCATATAAATAACTGGAGAAAGTTGATGATAATTATGAGAAATCTAAGCAACTATGGCCTGTTCAGGGCACCTGAAAACACTCCCCATCCCCCAGGAATTTACCTAGTGAAACTAGGCTGAGCCCTAGGACCATCTCTTTCCTTTCAACCAGGCAACCCCAGCACCAGATACTGAAGGATAAGGTAAGTCGTCCCAGCTCTCTCAGGGACCGCCCAATCTTTCTATTAACTAAATGTTCTAGAATTGTATTTAGAATGCTTTTCAAAACCACCCGTGTCTATTTTGTCAAACTCAACTTATTTCCATATTTTGAAAATAAGGACATTTGTTTGTCTCTAATCATCCATGCTCTCTCTAGACCTTCTGGTACAATTTTCCTGATTCAGCAAAGATCACGGTGAATAGTTCAGGGGTAACGGAGGCGTATATAAATAATTTCCTCCTTCACAAAGTTTTTTTCTTTTTTTGGTGTTGTTTATGTTGCTGTGGGGAAGAAGAAATAAGTGGATTTGGATTTACAATACCTGGCCCTAATTCAGGCTTCTATATTAACTGGGTCATTTTGAGCAACCATTAACTTCTCAGAGTTTGGTCATTTGCAAAATGGCTTAATACTAACTTGCCTACCATATAGGATTTCTGTGAGCCCTAAATGAAATTTTGCTTATGAATACACTTTAAAGCCAGCAAAGTGGTATATTTCATAGAAAGTAGGAAGCTGTAATTATTGCTATTATCACTATATATCTTCTGGCTCCATAGCACCAAACATCTGGCTACCAACGGATTTATATTATCTTCTGTTCAACAACTTCACAGCCTGAACAACCCACTAACACTATTTGTACCTGCTGGAGAAGCACTTCAATGATTTCAATGAATGATCTTTATTTACATTTGGCTGCTACTACCCTGGACAGAAGTTGACTGTTATTTATCCTTAAGACGCAATTTTCTTTCTTTCTTCTTATAAATCTATGCTCTGTGAATGGATCTTTCAAATCAAAGAATTGTTCTATTTTGCACACCCCCTACAGAATAGCTGCCGGTATAAGTACAATAATGGAATTCCATCATCAGAAAGAATGGCGTTTCTGGGATGGATATCTAGTCATGAGGAGGAGGTGGGAGTGGAGTAAGGGAGGGAAGCATTCAGATCAGTAAAGTCCCATTGTCTGTTTTTCCTTTTCATTGGTATATCAGAAAAGAAGGCAAGCTAAGATCCCATAAAATTAAAGGGACACAAGCAGGAAGAAGAAGTATCAAATTGAGCTTTTGTTGGAAATTGTTGAGGAGAAGAGAAAATCGTCGTTCGAAGCTTTAAATGCTTTTATAAAATTCCCTTAAAACATTTTCACTGACTTTCTTTTCTTTCCTCCTTTTTCAAATGTAAATCACATTTTGGAGTTATTTTTTGATATTATTCTGAAAAATCATCCACTATAAATTATTCAATGAGAGACCTTGAGGGAAAAACAAACAAATGAAAACATATTTTTAGATGGATGAAATTTGTTAGTCATAAATGAAATCATGCAAGTAAAAGCACTACATAAACTATAGCCTTTTACACATGTAAAAGTTTATCAGTCAAGTATTGATTTGTTGATGCTTTTATATGCGTGATAAATGAAATAGCAAATGTAAAGTAGTATTTGACACACAGTAAATAAACTTCAAGTAAATAAATATTAAATGTCTTCCCTTTTTGATGACAAGATAGCTTCACTTGGGTCTCATCTGTGGAGCCAACATATATTGGAGGAAAAAATGTCTATATGCCATTACCATCCTTTTTTATTGAATATATTTTACATCAAAGTCACAATGATTGATTGTGTATCCTGGATGTTGGCAACCTTTTGGAATGGACTTGTAAACTTTTTCATCTCATTTGTGTGGCAAGAAGCATAAAAGTTCTTTAAAATACTAATTTTTCCTTTGACTCAATAATTTTACTTCTGGGGATATATCATAAGGCAATAATCCTAGATTCAGAGTAAGTTTTATGTATTAAAATGTTTACCACAACCTTATTCACAATAACGAAAATGTGTAAACAAATTTGATATATAACAAGAGAGGAATAAGTAACTCAAGCTGAAGGCCAGTGGTGGCTATGTTGACTCATGTATCCGGTACCTGGGCATCACCAGCCCCTGGCAAATGCTCATGGTCACCCAATACATATTTGTGAAATTGAATCATTTTACAATATAATGAACTGTGAAGTTATACTAAGGAAATTAGCCAGTCACTGAAGGATAAATATTGCATCATTCCGCCTAAATGAGATATCTAAAATAGTCACATTCATAAAAGCAAAAAGTAGAATGGTAGTTTCCAGGGGTTGGAGGAAGAGGAAATGGGGAGTTGCTCAATGGATATAAAGTTTCATTTATGCAAGATGAGTAAGTTCTAGAGATCTCCTGCACATCATAGTGCCTATAGTCAACAATACTGTATTGTACACTGACAAATTTGTTGAGAGAGTACATCTCAAGTTAAATGTTTTCACCACATTCAAAAAAAAGGGAGGTGGAGGAAACTTTTGGAGGTGATGGATGTGTTTATTACCTCGATTGTGTTGATGGTTTCATGGGTATATGCCTGTGTTCAAATCCATCAAATTATGTACATTAAATATGTGTGGTGTTATATATATCAATTGCAGTTAAATAAAGCTGTTAAAACATGATTCTAAGAGTGCTAGAAAAAATGAAAGTTATTAATAATTTGAATTAATTTTACTTAAATGTACAAAAACACAATACAAAGTATAATGTATTATAAGATAACATTATATTCTATTATACAAATGTAACTTTATTATATGTAAGATTGAAAGGGAAGAACCCAAATGTTTATGATTTTCTTTGCCTATTTTTCTGTATCTTCCCAGTTTCTTAAAAACAATTAGCACTTATTACTTCTATGATAAAAAAATACAGGTTATGTCAAACTACTTCTTTTTTATTGATACATAATATTTGTAGATATTTATGAGATCCATGTGATACTTTGTTACATGCAGAGACTGTGTAATGATCAATTCAGGGTATTTAGGATATCCATAACCTCAAGCATTTATCATTTCTGTATGTTGGGAAGTTTCAAATCCTCTCTTCTAGCTATTTTGAAATATCGGCTCATGACATCTCCTTTAAAATTAAGCTGTGGTGGGGTGAGGTAGGTAGGAAGCCTGTTGGTGGCAGCTTTCCTATGTCTCCAGCCTTGTTTCCCACTGGATTATGAATTCTTCAAGTGCAGGAAAATGAAATCTACACTGTATCTTTGTACAACAATGGCCTATCATGATAGTTGGTTTATAATAGGTTCTCAATAAAAATTTCTTGCATTAATTAATACATAAATGATCCTGACATTGACATGAGTCACCAATTCTTGATAGGAAAATAATATTAACCATAATCTCATAGTTAAAATTAAAGGAAAAAACCTAGAAAAAATTTATGTCCATTTCATTATTTTAAAGTTTCAATCAAAAGCTTAATTTATTTTTAAAAATGTCTTTGTTCTCTCTCTTTCATGACACAGAAATTATTGTAAGAACTATAAAAATGTGTAACAAGCTAGCTAATATTTCTCTCTCCAATTCTACTTACTGAAGTAACCAAAGGTAACCCTGTGCTGTATATCTTTCCTCATATTTCTCTTTGATCTTACTGACCTATGCAAGCATTTGTACACATTTAACAGCTTTGTTTGTTCATTTTTTTGAAACTTTTTTTTATTTTGACATAATTATAGATACACAGAAGTCTAATCACAAGAATAGTACAGAGGGGTCCAGTGTACACTTCGCCTGGTTTCTCTGAATTATAACATCTTACATAACTATACTATAATAGCAAAGACATACAATCCACAAATCTTATTCAGTTTTCATGAGTTTTACATGCACTCATGAGCATGAGTGTGTAGATGTGTATATTTCTATGAAATTTTATTCCATGCATAGATTCATGTAATTACAACCACAATCGAGATATAGAACTATTCCATCACCACTAAGTTCCCTCATGCTGAACTTTTATAGTTATATCCATCCCCTTCTTCCTCCCTTCTCCCTGTCTCTAACCCCTGCCAACCATAAATCTGTTACCCATCTCTAAAATCTTGTCATTTTGAGAATATTATATAAATGGAATCATACAATATGTATGTTTGTTAATTTTTAACAAATACATAAGTATATTATTTAAATCATACTGCACCTCTGCCCATTTCCCCACTTAAAAATAAACCATAGACAGCCCTAAAGGGCAATATACGTAATTATGATATGTAACCCTCTAATTTTTAATATATATGTAATTATATACATAATTTATATTATAGAATTATGTCATACAGTTTTTTTAAGTTTGGCTTTCTATTTGCTCCTCTTCTCTTCATTTCCTCCCAACCAACTCATCACCAGTGTGTCCCACACCCAACTAAGTAACCATGGCAACACTTTGATGTGCATTATGTATTTTTGCCATATTCAACATGTATACATGCACATTTATATTATGAAGAATATATGTGTTTATATATATGCATGTATGTATATATAAAGAAAGAATGCAGAGATGAATGGTAACGTAGATAATATAATTCTATTTGTTAAAAGTGAATACCACTACCTTGGTTCATTATAAAAATAGAATCATATTACGTATATTTTTAACATCTTTCTTTTTTCAACAATACCACAGAATATCCTCCAAGTCAGTTGTTATAGTTATAATTCATGTTTTCAGTTCTTGACAATATTCTATGGTTTGGACATATTCTATAGTGATGTTCAACTCCTCTGATGAATGGAATTTGCTAGGTGTTGACACTTTCAACAATGTTGTAAGAAGCATCCTTGTATGAGTGTGTTTGTATGTGTTTGCACGTGTATGTATGTAACCACATATACACTCTCTTTATATATACATACATATATACACATCTGTGAACACATATACATGTATACATACATATACATATATGTAGAGGTGGGGGGGGAGAGAGAATTAGTTTCCTATTTCCACTGTAAAAATTTATCACAAATTTAGTGGCTTAAAAGATTATTCTTTGACAGCTCTGGAGATCAGAAGTCCTAAGATGGGTTGGTGTTTTCTTCTGGAGGTTCTAGGATAGAAATCATTCCTTTGTCTTTTTAATTTTCCAGAGGTTGCTTCATTCCTTAGCTGGTAGCCCCTTCCGCACAGCACTCCAGACTCTTACTTCCATTATCACATCTCCTACTATCACAGGTTCTCAGGATTAGATTGTGGACATATTTAGGGGCAATCATTTAGTTTTTTGCACAAATAAATGTTCATGTTTCATTTCCAAAGGATGGATTCACTGGAGTGGAAATTCTGGGTTGAATAATATGGTAGATTCCCTTATTAATCAGCAAATATTTTTACTCTCTTCCTCCTCACACCTTAGGCTTGAGTATATTTTCCCACCTCAGTGAATCTGGACTTGCTATAATCAAAGGGATATGACTTTAAAGGGTAAATTCTGAACACTCTATTGAGTTTTTCCCTACCTCATAAGAACAACAGTCCCTTAATAGTGACAGCTTCTTGAACCCACATACCAGAAAGAAAAAACCCAACCACATACAGCAGAGTGATGAGTGATTCTCAGACTTAGTAAGTTTTAAGTCACCATAATTTTGGGAATTCTTTGTTATTGCAAATAAAGCCGACTAATACAGAAAATATGAATATAATTAATTTTAATAGATACTGTCAAATTGTTTCTCCAATAGTCCTGTAAAGATGCAAATTTATACAGTGTGAGAACATTTTTCTCTTGTATCTCAACTAGAAAAAGTCATCACTCTATATGTTCTGCTAATGTGGTGGACATAAAGGTATACCTCAATATACCTGTAAGTTTTATTTCCTTTACTACAGGAAATATAAATATTCTTTCATATTTTCATTGACTATTTAAACTTGATATTCATGATTGTTTATATTTTTCTTTTTTTTAAATTTATATTAGATTTTTTAAATGATCTGTAACCTTTTTTTCTTTCATAAGTTTGGTAAATATTTTATATTTCCTCTAGTTTATTGTTTAATTACTTACTGTATATATTATATATTAATATATATACACAAACACGCACATATATTCTATATAGAAACAATACACACACTTTATAAGTAATATACACTTTTTTAAAAGAAAATATGTTTATTTTTGTCTCCTCTCTTTCCTTTCTTAATTATGAAGGTTACTCCTATGTTTAGAATGTCTTATGATACTTTAATTTATTTAATCATTTATTTTTGTATTTAAGCTTCTAAACCATCTGGACTTTATTTTTTCTATGATGTGAAATAGGCTCCAGCTTAATTTTCTTCCAGATGCATAGCCAGTTCTGCCAACTCTATTTAGTTTAACCATTCTTTGCTGCTATATTGAAATGTTATCTATGGTCTATTTAAAATTTTCATACTAATATTGTTACTTATTTTAGGATTTTGAATGTATATTTTGTGCCATGAAATTTTCTATATCCTGCCGTTATAACATGGAACAAAACAACTAAAGTTCCCATTCTCCTTATTTATATTCTAGTAGGGAAAAGCAGAAAGTAACAACTGGCTAAATAATTAAATATATAAACAAATATTTTATGATAATAAAGTAAAACATGGTGGAAAATGTGGAGAATTCTCTTTTAGATAGATGGTTCAGTGACATCTTCCTTTATAAAATGACATTTGAAAAGACATCTACATAATGCTAAAAAACAATTTACAGGTATATTGAATAGCAGAGCATTTGAAGCAAAGGGAACACCAAATGGAAAGGTCCTTAAACAGGAATGTACTTGACATGTTCTGTCTAAAAAAAATGTCAAAGCTAATGTGCCTAGATAATGTATCAGAATAGATAGGCTATTTTCAGCCTACACAGAATAATTTATATTCTATTCATATTCCAATACTACATTGAGTTAAACACAGGGCTATTATAGCATGTTCTAAAACCAGTAAAACAAAGCAACCATTGATATTTTTCTTTCTACACTTTTCTTGTATATTATTTAGGACTTTATATGAACTTTAATATAATTTTTTTAATTTTAATTTTTAAATTTCAGAATATTATTGGGGTACAAACACTTTGGTTACATATATCGCCTTTGTACTGCCTAAGTCAGAGCTACAAGCGTGCCCATCCCATAGACAGTGCAACCCCACACCGATTAAGTGTGAATTTACCCAACCCCTCTACCCCCCCACCTGCCCAACGCCTGATGAATATTACTTCCATGTGTGCATATAAGTACTGATCAGTTAGTACCAATTTGATGGTGAGTGCAACTGGTGCTTGTTTTTCCATTCTTGTGATAGTTCACTTTGAAGAATGGGATAATACCAGAGGTATCAATTCACCATTGTTTTTTTATGGCTGAGTAGTACTCCATGGTATACCTATACTGCATCTTATTAATCCATTCATGTATTGACGGGCACTTGGGTTGTTTCCACATCTTTGCTCTTGTGAATTGTGTTGCTATAAACATTCAAATGAAGATGCTTTTATTATAGAATGTCTTTTATTCCTTTGCGTAAATACCCAGTAGTGGGATTGCTGGAACAAATGGTAGTTCTACTTTTACTTCCTTGAGTTATCTCCATATTATTTTCCACAGAGGTTTTAGTAATTTGCAGTTAATATCATTTTTGAATTGTCTTCTTTGCCTAATAAATAAATAAGTGATGTATATACAGATATTTAGACAGAAAGACAAAGTTTATACAATATTATTCTAATTGGAATTGACATAATTTTTATATTATATTTTAATCTTTTACTCTATATTTTAAAATTTTTAATTATTATGGGTACCTAATAGTTGTATATTTTTATAAGGTAATCTTTTACTCTATATTAATTACTTGAATATTGGCCCATTATGGTATTACATCTTCCCATCTAAAGGTATGCCATTCTCTTTAATAGGTTTTTGCTTTATTTTGTTTTGTTTCATTTGTATCTTTCATTAAGATTATATAGGGTTTTTAACCTATGGATCCTGTTCTTTTTATGTTAAAACCATTTCTCATAATTTTATAATTTGATGGCTATTATAATTATTTCTCTATTTCTCTTTTCAATTGTTTATTGCCCCTAGGACTAGAAAAATGTATTTATTTTGTACATTTATTTTATATCCAGCCACTTTGCCAAATTTTCTAATTGTTTCTCAAAGTTTCTTATACCAGAAACTTTGGGTAATCTATGTATATAACCTTGTTAGAGGGGAAAAAAGTTTTAAATCTATTCTTCTCAAATATTTAATTAAAATTATTTGATTTTCCTGCCTTTGGATATTTGCTAGAACACCCAAGATATCTTTGACTGCTAATGTAGATAGAAGTCATTTCTTTCACTTTCGTGATATTATTCACATTAAATAATTTCATTCAATTCTTATTTATCCGTATTTTCTTAAGAATGGTTTCTGAATTTTTTAAATGCTTTTTTTAGAATCTTTTGATACAGTTAGCTAGTTTTCTTCCTCAATATGATGATAGAGAGTTATACTGATATATTTGAATGAATCTTATATTAAAAGACTAAATCCTACTTGGTAATGGTTTTCCAAATTGTTTCTATTATTTGTTGAATTGTTTTACTTTTATATCCATTCCTTTTTCTCCTTTTGAGACTTCTACTATTTGTGCACTAGATATCTTGTATTTTTTATCAGTCACTTACAACTGCATTCTTGATTTTCACTACTTTATATATTGTGCTTTGAGATATTTTTTCTACCTTCTCTCTTTCTCTCTCTCTCTCTCATGCACACACACACATACACATTAATTACTGGAAAATGATGTTTTATAGTATTAAATATTCTCATCTGAGGTTGTGTCTTATTATGACTTTCAATAAGATTATATATATATAAGCTCTCTCTATATATATAAGCTCAGCTCTCTATATTTTTCTCTTTTTTTCCTCTCTGTCTAGCTGCAAACTCCATTTGGTGTCTTGTTATGTTCCTTTGACTGCTCCCTGGAACTTTCAGAAAAGCTTCCAGAGAAACCTTGAATAAGGCAGTCTCATGAGAGATGGAAAGTGCAGGCATATGTGACCTATATACCAAAGCATAACTGCAGCTGGTAGCCCATGTTGTGATGAGGCAGCAGGGCATAGCCTCTCTTTCCCTGGTCTTTTCCTGTCTTCTTGCTTCAAATCCTCCTCTCCTTAGTGTGCCAGAAGATGTAGCACACTTACTATGACCCATGTAAACCTTCTTCTCTGGAGGTCAATAAATCTTGGTGAGTCAACAATTCACCAGGATTGCACGCTGTTCCCTAGGCTTTCTTTTGACTTAAAAGGGAAGCTGTTCTTCATATTCCTTTCCATTAGGATTGTGAGAAATGCTGAAGCTTAACAATACTCCCCAGATCTTGTGTATCTGCTTGTCCTAGTTCTGCTCAGCACAGTAGCATGTTCAAGCCACCATTTTCCAGAATCTTCACATGGCTTAGTTTCAGAGGCAATGAAGCATAATGGAAACTAGATCATTTCTGGAAACAGTGTACTTGTTATATCACCTTTGACAAGTCATGAGACACTGATGAAATGTATTACTATTGTGTTCATATGTTATTCATTATTATTACATTATTATTCAAATTTTGAAGCATCCTTTTCTCATTTCCAAAGTTGTGTATAACTTTATGGACATTTTCCAACCCACTCATGAGAGAAAGAAAGGGAGACACCCATTTTCTTTTAAGAGAAAAAAATGGGGAATTACTTACCACATGTAATTATTTAATTAAAAATCATCTGTCATATTTGCATACTTTAAAATGTTTATCATTTCTAAGATTCCTGACATAAATTATTTTATTTGATTCCTATTAGGATTCAGTAATGTAAAGGTATAAAAATAAAAATAATAATAATAATTAAAATTTATGAAATTCTTATTACTTAATAGATGCGATACCAAAAATGATCATATTTAGACTCCACACCAACTCTTCAGAGAAAGTACTATTATTATCTACATCTTGTAGATGAGAAAAACAAAATATAAGAATATTAAGGATCTTGTTGAAAATTATGCATCTAATTAGTGATAGAACTAGAAATTTTTATCTTCAAAATCTAATTATGGAGTGTGTACTCTTAACCACCATGTAACCAATCATACAAGATACATGCAACCATTCATGTTTACAGATCAGGAAATTGGTGGAATAGGTTGGCTTGTTTACTCATGATCACTCAGCAAGTAAAGGGTAAAACAGAGACTAGAAATCATGTGTTCAGATTTCATACATATTTATTTTCAGAATATAATATGTAAGTGATATTACCTGTCCCATTGTGAAAACCAATCAGTGTGCAATCATTTATACCCATTTGAAGATATTATAATAACTTTTAATTTAGCCAGGTTAAACTTAAGAGATTCTTATACATATTTCTTATGTTATTTTGGAGTAAAAAGAACTCCTTTATTGTTGTTACTGCTGATGTAAATTAATCTTATTATGGCTATTATCTTTTGATTTCATTTTGAAATTTTGTCTATTTTTATATGGATTTTGACAACTATGAAAAAGTAAATTCAGTTGCAAAGCTTTTGTAAAATGCAAGCTGATTTCTGCGATCATAAAAAATATCAACAGAAAAGCAACTGAAATAATTTCTAAAATTTAAATTGAGTCAAGTTTCAGGAATGTGAGTTCATTTGAGTCAATGAATATTCACCGAGTCTTTATGGCATGCTGGGCACAATGCTAGGCGCAGTGGGAGATAAAGAGATCATAGGAGAAATCCCTGCCTTTAGGGGGCTTTAATTCAATGGGAGAGACAGGCACATACAAAAGCAATCTTAATATTAGCCAGACTGTTATAAGTGTTATAACAAAGGGACTGAGAAAATGCAATAGGGATATAAAGAAAAGATATTATCTCCAACTGGGCAAACTTGAGCAAACAAATAAACACCACAGCTGGTGCAATAAAATGTGATTTCAAGAAAAAAATACTTTAGTTTTAATTGCTTTCAGTGTTATTAGGCAAGTTGCCAAAAAATGTTTTCTTCAATATCAAGTTATATCTCAAGAATATCACTTTAAGAAGTTGGACTAATTATTCTGAGATTTTAGAAGAGAATATCCAATGTAAAAGTTACCTCAGTTGTTGGTTTTAACAACCTCTTTGGTTTATTAGTGGTGCAAACTAACTTTCTAGAAAGAGGAAATAACTTTCCAAAGGTAACACAGGATAGGTCACTGAGTAGTTAAAATTAAGACACACGTCATGTGACTTCCAGCTAAGCCTGTTTCCCATTTCCCTGGACCCTCCTCTCTAGCTTTCATTCCTTCCTTCATACACCCTTACCCTTTACAAATATTCATAAGCTTTGCTGTTTGTCCTACACTAGATTCCTGAACCACTGGGATCAGGGTGGACTCTCTCTTCCGAAATCGTGAAGAGTCACAGGAAATGCGATCACTGTTCATTCAGTGCAGATCACAAGGTGCTGTCTTTTGTGTATTTATCTGGGCTCCAATGAGTGGTGATTGTGCAGTGGTTAAGGAAGGGTGCTATGGACCCAGAAGGCCTGGGTTCAGGTCACAGATCCACCACTAACTAGTTTTAGGCAAATTACTTAAAACTCTTTATGCTTCCATTTCCTTATCTGTAAAATGGGGAGAATAATAGTGCCTGTCTCATAGTTTGTGATGAGGTTCAAGTGAGCTACTAGATGTAAATAATTCAGAACAGTGCCTAGAGCATGTTCCAGCACATTGATGATAATTTACTGTTTATTCTATGCTTTGCCTTCTTCCATTTCAGAGGCAAATTGGTAGAAGATGGTAGAAGATAGCAATGAACATGTATTTGGGGAGTCAAATGTCCCACAATTGAACTTTAATACCAAAATTTAACAACTTTGTTCACTGACTATTCATGGGACGCTAGTACCATTCGCTTTGTTCTTAGACAAATGAGGAAACTGAAGCTCAGGGAAGTTAATGTAATTTGCATAGAACACAGATGACAAGATTCAGAGGCATTTTTTCAGGATTTAGGCAAGTGGGATTCTGTCTGATTATGTCTGTCACCAGATAATTTTTAAAAATTAGTGATTCTAGATTATAGCATTCATTCTAGTGATCTTTTAAAATATTGCCTCTAAAAAGATAACTTGAAATTATATATATGCCAGAAAATAAATGTAAGTGATATAAACATATGGGCATCAATTTCCATACAAAAAGCTACATCAAAATATCCACCATTTGCAATAGCAACAAATAAAATTGATAGAAAGAGTTAATTAACTATATATTTTTAAATGATTTTTTAGAAACTGGCATAGGGAAACCACCCTTTAAAAAGCCTAGTCTCAAATGTAAGCCCATTTGTAAATTGCAATGTTCATTTTCCCCACATTTGCTTACCTTGAACTAGAAAGACACCAAAATGCCATTTTTAGGACAGAGATCACATCCAAAGATTTGTACATAATTCATAGTTTAAGTTCTGCAAGTTTGCATAATAAATAGTTTAAATACTGTGGCAACAGAGCTGGAGAGGAAATTAGGATTCTGAATGAAAAAGTTAATTATACCTCCAAGGATTTTTTTTTTTTGCAATACATTAAAAACAAGCTTAGAAGAGGATAATTTAGACTAAAAAGAGATGGAAATGCAAGAGATTATGCAAGTGGTGATAACTGACAAGTTATCTTATTAAGTGGGGGTAATTAGACTAAATTAATTTTAAAATTGTAGTAGTGCATTCTAGATCAACAATAGAGTAAATAATTTCCGGGGCTGCTGATCTTGCAGCTGGAGCCATTTCTGTTAGCTGGACTCTCTTTTTGACATTATTGGCCATTTTTTCTGCTTCAGCCATTCTATTCAGATAACCCAGGGGGGTATAGTTTAAAACTGGAATCACCACCCTTTTAGCAAGGATGCCAAAGCAGATCAAAGAACAAGAAATTCTCATCAAGGAAAAGTGGCTTTTTATAAAAAGATGTCACAGGATATTCCTTCATCTATTTGTATACCTCTTCATCTGCTCAGCCAACAAATGGATACCACTGCTACTACTAATAATAATGAATAGTGATACATATTTTTTAAGAATTAATATGAGTCTTGGTACTGTGCTGAACATGTCATACACATTATCTTGTTTATTTTAAAATGTGAAATGTGCACAAATATTAATTCCAAACTATGGGCTCAGAGCAATGAAGTGGCTTAACCAAGAGCAGACAATTAATAATTGGCGAATCTGTGGTCTGAATCCTAGGAGGATGACAACAGAGCTACTGCACGTGCCTTTGTGCTGGTGTCAAGAAAAGAAGCCATCACTTGGAGATTTTGTAATCTGAACAGTAAAGATGGAGGGTGTAGAGGAGATCCACCATAAAGATGAACATTGGAGTGCAGTGAAGAGAGAAAAAAATAAAGAGGCAAAGGCCTTGGCTCTAGTCTTATTTAAATCAGGACTCAACAGTGTATACTAGAGTTTATGTAACCATTGTACATATCCCAATCTGTAAAAGGAGGCAGAGAAGAGGAATTTTAAATTAGGAAAGAGGTATGCGAATAATGGTGATATTTAATTCCCTTCGAAGGGAATGCCCCCAGTTCCTTCTATAGTGTGAACTGTCCTTGTTCACACCCCCTGCTGAAATGATAGCCTCAGTAGCCTTGACCTTCAGCATGGGACAGGCTAAAATACCAATACTGGGCCCCATGCATGGCCACCACAGTTACTCTGGATAAAATAGCCAATTCATATGCAAACCAGTGGAGTGTGAGATAGCTTGGTAGGAAGAGCTCTACTCAGAGAGTCAAGAGTAGAAAATATGTACTGGAAAATCAAATTAAATCAGGCAATTGACACCTTGAATTTTCTCTATCTGCCCACAGTCAATGCATCACCAACAGCTGGAAGCTCTTATTTTAAAATAGACTTTGAATCTGCCTACTTCTTACCACCTCTTCTGCTACTACCCTCATTGTAGCCATCAGCATCTCTCCTTTGAATTATCCCAGTATCATCTGCCCTTGCCTCAAGTAGATTTATTTTTATTATAGCAGCCAGAACATAACTCCTCTGTTCAATAGCTTCCCATTCCACTCAAATTAAACTGAGGTATTTAAAATAGTTTGCAAGGTCTTCCACAACCCAGATCCCTGCCTTACCTCTTTAATCTCATCTGTCCTACTACCGCCTTCCTGCCCATCTCGTTCCAGCCACTCTGGCCTCCTTTTTGTTCCTGATATTCCCAACGCCTGCTCTCAGGCAAGGACCTTCACCCAAGTTCTTTTCTCTATAATGTTCCTTTCTTGCATATCTGCGTGACTCATTCCCTCACCTCCTAAAGGTCTTTGACTAAATTTCACCTTCTCAGTGAGACCTTCTCTGACCATTCTGTTAAAAATTCTAAGCAGGTCACTTGTCATCCCCTGCCCCTGCTTGATTTGTCTCCATTGTATGGATCATCCTCTGATCTAATAGCTTTTTCATTGTCTGTATCTCCCAACTAGAATGCAAAGTCTCCATGGGTAGGGGTTATTGGCTGCTTATGACACTATGGTACCACCAGCATGGCAGACATTGCTGTGATAGAATAAGTGTGTGTTGAATAGTCGTTTAATAAGTGAGTACATAAATGAATAAAAGATGTGACTGGAAGCCAAAAGACCAGCCATGAGAGACTATTACTGAGCTTTAGAGTTGAGTAAATAGAATCTAGCAGGCAGAACCTATGATTGTGGAGAAGGGATTCAAAGTACAGAATAAAGAAGCAGGTGAAAAAACTGGAACAAACACATATCCTAGAGGATGAAACCACAGATTATTGCTCTAAGATCCAAAAAATCACCTTACACTCCCAATTTCAGTGTGACATAGTCTGCTATGCTTCCTATCCTGGAACATCATTAAGACTTCCACTCACTCATAGTTACTCATAACATCCATCACCTGCCTCAAGAATTTGCCTTAGATTCAGTCTTTGTTCCCTATATGCAAAGAACCCAAACAAACATTTGTTTCTAAGCCCTACTGAGCCCTTCTTATAAATGCCAAATGCTTTATCTGGCACCTTCACGTATATTATCTCATTGACTCTTCCTAGAAATATTGCATCATAAACATTGTTATGACCATTTTACAAGAAGCAGGATCTCCAAGGTAAGCCATTTATTAGAGTCACATGTGGTGTTGGAGCAGGTCTGGGATTCAAATATAGACCTTTTCCTACACCACAGTACCTCTTCAGAGTTTTTTAGGTAGCCTTTTGTTTTCAGAGATTGCTTTTATGCATCCTGCTTATGATTCTGAAACTCTTACAATTCACGTGTCCTCCTAGCATTACCTCCCCAAAACATTGAACTTGCTACCTTAATTTTTTATGGAACCAGAGTTAGCAAGGGATAAATATCTTTGTTCCTCCTCTTATCTTCTGAAGATGAGATTTTTGCTGATCAGTCCCCTCCCTATCTCTTCCTATAAGTCACCAGCAGGGTCATGGCTGCCGAGATATCGGGACACTCAGGAGCCAATTACACAATGATGAAACAGACACCTGACAGGCAAGAACATTCTTCTGGCCTTGATGGACAGCTGATTAGCAATTAAAGGGAAGATTTATGGCTTAAAGGAAAGAGTAGCTATCTATCTCATGAGCACATTCACATCTGTACATATAAAATACATCTTCCCCAAAACCTCCAAATCACACAAATATTGTCCTGGACTTGTCCATTCTTTATACTCATGTCAGATAATGTAAATACCTTGCCCAAGGGCACGCAGCTCATCAGAATTCTATGTTTCCTAATCTTCTCAATTATTCTTTCAGTCAGTATGTTGCCTCTCTACCTTTGAAGATAAAATTTAGTCTTTGGCCTCATTTCCAAGAGTCTCAATAATCTGAACATCTTTAATGCCATCCTTCCTCTGCATTCCCATTTAAAAAGCCACTTCTACTCTGAAGCCTCCCACTTTCTTCATCCCTTTTAGTTAATTTCTACCTTTTATTAGCTCTTATTGCGTTATTATACTTCACTACAGCAGTCATCACAGTCAGGAGGGTTGTAATTATGACAGTGTTTCTCTGACTTCCTGATTCCTACTGGAAAGAGTCAAAGCTATTCAAAGAGAACATTAAAGAAGGTGGCCCAGAATCTAGGACTTTCCCACTCTGACCAGTATTCTTTCTATTATCCAGATGTTATCAGGGTACACTGAATGGTGGATAAAAGTAATAAGATTCCCACTAACAATAAATAACAAAAAACCTTAACTTTCCTAATGACATTGAATCAAAGGTAATCAGTAGAGTTAAATAGAAACATAATCTTCCTTCATAAACTTTTAAGTATTCAATGAACCAAGCCCCAGGAGTTATTTCTACCAGAGTTGCCAACTGCAAGAGATTAAATAAACAAAGAAACAAAACAACCATCACAACAAAACCTAGCAATCATAATTAAGGCTTCAGAGCAGCCTTTCCAGTTGGGTTTATGTCCAGCCCTCATTGTTTTCTCCTTGGTGAGATCATCCAATTCTGGCCTCATTTGCCCATGCTGCCACCAGCCCCACCCAGGTGTAAGGAGTCAATGAGCTTTCAATCGATGGTTTTGCCCTACAGGAGCTTTGGAAAACAGGATCTGTCCTAAACCAGAAAAGCTTACAGAGTCAACCTTTGCCCCCAAGCAAGTGGGCTTAAAAATAATCATATTCCTCAAACATCTATGCTTTCTTTCTTTTTCTTGAAGCCACTATATATTGAACACTTAACATGTGCCAATCATACTGTGAAGCTTTATCTATATTCCAGGAGTCCACGCTCTTTGTCACCAGAGTTGGATGAGAGCCATGAACTCAAGCTGTCTTGGCTGAATCCACGGCCTCTGTTTATGTTTAACGAACTCAGTTTTCCTCTGCTAAGCTTTGCTCCTAATACAAGGAGTCACAACAGAGTCCACAAGAAACAGATTTTCTAGAATTTGGATTCTTCTATCCTCTTTTGCCAAGGCTCTTGGTAATGCATCTCTTCAGAGACAAATGCCAGCTGCAACAGAGACCTAGATTGCGGCGTTGTGTAGGCACTGTGACTGGACTGCCCCCACTCTCCTCCCTATGCTCACTTCATTCCATAGTGCCCATCACGGCCCAGACCATATCTTGGTTCCCTTTTCCTGTCTTTGTGCTGATATAGTCCATCATGGATGTGCCCAGAATATGGGTTTGAAAATCTTGGATATGTCAGCTTCTAATATTGTCTTTACTTTTCTGGTTAAGGTTATCTGAACCTTCTCCTCCCACAAGAATCTAGACTTGTCAGTAGGCTTGTAGAGAACCATGCTCTCCCTAAAATGGCAAGGGCCCATGAAAACCAAAGGGGGAGGGAGTTTGCAAAGCTAACGAGACAGAGACATTTACCAAAGTGGTTATAAACATGAGCTCTGGATTCAGATTACCTGGGTTCAAAACCAGGCCCCCAAATTTACCACCTGAATAAATTAGGTGGGCCATTTTATTGCTGTGAGCCCTAGAACCTATTTCAGCAAAGTTGAGATAGTAATGTCTCATAGGGTTGCTATAGGAATGCAATGAGTTATATCTTATAAAATGCTTCATATACTAGCAAGCCCTTCAGCATCATTACTGTACATGTTATAGGAGCAGATGTGAAAAGCTGGGCCTGGAGCCAGGGAACAGAGGGCTGTAGATCAGAAAGCAGGGAGTGGTGGGAGCACTTCAGTGGGACATGAGAGACTTTTCTTCTCCACAGGGGTATTCTCTGTAAAATTCCCATAAAATGTGTGGAAGAGTTGACTTCATTTATAGGACCAGAAACAGTGTGGCAGCCATCATAAATAACATTCATCTCCAAACTATGTTCATCAAATAATAAAAACCAAGCAGAAATGTTTCTCTTAAATAATTTGGAATATTGAGATAAGAATAGGTGGGGGGCAGAAGTATATTTTGCTTAATCACTCACTTATTGCTAATTGCTTAGGGGGAATTGATTTCCTAAAATTAGTATGTGCAGGAGAAGGGATTTTTTAAATTGGTGTAATATTTGCTACATGCAAAGAGCCATATGAAATATATATATAAATTCAGAAGCATAATTATAAAAGAAATACTTTTCAGCCTGCTGCCTAACAATAAAAAGGATGTGATTCTTGACTCAATGGAGCTTTCTGTCTGCAGGAGATGATGCATCTCTTTATTACTTTAAAAATAAATTAATAAGTACAAGAGCAATTCACTAAGTATTATGGGTATAAAGTGTAGGGAATAATTATTTTTTCAGGGGTCTAGGTGATTTTAAAACTAGGTCTTAAATGCTATCTAGTGCTTTATTGGAGAAGGTATTCTTGACAAAGGAACTTATATGGTCAAAGGCACAGAAGTAGTGCAGGTGTTTTAGGGAGTAGTGGTACTCCTGATGGTCTGAACAAAGAACGAGTGTGTCAGAAGAAAATGAGATGGAGAGAATTTATAGTTGAAGATGAAACAAGTTGAAGATGAATATTTAAACAGCATCCGCAGTATTATTGAAACACCTGAGTGTGTCCCATTCAGATCCTTTCTTCCTACCTCCTCCTTAGAAATAACCTGTGTCCTGAATTTTTTGTTTATGATTTTCTTGCATCTTTGAAATATAATTTTGGACTTTTTTCCTCAATAATTTTCTCAAATTGGTGGTATATGTGCACCATGGAGTACTACTCAGCCATAAAAACAGGTGAATTAATACCTTTTGCAACAATCTGGATGGAACTGGAGTCCATTCTTCTAAGCGAAGTATCACAAGAATGGAAAAGAAATACCACATGTACTCACTATTAAGTTGGAACTAACCAATGAGCACACAAGTGCACAGAGGGAAGTAAAACTCAGTGGAAAGCAACCAAGGGCGAAAGGGGAGGAGGGGGGAATAAACCAGCCTAATGGGTACTAGGAACACTATTTGGGTGACAGGCACACATATGGCCAGGACTCAAGCATTACAAAAATGATCCATGTAACCTAAAACATTTGTACCCACTTAATATTTTGAAATAATAAACACTAAAATATAATTTTACCACATACGTGCATACTTCAAAACATATTATTAATTTTTGAGCTTTTAAGAAATACTATTGTAAGTAGTCTTCTGACACTTGATTTTATTTGGATTCAACATGCTATGTTTAAAAACCAGCTATATCATTTATAGCTGCAATGCATACATTTTCGCTGCTATATCACATTCCACTGTGTGGAGTCATGTGAAACAATACTCAGCAACAAAACTTTTAAGAGCACAGATTCAGTTTCTTCATCTCATCCGAATTCTTGCATTGACTCATATATTGCCATTTTTTTCTTCTAGACTCTTCCACTCTAAACCAACTTTTCAATAGGCACCAGAATTCTCTTCCTGAATACATATCTATTCTATGTATGAATTCTATTAACATTTCCTCACTTTAAAGTTATATTTGGGACAGTTTCTTTCTGCCCCAAATGTGAGATCCAAGCTGTTGAGCCTGCCTTTCTGGCCCGTCATAGTCCCATTCCAACTTCCAGTTTCTTCTTCAAGTGTAAATTCCCTCCATCCCATCTTCCTCTGACATATACTTTCTTTGCTCAGACCATCAGAAGTACCACTACTCCCTAAAACACCTGCACTTCTTCTGTGCCCTTTCCCATGTAATTTCCTTTGCCAAGAATGCCCTCTATTTTCTTTGTTGGAACAATGGTCCAGATATCATAAAAGACCTAGTTTTAAAATCACCTAGACACCTAAGAAAGAAATTAATTATCCCTATACTTTGTACCCATAACATTTAACGACCTGCTTTTGTACTTATCAATTTCTGTCTTTTTTATAGTAGTAAAGAGATACATCATCTCTTGCTGACAGAAAGCTCCACTGAGTCAAGGACCACATTCTTTATATTGTTGTATCCTCCTACCACCCCATTATCACCCCACACATGGCCCCCATCTCAGTCGCAAGTGTAGAACTGGTACAGAGGATAGGCATAGTGATAGTTGCCAAAGTGACTGGGGCCAAGAGACCTGAAAATCCCCCTTGAGGTCTGTGTTTAGAAATCACTACGATCTTTTCTGACGACTGCATTGCAAATTGGATTTACCTTTTCAATTTTGCATGATTCTTGTGTTATTGGGATTATGATGAATAATAAGATAATAACAGCAATTAGCCTCTGGATGACTAATGGTCCCTTAAATTGATTTTGAACAATCAATTTGCACATCTTCCCATGGCCAAATTAGAATAGGGAGGGGCAGAGAGTGTTTCTTGAACTTTCCCAAGAATGGAAATGGTACAGTTATGTCCAATGAACACAATGTGTGGTGTAGAAACTCCCTAGGGCTTGGGAATGGGGGCTGGGGCGATTTAACAATTCAAGCCCTCTTTCTTGACAAACAGAAACATGAAGGGTCAAAAGAGTTTCTTCCAAAAGTTAGTTCCTAAGTTGGTTATTTAAAACTTAGAGGTTTTTTTAACATGGAACTAGCATTGTACATTGTATTTTCAGTTTCTCCCAATCTACCAAAGCTGTTGTACCTGTAGTGGGCCTGAAGTATAATATTTGGTCTTGTCCCCAGGTTATTAGAGTCATTGAGCAGAAATGCCTTCAAGGTCCAACTTGGGCCTCCACACATACTGTCTCCCCACTACAGTGGCATCTGGGACTCCACCTGCACTAGTCTATCACCGTGGAGGGGAGTCTCATCCAACCCCAAGTTACTGGGGATGGAGCTGTGATTTTTTTCTAGAGTGCCAGTAGGATGGGGAGGAGGAGGAAAAATATAGAAGCAAGAGAAGTGAAGAGGCTGCCATTTGGGTTCAGAGAGCTGTAGTGGAGGCACTAGCTCCCTGAAAATAAAACCTCTAAGTTCATCTTTTGGGTTCCTACTTTCTGGTTAGTCTTTCACTTTATTTTGCAGACTTTGGGTATTTCTGCACATGCTTTCACAGATTCTGCCATTTCCTGCTGCTTCTGACTGGATTTATTTATTTTTTTTCTAGTCCTGGACCAGTTTAGAGGTATACAGCCTTTTATAAAAAAGCAGGAGAAACATGGTACTATAAATATATTTAATTCATTGCACTAAACATGAAAGTAAGTTCTGAAGAAATATTAACAAATAGGCATAGCATTGAGGACCAGATTAGCGAGGGAGATGGGCACAAAGATCAAACTCCATAACAAATCCTATGAGTAAAGTTAGGTAAGAGCCTCAAGAAATAATTTTTCTCAGATGGCATTTGAAGGAGACTCCATAGAGGAGAAGGCATTTGATCTTGGTTATAAGAAATGTCAGGCCCAGATGTTCATTGAGACTTCCTGATCCTTGAGATCTTTAGAAGATTGGTTCAGGTCCCAAATTTTGTGGCCTATGGAAGTCCAAAACTCTCCTGAGTTTTCTGCAAGTTTCTGAGTGGGTTTATACTTTTGTAGATTGAACTCACGGCGTCCTCATTCATGAGTCGTCTCAGCATCACAGCACGACGCCCCATGCCTGGAGACTGCTCTGAGCTGGACGTTCATCTTTGCAGATTTTCATTCACACACACATATTTATACACACACACACCCTTCACTTACACAGACCCATTTTAACATACAGACTATGTTAGTAAAAAATTGGGGGTGCTAAAAATTCAAACCACCCAGAACAGAGTATTAAATATTCTTGTTTATTAAAGTCTCTTGGTTTCTTGACTGAGGATTTTTCGTGACTGCTTCATCCTATGGGGTATCCAGGCCTCACATCATCTTGGTGCTCTTCTTACTTCTTCCCTTTCCCGTATCTTTTCCAGACCCCATCCCTGTCAGATGCCTTCAGGACCTTCCAAATCACACTTATTCCATTTTGCAAAATAATTTTGCTCTTCCTGGCCCCTGTTCCTGACTCAGCTTCATGCCCACCTTTGGCTATCCAAATTCATTAAAGGATATCTGTCCTGCTTAGAATACATCTATGATTTATAGAGTAATTATTATTTCATTGGTTATACCAGAGTAAAGATGTCCAAGTAAAAGTAATGTGACTAGAAAATGTTTAAAAATATTAATTTTTTACCGACCCAGTAACTCATCAAATTTCTTCCCTTGGACCTTGAACCCAGCATATACTCCTGGACATAAGCTCACTCCTGCTTTGGATGACACTATATTTACAGAAGACGAAGACATATAGTGATTTTGACTTAAGGAAAATAAATATAAAATTTACACATGGATAATTAGTACTCCCCCCCCCCCCGACAAACACAACCAACCAAAACTAGATAAAAGCCTATAGATTAGGGCATGGCAAGAAAAGTGGAGCACTGACATGTGTCATCGAAACGAGATTGCCCCATTTTGCCTGAGATGCAGCACCTGTCACCAGTGCAGGGAGGTGTGTAGACTAAAGATCATCCCACCTCTATTCCAGTGGTAAGTAGCACATCTCACCTGTGGTGAGGAGCTCTAGAGGAGTACTTGTAATTGCTATCAATAAATCTATGATCAAATGACAAGGGAAACTGCCACTTGTGTCCTGGTATTTTAACAGCTCTCCCCCCCACCCCACCCCCCACAAATATACCAATAACTACACTGTATGGACAATTATCTTTCAACAGCAATGTGAGTACAAACTTCAGGAACAGAGATTGAGGCTCTCAACACCTAGGGATGGGGGCTGGTGATGTGGAAGGAAGAGCCCCTAGCACCACCTCCTGACCTCAAGCTGTCTTTCCCCAAAACACGCACAATTAAGGCTGAATATAGATGAGCCAACCCAAGATATCCCACTGAGTTAAGAGATACTGGAAGAACATCTACCCCATTGTGTGTATGGAGAGATCTGACAGATCTGACAGATACTGGCATTTCCTAGGCATGTCATCCAGAGGTTGACTTGTGAGCCAGATATCTAGAGCTGAAGGAGGAAAACACAGTCTCCTGATTGGGTTAAAGAAATGGCATATGTGTGAGCTGCTGATAATAACTCCAGGACCGACTGTAGGGGCTACCAGCAGCAGCGGTAAAAAAAGAAAACAGCTGAAATGTCACAGGAGGAGTGACTCTCCCTTCTCACGTCACCTTCTCTTTAACTTCCAGCATTCTCAGCAACACCATCACTTATGCATTTGTGTCACCAGATGTCACCTTTAAGATAATGATTTTTAAATTTTATTTTTTATTGATACATAATAGATGTACACATTTTAGGGATACTTGTGATAATTTAATATAATTGTATTACTCGTGAAGAGCAAATCAGTGTAATTGGGATATGCATCACCTTAAATTTTCACGGGCACTTGAATGTCTACAGTGTGCCTGGATGTGCCGCGTACTTTTGAGTACATTTAATCTTCACATTGCCCATAGGACACTGATATTTTATTCCCATTTTTCAGATTACAAAAAAAAAAAAGCAGATCAAAGACATGAATTGGTTTGCTTAAGGTCACACAATTAATAAATGTCAAAGTCAGAATTTAAACCTGGTCTTTTGATCTCAAGTTCATGATTCTTCCCACAGCAGTAATACATTCCTAAAATATTAGAGCTCAAATGGATGTTAAAAATTATTTTGACCAGGGATGACAGATATATTCTCAATGATGTGCCAACTCTAATCATTCCAGGCTGCCGGAGTGTGTGCTGAGAAGAACATGGGGACCCATCGGCGGCTCAGCGAGAGAAAGTACCATGATTGATTCTTGGTGTCTGCCTCAGGCTCCTATGCCAGGTGCTTTCCAACCTCAGCTTAGTTCTCTCTTCCCATTTTTACAGATGGGAAAATTGACGCTGGGAGATTTAAAGTGAACTGCCCAAGAGCGCACAGCATGGCATTGGCAGAGCCACGGTTAAGTCTCCGCTTCTCCTGATTTCATACCTCCTGCTCTTGGCGTCTCCCTGGTCCTTCCCTCGGAGCTCTCATGGGAAACCTGCCAAATCACTCATTTTCTATGAATCACTTTCTGACCTTGTTTTTCTCTCTCATATAAGATATGAACATCAGCTGAGTAAAGAGCTTTGAAGAAGAGTCCATTGTGAAACATTAGCTTGCTATTGTCAATAGGTTCCACGGTCAAAGTTTTTGTGAGGAGTTCCTGAGAGGAACATGTCACAAGGGATTGATGGGCACCAAGTGCTGCTGTTAGGACTGGATGAACAAATACAGAGAGGTCAAGAAATGACCAGACTCAGCTCAGCATTCAGGAACCAGCTGAGGCTAAATTTTCCTTAATGATTTTGATCTGACCAGCTCAAAGCACTATGGAATGGTTCATTGGTGCAAGGAAAATGAGTGAGGAACTGTTTAAATGTAGGAGAAACGGGCCGAAGAACACAGTTATTCCCTGAAATGGCATCCATGTAAGGGTAGAGAGAAAGTACATATATGTAAAATGAAGTGGAAATTTGAAGAATCTCTCCGGATTATTCAGACTAAAATTCATTCTATAGTAGTCCCTAACTCATGAATTGTTATAAAATTAAATGAGTCAATGCCCATAAATTATTTAGCCAGTTTTTAGAAAACAATAATTGCTTAAAGATCAATAAATAATATTTGAAAAATGGAAGAGGGTTATAGGGGTGTGTGGGGAGTGCTAATGCATGTGTCTATGTATGTGCATTTGCCGTCTTTGAATCATCTGCTTGATTAATTCAATTGTTGGTGTATTATAGACACCCTCTTTCCAATTCTTTTCATATCTCTAAATGGAGAACAACCACACTGTAAACTCAGGTATTTTTTTTTCATTAAACACAGTCGTCTTGTTTATTATTATTTTTTATTCCAAAATATTAAGGGGGTACAAATGTTTTAGGTTACATAGATCACTTTTGCAATGCTTGGGTCCCAGCTGAAGATGTGCCCATCAGCCAAATAGTGTTCATAGGTAGGTAGGTTTTTGCCCCTCCCCTTTTCACCCCTCCCCTTGGTTGATTTCCACTGAGTTTTTTTCCCTCTATGCATATGTGTGCTTATCAGTTAGTTCCAATTTAATAGTGAGTACATGTGGTGTTTGATTTTCCATTCTTGAGATACTTCACTTAGGAGAATGGTCTCCAGTTCCATCCAGATTGTTGCAAAAGGCATTAATTAATCCTTTTTTATGGCTGAGTAGTACTCCATGGTATACATATACCATATTTTATTATATTAATCCACTCATGAATGATGGGCACTTGGGTTGATTCCACATCTTTGCAATTGTGAATTGTGCTGCAATAAACATTCAAGTGCATGTACCTTTTGGGTGAAAAGTCTTTTTTTCCTTTGAGTAAATACCCAGTAGTGGGATTGCTGGATCAAATGGTAGGTCTACGTTTAGGGAATCTCCATAATGTTTTCCATAGATGTTCTACTAATTTGCAGTCCTACCAACAGTGTGTAACTGTTCCTTTCCCTCTGCATCCATGACAGCATCTATTGTTTTTGGACTTTTTGATAAATGCACAGGCACCTTATTAAATCTTCTGGTGTTCATGAGATGTGACTAATGAGCATTATTATTTGAGTTGCTGTTCATGAAACTGAGTCACAAAGAGGTTAAGTGATTATTCCCAAGTCACGCAGCTATTGAATGTTTGGGCAATGATGAGGAATGGAGTCTATTCACCTCTAATTCAGAGTGTTACGTACTCTCTCCTCTTTATATTAGAATCAAAAATGCCTCTACCGTCCCATCTCTTTTTTCCTTCTTCTGTATGCTTTATACCTTCTCCTTTTCATTTCCTATTTCTTATTCTAATTCAATTCAACAATTATTTATGAAATTTCTGGTGATAATTTGACCACTAGACCATGAATAAAACTTGGTCCATATTAATGGCAAATGCTGATGGTCACCTAGCCCTACTTTACTTCTTCACAGATTTTGTTCAAATCATTATGTTCCCTTGCTTAACATGGGGGAGGAAAACTCTATCCCAGACTCGAGGAATAAATCCAGAATACCGAGGGTACTCATTTCCACGCCAGGGATTTGCATATGATCCTGACCTGGACAACGAGAGGAGGTCTATTCAGGTCTTCTGGGAAAGATTTTCTTCCCCAAAAAGATTCCAAAAGAGATGTTCAATTTCTTGTACTAGAAGTTGGAATATCTGGATGGGAACCTAACATTGCACCTGCTTTGTTCCTAGAGGGAAGCCAGATTTCTGGCATTGCAGGGATGGAAACTTTGGGTTTCCTGGCATGTGAAGCAATTCCCCATTTGAGTTAGGGTTTTCTCTAACCAGCTGCTGAAGGCATGTTAACTGATAAAGTGCCCTAAAGAAACTCTGCAGTTCTTGTTATTGCTATAGTGTATGGTTACTAACAAACACTGTGGGGTAAGATTTAAAATAGAATATTGTTTCTGGCCCTTGATGGTTGTGCAATGCTGGGCAAATAGTTAATATTTCTGTGCTTGGGGTGCCTCCATTATTTCCTCTGGTTTATTACTTTAACAGCACATATCATCCCCTGACAGACTATGCATTTTACCGTGTATATACATATACATAATAGGCATACAAATATATACTAGATACGTAACATGTGTGTATGTCTGTTATTTTTCCTTTTTCCTTTCTTTAATATAAGCTCCATGAAGGCAGGGATTTTTATCTGTGTTGTTTGCTTCTGAATCACAGAGCTCGCCTCACTGTAGAAGGTTAATAAATAGTTGCTTAATAAATTCATTGATGAATAAGTGAATTAAAAAACAGTGACATATATGTTATAGGATTATTGTGATGATAAATTTGGGTAACATATGTAAATATTTTAAAACTGCCTGGCATATGATTATTAAAACAAATAAAGACAACCAACTTTGCTAAGTATTGGCATGATATGTATAATGGGTTCTACTATAAATATTTATTGAAAGTCATCTGTCATGTCATCTACCCTCTAGAGATAATAAATGTCTGTTGTTTTAAGCCTTTGAGTTTTTGGGTAATTTTTTATGTGGCAATAGATAGCTAATATACTCCCCATACCTCCGACACTTCTCACCTTTTTCTCTATTCTCTGAGCTCTATTTCATCATTCCCAGTTTTTATGTACCCAAATATCTATTTTCATTCATCAAACATTTATATGTGCCACCTACTTGCAGGCATGGTGTTAGACATTGACAGAACTGTCAGGACCTGCAAGATTCAAGCGATGTCAAATTCCACCTGCTTTGGGATGCATCTCTGGAGTTTTCTGAGGTACACCTACTGGCCTCTTAAATTTCCACAACTTGGAACTCTACAGCTTGACATTAAATTTTAAGGTTTCCTTGACTGTACTCTGGTTGTTTCAACAATCAGAAGCAGTGGAGAAAGCTTCTAATACTTATGTGTCCCTCCAAACAGGGTGGAATTTTCAAAACTGCATAGAGTTGGGTGAGTAATATCCCCACATAAATCTATTTGGTTATCTCTGAAATCATGTAACTCTTGCTACAAATAAATCCATATGCTAATACTCACATATTCTTGAGTGCTTATTTTATGTCACACTTTTCACATGTATTATCTCATTAAAACTTTTCAGTGACCCATTTTGTAAGACACTGTGATTGTATCCCTTTTATAGCAGGGGGAAGAGACACTTAAATAACCTAACCAGAGTAGGAATAGATGAAAATAGAAATTGCACCTGAGCAGTCATATGCCAACATTTTGTACCCTAAGCTTTACTCTATTTTGTCATATACATCCACAATACTTGTAACACAAATCCTTAGACAGTGAAAGAGGAGCAGCCTAGCAATGTGGAAATAGAGAGTTTGATTTTGGTTTCTTCCTCTATTATCTGAGTGAATTTGGCTAAACCACTTAATTCATATGGTCTCAGTTGTCTCATTTTTTTAAAAATTCTTTAATTTTTATGGGTACATATTAGTTGTATGTACTTACAGGGTACATGTGATGTTTGATACAATGTATCATTATACATTATACATCCTGTATCAAATCAAGGTAATTGGGGTATCCATCACCTTAAGCATTTATCATTTCTTTGTGTTAGGAACATTCCAATTCCACTTTTTTAAAATGGGGAAATGTCTACCTTTTTTACTATGCAGGATTGTTTATGAGTCTCCACATGGAATAATACATGTGAATGAACTTTGCAAACTATAAGTCATGACATGAGAGTGAAGTATTTATTCATGCAATCAGAAATCTGTTTTGTTCACTTTCTATGTGCTAGACACTATTGTAAACACTGGGGAAACAGTGCTTGGACATTCCCTGCCCTAGTTGAGATTATAATCTGTTGGAGAAGAGATAGACAAAAAAATAAAATAAATAGCATACTGTTAAAAATGGTTCTCACTATAACAATAACAACACAACAAAAGTAGGGGAGGGATATAGAAATGTGGTGGACAGATTGCACGATTTTAAGTACGGTGATGAGGGAATGGTCTGAATGAGGAGAAACATTTGCTTATAGAGCTGAAGAAGGTGATGAAGCAAGTGTTTCCGATATACACGGTAATTATCTTCCACATTTACTAAATAAATAAAACAAAAGAGCACATTCAAAAGTCCCAAAGTGAGAATATATGTAGTGTGTTTTAGAATAGCAGGGAAGGCAGTATGGCTGAATTAAAGTGAACTGGGGGAGAGTGTTGGAAGTAATACCAGAGCTGGGGAAAAAGACAGAGTAAGACCCTGTAAGAACTTTGGCTTTCACTGTGAGTGAGGTGGGCATTCATTGGAGGAGTGATTCATATTTTGAAAGGAATTCTCTGGATACTGTGTCAAAATGATGATGACATCCTGGTGGTGGAAGTTGTGGATAGGTGAGCAGTGGTCCAGTTCTGGGCATACCTGAAACATAAAGTAAACGAGATTTGTTGACTGATGAAATGTGGAATATGCAAAAGAAGGTATGTAAGGATACATGGATAACACAGGCATTTGGCCTGAGCAACTGAAAGGATGAAGTTTCTATTTACAAATATGAGTAAGAACAGGGGAGCAAGTCTGGTGGGGGCAAAGTGGGATATTGATTATAGTGGATGTGCCTGTTAGACACCCAGAGGAGATACTCAGTAGAGTTGGATATAGGGACCTGGAGCTCCAGAGAGACACCTTGACCCAAGATGTAAATTTAGAAGTCATTAGTGTAAAATGGCATCTGAAACCACGTACCAGATGAGATCACTAAGGGAGTATATACAGAAAAGAAGCAGCCCTGGGACAGACACTGTTTAGAAATGAGAAGATAAAGGGGCCCCAGAAAAAGACATTGCAAGTGTCCAGTGAGGTAGAAAGAAAAATAAAGGGTATCTTAAGTCAAGTGAACCAAATTGTAGTTTCAACAGTGAGGAAGTATGGTTGACCCTAAAACAATGTGGAGGTTAAGAGCACTGATCCCCCTACCCCCACAGATGAAGATTTGCATATAACTATTGACTCCCCAAAAACTGAACTACTAATAGCCTACTATTGACTGGAAGCCTTACCAATGACATAATATAAGTGTAACACATATATTGTATGTTATATGTATTATATACTGTATTCTTAAATAAACTAAGCTAGAGAAAAGACAATGTTTTTAAGAACATTACTTGGAAAAGAAAATACATTTACTATTTATTACATGGAAGTGGATCATCATGAAGGTCTTCATCCTCATTGTCTTCATGTTGAGTAGTCTGAGGAGGAGGAAGAGGAGGATGAGGAGGGGTTGATCTTGCTGTCTCAGGGATGGCAGAGGCAGAAGAGGTGGAGAGGGTTGAAGGGGAGACAGGTACACTCAGTGCAATTTTTACTAGAAAAAATTCATGTGTAAGTTCAAACCTGTGTTGTTCATGAGTCAACTGTAATAACAAAGTAAATGTTTCTCTTGAGTCAATTAAGATGAGGATTACAAATTAAATATTAGATTTAGTAACAGGGAGTTTCAGGAGACCTTGAAAAGATAGGTGGTGTTATCATTATTATTGAACTTAATGAGTAGAAAGAATGCTGGATTTGGAGTCAAGACACTTAGGTTCGAGTAAAATAAAGTACTGAATAAAGGAAGGAGACACAAGCATGAGGGCTTTCGTCACAGGGGGACCATGATGATCAAATGATATAATGAAGCTGAACATACTCTGTGGAACAGGAAGGGATATGCAAATGTCAAGGTCAAAACATCACAGTCATGGGGGCACATGTGATTGAGTGTTTGTAACTGCTTTTGTGCTCTCAGAGACTGCTCAGTCACACACTAGCCCCAACCCCCACTACACACACACACCACAAACACACAGTGTACATAGGTTCTTTCAATAATACTAGAAAGTTAGTACATATCATGAAGCTCTAGCAGGTTTAGGAGTTAAGCCAGCCTGTTGCAGTTCTGGTGCCGCTGACATTACCAGACGGCATTAATTTAATTCCACTCAGTTATGCTTTTAAATTTGATTTGAGGAATGTGTCATAAAATGCTACTGAGAAGTGCAGTGCTGCATTCCTAAGCAGGCTGAGAGCCTGCGTGTGTTCTGGGAATCCCTGAGAGAAACAGATCGAGATCAGGTTGTGCCCGTAGACTTTAGGGAGTTTATTCTTTGCTGGGATCTGGTGACAGAGGTTTGCTCACTGTTGAGAGGAGATCAGGAGCAAAGCATACATCTCTAAGAAATATGGAAGGGATTACAAAGAATACATGAAGGCGTATGAAAAATTATAATTTTAGCCAAAAACAGGAATAGTTTAAAAGACTTTGCATCTATATGAAACTGATTTTGTTTACGTCCTTTAGCTCACTTGTTATACTGAGTTACCCATATTACTTTCCCATGTCTCTCTTCTAGTCTCAGTTTCTCTATGCTTAAACTGGTAATGATTGACTAGATCAGTTGCCTCCAAAGAGAGATGAAGTTTCCTCAAAGTGCATAGCAGTGATCCTCTGGGATGTGGAAAGAAAATTCTGCGACTTTCATTTTCATTTATTTTTAGTGCATCTTTTAAAATGTATATTCCTTTTGTATGTTTTTGTAATGCACAAAATATAAATAGCAAGTGAATAAATAAATAAGTCCATGTTGGATATGTATTCTCCCTCTCTCTGTATCTGTCTCTTATCGGCTGATTGACGAATTGATTCATTTATGTATTCTGATAGAGACATGTAATTAAAATAATCTAGAGAAGACTTGCCTGATTGATCTCTCAGAGCTTTCATAGCTCTATTTTTTTTTTAATTATTTTATGGTCCTGCAACTGGTTATTCTAATCATTGTGATTATCTTTAAAAAAAGTGAAATGGCAGTCTGACTGTTGAGTTGACTCCTCAGCTTTTGGCTTTTTATGATTAAAAAATAATAGAGGTTGTACTAATTTGCAGTCCACCAGCAGTTTGTGAGTATATTATTTCCATGTGTGCACATAAATATTGATCAGTTAGTACCAATTTGATGGTGAGTACCAGTGGTGCTTGTTTTTCCATTCTTGTGACACTTCGCTTCGAAGAATGGGCTCTAACTCCATCCAGGATTATACCAGATGTGTTAATTCACCATTGGTTTTTATTGCTGAGTAATACCCCATGGTATACATATACCACATTTATTAATCCACTCATGTACTGATGGGCACCTGGGTTGTTTCCACATCTTTGCAATTGTGAATCGTGCTGCTATAAACATTTGAGTGCAGATGTCTTTATTATAAAATGTCTTTTTTTTCTTTGGGTAAATTATGTGAACACATGGAAATAATATTCTTCAGGGGTCAGGAAGTGGGAGGGGGGTGGAGGGGATGGAAAAACTCACACCTAATGGCTGTGGGGCACACTGTTTGGGGGATGTTCACAATTATAGCTCTGACTTGGTGCATAGGCAATATATGTAACCAATGTGTTTGTACCCCCATAATATTCTGAAATAAATAATAAATAATGATAATAATAATAATAATAACCTTTTATGCCAGGAACTTAATAGAGGCAGTAAGAGCTGTGTCAGTTTCCATATTTCAAAAATATCTAAGTGATATCTTACATGAAATTCCTAAGTGGTTGCAAAGAATTTTGGTATGGTTCCAAATGCGTTAGCCATGGTCCCAGCTCTGCCACTGGTTTGCTGTGGGATGTTGGACCAGCCACACCAACCCTCAGGCCTCACAGTCTGGTCTGCTGATGTGGAAGTTTTGAATTCTTCTAATGCAGAGCTCAGCTCCATGTTGGCTTCCTCAGCTAGATCTTCCCTGACTCCACCCTCAAAGGGACTGCTTCTTCCCTGGCCTGCAGTAACTCTTTATCATAAGTACTACTTTATTTTCTTCATAGAACAATAACTATATGAAATTGTTTGGTTATTATTTTGTCAATGTATTTATTGTGTGTCTTCTCTAACTAGAATATGAGCTCCACGGAAACTGCAAGAAACACAGGCAGATGTACCAGGAAGCAAATGAAGTTTAAGCCTCAGGCCCCCAGGGTGTTATGTTAACAATCACGTGGTTATGAGTTTTAGTTTAGTTTTGTTTTCCTAGAATTTTCAAAATGACAATATTCCATCATATAATTGGTCCAGACTACTGTCTCTTTTTACTGTGAATCTCCTTCCATTATACTTTGCTTTGAGCCCAGTGGTGTGGGCATGTTGGGATCCAGCTAAAGGGAATTTTAATTGGGTGTATAATTTGTGAGGTTTAAGGGAGTACGTTTTTGTGTAGTTTGTTATCATTTCTGTGTCTAGTCATTGTTAGCAAGATTCCACAGATTATTAAAGGGCAGAGCTAAGATTCAAAGGGACAGCTGTCTGCCTCTAATACTAATGATCTTAGTATTAACACTTGATTGCCTTTTTGTAAGTTTAGTGATAAATCAACAGGCATCCGTTTCCAAAACTTAAAAGTGTGGTTATGTCTTCAGTTACTTGTCAATATTTAACACTCATTTCCCACCTGCCTTCCTGGCTATAAGACAGGTTTCTAGACTCATCACCCATTTCTGCCCTGCTTGTTCCCTGCACACTATCTGAACTGTCCTTCTGGACTCTGTGCCTTTGAGACGATGTCATTGTTCATCTCTTTCATTGGTCAAAATCGTCTTAGCCAGTCCAACTTTTGTGTGTTCTAATTCAGTGCCTGCTGATTTGCCATGAAGTACAGACATCAACAAAGTGAGCATTAAAGTCATAATACAAGAATACACAACTGACGTTGATTACAAACTGGTGATGAGTGGTGGTGCTATTATCAGTGCAAACACTATGTAAGACGTACCACTGCACAAAAATCTTGGAATTCCCTGAATCTTAACACTCAAAGATCAAGGAAATGTGATACAAAGTTTTCCAAAATGATAGCAATGCTAACTATTTATTTACTAATTTTCAATCAAAAATTGTGAAGCTGAATAGAACTTTTTCAAATTGTCAATTAAAAATATCTAGCTGAAGGAAAAAATATGAATTAACTTTCTAATCTCTCTATAGCAAAGGATATAAAAACATCATCATATGAAGATAACAAAATAATGCAGGTAAAATGTAGACAATATTATAGAGGTGTGGTGTGCAGGTTTTAAAGAAAAATTACGTTGTTTTTCTGAATTTTGTGAAATGTTTTTCAGCATTTCAGCGTTGTCATCAAGTAAGCGCTGTAATTTGTTATGATGGCTTTTCCAATTTAAAATAAAAATCATTTTTATGTCTAATTTTTTTGTCATTTTTGTACTCTTTCTGTAAGGGGGCTCCTCAAATTGTATAAGCTACAGTCTCCACCAAACATAGGTTCAACCTGGCAGGAAACTTATGTTTTTCCCTAAAACTTGTATTACCATTTTTTTAAGAATAAGGAGAGAGTCCACAAATGCTCAAGACGTTCTCTAAGAATCCCTTTTCAACTTGATTTGCTGTTTCTCTTGAGAACCATGTGATAGAAACTTTGACCCTAATTTCTTAGATGCCACTAAGAATTACTCCAAGAAGACATTCTCCTGGTGAGGATTATAGAATCCTCTTTTAACAAGCACCCCAGTGCATTCGTAGACCATACTCTAAGACCCTCTGAAGTAGGCCCTGCAGCCTCTGCAGAGAACCCGTGTATACACAGACATCTCTTGCTTGTCTGTACATATTGGCTGAGGCACAGTGTGGGCTTCCATGTGGGTAGCACCTCCTTAAGGTCCTGGCTCCCAACAGTGAAGCAGATCACAGAAAGTGTCCCCATAGTTGTGTGCTATTCCCCACCACTACTGCTGCCCACCCCCAGAGTCTCACTTGCCTCTTCTGCCACAATAAAACATAGACTACAGATTTCTTGTCCTGGACTGATGGTCTTGATATACTGTGGATATATATTCTGCTTCAATATTTGGCACTTCACTTGGGAGCTCCATAAGGGCAGATTATGCCACTCATTTGTGGCAACAACAACAAAAAGAAAAGCAAACGAAAACACTTTTTTTTCTTTTCTCTTCATTCCTTGCAGAATAAGGTTCATGCTCCTAGAATGAAAATCAAGGGTCTTTCTTACCTGGCTCCGATCCCTGTTCTACTGGACTCTAATTTATGATGGGGTAATGCTGAGGATGGTATAGCTGTTGTGCCACCACCATAATAGTGTTTGGGATTGCCGGACCTGAGAAACGTCTTCACATGCACGTTAAGAACAAGAGTCTGGTTTGATCATTCTCTGACTTCCATATCATGGAGATTATGTGTATTTTTTTCCTTCCTCAGTCTATGTGGGTACCTAAATTTGTGTCATAGTTTCCTTAAGGGGAAGGGCTAAGTCCCATTGATCTTTGTGTTAACCACAGGGATTAGAAAAGAACACTGCGCACAGGAGATAGTTCCTGAGGGCCTATTGAACTAAGTCCGTGGTTATATAGGCACAGTCCAGACTTAATCTATCCAGATGTGGCAAAATAATTTCTATGCCTAATACAGTGCCTGACATATGGTAGAAGAAAATGGAAAGGAGTGAATGTGTGTTAATAATTCATTAAAGAAGGTTATCACCATTTTCATCTGTTCTAGTATCTCCCAATAAACACAACAATATAATAATAATAAATCTATGGAATATGTTCTTTTAGGCAGGAACAGTGCTAAGTACTTTTAAGGTTGCTATCTTAAAAAGGTAGATTATCTTGTTTTTTCTATTTTACAGTTGAAACCAATACTTAAAGAGAATAAATATATCACTCATAGTCATACAGTGAATAATGAGCAGAGCCAGGATTTGAACCCCGTCTTGACTGATTTTAGAATGAATATTCTGTACGACTATATCATATCTTGCTTTTCATCTAATTAGGAAAGTCAGAGCAATTTGTTTATTATCTGATTTGGATCTATACATTTCTTTCTCCTCTCAAAAAAATCTCACTTTATGTGGACCAGATATTGTCACCATCATACTCTCTGAGAACTAGTTAAGACTTCTTTGCAGTTAATTTTTATTTTCTCTTTCTTTCTATCCACCTCTGTCCTTCTGACACCAGCAGAGTTAGATCTCCCTTGCCTTTTCCAATCTCAACTAGCACACGCTAGCATACCAGTCTCTCAGCTCTGCAGGCCGACAAACTAACCTTGGCATAATGAATGACCTACAGCTTCAGAATGCCTCTGGAATGCCAAATGACCACAGCCCCATGCCTCTGGAATGTGGAATGGCCCCAGCCTTAGCCAGGTGACCCACAGCTGCATGCCAACGGAATGAAAAACAGATTCCAGCTCCTAGAATACCAAGAGCCTGCTCACTAAAAAGACAAGGTAAAAGCAAGGGATAAGCCTTCTTGCTAAAGAAGAAGTGGTAGTGATTGACTTTGCCACTATGAGATAACCATCTGGTGATGCTAATAACACCTCAGTCTGACTCAGGGCAACTTCTTTGAGCTGCCCAATAAAAAATATTGACCCTCCCAAAATCAAAGAAAAAGATCTCTTCCTGTGTATAGAAATGTGCTCCCCTCATTTCATGCCTCCTATTCTTTGCCAAAAAAAAAAAAAAAAAGAAACAGAAAACGTGTTTCCAAAATTTATTTTCCCAGTACATTAATTTGGACTCACAAAGCTTTATAATCCCTTTAGAAGGAATCAGCAGCTACAAAGTCCTATTCGGTTGGAAAGTGCAATTCCCTGGTGAGGGACACTGAGCCCATCCTGGAATTTGACCATAAAGGAAAAAGGGAGTGAGGGTATTTGCATCAATTATACTCAGTAACTAGGATTTTCATAAATCTCACCCCTCCTTTATTTAATCTCTTTTTTTTTTACAGTGTCATTCCTCTGTGAATATTTCTTTTTTCCTCTCTCTTTTTCATTGCATTTCAACGCATTGGTTTTAAAAGGAGGATTTGCAAACTGAGTATTGAAACTCCAGGGCACTACATCTCCAAAATCTATAAGACGATAAGAAGATAAGAGGCCAAACCCACTGAAAGCGTCTCTCCTGGTGTCTGTGGAACTTGCAAGCTCGTCTGTAATACCCCTAAGCCAGAGCAATCTGCCCACCTCCCCCCAGCCCTGCCTGCCTAACACAGGCAGATAAACTTAGCATTAAAATTCCCCACACTTTGGCAAATGAGTACCCAGGAGGCTGCTGACTCAATCAGGGCTTGTTTTACTTACAGAGTAGTACTGAGAACGGCCATAAACTGCAGCCTGACGGATCTGTTATGCTCATTTCAATATGCCTTCCCTGTATGTGGGCTTGCTGATGAACTTTCATATTCCGCCAACAAAATATAACAAACATATTAACGATGTGTGGTAAATCGTCATTGGATATACCGGGTCCCGATGACAGAAATAGTTGTGGGTAAATGAGATTGTTTGGCTGCTTGACACTACTTTAGGGGTCCAGGATGATGTACTGTCCTAAGGGGGGATGCTGGCAGTGGAGGAGGGCAAGTCTGCTAGAGGGATGCGGATGTACTTACCAAAGCAGACGGGATGTTGGGAATCTAGGATAAAAGAATGTCAAAGCCAGGAAAAGACTGTAGATACCATCTAGTTAAACTCATTAATCTGGTGTCTATTAAAATAAAGACCCAGAGAGGGATGTGAGAAGCCCAAAGCCACACAGCAAGTATGTGATCCCTGATTCATAGTACAGTGCTCTTCCAGTTGGTAGATTTGATTTGTACCTGAATCTCTTGTACAGAAAGTATGAAAAGAATGTCCCTGGGACTCAAGCCAGCCCTGTGTCCCTGCACTCATCAGTAGGAAAATACATTGTTGGGCTTGGCTTTCCCTTTACCTGTGGTACTTGACTTTTCTATTGGGTGCATTATGGGACAGTAAGGGATAATTTTTGTGAGTATGTGGTAGTTTTTTCTACTGCAATACCCCAAAAACAAGTATGCTTCCTCAAAATTCTCATAGATTACTAATGGCCCACTGTCAATATAAAGTCTATAGGTTATTTATTTTACTGAGGAACTATGGTTAATAAGACTAAACTTGTGCAGACTCCGATTCACTCAGTTACGAATTAGCTCTGAGTAGGTTGGGTATACATCAGGACCTCCCTCAATTTCCTTCTTCCCTCCCTCTATCCTTTCCTTTTCCTTCCTTCATCCTTTCCTTCCTTCCTCTCTTGCTTCCTTCCATCTCTCCTTTCTTCAAAAAAAGAAGCTACTTACTATGAGGAACTTTGTAATTCCCAGGAATGTAATAAAACTAGCCCTTTGTGCAATATATTCAGTTAATTATAACACAGTATGAAATATCCAATGATGATAAAGTGAAGGTTATTATAGGCACCCAGGAGAGGGAGATCTAGCTTAGCCTGTGTAGAGGAAAGATCAGTGACTCCCAGGTGAAACCTGGAGCACTGACGGGAGTAAATCAGAATGAGTGTGCTGTGGTTTAAATGTGTCCTCCAAATTTCATACGTTGGAAACTTAATCCCCAAATTCGCATGTGGATTGGAGGTGGGGCCTGTGAGAGGTAATTACGACTAGATGTGTCATCATGGTAGGCCCCGCATGATGGGACTAGTGGCTTGATAAAAAGAGGAAGAGAGACTTGAGCCGAGACTCCAGCTCTTGCCCTCTTGCCATTTGTGATGTCTTCCATCATGTTACGAGCAGACGGAGGCTGTCACAAGAAGTGCAGTGGGTGCCAGCACCATGCTTTTGGAATTCTCAGATTCCAGAACTGTAAGAAATATTTTTTTTCTTTATAAATTACTCAGTCTATGGTATTCTGTTACAGTTGCAAAAAATGGACGGAGAAGGAAAATTGGTACCAGGAATAGGGTTGTTGTTAAAAATGAACACCTAAAAATTGGAAGGTGACTTTGGAACCCAACAATGGGCAGAGGCTGAAAGAATTTGGAGAAGTCTAAAAACAGCCTGCATTGCCGTTAATGGAGCATTAAGGGTGAGTCTGGTGAGGGCTGAGAAAAAGACAAGAAGATTAGGGAAAGTATGGAACTTCTTAGAGATTTTTTAAGTGGTCATGATCAGAAATATGGACAGTAAAAGCCATTCTGATAACCTCTCAGATGGAACTGGGCAACAAGGTATCAGAAACTGAAATAAATCCATCTTTGTTATAAACTGGCAAAGAACTTGGCTGAACTGTGTCCATGCCCAAGGGCTTTAGGGAAGGTGGAATTTAAGAGTGGCAAATTAAGATACCTGGCAGAAAAAAACATGTAGGTAGCAAAGCATTCAGGCTCCTACATGGCTACTTCTAACTGCTTACAGTAAAACAAGAGAGGAAAGAGATGGTTTAAAGATAGAATTTATAATTAAAAGGGAAGCAGGGTGGAAAGATTTATAAAACTCTTGACCTGGTCATATAAAGGGTGAAAAAGCATGTTTAGGAGAGGAAACCAAGGGTGTGGCCCAGTGACTGGCTGCTCGGGAGATTAATACTGATAGAATTTAACCATCAAGACAATGGCCAAAAACCCTGAAGATATTTTAGAGATCTTCATTCATTTCAGAGCATGCCCCTCCCATGGCAGGCCCAGAATTCTAGAAGAGCAGAATGGTTTTGGGGGACAGACCCAGGGCACCCTCCATGGGCTTGCTGCCCAGGGACACCTTGGCTTTTTGTTCCTTGTATCCTTGTACAGTGCTCCTTGCACCCACCCCCTGCAGCTGTGGCTCAAGCAACCCTAGGTTTGGCTTAACCAGCTGCATTGGTAGGTGCAAGCATCAAATCTTGGCAGCATCCATGTGACATTAAATCTGCAGGCTCACAAAATGCAAGAACTGTGGGAGGATGGCTTCCTCCATATAGATTTCAAAAGAAGTTATGAACTGCCTTGGGCCCAGGCCAATATTTGCCACATGGGTAAAGCGACTGCACAGAACCCCTACTAGGGCAGTGCCAATTGGAAATGTGGAGTCAGAGCTGGAGCCTCCACAGAGAGCCCCACTAGCGCAATGCCCAGTGGGAGTCATGGAAGTGTGGCTACCACAGAGAGTTCCCACTAGGGTGATGTCTGGTGGAACCATGGGGGCAGGACTGCCACCGAGACACCAGAACTGTAGAACCACTAGCATGCAGATCCTTCCTGGGAAAGCTGCAAGAACTGAAGTGTGGGCTAAGCCCAGGAAAGCCACGGGGGTGGGACTGTTGAAGCTTCGAAGGCCTCACCCCCACACCAGTATGCCCAGAATGCAGGACATGGAGTCAAAGGAGATTACTCAGCTTTAAAACTAAATGTGGTTTTCCCTGTTGAGTTTTGGACTTATTTGGGACCTGCAATTCCTTTCTTCTTGCCTATTTCTTTCTTTTTTTTTTTGGAATGGGAATGTTTGTCTTATGCTTGGCCCACCATTGTATTTTGGAAATAGATAATTTGTTTAATGTCACAGACTCCCAGCTGGAAGGAATATGCCTCAAGATGAATCGTGCTTTGAGTCTCAGATGTATCTAATTTAGATGAGACTCTGGACTTTAGACTTTGAGTTGGTGCTAGAATGACTTGACTTTGGACCTATTAGGATGAAACCAATGTAATTTTCATGTGAAAAGGATATCAATTTGGGGGGAAAACATCTGGCTGAAAACAAAAGGGATACTAATAATCACAGTGTTTTATTGAGCTCATTATATTTTTAAATAAATAAATAAATGCAGAAATAAATCAAACAGTGAAAAATAAAATAGCTCCAAGGATATTTTTAAGAGTAAATCTCCAAAAACCAAAATGAATCATCTCAGTGACAACATAAGGAGAGTTCTACATGCACAGTGAACTAGAAGAACATAGACTTTGATGGGAATTCAAAGCTTTGCATGCAGTAGTTGTATAATGTGTATTTGGGATCATTGACATTCACTTTACATCAATTAAGCATTCTGTAAATGTAGAACTTAGTGCTAGCCCCAGTCTCTTACTTCATAAGTTTTTATCTTATGGGAAAGAAATAATTAATAAGAACTGCAGAGAAGAATATGTAAGTGATATACACTTTCTGCACAGACGAAATGGCTTAGAAACCTACAGAGACAAAAAGTACCCTGTTAATGCCTAAATTGTGAGTAATGTAAATCTTCAAAATAGCTAGAAATGTTTGGATGAATGTGAAATTTCTGGACAAAATGAAGAAACTGGATCATTAACTGAGCTGGAAAGTACCCACTGCACACTTAAGTACTGAAATTGAGTGATCTATAATGCTATTCATTTAGAAGTAAGCATTTCATAAATGTTACAATTCTGCCAAAATTTATCATTAGGCTGGCCTCATTGGTTGGTATTAGTTGAGATTTGAGTTTTACTATAATATGTGAATAGGGCTAATTAAATAGTTATTGAGTTCATGTGGGATTGGAAGGTAGGTAAAAAGCAAACACTGCGCTTAAGAGATGGAACTACAATGTCATAATACGCAAAAGAGGATTTCTAAAAGTAACTCACAGAAGGTCACTTAGGAGCATATTTTTTGTTTACTTTATAAAAAGTAAATGTGTTCAGTGATTATCTGATTATGAATTATTGACTCAGTCATTTAGCAATCCAAGTATATTTACTGACCACCTTCTTTGTGCCTGATCCATAATTTTAGGTATGAAGATAAATAATGTTCCTATTTTCATGGAGTTTTCCACCTGGTAAAGAACACAAATTATAAATGCATAACTAACAAATGATATAATTGCAGACAGTGCTAGGAAAAAAAAAAAGAGGGATAGGATGGAGATGGAAAGTGGGGGGAGAGGGTAGATGGTGGCCATGAGAACGCATCACTCAGATTTGCAAGTGTGTGAAGTCACTGCCTTCTGCTACTATCACCCATTTGCACTGAGGCCACACTTCCCAGGGGCTATTCCTAGCCATTGACTGAACTTGAGAAGGATTATAAGGCAGTCTTATTTTTGAGAGATGTTTGAATGCTCTGAGATACAAATTTGGTCCAAGGACTCACTTATGGCTAAGCCCAACTTTACTTAGAATTGCAATACAGCTTAAGATACTTTTACCCAACTTTTGTTCCTTCCTTCTCTCCTTTGTTCAGACTCAGAGCTGCTTTGTTTTTTGATAGGTCGCCAGCCTCTCTGGGCTCCTTCCCCATTTCCTCTCACACGCATTTCCCCTGATAAATTTCCTGCATGTGTAATTCTGTCTTGGCATCTGCTTCTTAAGGGCCCTGGTCTAACACAGTGTTCTCAAACTAAAGTGGACAGCAAGGTCTCTCTGAAGAGGTGATATTTAAACAAAAACCTAAATTATGATAACAAATGCGTGCACAGGTTTACGGTAAAATTATTCCAAGCAGAGGGAAGAGTTAGTGCAAACGACCTGAGTAAATATGCTCAAGTGACCAAAAGGAGACCTGTGTGGCTGGAACACAGGAGAAGGGAAACATGATATCAGATGAAGGTAGTTCTAAGACACATATGTGAACAGAAGGCTGCAGCATCTTCATTCCTGGTGAGATAACAGATAAAATCTATCTACAAACCAACTCCTGCCTAAAGTCACATGCTGGCTCTTACTTATTTTTAGCTTTAGAATTCTAGAATGCTAGGAATGGCAAACCTGAACCATAGGAAAGAGCCATGACTGACAGACCATGAGAACTGCACTAAAGGGGCTGTGGTCAAGCTGGAGATTGGAGCGCCTGACTGCAGCTAGAGGGTGTCAAGGAGTATTTCACATTTATCTGGAGTGTAGCTCATTCAAGACGTTCAAGACCTGAGCGCAGCTGTCCCTTTCCACCCACTGCAGTCTGTCATTTATCCAGCCTTTGATTAATACCAGGAATTAGAGGCTGGCACAATCGTAAGATGAAGCTGTAATTTTAATGCTTTATGTATATAACAAGGTAGATAAATAAGCAGAGGATCTGTTTCTTCCACTACATGTTTTGGGTCTTAATTGATTGAGCATCAAATGCATGTGCTGGAGCATCATTCAGGGAAATGAAGTGTAATGGACTATGAGTCTACAAATCTATATTTGCATATACTCAGGTCTTTATTTTTTGCAGTAGGAAGACATCCTCCACTTATTACGTTCAAGACTTGGTTTCCTTTTCTGTAAAATGAAGCAGTCATGCCAGACACACTTGTCTCACAACAAAGTTATTGGGATATCCCATGGAGCTTAAATAAGAGAATCATCTCCATTTCCCTAACTCCAAAGGAAAAATCTGTCTTTCCCCATTCATTTTCTTACATACTTCTATCCCACAACATGAAGTTTGTCTTTGTAAGCCCATTTCCTGGCATTAATCCTGGTATTATGATGAATTTGGATTGGAGTGTGTTAAAATTTACCCAGGACAGGGGTAAACTAGTGGAAGAAAAAGACATAAGAAAGTATATGCAGTCTAGAAGAAGGAAAATTCCCTTTGATCTTCTTTGAGGTCCTCCAGGAAATGTTTTAAGTTGCATAATTATCTATTATTACTGCACTACATTTCTTTGAATGGTTTGCTATGTCAAAATTATATCATGTAAATTCAAGTTTAATGAGTCACAAATAAAATTATAAAGCAGGTAGGAAATTATTTTGGAATTATAAGAATGATAGCCATTGCTGTGTTGAGGAGTTATTAATAGTATGTGTGATGGTAAATTTTAGACTTTGGCTCAGATAACTTAACTTCAAATCCTAGCCCTGCCAATTAATCATTTTGAGGACTTCTTGATGATCAGTTAATCACCAGTTTCCTCATGGAAGAACAAACAATGTAAAATTTGCCTACTTCCCAAGTGTGTTATAAGTATCAAACAATATTTAATATATAAGTTGCTTTGATATGAGCTATACATCCAGACACATACAGAAAATCTTTGAAATATTCTTACTCTTGCACTTTTCTTAAAGGGTTAAAGAATGGTTGATGTTTTCTTGTGATAGTTTTATTCACTTTTTATTTCCTTCTCTTCATTATATATTCAAAAGATATAAGGTTGATAAAAGTGGTCACCATTTACACACACACACACACACACGAATCTATAGCTACTATTCACATGTATTTTATTGTGTAGGTAGGAGAGGTCTTTTATATTGCAGGTAGGAGAGTAGAAAGAAATTCTGTGAAGAAAGAGGCTGAAAAGATCTGTGAAATAAACAGGGAAAATGATGGATAGATGGGTGTTCCCTGGATTTGAGTTACCGTGAGCACAAGCATTAACACTTTGGATATCAGGATCTAAAATTTGAGGCAGAACTTGGGAAGAAAGGCTCTGTCCACCTCTCCCTGTCTTTCACTATCTGTTTCTAGTCATTGCTATAAAGGACCAGCATTATGTCAGCATCACAAGGATTGGCACTCTTGGGAGAATGTGGGGATGCCACCTTTGACAAGAACATTGGTACTCCTGTGGTGAAAAACGTCAGTAGGAAGCAAGCCTTCTCCTAGTGCAGGTAGGAGTGAAACAACTCAAAATGCTAAGCAGGAAAGAAAGACCATGGAAGGTAACACATGGGGTGAGTGTATCTCCTCGACTTCTCTGTGTGCACGTGTGAGTCACCTCTTTGAGGACTCATTTTAAGAATGGAGTCTTAATATTAATACCGCTTGAGTGGTGATACTTATCAATTCTATAGATTTCAAGGCTACACTACAATATACAGCGTATGAGAAGTGGTAATATGAGAGAGGAGAGAGAGAGAGGGAAAGAGAGAGACAGAGAGAGAGAACTATGGAGGTTCAAAGCTGTAAGAAATTAAAGGGAGATGACAATAGCTAACACTCAGATTTTATTACGATTTAATAAGTGTCAGGCACAATTTTACAATTATATGTGTATACACGTGTGTGCATATGAATAAACAGACATAGTTAAATGTACACATAGACACACATGCATAATCACTGATTCCTCACAACACCCCTGAGGTGAGTGAATTAGTATCCACATGATATCCTGCCTTCAGAAAACCAAGGCCAAGAGAGGCTGACTTGCCTAAAGTCATCTTGCTAATGAGTAGGGGAGCTGGGGTTTAAATCCCAAAAGTCTGCCTCTTAGGTTCACACTGGCAATCACTGTATTTTGCTACCAGGATACAAATAAGAGAGATTTTTTAAAAAGTGGTCTTTAAAAGATGAGAAATGCAGTGATGCGGGGTTTCTCAAGCTGAGTAAGTACCATGAGAAGAAGTATGGAGGTGGCAGCTCAGTGCAGATAATAGAATTGTGGACGATAATGATAAATGGTTACTTGCAGGCCATACAGGATGAATGGTCTGAAAACACGGGATTTTGTTTTCTCAGCCTGTTATCCAAGGGGTACAATGCCACTTGGTCATAGGGTAGCAAAAATTGCAATGATGGAAAATGTCATCAGCCCCTATTTTAATTACAAATAAACAGTTTGGAAGCCATGGGGACCTGCAGCAGAAATAGACATTTATGACAGATGTTGCTCTGAAGTTGTATCTTCTCTCGTTTGATTCCCCATGGCAGTGGTTCTGGAGTGCTCAGATAGTGAGGGTACCTTCCAATGCCTGAGATTTCCTTGGAGATCATAGTTTTGTCTAGCATCAACTTTCCTTTGTTTGCTGCTCTGAGGCTTTCCTGTAATCATTTGTCCTTGATCAGAGGTTGGATCATCTTTCTCCCTCATTCCCAAAGCACAGGGCCCAGGACTCTCAGGCAATATGACAACGTGTGAGTCTCCAAGGTTCCAAATAGTTCTTCTCTGTGGATTTCATGTTCTCACACTTTCTGGGCAGGAAATATCTCTCCTTTGCAAGGGCAGATGCCAAGGACTCAATTTACTGCCAACTCAGTTAACAACTACTTATTGATCACTTACTGAGTACAGAATGCCAAATGAATTGTATTGAAAGATGTAAAAGAAATTTTTAAAAAATGATACTTGTAGAAGCATAGACACTAATGGGAGTGGAAATCACTCATGGAACAAAAATAGGAGGGATATAATTTAACAAGGTGCAAATGCAAAATCATTCATTATATTGTTTTATATTTCTGCATCATTTCTAATAATACGATCAAAGGGAACTATAATAACAAATGTTTTCTGAGTTCTGCTCTTGAAATAGTAAACACAACACAGAGCAATCAAAATCCAGAACATAATATGGTCTGTTGTGGAACCAATGTAGGCTTGATCAGAGCAAGTGCATGCACACTTCCCTGAACTGTGGGGAGAGATAATCATTACTACATTATCCATGACTCAGACCTTAAGCTTAATGATTCCTAATGGCAAGTCTTCTAGGAAGAAAAACTATATATATATATATATATGTGTGTGTGTGTGTATGTGTGTGTTTGCTTTTACAAATTGTGTATGGGGAGATTTTTAGAAGAAACATAACATGTTTAGTGAAGTGCTTGTATAGAATGCATATGTGTGAAGCAATATGGTACATAAATATGTAAGGATATCAAGGTCAGCTTCTTGGGAAAAAAAAAATGTGTGTTTGGAGCTCCTTCTTATAAGTAGTGAAGGATACACAATAACCCAAAGATGGGAAGACATTCCAGGAAACATTCCAGAAAAATCTTGGATTCCCTACAGGCTGATTTGGCTTCAGGGCAGGGTTAGCAGGTTTAAATATGGACGCAATAAAAATTATCTATAAAAGATGTGTAATTGGCTTGGGAAAGAAGACCTTGAAAGTTTGGCTATTTCTCAATTAGTCACATTTACAAAACTAGTTAGTTATTCAGGAATTAACACTGATTCCAAAGTAATTTAGAATGACAAAGTGAGACTTGTTTAATTAATAGACATGAAATTTTTCTGGTCTCTTCTGAGAGAATGCAAGGTGATGGGGAGAGGGAGAGAGGAGAAAGAAAGAATATTAAAGAACAAAGTTGTTTTTAAATAATCACAAAAGAATGATATTTTTATGTTGAAAGAGAGGATTAAGAATCCAGTTAAAGAAGGAAGCATAAATGAGACAAAAAGATGAGAGAGAAAAATGAAAAATGGAGAGAAAAAAAGGAAACATTTAAAGAAGATATAAATAGAAGATAAGAGGAAAAAAACAAAAGAGGGCAAAATGGACATGTATAGAAATAAGCTCTAAGAAAGACCCTTTTTCCATGGAGTTTTCAACTAATCTCAGTTATTGCATATAGAGAAGTCATATGTGGCAATTTTAAAAAATTTTATTTCAGAGTATTATAGGGGTACAAACGTTTGGTTAGATAAATTGCTTTTGCACGGTTTGAGTCAAAGCTATGTGTGCCCACCACCCAGATAGTGTGCATTGTACCCGTTAGGTGTGAATCCACTCACCCCCTCCTCCCCACTCCCACCTGCTTGCTTTCCGATGAGTTTTATTTCCATATGTGCACATAGGTGTTGTTTGATTAGTTCCAATTTAATGGTGAGTACACGTGGTGTTTGTTTTGCTATTCTTGTGATACTTCACTTAGAAGAACAGTCCCCAGTTCCATCCAGATTAATACAAGTAGTATGGAGATAACTCAAAGAACCAAAAGTAGACCTATTTGATTCAGCAATCACACTACTGGGTATTTACCCAAAGGAGAAAAGGACATTTTATAAAAAAGACACCTGCGCTCGAGTGTTTTTATAGCAGCACAATTCACAATTGCAAAGATGTGGAAACAACCCAAGTACCCATCAATACACATGTGGCATTTTGAAGATGTTGTAGATATTGCTGGAAAGTAATACAGAAGCTCTGAAATTGAGAGGCATGGCTGGGCCATAGATATTCTATTTCTCCTTTGAAACTCACCAAACAGTTCATTCCTCCTTTTATTGGGAGAATGAATCAGAGGGACAGGGCATGGAGTGTACTACCAGAAGACCCTAAATGAAGAGATCCAAGACTCAGAAAACGAAGACTTTCTGCAACAACTATTGTGCTAAACATCCTGACTAGGGATTGATCACCTTCTCTCACTATTTGCTGTATTGATTTGAGTTGGAAAGGAATCGGGATCCAGAACCAAACTCCCAGAAGTTCAGATATCATAGACTCAGGTTCAATAAAAAGTTAAAATGAAAGCTAAGACAAAAGAAAATTTAGTTTGGTCATGTCCTGTGCTAGGTTCACGCTGTGCTTTGTTCTAGAAGTTAGTTAGCTGGAGTGAGTGCCTCTTGCACAATGCTCACCGCAAAGACAGGAAGAGTGAGATCTGCATTCTACTGCACAGAAGGGGATTGATGTTGAGAACTAGACCTGGTCTTTGATGCTGTGCTCCCTCATCCAATCATTCCTAGTTTTATCTTACTTTCAAAATATTCAAAATATGAATCTTCAAAATATTCATATTTCAGAATATGAGTCTGTTCTGTTAACTCTACCCCCTCTGTTCTTGTCCTTGCCATCATTATCACTCACCTGCCTGGATCACGACACTTGCCTCCTAATTGGTCTTCTTACCTCTAGTATCAACTGCCACCCTCAATCCGACTTCTAATCTCTGATTCGTTCTGCAGCCAAGGGAATCTCCCAAAACACAAATCTGATCATGTTATCTTCTTGCTTTGCTAACCTCCAATAGCTCTTCATTTTCCTCATATGTAAACTTCAAGTACTTTATAAAGATCTTGCATAACCTGGCCCCTATTCAGTTGCCCAAGCTTAACTCTCACAGTTTACCTTAACCCTTATAATCTTTCTCCAGCCTTGTTCGATTCCTCCCATTTCCTTGAATATACAAGCCTCTGTTTCCTCTCAAGGCTTTTGCATATTCCATTCCCTTCTCTTGGAACACGCTCTTTTTTCTTCCTTCACCCTAGCCTCGCTTCTATTAATCTCTATCATTTCCTTCCGAAAGTCTCCCTTGCCCCAGGGATGGGTTAAATGTCCCTGTAAGGTTTTCACATTTTGCCCTGTCACTTCTTCTCTATTAGTTTTGTCTCTATCTCTTCTACATTCTCATATCCTTCAGTGAGTTCCAAAGTAACAGACCATATTTTCCCTATTCATCATCATTTGTCAGAATTTAGCACAGTGTCCAGCACAGACTAAGAAATGAACAATTCTACATGGATTTGATACACTTCAACCAGGCATTTAAAAAATCCTCTAATTTAGTATTCTGTAGATAAGCAAGGATTTTGTGTTTCGATTAACAGCTAGTTGAGTTGATATCCCTTAAGAGAAAAACTCTCCAGGAAAAAAAAAAAGTATTTCCAAATGCCAAAGATTATTGCAAGTGGTGGTGACTTTAAGTATGTCCTGAATGTGAAATATCATTATCTCATAGAGTTAATGAGTTGTGGCTTATGGTACAGTGAAAATATCATGTAACTTGTGGGAGAGGGACGGGCTACTCATATAACAATATAGAAACAACTTTTACTTGATTCATTTATCTTATTACCATAAGAGTCGACCAAAATAAATAGAAAAATCGGGGGTGGGGGCAGCGGGCTTTGATTTTGGAGTCACTGAGACCAAGGTTGAAACCCTATGTTGATGAAAAATCCCTTGACAAACCTCAGCTACGTTGTTTAAACTTAGCCTCAGTTTCCACATATGTAAATGGAATGAAAACACTTACTCAAAGAATTAGAGAAAATATATCTGTATCCCCTAAAACAGCACTTGACACTAGACGTTTTAAAGTAAATACATGTTCTAAATGGGACTTAAGTATAGTGATAAAATACAGCTTACTTTTCATTCGACGTGTTTCTATCAAGTTTGTGTTTTGAGACAGACACTTGACTAGACTGGAATACAAAAATAACCACGTGATTCCACACTTAGGAGGCATAGGCTAAAAGGAGTGACAGGGATACTGACCTGATAACATGAAGTACCCTGTGCCACATGTGCCCTAATGTGGAAAGTACGTTGGAAAAATAATAAGAAAGCTCAATAATGGCAAGTGCTGTTAGGGATATGGGGGTATGAAGCTATACCATGCACCAGTGGTTGTGGAATAGATGGATATAGGTGTTCTGGAGAATGTCCCAGTGACACCTAGTCAAATTAAGTATAGAAATAGTCTCAATCCACAAGTCTTCTCTGGGTATATGTTCAAAAATAATTTTCATGTATGCACATAAAGGGATGAGTAGAAGGTGTTTGTGGTAGGTTGGAAGCAGTGTAGGAGCTCCCCGCTGCCTGCTGGAGCACTAGGCAGGTAAAATGTGGCAGCTGCATGTCACGGGGATCAGAAGGTCGTGAGACACTATGTACCAGATGTGCACATAGCACAGTGGATGGGTCTGGAAAACAGAAACCACAGGATGAGAATCACAACAAGTTTTCATAGATACAAATTAAAAATATATTAACCACAAAATAACAATGTGCATACAAAAACTCATATAAGCAAAAGGGTGCTCATTAAACACACTAGACTAATTGCCTGTGATATAGGGAAGGAAATGGGGGTACACAGGAATAAAATAAACAAAACATGATCAGATGTTTATAAGGATAAATCATAAAAATGTGTCCTGAACTGAGGGGTATGAGTTAGACCACCCCTTCCACTGAGAAGGGAGGAAGTGATAAAAATGCACAATTTTTCTTAGGTTGAAAGATAAAAAATTCCATAGAACAGCATTCATTCATTTAATGAATGTTTATTTTGTGCTTTCAACCTGTCCAGCACTATTTGGTAAGGAAAAACAAAGAAACAAACAAACAAAAACCAGAATAGTCCAAATTCCAAAACCTAATGGAGCTTAGATTTTATTGGTGAGGAGGCAGCCTACAAAAAAGTACACAAATTAATACACACAATGATTCCGTGTGTCAGACATGCTATGAAGAAAGATAAACCAGGACACAGTTAGTAAATGTCTGGGAAAACAGGGGACGCTCAAAACAAGGAGACCAGAGAAGTCCTGTCTGAGAAGGTGACATTTGAGCAGAGATGTAAATAAAGTCAGGGAGAGACCTATCCAAAAGTCCAGGTTGGAGAATAAGTACAAAACTGCTGAGGCAATGACAAGTGAGCAATGAGCAAGCCCATGGTCTCCAAATAGCAAGAATAATAGCGTGGCTGACATCAAGGAACAAGAAGGTGCATGTGAAAGACAAGGTCAGATGGAAAGCATGAGACAAACCACATAGGGTCTCAGAGGGCAAAGTAAGAGGTTACAGTATTATTCCGAGTTTGAGGACTATATTATTTCTATATACTAATCTATGTACTGTTATTATTTCTAGGCACTAGACCTGCAGGAGCTATGCTGAAGAATATATAAATGGCCATTATTTGGTTGGCACAGAAACTAGCGGTTATTAAAGAAACTATTGTTCCAACTAACTGTAATTTACAGCAGACCTAGATGCTATGTGGTGCTGCATGTATGTGCACAGTCCTTCGGAAGGTGAACTAGAGAGGAGATAATGATTTAAAATAAGAATGTTGTGGATATTTTTTGTACAGGGGGAGAAGGATTTGAGAAGGAGCTGGGTGAACAGGCAGAAACACTGACAGAGCAAGGTGTGGTATGGCATAAAATTGAACACAAAGACTTTGATATTTAGCTGATACTGAATCCTGGCTGTGTTGTGTCTGAGCTTTGTGATTTTCGGCAACTTCCTTCTCTGAACCTCAGTTTCCTCATCTTGAAAATGATATTGAAAACCTTGACACCTCAGTGATGAAAACTGAAGATACTGCAGGTGAAATGCATAGCATGGTGCCTGGTACACTTTAAGAGAACAACCAATATTGCTATTCTCCTTTGCTCATTATTATGATTCAGCCAACTCATATGTACATTACCAGCTTCTATCCACTGATATCTGTCTTCCTGTAAATGTTGTCTTTTACTGTGTGTGAAGGGCAAATCCTGCCCTGATATTTGCATTTTGTTTCCTTGGTTTTCCCTACTTTTGCCTCAATAGCAAGGAAATTCCCTCTTTCAAATTAAAGGGAGATTTAATCTTCTTAAGCATAGTTGCCCCCTCTTTCTTTACAAGTGTGATATTTTGATGTGATTTAAACAGACTTTTAGAATGGAAGATGCTCTATAGAGTTAACACAATATATAGGGCTAATGTGGCCATGAATCAGTGTCAATATCTCAACCCACTAATGAGTTACAGCATCCGCTGCAGTGTTGGGATGTTCAGATATTTGTGGACTTGTTTATGAGCAACATATGGTGAAAGGAAAATTTGCTTTAAGGTAACAAAATAGGTTTCCTTGGTCTCTCTTCCCAATCCCTCTGTCTTCTCACACTAAGACAACTGAGTCAGAACACTTAGGAACAAAGGGACCATAATGACAATAACATTTGACTGTTAATGGGATGTTAAGAACTGTAGATACAGAGAGTTGGAGGGAGCTTTAAAATACTTGGTTCAACTCCTACACACTATTGTGCAGTGTAATCTGAAACAACTTCTGGAGTCAAAAGCTCATTAACTTCTGAGGTCTCCTGTCCCATTTGGGGGCATCTATGACTTCTTAAAATTATTATTTTTAAAATTTTTATTTTTAATATACTGACCTTAAAATGCATCTCTCTGTAGCCTATGTCTATTTGGTGAGAACCAGAGTTCTAGCCTTCTTTTATTTTAGCCACTCGAGCATTTTAAAATACTGAGCACATGTTCTGAGTCTGTCTTATCTTGAAGGTTTCTTGCTTGGCTTCTCTTGTTCAAGCATCTTGTCCTTCTCCTTTGAAATTCTCCCTTGCTGTTGTGTTTGGGCACTTACTATGGCCACAAACTGAGTGGCTCTCAGGTGCCACCCATTCACTTCTTGCAGTTACTCTGAGTAGATAAGGAAGTAAAGGTAGAGACAGGTTGTGCGACCTATCTAAGCTCACATACCAGTAAGCAGCATATACTGGATTGCAACTCAGTCCACCCGACACCAGAGTGTGCACTGCTGACAAGCGAACCATACTACCTTCTAATGCCTCCTTTCATGGAATATTCTTGTGCATACTCAAAACAGAATTACTGTTACAGTAATAACACTAATCTTACTATTATGACTAATAAGACTAGCTAAGATTCATTGAGAACTAACTGATCTAGCTTCTTGACTCAATTAACTCTTTCCATCTTTATAACAACTCTGAGGTAGATTCTCATTTTACAGGTGAGGAAACCCAGGCACAGAAAGATTGAGTAACTACCCAATGTTATGCAGCTAGTAAGTGGCAGAAATAAAATTATAAACTTGAAAACCTTCCTCAACATCTGACACTGAAGCATTATTCTTTAACCCCATCTTCCCAAATCTTGATGTTACACCTCTTAAAGCAGTCTAAGTTAACACACGTGTGTCAGCAATATCTCACTCTTGGTGCCTATTGAACTATCAAAGTTTGTGTGTCTCTGTGTGTGTGTTTGTATGTGTGTGTTTTGTTTTATAAGAGAATGTTTTATGTCGTTAAGCCCCGTCTTCCTCATGCTATAATCATTCAGTGGGATGTTTTGCAGACCAACCATTTATCCTTATTAAAACCAGATTTAAAGACTTAGTCCATTGACTCAAACTCATGAGACTTGTTTTGCTCCGTCATTGATCATTCCCTACCCACTTTACAAACTTTGTGTTAATTACCAAAAAAAAAAAAAAAGATAAACACATCTTCTAGCCTTCATTTAAGTCACTGAAATATTTTGCATGAGATAGAGCATAGACATTGAGAGGGGAGGAATCCTTAAATTTCTAGGAGGTTCTTCCTTCTTTAAGCATTTGACAAACATTTATTAAGCAAATTCTATGCAACAGCCATCATGATAGCCATGGTAAACGCAACTTTTAGCAAAATTAAACTATTTCCTCATGGCATTTTGAGCTCACAAGTAGGAGAAATATATTAATCATACAATAATACAAATTAATGATAAGTATCCTGAAAGGGCTACACAGGGTAAAAATGTTCCTCTTAAGAAGTGTTTATTGCACTGAGCTCAACTAACTAGGCAAAAGAGATAAGAAAGGCTGGTAAGTCTCTTAAAGAAATTCACTTGTAGCTCTGACTTGGGCGGTGCAAAGGCAATATATGAAGCCAAAGTGTTTGTACCCCCATAATATTCTGAAATTTAAAAATTAAAAAAAAAAGAAATTCACTTTGCCTATAGGTGACTTCATATATATATTGATATATATTGGTCGAGCCATTGTCTTAATATAATATAAAATTGATAAAAACAAAGCATTAGTATTAGAATAAACCTTAACAATATTCTGATATATAGTTATCTAAACTTGGTGTTTTGTGGGATGAAGGGATATGTCATAAATTGATACCACCCAGGTTTTAAAAATTCCCCTGAAACTAAACAGTTAGTAAAATCCTGAGCTAATAAAATTTAAACTAGTTTCTTAACTGCAGAACTTTTCAGATGCTCTATTACATTTAAACATATTGTGAAACTCTAAGAGGGAGTTCTAGAATATAGTGTTTCTTAAAACTTATTTGAATAGTATTCTTTTTCTCTGTGACACATCTCTTATTTTTTTTCCCAATTTCCAGAATATACTTTGGCAAGCACTGATTTAGTTTAACCAAACCCCTCAAGCCCCAATGCTTGAAATCTCTCTAAAACATTTCTGTCAAATTATTTAGTCATTTCTTGAATAGCCACAATAAATGAGAAATACACCCAATCATGTTTTTCAAATAAATGAAATACTTAAGCCTCTGCCTAATTATTTCAGTCTTGTGAATTTATCTCAGTTGACTTTGCTAGTCCATTAGTACCCAGAACCATCAAAATGGTAATTGTATTTTGTGATTCTCAGGAGAAAAGCTGTATATTACAAAGGTGAACCCTAGGTTGGAACAGACTGTTGGAGCCTGGATTAGTCATATTTTATTTTTATAAGAAAGCCACTTGATGTTCTACAAGAAGCATTTTCTCAACTTCATTAATAAATAAAAAATAAAGAGCCTGCATATGAATAAATGATGAAAGTGCCTCCCTTGGTAATTTTTTAAGTTTCTAAAAATAGTTTCAATCTTTATATTCAAACTTAATGCAGTTAGAAGCACCACTGAGAATGTCCTCATGTTGCATGTTTGTCAGTAGAAGTAGGGAGACAGAGGGGAACCTCATCACTTGAGACATAAGACATCTTTGTGCAGATCATTTACTCAGTGCAGATTATTTACAGCATTTTTCTTGATTGTTGTAGATTGTGTAATGTCAAAATGGGGCAAAATTTATAGACCAAAGTGCAGAAGAATCAAATAGCCTTCTGGAGTGAAACTGATCACTTTAATATGCTAATATATCATAACTGTTTCTACGATATGCTTCTGTTGCTCTTCATATATCATATTAAATTGTTTACATGTCTTTCTCACTACTAGCCTGTAAGTTTTTCTCAGGTAAGAGCCATGTCTGGTTTAACTTATTTTCCCTAGTGCTCAATATACCTCCTGATATAAATTGTGATATAAAAGTTCAAGAATGACTTATTAATTTTTCACTGTAACAAATATGATATTCCAAGAATTGCACCTCTAAGACCCAATAGAATTGCATCCATGAAAATTCAATTATGAAAATTGGTGCAACATCACCTCTTATGGTGTTACAAGCTCAAAGGTAGATCGAAATCAGCCTCTGTGGGAGTATTTACACCAAGAAGATTGGTAAGCACTACAAAACACCACCTTCTCCACGCAGGTTGTTAAATCTTTACTGGCACAACAAGACCCGTGCCTCATACAGTTCCCCTCCAGCTTTCTTTCATTTTTTCTTGGTCTCCAGTGAAAGCAGTCAGAGTTTGGGTTTAGAGTTTTGCTCTTGAACTTTGGCTAATTCTGCACCTGACCTTAAAAACATTCTTCCTGATTTTGTTTTGATTCTATAACATTCTCTCTTTCCTTCTCTCTCTCTCTCTCTCTCTCTCTCTCTCTCTCTCTTTCTGTCTCTCTCTCTCTCTCTCTCTCTCTCTCTCTGTCAAACTTAATGACACCAAGACTCATTCAGGCATTGGTTTTAATGGAAGGAAATCAATTTTGGTTAGAGTCTTATAATTAAGGACCATAGCATAAGAAAAAGCATGGATTTCAGAATTGGAGTTGGAATCCTCGCTCCACCTCTTAGCTCTGTCTTTGAAGGAATTACTTAACCTGACTAATCCTCTGTTCTGTAGTCTGCAAAGGAGACAATGAAACCAATCACACAAGTTTGCTGTGAGGATTATACAAGATCATGTATCTAAAATTGCTAACACAGTGCCTGGTTCAGAAGAGGTAGGCAATAAGAGTAGCTATCTTATTATGCCATGTTTTTCTTTTAGGATTAGAACTGGGCCTTTACTCTGTTGGCAGCACATCTGTGTTTAAGCAGGAACTGGAGAGAAAGGACCTGGACTAGATGCCAGGCTTTGCCACTAAAGGGTTGCATGATCTGGGCAGAACTTTTTGAATCTCAGTTTTCCCACTTATGAAAGAGGATAATAGTATCTTACATGCCTCCCTCACAGTACAATTGAAAGCATCAAATTATATAATAAATATGGAAAAGCTTTGAAAACCAATAGGAGCAACTATACAAGAGGTAGCTTAAAAATTCATGTGTCCTTCTGCCATCAGGGAGTATAGGAGAATAAAAAGAAAAAAAAATAATGTATCTTTAACAAACACTTCCACTTTTTTTTAACTGGAAACAAATTCTTAGAAAAAGAATACACACAGAATATACATAAAACAGATAATTGCAGTGGTATTATTGATAAGAAAATTGAAAACAAGTTAAATGTTCAATGAGAAGAAATTATTAAGTAGATTAAAATACCTCTGTATAGTGAAATGGTCTGTAGACATCAAAGTCATTTTATAATAAACCTGAAAGAATATATTTCAGATTGTTAAAAGAAGTTATCACTGGGTGGTAGCATTCTTGGAGCTTTTTCTTTTTGCTCCTCTTTATATTACAATTACTTTATGATTACCATACACAATAATACAGTAATGTTATTATAGTATAATAATAAAAATAAATGTTTTAGAAAAGCATTTATCATTGTGTGGGTTCCACAACATACTGTTAAGTAAAAAATAACAATAATAATAATAAAAAGTGTTACAAGACAGCACAGAAAGTATGAAGAACGTAATGGCAGTGCCAATGAGGTAACAGAGTGGGTCATGACTCATTGTTTTCATATTTTGTGCATTTTGATTTTGTGAGGATTCTACATTGAGTATATATTAGTTTTATAATTAGGGGAGAAGCACTAAAATATATCAGTAAAATACGAGAGACCAATATTTAGGTATCAGCATCATATTATTCAATTGGCAAATGGTATGAAGGTGAGGATACCTTTCTGGCCATGTCCAGAGCAGCCGATTTTCTGAAAGGATCATCAGTTGATCTTCAGAGTCTATTAGATGTAAGACCTTTCCCAGCACCTGGACAATTATCTGATACAGGTTAGTGTTTCTCTTTCTTTTTATATTAATGGGGGATGGGGATAACTCAATAAGAAATTGTACTTTTTAAGTACAATTAATTCTTACTTCCTAATTTCAGAAAAAAAAAAGTTTATTCCTTTGGGCACTGCCATTTTTATACATTAAATGCAGTGGTGAAGAAAATGTGTCCATGGTGGGAGAGAGGGATGTGGGGGTTCGTTGAAGTGTGAAATGTATACGGGTCCTCAAAGAAAGCATTCTGAAAATGCTTCCCAAATAGGGGTGCATGTAGTAGACTGCCCTTTTCCAGAGTGAATAGGTCTCAGAATCCTTGTCTCTACTGAGTGATCCTGTCTCCCTCGCCATAGCATATTGATCAAAGTAGATACATGTCCTGAGATTGGCAGGTCAAATTCTCAAGATACAGTTTCTATGCATCTCAGAAACTTACTCAAAGTATTGGCAGTGCCCTAAAAGAAGTTCCAAGAGCTCCAGTTGCTGAGGTTCTGTGATCTGTCCTGACTTCTGACTCCTAAGTTTTAAGGTTGTTGCATCCTGTTTTCCATTCTGTGAGCTATCCCATTTTCCTTCGATTAAATTATTCTCCTTTGAATCTAATAACCTAGGTAGTCAGTTTCTGTTGTTTACAACAAAAAGAATGTTAACTAATAAAGTATTTGTCTTTTTTTTTTTTTGTAAAAGAGTTCACTGAAAAGTGAGATTACTCAGCTTAAATGTTAACTATGTCATTGAAAATGGTCATGGACATACTTATCCTAAATCTGCATTTAAGAACCAAGGATAGACAAGTCTGAAGGCAGTTTACCCAAAGCTGCCTGAGAGGGAATTACTTTGAATGGGGCTATATCATAAAAGAGGAAACAACTTGCATTGTGTGAACCACGAATTGAAAATGGGCATGGAAGACAATGAGCAAATTTGGCAGCTAGTAAGCAGCATAGATCAGTGCATGAAGTTTTGTGATTCTAGCTGAGCAGGAAGGAACAGTTATTTTCTGTAGGGTGGGTGATACAAAAAGATATTTGGTCTTCCATATATATGTGTGTGTGTATACATATATATACACACACACATATATAGAAGAACAAATCTTCTTAAAGAAGCTTTGCAGGGGGAAACACTGCTTTGTTAGTGTAAAAAAATATTAGTCAATATTGTTGTAATGTTTCCATGTCCTGCACAGATGTTATTTCTATGCTTATTCTAATGTCTATACCAGTGATCTTCATCCCTGATTTTTGAATAGGCCATGACATCTTCAATTATCTCAAGATACACTGAAAATTTATCAAAGATTCTTGAAACAGAATTAAATGTCATACCTGCTAATTATAAAAATAAATGCGGGTAAGAGATAGTTTATGTCATTGAATTAAACTGATGGCTTTTAAATGCTGCTTGTTCGTGGAGGTTTGGAACTGCTGATTTGGGAGCTGCAGGATAAGGAAAATATATCAAAAGATGCAGGCAGAGAAAGCTGTGCTTGTGATGGGGAGAGATTGAAAACCGGTGACAAAAGCTGCTGAGTTGAGAACACCTTTCCACTTATTATAATTAAGATAGTTTGCCTTGCCTTGGGCTCTTTATTTTAATGCAGATATCTGAGAGTGAGTGGGTGATTCAGGGAAACGGAGAGGTTATGTGTCTTCACAGGGCAAGATGGCAATTGAATGACTACCAAACCCATCCCCTGTGATGTTAATGTATGCACTCATTGTTCCACCCTCTTTTCTAGTGATGGTAAACAATATTTGTCACTTGCAATAGACTACTTTTCACTTCCAAACTGATGGTGAGCCCGCATTTGTATTTCAAGTACTAAATCTCAGGCTGCAGAAGCAAGAAGCCTAGAAAAGACACATGTGGTGGGTGGAAAGAGAGAACAGGACAAGGTTCGCATGTGCAATTCAGCGAATCGTTCATAAGTCTGGCCTCCATGACAGGAGATGGCCTAATGCTTCATTAATTCCCGCAGAGATGACGATGATGTATCACCCCCTTTCAATCTGAAACTAAGTAATGCATTAAAAAAAACTAATTTGCACATGTTTAATGCATTCATTAAGCTATTAGTCTTTCAACAAGAGATTTAATAGCAAATTAACATTTCTTTTAAATAAAAAAATCTTACCCCCAAAAGTCCCCAGTTAATACAATTATTTTGCGTTTTGAGTTCAATGGGCTAAAAGAGAAAACACTTGGCACTAGAGTCAGAGTGAGAAAGACCAATTTGGGTCCTCATTTATTACACAATTAGACACCCTGAGGCATTATCCTCCCTCCCCCCCCCAACAAATGTTTCTATAGAACAAAAAAAGTCTTGGAAGTGGATGCCAGAAGGTCAAAGATAAAAACAAAAAATCCAAAATGGCTAATTTTACAAACTGTATCACGATAAACTGAAAAAAAAAATGGTTTATTCTAACTATCAGGTTTGTGAAACAAAGGAAATTGAGTTTGATCAAATATCAATATTTATTCCAGCATTCACTTAGTTCCTATTATGTGTTAGGCTCTGGGCTAGATGATGTTAGAGACTTATGCAAAGAAAATCAAAAACATGTATTCTTTGTCTCAATGAAGTTTTGTTGAATATCTACTATGTGACCAATGCCATGTCGAGCAAGATGAATAAATCATGGTCTGTTTTCTTGAGGATGTTGCAGATGATTGTGGAAGATAAACACGTGAGCAAAAGATCCATATAAGATTTATTAAATCTTAAAATATAAAAATAGACAAAATGCTTTGATTGCAAAGCACTTTGAGAGCAAAGATGAAGGAAGGTCTAACACCAGTGAGAGATTTGAAGAAAGCTTTGTGTATGGAGTTAAATTTAAACTGAGACTTCAAGAATGAAACATATTAGGTATGCAGAAATGAGTGGAAAGTATACTCCACATTGAGTGACAGCATGAAAAAATGTGCAAAGGAAAGGTAATATATAATGGAAAAAACAAAAACAAATACCTCTATCTTAGTTAGTTCTGGCTGCTATAACAGAATACAGTACACTAGGGTCCACCCTTATGACCTAATTAGACCCTAAGACCCTGCCTCCTAGTAGTATCACATGGGGCTTTGGATTTCAATATGTGCATTTTGGAGAGACACATTTAGTCTATAACAGCTATTCTACTGATCATTACCCATTTTCTTTCCTCCCTGGATTCCAAAGCATTTTATTATATAAGTTTCAATTTAGTTCCTCTCTATAAAAGCAGAGAAGACATGGAGATCACATTTATTGATTAGTATCTACAAAGACATTCATATGTATTCTGAGAATGGGCTTTACCAAGCAATATAACTACAATATTATGTTCCTGTTGAAAAGACAATCTTTTCTACCTTCTGTAGTTAAATATCTCAGGGTGAAACAAATTTCAATATATTCCATTAAATAAATGTGGGGATTTTATAGCAATCTAAAAAGGTATAGCTCAAGGACGTTGTCTCATATTATCCTACTCCCGCCCTCACCAAATTTCCTATTTGTATTATGCATAGCACATTACATGCTTTTTAAATCATAGGTTATAATAGTACATGCATTCTCTCCCTTAAGTGTATGCTTTCAAAATAAATCTGGTGCAATTTTTATTTTATTTTAATGGATTATATTTAAAATTAAAATCTAGAGTAAAATTTGCTATATTAGCCAATCTATTAATAGCAGTACGAGTTATACTTTTGTTTCCACATAAATACTTTGGTTTGAAGAAGATCCTTAAATTATTTCTGAGAAAAGACTCCGTGCTGATTGACAACCTCACAATGCTAGTTATTAATATTATTCCACGTCTGCTATATTTCTCCCACCATGATATACTTTGCAAGTTCCTGGGGTGAACTTTGATTTGTCACCTTGGGAACCAAAGAAAGAAGAAATAAATCACGAAAAAGCTCAACATCCATCTTTTTGGAAAAGAGTAAGGAAGCAAATGAGTAAATAACACCTACATCAATATTCGATGTCTACATGCACACCCGAACTTTGAAGAACATCTGTCTTCCTGCCACTAATGATTTTGTTCCAGATGTAATCCAAATATGTTTGCAAATGGGGAGCAGAGGGGTTAGCACAATCTACTTTGCAAGCAGTTGGTGGTTATCATAGCTATTTTTTTTTTGTTTCTTTTTAAAAGTATATACATTTCAAAAGTGATATGGCACCCTACAATGAAATGTTTGAAATGACAGTAAAACAAATCTAAAATTGCCTTTGGCTCTGCTTTGATGTTCATCTTCTTAAAAAGGGGGACAATAAGGTGTAATGGCAGGAATGTGGATTTTGGAATCAGACATGAATTTGAAGCCTAGCTGATCAACAGCTTTTTATGTAGTGATATGAACAAACTCCCCGTTTATGCCTCTGATTTATTATATGACCTTGAAAAAAGCATTCCTATTAATAATAGTAAGAATTATTGAGTATGGATTTTACATGGAAAAAGTTTTTATAATCTTCATATCTGCCCTATAAATTTTATGCTATTAATATTCCAATTTTAGTCACGAGAAAACCAAGACATAGTGAGGTGAAGTGATATGCACAAAGACCCAGAGCTAGAATAGAAAACACAGGTTGTCGAAAACAAATTCAGAACCTCAACTCAAAGCAGCCACATTCTAATGTTTTTCATGTAACACTATGTCCACAGATATTGCAAAGTGCAGCAGCTACAAAGCAACAGTATCAGTAACAGCAAGAATAGCTAATATATGTTAGGTACTTACAATGTGATTGCTACTATCCAGAAGACTTACTGGTTTTAATCTCATAAAATCATCCCTATAACGTGATGTGGTAGATGCTTTTATAGATAAGGAAAGGGAGGCACAAGAAATTAAGCCCTAGGTTATAAAATTATTAAATTTGGGTTTTTTTTCTTTTCTTTTCTTTTTACTTTTAGTTGTTACAGGACATTTTAAATACTTGTTGAATGAGTGAGTAAATTTTCTCTTAGTTTTAATTATTCATTGCAAAATGGCTGTGATTAATAATTTAATGAAATATAAAGATAACACTTTTGTGAAAGTAGGCATCATTGTCACTCCTATTTTATGAGGACACTGAGGCTGGAAAAAAGTTCAGTAGGTTCACCAAATGCACTTATGTGGAAAAGGATGGAGCAGAGCCCCAAACCTGGCCTTGACAGTCCGGATGCTCTGTTCCTCAGCTTCTTGCGCTGCATCATCTAAAGGGGGAATGGTCTTGATGACAGGTTCTTATGTATTAGATGTTTTGTGATTGTAGACTCATGCTCTTCCTTAGACCACATATTTCTTTATTTATTATAACAACTTGGAAATAAATATATCCAATTTAGTGTTAGACAGTGGTAAAAGGCAGAGAGCTGAGTCACTGGGATGTTCAAAAGATTTTTAAAAGCCATTTGCAGCCTGCAACCGGGAAAGTGCAGGAAGAGAGACTTGACACATTGAAATTCAAATGTATCTTTCTGGCAGCAAACTATCTCTGGGTCCTGGGAAACTTGAGTCTGGGTGAGCTGAGAAGTAATGAAGCCCTGCGTCTCATGTCATTGACTCTGGCATTTCAAGCACCACATTCATAACAGTACACGCAAACTGCTGGGTCCCTCTCTACTTCACTAAATTGAAATGGTTCCACAGGGGAATATGGCAACAGGGATGAAAGAAAAATAACATTCTTTTATCCACTGTAAAAAGAGAAGGTGCTGATGATGTTTATTCAAAAGAGCAACATCTGGAAATGGTGCTGGGACATGGTAACACCATGCTTAGCCATGCTTCACTAAAGATATACAACATCTTAGAGAGGGTACAGACACAGTGCTGTTATTATGACTTTTTGTTTGTTTGGTTTTTTGTTGGAAGCATTGAGGAAATTCAGAACTAGGGAGCTTCTCCCATTCTACTCCAATTCCCTCTGTGTAGCAGCTTGGACTTCTGGTTGCCATTAACAGAAACCCAGAAGCAAATTAGCTTAGATTAAAAAAATTTAATGGATCCCACGTTAGAAAGTCCAGAGTTACTGCCTCAGACAATGCTGGATATAGGGGCACCAATAATGTGATGAGGATCCATTATTTCTTTCCCAATCTTTTGTGTCTGCTTCCTCTATTTTGATTCTATTAGTGTTTTGCTACCCAATGTTTTCAATATTGCTTCCAGTATCTTCTGGGGTTACCTTTTTCTTAGTTCTCGTCTAACAGAGAAAAACAGTGAGTGTGCTTTCCTGATAGCTTAAAAAGCAGTCCCAGAATTTAGTCTGTTCATCTCTCATTACCTTGACTTGGGCAACATATCTATCTTTGAACAATCATGTCACGGAAACATAGCATTTGATTCTCTTAAACCACTGTTAGAGCTACAGATGGACTCAACACCAATAGAACAGACAGACTGAGACTGGAGGAAAGACAACCCTCTTCAATAAAATCTGAAATTTTCACAAAAAGAGAGTGAATGGATGCTGGATAAAAAGAACAACTATGTTCAAGGTACCTGCCCTTCTATTAGACCTCAAGGACTTAGTAACTAATTAAATTCTAACTAATCACAGAATTGAAAGAATCTTTACATCTCATGAAACCCAGAGATGGCATATTCATGGTCCAATGACTGGATTTATCCCAAGATGTGTTTTTCTAAGAATTGTACAGGTTGGTTATTAACTGTAATTTGAAGGTTTTTTTTGAAATCCAGATTTTTCAGGTTCTCCTTAAGAAATTGGAAGATTTGTCCCCTCGGAGGCAACATTCTAGCTTGTCAGTTATCATCTGGAGATGAACAGTTGCTTTAGCCTTCAGCCAAAGATACATGCTCCAGTTCATCATATCTCAACTGTTTTATATCATCTCCGCAACACAGAAGCCAAATTAAGTCATCAGAATTCAAGATATTTGCCCTGCAGACATTCTTAAAGCAGAAAAATATTTCTCTATTAAAATGAGGGGGAGGGTGATAGAACGAATGCTCATGTGTACCAAGAAAATTGAAACAGATATATTATTTAGGGATGTAAAGAATAGCCATAAAAGTTTAGTAAACAAACACTTGATGTACATAATTTATTTAAATTAAGACAAGTAGGCTTTTGCATTGCAACCCCAGATCAATTTTATTCATCATCATTTTGATGATTGTGAAACTGAGACTCAGGATGACAAAATTTTGCCAAGATGCCATAAGTAGTAGAGCTGAAATATCGGGTCAACATGTTTTCCTTCCTCCCCTCCCCTCCCCTTCCCCTCACCACACACCATGAACACATTGTAGATAATTGAGGAAAATGGAAGGGAAAACTTTCATTTACTTACATTGTAAAAGTAATTAAATATTTGCAGGAAAAAATCTCACTTGTAATCCTACCACACTAAAACCAAAAACATTATTTTTCTGTCTTTTTGGTCATTCTTAAATTAATACCCATTATTTTCTATTTTAATTATGGTATGCATGCAACACTATGTCCTGCTTTGTTAATATGTCTTAAACACATTTATTTTGTTATTATACAGTGTTCATCATTATTAAATTTGTAGAAAATAGATCAAGAACAAATGTGCTATAGTATTTGTAACTCTTCCTCTTTTTTGGACATTCCTTAAACATTTCCTTTTCTTCTATTTTGTCTTTCATCCTATCCTCTCTTTCAGTCAAATGCAAAATGCTTCACAGGAAGCCCTCCGAGCATTTAGACAAACAGTGAGTGGGCAGGCGTGAGGAAGATATAATACTAGGGATGGAGGTCTTAATTTAGGTTTCAGAAATGGGTAAACTAAGAATGAAAGGCCAAAGGGAACATTCCAGATGGGCAGTAGGCCGAGAAGTATAAAGGACTAACGGTTTTTATTTGGAGTTGTTCCATAGCATGTAGAGGAACCCAAACATATCAAAGACAGTTCCTGAGATTCTCATAAAGGAGAGATACAGAGGAAAAATGGAGAACTGTCATGCTCTGATCCAGTCATACCCCGATCCAGGGCTGAAATGATTTATCCAATAGGTTTATTCTCACACTTGTTCTTGGTCTATCCATATATTGGCTCTTCCGTATCTTTGAAGAGGTTCCATCCATGGTACCCTAGAGAATTTTACTGCCCGCCCAATTTACATTCTTCTATTACCATGACAACAAAGGAAAGAATCAGTATTTCTAGACAGGAAAGTCCCAGGAAAGAAAGGTTTAGTCTATGCACCTATTCCCAAAATAATGGTGGTCAGAAAGGTATTCATTCATTCTTCATATATTCAATTGTTTATTTGTTTTGCTCACACTCCTGTTATGTACCCACTCTCAGGATCTGAGAGTACGCAGTCCATTAGCAGATAAAAGGGAAAGAGAGAGAAGCATGCTGGTATCTGGATATACTAGCTACCTCTAGCTCAAAACTGAAGTGACTTTATTAAAGTTTGGGGGATGTCCACGATTGTAGCTCTGACTTGGGCAGTGCATAGGCAATATATATAACCAAAGTGTTGTACCCCCATAATATTCTGAAATAAAAGGAAAAAAACCCTGAAGTGATAAGAATGAGTTAGCATATGAGGACTTGGAGTGAAGGCAATGGATAAGGAAGGAGTAGATAATACCACAAATGTTTATTGGTTCTTTAATATTTTCTAAACTCCATTGTATGAATTGAAATAGTATTCAAATGAACTAAATTTTATTCTGGTCCAGAAGGAATTGTTTGCTTTTGGAGGCAACAAGAGGAGGAAATGCAAGGTGCCACAAAATTGGATCTAAAGGTGTCAGCTATGAGATGGAGTGATGGAGGAACAGCTTGGGCTGGGGATAGTCAGAAAAGCTTTATGGGAGAGATGAGCCTTTAAAGGATAAATAAGTAAATATCAAAGGCCGTGATGATCACAGTGTGTGGTGAAGATGGGAAGGAGCCTTCAGGTTGGAATAGTGAGGAAAAGCAGGAAGTAAGTTTGGGTGAGTGAGTAGGACCCATTTAAAAAGAGCCTCAAGTTTGATTCCAAGGACACTGGGCTATATTCCTTTTCATTATGAGGTCCCATCCAAAGATTTGACCCCAATGCCTTTGGATTGCTCAGAAAAATTATGTTCGAAAGTTAAAATGCATCAGCATGAGGAAATCTAAAGGCATTATACACTCATCAAGAGTAAACTATAAATAACCAGAAAATATAAAAAATATGCCTACCCCTGCTAATTAAAAGCAAGATGAAAAGAAAGAAAGCAGGAAAAAAAGGAAGGCATATTTATCGAAAGATTCAGATGTCCAAGTTTAGCAAGGATATGGACAAACAAGCATTTTTATGCACTTTTATTCTGAGTAAAATTGCCTAGAAGAAATATAAGATTAAAAGATTACTATTAAATGTCTATATTACTTCAGTCAAGAATTTTAATTCTAAGAATTTTTATTAAGTAATCACTTAGGAGATGAATAGATGAGTATGTTCAATGCAACACTGAAATGTGAAAAAAAATAAAAACATCTAATATATCAAAAACTGAGCTGTGAACTTAATAAATGATTTGAAAATAATGGATAGACTGCTACATAAAATCACAAAATAATGTGTTTCTATATGTTTTTTCTTAAAAGACAAATATAATATATAGAATTTTAAAATTTGAAAGAATATATGCCAAACTATGAATAGTGGATATACCAGAAGCTAGAAGAACGAGAGAGTGAAATAATTTTTATCTTACTTTCTATGTGGTGCTTAAATTTTTTATAGCAAAAATCCATTTATTTACAATGAACAAAAGAAGCACACATGTGTTTAGCTAAAAGAAAGGAAATTATTAAAGAACAAATGATGCAGGCAGAAACTGATACCATGACTGACGAGAAGGAAAGAGTGGAAAGAGGTAGAAAGTGTCCTGGCTGCCAAAGTCCAGCTGATATTGTGGCAATTATCTGATGAATTTCAATAGTGAAAACATTGATTTAAACAACTGAGACAAGCATTTCACTTGAAAATTATATCTGGCTGGTCTATTTGGCAGGTAACAACTTGCATTATCAATTTGTTCTATAAAGGAAATAAGATAGAAATATTTGACTATGCAATATGGGTAGGCTGAATATTAAGAACACTGGTGATACCAAATTTGAATCTGAAAACATTAATTAAGCTATTAGGATTAATATTACAAAGGTGCTTGCTATATATGAAAAGAGTCACACTGGAGTTTTTTTAAAGTAAGAAGTGTTCCTAGAACAATTAAGAAGAAGCTAAATTTACAAACCTTACATTTACCAAAAGCTTGCCATGACTACAGCAGCAGCGTGAGGAGAGGCTTATCTATGTAGTTCCCCCTTTGATGCTTAAAACATGAGTTTCTATCTGGTTGCAGCCTTGGGGATCTGGTCAGAGTGCACTGCTGACCCTGGTTGGGTCCATTAGTGCAAATAAAATGGAATGGTTGACATTTATATGGCGAAATTGATCAATGTAATTAAGCATTCTGAATAAATCAACCTTTAACAATCATAAAATCTTGTTTTGTATAATATTTTGTACATTTGGCCATAACATTTCCATAGAGTCATAATCTCTTAGAATTAGAAGAGCCTCTAATACTCATATAACTCAAGATTTTTATTTTATACCTGTAAAAATCAACTTCCAAAGAGTTTCCCCAGGTAACCTTTCCCATCAGCTAAAAATAGAGACTAGAAAGATGTCTCCTAAGTCCAACTACAAAGTATTTTCCCAACACCCAATGTGTTATCTCATTTGCTTCTTAGGGTTACAATTTTACTTTGACATAGGTAAGGTAGAGGTGTGTTTACTACTGGTTCCTACTAGTAACTAATAGCTACTTTAGTTAAGGGCTTATTAAGTCTTTTCCTGGACAAATAGACACACATACACACTCACACATACACCACAAAATAAACAAAAAATTGCTTCCTGAAAATCAAAGCCTCACTTTGATCTGGATATTGCTTTTCTCCTTCCTTGACCTGTTATCTTTTTTAAAGACTTCACCCATTTCCATACCTTCAAAAATTATCTGTCTCTATGTAGACAATCCTAAAGTAATCATTTTTATCTCTGGTATCTCTCCTCAAGCTCATGATATGTATTTCTAATTGTCTTATGCTTCTTCCCAGTTCTGGAGAAATTCTGAAGACAACATAGAGAAGAAAACTTAGGTGAGAAAGAAACTTAGGTAAAGAAGAAAAGAGTTTCATGGCATCTGATTTCCTGGGCTCAGTCATACTTAAAACAAGCAAGACCTGCCTCTGCCTCTTCTTCACTTTGGATACTAAGTCAATATGTGCTACCTTTATCCTTAGTTAAAATTGGAGTTATGTTACTTACACAGCTGACTGGGATGAAGTATTGTCATAATACACATACACAAACCCATCTATAGATGGTAAGGTTTATCTATACCTATATCTATGTCATCTGTCTGTTTCTTTACCTTTGTATCTGCTTCTAACTAGACGTGGATATAAATATAAAGATAGAGATAAAGACATAGTATAGACATAGATAGTGAGATATTGTTATATTAATAAAAAGCTGGCCACAATGATACTTCTCATTCCACATGCTTCAGCCATGGAATCTAACATTACTCTGTCAAGAGGTAGAGCCTATCATTTCACTCCCTTGAATATGAGTTGATCCTGTGATGGTTTTGGCTAAGAGAATATGTTGGAAATGATGCTCTAAGCAGAGCATTTAACTGTTTAGGCAACTTCCACTTTCTGCCTCTTGAAAGCCAGTCACCATGTGAAAAGTGTGACTTCCCTGAGACCACCATGCTGTTAAGAAGCTCAAGCATGGGGAGTCACCTTATATTAGAATGATGAGAACTCATGTGGGGTGGGAGAAGGGAAGAGAGAGAAGAAGAAGAGGAAGAGGAAGAGGAAGAGGAAGAGGAAGAAGAAGAAAAGGAGGAGGAAGAGGAGAAGGTCAGGAAGAAGAGAAACAGGGAAGGAGAAACAGGAGGAGGAGGAGGAAAGGTAGGGGGAGGGGAGGGAAGGGAAGAGAGTGGAAGGGAAGGAAAACACCAAGTAGCACCAAGGTGCCAGACATGTGAGTTAAGCCATCCTCTTGGAGGCGTATCCTCCAGGCTCAGCTGTCCCCCAGTGGACACCACATGGATCAGAGAAAAGCTGCTCTACCAAGCCCTTCTAAATTTCTGACCCACAAAATGGTGAGAAAAGCCAAATGGCTATTTTACAGCACTAAAAATCATAGGATAGTTTATTACACAGAAGTAGATATTCAGAACAAATAATGTGTGCAAAGTCACATAGGCAGGAGACTTCAGAAAATGTTAAGAATATAGGTGAAAGGTCTTTTTACTGGAGTAAGGAACATGAAAAAAGTTATAGGAATAAAGTCTGGATGGAGTTGATTTGAGTGCCCTCATGGAAAGCTAAGTAGTATCGACTTCACTGTGCATGTAACATGGATCCCCTGAATATCTTGATTTTGGCAGTGGTGAGCACCAGCTGAGCTGTGAGAGTCAGGAGTCCAGACTAAAGAGCCAGACTGCCTCAGTTCTAATCCTGGTTGGCCACATACAAACTGTTGGTCCTAGGAAAATTGTTTTGCCTTTGTGTTTCCGTGTATTCATCTATAAAATTGGTGTAATAATATTACCTACATCAAAAGGATATAGATGCATTATGTAACTGTTGGTTAATTTTTAAAAAATGAATTATGCAGATATCTCTGGATGCATAAATAGAATTCATTCACTCATTGGGGGGGAAGGGCATGGTTAAGGGTAGTTTTTATTCTTTTATTGTGGTAAAAAATATATATCATGAAATTGATCATTTTAACCGTTTTATGTTTACAGTTCAGTGGCATTAAGTACATTCACATCATGGTGCAACCATCACCACCACTCATCTCCAGAACTTTTCACTTTTCCAAACTGACACTCTGTTCCCATGAAACAATAACTTCCCCTTCTCACCCCCTGCCCAGCCCATAGCAAGCCCTATTCTACTTTCTGTCTCTATGAATTCCACTACTCTAGGTACTTCATACAAGCAGAAGCACACAGTATTTTTCCTTTTGTGCCTAGATTTTTCAATTAGCAAAATATATTCAAGGTTCATTATGGTGTATTATGTGTCAGAATTTCCTTCCTTTATAAGACTGAATAATATTCCATCGTGTGTATATACCACATTTTGTTTATCCACTCATCCATCTAGGGACATTTGGGTGGCTTTCATCTTTTGGCTATTGTAAATGAGGTTGCTGTGAGCATGAGTATAGAAACTTCTTTTCAAGTGCCTGCTTGCAAATTCTCTTGGGTATATACCCCAAAATGGAATTACTTCTTTGATGGTAATTTAAGTGGTAATTCTACCTTTAATTTTTTGAGGAACCAACATACCATTTTCCACAGCAGCTACACTATTTTAAATTTACACAGGCAATGCACGAGGGTTATAATTTCTCCAAACCCCCACCAACATTTGTTTATTTAATTTTATATATATATATATATATATATATATATATATATATATATAAAATAGCCATCATAATGAGTGTGAAGTGAGCATTCACTTTATTTACTCATTTAACAAATATTAATTGGGGATCTACTATGTAAGAGACATTGTATTAGGAGTTCACCATACAAAAGACAGACATGGCCAGTCTGGGTGGAGAGACAAAAAAGTAATTAAGTTTTAGAAAACAATATAGAAAATGTCATGAGCGAGTAACCCACCAAAAGGCATAGTAGAACCGTAGCAGGGGAACCCTAACACTGCCCAGAGGTTTCAGTTCAGGCTTCTTATAATAGGTGATGTGAACAAATTGAAATTTTGAGAACCAGTAAACCACAGCTTGAAAATCAACTAAGGGAGGGCATTGGGCATGCTCCAGCCACAGCACAGCCTCTGGAAAGGCCCTGAGGCAGCAGAGAGAGCAGGAAATGCTCAACTCACTAAAAAAGTTTCTTATAGCCAGAGGGGAAAATGTGCAGGGAGTGGTGAGGGACAGGGTCTGAGACATAAACTGGGGCAGGTCCTGAAAAGCAGTGTTTTATGGGTTGAATTGTCCCCTCAAAAAATACATGTTGAAGTCCACACTACCAGTACCTCAAAATGTGACCTTATTTGGAAATAGTATTATCACAGATGTAATTAGTTAAGATGAGCTCATACTGGATGGGCCCCTAATGCAATGTCTATTGTCCTTATGAGAAGATGTGAATGCCCTGCAATGATGGAGGACTAGGGTGATGCATCTACGAGCCAAGAATCGCCAAAGATGACTGGCAAATGACCAGGAGGTAGGAGGAGGTAAGGAGGTATTTCCCTAAAGGAGAAGTCCCCAACTTTTTTGACACCAGGAACCGGTTTTGTGGAAGACAGTTTTTCCATGGATGGAGGGGGCAGGGACAACAGGGGCAGGGGATGGGGGGCCGGTCACCACCACCTGGGCTCCACCTCAGATCATCAGGTGTTGGTTTCTCATGGGGAGTGTGCAACCTGGGTCCCTCACATGTGAAGTTTGCAGCAGGGTTCACGCTCTTATGAAGGTGTGATGCTGGGGCAGTAATGCCAGCAATGGGGAGCGGCTGTGGGTGCAGGTGGGGCTTCACTCACTCACCCACCACTCGCCTCCTGCTGTGTGGCCCAGGGAGGAGGGTTGCTGGTGGTTGGGGACCGCAGCTAAATGTTTAAAAGGGGGAGTGGTCCTGCTGATATCTTGAAATCAGACTTACAGCCTCCAGAACTGAACAAATAAATTGATTTCTGTTGTTTAAGCCACTTGGTTTGTGCTACTTTGTTATAGGAGCTCTAGGAAACTAATGCACAAGGTTATAAAGTGTGGGAGTTATCCTAGAAGAAATGATGGGCCAGTGGGGAAGGACTAGAGGGACAAGAAACTGGTGAGGCTGGCTGGGAGGCCAGAGGGGTGATTTACATGGAGCATATAGGTACGGCAGACTCAGAATAGACAGACAGAATAGATGAGATGTTTAGTCCAACAAATACCAAGACTCAGCCTGGGTAGTAATAATAATAATGATAAAATGATTATGATAGAATAAGAACAAATATTTACTGAGCACTTGCTTTTTGCCAAATATTCAGATAAGCACCTAATTCAGAATTATTTATTTTGTAAAACATATCTATAATGTAGCTACTATTTTTAAATCTACCATTATAATGAAAGCAACTTCTGAAGAAGAGAATTATCAAGGATGAATATAGATAAAACATTCAAAACAGGTTTCTAACTAAAGAAGTTTTTCTCTAGAGGCTGTGCCCTGAGCCATTTGCCTCTATGATTTCAATCAGAATGAACAATGTCGGGGTGAGAAGATGGAACCAGGAAGACATTTACATGGAGAAACCAAAAAAGTGCTTAAAGCTTAGAAGACCAGGTGAAGGAGAAATAGATGATGTCATTCAAACAAACAGGAATGTGGAAGTCTGGAGCAGGTGCAGGCCCAACAAGAAGGAAACTGAGTTCTTCTCTGTCAGGGACAGAAAATTACATCATGTAGCCAGTCCTGAATGAGCTTGGCCATTTCCTCTGAGTGCTGCCCCCATCCTATTTCGCCACTCCATGAATGACGTGCAGCTGCATGCCCTCCCCTGTGTTCCAGGAAAGCATCTGGAAATAAACAGCATTTAGCCCTGCTGCCAAGACAAAGGCATTGTTTCTTTAATAACACATCTCTTTGGAAACCATCTCCAGACCTACTTCAGAAGCCCGGCTGTGCTGACCCTGACATGATGTAACTTGCACAGTTCTGCTGAGAAAAGGAGTATGTGGCAGCTATGGTGGGCACCTAAAGAGAAAGCAAGATGGGATTTGGAGGTGACTTTGGAGAGAGCCTCTTAGACTGCAACAGGCGGGTACTTATTTAAGAATGTAGATGGTGGGATCCACAGATTATTTAATTCGGGGTGTGTGTGTGTGTGTGTGTGTGTGTGTCTGCAAGCATGCTATTACCTGGAAACCTAGGAGAAGTGAAAATCCCCCCAACCAGTGTAATAATGAGAACATACTCTGAATGGATACGTATTGATATTTATATCACACAGGTGGCAGTGGGGGGAAGGTAGGCACTACCGTTTATTGAGTGCTGAGTATATATGCTCAACACATGATTATCTCACTTACTGTTTATGCTTCAGTTAGCTGTTGCTACAAAAAATGTTGTGAAACAATCAACCACAAAACCTTAGAGGCATGTAAAACATACATTAAGTTTTGTTCATAAATCCGAAGTCGTCTGGTCGGGTCTGTTGTTCTTAGCTGGAGTTGGTGAGGCTCACTCAAGTGTCTGTGGTCAACAGTTTTTGGCCAGGCAACCCTTGAGATCTTAGGAGGGCTCTCTTGTATGTCCGGAGGCTTGCTGGGATAATGGGGCTGAATGCTGCTCCGCTTGCCTCATTGTCCAGCAGACTATTCAAGCACGTTCTCATGAGGAAGGTTTAGTGCTAAGAGAGGACGCAGAAACACACGAGTACGTCTGGAAGTCTTTGCTTGTGTCACATTTTTTACCTCTCCATTGAACAAAGAAAGTTACAGGGCCAAGTCAGAAGTCAGAATGGGAGCGGACAAAAGGTAACAGAGGAGGCACCAAAAAGCATGAATATGGAGATGCCCTTAGTGGGGTCCGTTGATGCAATCAAGCTACCACAACATATTTTCCAGTTACTCCTCATAAGAATTCTATGACCATTTAAACAAAGAAGCTTAGAAACCATTTAATGTCATATTTTATTTAACATCACACAGCTAGGAAGTTAGAGAGCTTGGACTTGAAGTCATGATAGCTCTTGTCTATCTGTCTATCTGTTTGCCTGTTTCCATTACAGGGTGGGGAACTAGGACCTGAAAGAATGAGAGCAGAAACCCTTGAAAGCAAGGGATACCAGGCCAGTGACTTGTAACTCAAATGTCAGTTATATCAGGTTAGGTCAAATGTCATCTGCATACTTCCAGAGCACCCTGTACTTATTCCTAATACTCTTCAGATTTGTGCATATCTGTTTCATTGTCAGTCCTCTCTCTAGAGCAAGGGTTGACAAATTTTGTGGATAGTGGACTATACTGTATAGATTTCCACTATCTAAAACTAAAAGTTTTCCACTATCTCTTGTTACTACTCCACTCTGTCATTGTACCGTAAAAGCATCATTGACAACCTTCGAATTAACGGGCATGTCTGTGTTATAATAAAACTTTATAAAAAAGAGGTGGTAGACTGGATTTGATTCATGGGCCATGGGTGGCTGCCCTTGTTCCAAGGTATATATTCCACGTGTATGGGAATTTTGTCTATGTTGTTTACTATTGGATCCCTGGAATCCGTATAGCAATGGCACATGGTAAGTATAAAATAAATATTTGTTCAAGGAATCAAGGAATATATTCTTACAGACTGTGCCATTTCTGGGCAATGGATATAGAATAGCTATGATTTAGAGATGTCAACACTTAAATTTAAGACTAGAACCACAACCTTACCAGACATAGAGGCAAGGCTGTAGTGTAGGATCATTACCTAGATGGGTTTTGTTCACAAACTGGAGGGGAACTAGATCTCTAGGAGGTGCCCACCAAAAGGTAAGGAGAAGGACATCAGGAGAATCTAGATTGGGGAACTCAGCCTACCTCTTGGCTAGTCTAGATGCCTAAGTAGTCATGTTTATTGGATTTCTAAAGCTGCTATTAAAAAATTTACCACAAACTTGGTGGCTTAAAATAACACAAATGTGTTATTCTATAGTTCTTTAGGTCAGAAATCTGACATGATTCTAACTGGGTTAAAATCAAAGTGTCAGCAAGGCTTCATCCCTCTCCGGATGCTCTAGGGGAATATCTGTTTCCTGGCGTTTTCCGATCACTTGCATTCCTTGGTTCGTGGCTTTCTTTTTCCATCTTCAAAACCAATTATGCTGCATCTATCCTATCATTTTTCTATAGTTACAACTTTCTCTTATTTCAGTCAGAAAATATTCCCTACTTTTAAGGACCCGTGTGATTAGATTGAACCTACCCAGATAAGAATATGATATTCAATCAGAGGACATGATTTAAAAGTTTTCTATAAATATCTAATTACAAAAAAAGTCTTACTTTCTGAAGAGGCAGTGGTATCTGAATTTCCATTATTGATTGTTTGCTTTTTGTTAAATATTACCCTTACCTTGCAGAATCCAGGGTTATAAATTTCTTCATTCCTTCTTAAGAGAGCTCCCTGCCTCTTCCCTACTCTAGCAAAACAAACCAGATAAGCATTACAGTACTGAAAATGTTGAATATGAGAAGGAATAATAACTGGAGTCCACAGCGTTCATAACACAGACTTTGGTGAGTTGAACGCAATGATACTGGAGGGCTGAGCCTAGGTAATTGCTGGGTCTCAGGATTTCTTGGCTGCCGATTGCGTTCTGCAAATAATGCTACTGTCTATATTGATGATTCCCTAGACATGAAAGCGGCTAGATAGAGGTGAACTAGGATACAGAAAAATAAGAACTTATTTGATTTCACAAAATTGCCTAGAATGAGCAAGAAATATTGAATGAGGACCCACTATGTTCCTGGTGCATTACATATAGGTTTGAGTTTAATGTAAAAATCCATGGGCATTGTAGAAATAAGAAAGAAGAGATACCACTAGGAACTTAATTCCTAAGAAAGCTGGAATATTTTTTGAACCAGGAAGAAATGGTTTATTGGGTTATATCTCTATATTTCTACCTTTATTATTACTGCTTTTTTGTTCTCATTACTGACCTCTGTGGGTCTTAGTTCCTTCAACTGTGAAATGAAAATTATACTAATACTTACCTCATAGGGTTTTTTTTAATAAAAATTAAATTGGATCATGTCTGTTAAGTACTTAGCACAAAATAGTTGTTCAATTAATATTGGTTATTCCAACCACATACTAATTAAAGGACACAGGACACCAGGTTTACATAAAAGTGCACCACATTCAGACGTTCAGGTTTCCCAGGGGTAGCTTGAAAGTATTTGCATTACAAAATTAAGCCACACAAGGAAAAAGCTCAGAAAGTGGAGTGAACACATTGATAAATAGTTCTAAGTGGAAGCAATTTCAGCCTGAGAACCCTTAGGCTGTCTTTTCTCTCTCTGGGTGACTGTCACACCCCAGAGATATGATTTCTTATAGCAACAGACATAGAGACAAATTATGCTCTGGTTAAGGTAAGGTTTTCTTTAAATACACTTGAAGTCAAGGTGGGGCAACTTACTGTCAGAATAAAACCCAAGAAAGCTTGATAAAGTTAAAACAAAATACAAATTGCAGTGTGTGTTTGTGTGTGCATGCTCACACACATGTGTGGACAAAAATGCATGCATATATGTATGTATACAGTCCAAGTAAAACAAGTTTATTCTTGGAAGATAAATCCTGCCCTACCTTTCTCTTCTAGTATTTATTAAGTCAACCAGGCTCTTTTCCAACTCACATCATTCTCCATTGCCCATTTATTCCATTTAATGAATCCTTGGGGGAACTCCAGAGAGCACCCACCAGTTGTGTCGATCATACCGAGGGCTGTGCAACTGTCTATTAAGAACTTGAAAGCATAAGCTCCTTTCAGATCCATTGTGAAGTGTTTCTTTCTTCCCAATGACTTCTGGTGGCAAATGGCTTGAACAAACAGCTTAGCAGAGGTATTTAGCCAATTTGTGAGATTTAAAACACAAAGATTTATTTGAAACAATAAAGAGAATAAAAGAAAGCCAAAAAAGAAACTATTCCACAGTTAAAATAGTCTGCTTTTGGCACACACTCTAAAAATTTGTCAAATCAATTAACACATTTTTATTTTAAATATTCCTTTGAATCTCATAGTGTTTTCCTCATGGACATAAACCAAACCAAAAAGAAAAATAACACTGACTCTAAGTAAAGCAGGTTCTATTATACACATTTAACAAATGAAAAGAAATATATAAATATCTAGACAGTACTCTCTACTGACTTTATTTCTTTCCAAACTCACCCCCACTATATAGTACTCCCATGGGATGAATAGAGTCTAAGAATTTAATCTAGGACACTTGGGTTCTAATCACAGTCCTGGCAGCAATTTGATTAGTTTGAACATAACACTGAAAGAGGGGGTTATCAATAGCTCTCGACTTAAAGTAGCAAATCTCTCCCGAATGCCTATGGAAATATAGAGGGGTGCATTTCCCATTATTATATCACTATTATTCAATTGGAAATTAGTGCTTGGGAACCAAGAATGTTAAACTCCCTGCAATGTATCAATTGTTTGATACAACATGGAACCACCCTGCCAAATTTGCCAAAGTCTCATTCATAGAGAATCATTGGGTAGGTTATGCCAAAGGTGCTTTGGAATACTGATATATCATTCCATGACTTGAGCATTCACCTTCAACAACAGGAAAGGGCCACTTCATAAAAATGAGTTTATACGATACAAGGAAAAGGCCAGGCTATGAAGTCCAAAAAAAACCAAACTCAGAGTACCCCCTCGAGAAAGGTGTTAATTGTAAGGTTCACAGAGGTCTATTCCCACGTATTAACACTGGTGGATGTTAATTAGCACATTCAGATGTAATGAAACTGTTATTGGTAATGCTACTTTGAGTTTTGTTAGTTTGGTGCAGCGTGTGAGTGTGTATCCAAAAATTAATGGTTAGTGGAATAGCTGGGAGGGGAGGACTTATTCAAATCCTTACAATGCACCTATTGAAACATTTCATGGGAGCCCTTTGTGACTATGGCATCATGGAAGAACCAAGTGCTGTGGTCTCCATGGTGGGAGGCAGTGATTTGAAAGAGTGATTTAGAGCCTGTTAACATAAATGAGAGAAGACAGCCTGCCTTATGTGCGACAGCTTCTCCACAAAGTTTAGACAAGGAAAAGATGTTTCTTTTCTCTCTGTCATTCTCTCTCTGCAGTCAGTAGATGAGTATTTCATAGTGGAATAATTCAAAGTGAAAGAACTCATGGGTAATGCAGGAACAGTCATCGAACATTCCTTAAGCCATTTGATCTCACTGGAGCATCCATATGCCGTATCTGCCCTTTTGCAGACAAATTCCAGGCATTCAATTGGATTTAAACCTTTCTGGCCATTCTGTCCCTGGATCCTAGTAGGATTATCTAGCATTGGGCAAAGTACTAGCATAAGTTTTAAAATATTCCCTTTCATAGTCTGTATCAGTGCTCAAGTCAGCCTGATTAGTCCCACACTCAGAATTCCGTATCCCTTTATTCATCAAGGTCTAGGTAGTCATATATAGAGTTAAGGATATTGTAGCCAAATGCCTTTTCCACAAAAGTATACCTTTAAAATAAATGTTGTTGACATGTATTTAAATATCTATCTCAAGAACATGTGGTATAAGATGTTGCACATATTAAATCCTCAGCAAATGCCTTTGCTATAAATAAATTTTCTTTGAATTTATGTTTTATTTGACCAGTAAGTTTCACAAGCTAAGAAACTAATCTCAAAGCTTAAGTAATAGAGTAGAGTTTGAACATCCAATACTCACGAAGAAACATTTGCCCAAACAATGGAAATCAAACATTATATCTATTTGTATTACTTAAAACATTTCCAATTATGGAGGGAAAACAATGAATAAAACTGTCACATACATTTTAATGCTATGACATATACTCTACTTTTAATCTATATGCATTCAGTTTTTTGTTATACATTCCAGACTGGCACATGTGGTTTGTACAGATCAAATTCTATTTGGACTCTTGGACAAGCCATACATGCCTTGTCATACCCACAGAAAATCACATTCAGAACCACAAACAGCATAAAATTGCTCCTTTCTGAACCACAGCTGTTTCCTGAATTATTTTTTTCCCCCTACTAAAACATCCAGACACACGTCTGTCTCTTAATTGCAGGAGAGCTTGTTACAAGACATCTTGAATTTTAACAACCTATTTTAAAATGAAGGAAATACACTAAAAAGCAGACTAGGGGAAATCTTAAGTACTTTTGCAGGATTTAAAAATTGGCACCCAAGAAAGTATGTAAAGACCTTCAAAGGTAGACACTGATATTAGATAGGTTAAAAAAAAATGGGGAGGGTAGAGATCAATAACTAACAAATAGAAGATATTAGAGGAAGGACTCAGACAATTATGATAAAATGGTAGAGCAAGACTTACAGTGTTGTCATTGTAAATGAATCAAGGCATAGTGGAAGAAGAAAAATTTATATTTGGAGTAGCAAAAAAAGTTTTAGAAATTTGGTATTATTGGAGAAGGAACTCCCATTGTATTCCAATCAAAAAAATTATAAATAGTAGCACAATTGTGATAAGTTGTTCATTTTATAAAGGTAAGTGTAAAATAACTACAAAATGGGACATTTTGTCAAAAATGTCTTAGAAATAGTAATTATAAAATATTACATATTAGTCTGTGAGCAGCATATGAACTTGATTACAAAAAAAAGTGTAGGCCATTCTCTATGGATAAGGCAGTCACTTGTTTTTAGACTTCTGCTGATTGTTTTTATGAACACATACGTTTGTCAAATATTTATTAAATGCCTAATATGGTTTAGGAAGTTTGATAGGTAATAAGTCTAAAAGAGTGACTAAGGCATAATGCACACCCTATAGCAACTCACAGCTGCCAGAAAATATAGAAAATTTATGAACAATAGAAATTTATTTCTCATAGTTCCAGAGGTTGAAAAGTCCAACATCAAGGTACTGGCAGATTTGGTGTCTGGTAAAGACTCACTTTTTGCATCAAGACAACAGAAAACAAATCCTCTGGAGGGGAAAAGATGAATACTGTGTTCTCACATGGAAGAAAGACAAAAAGGGACAGACATGCTCCCTCAAGCCTTTTTATAAGGGCACTAATCCTATTCATGAGGGCTTCACCTCATGGCCTAATCAACTCCAAAAGTCCCCACCTCTTCATCCTATAACCTTTGAGTTTATGTTCCAACATATGAATTTTAAAAGGACACATAGATTCAAAACCTAGCAATATGTGCATTTTAAAATTATTATTATTATTATTATTATTTTGTTAAATACTTTATTTTTAGATCACTTTTAGGTTCCCACCAAAATTGAGATGAAGGTACAGAGATTTCCCACATACCTCGTGCCCCCACACATGCATAGCCTCCTCCATTATCAACAGTCCCCCATCAGAGTAATTTATAAATTACACAGTCTAAGATATTTTGTTAGAGCAGCCTAAATGGACTGAGACACATGCCAACTGTTTAACTTTGGGCAAATTATATAACCCCTCCAAGACACAGTTCTCATATTAATGGCATATTAAAGACAAAAATGTATGCCTCACAGAGTGTGATGTTTAAATAAAAATTAAATGAGATGAACCAAGGTAAGCACATAATACAATATCTTGCACATAGTGGTCAAAAAGTGTTTTCTATTATTTGTTACTACAAGTATAACAATAACTATAAAATCATAAGAATTACTTTGAATTTAAGGTTTTTAGACCTCATGAGAAGCACAAATTATCTAGAAGGCATTATTAAATTATTATAATAAATTTTTGAGAATAATTTGCTGTATTTCATATTTTAACAAAATAAGTTTCTCTTTCTATTGGTAATCTTTTTTTCTAGCAATTCATTGTAATTTATTGACATAGTAACTAAAAGAAACTCACATAGACATATATTAAATATAAAATAAGTAACAATTTACATATACTATTCTTAGCTGAAAGCAGGATTTTAAGAGAAATAAATTTTGCCTTAATGGGCAGAGGAACCTTTAACTATACAGACATTGGAAAGCTACTCAGGTGTGCAGATGCAGGTTATAATACCCAGTGAAACTGGGTATGAAATGTATTTTGTATATAATGCATACAAACAAAAAGCTGAAGAAAACCAGTATTTATTTACCTCCTTCCATAGGCATGCCTTGCTCTTGACCAATATGATTTTCGACATTGGTCACAACTGATGAACTAAGACTGATATCATCCATCCTTAAAGTCCATAGTTTATATTAGGGTTTAATCTTGGTTTTTAATCTTGGTACATTCTATGGGTTTCAACAAACATATAATGACATGTATCCACAATGGTGGTATCATACAGCGTATTTGTTTTTACTGGCCTAAAATCCTCTGTGTTCTGCCCTTTCGTCCCTGCCCCTTGTTCAACCCCTGGCAACCACTGATCTTTTCACAGTCTGCATCATTTTGCATTTTCCAGAATGTCATATTGTTGGAATCATATGGTAAGTAGTCTCTTCATATTGGTTTCTTTAACTTAGAAATATGCATTTAAGTTTCTTGCATGTCTTTTCACAGCTTGATAGCTCATTTCTTTTTAGTACTGAAGAATATGTCATTGTCTGAATTACCACAGATATACCCCCCTAAGCGAAATACTTAGGTATAAATCTAGTAAAATATGAACACAATCTATATGAGGAAAACTACAAAACTCTGAGGAAAGAAGTCAAAGAAGAACTAAATAAATGGAGAGATATTCCATGTTCATGGATAGAACAACCCAATATTCTCAAGATGTCAATTTTTCCAAACTTGGTCTATAGAGTCTATGCAATTCTTCAAAATTCCAGTAAGTTATCTTGTGGATAAAAACAAACTGATTGTCAATTTTTTATGGAGAGGGAAAAGACCCAGGATAGCCAACATGTTATTGAAGAAGAAGAACAAAGTTGGAGAACTGACACTACCTGACTTCAAGTCTTAATATAAAAATACTTTAGTAAAGACAGTGTGATCTTGGTAAAATAATAAACAAGTAGATCAATGGGACAGAATAGAGAGCCCCAAGATAGATTCACATAATATAGTCAACTGATCTTTGACAAAGGAGAAAAGGCAATACAATGGTGCAAAGATAGTCTTCTCAACAAATTGTACAGGAACAATTGAAAATCTATATACACAAAAAATTTGATATTGATCCCAGGTTCCATATAGGCGATATAATAATAGTTAGCATCTATCAATGCAGTATGAAAGACACTGTTTTAAGCAGCTTATATCTATTAACTCTTAATTCTCATCAAAATTTCTATTACTTCTAGTTTTTAAAGCAGAAATTGAGCCCCAGTTGGTTAAATTACCTGTCAAAGTTTATACATCTATTTATATGTTGAAAGCTGGGACTTAAACCCAGAAAATGTGGCTGCTGGGTTCATGTTCTCAACTATGTCAGCATTGTAAAAACTTTGATTTCTAGCCCAAGGAAACTTGTGGTCTAATGAAAAATTCAGATAGAGAAGTTAATTATGGTAGATGAATAAACAATATAATCACTGTTTAGTGTAGTTGTAGGGTGGTATGTCTAATAGTGCCTAAAACATAGAAGGTAATCATAAATATTATTAACCTTTCTTTCCACATTCTTCAGGGCAACTTCACATAAGAATTATTTGGTAAAAAGGGAACTATCAGTAATTATTTTGACACTAAAGTATAGATTCAGGATCTTTGAAGATTTTTGTTGTGCATATTTAAGATCTTCAATGCTATGTACAGAGATTTATACACACTACATCATGTCTGTGCCAGATAGAAATTTCTCATCCAAGCCCCATTTGTCAAAAATCTGAAACCCTGAAAATGTTTTCTTTGACAAAATCCCAAAGGCTCTTAAATTACCTATCTTCAATGAAAGTGAAAGAGAAGGGACACATTGGAGGCATGAAGGAGAAATATCATTTTGAGAGTCAGAATCCCCAAGGAAATTGGGCTGTTCTGCTAAAATGAATGTATCAGCCCCTTGTGATGCTCCCTTTGCTAACACCATGAATTGTTTACTCTGTTCTTTTCTTCCTTGTCCCTGGGAGGAAATTTGGTATTGTGCTTGCCTTTTAAATGATTTCAAAACTTCTATTCAGGAACACTCTTAACTGTTCTACTGACTACCTCCTGATCTGTCATCCCTAAGTACCACTTTATGCTGCCACTTTTATTTCCACAAAGACTCTCAAATATCCCAGAATAAGTACAGAAAACAAAATAACTTAGCCTGGCATTCAAAGTCTTGAAAATCTGAAGACTCCCTATATTTTTGAGTTCTTCCAATATAGAGAATATAAATTTATCTTAGAAGCTAGACTTCCTTACACATTTGTTTTTATTTTACCTTACATTGTTTAATAAAATTACAAAGCTTAAGGCTATTTTTTGCTAATATTCTCTTTCTACATAGACATCACATCTCCTGACTATTTCTTAAATATCACAAATTGATAATTCCAGCCTGGAATTTTAGTCTAAATTACAGATTCCTCTATACATCTGCCTCATTCATATTTCCACTTCCGTGATACTTGCTATTTGCCCTAAGCTATGTTTATTTAACTCCCTTTACTTTGGTCTCCTCTTTTGTCAAATGGAGAGGCTGGTTATGTCTTACATACAGAGTTATTCTGAAGATTAAAACAGTCGAGATCTGTAAAATGCAAAGAAGAGTGTCTGAAATATAGTGAGAACTATATAAATGTTACCATTATTGGTATTTTCTTGCTTAATGTTGTAGTCATACTATGTCCAACCGTAGTCCTTGCCCATCACCAACAACACATGCAAGCATCATTTCTCACCCGGTCTTCCTCACTAAATTAAGTAATACTCCCTACAATAAATTTTCGGGCCAAAACTTGGGTATTATCTTGATTTTTCATTTTTCTTCAACTATTGCATTTATCATAAATTTCTGTCTATCACAAGTCAGCAAAACATGTCAAGTCCATTTACTTTTCTCATTCTCTTCAACCGTCATATGAAAGCCATCCTCACCTCTCACATGGACCATTACAATAGCTTACTAACAGTTTTATCTGTTTCCACACTTTCCGTTTCTGCTGTTCATGAAACATCCAGAGTGATCATTTAAAATTAAAATCTCACTGAATCCTAGACTTATCAACCTCCTTTCTGTCCCTCCATCAGTCAAAGGTCTTTCCTACATCTGAGATGTTATGTATGCTGTTTCATTCATTTGGAAAGTGATTTTATACACTTTTTTGTACATCTACTCAATTTGTAATACTCAAACCTTATGCAAAATGTCACCTTCTCAGAGAGGATTTATCTAATCATTCTATTTAAAGTGGATTTTCCTGCTATGTTTATCTTATTATCTTTCTTATTGTTTTCAGAGCACATAGTTCAATTATAATGATGTGGTTGATTTGTAGTATTCATGTTAATATAGGTCTTCTCCTCTAGAATATAAGTTCCATTAGGTGAAAGGTCTTATCTGTCTTGTCCACTGGTATATCCCAACATTTGCCCTCATTTAATATTGAATGAATGAAGAATCCATGTTACCTTTTTCTTTTGAACATCTTTTATGCCGCTCAACTGGTAAAATAATTTTTTATCATGTGCAGTGCATTACAATTCCCTCAATTTTAATTTATTGCTTACTTTCTTATTCCTATTCTGTATTCTAAGGCTCCTAATGGCATAGACTCTTCTTTTATACTCTTTATTACCAATGACAAACACATGGCGTAATATATCATTGATGCTCAGTAAATGATAAATCAGTGAATGCTTAGCCTGTATTTGTAATAAACTGTGTGTGTTCATCCAATCAACAACTATTAACCACAATATAAATTAATCAAAGTCTAGGCACTGGGGAAACAGGAATGTTTAAGATAGGCGTGTCTTCTGCCTACAGTATGGAGCTTCTAGTCAAGGCCAGAGTTTTTCAACTATTGACAATATTGCCATTTTGGGCTGGATAATGTTTTGTTGCAAGAGGCCATCTTGTGCACTTTAGGATGTTTAGCAGCATACCTGGTCTATACCAACTAGATGCCAGTAATATGTCTCTATACTACACACAATTTTGACAGCAAGACATAGCCTCAGACATTGCCAAATCTCCACCAGAGAGGAAAATCAACTCTGGTTTATGATTACTGGTCGAGTGAAAGAGGTAGATGTTCATATATATGCAGATATACATATAACTACAAATTATGATGAGGGTTATGGAAAAAAGTTACAGCTGAAATGTCAGAATACAGCCAAGGAGACTGATTTGTACGGGTGGGTATGGGTTGTCATGGAATGAAATGTTACTGATGATAAAGTGATATTTAGGCTTTGGCCTATAGGACAGGCCAGATGTCAGGTAAACAGTAGGAGGATGAAGGCTTCAGGCAGAAGAAATAGCATGTGTGGAGGGCCTGAAGCATAACAAAGTTTGGTTTATGCCAAAAACTGGTGCAAAGTAGCATGGAAGGAGACTAAGAAGTTAACCAGAGGCAAGGTCAAGTGTGCCATGAGCTGTTGTGCCTTTAGGATTTTATTGTAAGATTAATGGGAAGAAGTTAGAGTTTTTACCAGTAGGGGTAGAAAAGGGAAATCAAAACAGACTTGGGTTTCTACAGACCAATTGTTGTGGCTGCACTGTGGAGAAGGAGGCTATTATGGAAATTAAGATGAGAGATAACGGTGATTTAATCCAGAGGCATGAGGTTGGACATGGAGAAAAGTGGATGGCCAATAAAGCCACCTTCTGGTATGGATGGATAGTTAGGAGGGATCATAAATTTCCCAATGGAACATATCCTCTAAAGGGAAAGATAATCTGTGTTGGGAATATCATGGTGACTGATACTTTCTTAGGATGCTTTCCTGCTTTGTCTCTTCCACGTTTAGTCCAGCTCCTGAATCAGTCTAAGGGTTCTCTCTTGCAAACATCCCACATGGCTCCTACTTTTTCTCCCCTCTGGAAAGGCCATTCCTTTGTGCCTCTTCCTCCTTTTCCCTGGGAGTGAGCATGTGTGTGTGTGCTCAGTGTGGAGAGTGGGGACTAAGTCAAGCAGAATGAGTCCCACAGTCCAGGGACCTGAAGTGGGAATGAGCACAGGGAAAATTGTGGGTTGCATCCTTTAGCCATCCACCTGCTTTGAGTGGTGAGTTAATTAGCAATGCGAGTACAAGCTGACAGTTTTGGCAGGGAGCAATAATGCAGTAGGAGGTGAGGGAAAGCAGTCTTGCTGTGGAAGTTGTTCCTGATTTATAAATACACCTGATTATTATGGTGGTGCCTATTTGTGATTTCATAGTTAAGGGTCTGACAGTTGTCCTCATCCAAACCCCTTGTTTTTTCAGACTTCTAACACAATGAAAGAAATTCACCCCAGCACCAGACTCGGCATATAAATCAAGTTTTGTTTTTAAACATTATAAAAACTATTAGATTCACATTCACAAAGAAATAAAGACAGATTACTGAGCAAGTTCATTTAAATATTATTCATAACCCTTTTGCTCTTTTGTTTCTATTTTTTATTTTTTTCATTCATCTTGTATAACCGAACCTTTATACCCACTGAGCAACTCCCCGTTCCCTCTCCCCCTAAGCAGAGACAACATATTGTATAACTGGAATGGACAATAAAGATCAATTTCTTCAGCCCTCTTTTTTTTAAAATATGGGTACAGTGATGCTCATAACTGAGATTTAGGAAATGCTTTCACTCACTTTTACATTCATCCAACACTTGTCTGTGGAACCGTTGTTTGACACCGGACACTGGGTCAGGAAAAGGGCAGGCAGACAGGAGAACGAGGCAGAGCTGTCCTCTCGGAGTAGCTGAACCTCTGGAGGGATGCAAATTAAATCCTTACAGCTGCGGTAAGATAAAAACAGAAATGTATGGATATTTAAGATAAAAACAGAAGTATGTACGGATATTTAATACAAAAACAGAAATGTATGGATATTGCGAGAGTGTCAGAGAGAAGAGTGACTAACACTGATGGGGCACCCGTGAAGAGAGGAAAAGGCAAAACAGGTGTGAAGGAAGAAAAGATAAAAAAGAGGGAAAGAAAGGAAGGTGAGAGCAATCCATACCCTTTTCCTCTCCTTTTTGTGGAAGACCATTTCAGATCTACACTTAAGACCTCAGATTAATCTTTTATGTCTCTATATTATTACACCCAAAGTAATAATAGTGAGGAAAGATTTGAATTTTTAATCTGTTGCAACAGAGAGACTTAACTTTTCCTTACTGCCCTGGAGTAGAAATCACGGGGGAATGGGCATGGGCAGCAGACTTACTCAGCAGAGAGTTCAGAACTCCGTCACTCTGCTCAAGCGGCAGAGATCAGATTGTTCTGCTTTTGTTTCTTATTTCTTTCTAAGCACAACCCTGCAAGCCCCTGGAAGAAGGAGGAAAGTTCTTTAACTGTTATTATTTGAACGATTTGAGCTTGGTTTATATCCAGGCTCTTTCTCATTACCCACCAAGAGTACTTTTGAGAAAAAGAAAAAAACAAAACAAATATATAAAGTTGTTGAATTAATAAAAGGGGCTTGGCCAAGAAGCCCGGTGAGGACAGGGATATATAGGAAATCTGGATGTTGGGCAAGTGCTCAGAACTGAAACAATAGACCCCAAGAGGGATGCCTATCCAGGGAGAAATGGGCGTGGAGACTGGATGAAGATCTGGCAGCCCATGATTGGAGTTCAGCAGCTCTGTTGCCATAATGTCCTTTTCAGCTGGTAGCTGCTTTCTCATGTGACTTAGGGTACTTGCAATTCAAAAACATGCTTCTTGTACCAGCCAGATGTTTAGACTTCTCATAGGAGCACCTCATTCAATTTACATTAAGCATCATTACTATCCAACAGCCAAGAGGGAAACTGATGCCCAGTCCATGAGCTCTATTCTGCCACCTTTTGTCTATTTTGTAAAAATGTCTCCTTACAATGGCCCCAAAGATGACAGTAGATTAAAGGGAAGCCCTGGAAATAATGTAGGGAGAGCTTCTACACCGAACTTAGGGACAGGAGGCTTATCTCAGCGTGTCAGAGTACCTGAGAAAGTGGGGAAGGTTAAAATTATTGCCACTTGTAATATTAATCAAGCTCTTACTGTGTGCCAGGCACTGTATTCATCATTACAAGCATTTTCTTACCTTATGCTCTTAAATTGTTTTGTTATCCTAATCGTACACTTAAGAAGACTGAGACACACAGAGATCAAGTTTTCTGAAGGCCGTACATCTGTTTAATAGTAGATAATTCAAACTGAATATTCTATTTAATACCACAATGTCAATATTTTTTTTCATTTACTTTGCTATAATTTAACCTTCCATATCATTAGATCTTCTTTTTAAAATGAGAAAATTAAGCTTACTTGCATTTTTTTCCTTAGGCTTTCTTTCTTTTTATAAGGGTTTCCCTTTTCCCAGAACAGTGTTTGCCGAAAGTATGTTCCTTAGAATATTTTATGCAAAGGGATATCGATAGCCATTCTGTTTGAGGTTGGAATAGCTAAAAAGGTATCTGTGATCCAAAAAACATAAAACCTGGTGGGGTAAGGAATCACATTTTTTTAACCGCAGAACTCCTCACAACCTTTAAAATGCCACTGTGAACTGAACATTTATAAGAAGAGGCAGAGGCTGAGAATTTAAAATGTAGCATAAGCAAACATATTTTGCCAGAGAATCCTCATTTTTTATTGTTTTATTGTGCACCTGTGACATTTGTTTGCTGTGGAATACATTTTGGGACAGACTGGAAGAAAGGATCAAGTTTATTAATTAGAGCAGTCTGTATATAACCACTCTTCCCTCCAACTCCAGCCCCTGCCCTCCTCTCTTGCCTAACGCTTTACTACACACACAAACACACACGTCTATACAGGCCTCCTTCTTTTATTCCTGACTCTCTCCAACACAGACACACGCAGGCCCTCTGAGCTGCTGGAAGGCTCTAGTCTGTTTATCATACCCACAGGTTTTCATAGACCAGCCTCTTCCTAGACTGCCTTTTCAATCCTGTATTACCCTCTCTGTGACAAGTAGATGTTCAACTTTCCGTGACTTTACTCAAATGTGATCTCCTCTCAAACCCACTGCTGAGAAGTTTTGACACTACTTCATGACTCTCCTTTCCCCAGTGTGCATTTTTAATATCTTGGCGACACACTAACTCTGCTAGGAATGAATGGCTTTGATTGATACCTAAACTCTTTGGGAGATCTTGGTCCAGATCCCACAGAAATTCTGGAGAGTATTTTCTACATATAAAGGCATTAGGGTATTAGAAGTGCTAATGTAAATGAAGTCTAATTAGCTTCTCTTTTTCTCATTGCCATCAAACACAGGACACTTTTTAAAATAACCCTAGAACCCATATAATATGATCATAAATGACCTGTTCCCCAATCTAATCCTAACCACATAACCTTGTCCCAGCCTAATGCTATCCTAAACGTTATATCACTAAACTAATCCCATCCTTGTAACCCATTGGCCCATTAATACACTTCTAATCATCCATCTATAAAACATAACCCACACAAACAACCCTATAACCTTTCTAATGGATTCAGAACCAGCCAATTATCAAACTTGATCTCATCTGCATAGTCCCATCACCTTTTAATGAGCTCTAACTGGCCCTGCAAGTTTCAGCATTAACAAAAACTATTTCATTCAATTTGTGTTTTTTTATTTGATTTTTTTAAACATCAAATACTGTACCTTTTTTTTAAAATGTCCATTCTTTCCAATTTATCCAATTTTCTTATTTCTTGCTTGAGAAAATGGTAATATTCCCCAATACTTTAGTTCATTACCTTTCCCAAAAGAATTTGAGAGGGATTGTACAAAATGCATGTTTTCAGGTTCTACCCCCACATTTACATTCCACATTGGGTTTAATGGAGGCTTTCTATGTATGACCACGCATAGGCCCTGATTAATTTATTTCAGAAAATAATTACAAGAAATCCACGTTAGGGTTGCACATAAATCTATGGGCCTTTCCAAATGTAGTTAGATGGTAATGAGCTCAGAGCATTCCATGAGAAATATCCCTTCCATTAAGTTACCATAACAAACCAGACGGAGCTAGAAAAAAGAAGAGGAAAATGAGGAGGAGGAGGAGGAAGAGGAGGAAGAAAAATCAGCATACATATGAAGCAGATGGAAAGTTAGCATCTTTAGTGAAAATTTTATTTTCCTACAATTTTCATCAATTCTATGGATCTTCATTTATGAAGCTGAGGGTTGACATACCGTCCTTTTGTTCATGTATTTATTTGACAAACATTTACTGAGTGCTTACTGTTTTAGTCAGCTCATGCTGCCATAATAAAATACCGTAGACTAAGTGGCTTCAACAGACATTTATTTCTCATAGTTCAGGAAACTGAGAAATACAAAATTGATATGCTGGCAGAATCAATTCTTGGTGAGGGTGTTCCTCCTGGCTTGCAAATGGCTGCCTTATTGCTGTGACTTCACATGGCAGAAAGAGAGAGAGCTTAAAAGAAGGACACTAATATCATGTGTGCCCTACCCTCATGACCTTACCTAAACCTAATTACCTCTCAAAGGCCCCACCTCCAAGTACTATCACATTGAGGGTCAGGGCTTCAACATTTGACTTTTGAGGGGAGCCAAACATTCAGTCTCTAATACCTGCCTTATGGCAATGGGGCTCTGTGATTAACTAAAACATTTATTAAACCTTCAGCTAATGCAAAAGAATATTTGTACGAACACTGAACATGTGGCTGCACAACCTAGCATACCCAACACTCTGTAAAGAAGGTATTATTTTCTCACTTGTTTTCAGCTGAGGAAAGTAATACTCAGAGAGCCCAAGAAACTTGCTCAAGATCTCACAAATGGCTTAGGCAGGATTTGGATCCTTGTCTCCTTCAACTAAAAGCCTAAGTTCTTTCTCTCACAATTGTCAAGCAGAATCATTTCAGAGACATTAGTTCCAAATTCCTTATATTACACATGAAGAAACTAAAACCAGAGAATTGAAATGATTTGCCCCAGGTTTCATATGTAGATCTGTACATGATCCACAGAAAGATGGTTTTTCTGGAGAAGAAGATGCCCTTGTAAGCACAACATCCTGGCATCTCAGACTGGCTCTGTCCATGAGCACAAGAAGACAGAATGAATACCCCCATCACGCAATCCCAGCAAATGGCCCTCCAGGCATTGGTTCACTGCGGCATAAACCCCCCGGGGGGGAAATGCATTGTTCATCATGCAGACCTAGCCATATTATATTTACAGATATGAAGTACCATATATCAAAATTAACATTTGTGCAAATGATCACATAATTCCTTTGGGCCTGCTGTGTCCCCTTAATAGGCCAATCTTTCAATTATGAAGTGAAGATCCATCAGTGTTCTAAAATATCATTCTTTTTGTTATGTTGACAGTAAAGAAGGATTTTTGTTTCCTTCCACTTGAAGTCAGGCCCATCAACATGAGAGGTTATTGAATCTATAGCAGAGGAAATAGACATGTTGAATTTTTGCTTATATCTTACAAATATAACACCTTTGAAATGTTCATGAATAAGAATCAAAACTTCCATGTTTAAGACTGTACCTCCTTGAGTACATCTGATTGGTTTAATTCTACCTTCCATTGCTCATGGAATCATGAACAATGTTAACTATTTCTGTTTGAGGAGAATTAGGAAATCAGGCTCTCATTTCTTCCTACTTTATCTACCTGCTCTGCCATGTCTTTAACAAGGTATCATGCAGATTGACTTGAGCATATCTCACTATGGGGAGCTCACTATTTCACAAAGCAGTATCTTCCTTAGGCAGCTGTCTCTTTTTGAATCAAAATTGATATCCTAAATCTTCAGTCAGTTGGTTTATCTTCTGTGCCTACAGAAATACATACAACCATTTTTCCATCAAAAAGTACTTCACATATTTGAAGATGTAACATTACATCATTTCTAACCCACATTAGGCTACCTTAATAGTATTTTAGGGTGTTTTTTTCCCTGTTTGTTAAATGACCTGTGCATTCAACACATGGCTCAATACCCTTATGGTATGGCTTACTAATATTTATTTATCTAAAATCAAACAAATTACCAAAGCACCCTGCACACATGAATTAGTTTATGCATATGGAGAGGCTAGTAGATCTAATCACCTGCCCGCTGCTACCATTCTGTAACAGGATACCGTAAGGCAATGCTCTGGCTGAGTTGAAACAAGGTGTAATTGATACTACTAGAGAAAGTAGTTGTGTACCTCTTCAGTCTTCCTCTATTCTTTTTTATTTAAATTTGAAGTGGCAACAATAGTACAAAGATGATTTTGTTTTCCCTGGAGCACTTGTAAGTTGTGGATATGATGTTCCATCATTCCTGAACACTTTCGTGTATAAGTTCTAAAATATAGACATTTTCCAACATAACCCCATCATCTCCAAAATGTTAATTAGGAAATTAACATGGATATATTACCAACACCCAATTCTGTGATCCCTTTCAGGTATCTTCAATTTCCCAACCACGTCCTTTATAGAAAGAGGGTCCAATCCAAAATTTTGTGTTGGAGTTAATTGTCACATCTTTTTGGTATCCTTCAGTCCATTATTCTTTTCACTTAAATATTTTCTGGTATACTGAGATGTATCAGGGTCTTCTGGTATTTTTGCTCCCACAGCATTGAAATCAGCCATCTCTTTAGGGGTCCATGGTTCCTTTTAGTGGAGAATGTTATTTAAAGACAAAGATGTAGATCTTGCATGGGCTAATTACTATGGGGTTTCTCTATTCCTAGGTCCTCCCAATGGAAAGATATAGGATATGTATGCATATAAATACAGAATTTACACAAACATGCATACTGACACCAGCCATTCTCCACCAAACACCCTCCTCACACATTCAGGATCCAACACACCCCTGATGCATTGACCTCCTTCCCTGAGGACCTTAAACCTTGATCCACCCACCTAATGGCTTTTGTACTAGAGAATTTAGGAGGGAATAGATGAAGGAAAAACAGAAGGAAAGGAGGAAGAAAAGAAAAGAAGTTTATTCTGGATGGAAGGGAGGAAAGAAGGAAGGAAGGCAGGCAAGCAGGGAAACTCTCTTATTCAAGTAAAATTTTATGAAAATTTCTTCATGAAACTGAGGCTCCTTGAAGTATTTCTGACAAAATAAAAGTCGTACTGAATCACTCAATTTTCACATGCTGAATGTGGGAGTTTTCAAGTAATAATTAAATCTTTTGGCTGCCATTATGTTGGTTTCATATCATATGGCCTCACATTGAGGGAATAAATTAGATGTTTCTATAATCTCGGCTCCTCCTGAAACCTCCTCTCAGAAACACCTTCAGGTTGCCAATGCCACTTCTAAAATATGTCATCACAAACTGCACTGCATGCGTATGTGTGTGTTTTTCTTGTAAGTGAAGAATATGACGCAATTGTAGCAATTTCAACTTTACCCTGAAACCTTTTACTTTCTAACAACAAAACTAGATATTGTATCATTAGTTTTATACGTGTAAAAGAATGTTAGAATGCAAATTTTGACTAAGCATATTCTCAAATAAGGTTCTAGACCAAGAACACATTTCAAAATAGTGGATGAGAACCTATTTGACAATTCTTCAACCTTTATCTCTCGCTAATGGTATAAAGCAATCATCAGTCAGAGAGTGCAGAAAGCAGATTTGAGACAGTTCTTATGTGCTCTAAGTCATATACCCTTATCAGGAACCAACTGGGAAGAGCTTCACTGTTCATCTCACATCAAGACACAGGACTTTAGGGAAGCCATTTGAAGGGCTTATTGAATATTTCTTTTGTAGTCTAACATCTGAGTCATATCTAACAAATATAAAAGTCAAGAGCCTGGATAAAATGACCTATGTTCTAAGAGTAGAGACCTGTGGTTTGGGAAATAACCACCCTTCCCAAGTTTGTTAGAGCAAAGGTTATATGTCCTTTCCCATAAACCAGCTATGGGCTATGCAATAAACAAACACTGATTTGGAGTGGTCTAGCAGTGTCTAAGGTGGCTACATGGAGGGGCACGCAGATTACGGTGTAGCTGAATGCTATGGACTAAATCAGAAGAGGTAACCTTGAAAGGAAATGCCTCATGAAAACTCTAGGTGAGAGACACTCAGAGTCAGTCAGATGTTGGTGTCAGAAGAACCTCTAAGGAATGCAGTCAGTATTAAGCATCTGTCATGCACAATGAGCACTGAAGCCAGATAACCAGCTAGTGTGAGGAGAAACATTTGTAATTGCTTCCTGTCCTATCCTCCTGAATGCTTACTCCAATTATGGGGTGTGTAGAAGCCCAGACAAAAAGAGGGGAGCAGACACTATCCATATAACCTCTTGCCCCTACAGGCTGCTAGACTGACGCCTAGAAGAGGGGAGTAGAGAAGCTTTTACTTTGTATCAAGTTCCAAGTCCTGAGGATTGCACTGGACAGAACATATTAACTATTAAAATTGAGGTAGAATTGTATAATTTAGTTCTCTTAGAAGTTTTTCTGTGGTGACCCGAGTAGATAAGATGTCTGTCTAAGGGCAGAGAAGAAACTATTTTCTTAGAATGGATTGGAAGTTGCTTTATTATTATGTCTCGTCAGACATACTTGCTCAATGTAAGACTATATGCACATTGCGTCATTTAATTCTCACAGAAACATCCCAGTTTTATTGACGAGGCAAGTGACTCTCAGAAAAGCAAATAATGTTTATATAGCTCTTTAGTGGCAGGATAAGGATTTGAATTTAAGTTTAACTGGTACTTAAGCTCAAGCTCTTGACTACTGTGAACTACTGAATTACTGCCTTAGGAATTTGTGTCATCTGCACACAGATAGATATGATTTGACCATTTCATCAAGTTTTTGAGTTGATACTGAGATAGACATTCCGGAGATCCAAACCTTTAGGAACTGAGAAAGTCTTCTCTTTTGTGTGGACAGACAAAATCTTTTTATGAACTCCATTCAATAAGGAAATGTTCAACTGCTTTAGAAATCTATAGTCTTTCCTAAGTAGTTGAACATTTACTATACTAACCATATATAAGTATACTAACTGTATTATACCAGCTATATGTAACTACACTAACATTCAATTTAGTTAGTATTATGTTTTCAAAGTCTTAAGGTCGTTTTAAAAAATACATCATTGTAACCCATATGCATTGCCTCCTTGTCACTCCTGAATCAATTAATAAAATTTAATTATATACACAAATAACAACCATAAAATAGAACTGAGCATTCATCCTCTACTCAAACTGGATTGGAAATTTTGGTATCTTGTACTTGTTATTTAATTTCTACCTCCAAGACAGCACGTTCTTGTGCTCTCTCGCGTGCACACTCTCTCTCTCTTTTCTCTCTCTCTCTCTCTTTCTTTCTTTATTTCCTCCCCCAAATCCTTCCCTGTATCATGCAAATATAAGAATTCTTGGGGTCCTAGAAAGTTCTACCATCCCACTTTGGAAAATGATGTCATAATTATTACTCAATCAGATAATGCTTGTAGTATACCTAAGTGCCTGGCATATGGTAAAATCACCTAAAATTTGTCCCCACTTTCACAACTAAAGTCTTTATAGATATTAAATGTTGTTGTGTATATACATATGTAAATATCTGGTATACATCAACCCCCACATATGCATATTCATATATCTTACTGTCTCATGTGCCCTTCAACTCCAAGTTTGAATCTTCTGTTCTCTCTGAGGCATACTCTGGTGACTCCCGTCCACGTGAACTGGTCTCCCTGCTTCTGTCTCCTCCCACACTCTTTTATCACTATTTAGTTACTTTTCAAAAGAGGATTTATTCTGTATTGTATTAGTTTTAAAAATTCACAAGGACTTACAGAACCATTTTATTTAAACCCCTGAAAAACCTAACAATTTAGAACCTCAGACCAAAGGAATTAAGAAACTTTCCTCAAATCACATGAAGTTAAAGGCAAAACAGTTGCTCCAATTCATCATTAGTCTTTAATTACTTTATTGAAAGCTCCACAAGGACTAAAATTATACTATATTCTTTTATTATCTTTACTCCCTGAAGCTAACAGCAGTAGCATGATCATCAAGTAGGTACTCAATACGCTTTTGCAGCATTAAATTATACAGATTTTGTGTACAGGAGGGGTTTCCAAACGTGGCTGAGCACAAGATTCACCTGAGGCCTTGTTAAAATACATAGAATCCTGTCCCTACCCCTAGTGTCCCTAGAGATTCTGACTCCGTAGGTCTGGGGTGGGTCCCAGGAATCTGTATTTGTAACAGATGCCCCATGTGAGTTAAACTTAATGGTCCATGAAGTAGTCCTTGAGAGCAACTGACTAGGATATATACCCTATTCTGGAATACTTCCAGGGGAAAAAGTCCACAATTTTGCTTAGTAACGTGTCTGGTGTCTAATAGACCTTATAGCTAAAGAAAAAAAATGTTCTTCATAACACTGTAACTAAATTCTCGTGACTGCAATTTCCTCCCTAGTACCCTGGGTGGAAATGGGTAACAGCTGGTCTTTTAATAACCCTTGAAGATTATTATTAAGTTACTCATCCACCTTCTCTTCTCCCAGCTAAATAGTTCAAATCTTTCTAAGATATCCTACAGGCCCTATTTCCCAGACCCTCCTTTTTCCCAGATTTGTCTAAGTTTTAAAGTAAGAATAACAGCCTATGATTGTGCTGTATTACATGGTGTATAATGAAAAACCATTTAAAAATTTTGAGAAATACAATATAAGTGTTAGGATTGGGTTTGAGAGCAACATTCATATATATGTCTTCTTCATACACATCTTTATAGGCATTTATATACCTAGCAGATAAAGAGGCAATATGATGCCAGGGTTAGAACTTCATATAGCCAGGCAGGGCACCACTAAATGGTTATGTAACTTGGAGCAAGTTATTTTCCCTTTTATATTGTTTATTTTCTTACAAGGAAGGCAATATATGTTCTACCTATACTCCCACAGTTGTTATGAAGTTCCAATCAGAGCAGCATGAGAAACTTTGAAAAGTATAAAGTTCAGTCTGTATTTAGACTGTGGGGTTATACACACAGAAGGCTGGTTTGATGGAAAGTGGTAGGAATCAGTAGAACATTATAGTTTGGGGATAAAATAGCAAGATGACTCAACAACATCCAGTGTCTGAGACACAATTAGGACAAATCATCAGGGAAATCAATGGCTAGTTGAGCCAAACTTCAAACGGAAGCCTTCGTCTTCCAGCAAACTAACCAGGGATTTTCTCAGAAGGCAGATGTTTCTCTGACTCTGATTCCTGCATCTCCCTGCCCTGGGCCTGATTTCTCAACATGATCTTCCTCATGATGCCTCTACACTTCTACTGCTCCTGCTGTGGTGTCTCCACTGCAGTCCAGCCAAAGCCATTATATCGTATACCATAGTGGTTTAGACATGGGTTCCTAGCACAGCAATACCCGTTGTCAAAGAAGAAACTGGATGCAGGGTGTCAGCTGTAGGAGCATGACGGATTTAGCAGCAGCATCACCAACCACCCAGGTCAGTTGTCATTCAACAGCAGCTATCAATTACTGGGCATTATTGAATAACTGATTGACTTGGTGATGAGGATGCCAGGCTCTATTCTCAACAATGCAATATGTTATCTCATTTAATCATCACATGGTACTATGAGACAAGAATCCTAATGAGAGCATGGCACTGACTAAGAAACTGAAGTAGAAAGAGATGAAATAATTTGACTGAGATCCCATAGTAACCTGGTCGTCCACAGCAGATCACTGGACAGCCAAACCCATGCCTTGAACACCGCTGTCTTAGTCGGGTTAGCCTGCTGTAACAAAGTACCACAGACTAGGTGGTTTTTAAACAACAGAAATTTATATCTCTCGGTTCTGGAGGCTGGAAGCCTGAGACCACAGTGCCAGCACAGTTGGAGTCTGGTGGAGGCCCTCTTCTGGGTTACACACCCCCATCGTCTCTGCATCCTTATATGGAGGAAGGAGGGTGCAGCCCATTGCAACCACACTACACCAGTTTAAAGTTGGAGATGAAACTAGGGCCTGATAAAAATAAAGGATAACATTTTGATCCTGTTCAAGGAAACCTTCAAGGTAACTTTACGACTAAAGACTGAAGCCCTAACTTATTGGCCAGCATCTACGACTTTCCAAGATCTAGATCCACATTTTTCTCACACTCTTATTTCCCAACAATCCTGATCACCACACCCCATATTCACAGACAAACAGACTCCTGTTTGCTGCTCTGCTCCAAGTTTCCCACTTCTCCAACTTCCCAACCTTTGTTCCCCTGTTCTCTCTGCCCGTAATATTCTTTACAAATTTAGCATGACCAAAGGCTAACCTTTTCTCAATAAACGATTTCAATGTTCTTGCTTCATTTCCTAATTCCTAATCTAAATAAGCAGATGTTATTTTTGAACTCCTGTATTCTTTACTCCTAGAATTTTCTGTCTTATGGTTTGTGGTCATATCTTACTGCTCTTCAAAATCAGTAATTTTGAGGGCATGTACAGTGCTAAAAATGATGTCACATGCTTCCTGAACCCTCACATCAGTCCTGTGGCATTGGCATTATCACTTCCATTTTATGGAAGTTCCACTTAGGAGGAACTAAGATTTGCATAAGGAACACAAGATATAACACCTGGGTTTGCATCCAGATATTTCTAAATGTGAAACTTATGTTATCAATAACCACACAGAAGTACCGCCATATTCTTTGTAAATTCTTAAAAACAAGATCTGCGTCTTGCTCCCATTTGATTCCCTACACATTGCACATGACAGGCACCATGCATTTTCCTTTCTCTTTATTTATTCCTTTGCAAATTTATTTAAATTAAATTCTGTCTTAGAGCATGGGTTTTTATGAAGCTGTACACTCACTCCAAACACAACACAACCTGAGACTTTCTTTGCCTCTGTTCATCATTGATGAGAGTTTGCTTGTTCTTTTAGTTACCGTAAACTCTTTTATTCATCTGTGCTTTAAACTAGCTCTTGTTGCTGAACTGACAATCCCTAGTTTCAGCTGTTTGACAGCTTGTACACCCTGCCTGCCGGCATCAATATTTACTAATGGACCCTTTCTCTTACAGAATCTGTCTGCAATAAAGAAAGATAATGAAGAAATTACTTGACCCTAGATGTGCAGCTAGCGGCAACCATGGCCTGTGTCATTGGGCCTCTCTGCCATCTGTGCCCAAGTAGCAGGGCAGGGCAAGAAAGGATGGAGGGGAAGAGATAGTGGAGGAGAACTCCAAGGAGAGAGAAGGTTGATGATTCAGAAGCAAAAAGGGAACAAATTTGTGTAAGTCTGCTTTGATGATCCAGAAATTTTACATGCGTGACTCAATTTAATTCTTACAACAATGCTGTGGCTATTCCTTCTGATCTTTTCTTAAATGGAAAAACCGAGGGCCAAAAGGCAAGTGAATGGCTCAAGGAAACAGAGATAGAAATAAGAGAAATTTTATATCATACTGGTTTAAGTTCCCGAAATTTGGAATTGTCTAAGAATGGATTTGAATCTAGGCTTCCGCCACAGAATTAGGTGACCTTGAACAAGTCGTTTGTGTGTGTGTGTGAACACACACATGCACATGCCTGGAGAATTTTCAGTATTAATTTCCAAGTGTGTAAAATGAGAATAATAAGGTCAACTTTTATGGTTTACTTTGCAAATTAAATGAGAAAATGGATATAAAGTTTTTAGCCCAGTTTCAGACACAAAGCAATTGCTACATACATGATAAGCATTCATATTTTTATTCCTTTTATATTTTTATTCTTTTTATTAGTACCACAGAAAAGTGATGGATCCCACATTCCAATGCCAACCCATTTCCCTCTGAATTCCATGTTATTTTCATGCCATTATGAAGTCTCAACAAGTCAGTAAAATGAAAGGAATAAGAAAGAAAGGGTATGAATAAGGCATTGAATAATTCTCCTGGTCATTAAACCAGACCTCACCATGTTGATTGGGACACAGACAGTACCCCTCTAGCCCAGATCTGTACTTTTAAAATTTCAGAATTTACCAAGCTTAGCCACATTCCCTCTTTCTGGTGGCATAACAATACTTTGTTGCCATACTTAAGCTGATACCTTTATATTCATATTGCAATTTTATCATAAAATTAACTCTTTATCAACACATACAGAATATTTGTTGTGTTGACAGTGTGGCAGAATACTATGTATTTGAAGCAGAATACAATATATTTGAATGAGAAAAATGAAGCACTTTATTCATACTACTCTGAATTCATAGATTGCTCCACTTTTATAGTCTCCATATGAAAATGTTTTATTTTTTCTAACTTGAATCCTCTGAACATGAAAAAATGTAAGATGCATAAAAATATACTCATGAAAGCCTGAAGATCTCTATTCCAGTTTTAACTCAGCTTTGTACTGTGTGACCTTGATCAAATTGCTGAACCTCTCTGTTGGTATTTCCAAAGCTTTAGAAATGGGGAAAATGAGCTCCTATTTTTTTTTATAATCATCTCTGATAATATGTAAGAAGTGGGTTTTTTTATAGCACTTACTCGTGTATTTCATGAAGGTAAGCTCTCTTTCGTTTCTGCTAGCTTACAAACATGATCAGGTTTATTAGTCAAAGTTGGTCTTACTTTTGTAAAAGATGGACATTATATGAGCAGTATTAAATTACTAGTCATGTTATTGTTATTGATTCCTGAAAAATTTGAGGATAGTTACAAATCCCCCTTCTTCTAAAAGTGCACATGGGACAGGCTCACAAAATCAGGTCGGAATTTCAGTGGAAGCATGGACTCCCTGCAACCCACTTGTGGATGGGCCCACATGACTAAGATTCAGTTTCTCTCCACTCCTGTAGTTCAGACACCCACCATGAGCCTAATATCGCAATTATTCCACAGTAAGTATGCCAGCCTTTTTCTCTGACATCAGCTTTATAAAGAGCTGGTACTTTGAAAGAGAGTGGGTGTGATTTGGCTGAGAAGCCAGAAGAAATAAATGAAGTAGGAGAGCCTCAGTGGTGTAGGCACAGGAGGTCACAGCATGGTGCAAGGCTCTTGGCAGAGTTCTGTGACATTGGTAGGGACTTAACTGTGCCAGGTTCTGCCTACAGCAACCAAGTGTGCTATTCTCTGTCCTTTTACTGGCGAATTCAATGAAACCCCTCCCCACCATGCCGTACACTGACATGGAGCAGAAAGACTCTGAACCTGGACTCCAGCCCTTTCTCTTATTATTTTGAATTTCAGGATCTTCGTCATGACCTCCCAGATGGGACTGTTTTACATATGAGATCCCGTCTGTGAATGGTCAGAGTGGCTGGACAGAGTTGGTGGTGGAAAAAAAAATGCTAGTTTTATTCTGAGTCTTTTTCTGATGATTCCCCCCAAAATAATATCCCACCTTCTTGTGTATTGCTTTATAACTCTCATCAGATTTCATGACCCTTGTTCCTTTACACACCTGCCTTCCCTGCCTTCTAACTGTATACTCCCAGCATGATGAAAAAGGTCTGGGGTATAGCTGCTACGAAATGAATGATAAATGAACAAAGCAATGAATGCAAAAACCGAGTGGGTAAACGGATAATGTGTGCACATACGCCTGACGCTTAGCTGACAGAAAAATCTTGGTGAATGTCCCTTCAGCAGAGAAGCCTACCTTGGCCATATAATGTAGCACTTACAGCAGGTTACAATTATATTTTTGTGTGTATTTATTTATTTAATATTTTTCTCTCCTATAAACTACACAAAGGTAGTGATCCTGTCTTTTTGTTGTTGTTGTTTAATTAGGAAGGGGATTTGCTCCTGGAACAAGAATAGTACCTGGGTCAAATATTGGTCCTCAATATGTGTGAGTAGAGCAAATGAGTCAGTCCCCTCTCCCTTCTGTCTTCCCTCTCTCCTGATTTTCTCCTTCCCCTTCTCTTTTGTGCTGCTTCTTCCTCTTTTTCAGGTTCTCACATTTATTCACCGCTTCTCTTTCTTCATGCATTTTTTAAATTTTAGATATGTTCTTTCATCTTTCTTGCAAAATAAAAAAAAGATTACACTTGATGAAGATGATGATGATAATGGTGTTAATAGTAATCACTTATTTAGGGTGTGCCATTTGCCAGACACTTATTGTAAGCATTTTACCTAAATTAACTTATTTAAGTCCCCCAAATTTAATGAAGTAGGTGCTACTGTACTCCCCAGTTTACAGAAGAGGAAACTGAGGCTTGAAGAAGCGAACTTGCTGCCCCAGGTTATAGAACGAGTAAGTGTCAGACATGGCTGCAAGCCAGGGGGGTCTGACTTCAGAACACTCTATCTCCCAAAAGCCTCAGTGGCCTCAAGTAATACATTTTAGGAATCTTTGGAGAGCTTTGGATTTAAGGATGAAAGAGGATCAGATGGTTTTTGAATTTTCTTTGTTACTCTTTCACCAGTTTCTTAAAAAATTCACTTCACATTATAAACCTGAAAATAGATCTGACTGGAATGAAACTCTGAACCACTCTGGCCTCCCCTGCTGTCACAGGCAACCTGACAGCCTCCATAGTTCCTGATCTGGGGAATTATGGGAGAATCTTGAACCTGTCAGGATGCTTGACCAGGCGCTTGTCCCTGGGTGAATGACAGCCACTACGTTTCTGTCTCTACATGATGTACTGTCTGGGAACAGCCAAATCTCAGAGCTCTGTGAAGGATACCTGCAGTCAAGGCCCCCATTAAAATGCTTATGTTGTGAAGGAAAGCAGGCATGGTGTGAGAAAGAAGGCCCTGGGTGGGAGTCAGCAAACGTGCGCTACAGTCTTTCCTCAAGATCCCCAGCTGTGTGACATGGGGCAAGCCACTTAACATTTCCAGACCTCCATTTCTTTAATTATTATCTAAAGGGATATGGCCAGTACATCTTTCAAGGTCCTATTCAGTTATAAAATTCTCTGAAACTCATTTAAAATAACTCACAAAAGAAGAAAAGCAAAATAATGAATTGTCAGTTCGGGCAATTTGACCCCAAGGTGGATAGCTGCAACTCGGAAACTTAAATCAGAGCCCGTGTGAAACTATCTGCTCCCCCTCTCCAGTGAAAGTCCCCAGTGAGTATTAGAATATGAAAAGCATAATCAGCTGCGGCTTATAAAGAGCAGTAAGACAAATGAGCATCAGCTGTGAGGAAGGTGCGTCAGGTGCTGGGAGGTGGTGGAGATCTGTAGGACGTGAGCATTAAAGCAAGAACAGTGAAGGCGAAAAAGGGGCCTGAGGTGATCTGAGAGATGGAGTCAGAGACTGTATGCAGAGACTGGTAGTGACTGAAGCAGCACTTTCCTGAGTGTGAGGCTGGATGTGCTATAAATTTGGCTTTTAGTAAAAGTCTTCTCAAACTGACCCAAACAACAAAGGGGATTCATGACCTTATAAAGTGGAAATCGGAAGCAAGAAGCTCTTCAGGTATGATAGATTCAGTGGCTGAGGGATTTCTACAAGCAAGTGGCTTTCTTCTATCTCTCTGCTCTGCCTTCCTTTTGCCAATTTCAACTTCATTATGAGGCTGGCTTCGCTCTTGGGGTCAAAATTATTAAGCTGTTTCTCATACTACATTTCTCTGGAAGTGCTAGTGGGTTGAATTTGGAAGCTCCCTTAGAAGAACATCAAGAAAATATTTCTATAAAGCTCTTACAAAATCTCCTCTCATGATTCATGGACCCACCTTTAGTCACATGCCCATTTCTAAATCAATGTCACTGACCATGTGAATGATGTTTTCTAATTGGCTTAAGCCTCTGTTACCCAAATTAACCACTATAGCAATGGGGTGGAGGTTCCTTATTGGATTAGATAGATTATGAATAGTACAAGAGCTGGGGCACTTAATCTCCCCTAACTCATGGCTGCTCCAGAATGAAGGAAGAGAAACATGAATATTAAGAGGAAACAACAATGGCCATATCATGAAAAGACAAAACAAAACAAAACAAAACAAGAACACACACTTATAAGAGATGACAACACAGTTTACCTTGAGAACCAACTCCAACTGATTAGAGTACGATAGTCACTGAAAAAGGCAGCCTGAATGACATGTGTTTACCATTCCTGACTTAGCAGAAAATTGTATTAAAAAGGAGGAACACATGTTGCCTGATTTCTGAAGTCCAGTTCATTTATTATAGAATCCAGAAGAAATAAAGGCATCGTTACACAGCCTTTAGCCTGCATTTAGTCCTATATCTGTACCATGGACCCTGGCACTATTAAAAGTTGGGTTCACTATACAGGCTTTTCAAATTCTACAATTTTTGCCTAGAGACTCACCAGAATAAGTGAAAATAAAAGATACTGAACACAACATATGAAGTGAGACTGAACTAAATTTGATGTATAAAGTCTTTATGACATCTAGGAAGTAACAATAGTAAAGAACAAGCTGCAAAGAATACAGCCTACAACATGTGATCACCCTGACCCTCTTTCCCGGTCATTACTATCTGGGCATCCATACGACATCAGAGAGTAGATGGAGATATTGCCCAACCAGCTTTCTAGTGTCAGACCACAGTGGGATGATACACTTGACAGGAGGGACAGGCGGGAATTAGTAAATCACTGTGTTCAAATATTGAATTCAATAAATGTGTCTAGTATTAACTGACTTTGAATACATACTTTTCCATAAGGAAATCTAGAAGATGTAGACATACATTCTATTTAGAATAAATTAGCAGTCTACCTGGGATATGGGTAAGGGTAGGCTGTGTCAATCAAGGTCCAACCAGGAAAACAAAACTATTCTGAGAGGAAATATGGTACAGGGGATTTATCACACAGGTGATAGAAGAGGCGAGAAACCAACAAGGAACAGTGAGGCACCCCAAAATTATCAACAGCTGAAAAACACAACCATCCCTAAGCTTTAGAGGGAAAGGGGAAGAAGTGATATTACCAGACTCTGGGCCAGGATCTCATGGAGCCGTAAGACATCTATCCAGTTGGACTAAACAAGGGAACAAATTAAATTTGGCTTTTATTGGAGCCAAGGTAGAGATGGAGGGGGTGTCAAGGGGGAAATACTCTGGTTTCTCCCTTTCTCTCACCCTCTAGTGCCATTCCAGGGCTCCCGTTTGTTGAATATATTTGCATATCAGCTGAGATGGGATTCTTGACTATGAAGTTTACAGGCTCCATCCTGCAGAGCAGAGGCGTGGAGGAACAAAGAGTGGACCTCAGGAAAAATAGGCAGGACTAGCACAGAAACCATCAGAGTAGCTGCAATTTGTTACTCACTATGTTCCGAGGACTGTGCTAACTATTTTGCATCCTAATTTATCTCGTCCTCCCAACAGACTCGTGAGGTCAGTTCTATTATCATTCCTATTTTTTTCAATGGGGAAACTGGCTTAGAACTGTTAAAGGACTTCCTCAAATCATATAGCTTGTGAGCAGCTGAGCAAAGACTCAAATCCATGTCTATCGGTTGGTCAAATCCAGGTTCTCCACCCCAAGTTGATAAGACATTGACTATCGGAGTAAGCAGGCTGTTAGATGTGTCATGAAGTGCCCAAGGTATTCAGGCAGATGGGGAGAGTTCTAAGAAGCAATCATGGAGGCTAGGGCATTGGAGTTATTCCAGATATGGTGATGGTGTGGTGGGGTTGTACTGGTGCTACTGGTGTGGATGGAAGGGACGGGGCAGGTATGAACAGTGACAAAAAGATGCAGGGTGTTTTAAAGAAGTGGTGTGTGTGCGATCTAGCTTAAATGTTGTACAGAATAATATCCAAGATGTAATTTAGAACCTGAGGCTAACGGGCCTCTGATTTAGACAAGATCCATTTTAAAAGGAAAAAAAATAAACACATATATTTTATAGTAATCTTTAAAGTTTGCATAATTTATTAAATTCTCCTAAATCCACTTTTTCCCAACCAGCCTACGAAGTAGCTAAGACTATTTTTGCTGATTGTAAATGATGACACTGAGGCTCAAAAAAAGTAAGAAACTTGCCAACTATCATATAGTAAGTATTTATGAGAGTGCAGGACTAGAACTCATGCTGCTTAGCTCCTAATCTCAGATCTCTTCTCATATAATCAGTCTGAATTTCTGAAGAAATTATATATTTGGTTTCAAGCCACAGCAACTAATTATAGGTAACTTAAAATGAAAAGAAACCTTATAGGCAGAAAAGAGAGATTCCTAGTTCCTTGAGGCAAAGATATAACTGAGACTTAGCATAATGGTGGGACTCAGGTGGAGAAAACCATCTTAATTCCATCTTGGTCTGTTTTATCTTCCGATAAAAGCTTTCTTTACTTTTCCAGTCCACTCAGAAAGAAAAAGAAAGAGGAAGAGGCCCACATCATCATGGAAGCTGGGCTTCACAGTTCTAATAATTCTGAAGATTCTCTCTCCCATCCATACCCCTAACTCTCAGGAAGATACTGTCAGTGGGTCACTTTTGAGCAAGTGCCTCTGTTCAATCCAGTCAGCAGTGAGAAATATATGCATAATGTCACACTATCCAAATGGTTGACAGGGACTCCCACTGTAAGTGAGAAGGGAGGTTACTGGAGAGCACATCTTCAAATGGTACTCATCACAGTACGACTGTGTTAGCGTAAGGATTTCTCTACTGTCAGATGGAAGAAAAAGCCATGATTCCATTTATCAGTAAAGGCTCAAGAGTAGAGCAGAGAAGCTGTAATTGCTCTAATTACCTATAGAACAAGCCCATGCCTCCTCCTGAGCAAGACCCTGCAGGCCTAGTAGACAGAATATCCTTAGGTCTCTCCCTTAGTTCACATCAAACCTGGTGACTTTAAATCGTCCAGAGTCTTTTGCTCAGGTAAGAGGAGGACTACCACAGGTAGAGGAGTAAGAAGACTCGTTTACACACTATGGTTTCATTCAGAGAACCGAGAGCCTGGCTCTCTGGGATGCCCTGCTCTTCAATAAACTTAGAACTATTACTGTTTCAGTCATTCAGGAATCAAAGTTTTATGATAAAAAGTCCCTTTCGTGGGTACAGTCAACAAAGCACCTCTATTGCCTTGATCTCATTGGATTCCCACAGTAGCTTTTTATAACAGAAAGGATAGAAAAGGCTGTTTGTTTCCCTATTTTATACATAGGTTTACTGCGGTTGGTAGAGGCTCAAAGCATTGCAAGGTAGTTTGGTACCATTTCAATTAGATGCCAGGTCTTTTTATTCCCAGTGCAATGCTCTTTCCTATGATACCGAAATTTTCAATGTACAAGGTCCCTCTTCTATTCCCCCCTTTACTTAAATTTTATTAACCATCCCCCTTTGGCATCTCTTTATCACTTTAAATGTCTTTTTCCTTCCAGAATTTAAAATTACTTGTTATAATTGAGTCTCTCCATTTATGACCAAGTTCTCCCACTTGTTGCCCAGTGTTTCATTTGGACGTGTGTGGTCACATTACAACAGGTATCTACTTTTCAACACGTGAGAAGAAGCCTGTCTGATGAAACTACAACTCTTAGCTTAAATGGACAACCAGCATAAAACACACACTAGAGAAAGACACCCCTCTCTTTGGATTACTTTGGTTTCTTTGTTTCCCTTTCTTTCCTCTTCATCTCCACTTTTATCTCTATATAAACATTTTTCAGAATTGTTTTTTACAGGTGAGATCTGAAGGCATAGTACCCAATATTTTTCTTTTCAAACTTCCATGGCTTGGCATTGGAGAGCCTTTGCTAATTCACTTTTGTACAGTGCTGCTACTATTTCCTATCTTTAGGAAGGTAGTTCTTCTCTATAGCCCTCTTTAGACAAGCATCATTTTGGAATTTGTGTGCCATGGTCTGGGACAACAGAACAGGAGTGGTGGGGTTAATTTTCCATAAGGTATACTAGTATTCAGATAATGGACACATGAAGCAGAAACATAGGGCCCGTGGATATCTGTATTAACCAGAATAGAGTTTGGAATTCTGAACTTATCATGCCTGAGCAGGAGAAACTGCAGAGATCCATTGGCATTGTGCCATCCAGGAAACTGAGGTAAAGTGTAGCAGAGGGACTGGCTGAGAGTCACTCACAGGTTGGCAGCTTCGGCATCCCAGGTCAGCATCCAGTAGACCTTGCTGTCTCCCCTTGGTTTCCAGGCTGCTGCCCATTGTGTTGAAATGAAGCATTCAGGAGGACTCAGTGATATTATCTTTGGAAATTTCCAGCTGGGTTGCACCCTCCTAATACCAGGGTTAAAAGCATGAGGTGGGCGTAAAGAACGTTTCCAAAGGGCAGGATGTGGGGGCAGTGGAGTTGGGGTGGGAAAAGAGAGGTGGCAAGAACAGGTTTCTGAGATGGCATTCTCACTGGGAGCCCAAATCCTCCACTGGGGGAGTGTGTGTGATGTGTATTGAGTTCTGGATAGCTATTTAAGCTGGGAGTGGTGGATTCATAGGGTGGGCTGCTTCTCTTGGAAGATGACTCAACCTTTTCTTTCTCTTTCCCCCAGCAGGAACCAAGCAGAAGAGACAATGTGAGGATGCGTGAATGGGGTTTAATACAATTACGAAGTCTGCCAGGACACAGATGTTTCTGATGAACAAATCGTGGTGTCTCCCGGGCAAGCACCAACCTAGGAAAGTGGGTCTGAGGGAAGAGGGGAGTGTGCAGCACCAAAGAGCACTTGATTTTGGAGGCTGAGCAGAGAGAGGGTAATCCAGAAAAGCTGACCTCAACTCACAATGAGAAGTGGTGTTTAAGGCTATGTACTAAAATAGTAATAATAACCCCACAAACATTGACAAAGCTTGATTTTGTGCTAGGCACTGTACCTGGCGCTTACTCTTAATTATTTTGTTTAGTCATTGCGTCAAACTACCTCTGAAAGTAAGTATTGTTATCACTGAGATAAAGATGCACAGGACCGGAAAAGTTAATTAATTGCTAAGGTCACAAAACTAGTAAGTGTAGAAATGGGATTGTAGTCCAAGTCAGTCAGTCCAAGCCATGTGCTCGGTAACAGGAACAAGTAATGCCATAGTGTCCTTGCATGACAGAAACAGCCTGGTTTTCAGAGCCAAATCCTAAGTCTTGTCTGTATCCTGAATCTGCACTTCTCACCACTGTGCTACCTGATCTATTTCTAATCCCTTGGTTTAGACACCCAAAGTGCCCCCCGAAATTAAGTCAGCCAATGGGAATCAGACAGGGCTGGATAAATAGTGAAGTATGGTGAGAAGTATCAAACAAAATGGTTAGGAAAGAACAAAATAGTGTTGAGAAGCGAAGCAGGCAAGCTGAGAATAAAAAGCTCATGGTTATGACACAGAATTCACTTTAACAAGCTTGTTTTTCCATTCTCTTCCCCCAGCTGATCTGATGACAATCTTATTGCAACTAAATTCTCTTGTGTCATATATCTCTGTTTTTCCTCCTCATTTTTTCTCACCTATTTCATTTCTGTTCCATTAAACAGAGCCTCCTCTTCCTTCCTGGCCACTTCATTTTCTGCCTGGCCTCGAGATGCTCCCTAAGCGCAGACTCCCTCCGACAGCTTGTTGCCTTCCTCTGCTGGGCGATTAATGGCTTTTTGTTGATCCACTGGTCATGTGGGAGTCAGGGCAGCCTCTGCCCCATACAGGGCCCTGGGAGAGGAGCCAGTATAGGTGGCGTGAAGGGGCACAAAGAAAAAAGATGGGGAAAACAGAAGAAAGGCCAGCAGATAGGATAGGGAGATGACAGAAAGAAAGCAAAATGAGAGGAACATAGGATGAAAGGAAAGAAAAGAAGAAAGATAGAATAGCCTATATTTCAAAAATAAGGAAAGGGATATAACACAAAATGAAAGGAATAAAATTAAAAGAGGTGTGTGAGAGAGAGAGGGGGAGGTTGGGAAAAGAATCCCTACCCAATAAATGGTGCTGGGAAAACTGGACAGCCACATGCAGAAGAATGAAACAGGATCCGTATCTCTCACACTCACAAAAATTAATTCAAGATGGATAAATGACTCAATTGTAAGGCATGAAACCATAAGAACTGTAGAAGAAGATGTTGGAAAAACTTTTCTAGATATTGGCCTAGGCAAAGAATTTCTGAAGAAGATCCCAATGGCAATTACAACAACAACAATAATTAATAAATGGGACTTGATTAAATTAAAAAGCTTCTGCACTGCGAAGGAAATAATCAACACAGCAAATAGACAACCTACAGAATGGGAGAAAATACTCGCAAGCTGTACATCCGATAAAGGGCTAATAACCAGAATCTACAAAGAACTCAAGCAAATTAGCAAGAAAAAAAACCAAACAACCTCATTAAAAAGTGGGCAAAAGACATGAACAGAAGCTTTTCAAAAGAAGATAGACAAATGGCCAATAAACATACAAAAAAATGTTCAACCTCACTAATCATAAGGGAAATGCAAACTAAAACCACAATGAGATATTACCTTACCCCAGTTAGAATGGCTTTTATTAAAAAGCCCAAAAACAATAGATGCTGGCATGGATGCAGAGAGAAAGGAACACTTATACACTCTTGGTGGGACTGCAAATTAGTACAACCTCTATGGAAAACAGTATGGAGACTCCTCAGAGAACTAAAGTGGACCTACCATTCAATCCAGCAATCCCACTACTGGGTATTTACCCAAAGAAAAAGAAGTCATTTTATCAAAAAGATACCTGCACTCAAATGTTTATTATAGAACAATTCACAATTGCAAATATGTGGAATCAACCCAAGTGTCCATCAATTCATGAGTGGATTAACAAAATATGGTATATGTATACCATGGAATACTACTCAGCCATAAAAAGATGAATCAATGCCTTTTGCAACAATTTGGATGGAACTGGAGACCATTCTCCCAAGTGAAGTATCTCAAGAATGGAAAAACAAACACCACATGTACTCGCTATTAAATTGGAACTAACTGGTGAGCACACGTGCATGAAGGGAAGTAAAACTCAGTGGAAATCAAGCAGGGGGGAGGGGAGAGGAGGGGATTGGTGAAAACCTACCTAACAGGTACAATTAACACTATTTGAGTGATGGGCACATTTATAGCCCTGCCTCAAGCATTACAAAAGCAATCCATATAACCCAAAACATTTGTACCCCTGTAATATTTTGAAATTAAAAAAATATTTTAAAAGATAAAGTAGAGGAGAAAGAAAGAAAAATTGCTGAGAAACAGTAAAAAATAATAAAGGAAAGGGGCCAGGGACGGGGAGGAGTGAAGTTAAGCTGAAAGGGATGAAAAAGCCAAATGAAGTAATCAAGCTAGTTGGAAAAGTAGTCAGAGACATAGATAGCCACCAGGAAGAAATACAGAGAGAAAAGGAAAACAAACCCAGCAGGAAGAAGATGCAGGCAAAATGAGCTTGAGAGAGATTATTAGATAAAATGAAAAGGCTATTTTTTCAAGTCTGTCTTTCCCCTTGCTTCTACAAAGACATCATTTCATTTAACAGCAAATGTGTACATTAAAATAGCTGAAAAACAAGTAGGCCATAGAGCTGTGTGTATCGAGAATATTGTTTGGTCAGGGCTGTCTCTCGGGGACGTTGGGGCTTCATTTAAGCTTTAGGAACTATGCAGACATCATTGCAATAGCTAATATTAACTGAAAATGCACTGCGTGCTCACACCGTGCCTAGCACTTTGCACAGTAATTTGCGTGGAGTTCTCACAGCAAGCCTATATGTAGTTGCTGTCATTATCTTTGGTTGGTTGGTGAGGATATGGAGACTTAGAGGGGTTAAGGTAACTTGCCCAAGGTTGTACAGCTTTAGGTGTCATATCAAGCATCCCAAGTAGTCCTACTGCCCTAACCTGTGCTCTTAACCACCTAGATCCTGAAAAGGAGGCATAGTATCTGGAAGCAGGGCTGAGAACAGGGCAAATTCAAACGATATATTCTGAGCCCCAGTTTGTACTTGTCATCATACTGGTGGCAGGGGGATAATCAGAGATAAATAAGATATAAGCTTGGCTTCCAAAAAGGTAATGGGGTAGGGCTGAGGAGGAGATATGTAAATGCACAATTCACATTAGGGAGGAAAAGTGCTTTCCTGGGAGTAAGTACTAGACGTTGTGGGGCAGGGATGTGGAATGGCCCTTCAAGGGCAGTGTTTGCATGAAGGCAAGAAATTCTCAGTAAATGTTTTCTGTAAAAAGCCAGGTAATAAACACTTTAGGCTTTGTGGGATACAGGTCTCTGTTACAACTACTCAACTCTGACTTTACAGCACATACACAAAAAAAAAAAAACTCAAAAAAACACAGATAATATGTGAACAAATAAGCAAGTGTGGATGTGTTCTAAGAAGGCTTGTATTGATGTCAATGAAATGTGAATTTCATGTGAATTTTCACATGTTACACATGTTTCATGTTTCACATGAAAATATATTTTAAAAAATAATTCTTAACTCATGAGTGGTGAGTTATATTTGGGCTATACTTGGTCCACTCATGCCCTAGGGTAAAAAAAATGAGGAAAAGTAATCCCAGTAGAGAGAGGCATGCTCAAAATCTGAGTGGCAAGACAGAACTTGGGCTTCCCTGAGAATTTCTATCGTCTGCCTCAAGTGTCAGGTGTAGCTTACGGCATGATTGAGTGGGGCTAGAGATGGGTGTTGGGTCTGTATTATGAAGCATGTGGAATTCCACTTAAATAGCTTGGATTTTAGGATGATAGGGGGTCCTTGAAGTAAGTTTTAAGCAGGGTTTTACCACAGGTCAATTTAATTTTAACATATGAAAAATAAATAAGAGGGCTGGAAACTCTAGCAATAACTCGGAGGTGCACTTGTGAAAATCCCAACTAAAGCAGGGGCAACAGTTGTGAAAGCAGGGGACATTCTGATCATTGTTTAAGAGGTGAGAGGAACTGGTGGGATTGACTGACTAGTTGAGGAAGAAATGATGTCAGACTCTAAGAAGCCCAATGTGGCTTATTTGGCAGTTGTGCTTCCAAAGTGAATCAAAAGTGACAAATGTCATAAGGATACTGGACTATTTTACAAAACCAAACAAACAAGTGAATGTCTATGAATGTGTGTATGTATGTGTCTGTGTACTTTTCTAATTGCAAGAATAATATATGCTTATTTAAGTTAAGGGAAGGCTGGATACTTAATAAAGCAACCACACTTTTCAGCAACTCTGCCCAATAGCTCCTGTGCACCACTTCAAATCCTTTGAACCTCACCTCTTATGTCAGTCATGGCAGTCATGAATGGCCTAATTCAGGTATAACTTAGCAGTACCTTGCCTCAGACGTGCATTGGGCACCTCTAGTTTTTTGTCCCAGGGCTTCTCTGGCTACATAGCAAGGAACATCTGCATGAAATAGTCTGCATGCAACCATGTGCAACCTAGAAGCCAGAGGAACAATGCCCCAAGGATCAGCTCTTGAACATTTGGAGATGGGAGCAGATGTATAAATTGTACAAATGCTTACTCCTTCTCTACCACATGTGCATTGTTCTGAGATGAATTTGTAAGCCTCCTCGGAAGTCCTGGTGGGATGGAGCACCAGCTGTCTGCAAGGAGGGTCAACTCAATAATGCTTTTCTCCTTCTCTAACTCACTTCATTGACTTCTCACTCTAGCTCCCTGGATGAATTCAAACAAAACAAAACAAAACAAAACAAAAACTCCCTGCCTAAAAATCTCTTTTTTTAAAGCTCTCTTCTTAAGAAAACCCAGGAAAAGGTAGTTGATTAACAATAGAAGCTTTTCCTTTGCTCCCATAATCAGCAAATATAGATGTTCCTATTTAGCACGCAGTTTCCAAGTGGTAACTCAGGGATGGATGTTCCTTCCACTGTGTGATGTTGGCAACTTTTAGAATCTCAGAGTCCCCTCTGGGAACTCTGAACTCTGAGGGAAAAAGTGGATAGAGAAGGTACACTTGAATCTTTAACTACGTGTCTCCCTTCCTCTCACATTCCAGAGGCAAGCATGGAATCAGGTGGCCCTGCCCAGAAGCAAGGCAAACTGGAAACATAGTTCCTGCTAAGTAGCTTTTCTCTGCATTATGGAAGGGGAATCATGTATTTTGTTCAACAGCTAGCCATTTCTACTTTATTGTTCAATGTGTAAAATTTGAGAAATAAATAAAAGTATTCAAAATAAGTTGAAATCACTTATAACTCCACCATTCACAGATAGCCACTGTTTCATTTTGATGTATTTCAATCTAACCTTTGTTAGAAATGTATGTATATATGTCTGTGTATATATATGTATATAAACTTAGAAGCCTACAGTAATTACAGATTCACATTCTGCTTGATTCACTCAATGTTTTATTGTGAACATTTCCTCATTTCGTTTATATTCTTATTGAGATGTAAGAAAAGTAGAATTAGAGTTGGCTGATCATGTGCAAAGTGGAGACAAACCTCAACAGGCCAGATGCAGCTCACAGTCTATGGGGGAGTTAAGACCTGGACCCAAGTAAACATATGCTCTATTATGTGAAGAGTTAACTCATGCATTGGCAGACTGCTAAAATGTGACCACCAAAGACTTCATGTTTCTTAACTTTAGCCATTTAATCTAATTTTTTGTCCTTTCACAGCTTAGTGAAAATAATAAATACTTTTTTGACATTTGATGTTATAAAAACAAAGATCAATTCGTATTTAATGAACATGTAACTATTATTTCTACCAGCCCAAAGTCTGTTGTGTAGCCCCACTGAGAGTACAGAAGAGAAATGGAAGGCAAGAGTAATGTCCCCATTTGCACACGGTGAAAGCCAAACATCCAGGCAGCCATGGAATTTAAGAGGAGAGGGGTTGTCCTCCATGCAGCTAGCAGTAGGACACAGAGAAGCATATCTATAACTAACAATGATCAAATTCCTAAAGATGAATATACCATTTTGCCTGGGGCAACAATTTCTTCTTCTTTCCTTAGTTCTTTAACCAATATAATTTAAACATTAAAATACTTCCCACTGAATTGCATATCAAACTTAAGCACAGCCAACTCAACTCTAGGGCGTTTATGTTATCTATCCTATTTACCCCAAAGCTCTTATGCAAGTAAATATTCCAAGTCTTGACTCTGTGAACATATGGCTCCAAAGAAATTTCCCACAATTGTTCCACCAGAGAGAAGTATAGATAAAACATCAAGGGCGTTCCAAGGAAGAAACTATGACTTCCATTAGGGACACCGAGATTATGGAAATATTCACAAAGAGCTTCCTGAAGGAACTGGAACCCATTTTACAGGGTTGCAAGATCCAATTAATGTTTAATTACCTGAAAAGATAGTAGATGGCTAAGTACTTGCTCTAGAGTCAAACTGACTGGATTGAATACCAAATCTGATACTTATTAAGAAAATGGGAATTTGGTAAAGATTTTTAACTTCCTGCAAGTCCTTTAAAATGGTGCTAACCACAAGGAGTTATCATGGAGTTTCTGTGAGAAATGCATGTAATAAAGCACGTAAATTATCTTGTACAGTGTTTGGCTCATCGCAAGTGTCCCCTACCTGTTATCAAATTTTGCGAAGTGCTAAATAAATGCTATATGGCATTTGAAAAATTGTTTCAAATCCTGAAACACCTGGGAATTTAACACTTACTTTAACATTTTTGAAGACTTTGACAAGTTTTCTAAAATGTTACATAGAAAAGTAAAATTTTTACAAAGATCAAAGATAATTTTGCAAAAAAGAGCAAAGAAAGAGGATTGTTCGTATCAGTCATGAACATATGAAAAAATTATAGTAATACAAAGTGATGGATTTAAACAGCAACAGGCAGACTATTGAGTGGGAAAGAATTTTAAAAATCTTGACAAAGATTATAAAGATTTTAAACCTGACCCACCGATAAATGGCAAATTAGTATATGATGGAGATGATACTACAAATCAAGGGGGAAAGGATAAATTGTTTAATAGATGGTGCTGGGAGAACTGAATCACCATATGGGGAAAATAATGTTAAACCTCTGCCTTATCAAGGATGGATTGACGGCTTACATATAAAAGGAAAAATACCATCAAACCAATAGTTTCCAACGTCAGAGAAATCTTGCAGTAAAGAGTTTCTTGTTAAATATGACTCCAGATTTATAAAATATAAAAGGTATGATTTTTAAATATTGAAATTAAAGATTTTCATTCAAAAACTGACACAATAGTCAAGGCTAACAGATGAACTATATTTTCATGTATGGTATTTGCAATGACAAAATATAACAATCAAAATATCAACTATAGAGGAGAAATGCCAGCAAGATAGAGGACTAGGAGGTCCCAACACTAATCCCCCCCAAAAAAAGAACCCCCCAAAATAACAACATATAAACCAACAAAAAAACTAAATGCCAATGAGAGTAGCTATAAGAGGGCTCCAGAATGCAGCAAAAAGTAACAGAAACCCTGTGGAGCACAGAAACCGACGATGACCCCATAGAAAAAAATACGAAACACTTTGTCTGCACCATCTCATCCCTCAGGCAGGAGCATCTTGGAGCCAATAGGGAACCCCTCAGAGGAATATTTGCCCCATGGGGAACAGGTGAGCAGGAGGACTACAGTGGCTCTCATCACTGGCACATCACATGGAGCCTTCACCACTGGGGACCTGCATAGTCTTCATCAATTCTAAGCCCAACTGAGGGAGCTGCTCAGATGAAACCCACACTGTTGCACTTGTCCCAGAAAAGGAGCAGATGCTGTGCCCTGCTCCTCATGGCCAGAGCTGCTGTGGTGCCTCACCATCCCACATGTCAAGTACCTTGTGGTGGATGCCTAAGGCAAGGTCTGGTGTAGTGCACGAAGAATAAAAGTGGAGAGAAGGCATGTGGGGGATAAAACCAAACAAAAAAAAAAATATGTAGTGTAATAAAACAAGAGAGGAGGCTTGCACGGACAAATGAAGAAAGTGTGCTATGAACTGAGGAAAAGATTTGACTCTACATTTACACCAAATGACCCAACTTTACCTGAATTGAATTGGTTACCAGGAATGGAATCTATTCCATATTCTTTTTAAAATCTGATTATCAGTTTATTTTTAAATTATCCTGTAGGTCTCTGGTATCCTGCTCCTTGTATTTGACCTGTGTTCCCTGTGTTCTATCTTCCCATCCTCTGCGGCTGAACTCCAAAATTCTCCCTGAGTTTTCACCCAAGGGCTTTGTGAGTGCCTCTTTCTTCCCCCCACCCGCATAGCCACAGCCAGTTCTCATTTCCTGCAGAAGCTCAGCCGCTTGGGTGCTTATCAGGAACAGCGGTAAACAAATCTGGAGTGGGGCCAGTTACTGCTCTGTCGGTTTAGGGCTGCTCATGGAGGGGAAGCAGAGCATGTGAACGTCCAGAGCTGGATGAAGGGTATTGTGAGGAATATCGTGGAGGAAAGAGACATGACCCAAGTCTCCCTCTCTGGTGCCTCCAGCCCACTGGGCCTCTGGGGTAAGAGCACCTGTGAGCAGCCCAGGTCTAGGGGCCCCAGAGTAAGTGAGGGTCACTGAGGAGGAAATAGAGACACTAGGTCATTGGAATCACCCCTGCAAAGGCTACTTGCCCTCAGGTAGGGAGGAGCCATGACCTGCTAGCCTGGCCCACGTTCACACTCCTTAAATCCACCCCTCTTTTTATACAGAGAATGACCTTTGCATCCCAGAGATGAGATGAAAGAAGAATAATTTAAAGCTGTTAAAGCAATCCATGTGAAAGTATAGCGTGAGAAACAGCATACTTGGTTGGCAAAGCAGTGTCCTGGGAGTTGGAAGACCTGCCTTCTGAGCCCAAAACCTTGACCAAACCTTGGTATAACCTTGGACAAGTATGGGATCTCTCCTGGCCTTTGTTTCTTTATCCTGTTGAATTTAATGAAATTTATTTTAGCAATAAAATTTAAAGAAAAAAGAAAATCCCTGGGTAACGAGTTGATTGTAAACTCAATATGGATCTGTGGCATGATGTAACTCTGATGAAAGTAAGGTGATATTAGAGAGCTTAAGGAGGGTGATGTCTGTTCTATTTTGTTCTGCACAGATCAGGTTGTCTGAAATGCAAAGACGAATTATGACTTATAGTTTTAGGGGGTATATTCAGGGAAAAATCTCAGGGAGTAAATAGGAAAACACAAAATCAGAGAAATATGCAATCAGGAACAAAGATCAAAGGGGAAGAATGGATTTATTTTGTTGTAATGATAGTTAAGACATGGCTACAATTTAGCAGATGCTTGTTTTGTGCTAGGTACTGTTTGAGGGACTTTGAATGTACAATGTCATTTAATTTCCACAACTGCATCTGAGGGAAGCAATGTGCATGTGTGTGTGTCTCTGTGTATGTGTGTATGTGTATATGTGTGTGTATACATATGTATGCGACCCTGTAGTAAAACTGATGAAATTGAGGTTTAATGAATATTTTTAACATCACACAGTTAGAGAGTAGGGATGTCTTGGTTTAAACTGTGTCTGACTGACAAAAGTCCTATCCCCTGACTTCTAACTGCCACAGAATAAGGAAACAGTCTTTTTAAGTCCTTACGTAGTGTTCAGAGGTGCTCTGTCTCTAGTAGCAAACCAGGACTCACACATGGAAGTCATATAAAAACAGAATTCACCTCATGTAAGTATGAACTTCTTAACAAATGAAGCTGCAAGGCAATTGTATGGGCTGTCTCACTGAAGGTAGAGGTCTCCAGATCAACTGGAGGCTTTGAAATAGAGGAAAGGCAAGTATTTGCCTGGGATGTTTTTATGGTCTCTCATGCATGATAGAGAGGTGAACTTTACTAGACGATCTCCAACGTCATTTTCAACCCTAAGGGTTTACGGTTCTTTGATTGCCAAGTTCTAGCATGTTTTAACATCAGTGCTCCTAAGATTCCACAATGCACACAGTATTTATGTGGATGATTAAGACAGGTTTGTATCAACATTCCTCCAACTCTCAGAGGTACATAATAAAATAAAATAATAAATAAAACAAACTCTAGAATTTATTGATCCTTTTCATAGTTCCAGGCACTAAGTGCTTTATATACTTTAATCCTCATAATAACTGCTCAGGAAGCCTATTTTATAACTGTTTTTACAAAGGGGAAACCTGAAGTACAAAGGGGTTATGTTGTTTCCTCAAGTTCACAAGGCTAGTAGGTAGCAGAAAAGGAAGTGGAACTCAGGCACATCTACTGCAAAAGCCTTCTTCCTTACCACTCTTCACGGCAAAATTTCTCTGTTATTTATGAGAAATCTGAGGTTTAGATTAAAAGGAATCTCCCATGGACTAATGATTTCTTAGTTGCCTTGTGCTCACACTGTACCTAAGAAATCTCATTTAATACTCACAAAGGTCCTCTTAAGTGGTTATTATTACTCTTCTTTTATAAATATAAAACTGAGAAGCAAAGAGACCGTGTACATTTCCCTTGGTCACTTGTGTAATAACTGGCAGAACCAGCATGCCCTAGCAAAGCTGGGTATCTTTGCAGCAAACTCCTCTGGCTTGGCACATTGAATTCGCCAAGTCCACAGTTAAAAGGCTAAATGATTTGCTTGGGGCCTAAATACGCTTCAACTCTCATTTTCTCATTCAGTCATACTCTGGATACAAATGTGACAAGTGTTTTCTCTGTGTGTTTCACAAGTTGCTAATACAAAGCAGCTGTGAGCAAATCTAAGAGAAAGGAGAACCTGTGCCCGGACTTTTGACATACGAAAAACAAGACTCAAGTCCAGAGAAGATCCCTTCCCAACAGTGGGGGAATAAGTTGGTAGCAAAAGAGAGCTTTCTTCTGCTGAGTGCAGATCTGGCTCTTGAACTCTGCAGATGCAAATGGGAAATGAATTTATTTCTGAAGTACATTTTTGAAAGGGGAGCCATCTTGCTTCTCTGGACTTTTTTGAAGTATTGAAAGAATTCTTAGACATCTAGGGAAGACGGGTCAACCGTTCAAACTCCCATGATTTCTTTCAGCCTTGTGCACTTCTCATATGTAAGACATTTCTCTCAGAAGCCAGAATGGAATGCAAACAAGCTCAGCAGTGCAACGAGCTATCATGGTAGGAGAGTTAGACTGGGGATGCTGTCTCGCCTACCACAATGTTGTGAGGAAACCTGAGAGGCAGGACATCTGGGTGATTTTAATATTTCTAGCACCGGGCTTTCCAGAATGTGAATTTGTAACTTGGTGTTTTCCAGATGTTTGTATGTAATACTTGTGGTGATTGAAAGAGCTCTCAAAATTGAAAAGAGTTCTCAAAAATCATAGATGGTACATACTACCATCTATGATGGAAAAGTGAATAAGATGATGGCAAAATTATTTTCATTTCAATTTTCATCCAATTCTTCAGATTAAGTCAAGAAAAAAAAACCCTGCCAATTTGGGGCTAATAGGACTTTAACACCTAATTTTACCCATCACTTTTTACCCAAAAAGAAAAAAAAATAGGCTTCTTTCAAGAGCCTTGGGTCAGTAAAAACATCTAGCTAGGATTCAATCAAATTTAATATTTTTAATTTAATTTTAGAGCTGCAGTAGATCTTCATTATTTGTGGATTTCTTATTTTTGAATATATCTATTCGCTAAAATTTTCTTGCAACCCCCAAATCAGTACTTATGGCGTTTCTGCAGTCATTCAGACATGTTCAAAATGGTGAAAAAATTTGAGTTACTCCACATGCATCTTTCCAGCTGAGGTTGAACAAGGTAATATTCTGCCTTCTTGTTTCAGATCTTATACTGTAAACAAGTGTCCTTTTCATAGTCTATTTAATGCCACATTTGGGGGTTTTTATGGGGTTTTTTGTTAGTGATTTTGCTGTTTAAAGTGGCTCCTAAACATTGTACTCAAGTGCCTCCCAGAGCTCCTAAGCACTAGAATGCTGCTACATGCCTACCAGAGGAAAACCATGTGTTCGATAAGCTTGGCTCAGGCATGAGTTATAGTGCTGTTGGCTGTGACTTCAATGTTAATGAACCAACAATATATATTAGATGAAGTGTCTTTAAACAGAAACATGCATAAGACAAGTGTATGTATTGATTGGTTGATGACAATGTATGACCAGAGGCATGCAGGAACTCTAACCCTGTATTTCCCCTAGGTGTAATAATTCAGCATTCACTAAGTCTGTATTTTCAGAGACTTTATAGAACATAGCTATCATGAATAATGAGATTCAACTGTACTTCTATATTAGGAAAGTGATTTGAAACTTCCATTTATGATGGTGCTATTTAAAGTACCCTTTAAAATGAATTTATTTGAGTAAAAAGTAAGTTAATCTTAATAAAAATACTAAGTTTATAAGAATAGTATGGGATATAGGTAGCTTGCTATTATAGCAAAAATTTGAAAGCAGTAAGGGAAAGCCTGAAGTCTGTGGGTCACTGCTCTAGCAATAGCTTTTTGAGTAACCTTGCCAAAATATTTAACCAATTATTGTGCCTCAGTATCATTGTCCTGAGAAAGAATATACCCTCTCCCATAGTGCTGTGCTTCTGAGAACCTATAAACAACCTATAAAGAACCTCACCAATATGAGTGAGGAATCGCCATGATCACTGTTATTGCCACTTGCCGACAAATTGTGAGGATTAACAGCACTCTGAGCTATATGCTATAGCAGTTCCATCTGTCAGAACAACAAAAAAAGGGGCACATTTGATATGCCCCCCACCCCTATTCCCACTAATAATGAAAAAATAATGACCTTTTTTCCCATGTTGGTGAATATTTTCCCTGTCAACTCTGATATGCTCATAATGTGGGAAGACAGATTATTTATGACCAGGGAAATTAAATATTATTTCATTTCTCCTAATACAATCTGTGGCGTCTCCTAGCTCCCAATTCCTTCCCATTAAGGTTATTGTCTTTTCTGCTCCAATTGGCTGCGTACTGTTGGTTTGTAACAGGACTGGCAGGATGCTCGGAGCACACAGAGGTGGGAGAATTGGTGTAATTTGCAAGACTGCCTTCCCCGTCTCATCTAAATGAAGACATTTGGTCCCTGCGAGTCAAAACCCATTTTGATGAGTCTAGATGCATTTGGACTAATGGAAAAGGACAGCCACAGTTGTAATGGGTTTCTTGAACTGGGTTTCCTGACTCAGAATCACAGGATATCAGAATTTGCAGGGTGATCCAAGGCCATCTGTTTTAAGTCTCTCATTTTGCATAGGGGGAAACTGAGGAGCAGAGGAGGGGGACTCATTTAAAGAGGCCTCTAGGGAAAGAGCACTTTTTCCCCTTCAATGCCCTGTTCAGTGTTCTCATGCTTTAAGTTTTGACTGGTTTTTGACTGGTTTTTTGACTTAGATAGTTTTCAGGGGCCCGTGCCCTACTCTAAGCATTCAGAGATATGAGTATTTTTGTAAGATCCAGAGACAGGAATCTTTGCCAAACAAAGGATATGCCTTCATGCCGCTGTGCCTTTGCCTATTCTATTCTTTTGGGTAATTTTGGTTAGAGTGTTCCTCAAAGGGTGGGCTGGGGATTTTTGGAGCCTGCACAGCAGCTCAACTTCTCCTTGGTCCTATCTTGCTTTCCGCCTCCTTTTCATAGGTGTTGATTCCTAACATCAAACCCAATCTCAGTGCCTGTTTCAGGAGAACTCAGCCTGTGACATCGAGGAGGTAACATATAAGATGAGTTTCTTCATTCCCTGTTCCTATATTTATTTCACACCTCTTATGGGCCAAAACTGATAATAAAAGTCCAGGGTATAAAATATAGTCCCTGCTAACTTAAAGCTTCCAGCTTGGGAGCAGAGATAGACAATTAGCAACAATTACGTTGAGCCACTACGCAACCCAGACCACTCTTCCCTCCCGCCCGGACAATGGCTGTGTGGCCCTTGCTGTATCTCACTTTCCATCTTCTTCCCATTTCTTCAGCCAGCTAAAACCCAAGTACGATCACATCATTTCTTGGCTTAAAATCTCTTAGGGAAGCACCACTGCCTTTCAAATAAAGCCCCAGTTTCTTATTTCACTCCTGACGATTTCAATATCATTTCTTTCTAATTTTTATGCCTTAGTAACACTGACCTGTTTTCAATTTCTCAAACCCTTGGGCTCTTCCCTATCTCAAAGTCTTTATACCTATTTATTCCTTCATCCAGAACATTCTTCCTTTGCTGCCTTTGAGTGGCTGACACAGTCTCAACCTTCACAACTTGTTGGATTTGTTATCTCCTCCAGGCTGCTGCATAGAGTTTTGTAGGCTATGTACTGCAAATCCTAGGTGGTGCTGTTCACATTGCTAGTCACCTGTGACTTGTGTTTTTATTATGATAATTTGATGGCAGTAATCAATAAAGAACCTTAAGCAAGGTATGGCTTTTTCTAATCTGCACAAAGTTCTCAAGCAGGCATAATAAAAGCCACCTACTTTGACCACTGGACCCTATGAATTCCTTTCACAGTATATATTCTCATTTTAATCATATGTACATTGGTTTGTTCACTTTATTGCTATTTCTCCAATTAGATTTTAAGTTTCACATGGTTAGGAATATATAATTTTTGCTTCCCCCATAAGTATAATGTGTGCCTTGTGTGGTGCTTGATGTACACAAGGTGCTCGATAAATATTACTGAGTAAATTGGTGAACGTGAATGGGTGACACTTGAGCTGTGCTGTGAAATAAGATAGGATTTAAATACTGGTCCATGAAAAAGAGGGATTTTTGATGAGGGAGAGGGGACAACTTCCTATCTAAGAAATGGGACAAAATGCACCCATCTTAAAGTAATGTGCTCACAGACGTAAAGTGCTAGCACAATGCCTGACATAGCAGCACTCGAAAACATTTCTACTATCATTATTATCATTCTTTTACTATGGTTAATGCACAAAACATTACTCTTCTGCATTGATTAGAAAGTATATTATTGTGAAAAAGTAAAAAAAAAATTAAAGTTGATAATTACCTTGTATGGTTTGAGGAATTCTCTGGAGGAATTTGAATTTTATAACATTTGAAGTTTCTTCCAGACTTGAGATTTACCTTGAGACAGTGAAAAAATAGATTCCACAAAAAAGTCAAGTGTATCACACAGCCCAGGATACTGAAACCATGATTGAAAATAGGACCCGTGTTTCTCTTTCATATGGAATTTTGTCCTTCCCGTTACAGCCATGATCTGTTGAACAAATACTCCTGGAAGGTCAAGGAAGTCGGACAGTGTCTATGTCACCCACTCTGGTGACTCTGTTAACTGGACATACTGAAGGAAGAAAGCACACTGTCACGTTTTCAGCAATTCTCTTTCTATCTCCAGAGCTAGAAAGTTACTGTTACCTCCTCTCAAAAAACTTTTGAAACATCCTCTGCTTTAATGGCAAACACTACCAACTTCAGAAATCTCATGTTCATGGTGGGAACTCAAGTTGAGGTCACTTGCTGTCTTCCTTTCTAGCACGTGATCAACATTCTCTTGCTCATTTTTTTTTTTTTGGTCAGTATTTTTAAAAATTTTCTTATTAAATATATTCTGTTAACACATTGTATTTTCCAAAAAGAAAAACAAACTGATAAAGAAAAACTTAAGTCTTCTCAACTTTCTTCTTTCCATAAGAAAATAAAACACTACTGGCAAAGTTTTGGGTTGCTAAATGATCTTTAGATTAGAGAAAATGTAGGCGGCAGGATGGAAAACAAAAATTTTAAAGTTATTCAGTTACCTCCCCGTTTCTTCAGATTGTGTTTAGTTACTTATTTTCTTATGATTACACTAAGTCTTGTTATAATGATTAAAACATAAGAACTTTATCTTTTCACTATGATAAAATTCTGTGACATGGTTGAATACACCTTTGTCCACAATATATTTCTGTCTTTGCTTTCCCGGAAGTTCTTCAGGATCCTAACAAGAAATCATTCTATCTGGAAGGACAGTGTTACCCATGGCAACATTGGTTCTTCTAGGCCATAAGTGCCAATTAGGATGCTATTCCAGTTGTGGACCAAATTATCCTTCTCTTCTTCCATAGGCCACATAAAGTGAGCCTAATTCACCTTGTAAATGAGTCAGAGAAGCATATGTAAAAGCAGTCTATTTTTGATTTGAAAATTTTAAGAGGTCAATGAAGCATCATGCCTCTTTCTATAATATAAAGCTCAAAAGATCCCTAACCAGATCTTTTCTCTGTAGGAGATATCCCCCAGAACTCCAGAAACTACACTGAGAACCATGTAGAGTTCCTCTAGCAGTCTCTGACATGCATGTTTTTTATCATGGCAAAATGATACCTGCTACTTCCTACTCTGCAAATCATATCAGCATAATGTCATCAATGTGATAATATTAGTAATGGCAATAATGGCAATCGTGGTTCTAACTATTATCTATTGGATGATTACTATGTTTCAGGTAATGTTCTCATAACCTTACATATATATTAACTAATTTAAAACTCACAATAACTCTAAGAGGTAGATAATATTATTATCTCCACTTTACAGATGAGGTAATTGAGGCACCAGGACACTAAGTCAGCACTGGGACAGTGATTTGCATATTCAAATTCATACTACCATCACGTGGTAGAGCTGAGATATGAAGCCAAGTAGTCTGGCTCTACAACCTGTACTCCTAAACACTATGCTACCTGACTTGCCCAAGGCGAGAAAGCAAACAAGAACAGAGACCATCTGCAACAAAGCAATGCCTTGTTTTTATATAAGAGAATTATAAAGAGGTTAATCCTACTGATGTTTTAACATGACATGTCATAACATCAGATATTAAGTTGTCATCTACTTTGGTCTTGTGGCTACAGAAGAGACAAGGTGTTTTAGGGTTTGTTTTTGTTTTTGTTTTTTCTTTTTTATTTCTTAAGTCATAGAAAGTCCCTAGATCTTAGCCCATGGTTTGAGTTAAGAACTTAGGGATTTATGCTCTTCATTATTTTTCTTTATGAATTTAAAGTGCTATTAGAAGTAGACATCCCATCCTACTGCTGCTGTTCTTCCTACTATTTTATGACAGTGACAATGCATTTCCCAAAGCTTTGACTTTGATGGGTACTTCACTCTAGGCACACATAGATGATACTTTAAATAGCTCTTCCACTGTTGCATGCCATGGGCAGCTAAATTTCCTTCTCTGAATTCTAACAGAATTACTACTGTTTTCAGCCTCAGCTAGGTCAAGTAATCTGTCACAAATTCCTCTTTTCTTCTTGGGAAGCATTGACTATACCCCACTCCCTGGTAACAACCTCTGTATCAGTCATAGTTTTTGATTACAAGCCACAGAAATAGAATGAATATTTTGGTGAGAAAAGCAATTTATTGGAGGGATATTGGGTAGCTTAAAAAAATCAACAGTAGACTAATCAATCAAACTCTGAAAATATGCAGGAATCAAGAGAGGCCAGACTGCAGAAAATACATCGGTGGCTGTACACACCAAAAATCCATGCTGCAGCCCATGGAGGGACTCCAAAATGTTGCCATTTACCACTGGATTTTACCACCACAGGATTCTTGATGCTGCCACCAATATTAATAATACCTTTGCCATCCCTGCATCTCTGCATTAACCCTTCAAGAGTCAAAGTCATGGGTGGAACAATCTGATTTGTCTATCCTAGGCCAAGTGTCTGTACCCACACACTAATTCACAGCAAAACTTACCCAGCAGGTGGGGCTTGTCTTTATTCATTCCAAACTGAAAACAGGGTTTGAGTGTGGGAGAGCTAAATAAGTGGGAAATTTCAGTGGAAAAAAAAGTAAGCGATAACCATGTTTCCAAACTTGTCCACATGTCTTAATCAAGCCCTCCATCCTAGGGGAAAATGAAAGTTGAATAATGGGAGAGTTTTTTCTAAGAGGTGAAGTAGAGGAAGGTAATAAAACAATCATCCCACAAAACTTCACACAATAATTTCTCACAATCCATTGCAAAGCATAGTCGTATTCAAAACAGAGCTTTCATTCATTCATTACAAAAGTACTTATTAAGGGCCTATCATCTAAGTGGTGCTGTGTCAGGCACTGTGATTCAGTTCTTTCCTCAAGGAATTTGCCATATGCAGTCCAACCCTGTACCCATGCACATCCATGGAGCCAACGAAGTACAGATTAAAAATATTCCAAAAAATAAAAATCCAACAACAAAAATAATTTAAGTAAAAAATACAATGTTACAACTATTGACATAGCATTTACACTTTATTAGGTATTATAAGTAATCTAGAGATGATTTAAAGTTTATAGGAGGATGTGTGTAGGTTACACACAAATACTACTGTCATCCTATGTAAGGGACTTGAGCATTCAGTGGATTTTGGTGTTCTCAGGGTTGGGGGAGGTCGTGGGGGTAGGGGGTCCTGAAACAAATTCCCAGTGAGTACTAAGGAGCAACTGCACTCATTGTCCTTAGCAGACTCAAAAAAATTAAATAATTGACCACCTTCAATTCTGTATATACATGAAATTGAGACACTCTATGTATTTTTCTATTATTATGCTACCAAAGAAAATTCACACACTTGACACTTGACACTTGTGTCATCTTGTACACTTAAATGCCAACAGGAAAATTTTGAGCATCGAAGGATGGCAAAAAAAAAAAATGGTTAGAATATTGCAGTCAAGTGTAGAGATTTGGGTCTTTGATGTGCTGTTAGACCACTGTGAATCCTTTAGGAGATCAGTGAATCTCAGCTTCCACCTCCTGTCATGTTAAATGGGGTAATACATGAATCTACTTGGGTTATATCTTTGCCAAATTAAGAACGGGAATGTCTGCCTGGGCTAGGCTTAATTTTTATTCTTCATAATAAACAAAGAAACACACTTGTCAGAGCACCAAGTGACAGATACTGACTGGCAAAGTATTTTCAATTACACTTACTTCTCCACTACAAACTATCTGAAAACCTCTAGATATCATACAAGCTTCAGCTCCTCTTTTCATGTAGTTTTACCTCTCTGCTAAAATTTCTTTTTAAAATTAAAAACCCAAGTCTTACAGTCATTCCCACCATCTATACACACATTTTTAAGAATTATGAAGTGGTTAGACACAAAGTGTTCTGTTGCACTTGGGTAACTACTTGTAAGTTGAAAAGTTTTGTCTCCCATTTTATTATCTCTTTTGTAGGAAATGAATAGTGAGTTCCGATAAGGGCCAATTTGAATTCTCTTTGCTGAGAAAAGAAAAAAAGCTTTCATTCTTTACAACCCCGTAGATGGGAGAAAATTTTCTTATTTTAGGAAACAAAAGTTGGAAATGTTTCTGATTTCTCTTGACCCCACTTCTCTCTCATTATCAGGAAAGAAGTAAATTATCTAATTAGTAGGATTAGAGGAAGGAATTCAGCATGAACATTGCAGGACCTTCATGCAGCTCTCTGTCAGAGTGTCAACATGCAGCCTTCTTTGTTCATTCGTGTCCTGAGTTTGTAGAAGATTGAGTGATGGAATAGAGCCTGAACTCTAAGGGTCTGGTATACATTTGGAAGAATAAGTTCTCAGAAAACCAAGCTGTGGTTGCACTTGAGTTTACTTATTTTAATACAACTTTATCTCTAATAACATTGACATTTTGATGTGTCTGATGATGGTCATACCCAGGAAAATAAGAACTGGGTGTTACTGGTGGGATCCCTGCAAACTCCAACCTTTTCCATCTATGGCAGCAGTTTTATTGAGCAAGTCTCTATCGATTCTCTAATAGCCACCTTATTGGCAAGTAAGCACACTTTCTGGAAAGAGTGTTCACACAAGAACATGGTAAGCATTACATGTTCCTTTTTTCCTTTTCTTTTTTTAAATACTTGAAATTTTTTTTTTAGTATAGAACATGCAGATCTTTCTACCTCCCTTCTTAATTGATATACTCGCTCGTCTTATTTCAATTTCCAACTCCGAAAGAGAGGAAACCAGTTTTAATTGTACAGCAGGTATTAGTGAGCCCTTTTAGGGGAAACATAAGAAGAGATTTAAGAAGAGTTCCCTCAGAACCTTATGTTTGGGGTTGTTTGAGGAGTCAGTTTGACACAGGAAAAAGTCTGATTGTGTTGGTAGGGGTCAATAAGATATTCCCTTTTCTGTGGTCTGGATCCTCCAAATGATACCTTGAGATGAGGCTTCTCCCTGTGGTATCTAAACTGTTCCCTAAAATATATTTTGTTTGTAGACGTTAGATTATACACAATATGATTTTGCTATGGAATAGTAAGTTGAATTTCACTGAATAAGCTATGCTTGAATAATGCCAGGGAAATTGGATTTTACTGTGATATTAATTAAGAAGATTGACAGATTATTTGTACATGGGAAGACTAGTCCTCTAACCCCACATTGTTCTGCTAAGAGCTCAAACCACATCAAATTAACCTTATTTATTCATTCATTTGTTCATTCACTTATTGTTTATCCAATTCAAAAAAATTTATTTATGGTCAATTTGGTTTCAGGCATTTTTCTAAGTATTGGAGATATGCAAGCAACAAAACAGCAGCAATCCTAAATTCTAGTGGGGGAGGCTAGCAGTAACACATTAATAATTAAATGATGCATAACTTGAAAGGTAGTAAGTTCCAGAGGAAAAAATAAAACAAGAAAGAGGTGTGTAGATTATTGGAGAAGAAAGGAAGGTTTAAACTTTTAAGTAGAGTGGTCAGGCAAGGTCACATGGAGAAGAAGAAAGCATCTAAACAAAAATTTGAGAAGTAGAGGAAAGAGCTATGCATATGTGCAGGTAAGGGCATTCCAAGAAGAGGGAACACATGTAAAGGCTCTGAGCCAGAAGCAGGAAGTAAGAGGCCAATGTGATTGGAGTTGAATGGGTAAAGGGAAGATTAGTAAGAACTAAAGTCAGAGAGATAATTGGAGGCCAGATTGTATAGGACTTTAGGGCCATTGTCTTTGGAATTACAAAGACCAAGATGGAAAGTAACTATAAAATTTTGCACATTAACTCCAGTTGATGTGAGGGAATAGACTGAAAGGAGTGGTTTAATCAAGGACAAAAGTAGTAAGATCATTTAGGATGTTAATGCCTCAGTGTAAACATGGTGGCCTGGACTGGGTTGGTACCAGTGGATGTGGCAAAACACAGTCTGGATACTGAAGATTACAACAACAAGGTTTACTGAAAGAGTGGAACACGAGCATCTTGGCAAGGAAAGGTTAGAAGTTTTGGCTTAGACCCAATATATTAGAGATATCAAATATATGGGTAACTGTAGAAAGCATGATTTCAGGAAAAAGGACAAGCCTGTTGATACACATTTGAGAATGGTCAGCATATAGATGGGATCTACGATCAGAGTACTGGGTGTGATCACCAAGTGAGTGAGTTTTGATGGAAAAGAGAAGAAATCCATTGATATTTCTGTGAAGATGGAGAGGTCAGGAAGATAAGGAAGAACTCACAGAAGAGACAGATGGCAAATAGCCAGTGGTAGAAAAGAAAAAATCAGAAGAGTGTGCTCACCTGGAAGTAAGGTACATAAAGGCATGGGAGAAATAGACCTTGTCATATAATGCTCATAGGTTACATGAAATGATTACTGAGACTGGCCACCAGGTTTAGTGATGTGGAAGTTGCTGGTGACTTTGACAAAAGTGACTTTGCTGGAATTGTGTTGGTGAAAACCTTATTAGAGTGGGCCCAACAGAGTGTGGTGGATCAATCAGAGACCATAACTACAGAGCTCTCTTTGGTCCCTTTCCATCAATAGCCTAATGTCTCAGTCATAGTGGAAATCAGTGTGACTCACCAATAATTCTGATGAAGCACCCCTTCAAGCACCCAAGAGGACCACCTCTTCTCTCTGTCTTGAAATTAGGTACAACTATTTGTCTTGCTTTGGCAAATAATTATCAGCAGAAGTGACATTTATCAATTCTAAGAAGAAGCATTAAAATCTGACATGCGATTATCCATCTCTTTCTTCTTTGTGCTAAAGTGGGCAATGTTTTATATAGTGGGAACTTCATCAGCCATGGTCCAATATGGAGCAGAAACCTTCCACAAAATTATGTGATGTTCATAGGGTGCAAGGGAAAATAGAAACTTTGTTGTTTCAAACCACTGAAATTTTGGGGTCACTGGTTACCGTAGCCTGATCGAGCGTAATCTGACCAGCACACACACCTGCTCCATCTCCGTTGCACTTGCTGTAATTGCTGTATCTATATTGACTGAATAACCACAGCCTGCTAAAAATTTATTAGGAAGTCCCAGACTCTCTAGAACATCGGTGCCCAACCTTTTTAGCACCAGGGGCTGGTTTCATGGAAGACAATTTTTCCACAGACTCGGCAGGGGGGTGGTTTGAGATGATTCAAGCACACCACATTTATTGTGCAGTCAAGCCTCTCTGCTAACGATAATCTGTATTTGCAGCTGCTCTCCAGCGCTACCATCACTGCCTCAACTCCAGCTCAGATTATCAGGCATTAGGTTCTCATGGGGACACAGGGAACATGCACCCTAGATCCCTCACATGCACAGTTTATGGTAGGGTTCGCGCCCCTGTGAGAATCTAATGCCACCGCTGATCTGAAAGGAGGTGGCGCTTATGCGGTGATGTGAGCAATGGGGAGCAGCTGTAAATACAGATGAAGCTTCATTTGCTTGCCCGCTGCTCACCTCCTGCTGTGCAGCCTGGTTCCTAACAGGCTATGGAACTGTACAGGTCTACAGCCTGGGGGTTGGGCACTGCAGCTCTAGAAGATGGAGAGTATCTGCCTTCCTCATCAGCATCAGAAACTTAGAATGGTAAGAATTACTCCTTATTCTTCCCTGGAAATGGAGCCCTCCTCTTTCTCACCAGTGAGGTGGTGGGAGATGACAATAAAGCTTGCTTTAGTTTCACATGTCTAGGGGAAGGAGAGGGCCTGTGTCCTCAGTATAAGAGTCTGGCAGATTAGAAGAAAAGAATCTGCTCTCAGCTCACATTTGAAATTACAAAATTGGTTTTATACAGAAAAAAGGACTCGTAAATTATAAGTGTTCTGTGATTGTTAGCTATTATTTTTGTTGCAATTATTGTTCTATTATTGTCATAATTATTGTTTCTATTATTATTATTATTATTATGCCTTGATGGTCATGATGACATTTATTGTCAAAGTAAAGTTTCCTTTGGCACAACAGGTTAATTTCTACCCTTCTTTATGAACCAGGGTATAGTGAAAGAGAAAACCTGAATTCATTCATCATTTGTTAGATGTCTGCTGCATACTGGGCTTGTACTCAGAAGCTATGTTCAGGTTCATTCTTCCACTTCAGCTCCTTGGGGCATGAAGTCATTCATATAAGAAAGGAAAGTTTTATCAACCCCATCTATCTTCAGGGAGGAACAGAGTCGAAGCTCATATTTTCCCATGTTAACACCCTGACGGTGCATTTTCCATAAGTTTATGGCCCCCTGCTCATCAGGCTGCAAGTTGGGGAATTGTACTCAGTTGGATTGGGTGATTTGTAAAGGTTGAAACACTGAGAAGGAGAGAGAGAGAGAGAGAGAGAGACAGATTGGGACAGTGTTGAGAAAAAAGAAGAAAATAAATGCCTATGTTTTTAAAAAACAGGTTTATTTCTCATTAGGTTTTTCTTCATTGTCCAAGGGAATGTGTGGTCCTTATAAGACACCAAATTTGAACAATTTCAGGAACACAAGGAAATCGTAGCTGATGGAAACCCTGACCAGCATGCCAAATGACTTTGAATTCATTCCTGTTCCACTTTTTTCCCCATAAATTGCACCAGCTAGACCATTCAATTCAGCAAGGCGAGCCACTGAGGACAGTGAGATATTACATCATTATAACGTTGTATATATAATTCATTCACCCTGCCCATGAAATGATGACAAATGCAGAACTTATCACAAGGATCATTTCACATATTTCATTTCAAGTCTTTCTAAATAATTTTTTATTTTTTAAATTCCCATTACAACTTCCATCACCTGATCAGACACATCATCATGAGAAAATTACTTAGCTCCCAAAAGGGTCATGGCATAGTGAGATCTGGGTGAGACATGGAACCCAGCCTGTGGCCTCTCAGGCTTGTTAATCTCATGGGAGCAAAAGCGGTGAATGGACCAACATTTATTGAGCCTCATATATGAAATGAGAATAGGAATCTTACCTTATAAGTTCTCTAAAGGACAAGCCGAAAATAAAATTGAATATTTTCTTTCCAACGTTAGATCTCAGTAGGTACATGAGACTGGCAAGGGTTTCATTTAATTTTTTAATTGTTTTTTTCATTCAACAAGCGTCCATTAACAAACTATATGCTGTAATCTCTGCTCTTGAGAAGTTTTCCATCCAGTATGTGGCAGTGCCAAAAACAAAAAATCATTACCAAACAATTTAGTATGAGAAGTCCTATAACAGAGATAGAAAATTAGTTGTGAGAGAACCAGAAGGCAAGAACAAACTTCGTCTGAGGCTCTTCTAGAAGATTTCTCTGAAGATGTGGCTTACTTGCTAGGTCTTGAATCATGTTTAGAGGAATTTACACTCAGGCAAAGGAAGTAGATTGTTCAGTCATGAGTCATTGAAAAGGGTTGGCATTCAGATGTCTTTATTATAGAATGTCTTTTTTTCCTTTGTGTAAATACCCAGTAGTGGGATTGCTGGGTCAAATGGTGGTATGTCACACAGGGCAATAATATTCATCAGGGGGTGGGCAGGCGGGAGGGGCGTGGAGGGGATGGGAAAACTCTCAGTGAATGGATGTGGGGCTCATAGTTTGGGGGATGTCCACGATTGTAGCTCTGACATGGGCAGTGCCTGGGCAATATATATAACCAAAATGTTGTACCCCCATAATATTGTGAAATAAAAGGAAAAAAAAGAAAAGAAAAGGTTGACATATCCATTGCATTGGTTTCTTAGGTCTGCCATAACAAAGCACCACAAACTGGTGGCTTAAAATAACTAAAATTTATTGTGTCACAGTTGTGGAGGCTAACTTTTCAAAATCGAGATGTTGGCAGGGCCACACTCCCTCCAAAACCTCTAGGAGAGATTCCTTCCTTGCCTCTTAGGACTTCCGGTAGCCCCACGCGTTCCTTGACTTGAGGTAGCAAAACCCAAATCTCTGCCCCTTTCTTCACTTGGCTGTTTTCTCCCTGTGTGTCTCTGTCTTCACGTTTTGTTCTCCTCTGTGTGTGTGTCTACGTCTACATTTTCCTCTTTTTATAACGACACTAGTTCTATCGGATTAGGGCCCAGACTAATGACCTCAACTTAATTACATCTATGAAGACTCTATTTCCAAACAAAATCACACTCACAGGTACCAGGAGTTAGAAATTTAATACATCTTCCTTTTTTGTTTTTTGTTTTTGGAGAAGGGAAGGTGCACAATACAACTCATAACATTCAAGGAAAGTTAACTGCAATAGAAATATAGGAAGCGTGTTGGGAAAGGGGAGCCGAAAGCAGAAGCTGGATTGCAAAGAACACAACATGCCACGTGAGGAGCCCTCAGGCATGTTTCAGCAGGTGAGTGCATAAAGCATCTTTCTTTTCGTAAAGATAACTGTATGGCAATGAAAAAATGCACCAAATGGAAGTGACGGTTGTATGTGAAGGCCACAGCAATTGTCCAGATGAGGACTAGAGAAGCACATGAAAGGCCAGAGCTAAGAGAAGTTTCTTAGATGTGATGACAATTGATCCGACGTGGAGAATCAAGAGGAAAGAACAGAGAATGGCCCCGAGGTTTCTAGCTTTGGGTACTGGGTGGCTGGTGAGACCATTAACCAAGAGGTGAAGCATATGCAGTAAAGTTGGTTGAGAATTGGAATAAGGAGGAAACAAATGAACAGTTTAATTTAGTACACATGAAGTAGATCTGGAAAAAAAAATGGAATTTAAGCAAAATATTGAGGAATACAAATGATGGGTATATTTCGCACCGGGCTAGTTTTTACACATTTAAAATCTTTAGAAGAGGTCATATTCGTGACTCTTTTACTAGTGAGGAAACAAGGGTAACAATTATCCAAAATGCATGGTTGTCTATTGCTATGTAACAATCGCCACGAACTTAGTAGCTTAAAACAACACACATTTATTACCTCACAGCTTCTGTCATTCAGGAGTCTGGGTGTGGGTTAGATGGTCCTCCATTCAGGGTCCATCAGGCTAAAATCAAGTCAGGGCTGGGATCTTGTCTGAAGCTCAGGGTCCTGTCCCATGTTTATGGGTTGTTGGCAGAGTTTGGTTGCTTTTGGTTGTAGGGCTGAGGCACTGAGCTCCTCGACTCCCTGTCATATGACAGTCTGTACAACATGACACTTCATTAGTTCAAGGCCAGATGAAGAGCATCTCTGCTGCTTTGACTCCCTCTGATTTCCAGACCATCTTTCAAAGCAGTGGTCCCCAAACTTTTTGGCACCAGGGACCAGTTTCACAGAAGATAAGTTTTCCATGGATTGGGGTAGGGGTGAGATGGTTTTGGGATGATTCAAGTGCATTACATTTATTGTGTAGGCAAACCTCTCTGCTAATGATAATCTGTATTTGCAGCTGCTCCCCAGTGCTGACATCACCACCTCAGCTCCATCTCAGATCATCATCATCAGGCATTAGATTCTTATAAGGAGCACGCAATCTAGATCCCTCACATGCACGGTTTACAGTAGGGTTCATGCTCCTGTGAGAATCTGACAGGAAGCAGAGCTTATGTGGTGATGCCAGCGATGGGGAGTGGCTGTAAATACAGATGAAGCTTTGCTCACTTGTCCACTACTCACCTCCTGCTGTGTGGCCTGTTTCCTAACAGACCACAGACTGGTACTGGTCCACGGTCCAGGGGTGGGGACCACATTTTTAAAGGGATCAACCAATTAGATCAGGCTCACCCAGACTAAGCTCCTTTTTGATTAACTTATAGTCAACTGCTTAGGGACATTACTTGCATCTGAAAAATCCCTCCACCTTCAGCATATAAAGTAAACTAATTATGAAAGCAGCTCATCATAACCATAAGTCCCAACCACATATGGGGAAAGAGAGAATTATACAAGGAGTATAGATCATAGGATGGAAATCTTGAGGGCCGTTTTAGAATTCTGTCCATCACACAAGGTAACACAGCGAGTGTTGGTAGAACAAGGAATATACTTCTATCTTATAATTTCAATTTTAATATTTCCAATGTTATTTTGCCTCCAATGATGTCACTAATCTGATTATGTTTGGGCAATGAAATGTTTATGTAGGGGCGAAAATTCTAGACTCAGCAATAATTACCTGCCCTCCTGTACAAAAATTGTGAACATTTTTAACCATGACCCTGAGTTCTTGTCACATACTTAATTAGAAATAAAGATTCATTTCAGACCAACAAGAATAAATTAATAAAACAAAAAACTTGGTACATATTTTAGAAATATTTACTGAATTTAAATTTTCTAGGTATTCTGGGGTCTTCTTAGTAAACAAAGTAAATCACACAATTGTAACAATTAATAATAATGTGATGATGATGATTGCTCATAATTTGCACTCATTTAATACTTTTATGCATTTTCTCAAGTCAGCCTCACAACGACCCTGTAAATTCTATTCAATAAGCATTAATTTATTCTCAATTATGTATATTATAGTAGGATAAGTTTATATAAAAATAATAAACTATGGCCTTTATCTTTATCTAATTCAAGGTGTAGTTGGGTGAAATATATAGATTATGTTATTTCATTTTTGGCACAGAGAGGAGAGTTACTGAACAAAATCCAATCACACAGTTAATTAATGGGAGAGATCACTTGTTCCAACTTCATGGCCAGTAGTCTTTCCACTGGCTACTATTATTGTATGCTTTAGTGACATAATATTCAAATAATCCACATATGTCCCCTTATACTTTAGAAGAGCACTTTAAGAGGAAGGTAAGTGGTAGATGGAGAGTCAACACTAGATGCAAAAATCCACTGGATTTCATGACGGATGTTGTTTTCTCTAAGAGCCTGAAACTCAGCAGAACTTACTGAAAAAACATCTGATACTAATGTGCTGTGTGACCATCTTTGTTGGCTCAAATAATCTTCAGCAATATAAGAAAAATGAGACTAGAGTAACCTCTCAGATGCCAAGGACTGGATTATTTCTGAAGGTCAGGAGATATTTCTCAGGCAGTCACAGCTGGGATGAGAACCAGGTTAACTAACTGTCTTGCTGATTCAGAGAGGAAAAAACATTCTGAAATCAGTGAAAGGGAAGTGATTTTGATCCAGATTCTTTAGGGAGAGCCCCCAAAGAATGACAATACTATGCAAGCAGATGCTACAAAAATTGCTCACCTAGTATTCAGAGGAAGAAACAATATTCTGAAATGAATTGAACAGCTTTGTGCCGCAAACAACTGTGTTTTTCTAGATAAGCTCCTTGATTTTCTTTTTTTAGAGCTACTTTAAAAATTCCCATTGTATCCTATTGTATTTTTATATCGTTGACTTCTGCTTGGCTTGGGCTTCCATCACCTGGGTCCTCCCTCACAGTAAGCTGAAGAGGTAAAAATAAATAAATAAATAAAAAGGTTAATGTTCTCTATTCTGTACACAGCATGTGAGAAAGTTTCTTCTTTTCCCTTTTTATCAAGTTACTCAACTTCACCCGTGATTAGGCAATGGGAATAAATTGCTGGCTAATTAAATTTGCAGATGGTATTCAATAGCGAGGGTATGTGAGGATAAGGGAATAATGCAAGAGGCCTCAAAAGCTTTGTATTCTATGCATGAGAGAATGGAAGGGCATGAGTCAGTATGTGCAATTACATCTGGCAGATAGGAAAAGGGCAGAAGGGAGGCTGCTGGATAAAAGAATGAATGGATAGCAATGAGGGGGCATTAGTAGGAGGTGCAAGAAATGGACTGAAATAGGTTATCAGTGAACAATGATGCCAGTCCAAGTTAATGCCCGGATTAGTGTATAGGAGACCTCTCATGTATGGAACTGCAGAGAGAAATCTCCGAAACCACATCCCCAAATGAGTTTTTAATATTTGGCAGACCACCAGCCTCACAGCACATCTCTGGCAACGCTATGGCTTCTGAGTTAGCCATTGTGGTTTCATTCCCTCTCAGAGCAGAATGAGCTTATTGGCCATGTGCCAGAAAGTGCAAAAGCATATGATATGTATGACATATACTTCTGAATTATTAGCTCTGCTCATGGCAAATAATTTAAAACCTTATTTTTATATTAAAACAAACACAGACATGTTGTGGTATAAAACAGGGAATTTGCATGGATTTTGAGATATAACTCAAGACTTGAAAAAGATTTCTCCCTTGCAGTGTACCATTTTGACTTACATCTCCAGAAGCTCTAGGGGTACATATACACTCTTCCTTGAGATTAGGGGTATTTAGGTAATATAAGTTGAGAAACATGGTATATTCCAAATATATGCATAGAATGATATGACATAACTATTTACTTTTAAAGTATGTTAATTCATTAAATATTAATGGAGTGCCTACCCTATACAAAACATATTTCTCAGGGTTGAGGGGAACAAACTAGTGTAAGAAACAACTTCCTATTCTCAGGAACTCACATTCAAGGTCTATATTTTATTTATAAAGTCCTTCATATGCAATAATTTAACATAATATATTTAAAGTGTTATTAGTTGATATCCATTTATTTGTTTCCCTTGCAAATATTTATGGGGCATTTTTCATGTGCTAAGTACTGTGCTAAGCAATAGAGATACTGAAGTGCATATTTCAGACTTGCCTTCTGTCCTAAAACAGTTTAAATTCTAATAAAGATGACTGTCAATTAAGAAATCAATTCTAACGGGACGTGATGAGTTTTACGCAAGGGAAGTAGAATTTGGTAGGAGCTGATTTGGGCAAGGGAGTTTTACCTAAATTGGGATACATAAAAGCCCTCCCACGGAAAATATATTTAACCTGAACAGATGTGTAGGAGTTGGTCATATGGGCAAAGTAGAAAACTGTGTTTCAGCTGCAGAGGTAGCATAAGAGAGGCTGAGAGATGAGAAGAAGCATGGCTTACTCTAGGGCATCAAAGGAACAGGTAATGGCTAGAATGTACCACAAGGAGCAGAATGTTGAAAGATAAGGCTGCAGATGTAGATCTGACCACGGACATCCTTGTAGGCCATGCTAATGGATTTGTACGTTATCCTAAAGATGATGGAAAGATCATAAAGGCAAAACATGTCCCAAGTTGTAGTTTTTAAATGGTCATTCTGGCTTCAGTGTGGAGAATGGATTTGAAAGGGGTGGAAGTGGAGCCAGGGAGACCATTTAGGAGGTCTTTGCAAAATTCAGGCAAAACAAGATGCTTGTCAGGCTGGATGTGGATGGAGGCAGTGGAGATGGACCAAAGTGATATTTATGAGGTGAGGTTAGAGGATTTGGTGGCTGGTTAGTGATGGGTCAAAGGCAAAGAGGGGAAAAGTGACTCTTGGGTTTGGAGTGGGTAACAATTTGCATGTGGTTGCCACAGCAGTTTGGGGAAGAGATGGATGAGGTTGCTTTTAAATATCTTGAATGTGTAGTAATTTGAATCATCCAAGTGGAGATAATCAGTGAAAAGTAGAGCAGGAGCCTAGAAAGCAGGAAAGGGCTTTAGCTTGATCTTTTCAAAGAGTTTTGTTGATCTTGGACAGCAACTTTCGGGTTGGCAAAGCAATACCCTAACATATTCTACCTATTGGACTAGATTTCCTACCAGGAACTGAAGCTGGGATTCTTCCCATTATACCAGAATGAGGCCAGACTGTCACTATTTTGAGAATAAATCCAACCTTTTCCTGAGATTCTTCTAAATTGACTTGCACAAAGACTTGCAGCCCTCTAGTAGAAGAACGGGGACCTGAGCCTGGGTCTCCATACTGCCGAACTAGTGTGCTTTTATTTATTCTACCTCCCCACCCCACCTCCCAGACTGTGAAAGCCCACTCTATTCTCAGCGTCTGTGGTAAGTCTAACATTTCATTCTACCTTCAACTGATAGGAGTATCTACACTTTTTTCCTGAGTAATGGCGTAAGTTCCCATGTGGGAGCTCATTCTTCCTGCTAAAGGAAGCCAAAGGCTTATTTGAACATGAGCCCAATTTCTCCCCTACCACCCATCACTGTCACAACTGACCACTTTGGCAGTGCTGCCAGCTCAGAAAGGACGGGTTGACTGACAGGAAGCACAGATCTGCCGCTCATACAAATCTAGGTAGGCAAGGGATGGAAAATAGGTGTGCTGGGCCTGTCTGACACAGACAGCTTCTGCCACACCAACATTTCAATCAGTACCATGTTAACACAACCCGTGTGTCACTCAAAAATAGCTCCAGGGGTGGCTTCTAGGGAGCCAAACGGGTCCCTGGGATGCTGCAGGGAGAAGGGTTACCAGGTCCATCAGAGGCATCTGCCACACCTCTTTCTCTTGCCAGATAATTAGGATTCAGTCCAGCTGCGTGACTTTATAATGCCTGAGGAAGTGACAACTAATACTGGGCTGGCAGAGGGGAGCACTCCATGGTTCATCATAACTGTCCAAATCGGCAGGATCTGTCCGGCGCATCCAAGAAAAGTTGAGTTTTGTTTATTCTTTCTTGGGGGAGCAGAGGCAATAGCAAGGCTAGATGTGCTTTAGAATGCCAATCTAACTATATGGGCACCATTTGTACGGATCAACACACACTTGCACAAACACCTATGCACAAACCTATCTGTTGATATATGGTCTGATTGAGGCATAAACCACAAGCATGCTAAGAGGCATGTATGTATGCAAAACACTCATATGCTAATATGCATGCTTATAAACACACATGTGCAAACTTGCATTTGGATGCACACATATAGAAAACACACATGCATAAATAAATGAATTTTCTGCATATGTGGGTGTGCACAAACACATAGACATTGATACACAAAAGCACATGCACAGAGCATGCAGATGCATGAACTCATATAAACACAGGCAAATACAAATATGAATATATGTGCAAGCACACTTGTACAAACACACCCACTTTACACCCCCCCCACACACACACACACTCTTTTCTCAGGAACAAATGTAAAGAGGAAGGGAGAAAGGACAGAGAGCATTTATGCATTGGAATTTTTACCTGCCATCACTCAAATCACTTTGAAGTGTGTAAAACAGAAGAAGGGGGTGAAATCAATTCCTGATAGAAGAGGTTCAAGGAGCTGTGAAATCAATTATTTTATTTTCAAATATCATCCAGAGAAGTTTACACTCTTTCAGAAAAGTCTGGTCTCGCCAGGGGGCAAAGCCCGGCTGGAAAAGGGTATGGGAAAGGCACTGCAATGTTCAAGGCAAAGGTCAGTGCTGAGGTCAGATACGGCACTTTCATCTTCGCAGGCAGCAGAAGGGGGTTGGGAGGGTTTCAAGTGCTCCAATTCAAATAATGGCCATAAGGGCTATCTGATGTGACTCTGGTCACCTCATTGATTGCTAAGCTTGACTTGGTCAATTCACATTAAAAAATAAATGTACATGAGAGCTGAAAGGAGTCTAAGAAACCACTTTTTTAAAAATACAAAGAGACAAAAAGGCTGAAAGGAGAGAATGACTTGCCCAACATCACCCAGGAAGAGGGTGCAGAGCCTGGTAACAAGCTCAGCCAGCTGGTTTCCCAGCCCAACCTTCCTGCTTTTCCCATTAGACTTCTGCTTTCAGAGTACCTTCCCTACCGGGAACAACTTTGGATTCTCAAAGACCTATATAAACATGCACCTAACTCATGCAGTTTTTTGGGGGGGCGGGGGGGGGGCGGGTGTTCAATTGTAGACACCAGGCTAAGGGCTAGTGGCTGGAAAGGTATCACTGGAACCAAACCCAGGTGGCATGTGCTGAAGAGTAGCACCATTTTCCATATGAATAGCCTCCCTGCCTGTGGGATCTGTTTTATTCTCTATATATGCCAAAGTTGCCAGGTCCTTGATGACTAAGGCTGGACTCTAGGTAACAGCAGGATGCTGTGGGGAAAAAAAAGCAGCATACTCTAAAATGCAGAAATCTCAATAAGCAAATGTGCTCAGCACAGAGTGAAAGGATGGTGGGGGGAGGGGACAGAGAAGGTGACATTGAGAAAGTGGGATGCTTCCATTACAAGCTTTGGTTTTTTTACTACAAAAATAATATGTAGTACATAAAGCTAAGTGTGGATTGCTGAGGGTTTAAATTAGTGAATGTATTTGAAGATACACGGTATATCTACCGGACAAATGTAGGGTATATTATTGTCTATAGTCTTAGTGAAGGAAAACATTATTTATCCCAGAGTTTTTCTTTATTCTGTTACCTCTGCTGCAAATGCCCTTGCTGTTCACTGAATTGAACTTGATCCTTTAAAGACTGGTTAAGTGGACTGACCTGAGCCACCATGTCTAAGAACTGTGGAGCTGGAAGAGTTATCAGATGTGATTTCCAACATTTTCCACACTGGTTCTGGGACATTATTCTAAGGGATGTTAGTGCCATATGACAGTAGTTTTTGTAGTAAAACATTTTACAAAATGCTACAAATAAGATTTTTCTCATAGATTCACAAAACACAGAAGGACCTTCAATGTTCTAAGAGGTCCTTCAGGAAAGAAACCTGCTCAATTTTGTTGAACATGGTGTTTCTAAAACATCTTTATCTTGCACCTCCCACATTGTTTTTTTTGTTGTTGTTGTTGCGTATCTGTTAACACACTACAGAGAAATTTTCTATAGAATACAATTTTGGGATGTGCTCATCTTGTTCAATATCTTCATTTTACATATGAAGAAACAAAGTCAGAAAGGAAGTGAGTTGACAAAGATCACACAGCAAATTCATAATAGAGTTATAATTCTTGATGATCTTTTTCTTCTCAGAATCCATATTAACACAATTTATTACCTGATTATACTCTGCCTTATCATGTTATCCTTTTGCATATTGTAATAGCTTGTATATACTTTTAAATGAAACAATATGTGTAAAGTAGCCCAATATACTTTCTGGAACACCTTGGTCACTCCACAAATGTTAAATCTGAATCTGTCTGTCTGTGTTGTTTTCCCAACTAGATCATGAGCTCCTAGAAAGGTGCATGTCTTATATGCTTCTGGGTCTTCTCATGGCTCATACAGCCCTTCTAGACACACCTGAGGCACTCACTACCTGCTTTTCTCATTTGCTGATTGAACATCAGTGGCAGCCCCGGTTCTGTGCCCACTGGAGGAAAGGAGAAAGCCTGACATTAAAGCAATAAAACGAACCATTTCTCCTACAGAGTTAGTCTAACATTAATAAAAGCTTCATGATACACTATCATCCTCTCCTGTTATTATTCTCATGTATTTCATGCTGTATATAAATGTCAGAATGCTTTATCTGTCTGCATTTTCATGGGATTTATTGATACTGAAGGAACACATGCTGTGACTTCTGGCCAGGGAAGCCTTGTCCTCTGTGGCCTCTCCTCTACACTGTGCCCAGGGAGAGAAAGAAACTGGGACAGGAGCACTGTGTCTGTTGTCCTAAGCCAGAGTTCAAAACCCCAAGTCTTCTGTTTTCTAGTTTTGAGGTTTTGTGCAACTTGCTTCTACTCTCTGAAGTACAAGGCAGCAGCAATGACAGTCTTGAAGCACCTGTTGTTCCACCTCACCACTTTTAACTCTCTTTAATAGAACAGTGCTTTTATTCAGATATCTGCCCATCCTCCTCATGATCAGATGACTCCAAGGAGAAGATTCTCCCCCCAGAACTAGGGATACATTCTGATTAATCTAAACGCATGATTTTTAAACCTAAAATGTATCAAAATCATGTGGAGTGCTTGTTAAAACACGGGTTGTGGGGCTTCAGGTCCAGAGATTCTGATTTCATTGGCCTGGGGAAGGACCATGGAATTTGCATCTCCAACAAGTTCTTGATGCTGCTGTTCTGGGGTCCACACATTTTGAACCACCCATCTAAGCCAATTGGGCTACTCACATTCCCCTCTTGGTTTGATCATGATGCTTTAATTCATTCTCCCACAAACAGAACCCAAGATGAGGATATGGGTGCAGGTACTTTCTTGGGACATGACCCTAGGAATCACTGTGAAGGAGTCAAGTTGTGAGATGGGGAACAAAGAAAGCCACTAAGGTTGAACCAATGAGCCAGTCTTCTCTGTGTGCCACTGGAGCTTTTTTTTTTTTTTTATGTCTGTAGAACTTAATTTTCCCTCCAAGAAATGAGGAGATCAGTATTTTAACTTCAATCCCTCGCTTGTTGACGGTTGCTCCTTAAGATGTCAGCTCACTGGCATTTACAGAGATAAGCACACTCCGGAAATAACCCTCCGGCTCATCGATGTGGTCCAAGGTCTAGAACCATCACTCAGTAGCTTGCTAGACGTGCAGAATCTCAGGTTCCAACCAGACCTACTGAATCAAGATCTTCATTCAACTAGGTCCCCAGGTGACCCAGGTGCCCATTAAAGTGTGAGTATCCCTGCTTTACTGTAATGGTGGAAAGAGCTGATAGATGGGGATCGCACTACCCATGTTGAATTTTATTATTATTTTATTATTGATGCCCTGGTACCTCCTTCTAATCTTATTTCTCATTCCTTATTTAAAAATAAAAGATTACATCAGCCGATGGAAATGTACACAAATCTGTAATTCATTACTTGCTGCTTAGTCTAGAAGGTAATTTTTATGTAGGAGTTAGTTTTCCTAAATATTAATGAGCAATTGAATTCTATTCTGAAAACAGGTGACGTTGTGAGTTGAGGGTGAGTAGAGGGGAGGTAAGGAATGAAAGGATCCGCAAGTAAACATGATTGTGGATTGGGTTTACTATAGGGGCTTGTGTTTTTTGAACTCTGACACCCGGCAATTTGAATGAAAGCAAACCGCCCAGCACCAAGGTGACCCTCATAAACAAATGAATTATTTACTAGGGAAAGAAAACAAACTAATAAAACTCTCCAAAGCAGAAATCAAGCAAATCAGGGGCTCTGTTATCACTGGAGAAGGGTATGGAATGTAACTTTAGCCTGAGAGATCCCAAAGCAACGTTTGCCAATAGGGATTCTTCAGAATTTCATGAAGTAAAATAGATATTACTTAAAATAAGAATTCTGTGGTCAAATGAACTTGGAAAATGTTGACAAAAAATCATAAAGAAGTTAGAGGTTCGTTTGTGCAACTTTTAAAAACAATAACCAATATTTAAGAGGATATCTTCTCTCTCCAGCTCTTTGCCAAAATTGCGTAGCAGGCCCTTGTGCTTGTGCTCTTACCTCTGACTATATTGTCTGTACAGAGCAGCAAGTGACATATTTTCAAAATGTTAATGAGATTGGGTTACCCTGCTGCTCAAAGTCCATCAATAAGTTTTATATTGATATTTGTATTTTTTTTCTAACATTGTTATTAAATCCCTTCTTTACCTGCTATGTAATCTTCTTGAGGACCATGGGTGACAACTTTCCCTCATTCTTTAATTTCGTTGAATATATCAAGCTATATCTTATCCGAGTTTTCGTACATATTTACATATTATACGCTCAGAGAAGCCTCCTTTTTTCCACTCCTTTCATCTCTTAGGACATCCTACAAATTTTCCCAGAGCAAGTCACAATTCATAGTGATACTTCTCTTTGAGTAATTAGATATTTAATGTGTGTCTCTCCCGCTAGAAGAAAATCTATAAGAGGTTAAAAGAAAACTTTGTCTTATCATCATTGTCCCATGCCTAGCCTGTGTCTGATGCATAGGGGACAAAAAGGAAATATTTACTTTATGATCAAATATATTGCGAATCACTAACATGGCAACGCATGGGTTTCAAGCATGACATGCTCTTTTTTTTTTTTTTTTTTAGAGGGTCTCGCCTGCTCAGCTGCTCGACTCTTGAGTAGATCTCCTCGCCTCCAAGTGCAGATTAGCGTGAACCACGCGCCCGCGACTTTTTCTTTTTTTAGCCTGGAAGTAATATTGCATGTAATAAATTTTGAGAAATGCTTTTCTAAAGCCAATTCCACTCCTCATACGTGTGAAAAGAGGAATATAAGTTATAACTACATTTCAAGCTCTGACCAGCTGTGAGACCACGGGCCAAGTTACTTTAAAGATTGAGACTCACTTGTGGAATGATGAGGCTGGACGAGATAATCTCTACAGTGCTTTGCAGCTCCCAAGTTCTGAAGTTCTAGTCGTACAGGAAGTACCACTTTCACTTTGGTCATGGCATGAGCTCTCAAAGAGTAAGTCAAATCAGTCTGACCTCATTTCGCTGTATGATATTTATAGTCTAGGATGGTAGATTAAGGGAAGGAAGTCAATACAGCATATCTAGCTTTCCATGAGCCATTTCACAAAGTGTTTGCTGACGTTTTTGTAGAAAAGAGTGAAGAATGGGGGCTTGATGGAGGTATGACGGACTGGTTTTGTAACTAGTTGAAAGATGGTTCCCAAGAGTGCTAATTAATGGATCAATGCCAACCTTGAGGACAGGGGCTGGCAATAGCCTGCAGGCTCTGTCCTTTGTCCTGCCCTGTTCTACATTCCTGTCAATGTCTTGGATGAAGGGTGAGAGCTCATGATCATCAAATATGTAAGTGACGTGACGGTAGGATTATGTCAGAAGACAGAAGCAGAATTCAAAGGGATTTGAACAGCCTGGAGAAATGACCTGAGTCTAAAATGGGGAAATGTAATAATATAAAAGAAAAGTCCTGGAAATAGAAGCTACAACCAATTGCAAAAACATATAATTATAAAAATGTGTGTATAAGTGTATATTTATGGTGTGTGCATGCACCCACACACGTACATGTTGTGTATATGTGTGCCTAGGTAACATTTTGGGGTATTAGTTGATGGGAAGATCAAAATAATGCAAGATGGCTACCCAACGTGAATGTTTGCTACAAATTGAAATTTCATAAGTAGAAACTAAGCATGTAAAAAGAGGCAGGTGACAAATGCTCCCTATTCAGATGGGGCTCACAGTACCTCTTCCAATTTTTAAGAAGACAGACTAGAGCATGATCACAGAAGAGGGAACAAGATAGTATGGGAAAGTACTAAAAATTTGGTCCAAAGAAGAGACAACCTAATTTTAGAGACCACAATTATGTACCTTGCACAAATCAGGATTATATGCCTCTCTGATGTAACACCCCAGTGCCTGAGACTTCCCTCACCATGAATCCATCACAGTGTGTTGCCAGTGCTTGTGTGTGTCCCTCATGAGGCCAGAGGTAGTATGAGAACAGGGCTTGAATCTCTTTGATCACCATCAACCTCTCAGTGATTAGCTCAGAATCTTGAACATGGATTCAATGAGCTGAAGAATGAATGAATACTTTGCTGTTTTCCTTAAATATCTTTACTATTGTAAGAAAAGTCCAGTTATGTTTATAATTGTGTAACCCAATGGATAAGGAAAAGTATCAGCTGGAAGTGAAAATTCATACCATGTAATCATAGGTTTTCAAACATGCCAATTGGGACAGATAGATTCTCATCACTGAAGGCAATGAAGCCAAATTTGGAAGACCCATTTGGCTGGAACCACTGGAGACAGGACTTAAGCTACACATTCTATTGCCTGGGGAACTTTTATATCACTTAAAACTTGATTTTAATTCAGAGATTCTTTCCACAAAGTCTGTTCTGACTCAGCTGAACCACAAATTAGTTCCTGAATTATTCTGCTAGTTTGTGCCTCTGGACCTTTCATCTGGCTATTCTACCAATCCATAGTCCACCCAAATTTTGTGCACAAAAAAAATCCTACTCATTCTTTATAAAACCTCTTATGTTTGGCTTTTGCTTAAAACATTTATTGAACAGTGCAGAATTTGGGGGATGTCCACAATTGTAGCTCTGACTTGGGCAGTGCACAGGCAATATATATAACCAAAGTGTTGTACCCCCATAATATTCTGAAATTAAAAAAAGAAAAAGAAATAAATAAAATGAGTTTTTGATGTGAGAAAAAATTAAAATTAAAAATTTTAAAAAAAGTTTAATGAAAGGAATCACTAGTACTAATCCCTTCCTCCTCTACATTTATGTATAATACTTATCCCTCTCTTATACCCTCACCACTTTCTGCCTTGTATTATAGAAGTAGTTGTCAATCTGACTAACCACCAACACATAATAAAGATAAGTTTACACAGGCATGTGAATGTATACATCCACCAATCAAGGGACTTCCTGTTTCTGCCACATTTCTGCTAAAGCATCCTAATGAAAACAGCAAAATCAGATCTATTATTCAAAGCTTTTAAGCATGCAATTATCTGCCTATGAACACCAGAACTCCTCCTGATAGTCTTCCTATATATCAGTATGTACAGAAACAAACATGAGACCTGTTTTTCCTTTTCTGCACAACTGGAGAGCAAAATCCATCTACCTTCAGGTGTTGTTGAAATAGAGAGAAAAAAAGAGACAGATGCATAGATGAAAGAAAGAAAACAGAAAAGCAGAGTGAAAGTGATTGAAATACCCATTGAGGTACCAGCGTGGGAGGAAGAAATTAGGATGACAATATCTGTCACTTCATTTTGGTTAACATGTTTGTTTACCAACATGTGGTTTCTTGTCTGGCAGGAAAGAAATTGTGTTGTGATTCTCTCGTGTTTCTCTTTGGACATCAAATAGTTTCATCCAATAATAATTGGATGATTTAAGAGTAAATGTTTAAATAAGAAGTATGTGGATTAAATTTCCCTCGGAGTATGTTTTGGTTTCAGAAGAGAGGACAAGAGTTGCTAGAGGATGCCTCGCCAGGCATGTGCTTGATTTCAGGAACATCACCTGGAATTGTTCTCACAGTGGGCCACTCCCAACACTGACACTTTTTGTGGTGGTGGTGTTAATTTCAACTATCATTTGTTAAATATCAGTAATAAAAGTCAGTACAAGTCAGGGTTCCAAGCTCTTTGTAAGAATCATTGTATTTAATATCCACAATGACCTAATAAAAAAGGTACCATGATGTTCTCATTTTAACCATACTATTCCCATTTTTATCATAATAGTCCCATTTTGCAGATAAGGAAATTAAAGCAGAGAGAGGTTAAGGAATTCAATCAAAATTAAAATCTAGGAAACATCTCAACTGTGACTTGAACCAAAGCAGTCTGACTCTAGCATTTTTACACTTCTATACCTCTCTGCTTCTCTACCCATATGACTACAAATCACTTACTCTCTACCAGAAGTTAATACATTGCCTCGCTTTATTCTCAAGGCTACACTATGAGGCAGATATTTTTCTAATTGTTTTATAGATGGTGCACCCGGGTCTCAGAGGCAGTTTGAAGAAATGTATTAAGTTCATAGAACTAGTGAATGGCAGGACCCAGGACTTGAACTTAGGTTTTAGCTACACAACACCTGTCTCCGGCTATTCTGTATTCCAAGAATGGCCCCTGAATTAACTGCATCAGAATTGCCTGTTGTGGGGTAGGGGGCTGTGCTGGTTTAAAAAGGTCCAGATTTTGGACCATCCTACTGACCACTGAATAGGCATCTCTGAGGTAGGGGGCCTCAGGATCTTCATTTTTAAAAAGTGGGAAGGTGATTCTTCACTCTCAAAACTGAATGCCTCATGCTGCCTCTGAAAACTTTGTGAGGAAGAGGCACCTGTTAACCAATGTTATTAGGAAGCTTAAAATGAAATAGAAGATGAAAAGGTATTGAGTCCTGGGAACACGGAAACAAGGAGAGAAGTCAGCATGGAACATGGAAAAAAGAAAGACTATGGCTCTGAAGTCAATTCCTACCTCTGCCTCTTAATTGTCATTTTGATTTTGGGTGATTTATATACCTCTTTGCATTTTAATTTCTCTATCTGTTAAGATATATTTCTCTTTGATTTTATGCCTACTGAATGAGCAACACATTTAAAGTTAACACACAGTAATTATTCAATAGTCTCTTGTTTTTGTCTGATTCTGGTGCATTACAACCAGTCAAATTTTTCAGATTCAATTGCCAACTCTCTTCCCACCCATGCCTGCATTATATCGGCTGTTATAAATTTCCAGTTTGTCAATTATTTCCTTTCCTTACATACCACTGTCTCCTAAGGAAAGCATTTACCAGTTAAGGTGGTGCTCATTGTTAGTATGGCTTATCATCCACCTGCACTTTTATTAGAGAAAGACAAAGGCATGAAGGAATATATCAAAGAAATGAATGTCTAATGGGAAAAATATCAAAGATTATTACAGATCAGCAATAGCAATATTTGGGGGCAAAATTCCTTTAAAAATATTTAAATTCCGAATTCCATTACCCTCTCTACCTATTTGAAATACAAGTTCAGAAATCACTTTTTTTCTTAGTGGAAACATAAAATTGTCAAGTTGCAAAGGACTTAGAGGTCATTTATAACAAGTCTTAAGCAACACTTCTCTTTGGAGGAAAGACGGCAACTTGCTCATGCTATGGACCGCGATAGCATTCACATTTGGCACTTACTAAATCCCAGGAGATGGAAAGATAGACACCATTTTGCAGACAAGAAAACTAAGGCTCAGATAGATGAAGATGCTTGCCAAGGTCACTCGTGCCACCCAGCACTGGTCCCTGAACTCAGACGTCAGACTCCCGGTCCTTCACTCCCCTCCCTCAGCTGCAGTGCTTCCTGATTCCAGGCAGACAAAATATTATGGATGAATTCCTTTCTCTATCCCTTTCAATCTCTCTTTTTAGAAACTTTTAATTAGTACTCGACTCTCTGCCATTATTAGTATTTGTTATTAAGTATTAAGAGCCATCCCTGTTCCCTTCGCCTCCCCTGCACACCTCCCCAAGCTTCCCACTCCAAGGCTTCTGGTTTTAATTGTTATATTTTTTCACCAGTGATCAGTCAAGCTTCCCTAATGATCTCAACTCATTTGGAGGGTTTATAGCTCCAGCACAGAACTCCAATAAAAGGAAAAGAGAAGTGTCCTGGGAAATCCCCTGAGGGCTTTTCTTCTGCCAAGAAAATAATCTCGTTTGCTGCTCACTCTCCTGTCCCCAATCTAAGGTACCCTCTATAGCGAAAAGACTCTCATCTCCCACTTGGGGAGGTTGTCCTTCTCCTCCACCCCCCTCCCAGCACTGACCCCTTGTCCTCACCTTCCTGGGATATCATCTGAGATTTCTGCACACAGTAGGTAGGCACCAGGTTACTTTTGTTGACCAGTGCACTAAATAATTGCATTCACAAAGGAAGCAAAGAGGATACATGGAAAAATTATGGGCCATTACTTTTGCCAGGGAATGTACAAAGTTCTTAGGTGATTCAAGTGTTCACAACCGTGTAGAAGTAGTTTTATATATGAGAAGACAGGCACAGCGTTCTGTTAAAATAGTCCCTATGGCCATACACAGGGCGGTACTCATTGCAGCTAACAGCACTGAGTAGTTACTACGTGCTGGGCCTGGTTCCAAGCATTTATGTGTGTTCACTCTTTTAACCCTTACTACAATCCTATCATGCACTTGCTCGTATTACCCTCATTTTGCAGGTGAGGAAATAAGCCGGGATTCTGACTGAGGTGTTCTAGCTCCAGAGTGTGTATTCTCAACCTTTATACCACAGTAGTGCTCTGATGCAAGGGCACATATCCCAAAGTATAAGTTTGTTATTTGCATTTAAATTTTTCAAAGAGTTTTTCCATACATTATTTAGTTGAATCACTATAAAACCAGTAACATAGGAGGAAATAATACTCTTACCCATCTTTGACTTTGGAGGGAACTGAAGACAGGAGGGGTTGTGTGACCCTCTCTGACACACAATCCCCTCCAAGGATAGATGCAGAACCAGAACTCAAGTCCATAAGCAGTGAAAGGAGATAGACACAACATGACTACAGGGATTAGTTTCACGTCAGTTCACCTCTGGCAGTGCTATGTGCTATGACTGACACATAGCTAGTCATGAGGTATATCCTGCTTACCTTTTCTGAGCCTTGGTTTTTCTCATCCGTAAAATAAGAAGAATGCCTATCTCACAGCATTTAGGAAAGATTGTTATTAGATATTTATCAGGGAAGAATATGGCAGACATGTTATAAATTTAATTTTCCTTCCCAGGCTCATGAGAGTAATTTTGTGACTAGGTGAGCTCCTCAAACAATCTGGGGACCTAAACGTCCTCAGCAAATATATATGAGGCTGGAACATCTTATCTCACTATTCTATGTTGCTCATCTACTGAGGAGAGAAACCAGGAAAATAATATACATTATGAATTGGATGACTTCTCTTTGCTGAATCAAGGCTGCCTTAACTCTTGCTCCTGGATAAAAACAGAATGAGGTGCCTATCAAGACAATGGACATAATCTTTCTAACCATGCAGATTCACAGCAGGTCTAGATTGGGAAAGAACAAGATTTAAGTCCCTCATCTTAAAGAGAGGGAAACACAGATGCATAGAGAGAAGAATCGTTCATAGCCACAAGGCTTAAAATGACAGAAATAGGACTAAAATTTAAGTCTGCTAACACCACACCTTCTCACCTTATGCTACTAAAGAGAGACACAACCTGGAAAGGAGAGTGTGACATGGTTTCTAAGTCAGGGAGACCCAAGCAAGAAAGTTCCAAGGTATATCTTCCCAGTTAAATTGTTCCCACCAGGAGCAAAGGCATCAAGTCTGTCCAGGGAGTCCCCCAAGATGACATTGATAGAGCCCATCAGTGGAGTGTCTGATTGAGAAAAAGCATCAAATAAACATGAGGAGAAAGGCCAAGAATTCCAATGTTTAATTATCTCCCCTGTGATTGAAAGTCTACCTTCATTTTCCTGTGCTTGTTTGTGAAGGCTCCTATATTTCACAGCAAGAAAAAAACTTCAGAGTTCAGGGACTTAATGTAAGTGAATTCATTAAGGTGATTATTAATCTACACATCCTAGTAACTTGATATTCACTCAGTTGTCAACATTTCTCAATTCTGGACATGGAATCAGAAAACTGGGAAAACAGTATTATAAGTTTGTCACTTTACACTAATGCTAATAATATATTTATTGACCATAAAGTATAATCCCAAGAGTTAATTTATTTTATTTTGTTTAACTTTATTTTGTTTGATTTTGGAATTTGAAACAATGATCTTATATTTCATATGTAGTATAAATGGTCAAGGACTTACATTTTTGGCAATATGGCAGACTAAGCCATAGATGCCTCGGTCAACACACAAAACCTAGTGCACTGAATTTTAAAAATGCACCTCCAGAAATATCATGGAAAAGAATTCAGAACCAGAGACTATGAGAAAGTGTAAATCTACAAATGCAAATGAGAGAACTTTAGACAATTTTCTACTAAGAGCATCTGCCAGTTACGGGAGACTTAAACCCTGAGTTTTAAGGTAACTTTTGAGCCAGAGGAAAAAGGAAAGCCTAGAGCCTAATTCTTTGAGGTTATATAGATCATCTGCATTAAGCCAAGAGCCCAGAGGACGACACTATCACTGGATGAACTAGAGGAAAAATATTTATAGAGGTCTTCGTGAGGTTAAAAGACAGAAGACGTAAGTGATGACCGAATCCTATACATCAAAATGTCATAAATCAGAAGGATCTTGACCAGAATTAAAGATCATTAACATGCGTCAGGGACTTTATTTCCCCAAGAAGTAAATATATTGATTATGTTCGTACTTTATTAACTCAAACATTCATGTTATAATATCCTAGATAAATGCTAAAAGAATAAAAGAGTGCATAACTTCCAAATTAGTAAGGAAGAAAAATAAATTTATTCTAAAAGAAGAAGAAAAAATAGAAATAAAAGTAAAGTACAGAAAATTGGGATAAATAGAAAACACGATAAAATAGATATGAATCCAACTATTTCAGTAATCACAATCCATGTAAATAAATTACTCTGCATTTAGTTTAAAATTTGTAAAATGTACAAAAGAAAAACTCCATCTACACACTACTTATAAAAGAAAAACAAAAACCCAAATGTATCTAGAGATTGAAATACCACAATGGAAAAATATAACAGGAAAATATTTATAGCCTTAGAACTAGCAAGGCTGTTAAAATTTCAGACAACCTGGATACTAAGGTTAAAAAGAAAGATCTCTAGGAGAAGTAAAGAAAATCATTCTACAGGCAAAGCAGATTTCATTTACTAAGAATATATTAAAATTTTAAACATACAAGCACCTAACAATACAGTTTCTAATTATGTAAAGTAATTAAGAAATGATGGCACCGCAAGGGAAAAAAATGACAAAATCCACATCATACTGAAAAATTTTAATAGATTTCTCACTAACTGGTAGAGAATATAGAGAACTTAACATAAGTAGCAAGCTTGGTTAGTGGAATACAGCCCCAACCCTTATTTTATGGACAGTTTAAAATAACTGACCATTTTCTATGTCAAAAACATTTCTCAGTAAGTTTCATAAAATGAATACTACTTTACTAAATTTTCTGACCAAAATGAAATTTAGATGTCAATATAAAAAAGATAAAAAGTAAATATAAATAAATAAATATGTGCACATATATACACTCTCTCTCATACACACACCAGAAGAAAATCACATATATTCAGAAATTTAAATAAAATAGCATGCTAACTTACCCATGGGTCAAAGAAGAAATCATAATAAACATTAGAAAATGTTTAAATCTGACAACTATGGAAATCTTATCTATCAAAACTTTTGTCTTACAGTAAAGTGATACCTAAAAGCAGTTTACAGTTTCAAAATCTTTATATTCAAAATGAAAATAGGTAAAATTAAGTAACTTAAAAATTGGTAATAGAATAGAAGAAAAAATCCAAAGATATGAGGATTTAATAATAGAGACAAAAGTATGTATATGTATGTGTGTGTGTGTGAGAGAGAGAGAAAAAAGGCATAGAGAACAACATGAGAAAGAAAGGGGACAGGGGACAGAACTATAATTTCAATGATGATTAATAGAAATAAGAGGTAATGTTTATAATAAACAAATTTTCCAACAAATTGGAAACCATTTAACTGGATCAAGTCTTCAAAAATATTGTTTACTAACCCTGACTCAATCAGAGGTAGAAAGTCCGAATGATCATTATAAACATTAATGATGTCGAAACAGTATTTTAATATATTATCACAAACAAAACAACAGGCCCAGTTTATTTTACAGGTAAAGCCTATAAAATATCTAAGAAACTAATAATTCCAATCTTAAAGTATCTTTCAGAGAATAAAATAAAGGAGGAAGTCACTTCCTAACATTTTTGTTTGTTTGTTTTGGAAGATAGTATAACCTTACAACCATCACTGAGCAATAACAGAAATCGATAAAAGAACAACCACACCACTCATGAAAATGTAAAACTTCTAAATGAAATATTAGCAAACTGCATTCAACAATGAATTTTTAAAAATGCAACATGACAAATGTGAGATTGTTTTAGGAATGACTAATATTAGAAAATCTATAAATTTATTCAATCATATTAACTGATCTAATAAAAAAAGATATATTGCAATGGATGCAGTAAATGCATTCAATGAAACTTGGTCATTATTTATAATAAAATCTGTTAGTGAACTATAAAAAAGGGGAACTTCCCTAACTGGATAAAGGATAGCTTTAAAAAATCTTCCAGAGAAACAAAATAGAAAGAAACCTACATACATACATATAGCAGCCTGCTATACAACAAAACTGGCAAAGTAGACTGGGGGAAAATTATAGTCTATTTAATAAACAGTGGTGCTGTGAAAAGTAGTTCTTCAATCTGGGAAAAACATGAAAAGGGATTTTTATCCTGCACCATAAACTAAAATCATTTCCAGATAATTTAAAGATATGAGCATGATAGCTAAATCAATAAAACTTCTCCCTTCCCCCCAAATTGGATATCTTTATGTCTTCAGAGTAAGGAAACATTTCTTAAACAAAACACAAAAGAACAAGACATAAATAAAAACATAAATTTGACTTCTTTAATATTAGGAACATTGTAAAACCCCATAGAGAGATTGAAAACACAAGCCACAAATTGGGAGAAGACATTTGTAGTCACATAAATGACAAAGGTTTACTATGCAGAATGTATAAGTATCTCTCACAAATCAATAAGAAAAAAACAAACCTCAAATTTAAAAAGGGAGAAAATGGGCAAAAGACATGATCCTGCATTCCGCTACAAAGGAAATGTGACCGGCCTATGACATTTGAAAAGATACTCACTGTATCAGAGATAGGGTACAAATACAAAGAACTGCTTTTTCATGCCCACAACATTAATAAAATCTAGGAAGTCTAGCAATACCAAATACTAGTAAGGACACAGAACAGAAAGGATTTTCATTCACCATTGGTGGTATGTAAATTGGTCCTCTTGTTTTGGAAAACAATTTGGCCTTTACTGGTAAAATTAAACATATATACCCCCAAATTAAACAATTTTACTAAAACTATAAAAAAAGTAAGTGGCCCATTAAGAAGAAATTTAAAATACTGTTTTCTTGTGCTGGGGCATTTTGCTTAAGCAAGTACTGCTGTGGCCTGTTCACACTGCTGGTCTCGGGACACATTGCCGCCACTGCAGCGGAGGAAGTTGGCAAGCAATTTGCAAGCGTTCCTCTCCATCCGAGGAAAATTTCCCTCATGGCTGCCAGTGGGAGTGGGTGTGGTGTCCCGCTCCCGCCATTGCAAAAGTTTATCCTGAAGATACCATCAAAAGGAGTCATCAGGAGGGGAAAAATTGTGGAAGTATAGAAGCGGCTCGTGAACCCGCAGCTCCCAAGGAAAAGAGAGTAAATAGGAAGCAGAACCTACCTACAGACAGCTATTCTTGGAAGGAACTTTGTGAAACCACAGAGAAGCAGCAGGGGACTCTTGGTATGGAAAAAAAAAAAGGTGATGGGGGACACGTTTGATAATATCAAACCACACAAGGGGAAGATCAGTAGGATAGAGTGCTGGGGCACCGCACTTACCCTGCAGGCACTGTGGCCAAGTTTAAGAGGGCTCTCTCTGCTGTCACAGATTGGGGACCTGCCTGTAGTCTGTGCAGGGTCATTGCACCAGACCACAGGTGTGGTGGGGATTGGGCAGCAGCTGAAGCCATCCTTAACTCTCAGGGGCATGGCACCAAGTCAGCACCAGACTCAGCTTTGCAGCTGCAGCCTTCATATTGCCCCTGCCAGGTTGGGGAGGCAGCAGACCAATGGGAGGCTCCACTAAGATGTACCCGGTGACTGGAAGACAAGAGCCCTTCCCCAACAGTGCAATGGGATCAGAGCACATGGGCCCCAATCTGGGAGGCTTTAGGCAACTGCTTGGGTATGTACTGGGGAGTGCGGGGAAAACTCCATGGTCTCTGGCTGCTGAAACCAACATCCTCCCACTTGACTTGGCATCTGGTCCCCAAGCCTGCAGAACAACCCACCACCTGCATGGCCCTGACTATGCACACCAGAGATCCCAAATGCCTCCTGCCTACTCAGCCTTGACCCCATCTCTCCAATTCAGATCAGCTCTGACACCCCCAAAACCCTACTCCTGGCTCTGAGGCCCTATCAGAAGCCCTGCTTCTGGCTCCTCCCCAGTGTCAGCTCTGAGGCTCACATGCCAGAGCCCAAAGCTCCACCTCTGTGTTTCCAGAGCTGCTGCTAGGCTGGGACACAACCAGATCCCAGAGCTGCACCTGGGCCCCAAGACCCCACCCAGGATCCTCCACCATGAGCCACTGCTTCTCTCCGGTGGGAGCGTGCTCATGGCTGAGTTCCCCACAGACAGAGGAGCCCACTTCTCTTCCTTAGAAGACTTGTAGCAGAACAGGGGTGCATAAATAGGGAACTCCCTGGCAGCCAGCATTCCACAGAGATGCATGCTAGTGGGTCACGCACATAACAGGGGCAGGTTTGAGAGCTGGAAGCAGGTGGTGAAGGAGCACATGTGGACTCAACTGATGGGGGTGTGCTGTGTCAGTCTAAGGAGTGGTGATTTGGGAGAGTGCTCACCCCTCCCCACAGAAAAACTACTACTGGACGAGGGCAGAAAGATCCCAGCCCCAGGACTTGGCATTCAAGAGCTTAGGCCCCTTCCCCATGAACAGTCTTCCCCCTATGGAGAGCTTGTCCTGATTGTCCTACCAGCTGCTCACCCTAGTGGCTGGAAAAGCAACTTCTGAGCCCCACCAAAGTTTTGCAAAGTCTTTCAGGCTCCCAAAATCCAGCCATGATTTGTCTTGCTCCTTCACCCACTTCACTGAGAGTAGAGATCAGGCAACCCCCTGGGAGGTACAGGGTCCCTCCTAAAGCTTGGGGCACTCAACTGCCCCACCTGGGAGGCCAGAGATTACCACAGGCACAAAAGAACATCTCCACAGCTGGCTCATTCACATAAACATGAACCAATGATGGGGGGAGCAAGTTTACAGCTCATGATAGTGCCTTCCAACTCAAGCAAACAGGGCATGGCTGATTTGTACTCACAAGTATGACCCACCATTTTGGAGATTAAGCTGGGGAACTCAGCACAATTCATGCTGCTGAGAAGAGGTGAAGACAGCAGGTCAGAAGCAACTCAAGAGGATCATCAAACCTGCTTGGACACCCCATAGGCAACTCTGGATTAGCACTCCTCTCCCTGGCGTGGTCAGGGATTGGTCTTCAGGGACTCAGGGACAGGTCTGCAAGCCAGGCCTAGTTCCCCCAGGATTCAATCTAGAGACTGGAAGAGAATGAATCAGTGAAAGAACTCTGGAAGTATGAAAAATTGGAGCAAAAGTATAACCCCAAAAGGAAACATCAACTGTCTGGTAATGAATACCAAACAAAATGAAAATATTGAAATGACAGATAAAGAATTCCAAATGTGAATTATAACGATCTCAATGAAACATGAGAAAAAATGGAAAACCAACACCAAGAAACCACAAAAACAATACAGTAAATGAATGAAAAATTCACTGAAGAAATCAAATTATTAAAATAAAATCAAATAGAACTTCTGGAAATGAAAAATTCATTCAAGAAAATACAAAACACAGTGGAAGATTTTAAGAATAGCCTAAGTCAGGCAGAAGAAAGAATCTCAGAGAATGAAGACAGCACCTTTGAATTAAGCAAGTCAGTCAAAGATAAAGAACAGAGAAATAAGAGGAATGAACAAAGGCTACAAGAAATACAGGATTATGTAAAGAGGCCAAACATAAGAATCATAGGCATCCCTGAGGGTGAAGAAGAAAACACACAAAAGTTGGAAAACCTATTTGAGGGAATAATTAAGGAAAACTTCCCTGGTCTTGCTAGAAATTTACATATCCAGGTACAAGAAGCTCAACGAATACCTGGGAGATGCATCACAAAGAGGCAACCACCATGACTCGTAGTTATCAGACTGGACAAAGTTAACATGAAGGAGGAACTGCTGCAAGCTGTAAGCTGAAAACAACAGGTAACGTACAAAGGAAAACCCATTAGACTAACTGCAGACTTCTCAACTGAGACCTTACAAGCCAGAAGGGATTGGGCCCCATCTTCAGTCTTCTTAAACAAAATAATAGCCAGCCCAGAATTTTCTATCTTGCAAAACTAAGTTTCTCATATGAGGGAGAAATAAAGACTTTCTCAGACAAGCAAACACTGAGGGAATTTTTCATGACCAGACCTGCCCTGCAGGAAGTACTCAGATCTGCATTATACATTGATCAGCACAATAGGCACCCACCAGTATAAAATCACCCAAAAGCTAAAGCTCAGAGCCCATATACCATAAGGCTCAAGAGATAAAAAACAAACCAATAAGATTCTATACAATAGGATGAACAGAAATGCATTGCACCTATAAATTCTTTCAACAAATGTGAACAGCTTGAATTCCCCACTCAAGAGACATAGCCTGGCTGAATGGATAAAAAAATACAAGCCAAGTATCTGTTGCCTCAAGTAAATACGTGTAACCCACAATGACTCATTTAGACTAAAGGTGAAGGGATGAAAAGAAAATATTCCATGCAAATGGAAATCAAAAGAATCCTGGTGTAGCCATTCTCATATCATATAACATAGACTTCAAATCAACATTAGTAAAGAAAGACAAAGATGGTCATTATATAATGGTAAAGGGAACAATGCAACAAGAAGACACAACAATACTAAATATCTATGCACCTAACACAGGTAAGCCCAGATTCATAAAGCAAACCCTATTAGATATAAACAAAGGGATAAACAGCAGCATCATGATAGCTGGGGACTTCAATACCCCACTGACAGAATGCGACAGATTCTCCAAGCAGAAAATAAATAAAGAAACACTGGAGTTAAATGGGACTCTAGAGCAAATGGGCCTAACAGACATTTACAGAACACTTTACCCCCAAACTACTAAATATGCATTCTTCTCATCAGCACATGGAAAATTCTCTAAGATTGATCACATCTTAGGCCACAAAACATGTCTCAACAAACTCAAAAAAATAGAAGTTATGCCATGTATCTTCTCAGACCACAGTGGAATAAAATTAGAAATCAATTCCAATAGAAACACTCAACCCTACACAAAGTCATGGAAACTAAACAACCACTGCTGAATGATTATTGGGCCAAGGAGGGAATTAAGATGGAATAAAAAGATTCTTTGAACTAAATGACAATGGGGACACAAGTTACCAAAATCTGTGGGATTCAGCAAAAGGTGTCATAAGAGGAAAATTCATACCCATAAATGTCTACATCCAAAAGACAGAAAGATCACAAATCAACAATCTAACGAATCATCTCAAGGAATTGGAAAAGGAAGAGCAAACCAATCCCAAAACCAGCAGAAGAAAAGAAATAACTAAGTCCAGAGCAGAACTAAGTGAAATTGATAACAAAAAAATTATATAGAAGAATCAAAAAATTATATAGAAGAAATTGATAACAAAAAAATTATATAGAAGAATCAAAAAATTTGTTCTTTGAAAAGATAAACAAAATTGATAGACCTCTCGCTAAATTAACCAGAAATACAAAAGTAAGAACCATAATAAGCTCAATCAGAAATGAAAAAGGAGATATTACAACTGATAACACAAAAATCCAAAATGTCATCTCTGAATACTATAAAAATTTCTATGCACATAAACTTGACAACATTAAGGAAATGGACAAATTCTTGGAAACACAGAACCTCCCTAAGCTCAGTCAGGAAGAAATAGAATTCCTGAACAGACCAATAGCAAGCAATGAAATTGAAGAAGCAATAAAAAAACTACCAACAAAAAAAGTCCTGGACCAGACAGTTTTCACAGCTGAATTTTATCAGATCTAGAAAGAGGAATTGGTAAACATACTGCAGAAATTATTTCATAACATCAAGAAGGAAGGAGTCCTCCTCAATAGTTCTATGAAGCCAGCATCACCTTGATACCAAAGTCAGGAAAGGACACACACACACAAAAGAAAACTATAGACCAATATCCTTTAAGAATATAGATGCAAAAATTCTCAATAAAATTCTATAAAACCTAATCCAGCAGAAAATCAAAAAAATAATCCACCACGACTAAATGGGCTTCATCCCAGGGATGCAAGGATGGTTCAACATATGTAAATCCATAAATGTGATTCACCATGTAAACAGGAGCCAAAAAAAAAGGTCATATGATCATCTCAATAGATGTAGAAAAAGCATTCAAAAAAATTTGGCACCCTTTTATAAGAACTTTTAACAAAATAGGAATAGATGGAATATATCTCAAAATTATAAAAGCCATATAGGACAAACCCACAGCCAATATCATACTGAATGGGGAAAAATTGAAAGCACTCCCACTTAGAACTGGAACAAGACAAGGATGTCCACTGCCACCACTTTTATTCAACATGGTGCTGGAAGTCCTAGCCAGAGCAATCAGGCAAGAGAAAGAAATCAAGCATATCCAAATGGGGAAAGAGGAGGTCAAACTATCACTCTTTACCAGTGATATGATCTTATATCTAGAAAACTCTAAAGATTCTGCCAAGAGACTCCTGGAAATGATAAATGAATTCAGCAAAGTCTCAGGTTACAAAATCAATGTACGCAAATCAGTAGCATTCCTGTACACCAACAGTCAAGCTGAGAATCAAATCAAAGACTCAATACCTTTCACAATAGCAACAAAGATAATAAAATACATAAGAATATAGTTAACCAAGGAGGTAAAGCTCTTTACAAAAAAAACTACTAATCACTGAGGAAGGAAATTGCAGAGGATGGAAACAAATGGAAATATATGGAAACAAAAGGAAAAACACATCATGCTTATGGATCGGCAGGATCAACATTATTAAAATGTCTATACTACCCAAAGTGATTTACAGATTCAATGCAACTCTCATCAATGTACCAATGCCATTTTTCACAGATCTAGAAAAAATAATTCTATGCTTTGTATGGAAAAAGAGCCCAAATAGCCAAAGCAACCTTAAGCAAAAGGAACAAATTGGGAGGCATCACTTTACCAGACTTCAAACAATACTAGAAGGCCATAGTAACCAAAACAGCATGGTACTGGCACAAAAATAGAGACATCGAACAATGGTACAGAACAGTGAACCAAGATATAAAACCATCCACATATTGCCATCTGAACTTTGACACAGCACACAATATACACTGGGGAAAAGAAGCCTTATTCAATAAATGGTGTTGGGAAAATTGGATAGCCACACGTAGAAGATTAAAATGGGATCCTTATCTCTCACCTCTCAGAAAAATTAATTCAAGATAGATAACAGACTTAAACCTAAGACATGAAACTATAAGAATTCTAGAAGGAGATGTTAGAAAAAACCCTTCTAGATATTGGCCTAGGAAAAGAATTTATGAAGAGGACCCCAATTACAGCAACAACAATAGTTAATAAATGGGACTTGATTAAATTAAAAAGCTTCTGCAGAGCCAAGGAGACAATCAACAGAGCAAATAGACAACCTACAGAATGGGAGAAAATATTTGCATGCTATACATCCAATAAATGGGTAATAACCAGAATCTACAATGAAGTCAAGCAAATCAGCATGAAAAAATTAAAAAAAAAAACATTAAAAAGTGGGCAAAACACATGAACAGAAGCTTTTCAAAAGAAGATAGACTAATGGCCAATAAACATATTAAGAAATGCTCGTAGCTCTGACTTGGGCAGTGCATAGACAATATATGTAACCAAAGTGTTTGCACCCCCATAATATTCTGAAATTTAAAAAAAATAGATATGAAGATGTCAAGATTGGCTGGCTTTAGATATAAGGATCTGTAAGGGGGGTTTTTAAATTTTCTTGTTTTCTGTTTATTTGCATGTTTAAGATTTTTAGGTATCAAACATGTATTACTTTTCATAACATAAATGTTTTTCAACAAAAATTCATCTTCATAAAGAAAATGCTCAATGTCTCTAATTATCAGGGAAATGCAAATAAAAACCACATTGAGATATTACCTAACTCCAGTGAGAATGGCTTTTATCAAAAAGTCCCAAAACAGCAGATGCTGGCATGGATGCAGATAGAAAGGACCAATTATACACTGTTAGTGGGACTGAAAACTAGTATAACCTCTATGGAAAATAGTATGGAGATTTCTCAAAGAACTAAACGCAGACCTACCATTTGATACAGCAATCCCACTACTGGGTATTTACCCAAAGGAAATAAAGCCATTTTACCAAAAAGACACTTGCACTCAAATGTTTGTAGCAGCACAATTCACAACTGCAAAGATGTGGAATCAACCCATGTGCCCATCAATTCATGAGTAGATTAATAAAATGTGGTATATGTATACCGTGGAGTACTATTCAGCCATAAAAAAGATGAATTAATACCTTTTGCAACAGACAACCTGGATGGAACTAGAGACCAGCCACCTAAGTGAAGTATCGCAAGAATGGAAAGACAAACACCACATGTACTCACTATTAAATTGGAACTTTCTGACCAGCACTCATGAGCACATATGAAAATAAAACTCAATGGAAATCAAGCAGGGAGGAGAGGGGAGGAAGATACGGGTTAAATCACACCTAACGGGTACAATGTACACTATCTGGGTGATGGGAACACTTATAACTTTGACATAAGCTGTACAAAAGCAATCCATGTAACCAAAACATTTGTATCCCTGTAATATTCTGAAATAAAAAAAAGGAAACCTATGGTGAAGAAATATACTGAGAATGCCTTTTTGTGACTTCACAGTCTATTATTATTTCCAATCAGTATACTTTTATTTTTTTTTTTTAGAGACAGGGTCTTACACTCTCACCAAGGCTAGAGTGCAGTGGAGTGATCATAGCTCAGTGGAATGATCATAGCTCACTGCAGCCTCAAACTCTGGGACTCAGGAGATCTTCCTACCTTAGCCTCCCAAATAGCTAGCACTACAGGCATGCACCACTGAGCCCAGTATTTTTGTTTGTTTGTTTTGTTTTGTAGACACAGGGGTCTCGTTATGTTCTCAAGGCCAAGGATGGTCTTGTACTCCTAGCCTCAAGTGATCCTCCCACCTCAACCTCCCAAAGTCCTGGGATTACAGGCTTCCTAATCAGTTTTTTAAAAAATATTCATTAAAATGGCAATGCACACCTTGATGTTCATCATAAATCAGATATAGAAATATCTGAGCTCTGGAAGAATTATTTTATAAATCAACCCAAATATTTAAAAAATGATAGTAAACTATTTTTTTCCAAATGATTTTTCTAAATGTTGGATGCATGTTTTAAAAAATCTTTAACAAAGTATTCAATGATATGAATGCCAAAAATTCTTCAGATTTTTAACTTTCAGAAGATTGAACACATATCCTGTACTGGAATGCAATGGCATACAGAAAGCCCTCAATTTTGCAGCAACTAGATTTAGCAAAGTATTAAAAAGAATTATGTATAAAGCAATATCTTTGATAAGTTTTGTCTTGTAAAAGTACTTGTCAGAGCATGATCCTCTGAATGGAGGGAAAAAGACAATAGCTATGGAAATACTAGGGCTGAAATATTTATATGTTTTAACATAAAAAATATAAGAATATATTCTATTTAGCAGAATTTGCCCTTGGCTTAGAGTTATCTCAAATCCATAGAGAATATTTTTCTCAACTAATATTATAAAACAAAGAGAGTGGGGTCCATAGATGATGTCAGAAACTTTGAGCATGTTAATTATAAAATGAAACATTGAAAAAGATTACAAATATTTTTCTGGAAAAATATAATAAGACCATATCGAAGAGTGCATTCTTCAGGGAAAAACGACAATAGTAACATAGTATCAGAAGCAAATATGTTTAAGAAACTGATTAAAGTGTATGAATATGTGCCAAGAATAATTATTCTGCTTATTCAAGTTTAAAGTTCAGATAAGCAAATAGAAAAGTGTTGCTTTTAAAAAATGATTTTGATTTAAAATACATAGATGTATGATATTTTTATGTTTAAAAGTATTTTATGTTTTTAGCAAGTTTTAAACAGAATTAAATTATTCATACATAAATACAACAAAATTGGTCTGTCAATAATATATATTTTTAACTGCTATGTGATTTTTAAAAATTAATAAATGTTATCTTAGAGCTGCTTCAGGTTCACAGCAAATTGACCAGAAAGTAAAGATAGTTTCCATATACCTACTGTCCCCACACATGCACAGCCTCCCCCACTATCAACAGCCTACATCATAGTGGTGCATTTGTTACAATTGATGAACCTACATTGACATATTATTATTACCCAAAGTCCATAGTTTATGTTAAGGTTTATTCACTCTTGGCATAAGTTTCCTGAGGACAGGAATTTGTCTTATTTGCCTCTAAATTTCCAGGCCTGAGTTACTATCAAGCATGAAGACTCAGAACAGGGACATATTTACGTATCAGTGAAAGAACCCCTCAAAATCCACATAATGTGCATGAAACTACACCACAAAAGTTTTCCTTATACATTGAGGCTAGGCAGGCAAAAAAATCTTGGGGTTTGATATTGTCTGTCTCTGTCAAGTACAGTCACCCTGAAATAGTTGAGTCTAGACTTCAAGATTTTTTTTGAAGGGGACATTGCTCTTTTCCAAGGACTAGGAAATGTTAGTACACATTTCAGTAATAACTCTGATCCTCCCTCCCTGGCCCGTGCTTGGTCCATTTGGAGAGTTTCCCTCTCCACCATGGGATGGCACCATGAGAAGTCTAGTGTTATCTGTATAGAACTCCCTCTCTGTGCTGAGACAGTCCACTAACGCTGAGGTCACCAACCTCGGGCTGCGGACCCGTACCAGTCGGCAGAGCTCCGCTGCGCCCCTGCCACCCCACATCCTGGCTGTGGAAAAATTGTCTTCTATGAAAGTTAGAAAGGAGAGAGGGGGAACACATCAGGAGGCAAGTGAGCAAAGTTTCATCTGTATTTCTGTATTTATAGCCATTCCCCATCGCTTGGTTCACTGTGTGAGCTCCGCCTCCCCGATCCCCCACATCCCCTGGGTAGAAAAATTCTCTTCCCTGAAACTGGTCCCTAGTGCTAAAAAGGTTGGGGACTGCTGCTCTAATGGGCACTGCAGGGTTGCATCTGAGAGTAAATACTTGTGATATTTCAAAACCCAGTCACTAAAGTGATAGATGTACTATCACTGTAAAGAGCTGCTGTGATTGTGTGTGTGTGCATTTTGTATGTCAAAAACATATGAAGTATATTAGCTTTCCCTGCTGCAATTTAAGTTGTAATGAAAACTTACTGTGCCCCAGCCCTGTTAAGACAGTAGAAGCAAAAGGCTCCCCTTGCTGGCTATGGATATATCCTACCAAATTCTTATCATGAACAGAGGTGGTGATGAGATTTGGGAGAGCAGAGTAGAAGAGAAGACACCATGCTCAAGCAGGTAAGCAGGCCCCATATTTCTCCAATTGCAATGTATGCCTTCAGGATGTCACTTAATCATGGCTAATGTTTTCTTCGTCATGTGCACACAGTAACACACACACACAAACCTGCAGGTGACAGAGGCCTCAGTTTGAGGCCTGAAGGAAATACGAGGTACTTAATTATCCTCTGCCCCTTGGTCTACCTACCCACAGAAAATTTGCATGTAGGGAATGGAGAATGGGATATCTATAGTTTGGGGCTTTTAGGAAAGAAAATTGATATTGAACAAGTCTGTCTGTGGGTTAATATACAAATATGTTAAAGAGAGGCTTCTACCACCTGAAAAAAAATTGCCCACAAAGTAAAAAACAGATTTATTCATTTCTTATAAGCACCAATTCCACTGAGAGGCTTAATAAATATTTTGAATGATATGAAAATAGCATCATAGTTAATATAATAACAAAAAAGCTAACCTTTATGAAGCAGTGGAACACTTATCAATTGCCAAGCACTTCCTATTTGTTAAGTACTTACAGGTACTTAGACTAATCAAGGTCATTTTATATTTTACCTTAATCAATCCTCACCATAAGACTATGTGGTAGTGTTTATTCATCACTTTACAGAAAAGAGAACTGACACTCAAAGAGGAAAAACTATTTTCCCAAAGACATACAGAGGGTACATGGGTGGGCAATTGGGTTACCTCAGTTCCAAATCAATTAGTAATTAGTGGTTTGTTCTGATCCAGAAATGTTGTCAAGATGTTGCTGTTATCTGAGACATTTTTATTCGATTTTAAGATAATTTTGTTTTTGAAAACAATTAATATATATTTATTATAAATATTCAAAACATTTAAATATAAAAAAAGAAAATAATCATCATATCTACCATCCAGAGATAATCAGTTGATGTTTTGATAATCATTCCATTAAGCATTTCTCTATAGATATATACAGCAATATGTACATGATTTTATGTAAATGAAATAATCCTGAACATACTGTTCTAAAACCTGTTTTATTTTTCACACAGCAATATGTCATGGGCATCTTTCCATGTCAATAAATATAGATTTACATCATCATTCTTAATTGCAACATACTTACAAATCACAATATTTTAGAGAGGCAAAAATGTCAGAGACTACCTAACCACCTGTCCTGTTTAGACGTATTCTATATAAAGTCCCTGGCTGATAAGCATGAAGATCATGCTGAATCTTGTCATTCAAAGATGATAGCTCTAACTGTAAGAGAATTCAGCCAAATTACTGCTCTCTGTAACTTTCTCTTGCTAAAATGTATGTCTATATTATTTAAACAAGCTATTACCCCTGGCTTTTCTTTGCAAAATCAATCCTACCCCAAGCTAAATATCCCCAGCTCTGTCTATCTTCCTTATAAGTCAGAATTTATAAACCTTCACCAATATGAATAGCTTCCCCCAAATATGACCTGATAAGTAAATGAACTGAGCACAGTTCTTCATTTGTGGTATACCAGCATAGAACATAGTGATGTTTCCATTTTAGTGAATTGGACACTTTATCCCATATAGTCTAATGCAGCAGACCTTAGAAAGGTGAAGAAATAGATGGGAGTTGCATAGAACTGGAATCAGTACGATGGGGGTTCAAGGAATGTTTGTTTCATAGGGCCTTCAGAGAATGAATAAAATTTACCTTTATTGAATTGTTCAGACATGCAAAGGCAATAAGATGAACCAAAAGGCATTTGAATATTCATACCTATTAAAAAGTCTGAAGTCAAGAAAAAACCTGAAAACCTCATGGACACCTCCATGGAAATTGACCAGTTGAGCATTCAAAACCACCTCAACCACCATTTTTATTATTTCACACCATTAATTGTAGGTCCAAATGTTTCTAGAGTCTTGTCCAGTGGCATATGGTAAGAAAGAGAGCAGATTGTGCTTTCTGGAACAGTTATGCAAAATAGTGCTGCAGCAAATTAATATAATGATGAAAGCTTTCATTGAACACTTGATCAGCTAGCTTATGTGGAAAGTGATAGACTAAACTTGAATGATGATGCTTCAAAGTCAGGGGCCAGGTCTCCTCCTCAGAACTAATATGAAAACTACTGTTGAATTTTTTTGTTACCTTGAAGACAGCTGAGAGTCTGGCTTGAGTAATTAAAATGCTAATTGAAAATTTGCCATTCATCAGAAGAAATCTCAATGAGTCAATTTTCTTTTCTTTCTTTCTTTCTTTTTTTAAAGTGTTTTCTCTAGTGATGGTAGATGTTGAGGTTGTGAATTCATTGTGTGCCCTAGATGTAGAGAAATCTTCTATTCAACCTGGGTTTTCCCCCTGTATTTTTGTTGATTGTCTACTTAAATTAACCTTCCCTAATGAGATGGAGCTTTGATGGCTATGTCTGTAATTTACTGGCTGTGAAATTAGTTAGTCTGGATAATTCATCCCATGGGTGACAAGGGTGAGATCACAGAGTAAACCACCAGGTGAGAATGAAGAACGTAAAGAATGGCTCTTCTGCTATTGCATCCGCAGAGTTTTTATGTGGAGGCTAAGAGGAGAATACATATGGTAAGCCCAGCCTCTAGGTGACCCCAGTTTATCATCAGTCCACCTTTATGCTCAATGCATCCCTCTGGGAGTTTAGCCTGGTCAAACCTGTTACTTAAGAATATGAAACCACCAGATGTCAGTATTAGAGCACAATAGCTGTAGTGAAACTTCCTTCTTGGCCAAATCATAAAATCTAGCTTACAGAAAGAGATAGACAAGCAGTAGGGAAGTAGAGTATTTGAGCTATTGAACACTTTTTTTTTTTTTCTGAATAGGAGCTGACTTACTCTAGAAATCATCATCTTAAATCCTTTCCTTGAACCTCTGTATAAGACTTTTGGGATTGGATTGTTACTGAATTAGCCATGTTTTATTCCAATAAATTCTAAATAGATATTCCTTGAGGACTGAGAAGAAAAAAATAAAATTCTGTAAGTAAATGAATATGTAAATGTTAATTTAATTATCTATTTACTACAGGGCTTCTTAAAATTTATAATGAGTTCATGTCTTGCAACTCTTCAAGATGGAATAAAGGTATGCACTGCTCTCAACATTTTTTGGCCATGTTGTTAAAGGATATAATTTCCCAAGGATACTCTTTGTAAATACTGATTGTTATAATTTTTTTGTGTTGCAAATGAAGAACTCTAGGTACAAAATGGTTATGTGATTGATTGATAAGCTCAACACTGCCCTCAATTTAATGGCAGAGTATTGTATAATTCCCCAATCCATGTCTCTAATCAGATGTCTGTGAAACATCCGGATACAACATTCAAAAAGCTAAGAACCATGAATAAAAATGGGATTTGGGTAAAGAAAAATGGGCTTTATTGTTGGACTGCTGATAAGGTTTTTATTTTTGTTTTGACTAACTTGGAACTCAGGCCAGAAAAGTGATGGGCATTACCCAAAGCTGAAAGGTGAACTAACAGGCACCTGGGGCAAAAATTATGGTATAGATCTGCAATAGATTGCATAAGGCCTGGGAGGAGAAGCTGGGAGAGATTCTCTGGTTAATTAGGATATTCAATAGCACTCATCTATATGGAGGAATTTAGAAAGCCACACAAATACTCAGGGAACATGCATGCTCAGGTTAGACCTGAGACAACTCTAAGATGTTATCTTACACTGATCCTTAGGCTAAGAGCAAGCCTGGCTGAATAAGTGTTAGAGTTCCACAGCACAGAGCCAATCAACAAAGACTAGGAAAAGTGTTCTGTTTTGTTTGTTTCTTTGTGTTTCTTTCTTTCTTTTTTTCTCTTTTAAGCTTCTGGATTTCAAGGAAGTTTCTGTCAAAACACTAACTGAGCATGAGCTAAAGGAACAGAGACTCCAGTGACCACATGTGACAAGAAATATAGTCTTTGCAAAAATAGCTTGGGAAAGTCACTGAATGATGGACTACTATAGCCTTTAATAATCAAATGAGAAAGAAAGAAAGAAAGAGAGAAAGAGCAAGAAAAAAGAAAGGCAAGAAGAAGGAAAAACATAAATGAAAACAGAAAAAAAAAAACAAAAGCAGAAAACCCAGGTGAAGAGAATCTGATTTTGGGAGTTAACATATTATAGTATTCAAATATTCATTCTTCTACACAAAATCACAAAGCATACAAAAAACAAAAAGAAAGTATGGCACATTGAAAGAAACAAAATAAAGTGACAAAGCTATTTTTAAGGAAGCCCAGACATAGAGCTTACTAGGTAAAAACTTTAAAACAGCTGTCATAAATATGCTCAAAGAACTTAAGGAAAACATGAACAAAGAACTAAAGGAAATCAGGAAAATGATGTAGGAACAAAATTAAAATATCAATCATGAGATAGAAATTATATAAACTTCACGAACAAAAATTTGTGGTACAAAAGTACAAAAATTTAAATTAAAATAAATCATTAGTTCAACAGCAGATTTGAACAGGCAGAAAACAGAATCAGCAAACTTGAACATAGGACAATTGAAATTATTGAGTCTATGGAACAGAAAATAATAGAATAAAGAAATGTGATCCAAGCATAAGGGAGCCATGGGACACCATTTTAAGCATTATGGGAGTACCAGAAGAAGTGAGAGAGGAAAGTGAAGAAGGAATATTTATAGAAAACAACGGCCAAAAACTTTCCAAATTTGATAAAGACATGAATCTACAAATCCAAGAAGCTTAATGAACTTCTAGTAGGATAAACTCAAGGAGACTCACACTGAGACATATTATAATCAAATTGTCAAAGTCAAAGATATGAAATAGTCTTGAAACCATCAAGAGAGAAGTGTCTAATTACATAAAGGGCTCCTCAAAAAGTTTAAAAGTTGCTTTCCCAGCAGAAACCATAGTGGCTTTAAGGCAGTGTGATGATGTATTTAAGTACTGTAAGAAAAAAAAAAATCTATATCTGGCAAAACAATCTTTCAAAACTGAGGGAGAAATTAAGACATTTTCAGATCAACAAAAGCTGAGAGAGTTCATTACATTAGACTTGTCCTATAAGAAATGCTAAAGGGAATCCTTTGGTTTGAAATGAAAGGACACTAGAGAGTAATCTGAAAATATATGAAAAAATAAGAAGCTCTGATTAAGGTAAATATAGAGGCAGATGTAAAAGGCAGTATTAAAGTATTTTTGGCTTGTAACTCCAATTTGAATTTTCAACTAGATTTAAAAAACAAATGCAAAAACTTATAAATCTATGATATTGGGCATATAATTATTAAAGATAAATTCATGACAATAATAATGTATGAGGGTTAGACATACAGAAAACAAATGCCAAAATGACAGAAGTAAGTCCTTCCTTATCAATAGCTACTTTAAATGTAAGTGGATTAAAAATCTCCAATGAAAAAGCAGAGATTGACAGAATGGATGTAAAAGAAAACATGATCCAACTATGTACTATCTTCAAGAAACCAACATTAGATCCAAAGACACAAATAGGTTGACAAGAAAGGATGGAAAAAGATGTTTCATGCAATTAGTGTCCAAAAAAGAACTGAGATGCCTATAGTAATATCAGATATATAGGCATATGATCTAGCAGATTCAGTTGTGCTTGTAGTGTCAGTGGCAGATATGGATGCTGTTTACAACCTTTGACAGGCCCCTGTAGACAAATTGCAGTGCAGGCCCTTAGGATTTTGGAGCAAAGTCCTGCCATTCTTTACAGATGACTACTCTCCATTTGAGAAACAGGTCTTGGCCTGCTACTCACTGAGCCCCAGCAGAGACTGAACAATTAAACATAGGTCATCAAGTTACCGAGTGACCTGAGCTGTCCATCATGAACTGGGTGTTATGTAATCCATGATGCCATAAAGTTGGGCAGGCACAGCAGCATTCTGTCATCAAATGGAAGAGGCATATACATGATTGGGCCCAAGCAGGCCCTGAAGGAACAAGTAAATTATGTGAAGAAGTGACCCAAATGTCCATGGTCTCCACTCTTGCTACATTACCTTCTTTCTCCCGGGCTGTACCTGTGGCCTCATGGGGAATTCCCTACAGTCAGTGCCCAGAGGGAGAGAAGAGCTAGGTTTCGTTTAGAGATGGATCTCCTCAATATGTTTGCACCACCTGAAAGTGGACAGCTGCAGCATTACAGCCCTTTTCTGGGATATCCCTGAAGGACAATGGCAAAGGGAAATCCTCCAAGTTGACAGGACTGGGGAAAAACAAGAACATATTTGTGTCTCATGTGAATGCTCACCAAAGGGTGACCTCAGCAGAGAATTATAATAATCATGTGGATAGGATGACCCATTCTTTAGATACCAGTCACCCTCTTTTTCTAAACACTGATGTCTTTACCCAAAGAGTCCATGAACAGTGTGACCACGGTGGCAGGGATGAAGGTTATGCATGGTCTCAGCAACATGGACTTCCACTTACCAAGGCCAACCACTGCCTGACCAATCTGCCAGCAGCAGATATCAACCCCCAATATGACATCATTCCCCAGGGTGATCAGTCAGCTACCTGGTGGCAGGTTGATTACATAGGACTGCTTCCATCATGGAAGGGGCAACATCTTATTCTTACTAAAATAGACACTTACTATGGATATGGATTTGCCTTCCCTACATGTAATGTTTCTGCCAAAACTACCATCCATACACCTATCTATGCTGTATACCTACCTATGCTGTATACACAATCATAGCATTCCACACAGCATTGCTTCTGATCAAGAAACTGACTTCATAGCAAAAGAAGTATAGCTGTCAACTCATACTTATGGCGTTCACTAATCTTACCGTGTTCCCCACCATCCTGAAGCAGCTGACTTGGTAGAAAGATGGAATGGCCTTTTAAAAGCTCAGTTATTACAACACTTTGAAGTGCTGGGGCAAGGTTCTCCAGAGGCTATATATACTCTGAATCAGTATCCAATATATGGTGTTGATGGTGTTGATTCTCCCTTACCTAGGATTCATAGGTCCAGATTTCAAGGGGTGGAAATGGAAGTATTAATAACACCGCTCATTATTACCTATAGTGACTCACTAGCAAAATTTGTACTTCCTGTGCCTACACTTTATGCTCTGCTGGCCTAGAGATTTTAGCTCCAGAGGGAGGAATGCTTCCACTAGGAGACACTACAATGATTTTTGTTGAACTGGAATTTAAGGCTGCCAACCAGCCACTTTGGACTTCTTATACCTCTGAATTAACAGACAAAGGAGTTGCTGTACTTGCTGGTGTATTGATCCTGACCATCAAGGGAAATTAGACTACTACTCTAAATGAAGGTAAGAAAGTCTGGAATACGGGAGATACCTTGGGGTGTCTCTTAGTATTAACATCCCTGTTGTTAAGTTCAATGGAAAACTACAACAACCTGATCCAAATCCAGGCAGAACATCAAATGGCCCAGTCCCTACAGGAAGGAAGATTTGGGTCACTGTACAAGGTAAAGAACCATGACCAGCTGAGGTGCTTGCTGAAGGTGATGGAGTACAGAGTGGGTAGTAGAAGAAGGTAGTTGTAAATACCAGCTAGAACCATATGACCAGTTGTAGAAATGAGAACTGTAATTTTCCCCTGTATTTCTTCCTTATTTTGTATGATTCCTGTGCCTTCCTTATTTTGTCATGACCATATTAGTACAAAATAAAGAAGAAATACTCATGCTAATTGCAGCTCTCCTTTCAAAGATATTATATATACTATCTTTGTTTTCTTCCTTCTCTTATTCCCTTACTGTGTGACATAAGATGTATTGACTTCATATCATAGTATTTAAGTATTGTTTTTACATTGCAGTATTTACATTATGGTATATCAAGGGTAAGAATAAACATCACTCAAGTATTTTACCACCTTTTCTAGGGAAGGGGTTAGTACATTTGGATTGTACATAGGATAGTTGTGTCATGTTGGGTGGAATTATGACCTTGTTATTGTCTTCATTTTAAGATTAAGTATGGTTTTAAAAGATGGATACAGGTGCCAAGTTGACAAGGAATGGAGTTGTGATGGTTAATTTCTTATATCAACTTTACCAGGCCATGGGGTGTCCAGATATTTGGTCAAATATGTTTTTGAGCATTTATGTTAGCATGATTTTGGATGAGCTTAACATTTAAATGGATAGACTGAATAAAACAGATTGCCCTTCCTAATGTGGTGAGCCTCATCCTATCAAGTGAAGGCTTAAATAGAAAAAGGGTGACCCTCCCCAAAATAAGAGGAATTCCTCTGTCTAATTGCCTTTAAACTGGGATATTGTTTTTTTTCCTGCCTTGGACTCAACCTGAAACTTCAGTTCTTCCTGGTTCTCAAGGCTTCTTTCCTTTGGACTGGGACTGCACCATTGGCTTTTTTTTTTTTTTTTTTTTAGGCTAGGAGACTGTCTTGGTCACAGACCCATTTATCCATTATGCCTCTTTCTAAGCCAATTTATAAGAAAAGATAAAACCAACTGATTAGATACTGTGCTTCACACCTAAGATTTAGGTAAATAATTTTAAAGTTAAATCTATCAGAGTGCTTATGATAAAGGGTATACAAATAAAGAAGAAACCTCTGTGTTTTCAAGCACTCATAGCTATATTCTAGATTCACTTGATCTTTAGGCTCTGGACCCCACTCTCTAGCCCCCTTTCCCCTTATACACATACACACCTTATTAACAATAAATATGCTTGTGTGCTGGAGTGCAGCTGAATGATTTAGCCTCAGGGGTGTTCCTGGACAATAACTTTGGTGAGAAGTGATCACTGTTGTAATGGAGCATATGGGTAGTGATTAACTCAGGGTAGACCCAGGAGGAGGTGGAGAAAACTAAGCTAAATAAATAAATTGATATGAAGTATGTATAATTTCTCTCGTAACTCCCACAGATATGTGTGCATTTATTTTATATATTTTACAAACATTAGGCTATTTAAAGTAGTGATCTTAATCATTTCAGGGGTTACAGACACGCTTCAAGATTCTAAAACTCACCGTATATACACACATGTGTACGTATGTATATGTATACATACATGTATAAAGAGAGAAACATAGAAATTGCATATATTTATACGTGTGTATATTTATACATATCACCAACATATTTTAATTATCTAATTCACGAAAAGAGCTTGGTACATAATAAGCACATTTTTCATGTTAGCTAATTTTATTAGCTATGATATTATAGGGTCCAATTCAAGATACCTAAATATTTTGATCACTGTTCTATAGTCAGATTCTAGATCATTTTCCTCTTAAATATGATATACAAAAATAAATTCAACTGTCCAGTTGTGGTCTAGGGGTCAAAATAAAGCAGGTATATAAATCCTCATTCTAGATTATACACACACACACGTTTGACCAACATCTCCCCATTCCTCCTGTTATATGTGTGTGTATGCATAATGTACACATGCTAAGTATACATGTATATATGTACACATACATACATATATCCTATAGCTTTATCTGTGTATCTATGTATCTGTATGTATTTTCCTATCTATCCTGTAAGCATACCATATTTCATTTAAAAATTTAGGGGGTTTATGGCACTCAAATTAAGAAGACTTGACTAAACACAGAATGAGACCATCCTTTGAAGAATGATGAATCTCCAGTCACTGAAGGTGTCCATGTGTCAATATAATAACTAATTAGTGAGGATATTGTAGAAAAGAATCTCACCATCCTGGATTCATTGAAACTGCAATTTCCTGTAAGGTATTGATACAGTTTGTGGAGCTGTTTCCATCCACCCATCATTCATTCATTCATTCGTTCAAACGAGCAAACAAAAATAGTAATGGAAATTCTTTATTTACTTGGCTTAAGAGTGTACAAGTTAAACCAATGGGTTGTTTAGAAATTTCTGGGACCTATAGGTCGTCAAAGGTCATCCTTAATGGAGACAGTTATAGATAATAGGTAATATTGCTGTAAAAAATTCAAGTGCTAGATTTATTTATTTTTTAGTTTTTTTAATTTATTTATTGTTAATTGGCAAATGCTAATTGTGTGTATTTATGGGGTACAGTGTAGGTTTTTTTTGTTTTTTGCTTTTATTTCAGAATATTATGGGGGTACAAACACTTTGGTTACACATATTGCCTATGCACTGCCCAAGTCAGAGCTACAATTGTGAACATACCCCAGAGGAGTTTCACTTGATCCAAGGGTGCCTTCAGCTGCTACTATTTCCCCTGGTGGGAGCATCCCCCTGGCGGAGACTTCTGGGGATAGAGACACCCACCCGCCTAGCCTTGGAGTCTAGTGGTGGAAAAGGGGTGCACAATTAGAGATCCCCCATCAGCCAGTGACACACGGAGAAGCACGTCAGAGGGCTAGACATACGAACTGTGGGTAAGCTCAAGTGTTAGATTTAAAAACAGTGACCAAGATTCCTTCCAATTTTAACACTCTAAGATTTTAAGATGTAGGATTTATTGGGATGTTTAAAAAAAAAGTTTAAGCAAAGGTTTTATTGGTCCACTCATAAGGGTCATGTTTTATGTGAGAAAAAGACATAAAAATATAGGCTGTGAATTATGGGGCCAAAATACTTTTATAATAACATGCGTGAAAATACTGTTGTTGATGATTACAATGATGATGATCAAAAGGATTGATTTTCTTAAAGTTAAAAAAAAATGGCTTTAGATATTTTTAAGTCATTTGACCAAGATGGAGTGGACAAGTATTAGAGAAGAGGCTGTAAACCTGGATATTCTGCCTGAGAATATGCTTTCAAAAATGGCATGCTGACCATACTTCAAAAATTCATATGATTTATGGAAATGAGTTTTAGCAGCATGAGCAGTCAGAAGACACTTGGGTCAAATTGAATGGAATAAAACATTCTTTTTATTTTGTAATCTTACTTTTAATTGAAAATAATTGCATATTTTTATGAAGTACAAAGTGATGTTTTGATATATGTATGCATTATGGAATGATTAAATTAAGCTAATTAACATAACCATTACCTCACATACTTATTTTTTTGTGGTATGAACATTTAAAATCTGTTCTCTTAGCAATTTTGAAACATACATTACATTATTACTAACTATAGTTACCATGCTGTGCAATAGATTTCAAAAACTTATTCCTTCTGTCTAACTGAAACTTTGGACCCTTTGACCAACATCTCCCCATTCCTCCTCTTAAAATGGAATAAGACATTTTAAAATTATAAATACTTGACAGTAATATCAGCAACAAATAACAGCAACAAATTCATTTGGTATAAAAGTCTAAAACATTCTGTTGACTTTCACTTCCATTATCTTGATAAATGTTTATAATAATTATGCATAGGAATATATGATTATTCCCATTTTACAGATGGGGAAACTTTACAAATGGAGATTCAGACAGGTAAAGTAACTGTCAAGGTTGCTACTCAGTTAGTGAAAGAACTAGGACTCTAGGACTTAAATTCATCCTACGTCCTTTTCTTTGGTACTGCAATGCTTCTCATACACAATATTGTGAATGTAAATTTGGTAAGATTATAATAAAGAATATATTACTCTAGAGCCCTCTATTACTCTTTTCATCTGTCCTGAACTCTGTGACCTATGCAATGTTCAGGGATGTCATCTTTAAAATGGAGATAATATAATGCAGTAGCATTAACTTTAAGGAGCTATTGTAATCAATTACATAATTTATAGGCAATGCATTGTCATGTATCGAGTGTATATTAAGCATTTAATAAAGGTTAGCTCTTTTTGTTACCATTATTCTATTTTCAAAGTTGAAATCAGAACCAAACACACAAGATTTGAGAAGGTATTACAAAAATCCACTTTAGTATTCTTTAGTTAAGGGTTGGAGAAAACAAAACAAAAATGTAACACAATGAAAACTGAATTGAATTAGGTGCACACTACATGGGATGGGACACAAGCACATAGGGCCATAGTTTTTGAATCTGAGGATTATGGACTTAGGGAATCACACATATTTAGGAACCAAAGACTCACAGACTCATAAACCATCAAGTTACACCTTCACTGAATAGCACTAAGAATTAACTCTTGAAATCACAAGTTCTTGCTGAATAGATCTGGCAAAAGACCACCTTGCTTCTGCTTGAATATTTTCTAGGCCAGGAATGCCTTGTCCCTTGGGGTATCCAATTTGTGTCCTGGATATCTGTAAAAAATAGAAAAGTCACACATATATTAAGCCAAAATATGTCCTCTTTCACCAACTCACGCTGACCCTACATCAATCTCTCAGGGCTGTACAGTGAAAGACTAATCTGTCTTTGTATATGATGAAAGAATATGCAGACAAGTGCCTACTCTTGCTTACTTTGACCTTTAACCTATTAATGTGGAATTACGCCTTTCCATCTCCTCCTTGCCATCTCCTTCCTCTTCCCCCCACCTCTTCTTTCTCTTCCTATTCTTCCATTAAGCACTGAATCCTTATGAAGAAAAATGTATTGTGGACATGCAGGCTACGTTAGCACGTGCAGTTCTAAGTTATGAGAACATAAGGGAGGTTGGAAAATATAAAGTCTGTCTTCAACATCGTATAGATGAGTACTAAAGCCTAAAGAAGTAAAGTGCTTCGTGCACAGTCAAATAGCAGACTAAGCATTAAAATACACCACCTGATAGATGCAGATGCAAACATGGTAAATTTGGAGTCCTGGGACCTTTTGTTTGTTTTTAACTTTAATTTCATGTAATAAGACTACATCTAAAATGACTAGACAGGAGGGGCTCCAAAGGACTCTGTCTACCTTGTGAAGTTCATTCCCAAGTGAATGCAAGGATGATTTTCCATTTTGTTTCTAAGAAGGCATGCATGACAGAGGGACCTTTCTTTTTTTTTTTTCTCCTTGTCATTTTGTCCAACTGCCTAGATAGTTCCCATTTTCCACTCTAAATTCAGGGCATTATACTGCCTTGTGCCTTTGGAAGGAGAAAGTTAAAGAATGCAGTGGAGCAGTGAGGCAGAGAGAGACGCCGGAGCCATTTGGAATGGTCTGTTCACAGGGGACCAGCAGGAAGATGTTGGGCAAGGAAAGAAGTGGATCTTTTCAAAAGGTGGTACTTATTAAAAATTCTATCAGCAAGATACCTAAGGAGCTTCACTCTAGGGTGAAATGGAGAACTCACTTACGGAAGTCAATTCAACCTCATTTTTGATCCCAGTGGAGGCAGATGGAAAAATAGCTGGATACGATTTGTAATGAAAAATCAGGGAGGCGATGGTTGAAATGATGAGAAACAGGTTCTTTTCCTGCCTGTTGCACTGAAATATCTGAACGACCTTGAGCAAGTTACTCTCCCTCTCTGAATCTCATTTCTCTCTGTAGCTTAAATGACTATACAATTTCACATGCTGGGGTCAATTTTAACATTCTCTGATTCTGGATTTCCTGAACCATAATACATGTTAAAGAAACCTGAAACAGTAGAATAGGGTCTCTTCATTTTACAGCAAACTTTTGGAAACTATTCCAGATATATTTGGGACATGCTATTCTTGCCATTACCTGAGTGCAGAGATGCATAATGCTGCCTTTAGTCACTGACTGACATTAATCACGTCAGCTCCCTTTTCTACAAGAACGACTGCTTTAATAGGAAACTCCAGCCACTATCAACATGCCACAGGGTATGAAGAAGGAAGGGTAGATGAATGGGAGGGTGTTATTAAAAAGCAAATGATGGATGAGGAACCATGCTCCTGTGTGCTGAGAGAGGATGGAAGGTGGAGGCTGGCTTGAAGTAGCCTGACCCATTGTCTCTGGAAAACATTTAAAAATGGTCAACAGCAAATTGAGGCTCCTATGTTCTGTTTACCTTTGTGCATGCCACTTGTGCAATGGGCTATGTAGTACAATGGCCTGGTTTTGAATCTTGTCTTTACTATAGGCAATCCATGTAACTCAATTTTCTCATTTATATATTAGAGATAATAATAGTACCTGTCTGATAGGCTCATCGGGGTAATTTAACAAGATGATGCCTATAAAATGATTAATATAGAGCCTGGCACATACTAAGTCTTTATGAAATTAGCTGTTATTACCCCCACCCTTTATGTCTATGTTATTTACAGGTTTCATTTACATCATTTCATTTAATCTCATAAAACCCTCTGATGTAAGTTAGGAATTATTGTCATACTGCAGATGAGGAAACCACAGTTCAGTGGTATTTATAGTTAGATAAGTTCTTAAGTTATTGTAAGAACAAAATATTGTCTGTCTCACAGGTCAGCAAGTAAGTGTACATATGGTACGTGCCAGACAGCCTGTTTTCTGCTTTTATGTAAACTCTCAACCCTCAAGACAACCCAGTGAGATAGTCTTGCTTGGATGAAGAAAATTGAGGTTTATGGCAAACAAGTAATTTACTTAATGCTCCTTGGTCTATTAGGGAAAAACAAAACACAGGGTTTAAATCAGATCCTGGGACATTGCATTCAGTGTTTTTAATGTCTTAATCTGAGTGCTTCAATAATCATATAATTAATCTATCACATAGCATTTGGTGACAATATAGGCAAATTTAAAGGATATATTAGAAGATGAGCTCCTTATATGGCTCAAATAATGTACCCAAATCATACCCAGTATTTCCAGCAGTGATTCTCAAAGATAGTAAAAAAATTGTCAGAATCAGAATGTAGTCACTAGTGTTCAGAAAACTCTAACAAATAGAGTCAGAACAGGCTATGAAGAGAAGGTTCTTATGCTTATATCCTGGAAACAAGACTCTACAAAAACCACAATCTTGTGCAAAGGCCATTGCAACCTTACACAAAAAATACTTCTGCAAGGACATATGCTCAACAACTGCCTGTCCAACCATGGACTGGCATCACCCTTGCTATTGGTTTTTGTAGCCAAGGATAATCTTTTCAAAACAATTATGTAATCCTCTTCATTTCTTCCTTTGTGTTCCTTTATCTCCCTGAATATGCAGATATTTAACTATGGCAGGCATATTCCCATTACAATGCTCTATTCCTGAATAAATGTGTTTTCCTCTAGAGAGCCCTCTCTATTTGTTATTTAGGTTGACAATAGTTTTCTCCAAAATTATTTAAAGATCAAGAATTGGTTAAAGGAGGTGCCCTATAAAGTATTTGATCAGACCAGGCACTGATTGCTTATACCATGAGTTTTGAAGAAAGACATAGAACTGAGGTCACATTCTATGATATTTACCAATTTTGTGTCTTTGAAAAAATCACCTTTTAAAATTTCAATTTTATTACCCACAAAAGAAAAACAATACTACCACTCAGAGTCATTATGACGATTAATCATGTAATTGGAGCTAACAGTGCTTACTTATTAAATGGTAGCTTTAATAAAGGGAAGTGTGCTTTACACTGAAGATTTGAACTTAGAAATTTCTATGTATATGCCCTTATATATGTAGAAATGATTCATATATAGATGGTTATGATCAATATTAAAATCAGTAAGTAAAAATTAATTCCATAAATATATCTTATTTTTTTTACTCCAAATAACATACTGATTGGCCTTTCCCTTGCAATGTGGAGAAGTTCCCATGAAAGCTTCATCTCTGACCCTTACAATATGAGTCTAGAGTAGAATGACAGAGGATGTATTTCAAGGCATATGGTACATATGAAGTTGAAAACTAGCTCTTAATCCTATGTACTTTCAAAAGGCAAAATGTTAACCTTGGACAGAAATTGTCTCAAGGGATACATAACTTTGATGTAGCCTATGCATGAGCCAAAGAACTTTTAGATTTCTCTTAACATCAATTATCACCCTCAATTAATTTTTGTTGAGTATTCACTAAATCATGGGAATATATGAACATAAGAATAATTGCAGAGACCCATTGGTATTTTGGTGTTGTCCAACAGAACTTTCACTGGTGATGAAAATATTCTCTGTGCTGTCCCATTTTGAATATAGCCTGAATGATTGAAAAACTGAATTTTTAAATTTTATTTAATTTTAATTGTTAAATTTAAATAGCTACTGTGGGCAGTAGGCATTGTATTGAACAGTCCAGGTAATAAGGAAATGGCATTGTTCTCAAAGTCAAGACTTAGATTCTAGTCTCGACCCTACCACTGTGTGAGTGAGTGTGTGTATGTGTGTGTGTGCATCTGTGTGTGTGCAATATATATATATACAGTGAAAAGAACTGTGAAGTTCAAATCAAAACAACTGAATACTAGTCCCAGCTTTTTTAGTCATTAGATATGCAAAATCAGCAGCCATTAGAAGTATTCAAGCCTTAGTTTCTACATCTGTAAAATATGGTGAATTATAATATATCATCTATTATATCAATTTCACTTGTCATGAGTTAATAGCAGCAAAGTACTGAACTAAGGAAAAAAAATACTATTAATATACCGGTGGTGAAGTATGGTCATTTAATATTCTTAGGTGGTATTTCAACAAAGAGCATCAAGCATTTATTCATATCAAAATTATGACTTTTATTTGCAAAAGGCAATAGGGACAAGAAGAGTTATCTTTGATGATTGTTTATGTGTATACACTCACACACACAGCCTAACAGGTGCTTGCTGTTGGAGATTTTACGTTACGTCAAGGATATAGGCATGGGATATGTTTGAGAGATGGAAAAGAACCTGGGGGTTATCTGTTGCAGGTTGGGTTCCCCAGAAAACAGACTCTAAGGTGGAGATTAGCATAGGTGGGGTTAATTAGGAAGTGTTCTTGGGATTGGCAACTGTGGAAGAGAAGAAAAAGAAATAGGACAGAGGGAAAAGTCAACCTGTGGTTTGGTCTCCGTGGGACACCCTATTCAATACTGTGGGGCATTCCAAAAATGATATGATCTTCAGAGCCGTCCTGAGATGGAGCAAGAGGACCAGGATTTTATACTTCCATGAGTCATCATTGGACATCAGCCATTCCAGGAAGAGAGTACAAATGTCGGGGAGGAAGTTTTCTTCAGCTGAGACAATTCACAAAGGGACTGTGTAGCTGAAGGTTATCTTCCAGCAATACTCCAGCAGGTGGGAGAGCAAATCTGTTATTACTGAAGGGGTGTGTGGAATCTGAACAGCACTTTGTAGTATTTGCCAAATCATCCAGTTCACCATTCTTGCTATTAATATTTAAATATGAAAAGGAAGGCTGAGCTCTACCTGCCTAGCAACAAACAGAATTCTTGGTTCTACTATGACCAGAATTTAAGTCTTTGTTCTCCCAAGTAGCTGCTTACCCATCCACCCACCCTCACTCTATATTGTACTTAAAAGTCAGCACTAATTCTGGTCATGTGTGCTGAGTCTTCAGAGTTGTTTGTGCATATAGCATGGTTAATTAATCAGAACTTTACACAACTAGGTGGACCCAGAGGACAAAACCAGGTTGGCTGGGCCTCTTGCCCACTGCTTTCATGTCATCCCCTTACCTCTTATTGACTCTGTGGCTCATTTTCTTAAGAAGTTATCCCAAACAGTTGTTTCTACTCTACCAATCTGCCTTATACTATTCATTTCAGCAACCCCAGTCCAATAAGTAAATAACAAGTACTCTGAAAAATACTCTTTGCCTCACACATAAAGGCTCGAATGCTTCCCCAGATGTTGTCTCATCCACTATGGCTACCACTAGAAAAATTTGAGAGCATGTTTTTCCACCTGAGCACTATTTGGGGCTAAATCATTCTTTCCTGTAAGGAGCAGCCCTTTGTGTTATAGGAGGTTTATCAGCATCCCTGGCCTGTACAAACTTGGTAAAATAACACCTACTTCCAGTTATGACATTTGGAAATGTCACCAAGCATCACTAAATGTGCCCTGGTGGGCAGAATCACCCCTGTTTGGGAACCACTACTACAAAGATCTTCAGACTTAAAGCTTTACTTCCTGTTATAAGAAAAGACCCCTCCCTACCTCTTTTCCTAAGCTCCCTCCTACATTTCCTCCCACCACCAATACCTCCTTCTGCCTGTTTTCCTACTTTTTAAAAAGAAAATATTTAAGAATAAGTTTTTAAGAAAATATGATACATAACTTGAAGTTCCTTTTATTACTTTCCTCCATTTCATTTTTGTCTTCTTCAGAGTTCAATCTTATCTTTAATGTTTCAAGATACATGTACGTGTATCTTGTCCATTTATGTTTTTTAGTATTTTTCTACATGTGTATGTGACAATGGATGTTATGTTTTATACATTTTTATAAGTGCCATTAATTTATATGTATTACACTGGAAAACGCCTGTTTTCCACCCATAACTGAGAGTTCTTTTTTTTTATTGTGACACATGTACATCTACTTTATTCATTTAAACACACCAACATCTATTAATTTATTCCCTTCATCTTGAGTATTTAGTCAAACAATGTTGCAGTAAATATTCTTGTATGTATGTCATTCTTATAAAAATGAAATAATTTCTCTAAGGAATGCTATCAAGCACAGAACTACTAGATGGGAAAGAATGTGCATCTTTAACTTTACTATGCAATTGCCCATCAAAGTGACCAAAAAAAATTCACACTTCCATTAAACAGTGAATTAAAATGAGTGTTTGCTTAAATCTATGGCAACATAAGTTAATGCCAATTTTAAAAATTGCCTGATTGATGACTGATTTTTTTTCTAATTTGGGGTTGACATGCATGAAGTAAAGGCCTAAAAAGCACTGATCATATTTGCACAGTTTAAGGATTTTTTGCATTGATGTATACCTATGTAACCTGTATCAGAGATCAAAATAGAAAACATTTTCACCATCCAGTAAGGATCCTTTTGTGACCATTTCTAGTCTATTTCATATTCTAATGCTGATATAAAAAATTGCCTCAAACTTTGTGACTTAAACAATACACATTTATTATCTTACTGTCAGAAGTTCAACCCTAGTCTCACCAGGCAAAGATCAAGGTGTTGGCAGAATAATTTCCTTTCTCGAGGCTCTAGGGGAGAATGTGTTACCTTGTGTTTTCCAGATTTAAGAGACTGCCGTGTACCTTGGGCCATGGCCTCCTTGTTCCATCTTTAGAGCCAGGGACATCACACTACTCTGACACTGCTTCTATAGTCACATCTCCCTCTGGCTCTACTTTTGCTTCCCTCTCCCACTTTTAAGGACCCTTATAATCATCTTGGGCCCACCCAGGTAACCCAGCACAATCTCGCTAATTTAAGAGAACGTTAATTTCCCTGTACCATGTAACCTGACACATTCACACATTCTGAGATTAAGGACATGAACATCGCTGGGGGACCATTACTCTGTCTACCACAAAAGGTAACCAGTATTTTGACTTCTGGTATCATAAATTAATTTGATCCTTCAATTTAATATAAATGAAATCATGCATTAGGTATTGTTATTTTGTCTGTCTTCTTTCACTCACATGTTTTGGGGTTTTATCTCTATTATCCAAAGTTTGTTATTTTTGTTGCTTTGTAGTATTTCATTAAATAAGTATGCCACACTTCATTTATCCATTGTGCTGTCAAAGGGCCTTTGGGCTGTTTATAAATTGTCTATTACGAATAAATCTATAAATATTTTTGCACAGTCTTGTGTGGACTCCTGAATGCTGATTGCATGTCAAACACATGGTATTTATATTTTACCAGAGCTTCCTCCATCACAATATAAATACATGTAAGCAATTAATAGTCATTGACCCATTTATTTAATAATCCAAAGGCAGTTACCAATATTATCCCATTTTATAGATGAATGATCAGTCTCAGGGTCATGAAGTTATTTTCCTAAATTTATACAGCATTAGGTATTAAGGAGCTATGTGTTTTAGGAATAACATCTTAAGATATCAGGTTTGGAAGAATCCTTAAATGTTTATTTTCTTTAACTTAATTTCAACCATCCATACCATTCCAGGTAGTCAAGAGGTCTTTCAAAACTATGCTTGAAAACCTGAGTGATAAGTCACTCATTTCTCCAAATGAGAATGCATAAATTGGAAATTAAGATTCTAATCTTTGGCTTAAGGAAGGTATGAATAGTGGCACTGTTACTATTAACTCTCTGACTTTGAGTAAACTATGTACCACTTCTGAGTCTCAGTTTTCTTATTGGTTTTAGTATAAAAATAATATCTATCTCACAGGGTTATTCTGAGGATCAAATAAGATTTGCCAAGCTCTTACCTAGGAGAGGTCATGGCATATAGCAAATTCTAGGCATATACGAGTATTATTGCTATTCCATCTTTGGACAGCTATAACTTTAAAAATGTTTCTGGATTAGAATTCACTTCTATTCCTATGGAACATTCAGAACACGGCACTGTCTTTCCCTGAATTATTTGAAGCCAGACACTTGTCTCCAAGACTTTTTCTACCTAGGCTTAACTTCCACTTCTTTCAACTTTACTCCAAGTGTTATGCTTTTAAGATTATGAGTTACTTGGGTCAAGTATTTGATGTTATTTTTTTTACACATCCCTAAAAGTGAATCACACAAAATAGATCAAAGAATCAAGGAATCATAGAATGTTTGCTGAATGAATAGAGTTCATATAACCTCTTATTCATTGATATTTATTATCATAGTGTCTCTCCACTTAATTTTAAGGCCACCATATCTTCTATATAAAATAATTGAATTTTTCATCATTGTAGATAGATTACACAGAAGACATATACCACTCCAACCCCTTAAAGATCATATAGTGTTAATATTATTATATATGTTTTAAATATATGCATTCTCTCAAATAATCCTTACGGCCCCTCAATTACACTGTATATTGTTATTTCCACCTTAAAAAAAAAGAAACAGATACTTAGAAAGGTCAAGTGGTTTAAGTGGGATCTGAACTCAGGTATATGTAATATTATAGTTCTGTTTCTTAAATAAAGAACATTATTAACTTGAATATGAATTGCTAGTAAGAAAGTAATTCTGGACACCTCTCCTATGATTATAATAGAGAATTGTTCTGTTCCCTTGGCTAATTTCTCTGGTCTTTTCTATTATTTCTTCTCTCTTCTCATTTCTGCCTCCTAATAGGTCCCTCTACACTCTTTAGAGGTTGTTGTTAGAAATATTTCTGCATATTAACTTGAATTAACTTACCTCTGCCACATAAACCAATGTGTGAGTGACAACTCCTTCAATACACCTGGACACATGAGATGCATCTTGTCTCCACCAGTTTATGTGCGTCTGTCATACTTCATCTCACTATAATACCAGATTCTTCTTTTTCCCTCTCTAGGGGCTGAACATCAACTTAGCCAACACTTGAGACTGTCTTTGTCCCACCTCTGAAAAATATCATTGGCATGATCTCAAAGAAATGCATTATTACAATTTCTAGCTAAATAATGCTGAAAGAAATCTTCAAAGGTGGCATACTTCTGCTGAGGAGCAGTGACGTAGGCTGGAAAGGGCACTGAATCTGGAGTTAGGGTACCTTGGCAGGAATCCAAGTTAAGCCTTTCTGTCACACTGGGCTCCTGGGTAGGTCTTGTTACCTTTCAAAGTCTCGGATTTCATATCTTTAAAATCAAGTGAAAGATCAAATTGAGTGAATAATGTGAAAGTACTCTATTTTGAAAAATCATGCCAAGAAGCAATTGTTATCATGAGAGCCCAAAAAACACACTGGTTGTATTTTGGTAGATTCTCATTCAGTTTCTACAATGGGTTCAAGATGCTTCTCTTATTTAATTTATACTCATTCATTAATTTACTCAAAAATATTAATCAACTGATAAACTATCAAAAATTATTATTAATATATAAAAATCTATAACTTCATGAATAAATATAATATGGAGAAAATATAATTGAAGAAATAATTCAATAAATAATTGTGATATATGTTAAGTGTTAAAAATATAAGAATAAATGTAACAAGAAAAAAAAGAACTTCTAAAATTATAATAATAGCCAAAGAAGAATTCAAAAAAGGAAAAGAAAAAAATTTCTTTGTTTGAATGTAAAGAAACTATTTTAAAGCTTTCAAATCTTTCCTAAACTTTAGAATCTTATACATGTCTACTATAGATTTCAAAGGAATTTGGGGGGCAACCTTAGTGGAATTATTCTAAAGTTCATATGGAAGATTAACTATACCATACTGATTATGTTATTTTAAAAAATAGTATTTAGAGAGGTAATGACCTCACATGAATATTAAAAATATTTCAGAGCTACAATAAATAAAATAATATGTTTCTGTATCAGAATATAGGCAGATAAATAAAAAGGAATTAAAAACATACAAAAGCATACACTAATGTATACTGGGATTTAGGAAATAAGAATGGTAGTTCAATCAGAGGTTTTAAAAAATGAAATGGGCTATTGGATAAACGGTGGTGGTCACGTTTTCCATTTGGGAGGAAAAAAAGTTATCAGGCTAGATCCTCATCTCACATATGATACCAAATGTATTTCAGATAGATCATTGACTGAGTCAATTACTTGGTCTTATTTGATTAAAATTTTTTTTAAATCTCTCAAACCAAGTTACAACTCTATCCCACCAGCCCTCCTCAAACTCAGACAAAAACTCGGTAAGGATTAGGCGAGGCAGCAACCCACGTGTCAACCACTATACTATAGTCCTTCTCATCTCATCGCTGATTATCACAGTGACTGCCTAGGTGCACCAAGTTCTCCATGTCTTCTTCTTTCTCCTGTTAGAATTGAATGATAGCAGAATATACCACCCTAAAGTGTACCACTTTGAAATAAGGATTATTGTGAGCTGAAGGTGATTGAGAAGAAGCAGATACAAGAAAAACTCTCTGTCCATCCCCTATTTGCCTAAAAGGAGGACATAAATTTACAAAGGTGTCCCTCTTCCTTTTTCTACCAGGAAGAGAAAAGTTTGATCACTGGAAATGACCTTAGACCCTTATCAGCCCAGATTTGGCACCAGAGAAATCTACGTAACTTTACTAACTAGCCTTTATCTACCATGGGTTTTCCATATATTTGCCTTCCTACAATTTGCTGCCCCTAGAGACTCTAAGTCCTTGACATTGTTTGTTACTACTGTAAAAATGCATTGTCCTTTGTTGAAGATACTATATAAGTCAGTGTTCTAAACCACCTCCTTAAGAATTATTCTTTCCCTGAGTTTTCTCCCGTGTAGAAATACATGTTAATAAATGTCTGTTTGATTTTTCTCTTGTTAATGTTTTTTGTTCAGGGGTCCCAGCTGAGAACTCAGAATAGTAGAGAAAAAATTATTTTTTCTATCCCTGCAGAATGAACTCTGAAGCGAGACCTCTTAAAGGAGACTCCTTAAGTGAGTCTACCTCTGCACTAGATGTACCCAGATATGTTTAAGTTCCAGCAGTAGATAAGATTTTAGTCCTTAAAAGGGTGTTGGGTAAATGCATTACTATAACATTGTATATTAGACTAAAGCTGACTCACTTATATTTTCCTTTCAAAGTCTCTATGAGTTTTTTGTGAATTATAATCAATCTTTAGCTAATTTGTTGAAATAAACAACCCTTCCATATACATATTCTGTAACCCACTCAATTCACTCATTGATCTTTCCCATTTGAAGCTCAATCTTTTGATGTTATTGCTTTAAACAATTAACTTATTCCCTGCAGGTATTTTCTCCATCTATTCCAGGGGTTGGTAACTTTTTTTCTGTAGAAGACTGAAAAGTAAATGTTTTAGAATTTGTGCACCATAGGGTCTCTGATACAACTACTATATTCCACTATTGTAGCACTATAATAATACATAAACAAATTAGTGTTTCAACAAAACTTTATTTACAAAAATAGGTGATGATACAATCTATTGCTGACCACTGAACCTTATTTGTCCTGAATTCTTCCACCTTATTCATCTTCCTAAATTATTTCCAAAATATTACTCATTTCACTGTTTAAAAGCAAACGAACAAACAAGTTAGTAAGTAGTTATTGATAGTAATTAATTTGGGAAAGAAAGGTACTTATCTGTACTTAATTTGGCTCTATCTTTGGAATGATACTCTTTATTAGAAGTTATATAACACACGCTATCATTTTAACAAGGAAATAGATTATCTAGGAAGATGGTAGGTAGAAATGGAGTGTCAAATGCTTGCATTTTCCTGCTTATACCACATGGCTTAACCTTTACTACTAGACTCAAATGGTCAACACCAAAGCCTACTTTTTAATTCTAAGCAGAAGTTGTGGTAGTTAAGTGCATAGACTTTGGAGTCGGATTGATTGGGGTTAGAATCTCAAATTTTATATTTGCTAACTGTATAGATTTGAGAAAAATAGCCAGATAATATATCACTTTATTTTTCATGTTTAAAATAAAGCTAATACTACCCATCTTAACAGAGGGCCTTAGATATGAAATGAGATGTATATTTACAATTTCAGTACTTCATAAGTGATCAAGAAAGCTTAGGCATTATGCTCGTACAATAATTCTAATCTTTAATATATAAGCAGACTTTTCTACCTAAGCTAATCTTTCACAACCATACAATCAGAACTTTCATACCTAAACTATTCATTTTACTATTAGTAATATAATTGTTTGTATTATTTTGGCATATTTAAAGTTTATTTGATATTTACCCAACTAGAGGGATTCTTGAAAGCTGGGGCTGTTTTATATGCTAATGGGCTAAACCTGCAAATATCAATCTTGACCTAATAGTGAGTAAATCAATGTTTATTTTTGTCCATAATGCCATTACTACACCTCTTCTCTCTCCTACACGATACCAGGTATCCATATTATTAATCAATAATTAATGTTGCAAGAGGCTCAATGTCTGGCAGCTCTCCTTCAACAACTCAACTGATGACTTTGCGATTTCAATTTCTTCATGCTTAAAAATGGAACTAACTATACCTTCTCTACTAGTACAACAGTTACAAAATGACTTTAAGAAAAAGGGTAGTATAGCAAAGTTAGATATTGTTTTTGTTGTTATTAGAGAACATGTATTTATGGTAAAATTATAATTCATCCAAGTTTAAAGCAATCTCAGTATATGAAGCTGGAGATGGAAGATCATCAAACAGAATAAAGAGAAGGTAAACTTCCACAAATCATACAAAGGAATTTTTAAACAATTATAGCTGTCTAAAGAGAAATAGGCTTATTGAGATGCAGTGAGTTCCACACTGCATTCAGTGTTCACACCTAAGCTGGGTAACTACTTCTAAGAGATTCATGCAAGATGCATCAATATTTCAACTTTGAAGCTTATTACAGTTCTGAGAGTCAACTATTCTCTTGAGAAGACAAAAAGGAGACAAACAGAGGATTGAAAAATGTAAGTAAATATCAGAGATCTGGCCAAGGTGGAGTATCTGGAACTGAACCTATCCTTCCACCATAAAAACCACTAAACTAGAAAAATATATTAAACAATGGCTTTCCAGTATTAGATATGAGGAAGAGCAGGAGGCGTATACTCCCCAAGACAAATTGAGGAAATGAAGTGAGCCTTATGATTAGTCTATTTCTACTTGGAGATACTTTATGGGCAACAGGTGTGTGAAGCTAGTGGGAAGGGAGTGTCACAAAAGAGTCCAGATTATCTGCTTATTGGAGAAGACGTACACTAGAGTCAGGGAAGACTGAGGGGGCTGGAATTTATAAAGCAGAGTACAGAAGAGGGGGTTCTATGTAGAGGGAAAAAACAAACCTCCAGAAATTTGCATGCAGGCTTCATTTTCTTTTGCTGAAAAGTAATGTGTGCAAAGGGTGAAACTCCAAGAAAAGAATGAATGGTGAGTGGTGGGGTATGTAAGGTGAAAAGTTCCTGGAGCTTACAGAAGATGGGAGACATTCAAGCTCTGATTGACCAGAATGAAGAACACATATTGGGCACACAGACCTTTGGTGGATAACCCAGACAGAAAACACATCAATAGTAGGGCTAAACTAGCCCTAGAATAAAAGGCTACTCTAGCCTCAAAACCAAAATTCTTAAAAGAAAGTGATCCAAAAATATCAATATATTCCATAAGTAACTTAACTGCCTGGAAGCACAAAGTTCAACATTCCTCGGAAGAATACTACACGTAATTGTCAGAACTTGGAAATGATCAAGATATCCTTCAATAGGTGAATGGATAAATAAATCGTGGTACATCCAGACAATAGAATGTTATTCAGCACTAAATAGAATAAGCTGCCATGCCATGAAAAGACATGGAGAAAACTTAAATGCATATTATTAAGTGAAAAAGGCCAATCTGAAAAGGATGCATACTGTATGATTCCAATGACATGGCATTCTAGAAAAGGCAAAACTATAAAGACAGTAAAAAAAAAAAAATCAGTGGTTGCCATGGGTTAGAGGGGAGAGACGGATGAATAGGCAAAACATAGAAGATCTTTAATACAGTAAAAGTATTCTGCGTGATATATAGTGGTGGATATATGTCACTATACATTTGTCCAAATCCATATAATGTACAACACCAAGAATGAACCCTAATGTAAACCATTAACTGTGAGTGATAAAGATGTGTCAATGATTGTAATAAATATACCACTCTGGTGGGGAATGTTGGTAATGGTGGAGATTATGCATGTGTGATGGCAGGGGTATACAGGAAGTCTCTGTACCTTCCTGTCAATTTTTCTGTGAACCTAAAACTGCTCTAAAAAATAAATTCTTAAAAAAAATTACACTGCAAGGATCCAGTACTTTATGATGTAAAGTTAACAGTGTACAATATCCAAGGAAAAATTACTATTCTGTAAAGAGCAAGATATTGAGACACATAAGCTGGAGAACATTTACTAAATTAAATAAAAAGTAAATAAAATATAATTGAGAAATGAAATGATTGAATTAGCAGATAAATATTTTAAGACAGCTATTATAAATCTGTTCAATGTTCTCAAGGGTTTCAAGGACAATGTGAACACATCTGAGGGAAATAGAAGACATAAAAATGTTAATTCTAGAAGTGAAAAATATAGTATTAGAAAAATAAACACATGGATGAGATTAAAGCAGATTAAATCCCACCCCAGGGGAAAAACAATAAAAAAACTTGAATGCAAAGACTATAAGCTATTTAAACTTAAGCACAGTGTCTTAGTCTGTTCATGCTGCTGTAATAAAATATCCAAGACTGAGTAATTTATAAACAACAGAAGTTTATTTCTCACAGTTCAGGAGGCTGGGAAGTACAAGATCAAGGCGCCAGCATGGTTAATATCTGGTGAGGGCTGCATCCTGTTTTAAGATGGCACCTTAGATTTGAGTCCTCCAGAGAGGACAAACTCTGTGTCTTCACCTGGTGGAAGAATGAAAGGCAGAAGGGCTGAATAGCTCCTTCAAACCTCGTTCATAAGAATGTTAATTTCAGTCATGAAGGAGGAGCCCTAATGGCCTAATCACCTGTCAAAAGGCTTCACCTCTTAACACCACCACAATAGGGATTAAGTGTCAACAGCACTTTTGAGAGGAACACATTCAAATCATAGCATGCACAGAGAGAAAGAGAATAAAAGCCCGAAAATATAAAGAACATCAAAGTGACTTGTTCAACTACATCAATAAATCTAACACACACATCATCAAATGAGAGAAGAGAAAGGTACAGAAAAAATATTTGAAGAAATACTGGCTGAATGTTTTCAAAATCATAGGAAAACTATAAACTGACATATCCAAGATGTTTAACAAAACTTAAGAAAGCTGAACATTAAGAAAACCACACAAAGGTATATAATAATCAACCAGGGGGTGGGGGGAAGACACATCACATACAGAATAACAAACGTAAGAATGTTCACAGACTTCTCGACTGAAGATTTGCAATGTAGACTATAATGAAACAACTTCTTCGAAGTGCTGAGAAATATATATAGAGAGAGAGAGAAAGAGAGAGAGAAAATTCAATTCGTAGTGAAGACATCTTTGAAAAAGAAGGTGAAATGCTTTTTCAAACAATGAAATCTGAGAGCATTTTGTCATCAGCTGACTTGATCTAAAAGAAATATTAAAAATTTTTTTAGACAGGAGGAAAATGATATGACAAAACAGGGGTCCACATAAAAGAATGATGCTCACCAGAAATAGCAAATAAATGGGGAAATACTAAAAACAAAAAAACTTGGGTTTGGTTTGTTCTCTAGTAATGACAGAGTACCTTATATTAGACTAAATGTCCAGATAATGACAGTAATAAAAACTGGAAAAGGTAGCAATTTTAAGACACCAGAAAGCAGTCAAAAGCAGACATAAACTGGACAGGATTTGTCTCGCTATAAAAATAAAAGAAGAAAAAGAAAAGGAAAGGAAAAAAAAGAAATTTTAAAAGCTAAGGAGAAATGAGACATTACATGTAAGAGAACAAAAATAATGAAAGCTGACATTTCATCATATAAAAAGGAGACTAAAAGATAATAAAATGACATCTTAAAAATACCTAGAGAAAAAAAAGCAAAAAACACTGTGAACCTAGCATTCCATACATAGTAAAAGTATATTTTAAAAATGAAGACAAAATAAAGATATTTTCAGATAAGAAAACAAAAACCCTTGTAGCAGAAATATTGCTATGAGAATTACTGCTGCAAGAAATACTGAAGTTCATCAGATTTAAGGGATATAAAGCTATAGGGAAATTTGGATATATAGGAAATAAAGAACAACACTAGAAGGAGTAAACATGTAAGTCAACATAAAAGTGCTTCTTTCTTAATTACTTATAAAGTCACTTGACTAAGTGAAAATACTGTATGACAACAATAGCAAAGAAATGGAAGAGGTCTTAAGTGGAATTAATCTGCTGTAAGGCTATTACATTATATGTAAAGTCATAGATATTTAATTCAAGTCACATTGTGAGAAATGAAAATGCATATGATAATATCAAAACAAATGAAAGTTATATATATACATAATTTATATATATATATATGTGTGTGTGCGTGTGTATGAGGCCAAAGAGCAGCTATATGAAATATTTTAAAATATGTAATGGTTTCCAGGGTCTGGGAATGGGGGAAGAAAATGGGCAGTTATTGTTTTACAGGTACAGAATTTCAGTTTGAGAAGATGAAAAAAGTTCTGGAGATGAGTGATCATGACGCTTGCGCAACAATGTGCATGTACTTGAGACCACCAACTGTACAGTTAAAAATGGTTAAATCATATGTAATATACACACACATTTGAAAATGTAAAATAAAAGGGTAAAATAGAAAATAAACAGTAAGATGGTAGATTTAAACCTGAGCATAGTAATTTAAGTTTATAGCTCTATGTTACGAGAGATACATTCTATGTATGAAGACATAGAGGCAATGAAAGAAAATGAATGGAAAATATATTTTTACAAAAATAAGCATATGAAAGCTGAGGTGCTTATGTTAGTATCAAAACAAAATAATATTCCAGACAAAAGTATTACCAGAGATAAAGTAGTTCACTTCGCCATGTTAGGTGTCAATTAATCACAAATTATAAATCCTAAATGTTCAATATGTGTGAACAAAATTTGACAGACGCATGGAACAGATATGCTAAAACTTAGCCAGTTTGGAGATTTCAATACTTCTATTGCAGTGATTAAGAAGTAGACAAAAGATGAGTAAAATCAGAGAAAATCTGATCATTATAAACCAGTCTGACATGAGTGACATCTAAACAACACTAATCCAACAACTGCAGGACATATATTTTTCTCAGGTGCCCACGGAACAGTTACTATGATAGACTCAATCCTACGGCATAAAACAAGGATCTTTGGATTTCATAGGATTGCAATAATACACAGTATGTTTCCTGATAACAACAGGATTAAATTATAAATCAAAACCAATAAGACATCTAGAAAATTTACAAATATTTTCAAATTAGGCAACTCATTTCTAAATACTTATACATCAAAGAAGAAATCACAAGGAGAATAGAAGATATTTTTCACTGAATGGCAATAAAAACACAACACGTCAAAAGTTGTGGAATACAGATAAAGCAGTACTTAAAATTTACACTTTTAAATACCACTGTTACAAAGGGGAAGAGTTTAAATAAATTACCTAATTTTCAACATTAAAAACCTAGAAAAAGAGGAACCGAAAGCAAGTGATAGACAACAAATATTAAAGATATTAATAAAAGGGGAAGTCAATGAAATAGACAAACTACAAGTGCACGAAGTTCACTGTTTTAAAAGATTTATAAAATGTAAAAACCCTGGCCTGACTATGCCAATTAATTTGACAAATCCGTTAAGACTTCCAAAACTAACATAAGGGGAATTAAAAATAATTTTTTTTCTTTTCATAAAATACTTTTTGTCTTTTTTATTTGTATAGCTGAAAAATACTTAATAATTAAAATGTATGCCATAAAGAAAGTGCCAGGTACAGATGGGCTCATTAAGCATTTCTATCAATCATCATATGAGAAATATTACCAATCTTACATAAATTCTTTCATAAAATGGAGAGGCATTGCTTTATGAGGTCACTTTAAACCTAACAGCAAAACTGGACATTAAATAAATGAGTAAATAAATTGCAGACCAATATCTATCTTGAATATGGATGTAAAAATACTTATCAAAATATGATCAAACCTACCCAGTAAAATGTAAGAACAAAAACATAAAATAGCATGACCAGGTGGGGTTTCTCCAAGGATGTGTTTGTTTTGTTAAAAAAAATTAATCAATATAATTTGTCCCATTAAAAGAAAAATGGCCCAAAATATGCATGTTTATCTCATTGAAAGCAGGAAAAATCATTTAGCAAAATTTAAACACAAACCATGATAACAACTTTAACCAAAGTAGAAGTGAAAAGTAAATTTTTCGGTTTGAGGAAGGACATACATGAAAAACAAAGAGCTAACAACATACTTACCTGGTGAAATATTGAACACCTACTCCCTAAGATTGGGAACAAGTCAAAGATATCTATTTTCACCACTTCTATTTAAAATTTTACTGGAGATCTTATGCAGCGACTTAAGGGGTAGAAAAGAAATAAAAGGCACAGAATTTAGAAAGAAAACATAAAAGTTTTTTTTAATATTATGTTATAATATTAACATAAAAAAATCTTAACTTATGAATAAGTTCCTAGAACTAATATGTGAATTAGGCAATTTTGCTGAATACAAGTTCAATATACAAAAAATCTATTTTAAATAGTAGCAACAAATAATTGGGAAAATGAATTTTAAAATATTATTTTTAGTTAGTATCAAATGTGAAATAATTAGGAAAAATTTAATGAAAACTGTGTAAGACCTCTACATCAAAAACCAAAACACACTGTAGAAAGAAATTAAGAACAAACTTAAAAATGAAGAGATACATCATGACCATTAATTTAAATATGTAATGTTCTCGAGACATCCATTCTCTCTAAACAGAGCTATATAAAGTCAACACCATACCAGTCAAATTTCTAGCAGTTGTTCATTATAGAAATGGACAGCTTCTTTCTGAAATGTGTAAAGACAAAGGATGTAGAATGACCAACACAATCTTAAAGAATAGATTTGGGGGACTTATCATGTCTAATTTTGAGATTTACTATAAATCTACAGTAATCAAGATGCTTTTCTGTTAGAAATAGATAAATAAATTGATGGAATACAGATGGAAGTCTAGACTAAATTTGCACATATTTGGTCAATTGATTTTTTTCAGAAAGTCTAGGCATCAAAGCCACTTAAGTAATTCAGTGGGAAAAGAGTTTCTTCCAAAATAGCACTGGAACAATAGGAAAAAAATGAACCTAGACCTCTACCATCACACACAGAAACTATTTTGAGATAGTTCATAAACCTAAACATAAAAACTAAAACTATAAGGCTTCTAGAAGAATACAAGGAGAGTAACTTCATGATCTGGGATAAGCAAATATTTCTTGGACATCAAAAGCATTAATCAAAAAAATACATTAAATTTCATTGAATTAAATACTCTTTGGTCTTAAAAGACATCATTTTTAAAAAATGAAAATGCAAGCCCTTTCATTGTGAGTAATATTCACTGTTAAAGACTTGTGTCTAGACTATAAAAAGAATTCCCACAGCTCACTAGTGAAAGATAAATAAATCAATAAAATGGGCATGAGAATTTATCTTTTTTTTAAAGTGAAAATATATTTAACCATATCACTGAGACACCACCATATACCCACTAGAATTGCTGAAATCAAACTGACTGGCACTGCCAAATGTAGATGGCAACGTGGAATTATTGGACTTCTAGTTCATCGTAGGTGGAAGTGTAAAATGGTTTCAACCACATTGGGAATAATTTTGCAGTTTCTTATAAAGTTAAACATACACTTACACAGTGATTTTATTCCTTGGTATTTAATCAAGATAGATGATAAGACACATGTACAAAAGTATTTGTATAAGAATATCATAGCAGCTTTATTCATAAAAGCAAAAGACTCATAACAACCCAAATATGTATCAACAAAAATCACAAGTTGTGATATAGTCACACAATGGAATATTATGCAGCAATAAAACAGAACAAACTACTTGTACATACAAAAACATGGATGAATTTTAGTGGCATTACACTGAGTTAAAAATATATGCCAGATACCAAAGAACACATGCTGCATTATACCATGTGTCATGAAGTTAAAGGACAGGCAAACCTTTTCGATGGTGATAGAAATTCATTGTTTGTACTGGGTGTGGGGTGACTCCAAAAGGGTATGAGAGAGTTTTCCGGGGTGATGTAAATGGTTTATAGCTTGACTGGGGTGGTAGTAACAAGGGAGTATATTTTTGTCAAAACTCATTGAATTTTATACTTGTTTACTTTAGGTAAACTTCATGTCAATTGTAAAATAGGACAAAATATATTGCTTAGTTTTTTTTAAGGAAAAAAATAAGATTATGCTTCCCATAAGCCTTCCTACAACATCCTTAAGGTCTAATAGATTCTACCATATTTAACAGGTTAGGAGAGTTCCACCCTCGATAATCATTCTTGATTCCCAAAGTCCTAGTATTTCAGTAACTGCAAAGATGATGAATTCAATCTAGGCATGTTCCCTGATACAATATTGGGTACTGTTCTGAGCACACTAGCTATATCACTTTTGGGGACAATGATGGAATCTGAATACAGGTGTAGTATTTTATGATGATTAGGGGTTTTAAAAAAATTTCGTTAGTTGTGATGGTGGTATTCAGGTTTTGCAGAAAAATGCTCTTAGTTTAAAAAAATGTATAATAAAATATTAGGAGTAAAATGGAATAATGTTATTTTTACTATACTTTAGCACATTTAAGGAAAAATCAAATTAAATATAATGAAATATTAAATTTTTCAAATCTAGAAGATGATTATTTTAATGTTTATTGTACTATCATATGGAGTTTTTATAGGTATGATAAAAACTAAATTTAAAAATTAAAAAAATGTGTCTTCTCCTTAGACACTGCTTTACTAATTATTGTATGTCCTTTATATGCTTAGACAAATGCTTTAGTAATCAATTTCTTCCAAAATTCAGTGCTACATAAATTATTTTTTCTAAGAAAGAAATTTAAAAATTCTCATTTGTTTTTATTATATATGATATTGGGTTTCTCTTTTTATTGTCACCTCTAGGAAGCTCAAAATTAGCCATTATGAATCATTCCTGTACCCTTCCCATAGCTCATTGTTCTTCATGGGGACAAATATTGGAAGCATTCAGGAGTTTCTAAATTATTATCTTTCAATGATTCTGTTATGTTTCTCAGCAAAAGAATGTACTTTTTATGACAAGGAAATGTGTATCTTTAGAAAAATAATTTCCAGTTGACTCTAGCATGTTATCTCCATTTACTTTCTGGATCCAGGTCAAGAACTCGGCAAGTCTTGTATAAATGTTCTGTACCTATAGCTTTTATTTACTGGTTCTTATTTTTGTTTCCTTTTAAAATCTGGTTTATTAAGTGTAAGTTCCTATTGCAAGTTACTCAATTCTTTTCAGAAATGTGTGGCATAATGAGGGAATACATGAATAAATGATTCCATGAGTCAATGAATTAATGATTGAGTGAAAGGCCTATGATTCTTCTCCTATCTCTTGCTAGGTTTTACAAAAAATGTATCAGTCTTATCTGTGCAAAATGAAGAATTTTGACCAGCATAGTTAACAGGTTTATACCTGAAAATGTAATCACTATTCAAAATTATTATTATCTTCATTTTATACCACATATGCCAGTTTTGGACTTGGGAAATCATTTCACCCAGACAATTTAATACTTTGGTATCAATTTTATTTTTCATTAGTTTCCCTCTGTTTCTGATGAAACATTTTCCTGGTTTCCGCTGCAATAAGACCTGTTGTCCTCAATCCAGTTTCTGGGCTCATCTGAAGGGGGCATCAGATTTTTCACTCTCCCTAAAGGTGTAGAATGGCAGTCAGAATGTGCTGGCCAGCTAATACTGGGAACACTTTCATTTGTAATCAATGTTGGTACCAGGAAGCTGCAGGCTGACCACTGCCACATACTCTGCTATGTTGACCATCCTCTTCAAAGCTAGTGATCAGGAACAGTGACAGTTTTCTGGAACAACCAAGCTATCCATGAGTTGCTTTATTTCTGGGTGTATTTAAAAGTGTACCAGAGATGGGAGTATTGGAAGATGAATAAGAATCTCAATGTACTGTAAACTGCTTTGTAGCAGGAGGGATGCATTTGCTTTTTGTGTTTCTTCCCCAACAATAAACCTTCAGACAGGGCTTGTGGCAAATGGTGGCAGTCGGAGACTTTCCTTGCGGAGTGCAAAGAGCATGCATAATTTGAGGGTATCACAAGGCAGACACCACTCCATGTGGTGTGAAAAACCATATCTTGATACAACTGCATGATAGATAAATTTGGACCACGATCATTCTGTTATATTAAAATGGTCCAAGATTCTACCCAGATCCTCCCAAAGGAGGCAGTAAAGGGTGGGGGTTGAGAGCACTAGTTTTAAGGTCAGACAGATTTGGATCTAAATTCTGATTCTGCCACTAGTGACTTTGTAAAAGTGGCTTCACTGCTTTGAGTACTAGGCTCCTCGTGTTTTAAAAGGGAATAATCATGCTTCCCTGAGATAACGCATGAAAAATGATTAGCATAGTGTCCAATATTTCAGTGTTACAAGGGCTTAATGAATAGTAATATTAGCGATGGTAATAATAATTATAGTAATAATACATTAATTGAGTTCTATTTTGGTCATCTTTGGAAGATGCAAAGATGAATTATACACTGACTTTGTCTTCATAGAAATGCAGTCTAACTGGAGAAACAAAAGCATGTGACATCTGCCTCCTAAGGCAGTTATGGGTTAAGTAAGATAATGCATTTGAAAACTCAGCACAGTGCCTGATATGCCTGTGATACATAGCAATGACACATTTTGAAAAATGCTAATTTTAAGGAGATATTCAAATATTTATCTTGGGAAATCAGGGGGCAGACGGTAACTTCCCACCTAGAGTTGAATAGGACAGGCTCAGTGAAGGAAGACATGAACAGATAGACTTTATATTTAGAGATGCAGATTGAATGGAGTTAGCGTTGCAGTGATGAGCCCAGGAGTGTGCAGGAGGAGTTTTCACAGCAAAGATTAGTGGTTTCAGGGACAGAGCCCCCTAGGCTTAATAGCATCATTCTTGTATACATGCACAGGCATTTAAAAGTTCACGAAGATCTTTCACTCATATTTTCTTCTCAAATAAATTCTCACAAGTCAAACAAGTTTATTATCCCTATTTTCGGTTGGAGAAACTAAGGGTTGTGAGGGTTTTGCCCAAGTTCATCAGACTCAAAAATAACTGAGCCGTGTCTTTGTCTTCAAGTGCACTGTGCTGCCTTCCTCAAGCATGATAACTAGAGATGACAGCCAGCATCAACATTAATCTCGCAGCAATGGCAGGGTACCAGCACATGATGGTACCTACAAAATGAAATATTAGCCGAGGCATGGGATTTCTGTTTAAGGGTTGCCTGGAACCATAAGCAGTACAGAGAATGAAAACAGCAAATTGAAGACAAATTCCATGGCTCTTACCATAAGTTTGCAAATGTCTACACATGAAGAGTGAGTAATAATTTTTTTACTGTCTGTTAGCAATGGTGAACCTGACCATTGAGTGGCAGACACTTCATTTCATTTTGAAATCAACTTTAATTTGTATTTAGAGCCAATTTTTATATCTTTCATATTTAGAGTTCCTGTGGATAAACATCTATGAGGACTTATGAGGGCTGACCAGCCCTCTAGTCATAGGGACCTGGTCTTTATGGGAACCTCAGTTTCTCTTACACTAACAGTAAGACTGGATTACATGTTCTTTAAAGACTCTTCCTCTGTAGTGAATGCTGTATTCTAAGATTTTATCATTAGAATATAATTACCTTTTCTAACCTGGGATACCATTTTTTAATGGCAAAGTTGAGATTTCTTTCTCTTTTGAAAAATTAGTTCAAAACATCATGCCATATACTATGGAAGTTGAAAGGCCTTTCCAGGTTTTCTGCAAATTCTTAAGAAGTTTAGATTATGAGATAGGAGAGAGCTATGTTCTCATGGCCATTGGGATATTCTGATTAAGTTTATGACTTGCCTTGTCATGCTGCATTTGTGGACTCTTGTCTTTTCTACATTGCCTCAGACCAAAAATAATACAGCCACTGTTCAAATTCCACAACAAGAGATACTGGCCCAAAGTATTTGTTTTTCTCAAGATTTCTATTTATTTCTACTGCAAAGAAGTTTAGTGATGTTGTCTGTTAACCTTGCATCATGATGATGCATGTCCTCAGGGTCTCACTTTCACCCCAAGAAATTCACCAGGCATATTTCATATAAAATGAGAGTCCCCTTCCTTGGGGAAATTCTGCAACAAATTGTAAGGATATTAACACTTCCCTTCACTACAAATCCATTTGATATTTAACAGGAAGCATGAACGCTGACAGCTGCTTGCTGAACAGATAAAACTTTCCCTGAACATTTTCCATGTCATTAAGTGTTCCTTCACAACATCATTTTTAATGACCACAGAGCATCTAAACATATGCATGCCCTATAATTTATTTAACTGATCCTCTATTGTTGGACAATTATGTGGGTTTTCAAAACCCATGAAGTTTTGAGATTTTACCATTTTTTAAAGCACTTGCCAATTTGGTAGGAGAAAAATGACATTTCAGTGTTGTTTTATTTATAAGTATTTCTTTTTGTTTACCAGTAAATGTAAATACTTTTCTAATTAATTTATCATCAAATTTTATTCCTCCATTCCCTAAGAAATTCTTGTTGGCTCTGATTTTAAAATATGTACAAAATCTCTTTACTTTTCTCCCTAAACATTACTGCTACCACCCCCTAATCTGAGCCACTATTTCACATAAGCTGCTGCAATCCCCTTCTAGCTGGGCTCCCTGAATCCACACTTGTCTTCCTACAAGAGATGCTCTTCTTAAAAGGCAAATCTGATAATGCCCGTCTCCTGCTTAATACACTTGAATGACTTCCCATCCCACTCACAGAACAATCCAAGCTCCTTACTGTAGCCTCCAAGGTTCTATGTGACATGGCCCCTGCCCAGCTCTCTCATCTCTGCCATTGTCTCATGTAGCCACACCAGCTGTCCTTCTGTTAAAAGAAAGATCAAGCTCATCCCTTTAGACTTGCTTTCCCCACCGCCTGGATTATGCTCTCCATCCTTACTTCCAGAACTTCACCTGGCTGATGTCTTATCCTTTGGATCTCTGCTCAGTTATTGTCTTCTCACAGAGGAATTTCTCTGACCTCCTACGTAAATTAGCCTTGTCCACATCTTAAGCATTGGAGCAGCACAGGCAAAGATATTAAGACATACAACTGTAGTTTATTTGTGGTTTCTTAATTTGCTAAGTAAAAGAGGAGTGATGAGAGATTGGACTCGACTACTAGTCAGAAGCCAGAAAATATAGAGACTTATAAGTCAGCAAAATATTTTGTATTTTATTCTATAGGAACCTACATAGGGTTTTCAGACCTCTAGATTGTTTCATTCAACCATCATTTATTCATTCATCAATCATTAAGCAAAGGCCTACCATATACCAGACACTGAGAGATACTAGGGATGCAAAGATTACTAAGACTATTTTGGCCTTTATGGGTCTTACGGTTATTATTTTGAACATCAAATATTCCATATCCTCAAATTAGGCCCCCTAAGTATATGTAAGAATCCCGAGCCATGTGTTTTGCTGACCCTCAGTAGACTGTGATCCATTCAGGACACGTCTCCTAAATGAAACAGTTAAGAATCGTCAGGTTCCTGCGCCTGCGAGTCTTCTAACTTAAGGAGTTGCACTTCCTTCACGTGATAATAACTCCCCCAGCCATCTTTTAGCAGGAGGCTGTACATTGAACATATGTTGTTCATGTCTTTGGCTAAAGACCTCGATGAAAATCCTACCCCAGAATCCCATACAGACCAATTTCAAGTCTTTCTCACCCAAAAGATTCTTCCACCTGTGGAAAGAGGAATCAGTGAGAAGGAAGCTGTCAGGTCTCATCTTTCTCCCTATGACCGGGGAAGAGGATTTGCACATCAATGAACGTGCTGCCTTATTGACTGTATTTCTACTCTGGGTGTCCTGGAGGTGGGAGGTGTCAGTTTCCGTCTCTGTGATCCATCACTGCAGCATATTTGAGAGGGGATAGAGGGCCTCTTCATGTTTCTTTCCCATCTCTTTTAATTATATTCAACAGAGGAAGATAAGTCTTATCTCCCCATAAGCAAAATGCTCTCACATTATGAAATTATTTGCTCACTCTATCTGGTTTGGGGGCAAAGCTCAGTTCTGTCATTTTTGACCCTTCAAGGTCAAATTCACTTTTTTCTTTGGTTTCCTTTTTTTTTTTTGTCTCTAACAGACAGTGGAGCAATACAACTTGGAAAATCTACACATAATGGCTCAGTAACTGACTACCTTGGAGATACCCTCTACAATTAGGAAAATTAGGAACAATTTTCCTGTTTTACTGAATACACTATTTACTTAAGCATGTACTCCAGAGAAGATATTCTGAACATTTTTTAAATCTTTTCTTTAGTTGTATTTTGTTTTTAATTGACATATAATAAGGGTACACATTTGTGAGGTACGGTATGATATTTCAACACACGTATATACTGTGTAATTATCAAATTAGGGTAATTACCATATCCATCGCCTCAAACATTTATCATTTCTTTGTGGTGAGAACATTCAAAATCTTTTCTTCTAGCTATTTTGAAATATACATTACATTATCGTTAACTATGTCATGAACATCTTTGACACTCTAGTGAAGCCTATGGAATCCTTCTGTGACAAATTAAATATGGCCACAATTCTTTGACACTTCTCCCAACAAGAGGAGGAACATATTTTGCCTTCCCTTGAATTTGGGCTAGACTGAGTGATTCATTTGTAACCAAGAGAAAAAAGTAGAGATGACAATGCATGACATGTGAAATGAGGTCAGAGAAGTTGTGTTGCTTCTGCCTTGATCTCTGGGCACACTCTCTTTCTGACTGTTATCTCTTGAGGTGGTACTTCTCAGAACTCCCATCATGATGTAAGAAGTCCACGTTACAACGTGAGGTAGGTGTTCTGGTTGACAGCACCATCTAAACTCACAGTCAACTTAGATGTCCAGCCCAGTCAAGACTTCTGATGACTGAAACCACAGCCAACAATGAACTGCAACCACGTGAGAGACCACATATGACAATTGCTTAGCTGGACCCTCCTCAAATTCCTGACCCACAAAATCATGGCAAAATAGAATGGTTATTATAATTTGCTAAGCAATAGCTAACCAGAACACTTTCTTAGAATAATGTTTTTAATTGCATGGAATAAAATGTATAAAATTCAAATGAAACAAAATATTTTAAAGCAAATTTAATTTTAACTTACTTCACTCATTTATTTTAAACTCATTAAATTGCAAGAGCTATCAGCAGGTCTATAACTACCATAATTTTGAAATAATGATGAGCAAAAAAATGATAGTGCAAAATATCTATTATAATACTAATAACATATAAAAACATCTAATTTCTACTGGTGACAAATTTGTGGGTATCACTAACTCCACTGTTGTTTGTTGTCAAATTGAAGGATTTACTAAATTTCCATTAGATGTTGGTGAAAATAAAGTATTTTTTCATACAAATTCACTGACTCCTTGGGATATCCTTGGATTCCAGATTAAGAAATCACCTTTAGATATTTCCCCCTTCAGGTATTTTTTAATGGAGTTCTTTTTACCCAGAATAAATTTGCTCTTCTGAATGTTCAAAATCAACCCATCATTCAAGAACCCAACTTAAATATTACCTTCTGAATCAAGCCTCTGCTATATTCACACCATCTCCAGTTCTAACAATCACTCTGAACTCTCGAATGATTTTTGGTCATTTATGGCTATTTATGTGCAAATATATGTTCCCTGATAAAGTCAAAATGTCTCAAGGAAAGGGGAAATGTCATATGAATCTGTGTCTCAGTAACTAGCAAATTCTCTCTTTCAGAAACTAGCAAAAAATATTCTACTTAGTAGGTCACAACAAATTTCTAGTGGATTAACCAGTGACTCCTAAAACCAGCTGATTATCAGCATCATGTAGGGAATTTTCAATAAATAAGATTCACATGTTCCAACCCAATCTACTGAATCACAATAATGAAGGACAGGCCCAGGAATCCAGATTTTTGTAAGCATACTCCCTTCCTGCCCACCTCCCACCTAGTAATTCTTCCATAGGCTACCTGACACTGGCCTGGACTTTCAAAACCACTGGACAGAAAACAATACACAGATCATATAAGAGCCCCTGATATTAGCATTAAAGGGCCTCCAAAATTTGGACTCAATTGACCTGCTCTACATTTCCCTAAGAGCTTTCTGAACACATCTTAGGCAAACTTCCGGCCATCTATTCAATGTTTTAATGTAGGTCATGAGGATCAAGTCACAGCTCACAGTGATGTTTTTCCCCCATCTATGACAATCACAGGCCTCAGCTGCCGTGTCTGTGTTAGGAAACCCTAATGCTCTGGACATAGAGAACTAGTTTAGGGAGATACCTGAGCTAAGCAGGCCAGTCAGAAGCATTTCCGAGGAGAATTTGACCTAGAAATAAAGGAAGAAAACCAGTCCTTTTCTGATAGGGAGAGAAGGAATGTGACACTCAAGGGCTGCTGCAGGCCATGTTCCCGCTAGTTACAGTAAGAGAATGTACAAAAGAGAGTGTAAAGCAGGTATACAGAGAGGATAGAACAAACAATCTGATGGTGACTCAGTTCTTAGTTCTATTTGTCCCCAGGGTCATCTGCACCCTATCTTTTCCATAGTCATATGGCATATCCTGTATCATTCCAATAAATTCCTCTTTCTGACTAAGCTGATTCAGTTGAGTTCTCTCCCCGGGCACCAAGAATATCCTGATATTAGAATCTTCCCTTTCCCCATGTCTCAATTCAAAGCAATAGCCCCTTAGAGCATCCCCCCCTGTTCTCCTCCCTTGCTGAGAAGCCCAGTCTGTTCTAACAGCTTGAGCCCACACTGATGTCTAGGCTTCCTGATCTTCTGCGCATTGATCATCTGTACCACACAAATTGGCAGACTTATTATCCTGTTCTGTATCTTGCACTGACTCATTATTGTCTCAAATTCAACTAACGATATTCTTCAGGCTTTATTTAACTGTACCATTTTATACCTGGAAAGAACATTAGTGATTTCTAATTCAACCCCCTCATTTGTGCAGAAGGAAAAAATAACACTTAGAGAGAAGTGACATTCCTAAAGTCATATAACATTTCTCAAAGTAAGTTCTTCTTGGGCACATGAACACCAACAAATGAAAAGATGCTCGTGGTAAAATCAGTTTACAAAGAGGTGCATATTCTACATCTTGTAACAATTAATGTTGCACCATTAATATTGCACAGCAAAGCTTTTGAGAAATCCTGCAGAAAAAAAAAAGCTGTTTAAATGGTTTCAACTTCATTTTTTGGGAAATTTGAGTATAGAAATCTTTTTTCACTTAACACCTATTGAGTTGTTGTTGAACTTGTGTTCTTTGGAATGTATGTTGTTAAACCCCATTCTATTGACTATTGAGTTGGTCTCCTTGTCCTAAATATAACATTTTAAACTCCAAGTAGAAGTGTGATTATTCTCTCCTACCACAGTTGGATGAGTAAGACTACAACCCTTCTCATTTTTCCCTTAATTTAGAAGATTTTAACTATTTCTCCTTCAAGTCTTTAACTTTCTAGTCTATAAAAAAGCTATTATGTTATTCAATCTGTATTTAAAATACAGATGCTCCCATTCCATGATCAAATTCTATGAAAATGTGACTTTTTCTCTTTGTTCTTGCAGTGAGAACCACACCTTTGACTTCTGGACTGGAGATTTAGCCCAAAGGTCAATGAGAGTATACATCATGTACAGAATCCTAAAACTAAAAGGGACCTTAGAAAGAGCATAGGTAAGCATCTTCATGTTGCAGAAGTGGAGGTTGAGGTTCAGGATAGAGAGGTGACTTTCCCAGTGTCACACAGAGATTTTTGCCTAGATACAAGACTCAAAGCCGGACGTTCAGGTTCCCACTCTTATATCCTTTCAAATAAATTCTATCACATTCACCACCTGTTCAAAGTCTGGGGTTGATTCCTTGGGCTCTTGCTCTGGCCTCTCCCCTCCCCCTTCCTCTTTGCTTCTTTCTCCTCCTTCTCATCCATCTACTCCTCATTACCCTTCTTCTGTTGCTTTTGTGTGACAAAAATCCTCATTAAATATTGAGCAAGTTTAAAATTTCGTTGGTACTGAGAAAATCTGAATGCAGTTGAGAAGTAATGGAGTATTTGGTTCTTAAACATATTTTGCTGCCCCTGACTCTCTGAGATCTCATAAATGCCATAGTCCTTCTAGCCAGGAAGGCAGCCCCTTTGCATATAGAACGTGCTGTGCACGTACTTTCAGGTGTTCGTTTAGAGCACCATAAATCTCATCCATGCAGTATATGCCAGCACCTGACAGACTTTCTTATACCTACTACTTGAAAATCTGTTTAAAATGAAGATATTATAATTCAGTAGGTCTGAAGTGTGGGTTAAGGGTCTACATCACTAATAAACCCCATATAATGCCAATATGCACAGGCTGCACCTTGATTACTAAGAGTATAGACCAAATCACCATTTTCCTTTGGATCGGCCTTTGTGATTTACACAAAATCTTCATGTACATTCACTCTCTCTAAAAAATGTAAAGAATTAATAATATCTACAGAAAACTTGTAAAGTAAAAGGATAGAATGTATGCAATGACGGATAAAATAAAATAAATAAATCTACCCACCCACCTCCTCTCCATCCACAAAGGAATATGAAGGTAACACTGGTCAAAGTAATTCTCTAAAATGATAACTCTAAGTTGTAGAGCTAGATCACCAGACTCCCAATTCGTGTACTTCCAATTATGCTACACAGTTTGGAAGTCTCTGTCTCAAACACACATATACACCCCCCCACAGATACATATGTATATGTATGCAGCAAGATACAGGCTGTCATTGAGCCATTGCTAAAAGCTCTGCAATGATAGCAAAAAAAAAAGAAGAATTAATTTCACTTTGGTTTATATTAATTTTTTGTTTTCACTTATTGAAGTTGAGACTCTGGATTTGTAGGAACTTGGTTCTGCTGTAGATTTGGCTTATTTTATTTGATAAATTACTTAACATTACAGATTCTATTTTTGTTAAATAATTGAGTTTTATTTCTTGAAACAGAAAATTTCAAGGTTTTTTTTCCCTTGAAATAGAAAATTTCAAGTTTTTGTTTCTTTTCCAGAATGCATGTGCATCTTGGAATCGTGGACTACATGAGAACAAGTAGGAAAACAGTATCGCTGTCATTATGGTTCAATCCTCGGTGATGCCCTCTCCTTCATCCTTTCCTTCTGTTTTTGCTGTCATCAGCCTTGTAAGCAGATGGGATCTAAGCCCTCTCAATGTGCCTGCTCCTCATGTGGAACCAGGAAGACACATCCCATAAAGCAAATAAACAGTCCAGAAACACAAGAGAATCTGATTTAAGGTCTCTGCAACCAAGCGCATTCCTATTCTCTCCTACAATCAGGCTCATATACTGGCTGGGTTGGGAAAACATCATCCCAAACTTTAAAAGGGACACTTCTGGTATCTCCAGGACCTTATCAAGTTGGCAAGATTTAATAAACAGTGATCACAGGCCTTATCAATTTTGGTTCCGTATATGACAAGCATATGATTTTGAAAGGTAATTAGATTTATGTTAGAAATAGCTAGAGAAGTTTGGTCTTGCTTGATATGTAAATCACTAAGGTGAATAAAATTACAATAAGGAAAAAAAATCACCTTACTCATTTAGAGCCCATATTCCCATTGAAGTATGATTTTTAAGGATAATAATAATAACCAGCATATATTGACCACTCTGGTTAAGGCACTGTGCTGAAAAACAAAAGGGCATTAGCTCATGCAATGCTCCACGGTAGCCCCATATGACAGGTACTAGTATGATTACCATTTTTATACTAGAAAAATGAGTGTTAGAATAGGTAAGAATTAGTGAGTGGTAAAGAAAACAAATTTAAGCTATAGAACTATAAATACTGTGTATGTCAGCTTGCCTCAATGAGACTTATTCATACACTTCACATTAGAGTGCACATATAAATCATATTTGAGTATTTTATAACTCAGCTGATGCATTAATTTGGCTCAACCTAACTTTCTGTTTTTGCCATATACAGATGTTTCACCAGAATGATCTTTATCAGCACTTAAGAGTCAAGAAATTCAATCCAGGTGTAGTGGATTCTTTGCAAAAAGACAGCAATCACTTCTCCTTCTACCCCTTTGCCAGATGATTTTGTAGTGATTTCCATCAAGAGGTGGAGTCTATTTGCATTCCCCTTGAATGGAAGCTGTCTTTGTGACATGCGGTGGGCAATAAATGTAGAAGAATTGACATTAAGAGACTTCACACATTCCACTCTCTCTTAGTCCTCTGCCACTGCCCTGTGAACAAACTGCGCTAACCCACAGAATAAGACCTGTGTGGCCCATTCACCCTTGTAGTACCAGCCAACAGCCAGTCACTGCCAAACGTGCTCGAGGGCTGAGACCAGCCTTTTCTTGCCAAGTTGCCAGCTGACCGCACACACATGAGCAAACCCACTTGTGCTCAATCAAGCTGACCCAGATTAAGAGAACAATCCAATTAATTCATAAACTCATGACCAATAGTAAGTGGTGATCCATTGCTTTAAACCATTAATTTTCTTAGAGTGGCTTAGTATGCAACAATAAGTAAGTGATACACCAAGAAAACAACAAGAAAAACACATACTTTATTCCATGTTGCCCATTTAGTTTCTTGGATCATTCATTCATTCAGTAGTCATCTGACAAATGCCTACTCTGGGTCTGTATCTGAAATAAATTGAGCAAGAAGCAATAATTTCGGGCTCTAAATATTGTTTATCATAATGAAGCATCTGTTTACTTTAGAATCAGCTAGAGAGAGACAGCAGGAAAAAGTGGTTCTGTCTTTAAATAAGGTACCTTTACAGCTGGCATTAAAAAACACTTGCTGACTTCATCAACTCTTATTGACTACTCTGAGCAAAACCCTTCCCACCAATTCAATACCTGGATTCCTTCACCTTTTTGTCCAGTTGTAATTTGGTTCATTTTCCTGCATCCCTTGTACATTTTCTGTGCCTATTTCTGTCCTCTTAGACTTAGATCAATACAGCTAACTTTTTTCCTACCTCTCTTCCATTTGACCTACTTTATTTCTGCCTAAGTTCTTAATTCAGAATCTCCCTGTGACCCATTTTATCACTATTCAAATGCCTCAGTTTACCCTTAGACAAAGTTCTAACATGATGAATGGTACCCACCCCTCACCACCTGCCAGAATACTTTCCTTGTAGCAGCTTTGAGTCATAAAACACTAAAAATTATGATGGGAAAGAACTTGGCAGATGTGAAAGAGCTATAAATATACATGCTCACTCATAAATCAATACCAATAATAAATTGCATTCAAGTGCTATTTAATTCTTTGTGATCATCAATAAAGATATAAAAAGTTCATCCCCAACATCCTCTCTGTGGTTACCCTCTCAAGCACCTCCATGCAGCTGTCTGCCCTATTAGTCATCATTCTGTTTACTGTCTCTCCGATGGTCTGCTTTAGTTTGATTCATCTCATTCTGGAAGCATTTTACTACAGAATATCATTTTGGAGGTGGTTTAGAGGAGAGCTTGCTTTTCTTCCTATACCCAGTTAGAAAACTTGTCCATCAAAAAGTTGTGTTAGTGACGTTTAAACCCAGAGTGTCTTTCTGTTTTCTGATACAATTTTTTCTCGCCCTCACCTGGGAGCTCATGGTTAGTTCTGGTTGGAGTTTAGCAAGAAGCAGCCCACCTACTGAAACCCACCCTGCTTTCTTCCTTTCCCCTCCCACTCAGTGTCTCTTTTCTCCCCAATGCCATCTTCTTAGGCTCATAATTAGACTCTGCAACCTCCAGGCCCCTTCCACAAAGTGATGAGCTACTAAAAATACAGCCCTGCAGGAATACGTTCAACTTCTATTTCTGTTATTTTTTTAACATCGGTTTCAGATGAACAAAGCAGTTAAACAAAGGGAGAGAGAAAGTGCTGTGACTGCGAAGACGGGACATCGTCACATACTTTGTTCATTTTAATTAACCAAAGTCATCGTTTAGCAAGAGCCCAAGGATACTGCAAAGGAAAAGCTTTCACACACCTCCCTTCTTTTGATATCTCCCATTTAAAACCTCTTCCAATGACCCTGAACATAAATACCTTCATTGTAGCCCTGAAAACCCCCACATCTCTGTACAGCCCATGAAACAGGCACTGCTGCTTTTAAAGTGTGGGGAAGGCTGGACATAATTGGACCGTTCTGCTAATGAGACCTACTTCCATCACTCTGCTGACTGTCTCGTGGCATTTCAGATGGGCCTTTAAAAACTGGGTTACAGAAATGAGGGTGGGGCGGGAGGAGAGGTGTGGGGAAGACCCCCCATGTGCCCTGAGAGTTCTCAGTCTTTAGAAGTAGATATACACAAAGCCAGAACACGTAAGTGAGGAGAAAAAACAGAAATCTTGCTTAGGTGAAAATCTAAAATCTGAATTTTTCTACTCCTCACTCACATGCTTGATATTTAGCAACTACTATTTTAAAATCTGTCTTGTGACAATGCTCCATGTCTTTGATAATGTTAGGTACTATTTATTTAATATGTATATATCTATCAGGTGAGTTGCTAAAAATACTTTTGAATAGCTTATTTAATATGCATAACATAATTACAAGGGGGTGCTATTTCCCCCTGCTTTATAGATAAAAATACTGAGGCTTACATTTGTTTAATAACATATTAAGAATCATACAAGAAGTACATGGATGAGCCGGGATTTGAACCTAGGATGCCTCAGTTGAAAGCCTGAGTTTTTAGCCACATGATGCTCACTTACAGAACTCAATATATGACATTAGTGTCAGTTTCTCAAAATCCCAAGTCATGTATTCATTTATTTAATGAATATTTATATAACTCCTAATACATGCAAGGCCCAATGCTAGGCAATGAGGATGCTTAACAGGTGAATCGGGCACTATCTTGTCTTTTCAATTACTGACAGTGTGCAGTTGCAAACACATATTTATATCAAATATCTGGTGTATGGTAAAGTATGCTAATGATCATTATGTTTATGGTGCATAAAAGAGGGAGTTACAAGAGTAGAGAGATTGAAGTGATATAGTCAGCAGGAATGAAAGATGGCTCTACAATATCATAGACTGTGTCATTGTACTTTAACACTACATCCCTAGCAATTACCATGGTGTGTGGTACATATTTGGTGTTTAATAAAAATTGGTTTCATAAATAAAGGGATAAATGAGCGTGTGAGTATGTAAATGATTTAATGAATGAGTGTAAATAATCTAATGAATTCATTTAATGAATGAATGATTTAATGAATGAGTGAAATACATTTTTCAAGTATAAACCTCAAAGAATCTTAGACATTTTCCCAGTGGATAAGAGCAGGATGAAGCTTCCAAAATTAAGGAAGTGAAAAACAATATGACTTGTTTGGAAATAGGAAGTAATCAAGGAATCTAAATGTCCTGCAAGGAAAACTGAATTACTAAACTGTAGAAAAATAATAGAAAGCATTGAATAGTTTTACTCAGTGAAGATAAATGATCAAATAGGCATTTTGGAAAGACCACTGTGGCATTAGAGAATGAATTAAAGGGCGGATTAAGAGATGGTAGCAAGGAAACCAATCTATATTTATAAAATTTTAGTTCAATTGCATTTTACTGAATTGGACTGATAGGAAACTAATGGTGGATAAACATTATTTTGAAGGGCATGTGTTCTAATATCCAACCTACTCTTTTCTGGTACTGAAATGTGTTTGGCACGGGACCCCTAGAGTAATAAAAGTGGCTTGTGGTGTGGGTCACTATTTCCGTAAATGTAGCTCTGTGACCTTGGCCATGTCAACTAGCTTCATTTTTTTTTCTGATCTGTAATATTGATATATCGATTTCAACATGGCATAGTCATGAGCATTGAAGTGCAGTAACATTTATGATAAGATTTGATAAACCAAGAAGTGATATTCTAGTTATTATCATTATAATTACTATAATTAGTACAAATGCCAGTGTGAGTAATAAAAGTCAGGGTACTACTAACATTACACTGTTAGCCCAGGTTTCTGTGTTAGCAGTCTGCTATAAAGGGGTAGCCATAGTGGCATAATCCTCAAATCTGAAAGAAATGAGCTAACATTTTTTTATTGAGTATCCTTGATACTAAACAGTGCTACACACCATTTAGTGTAATATAGTGTAATAGCACACAGTGCTAAATATGTTCTCTTTACTAAGGATGTTAATATCTGAAATCACCTCTATTTTCTTGTTTAAGAATTCCTCAATCATCCATTTTTTCCCTCACTTTGCCCCACTGCTGATTTCTACCTTGCCATTTTCCCACACAAATGACCAAAGATACAAGGACTCTTTTAACCATTTTTTCATGTTGGATTAATGCCAAATTAGGGGCCCAATTTAAAAGCAGTAAAATGTATATTTTTAAAGTTAAACATAACTTTATATATTTATATAACATATATTTTAAAGTTAAACATACACACACATATATGACAAAGAATAAGCTAACAGAAAATTTAGTGCTAAAAACTGTTACCTGAGTCTCTCATCATATTTTGTATATCTCTGATAATTTCTTCCTCTGGAATGAAAGAATTTATTTCTGTCCACTCTCTGGGACAGCCTACTGAATTCCGTCTTGCATCCATTCACAAATTGATTAGGTTATATCAAATTGCTGCAATTTATTTCTGTGGGCCTATATTTGTTTATTTTTCACCTCTCAGTCCCTCATGACACATAAAGATATATCAGCCCTCTCGTGTCCTTGCTGGCATTTGCTGTCTTCCTAGCTCTCTTTCAGTTGAAAGAATGATTGTATCTGTTCATAAGTTCATAAAACAGATATTTGATTTGATTTAGGTGGAGACTCACTGAGCTAATTTCATTATGATTAACTATTTACAATGAGTTTTTTACTTTTTGTGGTTCTGAACCACTAATGTAATCCAATTTGGCAAGGAACAGAATCTCTGGCTACATCAGCAGGTCTTTTTTGGTAGGAAAGAAGGTAAAGTTTACTCTGGGCAGAGATAGGTTCATTGGCACATTTGTATGCCTGCTGTACACACAACAGTGCTAGGCACTGGAGATAATGAGAAAATTGTGGGTTTTTTTAATCAAAGAGCTCTCCACCCCAAAGGCAAGACAGATGATTGCAATGGAAGGTAATATATATTAGTACACTAATAACAGTATTAATAAGGTTTTGCAGAGAAGAAATCCATTCTTTCATGTGCCAAATATTTCATGAGTGGCAACTATGTGTTTAAAAAAAAAGATTAGTTTTGCCCAGGTGTAGGATCAAAAAGAGGCTAGAAAGATTTTGAAGACACAGTCACATCTGGTTGATATGTCAAAGGGTAAAGAGAACTTTACTAGTTGGACCTAATGGAAGATAATTGGCAAATAGGGCTGCAATTATTCCTCCCTGTATTCACCCTCTGTGATATTAGACTCTATGTGTCTTCTCATGAAGAGGCAAAGTCCACTTCTTCTCTACCTATTCCCTTCCTCCATGGATCTGCGATGGCTGCGTGTGATTTGCTTTGGCCAACAGTACCCAGTAACAGCAATGTTGTGCCAGTTCTAAATTTCAACCTCAAGAGGATTTGCATGCTTCTATCCTTCCTTTGGAATCCACCAACCACCATACGAGCAAGTGTAGGCTAGCTTGCTGGATGACAGAAGCTATGTAGTTCAGTCACTGCAGTCACTCCAGACAAGAGCCAGCCAACTCCAGAAGCAGAGAGCCTAGCTGAAGGGCTGCACCAGTGATCCGAGCCACAGCTAGAAGAGGCATCCAGGTTAGCTCATTCCAAATTTCTAACCTAAAGAGTCATGATGTGAGTAAATGTATATTGTTTCAGACCACTAAATTGTGGAGTGGATTGTTATTCTGCAAACACTAAATATTTACACATCACCTTTCTGAGAGGAGGAATAGTATATGCAAGAACACTGAGGAAGGAATCATCAAGAGAACTTAAAGGATCTATAAGAGGCTCAATGTTCTCCTTAGTACTGTTCTACCTATAAGTTATGGAAACCCCACTCAGACCACCTGGAGCCAAGAAAGGAAATTATTGGTTCTCATAGCACAGAATTGCAAGGAGGTAGATCCAGCTTCAGAGTTAGTTGGATCTAGGTGTCCAAATGATGAAATCAAGGCCCTGTTCTACGCTGAATGCTGTTTTCATCTCGTTGGCTTAGTTATTACATAGGTTCTCATCTTGTAGTACAAAGAGGACCACAGGGAAGGTCCAGGCTTCCGTTGCCTCCCTAGTTAGTAATCCCCAGGATGACATGCTCACCTTCAGTGTACGTATTGAACTTTGAAAAGGGGCTCTGACTTGCCCTAGTTGTGGGAGAAGTGGGACCACATTCACAAGGCCACAGGGAAGAATGGTTTCAAAGTGAAAATAGGTATTCTATTACCAGAAAAAAAATGGCTGGAAGAAAGGTTGCGGGGAATTAAGAACAACAGCCTTCCTCCATCAGTTATAGAATATGTAGTTCCAACTGCCTTATGTAATATAGAAATCATAGACAAAGTCTGTTTTATCATGTAATGTAATAAATGAGATGTGGTGTTGACTTCAGGAATAGTTCGATTCCGAGTTTTATGATGACACTGGGGCTTTGGCACCACTTCTCTCCATAGCGCTGAAGTTTTCCCTTCCTCTTTTGTCTTCAGCCTGGCTCGTCTCATAATGCCAAGGCTGGCCATAACACGTCTCCGCCTTATTTTGGCATACTACAGAGAAAAGAGAAAGCAAAATAGTCTGTTTTGTCTTCCAGTTTTGCAAGCAAAAATCGTAAGATTTACTCCACAACAAGAGGCTTAAGTCACACGCCTAACTGGAAAAGAAAACACTGGGAACCACAAATGGAGATTGGGACTACTGGGGAGGGGAGAAATGGAAGCTGACAAGCCATCTAAAGTGCTTATTATTTCCATTACTGTTAGAATTAATGGGGAATAAAACACTGGAGAATGGTGACAGGAGATGAAGCTCAGAGTAGGCATGAAAGGTTTTGAAGTCTATGCTTACAAGTCTCTGGGTCAGTCTGTATCTACCTAGAACTTCTCTGGAACACGAGTACCAGATGATGCTCTGCCAGTATTCGTCCATTTCTTCACCCATTCATCGGCTCACCCACCCATCCATCATCCATGCAGCACATCTGTGGTGGGCATCTGCTATAGGCCATAGACTCTGACAAGTACTGATGGTACATGTGCACGTGTATAAGATACTGCCATCCCCTAAGTAGCTCACAGTCTAGTAGGGAGAAAAGCATTTAAGAAAATATTTGCAATATATTAACAAAAATGTCTAGGTAAAACTTGTTTTATTCAGTAGGTGTTTATATTCCTGGAAGGATGAAAGTCAACAGAATTGTATAACATAAATCCTATGGTGGATGCACCAAAAAGAGTCAGAAGTGACATCTATGATTTATTAGTGGAGTCAAGATTTATTCTTGGCTTGATTTGTATCATCTTATTGAATTTTCAAAACACTCCATGAGGTTGACATTATTATCAGTATAACCGGTGAGAAAACTGAAGCCCAAGAATGGTAAAGTAACATGCCCAAACACTTAAGCACAAGTAGGAAATAAACTTGATTCTGGCTAAATCTAAAGCCTATGCTTCTAGTCACTACCTTACACAACACATTATATTGAGATTTCAGATGTTCTCAGATGTTCTAATTGTGCATAGTTACTTTGATCTTTAAAAGCAAAGTATAAATAATTCAAATATCCATGCCATAGATTGTAGTAATCCTAACGGCTTCTCCAGTATTTTCTGTGAATTTCCCAGAGTCTTTTTTTTTTTTCAAAACCCCTTTTGGCATACAGCTTCTGCTTCCACTGAAATAATTTAGGGAATATTTTCTCATCCTGTGCTGTGATACTTTCTGTTCTATACTGGATCAACTTAGATGTTGAAGCTATTTTTTTTTCCTTTTTTGATTTCCAAAAAGAGGAAAGAAACAAACCCCAAAAAATTCAAGATGGGCTTTTATACGGGTAGATGATTTTACTGAAGAATCAAATAATAAAAAGAGATTTCTATTGCCTCTGTGCTCATGCACACACACACACACACATACACACAACATAAAAATTAAATCCTTCTGTTTCTGAAAGTCCACTAGTTATTTCCACTTGTCAGTGTTTATCCTCCTAGCACATTTCTTGGTCTTCCTTTTTCCCATTTCCTGTCTGTACTTCTCTCTTCTCTATTTTCCATTCTTCCTTTTACCCCATAATTTCTGTCCAGAGGAGTTTAGTTATTTCTTTGTTTTCCTAGACTCCTTTAAAGCCACATCTTCAGGATGGCATCAACCACCCCAGGAAGTTTTCAAGACATTTTCCTAGACAAAGATCATTTCCTCTCTAAAAGGATTTTTGAAGCTACTTTTAAAAACCATTGTGTCACCTCAGTGATTATCGCCCCAAGGTACAGATTAAGCTCCATAGCAGCTGCCATATGGAGTCAGGATGGGAAGTGGTATCCTGGTACACTGAGGTAGATTTTAAGGATTTTAAGGCTAGAATACAGATAATCAGTAGAATGGGTCATGTCCTGTGAGCCGTGTATTGATTTGTCTTCCGTGTACTTCAAAAGATTAGGTCTGTCTGATATTATCTGGTAGTGATCTCCTGGGGCAGGGGGTAGGTGGGTGGGAAAAGTCTTTTTCTAATTAAGTCTTTACCTTTAGCACGTAACACAGAACTTGGTGCATTTTGTATGCTCAATAACTTTTATCAGACCAAACTGAACTTAACCAAGTAGGATAAAATCTATAAAATCACATTAGAAGGTAGATGATTTTTTTTTGTTCCTTATGTTTTTAGTTTATTTCCTTATGTTCTTCTTCCAAATTAACTAGAGATTTTTTTTTATTCTAGATTATCTGTGTCATGTAAAAGCAACCAAAAGAAAGGGTTTATGCCACCCCAGGGAACATCCTAACGGTGGTGGTAGCACCAGACTAAGAGTGAGATTACCGTCAACTAAGCCACCCTCTTTACCTCCTGAGTCTTTCTAGTGCTGAAACAACAGCATCTGTGCACAGTTCTAATATGGGAGACTTGTTCCTTTAAAGGTGTTTTCACATTAACAATAATAATGGTAATTATATCACAATCAGATACCACCTTACATATTATGATGGCTATTATTTAAAAAAGCAGAAATTTGTAAGTGTTGGCAAGGATGTAGAGAAATTAAAACCCTTCTTCCTTTCTGATGGGAAAGTAAAATTTTGTGGAACGCAATAAAAAAGGATAAAAATGGATAGAGGTATCTCTCCTAGGGCAGGAGCAAAATGAAAGAAGTTAAAATTATTAAAAGTGTGAGCTTGGAGGAAGGGCCTACCAGAGCTGGGATTTAGACCTCTGAGAAGGAACTACCACTGGGAAGTGGCTGGTGTCTCTGAGGAGGTGTATGAAGTTGCTTCTTAAAGTGTTGGAAAAACTGAAAACTGGAACTGCCTACTACTACAGGAATACATACACTACCGCTGCCCCAGTGAATAAGTGTTGCTGAGTTATACTGACAGAAACAAAAACACTGTGGGATGGCTTGTGTCTTCTCTTCCACCTCTTGATTTGAAGCCTCCCTTTAACACCCTCCACCCCCAGATGATGAAGAAAGCAAATATTTTACACAGTAGAGAGAGGTAGGTTTGGCATTGAGAGATAATTTCTTAATAACTAGTATAGTTTGGATATTTCTCCTTATTTTACATATAACACTGTAGCTTGTACAGCTCACACAGTCAGTTTGGGGAAGAGCCAGTGTGTGAACTCAGCTCTCCTTCAATGGAAAGTATGTTTTTTTCCCCAATAAACTACTTTGTTTTATTGGGTAATTTATTCATTCATTTAATTATTCAAAAAAGTCAATTCGTGAAAGCCTTACCAGTATCAAGCATTGTGTTCAGTACTGGTAAGGCAAAGATGAATAAAATATACCATCAAATAAGGGGATACAGGAAGTAGCCAGATGATCATAGCTAAATGCCAAGTGCTGTAACAGAGATACACAACACACTGTGGAGAACACTGGAGCACTTTAACTAGGAGGGTTAGGGAAGATGCCCAAGAGTTGATGACACTGGAGCTGTGGTCCTGGCTATGTACGTGACAATTGAGGGAAAGAGGACATGTCCTTCACAGGAGTGGCAGCATGATCAAAGCTCTTGAACAAATCCTGATCCTGTACTCCTCAAAGATGAAGCCTATTAACTCAGTGCAAGGTAGGCACCAATCTAGGAATCTTCTCTGTGAAGTTGAATGTTTCTCCGTTTGCCATGAGCCATAAACCCGAGAGATGCTGACCTTTCTACAGAAATGGACAAGGATTAGAGGTCAGGGATTTTGTTTAAGTAGGCCACCTTTGAAGTCTTCAAGTTTCGGTAGATAAAAAGAGGTGCTTGTAGGCCTTTCTTCTGGGCCCTGCCTTTGATTCCCAGACAAGGATATGAGAAATAAGATCATCGTGTCAGAACACAAATTCTCATTTCTAGGAATTTCCAAAGAGACTAATTTCTCCCTGCATTTTAAGGCAAAGCAAGGGAACATAAGCTTTTTCTATCTTCTGTTTATTTATAGACTTGATTGACAGAAACTCAGAGAATAATCTCTACCTACCCCCCCCCACTGTGGTATGTTAAAATGATTAATAAGTGCTGTTTACTTGGTATTGAATATGCATAACTCTGAGCCAGAAGCCTTATATATATTAGCTCATTTAATTTTCACAACTCAGTAAGGAAGAAAATAAGACTCAGAAAAGACAATTAACTTGATCAAAATCACACAACTAAAAAAAAAAAAACAGATCTAATACCAGCATACAGGCCTAATTAGTAGGATAGATTGTCTCTTACAGACACAAGTTCTTTCTCCTACCCAATAATCCTTCTCCCCTATATAATTGGAGAAGTTGGCCAAAGGTACATTCGAGGAGTTTGTCACCAGAATAATGCTATTTGAAAAATGAAAATGTTATTCAGACAAAAATGTGTTTCCCATTAGTCTTTGCTTATACTAGAAATTTCCACTACTTCAAGCAATTCAATCAACACATACTTCATGTCTACTGTGAATGTGGCATTGTTCTTAGCATTAGATGCCAAAAAGTTAAACTCAGTCCCCAGTATCACAAAGCTCACAGTCTAATTTACCAGTTATTTTGATCTTCAGAGCAAACCAGAAGAACAGATTCATGACTAGAATACCAGGCCTGCCATAAAAAAATGATCCTTTCCTTAGACCAAAAGGAGGAAGCTTTGGTAAATAAGGCAAGGGTCTTAAAAATTGTCTTCTTCCTCTTTATTGGCTTATTTCTTTTATCTCTCCAATTTGGTTTATAAAATAATATTAGCTCCAGGTGTAGCTTCCATTAGGAAGAGATTTTTTTTTTTAGCTCTGGAGAGGGCAGAGCATTAAGTCGGGACCCATGGGAAAGATACATAAGAGCTGATTTGTGTGGTTTATCTGGGGACTTAGAAATGAAAAAGGATCCTTTGACATCTCTAAGACACTCTACCTCACCAGCAAAGGGTAAAATATTTAAAGCAGAAACTTTACTTGATCAAATTAAAGAATAAGGATTCACTACAGTGTCCTCTGTGCCCCATACTAGGTGAGAGGCATGTCGATGGGCACCAGTTATGGACAAGGCAAGGAAACCCTCTCGGTCTTTTTAATCTCTGTTTTCCATATGAGGAATTTGAGACCCAGGGAAATTAGAAGACTATTCAAAGATCATAGTCAGCACAGGATGAAATCCCATGCCTTTCTTCTCCAAAAGCAGTGTTCCTTCCTTTACTACATTGTAACACAAAGGACCATGCCTGTAAACCCCCCCTCGACACGGAAGGTATATTTATATAAACATTAAAAAGTAGTATCTGCAGAGTCCACACCAATCCATCTTTCAAATCTTGCTTTTCATGGCATTGTTATGGGAGCACGCTTCACAAAGTGCTCTCTGTAGATGCTATTACCCTGCACGGCGGCTTTGGAAAGTGGGCTGAGGAAGCTGTGAGTTTGTGCAACAGCACATGTTAACATGAGTTATAATATGTCAGGGGCCCTGTGTTAATGATCAGAGAACCTATTCAGATCCTTTAAGGTTAATCAACTCAGCATTTGTGCCAGGTGTAATGTCTAATTAAAATGATGGACGGGAAGAGAATGCCTCCAGGCAGAGGAAGGAGATGGCACAAAGAGGGAGCACCCGTGCCATATTGGTTTGGAAAGTCAATAAGAGGAGCTCATTTTATCCCAGTGTTATCTGTGCTTTTGCCATTCAGTGGCTCATTTGAAAAGGTGCCAACTGGCTAATGAGTAGGCTCAGCAGTGCCATGTTTTTCAGCACTTAAGGATGCTTTGGTTGCAGGGAGCTCAGCAGTGGCCTAGGATGTCTCTGGAGGGCACAAGAGAGGGAGAAGTGTGGCCAAGGAGATCCAGGAATCCAGGAAGCCATCTTGAGTTCTACTTGGAGTCACCAAATCTAAGAGTTGGGAGGAAGCTAGAGAAAAGAGCCACCAGAGCAGGAATGGGGAAATCTGAGTTTGAGCCTCATTTCTGTCACCCAATAGATTCTTGACATTGGGGAAGTATTTTCTGCCCTCAATTTCATCACTTGCAAATGTACAAAATCGTAGCATTATTTGCACTGCTGACTACAAAATGTTATTGTGATGATTGGATGAATTTTTCAGTGTGAAAATATTATGTAATAATATATAAATTTAAAATATATATTTAAATATGTACCTGTATCAATTTTTACAACTCTATATTTATATATATTAATTCATTTAATAAGTATTTCTTGAAAACTCACTATGTGCCAAGGGCTATTCTAAGCACTGAGAATGCAGCAAGAAACAAACAGACAATGTGACTGCTCCAAGGAACCTAAACGTCTAGTGGGAGAGAAAGTACCCCATAGATACTTGATTATGGCCTACCGAGATCATAATCAAGTAAAATTTCCTCATTCCACCTTTTCTTAGGAAAAACAACTCCAGGGAAACCAACTGGAAGGTCAGTTATGTAGAAAATAGGAGTTTGCAAGGGAAAATTATTATAAACTGATTCTTTCAAGAAGTAAACAGATGATCTTATTTAAATCACCATTAATGTATGAGTAAACAGATGTTGGTGGAAATGTGTGCCATGGCACCATACATTGATAGTCAAACAACTCCCAACAAGCTATGTTAACCGTCACTGGGCTAAACTAAAAAAGACTCAAATTTAAAGGTAAACATAATAGCAGTTGAAAACCCAACTAATCTAAAATAGCACCAATGACACAACAGTACCTCTTTCCAAAACTCTGGAGACTCCAGCTTTGGGGAATACACATAGACATGGGAGATTTTCACCATTGCCAGCAGTCACAAGACACCAGAAACTTGACAGAGCAATGGAATAGAGTCCTCAGTAAATTTTAGCTAGGTACTAAGTTTTAATTGATTAATATCTAATGATGGTGATGATCAGTGTCTTTCTTCAAAGATAATCCATAAATAAACCTTGGGAAAAAAATGAATGTCTTCATCATTCATCTTGAAGTATTGAACAATGGAAAAGATAGATGTGATTTTTTTTTATTTCAGTTCATTACTCACCAAAAATGATTTTGTGGCCCACCAATGATTTGTGCACTATAATTTGAGAATTAATTATAATGGAATTATATGAACTTGCTGGGCAATGATTCTCCAATCTCAACTTGATCATTTTGTTCTGTGAGATCATTAAATCATGGGATTGTCCATACCACTGCAAAAGAACCATGGGGGCACACAGTTTGTTGAATTTCCTTGTCCACAATTTATATTAATTCATGAATACATTCATTATGAAACCTTTATTAGATACTTACCATTTTTTTATTGTTTTGCTATAAATTATGGAAAAAATAAAAATTGTGGGAAAGATAGATATAATTAATTAACTGAAGATGCCCACAATTGGCATATGGGTTCCCATGGAACAAAACTATTTTAAGTAACATATGACAAACTGTTAGCTATTTATCTTATAGTTTGGGATAAATAAAACCTTGGCATTATGGCACAGGGGAAATGAGTTAGCATGGGGACTTAGAGGTGCTGCCTAGTCAAAAATCTGTGTATAATTTTCAACTTCCTCAAAATATAACTACTAATAACCTACTGTGGACTGGCAGCCATACCAAAGCATAAAAAATTAACATATATTTTGTATGTTATAAGTTTTATATACTGTATCTTACAATAAAGTAAGCTAGAGAAAAGAACATGTTATTAATAAAATCATAAGGAAAAGAAAATACATTTACTATTCTTTAAGTGGAAGTGGATCATCATAAAAGTCTTCATCTTCGTCATCTTCATGTTGAGCAGGCTGAGGAGGAAGAGGAGAGGTTGGTTTTGCTGTCTCAGAGGTGGAAACGCAGAAGAAAATCCGTGTATAAGTGGACTTGCACAGTTCAAACCTGTGTTGTTCAAGGGTCAACTATACTTACAAATGAGTGGCTCTAAAAATAAATCACTTATAGGGTCTTAGTCAGTTTGGGCTGTTATAACAAAATACCATAACCTGGGTAATTTGTAAATAACAGAAATTTATTTCTTACAGTTCTGGTGGCTAGGCAGTATAAGATCAAGGCATCAGCAGATTCAGAGTCTGCTGAGGGCTCGCTTCCTGGTTCATAGAGAGTGCTCTTTTGCTGTGTCCTCACATGGTGGAAGGAGCATGAATTTTCAGGGATTCAGCTATGGTTTGAATGTTTTTGTTCCCCTACAATTTGTTTGTTGGAATCCAAACGCCCAAGGTGATGGTATTAGGATGTGGGGCTTTGGGGAAGTGATTAGGTCATGAGGGGAGAGCTTCATGAGTGGGGTTAGTAACTTTGTAAAAGAGGGCCTGAATATTCATGGGACCCAGACTCAAAACACTATAGTAAGATTCCAATCTTCTTTACTTCAATTTAAATTTTAACCAGGATTCCATGACACTGGGCTCATTCTAAGAAAGCATGTTGTTAGTCTTAAATAGAAGGGAATAAAGGAGAAGTCTAGGGAAAATGGTATGAGCACAGGTCAGAATTTTTGTTCTTGGGAAGAATAGATAAAACTACACAACAAGAGATAATAAGTTAATTTTCAAAAATTAAAGAAAATGTTTTTTGTTGTTGTTATGGGTTTCAATAGAAATCAAAGAAAGACTCAGCATGATTATACATCAGAGGAATGATAAGTCTGTTATTGAAGGGAGAAAGAAAGGAAGAATGTACAATTTACTGCCTCATTCTGTACCTTGCACCTTGCTGAGTTTGTTTGTTTGTTATTAACATGTATGGAAGAACCAGTGCAGATGATTCTAATAAAAGTGGCAAAATATAACCAACTGAGAGCTAAAATTACTAAAGTTCTGGACACCTTGAGTGGTATCTATTATGAGGTGGGGGGTCATAATGTTAATTACTACTGATGGAAAACCCAATTAAAAGTTGACTACTTCTTGAACAACTAATTATATGTCTTGCTCTGTCTTTGATGCTACAACCTTTATCCAGGAAAGTATATTTTCTGATTGAGTTTTAAGAAGTGAAAGATATAAAAATAAATAAAGGAGGAGGAGAAAATAGAGGAGGTCGAAACAACCACCATCACCGTTGTCATAACAAATAAAAACACTAAGACTGTGCAGTGATCTTTAACAAGTGCCTTCTGTGTGCCAAGCATCAAAAAAATTCTTTACTAATGCTACCCCAATCAATCCTCAACATACCTTTACACTCTGGGTGTTCTCTGCTTTGTAGATGAGGATTTACACTGTATCGTGTGTCCAGTACATTCTCAATGGCAATGACAACCACAATGTTTGGAATTGTAAGTTGTAAACTGGAAGGCTGCATGGCAGCCCTAATTTGTTGAGCTCTGAACTTTCTGTGAGAAGTAAATGAATAACTCATTTAAGCTACTTTATTTTGAAATGTCTTTGTTTCTGTATTATCTTAAGTAATACAGTGTTTGTTAGGATTATGATTCCCAGACCTGATTCTATAAGCACTTGAGGGGTCGCCATTTTTCTTAAGTGATTCGTATTAATTTTACAATAGAATTCTCTTGGGTTCTTAAATAAATACATGCCACCTGTTACTTTAGGAAAAAGGAAGTGCTGCCGACATATGAAACCATGGAGGTTTCAATTACTTCCATTATGATATTACTCAAGCATAAGTCTAGGCACATACTTCTTAAAGTAGTGCTTGTGCATCTCTGTTACCAAATCAAATTTATAAATGAGACACAAACAACATTAATATAAATTAAATGCATCCTATTATATAAAAACAAGACCTCTTGAACTTTCTGAGTAATGGAGCTAGAAAACACTTGCTAAAAGATAAACTGAGACCCAAATCTGTGCTGTTTTTTATGCTCATGTTTACAACTTTACACAAATGGTGTAAAAGAAAGAGCTTTGCCACCTTAGCATCAAATAAACTTAATTGTTATTCTATCATATCACCCATAAATTGTGTAGTTGAGGGTCATTATAACACTACTTTGAGACTCCCACAACTCAATTATTTTTTAACTGGTACTTTACGTATTTATGGGGTACATGTGATATTTTGTTATATGAATAAAATGTGTAGTGGTCAAGTCAGGATAATTGAGGTGTCTATCACTTTGAGTATTTATCATTTCCATGTGTTGGGAATAATTCAAGTCCTCTTTTCTAGCTACTTCGAAATATATAATACATTGTTGCTAACTATAATCACTTTACTCTGCTGTCAAATGATATAATGCACATATTTTATCCAACTGTATTCTAGTTGGATAAAAGATATAACTTCTATATCTTTTATCTTACTTGTCTGTACCCCTTAACCTACCTCTTCATCCCTCCTCACACTCACCCACCTTTCCCAGCCTCTAGTGTCTATCATTCTACTCTCTATTTTTATAAGTTCAACCTTTTTTGCCCCCACGTATGAGTGGAAACATGTGATATTTGTCTCTCTGAACCTGAGTTATATCATTAATGACCTTCAGTTCCATCCATGTTGCTGCAAATAGCATGATTTCATTCTTTCTTATGGCTGAATAATATTCCATTATGTGTATATACCACATTCTCTTTATCCATTTGCCCACCAAAAGACACTTAGTTTGATTCAATATCTTTGATATTGCGAATAGTGCTGTGATAAACATGTAAGTGCAGGCATCTCTTTGATATACTGGTTTCTTTTCCTTTGGATAGATACCAAGTAGTGAGATGGAAGGATTGTATGGTTCTATTTTTAGTTTTTTGAGAAATCTCCATACTGTTTTCCATAGTGGTTGTACTAATTTACTTTCCCAGCAACAGTGTATAAGCTTTCCCTTTTCTTCCCATCCTTGCAAGCATATGGTATTTTTTGTCTTTTAAAATTAATAATAGCCATTCTAACTGGGGTAAGATAATATCTCATTTTTTTTTAAATTAGAATAAATGAGAGCTGACCTGGTGTGTCATATAGTGTCTGAAAGAATCAAATGAAACAAAGACTATATGAAATGCCTGTGTTAGCTGGGAAATTTTCTGAGCTTCTGAAGCCTGATTTTGTTCAGTGTCCTAGAAGAGTCCAAGAAAAAAATAAAAAACGACAAGGTACAGTCACTGTCTTTCAATGTCTTATCAGACAATATCAATAATAATAACAGTAAATTGGAATCTGTATCAACCTGGGAATTTTGAAAATGCAGAAAAAGTAATGATTAACACCATCAAGTATATCTGAGACGGCTTAGGGTAAAATACATCATTTTGATTGGCTAAGACTGAAGACTAAGGAGGAGCCCAATATACATTTGAGCCATTCATGGCTAGAGCAGGAATAAAAGTAAGACTTAAAGAGTGTGGACGGTACAGAATTAACAAAGACTCCTATTTGCTTGTGAAGATTTGATTATGATACATGACATGATTATGGTATGACTAGAAAAATGCATGACATTTTACACATGTGAGATCAGACTGAAATTCATGAGGCACCACTTTTTTGCTCTGGGGTCATGCCGGCCCTGAGACCGGGGAATAAGGATATGGTGTTTAGATGATGTCATGGTGTGGATCGCTATACTCTTGTCACTGTGTTTTCAAACTTGGAGACAATGGCATCATTTCTAATGGTACCACATTTGAAGCGAGAGTCAGGGGCAATGAACAGAGAAGCAGCATTTTTCTTTTTAATTGTATATTTCTTTTTGTTAATGCTTCAAAGTAAATGACATGAAAAATCCTCTGTAATGGTGATGAGAAGGTTTTTCCATTTGCACATGATGACCACATGCATCCATAGCAGGGCCATTCTTTATTTATGCTCAACCGAGTTTCAGCAAATAGAGAAATCGGCTAATTATCTACAAATTTTCATTCTTTATCTCCATAGAATTTTAATGAACAGGAATTGCCATTTACTCATTTATATTTGTGGAGAGGGAACAATCTTTCCCTTTGGTGATTTCTCTCCCTTTGTAGTTCTCAGATCTGCTGGCATTAGAATAAATAGTATTCTGGCTGGTCATTTTCCTGTTACTAACCAATCCTCTCTACTGCCTTCCTAACCACAGTTTTCTGAATCAAACTTCTTGCCCTGAAGTATGAAGATGAAGGAGAAATATTTTGAAGATTGTCCTTGTTATGTTGTCTGGATAGACCTGCTTCTCTGTAAAGACATGGCTTGGATATAATTGGGTTGTACTCCACACAAAGTAATCAAGTCAAATCAACAAATACCAATTGAGGACAACTATTACAAGGCAATAAGATTGACAGAATGCCCCTTTACTAATTTCTGGCCTGAAATCTACAGACCCTAGAAGTATTTGGCACAGGGGTGTAACTTCTGTGTGGCTAAATGAGCATCATCATTATCAGTAACAAGAGTTTATTATTGCACCAAAATGTCTCTAGACTCTCTCTTCTTCATTCTAAATGCCACTATGCTGAATGAGGCCCTAAATGTGTCTCTCCCAGCAAATATAATTCCTTTTATCCCATCTCTTTGCCCCCTAGATCTCCTCCAATCCACCCTTTCTATGGTGGCTGAATATTTTAAAGTATAGATCTTAATTTGCCCTCTTCCCAGTCAAAAATAGTTGAATGGTTTCCTTCATCAACTACAAATTAAAGTAATACATAGCTCCCATTTAAAGAGTAAACCATATTTCTGTGAACCAACCATGGAGGTTTCAATTACTTCCATTATAATATTACTCAAGCATAAGTCTAGGCACATACTTCTTAAAGTAGTGCTTGTGCATCTCTGTTACCAAATCAAATTTATAAATGAGACACAAACAACATTGTGAAACCAAAAAGAAAAATGCCTATACTATAATTGTTTCTTCTGAAAGTGCATTACTGATACTTATGCAGTAGAAGCATGTGTTTGTGTGATACGTTCTACTTAGTTTATGAATTTTGATATAATAGATTGAGACATTATAATTAGTTACATTTGTTTGACTCTAATATTATTTTTAAGGGCCAATTACTTTGATGGACTGAGTAAACATAATAGAATCCAAGTAGTAGGTATGTAGAATGAACAAGTCTAGAGATCTAAAGTATAACACGAGCATTACAGGTAATAAAAGTGTGCTGTATATGGGGTTCATGCTAAACAAGTAGATTTTAGCTGCTCTTGCCACAAAAACAAAGCAAAAAAATGGGTAACTATGTGAGATGATGGATATGTTAATTTGCTTCACTATAGTAACCTTTTTACTATCTATATGTATCACAAAACATCATGTTGAATGATTTAATTATACACAGTAAAATGTATTTAAAAAAAGAATCTGCATAAAATTTTTAAAAATCATGCCTAAGGAAAAATAATCCCTCTATTGCACATTTACCATCTACTATGATCTGAATGTTTATGTCCTCCCCAAATTCATATGTTGAAATCTAGCCCCCAATATGACAGGAGGTAGGACCTTTGGGAGGTGACTATGTTATGAGGGAGAAGCTTTCATGAAGGGGATTAGTGCCCTTATAAAAAGAGGCCTGAGGGAGCCTTTTTTCCCCTTCCACCATGTGAGGACGCTCTCAGAAAACACCATCTAGCTCATAGGTCTTTTGCAGACACTACATGTGCTGGTGCCTTGATCTTGGACTTTCAAGCCTCCGGAACTGTGAGAAATACATTTCTGCTGTCTATAAACAGTCCACCATAGAAGCTAAAATGGAGATTCAAAAAGGTTTTGATGTTGCTGAGAATTAGCCAGGGTCTTTCATTAAATGTGGGGTTATTTTCGTAATCTAGTGGCTTTCAAACTATTTGAAGGCTTGAAACACATTGTAAAAGTTAAATCTCATTAATGACCAATGCCCCTATGCTATATAGATCAGCTTCTATTACCCCTTGATAACTTTCTTTTTTTATTTTTAAATTTCAGAATATTATAGGGGTACAAACACATTGGTTACATATATTGCCTATGCACTGCTCAAGTCAGAGCTACAAGCATGTCCATCCCCCAGACAGTGCACCCTGCATCCATTAGGTGTGAGTTTACCAATCCCCTTCACTCCCCTCCCACCTGCCTGACACCCGATGAATATTATTTCCATGTGTGCACATAAGTATTGATCAGATAGTCCCAATTTGATGGTGTGTACCAGTGGTGCTTGTTTTTCCATTCTTGTGATACTTCGCTTCGAAGAATGAGCTCTATCCAGGATAATACCAGAGGAATTAAGTCACCATTATTTTTTATTGCTGAGTAGTACTCCATTGTATACATATACCACATTTTATTAATCCACTCATATATTGATGGTCATCTGGGTTGTGTCCACATCTTTGCAATTGTGAATTGTGCTGCTATAAACGTTCGAGTGCAGATGTCCTTGTTACAGAATGTCTTTTTTTCCTTTGGGTAAATACCCAGTAGTGGGATTGCTGGATCAAATGGTAGTTCTACTTTTAGTTCTTTGAGGTATCTCCATATTACTTTCCATAGAGGTTGTACTGATTTGCAGTCCCACAAGCAGTGTATGAGTGTTCCTATCTATCCGCATCCCTGCCAGCATTTGTTGTTTTGGGACTTTTTGATATAAGCCAATCTCACTGGAGTTAAGTGATATCTCATTGTGGTTTTGATTTGCATTTCCCTGATGATTAAAGAAGTTAAGCAATTTTTTATATGTTTGTTGGCCATTATTCTATCTTCTTTTGAAAAGTTTCTGTTCATGTCCTTTGCTCATTTTTTAATGGGGTTGTTTGATTTTTTCTTGTTGATTTCCCTAAGTTCTGTATAGATTCTGGTTATCAGCCCTTTATTAGATGTGTAGCATGCAAATATTTTCTCACTTTCTGTAGGTCGTCAGTTCACTCTAATGATAGTTTCCTTGGCTGTACAGAAGCTTTTTAATTTGATCAGGTCCCATTTATTTATTTTTGTTGCTGCTATGATTGCTTTGGGAGTCTTCTTCATAAATTCCTTGACCAGACCAACGTCTATAAGAGTTTTCCAACGTTTTCTTCTAGGATCTTTATGGTTATATGTCTTAGGTTTAAGTCTGTTATCCATTATGAGCTGATTTTTGTGAGAGGTGAAAGGTATGGATCTAGTTTCAGTCTTCTATACGTGGCTATCCAATTTTCCCAGCACCATTTATTGAGTAGGGATTCTTTCCCCCAGTGTATGTTTTTGTCTACTTTATCAAAGATCAGATGACAATATGAGGATGGTATTATACCTGGTTTTTCAGTCCTGTTCCATTGGTCTATGTCTCTGTTCTTGTGCCAGTACCATGCTGTTTTGGTTACTATAGCCTTGTAGTATACAGTTTGAAGTCTGATAGATTGATGCCTCCCAATTTGTTCTTTTTGCTTAAGATTGCTTTGGCTAAATGGCGTCTTCTCTGGTTCCATATGAAGCGTAGAATTATTTTTCCTACATCTGCAAAAAATGATGTTGCTATTTTGATAGGGACTGCATTGTTTCTGTAAATCACTTTAGGTAGTATAGACATTTAAACAATGTTGATTCTACCAATCCAAGAGCATGGTAGAATTTTCTATCTGTTTATATCCTCTGCAATTTCTTTCCTCAGTGTTTCATAGTTCTCCCTATATAGTTAAATATAAATATTTAATATAAATATAAATATTTATATTTATATTATAGTTATATTATAATATTATAAATATTATATTATTTATATTTATAAATAAATATAAATATAAATAAATATAAATAAATATAAATATAGGTACCAGTTCTTCTTTGTAGGCTCAGTAGAATTCAGGCGTGAATCCATCTGGTCCAGGACTTTTTTTTATTGGAAGATTTTTATTGCTGCTTCAATTTCGGTGCTTGAAATTGGTCTGTTCAGGAATTCTATTTCTTCCTGAATGAGCCTAGGGAGGTTGTGTGTTTCTAAGACTTTGTCCATTTCCTCCATGTTTTCATGTTTTCACCTCCTTAGTTAAATATGTTTCTAAATATTTAAATTTTTTTATGCTATTGTGAAAGTTATTGCATCTTTGATTTGATTCTTGGCTTGACTGTTATTGGCATATATGAAGCCTACTGATATTTGTATATTGATTTTGTATCCTGAGACTTTGCTGAATTCATTTATCAATTCCAGGAGTCTCTTGGTTGAATCTTTGGGGTTTTCCAGATATAATATCATATCATCAGCAAAGAGTGAAAATTTGATCTCTTCTGCCCCCATTTGGATACCCCTGATTCCTCTCTCTTGTCTGATTGCTCTGACAAGATCATCTAGCACTATGTTGAATAGAAGTGGAGATAGTGGGCAACCTTGTCTGGTTCCAGTTTTAAGGGGGAATGCTTTCAATTTTTCCCCATTCAGTATGATATTGGCTGTGGGTTTATCGTATATGGCTTTAATAATTTTGAGATATGAGCCATCTATGCCCATATTGTTAAGAGTTCTTATCATAAAAGGGTGCTGAATTTTGTCAAAAGCCTTTTCTGCATCTTTTGTGATCAGATAGTCTTTGTCCTTGCTTTTATTTATATGGTGAATTACATTTACAGATTACCATATGTTGAACCATCCCTGCATCCCAGGGATGAAGTCCACCTAGTCGTGATGAGTTATTTTTTTGATGTGCAGTTGAATTCAGTTTGCTAGGATTTTATTGAGAATTTATGTATTTATCTGCACAAGGGATATTGGTCTGTAGTTTTCTTTTTTTGTTGTGTCCTTTCCTCGTTTTGGTATCAAGGTGATATTGGCTTCGTAGAATGAGTTTGGGAGGATTCAATCCTTCTCAATGTTGTGGAATAATTTCTACAGTATAGGTACCAGTTCTTCTTTGTAGGCTCAGTAGAATTCAGGTGTGAATCCATCTGGTCCAGGACTTTTTTTTATTGGAAGATTTTTATGGCTGCTTCAATTTCGGTGCTTGAAATTGGTCTGTTCAGGAATTCTATTTCTTCCTGAATGAGCCTAGGGAGGTTGTGTGTTTCTAAGACTTTGTCCATTTCCTCCATGTTTTCATGTTTTTGGGCATAGAAATTTTTATGCTGTTCAAAGATATTGTTTTGTATTTCCGTGATATCAGTTGTGACCTCTACTTTTTCATTTCTAATTGAGCTTATTAGAGTTCTTTCCTTTCTGCTTCTGGTCAATCTAGCAGGAGGCCTGTCTATTTTGTTTATCTTCTCAAAGAACTCACTTTTTGTTTTATTAATCTCCTGTATAGTTCTTTTGTTCTCAATTTCATTTAGTTCTGCCCTGATCTTGGTCATTTATTTTCTTCTGCTGGGTTTGGGTTTGGTTTGCTCTTTCTTTTTCAGTTCCTTGAGATGATTCATTAGTGTGTTGATTTGTGATCATTCTGTCTTTGGATGAAGGCATTTAAGGCAATGAGTTTTCCTCTCAGGATTGCTTTTGCTGTACCCACAGATTTTGATAACTTGTGCCCCCATTATCATTTAGTTTGAAGAATATTTTGATTTCCATCTGAATCTCCTCCTTGACCCAATAGTTATTCAGCAACAGATGGTTTAGTTTCCATGTTTTTGTGTAGAGATGAGTGTTTCTGTTGGAATTGATTTCTAAAATTATTCCACTATGGTCTGAGAAGATACATGGTATAATTTCTATTTTCTAAAAATTTGTTGTAATCTGTTTTGTGGCCTAGGATGTGATCAATTTTAGAGAAAGTTCCATGAGCTAATGAGAAGAACATATATTCAGTGTTGTTTGGGTGGAATGTTCTATAGATGTCTGTCAGGCCCAAAGGTTCTAGAGTTCTGTTTAAGTCCATTATGCAAACTACAATCAATGACAGTGGGAACAACCCCATAGCTGAAAATATTGCCTTCCATCTCAAGCTATTAGGAAGCAGTGGATTCATACCTTCAAGTAAAATCCACCAGCTTGGAGCTCAAGCTGGGGGAATAAACCGACTACACTCCACTGGGAAGAGGTGAAGACAACAGGTAACCCAAGAGGTCCGTCAATCTTGCTAAAGTACACCTAAGGCAATAAAGGAAAAGAGCTCCTCTCCCTGGCTCTGTCAGGGAACAATCCTTGGGGACTTGGAGGCAGGGCCATAAACTAGCCCTAGTACACCCAACTCTCAACCAAGAGGCCAGATGACAGACGTTCAGTGAAAGAACACAGGAACCATAAAAATCAGAGCAAAAATTCACCCCCAAATGAAATTATTAGCTCCTCAGCAATGGATACCTACTTAAATGATATGGGTAAAATGACAGAGGAAGTAAGGCGAAAACAGAAGGTAACCTACAAAGGAAAAGCTATCAGACTAACTACAGATTTCTGAACTGAAACCTTACAAGCCAGAAGGGACTGGGGACCCATCCTCAGTCTTCTAAAACAGAATAATGGCCAAACTAGAATTCTTTATCCTGCAAAACTAAGCTTCTTATGTAAGGGAGATATAAGGACTTTCCCAGACAAGCAATCACCGACGGAATTTGTGAAGACCAGACCTGTCCTTCAGGAAGTACTCAGACCTGCATTATACACTGACCAGCACAATAGGCACCCACCAGTATAAAATCACCCAAAAGCTAAAGTCCAGAATCCTGATTCCACAATGGCTTGAGAGGTAAAAAAACAGTAAGAGTCTACCCAATAGGATGAACAGAAATCCACCCCAAATATCAATTCTCTCAATAAATGTGAATGGCTTGAATTGCCCATTGAAGAGACATAGGCTGGCTGAATGGATAAAAAAATACAACTAAAGTATCTGCTTTCTCTAGGAAATACATCTTTCATGCAAGGACTCGTTCAGACTCAAGGTAAAAGGATGGCAAAGAATTTTCTAGGCAAATGGAAACCAAAAGAAAGCTGGGGTAGCCATTGTTATATCAGATATCATAAACTTTAAAGCAAAAAAAGTAAAGAAAGACAGAGATGGTCACTATATAGTGGTGAAGGGAAAAATCCAACATGAAGACTTAATAATCCTAAATATTTATGCACCCAACATAGGAGCACCCAGATACATAAAGCAAATACTGCTTGATCTAGACAACATAATAAACAGCAATGTCATAATAGCCCGGGACTTCAACACCCCACTGACAGAACTGGGCAGATCCTTCAAGCAGAATATAAGTAAAGAAACAATGGACCTAAACAGATATTTTTCTAAGTAACTAACAAGGTTATTGTAAGGATGAACTAAGATAATGTATGTAAACACAGGTTTTAAATTTTAAAAGCTGTTCACCAGTACTTTCCATATATAGAAATGTAAAGGCTTAAGAACAATTACGCATAAAAAAAATCCTCCCTTTGTCTGCTGCTTTTGTGTAAATAAATGCTGTAATTAAATGACAGGTCATATAACCAGGACTTTAAAGTCTCCACGTCCTGTGTTAGACAGACCTGAGTCCAAAATCTACCTTCAATACTTCCTGTGTATGTTCTTATAAAAGTGATTCAACCCCTTTAAGCGGTGATTTATTTATATACAAAATGCAAGTATTAGCAGTATCTGCCTCCTGGAGTTGTCATGAAGATAAAATCATGCAATTCCTAGCCTGCAGTTATTAAAGGTCTGCATAATGTTTTGAGGGTGTTTCATTGCTATTACAACCAGGCCCTGGAAATGACCAATCGATGCTTTTTTTACTATAATTCCATCTCTGTATTTGCTAGTTGTGAACCAGATACCAGTGGATATAAACTCCGTGAAAACAGAGGACTTTGTCTGTTTGGTTTCCTGCTCTAGCTTCAGCAACTTACCTAATGCCTAGAACAGAGTAGACATTTAATAAGTATTTGTAGAATGAATAAATGAATGAGTGCTATAAGAAAAAAAAAACAGAACGGTAAATACCTACCACTTCATTGGTAGTTAGCCTGACAAGTAGCTTAGCATCTCCTTCCCTTGCTCCCACCAAAGCAGGTACAAAACCCTCAAGATCTCAGAGTGGACCCAGGCTACATAGATTTTACATTATGGATCCACTACTTATCGGATATGTGGTGTTGGGCAAATGAAATGATCTCTCTGATCTCTGTTTTCACATGTGTAAGGTGGGAGTGATACTGATACTTGCATCATAGGTTTTTATTGAGGGTTAGATAAATTATGACATGTAAAGTGCTTAGAGAAGTCCCTAGCACATAGAATGTGCTATATGTATTAAATATTACTATTAATATTTTTATCATTTTGTTTAGTGACATGTAGATTATAAAACACATCTATGATAAATATTCCTAAATTTGTCTGTTTATTTTTTGCACATATCGTGTCATTTGATCCTTACCAGCAATCAAACGTGGGAGGGTACTTTTCCCATTTTACAGTTGAAGGAACTAAAGCTCGTAGATATAATTAACTTGCCAAGATCACACATAATTAGTAAGTAGCAGAAATGGGGATTAAGCTTGATCTGATTAACACTAAACTTCATTCCAAAGTCCCACCAAAAAGCCTGCAAGATGGTCTATAGTTATAAGTCACTCAGGAAGGCTTTTTCACACTCAATTACTGACTCTTCTCCATGATGAGACAAAAGAAGCATTTTTTAGTGATCCTATATGTTTCCCTAGTTTTTTCCCCTTTATCACAATGCAGGACTCATAGTAAACTCTCAAGTGACAGATATATAAAGGAAATACCACTAATGTCAGCCTGGATGCCTATGATATTCCAGGACCCTAGTCAGCGCTTTATGATCTTTCTCTTATCCATTTCAAAAGATAATTCTGTGAGATGGACACAATTACTAACATCTTAACAGGCAAAAATTCTTAAGTTAAATACTTTTTCCCCAGCCACCCCCACCTGATATGTAGCAGAACTGAGATTTAAACACGCCTAGTGACCTAGAAAGTTGACTTTATATCTTACCCTGAAGAAATGGGCAAGTGATATCAAGCCTGATGTTGAAACTATAGTCCACTTCATCAAAGACTCTAGAGAAAACGTGATACTTCATATAGTAGGTGAGCGATCAGATTGGGTTCTCTCTCCTCTCACTGTCTCTCTCTCTCTCTCTCTCTCTTTCCTGACTTCAGCTTGCCATGGACAAAATAGAAATAATTAAATGTCAATAACTAAAGTTTATTCCTGGCAAACAGCTGATGAGTATTTTCAGAGGCTTCTGTTTTTTGACCTTTAGGTGCCCTAGACAATGATGGAATCTTGTTGAAAGCTCTTTAAGCTGAAATTAATTTATGCTCGACAGTGATTAAAAGAGAAAGTGAGAAGGGGATGGAAATTAACAAATCCATCTTTATTGCTGAGATCCCATTATGATTATAAGGAGAGGGGAAAATCAACGTGGCGGTTGCCAGCTGCAATCTGGTGAGGAGTTTAAACAGCCCGTCCCGCTTGGGAAATGTCCTTGGGTGGACAGATTTATCTGTCACTGAGGCTCACAGAGAGAGGGGTTTATTTATAAGGGACAGGGATGCTGAGCTCCTTGACTTGCTTTTGGAATAAGAGGCTGGTGGCAAGAGAGCTAGCTGCCAGAGGGACAGGATGGGGAACTTGGCAGATGAAGCCTCTTGAAAAGCAGATTCTGCTGGTGCTTCTGGGAACGGAGATGGCCTTATTGCCATGCCCTGGGTTCCTGTTGGGCCAGTCTCTTTCTCTTTGGTACATGCCTTTACGTAGTGATAAACTTGCACCAGCAAGTCACCATGTGCTTCTGGGGAAAGCTCTGTGGCCAAGGACCTTGTTTCAGACATTTGTGTACCCACAATGCTCCTTGGACAGTACATCGTATGTATAGGAGGCTAAACAAACATTGAAGAAGAGATGACCAATAACTCTCCATTAATTCTTCAAAAATAATATGTGCTAAGCACCTCCTATGTGCCATGCTCAGTCCCAGGCAATGAAGATAAAGACATTAAGCAACACAATGCTTTTGTCCTCCTGGAGCCAATCAATCAGAGATAGTGAGGCTCATTTCCCCTCAAAATTGAAATCAGAATTCTGAAAAAGACCAATCCTAGACTCATACCATTTCAAGAGAACTAACATGCTGAGTTTCTATGTGCCAAAAATTTGACACAGGATGTCTCAATACCGGAAATAATGACAGTCAGTATTCTTTGCCTGATTTTACAGATAAGTGTATGGAGGCTCAGAGAGGTAAAGCGACTTCCTCCAGGGCACAGAGCTAGAACAGCTGGAGCCAGAGAGCCTGCACCAAGACTTAATACACACCAAGGGCTCGTTCTTCTCCCCTGTCCTCACCACATTAAAGATATGAGGGTGAAGTGAGAGCGTGAGTCTAAGAAGGGCCTGACTGTAGGTTTTAGCTCAACCTCCCACTGGTCTTGTGACCTTGGGAACAATCATTGCATCTTACATTGTATTGATTTTCTCATCTGCAGGAAAAGGGATAAGACTCCCTACTCTTTCTGTTTCACAGATTAATGTGAGACTCAGAGGAGACAATGTACGTAAAAGCGCTTTGCAAATATAAGTTATTGTCATCATATAGTCCATCCTCTACTAATGCATGAACCTTCTCCATAATCGGTCTTAATGTATCTCATAATTGTTTATATTTAAAAGAATGAAACTGATGACATCATATCATCTCATGTAAAAATGTAAGTCAGAGGACAGATGCAGTCAGCTATGATTCCTCCAATTTACATTAATCATCACTGGACATATCCCAAAAGGAAAAATTGCTTTATTTTAAAGCAGGCAAAACCATAGTGAGTTAAACATTTGAAAACATTAATGATAAAGATAATAGTAATGAAATAATCTTTTATTTGATTTTTGCTATAATCTCATGGAAATTAGTATTGACAAAAGAAGAAACTGACAGTTTGCTTGGTCCCTGAGGGGGAAGTTGTATGACTGTGACCATGTACAAAGTTGCAATGGTTGCCCTAGGAGGAAACAACTTGAGAGGACCAGGGTTGGGATGATGGCGTATACCAATTTACCCAATGCCTTTGGGGAAGTCATTTTACCTCTCTGGATCTCAACTTTCTTTTTTTTTTTTTTTTTAACAAAATGGTCATAGTAATAGACAGATGTCTCCTTCTTAAGGTTGTAACTATTTGATGAAAAATTGGTTTTTCAAAGTGCTAAAGATACATTATGCACTGCTTAATTGATAAGAGTTTACCTTCAAATCTGGGCCTCTCTGAGATGGGGATTTCAGGCATAACTCAAACATGATGATGTCTTACACAAGGGCCTGGAAGCAATGGGCCCCATTTACTGGCAATAAAATGCTGCTCTGCAAGGTGTGAGGAAGCTATGTGCAGGAATAAAGGCAGACAATAAACAATTACTTTAATAATAGCAGTACAAGAACCCAATACCTTGAGGTGAAATGGATTTGGAACATGTAGCAAAAAACTGAAGCATGGGAAGTATTTTCTACTCCCACCTGTTCACTTTCTTTCAAAATACAAATCTTGGAATTGTAATTGGGATTCTAGGATATTCTTACCAAGAATGAGAGACAGAAAAAGAGAGAGACAGGAAAGCTTGGTCATTTGACCCAGAAGTCAAGCTCTTCGAAGGCCATGTTAGTGTAGGAAGCAAAATATGCATGGGAAAAGACAATTCACGTGGACTTTAAATGTACAGTGACCATTCATACTAGCGGTCATAGCCCAAACAAGGTTTTGAACTCTGAATTAGATTAGCAACTCCTCCTACCTTAAAGAGAAGTTGGTGAATTAAGACAAAAGTGATCACAGAGTGAAACATCATGGCTTAGGAAGAATGAAAAAAATGTTGCTTCTCTTTGGGGTTATGATTATTTTTGTACCTTGTCAAACACTTTTAGTGGGTCCACATTGACAAGGGCAAGATTTCCCTTGGTGTGTTCCACAAGGCATGAGTTTCTCAAGATATTGTAGATGTTACTATAGAAGGAGTTTATGGTGAAAATGTATTTGAAAAATGTCAAGGTAAAGAGTTTACCAGGTTTCTTTATTGCAGGACTTCTCAGAGCCATTGGTATACTCTTATGAATTATGAATCTCTAAGGGGGGATGTAATATGCAGAATATTCAGACATGTTTAACAAAAAAAGCCATTTAGAATGATGCATTTCTGTGGACAAATGTTGTGGCAAATACACTTTGGAAAATGCCAGTCTAAGAGATAAAGTCCCAAGTTAGGTGTACTTTCTTCACCACCAGCCCCAGTATCTCAAGACTGATTTCCCACCCATGAAAGTTCTTGGTTGGTTGACTCTCCTGGGCACTTCTTCTACATTCCACTAGCAAGGACTCAGTCACATTATCCTATTCAAAGACAAAGGGGGTTGGGAAATGAGGTCTTTCTCCTTGCCTAGGAGTAAAATGAAACATATACACTGCTGTTTCATCTGTACTAGTCACTTGGAAGCTTTCTACTCTCTGTGCCCAAAAATACCTGACATGGTCCAATTCAAAACATTTTATGTTCTGTCAATCTCATGTTCCTTGCGTATTCCTTGTTATTGTTAATTTTGCACAATTTTTCCTTCTTCCTAATCCATGTCTTTTTTTTCCTCTGTATGTCTGAGAGGAAACCCCATCCATCCTAAAATGCCCCATTTTACCATGGCACACTATCTGCTCATCCAACGAGAAGTCTTCTCTCCTGCCTATATAACATTTTTTTATCTCTATGATATGTCAGATACTGATTGGAGACAACTCTCTTAATATAAAATTTTGGGAAGGGTGTGGCATGATAGTGAAGAAAGAAGAGGGTCTTGGGAACAAGACAAATCTGAGTTTAAATCCTGGCTTTATCACTTACTAGCTCTATTACCCTGGGCAGGTAACATTACCATTCTGCAGTGCTTCTTCATTTGAAAATTAAGGATTTAAATCCTTTCTGAATCAGGAAGTTTCAAATAACATAATACACACAGGCCCTAAATACAGTGTGGCTTCCACATAGGAAGTCATCTACGAATGTTTGTTGTTATCATTGTTTTCACTTTTGTTGTTGTTCTTTGGAGCAGAACAGTTTACAATCGTGACTCTGCCATTTCTTAGCAATCTGACTTAGGGAAAATTACTTTTTACTTCTGAGTCTCACCTTCTTCATTTGTAAAAATGGGTATAACTTTTCCTTCCTGAGTAAACAGCAAGAAAAATGCCTATCATAACATATCACAGTATCTGACACATAGCAGAGGCACAAGTAATTAATGAATTTATCCCCAAACCACTCCTCGTAATACAAGACATGAAACATCTATCCACTTAATGATTCTATCTAGGACGGAAAAAAAGACAGCCTCCTCCATATAGTTTGCTTTTGTGCCTGAGGACCTGTAGCCAGGCAGTTCTTCATTAATTTCCCTCTTAGTCTTCAAAACCATAATCTAAACTCAGTTCTTCTTTTCTGGTGTGAACTTGGTCACCTTCCTTCTTATACTATCTAAGCTCTTAGGCACTTGAAAACTGTTAAATTGACCTCTCATCTTTCTCTTCTCCAGGCTGAATTCCTTTAATCTCTCATCCCAAGTTCCTATTTCCAGCCCTTTAATAATTTCCTGTTGCACTGCTCTTCCATTTTTGAACAGTGCAGAGACACAGGAGGACACAGAAAGTCCTACAATAATATGCGGAAATAGCACAAACTTACACTACAGACTAACCAGTAAAGGGCAGTGTTCACATATACGATCAGTTAGAAATAATCAACTCTAAGAAATTTCTCTTCATTCCCTACTACCAGTCCACCTCCTACTATTATCTTCAGAGCCAATAGCAGGTGGCATTTTACAGGTATCTCTTCTTCTATGCATAAAAAAAAAAGTAGCTATTTACATCTGGATGTTATGCTCATTCAAAGCAACATTAAGTACTTTGTTAATTGTTCTATAGACAGAGTATTTTGGATGAAGTCCTGTTCCTGTGAATACAAAAGAAGCAGTAAATAAATATAATGGCTATAGATATTGATATTAAAAAAAAACCAACAATGTATGGGAAAAAACAAACAGCCTTTGGTGTTACACAGAACATGGATCTCCTACTTATTAGCTGTGGGTATTGCGTGAATGAATCCTTTCTTTAAGACTCAGTTTTTATCGTTTGTGGAACTGAATACTGCCAACAACCCTTCAGGGTTTTCTTGGAAATTAAATAAACAAATACACACAAAAAAGTCTAGTTCTGTGTCTGACACTTAGCACTCAAAAAAATCACTTGAGTTTTCTGTCTTTGTTCTGCAAGTACAAAGAAGAAATATCAAGCAAAGAAAGCCTAGTGATAGTAAACCTTTTCCAAATAGAGCACTGAAGTTTGAGTTTGTTAATAAACACTGATTTGTAACATTTCTTCTTCATTTACTTTAGGAATGAATTTTTATTAGCATAGGGGCACATTGTACAGGCCCCAAACTGTAACCAAACACGTGTCTCTCCATGTCCTCTTCTTTTCTGCCTTTGTTCCATGCAAACCTCTCCTTCCTATTGTTCACAATCACCTTTCTTCCCTCACCTGCTCTCATTCCCTCATTTTCTCTGTCTAAGCTATTTCTACCACCATGCCCCTTCATTTCCTTTCTTGTCCTAGGACTCCGTTCCTCTCTTTCCATAACCAAGAGCAATCGTGGAAGAAGGAGGCAAACGTGGTTGGACGTGCTGAGGGTACAGCGCTGTGGGCAGGGATGTGGGTTTTGGAGCCAGAGAGCTCTGGGTTTCAATCTTATTTATGCACTAAAGACTTTTGTAAAGTTGCTTAACCATATTTAAAAAATATTGATATATAATAATTGTAAATATTTATGGGGTACATGTGATATTTTGAAACATGCATACCATGTATAACGATTAAATCAGGGTGAATGGAATATCCAACACCTCCAACATTTGTCATTTCTTTGTGTTGGGAACATTCAAAATCTTCTTTTCTCGCTATTTTGAAATATACAATGAATGTTAACTATAGTTCTACTTTGCTGTTGAGCACTAGAATTTATTACTTCTATCTAACTGTATTTTTGTACACATTATCCAACTCTCTTTATCCTCCTCTCCGTTCAACCTTACTAACCTCTACTGTAGAGGTGACCACCATCCTGCTCTCTGTCTCCACAAGATCAAACTTTTTCAGCTCCCACATATAAGAGAGAATACATGACATTTCTCTTTCTGTTCCTGGCTTATTTCACTTAACATAATGTCCTTCAGGGACATCTATGTTGCTAGAAATGACAAGATTTTATTCTTTTTTATGGCTGAATAAAATTCCTTCGTATGTATATACCACATTTTGTTTATCCATTCACCCACTGATGGACACTTGGGTGGATTCCTATCTTCGCTATTGTGAATAGTGCTGCAATCAACATGGGAGTGAAGATATCTCTTTGACATACTGATTTCCTTTTTTGGGGATATATACCCAGAAGCGGAATTGCTTGATCATATGATATTTTTATTTGCAGTTTTTTAAGAAACCTTCATACTACTTTCCATAATGACTGTACTATTAATAATTTACATTCCCGCCAACAGTGTACAAAAGTTCCCTTTTCTCCACATCTTTGCCAGCATTAGTTATTTTTTGTCTTTTTGATACTAGCCATTTTAACTAGGGTAAGGTGATAGCCCACCCACTGTGGTTCGATTTGCATTTCCCTGATGATTAATGACGTTGAGCATTTTTTCATATGCCTGTTGGCCATTTGTATGTCTTCTTTTTAAAAATGTCTATTCAGATATTTTGGCCATTTTTTAACAAGATTTTTTTGTTTGTTTTTACTGTTGAGATGTTTGAGTTCCTTATATATTCTGGTTATTAATCCCTTAGATGGATAGTTTCAAATATTTCTCCCATTCTGCAAGTTGTCTCTTCACTATGCTAATTGTTTCCTTTGCTGTATAGGAGCTTTTTAGTTTGATGTAATCACATTTGTCTATTTTTGCTTATGTCACCTGTGCTTTTGAGGTCCTACTGAAAAATCTTTGCCCAGACCAATGTCCTGAACCATTTCCCCAATGGTTTCTTCTAGTAGTTTCATAGCTTCAGGTCTTACATTTAAGTCTTTAATTCATTTTGATTTGATTTTTTTGTATATGAGAAGAGCTAGGAGTCTAGTTTCATTCTTCATATGGATATCCACTTCCCTCAGCACCATTTATTGAAGAGACTGTCCTTTTCCCAATGTATGTTCTTGGTGCTATTGTCAAAAATGAGTTGCTTGTAAAACCATGCATTTATTTCTGGGTTCTCTTTTCTGTTCCATTGAGCTCTGTGCCCATTTTTATGGTGGTACCATGCTGTTTTGGTTACTGTAGCTTTGTAGTATATTTTGAAGTCAGGTATTGTGATGTCTCCAGCCTTGTTCTTTTTCCTGAGGATTGCTTTGGCTATTCAGAGTCTTTAGTGGTTTCATAAAAATATTAGGATTTGTTTCTTCTATTTTTGTGAAGATTGTCATTGCTATTTTAATAGGGATTACATTGAATCTGTAGATCACTTTGGGTAGTATGTACATTTTAGCAATAATATTTCTTCCAATCCATGAATATAGGATATCTTTCCAATTTTTTGGTGTTCTCCTCAATTTCTTTAATCAATGTTTCATAGTTTTGATTGTAGAAATCTTTTGCCTCTATAGTTACATTTATTCCTAGATATTTTTTGTAGCTATTATAAATGGAATTGCTTTCTTGATTTTTTCAGATTATTCACTGTTGCTGTATGGACATGCTACTGTTTTCTGTATGTTGATTTTGTATCCTGCAACTTTACTGAATTCATTTATCAGTGCTAACATTTTTTGGTGGAGTCTTTAGGTTTTTCTAAATATATGATCATGTTATCTGCCAAATAAAAAAATTGACTTCTTTTCCAATTTGGATGTTCTTCATTTCTTTCACTTGCCTAATTGTTCTGGCCAGTACTACGTTGAATAAAAGTGGTGAAAGTGTGCATCCTTGTCTTGGTCCAGATCTTAGAGGGAAGCCTTTCAATTTTTCCCCATTTAGTATGATGTTAGCTGTAGATTTGTCACATATAGCCTTTATGGCTTTGAGGTATGTTCCTTCTATACCCAATTAGTCAAATTTTTATCATGAAGCGATGTTGAATTTTATCAAATGCTTAAACTTTTTAATTTCAAATTTCTTCATCAACAAAATAAGCACAATAATAGTTCTTTCCTTATATGCTTTTTAAATTAACATTAAATAAAATTGTGCATGTAAAGCATTTATTTCATAGTAGAGTCAAAATAAAGAACATTCATTATTTACTGTATTATATAATCAATTCAGAGACAGTTAGTCTGTTAAGTACCAAGTGTTATATTGTGCACCATAGAGACTAGGAAGATAATAAAAGCAGGATCTCATCCTCAAAGAGTTCACAGCCCACTGGAGAAGCAAGTATGCCTATATAAAAACATAATGATAATGGGAACCAAAAAGCAAGATTTTCTGTCAAGTGAATGTGTTAGATAAAAGATCACAAATGAGATTTTGTTTTAAAAACTAATTTTAATATATCAGTCTTGGTGCCTAGAAAGGCATACTAGGAAAATCTGAGGGCAATAACAGAATGAGTAAAAAATAAAACATCGTAACTGATTAATAATGTCTGCCAAGGAAACAGAGGAGAGACTATCCATCAGGGAGTGTTTTAGGAGGCACACTGGAAGAAAGAACAAAAAGCATTTTGAGTATTTTTTATGGGACCTATAAATTACTAATGTTACTCTATGGCGTCAATATTGTTTTCCTCATTATAACTGAAACTGAAACTCAGAGAGGTTAAGTAATCTGTCCGGCTCACACAGCCAGAAAAGTGGCTTGGTGTAAATCTAAAATCAATATTGATTTAAACACTCATACTCATCATAGTTCTACACTCTTTGACAAGAACAGCATGGCAGAGACTAAGTAGATCTTACTCCCCTTCAATTTTTGCTTAATGTTTATTTTATATTTGCCAAAAGTGAGACTTCATCCAGAATGTTCTCTTCCTATAGAATAGTTTCTCACATATGGTAATTACTTAATGTTGACTCAAGTAGAACATCTAGACATACACGGGTAAACATTTTTTTATGCACAGAGGAAGAGATACCTGTGAAATACCACCTACTGTTGGATCTTACCCATCTCTTTCATTTTTCTGGGCTCACAGGAAGCCTACATTTTCTAGCTTCTATTGCAGTTAGGTTTGAGCCATGTAACTAATTCTAGACAAAGGCATATGGGGAATACATATATGTCATTCTCAGTGTGGCCTCTACAACCTCCCATGGAATTCTTAGCTAATATATTATTTTCCTGATGTAGAGGATCCAGTGGAGAGCATCAAGAAGGCCGAAAGAGACAGTGGAACCATAAGAGGTAAGGAAATCTTAATCCTGTCATACCTTGTGGACAGGAGCCATCTCAGAGAAAAGTCTAATCCATACTAGTCTGTGACATGAAAGAAAATAAGTATTTGTTATGCTATGTCACTGAGATTTTTGCTGTGTCTTAGAATGGATGATGTTACTTATCTTGACTGATAGATGTTATGAAAAAGTATTCCATGAAGAAGTGACATTTCTATGGGGCCAGGATGAAATGCAGGTGGGCCTTCTCAACAGAAGACCCATTTCTGGAGAAGCATATTTTATGAAAAGAGTTCAGGAGACTTGGTTTGGAAACGCAGACAGGGGCTCAGATTGGAGCTCCAATTTTCTATTCTTGTGGTTTCCAGTTTGGCAGTAAGAAATTGCCTATTGTTACAGTTGCACATTACTGTACAGCAAACTACCAAAAGCATGATGGCTTAAAACATCAACTCTTTCATTATATTATATATCTTTTTGGGTCAGGAATATGAGCAAGACTCAGTTGGTTGATTCTTCTCTTCCACATGGCATCAACAAATGTCATGTGGCTGTATTTGTTTGTCAGCTGGGCTGCTATGGAAGACTCAAGATGGCTTTATGCTTATGTTAATTGTAAGTGTGGTCTCATCTGAGACTGTCAATTGGACTGCAGACACAAGATGTGTCTAAGGTCAGGACTCCAATAGGCAAGGTAGAAACTGCCAGTCCTCTTAAAAGCTGGTTCTGGAAATGGCATAGCATCACTTCTGCTCTCTGTTGGTCAAGTAAGTCATTAATGCTATGAGACTTCACCTCTTAATTGTATCAGACTTTACTTCTCAATTTAACAAGTAGCAAAGAATGTGTGCCCATCTTTAATGTACTCTGTCTGGGATCTGTGAATTCAGGTCTTCAAGGGCAGGGATCCAGCAATATGCATCTCTGCTTCCCCAATATAAACCACTCAACATACTGCTTGTGGTTCAATCAGCAAGTTATCACAAGTTGGTAGAATCACAATCATACTCTAAGCACACATCAAAAGAGAAGGAAAAGGGAACTGAATTTTACAGAATACAAACTTCTGCTTCACATGTCTAACCTTCATGTATTTTCAAAGTGACTCTCTTTATTGATATAGGTTTTATTCCTTCCACGTATTACTGAAGAGACAACCAAGGTTCAGTGAGGGGGAAAAAAAGCTTTTCAAGGTCAACCACGACAAAAGTAGTACTCTTTTCACCACAGTATGCTTCCTTCCACATGTGCAGCTTGAATGTCCCCTGCTCAGAGTGTGGACTTGGTGGTCACGTGCTTGAATTTCAGCTTGGCCCTTGTCCACGGACAGAAACTGGATCAAAGCATCTAATTTGTCTGTGACCATTCATCTTCATCAAAACCAGAGGAGATCCCTATCCCTGTCTCTGCCTTCCCTGCCACGGATTGTGAGGAATTGCTAATAAAAATGAACCCTAAACTCCTTGCAAATATAAATGTTAAATAATAGCAAGATGAAAAATGAGGGCAATAATATTGCTTTGCATGATGTTTAAGAGCCAGGGATGAAAGGCATTGTAAGAACTGCTATTATCTCTGCATATTCAAGTCCCCACCCTTCCTCTTCTGTTTTATCCTCCGTTTCTGAAATGCTTGATTAAGGCTCTTTTACAGTTTATTTTAGTTTGTCTTTTTTTTTTTCTGCTTTGAGAAATACTTTATCACTGGAGACAATTTACCCTTTTGTTCCATTTGAAGAAAGAAAGCAACACAGGCGTACTTCAAGGAAGAACTGATCAAAATACAATGGGGATCTGGTAATGAAGAAACTCCACTTTGTTTTCAAGCAGGGATAGGAAATTATGCTATAAATTGTACAAGGCGTGGGGGGTGAGGAGGGAGAGATGAATGCAAGTCAAAAATATTGGTCCCATGGCTGGTGTTTCAGGCTACAACTCAGAAATTCATGGGACCCCATGATTTTAGAGTAGAAGGAAATTTACCGAAGCTTTATTCCAACCTCCTATTCCACCCAGGCGTGATTTCTGTGATAGCTCTGAAATAATCCCTGAGACCTGGAGATCACACCTGAGCATCAGCCTATATTTATTTAGGACAGCTCAGGGTGGAATGTCCTGTCTCACCTTGATCTAAAATAGTATTTTTCTTTTTTCTTTTTTTAATCTACAGTTCCTTGTTCTTCATGGACTTCACAAAGCAAATTCCCTTCCTTTTCTGGAGAAATTGATGACTTGGGATTGGTTTAGCCATGTGCCAACACCCACCACTCCTTCAACTGTTCCTTAAATGATTTTTGATAAGATTAACTCAGTCTTCTGGGATCCTATAAGAGGACTGCAGAAAGTAATTAGAAAAAAATATAGGTGGAAAGAAATTTGATTTTCTGACCAAAGCTGATAAACAGCTTAATGGGTGGAGAATAGCTAAGAAGTTGGAGAGTGGTTTCTAAGCAGCAGACCTGACCTCTCCCAGGAAGGAAGAGAAAGGAGGGCAGGCACAGGGACAGTGTGGGAAGGCCCCTCCAGAAGATTGCCAGCCAGATCAAGTAGGCTGAAGGTCACCATGCCAGAGTACAGAAGGGGTGATTAAGCCTGCTTTGCAGGCTGAAAAAGGAGGAGATTGCCTTAATTATGTGGGCGGAGACAGATTAGTGGAATAATAGAGAGGGAGGGAACAGGTTAGAATTGCAGCTGTTTAAATTCAGATGGAGGGTGAAGGAAAGCAAATAGGAGAAGGTTAAGAGGGAGCATGGGAGAGCAAAAACAGGAAAGAGCTTTATGTGAAGCTTGGAAATTAAATTCATTATTCAAAAGCATGTATGTGTATTCTGTGACGGTTTCTAGGGAGATCTTCCCTCCTTCCATCCTCTGTACTTTATTGGATGTAATTTAACTACTTTATGTGGGTTATCTTTTTTTCCCCCATATATATATCTATATGCTCATTCTGCTCTTCTTTCACAACTACCTAATTTAGCTACTAGTCCTCAAGTCTCCAAGAAGAGTATGCAGGATGCAGAGGAATAGATCCTTCCAGGGGTGTGATGGTAAATGTTTAACATTTGACTCTCTGGCAGAGGTGAAGAGGCACTGACTTAAGCATTAGCCAACTTCTGTGTTATAGATACTCCTACCATTGCTCATTACAAGCTACAAAGACACCACTGAGCACAAAAGTCAGAAGAAATGCACAATGGCATGCGATTATGTAGTACTTGAACATGAAGATAAAAATAGACATAAATAACATCAAGAACAGAGATGACAGTAAAATGTAGAAAAAAATAATTAGCAAGTAATGAGTTTTGAGGATTTATTGACTTTGTTTTTAATATAATCTATTTAATTGTAAGTTTATAAAATTTAATTTTTACTAATGGTTCTGTTTAACAACTGGCTTGCAAAATTCATGAAAATTTATGAATCTGCTTGTGAGCCAATACAAGCAGTCTCTAGTATACAACTGGGCCCTTCTCTACTCTGTCATCGGTGGTGAGGATGTGTGTTGGCCTACTAAGCTGGAGACAAAAAATAGGGTTAGTGTGGTCTGGATAAACTTGCAGGTAGGGGAGACTAAAAGATAAACAGAGAGTATCCATTTACTTTAACTTAGCAGCATTAGTTATAATAGTGCTGTTTGTGTATACAATGTATATTGTATTTATATATAAAATGTGTATAGTAATTAGTATATATTATATATTATCTTAGAATATTTAGTACACATATTAGTATATATAAATAAATGTTATTTTTTACTATATATACTCACAGATATAATATACTTATATATAAATATATATGTATATGCATGTATGAGTATATATATACACACACATATATACAGACTAATTACAAATTGGTCTTAAATACTCATTAAATAGGTCCTCTAAGGCTGAGACCTTAACAACTTTAGCCAAGATAAAACATCTCTTTGTATATATCATTCTGTATATTTGTTTAGAGAATCTTATACGGCTTATGTACAAATGTTTATGTCTTTATTTTATACATACCTATATTTTATAGATATGTTACTGAAAATTTATATATTCACACACATACACACCTACACACATCATATATGACCTACACAAAAGATACAATGTTTATTATGTTGAGAAAGTACATCCCCCATAGAAAAGTATTTAGACTAGACACTTTGGCATGATGAAACCATAGGCTTCATGCCAGGAATTACGGTAAGTGAGAGAAAAACCCAAATTAGAAGAAATTGTTCTCCCCTCAAGGAGCCTGTACCAGAGAAAACAAAGTTTATACCATAGAAAATCAATAAGTACTGTATATGATAAGAGCCAATAATGGTTACTGGGTTATTGAGCCTGTCCTCCATGCCATGTATAACAGTTATTGGGCCTGTTCTCTATGCCACGTATCATCTCAGGTGAGTCTTGTAAGAAGCCTCAAAATAGGGACTTTTATTATTTCCATTTTAAGATAGGGAAACTGCTTCCAAGAGAATTTCACTAGTTTGCTTAGGATCAAACAGTATATCACCCAAAAGAATTTCATCAGAATTCTGACTGTAGCACTAAAATTGGATCAATTATTTTTTTAATAAACTGAGCTATATGATTCAGACCATGAGTGTTTCCACAGCCCCAATAAGAAAAACACTTCATGAGTATGAGACATCTGGCAGCCTTCAAGTAAATTTGGAGAGATATAGAAAAAGAGTTAGAGTTAACAAGAGAGACTTTGATAACAATAAATACATATGTTACCTCTGACAATTTGATATGTTCAGTGGAATGTTGAGGCTTATAGACAAGTTTAAGCCTAACTATAATTTTGGCCTGTTTCAGGAATAATTTGTGATCACTTGGACAGAGAAGGTCTGATATAAAAAAATGAAGGAAAAAAACCTTTGGAATTAAAGTTTTCTAATCAAATTAATTAGCCATGTCAAAAGGATTATATGACTGTTTAGATTACCTAAGAGAACAATTGTCTCAAGAACATGCAGGAAATTTGGATGAGCCCACTCTCATGCTGACAATTTCTAGGCTAACTGCAAATTATTCTTATCTAATCAGTAAAGACTTAATGACCTCTCCTAGGCAACAGTTGGTTACACTATGTATAGATTATATATAAATTTGATAATAATTAAGAGCTTAGAGAGAACATTTTAAATGTTCAGTAATTTGGTGATTTTACCACTATTGTAAGGTGGTATGTGTGGTTCTATGTTTGTGTGTCTGAAGGAGAAACAAAGTGAGATTAAACACATCTTTATATATATCTATAGATTTAGCTCTATAATGTAAATCAGCTTTTATATTTGTAACATAAATGAACACAATCTCACTTTTCCATCTTAACACTTGCATATGTTAGCCTTGGCATTGTTTAAATCGTGGACAATTTAGACATTTATGCAAGATAGGTATATACATCTATCTATATTATAGATATCCCTACATCTATAATGATAGGAGTAACATTTGTTGTTACTTACTCTGTGCTGGTCTCTTCTGAATAATTTACATAAACTGTCACGTTTATTTCTCATAATCACTCCAGAAAAAGGATATAATTATTATTTCCATTTTACCTATGTAGAAATTGAGTCACAGAGGTTAAGTGACTTGCCAAAAGTCACACAGCTGTCAGTTGACAAAATCATGTATTATTTCTCCAAAGTTCATTGTCTTTACTAGGACATAATCTCAGCTTTCTCAATTGTGATGTTATCATATCCACTGGTAATAGTTTATAACAAAAAATAATCTATTTGTTAACTTGCATGCAAAGTTAACAACTTTCTCACTCGTTAGAAGTTAGAAAAACGGGCTGCACAATTTGAATGTGTCTTTCTCCTAAGTTCTCATGTCAATTCAGTACCACCATCCCTAAGAAACTGCCATGGATACCTGCCTTGGCCTCTTGTTGTCATCCCTGTACTCTTAAAGTCTCGCCGTCAAATTCTCCCTCTCCAAGTCCTTCTATTCACTTCGCAAATGGCCTCAGACTTCATCGCAACTATGGCCGTCCTTATTTACACATTCCCTTTACTTTTATTTGTCTCTTTAGATTTTAGCATTTTATTTAACTATCGCAAGTCTATTCCAGGGATTTAGCATTTTCCAAATCATTCTGGAAATTCACATTCCTTAACTTAACTTTACCTGTCTCATTTGAGAATTATATATCATATTGCATCATAAGCTTTTTATTCATTGTTTAGTACATTTTTAACAACATGAATTTAACTCCAGCTATGTGCCAGACAGAATGTAGAACACCTGGGATACAGGGATTAAAAATAAAAATAGAACATCCCTAGCCTCAAGGAGTGAGGCTCTAACTTGACTGCACATTAGAATCACTGGAATTTTTTTAAAAATCCTCATTGCACAGGCTGCACTCCATACCAATTATATCAGAAGCTCTGAGTATAAGACCCAGGCCATAGTTGTTTTGTTTTGTTTTAACTTCTCCGGTGATTCCAATGTGCAGACAAGTTGGAGAACTACTATATTAGGTGACACAAACATACAAAGAAATGATTAATAATAGAAAGGTGCACAAAATACAGAGGTAGCAGAGGCAAAATAAGGATGTACTCTCCTTTTGGGAAAGATCTCAGAGGATTTCTTAGGAGGGAAGTTAGTTTTGATTTCATGATGAAGAAAGGGAGAACATTCCAAGAACCCTAAGCATATCCATGTTTTGTTTACTGACACAAAGTAGTAAACAAAAAGTGTCAGGAGAGGAGATTAAAGAGACAGTCAAGAAGACAGGTCATGGAAACACATTTATACCATTTTAAGGAGCTTGTGCTTGTGCTCTGGCTAACAGGTTAGACTTAGATAATGTCAGAGAGAAGACGCAACCACGATTACTTAAATTTGAGTTGAACTAATTAACTGATGGAAAGAAACTAGTGAAGATGTGGGAGACCAGTTGGGAGGTGTGGCAGTACTCCAAGAAGAGGGGAAGGTGGCCTGGGCGGATGGTGGCAGTGGCAGTGAAGGTGACAAAAATGAATGACTCAGGATTCATTTTGGAAGAGAGTCTATGCTTACAGATGGATTGATAACGGACTGGTTATAAGCAATGAGAGAGAAATATAAAAATACGGAGTTAGAGACAGAGAAAGGGAGGAAGAGAGAGAGAGACACGCACAGAGGGAGAAAAGAACGAGAATCACCGAAGATTCTATTTTTCTGGCTCAAGAACGCAGGTTTATATTGGACTCATTTCCCAAAAGGACGATGGTTGAGGAATAAATAAATGAATTTGGAGAAAACTAATTCAGTTTCCCCTAAAACTTACTCAGTGCGGTTCAGCGTTACCCACTTTGAACTCGAGATGTCTATGGAAATGGGAGGGGGAGAGTGCGTCGAAAGGGGAAAGAGTCACTGATTGTGCTTGAAGGTACTGAGGACGGGGAGGACAAAATACACCCATTGGCTGTGATAGCAACGTGGAGGCTACTGGTGACTTTGACTACGTATCCCAGCGTGATGGTGACAGAACCCTAAATGCAGTGGGATGAAGCACGAATGGGAGATGAGGAAGTTGACCCGCAAGTGAACGATGTCAGGAGGGGAAAGGAGTGAGGCAGGAGCTGCAGGGGAACGTAGGTCCAGAGAGGGTCCCTCTTATCTAGTGCACAGGGCTATCTTATGTGCGCTGATGAGGCTGATTCGGTAAAGAGGGAGAGACGGATGATGCAAGAGAGGAAAGAGGGAGTAGGTGGAGAGGAAAAGCCCTTGAAAAGATGAGAAGGGATTAAAATCTAAAGCTCATATAAAGGGACTGACTTTTGATAGGTGAAGGTAGGTACAGACGCAGGTGGGTTGTGGACTTCTTAATGGGAAACCAAGAAGCTCCTTTCAGATGGCTTCTACCTTCTCAACACAGGGCTTTCTTGTATGGTAACTCTTTTTTCCAGTCTCTTTTGTGATATTTGCAAGTAGTCCGTTACTTGCCTCCTCGCAACTTCCAGAAAAGACCTAGCAAAATTCATGATAGACATGGGGGAGAATAACCATGACGATCTATTTTACCACTAGCACCGCTACTCCCACTGCTACTGCTATTATCATCACCACTGTTATTTCAACTGTTATTTATTACATATTCCTATGGACCAGCAACTGTGCTAACAGCTGAGATTTATTTTATTTAATCCTCACGTCATATTTATGTGGTATATACCATTTCCCTACTTTTTACAAATGAGGCAGATAGAGCCAGAAAGAGAATTTTGTCTCTGAAGCTAAGAGAAGGATTTCAAGCTGGGTAGCATTAACTGTGACAAATACTGCTATAAAAACAAGAAACATCTTATTTGGATCGTGGTCCTCCACAAGCCCAGTGCAGCCTCTCATTGAGTAGGTACCATGGAAGACTAAGAGAAAGAGCAGATGAATGTTACTTAATGCATATGTCACATTGCTGATGTATCTGTCTTTTTGTTTTTGCTCTCTGGTTACCTGCTGCGAGTGATAGCGTTCTTGGCTGATGACCCAAGAGACTTTGATTTCTGGTGAATGAAGGAAACAGAATGGAAGAGAAACTGGGCATGGGTCTTTTGTCATCCGGTAGGAGAGTGGCAACTTGTCCACACCTCCTGGTAGCTTCACACCAGAGCATGGTGGAAAGTATGTTGGCATCTGGGTAAAGTTAAAATAGAATAACAAGTGAATTTATTTCCTTCTCATTTTCTACCCATGCATATGACCAATAAAGAACGGAAGTGAGGTATGTAGGAACACCAAACCAAACCAAAAAAAAAAAAAAACTAAAGAAATATCTATTGAATGTCCATTGTATTTAAGTCTTATACTATAAGATTTGTGAGATGTTTTTTGTTTGTTTTTTTGTTTTTATGTGTGCGCATGTTTCTTTTTTTACATTTGAGCCCAACAAGGTGGGTATTATTTCTCTATTTTTCCAGGAGAAAAAAATTGATGTCAAGTCTTAGAGCTGGCTAGTGGCAGAACAAGGATTAATATATCCAGGACCTAAAGAGTTTACTCTTCACTCTACCTCACTGAAGTTTTAGAAATCAGATTTACACTTTCCTTCTTCCTCTTTACCTTTCGCATAATGATGATGTGCCAATACCTAGATCTTAACTCCAGAGGCTTTTGGACCAAACTTTTGATGCTGAATACAAACAATGGCTTTCTGGGAATGTATTTAACTTCTTTCTCCTCTACATAAGGAATGTTCTGCCTGCCTTCCTTCCCATCTGTGCTAACCTCTTCCCATATTCCTTATCCAAAATATTTCCACTCCCTATCCCTATTTACCCCCTTATTTAAATGACAAAGCCTTGCCAGGGCTTTTAGAGAACTCTACTTATGAATCACCATGAGCAGCTGTGGATGTATTTTCTCTTCCACATGGTTTTAATTTTCTCCCCAGCCCCTGCCCATTTTTTCCCAAACAAATTCTTTATTGGGTGTCCATTCTGGGCCGGGGTCTTGGGCAGATACACGGAAAGAAAAGAAAAAAGGTACCAGTCAATACTCTGGTGGCTACCCTATCTTTAGTTTTATAGATATGTGACCTCTTCACAGCTCTGTAAAATTGGCATTACTATCCCCAATACATAGAGGTAGAGACCGACTTTTCAGAGAAATTCAGCAACTTGTTCAAAGTCACAAAGCTAATAAGTGAGCTAGAATTTCAACCAGGTCTGAGTAACTCTAAAATACGTGTTCCCTCTACTACTCCATCCTGCCTCGTTCAAAGGAAACTAAGAAATCAATTCTGCCTCCAAGTATATTAAGGGCTAGTGGTAAAGTGAGTCTTAAATATGAGTAATCATTATTCACTATGGTAAAATGACGGTCACAGGTAACAGTCAATTGTACAGGTGTTGAGATCAAAGAGATCAGAGCATTAGTCCTGACTCTGCCATCTTTCGGTGTTGTGACCTTAAGCATGTGCTAAATGCCTCCAAGACTCAGAATCCTCATTTTTAAATGTGGATAAAAATGTATCTAGTAAATTTACTAGGTGAATTAAATTATAAAAATCAAATAAGATGCTTAGAACAAGTCCTTACATGTTAAGCATTCAATAAATGAAGGTTTTTTTGTTTGTATTAACATTAATGGCACAGAAAGGGTGAATGTGAAGTGCTAGGAAAACCAAGTGCACAGAGCCACTGACTTTCCTTGGGGAAATGCAGGGAAAGACCTCATAAGGAAGATCGCATTTGAATTAGATATAAAAGAATGAATAAAGGAATTTTCCAGTAGAAAGGGAATGCCAGGTAAAAGGCAGAAGGCATGAAAAATCAGGACGGCCAGGCAGGGCTGGGGGGTGGCCAACACCCTAAGGCTTTGAAGGTCTTGAAGAAGTGTTTGAACTTTCTTGTATGGGCCACAGGAAACCTTCAGAAATCTTTAATTGAGGAAGTAATGTGGTATCGCTGGTTTTAACATCACTATGACTACGGCATGATGCACCGTCTGGAAGACCCAGGAGTTTTCTCTCTCATTCTTCATTCCCTGTGCATAGTTACACCCCTGGGCCCTGGACATCTCAAGCTGTGAAATCATATTCAGAGGGCATGGGATAGGATGAGGAAAGACAGAGAGAGAAAGTGAAACAACCGGAGGGGGAAAGGCAAGTCTCAAGGGACCCAACAGAGACACCCTCACGTTGTTCTAACATGAAGAAAATGAGAAAAACAAGGAGCACATTACAAACAAGAACATGTGTATGCATTTATTAACATTTCCAACGTGGATTTAATTTTCGGTGCGCATCCCGCCTACACAGAGCCCGGCGTGTTTCATCTAACCTCTCGTTAAGTTTTGTGCAAGCCATCTTTTTAACATGTCCTCTGGGAAAATCTACAAAAAGATTCTATAATCTTGCTTATAAATGGCCCTGTTTCAAAATGCTGTTTACATGCACTCCTTTACCAGCTCCACCCCTCACTCCCCCCCTCCCCCCACACACACAAACTGCTATTTGAACTCCTTAACTTTTTCGAGCAAGAAATGGCTTTCCATTTTGGGAGGTGCCTGGATAGAGCTGAAGCAAGGTTTGTGGGCTTCGGGATCAGACAGACCTGATTTAGCTCCTGGCTCTGCTACTAACTAGCTGTACTACCTAGGACAGGTTATGTCACCTCTATGATGCAAGAGGTCACCATTTGTAAAATGTGGATGTTGATCGAAAGTGCCTCATTGTTTTGTTGCAGGTTAAGTGGATGGTGTCTGCAAAGCTTTTAGCATATCACTGGACACATACTGAACACACAATAAATCATATGGTTATTCTCAATTCTTTCTTCATCTTACCCATCATTATATTCATAATCTTCTGGAATGCAGTTCAAACATTGGTTTTACCACTTATTAACTATGTTCCTTAATATGTCTGAGTTTTAGTTCTATCATTTGTAAATAGTGTAAATGTATAAACATTTAACTCACAATGTAACACTAGCTAATATTTATTGAGCCTAATTTACATGCCCAGCCCCAACTTCAAGCAATTTGTGTGTTTTTAAACACTCTTAACTATTAATGATATGGGCATAATTATTGCCCTCATTTTACGGGTGGGAAGAGTTAGGTACAGGCAGGTTAAATAATTTGACAAAACCACACAGCTAATAAGTGGCATTAACATTCAAACCGAGGCACCGAGGCTCTATTTTAGCCACCCCACTCCAATTGTCCCATGAAATAGCATGACTGTCAGCACCTGACATGGTTCACTAGGCCTAGTTGATCTGTAATATTAATTTCTTTCACCCCTCCCTGATACAGGAAGCAGATTTCAGCCTGAGAAGAGCAAGGGGAACATAAAAGTCAAGATAGCATGATAATGCAAGATGCGAATCAAGTGAACATAACTACCATCACCAGAGAACCAACATTGTGCCCCATTGTTGCACATGGCTCGGGATAAAGGAAGAAGAAGTAGAAGAAATAAAATGACCTGCCTTCAAAAGCAGTAGGAGAAGTAAATGCTCCTTGCCCTCAAAGAACTTTATTTCTAGTAAAGGAAATGGCATGCATGTCATTCCCAATCATGCGATGCATATTTACAGAGGAACCTTAAGTGGTACTATAAACTTAGGAGATATTATATTTATTTTCCTTCATCAACAAATAAATGATGATCACAGAACACTGTTAAAAGAAGAGATGAGATAGTGTAAACTCCACCAGAAAATAAAGTAAGATATATTCTGTAACATTCCTCATTTCTAGACCACTGTCCACTTGAAAATGAGTAAGTGTTGGGAAGAGATAGAGTTAGAATAAATCCGGGTATTTACGCTTTATATAGGTAAAAGAAAATCCCTGCAACTCATCCCAGGAGACTATGCAACAGTGTGTGTGTTTGCATAATGCATTTACATTGACGATGAAAAATAAAATGAGAGTGGATCAACTGCTTAATCAACCTGAGAACTGTCTCTTAAATCAGTTCACGAAAACAACATCTGCCCAAAGGCATAACTGGCCAGACATAGAATGGTAGGTCTGATATGTTGTATCACACCATGTTTCTCCTGAGGATCAAGTAAGATAAGTGTATGGTCACTTGGATAACAGAAACCCAGCAATGGCATATGTGAAAGCCATGGTCATTGCCTCTGGTACCATCAGCCTTACTCAATCCAAGGGTTCAAGATTCGGTACCTCTAGCAACAGTCAAGAGCCAGGACATAAGCACAAACAGACCCCAAATAATTATTGATATCATAAGCAGTTTGTTTTTATAGGGATCTAGTGACCCATCTCCGGGCACACAGTTCCTTGATGGCTAAACGAAGGAGAAGCACACAACAAGGTCAAGCTGCAGATTTGGGGCAAAAATGGGGATGCTGCCATGAAATTGTATTTCTCAATCTTCCCACAACCCATGTTCCCCTTTGGGTAAACATAAAACTCTTATAATCTTGGTTAATATCACTTCAAACATCAAAGTAAATACTTTCACAGCCAGAAGAGAAGTAAAGGAACAAAAAAAAATTAACAAAGAGACTATGAATAAATCATATAAATACCAACTTTGTGTACTGTTTTTCAAACTAGGCACACATAATCATCTCTCTCTTGCTCTCTCTTTCTCCTTGTCTTCTGGGGAATGTCTTCTTTCCCCCCTGGCCCCGACCGATGAGAAGTGACTGTGCAGAGTTTGTCAATTGGCGTGGAAAGAAAGGCAGACAAGACCAAATAGGCAAAGGAACTTAGATAAGCTTTAGGCCAGTCAACGTAGGAATAAATACCTTTCTACGAACTGGCGGATTCTGAGGTCTTCAGTGCATTACAGCGAGAGCAATTGTCAGTGTTCACACCCGTGGCCCGAGGTGTCAAGGTAATGTACAGTTATGTCCACCGCGCTCTGCTCAAAGAAGTAGGGACAGTCACGCGGGAAGGCAGGGCCCCTCTCGTCCCCGCACGGAGCAAGAGCACTCCCGGAAGAGCGCAGGCAAGTTGCAGAACTGCCCGTTTGAGGCTGAGGGAAGAGGTCACAGCACCCCGTGATACTGTACCCCCAGACAGAGGACAGCGTCTGGCTGAACTGACGGCTCTGAGCCCTGGGACAGGGACACGACCGGGAAGTGGACTGCCTCCTGCCAGCCTGCGAGGGGGCTGGCACAGTCCCCTCCCCCTGCGGAGACGTGGCACACTCCCTGCCCAGGGCCGGCCTCCCCCTCGGGGTGTCGTGGGTGGGCTAGCTCGGCGGCCCAGGGCCACCCGGCTCTGTCCCCCCACAGGGATGAGCAGGGAACGTGGGGCACCGGGCGTTCCACAGCCCAGTTCATTGCCTGCGGCGACAGAAAGCCCTTCCCGTTAAGCGAAGATCACACACGCCCCCATCGGCCTCTGCTGCGGCCGCACCTTGGCTGGAGGTTGAACTGCACAACCCGATGTAAAACCTACCGTCGGAAAGGCACGGTGCGGGAGAATGAAACAGGCTTCCCGAGCCGTCTCAGTAGCAGTCCCCTAGAGGGTGATGAGCGGGCTTGGACACCCGGTACAGCTATCTCTACGACAGTCAGCGTTGAGAAAGCCACTGCACAAAGGCTGTCTATGAGCAAGGAACTGATACATAGACTGGGCCCCCTGAAAGCACCCAAAATCGAACCCAAACAACGAAACACAACGTACATTACAGTTACACACCCTCAAGGAGGAAAAAATTTAAAAGTCCCATCCAAATGAAAGTAAATTAAAAAATAAGGAGTAACAGCTTATCCAGATAAAAAGGAACCAGTGTAAGAACCTTGGCAGTAGGAGAAAACAGAGTGTTTTGACACCCTCAAAGGATCACACTAGATCTCTGGCAATGAATCCCAACCAAAATGAAAATTCTGAAATGACAGGTGAAGAATTAAAAATATGGATTATAAGGAAGGTCAATAGGATCCAAAAGAAAGTTAAAAACCAATGCAAAGAAACCAGAAAAACAATTGATGATATGAATGAAAAATTTACTAAAGAGATAGTGTGTAAAAAAAAAAAAAGAAAGAAAGGAAAAAACACCAGAACTTCTGGAAATGCAAGACTCATTGAATGAATTACAAAGTGCAGTTGAAAGCTCAAACAATGGAATTGACCAAGCTCAAGAAAGAATTTCAGAACTCAAAGACAGGTGTTTTGAATTAACCCAGTCAGAAAAAAAAATATTTTTTAAAGAATTTTAAAAAATGAGTAAAGCCTTCAAGAAATATTGGATTATGCAAAGCACTCAAACCTGTGAGTGATATGTATTCCTGAAGGAGAAGAAGAAAAAGTTAGAAGTGTGGAAAAATCTATTTGAGGGGCATAATTGAGGAAAACTTCCCTGGTCTTGCAAGAGATTTAGACAGCCAGATACAAGAAGCTCTGCAAACACCAGGGAGATAAATTGTAAGAAGGTCTTCATGAAGGCATATAATCATCAGACTATCTAAAGTCAACATGGAGGAAAACATTTTAAAAGCAGCAAGACAAAAATATCTAATTACTTAGAAAGGAAGGCTCATCGGACTAACAGCAGACTTCTCAGCAGAAACCTTACAAGCCGGGAGAGATTAGAGTACAATTTTTGATATTCTGAAAGGGAAAAACTGTCAGCCACGAATTTTGTATCCTGCTGAACCAAGTTTCATAAATGCAGAAGAAGAAGAAATAAAGTCTTTCACAGACAAACAAACATTAAGGGAATTCGTCACTACTAGACACCCCCTGCAAGAAATGCTCAAAGGAATTCTAAACATGGAATCAAAAGGTCAATACTAATCATAATAAAAGCACATGAAACCATAAAAATCACAAGTCTTATAAAACAAATATGCAATTGAAAATACAAAGCAATTAGGTAACAATTAACATTATGACAGGAACAGAACCTTACATATCAATATTAACTTTGAATGTAAGTAGAATAAATGCCCCACTTAAAAGATTGGTGGTTTGGATAAAAAAACAGAACCCTGATGACATATACTGCCCACAAAAGACTGAGTTAACTGTTAAAGACTTTTATAGACTCAAAGTAATGGGGTGCAAAAAGATATTCTATGCAAATGGATACCAAATGCAAGCAAGAGCAGCTATACTTATATTAGATAAAACAGACTTTAAATCAAAAACAGTGAAAAAAGAAAAAAAGATCATTATATACTGATAAAGGGATCAATTCAATGAGAACATATAACAATCCTCAATATATATGCACTCAGCACCAAAGCACCCAGATTCATAAAACAAATACCACTAGACATAAGAAAAGAAGTAGAAAATAATACAATAACAATGGGGGACTTCAACACCCTACTGACAGCATTAGACAGATCATTGAGGCAGAAAATCAACAAAGAAACACTGGACTTAAACTGGACTCTAGAATAAATGTACATAACAGACATTTACAAAACATTCTACCCAATTACTGCAGAATATACATTCTTCCCATCAGTGCATGGAACATTTTCCAAAATAGACCATATGTTAGGTCACAGAAAAAATCTCAATAAACTTTTAAAAATTGAAATCATATCACATAAGTGTCTTCTCAGACCAAAGTGGAATAAAACTAGAAATTGATTCCAAGAGGAAGTCCCAAAACTACACAAATACATGGAAATTAAACAACCTGTTTTTGAATGATATTTGGGTCAATGGTGAAATCAATACAGAAATTAAAATGTTTTATGAAACAAATGACATTAGTGACACAATATATCAAAACATCTGGGATACAGCAAAAGCAGTGCAAAGAGGGAAATTTATAGCATTAAATGTCTACATCAAAAAGACAGAAAGATCACAAATCAACTACCCAACATTGCAACTCAAAGAACTAGAAAAATAAGAACAAACCAAATCCAAAGCTGGCAGAAGAAAATAAATAACAAATATAAGAGTAGAACTAAACAAAACTGAGACCATAAATAAATAAATAAATAAAACAATACAAAGGATCAGTGAAACAAAAAGCTGATTCTTTAAAAAGATAAAATTGATAGACGACTAGCTAGGTTAACCAAAAAATGAAGAGAGAAGATTCAAATAAGCTCAATTGGGAATGAAAAAGTAGACTTTCCAACTAATACTGGAGAAACACAAAAGATTATCTGAGACTACTATGAACATCTCTATGCCCATGAACTAGAAAATCTAGAGAAAGTAGATAAATTCCAGAAAAAATTCAAACTCCCAAGCTTGAACCAGAAAGTAATAGAAATCCTGAACAGACCAATAACGAGAAGATTGAATCGGTAATAAAAAAATCTCCCAACAACAACAAAAGCCCAGGATCAGATAGATTTCACATCCTGATTCTATCAGGTGTGTAAAGAGGAACTGGTACCAATTCTACTGAAACTTTTCCAAAAGATCAAGAAAGAGGGAATCCTCCTTAATTCATTCTACAAAGTCAGTATCACCCTGATACCAAAGGCATGAAAAGCCTCAACAATAAAAATAAAACTACATACCAACTCACAGTAGTAAAGGTATAGAATCAACCTAAATGTCCATCAGCTGAGAAGTGGATAAAGAAAATATGGCATATAGATACACCATACTACTCAGCTTGAATGGAACAGGAGGCCAGTATCCTAAGTGACATAACTCAGGAATGGAAAAACAAATACTGCATGTTCTTACTTACAAGTGGGAGCTAAGCTATGGATATGCATGGTCATACAGAGTGGAGTAATAGACGTTGGAGACAAAAAAGGGGGGAGGTTGGGAGGGGAGGGATGAAAAATTACCTATTGGGTATAATGTACACTATTTGGGTGATAGGTACACTAAAAGCCCAGACTTCATCACTATTCGACACATCCAAGTAACAAAACTGGATTTGTACACCTTATATCTATTGAATTTTTTTTAAAAAAATTAGTAATAGTGATAGTGACAGAGGCTTGCTAGACTTCAGATTCTAGAGTCCCAAGTGTTTCCCATAATCTCTTGGCTACCTAAAAATTTATTATTATTCAGTTACTCATCTTGGGTTCTAATTTTCTAATTTATATTTTTATTTGCACATATTTCCCCAGCTGGTGTGTGTGTGTCCTCAAATTAAAGCCATAATTTTGGTGTTTAGATCCAAGCAGTACACAAGGATCCCCATGCTTGTCATGGGGTAAGTTTTTGTTTAAGTCATTTAACTGCTCAAGACATATCTTTTTCATTTGTAAAAGGAGACACTTGTAATAAAATGTACATTCAAGGACTATTGTGGTAAATAAAATAATTCTATCTTGCCTAGAAAAGTATTGTAACAGACAGGATTGGCAATGGAGCACAGTGGTTAGAAGCAGAGGACTAGAGTCTAACAGCTGGAGATTCTGCCATTTAGAAGGTGTGTGACTTTGTGCAAATTTACCCTGTTTCTGCCTCATTATTCTCACATGTGATCTAAGAATTATAATACCCACTTCATGGACCTACTTTCAGGATTCAATTGAAGAATACATGGGTAACCTGGTTCCTCAACAAATGTATGTTATCATTGATAATGAGTTATCAATATATTAATTAAACGCAAAGAATAATATTACCAATAATAATGAGTCAGTCTTTTGCCTATAAACTCACTGAGGGAAGGGGCTAAATCTTGTTATCATTCAAATGATATATAAACAAAATGAAATAAAATTAGTACATAATGTGCAGTAGATTAAAACAAACAAGCAGTATTTGGTGGAAGTGGTATGTGTAATTTCACCCCAATCTTATTTAAATGAAGGGGAAAAAACTATGCAGCCTCCTGCTTCCTCCTGGCCCAAGCTAATGCCTCAAGGCTTAGTCCAAAAGATCTCTTCAGGCTGTGTGACTCAGGAGAAGCTTTGAGAACTCAGGAGCCTTGGCAGAAACTGCTAAGAGACAGAGAGGGTGGGGTGGGAGGAAGAAAGGATCTTCCCAATTCATTCTTTGCTCCAGGACTCTCTCAGGCTAAAAGTAATCCCAGCAATTGGAAGATTAGACCAAGCCACCCTATAAACAGTAAAATAGCCAAATATGATAGGAAACCAAGATTCTGCCAAGCATGAAATTATATGCTAGGGGCCAAGATTGTTTTCACAGGGACCATGGCCTCTGGTGATCCATGTGAAATATGGTGTGTGTGTCTGAAAAGGCATTTTGGTGGAACTGTCCAGCATTCATAATTTTAACTATATTTTCAAAGGAATCTGTGACCCAAAATCTAAAAAGACCTGTCTGTAGGAAGAGTCAGTTCACTATGGATAGCAGCAGACTGTTAGGGTCCTAGGCGTGCCTTATTTTCAGCAGGAAGCATGATCCAAAAATAAGGTGTGTAATGTACTTTTTAAGAGTTGATTGTGACTGTATATTTTGTTCTTTGGAGAGACTGTGTTATTTTCTCAGGAAACATGACAAATGTTCATAAGAGATACATCACCTTGTGAATGGATTTTGACATTACAGGTAAAGGCAGAAAGGGTTGGACAGGAAGTCACAAGGCCTGAATACTACTCCTGACCCAACCTTTGCAACTAAATAGACCCAGGTAACTGATCCTCTCAACCTTGGCAAATCATATGGTGCTGTACACAATAAAGGGTTAGTGTAGCAGTCTATTTGTAATAGAAGTAGGGAGTGTGGCCAAAACCACGCCATTCTCTCTCTCTCTTAGCAACAGCACTAGGGACTGGACCATGGCTTACTTCAAACTTACCTGCTAAACTGGACCTGTTTTGGCATTTTCCTTAGAAAGCAAGTGGGGGAGGAGTGATAATTCTAGTAGGGGTCTTGGCTCAAAGGCACTTTTTCCATGGGAGTGAAGTACATTGTTACAAGAGAAATGGGGATAAATGAACACACCACTCTGATTATATTGTAAAAGCTAACCTTTACTGAGCCCTTCCCAGAGCCACCCACCGTGCTGTGTCTTTGACTTTGGGCATGTCATTAAATCCTCACAAAACACCTCTAAGGTACATATTTTTTTAACCTCCTTTTACAGAGGAGGAAACCGAGATGTGCAGGGTTTAAACAACACTAGTTTAAAATCGCAATGCTAGCAAATGGTAGAGTCAAGACTCAAACCTGGCCTAGCAGACTCATGAGCCCACCTTCACAAACTAGTGTTTACTGGCTTTAAATTTTACATTTTTAATACTGTTAAAAGAAATAAATTACAAAAGTATTATGCATTCATTTAGAAAAATTCAGAAAACTATGACTCACTCATATATTAATGTAATCTTAACAGAACATGGTTCCCATTAATAAGAGTAAGACCAGATATAATTAGCACAGATGTTTACATTTTCATGGTTATTTTATATATTAAGCATTTGATTTGTGTAAAAATCATAGCTTTCTGGCTCTGCATCAGGCATGCCTGCTACGTCCATCGTCAGGAACTTTGCAATGACCAATACCTAGGCTTTGAATGCCTCTCATCTGGCTTGTCACATGACACACTCCCTTACTTTCTTTATCTCTCTGCTCAAATACTCACTTTGTCAGAGTCTCTATCAGATTATAATATAAGCTCTGTGAGTACCTTTGATTTGTATCATATTTCTAGAACCTAGTAGTCCAGCATTGGGCATATAGTAGGTGCTCACTAATATTTGCTGAATGAACACACTGTTGTGTAAGAAATTATTTTTCCCATTCAGAAGTCAAGAGAAGTAAAATAAGTGAGGTGAGAGGGCTTGCTTATGGCTAGAAAATAGTAGAATAGGGCATTGTGCCAATTCTAATTCCTAACCACATGTTTTCTTCCATTCAGCTTAGTTCTGCCTCTAATGTAATTGACTCTGTGCACAGGGCCAGCACAGCTCTGCATAGAGCCATATCAGTGTAACATGCCCAGTAAATGGATCTGAATCTTGGTACTTAAGGGAAAAGAATGCAGTGTTGAATAATCAACTTCTTATTTGTTTTTTGAGGGCTCCATTTTGAGAAATGCTAACAGGAAGAAAATAAATTATTGCCATGCAACCACAGGAACTATAAACCCTTCCTTTGTTCCACTTGACCTGTAGAATCACATGTTGAAGGCATAGCCCCAGCCCTGTTCCATGACCTTGGGCCAGTTGCATCCTCTCCAGAACTCAGTTGTGTATATCAGATGATCTCTGAGCCCCGTTATGCTTTAATACTTTAAGCTCTGAGCATGCTTGGTGCCCTCTTCCCCACTAAGAAGATATGTCTCTGGGGCTGGGGAGGGGACACATTGGGTACCATGAGTATCAGATGAGCAGCAAATCCAGGATCCTAACTTGGCTGTTGGATAGGTAGAAGAGAAAGCATGCAAAAATAAAATCCTGTTGTCAAGTTAAAAAAAAAAAGAATAAACCATTTTAAAGAACAAAATCTGTTACCTTTCTCTCATAAAAGTAACACCAGGCCTGGAGATAATGTGAGCAAAAATAAATATGCGGGAAAGTTCTTTCACTGCAGCTTCTGGCAGTTTTCTGATCCCTTTCTCTCATTTTGCACTGACTGTCAAATGATCTATCAAGAGGTTAGTTTGTAATTAAACTTAGCTCTAATTGCTGGAACAAGTTACTAATTGTGTTCTTAAATCCTTTTATTCTATACCCTAGAAACCAGTGATTCTAGCCTTTAAATACTAGTGGTCTGGGAGAATCACATAAGTATAGCTTTTAGCAGAAATTGTGTTCATTTGAAGATTTTACCCAGAACATCAATCAAGAAAACTTAAAAACATGAAACCAATTGGTGAAGGGAATAATCCTCCCTCTACAACAATAACAGAAAATAAACTTGAAAAAATGTTCTGCCTTCTCTCTTTCTGAATTATAGGTAAAGCCATGTTTAATGGTTGTTTTATATACTAAGACCCACATTCAGGAATCCGTCCTTATTAAATGGAGGTTCGTATCTTTAAAGGGTCAGTATTTTTACTGGATGCATCTTTAAAGGGTGCTTTTGAGGTGTGGAAAATCTTTTGAAACCATTCAAATCCATTTATTGAGTCATCACATTTTGAAAAAGCAAAGTAAGTAATGCAAGTGTCAGTTTAATTTGAATTTGAGTTATGCAGAGTAAACAAAGTAATGAATCTGAAAGAGTAGAACTTGGAAGAGAAGCAGAGAATATACAATAGTTCAGATACAGTAAATATTTGGCCTATGTAATGCTGGTGGAGGATGGTGGCTCAAAAATTTTTAAATGTCTATATTTGGACAGCGTGGAGGGTATTTTTGGTTTTGTATCATTAGCCTGCAGCTCCCTATTTCCCCTCCCTAAGAAATCCTTGAGTTTGGTGGCAATGACCCTACCCTCAGGCTCCATTGCATGAATCTGTTGGAGTAACCTTGCCCACCCCTTGCTCCTGGCCACAGGAATGTGATTTTTGGGCCAGGGATGGGGCCCATGAGCTCACAATTCTAGCCAATGAAGGCAAGTGAGACTCAGTTCCAGGCCTTCATTTGTTAGCAGACAAGGCTAGGCTTTCTCTCCTGCTGAATTTAAATATGGACACGTGAAGTCCCAGGGAGAAAATATTTATCATATTTGTTTCTACCCAGAATCATGTGAAGTCCTTTCTGATTTTAGGGTACTTCTTTCAATGTTAGCCACATTTGCTTGTAACTGAAAATCCTGACTGAAAATATCTGGGATGATTGGAACCACTTATTTTCCACTACAAAAGCCAGACATTGAACAAAGCTGACACCATTATCCATGAGAGAGAGAAAGAGGAAGGGAGAGAGAAAAATTGACAGAGAGAGAGAGAGAGGGAGAAGGGGAAGGGGGGGGAGAGAGAGAGGGAGAAAGAGAATAGATCTAGGTGACATCAGCAAATTGCCTGATCAAATCTTATCCAAAAGTATATTTCTAAATTTTTCTTAAGCTGTGTAATCAATACACTCCCTGTGATTATTTATCAGGTGGTAGCCAATTATCTAGGACCAAGTGGAGAACTGAACAAGAGGGCCCTCCTGCCCAGTGTGGGGAGAGAGGAAAACAAATAGTCACGAGCCATGTAACAATGTTTCGGTCAGCTCCTGACCACATACACAGCCGGGTCCCATAAGATTATGATAGAGCTGAAAAATTCCTATCACCTAGAAACGTTGTAACCTTCACAATGTCATAGTACAAGTGCTTAATTTTTTAATAAATTTAGTGTAGCCTAAGTGTAAAGTGTTTATAGAGTCTACAGTAGTGTATAGTAACACCCTAGGCCTTTGCATTCACTCACCACTCACTCGCTGACTCAACCAGAGCAACTTCCAGTCCTGCAAACTTTATTCATGGTAAGTGTCCTATACAGATGTATTATTTTTTATCTTTTATACCATCTTTTTACTGTACCTTTTCTATCTTTAGATGTTTAGATACACAAATATTTACCATTGCGTTATAATTACCTATGGTATTTGGTACAGTAACATGCTGTATAGGTTGGTAGCCCAGGAGCAACATACCACATAGCTTAGGTGTATAGTAGACTATACCATCTATGTTTATGTGTCTACACAATGACAAAATTGCCTAACAATGCATTTCTCAGAACATATCCACATCCTTAAGAGACTTATAACTGTAAGTAAATAAGAAGATAGGGAGGATAAAAAATCAAAACAGAGTATATTAGTTTCCTAGGGTGGCCATAACTAAGTACCACCAACTGGGTGTCGTAAACAATAGACATTTACCATCTTATAGTTCTGGAGGATAGAAGTCTGATACCAATTGTGTTGGTTCCTACTGAGGGCTGTGAGGGAGAGTTTATTGCATGCCTCTCTCCTGGATACTGGTGTTTTGCTGGCAATCTTTGGCGTTCTTTGGCCTGTAGAGTCCTCATCACAACTTCTGCCTTCATCTTCATGTGGCATTCTCCTCTTTGTATTCACATTGTCCTCCTTCTGTGTGAATCTGTCTCTGTGCCCAAATTTCCCCTTCCTAAGGGGACAGCAGTCATATTGAATCAGGCCCACTCTAATAACCTCATTTTAACTTAACTTATTACATCAAAAACACTTTATTTCCAAATAAGGTCATTTTCTGAGGCCCTGGGCATTCAAACTTCAACGTATTTTTTGGGGGAGTGGGAAGGAGACACAACTAAATTCACAACACAAAATAATAAGAATAGGTAACTATTAAGTATATCTTAGTGTGAGTAATCACAAAATGTCTTTCTGAGGACATGACATTCACTCTGAGAATTAAAAGATAAGATGGAACTGAAAGGCTAGATCTGATTATTTAGGGAAGAAAAAACATTTCAAAAGGGAGCGCTAATGTGTAGTTCTTAGTTATGTACATGTTTCTTGGTATATAACATGAAACAACAACAAAAGCAGTCAAAAAAGCAAAAATAAAATGGCCTTTATTGCTTAAGTCCATTTGAATTGCATTTTATATAATTTGAAAGTTAAAGAGTTAAATGAGTAGAATCCATCTGAATAATTCTTATTAAAATTTTCCTTGTACTCTGTAATTTATTTTGAAATTCCACAATTCTGATTTTCTTTATTGCATAGCAAGGTGACTTTTTACTTCTTGCTTTGACATTTGTTTGATATTGTGATCTTTGATTTTATTTCATGTCAAATTTTACCAATCTGTGCATTTCTGAAATTGGGGGTCATCTTAGTACCATTTGTCTCTCTGGTGTCAACCATATGCCTGACAAATAGTAGGGCTTTTGTAAAAAACTCTATGAATGAAAGGAATTCCATTCTAGTTTAGAAGCAGTGGTATGTCAATAAATGTTTAACAAGTGCCTCTCTTTCCCAAATCCAATTTTTAGCATGTGCCAATTTCCATGGTGTAAATATTTCCACCAGGGCTGATTTCAAGCTACCAACATGACATTCCTAAACTGAAGAATGGGTAAGGAAGCATACAATCAGATATTGCAAGCCAGTGCCAGCCGGCTCCAGCATACCACTGTCAAAAGGTTCATTTCAGGAATATACCTAGAGAAAGGGTTCTTGCTTTGGTTTCAGACTAACTTAGGTTGTTCATTTGTTGCTAGCACTTAAAGCTGTGCTATTATCAGAATTTTATTTATCTCAATGAGTGTCAATGTCCTCATCTGTAAAGTAGGAATAAAACTTTCTACAGAAGATTGTTATGAAAATTAAAATAAATTATCACTCATAAAGCAACAGAATAGGGAATGTAAGAAACAACTAACATATGTTAGCTTTAGCTTTGTTTTTAATTTTGTTTCTGTCGATAGAAAAGGTTTCTTATCTCCTGAATTCTGACACAAAGATGAAAACAAAGCCAAATGGTACAATAGGACATGGAATCTTATCAGACTGGAAACCAACTCGTCCTACTGACTATAAATCTAGAAGCATTGCAAAAATGCAGGTTTTTGAGTGGACATCAATAACTGGAAGTTGGTATTGTGCTCATAATGCTTAATCTATAACTGGTTTCTTGCCACAGAGAAGATATAATATCAGCTTTTGAAAAAAAATGGTGATTCTAAATGAAGAGGTGGCTTAAATGACTGAAGTATGGGAGAAAAATAGAAAAATCTTGGGGAGGACTTGGAGACCTGTCACTCTCTTGAAGACTACATCATTTATATATATATATATTGACTTTAATCTCCAAGAGGAGGATAAATATTAAGACTCTATCTTACTGCAGAGGGTTGCAAACCCAAGCGCTAAGTGTCAGGCAAGTGGAACGAAATAGGTGAAGTGGACTTTGTGTATGTGTGTGTGTGTGTGAGAGAAAGAGAGAGAGAGAGAAGGAAGGAAAGAAGGAAGGAAGGAGTAAATTCAATTGAAGAGAACATCCAAAGGCATTCAAATTTTAAAATACTTAGTGACTATGCAGTCCCAAATAAAACATATACCCCATGGACTGGATTCTGGTCCACAGGTCTCAGTTTGAGACCCTGCACTATGTTGAGAAACATGTCAAGCCTGCTCCTAGAATTGAATCCATAAATCAGTTCAATTTTTAATGGAGATAAATACAAGCAATTTAACTTGACTTCTTTCTACTAGATTGGCTAATTTATATCCAGTTTTTATTTTTAGACTTTCCCTTTTGTCCACAATGACTATATGCTCATTGTAAATAGTTTAAACAAAATAGAAAAGCATATGGCATAGAGTGCCATCAAACTCTCCCACTTGGAGGAGGACAACCGAACATTTCAGTGAATGTTCTTCCATGCGTGTGCATACGTACACACACATATGTGCACACAAAGTGGACGCTGTGTGTGATTTTGTAAACTGGACTCATGCTGTATATGCTTCTTTTTAATGGATAACTTATGATGAATGTTTATTCACTTACTCTTGCCTTAGAATCCTGGTTCTATAATTTAGTAAATTTTGGCTCAAAATATGGCATAAAGCAATTGTAGTTCAGGTATCATATCTAGTCAGTTTCTACCTTCAAATAAAACATTTCTCCTTTAGTCTCATTTCTAACAGGGGAGAAAGGGGCAAACTTGTTTTAGAAATCAGGCAAAACTATTGTTCGGAATTTATCAACCTTTACTTATCTCTGGATTTTTTTTCTCTCTCCTCACTGGGTTTTGTCTCCTCTTCGCTGATCTTTTTTCGCAGATGACCTTTCATCTTAATTCTCATCTGCTGGTCCCATCAACCCTAACTTTGTATCTGCTAAAACTCAGGTAATTGCTTTTAGATGGGTATAATTAAGAAGCCATTAGTGTAAAGTTTCATTTCAGTTTACGCCTTGGTCTGCATTTGAGCAGAGAAATATGAAATTAAGGTATTAGCTCCTTTCAGGAGTATGAGTCACGAGCTAATAAGTTTCAAGAGCAGTTTCTCAACTGTAATGATTGTGCTTTTCTCTTTGAAAATCTTCTCTTTGGAATTCTCATACAGAGAATATTTTAAAAGAAAGGGGAACAAATCTATAGGGACAGACCTGGATTGAGTACACGATTCCTGAAATGTGAATGTCCATTTTGCCCTATGGGGGGGTGTCACATGGAATCTTTAAAAAGTAGCTATTGCATAAGAATTCCCCCTATTTGAAGGCAGCAGTGAAAGACATTGTAGAGGGAGTTCATGCCCTCATAAAGGAGAAGTAGAAGTCAAAATGCTTAATGTGATTCAGGATAAGCCACCTACAACAGTATTTCTCAAACTTGGCTGCATATTAGAATTACCTGATTTATAAGTTTCCTGTGATTGTCATAACCAATCACCACAAACTGGGAGTCTTAAAACAATAGAAATTTATTCTTTCACATTTCTGAAGGCTAGAAATTTGAATTAAAATTGTTGGCAGGGCTATGCTCCCTCTGAAGACTCTAGAAAAAAAAAATCCTAACTTGCCTTTTCCTAGATTCTGTTGGTTCCTAGAAATCCTTGGCTGTTTTTAACTTGTAGCTAACTCACCCCAATATCTGCCTCCACTGTCACATGGCCTTCTTTCCTGTATACGTATCCATTTGTCCTCTGTTCTTCTTACAAAGACACCACTGATTGGATTTAGGACCCATCCTAATCCAGCATGACATCATCTTACATTAACATGCATAAGTCAAAACCACATTCTGGGGTTCCAGGAGTATGTGAATTTTGGAGGGACACTATTGAACCTACTACAGGGGGGAAGATTTTAAAAATTCCAATGCCCATGCTATACTACAGATTAATTAAATTAGAAATCTGGGAGGGTACATATTGGAATTACTTGGGGAGCTTTAAAAGGAACTGAAGCTTGGGTCTTATTTCCAGAGATTCTGATCCACAAAATAACAGGTGCAACATTGGATTGTTAGGAAAAATCAAAGAGATGATGTGAAGTGCCCAGCAGAAGCCTGATATATAACATATGCTCAATTAATATTTTCTCCTTAATTTATTTATCTAGATTGATTTAGAAAAATATAGATATAATTTCACATACGTAAAAATGCAATGTTCAAAATCATTGATCCCCTTCTTGCTCTGCCTTTATCTAGACAAATCTGATTATCTTCTTTATGTTTCTAGGGTCAATGTTTTACCTAGTAGATGGTTTGTTCTTATGATAACCCTTACACACCCTGCTTTCCTGATAAACAAATACTTATTATCTCTTCCATAGTTGAGTCCAATTGCCATCATACTCCCATGTCCCATCCTTTCTCTGTAAAACAGATCAAGTTATGAACCCTAATCTCCTCCAGCCTGTCAGGATGACTAACCATCCCAGTTTTCCCAGGATTGACAGATTTCCCAAAATGTAGGATTTTCAGTGCTAATACTTAGACAGTCCCAGGCATGTCACCCTACATTTGCCCCAGTCAGCCATAGATAATAAAACATGCCTACTGTTACCCCAAGAATATTAAATATATTAGAAATTCAAGCCTCTTTTAGAGCAAATACAAACATGTTTAAAGTATGATACTCATTTTCAAGTCTATATAAAAACTGTCAAGGAGCAAAATAGCAAATAATAAGGATGACAATGGTGATGAGAATATTTATTGATCACTTGCATTAATCCAGTTTCTGTTCTAAAGGTTTTATAGGTATTATTCATTTAATGCTCACAGCAACCATATATGGCACTATTGTCTTCATTTTCTAAATGAAGAAATCAGAGTTCAAGTTGGTTACAGGACTTCTGCAAGGTCTCACAATGTCTTGGTTCATTCAGGCTGCTGTAAAAAATACCTAATACTGGGTAATTTATAAACAATAGAAATCTATTTTTCACAGTTCAGGAAGCTGGGAAGTCCAAGATCAAGGTGCCAGCAGATTTGGTGTTGGATAAGGACTGCCTGCTTCATAGATGGTGCCATCTATGTGTCCTCACATGGCAGAAGGAGCAAACAAGCTCCCTAAGGCCTCTTTTATAAGGGCACTAATCCCATTCATGAGGGCACACCCATCGTGACCTAATCAGTTCCCAAAGGCATCACCTCTTAACAATATTGCATCAGAGATTAGGTTTCAACATATAAATTTTGGGGGGACACAAACATTCAGACTATAAAACCTAGCCAGAATGTATTTTGGCCCAATGTAAACCTAGGCAATTTGGCTTCAACACTGGTGGTATTAATTCCTATGCCATACTGAATGAATGCATGAGGGATGCAGAAATACATGCTAGAGAAGGACATAGGAATACTGTCTTCACTTGGTATGATGCAGAAAGCCATCACAGAGAAGAAGGGGTAACTGAACTGGCATGCCTGTAATAATGAATCATGACTTCCCTTACGTGGTTCATTTAAAAATGTTAATTAAGCACTTAATATGTGGAGAGCACATATAGAAATATTGAAGTAATAGTAGCCAGAACTTTTGAAGCTGTTACTATATCCCTGGTATTGTGCTAAGCTCTTTATACAATATCACCTCATGGGATGGCCTCCTGGTATCCATTTAATAAGCAGGAACTATAATTATTCCTGTCACAGAAGAGAGAATTTAGGTTCAACGGTATCCATTTACTTGACCAAGAATTTCACAGCTAGTTTGTGATATGCACATGGTTCAAAACTATGTCTTTTTGTGTGTCTGTTTGTTTATCATGGGAGTCTGTATTCACAGCCACCATACTGCCTTGCCCTTCATAGTGAGGAAGAAAGCAGAATATTTTGTGGAGTTTTAAGTAAAAAACATATAAAAATGCAGACAGTGGATGCTTCATATAAGATTAGTTAATTCACCTTTTCAAGATTGGAATGACGGTATTAAAACTATAGCAGGAGAAGGATAGTAAAGAAAACACAGAAGAGAACTTTCCAGTAAGGAGAGGTGGTGGCAGGGGCACTTCATCTCTGGGGCATAGCCAAGCCTAATTTTCATGAAGAAAGGCAGCAACCAAGGCTGTGGAAATCACTCTTATGACAAAATTGGAAGTACAGTTAATCAGGGCTTAATTGAACAGTTCAATCTCTGAGCAAACAGTGTGTGGGGGACGGTGATGGAGGATGGGGTGGGAAAGAAAGAAAAAAACACATATAGACCCTCCATTTAAGATGGTGAAATGTGTCTTCTCATCCATAATGCCCCACCATAATGTTCTTGTATGAATTGAACATGCCAGGCAATCAAAGGCTGTATGTCTTAAGCTTAGATCCACAGACTGTCCATGTATTTTTAATCAAGGCTGCACCTCTGAACCATGTTTATGGTTTCCTGGCATAAAAGATGCACCAGCAGATTAGCTCTGTACCCGGCTCCAGACTGTTGTTACCTTTGGCCATGCCAGGAGAAAGGATGTTGGCAGATCCTCCATAATGCATTACTATAAAGCTAATGCAAACTGTACTTGAAGGATAGTGAACATTGAGCAATCCATTAAGGCTGAGGATGTGAGCTTATGCATCACTGAAGGCTTTACTCCCTAGAAGATCTCTCTGCTTCTATTCTCTCCCCACACCCTAAAATTCATCTTCCATGCAAGACCCAGAGTGATCTGTCAAAAATGTAAATTCAATCTCTTCATTCTCCCACTCAAAACCCTCTCGTAGAGGACGGACACATTTAAAATAAAAATGGGACTCTTTGATATGGTCTACACAGTTGTGCATGATTTGCTTTTACCACCTTTATTTCATATCATCCCTCGCTTCCCTGTACTCACAGCGTCTCAGCCGCATGGCTCACCTTCCTGTTCCTGACACTTTCTATTCCTAACCACTTATTATTCGCTCTTCCATGCATTAACTCAAAACCTGTTGAGCACCATGTTTGTGTGAGGAACTCTTGTAGGCCTCAGTGAATATGACAGATAAAGCTTCTTACCCTCCTGGAAAGTATATCCTAGTGGAGGGGAGAGAGATGAGCAAGAAAGAAGATGAAAACGTAAAGTGTATAGCATGCTAGAAAGTGATAATCCCTTTATGAAATGGAAAGAGTGAAAGCAGGGTAGTGTAGATGGGGTCAGTTTTAAGTGGTAAAAAATGCTAGGTTGTGAAATTAAACAGGCTGGTCTGGGAAATGTCTTACTTTAAGGTATTACTCTTGCTGCTCCCTTTCCTGTAACAACTTTCACCCAGATATTTGCACGAATCTCTCAGAACTCAGGTCTCAGTTCAGACATCAACTCTCTGAGGGATCACCCAATGTGAAGTAGCCACTTCTAATCATTCCCCACCTTACCGCTCTGTGTGATAGCACTTAAAACTATCTGAGATCATATTTTTTATTCATGTATTTACTTTGTGTGTCTTCAATACTCATGGACTATAAGCCACATGAGGACAATGCCTTTATCACCTCACTGTTAGGTCTCCTCTATCTAGATTAGTGCCTGGCACATAGTAGGTACTCAATAAATGTATGTTTCAATAAAGGAATGAAGGAATGGCTGAAGATTTCTGCACATTTATTAGACTATTATTAGAACAAAAGAGGCATGTAATATTTGGCATTGAGAAATCATGAACAGATATCATCTTCCCCTTGGATGGTATCATGGCATTTGTTTTAAGCAACACAATCCAAGAAATACAGAAGGGATCAGGAAAATATTATCAAGATAATAATTAAAATGACTAAATCTCATACAGAATATACTTCTTTATATACCTAAAGTCTATTTCTCTCCATCTCCATGGCCACTACTCTGGTCTATGTACCATTATCTCCTGTCTCACCACTTCCACTCTTGCTACCATCAAAAATTTTCCAAAGATTAGCAAGGGTAAGCTTTTAAAAATGCATATTTGATTATGTCTTCCCTTGTTCACACATTAGTTCTTCCCTGGGAACTCTAGCTTCGTAACTACAAGTGTTGTTTTGTGGTTGCATGTTTCATGGAGGATGCTGTTTTATCTTGCATCACAGTTGTACTGAAACCTGACCTTCTTTGAAATCATTCGACTAATTAGCTTGCACCAGAGCATTGACGTACAATGACACATATTTCACTAAAAATGTCATAGGAAAAATGAACAGGGAAGAGATTACATCACACGTCTCTAAGCAAGCAGCTTAAAAATACTTCCATGTAAAAATATAACTTTTCTGAAGTTCCTTCCCACTCTTTTTGTCACGGGAGGTTTCTTTTTTCTCTTTATATTGCATGAAAAGACCATTTTAATGGTCTTAGAGCTCTTCTCTCAAGAATTTTTCTCTATGCATTTCAAATTATTCTTTCCTTTATTAGACACCATAATTCAACTCTAAACTAGCTCCTGTTTCCAACAGTGCTTATCCAAAGTCATCACAGTTGTTCAGTCAAACAAAGATCCTCTAATTAGCAGATTTACCATCCTTAGATAATGATGTGGTACATATTGCATCGCTATGATTGGCCAACACCTCCTAAAGAGTTAAATCATCATTAACCTAAGGTTCAAGTGTCTGAATCATCATTTATAAGATCGCCAAAAAGATACTGATCTCATGAAGTTGTTGTGAGGATCACGTGGAATAAGTGTGGAAAGAACCTGCATATAACCCAAAACAGAGTAGCCTGGTAGAATTTAATGTGTACTGGTTAATTTCTCCTTAATTAACCATACATGGTGATTTGTTTGTCCCATAACTTCTTACTGTGTTAGTGTTTAGGGGCATATCAGCCTCTTAAAGGTTGTCAGTCTCCCTAACATTAGCTCAAAAATAGTCCAGAAAAAATGCAAACTATAAAAGCACGTGTTATTGTCATTTTATTTATGATCGAGACACAACTATCCTGACAAAAATCCAGAAGATGTGTGCATGTGTATGTGTGTTTCCAGCCAATTTACAAGTGCCGAAACTCCTCCATCAAAGGCTGCGCTATGCTCTGAAAGGTTGTTGTAACGTTCTTTTATTCATAGCCCTATTTGACACTATGTAGGCTAACACTGCAACTGTTAATGGTGGACAGAAGTGTTCTGCAATTTATCTTTGATGCAAAACTTTGTCCCTATCTAGAAATGTCAGGGTTTGAAAGTTCCTAACCAGAGAAGCTTCTCTATTTTTAATCTAATTCATATTCTTAGCAGATCTCGGGAATCTTCATGCTCTTCGCAATAGCTCTCTGGGCATGGCTGAGCAATGCTAGTGACCAGAACCACTTGAAGGCATCTAAATGTAAGAGATTAGCAACCTCTTAAGCCTGCTGTTCCAGCAATTCCAGAGAGGCAGGTTCTCCTGGGCTTGTGTTAATGGAGCCAAAGACAAAACACCCATGTGAGTGAAAAAATACATTCATCTACACCAGAGATGTAACAGCATATATTAAAAGAAACCTCCAGACTATAGATATTTAGCTTTCATTTAGGATTATTGAGTTATTTTTTTTAATCCTTCATATCTCAATGTTATACAAGTAACTTCTACTCTCTAAAGAGCCGTGGAAATGACAGAGATGAGTAACAATTGACAAAATATTTATATCACAAATATCATGTCAGTTAATCTACAGAACAATTTCACAAGATTGATATAACTATTGTTATTTTATAAAAGGCAAAATCAAGTCTCAGAAAGATTAGACAACTTGCTTAAGATTAGCAAGTTAGTGCTAAAGTTATGGTTCAAAAGCAGATCAGTCATAAATAATTTTGGTAAATGCTTCATACACATTTCCCCCTGCAAAAAAACCTCTGTTTTGTTTCTATTTCATAGATGAGTGCAGTGAGCTTTGGGGAAATATTGCCCACGTTCAGAGAAATCATGCATGTGTTCTGTGAGAAGGACACATAAAGTATTCTCAGTTTCTGGTGACCATTAAGGGTATGCAATTAGGTTTATTAAGATGCACTAAATTTTCCAGAGGTCTGAAAAGGGGTAAAGTTGAAAAAGAGAAAGTATACCAATAACAACAACAAAATAGTTACATTAACATGGACACTAATTCTGCTTCTATTTCAGATGGCAAGTCTACATTTTCTGTTGAGTTATGTAAGAGAAGGCATTGTGTTTGTGTTCAAAGGGCAAGTTTGAGAAAAAGCGCAGGATATCGCCTGCATTCTAAGTGGCCCAAGTCAGGGAGGGAATGGGCCCTGTTCCAAACTGATTAGTTAGCTACCTTCTCATTATTGTTCTGCCTGAAGTTTGGCATGCAAGCAAGGTCATTCCATGCATGGGTCTGCGTGACTTAACTGATTCTGCTACTAACTTCCTCCTCTTCCACATACCCACCCCCAACACAGCATGCCACCTGCACTAGAGAAAATTAAAAACCAGCCCATACATTTTACATGAGTTCCCAAGACCAGTGAGAAATTAATATTATGTTGTCTTTTGATAAAGATACAGCTGTTTGTAAAGATGTTCATCCAATTCAGTAATAGGAAGCCTTGTTTAAATTCCTCTATGGAGCCTATACCTCAAGATGGGATAAAGAAATGCACACAGACCCAGAAGAATATGTTTGATCAAGTTTTCATTTTGCAGTTCATCTTACAAAGAAATTTCAGGGTTACATCTTAGGTTGCTGCTCTCCCCAAACTCTTAGGTGCCTCATTAATTTTCTATTTCCATGTTTCTTTTTAGGTTGTTCCCTTAGCCTGGAATTATGCATTCTCATATTCTCATGTTCAAATACTTCCATTTGTCCGAGGTTGACCTCAAATGTCTCATTTTCCAGGAAACCACCTCAAAGTAAGATATGATTTCTCTTTTTTCAGATCTTCAGAAACTCCTAGAAAAGTTCTAAATTCCTCTGACTCTCAGTTTCACCACCAATAATTTGAGAATAATTATAGCTATATTTCAGGGTTGATTTAAAAATTAGACATAATGTGTAAGAAACCTAACAGAGTACTTGACAAATAATGTTCAATGAATAGTATTTGTTTTGTTATTATTCATACTATCAAGGAAATACAATATTCAAACTTCTTTGCATGGAATTCCAATCCTTTCCTAGTCAAGTTCCAGCCTTAGTTTCTAGTCTTGTACCCTGCCACTTTCTCTAGGGTACCTCTATCTCCACCCCTCCAAAAGTCTGTATTGTATTAAATTAAACCTCGTAGGATCTCCATGGTTGTTTTATTTTTCTCTTTGTTTCCTTCTACACTAACACATGCCCAAGTTCTCATGCTTTGCAAAATGGGTAGACAATAAGAAACAGAGTCAGAATTTAGATTAGTTTCCTATAGCCATAAAAAGTTCAGCCAGGCTTCTAAAAGGTGCCTCATAATTTTTAAGAAGTGATTTGTTTGGTTATGAGCATAAGTTTGAATTTAAGATAAACTTGAGCTTGAACGTTAGCTGAATGGCTGCACAATTACAAGCAAAATCCTTCAGGTCCCTTAGCTTCAGTAGTGGCATTTGTAAAACGATAACAATACATACCTCTTAAATTTATTATTACATCTGACGATTATATATATTCATGACACACCCTATATATGATGTATATATAACAGATATATACATATACAAATACACAAATATATCCATGATTCCCCATAATAACTTTAAGGTGTGTGTGTATATGTGTGTACATGAATTGGCATGTATTTGTGTACATATGTACATATCATATATAGTATATATAATATCATATATTGTACATATAGTGCATAATATATCTATACCTATAAATTTGTATTAATGTAACATATAAATGTATGTATTTTGAGAAGATCTGCCTTAAATCTGACAAAAGGCATAAATAGATCTAAGAGTCAGTTGGTTTGAAATCAAATACTACCTTTATTACTTTTAAAGTTGTTGAACAATGTGGTTTATTTTAGTGTGATGCTAAATGGACTTGTTAAGCCCACTGCTATATTCCTTAGGCCTTGGAATAGCATCAAAAGGATGAGTAAAGGCCTCAGGCAGAGTAGAAAGTGATCCACAACCACTTCCAGAATCACTGATGTAGAGGTAGGGAAGAGATTAAATTCCTAGTATTTACTAACTTGTAATAAACTATCTCTACATAATTGAGAAACATAGACTGATGTCTGTCACCCAACAGTTGATGACTCACTTTTACTCTGTGAGAGAGCCTTGGAATATAGGTTGCTATGAGAATCCAGAAGTGTTACTGGAGTAGAGATTCCTCCACAAGGGCAACAAGGGAGTTTAGAGATAAGGCTATATTTTAAAACTTAGAATGATGCCTGACGCATAGTAAGCAACGGATTAAGTGGTACCTATTATTATGAGGTAATAGTTGCTATTGACAAGTTTTTACTGACCAACATTGAAATATTATTACTGATACTAAATATATCTACATTTTATATATATATATATATATATATATATATATATATATAAAACTTCAGAAAAGTTTTTCTGACTTCTTAATTAAGAATTGGTCCCCATCCCATGCTGCACAATATCGCTTAATGTCCTGTTGGTAGGCTCTAAAGCCAGATTCCCTGAGTTCAAATCTTTAGCACTTACTGGTTATATGACCTTGTCCAATTATATATATATATATATATTTCTTTGTACATAAAGGCAGAAAAAAGCACTTTCAATAAAGACCATCTAATGAAGCCTTTTGTTTAGCAATACAGTTCCCACATTCCTGTAAAAGGCCTGGCATCACCATATTTTGCTGACCTAACTTCAATAAATTTTAATTCAACAAAAAGCCTGGTTGAACAGATGCATTCGCAAGTCCCAAGCCATGTAACACTCAATCTGTTTAACTGAAATGTTTCTCTGGTTCCATATCTGTGCTTTCTGGTGGAACTGGATTTGTGTCTTTCTGTCTCAGTGGAGCATAAATGCAAGGGATGTCAGAAAGGAAACCAGATCTGGAAGGCACAAGAGGTGAAGTGGCAGCTAGGAGATTATAGAGGCTGACATGTTGGAAAGATGCAGAGAAAGATGACTCGGATTATTTCCTCAAGTAAAAAAAAAAATACACAACTTCCCCTTTGTGTACTATCACAGCAGGTTTCCACTTAAACACAATATGAATTTAGCAGACTATTTTGATGGCCCACTGAGATAGTTAGAATATTGCCTGTGTGGGCATGTATTTTCGCTGTGCATGTATGCTATACTTTTTGATCAAAGGAGAAATATTACAGAGAGATTAAAAAACCCTTCAATTTAAAAAACTGGGTATTGGGTGACTTTAATTACTTAACAGTTGTTCTAAAGACTTGGGATACAGTGATGCCTGAGAAAAGACCTTGCTTTCACAGATCTTACAGTCAAACAGCAAAATCACAAATGAAAGCATGTGATTAAACATATTGAGGTTAGCATAAATATAACACTACAGATAATGGACTTTAACGTGGGTCAAATGAGCTAAATCTAGGAAGAGCTGGTGATGTAGGGTGAGCAAAGTGGATATCAGAGAGATAACATTTCAGCAAATCCTTAAGGATCTTTCTACCTCAGATTGGCCTTCTGAACTCCAGACATCAATGTAAATATGTTCATATTTCTAATTCAACTAATACATCTTGATATTGACTAAGATTGGTTACTGATTTCTATCTGTTAAACACATGACACAATATTAAGAAAAGATTGCTCTCCTCTGTGTCTCAAAATTAGGTGTGGCAATATGACCTGCTTTGGTAAATAAATGAAATGTTGTGCCACTTGCAGGTGCAAACGTTAATACATAGGATCTGAGTCATTTTCTCTCTTTTCACTGGCTTAGCGATTAGTGACGTTTGTGTTGTGGTGGAGCTTCCACCAGTCTTGGTACCTCTGTGAATACAGAGACCAGAGACCCACTCCTCCACATTGAACATGTGGGTGAACATAACATAAGCCTTTATTGGCCAAAGGCACTGAGACTTGTGTGGCTGACCTGACTGACATCACTCCTACTCTAGGGTCTGAGCATAGACTATGAATGAGACAAGAGACCTGCTCTCATAGAGCGAAGGAGGCTGCCAAATGAATACTCATTAGATTTCTCCATATGAACATTTTAGGCGTTCCCCAAACTCAACTTGTCCAAAACTGCATTTATTCCACATCATACTTCTACCTCCCATCTCAACCTGATCACCATCTCAATAAATAGTTGCTTAAGTAAAAATAAGCAAACATAGTGATCTTGAATTCTATTAATATATTCTTCCTTACCACATTCAGTCTTGTCAGTCTGCTCTGTAAATATCACTAAAATCTGTACTGTTTTCCATACCCACTGTCACTACTGGACATCAGGGCACCATCACCTCACATTGGACACTTTCTTTCACACATTTCTAGTTGACTTCTCTGCCTCCAGGCTTTCTATTTGTAGCCTCTCTCTAACCAGTTTAAGTTGCTGCCAAAATTTCAAATCGCAGCATGTCATTCACTTCTCGACTTAAAAACTCAGTGTCTTTTCATCATCCTTAACATGGATTATAAGGCTCTCTACAAAGGTGTGGGTGTTCTCTCTCTCTCTCTCTCTCTCTAGCTTTTAATGTTCTCTGTTTCTCAGGCCTTCACAAATGTGGTTCTTTCTAACGAAAATTTTGTTCCCTCTCTTCTCTGTCTGAGAAATGCCTACTCATGACAGATTTTTCCTTAAACATACTTCTTCAGAAAAGTTTTTCTGACTTCTTAATTAAGAATTGGTCCCCATCCCATGCTGCACAATATTGCTTAATGTCCTGTTGGTAGGCTCTAAAGCCAGATTCCCTGAGTTCAAATCTTTAGCACTTACTAGTTATATGACCTTGTCCAATTAATCCACATCTCTGTGCCTCAGTTGTCCCATCTGTAAAACAGAAATAATGCTAACATCTAGACCCTGGGCTAGGTATTAGGTATTTGAGAATCAAATGAGACAATTTATTTAACTAGCTGAAAGCAGGGGCTAGCATTGAATGCATATTAATATTATTCTCTTCAAGCTGCTTATTGTTAAGCTAAAATAAAAGGGAAAAACACTATGAAAAACTAACACTCAAAACTAAAAGATTGGCTATTTTATCTGTTAATAAACAGAGAGCTATGGAATGTTTTAAAGAGAGAACAGGCAGGATCAGAATTAAATTTCAGAAAGAAAAAAATGAGAAATACAGAAAGGGAGGCAAGTAGAGGAAGAACTCTTTAAAATAAGCTCAGTGTAGCCAAGTAATTTAATTTTAAGCAATCATATTTAATCACCATTCCCAAAAACTAAGAGCCCATTTAATTCTACAAACATTTATGAAATGTTCAGTAAGTGTGAGATGCTGTGGGGGGGCTGAGAATTCAAAGATACAGTAAAGTATGCTGTGGAATAATCTAGCCTAGTGGTTAAGAGAATTGAATTTACAACCATACAGACCTAAGTCCCCCATCAAGCACTATGCCTTCTCATCTAAACAAAATTCTTAAATTATCTAAGCCTCAGTTTCTTCAGGGGTAAAACAAGGTTAAACAAGATAAGGTATTTAAATCACCTTAAAAGTGTTTAGGGTGTGGTATGTGTTCAATGGATGCTAGTTATCATTATTAGTAGTATTATTTTATAACAGTGCTGAATGACACCTTTCTCCAATGACAAGTTGTTCATAGTCTAAATATAGAAAGCAGATGTGTAGGCACATAAAGTATATTCTATTTGAGGTGCTATCTTATTAAAAGTAGTTAATAATTATTAAGTGTATGTCATCTTTCAGGTATTGTTCTAAGTATTTTACATGTACAATAATAGTATTTAATTCTTACAACAACCCTATGAGACAGGTAATATGATGCTAGATGGTACAGATGAGGAAATGCAGAAGAAGAGGTTAAGCAATGTGCCCAAGGTCATACAGCTGGTGGTTGCCAGGGTAGCCATATGAGAATAGGTAGTCTGACATAGCTGCCATGCTCCAAACCACTAGTTATTTTGCTTCCCTGATAAATAAGGATGTGATAATTTTAAAATCATGGAAAGTTTTGAATCAGATATAACATCTGTGCTAGGATCTGATGGATGATCTACTCACTTTATTTCCAGGAAAGCTTAAACTTAAACCACTTTAGGTAGATGGCTGTAACCAACTTTATCCACAGCTAGAATATCTTCTCGAAGAATCTCTTCTGTATTATAATGATCACTCATCATTTTCAGAAAATCCTTCTATATAATAAATATTTATGCTAGCATCTGGACCAAAAGAAATGGATATCACCACCTACTAGTAGTATAAAGGTAAATTCTAGCATTCTGTGCAAGCAAAGGGATCTCCCCAAGATTTTTGGTCCTAGATGTAGTTTCTAAGGATTCATCAATGGATGTAGTGGAATAATTTGAAGGGTGATATTAATTTCTCCTTCCATCTACCCATAAAAGAATTTCCCTTGTGGATCTGCAAGGTCAAAAAACAACAATGTTAGTATTGCTATTGAAATTTATGATAATTTTTAATGTACATATAGTAATTGACACAATTAGTATCTCATAAATATCTTCATAAAAACTCTATGAGTTATATGTAATTGATCGTGCCATATTAAAGATGGAGACATGGAATCATCGGGTGATTTAACTGTATATTCAAGATCACATAACTACCAATGTCACAGCCACAGTCATGGCCAAGAAACATTTTTCAGGTCATACATAGCCATAGTTATAGATCTGTCTCAGCATCCTCATTTTAGATTGTGCTTTGTAACAGGATGCACAATTTAGGACTTTTACTTACCAACTCTCAGTGTCCACTGATCCCAAAGTTTGGGGTGGGAGTGACAGAAGAATTCTAGCTAGTGGTCAAAACCCATATATTCCCACCTGAACAGAGAGAGAACTAGTGCATTCCAACAGAGTGGACAATATGTAAAAAACTTTTTCTCGTCAGTCAGTGGGTCCTCAAGGATGCTGGGTCACCTTCCCTCAGTCTGTAAAAGAATAAGCAGGTCTCAACCTTTGCAGCAGTTCAGCCTGGCAAAAGTATTCCAGAGTGTCAAGCAGCATCTCTCATTTTATGAAGGTAACTCAGTGTAGCTGTGCTTCTTATCAGTTACTACCAGTGGTATATGGCTCGTTCACTCCCCACTTCACCTGAACAATCAAACACAGTTACTCAATATTCAACCAAACACTTACATATTATCATAACATAATTTTTTACATTTATAGGCATAATGATAACTGTTAATTTAGTGAACAGTCTGGTGACCCTCTAAATTAAATGTCCTTGCCTGGTACATTGAGCCAAAAAAAAAAAAAAAAAAGAAAGAAAGGAAAGGAAAGGAACCAAGAAAAGAGGGAGAGGGATATTTTAGAATATCCTTCAGCTGCATGGGGTGTTGTGGTTATTAGAGCTACTCACTAAATATTTCTGGTATTCCTTCTGTGACCCACATCTTAGTATTGTGCTTCCACACATACATGAATTTGCACATGGTCATGGGATGTGTTAATGGAATACGAACAGAAGCATTCTGTATTTTCCCTGGGTTGAACACTTTTACAAGACAGTGCATCCTTTGTTATGGTCTTCTCCCATTTCTGCAGTGACAGTGGAAGCCTAGGTCCAGGTGGTGTCTTTAATCACCTGGGCCCAAGAGACTACAATGAGTAGAGAACCTCTGCTGACCAACATTGGACTTGTGTTAAAACATTGAGATTTAAGGTCTTCTGTTATTATTATTAGCATTATCATTATTCTAATGTGGTTTGGTATGTGTGTGTGTGTGTGTATATATATATGTTTTTGGCAATATTTGGAAATAGACAAGAAAAGGATGAGTTTAGAAAAGAACTGACTGGAAGTAGAAGGGAATAAAGAGCCAAGAAGTTCAGGAATTTATAGGATTGAAGGAGGAAACTGTTTTTCAAATGCAATCTATAAAAAGATATCATTGAGAATATCATTGAATTTAACAAAAACCAGAGAAAACCTAGACTTGCAGCAAGGATCAAATGAAAGGAATAGCCATCACAACCACTGTTAAAATTTCTGAGTCAATTAAGGTGTTTCAGAGAAAAGGTATAATTAAGAGCTTGGTATCCAATAAATGCATTCAATTGCACAAAATGGCTCAGGGAATAAAGGACTAAAATCTTGGCTTGCCCATGGAAGCCTTATAAATTGAAGCTGCTATAATTTAGGTTGCAAGGGGTGGAGGGAAAGGAGAAAAGCAAACAAAGATCTAGCGAATGTAAGAAATATGTCTAGGAAAGAACAGTGCGGGTGGGTATTGGCACACAGAGACGACTAGATTCAGAGACACGAAGCCTACTAACATTTTAAGTTAGTGGCACTGCAAATAAATCACAAACAGTTTGTGATTATTTGAGATTTAATATAACACTAAGACTCTCAAACTCCTCAGCACGGAAGAGGCTGAAAACAATATTCAGCTACCGACTAGGGCATATTCTCTGATGCCAACTTTTGATGTGACCAAGATATTAACGGAAATTGAAGCACCCCAGAGGACAGGACTATGGGCTACAGAAAACACAAAATTCAGAGCTGCACCCAGAGAACAGAATGGGACACTAATATGAGAACATTTCCACTCCCGGGGGAACCTTGTCACATCTCTCCATAGGATTTCAGAATTGCTATAAACCAAAAATTGTGTCTCCTCCATTTACAGTTGGGGGTGTTTATTGCAGTAATCCTGTGCATGTTCTTCTATTGTATACTGGTTTACAGCATATCTTTTTAGTTCAGTTTTTTAGTTCAGATCTCTGAACCAAAAGGAACTACCTCTGGATATGATGAGGTAGCAACAGGAAGCCGCTCCGGGATCTGGACTTCAAGCTGATCACACTGACTGGATGAGCTGTCTCTTGAGTTAAGCTTTTAAGTCATCATTCTTGCTGTGGGAACGGATTTGTTTTGCAAGTAGGAAAAAGAGATAAAGAAATGTTTGCCACCAGAAAAGCATACTGCCATAGTTATCAAGCCTGTTCAAAAATATTCCACATTTTCTCCTTTCTTGGCATATGAAAAAAAGTCATACCTTTCAACCTTTTTTAAGTTAGGCATTGTCATGAGACTGGATCTGACCAAAAAATATGAACAGACATGTTGTGTGTCATTTTTAGGAGGAAGCACTAGATTGTCAGGGTGCAACACTGCCGTGCTGTAGTAGTCCTGGAAGCATATGTAGGGGTGTGCCCTCCGTCAGCTTAACAAGGAGTCCCTCATTACCTATAATGAGCAGAGCACCCTGCTGACCTGCAATGGACAAGGAGTTTGAGAAGGAGATTAACTTCTGTTGTTTTCCGCCTCTGAAATTTGAGGATTATCGCTCAGCATAGCCTACCTATTCTGGCTTGATCATGGGCATGAATTCATGTTACCAAACTCCAGATACACTTTTCCTGCAACTATAAAATGGCCTTCAGTTTAAGGTGTGAGGTAGGGCTGTTCTGGCTGATCAATATGATCCATTGCCTGAAACTGAACCCTGGACTGGCCGCTATTCATTGATATTAGGGACATTTCCATCATGAAGACAGGATGAAAAACACTTACCTCCTTCCATGTTGCTACAGACAACCGGAACGGTCCTTCTTCTTGAGTGATTTACAAGTGATAATAATTTAAAAAAAAAAACAGAGATCAGAAACTCAGCAGAATTGCATCTTATCTGGCTCCTCAATAACCCATCTCTTTGATGAAGCGTATGGAAATCCTCATCATTACTCCTTTGTTTTCTCATCTATTTCGTGAGATAATGGCAGCAGACTTGCCCATCTCATGGTGCTGTTCCAAGCACCAGACACAGTCAGATATGAACATAGTCATAAAACCTGTTGTTCCCCAGGTCTTTTGGACGAGGGATCATACATTCTCATGCTCATTGACACGTATCCAAGCCTTCTTTGTTACCCTAAAATTTTAAGAAAAGGAGAATTTAACTCCTTTTAACAAAAACATGTTGCATGAACACACTCAATAATAATCATTAAAACAACCTAAGATCCTTTTAGGATTTAGCCTTAATGTAAAACTTCTTCAACGGTGTGTCTTCTTTTCTGTTTCTCAGTCAAGTAAAAAAGATATACATTATGGGTGTTACATTTAATAATGGGCATTTAATACTCCAGCCCTTTGCTGTTGAGGACCCGCTATGTGCTCGGTCTTGTGCTGTGAATACACGGGGGAGGCCTATCTAGGAAAACAACACTGAAGTGAGGACGTTAACCAAATGGGGGCAAAGAGCCTTCCAGCAGAGAGAGCAGCCTGAAAAAGCTCCAGTGTGCACAAACTCAACTCATTTAGAAACTTGAAATAAGGCCAGTGGGCATGATGCAGCAGAAGCTAGTGTGAGAGTGGTTGGGGTGAAGACACAGACAGAAGCCAGTTTATGCCAGACCTGTAAACCTTGCCAAAATTTTTAAATTGTATTTGAACAACAACAGAGAGCCATTAGGTGAAGTTATAATGCCAAAGTTCCATCCTTTTGAAAATTATGGAATCTTAGAAATTCAAAGGTTCGTGTCCATGCCCCATCCTTTCCATCATACAAGAATCTTTTCTATAGCAGATTGGAATTCCTATTAATTGGTTTGGTTACCAGATGCTTATTAAGGGTGTTATACATGTCAATAACTCTGCAAAAGAGCTGGAGGTATAAACATGTGTCTTAAGTTACAATGTTCTTGTGGTATACAATGAGCATAAGAATGTTTTTTAAAAAATCCTTCTATTTGTGTATCCCCCTCAAACAATAATTTTGCTTTCTCCAAGTGGGAAAAAGCAAAATTGTGAGTTTTAAAATTCACAAGTTAAAAATGTGTTTAATAAATAATCTATGAGAGTCAAAGAGATAAATATATTAAGCTCCTTAGAGAATGATAGAAACGGAATAGATGACTAAATATAAGGAATGGCCCTCATGATTCTAGTGACAAAATTCCCTTAAAAAGCCGCTGAGCACAAAGTAGAATGAAAGAGGAAAACAGAAAGTGTGCTGCAGTTGCAGAACGTTAAGAGATTTATTTAACATTCTCTGGGCATAGTTCTAAAATATTCATGCATGTTGGACATAATTATGTCATTTTATTGTCCACTGTGTGTCAATGAAATGCCATTTTTTTAACTATAGCTTATATCACTTTTTCAGCAATTGGGAAATGCAAATAATTTTAAACAGAGGAGTCTTAAGTGGTGGAGAATTTGTTTTATGAATCTTATAGCGGAACTTTTAAATATGAATGCTGTACTCAGGGAATGATTGAGAGCGAATGGGCACATTTCTCTGTACAAAACACAAAATGATCCCTTTATAGCCCCCACATTTAAAGGAACATTGAACTAATGATTACAGGGGTCAAGGAATATCCCAGTGAAAACTGAATAGCGACTAAATTGCTATTTTCAATCTAGAAATGATAATTGTTCTGTGTTGTTTTAGAAGACTCCATTAGCACCAATGAGTGGAAGTTGCAAAGAGTGTGAATCTTTTCCAGCCCAAGGGGAAACATTCTGTGGAATTCAGCTTTTGATGATAAATTGTTAGTGTGGGTATTAGTGGTATGTCAGCAGAGGGATGCTGTGGAAGAGCTTCGTACACTGTGCAGGAGAGAAGACTAGAGACACTAAGGAGACACTTGTGCATTAGGGAAACTGCCTGAGCTTTGCTGTCAAACAGATTAAGATTCAAATCTTAACATTCTCAAATTATTGGCTAGCTGACTGTTAGAGTTCACTTAACTTTTCTGAGTTTCATCTTTCAAACCTGAAAATGGTGATAGCCTACTCAGAGTTGTAGTTAAGATTAAATGAGATGATTTACTTATTTTTCAAAGCTGAATAATATTCGTGTGTGTGTGTGTGTGTGTGTGTGTGTGTCTGTACATCTATGGACACTTACCTTGTTTCTGCATCTTGACCACTGTGAATAATGCTGCAATGAATATGAGAGTGCAGATATGTCTTTGACATACTGATTTCATTCACTTTGGATATATACACAGCAGTGGGATTGCTGGATCACATGGTATTTCTACTTTTATTTTTTTGAGGATACTTTATACTCTTTTCCATAATGGTTGTACTGATTTACATTCCCACCAACAATATGCAAGGGTTCCCTTTTCTTCACATCCTCGCCAACACTGGTTATCTTTTGACTTTTTAATAATAGCCTACAGCTTTGAGGTGATATCTTATTTTGGTTTCTATTTACATTTTCCTGATAATTAGAGAAGTTGAGCACCTTTTAATATACCTGTTGGCCATTTGTATGTCTTTTTTGGAAAAATGTCCATTCAGTTTCTTCGCCTGTTTTTTTAGTTGGGCAAAATTTGTTTTGTTCCTGTTGAGTTGTATGAGTCCCTGTATATTTTGGATATTGACCTTTATTGGATATATTGTTTGCAAATATTTTCTGTTATTTCATAGGTTGTCTTTTAATTTTGTTATATTTCCTTTTCTGTGAACAAACTTTTAATTTGATGTATTCCACTTGTTTATGTTTGCTTTTTTACCTGTGCTTTTGGTGTCACATCTAAAATGTCATTACCAAGATCAATGTCATGGAGACTTTCCCCTGTTTTATTCTAGGAGTTTTGTAGCAGTCCCCAACCTTTTTGGCACCAGGGACCGGTTTCATGGAAGACAATTTTTCCACGGCCTGGAAATGGAGGGTAGAGTGTCGGGGATAGGGGTACTGTGATGCGGAGCTCAGGTGGTGTTATGTGGCCCATTTCCTAACAGGCCACAGACCGGTAATGGGCTGTGGCACGGGGGTTGGGGACCACAGTTTTACAGTTTCAGGTCTTACATTTAAGTCTTTAATCCATCTTGATTTTATTTTTGTGTATGGTATAAGATAAGGGTCTGATTTTATTTATTTATTTATTTTGCATGTGGATATTGAGTTTTCCAAACACCATTCATTAAAGAGACTATCCTTTTTCCTTGGTGTATTCTTGGTGTCTTTCTTGAAGATCAGTTGACCGTACATGCATGGGATTATTTCTGGGCTTTCTATTCTGTTCCATTGGTCTATGTGTCTGTTTTTATGCCAGTACCATACTGTTTTAATTACTATAGCTTTGTTATATAATATTAAATCAGCAAGTGTGATGCCTCCAGCTTTTCTGTTCTTTCTCAAGATTACTTTAGCTATTTGAGGTCTTTTGAGGTTTCCTAAAGTTTTAGGATTGATTTTTTTCTATTTCTATACAAAACTTGATTAGAATGTTAATAGGAATTAATCTGGAGGATATTTTCATAAGTGAAATAAGCCAGACACAAAAAGACATATGTCACATGATATCACTTATATGTGGGATCTAAACATTTGAATTCATAGAAGGGTGGTTACCAGGTCTAAGGGAGTGGGGGAAATAGAATGTGATCAAAAGGCACAAACTTGCAGTTATAAGATGAATGAGTTCTGGAGACCTAATGTATTATATACTTGAAATTTGCTGAGAGAAGATGTTAAATACTCTTACCATACACATGCACACAAAAGGTAACTATGTTAGGTGATGGACATTTTATATTAATTAGTTTGATTATAGTAGTCTTTTTACAATGTATATGTATGTCAAAACATTGTGTTGTACACCTTAAATATGTATAATTTTTGTCCATTATACCTCAATAAAGCTGAAAAAATAAGATCAACAGATTAACAACCTAAAACATAGTTTAAATAAGGTGATATAAAATTCTTAGCAAATATTCATCAAATAAGTGTTTAATCGACATTTCTATGGAAATGAGGCTCATAAGTATGTAGCACAATTGTGTTCACATAGTAAGTGCTTAATAAATGTTAGACTCCTCTGTCTTTCCATATCACAAATCGTAGATTGGCTTCCATTTCTGAAAGCTCCCACTATCACCTTTACCCCTCACATGTAGTAAATGCATTCGTATGAGAGCTGTTTCATTGCCTTTCTGGTTTTAATGTTCAAATCCTGTCTTTGTTTTCCCATCCCTACCTGTGCTTATTTCTATACAGGTAATGAATCTCCCTTCATGTCTTAGAGTTCTTTTTTTCCCTCCTTTAAAACCGTAGTTTTTCTCATGAGAACTTCAAAAGAAGAAGATAAAAATGCAACATTCTTCTTGACCCTTGTCCCAATTTAAATTTAAAAACGAAACCAGTGATGTTAAATTCAAAAAGAGTTTGGATTAGTCAGTCCATTTCTTTTTATTTGGTGGCAAGAAGGGCAGCTGCATTTTTATAGCGTTGGTTTTATTTCCCTTTGTTGCAAAGACATCTAATGTTAGTTACAGTGCTACCTGTGGCTGCCAAATATGACATATGGAACTGAAAACTATCTCCTGCAGTGATCAGCCTGAAAATTCTCCAGGTTAATTTATTTTCTCCATCCTATTGTTGTTTTCTTTTGCTTATCATTGTCCTTACTAAGAAGTCTAATCAGAATTGTGTATTACAAACAGCAGTGGAGTAATTTAGGAGACGTAAACAAAAACTCTGATTCATCTCAGTCATCTCTGTTAACTAGAATGCTGGCAATTTAGGGGGTTAATAAACAGCATTCCTTTCTTCCATCCTTGCCAAGTCAAACTTTTCTGGAGAGGAGGTTTTGGGTCTTCCAGCTTGCTCTATGACTGGCTAAATGTATTTTTCTGGTAGGGCTAGGTTATGTTGTGTAACAAACAATGCCAACGTTTCAGTGGCCTAAATAGAAGGTCTAATTCTTGCTTATGTTGCATGTCCTACAAGGGTTGAAACAGAGGCTCCACAAACTGTAGACCTTAAAAGGTCCGGCCTGATGTTGAAATTAGAAGACAAATTGATAAGTGGACCAGTACTCAATAGATGGAGATCAGCAAGTCATTGTTATTACTGACAAAAGGTAAGTTGAAGTATGTGGCTTCCATGTGTATCCATAGTAGTCTTCCTCATATTTAACCCTGCTTTGTCTCAGCTGATCAGATAATCTCTCAGCCAGTGGTGAATAACATTGTGTCCACAGGGTGCTGCCTCAAAATAAGAGGTTGTATAGTCTATAAAGATAAGGATAACAATAACAGCTATAACTTGTGGAGGACAAAATTCCAGATGCTGTGAAGCAATTTACACATAATTTCTCACTTAGTCTTCAACATGTATATGCCATATTTCTCCCCATTTTTCAGAAGAAGGAAACTTCTCAGAAGAGGGGTCACTGGTTCAATGTTAGAGATTTAGTAAGCTGTAAAGTGTGGTAGCAAACAAATAAATGCATTATTAATAAGAACACATGTTAAATACTACTAATGGTTTAGATATGTATGGGTATGTAAAATTTATAAAGTGATTTTACTTGCATCCTCCCATCCAAATGGGATTCTACACAATTCTGGAAGGTGAACAGGGTAAAGAATACTGTATCCATTTCACAGAACAGAAAATCGTAACTCATATTAATATAGCATTTTTCAGTTGACCGAGCATGTTCCCACATATCACCACACTTAATCCTCACATCCTGAGAAGAAAGATAAGCAGCGGGAAGAAATAGAAGGAGGGAAGAAGGGGTTGAAGAGCTGTAACACTTTTCATTTTCAGAACACAAATCCCTTGAGCAAGTGTAAATGAATTACTTCCATGTCCAGGAGGAAGCTTCATTCCCATGGCATCATATGTCTGTGATGGAACTTTCACTTGACTAATTCATGGCTTTTCTCTATCCTCTTTAATCCTTCAGGGAGGAGTGGCTTATTTATTTGGTGAATTTTAGAAAAGAAATGGAGAAGGCTTGTTTTCAGTCCTTGAAATTACTACTGGAGGTGCCTACATATTGACCTGTGCTTTGGTATGTGGTGAACTTGCCTTGCAAACTGCTCTGCAGGGAAGGCTTGGGATTTTTCAGCTTAGTTTATAACTGGCCAGGTTTATCAGTCAGGTATGGCTAGGTTATGCTGAGTAACAAACAGCACTGACATTTCAGTCGATTTAAAAAAAAAAAAGGTTTAATTCCTTCTTATATTGTACATCCAACAGGCCTGGGCAGACAGAGGCCCAGCCTGCTGAAGACTTAATCTTAACATTTCCAACTATTATTGCCAAAGCAGAAAAATAAAACACATCAAATTACATACTGGCTCATAAATCCTCCATCTTTAAGTAACACATGCAGTCCCATTCATAGTTCATTGGCCAAAGCTAGTCAGTTGGCATGACCAATTCCAAAGTGAGCAAAAAAAAAAAAAAAAAAATGAAATTTTCCCATGTATCTACATAAATGAACTGCAGCACATGTTTGGTGAAGAGCACAGTGAGTGCCACAGTGGATCACTGTAAACTGTACAATTTCAATGGTTTTTAGTATATTTGCAGAGTTGTGCCACTATTACCACTATCAATTTTAGAATATTTTCATTAATCCCAAAAGAAACCCCTACCATTAACTGTCAATCACTTCACTTTTGATCTAATAAAAACTAATCAGAAAAAAAGAGAAAGAAAATATATGTTATTGGTAAGACATATTAGATTTTATAATCAAAAGTATGCATTAAGAAAGAAGAAACATTTAGTTCCTTTGAGTTAGAGAAACTACTTCTATGTCTCCCAGAGAGAGTTGGGCATGGGAGTACGTGTTCTCCTTCGTGCCTGAATTTTTCATGGATTAGAGGTTTTCTGGCATTGTTTCTACTGGCTTTTTCAAGGTATGCTCTGCTTGCGGTTTCTCCTAAAACAGGATTTTGTACTCATATTTTGCTTCTAATCTTCCATGTTCTTATTTTTTTCTCTTTATCACATTGCAACATTAAAGTGTTAGCATGACAGCTTAAATGCATTTATACAATACCTAATGGTAAAATTAACATTAATATCATCATCCTATATATGAGCCATTACCTGTATTTACACAAAGTGCCATCACAAAACCTGGCTCGTTTTAACTTCACAGCAAGTCTGTAAAATACCTATAATTATCTAAATTTTACAAATGAGAAAATAACACTCAGTGGTAGAGGTAGGGTCTCTCAGGTTTACTAACTCCATGGCCAGGGGCTTCTCTGTAATGATTTTAGTGTCATGTGAAACCCAATGATAAATTGACTGAAGTTATTCAATGTTTGTTTATTAGTTTCAAAATAATTGATGGATGGGGGCCCACAGGTTTTTTGGCTCTGGAGCACTGTGGGAAAATTCAAGTAGAAATAATGTGGTCAGAGCAGAGCCAGGGATCACAAGAAACTTCAAATCGAGGTATATATATGAGATATTGGTAAGAAGGTCAAGGCAGTAGGATTAGGCACTAGGAAGGCACAAGTGCCAAAGATAAAATAGAGTTAAGGAATGATAACCTGCTAGAAAGATGGTCAGAATTATAGACATTTTCCTGAAGCAAGAGAATAGGACAAGGAAGAAAACATGAAAGGTAAGACACCAAGCAGACAACAATTCTGAGACAAACTCCAGAAGCACAGTATCAACTGAGCAATGAGGATGGGTCTCTAGTTATAAACATCTTTCCTTTTTTTTAACCCCTGCCTTGATGCTTATTAGCTACCTAGCTTTGGACAATTTTCTTAACTCCTCTGAGTCTCAGTTTCTTTGCTGTTAAAATGGGGATGATGATATTTATCTCAAAGTTGTATTATGTTCCATGATCATATCAACTATATATCCTGTGTGAGTCCATAGCACTCTACAATTCACATTAATAAGAGTCATTACTTTTACCCACCTCCATAATATATGATAGCAGCAACTGTGTCTTACTGATTATTGCTGCATCCACAACATTTCCTTGGCAAATAGAAGCCATTCAGGAAATTTTTATAGAATGGTTTTGATGAAAATTACACAGATGAAGTACCCGGCACATAGTTGGATATTCACAAATGTTAGATTTATTTTCCCCCAAAGCAGAGTTTAGCAAACATTTCCTGTAAAGGGCCAGATAGTAAATGTTTTAGATTTTGAAGTCCATACAGTTTCTGTCAAAACTACTCAACTCCGCTGTTGCAGTGTGAAAGCAGTCAATAGATGGTATGTTAATAAATTAGCATGGCTGTGGTACAATAAAACTTTATTCACAAAACAGGAAGAGGGCCAAATTTGGCCCTATACTCAGTTTATCAATCCCTGCTCTACAGCATACATATATAATACCTACTGTAACAAGGGATAATTTTTAGACTTCTGATCCATTGGCTTAGATGTACTGTTAAGAAAGAGGTTTAATATGGCTGAAAATAGTGAGCAGTAAATTATGACACAATCTAATAGAATTAAGCATTGCTCAACCTGCACCTCTCCATACTCCTCTTCCCCATATCATGTGCTTCACACCCTTAATTTCCATAGCAAAACTCTTTTTTCATAAACACCATCAAGGGAGAATTTTACCCAATTCAGGCAGAACCATTCTGAATAAATAAACACATAAGGATTTATAAATTAACTCCATAGTTCTAATGGGCATGAAAATGTGTTCCCTTTATTACTTTTATTGAAAATAAATGAGTGTTGGACTATACATCCACAAATTGTATCTCATATCATCTTTGACACAGATGTCTTTTGCAGTAATTACAAGCAAAAAGTTTTCATTTATCATACTAATTATCTCATTATTTTTTTTCCATCTTTGACTCTTGTGGATCTAAATGAAAACCATCTCAAAACACAAAAGTTGTGCAAAATGAAATAGATACCAGTATCTATTCCTTGTGCCTTTTGTAATAATATAAAAAAACAAGTGCTGTGTATTGATTACCAAAATCAATAACAGGGTATTTACACACATTTCCTGATTTAATTCTAGTGATATAGGCAGTCCTTCCCATTCTATAGGACAAGAAGTGGTGACTCAAGAGATGAAGTAATGTGCCCAAACTAATAGAACTTGAACCCAGATTTTCAGAACCTAAAGCCTTCATACTTAAAAAAAATTCCATCATGTCTTTCCAGCTATAGTCTGATACTAGGATTAATATCCAGAGTAAAGACATTTTAATGCATAGCCTAATTGAGTAGCATGATAGGAATGCAGAGTCTTGGGCCTCACCCCAGGCTTACTAAATTAGAATCTACATTTTAACAAAATTCTACGCAATCCCTTTCACATTAAAATTTAAGAAGCACTGAGTTAGATAGAATCACCCCTATTTTACAGATCAAAATCCTCAGAAAGAGAAAATTTCTCAGCTCAGGTTGTAAAGGTCTTCTCAAGTTCTGTCAAGCAATTGGGAGAGTGAACATAGCAAGTGTAGAGGGGATAGTAATTATTGCCAGCTCTCTGCTTCATAGATCTTACTCTAGCAGCAAATGGAGAATCTATTGGAGAAGAGAATATAGTTGGCCTCCATATCCACGAGTTCCACATTTATGGATTTAATCAACTTTGGACAAAAAATATTTTTAAAAACCCAATATAACTATAAAAATAATAAATAAAAAATAATACAGCATAACAACTATTTGCATAGCATTTACATTATATTAGGTAGTATAAGTAATCTAGAGATAATTTAAAATATACAGGGGGATGTGTATAGGTTATATATGAATACTAAGCCATTTTATGTAAGCGACTTGAGTGTCCGTGGATTTTAGTATGAGGGAGGTCTGGGGACCAATCCCTCATGGGTACCAAGGGACAACTATATTTCATAAGCCTCTCTTGTAAGACGACTAACCTAGAACAAGGGAGAAACTAAGAACTGAGGTCTACTTTTTTTGTTGTTGTTACTGTTCCCCAGAGAAAAATAGTCAATCCCTTCCAAAGAGGGGCTCTGATCCCAGGAAAATTCTGTTACATGTGAATGCAGGCACCTATTTTTCAAGGTAACCATTATTTGATATACCAAATGTTAGTATGGCTAAAAATAGTTAAAACAGAAAGAACTTTTTCACCTGAGAAACATTCTTACACAATCTGGAAAAAGCCTCCTCTCAAGAACGTTTTGCTACCATATGATAATAACATAGGTGGAATAAATCATCTAGAGGAGAGAATCCGTTTCCAGAATCTCCTCTCTCCTTCATTCCAGTTTGATATTCTATTTATTCTTTTTTATCCTTTTCTATTTTCTTCCTTTCCATCTTCCTCTGCCCTAATTACTCTTCCTACCTCTGTCTGTACGGGAAATATTACACCATCCCTCTCTTGTCTGGTGGCCACCCAAACAACATCATTTCTTTATAATAATATGGCCTGAAACTTTAAAAGGAGAAATAATAAAAGATTTCTGAGCAGTTAAGTGTTGGTACCTAATATCTGTGCAGTAATGTCCATGCCTTTTATTTGTAGAAAAGATCCTCAGGTCCTATTTATTTTCTCTTTACTGTTAAGTAAATAAAATATATCTGTGTTTCTGTTTTTTATTGTTATGGAAGGTGGTAGAGTCAGCACTATTTAAGAGAAGTTTTAGGTAAGGACACAATGAAAGCAGTTAAGAGGGACAGCTCAGGGTTTGCAACTGATGGAAGGAAATAAGAAATGACAGAAGAAAAAAAAAAAAACATAGAGCCCAGGAACAATGCTGAACTTAGGGCGTTCTGAGCCTTCCAGAAGGAGGTTGAAATGATTCAGTATGCACATGAATGTTCGTAATGATGGCTCTGTTTCCTAAAATCATAGTTCAATTATGTGTAATACAATGCAATTATTTTTAAAAAATAGAAAACTTAGTAAAGTAACTTACAGAAGGTTCTATCTAAAATTGTTACATTAAAATTTAAAAGCCATTTTTGGTCCTTAGAGAGTTATATTTTAGTTATTTGGAGAAAAATAAACTTATGAGGAATAACACATTCTAGTCCTCAGACATGGTGAATAAAACAAAGATTATCATCTCTTCTCTTGAGGCTTCTAGAAATTTCAAAGTGTTTCTAAAACATGTGTTTTAATTTATATCCAGAGGAATGATTTGTGATTGACAGAGACTATATCAGTATATCCATTTTACAAATGAAGAAATTAAGGGTAAGAAGGTAATTGACAAATGTGAAAAACACTAAACTTGTAAGAGCTATTATCACCTAATGTTTTGCCTAAGGTGCTACTTATCATATAAGCAATCTACGCCCAGTTTTTCTATCTATTTCTGTCAATAAATCTCTCAAAACCAAGTAAACTTTTGCAAATGTGGCTGGATGACAATAATTAAAAAATTAAATTAATATAATAATATATGAAGGGAATTATTTTTAAAGAAATAAATTTATTTTATTCATTGTCAGTGTTTCTGTAGTTAGCAAAGATTTGGGGGGAAAAATAACTGTTCATTAAATATTTACATACAACCAACCATGGATGTAAGGTGTGGAGATGCATAAACGAGCAAGATAAAACTTCTGGCTTTTAAGAACTCACAGCTCAGATCAGTGGTTCTCAACAGGGGGTGTTTTTACCCTCCCCCACACACCAGGGGACATTTGGCAATATCTGGAAATATTTTTGGTTGTCATAACTGGGGTGGTAAGGTGGCATTGGTGCTACTGGAATCTGCTGGACTGAGGTGAGGGATGTCCATGCACAGGACAGGCCCCTACGACAAAGAATTATCAGGTCCAAAACGTCAGTAGTGCCAAAGTTGTAAAATTCTGGCTTATGTCAAAAGGGAATATAATTACAAAACAATGTGCATGGATCCAGAACAAATCCCTATAAGAACCCAAAGAAAAAACTAATTCTCGCTGGGCAGGAGACAAAAAGTTTCATGGGGACAGTGTCCATGGATTCTGCCTAAAAGAATGGATAAAATTAAGTCATCAAAGAACATTTATATTAAACAGCTAGGATCTAAATTAAGGACTAGAATTTCTCAAAAGTGCTTTCCAGGGAATACTAGGTTGTATGGAAGGATAGGGGTATAGAGATATTAAACATACACACACACACACACACACACACACGCACACACACAAAATCATACACAGATTCCTGTGGTTAAAGTTTGAGCAAAGCTTACTTAACAAAAGTTAAATAAGATTCTTCACTATAGGATTTCTTAGAGGCTTAAGATGTAAATTTCTAAGAGAAGAATACAATATTTTATATATATATATATATGGATAACAGCTTTGAAAAATACTAGTTTAGATAGCAGGAGATCATTTAAGGAAATTTAACAGGGGAAGTGGTCTGAGGACATTTCTGATTTTCGAGGATAAGTGGTAAATGTGCAGAAATGAACTGGGGACACAAGTGGAATGGGAAAGAGAAATGGGTGACAGAGGGACCAGTTAGAAGATTATCACAATAGTTAATGGAAAATTAGTGGAGTTCTGTACTAGGGCTGTGGTTTAGAAGATGGTTTGGAAGGACAGAATTCATAGACTAACTAAACTTGAGCGCCATCATACCAATGAGAATAATACCCTCTATGACTCATCACTTGCCCTTATTTTCTCCTTTAATTTATTTTGTCTAAGGCAGAATGTCCATCCATTAGCAGAATCATAGTATGGAAGATACTCCTTAAGTATGCAATAGGTTTGGAATTTCAACCTATTAATACAATAGACCTGTAACTAAGACTCTCCCAGGCACAATTCCCATACACTAAGCATTGGAATGAAGCCATTATTCCTAAGTAGGGCAGGTTACCTTTACAAACTGCAGCCTTGCATGTTTGTACAACACACAATCTTTAGCTTCTGGGGCCTTTTGAATGGTGGAAAGTTTGGCAGCTCATGCATCACTGAGCTCCTTGCTATATGAAGAGCTCCAAAGTTACTGAATAGTCCACACTGCACCATAAATTACAGGGTAGTTATTTCTTAGTTATTTAGCAGTTACAGTGCAATTAGTTCCACTTAATGTCAACTTTTGCCAATACGTCTTCCATTAGCCTGAAAATTATAGCTTGGTTCTATAACAGCTGTAATGTGCAAGCAGTTTACAGACTCTAGCTTGCATCTGGGTGGGAAAAGCAGAAAGGAAATTGCTAGGAAAACTGAGTGGATTTGAATGTGGATGTCTGATCCTCATCCCAATTCAGTAGCTATCTACTGACAACCTCACAGCCCCCTTCTGTATCAGAGATTGAGGTTTGAAGGAGTACAATGCCCAATGCTGGAAAGTGTGGGATGACTGGCAAAAGATAGGAATAAACTTGTCAGTGCTGAGATCCCAGGGTCTGACAAGGTGAAATACAATCTGTGCCACCCCCTGAGTGTATAGAAGACTTGGATTAGTTCACGTTTGTTACTTGGTTCAGAGTTTACCAACATATCATTTCCTTTTTTATCCAACTCTCTGACTAAATGTACAAAGGGATTACACAACCTACACTTTCTTTCTTTGCTTTTATCCAAAATTTAGATAGCCCATGCATTTTATACTTTGCAGAGTAAAATTTTAAAGAAACACACATTAGTGTATCTCTCTCTCCCTCTCTCTCTCTCTGTCTCTCTCTCTCTCTATATATATATATATATATAAAATCTACATACAATGGAGTGAAGTTTTACAAAGCAGTCTTTTTTTGGAACTATATTGGCTTCATCCTTCTGACTGTTCTTGGTTCATTTATTAAGAACTCAATCATAGAACTTATTTACTAGGCACTCACTATGTGCCAGGCATAATGCTAGTCATTTCATTTGAGTTATCTTATTTCATAAGGTTGATATCACACTATTATTTCTTTCTTTATAGACAAGGACTCTATGTACTAGAGAAGTTAAGTAACTTCCTCATGGAGTAGCATTTGATTCCAGGTCTTCTGGAATCCAAAATCCGTACTATTTATTAAAAGCTATCCATTAATATCTATTGAGTAACCACTCAATATGAGCCAGGGACTAGGGAAATAAAGTGATCCCAGAGTAGTGTAGAATCGAAAGGGTTCAGGAGGTTCCAAAATAATGTGTTTACTTGCAGATGTGTGGGCATGCATGCAGTGCAATTTAAACTGACTCTAAAAATGTTTGCCGAAAGGACATCTGTTTTGAATGATGATAGCTTTGTGGTTAGCACATGTGCCTTCCAGCATAGGTCAGCACTAGGCTAAATTTCTCTGTTCTGCTTTCCTTTGCTTATGTGTCTCTTGAGACCCTTGTGCCATCTTTGAATTATAACTCATTGTTCATATTTGCTGCCTTCCACTGATCTCAAAGGGCAGAGTCTGGATCTTATTCTTCTCCATACCTCCTTGCCCACCACAACACACGCACTTGCTAGGGCAGTGCACACACTAACAAAAGACATGGACTGTGTAACCATAAGTGCATTTAATAACTTCTCTAAGCCTTGGTTTATTTATTGGGAAAATGAGTATAATTAATACTAATCTACTTCACATGAGTTTTGTTAAGGCTAAATAAAGGTATCATGTAAAGACTTAGACTAGCTTCTGGCACAGAGTATGTTCACAATGTGTGGCTAAAATTATCATTCATAACATTATTTTGATAATAGTAATTATGGCCTGTTTAGAGGTAAGAAGGAGAAGAAATAAAGGAAATTATTTTTTATGTTCTTCAATTGTCCAAAGAATTAGGATTAAAGCAAACACAACCAAAAATAAACCAGGCTCTGCATAGTGTACTCTCGTCCCTTATTTTTCTTTTTCAGTAAAATGCATTCCTCAATGAATTGCTTATATATAAGAGAATACAACGTATTAATCAATGCATCCCACAGATATACAGCCCTCATGTCTGTCTCTGCAAGTATCCAGAGCAGGGGTGAGTGACCCCCAGATTCAATCAGCAGATTTGCAGTAGGGTATAGGAATTTCCCTCCTTGAGCTCAGCCTTAGATCTTGTTACTAATAACAATGCCACAACTGTGGTTGCCATGTTATTAATACATCCATTATCTCAGTGGCTCCAAAGACAATCCATAAGATAAATGAAACTTTTATTATTTCAGTTTATTTGTCTTCATAACTTAAGGTGTCCAACCCGGTGGCTTATTGGCAGTGACTTTTGGCAGTCAATGAATATTTGTTGAATAAATGAAAGTTAAGCATAAAATAAGTTCTGTGTTTAAGTGACAGAAAACAATTAATCAAGCAATCACTCAACCAGTACTCATGAGGGTCTTCCCCTGGAGAAGAAAGGTATTACTGTGTAAATACTTTGTTTTTGCAGCATTTTCAAACATTGTATTAAAATTAAACATGACCACAAGTGTTCTGATTCCACTTATATGTAGTATCTAAAGTAGTCCAATTCATAGGAAGAGAAACTAGGATGGTTGTTAGAAGTAGGAGAAAAGGAGAGTTGCTGTTTAAAGGGTATAGTGTTTCAGTTTTGCAGGATTAAAAAGCTCTGAAGATTTGTTTCACAGCAGTATGAATAACTTAACACTACTGAAATGTACACTTTAACATGGTTAGAACAGTAAATTTTATGGAATATTTTTTACCACATTAGAGAAAAAAATTAAGCATAACCTTCTGAAAAACTTACAGCACAAGCTGAAGCACAAAAGTTAGGAATACATTTATTCCCAGCATTGTTTCCGTCTAACCTAAACCCACAGATTTCCTCCACAGAGACAAAACTTGTTAATGATTTGTGTTTCCTCTCAGAGTTTAAAACATGTATGCATATATATTTTTTATATTTCTTTTATTTTTTTTTACACTGAAGGTATGTCAGTCAGGGTTCAACCAAAGAAGAACCAGTATAAGGCACACACATAATATATACATAGGTATATGTAGGCATTTATTATGTAAAATTGGTTTATGCAATTGTAGTGGCTGATTAAACAAGTCCAAAGTTTGTAGGACAGGTAGTCAGGAAGGGAGGATCACAAGTAACCTGGAACTCCACAAGCACACACTGAAGCTTCTAATGACAGGCTGTTTTCAGTAAGGAAGATAAAGAGAGAGCAAGGACAGACCCAGCAGGTGTTTGGAGAATCTGCCTCAGAGAATGTCTAAGATTCCTTTAAAAGGCCTTAAAAGTGATTACATCAGGGCCACCTTGGATAATCTCCCTTTTGATTAACTAAAAGTCAACTGATTAGGGACCTTAATCATATCTGTGAAATCACTTCACAGTAGTATCTACACTAGCATTTGATTGAACAACTGGGAGAAAGTGTGGGTATGCTGCAAAAAATGACCACAGCTTTCTTTGTATCCTCCAGCTATCCTGAGAGAATATCCCTTGCAGTTCTCCCTAATGAGAAATACATTATTAAGGGCATTCTGGGACCATGGTTCAGCCTAGCCACATCCACACATTAAAAAGCATTATGATGGTACAATACTATACATGATATTAACACTCGGTTTTATATCAGAAAGATTTATCATACTGCTACCTAAAAGCTCATTCTTTTTAGCAACCACAAGGTATTTCAGGGCATGTGTGTAACATAATTTTTTCTAATAATGGACATTTATGTTATGTCCAGTCATTTCCTTAGTCCTACAGTGCTTCAGTGAATACCTTGTATATATGTCTTTTCTTGGATGTACCAATATATATCTTTTTATTTCAAAATGTTACGGGAGGAAAAATGTTTTTGGTTACTTGGATCACTTTTGTAATGCTTAAGTCAGGGTTATAAGTGTGCCCATCACCCAGATAGTGTCCATTGTACCTGTTAGGTAGGTTTTTGACCATTCCCTCCCCTCTGCTTTGTTTCCACTGAGTTTTACTTCCCCTGTGCACATGTGTGCTCATCAGTTAGTTCCAATTTAGTAGCGAGTACGTGTAGTGGTTGTTTTCCCATTCTTTAGATACTTTACTTAGGATAATCGTGTCCAGTTTCATCCAAATTGTTGCAAAAGGCATTAATTCATCCTCCTTCATGGTTGAGTAGTATTTATGGTATACATATACCACATTTTGTTAATCCACTCATGAATTGATGGGCACTTGGGTTGATTCGACATCTTTGCAATTGTGAATTGTGCTGCAATAAACATTTGAGTGCAGATGTCTTTTTGATAAAATGATTTCTTTTCCTTTGGGTAAATACCCAGTAGTGGGATTTCTGGATCAAATGGTAGTTCTACTTACAGTTCTTTGAGGAATCTCCATGATGTTTTCCATGGAGGTTGTACTAATTTGCAGTCCCACCAACAATGTATAAGTGTTCCTTTCTCATGGCTGCATCCATGCCAGCATCTTTTTTGAACTTTTTAATAAAAGCCTTTCTAACAGGGGTAAGGTGATATCTCATTGTGATTTTAATTTGCATTCCCCTGATGATTAGTGACATTGAGAATTTTTTCATATGTTTATTGGCCATTTGCATATCTTTAGAAAAGCTTCTGTTCATGTCTTTTACCCATTTTTTAATGGGGTTATTTGGTTTTTTTCTTGCTGATTTGTTTGAGTTCTTTGTAGATGTTGGTTACTAGCCCTTTATCAGATTTATAGCTTGTGAATATTTTCTCCCATTCTGTAGGTTGTCTATTTGCTGTGTTGATTATTTCCTTAGCTGTGCAGAAGCTTTTTAATTTAATCAAGACCCATTTATTTATGTTTATTGTTGCTGTGATTGCTACTGGGGTCTTCTTCATAAATTCTTTGCCTAGGCCAATATCTAGAAAAGTTTTTCCCACATTTTCTTCTAGAATTCATATGGTTTCATGTCTTACATTAAAGTCTTTTATCCATCTTGAATTAATTTTTGTGAGTGGTGAGAGATATGGATCCTGTTTCATTCTTCTGCATGTGGCTATCCAATTCTCCCAGCACCATCTATTGAATAGGGCTTCTTTTCCCCAGTATATATTGTTTTCTGCTTTGTCAAAGATCAGTTGGCTGTGTGTTGATAGTTTTATGTCTGGGTTCTCTGTTCTGTTCCTTTGTGTATGTCTCTATTTTTATGCCTATACCATACTACAGCCTTGTAGTATAGTTTGAAATCGGTAATGTGATGCCTCCGGATTTATTCTTTTTGCTTAAAATTGCTTTGGCTATTCACGTTCTTTTTTGGTTCCAAACGAAGCATAGAATTATTTTTTTCTATATTTGTGAAATATGACATTGGTATTTTCATGGGGATTGCATTGAATCTGTAAATCACTTTGGGTAGTACGGACATTTTAAAATGTTGATTCTACCTATCCATGAGCATGATATGTTTTTCCATCTGTTGGTGTCATCTGTGATTTCTTTCCTCAGTGTTTCATAGTTCTCTTTGTAGAGATGTTTCACCTCCTTGTTTAAGTATATGCCTAGGTATTTTATTTTCTTTGTAGCTATTGTGAATGGTATTGAATCTTGGATTTGATGCTCAGCTTGACTGTTAAGATGCACCAATACATTTGCAAAACACATCCCTAGAAGTGATAGTGCCAGGTCAGATCATATATGCATTTTAAAATTTTGTCAAATATTGCTAAATTTCTCTTCATAGAGGAAACAGCATCGTATCCTTCCACCAAAATTAGACATTTCTTACACCCAAGATGGTCCTCCTTCCCTTTTTGCTTGAGTCTCACCCAGATCAACACTATCTACTCTTCCCTAGACAGAAATGATGTCCCCAAAGTGTGGGGCTTCCTATGAATCTACATTTGCACCTCCTTGAATTTAGCCCCTTGAACTTGGGTGATTAGAGCAAATATTGAGTCCAGTATCATACTTTACAAATCCAGTAAGCTGGGTAATATTTGGAAACTTGGGTGTGGGAGACATCAAACAGAGAATAAAGCCTATCCTATAACACATATTGTTCAGTTATTCTAAAAATTACTCATGCAAAATTATGTATCAGTTTTTAGAAAATGTAAAGCCACCTGCACCCTACTTGATAGACTCTTTAAGTTTAAAATTTTTCTAAGGCAGTTGTATCTGGGAGGATATCCTAGTTAGAGGTGTGATTGCACAGCTAATGGTGAATACAGCACAAATGGCAGATATAAGTGTTAAAAGGTTTTGACCTTAGAAAGTGTAGGGTGTAACAACCATGTGACGGGAAGAAGGAATTAGTTAGATAGGAGCTTGTGCCTTTCACTTTTATTTAAAAATATGTAGATCTGTTCTTAATTTAACAATTTTACATTTTCAGTATGAACTCAAGGCCCAACTAATGATGCAACCTCTGTTCATCGAGATATAGGAAAGGTTGTTAAAGGCTTAAAAAATGCCTGTGCACTTTCAGGAGAGCAAGGATGTACTGGCTCAGATGCTTTTGAGTTCAGAGATCTGCAGCTGCTTGAAAACCCAATGAATTGAGTGGGAATAAAATTGTCCACATCAAACAAAAGCTGTTCATGGCTTTTGTGCCCAGTCTGATCCTTTAGAGCATCAAAGAAATCCTTTCCCTCCACGGCCAAAATAACCCCATATAAATCAACAAAGGTAGAGTTAGAAAGAAGAGAGTTAGCCAGATTCAAGCAAGTAGATGGAGCAAGGGCTGGGGAAGGTCTGAGGGAAGGAGTGTTGTGGGGAGGAAGGGAGAGAGAAGAGTGATGATTTTCAAGGAAGAGAGTCGGGCCATGAAAAGCGTGGGTGAGAACAGGATTTAGTGGAAGAGAGAAGAGAGACAGAACAAAGGAAAAACTGATGTGATTGAGAAAATGTAGGGGAAAGGGGAACAGAAAAAATTAATCCACTCTGCTGTTTAATACGTTTTTACTGAGTACCTGCTATAGGTGCACGACTCCTTGAGTGCTATGATCGGGTCACCTCACTCAACTCACTCTAGTCCTAGCCCTGGTACCTAATATGCTCTGGCACTGTCCCAGGCCCTAGAGACGTGGCGTTGAACAAGACACAGCCCCTGTTCTGAGTGGACAAGAGAGAGGAAGGTCAATCAGGTGATTATAAGGCCTGTGATACGAGCTATGAGAGGGCACTTAGAGGGTTGTGAGACACATAATAGGGGCCCTTAACCTCACCCAGGAGAAACTAGAGTTGAGACAGAGACTGCGGAAATGGAAAGACAAGAAAGTAAGAGAAGAACAAACATTTTCTTGTTGTTTATGTAGATGAGGAAAAATGATGGTGATTATTATAATAGCCAATGTTCATTTTCAAGGCACTGTCTTTAGTGTAATCTCTCTTGACCTTGGTTCTTTATAGACATTATCCCGTATTAGCACAGCAGTTTTGAGTGACACCTATTATTGACCCATTTTTAGGATGAGTAAATCGCATATTTGAGGGTTAGGTAATTTTATCAAATTGACAGAACGTGAACCCATTTGTGTCTACCTTGTACCAAAGACCCTGGTCTTTCCACTATACTATGTTGCTGAGTAGGGAAGGCGAGAAGGTCTGTAGAAGATGAGAGGATGGGAAGCCTGCAAGAGAAGAGAGAGTAAAAGGGAAAGAAATATGATGAAGGGTGAAGGTGGTCCTTGGAAGAAGGAGTCTCCTGAGTGAGGAATGATGGCAGTGAATTAATGAGCAGAGTGAGCAAAGATGACAAGGACATGCACCCATAAGAAGACTGCAGGTAGACGAAAAGTTCTGAGTGTCTAACGTAGAAGAAATTGATATAATCGATGGAAAGAGACAGTAAGAAAGGGAAGGAGAAGGTATCTGCACAGAAGCCAATGTTACTTCTGCCCCTTGAAGTCCCCAAGGCGGGGAGGTAGTACCAGGTCTGAGATGTGAACCTAGGCATCCCTGTTGGTCTCTCTGGCCGACATCAGAGCTCTGAATTCAAAGCTCTGCTGCTCCTGCAGGAGAGCAACGGAAAGGGATTACATAATACTGAGGAGGGGGAAAGAAGGAAAGAATTTGAGCTGGAAGGAGAGCCACCAGGTCCAGACTTTGGCTATAGAACCATGGTGAATTTTCAGGACTAACCCTCTGACTTCATAGATGGGGAAACTGAGGTGCAGAAAAGATAAAAGTCCTGCCCTAGATCATGAAGCAAATTGAGGCCAACGCCCAGCCCTGCCCCTGACTTCTGCCCAGTGTCTTCTCTGTCACCCCCTTTGTGAGGGGGAGGGAATAAAGGCACACAGGAAAGCAGGCACCTGGGTAACTGATAGAATGTTAAGGGCCAGCATTGCAGTTCCCGATAGCAGGGGCGTTTGCCTGCAGGCACATCTCATTCTGGGAGCTCAGGTTGTGAGAGACTGTGGATTTAAGCAGGTGCTGCTATTTCTGTCCTGCTCCCTGTCTATTTTCAACCACAGGATGCTGTGGGAAGGACTTGTGAAACAGTAGCTCTGCTGCTCTTCCACTCCCTCCTTCTTCCACCTTCTTCTCCCCTCCAACCGCAGCTTATTCCTGCAGATAACGGGTGCTCCTACCCCCCACGGGCTCTAACTGGGACAGTCTTCTGCCTGTCTTCAATGAATCACTCTGGCTTGTGCAGGAATCAGTAAGGAGGTGACCTCATATGACCTTTCTATAAAGACACCCTGGAGATCACTTAAACTGACACCAATAAGCTTATTGGCACAGATTAGAGACTCCATATACATTTGCTGAGTCAATGAATGGATGAATGAATAAATGAATGAATGAATATTGAAGTCCTCCTCCTCAATTTAGAAGTGGGAACACTCAGGGCCAATGAGCGCAAAGACTTTCCGAGTGTTTCACAGAAAGTGAATGGCAGGGCCAGAACCAGAAGCAGGTCTTCTGACCAGCTCAGTGGTCAGAGATGGGTGTCTAGGACCATCTCCTACAGCTATGCCTTATCAAGCCATGAAGACAAGGTTTGATCTAAACCCTTCAGGCTCATACATGCTAGTGAGTTCAGAAGTAAACCAAGAGAAGAATCCTGGCACCAGGAGTCCCCAGGACAGGAAAGAACATGAGATCATGGAGTCCTTGGATCAACCCAAAGAGGTCCATGCTCATGAGGGGAGGTAGGGCAGGGAGTGTAGTAAGAATTGTACGTTGCATTAAGCAAGGGAGCCCCATAGAGCTATTAGAAAGTCAACCCTGTGATGTCACCAAGCTGAATTTCTAAAAGAGCCAAGAAAGATATAAAGGCCAGGGAAAATGGAGCAGGAGAATAAAAGGGAAACAGAAAGGAGAGAGATTGTGGGATCATCCCGAATGAAGGAATCACACACACAGGGAGTGGCCAACGGGCCGGTAGCATGAGCAGCAGGCAACAGTGAGGAACCATACGGAAGGAAAATATTCAGGAAGAACAGCTGATGTCAGAAGCGCTGTTTGAAGAGGGGTTTTACTCTAAAAGGGTGTAAAGGCAAGGGCAGTCAGTGAGCTGGCTGCTCCTCTGACCCAGTGGGAACAGAGAACAGACAGGTGATCCCTCCCCTGAATACGTCTGAGCTGGAGAAGTTACTCATGGTGGAACTGGGAGGTGCTGAAATGTTCTCTCCAGCAAGTGAGATCTTCTCGCAAATCAACCTGAATGAAAAGAGGCAACAGGTAATTCCAGAAGAGCTTTTGTTGGTTTCCCTAAAGTCACTGTAGAATTCAATACCTACTTGAGAAGGCAGCAGAACACTGTTCCACTGGGCGTAAGATCTGGTGTGGGACCAAGACCATGAGATGAACATACTTTTAGCTCAAGTGGCAGATTTGGGACATATCACTTCTTGCCTCAAAGCCTCAGTTTCTTCGTCTGTAAAATGTTAGTGCTTTACACAGTTTCTGAGCTCATTACCTACTATTTTTTTTTCTATTTCTTTTTTGTAAATATTTACATCTGTCATTTCTTCTTGCTTTGGAAAATCACTGGGGGTAGAAAAAATCACTTCTCATTTAATTATTCTTACCTGGGTGAAAAGGGAGCAGCCCTTCAAAAAGAGAACCAGGCTCCTCTGGGAGAAAACCTGTTTAGAAACGTGTAGTAATTCCTTAGTAATCAGTCAGCCTCTGAGGTCCTTGAAAATTAAACACTATGATGTGGAGAAGATTCAGGGTACTTTTACATTTCAGTTCCTGGCAAGCCCCCTTCCTCATATGCATAGGAAAAAATTGCTTCTTTAACCAAGGTCAGGTTAAATTGACTGGACATGGACAACTCTGCATTTGGCTGCAAGCCACTTAAAGGGCTTAATAACCATCGCTTTTCGTTCTGTGAACTTTTGTGGCTTGGGTCGGTTTCACATTTCTTTATAAGCTCTCTTTCTGCAAATGCCTTTCCTCACAAAGAGCATTTCTAAAGGTTGAATATAGTGATTAGCGACACGTACACATTTAATCTTCTTCAGTCTCTCCCTGTCTGCGGCACCCCTCCGTGCTTAGTCCTTAGAGTTTTATGCCTGTATCAAGGAAATGTTTTCATCTGTCTCACTGCTATTTTCTTTTCTGTCTTATAAATCCTTAAAGAAATGTAGGGTGAGTGAATTCAGTGAGAGGCTGGATGGATGGCTCCAGAGAATGAGTTCTCTTCATCTGAAGAACAGTCTCTATACACAGAGAAGCAAATAGCATCTTCCAATTCTGTCAACGTGATTATTAAGCATGTATAGAGCTTTTCCCTCTTTCACTATAACAACTACAAGCAGTTTAATTAGTCGGTTTTCACCCCAGAGTTGTAAAGATAGATGATTCAATTTGTCCAACCTTAGATTAAAAGCACAATTGAACCCAAGCTCTCTGATAGAGTACCTACAGTGCTTGGCTTGGAGTCAAATGCCCTGAGTTAACCTTTGGGGCCTGCAGTCTTTAAGCTACATGACCTAGTGCAAAACAGTTCATGGTTCCAGAGTCAACATGGGGAAAAAAAATGCACATTGTGATACCAATGGAGAATGCATTCTCAATAGCAATGAGGTGCTATCACCTAAGGAAGTGAAAATTGGTTCTTACAGAGAGAAAAAATTTTACACTTTTTGTGTATAGGGCACAGACTTGCATACTGTACAGAAACAGATATTCAGTATATCTGTGGTATTAAAATTTTATGGGAAGGGTGGGAAATTAGGAAAAAATGTCTAAAATTTCTCCTCAGCAGTGGTAATCAAAAAAAGTTGAGAAACCCTGCAACAGAGAATAGGGTTGGAATATCCATTAAGCACCTACAATGTTCCAGCCTTCACGCTTCCATTAAGCTACACAACAACCCTGTAAGGGAACTGTGTGTAGGTGTATTTATTTAATAAGAGGACTCAGGATAGGGGGCAACTGAGATGATATATACAAAATACCTTTTAAATGATAAAGTTCTATGCAAATATAAGGTGCTATTACAGGTATTGGTAATTTCTTACTAATGTATATAATAATTAGTAATTACTAAAAAGCAAACCACCCAAAAGCTAGTGGCTTAAAACAATAACCATTTATTTAGCTCACAGTTTTGTTGGTCAGCAAATTAAGCTAGGTTCAGCTGAGTGGTTCTGGTATCAGCTGGGCTCTCTTTTGCATCTGCAGTTAAGTTGCCGGTTACTTAGGCAGCTCTGCTTGGGCAGGTCAGCTGTTGACTGCAGCCATGGGGATGCCTAGGACTGGTGCCTGTCATAGTCCAGCAGATCAGCCCCAGTTTGTTTCCCCAGGGTAGCAGCAGGGTTTCAAGAGACCCAGCTGAAATGGGGAAGGCCTCTTGACATCTGGGCTTAGAACCAGCACAGTCAATTCCATCATAAAGTGTCCAGAGTAAGTCCCAAGGCCAACATAGTTTCAAGCAGTAGGAGAATGAACTATAATACATTTCTTGATGGGAGAGCTACAAAGTCACATTGCAAAGGGTATAGATAAACAAAGGTGAATAATTGCAGCCTTTGTGATAAACAATCTTTTCCATCATACTAAAGCAGGAATAATGGTCACTGACTTGTCTACCTTGTGACCAAAAGCCCACCTTTAAAACTGTAAATTATGATGTGACTATTAATTATTACCATCCATTGGCTTTTATTTTTGAAACCATGCTTAGAATGTGTGAATAAAAGAGTTGACACAACATCTTATATAAACATCATGGGATGGTGGCAAAATAAGCACTTGCTAAATGATCTCATGAGAATTTGGAAGAGATGTGGTCCTTTTCCAAAGCTTGCTTCAAAAGCCTTCCTTTTGAAGAAGGCAGTTTAATGGACATGCTAACTAGCCATTTATCTCAAGTTCCCAAGTTCTATTCAAGCATTAAGTTAGGGCATCAGAAAGCCAAACGCTTGAACAATGTTGTCTCAGATTTTCACAAAATTGCCTGCCCTGAGTTATGATTTAATGTCATACCCTCTGCCTTTATGGAGGGTTGGTATGTGAGTCACCCAAGAAAAGAGCATTTCTATATCTTTTGTAACACTCTGGTTGTAGATAAAGTGCACTGAATGATTTTTGTTTTTTCTTTGAATACAGGTATACATGCTAAGTTTCTGCTTGGGTTAAGGTACAGGAAGAATTTTTTCTATACACGAATTTGTATATTTTCTATTATTGTGTAATTCAAAATGTTTCTCTTTATAGGTTAGAAAATATAAGCTATGGCTGCCAGAAAATAAACTAATTGTCCCTGTGCCATAATCTTCTCAACTCAAGTGCCTGAAAGTGCCAATTCTATCTACTTTTTTTCAAATGCCTTTTCAAATAACCTTACATGTTATTTTTCCTACTTGTTTTAACTGCTAAGTCACCTTAAGCCATTTCAGAAGAAGTCAAAGGACATATTTAAAATATCTTTTTTTTTAAAGTGAACTAATGTCCTGGGGAGATGTTTGCATAATTATAAGTTTGGGTTTGAAAGATTAGCCCTTCAGATGCTATTTTTGTCACTCTATGTACAAAGACTATGTTAAACTGCCTCCACATGGATGGGGGCACCTGGGTTTTGCTCTTTGGTCCTAATAATTTCACTTTCCTGAACTGTAGTTATTTGCATTGAAGAGTCTTTCTACTCAGTTATGCTTTTTTCTTATAACAATAGAAATCTTTTTTTAGACACGGGAATATTATGTTTACTAGAATTACCAATTTCGTGTAATGATGTACAATTTAGATAAAGATTTAAAGTACTGTGAAACTTATCTAGCCTTAAATTGGTTTCCCTTTGATAATTTTCAAGTTGGTCACAACTTCTAAAATGCATTTATTTTTCTGACTGTCAATAGCTCAGTAACTCTTCTTGGGTTGCTCTAGATTTGAAGTCAGATCTGCTAAGCACCAAAAGGGTAAAGACCTCATCCCTCGTGTCTGCTGCTGTTTCTGGTGGACTTTCAACATAGCAGCCAATAAATATTTACTGAGTGATTGAATAAGTATTTGTTCGACATGTTTCCCACTGCCAGGGAGATTCCTGGTGGTTACTTGGCCACTCTGGCCAAACTATCTCAGCCGTGTTATGGCGATAAAATCACAAGCTCTGCAAATTGGTTGCAAAAACTGAATAAGATGATGGCCATGAAAAGCTACAGTGGACACATGTGAGAAATAATTTTCTTCCTCTTTGGCTTCCTCTTCTTCCTCATCTCCAATGTTATCCTTGTCATCATGACTCATGGTTTCATTCTAAAAACAGACTCGAGATATTGTCCTTTAGAGCTGGTTTTGGACGAGTACACAGGAATGTTCTGAAAGTTCACTGACCAGCACATCTGTCCAAGGAGGTCTTCTACATCCAGGTGAACTCCACCCTCAGCTGGCTCAATGAAAGCCCAAAATGCTTACAGGAATAATTGCTGCTATTAAATTGCCCTCCTCTCTACAGCTTCATTTAGCTGGTTATGCCCTTTGGCTAAAAGAAGCATGAGGCATTTCTCCTTTATTGTCACATGCCCTCAACTTCCTCCCATTACCAAGATGGTAATGACTAGGAGAAGCAGGCAGAGAGAGACACACAAAGACAGACAAGCGCACCCAAGTACTACATTTTTACATTACAGTGACAAGCTAGTGGGCATTAAACTGTGAGATAGAAACAGAGACAATGCCTAAAATAATAATAATAATATATTTATGTATTAAAATAAAACTGGAGTAGGATACAGATGATAAAGTCACAACTAGGGAAATTATGGAGGGTTTTAGGGGGTATATCTGAGACCATGGAAAGAGCACTAGATTTTTAGAGTTCTGGGTCCTAACCGTGCATAAGATGTCATAGCTCAGTTTCTTTCATCTGCAGACTCAAAATTCAATTCAAGGTGGCCTCTAAGATTTTATTCAAGTCTAAAATGCCATGAATCCATAAATCTGTGAAAACAAAGGCCACATGGTTTTGGTAACCTGGTTTGAGATAGAATAAGTAGACGCAAATAGTTGTGGTACCAGTTACTGTAGAGTTTACTCTTACTTTGTTATTTTTAATGTGAATTTTCATATATTTTTCCAGCTTCTGAAAGGGCCTCTGCAGGTCTCTGTGCTTCTTTCAGTTAGAGTGATTGTTAAAAGGTATGGGCCAGAAAGAAGTCGCTTGTGTCTTAGGGACCCTCTGAGAGACCCTGGCAGAGCTAGTTCAAAAAATACATTTTAATATAATCATTAGGTTGGTGTTTAGTCCTAGCATTTATTTCTTTACATTACAAGTAACAGTGAAGGATTGTAGAAGACATTTATTCATCAAAAGTAAGCACGAATTTCAATTAAAATGTAGAAACTGAGCACATGTCACATCACAGTGAAAAATGTTTGTGTGTTTCTCTTACACTAACCTGTGGGCTGCTCCTCAGTGGTGGGAAGGAAGCATGATTATTTTTCAACATTTTATCATCAGCCTGATGGATGGAAGATTCTCAGTATTCATGGGAATGAACTGAATCTCTCTTATCCGTTTCCTAAGTAAAAGCCTATTTGAAAAATAAGGCCACTGTGTTTATGTGAAGCAGGGGATGAAGAGAGTAAGCAGAACAGATCCTTAATCTCATAAAGTTCTTTATCTTAGATTTTTTTCTCTCAAATGCCTTTACAGAGGGAGAAGGGTTTTTTTGGTAGCTATAAAGTTAAAAAAAATACTGTGAAATCTTTAACAAATAATCATTTTACACTATACAGTTCATCAATAAAAGCAGTAATGGAGAGGTGTGTAATAAATTAGATATGAATGTACTTGGAAGCAAGAGTGCTTCCAGGCATCAACTACACATCGCATTAGAGCTGAGGCGGACAGGTGTAATATTTGTGGAATAAATAGCTCCTATTGACAAGCAGTGAAGAGGGGAAGAAAACAATCAAAAAATGCCATTTTGATTTTTAAAGGAGTGAGAAACAATCTGTTTTCCCCCCTTTGTTACTGATGCATCAGAATTGTGCTGGTTTTCAATAAAACAAACACTTCTTATTAAGACGAATGTTAGGTTGAAGCATCACAAACGACTATTTATATAGGTCAGAAAATTAGTTGGCATGCTCACATGGTTTAAACTAAAACTTTGTACGTAAAGCAGTGCTAGGAGCTATGAAATTTCAAAGATGAATATGGTCTTCAGTATATTATCTCATTATATTCTATTTTGTTCCATTGACACATGTGAGGAGGCTTAACAAAAGATTTACAATGAAATAGAAAAATACAAATTGAGGAAAATCAGAGGATCTAAAAATGATATGGAAGATCACAGAAAATTCAGATTATGCAGATCCAATGTTCTTGCCAGTTATTAAAACTGATAGATAATATGACTCTGAGCATCCTAGCAGCCAAGACAAGGAAGAAGAAACCAAAAGAATACTGGTTTTGCACATAAGTGAAAAGCCCACAAAAAAAGATTTATGTCACGTGGGTCTGGATCACATAAGGAATGAGGGCTAGATTGCATTAACAAATATATTTAATACCAGGAAGTTAAATGATCCAGCAGTATTTTATTGTTGTTTTGGTTATGGTGGTAATTTTCTTGTTTGTTTGTTTGTTTGTTTTTAATTTCCTAATGAGATACCAGAGAATGAAGATCCAACAGGAGAATTTGAGAGAGAAAAATGTAGAGAAAGTGTCATTTGAATTATACTCACAAAAGTGTACAGAAAGCCTGTGATACCTAAAAAATACCCAGAAACAGGAAAGCTAGAAAGTGGCAGGCTATAGTGAGAAAAAAATTCAGAAATTACCCAGGAATTTCAAACCTGGCCCTCTCTAAAAGGACTGGGAGAAGCCACCAAATCAGGCCAACAAGACTAAGGAAATGAGTGGTTGGTCATTTCAAAAAGAAAATTGTATGTGGCAATGATATCAACACATACAGTATTTAATATATGCCAGACACCATTCTAAGTACTTCACATATATTGACTCATTAAATTCTTACAGTAATCTTGTGGGGTAGGAAATACTGTATTCCACATTTTACAGATGAGGAAACTGAAGCATAAAGAAGTTAATCAACTTGCCCAAGGCCACCCAGCTCGGAAGTTCCAGGCTAAGTTTCAAAGCTGGCAGTTCAAAGCCCATACTATCTGTGGCTATGCCTTTCTGCCTCTCTTACATCTGCTGTCTTGCATGCTTCTAGAAGTCTTGTGAGACTTCTAGAAGACTCACAAAGCAACTCAACATGCATCCAGCTCCATCCACAACATACACAAATGTAGGCAGCAAATGGTTCATGACCTGGAAGAAGAGACACTCATACAACATGGTGATGTCAGGCAATGGGCACAATGAAACAGATATAGCTACAACTCAGGAGCTTTTGGAAAGTGGTGGTTGAGAGCATGGGTTCTGAAGCCAGAGAGATGGTTTGAATTCCTGTAATCTACTACCATGTTAACCCTCCAAATGCTTTCTAATCTCTCTTATCTTCAATGATCTCAATCATAAAACAGGGACAATAATTTCTGTCCCACTGAGTTTGTGCATGGATTAAATGAGACAATATATGAAAAGCATTTTTTAGTGTTTTTTCTGGCAGACAGTAGTTCACAACAAAGGGTACCAGTGACGGAGTAAGGGTGGTGGCAGTGACTGGGACACATGGCCAGAGGCAAAAGCCCCCAAACAAAGATTAATAACCCCAGTAACTTTAGCTGAAGCTCTTCAAGTAGAGTAAAAAGCATCAAGCTTGATCTACATTGAGAGACTCCCAGGCCCAAATACTCATCAATGGCAAAGATGGAGTACAGCATTGAGCCTTCACTCACTATCTCAGGACAATGCCCTTTCATAGGTTGAGAAAAAAATCAGCATGGCCCCCTCCATATTTAGCACTTCAGTGATATAAATGTCACCAAACCATAAGGCATTATAGCTGAAAGAGCCCAGAGAATTTAACAAACCCAACTCTTCCTCTCTAGAATACATGGAAACTGAGTCTCAGAGAGAAATGAGCTGTTTCAAATTTCCAGGGCAAATTCATGGCAGGTCTGGTCAGTGCCTCTCACTCTGTGTTTTTTGTACTGTTTTTTGTTTTTGCTGCCCAAGCCTGCCTCATCGAGGCAAGCATTCAACCATTAATAATGATTAGGGTGTCTTGTGGTAGATATCAGGAAAACAGAGATGAGTATGTGAGTGTGTGTGTTTTTTCTTATAGCTGAGAGGGACATGTATCCCAGAGCAGAACAGGAAGTAAAAGAAAGAATTTAACAAGTAAATTCATAGAGATATTCACTAATTTTATAAGGATCATAGTAAAGGGCCACCTAACCTTGTATGAGGTGAGAAATGGTCAGGGAAGGCCTCTGGAAAGAGTTGATCATAGAGCTGAGAAAAAAGAACATAACTAGGAGAAGTGGAACAGCACATTGTTTCCAGAAGGGGGTCTAAAGAGGAATTAAATCAACCACCTCTACTTAGAAAGCGTGGACCACACACCCAGGGAAGAAGTCAGACGCATTCAATGACTATTTGTATGTTAATACACTATCCCCTGCCTTGCTCCCAATTCTCTGCTCAAGCAGGTCAGCTATTAATTCCATCTTTGAGATAAAGAATCCTTGGTACAGGGACAACCTTCCCATGTTACACAATGGGTACCAGAACTCGAATTCAAAACCCAGCATCCTGGCTCCAGATTCTGCACACAATCTCTACTTCCTTGTTACCACGCAACATGCTTCTCCAAAATCAAATCCACTCCAAAGTGAGTCTACCTCAAATAGAAACATAATTCCAGAGAAAAGCATGCAAAAAGTTCATTTTGGCAAAGAAAACTAAAATGTACAAATATAAGTTTATTTTAGCTTATACAGTCAGAATTTATTTAATAATTTTAACTGCATGCTAATTCATAAAATGATGAGAAAATGAACCAGGTCTTGATTTTTTAACAGTAATTTTTCTGACAAAATTGTATGATCAAATGAAATGAAATCGCTCACTTTGCATTTAACTTTCATATCATGATTAGGAGGAAAGGTAATTTTTGTAAAAATATTTGAGAGATTCGTCATTTTTCCCAGAGGCTTCTCGTAATCCTTTGATATTCAAATATTTCTCTTTTGAAGCTTCTAATCATCTTCCATGTTGATTTTCCTTTTTTCAATTGTTAATTGGTCTAACTCAGCCAAATCCTTATTTGCCAATGGCTTGAGATGTGATTCTAGCAAACCTAGCATCACTTTCATCAACTTCATGATATTATGCAGCTTTCCCAGGTCTACAATTTCCTTTTGCAGGTGATATGCATTGTATTCTCATTATGATGTGGGTGCTCAAAATATTTTGTAAAGTCAGTGACAGCCTGAACAACAACAAAAAAATTATTTTGACAAGAAAAGAAATAGGGTAGACACCTTGGCAAAAGCTAATTTTATAACAATAGTCTTATTTAATATTGTGTAATGAAGACATTTGCACAGCCATAACTATCTGAATTCAAGTAATGGACACTCATATAACAAGGATTGACATATACACACATGCCTTGAAATTCCCAAGGGTCCCAGAGCTGCCAAAGCTGAAAATGGGAGACCCCATCTGCTCAGTTTGAAAAGAGGAATGTCTTGGTAAAAAAGCAGAAGAAAGATTTTTATAAATAGAGTTGTATTTTATATGTACATTCACTATATATAATACAGTTCCTATTAATATGTTTCATCAAGTTTATGTGTACTGAAAATTTTTTCCATTACTTTGATGACTTAGTACATGCTGTGAGCTGCCCAGAGACAGTGTTTTTTCTAGGGAAGTGAACTGCATGCAAGCTGAATGACTTGGTTGAAGTTCTCTTTGCCTAGAGTGGATAAAGGACTTCTGAAATTCACCACCTCCTGGGCACCATACTTCTCCTAGTGAAAAATAAATAATTAGCTCTGTCTCCTGGATTTGCAGCTTGCATTTAGAGCTAGGGAGCAGATGTTTTAATAAGAAACTTTGAACAACATCAGTGCTATCCACTGGTAAGTCTAGGTATAGGGGGTATCTCAAGAGTCTTGTTAGTTCCTCATTGTCAACGAAGAGAGGTAACAGGGACCTATTCTTCAATTCAAGGAGAGTAAGACTGGTGAAGATGTTCTCTCTCCCCTTTTATGCCCAGTGCCTTTCTACAAAGTTGGTTTGTATGCAAAGAACTGGCCATCTGTTGTGTCTGGGGATACAGTGCATACGTCTGAGCACAGGAGAAGAAATTCAGACTCTCAGCTTTACAGAACTGAATTCCAGAATTTCTTGTGCCTCAGGAGCTTCCTAGAACCAAGATGTAAAGGAACAAATGTTTTCAGTGGACTGTTCTTCCAGTTTACATCTTAGGCTTGGAATCCATAAACCCCTCTTCTCCCAACCCATGACTCAACTCTGCTCAAGTCCACACATTTTTATTAATTTTATTGTTTTGTACCAGCCACCATGAGAATCACACAAACAAATAAGCATGGGTATGCATGCACACACACACAAGCAGTATATTCCAGGCACTGTGGTAAGAGATTTATGTGCCTTACCTCAATTAATACTTGCATCAACTCTGGGAGGAAGGTGTTTTTACTCTCATTCTATAATGAGAAAACTGAGGCTCAGCAGGGTTAGAAAACATGCCTGAAATCACAGAGCTAACCAACTGTGTAGAACTAGAATTTGAAACCAGATCTCCCAACACCAAAGCCTATAATCTGAAGTTTTATCTTTCTTATGAAACATGTTTTAATATGTAATTGTGTATACCTATGTGTGTAATACTATGAAATATTTGAAATATGTACCTTAATAACTACTGTAATACAGGTGAAAGCAACAGGTCATTGGGAATGTATTGGTGTAAGGATTCGTTGACATCTGAGCTCATAGATTCTCAGAATTAGAAGGGACATCAGATGGCCTTAAATGCCTTGCCCACAAATGTCTGCACTGGATAGTAATCAGAAAGGGTGATTCCAAGAGCCTATTTCATCTCTGAGATATTATGATCTTAATTATTACATAATATCAGTTGTTGCTTTTCAGATTAGGGTCGCTATACATCCAGGCGTGTGCCAAGAATCAATGTTACAGGATAATAAGTATTCCGAACACTGTATTAAAACAAAAAGGGATTTATTATTCAATTTAGTGCAAAGTTTGCATGGAATTTTAACATAAAACAGAAGACTTCCAACATATTTTATAGATTTAGAATGCATTTGAGTTATACTTACCTAGATTCCCACAAGTCCCTATGTATTCTCTTCACTCATAAGATTTTGAGGGAGAAAGTGGTCAGCAAGCTCTCAGAAACCATCTGAGTCAGGTCATTCCATTGTCATTTCTAATTCACAGAATGTGTTTCCATATTTTGGGTTGAGACATGTATTTTATTGCAGCTCTAAGTATTGAACTTCCCCTGTGTAAATGGCCAATCTTTTTACTAAACAAGATTTTCAGAAGAGGCCATAATCCTCTTTTTGTCCAGCCAAGGTCTTGGAGTAGATTTTATCTGAGCAGTCAAGTGGTTCATCCCCCATATTTGTATCATTTGACCAGTGCAACTCACTCTCCTGACTCATCTGGAACCCAAATTACGCAGCCTTCCTGTCACAAAGCCAGTGTTCAACCAGGTCTGTGACCCAGGGAAGACTCTTCCCTTTTTGGGCCCTCAGTCTCCTTTTCTGGACAGTATGAAGGGTGCAGAATGATCATATCTAATGTTGACTGCTCTGGTTGTGAACAGAAGCTCAGAGCTAAGATATTTTGAAACCCTCAGCATTGCCCTTGAAGTGAGTGTCCTACAGCATTCCTATGCCTATTTTAAAATAACTTAACATCTCCTGCAATCTCTAAAATGAGCCAGGCCTCCAATTCCATAGCAACCCCTGCAGGCTAATATTTTGGCTTTTTAATTTCTCTGAATAAATATCAGAGGTGAGCAACTGTGTAAGAGCAGCATCCTGAGTAGGACAAGGCACTATTTACTTCCATGAAGGATCTGAACAATAAGCTGGAGATGCCTATGCCATAAATAGTCACCTTTGACATCTTAGAAGGTGTCATAATTCAAATAAAAAGTTTAATAAGTTGGAGAAACCCACGTCCCAGGGGTTTAAAACTCTCCACCATTGCTAAGTAGTAATCCACACCAACCAGCCCTGCTAAAGAAACTGCAAGGACAAACTCTGCCCTGGCATTCCATCCTTTCCATAATCCAGCCCATTGCCCTTCCCAGTCCTGCCTCCTCCTTTGTCCTGCTTCTCCTGCCTGTTCTTTGAACATTTGAACATTTGCAGAGGCTATATTTGTGTCTCAAATCCTCTTCCCCAACTTGGCAAATTCCCCGTTCATCCTTCCCAATCCAAAGTAATTAAGCTTTAGTTTTGGAGGCACATAGAGCTGGGTTTGAATTCTTACATCATTCTAATTGGTGTGTGACTTAGGTAAACTATCTCTACATTTGTAATTTGAGTACAACAATAATTATGTTATATAATTGCTGTGATTAGCACATTAAATGTGATTTTAAAAATTATTAGTAAAATGCTTATCACATCGCTGACACATCGTTATTTTTGTTATTGTTAATAGCATTTTTACTGAATTTGAAACAGTATCTGTTTCACTCCTAATTCCTTATTCTTAATTATTATGCAGTAATAACCCCTCTACTATTCTCAACTAAGTGTTGGCAAACTTTTTTCAATGAGGGACAAGACAGTAATTATTCTAGCCATTGTGGGCCATAAGGTCTTTGTCTTAACTACTCAAATCTGCCATTATTGCATAAAAGCAGCTATAGATAATACAAAAATGAATGGGCTAGAGAGTTTGAAATCTGATGTCAAATACCAGATTTTATTCAACTTGTTATACCCAGCATCTAACTCAGGGGTCTGCCAACAACAGCCCATGAACCAAATCTGGTCCTCTACCTATTTTTGAAAATAAAGTTTCATTGGCACACAGCTGTTTCCATTGGCTTATGTATTGCCTATGGCTGCTTTTGCACTACAATGGAAGAACTGAGTAGTTGATACAGAGATCTCAGGGCTCACAAAGCCTAAAACATTTACTATCTAGCCCTTTTCAGAAAAAGTTTGCCAACCTAGGTCAATGTTTGGCACATATTTCTTAAACAAATGAAGGCTGATCAGAAATAGCCAAAATCAACAATCAGGCCTTAGGATATTGCAAGCTTCAGTAAAAGCAGGTGGAAGCAATTAGGGATCATAAGTCTAGGGAGATTCACAGAGGTCAAAGAACCAGCAAGAGTGATCACGGAGTACAGGATTGTGAGCCTTGGTCCTGGGGCCAAGACGACTTGCTTTTAGCCCCTATTCTACTCTCCCTACTAGGTCATGATTGACCTGACCATGTCCAGAAGGGCAAACTAAGGCTCAGAGGAGGGGAGTTTGCCCAAGGCCATATACCTGGTGGAACACTGGGTTGTTGCCAGGCTGGCTGCAGTTCAGATTCTTGAAGGTCACATATGCATCTGACACATAGAAGGTCTGAAATGCTTGCATCACCCCTAAAGTTGGATGGTCACAACAGGGATTCTAATACCCACCAACATTTATTTTTTATTTCTCCACCAGTATCTTTCTGGCCTATGGTTCAAGACGATCACTGCGATGGTGTGCTTATTTTTGTAATGACTACCCATAAAGTTTTAAAAACATATTACAGGATTTCGCAGATGAGTGAGCCTATGACTGATGAGGCATAAAATTCCCATTCAACCACATTTGGCCAGTATTACTCTCCACCCTGAACCCATTTTCTAGGGCCCATCACTCTAGACTAAAGTACTTGTGATATCTCTTTTTAAAATGATTTTATTTTGCTACATGTCCCCTCTTTAGCCTCCAGCATTACCAGAGTACTTTGGAGTAGCAACAGACTGAGATTTATATGATCAAGACTAGTTACTGAATTCATGTGGAACTACTTTTAATCAAGGATGAACTATTCTTCACTATTGCACTGTCCAGCTGCTACCTTGACTATCTCCACATCATTTATAGATAACTGTCTCTCATAGTCAACCAGAGATCCCATCTCTTGAAGATGCTGCAAGAATGTAAAACCTTAGCAGTAGAATTGAACCTAGAGAAAAATAAATGCATTTATACAACAATTTTCATTGCATGCATTTTGGTGTGCGTATCAATATCAAACTTTGCTGTCTGAGACAAATACAATCTATCCAGAATAAAATGTCCCCCTAAGAGACACCACCATCAGAGAACTGACTACTTGTCTGGAAGGTATCTGGCCCACTGTTTCCTAACCCTTTTTCCTGCCAGTACACATTTTTATCTAATCCATTAACACCCTCTAAGCACCTCAACATGTTTCTTAATTTTGGAAAGGGCATTCCCAGCAATAGAAAATTCCACCTTTCTGAAAGTTTCACACTCACCTGCTGGAAAGTCTGATTATAAGAAATTTCTACCATTCTCTTTAATTTTCATTCGGTGGCCCTTTTCCTGACTTCCGGGGCCAAACCAAGCAAGTCTTCTTCCTTTAGGATATAAAATGCCTTCAAAGAGTTGAGAACAACTCTCATGCCTCTCCCTGGAACGTCCCTCCCTTCAAGTTCAACATTCCCCAGTCCAACCATCGATGCTAGTTGGTTTGAAGTTCCAGGCCACCTCCTTGGGCATTATCCCACTTACCCATGCTCACTAGGAAGACCTTACTATTTTGCTTCATTTATTGTTGTTATACTTGGCTATAATTGGATTTGGTTGCAGAGTTTAAAGGAACTATACACATAGGTATTATCTATTCATTTCCTGGAATCCTTTGCTTTAAATTCTAGATTCTAGAGTCTAGAAGTAAAAGAACTTCAGTAAGATTATATCCCTATTTTTAAAAATTTATCTGCTTCTGTGTCTCCTCTATCTTTATTTTCTCTAACCCTCCTTATTTTTATGAACAGTAACAAAGTAGTTATGCCTAAAAGATATAGAATGACTTCCCTGAGTTCATGCTGTGAAATGACGTATATTTGCAAAAATTTAAAGCTAAGAAAATAACATTAATGTAGAACAACTATGCACCAAGTGCTTTGAACATGTTTTCTCTTCAATCTTTACAGTAGCTCCATGAGAATAGATGCTTTCATTACTATTTAACAAATGATGGAACGAGGCTACAAGAAGGCCTCACAGATGCTCTGTGGAAGTAGGTCCAGATCACAAAGAATTTCCAGAAGATCACCTTGTTCTCCAATTCAGTGTTATATTTAAATTATAACCCTTGCAACCTTAGACCATTGAGGCTGCTTCTTTCTGAGAGAAGTAATTGTTCATCAACTCCCATAATTACAAAATCTTTGAGCAGGAAAAGACCATATGGAGGTTGTCGAGTCCAACTCGATTACTAAGAAGAAAAATACGCACTAATGTTGGGTTTTTGTAAAACCGAGTTTCCTTTCTACTTTAACATCTTGCATTCTATATTTGTAAAGTTAATATCTTAGATTTAAAAAAAAATCATCGCATTCACCCGAACACACAGTGTCACCTTATGACATCATGGTCACCATAGCAACAACTGTGCGTTGGCAGTGTATCGCCTTCAGCGAAGGATCATGGCACTGAGTTTACAAAGTATGGCAGCTTCACATGCTGATGTGAACAGGAAGGGAAGAAACGGGAAAGGAGGAACAGGTGTGCTGCTTTTCCTGCCAACATTCCTTAGACCTGAGACGAAGTGGGGGTGAACCTATGAATAATCCTTAAGGAACAGAAAATAAGTCTCCTAATCACTGAGCCAATGAAAAGAGGAGAGAGGGAGCAGGACAGAAGAGGACGTGAAAGTATTCTGGTGTCCTATTTCCAAATGTCAGTGTTGAAATTTTTTTATTTCTCTGCCTTTTACTCTTCAGCAGTGTGCCATTTCGGAAAGAGCATGGAATTTAATAACCCTGGATGGGAATTTTTTACTATACCAGTTATAAGCTTTCACAGTTGGTAAAATTTCTTAACCTTTTGAGTCTCAGTTATCTCATCTGTAAAATAGGTATGACCTTGGGTTTATTTATTTATTTATTTGTGCTTCAACATAATTAGAGGATACAAGTGCAGTTTTGTTACATGGATATATTGTATAGCAGTGAGGTCTGGGATTATAGTATACTCATCACCCAAATAGTATACATTGTCGGGTGTGATATTTGAATCTGGAGATTATTAAGATCAAAGGGTAATGCAAGTAAGGTATTTGATTCAGAGAAGGCTCTCAGTTTACCTTTTTCTTTTTTCTAGGTGTTTGAAATTTAGACTTACAAAATGTCTTCTTCTGTTCAGGCTGCTATAAAAAAATATCAGAGACTGGGTAGCTTATAAACAACAGAAATTTATTTCTCATAGTTCTGAGGGTGGGGAAGCCCAAGATCAAGGCACAAGCAGATTCTTATCTGGTGAGAACCCATTTCCTCATATATGGTGCCTTCTAGCTCTGTCCTCATGTGGTGGAAGGGGTGAGGGAGCTCTCTGGGGCCTCTTTTATATGGGCACTAATCCCATTCATGAGGGCTCCACCTTCACAATCATATCACCTCACAAAGACTCCTCCTCCTAATATCATTACCTTGAAGGTTGGGATTTCAATGTATGAATTTGAAGAGGACACACACATTCAGCCCATAGCACAAAATATGGTAGTGATGAATGGCCATTGTATCATTTTCTATAGTTTTCTACATGTTTGAGCTATTCTACAATTACTTAATTTCTAAGTAAAAATGTGTAATTTGTTAAAAATTGATGTAATATATATTGGTTCTGGATATATTTTACTCTGTTGAGTTTGGTCAACCCTTTTACTTATCTAAGCCTTAAAATGGTAGTAAAAATAGATTTTATGTTTCTGTTATTTCTTTCTACTTACATTACACTTTAATGAAATTTAGTTATTAAACATGTCTTTCTACACCCATAGATCTAACCATCAGTGTAACTGCAAAATTGAAATTGGATATTTACTTATGCTCTTCTGTGTTTAATGAATGTCTCTCTAATTAGACTTCTTTGAGGAGGTTTTGCATGTGTGTTGCTTATTGTATCACCAGGTTCTAGCATAGTTCCTTATATAGAGAAAATGTTCAATAAATACATTGCTTAAATAAACTGAAGTCTAGAAGACATCTCTATGTGAAATGAGTACTGAAAATATCTTCAGAATATTAGCGACCTGTATGAGTCCACCCACTAAAATAATCAAATATGCCCTGAATATATATTGGACTTTGTATATATTTCTGCCTTTTGTCCATTAGTCTTTGTATTAAGCTGCATCTGTTTCCTTTGTGTGTCTCTTTTTCTTTCTCTAAATGTACACATAATTTTCCTCTTTCGCTCCCCTTTTTAAAAACATCTCCCTCCCTCTCTGCTATACAAGGTCTTCTTTTCATTGCTTCCTGGCCTTTAGGAGGTTTATCCCTGGGACCGTCCTGCCAACATACTCCTGTGTGAGTTGCAATTCATTTGCAAAACCTTTCACCATATGAAGATGTTCTATTTAATTAATAAAAGTTCTTTTTTTTTTTTTGTCCTCAACGGAGCATAATACATCACCAAAGCTAGAGAATCATTAGCTGTAAAATTAATCAGGATGGGGGAAAAAAAAAGTAGAATAAAACCCTAGACCTCAGTGAAACTTGCCATGTCTCAGGCTCAGCTGTGACTACGCTCCAGGATCCAGCCCTCTGAGGACCCTTTGGACCATGTCCACCCCTGAGGGGGCTCAGTGAGGAAGGCTGTTATTTGCCCTAGCAGATAGTATGTTACTGCTGCTCGGGGACACAGCAGGGGGACAGGGGAACTGAGGCCTGAATATCTCGAGCACAAAATATTCCACTTGGGAGCTCCCGTGACTGTGTTGAGAGAAAGTGTTTGTTTTCCAGTCTCTTTCAGTTTAGGTGGAAGATGACTGCTTCTACCCTTGGGAGATAAAGGAAAGAGCTTGTTTTCATATCTATGTCCTGCCTAATATACAATCTTTAGGGAATGCTGATTGAGAATTATGATATGATGAGGAATAAAATAGGAAAGTACAATGTATATAAATCCCCTAGAGATGTTTGATATCTATACAAATTATGTTAATTGGTTACTCCCTTGGTCTTAATACTCTCTGAGTCTCAGTTTCCACATCAATAAAATGGGAAAAATGATGCTGTTCAATTTCTCTTGCAGAGTTGTGAGAGAAGAAGAAAATAATAAAATTAACATTGAGATGTTAAAATGACCCTTTAAGTTTGTTTTTTTCTTAAGATTCTCCAAAGTAACTCTGTCAAATACTAAACCATGCATCACTACGGCCACCACCTGGGAAGCCCTTCTTGCCTTAGTGTCCCGGAGCAGGCAGATGTAAACCATGACCCCTATGAATTTATTCAGTCTCCAGAATCTGCAGCCTCTATAAAGAACTAGCCTCGTGCTGGGCACAGTGGCCCACACCTGTAATCCTAGCACTTTGGGAGGCTGAGGCAGGAGGATCACTGGAGGCCAGGAGTTTGAGACCAGCCTGGGCAACATAAAGAGAACCCTGTTTCTACAAAATAAAAATTTTAAAAATTAGCTGGGCATGGTGGCGCGCACCTGTATCCTAGCTACTCGGGAGGCTGAGTCAGAAGGAACACTTAAACCCAGGAGTTGGAGGTTGAAGTGAGCTATCATTGCACCACTGCACTCAAGCCCAGGTGACAGAGTGAGACCCTGTCTCTAAAAAAAGAAAAGAAAAAGAAAAAAAATTAACTGGCCTTGTAGGTAGTTTTAAATTGCTCTTTTTTTTTTCTTCTTTAAGTTTTAATTTGCATGTATGGAGTTTTTGTCATAAGAAAAACACTTTTATCTTGTCTCCTTTGGCATGGGGGAAGCAGCCCTGGGAAGGTGGTGAACTGCCTGTAGCATCACGTGGGCAGCACAGAGAGATGGTGTCACCATACATAGCTCCACAAATCCTGGGTAGTGAAAATAATATATAAATAGTGTGTGCCCAGATTGTAAAAACAAACAAAAATGTGACCATTAATCACACATATTCTGTCCACCATGTGGATGTGAGAGGCAGCTGTCACGCAGCAAAAAGAACACTGGTCATAGCACATCTCTACCCTTCATGACTTGTGTAACCTCCAGTCTACTGGTGAACTCCAACTGCCACATGTGTGAAAGGAAGACAGTGAAAGTCACCTATCAGGGTTGCGATAAGAAGGGAATAATGTTATAAACTTTTACATGCCTTTATTTTGTCTGAAAGGAGTAGCTAAACATTATGTTCTTGATTGCCTCCACGCAGCTATATAATCTTTACAGAATGGACATGGTCTAGGATGCCCTTCTCACCATTGTTCTCTCTCCTGGTATCTTTAAATCAGTTTCTTTCTCTGGATTCCATCATTCAGGCAGCCTTTAGTAAGTATCAGAGGCTACGTAAAGTGGTTTGCATACTTTGCCTCATTTACTCACCTGGAGTACCCTGCCAAAGTCAGGCATTATCTCCATTACGTCGAGAAGAGGTGAAGAGTTACTGGTACTTACACAGTTAGTGAGCAGGACGCTGGGATCCAAGCCCATAATCTTTTATTCCTGAAGCTGGCCCTTATTCCTCTTTGTCCCACTGCTTCTCAACAAGGTCTTTCTAGTAGCTGTAGGAAGCTTCAAAGCCCTCCTGTGACCTGAGATGGGTTAGATGCTCAGGTTTAAGGACTATAAGATACGGACAAGCCCAAGGTCAGGTTGGATTTCCAAGCAGCAGCTGATGTGCTAGCCTTCCTGCCTTGCCCTTTCAAATGTAACCTAATGCAAAGCCCAGCAGGTGATCCGGCCCTGACAACTAGAAAATTGTAATCATAATAATACTTTGCATCAGTACAGCACCTTTTATCTGTGGTATCTGAAGACTAGTCTGACATTAATTAAACTTCACAGCATTCCAAGTCTTTGAGGTCAGGACTGTACCAATTTTAGAGAGAGATAAACTGAGACAATATTCACTCTTGTTACACACAAGATCAGGATGGATCATTTGTCGCAATAGCCTCCAAAGCAGATGACAGAAGCCCAGTCTTTGAGTCCACCGAAACAGTCGTTAGATAAAATTGTACGCTAGAGAAAGCACCCACTGTGAAGACATAGACATAAGTTTTGGGGCTGAACTTTCTGTTTATTACCAGAGTGAATAGAATCAAGTCACTTTTCCTTTCTCATTCCCCAGACATCCACCAGTAGAACAAGAGAGCAGCCAATCACTGCCTTTCCTAGAATCATCTACTCTCATGCCAGCAAGGCCCTTAAGAATCAGCTGCCCACACTTCCCTAAAGAGTGCTTCACGGGCTTGTGCCACCAGGATGTTCCGGCATCATGCGGGGTGGAGGGTGGGAGGGAGAGCTTATTAAAGACATGTGGATCCCCAGGGGCCCACCCTAGTGATTCTAATTTAGTAGGTCTAAGATAGGACTCAGAAACAAAAAGATTTTAAACACTCCCCAGATGATTCTGACGTAACCAGTTTAGGGCCCACATCAAGCCAACCTCTGTTCTGATCTTTACCTTTTCACAGGTTACAGTGAGGCTTTCCCACACCTGCCCCACCTGCCTCTCCCCTACTCCTTCCCCCCAACCCAGTTATTGACCCAGATTTCTCCTTAAAATATGTATCATTCTCTGGTTCCCAACAGCAATGTGAAAAAAATTTCATATTGAGTAGATTGTTGTCAATCTATATATCAGGATGGCTCCACATGAAATTTTAATTCTATGATAATAGCAGATCTTCATCTAATACTTACTGTGTGCCAGGCACTGTTAATTCTTTTTACATGTATCAATTTATTTAATCCACATAACAGTCCAATTAGTAGGTAATTAATATTGTTTTTTAGGTGAGGAAACTAAGGCACAGAGAGGTTAAGTAATTTGTCCCAGGTCACATAGCACAGCTCTGACTTGAAGCCAGGTGGTGTGCCTCCATCTTAAGCCCTATGTATAGTATCTCAAATCATGCAAAGACAAGAGAAGGTTCTAATTCACATTCTGTGAGGTACTTAACAATACTGAGACCTTTGGGAATCCAATGAAAGCTATGAAATCCTCTCCCAGAAAATTTCTCTCACATACGTAAACAATCTCAGTTTGGTACATGACTTCATGGGCTCACCAATATTCAGAAGTTCTTCCATGAAACCTCAGTTAAAAAATAAACTGGAAAACAGCTGATTGAGTGAAAAGCTACATTTTCTGAAAAAAATAAGTGATGGGAAATCTGGTCACTCTTTTTAGATATAAGAAGTACTACAATTTTTAAAAGGCAACAAACATGTCTCTGTGGCTCCTGGGTGAAATTACAAAGACAGCATATTATTATTAAATACAAAGAGAGATGTTTTTAATAGAGTTGTCAAACAATGGATTAGGCTTCCCCAAGGAGGTAGTGATCTCATCATTGCGAGAAGATTTTAAGCAAATGATGGGGGACAATCTCACAGGGATCCTGCAGATGGATTTTTCTATATAACAAATTAATTACTTTTCTGTAAAAACAAAAACAAAATAACAGTTTCTAAAGGAGAATATGAAAATCCAGAGTCTCAATAATGTAGCATCCATAATGTCCAGCATATAATAACAATAATAATAATTCTATAACTAGATATGTAAAGAAGCTGGCAAATGTGGCCTCAAGTAAATAAACTGGCCCTAAGATAACCCAGGTGCTGCAATTAGCAGAAGTACTTTGAAGCTGTTATTATGAATATGTTCAAGGACTTTAAGGAATGTATGGTCATAATAAGTGAATCTGTAGTGCACAAATAGAAACTATAGATAAGCATCAAATGGAAATTTTAGAAATGAAAACTATAATATCTATAATGAAAAATTTACTGATTTTGCTTAATAGCAGACAAACAGGAGAAAAACAATCAGTGAACGTGAAGGCATAATAAGAGAAATTATCCAAAATGAAGCACAGAGAAAATAAAAAATACTAGAAAATATAACAATGACTTGTGGGACAATATCAAGCACCACAACATCCATGTAACTGCAGTTCAAGAAATAGAGGAAAGAGATAATGGGAGAGACAGATAATTGAATAAATAATGCTAAAATTGTATAGAAAACATAAACTTACAGACCCAGGAACATTAGTAGTGAGCTTCAAGAAAGATGAAAACAAAGAAAATCACACCTAGAGACATTATAGTCAAATAACCAAAAATTAGAAGAACATGTTGAATGAAGGCCAAGAAAATGACACATTACATACAGCAAAACAGTGATATGTGATAGCTGATATCTCATCAGAATCAATGGAGGATGGAAGCTAATAAAATGACATTTTTAGAGTTCTATGGGAGTAGGGATGAAAAACTGTCAACCTAGAATTGTAAATCCAACAAAAAACATCCATAAGAAATAAAAAGAAAATTAAAATATTTTTAGACTGGGAAAATCAAGGTAATTTGTCTGCAAAATGCTGAAATTATATGAAATACTGAAGGAAGTTTATCATGCTGAAAGATATTGACAGACCTACAGAAAGAGATAACAAGCACCAGAATTGGTAGGCATATGAGTAAATATAAAAGACTTTTAGTTTAGTAATTTATTTAAAATCTATACGAATAGAGCAAAAAGTATTAATATATATTGCAGATATAGAAGATATGTGACACCATATAAAGGAGAATGGTAAATAGAATTCTAATATCACAAGTCTCTTTCACATTCCTAGAAATAGTAACATTAAGTAGTCTAAAATAACAAGGATGCATATTGGAATCCCTAAGGCAACCATTTTTTTAAAAAAGTGAAGAGTTATAGCTGAAAAGCCAATACAGGAATTAAAATGAAATGCTAGAAAATATTTGATTAACACAAATAAAGGGAGCTAAGGACAAATTTAAAAATAATAAGAAAATTATAGACCTAAATATTTAATAATATTAAATCTAAGTGAACACAATACTACAATTAAAATGCTGAGATGGTCAGACATAAAAGAAAGCAAAATGCAATGTCACTGTGTGGTACTTTAAATATGAAGACACAGATAGTGTGAAAGTAAAAAGATACAATAAAAAATACCATGTGAATGACAAAATTAAGAAAGCTGGAGTGACTATATAGACTTTTAGACAGGAATACTTTATTTAAAAAAAATTATTTCAAACATACAGAAAAGTTGCAAAAGAATTTCCAGAAGTTCTATATGCTCTCTGCCCAGATTCACTAAATATTAACATTTACCACCTTTCCAGATATATCTCTCTTTTTCTACTTCCCTTTTCCTTTCTGTCTTTATCTTTGTGTAGATCTGTACACACATGAACAATCCTACACAACACACAAACCTAGATTTTTCCTTTACAATTTAAATATGCTTCAAATAATTCTTGTAACTTATATTATTCATCTATGTTTTTTCCCAAAACCACAATCTTTATATATAAATACCTATCATATCAATTAATCAAGATTAACATTGTGCATTATATCTGTCTAAGATCCTTTATTTTCCCAATTGTTCACTTATGCTCTTGTTTTAGTAATATAACTTCTTCTGTTCAGGATAATCACAGATAGTATGTGCTAGTTGTCAATTGTCATGTCCCTTATTTTCCTTCAATTGGCAAAGGTTCTCGCCTTTGTCTTTCATGACATTGAACTTTTGGAAAATCACAGGACTGCTATGGTAGAATGTTCCTAATGGGCCTTGATTTTCTGAAATTAGGCTCGCTTATACATTTTGTCAGGATACTTGGGAATATCTTGTTCTTAAATGCAAATATCCAGAAGAAAATGGTGTCTATTTGACATTAATAAGTATCTTATTGAGAAATACTTTGAGACCATGAAAATATCCTGTTTCTCATTAAACTTTCACCTACTGGTTTTAGCATCCATTGGTGATCTGCACTGAAACAATTATTACTATGTTGGTTGCCAAATGAAAGCCAAGAGGATAGCCAGGTATAAAGAGCAATAATGGAGACTGGAAAATGACCAATTCATTAGGAAGACACAGTAACCATAAATGTATATATTACTAGTAGCAGAGTTTCAAAATACATGAAGCAAAACTGACAGATTTAAAGGCAAAAAAGATAAATTCACAATCATAATTGAAGATAAACATACTTCTCTTCAATAATTGATAGATAACTAAACAAAAAATCAGCATATAGGTCTGAATAATATTATAAGATCTATTGACCTGAGCAACAGTTATATCACAGTACACCCAAAAACTACCAAGAATACAAACATTTCTAGCGTACATGGGATGTGCACCAAGATAGACCATCAACTGGATTATTAAATAGTTGTAGTAAATTTTACAAGATCAACATTTTACAGAGTATAGACTTTAACCAAATGGAATTATATTAAAAATCAACTGTAGTATCTAGAAAAGTACCAACTATTTGTAAGTTAAAATGGTACTGGAGTAAACAGTGTATTAGCTAAGGAGGTGGCCTTATAGACATGTTCTAAATATAGATTCCACAGTGTTATGCACTCAGGGGTTTTTGGAGAGAAACATTATTTTAATGCATTTCATTATTATCTGATATTTGCATATTCAGCAGAGAAACTGACAAGTAAAGAAAGAATGTCAATTATGATTAAATATATGTAGATGCAGAAATTTAATTCCATGGTTTGGCAGATCTTTATTGGTGAAAGAAGTAAAGCATGGGTCAGACCACACGCCACCTGACCGGCTAGGCAATGTGATCTCCCCAGACATACTCAGGGTGGGGACCCAGTGTGTGTTATGGGACCTGCTCATCCCCATGGATTCAGTGGCTATCTCCTGCAGGATTTGGGGAGAGGGGGTACATAGTAACCTAGTTGTTCACACGTTCCAGCTTTTAGAGATGGTGACCTTATTCTGGCTTCAGGGAACTATAGAAAGGAAGCGACAGCAGCAGAATTACCTGGCGGCACATCCCTGCATAAATGCCACGGATCTTTATTAGAATGGGAGCAGAATGCTTCAGAGCAGCTGACCTCAGGAGGCTATTTCTGCCAGTACACTGGTAAAAAATTGCATCTATATCTATATGCACATTTATATAATTTATATATTTTATTTTATTTTATTTCTGGTAACTGTTTTTTCTGATATGAAAACTATTCTTTAAGTAAGATATTTGTGTGTGTGTGGGTATACCTACACATATATATATTATTTTAAACGTGAAAGTGAATTCAATGCTCAAAGCAAGAAAATTTTGTTTTTTCATTACCCTTGTAGAACATTGTACTGTCTCCATTATTTTGAGAAATAAATTCATTCTTTAAAATGATCAGGAAACTAAAGGGGAAAAATTTGCACTTGATTTGTTTTTTCAGGTGATGAACGTCACACTCCAAAGGGAGAAAAGGAACCTGAGAACACAACTGCGCAATATAGGAATCAGTGTGCTAATCAAAATGGGTGTCAAGAAGAGAAAGGTGGGAGGGGGGCATTACAAATTAAGAAAAGTGATTTGGTGAAGAAGTGACTCAAAAGGTCAGGCTGCTGAGAGTCCCTGCAGGGCGAGAACCAGAAATCACACAATGCAGCCCACGCAGGCCCACACGACGGACCAGAATAATTGGTGATATAAGAGGCAGGATCTGCGCAATTCACAGGATCTTACACCACCCACAGTTGTGCAGCCAACTGTCTCTGTGCAAACATCACGGAGCTCAGGTGATGGTGGGAGCATCTGGGGCTGTAAGGTGATAGGATAGGGACCTGAAACCCACCTTGATCCCACTTTCTGTGTTTTGAAGATAAAGGAACAGTGATCCATGAAAATCAAATATCCCACTTTGTGTGAATACATGTGCAAGCGTCTAATAACACAGGGCTGAGCTCTCTGGTGAAAAGCTGGGTTGGAGTTGGTGCTCAGTTAGCTTCAAGGCCTAAGTGCACATTCTCCTGCTCCTTAAATATAACTTGTGGTAACACATTCCAGCCTGCCTGAGGGAGAAAGACATAGGTTTTTCCCAGTGGGGACACTGGTTAGCTTGTGCTTTCTGCCTCTTGAAGAGGGAAAGGGCATGCAAGAAAAGTACCAACACAGGATTCCTGATTTCCAAGGCATAGTGACCCTGCCGACTATTGATAAGGGTCCAATTAATGACTCAGGCTTGGTCATTCAGATGGACAACTTCCTGCTTTTGGAGAGAGCTGGGAAGTGGGTGAAGAGTGGCAGGCCGGTATAGAGAGAGGGATAGAACTGCCCCCTCCTGCCATATCGAGGACTGAGCAGTCTCACTCAAACACACACATCACAGCGTGGGTGAGCCTGGGTGTCATACCCCAGTCACTTGTCCCCTTGATCTGACCTGGGCCTATCCTGGTAGCTGTTCTCAGTGCTTCCTAAACCCTTAGTTCTAGTACTTTGAATCTGGCTCTCATTTCTCCAAATCAGGGCAGGGAAGAGGCAGGCTCTTGCACTGGTACTTAGTCAACTTGGGGAATCACTTCAGCTCTCTGGACCTGCCATTTTTATTGTTTGGATTCATTTACTTAGTGCTAAGCCTAGTGCTAGGAACCTTGGTCACAAAGCCGAGCAAAAACAAAAACAAAAATAAACAAACAAAAAACCCTGCTGCCCTTGAAGTTCTCACAATTCAGACAAATTAGCAAGTCACTATGAAACAAGGTGATACGTTTAGGAATAAAGGTACGTCTATGATGTTGTGGACGGAGGAGGAAAAGAGATTAGTGCAAACCGGGTATTGTGGTGGAGACAGCTAATTTTGCCTCAGAATCCAACCATTCTTCCCTTCTTCCTTATAACAATGGAACCTGCCAGACCTTAGCTAGGTACATGGCCCTTACGTGGCCCTTGCACCTCCTCACAGGCATGCATGGGGCACAGTGCTGCTTAATGGACGGAAATTGCAAGTGATGCACCCAACGGCTGGGTCATGATCTTTACAAAGAAAATTTCTGTCTTCAACATTTCTGCCCCCATCGTGTGCTAATGGATACAAGGTTCTGGTGATCCAGTCTTAATTGCCTAGGGGAGAGTGACACCCCCAGGGCGCAGTGGGGCACATCTCTAGAAGTAACCTGGGCCCTGTATGACCTTGGAGAACTGAGACTAGACCGCTCACCTCTGGATTCTTACGTGGCAGAGAAATAAATATCTGCTTGTTTGAACTACTGTACTGGGGTCTCTCTGTTATTATAGCTTTTATCCTGTATCCTAACTAATAAAGAGTTTCATGACAAAGAAAGGATTAATATTTGCACAAAATCTTGAATGATAGGAAAGTATATCCAAGATAATAAGAAATAGGGAAATAATTCCATATAAGGAAAATAACATATCAAAAGAGTCAGGGACATGAAAAAGGGTAATTCAGAATGCCCCAGATTTGAGTGTGAGTGGAGGGAGCTGACCATGTAGAGGAAGGGGAGAGGAGGATGGGAGGAATTAGCAGCCACCAACCCAGAGAGAACTTCTTGCCTGTCTAAGGAATTTGGACTTTATTCTATTGGCATTAGGGGGCCTTGCATTGAACAAACTAAGCAGAAATGTGATCGTATATGTCCTAAAAATGATGCCCCTTATTGTAGAATGCAGGAAATGAAACCGGTAGCAGAGCCTAAATAAATGCAATTATCCAATGTGCTCTCTGGGGCTCATTTCCTCAGTTGTGAAATAGGCAGGTTCCTCTGGATCACAGGTTGGCAAACTATGGTCTGTGGGCCAAATCAGACCCACTCCTTGTTTTTGTTAATAAGGTTTTTTTGGAACACAGTCACGATCATTTTTGTATGTACCCTTCATGGCTGTATCTGTCCTACAATGGTAGAACAAATAAATCATAGATATTTACTCACTGGCCCTTTGTGGAAAAAGTTTGCTGACCCCAGCTCTAGGTCAACCATACTTCCCAAGAGTGTCCACAAGACTGCTGAGGAGAAGCCAGTCTCCTGCTCTACCAACTATCTCCTTAACCACAGAAGCTCTACTCTTAACCATTTTACATAGTGCGTCTTCATATAAGATTTTATTTATCAGAAGGATTCTACTGGAACAAGATAGTTTAATAAATACTGGCCTGGATGATTTTTAGGATCCCCTCTTGCTCCAAGAAATCTTGGTTTATTTGCTCACTGAACAAATATACTTTGAGTGCCTACTATGTGTTAGGTGCCAAACTAGGCCCAGCAATGAAATAAAGGAATAGTGTCTCCCTCACAGAGCTTATAATAGTTAGGGCACTTAAGTTCTGGAATAATTATTGATTCAGTTTGATTTTATCTATCTATGTATATGTATACACACAACACACACACACATATACATACACACACACATACTATTGCAGGCTATATTAGTTTGCTAGGGCTACCACAACAAAATATCACAGATTGGGTGGCTTTAACAACACAAACTTATTTTCTCATTGTTCTGGAGGCTAGAAGCCCCAAACCAATGTGCCATCACATTTGGTTTCTTTTGAGGCCTCTCTCCTTGGCTAGCATATGGATGCCTTCTTGCTGTGTCCTTACATGGTCTTTCCTCAGTGCTTACACATGTCTGTGTCCTAATCCCACCCATATTTTACCTTAATTATTTCTTTAAATGCCACATCTCCAAATGCAATCACATTCTGAGGTACTGAGTTTAGGACTTCAACACAAGAATTTTGGGTGGACCCAATTCATTCAGCCCATAACACAGACACTATGCGCTCTGTGTGTGTGTGTATATATATACCATATATATATTATATAGTATATATACACCATATATATATTATATAGTGTGTGTGTGTGTATATATATATATATGGTCCCTACTTTTGAGATCTTTTCAGGATAGTGGGAGAGGCAAGACCCTATGTAAGTATAAATCATGCAGGGATATAGCACTCTAGGAGCTAAAATGGAAATTGAAGAAATAAAACACATTTACAAATACATGTGTGAGTATTTGGAAAGGTTTCATAAAAGAGATAGTGAGAACGCTCGGACTTGAACATAAGGAGGTATACTCTCCCTTCCTGTCGTTTATGAACATTGGTCCTGGCTAGGACTGTTTTTCCTTTCCAAACAGCAGTGAACTCTCCACACAGAATGCTGCAATGGGTAGCGGAGGGGATGCGGGGAGGGGAGAGAAACTGGAGCCAGCAGTTCAGTCTATCCCACACTTTGCTTTGTAAATCCAGACTCCCATTTGCTCAGCATTCTTTACGTTATCAAAGATTGTTGTTAATTATAGCCTTTCAGCTAGACAATCCTAATTCCTTCAAATATGTATCATATAGACTCATGCCATGTAAGAACTAGAAAGAGCCTTATGATTTTGTAAAATTGAGGGGGAACATGAACAGGATTTAGGGAGAGCTGGGAGCCTCTGTAACAAAAATCAATTTTGTGATTATGTGCATTTATTATGAATAGAGTCCATAATTATAATCATATAAACACCATGTCACTACTTTACAGAAAACCCTCTGAAGGCTCCCCTCCCTTTTAACTTGGAATAAATCTCATGACCAGGTCCTAAATGATCTAACCCTTTCTTACTCTCTGACCTCATTTCCTGCCCTTCTCACCTGACTCACTGAACCACACCTACCCCAGCCCTATGTCTATTGCAAAAACACACCAAATTGATTCATGCTGTAGGAAATCTGTACTAGCTGTTACTCTGCCTAGAATGTCTAGTGTCCAGGTCTGCACCTGCCTGATTCCTTCTAGTCATTCATCTCCAAACTTTAAATATCATCTTCTTCACACCCAAATTATTAGCTTTCCCATATTACCCTCATTCTTCTATTTTTTTTTCTTGATATCTCCCATCACAATCTAAAATTATCTTCTCCATATGTCTATTTATGTGTTTATTTTTCCCACACTACTAGAACGTAAGTTCCATGAGACCAAGGCCTGTGTTTACTGATGTAGTCCAAACACCTGGAATTCTATCAGGCACATGATAGGTGCTCCATACATATTTGACATGTAGAGCCCCAGAGTGATCCATGATCCATTACTCCATCCCATCGTCATTAAGCAAACAAATAACAAGCAGCAGAGAAGTAAAACTGAGAAACACCAATTGCCTTGAATCTGTTCATTGCTGAAATGAGAAAGACGATGCCCAGAGTAGTTTAACCATCTTACCCAGCCCTGTATGAAATCATCCCAAACCCTTTTGCCATCTGAAGATTCTTCTTTGGACCTGATCCAATTGTCAATTTTCTTCCTAAAATGTGGCACTGAGACTGTCTTAAAATGGGTTGACTGGAGAGTAGAACAATAGCCTCCCTGATCTTTCACCCCCTACAGTGCTACTGACATTGGGTTCTCTTCAGCATCGCCCTCGTGCCATCAGACAGCTCATTTCTTGCAATTCTTTTGGAAGCAGTTGCCGTATTTCCTGTTATTAGTTATTACCAATCCAAACAAACACTTCAGTTTTCCCAAACTCCAGAGGAAGGTATTTTTAAAAAGGCCATCTTAATTATATATAAGCCATGGAGAATCACAGAGGATTCATTAACATAATAAACAGAAGTCTGTTTCCTGCATCCCAAATGCAAGGTAATGTAAGAACAACCATTATTTGCCACTCAGCATCTTGCAGATTTCTTTTCCAAGGTCTTCTCCCAGCTTTCTTAGTTCTGGGACTCTACTCTCTGTCCATGCCTTCACCTGAGGGGAAAGAGAAGGCTTCATAAAGGCAGCTCTGGATCTGTGCCTTGAGAGAAAGGTGGAAATGAAACCAGGAACACTCCAGATAGGACAGAGCATCTTCTCAATAGAGATGATAAAGCATGAGCCTGAGTGGAAGTATGGAAAGAGCACAGCCTGGACACCAGGGAAACAAGAAACACGATCCTAGCTCCACCACGTGCTAGCTCAGTGACCTTGAGCCATCAGAATAACCTCTGTGAGTCTATTCCTTCCTCTGTAAAATAGCATTATCCCCTGCCATATTGGGTTATGAAATAAATTTGCATGTATCAATCTCCCAGCACAGTGCCTGATGCCTTCTCAGAAATATTAGTTCCCTTTTCCCAAAAGAGAGTCATTTAGCACTGTGCTAGGCCTTTCCCCTCCCCCACCTCTTCACCTTATCTTAATTTTTTTTTTTTTTTGAGATAGAGTCTTGCTCTGTCACCCTGGGTAGAGTGCAGTGGCATCATCGTCATCATAGCTCACTGCAACCTCAAACTCTTGGGCTCAAGCAATCCTCCTGCTTTGGCCTCCTGAGTAGCTGGGACTACAGGCACTCACCACCATGCCCGGCTGATTTTTCTATTTTTAGTAGAGACAGGGTCTCGCTCTTGCTCAGGCTGGTCTCGAACTCCTAACCTCAGGTGATCCTCCTACGTCGGCCTCCCAGAGTGCTAGGATTACAGCCGTGAGCCACCAAGCCCGGCCCGCCTTATCCTAACTTAAGAAGTTGACCTAACTTGATTCTACCTGGGGCCTCCAGGCTGGGTCTAGAAGCCCACAGGCTCTGGGTGGTAACTGCCTGCCAGTTGGCAGGGAAGAATGGCATGCTGGAGTGGGCATTGAACAGTTGCCACTGGAGATGGCAACAGATGCTTCCTGGTTGAGGCTGAGTTGGCTGAATCAGGGCTTTGTGGTTTGAGACAGAATCCCAATTATTTCCAATTAGGAGATTGCAGGGACAGCTGCCCTTAACCCAACCACTCCTCACTGCTGCCGACCTGGCCTCATTCAGATGAGATCTTTAACCTGGACTCTAGATTTGTGAGCACATCCTCAACACACATCTTATTTGAATGATTTAAACCTCTCTCTCTGAACCTAAGATCTCAGGCTCCTTAGCTGAGCATGGGAGGTGGCAAGAGGCAGCAAAAGGAGAGCTGGGCTCAATTCCCAACTCTACCACTTGTTGACGGTTTGACTTGGGCATCTGTGACCCTCTGTCTTCTCATCTGAGGTGAGAATGATAACTTGAGCCTTGCTGCGGTGAAAGAAGTGAGAAGCCCGGTGTGAAAGGGCTTTGTAAATGGGGAAGGACTATAAACACAGCCTTAAGCACAGTCCTCCGTAGCACTGGTGGCCCCTTCACGGTGAGCTCAAGCCCGATGCAGCCCATGGATGGAGAACTCAGTGCAACGTCAGGAGATCCGGATATGCGAACATGCTGTATGGATAAAGCCAGTCATTTTAACCTCTCTGAACATTCTTTTTGTATTTCAAATTGAAGTAAAATTAATAGCAGGGTGCTTGCCTCACAGGGTTTGCAGTTTTAGGAGTGTAATGCAGAGCCCTTGGTAAACTGTAAAGTGATGTGTACACATGAGCAATTATTATTATGTTCTTAGGGCTTTTTTTGGTTTGGCATCAGGCGAGTCAGCTGAACGCTCTAAGCAAGAACAATCTGTTTTCTTTCCTCTTGGCAAAGAACACAAAAGACAGAGCAGCTCATAGAAACTGGGGCAGGAGAGAAAACTTAGCGCGCTCCCTCAATCTCTCACACACACACGCAAACTCCTCCACAAATTCCCACAACTCCAGCATCCAAAATACCACACAGCAGAACTTGGGAAGTGGCCTCATTTCCTAACCAGTCTCTGTATCCCTAGTTCCCAAGCTCACTGTTCTTTGCCCAGATATAGTTAAGATCTAAATTAAGAACAAGTCCCTGGCTCCAGCAAGCCTTGTCACATCGTGTAGAGTCCTAGACTTGGATCCGAGATGACTGGCTCTGCCATTTCTTTAGCCTTTCCTCCACCCCATGCCCATCAATCTTCAAACTATGTTAATTTTATGTCTTGAAAATTTCTGATATACACTGACTTCTTTTCAATCCCTTTGATACTACCTGGGTCAGGCCACTATGCCCCTCTGCACCCCTGGAAGTATCTCCTTTCCTGCATCCTGTCTCTTCTCCAGCTTTCATTAATATGTTCTCCACACTGCAGCCAGAGGGATCTTTTTAACATGCAAAAGGCATTCCTCTGCTTCAAACTTATCAAGGGCTTCTCTACAATGAAAAACAAATACCTTAACACAACTCATGAAATTCTGTACCTGTCTGTCTAGCCTCCGTGATACTCCCTCTTACCCTCTGAGCTGCAAAGATACTTTCCGTCTTTGGGGAAACTTTTCTCTGGACATCAGTCTATTCATACAATGTCTTCCCTATGCCAGGAATGTCTCAAGAAGCCCATTCATCCCTCCTTACCTTGCCCCATTTCTAAGTCATTAACTCTGTCCTCCTCCTGCAGATACCAGTTCACAGGTCTCTATCAGGGGCATTTTCCTCGGTTTCTCAAAGTGAGTTAGTCTCTGTTACTACACATGCTGATGGCACTTCGACTTTTCCCGTGTAGTGTTTATACCAGCATGCAGTTATTTATTTATTTATGTAATAATATAATTAATATCTCACAAAATTCTGAGTTTTGAGAGGTCAGGAATCATATGCTTGCTTAACACATAGTCATAGCTTTCTACATAGTACATTGCATATTTTTGAATGAATGATCGTGAATTTGGGCAATTTACATGTCCTTTCTCATTTTTCTCCTGCTTTAACTACAAAATTGAGCTAATATTATCTTTGTCTACCTACTACAAAATATATATGAAAGAAATAAATGAGATCACATATCTGATAAGGGCAACACACATAAAGCATCATCTCGTGGACCAGCACAATGTTGACTGAGCATATTAGCTGGTCAGTAAAATCTATTATCATTACTATTACTATTATTACTGTTATTGTAGATATTAACAAAATTCAGTTTCTACTTTGCCCCATTTCTTACCTCCTCTAAAGAGAATTTCCTCCAAAAGTTGGTTGACAATTGCCGTTTCTGACAAATTATCTGCATTGTGAATGTTGAATTTGGTACCATAAAATTCATGTATTTTGTTATTCACTAGTTAATCCATGCTTGTAAATCTTGACCCTCCTTAAGGGCAAGGACTGTCCTTTGTGTCCGTTTTATCACCAGCTGCATTCACTTGAGTGGAAATTGTGCTGCAGATATTTGATGGATTGATTTAGGAGACACTAGTGAAGTTAACTCAGTAATTCAGACATCACTAATTTGCATTTCAGAGTGGATGGGTCAGTAGCTCAAGTCTGTCTGTAGAAAATCTAAGCATATTTATAGATAAAGCCAAGGTGCTTAAACGGAGGGGGAAAATAGAATGTTTTATGAAGAATTTTAGAATCAATTATTCATGTCTAGTAGGCAGAGAATAAGTCACAAAATAGAGTCAAGTTGCATCCTGAACACATTCGACTTGGAGGGACTTCAGTGACAGCATGAAGAGGTTCATGAGTCCTCTCTGCAAAAACAAATGTAAAACTGAACACATTAAATTTACTCAGATACCAACTTTATAAGAAAGCAAGAGAGAGAATATAAACATAAATTTAATTGGGGAAATTTTCTCAACAGTCCATTAGATGTGTGCACACTCCAGAGTCCCTGTGATATGTCTGGAAGGTCTGAATCAGCCCTTCTTGAATCATGGTTAAGCATTTTGCCATGATGAGTGTGTTTGTTGGTGTTTAAATAAACGACTATATACCATGGCCCCTAAACCAAGACAGCACTGAAGATAAGGAATGGTATTGCATTATTATGTACAATAGGCAGTAGAGCACAGCAGTTAAGAACATGGTATCTGGAACAAAACTGATTAGTTTCAACTCTCAGAACTTCCACTCATAAACAATAAGGCACCAGGCAAGTGACTCAGTTTACTCATCTATAAAATGGGGATGATTATTGGACTTTTTGGTAGGATTGAATGCATTAATACATAAAGTATTTGGCACATAGTGAGTAGTATATATGTATTGGTTAATTATTACTTGAGAGATTTTTAAAGGTAATTTAGAACATACACTATTTTTGCCTTAAGCACTGACTTTGAAATCTAACCCCTGAGGAAGGTACAACTTCACTAAATCTATAAGATAGGTATAAATAATTTTAGGTTATTATTAGAACAGGTCTTCATGGGTCTGCTTAAAGCAGTAATTTGTCAACCCAATTAAAATAACGGCCTTGTATTGTTTCTATACACTTTTTAAATCGACATAAGATATACCTATATTTAGTGTAATTCTATTTATTTTTGAAAAGTACTGTAAACCTGATCTTCCATTAATTTCCGTCTTCCTAGCTACCTCCAGTGTGATTTGAAACAATAGGGAGGATGTGTTCCACATTACTCAGCATAAACTGTATTTGGAAAGTCTGTGACTTGCTGTGTGGCTCAAAGCCTCCATGCCCATCAGCTGCAGCAGCATATGGAGAGGAGGAGGCATTTGGAAGGAAATAAAGCGTAAAAATTCAAAGCAAAGCCTCTGGATTTGGAGACCCCGAGTTCAAATCCAGGATCTGCATTTAACTGCGGGCTTTGGGTATGGTAATTAATCTTTGAAGCTTAATTTACTTATCTGGAAAATGGGGAGTGATTGAGGCATATGTTTCCTGAGATTCAGCAAGATAATGCATGGGTATCATCTGCACAATGTAGCTGACTCATAAGAAGGACCAAGTAAATACCAGCTATTATTATATAAAAACACCTACACCTACATCCTAATGTGAAAATTCCAGTTCTCTCATATTCACTTAGGTATTGTTTACTGAGCTAATGTAACTCAGAGCTAGGAATCATTCCCTAGACAGTTTGGGAGACCCTTATTTTTCAGAAGACCCTCTTCCAAGACAAGTTCCTCCTACTCACCAGGACCATTCAAAATGGGTACTTTCCTATAATATTTATGCATCTGTAAATTTTATCTCCCCTAGAACTGTGGAAGTCTTTGGGTCAAGGATAGTTTGACTGAGAAGCCCTTTTAAGAAGATATCTGAATATTAGTTTCTGCCAGCCATTGTTTTAGGAAAAGATACTCACCAGTTAACTGTGAACCTGACAGATTCCAAAACTGATGTTCCTGTCTTCATTGCCCCAGGGAAATAAAGACTGTATATAAAAATGATCTCAGAGGCTAGGAAGGGACCTCCCTCCATCCTCTGCATCTGTCAAAATTCCACCATCTTTTAAAATCCAACTCAAAAGTTACCTCCATGTGAAATTATTCTTGATCCTTTCCAGCCTAAACTGAGCACTTCCTCTGAAGTCTTTTGCTGCATCCTTTTTGACCATCCTCCAGGAATACTTCACATGACTCATTGGACAAAAGTTAGAGCGGTATGTTTCTTATCTCACCTGCTAGGAGGAAACAGACCAAAGTTGTTAAAAGTCAGACATGTATAAATTGGAATCCCAACTTTTTTTACCTTTTTGCTGAGTGATAATGAAAAAGGTAGAGCTTAAGCTTCTGGAAGGCAGGCGCCAGGAAATGGCCAGAAGTTACCAAAATATATCTGAGAAAAGCTGAATGAAATGGGACTTCTGTGAATTCACAGGGTCTAGCTTCAGTAAGATTGAATATTTGGTGGTGACTCCAAAGCAACCTTAGCAAATATTTTTTGTTGAATCTCTGGAAACTATACATAATGAGGCTTGGGCTCTGATTTCTTAGCTATTTTCTTGGGCTTCCTTTGGCCTCCAGGATCTGAATCAAATACTTTAGAACTGGTCAGAGCTGGATTCCTATCCCATGTCCCAACCGTGCCATTTACTCTGAGACCTAGTTCGAGTAAGTCGCCTCTTTCAGCCTCCGTTTATTTATGTGAAAAGAGAAATAATATCTTCCTTATAATCCTTGTGAGGATTCGTTTAGATTAGCAGATCCTTAAGAATGTTCCTGAAAAATGTTAATTACAGAGCACATAAATAGGTATTCTGGAAAAAAAAACTGGCATGGTCAGATGTATTTGGGAATTGCTATATTCAACAAAATTAAATGGATTTATTTAAGGTGGAACTTTATAAGACTTTTATATGTTAATGTGAATTATGAATCTCTAGAAAAGATATGTAGGATGCAATGTCTCCAAAACATATTGGTCATGGAATCCAGACTCTTATTTACAAGTGGTGGAGCCCAAGTCAAAATAGAGAGTGAGAAAGGGAGAGAGAGAGAGGAGGAGGAGGAGGAGGAGACAGAGAAAATGTATTTTCTCTTTTAAGTAAAAGTTTTCAGGAAAGGTGTACATTGGGGAGGTCCAACATAGTCACTAAGACTGATTCTATGTTTCCTCCTGGGTTCTAATTATTGTTCAATATTTTTATTCTATGATTACAATATTGGATCCTTTACCCATCTCTCAACTAACCAATGATGATTATAGTCAGATGGATATGATGCTCTGATTAAACATCTCTACCCCTGAAACTTAAGATAAAATCATTTCAATATTACCCACATGGATTAAGAGTAGGAAATGAATGATTTCAGGGTCCCATTTTTACAACAGATATAAGTAAGTTAGGAACTACAGGATACATGCTATAGAATCATGTCCTTTCCTTTTGGGTTGAAAGTCAAATTAGACAAAAACAACATTTTTGGGGAAATACGAGTTAGATGGTTGTATAGTAACTGGGTATAGCAGGCCCTCATAAGATGTCACTCTCCTATCCTTTGTCACTCCTCCTCTGCTATTTGAGTGTCTTAATGAGCCAATCAAACCATTTGGAAAATCCTGTTAAAATGAATATTTAAAGATCAGTCCAGGTATCACATCTTAGGACCTAAACCAAACACCCAAGCCCTTGAGAAGTTCTTTATCCATAATCATGAAATCAGTCCTATAGGATGCCTGACTATAGTCTACTGAGTATTCCTTAATTGAATACACCAAAAATAGCTATGCTTCCACATACCACACATCATACAGCCTTTAAGAGTTATACATATTTATTAGTTTAAATGCCACAGGAAAGACTTTCACAACTTTTTTCCCCAATCCATTATTAATATTTTTTTTCATTCTCTCTGAAGACATTAATACTTCAAGGTGGCCGCCTTGACCTGTTTTCTTCTCTCGTTTTCCCTAACTGCTTTGAGCTCCCACTTTACTTTTCTCACCTCTTCAGATCCCTCTTGGTTCACCTCCCACACTCCCCTTGGCCACTGTCTGCCTTGCATCAGAGCAGCCTCTGTTTTTTGCCTTCTTCTTGATCTTTATCTGTCTTTGCCAAGCCACACATCCTCGTGGACTCCTGTGTCTCCCTTCTTAAACCTCTTTCCTCACCTTAGTCCTTGCTATGGCATTGCATTCTTAAATATTGTCTCCCCCAATTGTTAGCCATGTGACCTTTTGTTTGCAGAAATCATATCCATATTCATAAGCTGCTGGGCATATTTTATAAATCAGAATTCACTGTGAAGTATGTTAACCCCTCCTGTTGTCTTAGCTTGCCAGATAGAGGAAGACACGGTCTCTTGCAGTTTTGTTCCAAGGAATAAAGGCAATGTTTGGCAAATGAGAATGAACTCCAGCTCCTGCTGAAGGGAAGATACCAATAAATCACACTCCTGCTAACCTGCAGGGACTTCTGTCTACCCAACAGTCTCTCTGTGCACAGGGAAACAATAACAATAGCAGAATCATAGATACAAATACATTTTTCATTTGGAGGTTTCCCTCCTTACACCAAAACATCTCAGCTTCCGGAATGATTGCCAAGAACCTAATTCTATTATGCAAGAACTAAGAAAGCCATTTGGCCAACAAGGAACTAGAGCTAAATTACTGACTTTTACAATAAAAGAAAAGAGGAGATGAGACTATGATTTATTGAATATCTCCATCATGGCAGCACTGGGTTAGTTATTGGACTTAGCCTCAAAATGATTATTTATATACATATATAAATATATACAATTTATGTTTATTGTTTATATAATACTACTAATAATGTGACAGCTCAGACTACCATAACAAAATACCATAGACCAGATGACTTACACTGCACAAATTTACCAGATCACGGTGCTGGCACGGTCTGGTTCTGGTGAGGCCTCTGGTCCTAGCTTGTAGACAGACATCTTGTCCCTGTGTCCTTACATGGTGGAGAGTGAGAGAGTTCCAGTCTCTTCCTCTTCTTATAAGGATACTAATCCCATCATGGGAGGCCATCCTCATGACCTCACCTAAACCTAATTGCTTCCCAAAGGCCCTACCTCCTTATACCATCACACTGGGACTTGAGGCTTCAACATAAGAATTTAGGGTGGGACACAAACATTTAGTCCACAAAAATATATGATCCTGATTCTTACAGAAGTGAAAACTAAGACCCTGACATAACCCAAGGTCACACAAAGGTAAGTAGATACGTTTTGAACCCCAATTTTTCTGTCTCCAAAGCCCAAGTACATTTCAAGGCTGATTCTTTAAAAGATAAAATGTAATAAAATAATTCAAGCTCTGTGTGAACTCTTACAATGGTGAGGAACTCACTCCTTCTTAAGATATCCTGGTGTTTTCATAGTGTATGAGGCAAAACTTGGATTGTGAATTATGCTTACCCAGGTTGTAGAATTGTCTCTGCTTCCAATAAACAACTTTCCCTCTCTGGGGCTCCTCATCTCCTAACAATGGGGTCAGAAGGTGTAATGTAAGGTCTTTGCTCTGAATGATTAAAGCTGTCATTTGTGGAGTGGTCCCTATGTGCCAGATACTCCAGTAAGTGTTCGTTTAAATCTCTCATTAGCAACAAACCCTTTTATGGATGAGGTCAATGAAGGCTCAAGAGGTTAAGTAATTAGGCCAAGTTAATCCAATGAACAAGTAGTAGGAATGTGAACCTAAATCTGACCCCAAGCCTTTGACTCAACTGACATTCCACACAACAGTTTAAATATTCTTTTCAAGAGAGTATACCTTCCTCTTAAAATGTAAAAGACAGCTCCAAGTGTAGTCTTATAAATGAAAATGAACATGGGACTATTATCTTATTGATCTGTCTTCTATAAACACAGTCCCTCAAAATGAAAGACACATGCAGTGGGTGCCAAGGTCAGATCCAAGTTACCACTAGGTTCCATCATCGATGTGGCTCGTTCATCTGACTGTAGCCAGAGGATGAAGAGACTGAGTTTTAGCTACTGGGATTTGAACTTGCGCCTCCCCGGAATCTCACAGGGTGTTGCTGGGGCTCCACTAATTAGACCTTCCCACTGGCTCTCTCTGCCTCACTGGCTAAGTGCATTTGTGTTAGTTCTGTACATGCTACAGTTATACTGCTGATACTGTGTACTCTGGTAAAATCTTTCATCTCCAAATCTCAGGCTGCTTAACAAACAGTGATTAATTAGGCCTCACAACCCCCTGATGAGATTATTATGTATAAACACAGTCCTGTGCTTGGCCCAGGGAATTTTGTCATCAGAGCTGTAAGTTCAATTCACACCATCACCATGGACCTCAGGCTAACTCCACAAAAGGCTATAAGAAAAAAAGAGATTAAAAAAAAGGATGATATTATGATTCAGATCATGAATCTCCTACTATTGAACAGAAAGGGAAATATTTTTGAACATTACAAAATTCAGTTGGTAGGGTGATGGTCACTCAAGGAGCACTGGAGTTGGGAACAGAAGGTAAGGGTTTCCAACCTGTCATTGACACCAAGTTTATGGCAGTACTCTTATCAGGGTGGCCTTGGTCAAGATGAGTGAACCCCCAAGCATCAATTTTTTTATTAATTTATTTTTAATTGACAAATAATAATCATGTATATGTATGGGGTACAATATGACATGTGATTTATGTGTACATCGTAGAGTCAACCAACCTTATTAAAATATCCATCACCTCATCAACTTATTTTTTGTGGTGAAAACATTAAAAATCTATTCTTTTAGCAATTTTGAAATATATGCTACATTATTATTAACTGTGGTCACCATGCAGTACAGTAGATCTAGAAGTTAAATAATAAGAATTCCTGTTCTGAAGACTTCACAGAAGACTCAATCATATCAGACCATAAAGAATAAAGCGTTTGGGGACCTGTAAAGAGTTATCCAAATGTTTATATCTGCATGCCACTATGAACTGAGCTCATGATGACTTGCTGGCTATAAAGGTCGGTTTAATTCACCATGCACCTATTGAGCACCTAGGTCTCCACCATTGCTTCTGAATATGAAAGATGCAAAGGTGAATGCAGTTGTTCTCTGAGGGCTTTCTACTTCCTTGAGTCTATGTGAAAAAAAACATAAAGGAAGATTTTGAAATTTTAGTCAGCACTGCTTGCATTCCTATTATAATTCCCCCATTTTTTTGCATTTCATGAACAGTAAAGACACAACCACAATGTGTAATACAGATGGCCCCCACAGTGAGTCTGTATGTTCTTCTGTAATAGCAGATAAGATCCTTCTATCATATCACAGAAAAAGGAAGTGGTATATATCCAAAGTCAGTTATTTGTAGTTGAAATATAAGCGGCTTCTCTTGCTTAATAACATACTATCTATCATGCGCCTCCGAATCTTTTTCCCCAAATTGATGATATTTTAAACTGTCTATATATAGCATTATGCTAATATTTATTTTTATAATAAGCATAACATCTCAAGATTTTTAATTTCTGAAAATAGTTTGGTTATTATTATGGATTGAAAGCTTCTGTCCCCTCCCAATAAAAAAAAAAAATTCTGTTGAAATCCTAACTCCCAATGTGATGTATAGGAGGTAGGGCCATTGGGAGGTAATTCAGTCTTGAGAGCCCTCATAAATGGGATTAATACATTACAAAAGGGACCCCAGATAGCTCTCTCTCATTGTCTTCCCACCATGTGAGCATACAACCAGAAGACAGCAGTCTGCAACCCAGAAGAGGGCCCTGATTAGAACCTGACCATGATCTGGGACTTCCAGCCTCCAGAACTGGGAGAAATAAATTTCTGTTGTTCCTACACCACCCAGTCTATGGTACTTTGTTATAGCAACCCTAACTAATACAGTTTTAAATTTAATATGTATGATGACCCTTCTTGTTACTTTATTAAAAAAAAGAAACTCACAGTTACTTTGTAAAAAATTGAAGTCCTCTGATTCTTTCATTATTAATAAAGTATTTAATTAAGAAATAATTTATTAATTTAACAAATATTTATGGAACATGGAAGTGTAAAATGGCAGAAGCACTTTGAAAAACAGTAGGGCATGGTCTTATAAAGATTCTTACAAAGGCATAAAGGTATTTATAAATACATACCTACACCATGACCCAACAATTCCTTCAATAGAAATGAAAATGTCCTTTACACAAGAGAAATGAAAATATGTATTCACATGAAAGACCTATATAAGAATGTTCAGCAGCTTTATTTGAAATAGCCAAAGACTGGAAAAAAGTCCATCAACAAGTGAATGGATTAACAAAATGTGTTATATCCATAGTATGTAATACTACTCAGCAATACAAAGAAATTAACATTATGTGCATTATGTCAGTGAATCTCAGAGACATTATGCTGAGGAAAGGGGACCAGACATTATAGTAGATGCTATATGATTCTACTTATGTGAGGTTTTAGAATAGGTAAATTAATGTATAGTAATAGAAATCAGATTAGTGGTTGCCTGGAGTTGGGGGTGGGGAAGTGACTGGGAAGACAGACACAATGAAACTTTTTGGGGATGATGAAAATGGTCTATATTTTGACCACGGTGGTGATTGAAGGTATGCACACATTTGTTAAAACTCATTGAATTGTATATGGTACTTAGACATATATGTCTTATTTCATGAAAATTATGTCTCAATAAAATTGATTTTAAAGTGTATACAAAGATTTTATCACATTAAACGTTATCAAAAATATCATTAGTTTTTGAAATATCGAAATAACGTTAGTTTGTTTCCTAACTCTCCTAAGTCTTAGCTAACTTATCATTTACTTACACATTAGAAGGGGCCTAGAAAAAGCCCCCTGACCTGTTGTTAGTACCTGCTGTCCAGGTCTGCTTAACTCATGGGAACATTAAAATATCTAGTTGTTAAACTTTCCCAGAAGAATGCCAGCCTTCATTGTTCCTGCTCCCCTGTGGTATCGTAGGTACAATGTTCTCACTTTCATGTCTGTGATGCTGTATAAGTCTCAGCTTTGGATAACAAGTCAGATTTGCTGAGTGCTTACTCTGTGCCAGGCGCTATACCGAGAGCTACTTTACAAGCATTATCTGCTTTACTCCTCAGAACAACCCTGTGAGAAGATGATCTTATCCCTTTATTTATGGATAAAGTAGCAAGTTAAAGGTGACACAGTTATGGCCTACCTGGGATGCTAACCCCAGGATAACAGTGACAATCATGAGTGATAACCATGGAGAAGCATTGCCTCCTGATGACACAGTGGCTGCCAAAATCTTGTGGCTGACTTCTGATATTTGAGGCAGCTAAGATAATTTTACGTATAGCCATGGGTTCAGTTGATCATCCAAATAAAGTGGCAAAAGTGTGTGATCTCAGGCCACTGGCAGAAGTGTCATTTCTGTAATTCTCTCCTCTACTGTGCCGTCTGATTTGTGATAGCCCAAGCCCAGGGGTCTCTGTTTTAACCATATTTATGGATTTTCTTTTTTGTTTTTTATAAAAACATAGTGGAAAGTAGGACCAGCTCGATTACTCATGGGGACCAGTGCAACATAGATATGTGAGGTCACGGTCAGGGGTGGGCAGACCAAGGTCCCTCTCATTCATTACCCTGGCTCATGGCAGACAGGCAACACCCTTCCGTGACCTCTGAATACAATAGCACGTGCTCAGTACCCGGATCGGGGTAGGTACTGCCCAGTTGCTTGCTGAATGCATCATGGTGATGCCAGGTTGGGGCTAGATGCCCACCACCTCGCCCCACCCAAAGATGCCTCCAGGCATATGCCAGACTCCAGACAGTCCCCTGACCTCATGCAGACCCCTACTGAGAAACAGAATCATGGTAGAATGAGGTTTCCATCCTGCCAGGGTGATCTGGTTGCCACCCTGGATGGAGAATAGAGTGGTTGTGGGGTAGAGGTGGGGAGGTAGAGGCTGGGCACAGCCCAGGGCACCAGGGATGGAGAGCCAGAGCTGGGAAAACTTCCCAAGGAGGCAAAACCACACATGAGCAGTGGCTCTAAATTTTCAGCACACACTCCACTGTTGCAGGAGACTTCACTTACAAAACTCAGTTTCAAAGATAAAATTAAGGATTTCAGGACAGCAACAGCAGAGCATTAAACCCCATGTATGGGGCCCTTGTGAGTGAGGGCTCTGTGTGGGGTAAAGGCCCTGGTCGCACACTCGGGGAGCCAACCCTCGCCAAAGGCTGTTTATGTGATGGTTAGGAGCATGGATTTTGGAATATGACCTCCTGGATTCAAATCCCAGTCCACTATTTAGTAACCATATAACTTCTAGCCAGTTGCTTAACCACATTGTATTTTAGTTTTCTTATCTATAAAATGGTGTCTTTGCAAAAATTCAGTGTGTAAAATGAATTAAGCACTCAGGCTGGAAGCTGACACATAGTAAAAGTTATATAAGTGTTAGCTATTTGCCTATTATTTATAAATATTGCCCACATAAATGTACCAAAGCGCTTGTATGCATGTCTCTAAGCAAACTTCTTTTTACCACTAATTCACTGGTATGAGTTATAACAAGTATGCCTCTCTATTTAGTCATCTGCTGCTGCATGTTTTTATTATTAAATAGATGGTTTCAAAACAATATTAAAAAATTTGTAAAAAAAAAATCTTTAAGTGTACACCCACATATAATTATTTCAATCTTTGCTTATAAGATGCTATTAATTGCCCATATGTATGCATATTTTTACAAGGCTACAACTGTACTGTATATATCAGTTTATATTTTTTTCACTTAACATTAAATTATGAGCATTTGTTCATGATGGTACATTGTTATCATAATTATCATTGTAATGGTCACATAATAGCCTATTATGTTGCTATATCATAACTTACTATAAATTATTCCCCTATTGATGAACATTTAAGTCATCCCCTTTTTTTGTCAATTACAGCTAAGGCTGTAGTGATGACCCCTGAGCACTTAGCTTTGCCTTTTTGTTGAATTATTTTCTTGGGATCCATTTCTAGGAGTGGGATTCCTGGGGCAAAGGAAATAAACACATGTCAGTTTCTCTCTGCATATTGAGCCATTGCTTTCCAAAAGGGAAATAATAATAAATAATACTAATAATAGCAATAAAGGATACTTAATCAGATGCTGTGCCAAACTGTCAGCACATAGTGTATCATTCCAGTCTTTCCATGGCCCAGGTATTCTAATATTCTAGGTATTATAATTCCCATTTTACATACAAGGGAAGTGAGGGCCAGGAAAGTTAAATAACTGGTGCAAGGCCATATATTTAATAAGTAGAAAAACTGGGAAAGGAACCAAAGTCTAGTCTGATGTTAAAGGCTGTTCATTAAGCCGGGCACATAAACAGTCCCCTTTATTTCCTGAGGCTGATGTGGCCGTGATCTTACAGATTTTCAAATAATTTCCCTTTGGACTCTTTACAGAGATTCCTCCCAGCACCGACTCATGATGAGTATTCCCCCCTTTGAGATACTTTCCCATCCTAAACGATATAAGGACGTAATTGCAATTACCTACTTTCATTCTCTCTTGTCTTTCTTTCCCTTCCTTGATCCTTCCTTCTCTCCCTTTCTTTATTCTATATTTTCTCTTCTTTACTCCTTTCTGTCCTTCTCTCCCTCCTCACTACACATGCAGAGTTTTGCTGGAAGCTGAGACAGAGTCTTTATTCCCACTGTGCTTTACTTACGTTGCCTTTGCTTTTTCCCCTGTCAAGTCTTTAAGCAGGTGTGCCGAATGTTAACAAAATGTTTCATCTACTTTGCATTTATATATTGGAACTTATTTTGAGCATCATTATAATCAAATTGATGAACTAATATTTTTCTTTACATATCATAAGCTATTTAAGATGATTTACAGAAGTCTTATTTTCAGCCATCTCAGAACAATTTTTTTCCCCAAGAGAAAAACATTTTCATAATATATGAGAGACTCAGGTTAGGCATAGGTGACTTTCTTCACACACCTTTTAAGAGCAATCATTTGGGATAAATGGAAGCATATTTTGATCCACGGAGTTTATATGTTATCTCAAGTATTTTTAGTATGGTGTTGATCTAGTTCCATTGTTTTAAATATAATTTCTACTACGGGAAGGGAATGTTCAGATGGTTGTAAGCAAATATTTTCTGAGCGTATACTCTGTAACTTAAAAATAATTATGAGAAAAAAGAGATGGAAAATTAAATCAGACATTAGGAACAACAACAAAAAAAAGGAACAAAACACAGAGAGGGAAATTGAACAGGTCACAACAAGTCCTGAAGTGGCAGAATCATTCCACACCTAGAACATTGTATTACAGGTGTTGCAAGTACACCAGGGAAAAGTCTCCAAACATCCAACACGTAATTCAGTGGTGAACTTTAGAACTAAGCCCAGCTGAGAAATGACTTTCTAGACTGCAATGCCCATCTCCTGGGGCTTTTGCGTCCCTGCATCTATCTCCTTCCTTCCCCTGCACCTTTCTCCCCCTAAGCCCTTTTCAATCTACTGCAAAATGAAACATTCAAACACATTATTCAGTCTCGGAGAAAAAGTCAGCTCTTTCTTTTCCTCTCGCCTTTTATTGTTTTCTCTGGTTTTGCTGCTAGTCACTGCTACAGACCCAGATTCAGTGGTTTTGCCTTGATATTTTGAAATAGAAAAGTTGAAAGGAAATATTTCCCTAAGCACAGGGGAAAGTAGCTGAGAAGTAGAAAATCAGAGGACTCTAACAGCGCCCTTTGGCTGTGGTTGTGACAGGGTGCCAAGGAGACAGGACAGACAAGAATTAGACAAGCCCAGTCAGACTCTCCTAAGACCCAGGTCATCCTGAGGCCCCACGGTGTCCTGAGGCCAAATTATCTTTTTCAAGAAAGTCTCAAGAGTAGCTAAAATCTTAGAGACATTTATATAGCAGTAATAATGTAAATTCTAACAATTTTCTACCAAAGTTGGGGAAAAAACCTACCATTTGATCCAGCAATTCCACTACTGGGTATTTACCCAAAGGAAAAAAAGACATTCTATAATAAAGACATCTGCACACGAATGTTTATAGCAGCACAATTCACAATTGCAAAGATGTGGAAACAATCCAGGTGCCCATCAATACACGAGTGGACTAATAAAATGTGGTATATGTATACCTGGAGTATTACTCAGCAATAAAAAGCAATGGAGAATTAACACATCTGGTATTATTCTGGATGGAGCTAGAGCCCATTCTTCGAAGGAAAGTATCACAAGAATGGAAAAACAAGCACCACTGGTACTCACCATTAAATTGGTACTAACTGATCAATACTTACGTCACACATGGCAATAATATTCATCAGGGGGTGGACAGGTGGGAGAGGGGTGGAGGGGATGGGAAAACTCTCACCTAATGAGTGCAGGGCTCACAGTTTGGGGGATGTCCACGATTGTAGCTCTGACTTGGGCAGTGCATGGGCAATATACATAACCAAAGCGCTGTACCCCCATAATATTCTGAAATTTAAAAAAAAAGAAACTTAAGAAAAACAATAGCAAATTAAATGCAAAACAAACAGGAGAAAGGTAATGATGAAGATCAAAATGGAAGTCAATGAAACAGAAAACTAAAGCAGTAAAGAAAATCAATGAAAAAAAAAAAAAAAGACTCTGAGGTCTCCATACCCAGAACTGTGCTGGGCTCGTCTTTGAACACACAGGGTGTCCAGACAGATGTCTGCAGAATGAACTGCCATGGGAGGCCCGGTCAGGGAAAGGAAGACCAGGAAAAAGGACCGCTGGGAATCTTTGCCTCATCTTTTCAAAGGGGATCACGCAACCCAGCAGACCTTTGTACAACTAACACACCACTTAAGCGATGGAATTGAGGAGGCTTTCAAATGCCCGAGTTGGGTTATTTACTGCAACGTTGCTTACACGAGAAAACCAAATTACAGAAGATACCCTTCTCAGTGAGAAACTGAGTAGGCATAGCCATGAAGTGAACTAAGCAAATGTTTAGAAAGATGAGTTCATGTCTGCAGACATCAGGAGAGGCCCACATAACATTTTAGAAGAGAAAAGCATTCTTCATATACAATACATAGAATTAACCCTTTGTTCCCGCACATTTGTGTATCTGGCGGGCTTCCCTGGAGTAGCTCACATGTGAGAGTTCTTACTGGGAGTCAGGCATTGGGCTGATGTACGTTATTTTGCATATTCCTCGCAAGCAATCCCGAAAGGCAAGTTATGAGATCGGGGCCCACATTTTTCACTTAAGGAAACTGAGACTCAGAGAAGTAGAGTCACTTTCCCAAAGTCACACAGGTGGAAAGTGGCAGAGTTAGGACACAAGCCCATGTGGAAGGACAGCAGAGCAGTGGCCCTCACCACTGAATGCTGCTTCTAGCCAGCCTGGAAACAGTGGCGTCCCTCGGGTGAGGTCATTGAAGAACTTTCACTTTCTCCTGTAAAGATTTCTATTTTGTTTAGTTAATTTTACATTGAGCAAGCGTTGTCTTTATCATAAAAATAATTTGCATTTTGAAAAATTACAAAACAGGGGCAAAATACCTTGAGGGTTATTATAACCTGTTATGAGCTAAGTCTTCATTAGGGGGAAATATATATATATATATATATATTATATTTTTTTTTTTTTAATGACCAGGTAAGTGAGAAGAAGAGAGAGAAGGGTGAGGAAGAGTGGAATTACAGGCAGAGAAAGAAGAATTAGGAGGAAAAGGAGGAGGAGGTGGTTGCAGAGGGGGAGGAGAAGGAACAGAAGCAGCTGAAAAAGCCTCTTTTGCTTTCTTTATGGCTATAGAGTCCCAGGAACACTTAAGAGGGGCCTAAAAATACTAGCAACTGCAACATCAACAGCACTGGTTTACGCTAGCAAATTACAACTACCGTTTTCATAGCATTCGTTTTTAAATCCCACAAAACCTCCACTCTCTCTACTCCTTTTCTTCCCTCAGCCCATGTGCCTTCCCCAGCCCGCATGGCACCACCACCCCCAGCCTGGTCTGTAACATACAGCGATGATGAACTGAATTCAAGGCATAAACTAGGCTTTTAGGTTTTTGTACAGTTCACCAATACAAGACTTAAATGTCCAACAACTGGTTTCTATTCTTTTCAAGTCGAATTAGGCAACTTTTGTGTCTTCCTCCCACCTGGTACTTTCCCTGTCCTTTGCTTTTCTCCTGTTTTTGGACAGTTTGGACAATTTAATGTAAGACAGGAATTGGCCTGCCCTACAATTTCACCTGAGGGAAAGAAGGGAAAGAGGCCATGCTAAGGTTTGCACCAGGCAGAGGAAACAGAACTCACACCGGGGTCCGTGAGACCTCAAGAGAGCCCTTCCCTTCTGATCTGCAGTCTCACCTTCTGTGCAGTGAGTTGGTCACTTGGGTGATTGCACGTTCACCTTACAGCTCTGAGAGTCCATGGTCAAGGCTTAGGTTACAGTGCAGAGTGGGAACTCTGTCCTTGGACTGTGCAGCCGGGGATGCACCTCAGGTGGCAGGGATCAGTGACGCCAGCTTAGTTATCAGTCCAGGGGCATGTGACTTAACTTCTCTGAGGCTTCATGAATAAAATGAGTCTCTTCGTCAATAAAATGGGTCTAATTGCCCTCCTTTGCAGGACTATTTTGAATATCAAATTGGATATTACCTGAAATGATTTCATCAGACAGTAGGTACTAAAAAACTGTAGGTGTTCCACTTTTCCTCATTAGCACTCATTCTGTGCCCAAGCCTTTCCAGTGTTGCCCACCCACAGAGTTTTTCTCTAGGGAAAAAAAATACCAATTCTCCCCTTTAAGATCTGATTCACAGGTCAGATTTCTGAAGCTTTTGGCCAAAAAACACTGACGGAGGATGAATTGCATACCCTTCTCAAAACTCAGTTTCCCCAGCTGCAAAGGGATATGACTGGAAAACGTAATTTCTGAGTCTTTTTCAATATTAAAATCACTTAATTACACAAGCCCTTAACACTCTCTCTCTCTCCCCCTGACTCTTTTCCCTATCTGCATCACACTGTGCTGGTAAATCAAATTCTAACCATGAATCAAATTCAGGTGTTTACTGTTTACTCGCATTGCTCACTAATAGGAGATTTAATTGTGCAAGAATAGGTTCTCCTTCTTCTGATTGAGTTAGTTAGCTCTGTGTCTTCCTTTCCCCTCCCTCTGGCTTTCCCTCTATTTTTAGATAGTCTGAAATGTCTTAATATATCAATGACATTTATAACACATGTTAATATCTAAAGCGTCAATGCTCTATTTGTAGAAATGACTGCTGATGTGATGAGATGCCTTTATTATATCAGTGACTTTTATTATAAATAGGATGAAACTGTGCACTCTTTTTGGAAAATTAAAAGCATAATAATAAACTATTCTCTGCCCTAGTTTGTCCAACTGTCAGCTTCCAGTACTAGGTTTTACTTTTTTTTGTGCACATTTTATAAATTGCTCTTTACAAGTTCAGGGTGAATATCTGTCTCTTGGAATAGATGACAGCAGGCTCTTCTGGGAGAATGCATTAGGGAGGTAAGTGTGGACACCTGGGGATCCATTTCATAATCTTTGTCATTTCCCACGCTCCCTGTGGGGCACAGTACCTCAGAACTCTTGGGGTGGCCAATGCAACAGTCTTCATATAAAATGTATAACCCCCATCTCTACCTCTCCACATATTGCCTATCATTAAAGTGCATTTCACAATTTCAGAAGTTGGGGGTTAAGAGCATATGCTTTCAGTGCAGACTGCCATGGCTGGAGTTGCTGCTGTGTGATTCGGGCAAGTCACTCAACCTCTCTGAGCTGCATTTTTTCTACAAAAAGTAGAAAATGAATGCATCTACTTGGAAGAGATGGTGATTATACAATGAGATGGTATATGTAAAATATTTAGCATATATCAAAGGTTCAAGAGTAGTACCTATTGTCATTTTTGTTATAATTGTGCTTATTACTGCTTCACTTATGAAGAATTTCTTTCTTACTGTGCAACTCCATCTTGACCTTCTACTGTATTTCTGAACTTTGACTGAACTTCAGCTGAATATCATTCACCACTTTCTAATTATCCAGGTTCATCATGTTCTCTTCCAGACCAACACCCCAACATCCACAACCTCAACCTAATTCTAATTATACAGAAATTTACTTCCATTCTTTAAACATGTGAGGATTTTGCAAACTGCTATGGTCTGATTATCTGTGTTGCTCCCTCCCCTCCCCCACAAATTCATATGTTGAAGCACAATCTCCAATGCAATAGTGTTAATATGTGGGATTTTAGGAGGTGAATAGATCATGAAGGTGGAGCCCTTATAAATTGGATTAGTACTTTTAAAAAAGAGGCACAAGGGTAGTTATTTGCTCCTTCTGCCAAGTAAGGACACAGCAAGAAGTCACCACGTATGAAGCAGAGAGTGAACTCTCATCAGACACTAAATCTCCTGGCACCTTGATCTTGGATTTCTTAGCCTCTGAAACTGTGAACAATAAATTTCTGTTGTTTATTAATTACCCAGTGTAAGGTATTCTGTCATAGCAGCCTGAACAGACTAAAACACAAGCATTCTTTTTTTGTCTTACTGTTCCCTCTGCTTACCTGTCTTCCTTCCTTATCTTAACTCATTCTCCAAATCCATCTTCGACTATACCTCCTCTGGAAAGTCATCACTTTCCTGATCTGAGGTTCATCTATCTCTCTGTCATCCCTATTCTCCTATTAGCTCCACAATGACTTTTGCCAGAGCTATCAATGTAATTGATTGTGTCATTCCCCAGACCATGAGTTCATTGAGGGCAGATATTTTAGCTCATTTGCCTTTGTATCCACAAGTCCCAGCACAGAGAACACACCAAATACATGTTGATCAACTGATTTCTGGACGCTTCTAATCTCTCCTGATAGATTATCAATTCTTCCAATTTGTGGATTATCATTTAGTTTTTCCTGGTCTCCATTGTCTCTAGCACAAGTCTTTATTTATTCAACAAATATTCTTGAATGTCTATGCCTTACTTGGACCTAAAAGAGATGGTAAGGTATAGAGATTCATAGCGTAGGAGAAGCAACACTTCAGGTCCTTTTCTTCATGAAGGTCCTGCCTGGGACACTCAGCAAAGAAGAAAGAGTCATCTGATTGGAGAAAACAGAGGCCAGATTCCCTGGGTGGGGGTGGAGGGGCAAGGTTACCATGCCTTAAATGCAGGATCCCATGATTCTCATGTATTTGCTCAGACAAAAAGTAGGCTGCTTAGGGCAAGCAAGTCTCCTCTCTTGTGCCTTGCCTTCTATTCCCTATGGTGAAATAGGTAAACTGAACCACACGCTGCTTCTCAGAACTGGCCATGTTATTGTCCATCCCCATCTAATTTCCATCAAACAGCTATCAGAAAACCATAAGATTTTGAGATTTATATTGAGGGGGCATGCAATAGGAGAAGCAAAATGCACACTCTTAAGACCTTAAAACAAAGTCATGTGCACTAATCCAATTTTTACCTAGAGTGCTGTCCTGCATTATCAGGTGCTTGGGAAATTGTTAGTCCCATTGTGTTATCATGACTTGTTTATTTAGTACCTCCTTGGGATCTCATAGAGGCAGAAGTGATTAATTAACACAACAGATATCAGAAATTCCTATATTTATGACCTTAGTATCATCTGACACTATCAAAATTTTAACCTTTATTTCAAAGAAATAAGTCTAAGCCTTTGCCTAGTTGATTTGCCAGTCGTGGAGACAGCCTTGAACGCAAAAAAAATTACATCACAATGAACAAAGTACATAAAGAGTGATAAGAATTAGTAATGTTGCACTCAACCAGATTATTACATGAATAATCTTAAAGAACAAGTCTCAATCTCCAGTGCTGCTGCCTCTATAAGCTGCACTATTATATTCCATATTTGGGAATCCTACAAGGTATCCGTTATTGGTCCTGTGCCTTTAGGAGATTTCATTTACTCTCTATAGGAGGATGTGTTCCAAACAGTTCCCAATCCCTACTTTCCACATCCCTCCAAACTTCTATAAGTTTATAAAAGCATATTGGATGCTACACAGCTTCCTTCAAATGTTCCAACTCTGGAAGCTCTAACAAGTAAACTGATATCAAGAGAATGTGAAAGAGCTATTAAATGGTCTAGTGTAAGGTGCAGATGACAAAGATGAAACATACTATATCAGTTAGCTGTTGCCATTATCATGATGTAATAAAGAACCACCCCAAGTCTCAGTGGCTGACAACAACAAGCATTACTTTTTCTAGCTTGTGGGTCTGTGGCTGGCTGTGACAGCTCCACTTTGGTCTTCAGGGCCAATGGGTCTGTTTCTAGGATTCAGGTTTGATTTTGGTCTGCTGCATGTGTCTCCACCCTCATCTTGAATCAGCATCTTGAGGTATATGTTTCTCATGGAAAATCATAGGTGTGCAAGTGCACAAGCCAGTCTATGCAAGACATTTTTACCTCTTCTCAAATCATGTCTGCTAACATCCCATTGACCAAAACAAATTACATGGCTAAGCCCATGATCAATACTATAGGACTTGTTCTGCATAAAATAGGAGAGCACTGTGAAATTATATGACAAAGGGTATGAATGTATAATTCTATAACAGGGATGTGAAGATTTGGAACCAAAAACCCAATCTAGCACACATGCCTTCTGCCATTCACTCCCCCTACACACACTGGCATGCATAACTCTTCTGTCACAGTACTCTTCCTTGCTTATTCTCCATATACAACTAACTAATGAAAATTGCCACCCTGGAATTATTCATTGTTCTGAGAAATAGAAAATCTCTGTCTATTGGTGTCACTTTATGAACAAACAATTTCCTCTCACAGGGCTCAGTTTCTTCATCAGTAAAATGAAGAAACTGGATTAGATATTTTCTATTGTTTCTTTGTCTCTGACATTCTAAGGTTTTGGTGAATTTTATTCTTCAGAAGGCAGTGTGACACAATGATTAAGAGTTTAGGATCTTGAGTCAGACTATCTTGGTTGAAAGCTGGGCATCACAACTGTGCTTAACTTCAGGCAAATCATTTACACTCTATGGCCCTCAGTGCCCCCATCTGTAAAATAGGGATAATAATAGCACCTATTCATAAAATATTTGTGAGCATTAAATGAATGAAAGCATGTAAATTTCCTAGAGCAAAGCCTATCACATTGCTAACTAGAACTTAATAAAAATTTACTATTATTTTCTCTGTCTCTGAATATATATATATAAAAATACAGATATAGATATAGATATATTCAAGTCCCTGGATGCTTTTATGTTTTTTTGACCACAAGAATCCTTTGTCCTAAGATAAGAAAGAAATGATGACCCAGTAAAAATTTAGGGATCATAACACAAATAGGAAGGTTCACCTGGTCATCAGACTCCACACACCCATTCATTCATTTCAAAGTATTCACTGAGCACCTACCTACCAAAATTCAGGATCCAGGCTTCCATGAAAAGACTGGAAAATATAGTGACTTCTATACATCAACACTTTATCCATATAGAATTCAGGCTGTCCAAGACTGGTAAGGCAGCTCTTCCATCCTCAAGATGCAGCTTTCATTTCTGGGTCTAAAGCAATTCTCTTTCTGGCCACTGACAAAGGGTTCAAAGGCAGTGTTGTAAACAACCATTTCTTTTATGTGATATGTATTATTTCTGCTCACATTCTAATGACCAGAATTTAAATCCTTGATGATAACATACTCCAAGAGTAGCTGGAATATATAGTCTGTAGTTGAGTGGCCACATGCACTGCTAAAATTTAGGATGTCTCTAATTAAATAAGGGGAGAATAGACATTGGTGAACAATTAGCAATCTGTGCCCTAGGAACTACGCTAGACAGACAACAGTGTAAAAGACAGAGATGGTCCCTGTCCTCATCAACTCTTGTGGACCACGGACAATTACTCTTGCTGTGTGTGGGGGTCAATGAGGAAGCAGGGTCAATCATAAGACCTGAAGAATGAGTGGGTGAACCTCATAAAAACTGTGGATGGGGGAGTACGAGGCATCACCAACAAATAGAACTGCACAAATGTCTGAAAAGATCAAGTAATAGGATACACTTCAGGAACTGAAAGACATCCGAAATTAAGAGATAAGGACAGAAGGTGAGGCTAGAAAAGTAAATAAAGCAAGCAGGAAACAGGGATTAACCATATTAGAAATGTTTCGTTTTTATCCTACGATAACTGGGCCAACACCACAATATTTTAAGCACGGAAATGGGGTCAATCACAGGGGTCCACGGGACATTGAGAAAAGAAGAATTAGATGACCCATAAAGTTGGATAGTCAAGGAGCACACTTTAAAAATACGTTTTTTAGTGGGGGGATGAAATAGGAGCAGGGGAGTGTGGGGAGAATACACAGAGAAGTTATGACAGTCTAAGTTTAGCTACTTGAAGGTGATTTGCCAGAGGCCCAGAACCAGTGCACAGAAGCCCTGGGGCACCTAGCAGGGCCTTGCATCCCATGGAATGCTGCTTCCCAAACTTGGCTGTTTTCCAAAGATACAAGAAGGGTGAGGAAGGGGGAAGGGGAGGGAAAAAATGGCTAAGTGAACTTTTCTATCTTCCAACCACCCTCAACCATTTGAAAAGTGACGGTTGAAAATAGAGGGTTACGGACAAACCAAGACAGATTCCAGTTTGCATCCTGCCAAGCAGAGGAAGGAGCAGGAACATTGCAGAGGTATCATTACGCTGCCTCACTGGCATCTTTAGAATAATCCCCTAAGGAGTTTAGATGGAAGTAGAGCAGTCACAGCACGGCTAACCCATCCTCCACTTGGAGTGAGCTACAGCAGCACTTTACCTAAAGACAGCAAGTGGAACAGCTCTTAAAATCACTATGACTCTTGCTTGTTTACCGCTTATACTGGGTTTTGGGGACACTGTGTTCATGCTTCTATAAATCCCCCAAAGAATGTGCTCATCCCTCTTTTTCACTGTCTTCTTGCTACTGCTTAAGAAAGAAAGATCATTTACGGATAACCTGGGTGGGGGGTGGCTGTGTACCAGCCCCTCCTTAGCGAGAGCTGGTCTTCTCCTTTTTCCCCTTTTTCCTCTTCCTGAAGCCACAGAGGGCCAGAGAGAGCCCCTTGCCTCACTCCTGAGAGGGTGTGTCGGTAGCAGCAGCTCAGCATCTTTAAAGAGTTTAGTAATATTTTGCTTGCTTGGGACTTGCCGGCCAGAAGCTGGTTTGGGGGTTTTGGTGAATTGCAAAGGGAAGCTCAGAGCACTACTCTGGACTGGAAACTCTGAGTCCTAAGTGTAAGAGTCAGTCACCAGGAGTAACCTTTAGAGGTCATGGTATGGACTCAAGGACAGTTCAGGTGTTGACACAATATGGGTTCATTCATTCATTTATTCCACATTGAGAATCTAGCTCCCACTGGACACAGTAGCTGCTGCTTGAAGAAAATAAAGGAAATGACCACATGGTCACTGTCTCACACAGCTTACAATACAGTAAAGGTGGGCAATAAAAGATATCACAATAAATTATTTAGTTTCAATGTAATTAGTGCTAAGAAAAGTAAGATGCTTAATGGCAGACATTAGAATGGAGAGCTAGAATCCTGACGGGTCTCTCTGAGAGACAGAACTGAAAGATCAGTAAAACTGCGTCAAGCCAGTTGAGTTTGAGGGTCTTGAGCCCTAAAGAAGCCTGACAAGTTTTAGGAAGATAAGGACAGTGAGTTGAGCAAGTGAGCTGAGGAGGGAAATGAGCAGAACCAAACAATCAAGCCACTTCATTCACCTTGAAAATGGGGAAACTGAGGTGCCCAGAACAAGTAGGTCCCTCAATCTCACACAACAAATTTGAGATAGATTTGATCCAACAATTCAGGCTATCCTTTCCCCTGTATTGAAGCGGAATATAGCTTCTATCATCGCAAACAGGCGAAAACCCAGATTTTTTGGGACGTAAACAATATAAGCAAATCTCAAAGAAAGAGATTCTTCAGCATCTTCTGCAAACTATTTTAATGAGCAAAGTCTTCATAATCAAAAAGCCATTTTTGATACCTAAACCCCGTACCCACAGCATGTTTTTCTTGTACCACTTTAGCAGTTCAGCAGAATATTTCATAGCCTTCTCCTATGTAAGAGCCCACTATGGACTTCAAAATTATTACTGTGTTTCAAGTCACACTTTTATCTTTTGATACAATATTGTAAGAATTTCTTCCCTGCTGTTGTTAATATAAAAAAAGGTAAAATTTGTACTTGCATGTGTATTGTTCTTTGAGGCTCCACATGGCATTCAACACAGCCCTAGGTGTTGTGAAGGAGGGAAACAATATGTAAGAGAAGATGTCAAGCAAATAAAACAACATTTTTAAAAAATGTCACACATGTTAGTTAAATTGATAAAGAAAAGTTATTGGAAGATGAGTTATAAATACATGTCAAAATCCTAGAAAATGCATAGACTCTTTGACCCAGCAATTCTACTTCTGAGAAATTATCCAAAGAAATAATCACAAAGGTGTACAAAGATTACTAGAAAGACAGCTGTACTAGAATCATTTAAAATAAAATAAAATAAACCCAAAAAAGAAGAAACTGAATGACCAAAAATAGGGAATGTATTATATGCATTATATCGCGTCTTATCTCTGCAACAGAAGCACACACGCACACAGACACACACAGACACACAAGCTCAGAAAATTAAACACTAGAGTTATAACAGCAAGAAATATTAGGTTAGCAACATGGTAGATACTAAAAAAATATTTTTGAATGTTTAATAAAACACCTACCACTATAACCATTTATTCAGCAAATCTGTCTTGAGCCTCTATTATGCGCCAGGCATTATACTAGATGCTGGCAATACATTGCTTAATAAACATAGGCCTGGATTGTGCCTTCAGGGAACTTATGGTCTGGCCTAGGTAAGAGTTGTGTTTGAATAATGGTATTGAACGTGATTTTGTATCTTCCTTTCTGTTTTTTTTCTATGTATTGAGAAATATTTTTTACTTTTGTAATCCAAAAACGTTTATAAATAGATAAGTTTATATTTATAAACACTTTGCGATCATCATTTACTTGCTCCTCAGAGCTGTTCCGATGGAAGCAGAGGTGAAGGAGAAAGAGAGAGTGGTAGGAGGCAGGAAGAATTGGCCAGGAAGCTGCTATGGGCTGAGTATTTTGTATACTTTTCCTTATTTAGTCCTGGAGACACCTCAGACAGATGGCTAATCCTGTTTTGCAGTTAAGGAAGCTCTCAGGTTCCTTAGCTCTCAGAAGGCTAATGTTTAGGGCCAATGCTAGAACTGACATGGGTTTACCAGGTCACACTTCCCTCAACTATGGGAAATTAAGCATGCACAAGTGGCTTAGGGAACTCCAGCTGAGTATCCCGCCACTCCTCAGAACTCAAACACAAAACCAGTCTCTGGACTAATTTCCCTTTTTAATCCTCTGTCCCATGCCAGTATCTCCCCTACTTCAGCCTCCTCAACTGTAAAATGAGGATGGTAATACTTTTCTTAAAGGGTTAGTCTAAGAATTAAAGTAGTTAATATATGAATGTTCTTAAAATAGGGTCTCCTATGTGGTATGCTTTCAATAATTGTTATCTATCTATCTGTCATTATCTTTGTTTTTATTAATCACACTCTTTCTTGTACCAGTTTTACGTAGAACAAACCATGTACAGTTACCATAGGTGCCTACGCTTCCCACAGTGTCCTCCTTACCCTCTAATCAGGTACCAAGTACTGTAGATTCTGGCCTTCATCCTATCTTCCAACTTGATAGCCCACTCTTTGATATTTTAGTGAAAAAATAATAATAGTAGGGATATCACTGATATGGCAGCTTTCTGTCAGGACTGAAGCCAAAGGATCAATGGCTGTGAGGCTCAGGAGGATGGGATATCCCTCAGAGGGGCAAGGGACAATAATTGAAGACTGATTAACAGAAGAGATAAATGATCACTTCAGCAACTTAAAGATGTCCCACTTTCCTGATTTAACAGGCTAAGGGAGAAAAGAGCGTTCTCTATCTACAGAGATCTTTTGAGAATCTAAGCCAATGTCTGTTCTGCTAGCTTAGCCAGCTTAATGGAGAGGAATCGAGCTACCTCTCCCACCTGTAGATGCAGGAACCATGTAGAATATATCTTAAAATAGGTGGTGAAATAATTACAACATTAAGAGTAGAGAGACCATTGTTTGAATTATTGCATGTGTGATTTTAGAGTATGTATCTTCACTTCTCTGAGACTTGTTTCCCTCTTTGGTTGTTAAAGATCATAATATTTATCTCCTGGGCTTTTATGAAGATGAAATATATGTAATCAATCTGGCACATAGGAGGGAATCAATAAATAGTAGCTATTATCATCATTATTGTGGGTGATAAAATGAGTAAGGCATAGCCATTTTGTCCTGGCTAAGAAAAAGAGAAGCAAACAGACATTTATTGAGTAATATTTAATGGATGGCAACTCTATACCATATAATATGTATATATGGACATATACACATGTTTAATCAATGTTTGTTGTTAATAGTTAATGGTTTTTAAAAGTTAATGATTGTTAGTAAGTAATGGTTGTTAATAGTATCATAGCTTTGAAAATAGCATCTCAAATTAGGTTGGTAAAAAAATAGATTGTAAAGGTCATGACTTAGAAGAAACCAAATTATCTTACCCACTGTAATGCAAGATAAAACTTAATAAATGCCTTAATAAGAACATAAACCCAAAATATGGCAGAGCTGGAAATTTTGGTATTGTGTATTGGTATTTGAGTATTGTGTAAAGAGAATGATCCTGTAAACAGGTAAATTTGGGCAACAATGGATATAGAAATTAAATAGAGTTTATTCAACCAGGACTTCTCAGAGCCTTTAAAATATTAATATGCCTTGTTAACCTCTAAGAGGTTACAATATATATCTGTTCTGTGGAACCTCTTTTCCACAGAATAAGCACAGCTTGGAAAAAACAACATGCTGATGGGAGGTCTTGCTTAAGTAAGTTTGGGAAATGTTAGTTTAAACAAAGCTAAATTGGCCTCTTAATTGCAGTTTCTCAAAGACCATATATACTAATGATGTATGTGAATATCCAAAGGTATGATATAATCTAAACATTGTTTGACTATGTAACCGCAATTTTACCTTGTATGGTTGTTTTTGTTTGTTTGGTTGGTTGATTGGTTTGGTGGAGCAGTCTATAAAACTAAAACTAGTGTTTCGGTTGTTATCTATCTATCTGTCATTATCATTGTTTTTTGGTTTTGTTTTTTTTTTTTTTTTAATAGCTGCTATAGGATTTCAAAAGAGGATAAGGTCTTTACCATACTGGCTGTAACACAGACTGCTCTTTTTCTCTAGTATTCATTCTCCCTTTCTTCTATAGTAATAAGACCTCTGAATTTTAGCTGGACACAAACCATATGGAACAGATACTATATTTATTGGCCTTCCTAACATGATCACTTTCTGGTGAGTGGGACAAAGGAGTGGTGTTTGCAAGTTCTAGGAAGAGCTCTATAAGAACATGGAGCTGGCAAACTGTTTTGAAGAGCCAGATAGTAAATAGTTTATGCTGTGCAAACAGTGCCGTCTCTGTCACAATTACTCAACTCTGCCATTGCAGTATGGAAGCGACCACAACTAATATAAAAACAAATAAACAAATGGACATAGCTGTGTTCCAATAAAATTTATTTATAAAAACAGGTAGCAGAGTATACCTAAATCCTGTGGGGATTATATATAAAACAAATATGAGAAGACTGGTAGAATAAAAGAAGGCAGAATACTATCTAGGGAGCTTGGAAGCCAAGGGACGGCGTGATAGTGAGCTCCTTGGGTTCTCATTCATACATCCCAGAGCTGAAGAAGCTGACAACCTGGAGACACCAATGAGAAGGGATGCAAAAAGCCCCCCCAAAACACCTATATCTCTACTTGAAATACCAAGAAAGGATTATTTTAGTAAGACAGAAATCTTGTAGAGAGTAACTGCTCTACGCAGCCAGAAAAAACTTGTGATCCCCATCCTCACCCATGTTGGCAATGGCCAAGTGGGGAACCAAGACTTTTGCCCTCATGAGGCTATAAAGAGACGTTCAATACCCCTCTTGGGTGGTGTTAGGGGAGGCAAAGTAGGGAGCTGGGGCTTTCACCACATCAGTTGGTAATGAAGCTCCCTAACCCATAGTGTCTTGGATACCATGCAGGGAGCCTGGACTTTCATACCTACCCTACAGTTATAAGCTATCCCTACTAATCCTCAGAGGAGGTCTCCTGGAGAGACAGACCTTCACTATAACCCAGTAGTTACAAGGCCACCCTCACCAGAGGATCAGTGGAGGCCACACAGGGAGCTGGCACCCAGTAGTGAGGAGTGATGAGGACCAGTAATGACAAACGCATCCCTTGGTATTGATGGAGGTGAAGCAGGAAACCTGGACTTCTGCCTCCACTTGGCCATGTAATGAGGTGGTGCCCCTCCTTCTAAAGTAGTGACAGAGAAAGTTAGCTGAAAAGAGGTTTTTTTGGTTTTTTTTGACAGAGTCTCGCTCTGTTGCCCCAGCTAGAGTGCAGTGGCATCATCCTAGCTCACTGCAACCTCAAACTCCTGGGTTCAAGTGATCCTCCTGCCTCAGCCTCCTGAGTAGCTAGAATTACAGGCATGAGCCACCGTGCCTGGCCCTGAAAAGAAGTTTAAATAAAATCTAAACTCCCATAGCATAATACAAAAAATCTAGATTTTGATTAAATTTAAAAAAAGAAAAACAAACCTTCAGACAAAGAATCAAGATGCTAAACCAAATGAAAAAAAGACAACAAATACATGTCACAATGAGATGACAGAGGTCTTAGAATTATCTGAAAAAGGTTAGATACAGAAGCCATTATTTAAAAAAAATACTTCAAAGAGGAATTGCAAACATCTTGAACCTAATTTAAAAAAAATAGAAAGTCCAGCAAATAAATTAAAAATATAAAGAAGAACTAAATGGAATTTAGTTAAATTTCAGTTAAAACTGAAAAAAAACAATAACTAAAATAAACAGTTAATGGATAGTGCCAACAGCAGAATGGAGAGACCAAGGAAAGAATCCGTAAACTGGAAGAGAAAACTACAGAAATCACTCAATATGAATAAGAAATAGAAAATAGACTGATAAAGAAGGCCTCGGGGGCCAATGGGGCTATAACACAAGGTTTATCATTTCTGTCAACTTCCCAGAAAGAGAAGAGACAAAATGAAACAGCTTTAAAAAGTACCCAAAGATGTGAGAGCTGAAAACTTCTAAAATTTGTCAGGATATAAACCTAGCCAGGCACTGTGGTGTAAGCCTGTAGTCCCAGCTACTCTGGAGGCTGAGGCAGGAGGATTTCTTGATGACAAGAGTTCTAGGCTGCAGAGTGCTAAGATTTTGCCTGTGAATTGCCATTACACTCCAACCTGGGCAATGTAGTAAGACCCCTTTTTCTTAAAAAAAATGTAAAAATAAAAAGATATAAACCTACAGATTTAATAAACTGAGCAAATCCCAAATAGGATAAACTCAAAGAAATCACACCAAGATGTCTAATAATTAAACATCTGAAAACCAAAGCCAAATAAGTCTTGAGAGCACTAAGAGAAAAATGACATCTTCCCTCAAGAGAAAAACAATTAAAATAACTGTATATTTTTTATCATGGAGACCAGAAAGAAATTGCACAATATTTTTCAAATGTTGAAAAACAAGGACTGGCAACCCAGAATCCTATACCTAGCCAAAATATGCATTAGAAATAAAGAGTAAATCAAGACATTCTAAGGATAAGGACAATTAAGAGAATTTGTTCTTAGTCAAACTTCCCTAAATGAATTTCTAAAGGAATTTCTCCAAACAGAAAGAAAATAATAAGGGAAGAAAACTTGGAATATCAAGAAGAAAGGAAAAAGACCACTGTGAATAAAAATATGGGTAAATATAATAGGCATTGCTCTTCTTTTAAGTTTTCTAAATTGTGTTTGATGGATAGAGCAAAAACTTATCACTCTCTGATGTGTTTCTACATGTTTGTATAGAATATATTTAGACAATTATATTATAAATGTAGGAAGGAAAAGGACAGTAAGGGAGCTAAGATTTCTATACTTCACTCAAACTTGTAAAATGATGACACTACTGTACTATTTTATGTATATATAGTGTAATAATATAGAGTAAACATTAGTTATACAAAAAGATAAACTCATATAACTATAGATAAATCAAGATGGAATTCAAGAAAATGTTCAATTAAGCCACAGGAAAACAGGAAAATGAAAACAGAGAAATGAAAAACAGAGAGAGCAAACAGAAAACAAAAACTAAAATGGCAGACTTAAGCCCCAATATGTAAAAATTACATTAAATGTAATTGATCTAAATATACCAATTAAATAGATAGAGATCAGCAGATTGGATTAAAAGTACGACTGAACTATAGGCTGTCTATAAGAAATTCACTTTGAATATAAGAATACAGTCAGTTTGAAATTGAAAGGATAAAAATATATATCATGCTATTATTAATCAAAGGAAATGAGGAAGAATATATTAATATCAAATAAAATAGACTTTGGTAATAAAATTACTGAAGACCAGGAAATACATTATATAATAATAAAAGTGTTCCTCCAAGAAGACATAGCAACCCTAGATATGCATCCACCAAACAAGAACTTCAAAATGTGTGAAGCAAAAGCTAAGAAAGCTGAAAACAGAAATAACCAAATCCACAATCATAGTTGAAGATTTCAACATTTCTCTCTCAATAATTGATAGAAAAACTTGGCAGAAAGTCAGTAAGCATCTAGAAAAACTCAATGACACTATCAACTAACAGGACCTATTAAACATGTATAAAACATTCCACTTAACAAGAATGCCAATTCTTGTCAAATGCACATGAAATATATACTAACATAAGCCATATACTGTGACATAAAACAAATCTCAAAAGATTTAAAAGAATTAAAATTACACAGAGTGTGTTCTCTAACCATAATGGAATCAAGCTAGAAATCAATAACAAAAAGATAATAAGAAAATTTCCAAACAGTTTTAAATTAGACAACACATTTCTAGATAATCCATAAAGTAAATAAGCAGTTTTAACCAAAAAAAAAAAAAATACTTTGAACTGGATGAAAATGAAAATACAAAATATAAAATTTGTGAGACACAGAAAAAGCAATAATCTAAGCTTCTACATTAAGAATCTATTAGAAAAGGAGCATACTAAACCCAAAGCAAGCAGAAGAAATGAAATAATAATATAGATAAGATCAGAAATAAATGAAATTAGAAATATAAAATCAATAGGAAAAAGTAATCTAGTAATGATTTTGTTCTTTGAAGAGAGCAATACAATTGACAAATTTTTAGCAAAAGTGGTGAAGAAATTACAAATTTCCAATATTAGGAATAAGACTAGAGATATTACTAAGATTCCACAGATATCAAACAAATAAAAAAGGAATATTACAACAACTCTACAAATGTAAACTTTATGACTTAGAAGAAATGGACCAATTCCTACAAAAACACAAAAAATACAACTCACCCAACATTCAATAGATAATTTAAATATCCCTATAACTATTTTGATAAATAAATTCACAATTTAAAAACTCCCTCAAGGAGAAATATTCAGACACAAATGATTTTACTGAATAATCTTTCCAAATATTAATAAACACCAATTCTACACAATTTCTTCTAGAAAATAGAAGAGAAGGGAACACTTTTCATTTTATTTTATAAAGTTGACATTTCTCTCATACAAAAATAAGACAAAGACAGTATCAAAAACAAAACAAACAAAACTGCAGGCCAATGTTTTTCTTGAATATGGACACAAAATCATTAACAAAATATTAGTAAATTAAGTTAAGCAATATATAAAATAATTTCATACCATAACCAGGTGGGGTTCATACCAGGGATGCAAGGCTGGTTCAATATTTGAAAAACCAGTCTATATAATTGTTACAAAGTACATTTTCTGGTCTTTGTACTGTGTTCCTTCTAAAGCCCTTGGAATTTCCTGAGTGATAGAAGTGTCTTTGTTATTCATTAACCCCTTGGATCACTATGTTATCATTGTCATATGCTAATGAGGTGACTCTTGGTCAGCCCCTTGATAGTTTCAGTGTGTGGGCTGGTCACCAGGATGACTGACTACATGATTAGAGGGTTAAGACTCTGAACCAACCAGACCTCTGGGCAAGGGAGGGAGGCTGGAGGTTAAGTTCAATCACATGGCCAATTATTTCATCAATCATGCCTATGTAATGAAACCCCAATAAAAACTCTGGACTTTGAGGTCAAGGGAGTTTGCTAGTTGGGAACACATCAATGTGCCGAAGGGTGATGTGCTGTCATTGCACAGGAAGAGGGCAATGAAGACATGCATTTACAGCTTCCAGATCTTGCCCTGTGTGTCTCTCCACTTAGCTGTTCCTGAGTTATACCCTTTATAGTAAAAGTTGAATAGTAATCACAGCACTTTCCTGAGTTCTACCAAAGTCATTCTACCCAATTATTGAACCTTAAGAAATCATGGTAACCTGGGAATTTGTAGCCACTCAGCCAGTGGGTGACCTGGGGACTTCCTGAAATTGTGGCTGGCATCTTGTTGTGGATTGTGCCCTTTATTTTATGTGAGGTCTGTGCTAACTTCAGGATGTGAGTGCCAGAATTGAATTGCAGTATACCAGCTGGTGTTAGAACTGATGGGGTTGAAATGAAACACTTAGTCTCCGAGTAGTAATCTACCATTTAACAAGGTAAAAAAAATTACATAATCATATCAATAGCATAAAAAAATTTCACAAAATTTAACACCCATTTATGATAAAAACTCTCAGAAAACAGGAACAGAGAACTTTCTCAATTTGATAAGGCACTTCCATTAGAAAAAACTATAACAGCAGCATCTAACATTTTACTTAATAGTGAAAGACTGAATATTGTTGTCCTAAGATTGGTAACAAGGCAGGGATATCCATTATCACCACTCTTGTTTAACATAATGCTCGAAGCTCTGGCCAGTGAAGTAAGGCAAGAAAATGAAATAAAAGGCATACAAATCAGAAGAGAAGAAATTTTAAAAATTCTCTATTTGCAGATAATAAACATAGAAAATCCCAAGAAACCAAAACAACAAAACAACACCCTGCTCAAATTAATAAGTGAGTTCAGCAAGGTCACAGAACACAAAGTAAATATGCAAACCAATTGTATTTCCTTATATTAACAATGAACACATATTCAACCAAAATTAATAATATAATGCCATTTAACATAACTAAACAAGAAGGAAATATGTGTAAATCTAGAGAAACTAGTATAGGACTTTGCTGAAAATTACCCAGCACTGAAGAAAGAAATAAAAATAGATCTATATAAATGGAGAGACATACTGCCTTTATGAATTGGAAGACTCAACGTGGTAAAGATGTCAATTCTCACAAATTGATATAGAGTTTTAACTCAATTCCTATCAAAATCCCAGCAAGCAGTTTTGTAGATATAGACAAGATTATTCTAAAGTTATGACAAAGAAGAATAAAGTGGGAGTAATCAGTCAACCTGATCTCAAGATTGATTATAAGTTACATTTATTAAGATGGTGTAGGATGGGCACAGGGATAGACACATAGATCAACAGAAATGAAGAGAGAACCCAGAGACAAACCCACACAAATGTCCAACTGAGCTTTGACAATGTTGTTGTTTTAAGCCACAGAGTTTGTGGTAACTATTACAGCAGAAATAGAAAACTAATGCAGTCATCCTCACTAATTTTTAAGAGTATAAATGAGTCCTGAGACCAAAAATTTGAAAACTGCTCTCCTGTGATCTTGGGCATATATTTCAACCTTTTTGCTTTCTATACTTTGTAAAATGCCATAAAAATCTTCTAAAAACAATAGGACTGTTTTGAGTATCAAATAAAATCATTCATTTAAATTGGGTAGCAAATTGCCTGACATTTGGTTAGTGCTAATATGTGATAGCTATTACTGTATTATTGGCAGAACTATAGTTGGCTACATCAAAGTCACAGAGAAAGAGGAAGGTAAAGAAAAGTACTAAAAATGAATAAACACAGTAAATAAACGTTCTAAAATATCTTTTTCTTTAATGAAGACGATTTGACCACAGTAAAAATACGCTGTGACGTGTGACCCTTCTCCTAAATTACCTTTTGTTGTTCTGGAAATATTGACCTGTTGAGGCGAGTTTTTCCCACAGTTTGATAAAATACCATACTTCTTAAAATAACAACAACAACAACAACAACAACACACAAATCACACTGGCTCTTACTGATTTGAAATACAATGGCTGTAGAAGTTACATTTCTAATTTCATTTCATTTCTTTACATCTTGGCAAAGTGCTTGCACAAGAAAGGCCTGGCATTTTCACAAATTATCTCAGCGCTTAAGAGCACATTTTTCTGACCCTGGTTTTCTATTCATATGTCTTAGGAAGGATGAGCATAAATATATCTCCTTTCTCTGCAACACTGGGTAGATCCATATGCAGGACTGTAGTGCCTACTGAGATCATGTTCTTGCTTAAAGAAACCAGACCCTCTCAAACTTAAAAACAAACAGATAAACAAAAATAGAATTAACATTTTTAGCATTCCACTACATCCTTTAATCTCAAAGCCAAGGTTCATGAGTAGTTGCTATTCCTTTATTCACATGTCTGACAACCAATATATACTGAGCAGCAATGGTAGGTGAACCACTTTTCTAGTCTCTGAGGATATCTCTCCTGCTACAGGGATTATAGTCTAACATGCACTATAGTCTAGTGCTTATTCATGCACCAGAAATTCAGTTAAATATTTTATATAGAACCTTATACTACCTAAGTCCTGCGATGGTACATGTTTGGTCATTAAGATAATGAAAAAGTAAGTGAATGAATTCTTGTCATTCAGCTTTTTGTTCTGAGGTTCTTCCTTTATAACTTGATCTAATCCAGCCCTCCCTTCTCCCTAGATTACTTTCTATTATAGCCACCTTTTTCTTTATACCATTTATTGTGGTCTGAAATTGTTTTGTTCATTTATTCTTCTACTTGATTATTGTCTATCACTCCTAATTGACAACAAATCCAAGCATAAGTATGTCAGGTGACTTGTATCTCTGTAGCCTAGTGCCCAGAACTATGTCTGCTGCATAATCACTGCTTAATACATGCTTGAATGAATGGATAATTGAGTCGTTAGCTAAATTGTCTCAATCCTATTGGTCTGAAACTTTGTGGTCCAATATGGTAGCCACACATGGTTATTAAGTACTTGAAAGGTGGCTAATTCAAATTGAGATACACTATAAGTGTAAAATACATACCAGATTTCAGTGACCTAGTCCAAAAAGAAAAAGAATACAAAAATATCATTAATCATTTTTATATTGATTCTATGTTGAAATTGTAATATTTTGAATATATTGATTAAATGGAATATACTCTTAAATATTTTAAAAGTTAATTTCACCTGTTTCTTCTTACTTTCTTAAATGCAGCTAATAGAAAATTTAAAATTTTATATGTAGTTTACCTTTTTGGCTCACATTATGTTTCTATTGGACAGCACTAGCCTAGAATAATAGCCATGAAAGACAAATTCCAAGAAATACACAGATGTGCATGGGTTTATTAATACTAGGGCTCATACAGAAGCAAGTGACACTTGCACAAATTCAGATTCTGGTTCCAGGCAACTTGGGAAGTGAACATTCAAAGTTAAAAGAGGTGAAGTTGCTATTTCTAGAAAGGTGTCTAACAGAAACCAGATGACACACCCACCACTGAAAAAGAGGGAAGACACGGCCTAAGGTTAAGACACCACACACCAGAACCCTTCAGATGCCGCCTCCCTCCCCTTGATTAGTGAGCCGAATGCTGTCAGGATGGTGGGCAGTGATTAATGGTGACGGCTTTACGAGCACAGTAGTGCATAGGGACACAGACAAGGAGCTCCCCAGCTGCTCAGGAGGGACTTTAAAGGCCATTAAATCAACTCTGTGATATTTTATGTTTCATTCCAACAGTCCTGGCTTCAGATGGGCCAATTCAGAGAGATGTCTGTATATGTGCGCATGCACCTTGCTAGAATTACAATGGAAGGCTGTGATAACAGGCCAGCTCTGCTTTGCTTTCCTTATGGGTCTGGGAGAATTGCATAGGTCATGACACTTGTCTTAGGCGATTTTCCCAGTGGGGAAGAGCTGCTTTTTGTCTGGGTCTCCTGATCTCAATTTTTATTTTATTTTATTTCTGTGAATATCTTGTTTCAGGTGTGTGAATGTAAAGCAAGCCAAGGAGGCTAGAATTGGTATGGCTCTGAGATTTTTCTTGACCACTGCTTTTTGAACATTAGTGGGCATGAAATTCCTCAAGGGGGAAACTGCTAACAATGGGGCTATTCTGTTCCTATCCTAGGTCTGGGTGGATTCCTGTGTTTTTAAACCTGAGTGATTCTGATGTTGATGGTCTATGTCGTTGACACTGATCCTAGATATGTGCCTCATAATGCAGATGAGAAAATTGAGGTCCCCATAAGGAAAGGGGGACCTTGTTCAAGTTTCCTTTGAATCCTGACTTCTGGGGATGTTGCCACGATGTTTTTAATGGTTCACTGAGCCAAACTGTGACTAAACTTTGACAAAATTGTCAAGCAAAATCATTTGGGGTGGGGTGGGGTGGCACTTAATGCCTTGACTGTCAACCCTGCTCCTACTCCATGCTCTGTTGTTTTGCCAAAATAGAAGTTCTTTGCATGGCTTTGCATTCCTCAAAGCATGTGAAATGGGATATTAACTGGCACTCCTGGGAGACCGAGTTCAAGAGTAAAATTAGATTTTAAAACTACTAGGTTGCAAGGCTAAACAAGAATCTTATGTCTTTAGATATACTTTGTGGTTTTTTAACATCAGAGCTCGTCAGGGTCTTTATTATATTAATATCATATTCTTTATTTAACCACAGAAATCTCACAAAATTCTAGATGGGGAAACAATAGAGACACCAGCATATTAAGTTTTACAATATTTTAACATCAAATAGTTCCTACAATTACAACATGGTGAAGGAAATTCTATTATATGATACCCCTCCCCCATTTAGTGAATAAGGAAACTAAGATGCACGGGTAAGTAAATTACGCAGAAGCACAGTACTAGAAATCATAAAGCCCTTTCTCAAGCTCAGCTCTTCAGCCATCAAATCTGGGGCTCTTTTCCACTACTCTGTGGATTAGGTGAATGGGAAATTAACTAAAGAGCCATTTAAGAAAGGGATACTTTCAATTTTTTGCCTTTCCCCAAATTACTTTGCACTTTTTTTTTTCTAGAGCCAACCTGAAGCCTGCAAACAAAAGCATGACAGTTTTAACACCTCATATGGAGAATCTGTTAATAAATTGGTTTGCCACCTGCCTGCTCTCAACCTTACACCACTGACTGGATCTTGTGTTCTCTCTATTGCTGATTAATATTTAACTTAAAAAAAAAGACAGTGGAAAATGCATGGGTGACTTTAATGCTCACATGCTGGGGACCATTGTGACACCCAAGAACAAGGTGAAATTAGGAATGAAGAAAGGCCCTTCTCAGTGACCAACATGAGCCCCAGGCCTCTTTATGCCTGTGAGGCTGGAAGGCTCCCTTTGTCTGCAAATCCTGTCCTGTTATCACCACAAAAGGAGTCAGAGACGTTTACCAATGTGTAGCACCAAGAATCAAACACAAGTCACCATCAAATTGGTACTAACTGATCAACACCTACATCACACAGGGCAATAATATTCATCAGGGGGCGAGCAGGCGGGAGCGGGGTGGAGGGGCTGGGAAAACTCTCACTGAATGGATGCGGGGAGCACAGTTAGGGGGATGTCCACGACTGTAGCTCTGACATGGGCAGTGCATGGGCAATATATATAGCCAAAGTGTTGTACCCCCATAATATTCTCAAATAAATAAATAAATAAATAAAGTTTTTGTCAAAGGGGAAAAAAAAAAACCCACAAGTCACCGAAAATAGGTTGACCAGCACCAGCTACTTTGTGATAATGTGCAAAGATTGATGATCTCATCCCCTGGTCTCTAACCATGGTGGCCTACACATTTCTGCAAGCTGTGCCGAGCTGGAGCAGCGGAGTTCCCAATCTTCTATCTTTTCTGTTTTTCTCAGGTGGGTGGGCCTGACTGTTGTGAGTGCCTTAACTTGGTAGTCTCTTCAGACCTTGGTTCTGCTCTTCCTTTTAATAGCTTTCCATTTTTCAAATCCTTTTATTTGCTGCAAAAGGGCTATATGTCTCAAGCACATTTTAATAAATGGGACAAAGGAATGGTGTCCTTGAACATGCGTATGTGCATATGCATGTGTGTGCATGTGTGTGTCCTCGTTAGGTGCATTGACAGGGAAGAAAGGCATTCACTATGTCCTCAGTGAAGCATTGTAAATGTGTGGTCTCACTAAATAAACATGCTGCCACAAATGACAAACACAGTCATTAATTATTCAAGGCCACAGACATCCTGGTATCCACCACTGAGGAAGCCCTTGTGGAAGACAGGGGCAGAACTCACACCTGTAGAGTAGGACCCAGGGATATTGCCAAACATATATATTGCACAATCTTATTGTCCACCAATGCAAACCAACCAGTGCCTAGAAGTACACAGTAGTGATTAACGGCACCATGCTTGAACACCCCCTGTGATGGAGAGCTCACTACCTCCTGAGAGTTCCCCTCCACCATTTTAAGGTTGAAATGTTTTCTTGTAATAGTTTCCATTGGTCCTAAGTGGCTCTGTAGAGCTTCAAAGAACCAACATGTCTCTTTTTCTTCCCAATGGCATGTTTTCTCAGACCTCTGCAGGAAAAAAAAAAACAAAAAAAACACAAAAAACCAGAATTTTAGAAAATTGATAAATAAAACTTTTTTTCCCACAATATTCAGAACTTATTGAGAAATAAGATTCAAGAAACACACCAATGAAGATCAAACATTCCAGGTTTCCTACCAAGAAAACCTTTTGGAGGATAAAACAGATGAGCAGTCATTCAGGGTTTCCCCTGTATTAAATGTACCAATCTATCACAGACAGCACTGGACCACTGTGCCCCTCACCCTTGGGCAGAGACTGCCTCCATGAGCTTATCCCTGGAAGAATGGGGACATGCAGGTCCTATAGATAGGCTGGCTCTAAAAGAGAACACCCAGAGGGGCCTGAGTAGCTCTCCCAGATCCTTACACTCAGCAAGTGAACTTCTGTCATCTGGATAAGAAGGAAAATGAAAGCAGAGAGACAGAAAGTCTCTTTGTCTTCCTGGTCAATAAAATGGGAATTTCCTTTACTTAATGGATACTTGATTTGTGGGGAAAACATCCCTATTCTCTCCCTAGCAATTTGATATCTCTAGTTTGGCTGTCCTCATTAACTCATGATCTTGGCTGAACTTCCCTGAAGTTCACATGAGGTTCAAATTTCCCTTTGACTTGTGAGCCCAAGAATAGATAAAACTATGATGATGTCTGAGCAGGGAAGAGTTCAGTTCAGGAAGCTGAGGTCCAGAGGGGTTAAGTGGCTCCCTCAAGATCACCTAGCTGGATATCAAAGCCATGCGCCCCACACACCTGGGGTTCTGTGCCACAACACTCCTTGCTGCCATGCTGGCTTTCCAGGTAAGGGCCATCAACAGTGAAAGCTGTTTTTACGATATCACCTGTCAAATGAAATAATGATTCTGAGATCCCGGCAAGCAGAGCCAGATGAAAACTGGCAGCCCCAGGAGGAGAGGGCATTTGACTCCGTCTAGTCCTCTAATCCGCCCCGCCTTCCAACTCTCCCTCGCACGCCAAGCCCTCACGTGTCCCTGTTGCCTTAGCAGTTGAGCAGACGCTGCAAGCAAACAGCCCACCAGAAAAGCAAAATGGAGGGTTCTGTGTGTTTTCTTTTTCTTTAAAGGAAGCTTTTGATCAAAGGGAACAAAAAAGAGAACACAGGGACAAAGATGAAACAAACTGGATAAGGGGGAAAAAGGTTTTGCAGTGCTAGAGCTGAGGATGGGGAAAAAGGGAAGGTTGAGGCAGCCGGCCTTCATTACCAGAATCCCACGGCTCACATGTCCTTGGTGGGTGACATCCGCAGGAATCTTGTTCAATTGGCCTGGTTTCACAGTCAATTGGAAGTGTAGCACGAAACGCGATCTATTTTAAATGTATTGCAGTTGAATTATTTAATTTGAAATTTAGCTGGTGCCACAGGCATTGGAGCGGGAGCAAGAAGAATGAACAAAATTATTTCATTGGAAAACGGTTTAATTTTTAATTATGAGATGGAGCACTTTGGGAGAATGAGAGGCTTCGCCCGTGAGAGCTTTGTCTCCTGGATTCATGGGGAGTCATGATAGGCACTTACAGCCGCCTAATTATCTTGTCCTGGTGACTGTCCACCAACTCTGAGAGCTGACAGGGATCTGAGGCACTAACGGCACAACTACAACAATAGCATCATAAATGTATCTCCTGTTTATGTGGAGAAATGTCTGCTGATTTTCTTCATTGGTATAGATACCATAATATTGATGGGTAACCTGAAAGTCATTTTATTTTTCTGCATAAAAGGAGAAAATAATACAAATGTCCCAGGGATAGTTGAAAAGAGACTTGGGCTGGGAATGAAGAACACGGGATTCTAGCTTTATTGTTGCTACATAACTATAATTGTGCCACTTTGGGTGAGTCCATTTATCTCCTTAGGCTTCAAATTCCTTAATATATAATAAGGCTATTTGGGTCTGGTGAGCTTTGTAATCCCTTCCAGTTTTAAAATGTGCTTTTCTGGATTTGATCCTTAACCAGATTCTCCCATTAACTAAACTGTTCTCTGTAAACAAGCCTCTTTGGGAAAAGCCTCCCATAAACATGTGATTCTACTAAATATTGTTCTGTTAATGTATCATTCAATAGCTCTGTATTGAGCAGTATTGCGTGGCATTCCATTAAGGTCACTCAGGGACAGACAGACATGGATTTTAATTCAAGCTATGTTAATTCCTAGCTTTCTAGCACTGGGCAGGTTAATTGATTTCTCTGAGCCATGTCTTTCTAAAATGGGGAAATGGTATTACTTACTTCAAGGTTTGTTGTGAAAATTAAATGAAGTGATCCATGTAAAGTGCTTGAAAGTGCCATCATAAGGTAGGAACTCAATAAATATTAGCTCCCAACATCATCTTCATCACCATCACCATCACTATCATGATAGACTCTCTCATAAACATTGGGAATACAGAGCTGAATAGTATATAGTTCCTATTACCAAAGGGACATTAATATTTTAAAGAAAAGAGGCAGACACAAACTCTAAGTAGTATCATTTAAGTTGGAACAAAGAACTCTGAGGCTACAGAAGGAGAAACCGAGGCTCATGGAGATGACATGATTTGCCCATGGTCATCCAATGTGATATCCATAGTGCTGGGATCAGAAACCCAGTGTTCTCTCTTCTGTGTCATAAAAAAATCTTTATAAGAAGACATTCCAAGAAACTAAATGAAATTTATATCCTGAGTCTAACCTCTGCAAACCATCCAGTTTTTTCTATTTCCCCATACCTCAGGGATTGCTGTTTTCTATTCATAACTCAACATGGAATTGATAACAAATGGTGCAAAACAAGATATATCTACATACATATGTGTATTCTCATGTGAAAGTGCAAGCACAGATGTGCAGAAATATGTGCATCTTTAAGCGCATATAGCCACATATAGAGTTACACATTTAGTCCCTATGTGCACACATTAGTATATGCTTAAGCACAGGAGCATACACACACCCACATGCACATCCATATGTGGCCGGGCATATATTTATATACAGGCATACATGTTTCCAAACACACATCTGCACTGATACATACGCACAGAGGGTATTTTGACAACACTGTGAACAGCTCCGGCAGCAAATACTGTGGAAGTGCTTATAATTTAATCCAACAATTGTCACTAAACTTCAGTTCTGTTTCAGGAGGGGCTCAGATCTCCAGCTGCACTGGGGCCATATCTCTTAATATTCTTTAGTCAATTAAAACAATGCTTTAAAACATCAGTTTTCTGCATTATCTGTATAGTCTAAAATATGCAGTGTAAATTCAATTCCAGGTGAATCAGAGAGTTCTAAATCAAGAACAGAACTGAACAATAGTTCTCAAACTTCAGAGCCATAACCACTCTAGGAGCATGTTTAAGATGCCAGTCATTAGTCCTCAGACCCAGAGACTCTGATTAGTCTCAGGGGGAGCCCAGGATTCTGCATTTAACAAGCCTCATCAGTGATTTAGATGTTGGTGGTTCATGGAATATCTTTTGAGAAGCAATAAATTAGAGATTATCAAAACCTCCTCATTTTGCAAAGAGTCAGTAGAGGTCCCAACTGGTGAAGTAACGTCCCAATGTTATGCTATTGTTAGTGGCATAATTGGGTTTGAAACACAGATCTTGTCCCTGTAGCTCAAGGTGATATATACAGTTATATTATGCTAAAGTCATTTATTTTATCTGTGTAAGTCGTATCTTCCAACAGAATTTTAAGCTTCTCAAGGTAGTTTCATTCTCCCCTCTTCCCCTCCCTCTCTAGTGTTTGAAGACACATGATAAGCAAAATTTTGAGACTAAACAGTGGAGAATATCTGTAAGAAAAAATGTTCAACATCACTAATCAGCAGGGAAATGCAAATTAAAACCACAATGAGATATCACTTTACCCCAGTTAGAATGGCTTCTATTAAGAATCAAAAACAGAATTCTAGGAAATGTCAAGTATAAAGGAACACTTACACACTTGCTGAGACCTGCAATGTAAACCCTTGGAAAGTAGAATGGATTCCACAAAAACTCAAAAGTAACTACATTCAATCCATAAATCCCACTTTTGTATCTACCAGGAAAAGAAGACTTAACCATAAAGAACGCCACTCGAGATTATTGCAGCACAACCACAGTTAAAGAGACTACATCAATCCTAATCCCAGTATCATCCAAGGAATGAAGATTAATAAAATGCCCAACCTGGAGTACTACTCAGCAAAATCAATGATTAAACATTTCAACAATTGCATCATCTGGAGACCATTACTCAAAAGTGATATATCAACATGGAAAAAACAAATACCACATGTACACACTATTAAATTGGAACTAACTGATGAGCACACATGTGCACAGAGGGAAGTAAAACTCAGTGGAAATCAAGCAAATGGGGAGGCAGGAGGAGGGGAGGGGCAAAAACCTACCTAATGGGTACAATGAACACTATTTGGGTGATGGGCACACCTATAGCTGGGACACAAGCATTACAAAAGTGATCCATGTAACCTAAAGCATTTGTACCCCCTTAATTTTTTAAAATTAAAAAAAAAGAAAAAATATCCTGGTGGAAAAGAGGTGACTGAACTGGGAAAAGACTAAATATTTATTGAGTTCCTATTATGTGATAGGTAGTATGTTTGAACTTTGTACCAGTTGATGTTATGATTATTGCAAATAGCGGAAAACCTAATGAGATTGGCTAAAACTAATAGAAGTTTATTTTTTTCCTGTCTAATAAGGGTCTAGACTGAGAGATTGATTTAACAGCTCAACAATGTTGAGATTGATTTCTGTATATTAGTAGTTCTTTTTGCTATTTCTTAATGTTTATCAACTCATGGTCATGAGATGGTTGCTGCAGCCCAGTCATTGCATTTGAATTCAAGGCAAGGAGGCTGAGAAGATGTCCCAGCTTCTTTTTCCCCTTTTGTTAAGGAACAAAACCCTTCCCAGAAAATTTCAGAAAGCTTCAGCTTTTATGTCACTAAGAAAGCCTTTATGTGGGAATTTGTTCACAGAAATAAAATGTATTGTGTCAGCAAAGATGAAGAAGGGTGGCTTTGGCATGTTTTACATATTTACACTTATAATGGAAAAGAGAAGAAATAATCTCTTGTAATGTAAAGATAAAACAGTGTAGATTGTTTTCTTCCAATATTTTGTAGGTGATGGTGGGAGAATTTTCTTCTCACGTAACAAGCATTGTTCAGTTGTTCCTTATAGTCCAAGAACTGACCTAGTGATGAAACTATAAAGTAGAAATAGACACAGTTCTAGTCCTTATTTTGTAGTTAAAGATACAGTCATGAGAGCAACACTGCAATTCAATATAATATATATTACAATATAGACAAAGTTTTCTATTTTTGCATGTCCTTCCCATGTCCCTTAAAGTGTTTACTTGCTCTCTGTGTATCTTAGCATAAAGAACTAAAACCCACAAAGTTCGGTATGATCCAAACTATGACCACCTTACTAGCCTCATGCTATTCTTGATCAGTCTTATAATTGATTAATCTTCTTCCTTCCTCAGGCCCTTTGCACATGCTATCCCCTAAGTCTGGAATATGTTTTACCCAATCCCTCAACATCCTTTACCCGTCAATCCCTGTTCACCATTTATATCTAGCCCCCCAGACTGGATCATATTTCTTGTTGCCATCCTCATAGAACTCATAGTGCCTACTACATCATGCTAATATATAATTATGTGACAATTTGTTTAATATATGTCTCTCACTCTATACTTTAGACTCCAAGAGGGAAGAGGCTATGCTTTCTTGGATAATCATTTTATCTCCGGTACCTAGCACATAGTAGGTACTCAGTAAACATCTATTAAAGGATGGATACATGAATAGGTAGAATGAAGCTACAGTTTCTACTTAGGAATGCTAGGATTCACAAAGCATATAACATTTCACCTGGCCCTTCCTGATCCTCAGTTTTTACATCTTTTAAATGGGTAGGACAAAATTTCTGCTAAGGACCTTACCAAGCTGGTTTTTCACTGAGACTCTCTAAGTTCTGGCTCCATTTCTGCTTTTCTGAGTGACCCTGGGCAATTTGCTTAACATCCCTCAGCCTCAGTCTCCTTCTCTGTAAAATAAGGAGAGATGATCTCTAAGGCCCCATCCAAGCCTGAGGCATCAGTAAATTTCTGAAACTCCAGAAGGAACATGAAAACCACAGGGTGAGAGCTGGAGGTATTCTGCTGAGTTTTGGGTTTTGCAGGTGTATCTCAGCAGGTTCCCGGGAGCCATTCTCAAAGGGGCTCAGCATGTTACCTGGACTAATTTATAAAGGAAATGAAAAGGAAATGGACTCGTTATAATGAACACCATTAATTCACCACTCCAGACTTCACTGTTTAAACAGAAAGTATCAAGCAATTCAATTGTCATTTGTCGATTGAATTCCGCTGTTTTGCCTGTCGGAAATGACCAGCCAACACAACAGCGTGCAGACGACGGCATGACTACTAATTAGCATATATATTGTTTGTCCTGGTATAAATTTATGGCAAACAGCAATATTTTACACTCCAGTAAAGTTAATAAATGAAGCTTCGGGCTATAAAAATTTCATGTTCCTTTGTGCAAAGGTCAATTATAAATAGTTAAGCACATATTCATTCAAAAGCTTGAGGCCTCACAGCCAGGAGAATGAAATATATTCTGGTCAACTTACACTCTGGCTGGACTTTCCTTTCGTTTTATAGCCTCAGTGACATCCCTCTTTGCTCCTCAGCACAGTCTGGCTTCTCAAAGAACTCCCCTGGCTGGAAAGACTAAATGAAATGGGCATGCAAACATGCCTAGTCCTGCAGTTTGACACTCAGAATGTGTTTAATAATGTCAATTTAATCTGAAGGGGACATCTCGTATGAGAGAAGGGGCATGGGGATTCAGGATGGCACCTAAACATCTTTGCTGATCACGGGAAGAGCAGCAGACTAGAGTCAGAAGGTGTGGTTTCTAATCCCAGCTCTGCTACGAACTGAGAGACCCTGGGAAAGGGACAATTTTCTCTCTAGGTCTTTGTTTTCCCATCTCAAGAAAATGAAGAGTGTGAATTTCATCAATATTGCAGTTATCTATTGCTGCATAACAAAATACCCAAAACGTAGATTGGTTTAAGGTGTTTTAAAACTGCAATCATTTTATTACATCTCATGATTTTGTGGGTCAGGAAATTGGGCAGGATTCAGTCGGAGATTCTTCTGTGACACGTGGTGTCAACAGAGGTCACTTTGAGGTATTCAGATGGTAGATTAGCTGGTCTGGAGAGTCCAGAACACCTTCTCTCACATGTCTAGGGCCTTGGGGAGGGGGATAGATAGAAGGCTGGGTTCTGCTAAGACTGTGGACTAAAGTGTCTATGTGTGGCCTCTCCTGCATGGCATCGTCAGGGTAATTGGACTCTTCATGTGGCAGCTCCAGGCTTCAAGGGATAAAAGGTAGATGCTGTCAGTTTCTTAAGGCCTGGGCCCAGAAAATGAAGCAGCACCATTTCTACCACATTTTGTTATGCAAGCAGTAACAGAGGCTTCCCGGATTCAAGTACAGGGAAGGTACTTCTTGCCTCTTGATGAAAGGAGGATCAAAGATTTTGCAGGCATCTTTAGTCGGCCTTACCAGTGCTGTCTGATTGAATTCCATGCTAAGAGATGTTGCATGAAAAAGGATTTGGTGGATCAGTAAGTTTTGGAAATAGTGGGCTGAGAAGTTGAGAAATTGTGTGTCTTCTTAGCATCTTTCACTTACTCCCTCATTCTCTTGATACTCATTGATTGTTTACTTTATAGAAGGACCTGTCAGGCTACAAAAATGCAGCAGTGAAAAAAATTGCACTTATATTCTAGTGTGTGGGGAGGGTGGTTAGACAATAATAAAATAAATCCATAATGTTAGTTAGGTCCTTGTATGTATTAAGATCATTAAATATGAAATGTCTGATTTCAAATCAAAAGTGTAGTTTATTATATTTCAAACAAGAACAGTACAATTAATTAAAGTATGTGCCTAAACTATGGACACAGTTTTGCCATATTAATGGTAGTTTGTTTATGCCAGCAGCGAGGAAGCCTGGAGAACAAGTGGCAATAAAATCGCCAAAGGTGTTTTCCACAGCTTGATGAGCATTGAATATTTTTCCTTGCAAAAAGTGGTCCAAAGCCTGGAAGAAGTGGTAGTCAGTTGGTGCAAGGTCTGGTGAATATGGTGGATGACAGAGAGTTTCCAAGTCCAGCTGTAGTTTGAACAGTGTTGTCTTGCAAGAGGATTGGCCTGTCTCTATTGACCAATCTTGGCTGCTTAATCACAAGCATCCTTATCATTTCGTCCAGTTGGTTGCAGTAGACATCCGCTGTAATCAACTGACCAGGTTTCATGAAGCTGTACTGGATAATGCCAGTGCTGGACCACCAAACAGACACCATAGCTTTTTTTGAATATTCTGTTTTGAACTGTGTTTCGGCACTTCATCTTTATCCAACCATTGTGCTGAACACTTGCAATTGTCAAAAAGAATACATTTTTCATCACACGTGACAATACGGTGTAGAAATGGTTTGCCTTTATGTCGTGACAGCAAAGAAAGGCAAGCTTCGAAATGATTTCTTTCTTCTGATGCTCATTTAATTCATGTGGTACCTATCTACCCAGTTTCTTTACCTTGCTGATTTTTTTTTTCAAATGGTCCAGTGTTATTGGAATAGTAACATCAAACCTTGCTGCTAATTCTTGCACAGGTTGAGATGGAATTGCTTCCACTACAGCTTTCAGCTCATCATTATCCACCTTGGTCTCAGGTCACCCACACGGCTCTTTTTCAAGATTCAAATCACCAGAATGGGACTTTTCAAACCATCTATGTACTGGGCATTCATTAGCCACATCCTTCCCAAACATTGATATTTCAAGCTGTCTGCGCTGTGTTGGTTCCATGACGGAACTCATATTCAAAACTAACACGAATTTTTGATTTATCCAGACTTCACAAAAATTGCTCTAAAAAAAAACCTCGAAAGATAATCACAAACCAAACCATTCATTTGAAAGAATGAGGATGTACCTTCACAATAAAAATAAAATAAGCAGTGTCAAAGTGAAAAATGTCACAGATACCAACTGTCAAACTTAGAACTTAAGGAAATCGGATATTTCATACTTAATAACCTAATATTATGACAACAAGCCACTGTGATAGAGATTCAGATGGAGTAATTAGACGGTATGAGGAGGCAAATATGTCAGCAGGTAGTGAGAATAGAGTAGTGAGAATAGAAATCATACAAAAGGTGTACACAGTAGCAGCAACAAGGTTCACGGCCCCTTGCAGTAGGAGCATTGCTGGCCAAAGGGCTGGAATGAAGCGAAGGACAGCAGAGGCGGGAAAAGACGGGATCAGAGAAGCAGGGAGCGCCTTGGGTGCAATGGTGGACTTTGGAATTAACAAAAGTGTGATGAAAGCTACTGAAGGTTTGTGGCAGGGGAGTGAAGTGAAATCTGACGCTTAGAAGATCTTTTCCCACTCTGCAGAGAATAAGGAGTAAGGGGCATGCCAGTAGGGATCAGTTGGGATGCCACTGCAATATTCCAAGTGAGAGGGGATGACAACGGCATGACCAGTGGTTGAGGTGACAGTGGAGAGAAGGGTCTAGGTTTGGGATATATTGTGGAGGTAGAGACAACAGGATTTGCTGGTAGAATGTGTGATGTGAGAGAAGAGTAGGAAATGACTCCTGGATTCGGGGTCTATGCAGCTACGGAACCACAGGGAAGTAGCCTTAAATAAGTTAGTGTGTGTTGTGACTATGAAGATGAACACTTGCAGACTAATTCTGAGGACCAGAGTTCCAAAGAAGACATTTTGGGAAACGCTAGACTACACTTCTTGTCAAAGAAAAACTGCACCAGATGGAGTTACACAGGCAAGGAAGACTCTTCAAGACTATTGCAAGAGGGGATAAGACTATAGTAACAGGGGAAATGGAACTCTATTCCACTGAAGCAAAATGTGGAGTATTTTTAAGAGCTGAGGTGAGACAGTGGAAAATGACTGGAGGATGTTGGGGGGTGGTTGGTCAAGGTGATTAGGCCATCCGTGTTTGGTAATCGGGGCTTACAAAGTTAGGGCCCTGCCTTCCCTCAGAGACTGAGAGACAGGGGCATTCTATCTTTTGGTGACTACATTTTAAAGGACAGCTTCCAGGCCCTTTGGAAAGACTTTCCTAGGTTGTAAAACTTGCAAGAGGCTGGGAGATGATTTACATCTCAAGGGGGAAGAGAAAGAATTAACAATTGAAAGGTTTCTAAAGTAAATGCTCTAAGAAAAGGGAGGCCAAGGACCATAATCAGAAGCAACCAGTGTAGAGATCAGTAACCCTGAGGGGAATGGTAAGGCCATCTTGGTTATTCTCTATCATCTGATGCTTCCAGATTTGAAAACTTAGACACACCATATGGAATCCTAGCTATGGGGGTCCTAAAAGTATTCTGTCAAGATCATTTATCTGTGTGACTCTGGAATCTTCAATTATCTTTGCCCCCATATCCTAATTCTCCTACCTCAAAGCCTTTGCACTTTCTATTCCCTCTTCCTGGCTGGATCTTCCCCCACATGTCTGCGTGGCTGACTTCCTCATCTCTTTCTTGTCTTTGTTCTCTGGGAAGCCTACGTGAATGACTGTTTTTAAGTGGCAAATGGCACTTTGTTCCTTCCTATCTCCTTTATCCCTGATGTAATATGTCATTCATTTTTTATATTTCTTATTTATGATCTGCTACCTCCTGCTGGAGTGGAAGCTTTATGGGCAAAGTGGCCCATCACAAAACTACTTATTATATGAAGAAATTAAAAAATAACCTAGAGGTGCAACATTAGGGGAATAATTAAGAAAGCTGACACCTCTAATCAAGGGTAATAGTATGTAGCCATTTAAATTATGTTTATGAAGAGGGTGTAATAAGGAAAGCAGGTACATGGAAAGACAAATTAAAAGAATCAGAATTTAAAAAAAGCAAACAAGTATTATTATACTATTACAAAAATTTTTTTAAAATTATGCATGGAAAAAATATGCCATGACTTTCAAAATGATTACTTTTAGGTGCTTTTATTATGTATGTCATGTTTTCTTCCTTTTCTTATTTTCAGTATTTTTTTTTTCAATTTTCAAATAATGATTAGGTTTTTTCTTTAGAGCAAAATCTTTAAAAAATAAAATAAAAGCCAGTAACACTACCAAGATTATAAACATCTTTGTTCCTAATTGCAGACACATCTAGAGCCCAAACTTCTTTGGCATTTATAACGGCGTATGCCTTGACATGTATTAACTATAAAGAACTGAGAAAGCTGGAGCCTACCTTTTGAAAAATTTGCATGGAATTTTTAAAGGAGTGGAGAAATAGAAGCCTGGGAAGAGGAAACCAGAGGAAGACAAACCCCAGAGAACAGTTTGGAGGCAGAAGCATGCCCACAGAGTGCTGTGGAGATCCTCTAGTCTGCAGAGAAGAGCAGGGTAAATAGGCATGTAGCATGTATTATCAATATTAGGCCAGTAACCAGGCAACTAAAAGATTTGTAAAGAAAGCACAGCATCTCTCGAAATGCAGGATGTGTTTTAAGGAGACACGGTAGGGATTAAAAGCCCTGTGATTCATGGAGACGGCACTTTCTCATAGGTGCTATGTACCACGCATGCAGGGGACAGAATGTATTGAGACAGTGCAGGAGAAGCGTGACAGTGAAGGGTGCTAAGCACAGATGGGTGAAGCTCCAGAACGACTTCACTTTAGTTATTTCGAGCTTGGCTTCCTCCACGCAGCCTGGAGGCATTGTTCTCCCATCTCTTTTTTGTTTTACTTGACTTTGTTTATTAAATGCTGAAATCAATTTCTCTAGAACATCTCTTTGGACCAAAGGGAAGCCTCTTTTTTATTGAACACCTACTAGGTAGATTTCAGCCCTTACCTGCTATGATGTCTTTTAAATCTCTCAGTGACCAATAGTGTGTGCATTATTACTCTTCTCATTTCAGAGACAGGTACAGTAAGACTTAGGAGAGGTGTTGCAATTTCTTTACAAGATTATGCATTAGTAACTGTCAAATCCTTGTATAGAACCCGTGCCCGTCTAGCTTTACCCATCATCCCTTTCTACTTTACCAATCAAATTATACATATGTAGAATTTTTCCTCCTGAGCTGGATTTAGAGTACTTTAAACCTGTTGCCCAGAGTTTGGGTATTACAAGTGATTGCCAAAGGAGCCCCAGCATTTAGTGTTGCATCTGTTGATTTTCCAGGTGGTGCACTGATGTGACAAGTTCAAATGCTTCTCAGCATTCAATTTTCAAACAAAACCGAAAATGCAATTACAGTATTCAGCAAAATATTTTTGTTGGTTCAAAGATAATTAAGCATCTTATTAAATTGCTATTTTACCAAGTAGGATGCAGTGACTCTCTCCAGGGCTTCAGCAGAAAGCAAAGAAGGGACTATTCAGGAAGGGGGTGTGGGGGCAGGGACTTGGGAGGGAAGGGAGGGGTGTATCTTAAGGAGAAATAGTTGGTAATCTAAGTTTTTAGGAGAAGTGGCTACAAGATGACTCCTTTTGGGGTCAGACTCTCTTATTAAGAGTTTATGATAAAGTTGACTGAAGCTAACTGTTTTTATTGCACTACCTTTGCAATTGGTTTCCCCGGGATTCATTTTCACTGCTTGACATTATGGTAGTTGGCTGCAGGGAGAAAACCCAGAAGGTGAAAGAGCAGTTTAGGAGCTAGCCTGTCAAAGGGAATGAAAGACGCCTCTATTAGAAAGAACAAAAAGGGCTGAGCATTTATTGGGTACCTACTATGCTCCAGGCACTAGATAAGGATATTCGGCTTATCTAGAGAGAGAAAGGATGAGGTATTAACATCAATGACAAATTCTCCATTCACTGAGCATTTATTCTGTGCCAGGCATTGTGCAAAAGCACTTAACATGTAGTTTCTCTATGATTATCCTAACAGCCTGAATAAGCACTTAGCAGATAAGGAACTATAAGCACAAAGACATTAATAAATTGCCTAAGGCTAGTAAATAGGAGAGATGTTGACCTTTAGAACCTTCATCTTTGGCCACAATATTATACTGTTTTTAACTGACAGCTGAGAAAACTTAAACTTAGATACTAAAGAATTTATTCTACTTGAGAAACAACCTCGAGCACAATTAAGGGTTTAGAGGAAGACATACCTCCTTTCGAAACCTGGCTCTGTTCTCAGGATGTGGGCATTTACCTTGCTTCTGTGAGGCTCAATTTCTTCACCAATGTTACTGGAATCATGGTAGTCATCAGAACCACCCCAAGGGCTTGTTAAGATCCAGACTGCTGGGTTCCACCTCCAGAGTTTTTGATTCAGTATGTCTGGGGTGGGCCCAGGGATTTACATTTCTAACAAGTTCCCAGGTGATGTTGATTCTGAAGATCAGGCACCCCACCTGGACAAGTTGCACTGTATTGTACCCTGAATTGAAATGCTGGTTTTCCTTAGACTGAAAGAGAAAATTTGCTATAGCATACAAAGTATTAGCTTTGTAGACTTGGTCTAATCTCTCCTTCTTCATTTTCTATCTGTGTGATCTTAGGTAATCTGATTAGTCCTTTTGAGCCTCAAAATATTTTCATGTATAAAATGAAGCTATTGTTCCCTTTGTCACCATTCTGTTGGTGAGAATTATATGACGTGATTTACGGAAAGCATCTAGACTGTTGCCTGGACAAAATACTCAATAGATGTTGAATTTCAACATTGAAAAGTTACCAAGATTATTTCCTTATATAACATATATACCTAACTTCATACTTACTTATTTTTTTATTCACTACATATGCCAAGTACTGTAAGATTTTCTTTGCAGTATTTTCATTTCCTAAGTCTCTGCCATCTTTACTACAAAAATATGCTTCATGCCCACTGTAAAACATACAGATTAGAGCACAGTGCTGCACCCACATTACATGCCATTACTGTTATTATGTTTCTGGATTTCAGGCCTCTATAACCTTCAAGGACCATAAATCACCAGGAAAGAAACCCAAAGAGATAAAGTTCAAGTTGAAGGATGGTTAACCCATGAAGCCAGAGGGACTGTCTCTCATTATGAGAAATTCTCTATCCTTGCCTATAAAGAAGGCATTACTAGTGAATCTATATTAACAACTTGTCAATCAAACCAGTTAGAAACTCCAATGGGTTATATTTTTTTATTATTTTAAATAAACCTTTAAGTCTCCTACGCCCTCAACTCCACTCAGAAGTTCCTGAATACTATTTTCCCTCCCAATCATCTTTTTCCAGGTTGAAAATCGATACATCTGGTTCACCTTGAATCTCGAGCTGCATATTTTTAGCAGCAGAAAACCTGTGTTTCCAGCATCACTGGGGAAAAGGCAGATAACCCCACAGTGTTCTCCAGCCAAACAGGAGGGCAGAGAGCTCAGAGGAGCAGAGTGCCTGCAGCTTAGATGATGTACCAGACTTGATTCTTAACCGAGGAGGACGCAGGCTAGTGACCGTGACCATGGGACCGTGCACAAGGAGTTAGGATTTTCTGACAGAGTCCTTGATCTCAGGCTGCTATTTACTTTAATAATTGAAATAAGAATGAGAAGGAGGTTCAAAGTAATAAAAAGGGCTCCCATGCATTTTTATTATTATTATTAATCCCAAGAAGGCTGTATTAAGGAATGGATGTAATATGTAGTAGGAATTTTAACAGTTAACACTCATTTTTGCTTATTATGTGCCACTCACTGTTCTAAGTGTTTTACCTTTCTTGGCTCCTTTTATTTTCATAACATTTCATAGATGAGAAGAAAAACGACAACAACAGAAGCAGCTGAGAGGTTAATGAACTTGCTGAAGTTCCCCCAGCTGGTCAGTGGCAAAAACAGGATTCAAACTCACACAGGTTGGCTTCCGAGCCCACGGTCTTCATCTCTACGCTTTACATGCTTTTACCATTTCCTAAGGAAGGTCCTTCACATGGATGTATCATGTGCCATATCCCTATAAAGAAGCAAAGGAACAGATTTCATTTTTCCCATATAAATATTGAAGAGACTAAACTTCAGATTCAAAAGACATTTATTGAGATACTATGCCAAACCTTGTACTATGTGCTGTCTTATTAATTTTACGACAATTTCAAGGGAAAGATGTTCTAACACCCTAATTTAGCAGATGAAAAAATGAACGTGACTTTTCTGATGTTGCACAGCTTGCTTGAGGCAGAGCTGACAGACTCTGAGCCCACAGGGTAGAACCTTTGCTATATGAATCTGAGGGCTTCCTGGAGGTGAGGAGACTTGATCTGAGCTGAAGGATGAAGCAAACCGTATTGAAGAGTGCATCTCGCATCTCGTTAAGAAGCAGGAAGCCAAAGTTCTCATTTTGCCTTTCCTGATGATTTTCAGGGTGAAACACCACCTCTGTCTTATTTATATGCCCAGGGTTATTGAAAAGGTCAAATGTTAAAATGAATATAAAAGTGCCAGGAGAACTATAACACGTTGCCCCAATTTCATTCTCTCTGCCTAGAATGCTCATCCTCCGATGTATCCAGATGGCAAATTCTGACTCATCCATCCCATGGTCAGATCAAGGGTCATTATTTTAAGAAGTCATTTTTCCTCTCCCTCTCTCCACTGGGTGAGATTTCCTGTCTTTATCATTTGCCCCCACATACTTTCTACTTGAACTGCACTTGAGATCCTTGGTGAGAAGGCCTGTATTCTTTACCAAAATGAGAAGAAGAGAGCCTTGCCTTATTCGTATCCTCATGCTTGTTAATTAGCACAGGGATAGTCACATAGTCAACACTCAGTAAGTGCTTAATTAATTATATAAGTAGCCTTTTATCAATTCCGATGTTCTCTTCTCCCTACATAAAAGACAGGTAGATCATTAATTCCACAAACACTTACTGGGGTACTCTGAGTAGGGCACTGTGGAAAATGCAGTGGATATAGTTATAAACAAGACAGAATATATATCATCTAATATGGAATGCAACCAATGAATTGGAACATGTGTGTATGTGTGTGTGTGTGTGTGTATGAGAAAGAGAGAGAGAAACAGAGAGAAAAGGAGAGAGAGAAAGGAAGAGAGCAACTTATGCACTTTATCTATATGTCTAACCAGTCATTCATCAAAACTCATAAGCTTGTACTATGTACCATGGACTGTGCCAGGTACTGAAATATAATCTTGAATAAGATCTAGTCCCTGCTCCTAAAATACTTGAAATCTAGCCAAATACCCACTCATAATCAGTAAACATAGCCCTGGGATTGTAGCTACAAGTATAGAATTAGGAATTGAAGCAATTGATCTTGTCTGTTAAGGGCGCAGCCTGGCTTGCAAGACTTCCCCACAGCTCCCTGTTTCCTCCCGGGAAAGGTGGACCATGATTCTGGGGCACCACTCAATAGTGAACACATTTCCTCTAGCTGTTAATCAGTATCTTCACCAATGAATCTGTAGCAGCACCGTGCGGACAGAAGGATGGAGGACGCCTCCAATACCATTTACTATCTCTTCAGAGAAAGTCTCTGACCTCAATTTCATTTCTTGTTTTTATTGACCTATTTCACGCTAGTGGAGTAAATTTTCAAGGCCTTTTAGGAACACATCGGCTTCTTTTGTCCTTGTTGAATGGACATTTTCCATGCAATCAAGGATGGACACAATCTTATCATTGAGAAGATAAGTCTAAAGTGCATGATTTGGCTGCAATGACCCAGACTGAACCTAAATCTTCAGAAACCAGGCTTTAGAGGCTGAATTTCATAAGCAGGACATAGGATTGATTCCACATTCTGATCTTAATTCGAAACAGAATGGAGGGCAGACAGAGTGACTGTGCCCCTAAATTTATTTATACTTAGGTTTCCCCAGGGGGATGCCCCAAGGTGAGAGGACTGCAGAAAGGAGTTGTATAGGAAAAAAAGACAGACTGAATGTGAAAACAGAGAGAAAGTACCAGAGGAGGAGAAAGAAGACCTTGGGGATTAAGAGTATGATCAGACAGGAAAGACTCCAAGGAGGAAACAGCAGAAGATTAAAGTTGTTGGGATGGATGCATCCGTCAGGGTAGACCAAGTTATATTACAGCAACAAACAATCCCAAAATTTCAGTGGCTTAAATCAACAAAAGTTTACTTCTCATTTAAGCTGCATGTCTATTGTGAGTCAGAGGATTTTCCTTGTCATGGCAGTTACTCAGGAACCCAGCTAATGGAGCAGGCAGCCCCACAACCATGTGGACACCGTGCCAAAGGGAAACTGAGTTCAGAGGAGTCTCACTGAACCCAATAGTAACATATAATTTCTGTCCATACCTTATTGACTAGAACTAGTCATATGTCCCCACTCCTCCAGAAGGGGGACACAGCCATGTGCTCAGGAGTCAGAGAACACTAATGTCTATCACAGGGACTTGGGGACAGAAAGAGGTCCCTAAGAGGTGCTTATGCCTGTATATTGTTCTCAGAGGTTGACAAGTCTCCAAATACTCTCTGATTAAGATTCTAGTCCTGGTGGAAAGGTGAACACTTTTCCTCAGAGTTGAAGAGGAAGCCCACAACACAGACTGGGAAGGAAGAATAAAGTCAGATAATATAATGCATAATGAGTTAATATCTTGCTTTTTCTTCACATTTCTGCTCTTCTGCCCAAGTTTGAATCCTGGCTTTACCTTTTACTACTTTGGTGACTTGGAGCAAGTGACTTTCTTGGTCTATACCACAGATTTCTTACTTTATAAAAATGGGGATAATAATATTACTTAATCCCCAGGATTTTTGTGCATATTAAATGAGTTAGCATAGGAAAAGGGCTTAAGATCATAGTTCCCAACACATAGTAATAAGTATTCCATGACTGTTAACCATTTTTCTTCTTAACAACCCAATGAGGTAGGTTCTACCTCATTAATAGTAGGTTAGCTCATTAATAAATAGGTTCTACCTGCTTTAATGGGATGAAATGTGATGCCTGGACAGATTGAGCATAATCAGGATCAGATATGTGATCCATGGTGAAGCCAGGATTCACATTTAGGTACTTTGATTCTGGAGGTTGAAATTTATATTTCACATCAAAATTATCATCCCAAGTGATCCCCTCAACAGCCCTGCAGACTGGAGTCGATAATATGCTTCCTGTCACCAACCTTCCTGCTACTATTACTGCCATAATTGGAACTTCCAGGTATCATGTATTCAGTACTTGCTTTACACAAATCATATCTAAGCCTCACAAACAATTCCCTGAAGTTAAGTATGGTTATCCCTTTTTATACTACAAACTGAGGCTCAGAGAAGTTAAGTAGCGTATTAGTTTGCAAGGGCTGTCATACAAAGTACTACAGACTGAGTGGCTTAAAGAACAGAAATTTATTTTTCTTATAATTCTAGAAGGTAAAAGTCTCAGATCAAGGTGTTGGCAGGGTTGGTTTCGTGCTTATTCCTCTCTCCTGACTTGTGGATGATCACCATCTCCTTATGTCTTCACATGGTCTTCCCTCTGCATGTATCTCTGTCCTACTCTCCTCTGCTTAAAAGGACACCAGGCTTATTGGGTTAGAGCCTACCCACATGATCTCATTGTAACCTAATTACCATTTTAAAGTCATATTTCCAAAGATAGTTACATTCTGATGTACTGGGTGTTGGAACTTCAACATATGAACTTTGTGAGGAGGGAGGGCTTAATTCAGTCTATAACTAGAAGCTTGTACCCAGATGGAGCAGTATTCTGATTCTAAGCCCATATCATCCTTCTACTTTCAACCCATTAGTAAAGCCCTGCTTTGTGCTAGACATAGTTTCTGGTGTTTTATTGCTCCTGTTTGTACATATTGTCCTCAGAGGAAATGTTGACTCCTTTGTATAGCTGAGATCAGTGCTTCCAGCTTGGTCACTTTTGGTGACCTTGGGGTGGGTTCTGATCTTCTGACTCTTAGCTAAGGAGAAACTTTCTCTCCTGTCTTGCTCCTTTGGAGATGAGGTAGCCCTTTCAAAATGATGCCATATCCGTTATATCATCAATAGTTAGCATTTATTAAGTACCAACTATGTGCAAACATGAGGACAGGAACTTAACATGCAGAAACCTAAGGCACGATGTCAGTTCTGTAGGAAGTCACAACCTGGATGAAGAGGTGAGTCATGAGCAGGACAATATACATATCAGTTGATGTTCAATAAGAAGTGCTATCAGTAAATAGTATAAAAATTCAGAGAAAGGTATGACCGGTATAGATTCCTTATTCAGGGAAGACTTCTTGGCAGGGTTTGAGGGATGTATTTAGGGGTTAGACTGCTATGAACAACAGAAACAGAGGCTTTCAGGGCATGTTTTGGAAACAATTTCTGGTCCCATTCTTGCTTAGATATTAATGGCTCACCGTTGTCTGCAAGGTAAAGTCTAAGAGTCTTAGTTTGCATTTTGCATCTGAACTAGCATATGCTTCAGCCTTATTACCCACCATTCCCCCATTGTGCAACCCTGAGCTATGAGCCAGTCATTTCTCACCTCTGATGCTTCACCTGTGGACAGAAACTGTGGCACAGAGGAAAGAGCAGCACTTTCAGAGTCAGGCAGGTCTGAATCCTGGCTGTGCCACTTACTAACAAGTGGGACATTGGACACATTATTTAACCTTTCAGTTTCTTTCCCCATAAAGTGAGAATAATAACAACCACCTGTCAAGGAATATGTGAAGATTTAATGAAATGAAGTTTTTAAAGCATTCAACTTATTGCCTACTCTATTTTTTAGACTCAGGAAGTGGTAGTTATTATAGTAATCATTTTTTTTGGTACCAGCAACTCACTTCTACTGCTTCTTAGCCTAAACAATTCCCACAGCACTTTTCTTATTTATAATGTAGCATTATATTACTGCATCATATTACTTACAGGTTGAGGCAATATAATGCAGTGGTTAGCAGCTCAGTCCTGGAATCAGCCAGCTTACCATTTATTAACTCTATCACTTATTAACTGTGTGATGTTAGGCAAGTTATTTGGCCTCTTTGTTTCTCAGTCTTCTTATATATAAAATGAGATTAGGATGTTGTCTTTTTCATAAAGACAGTTTTGAAAATCAAATGAGTTTACATCATAGTGTCTGGAATAGAGTACACATTAAATAAATGATAGTTAGTATTATATCCATTTTATATAAGAAGAAAAATGGTTATATAATTTGACCAAAGTCAAATGCCTAATGGGACAAGAACTTTTAGCATCAGAATTTTGAATTTTATGAATTCCTTACATATTTTGAGCATTAACCCCCATCAGATATAGAATTTGCAAATATTTTTCCCATTCTATGTTACCTTTTCATTTTTCTGATTGTTTCTTTTGCTGTGCAGAGGATTTTGATTTAGTCTCACTTATTTATTGTTGTCTTTGTTGCCTGTGCTTTTGGTGCCATATCCATAAAATCATTACCAAGTCAAGGAGTTTTCGCCTATGTTTTCTCCTTAAATTTCTATGGTTTCAGATCTTATGTTTGAGGCTTTAACACATTTTGAGTTGATTTTTGTGTATGGTGTAAGATAGGGACACAATTTCATTCTTTTGCATATGGATATCCAGTTTTCCCAATACCACTATTGAAGAGCCTATCCTTTTTCCATTGTGTACTCTTGGTGCCTTTGTTCAAGATAAGTTGACCATATATGTATGGGTTTATCTCTGTTCTGTTCCACTGGTCTATATGTGTGCTTTATGCAAGTGTCATGCTGTTTTGATTAGTATAGCTTTATAATATACTTTGAAATCAGGCAGTGTAATGCCTCCAGCTTTGTTCTTCTGTCTCAAGGTTGCTTTGGCTATTCAGAGTCTTTTGTGATTCCATACAAATTTAAGGATAGTTTGTTTCCATTTCTGTGAAAAAATGGCATATATCTAAAAGAGTTAAAATCAGTATTTCTTTGAGATATTTGCACTCCTGTGTTCATTGCAGCATTATTTATCATAGGCACAATATGGAAGCAAACTAAGTGTCTGTTGATGAATGAACTGATAAAGAAAATGTGATCTATCTATTAGATAGGTAGATAGATTGATAGATTGATAGATGTTCGAAGGAATATTACTAAGCCTTTAAAAATAAGGAAATTCTGCCATTTGTGACAACATGTGTGTGTCCAGAGGATATTATGCTAAGTGAAATAAGACAGACATGGAAAGACAAATGCTCCGTGATATCATTTATATAGGGAATATAAATAAATGAAACTAATGAAAACAGAGTAGAACAGTGGTTTCAGGAGTTGGTGGGGGAAATGGAATTTTCGTCAAAAGGGACAAACTTTCAGTTATAAGATGAGTAAGTTCTGGAGATCTGATGTACAGTATGGTGACTATAGTCAATAATACTGTATTGTATACTTGAAATTTATTAAGAGAGTAGATCTTAAGTGCTGTCACCTCATACACACACAAAAGGTAACTATGTGAGGTAATGGATATATTAGCTTGATTGTGGTAATTACTTCATAATGTGTACATATATCAAAATATCATATTCTATACCTTAAATATATACAATTTTTATTTGTCAGTTATACCTCAGTAAAGCTGGGGTGGGGGAGAATTTTGAGTTAGGTGACTCCACAGTCTGTGCTCTTAATCACCAGGCATTTGGCTAACCACGTGGATAAGAAACACTTCCCCCTCCAAGTCCTTCCCCACTGTCATTATCCGATACACACACTTGACAGCTTCTGCTGCCCAGGCAACGATCAGACTGGAGACAAAGATGAGCTGCCTCCCACTCTTCATTCACTTTGTAAGGAAATCTGTGTTGCTACCTCCCCCACTTCCTTTATCTTCCCTCAACACATGCAACTTTTGCATATGAAAGCAGAAGACTTAGTAAAGCAACATGTGCAGGGGCACATAGTTAGGAGGCAAATATTAGGGCCAAAATCCAGGTCACATATAAGTGACTGCTGACCATCGAGCTCCTGCCAATTGCCATGGCCTGTGTTAGGTGCTGGTATGGGAGACTGGGAGATGTGTGCACTCCATTATGTTAGGAATTCGACCACATTTATCTCTGGCGCAGAGTGGCCACTCACCAAACATTTGCTGAATAAGTGAATTAACCAGCTTATCTGTTCATCTATCTATCTATCTATCCATCCATCCATCCATCTGCCTACCTAGCAAAGCCCCTGCCTCATCTTGCCTAATGCACCCTCAAATGGGGGAGAAGAGGAAGTAAGCAACTATTCACTGTATGCTGCGTAAAGAGCTTTGATGGGAGTGGATGCTGTGGGCACCAAGAAAAGCTCTCATGACTAGTGAAATTGTACATTCTGCTCCACCCAAGCTGCCTTCCAGCCCACACTTATTTCTTCCACACAAGCACAAAAAAGTCACGATTACCGTGAATGCTTATATAATGCTATAGTTATGCTCTTAGCAAGCAGCAACAATCATGAAAAGAACTTTAAATACAAATAGAACAAAGAATGGAAGAAACCAAGTTGTAGTCTCTAATACGAAAAAATACTACATTATTATTATTATTTTAGAAAAAGAATTGTGGTTCAACATGAAGACCAGAATCTTTAGCACACAAGTGCACACTGTCTGCCCTTTCTTAATGGTCTGAGTCATAGATTCGCTCATATTGTTCCCATGGCCAAAAGGTCTCACTTGGAACCTCTGCCTGCGTGGCCTAGTTTCTGTTTTCTCTGTTAGTCTTGTTTCTTTGTTGCCATTTCCCAACTCCCTATTTACCTTAAGTCTTGTTGTTATTTGTTCTGTTTTGCTTTGGCTGACATTAAAGGCATATCTTAACATCTTTAATTAATTGTATGTTATATGTGTGTGTGTATATATATTTCCATATATGTCTAGTAAATAGCATATAAGCAAAATAAGGCAAAAATAGCATTACCTATGCATCACACTTCAAAATAACATATTGGGAATTCCTTGATATTTTTCTCACTTTTTGCATCCTAATAATCACCAATTCCTGTTAATTCTACACCCTAAATTTCTCTCAAACTCACATATCCCTGACCTCCTGTAGTCACTGCCTTATTGCAAGTCCTCACCAATGCATGGGCCATTGCAGTGCCATCTTAAGTAACTGACCTCCATTTGCTCACTAGCAATATCATCCCCTGCAATGCTGCCAGAGGGACTTTTCTAAAACCCAGATCTGATTATCCTCTCTTCTAAGGGAATGGTTCTCCAGTTTTTAGAGGATTAAATCTGGACTCTTTAGCATGACATGAGGGGCTGACCTAGTATGAGCTGACTTCTGCTTGTGTCTCCTCCCACTTCACTTCCAGCCCAGACCGACCAAAGAGGCAGAGATACAGAAGCTCTAGCCATTTAATTGCTGTCCACTGTTTGGAAAATGCTTTATATCTCCTTGCCCTTTTTACATACTATTCCCCCTGCCTGCTGGAAGGGTTTTCACAATTTTCCTATGCCTATTGTCTTGTTTGTTTTTGTTTTTTACTACCAAACTCTGGTTTATTTGGTAAGATAACATTTATCTTCGCAGAGAGCATTTAATTTATCACTCCCCTCTTCTTACTACTAATGCATCAATGGGTGCTACCTTTACATAGATTGCACTGAAATATTATAACTTTCTTTTTCATTGTAAAGTAATATATGCACCTTGTAAAACCTTGATAAAATATAGATAAGCAGAACTGAAAAAAATTAAATCATCCATAATTTTGTCACTCAGATGCAACAATTTTTAACATTTTTTTGGACTCTGCCTCTAGTCTTTTCTCCAAACATATGAGTTTATTTTGCAAAAAATAAAATGTTTATTTTGTAATGGGCTCTTTTGAAATGGAAGATCATATAGTAAAAATTATCTCCTGCATTTAAAATTATTTCCTAGTGTCATTGTCAATGCTGAAAAGTACTTCTTTGGATGAATGGAACAATTTCCTATTATTTGAACTTCAGTTATATCCTAACAAGAAGACACTTACTCTCTTTGTAGCTAACCCCTGAAGTGTGATCACGATTACTTCTCTCTGATAAATTTCAACAGGAGTAATTTCTGGATCAGTGAGGATGCACAAGTTTAAGCTTTTTGATACATATTTCCAAATTGTCTTCCAGAAAGAATCTACTAGTTTGCACTTTCAAAAGCAAAAGTATGTCCATTTCCTCACAAACGTGATATAAATATTTGATATTTGATAGGCCATTGGGAAAGCAAAAAGCCTGTCTTGTTGATTTTATGCAATCCGTCTGTGAGGAATACTATATTTTCATTTGCATATTAAACTTGTATATACAGTATATATATATTTTTTTCTTTTGTGATTTTCCTAATTGCGTCTGTTGATTCATTTTACACTGAGTTGTTTATCTTTTTCTCATTTACTCATATGAGTTTTTATATCATCCTTTGTCTGTCATGTACACCATACAAAAATTTTATCTCTTTTTCTTGTCTGCCTTTGAATCTGAAAATGATTTATGATACAATTCATCTAATCCCCATTACTTTGAAATGCTATTATGTATTGATTCCTATATATACTCAGATCAGTTTAGGAACATTTAAGAGTAATCCATCAGCCTGTTCCTCTATCAATACTCTCTTTTAAATTATTTTGGTTCATATCAATATTATTCTTATTCTCCTTCACACTATTATTATTTTAATAGCTACCATTTATTGATCATGGCCAACATATATGCCTCAATATGCAATGCTTAATACTTCCACTAAATATATCTGATTTATTCTTCCAAACAACCTTGTAAAATAGGTACAATTATTGTATAAATGTCTCATCTAAGAAAACAGAGACAGATATTACTTATTATCTTAGAACTATGATTAAAACTCAAGTCAGCCTGACACCAAAACTAGAAACTCTCCAAATTATATAAGTACTTTCTCTTTACCTAGCTTCAAAAATGTTTTGTACTAATATTCATATGTTTTACTCTTGGAGATAAACTTTAAAATAACTTTATTAACTTTATAAAAAATGGCCTTTGATTATTTAGTAAGCTTTTTATTGAAGCATAACATACATATATGCATAAACCGTAAGTGAACATTTTTGTAACCAATGCCCAAACCAAGAAACTTACCAGTACGCCAGAGGTCCCATGGTGCCTTCTTCTACTCATTACTACTTCCCACAGGTAAATCCTGTCCTGACTTCTACACTATAGCTTGGTTTTATTTGGTTTCAAATTTTAAAGAGACAGATAGGTTTATACTTGTGTTATTGAATGTATTTTCATGTGTTTTTTGGGCATTTGTATATCTTCTATTTAAAAATGTATGTTCAAACCTTTTGTTTATTTTTAAATTTGGTTATTTGTCTTATTATTGTCAAATTATATTGTATTATTGATTTTTAGTTTTAAGCTTGTTATGGTCAGAATTTTATTCTCAAAGACCTCAAGTCTTTATAATTTGTTAAAGTTTGCTTTAGGGACTATGATATGATTATTTCGATAACTACTTTGTATGTCTCAGATAAGATTGTTGAATGCAATGTTCTACATATGTCAATTGCTCTCTTTGTAGAGTGAAGTATGATAACATGAAAATTAGGTCAATGTTATTAGTTGTATTATTCATACATTCATATATTGCTGATATTTTATGTATTCTCACTATCCATTATTGAGAGAAGTGTCATAAAATCTTCTAAACACAATTGTAAATATTTTTTATTTCTCTTTTGAGTTCTTTTATTGCTTTATATATTGGGGAAAAGTTATTAAGTACATACAAATTTAGAATCACTATGTCTCTTGGTCTGCAGTTTTTCTATATCTCTTCCAAATGCCCCATTTTTTGTTTTGTTATTCATCTTTTTGTTTTAAACAAACATTTTCCAATATACCATTTGCATTCTGTAACTAAATTTTTAGCTATATTTCCTTGAATGATTTTTGTTTGACCTAGGAAATACAATATGCATATTTAAATTATCACAATGTACTTAAGGTGATACTGAATGTCTCTGGTTAAAAAAATGATAGACAATTCTGGCCACTGGACATTTCCAATTATTCCCCCCCACCCTTTTATAGTACTATTTTGCTATACATTACTTATATATGTGTGTATATATGTGAATTGATGCCTATATTTATATTTCACAGGTATGTATTATAAACCCAACAATCCTTGTGTTATAATTTTTGCTTTACACAGCCATATGTGTTTAGAGAAATCAAGTGTGATGAATCTGGAAGTGCACTGCTTTGATTTCCTTCAAGAGATCATGTTAAAAATTGAAGAGGAGGGAATTCTTCCAAACTCATTCTATGAGGCCAGCATTACCCTGATACTGAAACCGAACAAAGACACAACAAAAAAGAAAACTACAGGCCAATATCCGTTATGAACAAGGTTGTAAAAATCCTCAACAAATAATAGCAAACCAAATCTGGCAGCACATTAAAAAGATCATTCACCATGATCAGGTGGGATTTATCCCAGAGATGCAAGGATGGTTGAACATATGGAAATAATTAAATGTGATGCATCATATCAACACAATGAAGGATGGAAATCATAGGACCATTTCAACAGATGCAGAAAAAGCATTTGATAAAATTCAACATCTCTTCATGATAAAAATTCTCAACAAACTAGGTATAGAAGGAATGCACCTGAACACAATAAAGGCCATATGTTACTAACCCACAGCTTACATCATGTTGAATAGAGAAAAGCTGAAAGCTTTTCCTCTAAGAACTGGAAAAAAACAATGATGCCCACTTTCACCATTCTTATTCAACATAGTACTAGAAATCCTAGCCAGAGCAATTAGGCAAATGGAAGAAGTAAAGGGCATCCAAATTGGAAACGAGAAAGTCAAATTGCCCCTGTTTGCAGATGACATAGTCCTATATATAGAAAACCCCCGAAATGCCACTAAAATCTCATTGAACTGATTAAATAAATTCAGTATAGTTGCTGGATACAAAATCAACATAAAAACTTCAGTAGCATTTCTATACACCAACAACAAACTAGAGGAAAAGGAAATTAAGAAAGCAAGCACATTTACAATAACTGCAAGAATATTAAAATACCTATGAATAAATTTAACCAAGGAGGCAAAAGTTCTCTACAAGGAAAACTATAAAACACTAATGAAAGAAATTGAAGAGTACACACATGCAAAAAAAGAAAAGATATATTCATGAATTGAAAGAGTTAATATTGTAAAAATGATCATACTACCAAAAGTGAAAACAGATTCAGTACAATTCCTATCAAAATACAAATGACATTCTTCACAGAAATATAAAAATTCCTAACATTCATATGAAACAACAAGAGACCCTAAATATCCAAAAGAATCCTGAGCAAAAAGAACAAAACTGGAGGTATCACACTACCTTACTTCAAAATATACTACCATGCTATCGTAATCAAAACAGCATGGTACTGGCATAAAAACAGACACATAGAACAATGGAACAGAATAGAGAACCCAGAAATAAATCCACATATCTATAGTGAATTTATCTTTGACAAAGGCACCAAGAACACTCACTGGGGAAAGGACAGTCTCTTCAATGAATGGTGCTGGGAAAACTGGATATCCATATTCAGAAAAATGAAACTAGACCCCTGGCTCTCACCATATAGAAAAATCAGTTCAAAATGGAGTAAAGACTTAAATGTAAGACCTGAAATTATGAAACCGCTAGAAGAAAACATTGAGGAAATGCTTCAGGGCATTGGTCTGAGCAAAGATTTTATGGAGAATACCTCAAAAGCACAGGCAACAAAAGCAAAAATAGACAAATGGGATTATATCAAACTAAAAAGCTTCTGCACAGAAAATAATCAACAGAGTGAAGAGACAATCAATAGAATGGGAGAAAATATTTGCAAACTTTACAGCTGATGAAACATTAATGTCCAGAATAAAGATCTCAAACAAGTCAACAGCCAAAAAAAAATAACACAATTTTTTAAAATGGGCGAATGAGCTGAATAAAGGTATCTCACAAGAAGACATGCAAATGGCTAGTAGTTATGTAAAAAAATGCTCACCATCACTAATCATCAGGAAAATGCAAACTAAAACCACAACGAGATATCTCAACTGTTAGAATGGCTATTGTTAAAAAATAAATAAGTAAATATATGCTGGGGAGAATGCAAAGAAAGAGGAATTCTTATACACTGTTGATAGACATGTAAATTAGTACTGTCAATACGAAAAACAATATGGAGATCCCTCTAAAAACTAAAAATGAGACTACTATATGATCTAGCAATCCCACTATTGGGTATATATCCAAAGGAAAAGAAATCGGTATGCCCAAAAGATATCTGCATTCCAATATTCACTGCAGCACTATTCACAATAGCCAAGATATGAAATCAATCCAAGTGTTCATCAACAGATGAACAGATAAAAAATATGTGTTTTATATACACAATAAAATACCATTCAGCCACAAAAAAAGGACAAAATCCTGTCATTTGGAGCAACATGGATGAGTGTGGAGGACATTATGTTAATTGAAATTAGCCAGGTACAGAAAGACAAATACCTCATGTTTCCATTCACATGTGGAAGCTAAAAAAGTTGATCTCGTGGAAGTACAGAGGAGAATGGTGGTTAATAGAAGCTGGGAAGGGTGAGGATGGGGGTAGACAGAGGTTGGTTAATGGATACAAAATTACAGCTAGAGAGCATAGGAATAAGCTCTAGTGTTCTATAGCACTGTAAGGTGACTGTAAGTAACGACAATTTATTGTATATTTTCCAATCATTAAAAGAGCAGGTTTTGAATGCTCCCAACAAAAAGAAATGATAAATATTGAGGTGATGTATATGCTAATTATACAGATTTCATCATTACACATTGTATACATGTATTGAAATACCACGCCATACCCCACAAATATGTATAATTATCATGTATCAATTAAAAATAATAATGATGATATATTCTTCACAGGTGTTTCCCTTAATAAATCTCCATCACATCTAAACCCATTTATGTGTCTTGGACAACTTAAACTGACACAAGAAAAGGAAATATATGTGTATATGCGTGTGTGTGTATTTATATGTGTGTGTGTATGTGTGTATTCACCATTGTCAGTGTTCTTCATCACTTTCTGTGTATAAAAGTATACAAATCATTATCTGATATCATTTCTTTTCTTCCTGAAAGATTTCCTTTATCATTTCTTTAAATTGTTTGATAGCAATGAATTCTGTCACTTTTTGTTTATCTGAAAATGACTTTATTACACCATCCATTTTCACTTTCAGCATTTTGAGCATCTCATTCCAACATCTTCTGGCCTTCATTGTTTCCAGTGATAATTCAGCCATTAACCATATCATTGTGCCCCTGCATACAATGTGTTGTTTTTATCTTGCTGCTTTCATTTTTTTCTATAATTTTTGGCTTTTAGCAATTTTACTATGATGTGTTCATGTGTGTGTGTGTGTGTGTGTGTGTGTGTGTATTCACCTATATACTTATTGATGGTTTTTGAGGCTCTTGGATCTGTAAATTAATGGGTTTTTTTCAATAAATTTTGGGAAAATTTGACTATTATATCCTCAAATATTTCTTCTGCCCCACAGTATCTTCTCATTCTGGGACTCCAATAGTTGGACTGCTCAATATTAACCATAGATCTCTGATGCTTCTTATATATTTCTTCAATCTTTCTCCTCTCTGTCATTTTGATTGGAAAATTTCTATGGATCTGTCTTTAAGTTCACAGATTCTTTCTTCCACCATCTCAAATGTGTTGTTGAACCCACCTAGTGATATCTTTTTTACTTCAGTTGTTATACGTTTCAGATCTAGAATTTTTTAAGTTCTTTTTTATAGTTTCTATTTCTCTGAGATTTGTATCTATTTACTCATTAATACCATATATTCTTTTAATTCTTCAACTTCTTTTCCTTTAAATCTTTGAATACATTTATATTAGTTGCTTTTATGTCTTTGTCTACTAAATCCAACAGATGGACACACTCAGAGTCAATTTCTATTGATTGATTTTACTTACTTTGTTTTCCTGCATATTGGTGACACTTTCTGGTTCTCCACATGTTTGGTAATTTTTGGTTGAAAACTGAGCATTGCAGATAATATGTTATATGGATTCTGGGATCTGCTATGTTCTTCTGAGTACTGTCAGTAGTTTGTACTAATAGGCAGTTAACTTGGCTGCGCTCAAACTGTGAAATCTATCTCCTTGTGGTGTGCAGCAGCTGATATCTTTGCTCAGTTTTTTGGCTTCAAGCTATTGCTTTTTATAGATATGTCTTCTGGGTATTTCCCATATTTGCATATTGTAGTGATCACCCAAAGCTTGGGGTAGCCTTTATATTCAGATTTTCAGGCTAACTGTCTCTGAGACTCCCATAATCCCAGGGTTTCTCCCTAACTTTCTGGTTTCTTCATCAGCCCTCACTGCTACTTTCTAACACCATAAGCCAAGAAGGCTTCCACTTTCTGCCAATGAAGCTCTAAGTGAGTTGGGAAATAAACTCAGTCAGAGGTCAAATTTCGATAGGAGCAGTTCTTTTGTTTCAAGTGTAGACTCATTTAGTTTCCATTTATTATTTTGTTGAGCTCTCTGGAGTCTTCTTGTGTCTAATTTATTGACCAGCTAGGGGATTAGAACAGCATCATTACTCAAATTATGGATATCAGTCTTTCAATGACTTTCTCACTTTCAAAAATTCTCTCTTAAATTTCCAGCGTCTCTTTTTACTCTGAATGTTGTCATCTTTCACCTCATGCTAATAAGGCTGTGATTTTCTACCACCTAATCTGTCAGGGTAGGGCAGGACCCTTAGGTAAGAAAGTCACAACCTCCCAGTTCTTCTTTGGTGCAGTAACAGTCTTTGAACTATAAGCTGTTCTCCAGTTTCAACCTGCTCTTTATTATTTTGCAGTTTCTTTAAATGGTTGTTTTTGTTAATGTCCAGTTTTTAAATTGAATTTTTATTTATAATTGACACACAATAATTTTTTGTATTATACATATATTGTAACATCACACTGTATCCCACAATGATGTCCAGTTTTTATCATTATTTTTGGTGAAAGAAGTCACCTATTCTTATCATGCAGTCAATACTAGAAGTCATGGCTGTGATTTAATAGTATTTTCTTTGTGCTATTTTCCACTTATATATGTAAATAATATTATATGCTATGTTTATCACATTTTGGCATAGGTATGGTGTTTATTCCAAATAAGTAAAATAACTTTAAAAGTATCCCTTCTTTTTCCATATGTGCTTAAGAACTATCTAAGTTACATAGAAACTGTTTTTCTTAAAAATTTAAAGATCTTTCCATTAAATGTTCTGGGCTCTACTGTCTTTGTATTACTTGGATAGTTTTCATGTTACATCCATGGTCACTGTGCATTTCAGGCTTTCAACATATGCTTACATTAATCTAGATAATTTATATTTATTTTAAAAAAAATTTTCTAGATATTTTAAGGTTTATTGGCAAAGTGTTGCACATCATGTACTTTTATTCATCATTGTTTCATCTTTTCATCCATATGGCTCCTCTATGTCCATGGTCATATGTTCTTTCTGTCTTGTATCATGGATTAATTGAGTTTTCTATTATTTTCTTTTACATTCATTTTATTTGGTTGTTTATATATCATTCCTGTTTTTGAGACTGTGAACACCTTGAAGTCAGGAATTACGCTTTGCTCACCTCTGTGTCTAAAACCTCACACAGTGTCTTCCACATTGTAGGTCTTTACTAACTGTGTGTTCAGCTGAACTGCAAAGACCTTAAGTTATTTATGAAGAACCTCTTTATTAAGTCAATTCAAAGTGATTCATCAAACATTAGGGTTAAATGGGACAACACACTTTCATTTTACAAATGACGAAATTGAGAGGAGAGTTGATTTACCCAGCTTTACACAGCAAGTTTGTGGTAGAACAAAGACTTCTTCCCAGCAGGCCACGCTGTCATGCTACTAATAAAGTGGGTTGAATTAGGACAGTCTCAATTACTACCTCTTCCATATATATATATATATATATATATATATATATATATATATAGACATATACGTAAGATATATAGAGATTCCAACACAATTTCAAGCTCTATAATCATGAAAATCTTCACATTAATATTCTGCCTTATAAAATCATTTTTGGTTATTAATGACACCTAAATTGGAGCCCCCTGTTCTTGGCATTGTGTCATCCCAGGAACATGTCATTGTGTGATGGATGTGGCTAATTTATAGATTCTTTGCAACTTCATAGAAAATCACCCTGACAGTTTTGGCAAGAAGGCTTGGCTTATTAAACTTGGAATCCACCATCGAAGATAAATAATGTCTATGTGTGTCCCATTAAAGAAATGTGTTCCAACTGGGAGAAATAAGTAAGCTGTCTCTTTTCTCTTGGTCATATCTATTTGTTTCTATATGACAATAAACATAGAATATGGAAGAAAAGACTAAGCTGGAAGTCAGGAGACCTGGGTTCTAGACCAAATTATGCCACTAACTTGCTAGTAACTTATTTTCTTTCCAGGAATCACAGATTTCTCATCTTTAATTTGAAGCACTTAAATAGGTACACAGAGTTTGAGCATACCTCGGAGGTGATTTAAGGGGCTTGCTTTAATGGATAAGGCCAGAGAATCTTTCAGAAGCCACATCTTTGCCCAACCCTGTAAAACAAAAGGGAAGCCCAGTTTTTTAGAGAAGCACTTCCTTTAAATTCTGCCATTAATCAGGGAGTCAAAAAATAACACTCCTATTCCAATAGAAGCCATACTCCAGAACTTTCTCAAGACAGATACAGGAAATAGGTTCTCAATATTCGAATGACTGAGAAACCACTTTCAGAATTTTTGTTTTAAGGTAGTGGGTGAGAGGAAACGTGAGAAAAGATTCTATAAGTGAGGTGGCACTAAAGATGGTCCTTGAGGAGTGATTAAGGTTTTTAGATTTGTTTACTAATTCATTCATTTCTCGAGTTCTTTGTTGTTCAGTATGTGGTTGCTGAAACTCTACTTTGTACCAGGCACTATGCTAGCCATTGAGGATATGAGGGTGAGAATTATTGAGCTTATAGTCTAAGGAGGAGGTAGACATTAATCCAACAATCGCAGATATGCATCATTATAAATGACTGTAACTGTTACATAGCAAAAAAAGTACAGTGTGACCTCATATGATCCAATGGGGCTGGGAAGGGTGTTCGGGAAGGCCTACTTCCTTGAAGCAGTGACACGTGCTCTAACACCTACGTTAAGGGGTTGGGGGAGGTGGGGAGTTTGGTAGAGAGACCCCGAAGAGGGACAGAGTGTGGTGTTCTTATGGAATGGAAACAAGGTCAGTGAGGCTGAAGTCAATAATGAGACTCAGATTTGAAAAAGGATATTTTTCCCAGCTAAAGAGAATAGGTAGTGGAAAACGGTATAACTTTTCCTGAGAATTACATGCAGTTGCATTTGGTGGGGGCTTTGAATACCCGAGGAAGAAAATAGGGAGTTGTTCAGGGAAAAAGTATTATAGAGAGGTTCCGTTGACAGGTTAAATAATTCAGGCTTAGACACCATGTAAAAAAGAGAGATTCAGAAAAGTTATTGACCTCAGAGCACACTTTTACAAACTTACATTTGTTGCCAGGTGAGGAAATTACAAAGAAAGGGGAAAAAAATAATGTCACTATAAGAAATGGGCTCTTTCAGGGACACAATGTATACAGACAGCTGGATGAGTATCTGCACTGATATTACCACACATCTTGTGAGTTCTTTCATGTGGCTAGTTGCAAAAATGCGTGAGGAGTGGAAGGTTAGCCTCCCCCTTTTCATCACGGGTGCCGTTTGTTGTTGTTTCTGCCCTTTTTTCTTCCTTGAGGTGTCACCCAAGCAGTACAAAGTGACAGAGGAAAAAGAAAAGCATCTCTTTTTCAGAGTTGGGTTGTAGTAACAGATGGTCATATTCACTCAGCAAAGACAAATAGCTCAAATGATAAACACAACAGGGTTGACAGGTGCAGGAGGAAGATTTTTGCCAGAATCCTCCTTGATAGCGGCTCTGGGAAGAGAACAATTGTCTTTTACAGTCTTAGCTCCCACAAAGGAGGGGGCCCTTGAATGCCTGTGCTGCAAAGAACGTGAGTGTGCCGGAGAGAGGGAGGAGTCTGCTAGGGTGCTTGTTTCATCATACCATGGGAAGCACTTTGCACTCGTGTCCCTCAGTTTCTATATCCAATCTGTCACCGAGTCCCACCAAGTTTGGTTCTTAAATTTCTGTTTGCCTCTCCCTGCTCCCACCCATGTATTCAGGTCTCCATTATCACTTGTCTGTGTTATTTCAACAGCTTCCCAAATACTTCTCTCTCCTCCGCAACCGCTTCCTTGATTTCTAGTGTCTATGCTGCTGTCAAAGTCATCTTTTTAAAATGCTAATCTGATCATGTTGCTCTCCCATTTAAAACCCAACAAAGGTTCCCTGTTGCGTTCAGTTCATAACTCAAATTCCTGAATGTGGCATATAGGAATCAGTCCCTTCCTTCCTTGGACCCTCGTCTCTGCCAAATACTGCTCCACCACAGACATGTATACATTTCTGTTCAATGACAGATGGTCCATTTCCAGTTCCATGAAAGTTCTTCATGATCCAAGCCCCACGATTTCCCTTTCTGGTTTGCTTTTACTAGAGCAGCTTTCCTTCAAGACCTCATTCAATGTCTCCTTTCTGCGAGGTCTGCTTTGAGCTTGCCTTCAACAGCACTGAATAATTAACTACTCCCTTTTGGTATCCACATGTTTTTTTACAGATCTCTGTCATCTGAGCAATAATAATTGTAACATATTGTGATTACTTGTTAATGTGACAATCTCCCCATTATTGGAGGGCTTCCTATAGAAAATGGCAACTCTTCTTTAGTCTTCATTGATTCCCATAGTCTATTATGAGTTCTTACAATAGCAATACTATTGCTAATATTTATGTAGCGTTACTATGAGCCAAGAGTTTTTCTAAGGCCCCTTTTCAAAGGCAGGGTGGTAGGACTTGAATATAATCTTTTTGAATCCAAGTTGCTTATCACATAAAGTATGATACATTTGCTGATTTACAAATTGTGGGGACAAGTTATGTCCATAAAGCATAAACTCAGCTAAGGACTTGAGATGGAAGGAACAATTAAGAGATGAATAGAAGAGTCGTGTGTCTGCCACAGAAGACACTCAGCCTAATTCAAGAAGTATTGATTAAATACCTTCTGTGTATCCAATCTTGTACTAAGCAATTAACCAAGTGTTTGCTTCAATAGAGATGATCCACCTCATTCAAAGTCAATTTTTCCAATCTATAAGTGAAAATACATTAATATTTTGATGATTGTGTTTTAATCCTATGCACATAAAAAATCATAGCAAGATCTCAATGCTATACTGAGGTCTAAGTTCAACACAGAGCGTATAGTGTAAGAGGAAGAGCACTTGCCTAGGAATTAGCAGAATTCCAGTCCTATTCTGCCACTTTTTCACTGCGTAAGCCTGGGCCGCACTCTTCCCTTTCTGTACCTCAGTGTCACCACCATCTGGAAATTGAGAGAAATATTCTCTTTCGTCTCTTCTACCTTTGATACAACCTAGGACTCTATAGCTCCCTTCTTAGAAGTTTCTCTAAAAATGCTATTTTCTTTACCTTAAATTAAAGTAATTCCTCTTCTAGTCTTGCAGATATAAGCACCAAGGAAAGCTTCCAGTGGCATCAGGGGTTTCTATCCTCAGGTTAATTATAAGGATTTTTTGGAGGGGAGAATATATACATGAGACCAAAAAAGAGACCTGCAAGTAACCCATTCTGGCCCATGTTACCCTCATGTCATGTGTTATTAGAAAAGGTAGTAGAGAGGTTAGACAGGTGGCCCTGGAGTTACCAAGTCTGAAATCATATCCCAGTTCTGCCAACTGCATGACTTGAGGTGAGAAACTGTGTCTCTCTGTGCATCATTTTTCTCATCTTCAAAAGAAGGACAATGATTTTACCTATAGCATAAGCTTTTTTTTTTTTTTCAGTAAATTCATGTACAGGTATACTTCATTTTATTGTGGTTTGCTTTATTGTGCTTTGCAGATATTGTATTTTTTAACAAATTGAAGTTATGTGGCAATCTTGTGTCCAGCAAATCTACTGGTTGCCATTTTTCCAATAGCATGTGCTCACTTCCTGCCTCTCTGTCATACTTCGGTAATTGTCCCAAGATTTCAAACTTTTTCGTTATTGTTAGATCTGCTATGGCTATCTATAATCAGTAATCTTTGATGTTACTATTGTAATTCTTTGGGGCCTCATGAACTGCGCCCATATACAATGGTGAACATAAGTGATAAATGTTGTGTGTGTTCTGACTGCTCCACTTACTGGCCCTTCCTCCATCTCTCTCCCTCTCCTGGGACCTCCTTATTCACTGAGACCCAACAATATTGAAATTAAGCCAAGTAATAACCCTACAATGGCCCCTAATTGTTCAAGCGAAAGGAAGAGTTTCACATTTCTCACTTTTAAATGAAAAGCTAGAAATGATTAAGCTTAGTGCGGAAGGCATGGCCAAAGCCAAGATAGGCCAAAATCTAGGCCTCTCGTACCAAACAGTTAGCCAAGTTTTGAATGCAAAGAAAAAAATCTTGAAGGAAATTAAATGTGCTACTCCAGTGAACACAAGAATGGTAAGAAAGCAAAACTTATTGCTGATATGGAGAAAGTTTTAGTGGTCTGGATAGAAGATCAAACAAGCCACAAAATTCTCTTAAGCCAAAACCTAATCCAGAGCAAGGCCCTAACTCTCTCCAAGTCTATGAAGGCTGACAGAGGTGAGGAAGCTACAGAAGAAAAGTTGGGTTAGTTAGCAGCCATCAATATTAAGGAAAGACCTCCACCAGCAAAAAGATTACAACTCACTAAAGGCTGAGATGATTATTAGCATATTTAGTAATAAAGTATTTTTAATTAAGGTATATACATTGTTTTTTAAGACATAATGCTATTGTACACTTAGTAAACTACAGTATAGTGTAAACACAACATTTATATGCACTGGGAAGCCAAAGAATTCATGTGACATATTTTATTGCAGTATTCGCTTCATTGGGGTAGTCTGGAACCAAACCTGCAATATCCCTGAGGGTATGACTCTATAGTGTTTAGAGTAGTTTTGGCGTATATTGAGAGCTCCTCAAACATTACTGTTATCGTGCATATCATTAATCAAGGTGCTACTTCATGTAACATAAGAAAACTAAAATCCAGAAAAGTGATATGACATTCCATGGTCAGAAAGCAGCCTCTTCACCAAAAAATAGCACTAAAAGTAAAAGAATAACTGTAACAGCAACAAATGTTTGTATGATCTTTTAGGTTTGCAAGTATCATCAGAGAGGATTCCAAGTTTACAAGAGAATAACCAGAGACACTGAGTGATTTTTCCAAGGTTGCCCAAGTAATTCATGACAAAGCTGGGATATAAACCTGGATAATTTAACGCCACAGTTTATCTCTGTTCCTTTAAAATTATAAAGTTGAGAGCAGATATAAGCCCCCACTCCCACCCCCTTGTGCTTCCCTAAATTCTTGACTTCTGAGTCAGTTCCTTAAGAAAGGATTGGGAATTTTGGAGAGTAGACAAGGTCAATGTATCTGTCAGAATATCTGTTCATCTGCCTGTCAATCATCCATCTTCCAGTAACTCTCTGTGGATCCGGGGGAAGTTAAGCCCTGATTGAACTTAGCAGAACGTGCCTCCTCACTCTCCGGAGTCTTGCTGCAGCCTGCCTGCCTCCCCAAGTGCTCCTTCGAGCCTACTGGGAAACCTTGAAGTTTCCTTTGAAACTCTAAGCCCCATACTCCCAACCAGATGTCCAAGGACGTTTGCTCACTTAACGGCTTGCACAAGACGTTTGAGGATGTGCACTATCTCCCTATCAGCCTTTGAGAAACATGCATTATCCATCCGTCCTTGAAGCGGTTCCCATGGTGCAGTGATTAAAACAGTCCTGTGTTGGATAAACCTGGTGCAATTTTCCAGAAATCATCATGTCGTCATTTCCCCTGCCACAGCAGAGCATCTCGCCTCCAATTTCTGGGCTCACTCATTTGTTTTCCTTCCGACAATCTTAGAACCACTCTTTCAGTGACCTCTGCTAAGGGAAGAGAACGCTACACACTTACCCAACATTATTCAGACACGGTGACAAATTGGTCTATTTTTTATGCTTGACAGAAATGGGAGGGGCAGGAAGCAGGAGAAACACATCAACTCATGATATCTTTGACCACTGGTAGAAAGAGTTTGGAAAAACTTGTCTTTTCTTTCTTTTTTCCTTAAGTTTCCCTCCTTATATCTGTTCCCATGTCTTCTTCTTTCAATTAGTCCTGGAATGTGACAACATTTCCAAAGTAGGCTGCAGTCCTAGTAGCTTTTTTAAGGTAATAGGACCAAGAGGAATTTGTCTTCCCGCTCCTAAACAGTCTCCTCTTCCTAACCTCTCTCCCCAGCCCGTCCTTAGTGACACAATCACTCTCCAAGTGAGCTGGTATGCAGATGCTGGATTCATTTCCACTCTACCCTCTTCTGTATTCCTCGTGTTATTAAATCCTATTGATTTTTCTTTAGAAATATGTGGGTTTTTTGTTCACATCTCTTTGCATTTCTACTGTGTGTCCCTAGTATGGGTTTATGAGGGCGTGACTCTCCTTCATCTGTGTTTGTATAATTTTTGTTATTTCAACCACATTTTCTTGCACTGCATAATCACCTATTGTTTTGCATCATATTGTAATGAATATAAAGCATGGTTGGACTGATTATCCTTCCCTGTCTGTGTGGATGTCACGCGGGTGTTCTTCCCTGAAAGGTGCGGTTATTCAGGGTGTCCTTGTCTACTGTGCGTGTTGAGCCAGGAATCAACCAAAAGCATGAAATATAGATGGGTGGAGAATTTATTTTTTCTGATCTTGACCATAGAGGGATCAAGCTGGCTGGAAGATAATTCTATGCAGTGAACTGTAGCGTGGAATTGTTCACTTTGAAATAGATTAGGAGATACACAGGTAGAAACCAGAAAAGTGACTGGTTAAATCATTCCTTCTTCTGGGCTGATTCCTTCTTTATTCCCTGTGCTGTTACTGGGCTCCTCCCACCACACTCTCCTTAACTCCTTCCTGACCTACCTCCCTACACAAGGCTGTGGACTCCATGAGAAAAAAGAATTTTTCCTTTTCTGATCAATATATCCTTTAGTCCCTACAGAGTTCTCAGTGTTTCTTAATAGATGCTTAATACTTTTTAAATTGAGTTGAATTATGACAGTCTTTTGGACTAAAGGCTTTATAACTTAACTTCCATTTTAAAATTTCACTTTTTCCTCTCCTGTGTTTATTTTCCTTTTGTTCTTGCTCAGTATTTTAAAGTACTTTTTTTCTTCTTCTTTTATTTAATCCTTATTGTTCTCAGCTCTATAATGAGAAATTGAAGGAAGGAGAACTGTTTCCCCACTGGTGGGTTGGGGCATTACTCTGGAGGAGTGTATTTCTTGGAAATTATTGCATTTCAAGCAAGAAAACCCATGAAAGGGGGTAAAACCCCTGAAAAATTGTGAGATCTGTGCAGGGTGATAGTTGGTATAATTAAGTTCACAAGTAAAAAAGAAGAGTTCTAATGTAAACTGACTTATGCAATGTGATATTTATTATTTTGCATCATGAAATTTCCAAATATAGGGTAGACATCAAGGTGAATAAATTCAGTGTCTTTAAGGGACTGAATCTTTTCTGTCTCTTCTCTGCTACCTTTGGATTGTAAGTTTTATCCTTAGACTCATTTCCTTAAAGTTTACAAGATGGTGGCCAACAGCAAATGGGGCATTGTGTTTCCTTATTTACATTGAATAGGGAAGGAGATTCACAATCCTGAAACATGCTCTTTCCTTTAGCAGTTTAGAATGTGTGCCTATCTCATGATAAGTAAGAGGCACCAACAGATTATGATACACACATTGGCATGTGACAATGTTCCTGGACCATCAGTGGCAAAGAGGGAAGGGTTACCATGATTGGCTTGTACCAAGATTTCTCCACCATGGCACTATTGATATTTTGGAGCCAGATAATTCTTTGTTTTGGAGATGCCATCCTGTGCCTTGAAGAAGCATCATTCTGGGTCCCTGGATGTCAGTAGCTCCACTCCCCAGTTATGACAAATAAAAAAAAATATCTCCACAGTTTTCCATATGTCCTCTGGAGGTAAAGTTGTCCCTAGGTTGAGAACCACTGTCTAGGATCGATAAACTTGAATATTTGGGAATCAACCATAGTGTCTGCCATAATCAACAATCACTCTTTTCACTAATTTTCTCCTTTGAGAAATAATCTTTTGAAATTTTAAGTTTTATTTTAAAATGTTTGTTTTATTTTAAACTGGTCTCTCTGATGTTTGCTTCATAAGTGTCAGAAGGTGCAGTCTGCAAGTGGCTACATATTGTCTGAATGTCACTCTGATTTTGCTTCCTTCTAACCATGCTACTCTCTAGCATGGTGCCTTTTCAGTATCCCAATTGGAAAGGTGCTGTCTGAGGAGGGAAGCCTGTTTCAGGGTATTCAATGTCATTGAGAGAGAAAGAAAGGGGGGGGAGAGAGAGAGAGAGAGAAATGAAGGGGAAACTGTGACATTGGTAGCCAGCAATGTTCTTTTTTTTCTATTTTTTTTTCTTTTTATCCAAGATGATGGTAGGAACAAGCAACGCTCTTCATACTCATCAGAATAATTACTATTTGCTTGGCCTCTATTCTATGAACAGGTACTGTGTTGGATGCTTTGGGTGCATTATCTTATTTAATCCACAATAATACACATAATTTAAGCATTTGTATATCCATTTTTACAAGTGAGGAAATTGAGGTCAAGAGTTATTTTATTTTTGCCTAAGGTCAGCAACTACTGCATTTATAATATGGCATGATGTGGGTATGCCATAGAAACACAATTTGAACATCCTGCTACTCTAAACTCACTATTTTCTAGTCTAACATCTGCCAATATCTATGTCACTCTCCTTTGATGAGCTCACCCTTCAGAGCTCCAACCATCTGGGATTCTGTCATTATGAGGACAGGACTGGGCTCAGGGAACTAGGAGAGGTTGCAGAGATCTGAAAGAAAAAGAGGTCAGGGGGATGAAAGTTTGCTGTGCCTTACATACTTTTCTCTATAAGGCTGGCTTCTGACTCATGTGATAAATCCTGTTCCCTCAAGTCACTTTCTTCAGCCACAGCTGCACACAACATAGTAATCACCATCAGAGGGGTCATCTCCAAATTGCAAAGGACAGCCCAGCAGAGGAAATTATAACCGATAACACAGACTGCCTGTGTATATCCGTCATGCAAACAAGGGCCGTGTGCAGAATTCTAACTCTGTTCCCCCGTAGCTCTCCCCATTGCCTTCCATTCCTTTTGCAATTGCCCTGGTCTGAACCACATTTTTCAAAAGTATCCTCCTCGCCTTTTCTCTCCACCCTTCTATCCATTTTACTTAATTGGATTAATTTTTTTTCCTGAACCACTTAACATTTAACTTCTCTGCTACCAAAAATAAACAGACAAAACAATAAAGAGCTATAATAAAAAGCAACCGAGCCATGGCTTCTCGGTTTGTTGCGCACAGTCCCAGGCACAGCACTCCATCCCTCTGTGATCGGGTCCCATCTAAGATCTCACTGCTCTATCAGATTCCACCCACTGAGCCTCTTGCATCACACACGAGGGCACTGTCCCCCTCTGTGTCTTTGCTCATGTTACTCCTTCCGCTTAGATCAGTCTGATAATTCTATGTGTGTCTAGGTTGCCCTGTTTCAGCAATCCCACATTTTTCACTCTGAGAAGATAGAGTCATTATACCCATTTTACAGATAACCAAAATGTGAGAAACATGATTTGAGTCATGAAGTTTATAGGTTGTAGAGCAGATTATGTACACTAATGTTATAGTTTGGAAGTCAAAGCACCATATCTTCTGATCTTCTAATTCTTCATCTGATGTAATCGTCACCATTTTTGACCACCCAATTGAAGCATAAACATGTACACTCAAAACCACATCCAGCCCCTTCACAGCTACGTTATCTTCAGACTTCAGCTGGTAATATCAACACAGCCCATTTAAGGGTATTATCAACAAACTTTCTCTCCTGCTCCCTTTGTCCTAAACTCGAAGAAATTATCTCCATGAGATTAATCCTGAAGCTGCTGTAGCATTTGTATAGGAGATGGCATCTCCTCTTATCTTAATTGCATATTTGTAAAACCCGCCCTGTGCTTGCTTCATATGGCATGCCATTTGGTGTTTATGACCATCATACTGGAGTTAACAGCATATGGGGAGCTCACCCACTCTGAATACTAAGCTTATCCAATATCTCTCCCAAAGCCGACATGAGAAATAACTAATAAAAATGATTATAATAATAGAGGGTCATATAAATGCCAAATGCAATAGTGATTCTTCATTCTAAAGTTTCTTAATATCTTCTCTACCAACATTATAAAAGCGAGGGAGGGAGAAGGCAAGGCATCATATATAAATAATCAGAAATATTTCCTCAAGCTTTATTTCAAATTCTGCTATTAAGGGTTAAGATTCAATTTTAGGGTCAACCTGAAGGTGAGGCAAAGTTTCAGGAATAATGGAACTGGAAATTGTGTGGCCTTTACAAAGACCTCTCCTTGTATTTATGCATTTTTCCCCAACCAGCAATAATAATAATAATATAAAAATATACAAGAATATCACTTAACTAAATCAGATACAGATGGCTTTTTTATCAAGAAGAGGCAATTTTTATCATTTTAAAAGCTTTTGTTTTTGTAAAGGAAAGAAAATGAGACATGTTCCCTTGATTTTTTTTTTAAGAGGGAAAGAGCATATGTTTTTTAATTTGAAATGGAGTATTAATGGTGTTATCTCCCGAGAATTGCTGCACTAGAGTGAATTGTAGAAAATGCATTTACTTGCAAGCTTTCTGGTAAATTCTTCTCTGACTTAGAGAGTTAGTGGCATATTATATCAGCCTCCCTTTCCAAGAGAATACTGTACACCCAACCTGGGAGTCAATTTCCTGAGCCTCTTTTACTATATCATCTTGTTTTCTTTGTTTATATTATTGATTTAGGGAAAATCATTTGGTGAATATTGAGTGTTCACCTAAACAAGAAGGTAGTAATATGCAGCAAGTAGAGAGAGAGGGATATAATATAACTGGGATAATAAAACCTTGTATCTGCATTGAAATTTATGGTTTGCATCATCCTATTTGAACCTCACCATACACCTGAGAGTTACAGGGATAGACTATCAGGCCAATGTTACAGTTTGGAAGTCAAAGCATGGAGAGTTTAATTGGCTTTCCTATGGCCCCCTGCCCCTGGACAGCTTGTAATTCAACCAGAACTAGAGCCTTTGCCAATCAATCTAATGTTCCTTCTGCACAAAGCTGCTTCCAGATTAAACTTCAACCAATACATCCAGAGGCATTTATAGAGTGCCTACTGTTTAGCTGGCACTGGAGTTGAAACAGTCACAGACATAACAACATTTTTAGATGCTGTCTCTGTACACATGGTGCTTATCATTGACTCTAAAAGGCAAGACAGAAATGCATGCACTACTTAGGGAACAAGGTATGAGTATGGACAACCACAAGAGCAATGTAGGCTGGTAAAGTGGGAGGCCTTACTTAGCAGGAGGTCTTTAATAAAAACCTTGGGAATGAGCAGAAAATTAATGATGATATTGGCTAGCATTTATGCAGCAGTTACTATGTTCTAGTCACTTGAGTTATATAACTTGATTTACTCATTCAGCAAATATTTTCTGGTTTTGACACAAAGAAGGTGTCAGGGAGACTTGCAGAAAAGAAATTCTGATTCTAGCACTTTAACTAATTACCAGGAGCATGTGACGTCATTTCTTTGGTCCTTATTTTATTTATCTGAAAAAAACATGGTTTAGAAAAAGTACCTAATTTTAAAAATTCCTGTGAATTGTGAATAAAATGAATCAAGATATTGGCAAATAATAATGACTCTATGATAATTTGTTTTGTTGTAATTATTATTGTTATTTTTATCACTAGTACTCTGTGGTAAGGACTAAAGATACAGAAATGAATAAGAAAATTACCCTAGTCTTAAGAAACTCCGTCTAGTAAAGGGGATTGTCCACATCCCTTCCTTCCCCCATTCCTTTACCCCTTACCCCTCCCTCCCTTCCTTCCTTCCTCCCTTTCTCCCATGATTCTTTCCTTCTTCCCAAACCTCTCTTTAACAAGCCATTCCTTCCCTTCTTCCTTCCATTATTATGTAGTAAGTGCCTCCCCCCTGCAGGCAAAAAGCAAGGTGCTTATTTTTCAAGAATCTGTTAGGCACCGACTCAGCCCTGAAGGCAAGCCCAATCTAGAAGGGGAAATAATCCACAACCCGCTAGTCAGTCTTAACGTCACTTAAAGAGTGACCACTGAACCGTGAGTCCCTGGAATGAAATGAGAAGTTCCCATTACCATCTACTAACCATAATCTAATCAATCCTCTGGACAAAACTTTCAGATTTTAGCAAATATGGGGGATAAAGGGACATGTAATGACACTATGAAGATACAATCAGATAAATATATGTGGGAAATTCTATATGACAGGTTACCCAGTTAAAAAAAAATAAAAATAATGTTAATTTTATAAGAGATGGAATAGGTTTCTTTTACATGTAGTCCAAAAATAGGCAAAAGTAATCTGTACTATAGAGAATAGAATGATGGTTTCTTATTGGGGGCATACAGGCTAAGAGGGGCATGTGGCTGGAAATTATCTGGCTAATAGTCTATATAGTCTAAGGAGCATGTATCTAATTCTAGATACATGGGTATGTAAGATGCATTGATATGTAGACTTAGGATGTGTATACATTATACCTTAAACAAAAACATCTTCATTAATTAATATAAAGAAGGAGGGAGAACTCTTATACATTCAAGTAGACTTAATAGACATATCAACCACCTTGAATATGTAGATCTTGTTTGGATTACAATTTGAAAAACAAAACTTGAAAAAATGAATGTTTTTGATACAATTGGGAAATATTGAACACAGATTGGACATCACATGACACTAAGAACTTAATAATTCTGTTATGCAATAATAGTAATATAGTAATAACAATGAAGGGGGAGGAAGAGAGAAATTGTACAGAGAGGGTGGAGATGGTTCTGATCTGTTAGAGATACTTACTGTATTAATTATGGATTAACACGATAAGATGTATGGTATTTGGCTCCTAGGACTTTAGGGCAGGATCAACAAACTATGGCCAGGGGACCAAATTCAGCTACCACCTGTTTATTAGAACTCACCCACTCTCATTCATTTATATACTGTCTATGGGTGCTTTTGCATTACAATGGCGGATCGAATAGTTGTGACAATAATTTCTTCCTTCAAAGCTGAAAACATTTACTATATGGCCCTTTATAGAAATAGTTTTTCAGTCCCTGCAGAGGAGAAGGAGTTGGAGAGAAACAAAAAAGGGAGGAAGGAAGGAAGGAAGGAAGGAAGGAAGGAAGGAAGGAAGAAGGAAGAAGGAAGAAGGAAGAAGGAAGGAAGGAAGAAGGAAGAAGGAAGAAGGAAGAAGGAAGGAAGGAAGGAAGAAGGAAGGAAGAAGGAAGAAGAGAAGAAGGAAGAAGAAGAGAAGAGGAGAAGAAGAGAAGAAGGAAGGAAAATCAAGCAAGCAGGATGATAGAAAGAGAGAGAGAGAGAACCATAGAATGTTGATAGACTACATAGAGAAATATTTTTCGATTATCTCTACTTTTATAAATATGTGAAGAATAACATTTTTAAAATATCTGAAATGCAAACACATCCCACTATGTCTACAGCTGCCCTTAATTCAAACCATCGCCATCACCTGGAATTTCCCAATGGCTTCTAATTGGTCTTAGTTTTCTAACACTCTCTGCAGCAGCCCCTTCGTGTTAATCTTGCTAAACTCAAAGTCTATTCCAAAGTCAGGATCTTTCACTTCCCCTGCCTTACCTGGAAACACTCTTACCTGGCTCTTTGATTGATTTCTTCTATCATTCAGGTGTCGTCAGAGAAATCTTTCAACTTACTATTAATAAAATAGCCCCCTGTCCCCAATTAATCTGTATTCCCTATTACCTTACACAGCTTGATTTTTTTCAGACTACGTATGTTTACTTGTTATCTTGTATATTGTTTTCTCACCTACCAGAAAGCAAGCTACATATAAATGGAAACCCCTCTTGTTCCTTACTTCATTTCAGCCCTTAGGGGGAAAAAAAAATAACAGGGGGAGTGAAAAAAAAGAGAAAACAATAAATTGAGAAACTAGCAGATTCAAAGTGAGCAGACAGATATTCTGAAACCAAGAATATGGAAATTCCTCTGAAGTCAAAAAAGCAGCAAGCTGATAGATACAGGAGGCTCTGCAGGGCAAAAGTCCAAGAGAGATGGAAGGAGCATCAGTTCACCATGATTCAGCTCACCAGGCATTTATGGAACAATTTCTGGGTCAAGGTGTGATGTTGGCACTGGGGATATAAATGCCTAATGCAAAGTCCTTTATACTCAATCTAGTGGTAATAATGGTGTGGATAATAGTATCTATCCTGCTAAGCAGTATTGATAATTTCCTATGTTCCAGGCTCTGTTCTAAGGATTCTATGTGAATTATCCCATTGGCTTTCTTACAGCAATGCTATGAGATATGTCCTATTATACATTTTAAGAAAAATTTGAAGTGCAAAGAAATAGTGACTCATTAAGAGCCAGTAGGTGAAATACTTATAACCAACTACCAATGTAAAAGACAGTATTAGTGAAGTATTGTCAAATTCTTCTGTACAGTTGAAGGGATAGGATAATCTATCAGGACATGACAGAGAGGGCTTCAGTTGAGAAAGGGAGCATTTGGTCTATGCCTTATGGAATAAAAAAGGCACTGCTACCTGGAGGTTGGGGTTATGTGCTCCCCAGGGTGCTAGAAGGCCATGAGTGACACCACAAAGTCAAAAAACAGTTGAGGGCTTGACTGCTGGACTCTAGAGTCTGACGTTATTCAGAGGTGGAATCTGATTCTGATATGTAGCAGCTCTGTGACCTTCATTAAGGCCATAGCCCCAATTTCTGACTCCATAAAATCCCACCTATCTCATTGAGTTTTATTGGGAATTAAAATAAACTTTGCGTTTGATGCACGGTACCTCACACATAGCAATCACTGATGCTTTTTTCAGCTCCTACTCCTTGCAACTCAGGAACAATAAATATAGGAAGCATCAAGAAATTGTTGTGATATAAGTTTGTAAAAGGTAATGTGAGATCAGTTAGCTACGAATGTGAGAAATTTGAACTTTGTTCCATAAACCAAGGGTTTCAGACTCACATAAAAGGAGCTAAGTACACTAGGCAGAAAATTCCAGGGAGTTGCAGTTCTGAAGTGAGCTCAGTAGGGCACCTGAGAGTATTATGTTTTATGATTATTATTAAATATTTTTCATGGCTAAATAAAAAAAAACTTCATTAAGAGTCAAAAGCAACCACTAATTTGAGATCTGTAATTTGAGAGCTCTGTGGAAGCAGTGGTATTCTTTTGAGAAAGAACACACTCCAACTTATTTTTGGAAATATCACTCAAGCAACAGTGGGGAGAATGGATACAGGGAGATGAGACTTAAGTCAAGTCAGTTTGAAATCAAATGAGCAGTAAGCACCTCACAAGAGAAATTGCAGAAAATTTAAGAAGACAAGGGTGATTGGACAAGCCTTGGGTTCCATAGGGAAAAAAATGATGGTAGACCCAAAACAGAAAATTTAAAAAATAAAATACAGACATTGGTTTTAACTTTTAAAAATCCAAAATTTCTAAAAGTTCAAAAAATGGTCCAAGGCAACCCTCAGAGCCACTGGATAAGCTCTGAAAGACCCAGGCATGGTTCAGGGCTTAGGGCTGGTGATGTTTCTGACAAGTCTGAGAATGTTAAGACTTACTGTCCCGGGGTGATGTTGGTGACTTTGCTGCAACAAGTCTCATGTAGCCAAGACAGAAAGATAGGCATTAAGATGTCAAAGTCAAATATCAGACACTGGCATTCAGAAAAGGTTATGGGGGTAACCAATTAAAACTTTCTTATATGGTGCAACAGCTCCTTCTACATCACAGCAGAAAGATCTGTCTTCAAAGCTTTATAAACATGTGCCTTTAATGGAAGTATTTATTGAAACAATTCTTTCCAACAGATTGCGTTGAGCACTACTGTGCTAATAATTGTGCTCTAGAAAATGTGGATTGTTTGAAGAAGAATAAAGTCCAGATCCTTTAACATATATGGTCTCTAGTCCTGCACTGTCCAATATGATAATGACTAGGCACATGCAGAATTAGTTAACACTTGAAATGTGACAAACTGAGATGTGCTGTAAATGTGAGATATACCCCAGAATTCAAATACTTATAATAAAAAAGTAAAATATGTTATTAATATTTTTATATTTATTGCATGTTGAACTTATATTTTAGATATATTGATTTAAAAATCAACAAGAAAAAATCACACAACCCTATTAAAAAATGGGCAAAGGACATGAACAGAAACTTTTCAAAAGAAGACAGAATAATGGCCAGCAAATATATGAAAAATTGCTCAACTTCTCTAATCATCATGGAAATGCAAATCAAAACCACAATGAGATATCACTTAACTCCAGTGAGATTGGCTCATATCAAAAACTCCCCAAACAACAAATGGTGGGGATGTGGACAGATAGGAACACTCATACACTGCTGGTGGGACTGCAAATTAGTACAACCTCTATGGAAAGTAATATGGAGATACCTCAAAGAATTAAAAGTAGAATTACCATTTGACCCAGCAATCCCACTACTGGTATTTACCCAAAGGCAAAAAAGACATTCTATAATAAAGACATCTCCTCGCGAATGTTTATAGCAGCACAATTCACAATTGCAAAGATGTGGAAACAACCCAGGTGCCCATCAATACACGAGTGGATTAATAAAATGTGGTATATGTATACCATGGAGTATTACTCAGCAATAAAAAACAATAGTGAATTAACACATCTGGTATTATCCTGGTTGGAGCTAGAACCCATTCTTCAAAGCGAAGTGTCACAAGAATAGAAAAACAAGCACCACTGGTACTCACCATCGAATTGGTACTAACTGATCAACACTTACATCTTACAGGGCAATAATATTCATCAGGGGGCAGGCAGGCGGGAGGGGGGTGGAGGGGATGGGAAAAACTCTCACTGAAGGGATGCGGGGAGCACAGTTTGGGGGATGACCACGATTGTAGCTCTGACACGGGCACGGGCAGTGCATGGGCAATATATATAGCCAAAGTGTTGTACCCCCATAATATTCTGAAATAAAAATAAAATAAAATATATTGTTAAAATTAATTTTGTCTGTTTCTTTTTGACTTCTCTGTTGTGGCTACTTAGAAAATTAAATTACTCATCTGGTTTTCATTTGTGACTCATTGTATTTTTATTGGACAGTACTGCTCTAGACTAAACGGTTGGACTGCCTGCTGCCTCCCGTGTAACTGGCACCTTAATGCCCTCATGCTTTGCCTGTTCTCCTCTGTCAAAATCCTACCCATTCCTGAAACACACCTGAAAGGCCAGTGCTTCAATTCATCCTTTTATAAAATGTCTAACTACATGTGATATTCTGTGAAATCCTAGAGGACTTTTTTTTAATTCTTATAATGTATTTATCTTAGCTTTCCTTGTATCTTTACATTTATTTTACCAGAATATAAATTCTTTGAAGACAAGGATCATATAAAACATATTTTTATGACCCACAGAGCCTAGTAAAATACTTTACAATTTTTTTTCTTCAGAATTTAAAATAATTCAAGGGTCCTATTATCTGTTATAAAGTCAAGATGCTTCAGGGATCTCAGAAACTTGGATATAAGAAAAGGGGATACTTATTCCCTTGTTCCTGCTTTTAAGACATTGTAGCTACTAAGGTAGGCTGTCAACAGCCTTGGAAAGAAGAAAAAAAAATGCAAAATGAGTTCCTAAGAATGGGGAAGCTTAGCCTGGGACTATAGACCATAAAACATAAGTTAACAAAACATACATTCATATACAAGACAGTTGAGAGACAGACAGACAGACTTACTGACTGACAAAGGCTGGAAAATGTCAATCTTCTCACTATGCCAGGGAGGAGCAGCCAGTCTGTGCTATGGTTTAAATGTATGTGTCCCTCCAAAATTCATATATTGGAACTTAAACCTTAAGGTTATAGTATTAAGAGGTGAGCCACTTAAGAGATGATGAGGCCATGCATGGGATTTATATCCTTATAAAAAAGGTCGAGGGAGTAAGTTGGTCCCTTTTTGCCTCTGCCATTCCATCATGTGAGGATACATCAACAGGGAGCCATCTTGGAAGCAGAGAGCAGCTCTCACCAGACACCAAATCTACTGGTGTCATGATCTTGGATTTCCCAGCCTCTGGAGCTGTGGGAAATAACAATTGTGTTTTTTAATAAATTACCCAGTTGATGGTTTCTTGTTATAGCAGCCCGAATGGACTAAGACAGTCTAATTGGTCAGATTTTAGATGCCTTACTCAGGTAAGCTAACTCCTGTAACATTTGATGCTCAGCTTTCAATGGCTTAATGAAATAAAAGTTTAAAGTTTATATTTCCTACACAATACAATCCAGTGTGGGGAGTTAGGGGTTGAGGGTGGCTCTGCTCTGCACAGTAATTCAGGGCCCACACTCCCTTCATTCAGTGGATCCCTCTCCTGTAGGTGAGGAGAGTACTCTCCGTTCAGCTATTGCAAGAAGAAAAAGAAAGATTGGAAGGTGTATTAAAAGACCAGCCCCAGAAGAGTGATATGTAACTTTCATTCTCATCCCATTGAAATAAACTCCATCATACGGCCATCCCTGACTTTAAAAGAAAGCTAGAGAACATGGTCCAAATGTGGGTTAAAGAAGAAAAAGAGATCTAATATGGTTGTGAACACTGGAGTCCCTAACACAGTAGATTGCATGCAGAGTAGGGCTTTTGACCATTTGTTTTTCATTCATTCTTTTAATGCAGGAATTCTTAACCTTGATACTATTGATATTTGGGACTGGATGGTTAATTATGTGGTATCCTATGCATTTAGGATGTTCAGAAGCATCCCTGGCCTCCACCCATTAGATGTCAGTAGCACTCCGCTCTGATCACGTCAATCAAAAAGGTCTCTAGACGTGTCCATGTGTCCTGGTTGAGGAGGGGGGATCCATTATACATGTCCGAACCTCAAGCATCACACCAGAGAGAACCAACAAGCTCAGACAACAGGTGTTATCTTAGTTGTCAGCCCATTTACACGCCCGCTTTTACACTTCTCTCCTCGTGCATCTCCCTTGTTCTCTTATCTCATGATCAATAATTTGCCTCTGAATTCTCCTTTATTTTCAATCCTTGTTCAGTCATCTTGTTCTGGAATATTGAACTCACTTTCCCACAATTCTTGAATCTGCATGCTTAGTCCAAGATAAAGTCTTTCTCCTTTTTTCTAACAGGACACAAAAATCATATAATAACTAAAAGTACCATATCCCAGGAATGCCAAAAAAATGGGCACAAATGCTACTACTACCACATCCTGCACTTTTGGTAGACACAGCTAATCAACCACAATACTCTTTCCTCCTGAGCCTGGAATCCACCTCAGAATCCAGGGAGCGCTTGAGGTAGTCACTGTCGATTGATCGGAATTGGCTCAAGAGATTAAAACTATTTATTCTCCAAGCTCTGGTCCAGCACCTTCATTTTAGAGATAAGGAATCTGAGACCCAGGTGATGAAATGGATCACAGAGGCCACACAGGGTTTTGTTTTTTTGGCTTCACGCTTCTTTTTCTGCCCATGCAGTATAAATTAAGAAGGCTTGTCCAAATCCTATGGAACATTGTTGAAAGCAGAGCCTTGGAAAAGGCTGCTAAATGCAGAATTGCTTGGAAGGGCAATTGGAGTGAACTTGAGTTTAATCAGATTCTCTTTTCTTTGCTTTTTTGAACAACAAATAATCCAGGATATTGAGCAAAGATTGGAGGGGTATGATTACACCCACCGTTGTGATTTTTAAGGGATCAAAGAAAAAAGCAGATTCTAAATGCTAACCTGATGCTTGAATTTAAAATTCAAGAAAAGGAAGCAGCAGCCATGTGAAAAAATAGGGTTAACTTCAGCAGCATGCATGGAGCTTGAATGTGGCATGTATATTGGAATGATAGGATTTGAGATTCAGTGTTAACGCACAGCTTTTTCAGAAAAAAAAAATCAGCAGAGTCTGGTGGGAAATCAGAGGCTGTTTATGCCTTATCGTTTGTATACAATAAAATACATTGGGAAGAAAAATTGATCCTGGCTCATTTTCTCATCTGGGTTTTATTTCCCTACCCTCCGCTTTCCTGGCGGAGGCTGACCATTATCCATGTTTATGTGAAATGGGCTGATGCTCTCATCTTGCCTTTCAATAATTATAGGTCTCCCCAGGAAAGTGTCTTTACAGAGGAATTTTATAAAGGTTTTAAAGATTTTTATTATGAAGGATTCAGCCCTTCCACAATTATTAGTTTTAAAAGGTACTTTGTAGCCATTGCTAGTAGAACAGCTATCGATTCCTTTACAAAGGGAAGACTGATTCTCGCACACCAATGTGAGGGCTGTACTTTGGCATCTCTTAAACTGATACAATGTGGTGAAGTAAAAAGATCATTTTTCTTGTTGGAGGGCCTCTTATTCCCACTAATGGTGACAGAATAAACCTTAGGCCTAATAGTAACCACAAATTTCACTTTGGTTTTAACAAAATTTAAACAACTGGTTGAACAACCGTTCGTCGGAGGCTGTGATGAACTTCACGTTGTTGTAAAGTTTGCTCGGGAGGCAATTGCCAAACTCACTAAATAGACATCCTGCTAAATATTTTTTGACTCAGTTCTCTCCTCTCCATCACGTCTGCCTTAGCTACCATCCCCTCTGAACGGCACGACTGAAACAGCTTCCCAATAGGTATCTCTTCTGCTTGTGTATTTTCTGCTATAGTTTACTGTTTTCTCCACTGCCTGCAGGATAGAGTCCAAACTGCACCATATGGCACGCTAAGCCCCTGGTGATCTGGTTCTGAAACACTTTGTCTCTTAGCTTGTTCCTGCATGAACCTCATGAACCAGCCTAACAAATTAGTGATCACATCATATCTTATTCAGTGGAATAAAATAGTTTGTGGCATGTCTTTCAAGGCAGCTGTGCAGCTTAATGTATGGCTTAGGAGTTTTAGAGAAAGAAAGATATGAGTTTTAATTTTTGTTTCTTCACTTGGTGAATTGCCTTGAGAAAATCATTTAACCTCTGGAATCACATGTTCTCAAATAGGCATAATGATAAGAAGAGACAGATGTAAGGGGCCAGACACAGTAGCTGACAGATCATTGCTATGCCGTAAAAAAGGAACTATACTTCCATAGGTTATATAATAAAATGGGAAACTGTGTAAGTGCCAGAGGCAAGTAGGCTAGGTTTTAATGTCTCTGAGTCTCAGTTTTCTCACCTGGAAAACAGAGATAATGAAATGGGCCCAGCTGGAATATTAGGATGAAATGTGATCAAGGGCATAAAATGACTAGTACAGAGCCCAGCATAAAATTGGTGTTTCAAAAAATGGTAGGTATTATTGCTATGGTGCCCTCCATACAATACCACAGCACAAAAATTGTTATGAAACTGCATTCCAACCACATAGTGTGGATAGTGAGGTAGAGGTGATGTTATGCTTGTGGGACATTCATTCACTTTATTTAATGAGAATTCTTTTTAATTACTACTGTGTCCCAACTATGGTTCCAGGTGATGGAAATATAAAGAAAAGGTGAATGTTATCACTCTTGTTCACAGGGAGTTCCCAATCTACTGGAGGAAAGAAGATTTTTTAAATGAATAATATATTATAATATACCCATGTGAGAAACACCCAAATAGTACTTTGAAAAAAAATATATATAGAAAAAGGAAACCCATTGGCCTCAGAGATAGCTTCATGGAAACGTTCACACTCTGGGGATGAAGTGATATGCCAAAAGGCAGTGGCTAGAATAGAACACTCTGGAAACAGGTAATGATTTGAACACAGATGCAGGGATGAGAAAGATTTGGAGAATGCTGGAGCATAGATGAAGACAGAGGAACAGGACGCCATGTGGCAGGAGATAGAAGCTTAGCCTGGAGTCATGGAAAATCATTGTCTATTTTTGAACAGCAGAGTGACATGGTCAGAGAAATGCCTTGGAAAGATACATCTGAAAGGATAGGAGGAGAGATCAAATTGAGATTTGGAGACCAGTTAGAAAGCTGTTGTAATAATCCAGTTAAGAGTAACTAAGGGAGGCCAGGTGTGGCAGCTGTAATCCCAGTGCTTTGGGAGGCCAAGGCAGGAGGATCACTTGAGGCCAGGAGTTTGGCACCAGCCTGGGCAGCATGGTGAGACATCATCCCTAAAACAAACAAATGAACAAACAAAAGAAGAGTGACTAAAGGAACTAAGGTGATTATAGTGCAAATTAAAGAAAAATCCAGATGTAAGAAAGGGGGGAAAATCAGTCAATTATTACTATGTTGGGAACACTGTATTTTTTGTTAAATGTTGCTATATTCTGGTTTGTAAACCCAACAATTATTTTCATCTTTAAACAAGAAAGTTTTATCTCATCACAAGCAAATTTTCTTAGCAAATAAGATCAAGTGAATTTCCTATGGCCACACATTACACATCCCACCTGGTGCTAGAATCAAGATTAGAATGCAGATTGGTCTGGATCTCAAGTTCATGTGCTTTCCATTCCCAAGTTCTACTATATCCTCCTGGAAAGAAAAGCACTAGTGTTCTTTGCTCTGCAGAGTGAAGTGTGACAAGATCATGAAGTCTGTGGAAGAGTGTGATGGAAGACAAAGCCCTACGAATAAACAAGGATTAGAATGGCCAAAGCCTAAGGCGCCATGTGTTTGAGTTTGGACCCTGTGGGCAGTGAGAGATGCTGGGAGAATCTGGAGAAGTTGAGAAACATGAACATGAGATAGAACAAAGGCAGGGACACAGGAAAGGGGCTGTTACAAAGATTCGGGCAAGAAAATGTAGTGGCTTGAACCAAGGCATGGCAGCAAGGATGGAGATGTGCTTATCAATGTGGAAAGATATTGGCAACGCATTGCTAAGAGATAAAAGCAGATTTTCAAACAATAGGAATTCCACTTTGTATTTAGAAGATAAATAGTTATGTTTCTATCTTTATTTAGGTTTCTCTCTCTCTCGTCTTAATAGGTAATCCTGGAGTGAGAAGATGGCTGGCATTTTTTTCCTACTCTTTTTGATTATAGCTAATATATTTAAAGTAATTACTGTGTCAGGAACTGTGCTAAAAGCTTTATGGTCATTTGCTTATTTAATCCTTATAATAGTTTTACAAGCTATGTATTAATGTAATTATCAATGTGATATCATCTCACCCCAGTTAAAATGACTTTTATCAAAAAGACAGGCAATAATGAATGCTGTTGAGAATGTGGAGAAAGGGGAACCCTCAAACACTGTTCATGGGAGTGTAAATTAGTGCCACCACTATGGAGAACAGTATGGAGGTTCCTCAAAAAACTAAAAATAGAACTACAATATGACCCAGCAATGCCATTGCTAGGTATATATCCAAAAGAAGGAAATCAGGATACCAAAAACATACCTGCACTCCCATGTTTACAGCAGCACTATTCACAATAGTCAAGATTTGGAATCAACCTAAGTGCCCATCAACAGAAGAATGGATAAAAAAATGTACATATACACAATGGAATATTATTCAGCCATAAAAAATGAAATTCTATCATTTGCAACAACATGGATAGAACTGGAGAACATTATGTTAAGTAAAATAAGATAAGCACAGAAAGACTATTACTGTCATTATTATTATCCTCATCTTAATGTGAAATTCAGGATCATGGAAAAGAAACAAACTGTCTAGAGTATAGTTACCAGTTGAATAGATGAATACAGATCACATGGTCACACATGTTTTAGTGACATGGTGAGGACTCCAACTAAGCCTGTATGCCTCCACGGACTAATCTTTTAACCACTATGTCATGCTTTATCATTCATATATTTGCTCCTTTTATTCAAGATAAAATATATTTTATTTATTTCTAAATCAATTCGTATAGGCTACAAAACATTCTTTACAAATAATTTTGTCGTTTAGCTATCACTTGTTCATGGAAAAAGTGGCCATTTTGCCTCTTTCAAAACTTATAAAAGAAATGCATACATGTGGTAAAGATTGTAAATATTTTCAATAGTAAAATAATGAAAACAAGTTTCCCTGCAAAGTCAGCATCATAGTCACTCAAAGAACAATACTGTGAAGTGTTTTTTTTTTGTGTGTGTGTGCATCTTTCCAGAAATGTTGAATGCACAAGCAAACATATGTGTATCTCCTTTATTTAATTTATTAAAAACACATGGCATCATATTATATACTAACCTGTATATTGATCTTGTTACTTTTCCCTAAATGTGGATTAAAGGTCTTTCTATAACCGTGCATATGAAAATTCACAATCTTTTCAATGGCTGCATAGTATCTCATTATATGGATGTACCTTAATTCATCTGATTAGTCTTTTTTGGACATTTAGAGAACATTCTTAGACATATGTGACCAAAAGTATCTACAGGATAAATTCTTAGACATTAAATTGCTGGAAAGAAGATTCTGTGCAGTTTTAATCATAATTGAAATAGCCGAATTGGCTTTTAATGTACACATCCATCATCAGTACATAAGAATGCCTGTTTCCCTGTATATACTGGCTACACTTCTTAGGATTTGGCAAAATGATAAATAAATACAGTATCTAGTTGTTATTTTAATTTTCTTTTCTTTAATTATGAGAAAGTTTGGTAATCTTTCTCTTGTGTATTTCTTTGGATATTTGTGTGTGTCTATGAATGGGTGCATTTTTCCATGAACTGCTTTTTTATGTCCTTTCAAGATTCAAATTGGGCAATATTTTTTCTTATTGATTGGTAAGAGATTCTTACATATTAAGGACTTTAACTATTTGTTCTGTGTGTTGCATATCAAATTCTCATATATTTTAACCTGTAACTTTGGGTATAATTCTAAATATTGTGTAGAAGTATCTATTTTATGTATGTGTACTTAATAATCTGTATCTTGATAGTTTCTGATTTTAGGTCAAATATAGAAAGAGGCCTTCCCACTCAAGATTTTTTTTTAATAATTTTTTTCCTTTATTTTCACAGTTTCACACTTCATTTTAAACCTTTGATCCATCTAGAAATTTATTTTGGTGTGAAAATGAAATGAAGATTTAGCTTTCACCCCTCTGCCCATATCAAAAGGCTAGCCTGCTGTCCACGAAAATCTGTTCAATAATCCATCTTTCTTCCATAGATTTGAAACTCTATAATAATCCATTTTTCCCACATCCATTTGAGCCTATTTAGAGAATTTTTATGTTCCATTAATTTTTTAGTCTATTGTTGCTACAGTAACACATAGGTTTAATTACTGTATCTTTGTAACACATTTTAATACCTGATTGTTCTAGTCCTTTCTCATTTCTCTTTTTGTTCAAAATAGTTCTGGCAATTTCTTCATGCTTATTTTCCTGATGAACTTTGGAGTCAGATTTTTAAGTTCCAAAGTGAAATATTGCATTAATATATTTATTGGGATTACGTTGAATATTTAGATTACTGTATATGTGTGTATATATATTTACCATTTACACCATCTTATCAAAGAACTAAGTATGTCTTTTTATTTATTCAAGTCTTCTTTTATGGTCACCAGTAGAGTTTTACAGTTTTGCTTTGCTCATATAGGCCCTGTATATCTTGTTATGTTTATTTTTAGGAAATAAATCTTTATCACATTTGTAAATGAGAGATGTTCTTATATTACATTTACATTAATATAGTATAATTATATGCATGCTTGAATTTTATTAACAATTTTAACCAATTACCTTATAAATTATCTTATTTCTAATAATTTGTCATTTATCTGAATTTTTAATGATTTAATATAGGGTCATTTCATGCACTGACAACTTTTCATCTCTCTTTTTTTATATATCATATTTCCTTTTCTCTAAATGCAATGACTAATACTTGTAAAACAATATGTTAAATAATAGTCAACACAGTATTTTCTTTGCATCGTTCTTGACTTTAATGGAAGTCAAGAATGACTTCCATTGTTCGACTTCTATTGTTTCAAAATTAACTTTCTGTTTGACATATGGTTAAAGAAGTATCTATCTTTTCCATATTTTATTAAGCATTTAAAAAGTCAATATAGTTAAATTTTATCATTGATTTGTTTGGGTATTTTTTGAGATAACCACATGCTGAGTTTTTTCCCTTGTTTTATTAAGATATTGAATAATAGTAACATAATACTTAAGCTTGAATAGTTATTTTCTTCCTAGAAAAAAAAAATCCACTTTGTTATAATGTGTTAATCTATTAATTCATGTGAAGATGGATTCTATTTGCTAAAACTTTAGGGGTTTTATATCAATTTTCAGAGATGAATTTTTTTATTTTGTCTTTGTTGTTTGGTTTTATTGTCAATATTGTCTTTTTCTAGTCACTTACCCAACCCCCAACACACACAAACACACATACACTTTATTAAAATTAGACAGTTAAATAATAGTCTATTTTATTTATAAAGCAACAACCTTTCATTGTTCTTACTAATTCTACTGTTTCTGTTTTCAAAATCATTAATATTGGTTTTTACGCATTAATTCCCACCTTTTGTCTTCCTTAATTTCTTTTTTCATTTTCCAGCCTTTTTTGATGAATGATTCATTCATTTGTTTTCATGCTTTTTATAGACTAATGTGTTTATAGCTATGAGTTCTCCTCTAAGCATAATTATGACTATTACATAAGGCCTGATTTATGGCAATTTCATTATTGTTATTTTCTAGATATTCATTAATTTTAGTTGTGCTTTACTCTTGTTCTAAGGGTCATTTAGAGGGTGGTGGGGTTTCTGATCTTGTCCTTGCAATTGCACTTTGATTTTATTGTGATCAGAAATATGATCTTTCAATTTATTTTTTTTTCAATTTTGAAGTATTAATAGTGAACCAACACAAGATTGAGATACATAAATGTTCTATGGACACTTGTAAATAATATGTATTTGTTGTTCTCTGGTATAGAATTAATAATATGTCCCTTATTAGTTATAGTATTAAGGTAATATTTCCTCACCTAATTTTTTTCTTCTACTCGATGTGTTTTTCTTAAGCTGAGTTTAATTAGAAAGACCGACCAATGTTGTTTCTATGTATTAATTTTGACATTTTCTACCTTTTTTCTTAGAATCGATTTTGTAATATTAGAAACATGAAAATTCATGAGCATGAGATCTCTATTATTTTATCATTGGAAAGTACCCTTCTTTGTTTTAATTATTTTAACTCTGATTTTAATTTTATCTTATGCTTGTAACTTAAATCTTGATTTATTTTTGCTTGAATAATAAATCTTTATTCAGTATTTTATATTTTTTCAGAGGCACTTATTTTAACTTCTTCTAATTCCATGTTGTTTTCTGAATCAATATGATTTTTAAAAAAATAATATGAGTTTATCCCATTATAATTAAATAATATGTTTGGGTTTTGTTTTAAGTCTATTATTTTACTTTATGTTAATTTATTATTTTTGTGCCCTTGGATTTTCTATGTTTTGCTTTTGGGCATGTGCTTCTTTGGTTCATTTTGTATTTCTGATTTCCTTCTGGTGAGTTAAAAGGTTCTTTAACAATCAAAAATAAAATCCTATTTGCTACATTCATTAGAATTAATGATATGTATAAATATGTTTTTCTTTCTTTATCAAATATAAGCAATATTTATAGAATCCCCCTGCCACAATGAAAAATAAGAAAAATTAGCACACGTGCACACACACACACACACACACACACTCTTCCTTCCACCTCTGATGTCCTCACTTCTAATTTTTGTTTGTTTCATTTTCATATATATTTTCATGGTTTATAACATTTACCATTTTGCATAGTAACCAAAATTCCAACCATTCTTTAACATTAGTTCTAATTAAAATATATTCAGTACATAAGAACTTTGTTACCATAGTTTCTCCATTTCTATGCATTTTATTTTGCTTCATTTCTTGGTTAGCTGGATTTTATGACCACATGTTTTTTCAAGAAAGGCTCATGGGTGACATTTCCCCTGAATTCTACCATGTATAAAAATGGCTTTTGGTTGTCTTTATTCTTGAACACCAGTTTTGCACGGTATGAAATCATTGGATCACACTTCCTTTCCCTTAGATCAGGGTAGACATTGCTTGTACATATTGCTTCGCTATCTACTAGCATTGAATGTTACCCAGAAAAAAACAGAAGCTGGTCTGTTCCTTATCTCCCGCCCTGTATAACGTTTTGTGTGTGTGTGTATGTGTGTGTTTGAAGGCCTTTAGGAGTCATTCTTTATCCCTAAAACTTAATAACCTACACAGCTAAGTCTCACATTCGATATGTTTTTGTTTAGATGTTTGTCTGTTTGTTAAATCAACTTTTCTAAGACTTGGCATACCCTTTCACTTTGTATATATATTTTTAATTCAGTATTTTTTCTTTTACATTATGAAATATTGTTTTATGTCCAATTTGTTCTCTTTTTCAAGAGCATTAATTATCCATATGTTTGTTTTCTTCTATATTTCATAGCTATAATTTTCTTTCTGACTCTTTCTCTGTTTCATATTCTTTTATATTATTTTTCTAAATTTGTCCTCCACAACCCTATTTTTGGTGTTTAGTAAAGTCTTAAATCTATTTTGTTTTCCTTATTCTTATGGTGATTTAATTTTTTGATGGTTTTATTGTTCTCCTCTGATCCTTTCTTAAAATTAATCCAGTTCACTTTTTATGTCTGTATACTCTCATCTTGTTTTTTTTCTCTTTTATACTACTTTATAGGTTTCTTTCTTTACTGAATTTACTTTTTTCTTTCAGAAAATGAGAAAATTTTTTATGAATACTTTTAAAAAATTTATGGTTTCATTTGTTCTTCCAATTGTACATTTTATATTCTTTCTCTGCCTGGTTTCAGTAATGTATTCTGCTCTGAGTGTGGTTTGTGCATGTTTTCACACTTATATGTTGTACATTATACATAAGTACAATAGTGGATCCTATGATGTTATCAGTCATATTTGAGTGGAGCTGTTCTTCCTGGCTAGCTATTTGCTTTGTGTAGGGAGAAGAGGGGGTTGGACAGTTGGAAGCTCCATTTCTGGGAGATTGACTCAAAAACTTTTCTCACCATGTCTGCTATGTCCTCTTCCCTGGGGTTATTCCTTCTTTTAGTGATCAATTTCTTGGTTTCTATAAAAACAAGTCTCTTGTGTTTCCCTAAGACTATGCATGGTCAGGGTTTTTATCTTTCTCAGTTAATTCTGCCATGTGAAATAGAAAGTAGAGATGATCTAGCAGCTGGTCATTCAGACTTCTAACGAGTGAGGATTTTATACAGCCTAACCCTGTGCAATTTCTCATCCAATTGGCATTGGGAAAAGTATCTATTTTTTCACATTATCACCTAACTAGCCACCCACTACACCCCTGCCCAGAGAGAATAATGCCTATGCCAAGAGGATCTGTTAAGCCACTGCCTGGCTATTTCCATAGTGGTTCCAGAACATTTGGACCTTTAAAGGGATGCCTAACAGCTACACACCTATTAGAATAACTGATCTGAAAAAAAGCTGGCAATACCTAATGCTGGTGAGAACACGGAGCAAGAGGAACTCTAATTCATTGCTGCTAGGAATGCAAAATGGTACAGCCACTTTCACAGTTTTTTACAAAACCAAATATTGTCTTGCCATGTGATCCAACAATTGTGCTCCTAGGTATCTACCCAACTGATTTGAGAACTTAGGTCTACAGAAAATCTGCATATGAATATTTATAGCAGCTGTATTATAAATGCCAAAAACTGGAGGCAAACAAAAGTCCTTCAATAGGTGAATGGATAAACAAACTATGGTACACCAATTCAACAAAGCAACTAAAAGAAATAAGTTATCAAGCCATCAAAACTATGGATGAACCTTAAATGCATGCTACTAAGTGAAAGTCTCAGTCTGACAAACCTATATACTGTATGACTCCAATTATAAGACATATGGGATAGTCATTTGTGGACAATAAAAGTACACTCTGTTCATAAATTAAAATAAAATGGAATGGAATGGAATGAAATGAAACATAACATAAACCTATTTCAATACTGCCCTTAATCACTTTAACAAGCAATCCTGGCCAATGTAATACTGAACACTTGGAACAGCAAGGACACCAGCCAACAAGAACAGACTCTGAAATACTGATGCATAGATGCTGCATTTTAGCCCTGCTTCCAGAAAAGAAGCCACAGTATTCAGAGATTCCATCTCCTCTTTCTGGGCACACAGTAAGACTTGCAGAAGGCTGGAACCATGTGACTCATTCTGTGCAATATAATGTGTCCTAAAGGAATACCCAACATACCCAGATCTGAGTCCTAAAATCCTCAGGAATACCTGCCCTCACCTTTTTTTTTCAGCAATCCCCAGAAGCCACATATTAAAAATGTAAACATTGCAAAAAGAAAAGAGTCTGGATCTTCAAGTTACTACTTAGAGGGGAGCCATGAAGAAGAGCCACCCAATTGACACTGAACTATGATATATAGAAGAAATAGAATTTTATTATGTTATGACAATAAGATCTTGGGATTATGACAGTAAAAACAACCTTCCTAAGTGGTTGTTCATCAAGGAATTTGACATCTATTATATCAATAATAAAATATCTGAGCTCAGATTTTGGTTATAGAAGGTTATAGCAGGAAGAAGAGAAATTACTAAGACCTGCCTGATTGCAGACTGGACTCAAGTAGGGCTATTTCTTGTTTAAAATGACACTCTTCACTTCCAGAAAGACCCACTGAAGCTTATATTAAATAAAAGCTTATCTATACAATCTAGTTCAGAGAATTCTAAATTGCATGCTTAGACCTGTGAGGACAATTGATTATGAAGATGAAAATGTCACTAATTATGAATTACATTAACAAAAAGAAAACTTCGGCGCATCATAATTCATCTCATTTTTTCCCCTCATCGGCTGTATATTTTGACTATTTTACAGAAAATTGAGGTTTAGAGAGGTGAAGCACAAAGCTTAAGATCACACATTTAATTAGGAGAAGCAGCAGAGACTGAAACTCAAAATGCCTGACCCCTAGACCAGTGCTCTGTCTTTGTGATGTGCTAAAAATATGTTCCAGTCTCAAGGGGAATTATTTGGTCAATCCAACCTCATGTTTATCTTAAATATCAAACATTGAAATTCAAGAGTGACCAGAAAACACTAAAGGATCTTCAGAGCTCCCAGTGCACTGCCTAGATAGTCATTTGAGGCAGTCACAATGCAGTCTATCAAGCCGAGGCAGACAGTGCTGTGTTGTGTTGAGGGTAGGGGCTTCATGTTGGCTGAGCATAGGTTGGAATATCACCTCTAGCGTCCACCATCTGTGGGAACCTGGGCAATTTATTTCATATCCCTGAGCGTCAGTCTGTGATTATTTGTGGTGAAAAAGTAAATTCTATCTTTAGAATGCATGGAAAATTACCCGGAACAAATAAGATCCTCAATACAGCTGCAAGAATTATAATAATTGTAATGGTAACCAATGGGAGTTGGAGAAGTTTTACTGGAGGTATTTAGCACTAGCTAGGGTTTATAGGCACTCAGCAACCACATGGTCTACTGTGCTGTGTGTGAGCTGCCTAAGTTTGACCAAGATACCGCTGAACTCCTGGGGAACACATACAAAGGCAGAAGCAACATGCCCTCCTTCCTACCTAGCACAACCTTGCCATAATAGGATCATAACAGGTGATTGCTGATATAAAATAAAAACTAGTCTTGGCTCACTTCATATTTTAAACTGAATTGATTGTCTCCAGTGATTGCCTACAACAAGGGTGGCCTGAAAATAAATTTTTGACTTGTGGTGAGACAGCTTCTTACACTACCCACTAAGTCTTTTCATTTGTAAATACTGAATATGCTTCAGCTTTACTTAATATAAACTATTTGAGGGAAAATACCTGTTAAATATTAAAAAATGTTAGTGAATTCTTTTTACATTTTTATGCCGATGATAAAAATGAGAGTTCATTACAGAAAATACTTACAAATGTAAAGTCGAAAATAAAAATCACCTTTCATCCTACCAACCATAAATATGTCACTTCATTTTAAGATGGTTCCATTGTATTTTTAATGCATACATACGTATATTTATGTGTAGATACAATATGTTTCTAATATACTTAGCATTATGGAGAGGGTTAGATTTGGTGAATATTTTAAAAGATGTATAGTTTTATTTCGTTTTTCCAACTCTACAGGATAGCAAACTAAAGGAAAGGTTTGCCAAATAGGAAATTATTAATTGAAGAACAAGTCTTTAGTCTTAATGAAGAAACACAAAGGAAATTGTTTATATGTTGATGGCTCCTCTGAAATCCCTAAAGGTGTTTGGGAACATTGCCTTTTAAACAAGTGAAACATTCCCTTCCTCCTACGTCTTATTTCTGCCATTTATTTATTTAGCAAATCTTTTTTACTTCTGGATATCACAAAGTTATGTTTCAGTCTACCCTGAATTAGTGCAGTCTAAATTAATGAGATTTACCTGTATTTAATTCAGTTTCTTCAAGCATGTGTTCTTCCTCATAAAATCACCTCAGGATGCAAGAACAAAACATTAACAACTAAAATATGCAAGAGCAGAGTGTCAGCTCTGAGCATATCTTAAGAAATCAATGAGGCACCATTAAGGCTTTAAATCTTGCCCCGAAACCAGGAGGTGAATGGATTGTGTTTCAGCTTGGATAAGCAATTCCAGGGCACAGGCTTTCCATAGAAAGTACCCCACAGCCTCTAGGTCTCTGGAGGTACAATTTGAGCTCTGTCAGCAAGAACCTTGCAGCATAAGGTGCTAATGAGGCTGCAAGGCTGGTGCAGCCCAAATGTGAATGGCACTTGAATTTGGTATAGATTGAACACAAGGCTGGTGTTCAGTAGAGCATTTGGTTCAGACCATCATGGTTGATGAGGGATCTAGATACTGAAGACACTAGTCAAATCATGAGTGGGTGTTGGGAATAACTTTAAGAATGGTGCAAAAGAGGCAACAGAAGTTTGGGGAGAGAATGGGGAGTTGATGTGAATGACAGAAAAATAATAGATGTTTTTAGAATGCAAATAAAAGGTGACTGACCCAGAAATGGGCCACTCCTTCATCTATACCTCGACTATATTCTGCAAATCTATCTTTGTTCTTGGGATGCATGTGTCCATGTTTTGCTAGCATGCACTACTTCCTAAACCTGAGGGTAAACCTTTGAGGCAAGGACTTAATTGTTGTTGTATCCCCAGAATACAGAACAACATCTGATAAATACCTAATGCTTAATGAATGCTCAATCAATGAACAAATGAATGAATGAAGCTGAGACACAGAATACTCAGGTTTTGGAAGAGCTTTTTTTTATTTTATAAAAGGGGAGAGAGTTGAAACAGGGCTAAGAATTGTTTGACAGAGCCAGGTCTGAGGATCTGGCTGCATGCCAATATGATGTGAAGCAATTTGAGAAGAATTGAAGTTTTATGCTTAAGTCTCAGGCACAGGCCTTGAAAAATAGTCCCAGGTCTGTAGGGAGGGTAGTTGTTTTCCTTAAATACATGGTGTTGATATAAGTTCAATGAAGATTACTTAGAGCTTTTTTGCATTTTAAATATTTTCAGTATCTTATGCCATTGAGACTCTGAGAGTTGGAAGTCAACAATAAAAAGCACAGTGTTTGCCAAAAAGTCAATATAATGGCGGACCCCAGGAACAGTGGGAGTCCTAGCTCTGGCAGCTTACTTCCTGAAACATCCATGCAATTTCCTTTTTTTTGGCTCACTGATTCCACATAGAAGGGCACCCATTACCTAGAGGCCTGTTGCAAGTATCCCTCCAACTCCTCACTTATTCCTCACATCACAGTGGAGTGAGTGTTCTGACAATTGTGTTTAAGAAAGCAAGTGACCTTTCCTCTCTAGGATATGCCTCCCTACAAAGTAGTACACTGATCTTCTCCCTGCCATGCCACAAGCTTTTTATGGAAGCTTAGTCTTTAAGGAGAGAGGCCTGTGGTGGTCCAGAGCTGTCTGTGACTGGGTGGGTATATCCATAAGTCCATCGTGGTGTACACCTAAACCACATCCTCTAATCTCTCTTTTGTCACTGTGACAGGCACAATTTAGATTTCCAACTGCTTAACCACTCCCAGTCTCTACTGGTTGAGAATGCATGTGACACTGGGTCCCCTAAAAATCAAAGAAGGCATTTGACCTCAGGAAGCCTAGGATTCCTCAACTGTAGAATGGATATGCCACTGCAGGTGCTCTCTGGAGTGTGAAGGGGAATACAGAAGATGATGGTTGGGAAAGCGGATAGCTGTGTTAGGAGTACCCATGATCACCCTGAGGCTCAATGGTTCACAACTCAGGTTGTTATATTAACTGGTAAAGATTATTATAGCAAAAAGATAAAGATAAAAGTCATCAAAAGGAAAAGGTACATAGGGTTAAGTCCAAAAGAAACCAGGTGCCAGGCTCCAGGTGTCTTCTCCTTGTAGAGAGCCCTTAATTCTCCCAGTAACAATGTGTGACAACATGTGTGAAGTGTGTTCACCCAAGGAAGCTCACCTGAGCCTTGGTGTCTAGGATTTTTACTGGGGATCAGTTACATAGGCATGCAGCATCTGTGTGACTGACCTCAATTATTCTAACTCCAGGTCCCCAGAGCAAAAACAGAGATCCACCATACATAACACTTGCTAGCAGTTTGACTCTCTAGTCAAACTGGTACAACACGACCCAAGGTCCCAGGTGCACAAAAATACTCATATTAGGCAGAATGTTTCAAGGGCTCAGAACTCATCTACCAGGAGTTGGCCAAGGGACAATCATGAAGACAGGCCTTTTTTGGGAAGGTGCATGGATTGAGCAACCCAGTTCTGCTAAATTAATTTTTTCCTGTACAATGGTCAATTATAAAGTGTGGTACTCATCTATCAGGTTAGACTATTTAATATAATGGAAAAATACTGACAGGAATGAGGTCTATTTTAACCATAAGATTGCTACACTCAAGCTTATTGTAAAAACGTCCTGATGGAGGATTGCTTGCACCTTTTCCTTTGCTTTGAGGCAGCAAATAAACTAAATGAAGAACCAAGAGCATAGTAGGTGCTCAAGATTTTCTAGATGAAAGAAGGAATGAATGGCTTCAGTAACAGGAGATGGGGTGTTAGGGCTTGTGTGAGTCTTGCTCTTCCAAAGTTCCAAGGCCAAAGACACTTTCTCAGACTCAGTTTCCTATTCTGTAAAATGAGGGTGGCCATGCCTACTTTTCTTTCAGTCTTTTGGAGAATTAGAGATATGGACCTACCTCTCAGTGTCAGGAACATAAGTAATAAAATAGTCCTGCTTCATGTGGCATGGTCAGAAGTCAGTCCATTCTAGGAAGGCCACTGCTTACCTATGACTTTGTCCCTCATGCTGATGAACTGGCATCAGCACAAACCATAAAAAGGTTTAAATGAGGATATGATTATGCCAGACCTTTGCTCTGGCAACTGTGAGAAATGTGCCACAATCGAAGTATGAGCATCTTCCAATACAACAGGATTTTGGCTTTCTTATACTCAGCATGATGTTTCCATTTGGTTCTTATCAGATGTCTGAAAAGTACACATTAAGCATTCAACAAATTTATTTTTTAATCAGCTTATTAGAGAGTTCCACATACTATAAAGTCATTATATGGCAGCAAATCCCAGCTGCTGTGAAGTGTTTCTTGCAGCATGACAGATTTAGGTCAGTGTCATTAACAAACTTCCAGATTGATGTTGCCAGCTTGATGATCATAGAAGATGGCAATTCCCTTCGCATAGGGACAGAGGAAGAGAATTTGTCACACTAGATCATTCTGCACATCCATTGGCCTAGCCCAGGCAGAAAAGATGTTAAATATCTATATGGGCTTTGAGCAGAGCATTGGAATGGGAGTCAAATGTTTTCCATCTTGCCTTGTCTCTGCAATTGACTCACTGCATGACCTTGGTTAGGTCCCTTTATAGCTCTAGGCCTCTGTCTGTGTGTCTGAAATGAAAAAAACAACACATGGATACTCCATTTTTCTCATTCTACAAATGCTTACTGAGCACATACCTGGTGCCAGGTGCTATGCTAATCTTATAGATGCAACAGAAATCAAGATAAACCTGCCCCTTACCTTAATACTATGACTTTATACTTGCCCCATCTACCTACATATGGTGGATATTAGTTTATTCCACAACATACAGATGCTAGAAATGTTACATTTATTTCTTTTTAAATTATATTATCTCTGGTTCTGAGTTGTTACTTACCTGATTAGCAGGATGACCATCATACTCATTAATGACGGTCCCTTGAACCTTTTCTTGGAGACTGCTTTAATCCTGCACATGTATGGTCCCAGGAAAGGAAGCAGAGCCCCAGTCCTCAGTCTAACCATTACCTTGCAACCATTATCTGGAGTTTCTGTGGAGGAATCCCCTGTGACTTTGAGGATGCTGCTTCTACAGAGAGCTACACTGAGGCCCCTTGTAGTGTCCTCTTATTGTCCTCAGGGTCTTCACAAAGGGTCCTAGATACTGCTCTGAAGGACACACACCAGGTGTCCATTTTCCAAGGCACCTAGGCCAACCATTGTTTTAATCCAGTTCCCTGTAAGGAAGCAAAGTGCAGTCTCAGGAAATCCAAACCACCACGTCATCTCACAATGAACCAGTTCTCTCTTCTGATTCAAGCACTTGCTTCTCTCTACCTGGCCCCCACTTACCTCCAGGGATTATGGTCTCATTCTTTAATGGGCCACCATGTTGGTTTTCTAGGGTTTCCATAATGAAATATTACAGACTGGGTGGCTTAAAAAACACAAATGTATTTTTTCATGGTTTTGGAGGCTAGAAGTTCTAGGTCAAGGTATCACCAGGTTTGGTTTCTTCTGAGGCTACACTCCTTGGCCTATTGATCACTGTCTTCTTGCTATATACTCACAGAGTCTTTCTTCTGTGGGCCCACATCCCTGGGTTTCTTTGTGAGTCCAAATTGCCTCTTCGTATAAAGCCACCAGTCAGATTGGATTAGGGCTCACCCTAACAGCCTCACTTTACCTTAATCACCTCTTTAAAGGCTCTATGTTCAAGAATAGTCATATTCTAAAGTACTGAGGGTTAGGACTTCAAACATATGAATTTTGGTGGGGGGGACACAATTCATCTCCAAACAGCCATTATCAATATCTACTGCTGCATGCAGTGACATTCTCCTAAATTAAGATGAGAGTGGTACCCAGGGAGATTTGTAATGCAGACATTCTGTTAATCTCCCAGAGGGAGTTTTTTTGCAGGATGACCTCTGAAACCAATGAAACCAAGAGGATGGTTTGAAAAGCTGATGGTCCTCCTCAACGCTTGAGAACAGGCCTTAGTGGACGAACGCTGCATTTTGTGGGTGGTACATGTGAATACACAGAAAGGAACGTCATGATGCATGGTTACCTCTTGTTCATTTATGATGAGCCTATACTCAAGAAAAAAAGACATAGTTAATCTCTCAATCAGGATATGCTGCTTCATTAATGATAATAATGAATATTAATAGCTATATTTATCTTGTTTTTATATGTATCTGTGTTTTACACAAGTAATCTTCTTTTATCCTCCAATTTTAGGAAGTCATTGTCAGGGTCAAAACAAGCAATGTGTGCAGATAATGCACTTTCAGAGGAAGGGTGGAGAGGAACCAATATTTATTTTGCTCCTACTATGTGTAAGGTGCTATTCTAGATATTTTTCTCTCCATAGTCTCTTTTAATCTTGATAACAACCTTATGAGATTGGTGATAATATCTTAAAGAAAGGGTGATGAAACCAGGCTCAGAGAGATGAACTAACTTGCCAAAGGTCACCCAGGTAAGTCTTGGTGTAGGCCAGGATTCATGCTCAAAGGAGTTTGCGCTCTTAGCCACTATTCTAAAGAGGTGGGTGGGCTAGATGGATTTCTTGTGACACCACTAGGCTGACCAGAATTTGAAATGGACAAGTGTTTGGCATGGATCAGTTCCTGGGCAAGTAGTTGGTTCAGGCACAGCCACTGCAGGCTGTGGGCAGGTAACTATTCAGTGGGCTTTACCTGGTGTTGGGAGGATGAAGAAAATAATAGTGAGCTTAGCGAGGTAGCCTAATCAAACGGCATCGGGGCAGCCATAATAGCATATGGAAAGGGGTAGCCAGGGCAAGTCCTATAACTCAGAGTCTTACAACAGGCCAAGTCAGAAGGGATGGCAGGTGAATGAATGCAACACAAGCTCAGGTTCAAGAGCAGGACTCCATACATCAGAGAAGGGGTGGCCAAAAATATTGCAAGGTCTCCTTTCTCCAGAGACAGGGGAACGAGACAGAAGACCAAGCCAGGAGTGCAAGAGACTAGAGTAGGGACCCAAGCACTGTGATATGAGAATAGAGGGGGATAGCAGAGGGACTGACTGAATGCTGGGTGCACTTGATCATATGTCATCACACTTGAAGTTCTGCAGTGGCTGCCAGTTGCTCTTAGGAAAGAGTCCAGAATCCTCATACGAGTTTCAAGAGTCTTCATCCTATGACTACACGGCACTCTTACCTTCTACTCTGCTACCACTCTACATCCCCATCCCCAGTTCATTCTCTCCTCCTTCATCTGCAGCTGAAGGGGGCCACTGCCTAAATTGTTTACCCTGCATGAACAATGTTCCCTTCCTCTCTTCATTAAATTTGACTTATCACTCAAGACTCCTATTAAACATCAGATCCCCTGGTGCTTTCTATGACCTTCCCCTCCCCCTACAATCCGGGTTAGGGGTCCATGGTGTATACCCCAATAGCACCTTATCCTTCCCTCTCTTTAACATGTATCACACTCAAAAACTAATGCACGGCTTCCTTTATAAACTTTAATCCTCAGAAAATATCTCTTGAGTGAATGAATATAGAGTTGAACTCTAACACCTTCAATCTCTCCTGACTAAGGACAATATCTTGTCCAGATCTTACTTTGAGATTGAACTTGTAGGTGGTAATCAAGAGGCTGCAGCTGTTGGGAGAGGTGGCCCTACATGAGCTGGGAAACAGCACGTCCTGCTGGCCTCAATTGCCACTTCAAAATTCAATAAAGCACACTCACCAACTCCTTGGCTTGGCAAATCTCTCTTAGCACATCAAGTTTTCACAGTATTTGAAGGAAATAAAAATAATATCCTCTCTATATTTTTTCCTCTAATTTAAGTTGAGTATTTTCCCCTTAGTCTGCCAACCTTTCTTCAACCTTGCCCCTCAGAGAACTCTTCTCCCAGGTGCTTCCAATTTGCTGGTGCTGGAGGTGGGGTTTTAAGTGAAAGTTTGGCCCTTTTCAGCACTGCAGTAGCAGCCCTTAATGCTTAGGAGCACGGAGCTCACTCTGCTGTCCCTGGCTGGTTGCTAAGCAACACCCCACTTGCCTGGAAATGGGGTGAGGCTGTTCCCAGCTTTGTCAGGGGAGAGGACACTGGGAACAGTCCCTGGGAACTCCTCCTCTTACAAATTCAGTCTTTCATTGCCCTGTTTTCACATTTCGTTTTTACTGTTTAAAAACTGTGTCTCCTCTGATTTTACCCTGCCCCTACTTCAGGTGTTAAATATATTTGTTGCCATTTGTGAACTCCTGGAAGGCAGAGATTTGTCTCTATCTTTTCCACTGAGTTCTGCACTGAAGAGGATTTCAGAGGAGACACATACAACAGAGGAGGCCAAGGAGCATAAACGGACAATGATTTCAAGCTTCCGTCTTGAGCCATGCCTGGCTCAAAGGAATAAGGAAAGCTAACTTCAGCTGAACGCTTACTAGGTGCCAGGGAGTTATGGGCAGGACCTTAACTGCGCGAAATCATATAAGAGGTGGAAGTCTGACAGAAGAAAAGTCCTTATGGCAACCAGATGGAGTGAGAGCTATTCCTCTTCTGTCAATGTGTGCTGAATCCCATGTCCTAAGACCTGACTGGTCCCATCAGAGTAGAAGGTAGCATTTTATTCCCCTTTTCCAGAGACATCACTTGTAGAACTCATGCTTCTAAAACTCACATAGAAGTAATGCTTTTGTAAACACTTAAACTTCCTTATCATGATATAGCATCTTCATTCTGCCTTTCTATTGATAAAGTTTCAGTGCCACTGTAAGAGAAGGAAATCGGGTTTGCACCTTATGGCCAAAAATGACAATTCTGGGATTTCTGGGAGTTGTGAATAATATGAGAAAGCAGGGTGACAGAAGGAAGCTGAACAAGGACAATGACGATGTCCTCGCAGAACCTCACCTGCTGTCTACAGAAGTCACACTCCCTCCTCACCAACCCAAACGAAAGATCACCTCTAGCCATGTTGGTCTACAGTGGATGGACTTGGAATAAGTTTTCAGAAGTCTTGGGCCAAAACTGGTTCCAGCCCCACTCACTATGTTGAAATGTGGAAACCAGGTGAGCTGGAGATCAAGGGCTTCCTTTTGTACCTTAGCTTTGGAGAACAGACTAGTTTTCATCTCCTGACCTCAACTGCCCATGCCATTGATCACTACCTGCCCACTTCACTCCCTTAATACTGCTCTTTCCTAGAAAAGGGCAATATACAAGTCCAATAGTGCTTTGCCATTGAGCCCTACCTGGACCCAATAGACTTCCCTGAGGTGTTTGAGAAGGACTAAGAAATGCACCTGGGATCTGAGCCAAATCATGCTTTTATAGATGGAAAGTCTGCCCTGGACAGCTTATTCCTTCAGGGTCCCTGATGAAGCTCTGTGATTCCAGGTGTCAGTACCTTTAACACTATCTGGATACCCTTGATTCTGGCTCATGGAGGGATTTAATGGTTCTGTAATAAAGGAGTGGTGCCAGATGCCTTTTATGGTCTGGGCTATTCTTATAGATAAATTTGTTAGAGGACTTCTTTGTACTTATTAAGGAAACAGCATGTGGCATAGTTAGAAGACCTGGTTTTGGAGACTGACAAATCATAATGGCATCACTAGCTCTGTGCCCACAGTCAAGTTACTTCACCTTTCTTAGACTCAGTTTCTTCATGTGCAAACTGAAGGGGTAATTAAAACCAACTCATTGGGTTGCTGTGATGTTAAATAAGATGCTATGGTCTGAATGTTGGTGTCTCCCCAGATATTCAGGTGTTGGAACCTAATACCTACTGTGATAATATTAAGAGGTGGGGCCTTTGGGAAGCGAATAAGTCATAAGCCTCCACCCTCCTTACTAGGGATAATGCCGTTGTTAAAAAAAGGCTGGAGAGAGCCCCATTGCCCCCCCCCACCATGTGAGGGCATAGCAAGAAGGTGCCATGTGTGAAGAACAGGCCCTCACCGAACACTGAATCTGCTGATGCTTTAATCTTGGACTTTCTAGCATCCAGAACTGTAAGAAATAAATCTCTGTTGTTTATAAATTCCCTAGTCTAAGTATTTGGTTATAGAAGCCTGAATGGACTAAGACATAAGATAACTTACATCAAATTCTTACTATAGTGCTTGGCTCACTATAGTGCTATGAGCTCAGGTGATTTTAGCTATTGTTATTAATTTGCATATCTGTGTATCTAAATTATATTTTCATTTATGCCATTTATTTAACTAACAGGCTACCTATATGCCAGGCACTGTTCTAGGCTCTTTAAAATTGCTTATTTCTCATAACAACCATATTAGGGAGGACATATTAAGAATCTCCTTCCTACATAAAAAGAAACTGAAGTACAGAGAGGTTAAATATCTCATTCAAGTCACATAGCTAATAAATAGCCAAGATCTAAGCCCTATTTCTTATCTCCCAGCCAGTGCTCTTAGCCACAGTGGTATGCTACTGATATTTTTTCATGTCAGGAATAATGTTGAGTGTAATGGTTAAATCACTAACCTCTGAATTGGAAAATTTGAGTTCTAATCTGGTTCTCTGGATGCTTAATAATTCAGGAAAACTTAGCACTTCGTCTAGTCCTTAAGCTCAGAATACTTTTGTACACTAACAAAATAGTTGGTGACATTATTATTAATTTATAATTATGTGTTATACAATTAACACCATATAATTAACAAACCCTTGACAGTGTTTATAATTATCTCCTAATTTATAAGAGCATTACAATTTACTTACTCATTCAGGCCTGTGGCAAAGTCAGTCCAATCTTTGGGCCTTGGTTAAGGCTTGCAGGAATCACTAGACAAGGGAAAGCATAGTCATCCTTGGTGACATCAACACTAAAATTTAGGCTTTCAGCTTAGGTATTCCTTCTTTCTCCTTATCATCAACTCTGAAGCTTTTGTTTAAAATTTTTATCAAGGCCATAGTCTCCCTGGGGTATATGTCTCTATTTAGAGGTGTTATCAAGACTGTGATGGCTTGACTGTGACAGCAAATCATTGTCTACTCTCAGGGAAAGTTTCCTTAGGTGGAACCAATACAGCTTCTGGGGACATTGACCACACAAGGAATTTTGGGAGTGGAGATCAAATACTCAACTCAGGGAGCAACTCAACTTGTGATTCATGAAACCCATTTGTTTATTCTAAGCTACTTAATGGAGGTTTTTTTTTTCACTGATTTAATACTCCGCCCTTCAGGCTTTATGCCCACCATTGTACCAAGTTCGGCGAACTAGACTCTCTACCTACTGATGATGCAATACATATCAAGCCATTCCTTTTCATCCTTTAACCTAACTTTTTATTATCCAGTTTAGATACTTCTTTCTTTTCATTAATACTTACAAAGAACATATTTACTTAATAAATTTGGATCTAGTATATGTTGGGTTTTATTGAAGTAGCCATAACTACCATTCCCATCAATTTTGATTTATCTTTACATAAAGTCTGCCTTCCCTGAGGGCAGGATGGTGCTATATAAACAACATTAACTTGACAGGTGATCCTAGTTCCAACTGTGCTTTAAGTAGTAAAAAGGGAATTAAACTCATGGTTTAGACTAGATCAGAGGTACTTACCCAAGGTTTGTAGCATTCCAGAATGTCCAAGAAAGGTTGTTAAAGGATCTGTGAAATATTATTCAAAAGTGTATGTAAAGGTACATTTTTGTTGGGAAAGAACCCACAGCTTTCACATATCTCAAAGAGATCTGTAATATCCCCCAAATTAACTAAAATTAAAAAGATCTCTAATTCCCCCAAATTAACTAGAAGACAAGTTTATGAAATCAAAAAAAAAAAAAAACACCTTGGGGTTATTTCCTGCTCATTGACTTGAATATATTCCATTCCACTCCCTGTATCTGTCTTGATTTGTGAGTTTGTTGAGAGGAGTGGAGGGTTCCAAGCCAAGCATTCAGAGAATGTACTGTATGCCTTGACTCAGAATGCTGACAATTAGACTCATACTGAAAAGTAAGGAATGATTTGACGGTGCACTTGTCACTGCAGGCCCTGATAATGGTTTGGAGAGAGATGAAATATCGAGACAGGAGAGTTCCCTCAGGCAACCCTTTCCTTCTAGGTTATTAGAGTTAGCAAGGTTAGAGTCACTGATACTATGCAGTTCTCAGGAACAGAGTGACCTCTACGCAGCCCAGGATCATTATAACCATCCAAGGATTTGGATGATCCTCAACTGGAAAAATGCCTATGTGTAAGATTTTGGTGACACAAGAAAAAGAATATATGTATATGTGTGTGTGTGTGAATATATTAAAAATATATACACATATATAGAGATACATATATGTATTTCTTATATATATATAGAGAGAGGGGGAGACAGAGTGAAAGAGAGAGAGACAGAGAGACAGAGAGAGAGAGAGAACATGCATGTAAGTTTGGTAACCCATTAGTATAAATATCATGGGGCTGATCCTTGATTCATGTATTGATTAGGAAATTAGGGTAGACAAACTTTCACTTTGAGATAATAAAAAGGAAACTAAACTTATGGTCAGTGTTCAAAACTCGTAGAATAGCTTTGGGTATAATTCATCAACTCTGAAAGTTGAAGTTTTAAAGATTGTTAAAGACTCCTTTAGCCCTGTGAGTCTATGATTCCATGTGTCCAGTCTTCTCTCCATTCTTCCTGGTAAATTAACCTTCTTTAACCCTTGTAATGAATTTTGCCTAAAAGTCTATTTTGACTGCTATTAACAGAGCTACATCAGCTTTCTTTTGGTCAATATGCATCTAACATGTATTTGTCGATTATTTTATTTTCAACCATTCTTTAGCTTTCTTTTTTAAATTATAATTTATAATCTGACAACCTCTGTTTTTTTAACCAGCCAGTTTTATCCAATTACATTTATTGTGATTATCTGTGTAGTAAGTTTTGTTATTGTGTGTATACATGTCCAGCTATTTTAATGATTCATTTTTCTCCCTTTCTGCCTTCTTTTCAATTTTTAATTTTTTCCTCTATTAACTTGAAAGTCATATGATCTGTACCAATTATTTCAAGGGTTAACCACTCTTTACTCTTTGACTCTGGGGTCTCTTTCCCTGATCGTGTATCACCATCTAGTGGATCCATATTATTATCATCATTTTTTTTCTACAGAACAAAGAATAGGATAAAATGTTTGTCATTGAGATCATTTTGTCATATAGACAACCCAACAAGATACTTCACTTTCTAAATTATATTCTTGGACTTGAATAATCCCAGAGCCTCATTCCTATTGTATTCATTTTGTTCCCCTAACTTTCTTCCACTTTGCAACATGTAGTCTCTGCGTTACTATGGTTTGAATCACTGAAAGGAGCCTTGCTATTAGGGTGACCTCTTCTTGCCCTCCTCTTTGAAGGGGGCAGATGTGCCAGGGTCCAGAGTTTTCCAATGATTTTATTTGATAGCTAATTAATGGCCTTCTGTGGTTTCCATAGCAATGCCACGCTTTGCTGCCAGGCCTTATCCAAATGGGCATTCTGTTCACTCTTGTGTCTTCACATCAGCATATTAATCAGACACCATAGGTCCTTGGTTGCTGCGTCAAATTGGTAAAACACTAATTGAATTAAAATCTTACTTGGAAGCTTCAGGCTTCTCTTCCTTCCAGCTAGAGGAGAACCTGGTTAGCCCAAAGGGCCAGCCAGACCCAAGCAGGAGACATTTAGAAATCCGCAGAAATTTGTTTCCCTTCACAGCAAAGTATTTTCCTCTCACCGTGAAATAAAGATTTTGATGTCTGAATTTTTCTCTCTCCTTGAAAATTTCTCTACTTCCCTGGCCTTTGCAATCACTAGACATTGCTGCATTCTCTCTGTAAGATGAAGTGACTGAGTTAATATTTTCAAGGTGAAGGGAAGAAGCTTTTCCCACACATACAGTTGGGGAAGTCTGGGAAGGAACTTGGGTTGAAGGTCCTAACTGAATTGTGATAAGGATTAGGCAGCACAGTGCTTATGAAGATTGCCTAGCAATCTGTAAAGTGCTGTGCAAATACAAAGGCTTATTACATTAGGAGTCTTTGGAAGTGCCTGGAAAGTGGAGAGGGAGGAAGACAAGAAAGAGAAGGAACTGAAGAACAACCAGTCTTCAATTCATTCTTTAGATCACAAAGATTATGGATAATTGTTTCCACTTCTCATGTAGAGTCAAAATCCTCACTTCTCTTGCTAGGTTTACCATTTAAAGTGATACCTTTTAAAATCATTGTTATAACTGACGCTTAAATATACCATGCATATTTATACTTATGTATTTTTGCATTCACTCTTCCTTTGGTCATTCTGTTCTTTACTACTTGCCCAACTTCTAAACATTTTTCAACATTCAGAATGAACAAGTGCTTTCTATAAAGCCTCTTACAACACCATGAACAGAGTTAATAACTTCTTTAGGGCTCCACTCTGTGCACCTGACTGCATGATAGCATTCATCGTGGTATACTGTAATTACTGTTTTTTTTAATTGGTTTATATGTCTGCCTTTTTCATTAGTTTGTGAGTGGCACAAAAGCATAAACTGTTTCCTTACAGATCTTTATACTTCTGACATGCTCCATTCATCCACTAGGTGTTTAAGAAATGTTTGATGACTTACTGACCTGCTGAAAAATCTTGTGCTTGATGGATAAGCTGTGATGTGGCCTCTGGCATGAAGGATTTCCAAACTAAATGAACACTGAAGCCTTCCAAAATCTGAGATCCAAAAACCTATGTTAGTGTAAAGTACATGTCAAGTTGGTAGAGAATATATGCTAATTCATAATAAAAACTGAAATATTAAAATTGGAATTTACCATTTTGGAAAAACAAAAGCATCCTCCCCTCACACACACTTAAACAAACTAGATACTTCCTTACCTCTTATGCATTGAAGCCCTCACTTTCTCTCACCTTAAAATAAACTACATTAGAGATGGTGTTCACTTCGTGTTCTGTTGTCACAGACTCCAGTGACCTCTGAGCTAGGTTTTTGTATTTTATCTAGGATAACACTACCTTGAGAGAGAAATGTACATTCCAGAGCTGCTGGAGCCAGTGGGTGAAAGTATGCAAAGCTGGTCAAGGTATGAAAGGTAGATTTGTTTTATAAAACAAGCTGGAACAGGAGCTATTCTCCCCTTCTGTGAAAGAATTCAAGGAAAGTGGAAGATAGAGCTAATTATCTTCCTATCCCTGCTATGGTCCAGTCAATGAACAGTGGTGATTTTCTAATGATGGTGAAGCGATTTGCTCTGAGCAGAAATTTAGACCACAGTAGTTCTATTTTCTCTTTCAACCCTAAAATTTTGTGGTTCCACTTTTCTCTGCCAATTCAGAAATGAGGATCCAGATGCTCGGGAAACATCTCTAGCAGGTACCACCTTAGGAAAAACATAAACTCAGAGTTCTTGGAGACTAAGAAGTGATGTCTGCCCAAATCCTCTACAGAACTGCTTTAAAATAAGCTTTCTTTCTACCTTGGAAGAAAGGTAGGGGAACAAAATGAACAAAATAGGAATGAGGCTTTGGGATTATTCAAGAAAGTCTCTCATTCCAATTTAACCCCCAAGTTCCTCACAGGCTTCTCACCTTCACAGATGCCAAGAAAGAGGCAGTGTTTATATTATCGTGAGGGGGAGGGGGAGAGGGGTAGGTGTGTGCATGTGCACGTGTATTATGAGTTAATCAAAGGATATATATATATATATATATATATATTTTAGACACTTCCTTGGAAAAGTCTGTCTGGTAGACCAACGCAATACTGAACCTATCCTATTTGACTTTGGTCACTGATTTTATTCAAACTAAACTTTATCTTTAATATGAAAAGAATTTCTGGGAAATCTGACACTATTTTTTTTTGGGGGGGAGAGGAAGTAGGTGGGAGGAATTTCTTCACACACATATACACACACACACACACACCCTTTATCCAAACAACCTCAGACTGGAAAATACTTTATCCCTTGGCAGCTTTGTTGTTGGAGAAAATACAAAGTGGCCATTGTGATTTGGAAGAAGGTGTGTTGCCAAGGAAGTCAGAATGTGGGGTTCGAGACCTTATCCAGTTGGTGATTCTGGGTGTAATCACGGGCATGTCATTCCTCTCTGAATCTATTTCCCAAACTAAGGGGTTGACTAGCTGATATTTAAGGTTTCTCATTGTCCTATGACTATGTGAATGTATCCCCTTCTGGTCCCGCTTGTTGGCCAGCTTCCATTAGTTTTAGTGTACTCAGAATGAAAGCGGCCATATGGGTAAAATAGCATTGTCCTTGTATCCCCACCCCGGTGTGAGAACGAGTCAAAAGAACCACAAGGAATTAAGCATAAAGAGTGAAGAAATCTTAACCGAAGAAATATCTTCTTTATCTATGTCCATTTCCTCCCACAAGGAAAAATGGCAGTGTCAGTTGTACATTACATATATCTCTCTCTCATCTTAGTGTTTAATCTTAGCACCTGCACAGCAGAGATCTCTACAATTCATTGCATATGCTTTCTCCCTTCTCCCCCCTCAATACAGCACCTGAGGCCTAAGAAGTAACTCCCTCAAAGCTCCACAAAAGGCTGAGACCCTTCTTCATGACAGAATATGGAAATAACAAACATGCCCAACGGTTTTATACAGTTGCTAGAACATTTTAGTTTCCAACAAATGAAGATTTTTCTCCTTTTCTTTGAATATTAATTACATTTTACAAATTTTTCGTTTTGTTTTGTTTTGCTTTGCTTTGTTCTGTTGTGTTTGTACAACAAAAGGGAAAGTCCATGGCAAGGAGTCCCGGGTTAGCAGAGTTTGGCTGTCATCTGGTCCGACTGTTTGAGGATCTCCGTGTTGTAGAGGTCCAAGGCGTGGTTCACTCTGATGATCTCGCTGTTGGTCAGTTTCAGGCGGTGTTTCAGCATACAGGAGAACAAGTCCAGCTGGGGTTTCCCCGGGGCCACAGGAGGGGCCAGGCGGTTAATTCGGTCCCGAATATCCAACAAGAGGAGCATCACTGACGAAGAAGAATAGAACTGGCCGCCTTGTGTGTAGGACTGGTTGACCTGCTGCACTGCGCTGCGAAGGAGGTCGGCGTTGAACCTCAAGCTGTACCCGAACACCTGCACATCCGAGATCTTGATGTAGAACTGCCTCTTGGAGGGATCAGACAGGTCCACGGGGCCCTGGCCAGTCTCGTTACGCAGCAGAGTAGGTAGCCGAGTCCGACTACGTAGGTAGATGTGGACCGTCTCGAAAAACGTTTTCCACCGATTGCCCAGCAAGAGAGTCCAGTTGTAGCACTGGCTGTTTTGGAGACGGATCTTCTCCCAACGTGGGTAGCCAAATTCCCCGAAGGGCATGTTCCAGCCCTCCGAATGGCTCCCGCTGAAGGGGTTGACATAGACAAAGAACATAGGGTCCAGGCTGCTGTTGCGCATCTGGCAGATGCGCATGGACATGCCGATCACCATGTGTATGAAGTCCATGCGGTTCTTGTTGCTCTTGAGAGTGAGGGACATGCGCTTGCGCCACCGAGGGTCAAAGAAGGTGTCGAGGCGGATCTCATTGCTGATGAAGGTGGTGTGCACATAGAGGCGCGAGTCCATCTTCTGCAACAGGTACTTCAGCTCCAGGTCCTGGAAGTCCAGGTCGGTCTCAAAGCTGATGAACTGCTCGCTGCGCTCTGAGTCCACGTTCTGGGGTTCGCAGCGGCCTCGGTACAGCTTGTAGCCCTTGTTGCAGGAGCCGCAGAGGGAGATGTTGGCCAGGCTACACATGGCGCAGCTGTTGTTCCCGCCTATGATACAAGGTATGGGGCGCTGGCACAGCGTGGTGCTCCCGTGGCACACGCAGCTCCTCTGGCTTTCCAGGAAGGTTCCCCAAAACCCATTCTCATTACAGTAGAGAAGCGACTGGACCCTTGCAAGCCACTGCTGAATTGTCCTGGGGGATAGAGGGAGAATGGAGAACGTTATCACCATGGGTGGGCTGTGAGTTGTGGTTATCCAACTGATAATGCAAATTGGAGCTGCCCAAAGAATGAAAGGACTGGGCAGAGCAGTTAGGCTAGGAGGGGCACTGAATATAAACTGTAAGAACTACATCGTAGTTTCTCATAATGCCAGAAACCAGCTGAATGACATTGTACTTTACCCTGCAAGCATACAACGTCCTCACCTGTAAAGTGAAGAGGTTGGAGCAAATGTTCTTTGGGGGTCCTTTCTGCTCTATGATTCCATTATATGATAGTCCCAAAGAAGAAGTTTGATTCAGGAAATTAAAGTGTCTAAATTAAAACACCCCTTCCAGATGACAACATTGTAAAAAATCAGCAACAGAAAAATCCTTGGGGGTTATTTCTTTTAATTGACATCAGATGGTTCAATCCCCTTCACAAATTCCTCCCATGAGGTTATATAATATCCAACTTCAACAAAAAAATTATATTTGATAATACTCTAAAAATCAGATAGTGCTTCCATAATGAGGATCTTACATCATCTTCACAGTGGTTTTTCAAAACACATAAGAAAGGAGTTATTTCCCCCATTTTTCCAGAGCTCCAGACTCCCAATTCAGGGCACTTCCATGGCAACCTGTATCTCCAGGCCCTCTCCCCACGGCCTGTGAACACCATAAATGATGCCAAAGTCTATACCCGGATTCCAGCCACTGAAACATTCCAATGAAGACAGATACTCCATCAGATAAGAAGCAACAGAAGAACAGGTTAAAATACGTAAGACAGCTTAGAGGTCTCTCATCTCCTCATTTCTGCACAAGCCATCTCTTGGCTGTCTTCCACGCTACCAAAAGTCCTTTACATGTGTCTAGCACGTTTTACCCTGCACAGGATATACTCCCTCCCATTTTCTCACTTGAGCCTCACAGTAACACCCTGAAAATAGCTTGGGACTTGAGGTCAGTCAGAGATAGCCTAAAATCCTGGCTTCTCCACATGCGAGCTGAGGTAATGCTGGGCAGTTTCCTTCACCTTCCTAATCATCCCTACCACACAGAGCTGTCATGAGGATTACATGAATTTTTATGTGAAGGCTTAACCCCAAACTTGGTAGTTAACCAGAGCTTTATAAGAGTTAGGCCTTGTTATTCCTGCAAAGGGACTATCAGTTCTATTTCATAAACATGGCAATGGAAGTTCAGAGGTGAAATGATGGGCTCAATGTCATAAGACCAGTGAGTAGAGAAGCCTCTTGGTTCATAGATATGGCTTTTTGCATTATCTATCAAGAAAGAGTCCAGAGCCTTTCTCAAGGCTGTAATATGTGATGGTGATGGTAACAGCGTCTGTGGCTCTGATCCCCATCTTACGAAGCTGGACACAGCAGCCAATTCGCACTGGACTCCCTTTGGTAGGAAGTGTTAGCAATCCATCGATTCTATCTCTTATGCTAATGAGCCACAATCACCAAACCACAAACACCAAGAGCCTAATTAAGCAGTAGAGCCTAATGTTGAAAAGCATGGGTGCTGGCCCAAGCAGAGCTGAGTTCAAAGCTCTGTCTTGTAACCAGGAACAAATCACTTCGTCTCTTTAAGCCTCAGTATCCATATCTAAAATGAGGATAATACAGCCTATCTTAGGCAGCTGGTGAGAGGATTCAGTGAGATAATACATTTAAAGTGCTTAGAATAGTCTGGCAGAGAGCAATTACGAAAAAGGTAATAATAAAAAAGTACTCTTATCCCAGAGAATAAGCTGTTCCTTTGAAGGTATTGAGACACTTTCAGGGATTTCACTATCTTGGTGGAGTTTGAGGAAAACCATTTTGTTATATCCATTTGAAAATGGATACTGTTGAAGTGGCTTCCCAGCATGGCTTGCCCTAAATGAGTTGCTTATCAGCTGAGAGAAAATGGCGGAATAATTAGTGCCTCGTTGAAACCCCGTGCCTTCTAAACCCACAGAACCATCCGGCGCCCCCAGCAATAACACCTCCCTCATGACATCCAAAACACTGTATTGAAACCCCTTGTTTCCTTGTCAGTTTCCCCTCCGGGCTCTTAGGTTTGAGAGGAGAGGTCCCTCCTTCCCAAAATACCTAGCCCAGAGCCTCGCTCTATAAATGTTTGCTGAATGAATGAATGAAGAATATTAATATTTTTCTTCTTATTATTCATTAACATTAACAAAAAGAAAAAAACTCCTTCCTCTCCCCTCACGACCACAGTATGAGTTTTCCATACCATCCACCCACACAGCTCCAAGCCTCCCCAGTTTCTGCTCCTGAGACCAATCCTATTACAGCCTGGAGAACAGCAGCAGGCCCAGCCTTCAGGACATGGAGCTGGAATAATAATGAGCTGTGTGGCTCCCACCTCCCAAACCAGAACATTGACTGGATATTGGGTATGAGTCATCTGATATTTTTGTGAACTGCAGGGGCCCTCCACATGGCTCTGATTGCGTGGTTCCATCTGACGAGAGCGTCATTTCAAAAATGCCTCTTTCAAATGGTCCACACTTGCCCCTGTCACTCCCTCTCCAAGTGACAGGACAGTACCCCATTTAGAGCTCCTCTGTCCCCATCTGCAAGGCATTCTATAACCCCGCAGAGCGCCCCCTTTCTCGTGTCTTATCATTGGGACCCTTTGTCGGGACCACAGCCCCCACTCCTTGAATCAATGCTTCATTGTGGCTGAACTCTCAGAATCCTCAGTGGGGGAAATAAAAGGATGAAAGTTCCTGGTGATGCTGCAATAAGCAACAGGGCTCATGGCAAATTAGGATTCTAGCCTTGTCGAGCAGGAGGGATTGGGGACAGAGGCCCTCTGAGCCACATTCGCGAGCTGCATGGCACCTGCATCTCCTGACCTCAGAATAATCATGAGGTTGTGGGCTGTATCAAAGAAGGCATTAATGATGCAGCAAGAGGACTTAGAAAGGAGGTGGTGTTCAGGGGGTGCAGGGAGTGCAAGGCCAAGGGGAAGGGTGGAAGATGGGGATGGGTGATAAGAGAGGAGAAAAGGATTTGGTGTTGGAGATGGTGGGGAAAAAGCTGGAGCAGATGAGCAGGCAGGGGCTACGGAGGAGATATTGGAGGGGGAGAATGTGAAAGAATGAAATCAGAGCGGGTAGGATAGAAACGGAGAAATTCAGCCAAGCCTTCATCTGTCATAACTCTCAGATTCAGGGAATATGGACATTGAATGCACCATTTGAGGGCAGGCTAGTTGTCCATCCTCCATCTTTTCTGCAGAGACCAGTGGGCGGGGGGGAATTGGAAAGGGGGAGCAATGTTGCCAGTGGACCCTCATTCCCAAGGCCAGTGAACTTTTCAATATTTCATTTGGAGGTGAAGAATAGAATCCAAAAGTCAAGCTCATTCCATTTTGTGTGTGTTTCTAATACAAGCAAATTCCAGTAATGAGGAAGCATCCTTAATCAGATCAATCTCCTATACCTTCTCCATCTCCAGCCAGTGCTCTGAGTAGTAAAGCCTGCATTGAAAGTCATAAACCCTGCAAGACTCAATTGCAGGCAGCACCCTAAAACAGCTGAGGGGCATCTGTGGCTTACAGGTACTCCCTGTATACCAGGCATGGTGCTGGAGGCTCTTCATACTGTTTCCCTGAGCAGCACGTAAAGCCATTTCAGTGTTACAGGTGAAGATAAATGGGTCCTCGAGAAGTGAGCCAGCTTGTGTGAGATCACAAAGGTACTCCACATTCAAATCCCAGCCTTTCTACCTCTGGCCTCAGTACACTCCCTTTGTATCATAATGTGAAATTGTAATGATAAAGCTAGCAAGAAGAAGGAAGCAGGCCACAAGAAGAGAAATAAATGGAAATAATGGGAAAATACTGAAAGTTTGAGCCTGTGAAGGGCCTATGATCACATTCCTCACTTCCTCTGGACCTGCCAGGGTCCCTGTTCTGCACTCGTAGATAGTTGGGGCTCCCGACAAGTGCATAGGAAGAGGCTGGGGACCAGGGGCAGGAGGGACTGCTACCTATAAATAGTTGGTGACAGCTTGCCTCGACCCTGGCAACAGGGAGGCAGTTTAATCAGCCTGCTCCAGAGGGGAGGGTCTCACAAAGGCTGACACAGCCCCCCTGAAATGCAGTCAGTGTAAGGCAGGGAGGAGCAGGTTTTAAAATGCTTTTCTCAGTCCCTAGGGATCCAAAGTGTCTTCTATTTGCAGCCAAAGCTGAACTCCAATACATCTAAATCAGCATCTTTCTGTTGGATGGGATTTCAATTCATTCTGATAGGGGCTGGGAGGAGGGAAGGAGGCAGGAAAGAGGAGGGAGAGGAGGGTGGGGAACTGCATTTTCATTTCTAAACTGGAAAACGCTGGAGGCTGATTGATAGGCACCCATGTTGGCTTCGAATGAATCAGCTTGGACCATAGAAGCAGGGAACCCTCAAGAAGCCTCGGAAACGTCTAGCCCATCTCCCTCATGTTTACATCTGAACACGGAGACTCAGTTGCTGAGGTGGAAGATCAGTATTTCTTGAGTGCTTTCTGCATCATGGTGATTATCCCTTTATCCCCACATCAACCCCACGAGATAGGACTCTCTTGTGATTTGCATTACACTCATGAGGGCATTGAAGACCAGAGAGAGACTGTAACTCACCCATGGTCACACAGCATGGCACAGTGGACCAGAGTTCAGGATTTCTGGGTCCAAACCCAATGATCTCTCAATGACCCTGTTGCTGTACATTCCTCGCCCTGTAAACCCCAGACTGGAGGAGAAACTAAGCCCTGGGCCACAGAAACACCTCAGCAGCCCCTTTGCAGGCTCTGTCTTTGCCTCAGCCAGGATTTTCTGGCATCCTGACAGGTCTCCTGGTGACACAGCATGGAGTCACTCGTCATTTGGAGGACAGGAGGCTCCACCATGCAGGGCTTCCTATCAGTGCTTTCAAAGGTACACAACTCCCTTTCAGAACCCCCCGGCTGGGGAGCCCAGGCTGGGGATCCTAATTCAAGCAAACTCCCTGCTGATTTTAATTGGAGGTTTTGCCTAAGATGGGAATGCAGAGCCAGGCCAGTGGCATTTTAGGGGAGATCATACAAATCTAGTGCCAAGGAAAGAGGGAGAAAAACAGTCCTAGGCTAAAATAGAAAGCTATAATCCATAACTCCCATTCGCTTACCAGGAGCATGTATTTAAAAGTGGAGAGGAAATGCAAAAAAAAAATGAAATTGGAGTTCTGAGTTATTCTTTTATTTATGCCCTGTGCTTCTTCCCTGGCATTTATTTGACATTGTAATGGGTATCTGAGTAATTCTGTAAGACTCCACAAAATGTATATTCCATAGACCACAGACTAAACTGGGAAGACAAACAGTTGTTTTTTAGGTTTCTGATGATGCACTGCTTTTTAGTTCTGCTGTGTGTGACTCTGTATGTGTGTGTGTGTGTGTATGTGTATTTGAAAGGAACAGTTCTGATGAAAGATGAATACGTCAAATCAATGGTGTCAGAATGCTTGAGGCTCAACTGAAAGGAGCCTCAGAAATGTTATGGATGTGCTAGTGTGAATTATAACCAGCCCTCAGACCTATTCTGTTCATGATTTTTCCCAGATAAATATTTAGCTTTTAATCATTCCCCTCTTTGAGTTTCTATCATTGCTTTAATAACCTACTTTTTCTTTTCTTAGTTATTCATTCACATAATGTTAGTGCCTCCTTGAGTGGCTCATAACAACAAGGAAGAAAATACCAAAAGAAGATGTTATGGTCCCTTGCTGTGCTGAAGATGTTTTCTAGTTTGGAATGGTGGCACGCAGGCGATAGGTCTTACTGGGAGGGCAGGGGTGGAGTGTGGAGGGGGGAAGAAGGAGAGCAGAAATGTAGAAATCCAATGGGGTCTTTAAAATTAGGTTGTCAGGAGCTTAATTGGGGAGGATTATGAAACAATTTTTGCAATTACACAGTTCTGTGTCTGGAAAGAGGTGACAGGCAACATCAGCTGCATATTCAAATTCAGCACTTTGCTTTGGGGCATGGAAGTGTTGAAGACAAGTGAAGGAAGGTGCCAGAAGCCTCTTAGGGATGACAGAAGGGCTAAAAACAGTAGGACGCTCCCAGATGGAGGGATGGAAGCCTGGTTTATTCTTCCTGGGCAGGAGTCAGGCTGGAATGTGAGAGATTCAGACCCAAAGGCTATGAAGTAAGAAGGGGCTAATTGGGGTCTCACGGACCTCAACCCTGAAGTACAATAATCGCCATCTAGATCGACAATCTGGGTGGTGAGGTGGGATGGTTGCAGGTGTGGGCCCAAGTTAAATAAGTGCTGGGCCCTTCTCTACCACTATTTGACATTGGATATTCGGCCTTAAATAAGTCACCTGACCTCTTTGACCCTCAGTTTTCTCATCTGTCAAATGGGGGAAGATAACACCGACCTTGCACTTTGTCTGAAGAGCTAGAAAGGAATATACAACACTCATGAGAGGTTTCCAGTGAAAAGAAGTAATGACTGCCCATTAACCATTATCATTACTGAGGGCAGAGAATAACCATGTTTCACAAATGTCCCAAGTAAAAATACTCCTCTTGGTTTCTAGAAAAGCCCAGTTGATTACAGCCTAATATCTTCGTCTCACTGGGTATTCACTTTCCACAGTGCTAATGAATGCTGTCACCATTGTGCTTGCAGAAGACAGAGTTAGACGTGAGCTTTGGAGCCAGAAAAAAGCAATAGTGAATCATAACTCTGCTACTCATTATTTAACCTTCAACTAATTGCTTGTCCTTTCTAAGCTTCAGTTTTCTTAACTACAGAATGAAATAATAATACATTCCTTGTAAGGTTGTTCTGAGGCTCAGATAAGATGATGTATATAAAGCTTCAGACATATAATAGGCGCACACTGTCTCTCAGGAAAACAAACTATAGTGTTCCTCCTGAGCTTGCATAGTAAATGGTCCTTTGAAATCAGTAATTATAGATTTAAAAACTCAGAGGGGGAAAGAATTCAACAAATGCTGCTGGGTCAGTTGAATATCAATATTAAGCAAAAGAAATTTTAACAATTAACCTCTTCTGTACCCCAAAATCAAAACAGATGGATTGCAGATATAAATGTGAAAAGTAAAACAACAATAACAGCAACAAAACAGCTTTTGAAAGAAAACATAGGAGAGCACCTTTGTGACACTGGAGTAGGAAAAAAATTTTTAAAAGCACTCACCATAAAAAATTGATTAATAAGACTATATTAAGATTTTTAAAAATCCATTAAAAGATACCACAAAGAGAGTAAAGAGACAGCTCTCAATGACAGAATATATTTGCAACACATCTAGCCAACAGAAGTTTTTATTCATAATACATGCTAAACTTTGAATGTTTGTGTTCCCACAAAATTAATATGTTGAAATCCTAATCCCCAAGGTGATGATATTTGGAGGTGGTGCCTTTGGGGGTGATTAGGTTATGAGAGTGGAGCTCTCATGAAAGGAATTAGTGCCCTTATAAATGAGGTACAATAGAGACCCCTTGTCTTTTCCACCATGTGAGAACACAGCTAGAAGGTGAACCAGAACACCCTCACCAGACACTAAATTTTCTGGCACCTTAATCTTGGACTTCCCAGCCTCCAGAACTGTGAGCAATAAATTTCTGTTGCTTATAAGCTACCCAGTTCGTGGTATTTTGTTATAGCAGCTTGAATGGACCAAGACAAGGCAGAAAGAACAAATCAGTGAGAAAAAGTCATATAACCAAAAGGGAACATGGGCAGATGATATGAACGGGCACTTCATAAAAGAGCTATTCAAAAAGGCCAATAAGCAATTAATCTCCACTTCATTCACTGTTGGGATAATGCAAATTAAAACTGCAATGAGATACTACTCAGCAGAATGGCTAAAATAAAATTAAAATACGAAATTAAAAAGATGGAAAGCACCAAGTGTTGGCAAGGATGTGAAACAACAGAAACTCTCCTTTGCTACCAGTAGGGATGAAACTTGGTTCAGCCAATTTGGAAAACTGGAAGTATCTACTAAAGTATTTAGTAAGCTGGACATATGAATACACTACATCCCAGCAATTCCACTCCTAGTATGTACCCAGCAAAAGACCTGTGCAAAATTGCAGTACTATTTGTAATAATGCCAAACTGGGGACTGTGCAAATGACCCCCAGGGGTAGAAGAGGCCTCTACTCACATGATGGAAAGCTCTTGAGGATGAATGAGACACAACCACACAGAACAATGTGGAGGAACCCACAGAAGAGCAAAAAGGTGAAGGAAGCCTGACACAAATATTAATAGTTCATACTACATATACATATATACGTACAAGCAAAACTGACCTATAGTGGATGAAGCAGTTTGAAAGAAATTCCCTTGGGGAGAAGGTTGACAGTGCTAAGAAGACACGGGGCTTGGACAGTGCAGATAACGCCCTAGTTTCTGATCTGGGTGCTTGTTACATGTGTGAATACAGTTTGTGAAAATTCATCTTGCTGTACGTTTATGTTGTTTTCACTTTCTATATGTATGTAATACCTTCAATAAAACATTTGTCCCAAGAATTGTCCTATAAAACAACCAGAATAATACTATCAAGTCAGCAACACATTGCGTTTTTATATCATCTTCAAACTTTCTAAAGCTCTTCTGTTTGTTCTCTAATTTTATCCTCACAATTTCTCTGTGTCCTAGGCTGGGTTGAGAAGGTATCAGGAATTTCATTTTAAAAATATGAAAAACTGAGGCTCAGAGAGGAGAAGTAACTTACAGATGATCACTAGTGACTTGTCACATCACTGGGATTATAACTCACCCAACCTGTGAAATTTGTTGGTGGGACATGGAGGGTGGAGAAAGAGCTATCCGTGGAAATTGTAAGAATTTAGTTCTATTTCTGACTCAATCCCCTGAGCCTACAGATTCTATTCCAAACAGGAAGCGACTTCCAAGCCCCAGGGGGGAAAAAAAGGAAAAAAAAACTAAAAACAACAAAAAGGAACTGGAGATGCTTATTGTTTTGCTTTACGTCAGCCAAGTGAGTCAATTGCCCTACTTGCTACAAATGCAGAATGACAAACAAGGATGGAAATGGAGAGATGCCTACTAGTGCTGGCTTAAATAAACCCTGCACAGCACTCATGGCGAAGCTCACTCTCTGGCACGCATCACCCTGCCCCTCACCCAGATTGCACACCCTTGGGTTGCCACTGTAGTGGGCCTCATTGCCCATAAATAGAAAAGAAATGTCAAAGATATTCTTAGCTAAAAGCTTCATTGCCACATGGTTGTGAGGGTACTTGTAGACTCCCGTGACTGACAGCCAGCTGCCCTGAGCTAGCCTGCCATTATTTGTGGACTTGTACCTTTTATTTAATAGGACAGTTTAATGCACACTCAGAATAAGTCTTTGTTCCCCACCCCCCAACACTCACACACAAATCAGTAGTCAGGGACTATCAAAGTAGCAATTTATTCTGGGGGGAGTTGCCTATGGGTATAGAGTGACAGAATTTCAGAATCCCAGAGCTGAATGATGCTTAGGCAAGGCCTAGTCCACGTGACAGATGGAAAACAAAGTCCAGAGACATTAAATGACTTGCTTGAGGTCACACAAGTAGTACCTGGAAACCCAGAACCAGAATCTTTCCCATGATGAAGGATCCTGTACACTGCCAAAAATTTATGCTGTTAATCTTTCTCCCAGCCTTTTCCAAAGGGACCTACAATATTTTACCTAAATGACTGTGCACAGAGTAAAGGAAATAACAACACTTTCCAAAGATATGTGGAGATTTGCTGTGAACTGACACTAATTTTAGGAGATGCAAAATGTCACTGTGGTCTACCAGTCAGAATAAGGGTTTATGGAGGTCAGGTGATCGATGGAGTTTTAACTCAAGCGCATCTCACAGTGGGTCTGTTGGCTATTTCCTGTGATATTTCCCTAGTTCTAGAATGCACATTTGGGATTATTCCATAGTTGGAATACTCAGCAACTAGTAGAATCCCCTTCCTTCCCTCTTTTGGTACCCACACTATATATATACCCACCAAATAATAGAATAATAGTAGCTCATGGGACATTCTCCCCTCTTTAATCAGCTTCCAAGAAGAACAACAAACAACAATAAAAACAATGGCAACAAACAACGAAATATGCACCTAGGGAGAAACATGTAGCAAGGGGCTTAAATCTTAAGATAAATCCACTAAACCTGTGGTCCCCAACCCCCAGACCAGTACTGGTTAGGAACCAGACTGCACAGCAGGAGGTAAGCGGCAGGCAAGTGAGTGAAGCTTCATCTGTATTTACAGCCGCTCCCTATCACTTGCATCACCGCCTGAGCTCTGCCTCCTGTCAGATCAGTGGCGGCATTAGATTCTTCATTATGGTGAATTGTATACTTATTTCCTTATATAGTACAGTGTAATAATAATAGAAATAAAGAGCACAATAAATGTAATGTACTTGAATCATCCTGAAACCATCCCCCCACCCCCATCCATGGAAAAATTGTCTTCTGTGAAACTGGTCCCCAAAATGGTTGGGGACCACTGCACTAAACAACAATTTTGATTGATTAGGTTTTAAAAGACAATTTTGCATTACAAAAACTTTCCTCACCAGGTCTCTGAAGAATGCACTCCTCTCTGTACTGAAATGTGTTACAGGTTGTGGTCAACAGGATGACTGACCATAAGTGCCTAATGCTCATCCTCCCACAAAAAAGATGAAAACAATGGACAAATAACTCACTTTGACAAAGGAGAGCTCTGGAGGGTAGTAAGGGAGTGGCAGAAACCCAGTGTAGCACAGAAATGCAGATGGCTGCATAGAGAAGGGAACAAAATACCTGGCCTCTGCCACCTTGTCTCCCCAGTCGGGATCAGCTCCAAACCAGGAGGGACTTCTTCCTGCAGGGAAAAGTTCTCATAGGCCCTTAGCCCAGTTTAGGGAGCTGCCTGGAGTTTGCACGGTTGCAGTACCCCAGAGAAGGAGCCAATGTTGTGTCTCCTCACCCTACACTTGTTACCCAAGCTGCTCTTGTGCTATGCCATCTTGAAACTAGAGCCACGACTAGAGTGCATCCTATTCTGGGGGCCTGTTGCCAATGCACCTCTCCATCCCTGAGGCTCTGCACCACGACAATTCCCCAGCCAAGCTGCTGCAGCTCCTTACTCAGGAGAACAAGCTGCCTAGGAGGCACTCCATCTCCTCCACCTCAGTTGCTGCTCTGTACTGCCCATGGCTACTCAGAGCCTGGGCCCAGCAGAATAGCCATAACCTTAGAACTTGAGACCACACAGTGCCCTGTGCCCCTGAGGAACAAGCAGTCTGTCCCAGCAGAGAAGCTGTGCCTGAGCAGGTGAAGCAGTTGTGCACCCTTAGTGCCTGAATCAGCCTGGTGCCTCACTCTCAGGGAAATGGAGCTTTGGCCAGGACAGCAGTTGAGACCATGGCACCCTGCCCCTCTAAGACCAGGAACTCCAGCCCAGCAGAGAAGCCACACTGGAGTCAGTGGAGCAGCTACATCTTCTGGGTATCTGAACCAACTTGGTGCCTCAGCCCCAGGGAACTGGAGCTTTGGCACAGGGGAGCAGCTGTGATCCCAATGTTCACATCCATGCAATGCCCTGACCTTCAGGGATGAGGCACTCCAGCCCAGCAGAGAAGCTATGCCTAAGCTGGCAGAGCAGCCTTGCACCTTTGGTGCCTGAACCAACTGGTGTCTTAGCCTCAGCTAATTGGAGCTTTGATTCAGGGGAGCAGCCATAACCAGGTGCTCAAGCCCACATGGAACCTGCCCCCTCCAGGGAAGTACAGCCTTGGCTGATCTGTATCACACTGCCCTCTGTGCCAAACTGCTGTAGCACCCTGCCTCTTTGGATATGGACCAGGCTTCTAGAATCTGAGCTGCTGAGGTGCCCCACCATCCTAGGGAGTGAAGCCAACATTGCATTGTTCCCACACCCTGTTGCCCAAGCCACAGCTGCACCCTGCCATTACTGGGTTCTTGCTTCCACTGCACCCAGCCTCACAGAGCTTAGGCCACTGTTGTGTCCCACCACTCCAGGGTCCAGAATCAGCACTACACAGTATCCTCTTTCCTGGTTCCTGAGTTGCCACTATGCCCTGTTGGCTCTGGAACCCACATTGGAGCTGTGCCCTGCTCCCTTGGGCCTGAGCCTCTGCAACATCCCTTCCTTCTTGCCATACCAGTGCTGGACTCTGACACTAAGGATCAGAGTCACAGTTATGTCCTTGTCCTCTGAGCCTGAGCCATTGGGGAGCGCCTCAGAGTCACAGAGCAGTGCCACAGTCCTCTGCTTGGTGAGTATCTACCCATGCCTAAGAGAGTAAACCTGTACCCATGTCACAGGTGTCATGGTAGTTCTACAAGACACTGAGCCCAGGAAGCCAGCTCCACAGACACTCCAAGCACCTGCACCTTTGAACACAACATCACTGTATATTGTCTGTGGCCTGTATTAGACCCAACACCAAGAGAAATTCAACTCAGCTAAGTCTTCCCACTGTGGGGAAAACAAGAACAAGAGGACCACTAAAGCCCTTGCCACTGATAATTTTAATAATCTACCTTGCCACCACCACTGCCACAAACTCCTGCAGATTAGACCATTAAGGCATCTGCAGCAATCACTGACATTGATTATAGCTGAAGAAGGTGCACAAAGACTATACTACTGTGACCACCCAGAACCAGAGCCAATGCACCCTAGGTCCTAGCCAACTGACACCCTAGGACTTACCTGCAGGCAAAAATCTTTTCCTACAAAAACCACTCTGTAAAACTGTAAGATGTGACTATTCCAGTAGATGCACAGATACAAACACAAGGACATAAGAAACAAAAAAACAAGAAAACATGACACCAAAGGAACACAAGAATTCTCCAAGAACACCCCCCATGGAAATTTATGAATTGCCTCAAAAGGAATTCAAAATAATGATCTTAAGAAAACTCAGTGAGATACAAGAGAATATAGATAGACAATTCAATGAAATCAGGAAAACAGTTCATGATCTGAATGAGAAATTCAACAAACAAATAGATATTATAAAAGAGAACCAAACAGAAATCTTGGAGCTGAAGAATTCAATGAATGGATTAAAAAATAAAATTGAGAGCTTCAACAGCAGACTGAATCAAGTAGAAGGAAGAAATTCTGGACTTGAAGACAGGTCTTTCAAAATAACCCAGTAAGAGGGGAATAAAAAAGAAAAAATAATGAAAAAGAGTGAATAAAGCTTGCAGTACTTATGGGACACCATTAAGCAAACAAATATTTACATCATGGGAGTTTAGGAGGGATAAGAGATGAAGAAAGGCACAGAAAGCTTATTCAACAAAATAATTGTTAAAAATTTCTCATGACTTGGGAAAGATATGGACATCCAGAGCCATGACGTTCATAGGCTCCCAAACAGGTTGAACCCAAAGAGGTCCTCACCAAGGCACATTATATAATAATTAAAACGTCAAAAGTCAAAGAAATAGTGAGAATTTTAAAAGGAGCAACAGAAAAGCAAAAGAGACAAACAAGGGAATTCCAGTGGAATATCGGCAGATTTCTCAGCAGAAACCTTGCAAGCCAGGAAAGAATGGATGATATAATCAGAGTGATGAAAAAAAAAATTAACAGCCAAGAATATGATACCCAGCAAAGCCATCCTTCAATAATGAAGGAGAAATAAAGACAAGAAAAACCTGACGGAGTTCATCACCGTTAGATCAGCCTTACAAAAAATGCTTAAGGCAGTGCTTTAACTGGAAGTGAAAAGCGGATAATCGCTCTCACGAAAACATCACAGCATAAAACTCACTGGTAGAGATAAATTCCCAATTAAATTCAGAATCCCCTACTACTGTAATGGTGGCATATCAATTTATCAAATCTCTAGTATGAAGATTAAAATTTAAAATGGTCAAAAATAACTATAGGTACAATAGGTTCTTGAGGAATGCTCAATAAAAAAGATATAAATTGTGGCAATAAAATATAAATTGTGGGGGAACAGAGTAAAAGTCTAGAGTACTCGTGCGTGGCTGAAGTTGAGTTATCAGCTTAAAACAGTCTATAACATGTTTTATGTAAGCCTCACAGCAACCACAGAGGAAAAAATTAGAGCAGTCACACAAATGAGAAAGAGAAAGGAGTCATAGCTTAGAACAACAGAAAATTACTAAACCACAAAGATAAACAAGGAAGAAAGGAACAAAAGATCTACAGTACAACTGGAAAACAATTAACAAATGGCAAGAGTAAGTCCTTATGTGTGAATAATAACCTTGAATGTAAGTGGATTAAATTCTCCAATCAAAAGACACAGAGTGGTTGAACAGATTTAAAAAATCCCTAACAACATCCAACTATATGCTACCTACAAGAGACTCATTTTAATTTTAAAGACACACATTGGCGGAGAGTGAAGGGACGTAAGAATATATTCCTTGCACATAGCAACCAAAGAGAGCAGGGGTTGCTATACTTACGTTAGATAAAATAGACTTCAAGTCAAAAATTATTTCAAGAGACAAAGATGGTCATTATTTAAAAATAAAGAGGCAGTTCATCGAGAGGACATAACAACTGTAAATATACATGCATACAACATTGGAACACCTAAATATAAAAAGCAGATATTAAGGGACAGGAAGGAAGAAACAAATAGCAATACAAGAATAGAGGACTTCAGTACCCCCACTCTCAACAATGGATAGATCAACCAGGCAGAAAATTAACAAGAAAATACTGAACTTGAACTGCACTTTAGCTCAAATGCACCTAACAGACATACGTAGAACTATCCATCTAACAGCAGTAGAATATACATTCTTTTCTAGAGCACATGGAACATTCTCCAAGATAGACCATATGTTAGGCCACAAAATAAATTTTAACAAATTCAAGAATATTAAAATCATATCTAGTATTGTTTCCAACCACAATGGTATGAAACTTGAAATCAATAACAAAAGGAATCTTGGAAAATTCACAGATACGTGAAAATTAAAGTATGTGCTCTTGAACAAACAATGGGTTAAAGAAGAGATCAAAAGGGAAATTAAAAACTATCTTGAAACAAAAAGCAATGGAAACATGAAATATCAAAACCTATGGGATGCATCAAAAGAAGTTTTAAGAGGGACGTTTATAGCAATAAATGCCAATATTAAAAAAGACAAAAGATCCCAAATAAATTAGCCTAACATTATGCCTCATGAGGCTAGAAAAAGAAGAACAAACTAAACACAAAGTCAGCAGAAGGAAGTAAATAATAAAGATCGCAACAGAAATAAATCAAATAGAGAACAGAAAAATCATAGAAAAAAAATCAATAAAACCAAAAGTTATTTCTTTAAAAAAATAACCAAAATCAACAAAACCCTAGCTAGATAGACTAAAGAAAAAAAAAGAGAAAATTCAAATAAATAAAATCAGAAATGAAAGTGGAAACATTACAGCAGATGTCTCAGAAATAAAAAGGATCATAAAAGACTATTATGAACAATTATATGCCAACAAATAGGATAACCTAGAGAAAATGGATGAATTCCTGGAAAATTCACCCTACCAAGGTTGAATCATGAAGAAATAGTAAGCTTGAACAGACCAATAACAAACAAAGAGATTGAAGTAGCAATTAAAAACATTTCAACAAAGAAAAACTCGGGACCAGATGGTTTCATGGCTGAATTCTATCAGACATTCAAAGAAGAATTATTACCAATAATTCTTAAACTTTTCCAAAAAATAGAGTTAGATGGAATACTTCCAAACACATATGATGAGACCAGCATCACCTTGATACCTAAGCCAAAGACGCTGGAAAAAAAAAAAAAAAACAGAGAAACAACTACAGGCCAATATCTCTGATGAACATTGATGTAAAAATCTTCAATAAAATATTAGCAAACTGAATTTAACAACACATCAAGAAGGTTATACTTTATGACCAAATGGGTTTTATTTCTGGCATGCAAGTCTGGTTTACCATATGCAAATCAGCTGTGATACAGGACATTAACACAATGAAAGATCAAAACCACACAATCATCTCGTTTGATGGAAAAAGTATGTGACACAGTTCAAAATCTTTTCTTAGTAAAAACTCTTATTACTTTAAACATAGAAGGAAATTTCTTGACATAATAAAGGCCATTTATGAAAAACCCACAGCTAACATCAAAATCAACAGGAAACAACTAAAATATTTTCTACTAATATCTGGTACAAGGCAGGGATGTCCATTCTCACCATTCTATTCAACATGGTTCTAGAAGTATTAGCAAGAGCAAGTAAACAAGAAAAAGAAATAAAAGGCATCCAAATTGGAAAGGAAGAAGTAAAATTACCTCTATTTGCAAACAATATGATTCTATATGTAGAAAACCCCAAAGATTCCCCCCCAAAATCTGTTATAACTAATAAATTAATTAAGTTTCAGAATACTAAATCAATATACAAAAATCAGTAGCATTTCCATACACAAATAATGGCATAGGCGAAAAAGAAATCAAGAAAATAATCTCATTTACAATCACGTCAAAAAATAAAATAAAATACTTAGGAATAAATGTAACTAAGGAGATGAAAGATTTGCACACTGACAACTATAAAACAATGATGAAAGAAATTAAAGAAGATAAGAATAAGTAGAAAGATACCCTGTAGTCATGGATGAAATGAATAAATAAAGCTAAAATATCCATACTACCCAAAGCAATATATAGATAACACAATCCCTGTCAAAGTTTCATGGCATTCTTCACAGACACAGAAAAATCAATCTTAAAATGTATACGGAACCAAAAAAAAAAAAAAAGGCAAATAAAATCCTGAATAGCCAAAGCAATACTGAGGGAAAAAAAAAAGTTGGAGACATCACATTTCCTGATTTCAAATTGTACTACAAAACAAAGCTATAGTAATCAAAACAATATAGTACTGGCCTAAAAACAGAAACACAGACTAATGGAACAGAATAGACAGCCCAGAAATAAATCCAATCATATATGGTCAACCGATTTTCAACAAGGGCACTAAGAAGACACAATGGGAAAAGGACAGTATATTTAATAAATGGTGCTGAGAAAACTAAATTTTCATACACAAAAGAATGAAACTGGACTCGTATCTTACACCATATGCAAAAATCAAGTTAAAATGGACAAAAGACCTACATAAGACCTGAAACAATAAAACTCCTAGAAGAGAATATAGGTGGACAACTCCTCGACATTGGCCTTAGCAGTGATTTTTTGGATATCACAGCAAAGGTCAGGCTACAAAAGCAAAAATAAATAAAGGTGACTACATCAAACTAAAAATCTTCTGCACAGCAAAGGGAACATTCAACATAATGAAAAGACAACCCACAGACTGGGAAAAAGCAGTTGCAAATCACATATTTATACATAACTCTTACAATTCAATAGCAGAAAAACAAAAAAATAATCTGATTTAAGAATGGCAAAGGTATCTAACGACATTTCTGTCAAAAACACAAAAATGCCAACCCGTATATGAAAAGGTGCTCAACATCGACTAATTGTCAGGGAAATGCAAATTAAAACCACTATGAGATATCACCTCACATTCATAAGGATGGCTTTTATCAAAAAGACAAGAGATAAAAAATGTTGGCAAGGGTACACAGAGAAGGGAACCCTAGTACAATATTAGTGGGAATGTAGATTGGTATAGCATTATGAAAAGCAGTATGGAGATTCCCAAGGAAATTAAAAATGGAACCATACAATCCAGCAGTCCCTCTTCTGGGTATATACCTTAAGGAGATGAAATCATCAGATAAAGGTATCTTCACTCTTGTGTTCACTGCAGTACTATTCACAATAGCCAAGATATGGAAACCACCTAAATGTCCATCAAGGAAAGAACTGATAAAGAAAATGTGGTATACACGCATTCATCCCTCAGTATGCACTGGGAATTGGTTCCAAGACCCCCTGCAGACACCAAAATCTGAGGATGCTCAAGTGCCTTATACAAAATGGTGTAGTATTTGCATATAACTTACGTACCTCCTCCTGTATACTTTAAATCATCTCTAGATTACTTATAGTACCTAATACAATGTAAATGCTATGCAAACAGCTGTGATACTGTATTTTTATTCGTATTATTTTTATTGTTGAATTTTTCTTTTTTAAAAAATATTTTCTATCCACAGTTGGTTGAACCATGGATGCTGAACCTGTGGGGACAGAGGGCCAACTATACATATACAACAGGATATTATTCAGCCTCAGAAAAGGATATCCTGTCATTTTCTGCAACATGGATGAATCTAGAGGACATTATGCTAAGTGAAATAAACCAGAAACAGAAAGAAAAATATTGCATGACTTCACTTATATGTGGAAGAAAAAAAAAGAGCTCAAACACACACAGAGAATGAAACGGTGGTTACCATGGTAGAGGGGAAGGCAGAGGAAAGAGAGACGTGTAGATCAAAGGATACAAAATAGCAGATAAGTACAGGTAAACAAGTTAAGAGAACTAATATACAACCTGAGGACTAAAGTTAATAAAATAATATTGTAATTGTATTAGAGATTGTTGTTAAATAAGTAGATTTTAGCTGCTCTTGTCACAAAAATGTAACTACATGAGATGATAGATATGTTAATCTGCTTCACTCTAGCAACCATTTTACTATCTATGTTTCCCATAACATCATGCTGTAAACCTCAAATATACACAATAAAATTTATTATTAAAAAAAGTGCTTGTAAAAAAAGTAAATAAAATCACACTGGAAAATTAAACAAATGAAAAACTCACTATATGTGTCAGGTGGCCACAAATCCTTCGATATTTCTCTCATAGAGATAGGAGGTCTACGTTCCCTCCCCCTAAATCTGGAGAGATCCTACCACTGCTTTGACCGATACGATGAGGCAGAACTATACACTGACACACTTCATGGACTAGACCTGAAAAGACAAGCAGCCTTTCACCTCCTGTCTCCTCTCGGAGCTCTGAAACCCATTCTAAGCAATCTGGCCACCTTGCTAGAGGATCACATGGTGAAACCCTGGAGGGGGAGAGCCGCCCAGCTGAGCCCAGCAATCTGGTCATCTCTGCTCCAGACGTGCAAGTGAAGCCTTCTTGGAACCTCCAGCCCAGTCCAGCTGAACATCAGTGAGTGACTACAGTCAACTCCACGTGGAACAGAAGAATCTCCCAGCCAATCCCAGCATGAATTCCTGAGCCACAGATCAGGAGCAGAATATAATAATTGGTGTTTTAAGCCCCTAAATTTGGGTCAATTTGTTATACAGAAATAGATACTCAGAACACTAGATATTATATTATGAGCCCCTAAGAGAACTCAGAATATCTCTTCTCCATTCCATAATATTACTGCCAAGCTATACTAATATACCAGGCTGAAAATGCCTTCTTCCTCCCCAAGATCCCAGGCTCTAATCCCCAGGACCTGTAACTGTTTTATAAGATATTACTCTGGTGATTTTGTTCTTTTATACAGTGTGATTGGACTAAAGAGAAAGATTATCTTAGTGGACCTAATATAATCAGATGTATCCCTTTGGAAGCAGAGTTTTCTCTGTCTGTTGGCAGAAGAACTCAGAGAGGTCTGAAGCATGAGAAGGACGTGATGCACCTTCCTTCCTTAGAGGGCCATGTGCAAGGACTGGAGAAAGGCCTGTAGGAGCTCAGAGAAAATACCAGCCAACAACCAGCAAGGAAACAGTGACCTCAGTCCTACAACCACAAAGAACTGAATTTTGTCAACACTCTGAAGGAGCTTGGAAGTGGAGTCTTCCCCAGAGCCTACAGTTCTTACTGGTTTGACCAATACCCTGATTCCAGACTGTGAAGCCTAAAGAGAAGATCCAGCTATATCACGCCCAGACTTCTGACCCCTGGAAACTCTGAGATAATAAATCTGTGTTGTTTTAAGCCTCTGAACTTGTGGTGACTTGTTACATAGCAATACAAAAGTAATTTAGTTACTCTGGACAGGATACTTCTCCACTCTGTTTCATTTTACTCTTTAATAAAATGATGGGAATAGATTTGACAATCTTTTAGGTCTTCTTTCAGATACAAAATTTTATGATTTCATAATTTTAGGTGATTTAGCCTTCCTCATATTCCTAAGGTAAAGTATGGGTGTAAGACCAGTCCTGGGCTAGTTTTATTTTATCTGCTACATCTCAAGCTCTCCGTGAACAGGGGCACCCCTTGTCTTCTTCACCACCATACCACTACCCCTTGTGTACTGCCTGGCACTTAGTAGGTACTCACTAAATATCTGTTGAATGAATAAATGAGTGGATGAATAAATAAAGATTCAGTGTAAATATTACCATAAATATTCTTTCACAAGAAAGGAGGACTATGCCTATGTGGGATGGCAGCAGAAAAAGGAATATTATTTTATTAAATTCTGGGCAAGTCATTAATTTCTGTGAGCCTCAGTTTTCTCACCTGTAAATGGGGAGACTATTCTTGGCTCTAGCTTGCCCACAGGTTATTCCGATCAGATAAGATCAATGTGCAAGCCCTTTGCAAATGTTTTTAAAAAAAACAAAAACTATACATGAGGTATTTATCTTGGTAATAGTTTACTGTTTAAGGTTAGGAATGTCCCTCAACTACATGGGGTAAATTTATTTCCTAATTATACCAGAAATGGAGGACTTTCCTGCTGTGACTTTGGCAGCTGCTGGTTAGCAGTCATGCCACCTCTCAGCAGGGGCGGTACCCGCAGGGATACAAAGCCATTAGCATCTGCTTAAGCAGAAGGTGTTAGAAACTCATCTCAAAGAAGACTGAAGGAGGTGGATCTCTATTGACAAGAAGGGAAATCACAACCTGCGGTATCACGCCAAACAATCTGGGTCATTGTCTCTCCATCTGATGTAAATCACTCTTTTCCAAGGCTGTGTTCTGAGGAACCCAATCTCTCGAAAAACTTCAAGAAGGATTCTATGGCCAAATAAGTTTGAAAACATACAAACTTAACCCTTTCTCTATTCATTGTTTTTTGAAAAAATTCAACGTTTTCTAAATTTATTCAACCACAGACATCACTTCCGCCTCACTTCATAATATCCTATAGGATTCACTTAGGAGACTGCATTTTTGCTTAGTTTCTACCAAGTGCATAGAGTGAGGTGAGACCTTACTTATGGCAGTGAGGAAAGTCTTCTCATCCCCAGACCAGAGACATGAGTATCACCTAGGACCTTGGACCCATCTCAGACCTACTGAATCCAAAACCCTGGGCACAGGGCTCAGCAATGTGTGTTCAAAATGCCCTCCACGTGATTGCAATACCCACTCCAGTGTGAGAAGCATTGCTCTAATCCACCGAGCAGTGGCAACATTCATGTCAACACAGCGAAGAAATACTGAATCCTTTTATACCTGGAAGAAAGATTTCACTATTTTCCAGTTCATCTTTCAAATGGCTACCAGAGAACACATTCTAAACCACAGCATCCCTTCTACTTCACATCCACACGGGCTTCCCACTCACCTAAATGATAAGATAGAAACTCCAAAGCGAGGTATTCAGTGCCTCCAAATTTCACCCCAACATATAAGTCTAACCTATTCAATAATAATAAGCACTAAGTGCTAATATTTATTGACCATTTGCTATATGCTGAGAATACTGCATATATGTCTTGGGTGATCCTTACGACAACCCTGGGGGGAGGTACTGTTAGTATCCTCATTTTACAGATGAGGACACTTACAGCCAGAAGACACTGAGCACACAGCTCACCAGGATTTACCACCGGACTGTCAGGTTCCAAAGCCCACATACGTCATCTTGATTAATATTCTCTCTCTGATTTCTGATTTTGCCTTTCTGGATGAATTTAACCTTACACTTTCCTCTTCTATAAAGTATATGTTGTTTTCTTGAATAGAAAATCATCCTCTTCACTGTGAGTCCAAAGAATAATTATCCCTCAACTGCCATCTCAAATGTTGCCTCACCTCGATTCAGTGCCTGTGTTGTGACGTGCCAGGCACTTTATCTATCACTGAGGATATACTGGTTTGTGGTCAAGTAGGAGAAGTCTGGGCTTAAACACACCATTGCAAATATGGCAAGATACTCGAGATGCATATAATGAGATGATGCAACCTGGTCCCGTGTGTCAGGCCAAGCATTCCTAAGAAACCAGGGTATAATACCAAATTTAAAGGATGAATACAGTAATCCAGGCAAAGAGGGAATCACATTCTCCAGTCTGCCCAGCAGGAATGTATTTCCCTCTCTTCTCTTCTCTTGTGGCGTTTACCTCCACTGCTATTTAAACTCTGTCTGTCTAATATGGGAAGCACAGTAGAACCCATTTTATAGGGTTGTTGTGAGGATTAAATAAGGGAATAAATATGAAGCATTTGCAACTGTGTCTGGTACATAATAAACGGTCAATATGTTTCAACTATCCTTATCATTATTCATTATTTTTTTCTTACGGTATAACCTTGAGCAAGTTGCTCCACTAATAGGGTTAAGTTACTGGGAATAAGAGCTTCTGTGTCAAGTGGGACAAGCTCTTATAATTGACCTCCATGTGAGTGACTGCCAGAAAACTGACCTTCTCCCTTCCTCCAGACAAACGTGGTATGTGATGCTCAGGGAACACTGAATGCCCTTGGCTGGTTGGTTGCACTCCCATATGTTCCTGCCAAGGAATAGGCACACTTACTGAGGGTCAGTTATGTTTATTTCCAAACCTGTTTGTGTCAGTTGTGTTTGCTACTGTTATATCACGGAATTAAGAGTCAAAAAAAAAAATCACTGAAATGTGAGTTGTTTTTTTCCTGTGGAAACATTTGAATTCTGTGAGAAAATTCTGTAAAGACCAGTTACTGACAAAAATGTCCATCAATTTAAATAAAGGGGAAGTAACTGAAAAAGATTAGGAGGGTTCATAAAAATCTAGAAACATTTAGATTGTTTCTTAAGAGTCTAAGCTGTTGCTTCACTTTGGATAAACCAAAGTTGGAAATATACAGTTACGGCCGTGGTTTATGCAAGAAAGCCAGTAGAATGTCAAACAAAATATACCAACACCCTCAAAAAAAAGATTTTAGCCTTACTTAAAAAGGCTGGCCAAGAAGTGGACATTTAAATGTTTTAAGTTAAAATAAAATGGCTCATAAATGTATAGCATCTATACATTTTAGGATTTTCTACTTTAACTTCACTTTTTCAATTAACTAACTACTGGTCTCTAGTTTCGTCTGATAGGGAGTCTTGTTCTTTGCCTTTTTACCATGTGCTAAATCTGGCATCTATGTTCTCTAATTGGCTTTCCAAGGCCAGCTACTTTTGTTATCTCCATCATACCAAGCAGGAAACTGAAGCTTAGACATCTTAATAGTGTGCCAAGTTTACATTGATAGTAATTGGTCATAACATACCTTGGCCTGTCAGGCTCTGGACTAAAATCTTAAGTATCTTAGGTTCTCCTCCCTCTCTACTATACGATTACATTTGGCTAGGCTCATGCTTTATCTCATACAACAGAAACATCCGTTTCTTGGAAGCAGAAACAGTGTTGTCATCAAATATCTACCGTCTACTACTGCTGTATTCTTGATTATATTAATATCATATCTGTGCATTTCTTTACAGGTTATGAAGAGTTTTCACATATATCACATAAATTGATGAGGGCATCAACTCCGTGAAGTAGCTATTCTTATTATCCTAACCATACAGATGAGAAAACAGAGGGCTCAGGTAGGGTTGGAGACTTTTGGAGGTCACACATCTAATAAATGACAGAGCCAGAACTGTCAGTCTAATAAACTGAAACTGACTTGAGCTCAATAAAATATAAGAAGCCATATCCCTCTGTCCCACTGCAGGAGTCTATGGAGATTACATCCAGAGGCAAGTAAGTATAGGGTTCACAGAGAAGAATCAAAACCAGTGTGGACATTGGGGGTCAACAGAATAGAGATAACCATTACCCTCGTAGCCAGAATCTTTCTACAGACACCAATTAAACACTGTATGGAGCAGGAAATATGTTAAAAGCTGACACGGGTTCAGAAGCCATGGCCCTAAGATTGGAGCCTGAGGTTGCTCCCCCCAAGAGATTTTCATCTCAACAATGCATAATTACATTAAGTATGGCTATGGCCTGGACTGCTGGGTGAAGGCCACATGAATTTGAGAAGTAAAAATAAACCAAAGACCAAGAGTCACCAGAAAATGCAAATAATTACACTGCCTGCCCTCAAGTTAAGCTTCCATGGATCTGATCTGCCTCACAATATTATAATCTCTAAAAAATCAGGTGATAGCAGGAGGTAGGGAAGAAACGGCAAATCACACTGACATTAAGCACCTCCTTGATGCTAGGAATTTTATTTCATTTTATCAAATTTAATAGTGTCTGTTTTCTCCTTTTTTTTTTTTCTCCAATAGCAAGTTTTTCCCAATGTATCAGATTTAGCAAGAGATACTTTCAGGATTTGGATTCAGGTCAGTTAAAGACAATCTCCATTTGCAGTTTCCTTTTTACCAAACTGCCTGAATTTTAGTCACACTCTGTTCACAAATTCCCTGAGTGACCTTGGACAAGTCACTTAAAGTCCTTTGTTCTTCATTTCTCCATGTGCAAATGAGGAAGACAGTCTAATTATATTCAACATATGTGGAAAATACACAGACTATTTATATATGATAATGAGATTTGATTTTCAGAAGATTACGTCAACATGCCTTTGGGGCACATTCTGAGTAGAAAATAATCTGTGTGTCAATTCACTGAACAAAGTTTTTTGAATAGCTACGGTGTGCCAGGTACTGTGCTTGGAAATTATAAGAACAAAGTTTGAAGACTATAGGGAAAGATCCATGCGTGGACCTGATAGTCTCATGGGAGAGACAGGCATTAATAAATAGATATTAAAAAAGTAAAATGGTAAACAGGGATTTGGGATTCAACTGGGAAGTTAGAATGCTAAGAAACTATATGAAACAGGTCATTACACAACCTTCCAACGAAGAGAACATTTGAGCTGAGATCTAAAGGATAGGTAGAAGCTACTGCAGTGAAGGAAAAAGGAAGGTGCATTCCAAGTAGAAGGAACAGCCTGTGTGAAGCCTTTGAATGAGGGTAGTGTGCGTTCAGTGAACTCAAAGAAAATTAGCAGAGTTGTCCTGTTACTGGGAAAAACAAGTAAAGGTGTGAAACACAGCCTAAGAGGTAGGCAGGGGCCAGGTTATGGCAAATCTGTGGGTCACCTTAAGATTTTGTTTTTTCTCCTAAAAGCAGTAAGTAGTCACCAAAATGTTTAAAACAGAGATGTGACAAGGTTGAATTTGCCTCTTAAGTAATAATTCTGACTGTTTCATGGAAAGTAGATTGGAAAGTGATCAGAGTAGATTCTGGGAGACTTAGTTAAAAGGCCATAGTAATATCAGGCAAAAGAAGATCTTAGTTTGAACTATAAGCTACTCATTGAAATTGACTAATTAGCATCATCTGAAAGAAATACTGCTCAAAGATTCAATTACTGACCTTCTATCAATATTTTCAAATTAAACTCTTCCTTTCATTCTCTGTGAATATTATTATTTCTCCTAGAGTTGGGAAGGACCTCAGAGATAATTGAGCTCTATTGTTTACAAATTGTTTAAGCAAAAAAAATAAAAAAAGAAAAAGAAAGAAAGAAAGAAACGAAAAGAAAAGAAAAGAAAAAAAATCACCTTAATTATCCCAAATGGATTTTAATTCAGAACTCCCATGAAGAGAAAACAGCTGAAAAGCTGCTCTAGTTAAAGACAAGGTACTTCACTACTCAACCTGCACCCCATAGCTCTGCACAACACGATTCCTGCACCCAGTGCTCTCTGGAGTGTCTGCTACAGACTGGTGATGGACTTAGTCCGGCCGACACAGGGCAAACCCAGGACTTGAACTTGGGTCTCCTGCTTCACAGGACAAGGTCGTTTCCAGCATGTCCTGAGGCTAGATAATGATGTTTTGAGAACAAAGTCACTGTTGCTTGCTTGTTTCTTTAAATGCCTTCCAGTGTCTAGCGCAGGGCTGGGAGACCAGCTGGTCAGTAAACATTTATGGAATTGCACAGATGCCAGCTGAGTTCAGCATTGCCCAAGATGGTTTTGTGCTTTCTTTTTCTTTTCTCCCTCCCTTCCTTCCACCCTACCTTCTTTCTGTTCCTTTTATTCCCTCCCTCCTTCCCTTCCTCTCCCTTTTGCAATGAGAAGCAATTTCCACTACCATGAGATGCAGTTTTTAGTCTTGGCAGGTCATCTAAACACCTGGGATCATCTTGCCTCAGGGGTAGACAGAATAGCATAGAGGTTACAAGAAGGCATTCTGCCTGGGTTTGAATCCTGCCTCCTATCTGCTATATAATCTTCAGCACGTTGTTTGACATCTCTCTGCCTTAATTTCTCCATTCATAAAGTGGGATAAACTGAGGCTCTACAGTTGATTCAGGGTTCCACAACTGGGGCCATTTCCTGAATCTCAGCACACCAGACTGCAGTCTATAAACTCCAGTCCTGGTCTACTGCCCCCAACCTTGATGAGCTTGCCCTGCCTTTGGTCTCACCACCTCTGCCAACCACAGGGCAGTCATTTCTTTTTGCTGCTGTACACTACACAGACGACATGGGCTCTTGCTGCTTTACACAAGGATCTTGATTACCCAGCCCACCAGTGAAGTCAACAAGATAATTCTAATCCTGCTACTTACCTGCTATGTGACCTTGGATAAGTTAATTACATCTCTGCCTCATCAGTTCCCACATCTATCAAACAGATCCAATAGCATGTACTTCATAGAGTGAACATGAGGATTAGATGAAAAAACATATGTCATCATCATCAATACTCAGTCTCATTGGGTGATTACTGTGTGCTAAGGAATTTATATGCAAAATATCAGTGCTTGGGGAAAAAAAACAATTAAGAAGAAAAATAGTTAATGTGTATTGAATGTTTTCCAGGTGCCAGTCACCGCTCTAAGCACTTTTTGTGGGTTAAAGCACTTAATCCTCAAAACAGTCCTATGATGTAGGCACTATTATTAGGCCCATTTTACAGATGAGGAAATTGAGGCTCAAAAATATTAGTAAGTTCCCTCAGAGTTACAATGTAAGCAGGTTACAAAGATGAGATTCGAACCCAGGCAGTCTAATTCCAGAATCTTTACACATAGCCAGATCTTTTGCCTGTTATCATAGCTGCTTTGTGATTGTTATTGTTATTATTATTATTATTGCTATTACTATTAACCTTATTTCCTCTATATCTGGGATAGTCACCTCTAGCTCCAATTATACTCAATTTCTCCTATCATACCTAATCTCCAAAAAAGACTCTCCAAGACCCCACAATGAATTGTAACTCCCAGTATTCAATATCCTTGAATCTGGGCTAGGGATTTGGTCATCAGAAGATGGTGGAAATGATGCTCTCTGATTTCCAAAGCAAAGTTGTAAAAAAAATCTTACAGCTTCCTTTTGGTCCCAGGATGCTCCCTGTCTGAGCCCAGCTGCCATGCTGCAAGAAGCCCAGGCCACACAGAAAGGGTATGTGTAGGCCCTTCGGTTGACAGCCCCAGCTGCACTCCCAGCTGACAGCCAGCACAAACTGCTGCCTCTGGGAGTGAGTCCATTTGGAGGTCCGGCCAAGTCAAGCCCCCAGATGACACCAGATGCAGTCAACTTGAGAGACCCCCCCCACCCCTGGCTGCATCAAGTGAACCTACAGAATCACTAGAGGTAATTATATAGTGTTGTTTTGAGCTACTAAGTTTTGGGGTGAATTGTTTTGCATCAATAGATAACCAAATTGCTCCTTTGCCTTCCAGCCCAATATGAAGTGTCTAGCAAGCCTTGAAGCTAAGCACTATCTATGCATAGTTGACCTCTCACTAAATCTAATTCTTGGCATTTCTTTGGGGTAACAATAAATTAATTAACATTTATTGACCTTGGGCACTTTATTAACTTTTCTGTGCCTCAGTTCTCTTATCTGTAAAATAGAAATAGTAAAAGTACCTAATTCATAAGTTTGTAGTGAGGAGGAAATTAGTTAATTCATACAAGATGCTTAAGAACAGAGCTTGACCTTTAGAATACATATACTAAGTGACAGCTCCTCCCTTCTTCTCTCCCTCCCTCCCTTTTAACTGATTCAGGCACTTTACTAGGTTCTTTAAATTTTAAAATCTTAATTTTCATACTTAACCTGAAGGCAACTGTTATTATCCCATTTTGCAAATGAAGTGCAAGGCCTTCCATGAAGCTCTGTGGCTGATAAGTGATGGAGCCAGGATCTGGACTCAGTCCCTGTGTGGTGAAGGCCTGGTGCTCTTTCCCTCCTCCCCTCTCCCACCCTTTCTGCCACAAGTAAAAACCTCTAGCACCTGTTGTGGTAACAGCACCTGCTCTTGCCCACACCCCCAACGGACATCAGCAATCAGTTCATTTGCAAATACCAGCTCACTCAGCTAGAGGTGGCCCAAGGTTCCCATGTTAGCACCTCTGTCTGACACCCCCCATGGCAGAGAGGTACCCTGCGGTGTGAGAACTGCTCGTTAAAGCCTCAGATTCAGGTGTCAGAAAGCAGCCCCCAGCCAAGCCAAGGAAGTTCAGCTCTCCTGGAAAGGCTTCTGAGGAACGAGCCACAGAGCCCAGTTCCTGTACTCTCCCACCCACCACCCTCCAGGACCCAGCATTCAACGCTCTTAATATAATTGAGTGACTTGCCAATGGTGGGATTACAGATCTCCTCTCCAGGTGAGAAGGAGGTTATGATTAGGGCAAGTTTTCTCATCTCAGGAGGAGAAGGGGCAACACTGTGAGTTCTTTCTTTGAAGGTCCTGGTGGTGGCAGGGCATTTCTAGCCATCCACACCTGACAACTTGCACAAAGAGAGCAGAGAGTCATTCGAGATGTGGACACCTGCACTCAGAGTAGTGAAGCAACTTGCCCAGGGTCACACAGCTCACTCCTGGTAGGGCATGGTCTCACATCCAGGCCCCCTGACTCTGTCCAGTATTCTTCCCTCAGTTTTGTCCTCCCTTCTAATGCCTGTCCAGCTACTCTCCTTCTGGAGTCCTCCTGAGTCTTCCCTGGACCTGGCCTACCTGAAAATGCTCTGTGCTCTGCGTTCTGCAGATTCCACTCACCTTTAATAAATGTGCCTGCCCAGCATTTCTGGACCTTTGGGCCTTATACTCCATTCCCTGAGGTGACAGTCAAAAAAACAGGTGTATCTGTTTGAAGTCTAGTAATGGTTAAACGTTGCCTTCCTCAACCAGATTTGCATTTAGCCTGGTTAATTCTTAGGATGCACAGTTTCTTCACCTAAAGATCTGATCAAAAGCTACCTTTTATGGTGTTACAAGATGAATTACACCTGCCTGCAGACTCATGCGTTGAAGTCCTCACCCCCAGAACCTCGGAATGTGACTGTATTTGGAGATAAGGTTTTAAAGTGGTAATTACATTAAAATGAGGTCTTTGGGGGTCAGCCCTCATCCAATACGACTGATATCTTCTAATAAGAGAAGATTAGGACGCAGATGCACACAGAGGGAAGATTATGTGAAGACACAAGGAGAAGACAACCATCTACAAGCCAAAGAGAAAGGCCCTAGAAGAAACCAACGTTGCTGACACCTTGATCTTGAACTTCTGGTCTCCAGAATTGTGAGAAAATAAGTTTCTGTTGTTTAAGCCACCCAGTCCACAATACTTAGTTATGGCAGCCCTAGCAACCTAATACATATGGAGAGATTTTCCTGATTGCCAACAGAACCCCTCCCCACTCCTGCTCTAAAAGACACCTTTCACAGCTATGTTCACTGTGTTCATCTCTGAATTTTCCACAGTGCCCAATGCAGGTCACATGGCAGATGCCTGATGGAAGCTACTTCAGAGACTCATTCATGGTGACAGGGTGGGCATCCGTTGCACATGACGGGAAAACCATTTTGTGACAGGATCCCTTTCCTAGTCCCTGATTCAACAGCACTACAACAAGTAAGAACTTGGCAGAAGAAATTCTATTTTATTCACAATATAATTATCACAAACTAGGTGCAAAGCAGAGGGCTCAAAGTTGGAGGGAATGGGGAAAACAGAGATGAACATGGACAAGTGGGTAAGGAGGTTTCATAAAGGGGAAAAGAGAGACAAATATGCTGCTGACTAAGAAGGGGATTTTAGATTAATGGGAACTTAAAATAAGGAGCCTTGTGTATTGGCTGGTACAATCAGGAAAGACTGCGTGGAGGAGGCAGCATTAGCTCTGAGTTGAGAAAAATGACAGGAAGAAGTACATGGGTGGGGTGGCTAGGCTGAAGGGACTCCTTAGGAGGGTATGATGGATTTTAACTCTTGACTGCCAGTAGAAGAGGATGGTTAACAGGATGAGATTTACATTTACAATGGCATGTTGTCACTTTTCCTTATATCAGAGTTGCTAAACCCGAACTCCACTGACTTTTGGAGCCAGATAATTATTTGTTGTGGGAACTGCCCTGTGCAGTAGTATCCCCTCCACTGCTATGATAATAAAAAATGTCTTCAGACATTTCCAAATGTTCCCTGGGGACAAAGTGACCCCCAGCTGAGAACCACTGATTTACACTGTAGCTTTGCACCAATTACTTGAACTTACTGAGCTTCAATTTCTTGGTCTGTGCAACAGGGTAACAATCATATATATATATATATATATATATATAAAACATGTGGCTGATGCAGAGCCTGCTAAGTGAATATGACTTGGCCTCATTCTTTCTAAGAGTGGATCTCTTGTCTTTAAATAAAATTGAAGGTAGAACCCCCAAATATGCAATAAATAAAAGCAGAGCTGCTCTGGCTGAAGCAGGGTGGAGAGCCCCCAAACCTGCCCTCTTGTTGTTGTCCTGTGATACCCTCATAGAAACCCTGGAGGCGCTGCTACAGAAAACTCCCAGCTGCAGATCAGAAATCCCTTGGAGAATGGAGTTTGAAACACTTGGATTCAAATCCTGACTCCTCCCCTGTATGTCCCTGGGAAAGTAGTAAACCCTAATTCTGTGATTGGCATGGGCCCTGTCTGTCTTGTTTATCCCTGTGTTCTCTACCATTTGTCAGAACTCCTGGTACCTCCAGGCCAGGGCTGGGGTTAGGTGGGCAAATAAGGTACCTGAGCGCTGAAAGAGGCACCCGCTGTCAGGTGAGGACTCTGTACCCAGTAACCCGAGAGTGATGCCTTCTTAAACTTTTCACTGTAGGTACCTTATTTGTTTCACTGTGTTCCAGTCCCCGATCAAAGGACCTCAATAAATAAGTTGATTCATTAATTAGTTAACCCAGTTTCTTCACTGTTAAAATGGTAATGCTAAAATCGGCTTTGCCGAGTCATTTTAAAATTAAAAAGATAATGCATTTTAAGCAATCAGAATAATGCCACATTATTAGTGCTAGTTAGGGCTAGTGTTAGTTCCCTTCCTCAGTCAGATGGCTCAGACAGGACACAGAGGCTGAAAGTTCATGGTATATTCAGGAAACAATGTCAAATCCAATGTGGCCAGAGCCAGTAGATGAGAAGCCAGAGATGATGCAGGAAATTGTTGGTCTAGACCATGCAAGGGCTTGCTTGCCACCCCAAAATACACCATACGCATTGCATTTACCTCTGCAGCCGGTGAACATGAGCTAAAGCTAGGTAGGTGCTCACAGAGCTGGAGGTGGTGGCAGCACTTACCTCTCTCTAGGCAGCTGGTGGTTGGGATTGTGGCGGCAGCGTACACTAAGGCCAAAGAGCTTGCGGGCAGTGCGTTGGATCTTTTGTCTCTGTGCCTCCATGGCGCTCTGCAGGAGCTTGTAGCGGTTCTGCAAGTCCCAATCGTTGCCCCAGTGCTGATGGATGCTCCCAATGGTCAGGAAGTGGTTGCTGGGGAGACGCTTCATAAACGATTTAAACTCATCTAGCAAGAGACAAGGGCCAAGAGAGAAGGGCTAAACATGACAGCCCCCATATGAAGTTGCCTCAAATACTTAGCCCCACCTGCCAATAAACTGGGCCTGCAAATTAAAAAAAAAAACACAAAACCTTTTCTGAGGTCCACAGAACATTGTTCTAGCCTGCCCTGCCCCTACTAGACAGGGCAAAGTCTACCATGCTTTCAAATGGAGTGAATCTGCATACTGCATCCTTGCTTAAGACAGGGCCTTCAAAACTTCTGCCACTGGAATGCCAATGTTATAATAATATTCACATATCATTCTATTTACTTAACATTTTCTTTGAATCAAATCACAATTTTTTACTTAAAAATTGAAAACATTTTTATCCAATTCTATATAGAAAATCACTATTGCATGCCTTCAGTAGACTGGAAGCTGTAAAACTAAATATGATGAAAACAATGTTAGTAAATTCTAGTCCGATACTGTTGCCTGCTAAATGATCAAACCTCCACGCCTGCTATCACTTTGAAATACAGGAAATTAGCAAGTGTAAGAGAGGTGTTAAAGGCATGTTAGCACCAAACTGAAACTTTCTCTTTGATGTAATCTGCAGGTTTGACAGAGAACTGAAACGGATCAACCTCCCCACTCAGTGATCCAGTGTTATTTGAAGCTGTATGTGTGTTCTACTTAGCATCATCTCACATTTTGGAAAACTCCAGCTTAAGAGATGGTGATAAACTCTGGTATCTCCCAGGTGAAAGTTTCTGACTCAATTTGTAATGTTGAGTTTCAGTGTCAGCATGTAAGGCTATAACTTGACACAGCCTCAGAAGTTGTCTAGTTCAGCTTTCCTGTTCTATGTGTAGAAAAACTGAAGCCCAAAGTAGTAAAATGCTTTTTTGAAGGTAGCACAGCCAATAAGCAACAAAATCAAGGTATAAGACCTGAGCTGTTGTTTTCAAGTCTAATATTCCTATCTCCCCATCTCTACCATCCTCCTCCAACTACTGGGAAAACTAAAGAATGAAAGGGTTGATCATTTTGTAGGAAAAGAGGCCGATGGTTGGATTACACAATATATACGAAGGCTGTCCGGAAAGTATCCAGCCACAAATCCAGTGGATACATGGATACAATGGCTTGATACTTTACGGACAGCCCTTGTACATCTGCAGCCTAACACTTTCATGTTATAAAACCTACATGGGAATTTTAGGTTTATTATGTATTTATTTTGTTTAAAAAATGCTTACATAGCTCTTGATAGGCACCAGGCACAGTCCTAACAACCTAACATGTATAACTGAGTTTTACAGCAAACCTAAGAGCTAGATATTTTTAGTGTCTCCATTTTATAGAAACTAGGGTAAAAAAAAATTTAGCTAATTTCAAATGGCCAAGGTCAAATGGCCAGTAGATGGTAGGCTCCAAATTGTCTGTTCTTACTTAGGATATTACTTTTCCTCTCAGCACATAAAAAGGGTAATCCTGAGGCTCAGTATATTAGGAGAAAAACATACATAAAAAGGTGATGAAAACAGGAGTCTCTGACTCCCAGAAAACCTCAGGCACGTCACTATAGACAGTCAGACATGCAAGAGTTCAAATCACATCTTGACCACTGAATGGCTGTAGGACCCTTATTTGTTCAAGGCCTCGGTTTCCTGATTTGTCAAATAGATATAATAGTATTTAGTCCAAATGTTGAGAAAGTGACAGAGGACTGTATTTGCCTAAATAGTTCCTGACAGAAAGAAAGTATTCAATGGGTCGTAGTGGAAGATGCACAGGGTAACGCGGGACTCTGCACTGATTGATTTATTCAGTGAGCTGGCTAGAGGCAGGAGACCTGCCCTAATGACTTTGTGCTCTATTGGCCAGCCTGACTGTCCTCCCATGGAAGACATGCAGCTCATCTTGCAGAGGGCTCTGCTAACCTCAAAGGGGATAACAGTGCTTCCGATGAGTCCAAATTTGGGTGTGATAAGAAAATAGAATTTAAAAGTTAAATGCTTTAACTTTCTTGACTAAAAGTAGAGTACAGTCCCCTCCACAAAGGAAGGAGGTGTAGACTGCCATTTGTGCATAAAAACTAGGTCCCGTTTGGCCACCAACAATCTGGAACCATCAAGGAATCAAAGGCTTTTCCTTTAGGCTGGTCATTAATTCCTCCAGATAACCTGAGGCTGAGTCGTTAAAGTTAAAGGCTGAAAATGAACACAAGGAACATTTACACACAAGCCACAGATGAACGTATGGATGGATGGATTTGTCTTAATGAATAAAACCATTTCAAATATATGTACAGGATATCTAGAGGGAATGCGTGCTTTATAGGGAGAAAGTGTGACATAAATTATTTCATTGACCTGGTCAGCTTTTGTGGCAACATCTCAGTTTCCTCACCCACCTACTCAAAGTGGTTTCTCTTCCTGGGGAATAAGAATTGTATTCTAAAGGTCCCTACTCCTTCAGCATACAGCCTACATCCCCCTCTGTTTTTTACCAATCAGTAGAATCTCTTTACAGAAGTATCTTTTTTCAAATTCTTCTTTTGTTTGGAGCCAAATGATGGTCATAATACATTTCCATCATGAACTTGTCTCTTTTATGGATGCTCAGGATTTTAAATGAACTAATGGGTTTGGTTCATGAGGCACCCACAGCTCCACTGGAGCTCCATGACCCTGTAAGAGCAGAATTTCTGATGCATTCTGGGCTCCCAGAGCTGCTTTGGGGCTTGGACTTCAGGGAAACCAGTTGTTTGCAAATGCTGCTCCGTAGAACTCTGCTTTTATCTGTGGTACACAGTGGCTCCAAGGTAAGATTTTGTTTGATCACAGAGATTCTTGGCTAAAGACTTAAGTAAATTCAAATATTAAAAACACAAACGTGTCCTCTCATTTATCAGATGAGGGAACCTAAAGCCTGGGGGGTAAAATTGAATTAATAAGCTACCATGAGCACTGAATTTGGAATCAGGGATCCCGTTACCTATGCTGTCATTTACTAACTGCATAACCCTAGGGAGACACTGGGTCTTGGTGTCTTCCCTTTTCTATACAAAAGGAATACCACTGTTTATTTCATTTATTTTATTTTTTAAATAAATAATACTTTATTGCTAAAAAATGATAACCATCACCCGGGCCTTCAGCAAGTCATAATCTTTTTTTTTTTAAATTTCAGAATATTATGGGGGTACAAACACTTTGGTTACATATATTGCCTATGCACTGCCCATGTCAGAGCTACAATTGTGCCCATCCCCCAGACAGTGCCCCCAACACCCATTAGGTGTGAGTTTATCCATCCCCTCCACCCCCTTCCCACCTGCCTGACCCCTGATGAATATTAATTATTTCCATGTGTGCAAATAAGTATTGATCACTATTTATTTTAAAGTGGTTGTTGCAACAGATTTAAAGAATATGAAGTTGTTTTAAAATAGGAATGCTCTATGCATAGGTCCATTTACTTAACAGATATTTGAGCACATATTGTAGATTATTTGCTTGGAATCTTCTCTTGGAAGTCTCAAGGATTCTTAAGCTTATCATGTTTAAAAGTGAGCACATGGTCCTCTTTCCAAACCTTCCAGGGTGTTTTAGCTCAGTGAGGGACACCAACATGCATTAAGTTACCTAACATGCGTACCTACAGAGGTTCTTGGATATCACCCCTATGCCCTCTTCTCTTCAATTCTCATAGCCAATCTAACATCAAGCCCTGACAATTTTTCCTTCTTAAAATCTTGGCATTTCTGTGCATTTCCTGTTTTTACTACTTGTACCATCGCCCTAATCCACATCATGCCCATCTCTCCCCTAGGCCCTTTTCGCCCCCCTTGGGTCTATCCAAACTCACTCTCTGATGTCTGCACCACAGTCAGATACTTTGACTTCTGCCCTTCCTCAAGGTGGCCTTCTCTGACCACATCGAACCCCAACTCTAAATCATTTGCTCATAGCAGCTCCCTCTTCTTTACACATATACACTTTCAATTTCATGATCATCTACATGGTTATATAATTAATGCCTGGCTTTCTGACAAAACCCAAAGAAAGCTCCGTGAAGGCAAAGATCCAACTTTGGACTTTGCACACTTTATGACCTTGGATGACTGACTCTCCTCCTCTGATACTCATGTTTCTGAACCGTGAAAAGCAGAAAATAACTAAGTTACCAAAGAAGCGACTTCCAACTTCAACAGTCTGTGGATTCTTCAGATATTTATATCTATACCTATATGCACATACATATATATACATGCATATACATATATGTATACACATAGATTTGTGTGTTTGACTGTTATTTTATATAGAGAGACACACACACAAATACACTTCCCCCCGCCACACACAGACCCGGGAATCATTATAACTACCTTTGACTCTCCTCTCTCCAGAGACTTCCTATGCAGATTTATTTCCTCTATCTTCTAGGCAAAACAGAGACAATGCATCCTACGACCACAAACTGGATTATGCTATTCATTATTTCATTCAGTGGAGATTTATTGAGTGCCTACCCTGTGACAGCTACTATACCTGGCTCTGGACCCTCCAAAGTGAAAGAGTCTGGGTCACTGGATTTTCCCTCACAGCAGCCCTAATCCCAGGTGGATTAGTTTCCTTTTCAGACTTGGCTCAAGGCCGATCATCAGTGGCACTAAGTGAGGCGCTACCTGAATTCTCCAGGTCCTTATAAGCTTCGGCCCAAGACTTGGCCATGTTGGCCAGCGTGTACTCCATGATCTGGATGTCGGTGATGGGGCAGTTGCACTGCGGGAACTCCTCGGCACACTGGCATCGACACTGGCTGTTCTGGCACAGGTACTCCCCCTCACCATTGCACATGATGTAGCTCAAGGCCGACTGGACAAACTTCTCTTGCAGATACTGAGGAAAGATTATCTGAAGACCTGTTGAGAATAGCAACAAGGGGAGACAGAAAGGTTAAAAAAAGGTGTTTCATTAACAGTTTCCAAAGGTGATACATAGGAATCTGAAGCTGCTAGATTTCTCCCTGTGTATTGGAACCAAAATATTTCAGGGCCTACCTAGATCCAGACAGGGCATAATCAGTGAGGCCTCCAGTTGCATCATTTTTACTTAAACTTCTCAGGTCATGACCTTGGCCATCTCTGAAGTTCTTAATCTATTATTCTGTGATAGTATGACAGAGGTTAGAGCCAGATATGGTATATACCTTTTCCATTTTGGGAGAAAACTCTTATTGAAAGCATAACACTATTGTTTACCATTCCTTATTTCCTTCATTTCTTTCCTTTCCTTTTTCTAAAATATTTATAAACCCTATTTATGAAGCACAAGTCCTGAGCTGTGCACTAGGCCTATAGAGATTAAAAAAAAGACACAATCCTTGCTCTTGGGGAGTTTACAGTATCAGCAGCAGTGATAGACATAGACACACATCATCAGAACATAGCTTTATAGGCCTACAGAAGACACAGCCATATGAGGCAACTGAACAGCAGAAGACTGCAAATAACATTGTTTAGGTAGCAGGGAAACCTTCCTAGAGGAGACAGAATTTGGGCTGGCTGAAAAGCAAGTAAGATATCCTCATGTTAAAAGGAGAACAAGAAAGACATTCTAAAAAGAGGGAAGATATAATGCACCTGGAAGTTCCTAGTGAATGAAATAGACTTGGATTGGTGGGGGTGGGGCGTGGTGCTATAGGAAAACAGGTTATAGAGAGGGGCAGAAACCAGAATGCAAAGGACTTTACTATATGCTAAGGACTTTATCCTGTGGCTCATGGCTAAACGTTGGTAGTTGTGGAGGGTAAGAGTGATATAATCAGAGTGATGTAATTTAATAGGACCATGGTATCATAAAAACTAAAATATCACTAAGGACAGACATCAGAGGTAATTAATCTTCTCTTCTTTGCTCTAGAAATGAAGAAGCCATGGCCCATCAAGGAGGAAATGACTAACCCATGGTTATAAGGATGGGCCCTCTTGATCACATTTCATGATCTTTTCTCTATACTTGAATAATCAAATTCTTAATCCTGAGAGCCAATGATGGAGGAGGATTTATCAGGGTATGACAGCTACTCTGGTACCCTTGGAATGTCAGCACAGCAGGCTGTTGTCTGTGGCACCCAGACAGAAGAGCAACTCTGGGCTAACTTAATTCATTGAGGCACTTTCACGTGGGATGCTTCTCTTCGCCCCGTCTGGAGCTGCTAACGGTTTTAGCCTCCAATACGTACAAGGTAATGGTTTTACTACCTACTGTGTAAAAGAGAACTGTATTCTTATTTGGATTATTGTTTTTCCTCATTCATGCTTCAGGGACACCCCCTAATCCTACTCATCCGGGACTTGCTGAACAAGACTAGCATTTCTTTCACTTTCTATTTCACAGCTGTGTTTCTAGATTTTTTTAATCTTTCCCTCTCTTTTCTTCAAATAATGAAGCCCCATCAGTTCAATCTGTCTTCATTTCACACGACAGCTAAGAAAGGACGTTTTCAGAGGGGCATGGCGGGAAGGGAGACAGCGCCTCCAGCATGGCTCACGCAGGAAACCACACACGGTGGTTTGGCGGCGGTCGGGCTCCTCTCCCTACTACCTGAGTCATCTCACGAAAATTATTCAGCTCCACGTTTTCTTCTACAGAATGGAGGTACTTTTAGTACCTACCTCAGAGGGTGGTTGAGAGGACTAAATGGAAGAATCCCTGCAAATCGTCTGGAACCAATCCTGGCACACAGTAAGCAAAGGATAAATGTTCTCTACTCTTACTTTTGATGTGATGATGATGATACCATTCCTCCAATTAAAGTTTTTAAAGGTTTAACAGAAACTTGAGGATAAATGAAGAACAATAGCTATGGGTATTTAATCAGAAGGCGGTCTTCAGATATTTGGAGAGCTTTCACAGGGAGGAGGGTTGAGAATTCTGTGCCTGTTGAACCAGCACTGGTGGGTGGGTTGTTGAGGAAGGTGCATAAGTCAAGGCGTGTGGAAGGTAGGAAGCTCTAATGGTGACAGCTATACCCCTGGACAGTGGTCTGTTGTAAGTCTCGGTGTGCCCTGTATCAATGAGCAAGGGGCCCTATGAGTCTGAGAGATTGCTTGGAAGGGCTACTGTACAGGGGTAGGATACAGATACCAAAAGGCGGGGCAAAACAAATCAAGCTGTAAAGTCCCTTCTGAACCTAGTCTACAATTCTTTCAAGTTTGCATTATTGAGTCATTTTATCTATTTCACCATTTTCTGTTCCAGAGCAAAACTTATTTTTAGCTGATACCAATCCCCTATAGGCAACTGGGTCTATGGATTGGGGTTAAGATTCCGTTGCTTAAAGGAACTCTGTACACTATATTCTCAGTCCTGTTTTTTCTAGCTTGCTCATCATTTTCTTCCTCCTTTTTGTAGGGGATAAAATATTCTATTCTTGGTCCCAGCCCAAAAGGAATTTTGGGAGAGCATTTTTAGAAAATTGCGTCAAATCATTTCTCCATTTGGCAAGGATACAAAAGGCAGCATTACCTACCCCATTTAATGCAACTGAAAACAGATGAAGTTTGGGGTTGGGGGTTTTCTGGGAGCAGCTGAAACACAAAACTGGCTGCTCTTTAAAAATGGAAACTCAGAACATGCCGAGTTGTCTCTAGGCAGATCTCTGAATTCGAGGATATGAAAATAGCAATTAAAGATTCTGCAAATGACTGTTTAAGTACTACATTCTACGCACGAGTCAACGCAGTCACAGCCAGAGTCGTCTCCTGATGACCTGTGTCCAACAAAGAGGCCATTGCCGACCTCCTGCATTGGCGCCTGAATCCCGCCTGCTTCAATGGGAGTCATAAATAATTTGGAGGGGGATTTGGCCTGTGAAACCACTGTTTGAAAGATATACAGCGCCGGTGGGATTGGCACAGTTCCCAAGCCACATCCCACGACACAACCAACACACACCACACACACACAACGAAACGACAACACAGAGGGAAAAGAGGTAACCATAGGGAAAGCTTTATTGCCAAGCATATAAATTTTGCCTCACAAAACCCAGGCAGGCAATAGTTGAGAGTTTCATTTGAACACCAAGTCACCCACGCTGAACATATGGAATGCTCCACCCCCATCCCAATCGCTTTATATACATACATGCACGCACACACACACACACACACACATATACACATATAATCTTGTTATGCTTTAGAGTAGAATGTTTCACTGTTCCCCAGAGTGAGCAAACAGTGTGTATGGGGGAATGCCCAATCCGTCTTCCTTCTCTTTTCCTGACTTTTGCCCTATTCCTCTCCCTCCCAATTCATCTCCAACTCTTATATCTCACAGTATGTTTTGTAGTTTGTGTGCAGTTTTGTGCGCTGAGATATCATTTCGCCTCCTCTCTGCCACATGATAGGATATCTCTGTTTCCCCACCTCCCTCCTTCCTCTGATCTTCTAATAGTCTCTTCTTTACTCAGAACACACCACACCACCCTTTTCTTAGTCCCACCAGAGCATAAGCATTGTTCCTCCTGCAGTCCCTGCAATTAATTGCCCTTCTCTGTGCATAGAATATCCTCCCCCCAGAGCTCTGCATGGTTCCCTTGTCCTGTAATCCAGACCTTCCCAGACCCAAGTTAAAATGCATCTTCTGTTTTCTTCATAGGATTAATTACTGGCTGAAATTATCCTTTTAATTTGTTTTTACATATTTTTCCATCTCCCCCAGTAGAGAGTGGGTTTGAGGGAGGGAAGGGTCTGTCTGCCCACCACAGACACCCAGAGTGTAAACTAAGGCAGAACCCAGTGTAGGCTACAGGTATCCATTTGTTGATTGAAAGAACTATCCTCTTTCTCATCACAGATGAAAAGAAAGATGCCCCATTAGGCTTCTCGGGCATTAGAATTATAAAATTAGGTGACCTGTCCAAAGTCCCACAACTAAAGTAACAGAATCAGGACTCAAATCCAGGAATTTGAACTGAGTTCTGACATACTGAGGGTCCTTCCGCCTCTCCAGTGGGAAAGAGCAGAGAGGGTGGCAAACTCCTGGCTTAGCACCCCTGTGGCAGCTTCACACAGAGTGACCTTTGGCAATGTTTTAGGCTCTCTGAAACTCAGTTTTTTGCCTGTGAGGTTGAAATCCTAATCTCCTCATATCCTAATGAGGAGAGAAAAGGCATAAACTTACCCCACAACCTAGCTGTTGTAGACTGAATGTTTGTGTTCTGTTGCCCCACCCTCCCCGCCCCCATCATTCACATGTCGACACCCTAACTTCCAATGCCATGGTATTAGGAAGTGGAAACTTTGGGAGGCAATTAGGTTTAGATGAGGTCATGAGGGTGGTGCCCTCATGATGGGATTAGTGCCCTAAAAAGCCTAAAAAGAAGAGGAAGAGACAGGACTGCTCTCTCTCTCTCTCTCTCTTGCCCTCTCCATGAGCACACACCGAGGAAAGTCCATGTGAGCACACAGTGGGAAGGCAGCTGTCTACCAGCCAGGAAGCTGTACCTTCTGCTGTCATCTTGATCTTGGACTTCCCAGCATTCAGAACTGTGACAAATAATTGTCTTTTGTGTAAGCCAGCCAGTCTATGGTATTTTGTTATGGCAACCCAAGAAGACTAAGATACTGGCATTATTAAGTGTTCAATAAATTTTAGGTTTCTCCCAATTTACCACACATCAGATCATGATCCATTACCCGGACAAATTCGAACTCTTCTTGGGAAAATCTGCCCTGAATAGCTCCTTTTGAGCCACTATGAAATATGCCAAAGGTGCATTTTCTCTTAGGAGCATAATAATAATTATTACAGGTTTTGGTTTTTATCATTCCATTATTTTTACTTCTGTGTATTTTCCTCCCTTCCTCTTTTTCTCCCCTCCCCCCTTCCTCCCTTTCATCTTTTCTTCCTTTCTTCCCTCTTTCCCTCTCCCCTTCTTTCCACACATATCCCTTAGGCCCTACTGTGTGCCAGGCACTGTGCTGTGGATACCAGCATGAATGAGGCAGGCAACTCCCTCTTGGGGCAGAACTTATAGTTTGGTGACAGAGAGAGACATAAACTAGCTTCTTGGATGCGGCAAGACATGTGCTCTACCAGAACTTCAGGTTTTTTTGGACCACGGAAGAACACCTAACCCAGGATGGAGTAGGGGTGGCCAAAGGCATTCTCTACTGTCCTAGATGAAGTGGCATTTAAGCTGAGACTTATTGGATAAACAAGCATTTGGGGATGAGGAATGCACAAAAAGTGGAAACAGCACGTGAAAAGGTAATAGAACTTCCAGCTGAGAATCAACCTGAAGGTTCATTTTCTTTTGCTTGTTTGTTTGCTTCCACGTTCCTTAGAGAAGAAGAGAAAGAGTGCCTGTGCCTGAGAGATCAGAACTCTGAAGGAAAGAATGACACAGAGCAGAGATGTGAGATCTCATTAGCAGAACGGCATTTCTTCTAGTAACAAAGGTTAAAGATCCTGTTTCATTACACCAGGGATTCTGAGATTCAGAAAAAGAAATGAGGACTTACTGCACTGTTGAGCTTCAACCACTGGGGAATACTCAAGTAACAGAAGGACTTTCAGGGGAACCCTACATTGGGTCCCTGGAGACCTTCAATGGTGATGTCAATAGTGCTAACGCAGGCACTTGGCTCAGTTGACCACACTCTGTGAGGCTGGGGAACATTTAATGTCTAGAAAAGAGGGCCCCATCAACATAAGCTGAAAGTGCACCTCAGATATGAGGATTATAACCCAATCCGCATCTCTGACCCTGATCCCGCTCTGCTGCTGACAGGAAATTTTAGCCTCTTTCTCCTTCCCTCAACAAGCAGTACATAAGGAATTGCTGGAGAAGGTAAGGAAGAGGTTTATTTAATACATGCTTCCCGACACAGGACGCAAGAGGGGCTACTTGGAGATTCAAAACTAAAGCACAGAATCCAAGAACAAGAGAGAAAGGCCTTGATTGATGATGTAAACATTAAAATTAGTGTTTTGCCTGGCACCTGGTAAGTGTTTAATAAATATATTTCAAATATTGAGTAAGTCAGTGATCTATTATAAAGATGAAATAAAATGAGCCTGGAGACAGTAATTACGGAAACCTTCGTGATGGGTGTGGGATGTGGGTTGACTCCTCAAACAACAGCATGGTCTGAATGGAGAAGAAGAGCAGCTCTGCATGCCACAGAGCACACCTGGAGCAAAGACAGGCCAGCGTGTGCATATCCTGGATCCAACTAAGTCTTATTCAAGGCAAGGACCATGAGTTGTCATTGGTTGTTTTTGCTCAGTTTTATTTTATTTTATTCTTTATCCTAATTACCTAATACAGTGGTATTTTTGATGTATTTGCTCTTTTCTGAACTATTTCATTAGGTATTAAATGCACGATCTCTTAAAATGCCAAAGGGAAGAGGGAAAAAATGCAGGCTCTATTTTGGTTGAGTATAAATATTTTTCTATCCTGTACTTGCATCAGAATGTGGCACCCTGAGGATATCTCTGAGCCCTATAGGAGTCCCAGCTGTTGTCTTGTACCTGCTAAGTTCTGCTTGTCAAATTCTGTCCATTTCTGAAATGCACAAGGTGGGGAGAACAACAACAAGGACTGTACCTTTTGCAAAAAGTCAGCCTGATCCCCTTCCTTGTGAAAGCCCAGGGATTTCAGGCTGGCAGATAAAGGACTTTATGGCTCCAACAGCCATGCTGAACTCCAGTGTAATGAAGGCACGCAGGTCAATTACCCATCTGTTTGTGTTTCTATTGCTGTGAATTACAGTATCCATCGCTGACAGCTCATTGGTGTGGAATGAAAATAAGACAATAATTCACCGAGTGAAACTGTGCAGAAAGGGCAAAAAGGCTACGATCTCATTCAGAAGTTCAGCCCTGTCTTCATGATGGGTCATTTACACTCTGGGAAATGAATAAAGGCAGCTACCTGAGAGGGGGGGATAATTGGGGAGTGGGTTCTTGCTCCCTTGATATAAGAATTAAGAAACGTCCCCTTCTGGTTAGGGCAATCTTTTGTGTTTGCAAATAAAATCATCTACACTGTAGGCTCTTAGGGAGTAGAGGAACCCTTAGGTGAAAGATGCAGCTATATGGGATTCAGCACAATAAAACTAAACCTTTTTAGCCATCAGAAGTTTTGAAGGATGAAAGGTAGGCAGAGGACTCATCACTGGAAATGTAGAAGCAGAGTTTGAAAGCTGACATGACAGAACTGTTCCATCAAACCCAAGACTCAAACAGCATGTAGTAAATTGGATTATCGTTAACCCATATTCAGTGCCCCTTCTTGCAACGTACTCCCTTTGAAATAATTGCACAGCTCCACCTTCTGCACTCACATGGGTTCATATGACATGCTTGGGCCAATGAAAAGTGAGTGTAAGTGATATGTTTCACTTCCAAAATGAAGCTATAAACACCAACATAGGAGTTCATCAGTTTCTCTTTTCACAAATAAAGGAATGTTCCAGATAGAGGCCACCAGAAAAGCAGAATCACAATAGAGTTGGGACACTATGGAACATAAATGAGAAATAAGCATTTACTCTTGCAAACCACTGAGATTCAGGAGTTGTTTGCTAGCACAACATAACCTAGCCTATACTAACATATACAGGAGTTGGCAAACTACGGCCAACGGGCCAAATTGACCTGCAGTCTATTTTTGTAAATAAATTTTACTGGAACACAGACGTTCAATTGAAAGGGTTGAATAGTTGCAGTGGAGACCATGTGGCCCACAAAGCCTAGAACACTTATCATCTGGCTCTTTACAGAAAAAGCGTGCCAACCCCTGTACTAGATTACCATCACGACGCTTTCCAACCTTGATTTCTCCGTGATCGTACTCTGTGCTCTTGTTCATTCATCTATTACTACTCAGCAAAGATCCTTTAGGCATCTCTCATGTGCAGGCACTCTCATCTAGGCTCTGGAGAAAGTGCAAGGAACTAGAAACACAATCCTTGCTCTCATAGAACTGGCCTTTCAGTGAGAGAGAGACAATAAATGAATAAATAAAAATAGGAAAAAATTTATACTGACAATAGGGCAAGGGGACTTCTAAATTTCAACTTTGAAAAAGATAATATTGTTTAAATTTTAAAATCACCAAGGATAAAGAGGCCAGCATACTTTTTTATTCAATTTCATAAAATTTCAATGTGAAGATACTCTTGAAGCTTTAAGAAGAGAGGTTGATTCGATTTAAATATAAGCTTCTTCACAGAATTCCTGATAAAAAACCAAACTTGATACCTATAAGATTCTGTGCTACCTGATCCCTGGATGTCTCAAAATTCCTCTCTTCCCATTTTCCTTCCCTTCCTTGCTGTATTCTGCCACACCACTGTCTCTGGTCTCCAAACATGCCAAGTTCTCTCCTGTTCAGATTTTGCCTCTAGCTCTTACTAACTGCATGACCTTGGAAAAGCTAAGAGGCTTAACTTCTCTGATCCTGTTTCCTTATCAAAGCTTTCTTTGTAGGGCTGGTGTGAAGAATAAATGAGTTATTTAAATCTTGATTGTGGTGGTAGTTACATAATTGAATATGTTTGTCAAATTCATAGAATGGTTCACCTCAAAAGGGTATATTTGACTGGATGTAAATTATATGTCAATGAACCTAAAAATAAAATCAGATAAATAACACATGTGAAGCTCTTAGTACAGAGTAGCCGTTCAAGTGATGTCATTTCCTGTCCTTGCCTTCTTTTCTGGTGTTTTCTCAGGAGGCCTTATGTAGTTTTAGGCAGCCCCTCTGCTGGCAATCGAAAGCACCTTGCACACATCTTAAATTCTAACAGAGCAGTTATAATATCATATTATGTTCATCTGTGTTCATATTTCTCCCAGTCTGTAAGCTTCTTGAATGCAAGAGGCAGTGCCTCATTCATCCACAATTTCCTTGTCATCCAGCACATCAGCGGGCACCCAGGAAACACATTTGAATGAAGGTGAATTTAGATAGAATGTGTTTCAGAGAAGATTGTGGCTCTCTCTTCTATGCTTAGCATGCTCCACTTCTTCAAAGCCATCTCTCATAAGCAAAAACCCGTATCTTCTTCCTCAATATCATAGCTTGATAACTGAAATTATTTTAACTTAATCACAGTTGTTACAAAGACAAATGCTCAGAAAGAACTGAGTAAAAAATACACATAGACCCAAAAAACATCTTAAGAGAACAATGGGTGCTAAAAGACTCGACCACCAATTTCAGCACATATTTTGTTTTTGATCCATTGCTACAAATTGTGGTTCTTGAGGTCAATAACTGTATCTTATATTTCTTTGCATTCTCTCCAAGATAGCAAGCACAGTGCTAGATCATAGTATGTGTGCAAAAATGAAAGTATTCAAGCCAGTATCTATTAAGAAAGTCCTTTCATTTACCACTTCATTGAGCCAGGTGCTGTACTAGATGCTAGAGATACAGAAAAGGAATAATACATAGATTCTGACCTTAAGGGGCTCCAGTCGGGTAGCAGAACAAGATTCATAAATGTACAGTGGTAATAAAATATATGCATAAATACACACAAGTTTCAGTTGAAGCAATAAGGAAGAGCCCCTACTTTTGTAAGAGTAGAGAGGTTCAGAAAACTTATTTTGAAGAGGATTGAATCTGAATATGTATGGTCCAGCATTTGCCAAGTCGAATGCCACAGAATCGCAGATCTGCCCAGGCTCAAATACATTCAGGAAACTCTGTGTATGTAATCCACCTCTTGAGAATCAATGCATATTAACACAGTTAAGGCACTGAGAAGTCCTGCAGTAAATAAATGTGGCTTATGTTGCTTAATCCAGCATTTCAGCATTAGTGAGCTTTTGCTAAATAACTGTGTGGTAATAAATGACCTCAAAATCCCAATGGCTTATAACCACAAAGATTTATTTCTTGCTCATGTTTCATGTCAGCTGTGCTTTGGCTCCACTCCAGATGTCTTCTTCATTTCAGATCTAGGCTGAAGGAGCAGCCTTTATCAGAAATATGACATTCTCATGACAAAAAGGAAAGAGCAAAAGCTAATCCAGGCAATGTTTCCCAAAGTGTCTTGCTCAGATGTGGCATGTACCATGCCCTCTCCTGTTTCATCTGCCAAAGATCACATGTTATATGATTCTATTTATTTGAAACACAGTCATCCCTTAGTATCCATGGGGTATTGGTTCTAGGACCCCCCTCGGATACCAAAATCCACAGATGCTCAAGTTCCTTATATAAAATGGTGTAGTATTTGCATATAACCTACAAACATCCTCCTATACACTTCAAACATTTCTGGGTTACTTATAATATTTAATATAATGTAAATACTAGGCAAATAGTTTTTATATTGTATTGTTTTTTATTTGCATTATTTTTATTGTTGTATCATTATTTTAATTTATTTATTTTTAATATTTTTGATCTGCACTTGGTTGAACCCACAGATGTAGAACCTGAAGATACCAAACCCATGGATATGGATGGCCATCTGTATCCAGAATAGGCAAATCCATAGAGAGAGAAAGCAGAATAGTAGTTGCCAGGGGCTAAAGGTAGGGGGGAATAAGGAATGACTACTTAACTGGTACAGAATTTATGTTTGGGGTCATGAAAAAGTTTTAGCAATACATAGTGATGGTAGTTGCACAACATTGTGAATGTACTTAATGCCACTGAATTGTACACTTTACAATTGTTAAAATGTTAATTGTATATTGTCTATATTTACCACAATGGAAAAAAGATGCAAAACAAATTGATTTGACAATTCAGATCAATTTGAATCAGCAAACTTTTATTGGGCATCTACTATGAGCTAAACACTGAAGGAGAAGTGAATAATGAACAAATTTTTTAAAAGCATATGGTTTCTACTCTCAGGGATCTCAGTTATAATTTAGTGGCACATATGTACAATTGCACACATAAGACAAGACAGATGTATCAAGACTATAATAAATGTTGCGCTGGCACAGCAAAAGTAGAGCTTAAATCTAAGGTAAAATGTGAAGGAAAAATAAGAATTGACTCAGTCAACTTAAAAAATAAACAGGTACCATATCTATATAGAGTCAATAAACTAACTATCATGGGTGATTTATTTGGGTTTTGGCCATCCTGGTGCCTGATTTCTGCACAATCAATGAAATCGACAAGGAATCTAATGGGACATGGTTGTTAAATAGATCAAATTGCCACATTGACCATTCATCTGGCAGGATTTCCATGCTGTATACTTGGCCATAAGTTTATCTGAAAGGTATAGCCCCACATGAACACATATCAAGACATAACTTCCTGATATTCTTTCTCTCAGAATCACCTTATACCCCATCAGTTTGCACTTGCTCAGAATTTCCACTTCCTTCCTGCCTAAGTCTGAGTCTTGAGTTTCCTTCAGATTCGGGGTTTCTCCAGGTCAGAGGCAGCACTTTTTATGGTCATATTCTCTTGGAATGTTGCAAGGACTAGCGATTGTCTGTTCTAGGGGTGTTTGGTCTTTCCTGGTTATAGATCCTTTTGAGAATACGAGAATAGCTATGGAAATGAGTCACACCTACACACATACACAAGTTGGCAAGTAATTTTAGGAAAATCACATATTCTCTAAAGTAAATAGCAGAACCTAGAAGGGTTATAGTGCTGGCACAAAGAAAGAGCTACATAAATTTTGCCCTAATAAAAACCATGATTATTATTTCTGTGTCCCAGATTGAGAAACAGTATGGTGGAGAGTTTAGGAACACTGGCATTGAGTGAACCTGGGTTCAAATTCCTGATCTGCCCCCTACAAAATAGTCACTTAACTTCTGTAGTTCTAAATTTTCAAATCTGACAAATGGGATTACGTTGAGGTTTACATGAAATACTGATATAAAGAAATGAGCTCTACACCTGGCATGTGATAATTATCCATAAATCATAGCTATGATGATGATAATATCAGACATCTTGGTTTTCAGGTCAGGTGCTTCCTATGTGTTTTCTAATTAAATGTAGAAAATGACTCTGAGGCAGATGTGCCTTATTCCCATTTTACAGATTAAAATACCTAGGGAAGTTCAGAGACTTATTTAACTAGTCCAAGGTCTTAATCACTATCAAGTCTTCTATGCTGATCCTCCCCTTCTATTTGCCTTTTGATTGAGTCTTTGATTATTGATATCATCAATCCAGCTTTTCTTGAGGACACTTCTCCTTCTGTCAAGGCAAACAGCAGGATGTCCCTGGGCTCATAAAGGAAAACCAACATTGGATGAAGCCAGCTGGGTGGAACTCAGCAACTATATTTGTCATGAAGGCACTGTTCTTTTGTGAACAGATCTCATAGACAGAGCCACAGGAAGACAGAAACATGGATTCCATCGTTGCCTCCCAGGCCCCTGCTAATTGGACAAGAGAGGCTGCAGGCACAAGCCATCCCCTGTGACCCTGGGCTAATTCATAATGAGTGTTCACCCCAAAGCTGCTGCCTAGAGCAGACACTGGCAACACTCGCTTAGGGTCCAAGAGGTCACAAGGCCACGGGGGCTGATAAGGGTGCGGGAGAGGAGGGGGCTTTGTGAAAAGGGGACCTATTCCTGGCCTGTCTGCTTCCCTCTACTAATACACTTGGGCAGGGAAGGGTCCTTCTTCCCTCACATCTAGAGGGTGTTGTGCTGACTCAGAGAACATGAATGTAGTAAAGCAACCTTGGAGCCCTGGAGAGTAGGAAACAAAAGCTGGGGGACCTTGGGAAAGAGATTTTACCTCTTTGAGCCTCAGTTTCCTCTTGTGTACAACGAGGAACATGATCCCTAACTCTTAGTTGATGGGAGGCATAAATGGTTATAAGCCCAATGCCTAAGAAGGAGTAGCAGCTCAAAAAATGTTATTTTTAAACATTTTCCCTACACTTTCTCTTTCTACTATTTATTGCAAGATGATTTCAAAAATACTGATCTTCACTCCATCTGTGATGTCTAGCTACTGAGAGAAGGGGCTGTTGACACCACTTTCCTCAGACCACTCCCCCTGTTCCGTCCTCTCCTCTCCCTCTGTCCCCTTCCTGTCCCCGCCCGCCTCTCTCTCTCTTCCCACTCCCTTTGCCCTTCCTCTTCCTTTCTTCCCCCTTCCTCCTAATCCTCCTCCTTCCATTGCCATCAAGCTCCAATCATATTTAGAAACTCAATTCAGCAAATATATAAAGAGTTCCTGTGTCTGCAGCACTGCATAGAATGCTACAAAACACAAAGTTGGCACGACAAATTCCCTGCCTCTGAAGAGGCCTATACCCTAATCTAATGGAAAAGGTAAAACCAAACACAAAGGAATATGTTGCAAGGTGAGTAAACCAAATCATGCTGTGAAAGAGGTGTGATCAAAGAGCTATACAGGAGCCAGAGGAGGGAACTTTCTATCCAGTCCTACGTATGCACACAGATGCCTGCAGGGGACCATTGAAAATGTCTCCTGCAGACAAAGCAGAATGCCAGTGGGTGGAGATGGGGGTGCAAGGCACCCCTGGCAGAGGATAAGGCTGAGCGGAGGCTGATGGGAGGAAAAGAGCAGGGTGAGTTGGAGGAAACATGATCTGCATGATTGGGCATATTGGTCAATATCACTGCCTCCTAATTTATGTGCTAGTTAAGTGATTATAGGAAACACTTGCAGGAAACACATTGTTCCAACGGGCTTCCGAAGTGAAGCTGGAAAGGGAGTTTGTGACCCCACGACGCAGGGCCTCAAAGGCCAAGCTGGGAAGTTCGTTCTTGAAGTCCAAGAACCTGGGGGAGCCATTGAAAGGTTTCAGACAAGGGTCAGCCCTAATCGACTATGCTTTAGAAAGATTAATACAGAAGGATGAATTAATGTACATTGAATGCAGACCCATTAAGAAAAATATTAATCACTTGATTGATCATAAAGAAACATTGATCAAAACTGAGATTTATCTTTAAAGTGGCCAAGTATGCTTTTTATGGATGTGGACTTAGTTTAACCCTCTAGACTGTGATCCTCCACTGTGACTAGCACAGCAGTTGTTCTCAATATTTGGTACACCATAAATATTTGCTAAGGTTTTGTGTATTGATTTGCTGAGTTTCTACTATGTAAGAAATACTGTACTTATTCATTTAGTGTATATTTAATGAGCACTTGATTCGGCCAAGCACATATGCCATGGAGGATGCCAAGATAAATAAAGCAAATATTTTGCAAACAACACATTGATAGAGGTGGTAAAAATAATACCTAACATTTTTGAATGCTTAATCTAAGCTAGGCACAATGTGTATTCTTACACACATAACACTTACAACAACCATAGGAAGTGGGTGAGGAACAGAGGTTCCGAGGCTGCAGTAACTTACCTGAGACCTCTCAGCTAGCAAATGCTAGAACTGATACTTGAACTAAGGTCTTATTGACTCCAGGGCCTTTTCTTGAAACCACTATTCTACATTATATCTCATAAAGATTTATATCTTTCATATAAATAAGAAAGAAAGTGACAAAGGCCATAATGTACAAGGTCAGAGAAGCAAAAGAAGCCAGACAGCTTCTCAGAAGAGGTGGCATTTGGAGAGTTCAATGGTCTGACCTCTGCCTGAAAGATGTAACAGCCAATACCAAAGGAAGGGCACATGCACTTTTGAAGAATGTATCCATGCAAGGTGGCACAGAGGATGGCATAGAGTAGGCCCTCTGGAAGTGGGCATTAGGTTAAACTGAATCCAGTATGATGTGGGTTAAGGAGTGTAGAGTTCAGAGAAAAAAAGAGTTCAGTACGGGCTGGGTGATTCATTCATTTATTCATTCATTCATTTAGCAAATATCTTCTGAACAGTGTCTATATACCAGGCTCTACGTATTGTGCTGGAGAGATGATTCTTACCAACCAGGAATCTATGCTCTAATTGGGGATTCATATTAGTAATAGGATGATTATACTATTGTGTGGCAAGCCCTAGGAAAGAAGGTGTGTAGGGCATCTAAGGATTTGGGGAGAGGGGGTTAGAGAAGCTTTCCTGGGAGAGGTGTAAGTTCAGGAATTGGAAAGAGGAAGTCCAAAGGTGCAGAGCAATAAAAAATAAAAATAATCATCAAAAAAGATGCCTATAGTGGAATGTAAGAAGTTCCGTAGGCCTGGAGTATGGATATGGGTATGCGTCTGATGGTGGAATGAGGCAAAGCCGAGAAGATCGACAAGGGTTGCCTGTGAACAGCCTGGTGCTAAGCTAGGAAATCTAAAGTGTGTAGCAAAACCTCCACAGAGGCTGCGAAGGATCGTGAGCAGGAAAGTGACAGGATTTGATGTGGCTTTAAGACGACCACACTGGCTTCTGTGATGGCAACGGATCAGCAGGAGTCGATGAGAATCAACAAGGCTGGTACGGCGATCGTTGTACTGACCCAGGGAAGGGGAGAAAGGATGGGATGAGGGGCTGAATCCAGGCAGAGGGTGGAGAAGAAAAGACTCTGATGAGGGAACATTTGCTGGGCACTGAAAGGTAGACGGCACTTAATAAAAGAGAGAGGGGATGTCATTCAACGCACGAAGAGAGTCTGGGTGTGTGAGTGATAGGAGATAGAGCCTCGTCTGGAAGGAGCTGAGATTTCAAGCAAAGACACAGGAAAAGGAGGAGAAAGAGAGGGGGTAAGAAGGAAGAAAGAAGAGGGGGAGGACAAGAGAGGGATGACTGGAGGCCAAGAAGTGAGATGGACCATTTGAATGTGAAGATTTATGGGAGGCTCTCAAAGCCCAAGTCTCAGGTGGCCCTGTTGGAAGTTCAGGCAGAGGGTAGGTGATGCCTCAAGTTAGCAGTCTCTGATCCCGTCTCTCCCCCTGGTCCAGCCTTCCACCTAGTAGCAACCTTTGTCCTCCTCCCACCCACCTTTCCCTTTTGGAAATTGGGAATGGGCTAATGACCTCATTCATTTTCACTAGAAAAATAAAATACGCCATTGAATCTAAGATGCCAATCATTGTCAAACATACCCCAGTTTTATGTACACTAAAAAAATACTACCCTGCCAACTAAACTAGGACACACCATCAATTACAAGAAGCATTCTAATTTCAGAGATATTAAAATCTGAAAAGTCACACAACTTAAAATCTATAAGAGGTAATAAAAAAGTGAAGTTCAAGAAGATGCCCCCATTACCACATCTATAATGTGTACCCACCTCTGGCCCCGTACATCCTCCTTTCCCTTTCTTTGCTAAGAATAGGTGCTCCTATCTAAGGCAAATGATTCCAGAGACACAAAAGATTCTATCCATTCTTGCCTGCTCCACTTTGATCCAAAAATCACGCTCCCTTTGCCTGCAGCATCAATTTTTCTCTCTCTACAGAATAATTCTCAACATCATACAAAAGTTTTGTTGCTTCTATGTTAAACAAGAAGAAAAAAAATCACGCAACTCCATCACCTTATGCTATTGTGCCATTTACTGTAATACTCCTCTGTAGAGTTTTGCTCTTGAATTCATTCTGTTCAAGATTTCACCCCCATAATTCCATTGAAACATCTGTGTCAAGGTTACCAATGACTTACATGTTGCTAAACCCAATTCTCAGTTCTCAGTCCTCATCTTAATTATTCTCTCTGCAGCATTTGGCACAGTTACCACTGTCTCTGTTTTGAGAAACATTCCTTATCTGACTTCCCAGGTACTACACTCTCTTGGCTCTCCTCCTACCTCCCTAGCCACTCCACACCCACCTTCCTTTTCTGGTTCCTCCTCATCATCCTGTCGTTCCTAACCTTTTAATATGAATTTAATACGGCTCGATAACTGGATTCCTTCTTTTCTCTACCTACACTCTCTCCCAAGGTAATCTTGTCCAATCTCACAAGCATATCTATCCTAACCTATATTTAAATAATTTTCAATTAAATAGCATATCTCTCCTAATCTATATTTTCAGTTCTCTCCTCTGACCTTCCAAATATCCACTCAACATCTCCATGTGGGTATCTAATAGACTTGTCAAACGTAGGTTCAATCCCAACTAGGCTCAAACCCAATTCCTCACGTCCCTCCCACAGTCTTCCCATATCAATAAGTGGCAATTACACCCTTGCAGTTGCTCAGGCAAAACCTTGGGGTCATCCTTGACTTCTCTCTCTGACAAACATTTTCCAGTTCATTACCAAATAATGTCAGCACTACCTTAAAAAGATATCCATAAATTAAATCACCTCTCACGACCTTCATTACTACTATCATGATCTAAGCAACTATTTTCTCTCACCTGGATCAACACGACAGCCTCCTAACTGGGATCCTTGTAACTGTTCTCACCCTCTACAAGCTTTCCTACTCAAGAGCCATCATGATCTATTTAAAATCTAAGTCAGCTCAAGTTACTTCTTTGCCCAAATTTGCAATGACTTCTCATTATATCCAGAGTAAACTCCAATCTGAAGTCTTTTCCATGATCTGCAAGTTTCTAGATGACCTGTTTCTTCACTATCTCTCTTGACTGTAAATAAAATGTATTCCTTTATTTGTTTATTGTCTGCCCCCCCACCCACACACTACTTATAAGCTCCAAAATGATTGAGTTAACTTATTCACGGCTGTATTTCTAGCTTTAAAATATCAAAAAAGTCTGACATGTAGTTGATGCTCAATAAATATTGCTAAATAAATAAATGAGTGAATGTACAAAAGAATGAATTCCTGGATCACCTGTAGATTTCAACAAGATAGTCTCTCTGCATCCTTTTCCACATCAGCGAGCTACTGAGGCAAAGTTTTGCTGTCTGTATACTTCACCATATGGATACTAGATTAAATTACATGACAATGTCGGTAAAACACTCAATGGGCTTCTTGGAAAGAGAAGGATAAAAATAAGGAGTCATCATTATGCCATTAGTGTTATTACTACTAGTTCAGCTGTTGCTGCTATGACTACTAATAGCCTCTGACCATTTTCATGATCCTTTCTTTCTGATTTCTAATCTCTTTCTCCTATCCTCTTCTTTCCTTTTTCTATTCCACTCTACCTTTGCCTTGTTTTAATGAACATTTTATGAAACACCTTCACAAGGTGAAGGTCATTAGAGAGCCATTCATATTGTTCACAATCGACCAAAATAACCCTCTGAAGAATTTCCCTTCCCAGTCGCACTCAAAGGATTGAGAAGGGGAACAGGGGAATATAGAACAACACCCTTTCAAAAAGGAGGCGCTTGCAGTCAGGCTGTCTGACTTAAAATTCCAGCTCAACCACTTATTAAGTAACCTCCCTAAGACCCAGTTTCCTTACTTGCAAAAATGAGGAAGTTATTTACGCCTTCTTCACAGGAATCATGTTGAGGATTAAAAATGAAATAGTGCAATCATATAATAAAAATAAGTTAAAAATAAAAAATATATAAAAAAGCAAACATTAATCTAATAAAAATGAATTAATACAGTCCCTGGCACATAGGGAAGCACTGAATAAACAGTATCTATTGTTATTTCTGGTTCCTCTACCCTTAGTCCATGCAGCCTGTCCTCTAGCTGGGCTGGACCACCTCCCACTTTTCCATGGCTCTGTGCTTTATTCACGTTCTCTCTTTGCAGAGGATGTCCAGACGAAACACATATTAAATAAAACTTTAGTAGATGCATGTTGTATATACAGAAATGCATACATACAAATAATGGGTGTTCAGCTCTATAAATTTTCACAAAGCAAACATACCCATGTGCTACCACCCAGATTAAGAAACAGAACATTACCGATGCCACTGGAAATCTCTTACATCTCCCTTCAGTAGCTGGCCTGTTTCTTTCCCCAAAGCTTAACGCTCTTTGGGCTTCTAAAACTGCGTATTTGTTTTTACTGTTGTTGACCAGTCTAGGAATGGAATCATATGGCATGTACTGTTTGGTGTCTGGGTTCTTTCACTCAATGTTATGTTTGTGATATTCTTCCATATTGTTACATGAAACAGTAGTATATTCTTTCTTATTTCTGTATGGTAGCTTATTATATGAATGTATAATCATTTATTTATCAATTTTCTTATTGATGGACATTTAGGTTGTTTCCAGTATAGGGTTATTTTGAATAAAGCTGCTGTGAGCATTCATGTCTTTTGATGAACCTAGGGCACAATTCGGTTGGGCGTATCCCTAGGAGTTGGAATGGAAGGGTCATAGGGCCAAGGCATGTGCAGTCCTTTGTAGATACTGCTGAGAGTCCTCCAAAGTGATCATACTAATTTATGCTCCCATAGGCAATGTGTGTGAGTTCTCACTGCCCCAGACTGTCACTCCTTGACACTGTCAGTCTTTTTCATTTGAGCCACGCTGATTGCCATGTTATGACATTAAATTGTGGTTTTAATTTACATTATTCTGTAGACTAGAAAAGTTGAGCACCTTTTTAAATGTTTATTTGCCATCTTGATGTTCTTGTTTGTGAAGTGCTCATTTATGTCTTTTATCCATTTTCTTTTTTTAACAGATTGTTTGCCTTTTTCTTATTGATTTTAGGATTTAAAATAAATATATATATATGTGTGTATATATATTCATTCTATATAGGAGTTGTCTATCAGGCACATGTATTACAAATATTTTCTTCCACTCTGTGGTTTGCATTTTTATTCTATTAATAGTATATTTTGATAAACCTAAATTTTAATGTAGTTCAATTTATCAGTCTTCTTCTTTATATACTTAGTGCTTTTTGCATCCTACTGAATAAATATCAGCCTACCCAAAAGTCATGAGATATTCTGCTGTCATATTTAAGAAGCTTGTTTTTTTTACCTTCCACCAGGAGAACATTATTCTTCCTCAGATATCTTTTGTTTTTGCCTATGACTCCTCCACCTGAACAGACAGAATGAATGACTCCCTTTTCTAAGTCCCCATAACACTATGTATGTATTACTTTTATTATCTCTATCAGGTTATGTATTACCTTGAATCATAGGTATTTTCCTGTCTATCCTTTCTATCTTATCCTCAAATCCCATTCACCCTATTACCTAAATTCTTCATGGTCTTTTCACTAGATCCTAGTCATAATGCCTCGTTTGTAACTGTACAACTCTACAGTAAGTAACTGTAGAATTGGTCTATTTCTTTCCACTCCAACTGGTACCTCCATGGTCTGAATCTGTGGCATTTCATTTGGAGTTCTGCAGTAGCCCACAACTGTTACCAACTTCCAATCCACCCCTCTTAAATTAATTGCCCACACAAGAGTCAGAGTGATCTCCCAAAATATCAGTCTCTTCATGCTACTTCCTTTTTAAAAACATTTCCATGGTATCCATTGCTCTCAAATTGATGTTCAACTCATTAATATGCTGCAAGAGGCCTTCTAGGATTTGAAGGATTAACTTGTCTTTCTCACCATTGATGTCTCTGCTTTAATCTCATAAGACTTTATTCATTTCCTCAAATGCCCCTTGATAATGATTCTTCTGTCTACCTCTATATCCAAGACCCTGCCCTCCTATTCATCCTTCAGGTCTCATCTTATGTATCTTACTTGTGGAAAACTCTCCCGATTCCCTAGAAGATTAAGCTCGCATACTATCTGATACCACATAACCCTCATAATTTTCTCCTAATTTTTTTCATTAAAATTCATTACACTTATTGTTTGTTTCAAGCCCATCTTCTTCAATACAGTGTATATTCCCATGGGGGAAAAAAACCATGTCTGCCTCATTCACTACTTTACTCTTTTGCCTCGCTCACTACCAACATGCGTTCTTAAAAAAAAAATTTGTTGAGTTGAACTGATTTGTGCTTATATGCCAAGGATGTAGTGTTGACTTTGGCATGTAGTTAGTCTCAATAAATATTTTATGATTAATCATTTTCATAAAATCCTAGAATCAGTATTGGGAAGAACTTAAAACCACCTACTTTGATCACCCAACATAAATGAATGATGCTTACACAGTCTCTATAACATTTCTACCAAACATCATCTATTTATTATTCTCTGATAACAGGGAGTCACTACATCCTTCAGCAGGTCATTCCAGGTTTGGGCAAAAATGCTCATTAGAAAGAGCTACTTTATACTTAGTTAAAAGCTGGGCTCTTTGTAATTCTCTCCCTTTCACTAGCTTGAGCTTGGCCCATTTTATCCATAGTGATGAAATTGATTCTCTTTCCTGGAAGACAGCCCTTGAGGTATCTGAAAAGGGCTCCCAGTTAACCTTCTTTCACTATGTATCATAGGACTCCCTCCTCCAGACACACTGCAGTTTCCCAGTGTCCCTTTTGTAGTGTGATGCTCAGACATGGGCCCAATCCTCCAGGTGTGCTCTGACCCTTCTAGAGAAGGACAGGGCTGCTACCTCCTTTTTGTGAATAGCATGCTTCTGATAATGTAACCAATAGCATATCTGGGTTTGGGAGAACAGAAGTTTTATACGGTAGTTGTTTTTTTTATCATTTGAATAGAATTTATTCCAGTTATTTAAACTTTTAACAGATTTACTGATGTATGATTAGCATAAAATGAACTGCAATATTTGAAATGTATAATTTGGTAAGTTTGACATGTGAGTATACCTATGAAACTATCATATCACCAGATAAAAGTAGTTGTTTTTTGAGGGAAGGAATTCAAAATTAGATATGAAACTAAATGTGTCTTCAGAATTAGAAAAGGTGGGGACTTAGAAGGTGCAGGATCCCTGGACCTTAAGCTTCATTGGTTTCAGGGTAAATCAGCCTCTAAGTGTCCCTAAAATCTCAATAACTTCCTTGGTAGGAACATCTCATTCATTCCTTCGAAGTATATTCCAGTTAAAACTCATGGGTCTTTCTACCTTCAACATGCACAGCAGAGTAATCAAACACAGACTAGAGCCAACTGCCTGGGTTCCAATCCTGGCTCTCACTTCACAGGGTCAGTGTAGGTATCACATGAACTAATACAGTGGAAATCCAGGCACAGCCAAGGAAGATCTGTCTTTCTTATCTACTTTCTTAACAGGCATTAGCAAACCCTTCTGTCCACTCTTTTCTCTACTAAAGCGGGTAGAGTTATTCTCCACGTGTGTGAATTTTGGTGTGTTGTTTTTTGTTTTAACAGTAAATCACTTTCTTGGCCTGAATTTTCCTGAGGGATTTTCATTCACTGCACCCAAGTGACACTACCAAGTCCTCCGTGCACCGTTTTCTAATCATCTTCTATAACAGGAGCATGAATCAAAGAGTTGCCAAGGAACCAGAATATAAAAATCATATTAGGCCCTGCTTAGCTCTACCTGCCAATCTCAACCCAACTGCCTCCCACTGACATTCAGAATCACCTTTATCATATACCTTTCTAGAAGTCACATTTTTAGTCTGCTCAAAGTTAAAGCATGTCATTTTTCTCTGACTGTAAAGTTAATACATGATCATTGTAGAAAAGTTAGAAAAGAAACTAGAAGCCTAAAATAAATCATCTATAACCTAACCATCCAGAGGTAAGGTCTTTGAAACATCTTGGCATAGTTCCTTGCTGTATTAGTTTCACTTATCTTTTACATTGTTAAGATCATGCCATACATTTGATCAGAAACCTTCCATTTGTTAATTAACGTTATATCAAATCATTTTCACATATTCTTGGAAATTCTTTATAAACATTTCAGTACCAGCTTAACATTATGTTGTATAGATGCAACATAACTCACTTGGTCTTGTCATGTGGGAAATTGAGATCTTAATTTTTCTTATATTACAAATTATATTTTTTAGAACAGTACTATATATACACCTAAAGCCTTGTCAAATTTTTTCCTTGCAATCTCCTGTCCGCTTTATGATGTAAATTAATAAGAGTGAAATTACTAGCTTATAGGGTATATTTTCTTTTAGTTAATGGCCCAGCCATGCATACAGAGCATCTAATATGAACTTGACGTATAACAGACATCAAACAAATGCAACAATTTACAAATATGGACAGATTAACCCCTATAGTGGTTGCATCATCACTAGACATGTCAGAGGATATCTTTCTCTCTGCACCCCAGCCAGCATTGAGCATTGTCATTTGCAATCTCTGGAAAAGTGTGTGTAGGGGGATGTATATATTTAAGACTATAAATGACTAGCAAATAAGGGGGAAGAAAAATTACAGAGAATCAAAAATTCTATAAAATGTCCTATATTTGGGGGGATTTAAATAATACCTGCCAAAACAAATTGAAAATCAAAAACAATCATGCAGAAAATTCAGATGATGTGATATGAAACTTTAATATATATTAGGTCTGGGGCATCTATAAATAATACTGTTTAGACATTTTCTACAAAATAATCAGATAAAGCTCATATTTCCTTCCGTTCTATCTGAAAACTAATGAATGATCATGACTTTAATGTCCTATATATGTTAAAATTCTAATATATATATATATATATATATATATCTCCCATATCCTAACTGCTGTATTTCCATATTTGCAATTTTCACAAGTTTTTCTGTGCTTCGTCTTCTTCATTCTCTTTTTATACCATCCCTCCTGATCCTCTCCTCCCCCACATCACATCCATGCTGCTTCTGGCCCCAGCGTTCTCAATGGCTTCCTACCTTGAAGGTGCAGTTTGCTCTCCGTGCTTTGCAGAAGGACGGAACTCACAGAGTCCAGATTGTCGTAGCTGTTACAGCCCAGAGGCCCAGTGCGTGTCTCTGTGACCTGGAGTGCATCAAATGAGACAAGTGTGAGACAGGTGTCCTTGTCTAGGATAGAACACGAATACCCCCAGCAGAGCAAAACCAGCAGAAAAAGTCTCCTGGCCTGAGTCAATGGCAGCTTCCTGAATACCTGTCCTGTGTCTGGGACCATGCTCAGCTGTCACTGAGTAGACTAGCACAGTGGTCAAGCACCCAGATTGGATGCCTGGTTTCTATCCCTGGTTCTCATTTCACAAGGCTGCTGTAAGTAATATATGAACTAATCAGTTGGGGCAGGATATTTCAAAAGCATGGGCTTTGGAACCAGAAAAGTCAGTGTTAAATCTGGGCTGGGCCATTTATTTACTGTGTGACCTAAGGAAGTCATTTAACTTCTCTAAGCTTCTGCAAACCAAAGCTAGTAAATCTCTTCCAGGGAGGTTGTGAGACCAAATATGATGGTTCTAAATACCCAGCACATGGCATGTGTTCAATAATGAGCAAAACGTCTCTATAAATTGTAATGAGTACATATGCATTGTTGTTAGGCAAGAACAATAAAGTTATCCCCATTTTCCAAAAGAAGTTTCAGTGACAAGTATAATCGGTGCCACCATAAGAGACAATGCCCCAATCCTATGGCTGCATATTTTTAAAACATTGTCTTAGAAGACCTGGGGTGGTGGATAATAGGGGAACAGTTATTCAAAAGATAACCTTGAAATAAAAATGGTTTAGTATGAAAAGAAGCCCTTTCATTTCTTGAGCCTTTGCTTCCCATTATTAAGGGTTGTTTTATGTTTGCACCCAACTACAAATACACAGAATCCATTGTAGGGAATGATGACTTGAGAAACAGCCACACCTGTTTCTCTGTCCTTTTCCAGCTGTGAAACCTTGGTCAGTAACTCTCCCTTTCTAAGCCTCGACCTCCCTATCTATAAAATGTTAGTAATGCTCTTACACACCTCAATAGATAAAGAGATCAAATTTGTGAAGTGTGTAGCACTTAAAGCACAGTAAATAAATGGACAATAATTAGGTTTGGTTTTATTTTACAAATAATTTATTCTTATATATAGAATAATAATATAGTTATTATTGGGTGAGAAATAAACTACCAGTTTATTTTACTAAAGATACCCACGGTGGGGACGAGGGGACATGAGCAAAGCTCCGCCTGGGGCAGTGGCTGGCCTTAAACAAATCCAGTAGTGAGACAAGGTCTAGTCAGCTGGGTCTTGAGGTAGTGGCAAGAAACGGCAGGAAAAACCCTAGGGCCAAATTGAGTGTGGAAGACAGTGCCTACCGTAAGAACGGTTTCTTGAGCCGCCTCTGTGCAATTTCTCTGAGAAATTCCTCCTGCAGAGGCAGACTGCACTTCCAGGATGCACAAAAGAGGATTATCTTCTGACAGAGCTTCAATATTTCAATTCCGCATCCCATCCAGGGAGGAGAGAACCATTTGGTGAAAATGAAAACCAGGCCTTTGTGGCACTCCGACTCCGATGGCTTCATAAAGATCCATCTCTCTGTGCTGAGTTCCCTAACAACATAATCCCCCCAATATAGGCGATTCTCCTTGGATAAACTGGCCCTTTGTTTGTCGATTTGATTTATTTCTTTCCTTACCACTTCCCTCCTCAATAACTCTCTCCCTCCCACACTCTTCTCTCTCTTTGGTCAATTTCTGACTCATCTGTCTGAGTCCCAGTGTTACCCCCACCCCTTTTCCCTGAAGATATCTCAGAAAGTTTTAACATAAGGCCGAGTCTGCATTTTATTCAGAAGAAATCAGAGTGAAGACTGGGAAGGAAAATGTAGGCATACTCTGGTTTAAGAAAATTTGAGATGGAAAAATCTGCACTGAAACCCTCAGAAGAAGGAACATTTTCTATCAAGAATGTCCTCCCACATTGTCTTTGTAGACATAGTCTGTGAATTTATTGTATTTAACATGAAATCTTTTCAAAGTTCCTATGTTCTAAGGCATTGAATTGAAAGTCCAGAGCTTCTTTATTCAATGGGACTATTTAACTTTAAATTAACCAAAATTAAATAAACTTACAAATTTAGCTCCTCGGTAGCCACATTTCAAGTGTTCAATAACCCCATGTGACTAGTGGCTACCATCTTGGCCAGCACAGATATAGGGCATTTCCATCATCTTGGCAGGTTCTATTGAACCATGCTTGTGTAGACCAGCATGAATCAGCAAACACCAGACTGCCTGTTTTGGTAAATAAACTTTTATGGGAACACAGCCATGCCCATTTGTTTAGATATTGTCTGTGGCCGCTTTTATGCTGCAACAGCAGAATTGAGCAGTAGCAACACAGGCCATAAGGCCTGCAAAGCCTAAAATATTTATCATTTGGCCCTTTACAGAAAATGTTTGCTGTCCTTTGGCGTAGACAGCAGAGTTCTAGTCCCTGTTAAGGTATTCTCTAACTGTGTAACCCTAAGAAAAAGGCTTTAAACATGAGACCTCAGTTTTCCCATCTGTAAAATGGGAGGTGAGGAGGAAGGAATAAAAAACACAGGTGTTTAAAATATTGCTGAGCTAGGCATCAGTAATCTGACTCTTGCTAGCCCTGAGCCCTCAAGGAAATCATTTCAGTCCTTTGTAGCGTCAGTTCCTTCACCTAGGAAGGGGGTGTGATAATCAACCATACAGGATGACTTCAAGAATGAACGAGAGGACTGTTGATAATTTTGCCACTACTATAGCCAGACTACTCCAGTAAGTCAGTGTATGTGGCCATCCTAACTCCAATGCTGATGATATTACCGGGCACGTGACAGCAGTCAGAGCAGTTGGCAGAGGGCACTGTGAGCTACATGGTTATGAAGCCAGGAATTGTCTATGACCTTCCACTCTCAGAATGTCTGTATTGCAGTGCTGTTATATTGAGAACCTGCCACCCAAATCCACCCTCAAGCTGTACCTTGATTGCCCCAGTTGATATCTGGATCTCATGGAGCCTCCTCATGGTGCCATCACGGTCGACAAAGTAGGACGATGCAAGCTGGTGCAGAGCTTCAACACTTTGAGTGGCATTCCCTGACTTCCTGTCCAGGCGACTTTTGTCCATATACATGGTCAAAGCCTCCTCCCCTGCGTGGGAAAGAAAAGATGATAAGAAAGCCTGTCGAGCTTTGGTGTGGGAGGCAGGGCACTGGGGCCTGGATGCTGAAAGCAGGTTTGAATCTCCAACTAATTTTGCCCAAATTTCCTTCTGCCTCTAAAAATCAAATGAAAAAGAAACTGTCTGGAGGTGGCTATAAATATTGAGCTCCATCAGGACAAAGGGCATTAAAAAACCCTCCGCAGCTGAGTCCAAGCCCCACTAATCCACTTCATGCTTCTCACTAGCATCATCTTACAACACATCCCCCTTCCCCTGTCCTGAGAGAGTTCAGTCTTGCCTATAAAATGACGACCTTGGCTGACAGTTCCTTCTCATTCTTTTCTCCTGCCGCTCTGCTTCCTCATCCTCATTCAGTTCCTGCCTTTCCTCCTCCCTACTCTCTCCTGTGCTCTTCCCTCATTTCTTCCTAACTTCCATTTTCTCTTCCTCCTCCCCCACTCGTTTCTAGATGGATGGGTCGACGAATAGGTAGATAGATGGATAAACAGGTAGATATTTGGACAGATGAATGACAGATGTAGTTATATGGATATAGATGTAAATATACAAATTTATTGATTTTCCTCCATGAAGTTTTTCTTAGAAATGCATACACAGATTACTAAAACTACTAAGCTATGATGACTTTTACTTTGCATAACGAAATGTTTCACCAGAACTCCAGAAATGAAGCTGAAGAAACGCCCACCGGATAGACCCCATCATTGCACTCCTGGCTCCACTCACTGCCAACTTTGGGAATGAGGGCAAGTTTCTTAACTTCTCTGTTCCTCAGTTTGTTCGTTAGCAAAATTAGAAGAAAAAGAGCACCTAATCTATTGAATTACTAAAAAGAATAAATTAGTTAACACATGTAAAGTCGTCAGTACTGTGTCTGGTTCATTGTAGCACTCAGAAAATGTCTGGAGTAGTAGTTAAAGGCACACACTCTGGGCTAGACTGCTTTGACCTGAACTACCTGTGTTAACCTCTCTCTGCCTCAGTTTCTTCATGAGTAAAATGGGGATACTAACTATACTTACCTCATAGGGTTGTCGTAGCTTTGAATTAGTTAATTATGTAAAGTGCTTGAACCCTGCCTGGCACCTACTAAGCACTATGGAAGTGTTAGCTGACATTATTTGATTATTGCAAATTATCAATTGCATGATATTTATCTTTACAGCTAGTCAATTCAATACAAAAGGATATTTAGAGAACAAAAACTCTTGTTGCTTTCTGAGAACCAAAGCCTGTTATCTAGGACAATCGAAATGTCTTTAGAATGCTGATGACTGTTTGAGTTGAAAGAAAACACAATTTACTTTCAGAAGAAATTGCATTCTGTCCCTTACCTAAATGTCTGGCTTTTAAAATTCTATCCAGCTTTCTTACTACCCCCTCCTCTGCCCATGGAATACTCCTATACACTCTTGAGAACCTGCTGGGGCATCATGTCCCTGGTGAGCTTTCTCCGGCCACATCTTCACCCCAGAGAGAAGTGACCACCTCCCCTCTGCCATTCTCCAGCCTGCTTGTTCAGTTTAGCTCAGTAGGCACGCGCTGAGCATTGCTTGTGTGCTGAGCACTTTGATAGGCACGGGAGCAACCAATGTACAAGACACTGAGACATGCTGTAAGTATAAACCACATACCAGACTTCTAAGATATAGTGTAAAAAATATAAAATCTCTCATGAATAGTTTGTTCTACTGATCACATGTTGAAATTATAACATTTTGGATATATTATGTTAAATAAGATATATTGTTAAATTGATTTCCCCCTTTTTCCTTCTACTTTCTAAGAAAAGAGTGTGGCTCACACTACTGGCCAACGCTGGTCTGGGGACACAGAGTCACAGGAGATCATTTCAACATACCAGGGCAATAGTCAAGGTAGAGGGACGCACAGAGGGGAATGCAGGCCAGGGAGAGGGTGCTGTGTCCCTGTAGACAATGTGGACCACACGACCCAGGTGATCTGGCCTCTTTCACGCTATCCCTGGATGCTCTCTGGGTTTGCTCTACCGTGTACAAATGTGCCCCATTTTCTCTCATTGTTGGAACTCCACATTTCTGTTTTTCTCCTGGCTAACTCCTACTTATCCCTCAGATATTCCCAAAGACATCACCTCCTCTGAGAAGCCTTTTCTCAACCCCTCCCTCCTTACCGGCACCAGATTAATGACTCTAACTGTGTGGTCTCTCACAGACCCCTTTTTCTCCAGTGCACCACATGCGTGGGCTTGAGTTGAATTCAGAGCAAGACAGCCACGTTTGCACTTTCCCATGAAGGCGTCACTGTCAGGCAGTAAGCATGATCCTCTGTCCTTTGGACCCCAAAGCAACCTGAATAGGTTTGGGTTAAAAATGGCTTAATATCCATTTGGACTTTGAGTTTTGGGGGAGGTGGGCTGTGGAGAGGGGAAAAAGAACTCTATCCGATCCATCTTTCTAATGTTTCAAGGCTTATGCTAGGGTCTGCTGAAGAGTGGGTGTTTAGTTATCATCTGATGGGTAAACGGGTGGATAGATGGATGGGTGGATAGATGATTCAATGAGTAGATGAATAGATAGACTAGCGTAGAGGTAAGTGATTAAATAAGTAAGCATGCCAAGAATTAGAGCCGTGAGGCAGAGGAAGTAAACATTCCAAGTGTCGGCTCAGGCTCTCTGAGGGGCCTGTGAAAGAGAAGGTGAAGTCAGCCCAGTTCCCTCTGGACAAAGAACTGGCAGAAGCCAGCCTTAGATCAAGAGGGGTTAATGGGCTTCTTACTGCATTACTAAGACTTAATTTCTTGTTTATTAAGAGAATGTTCTGTTTAGAGTTGCTTTCCCACTCGGGTATTCCTGCAAACGGCCCTTTCACCCCACACAGGCCATTCCTCAGTCTTCCTGGCCTCCGGGGACTTTCCCTCACTCTTTTCGGCACCTGCTGTCGGAGGGGAACACGCTGGGGCCCGCACGCACAAGATGGAGGATCAGGTGGGAGCTGACCGTTTTACCTCTTGAGTCAATAGGAGATCTTGCTCCCAGACGGGGGATGGGGATGTCAGGACCTCAGGCCACTGGACAGCCCCTGTGATTTTATTCTCAGCCTTCCTCTTAGTCAGTGGGAAAGCTCCCAAAATGTGGGGAGGGAGATGGTGAACACACACACAAACATACACATATGAACAAAAAATATGAGCCCTCATGTATAAAAAGACATCCACACAATACACACACATTCACATGCATATGCAAGCTCACATATACACATATATGTACATACTGCATCCATATATGTGCATGCAATGCACATGTATGTACGTGCATGTGTAGATTAATCACATCCAAGTATAAGTAGGCATTTGTGCACATCTGCCTATACAGGTAGCACACATTTCCATGCACACATAATCATACATGCAAGCTTAATTGTACACATCACATAGGCACCAGCCTCCAAGGTGTTTCCTTCTGCTGAAAATATAATCATCAGGGAGACTAAGGAAAATTTCTACCCCTGTTTTCCTGTGTGTCCTTCCAGATGCAGAATTCTTCCCTTCACCACCCTCCGTGACAAGATTATTCATTCCACGTATTTTATGAGTTTAATAGGCTTCACCAAAAATTGCGGATCCCACAGAAATGTATTAACTGTTAGCCCTCCCATCAGCTCCATGTCTTCATTCCTGCACCTCTCCTGCCTGTTCCCCCTCCCTGTGGAGCTAAACAAACTCACTTATCTGTCCCATGGGAGACAGTTGAAGAATCATCTTTTGTTGTTTGATTACGCCCTTGTGAACTTGCCTGACACCCCAAAGAGTTTATTAAAGCATTCCTTGTCAATGAATGCAGTGTGCTTAGAAAAAAATACAATGAATAATATTTTCTGCACCTCCTTGTATGTAGATGGAGAAACTGATGCCCAGACAGGAAAGTGAATTTCCCAACGTCTCCCGCTCATCCAGTGAGTGACAGGGTTGGGCTTTAATTCTGCATCCCCAAACCCCTTAGCTTCATTAAATAACCACAATAATAGTAATAATAGTAATAACAATAACAACAACATTAACAATAGCAACAGAAACAATTTTCTAGGTGCCAGTGAGATACACACTTTTAATGTATTGTTTTATTTAATTCTCAAAATATGCATGAAGAAAGTACTATTATTGTGACTATTTATAAAAGGAGAAACTAAGGCTTAGAGGATTAAGTTACTAGAAAGGTGACAGTAAGGTGGTGAAGAGCAGCAGGCAGGACTGGAAGGCAGGTGATCAAACTCCAAAGCCTGCCCTTTCATTCTCTGAAGCTGCCCGCCTCCCTTCTCCCACGTTGTAGAAGAGGAAGTTAGGCAGCACTTTTTCCATAAATGAATGAATGAAATGACAATCTAAGAAGGACCTCAGGCTGGGCGCGATGGCCCATCCTCGTATCCCAGCACTTTGGGAGGCTGAGGAGGGGGGAATTGCTTGAAGCCAGGAGTTCAAGACCAGCCTGGGCAATAGCAAGACCCCGGCTCTACAGAAAATTTAAAAATCAGCTGGGCATGGTGTGCACTGTAGTCCCAGCTGCTTGGGAGGCTGAGGCAGGAGGATTGCTTGAGCCCGGGAGTTTGAGGTTGCAGTGAGCTAGGATGATGCCACGGTGCTTTAGCCCAGGTGACAGAGTGAGACCCTGTCTCAAAACAAACAAACAAAAAAAAAAAACCTCACAGTTTCTGGCACACAGTGTTCAATCAAGAGTAAATCTCTTCCCCTTCCCTCTCTCCACACGTCCACACTGAGGGCTGAGGGAACATTTAGGGCCTGCTGTCCAACACCGGATCTCAATCCAAAGCTTTGCATATTTTAAAATGTTGTGTTGTAAAAACAGGAGAGGAACAAGGCCCTGTGAATAATTCACCACCTTGCCTTGGAGAAATTAAAAATATATTTCACTGAGGAAGAAAGGTCTTTGTTACTTGGAATTTCCAGGGACTCAGACCAGAGCATAGCTTTTAATGGAAGAATTGAATTGGTTGGTCTCAAGGACTTTTTTTTCCAAGTGAATTGGGAGGTGGGAGATATTCAAAGGAAAGGTTACAGGTTAATGTTACATTCAATGTAGAAAGGAATTCATTTTCACTTTATAATAGAATAGAATTTATACTAGTGATTAAACATCCAAAGTCCTACTTAACTTAACATCTGACTAGCAACAGACCACAAATATGTGCTGGTTCATTGGCTATTGGAGTGGGTGGGTGGATTAGTAAAAGATGACTGACTTTGGATCAAAAATATAATGCAGGCTGTGTAGACAGAAAACACTAAGTTAAAAACTTAGCTTTGTAACTAACTAGCTATACCTTTTCTGGGTCTCAGCTTCCTTATGTATAAAATGGAGGTAATACGACTTAACTTGCAGTTTTGAAAACTAAAGACAATGTACAATGCCCGCTATTTAGTAAAATACTTATTAAGTAGTGGCTAATGTTATTGTAAGAGTGAATGAATTTTTCCAACCAATCTCTCCACCCATATTCCCATTATCAAATTACTAATCTGGTCTTCCTTAAATTGTACACTGTATTCTCAGCCTAGAAAGCTCCACCACCTTCCCTTACCTAACCACCTCCTGTCAAGCTAAACTGTCACTTCCTTCATGAAGTCTGTACTGACTACTCCAGTTTGTGGTGCTCAACCCTCCTCTGAAGGAGAAGATCCCCCGATATAATCATACCTCGGCCCACCCTGCCTCCGACAAGACACCAATCTCTTTTTGCTGGCCATATCTAACGCACCTAGCAGCTCTAGGAGCAAGTGGGCATAGTGCTTTACCACCAAAAGGGCTTCCTGAAAGTTCAGTAGCCCCAATCACCGTGGCAGAAAACGGATGCCTAAGGGATCCCTCACAATATCAAATGAGGCATGCAGGCAAGACCCATGAGCATCTAAACATGCTGGTCTCTACCACTCCCCATTCACTGTCTTCGCATTTATTTCCTGCCCTGTATCTAGCCCTCTTATCCTCACTCTCTCAAAAGTTGATTGCACCTGATGGGGAGAGATGTGTAAGGTTGAGCAGGGTGGAGCAATGAGTCTGCTTTCCTATTAACCTACTCAAAGTGCACTGAGATACAAATGATAGCCCATCTGTAAAATGATAACCTGAAGTTATCAGCCCCTAAAGTAGACTTAAACAAACAAAGAAGATTCCCTAAACAATATCTGAAATTTATTTCCCCAGATCAGAACACATTCCAGAGGAACTGAGACGATTATCAGATTAAGCACTTCTAACTAACTAAGCCAATTACAAGGGTAAGCCATATTTCCACCAAAGTTGGTAAACTCTCATATTAGACTATCCCATAGAACTGAGTGATCTGCTCAGATATGACCACAACAGCCAAGACAATTTGGCTCATCTGGCAACATATGCTTTTGTGTGACGTAGGACGGCAGAGAGGCTAAGAAGGCTTTGCTGTCAGGATGTCCCACTCTCCCTCCCACCCCAGGCCCAAAGGTGTGGCGGGGCCGTGGCCCAGTGGCTGCTGACCTACCTCCCAAGGTGGCTGAGATGAACAGGTGGGTGCCGTACTTTTTGATGATGGTGTCGATGAACTGCTGAGTGGTGGGTCTCCTGCCGAGCAGGCGGATGCTCCTTTGAAATTCCGGCATGAGGGGCATTGGATGATGGACCAGATCTCTCCTTTCGATGGCTGTATTCCTCACCTTCCAACGGGCAAACTCCCTGGGCAGGAGAGACAAGTGACAGCCCTCAACTTACCACCACTGCCCTCAATTCAAAGTCCTCTCAGCCTCCCCACCCAGGCATCTCTTCTTAGGTGAGAGAGTGTCTACAATAACTTTTAATATTTGTCAAGTGATACTTTGATCTGGAGCTTTCAATCTTCCTCAGTTAACACATATCTCATGATGAGATATGCATGATGAATTGTGCATGATGAGCACAATTCTCATCACTGTTGTACAGAACCAGATAGACACAGCCATGCCCTCAAGTAGCTTACAGAGCATCAGGGAGACAAAAGTCAGGAGTTGCTTTTACTAGGTTATGGGTGGAGAGACTGAGGAAAAACAAAGAGTAATAATAATAATAAAAATAATAATAATCTGATGACAATAATGATGAAGATGAAGATTTTCATGGTATTTTATAATCCACAAGAATATCATGTCAAATTTCTTATCTAGCCCCGTGACAGGGGATTATTATCTATCTCTGATACCTATCACAGGACCTACTTCTCCGCTGCCCTCTGGCTGCTGGTTCATCTCTCTCATTAGACTGTAAATAATACCATAGAGATGGAATCTCAGTGCTGTTACATGGCAGGATTCATAATAATGCTAGGTGGATGAAGAAATAAGTGAATGGAAGAAAGGAAGGAAGGAAGGAGGGAAGGAAAGAAGGAAGGCAGGAAGGCAGGCAGACTATGTAACAATGGATAGGACCTAAGGCACAAAGCAACCTGTGACCTGTTGTAAGACAATTCAAAAATCAAATATTGGGTCTCGAGCTCACTTTAATCCAAAGTGTTAACATGCATTTATTGACCACCTACTATTTGGAAGAAATTAAGCTACATCCTCAAGACCATATAGAAGAATTTCCATGTTTTTCCTTTACTAATAATAGAGTAGATCAAGATCGAAGAGCACCGAATGTGGAAGTCCAAGTCTTGCTCTGCCTCTTGCAGATTACGTGGTGCAATCTGAGGCAAAGCATGTTCCCTCACCGGATCTACATTTCTTCATCTATAAAATTCAATTAATGTTATCTATTTCCTACTGCTAGTGCAGGGATTACATGAAACATACAGTGTAAAAATACCTTTGGAAAATTCAAGGTGTTAATTTAATGTGAAATATTGTTTTATAACTTTATTTCCTCACAAATTCCAAGACATGTACATGTAAATCATTACAGCTTCACAGATGGTGAAAGTGGAGCATGGAAACTGAGCACAAGTGGACATGTACAGGGACTTGGTGCAGGTTGCTTTTGCTAAATAACGATCACCGTGCCTACCAAAGATGCAGCTCCTGCAGAATGCCCAGTTCCCCGACCTGCCTGAGTTACACCCTCTCGGTCCACTGAGAAAAACAGACCAGCCAAGAGGGCTGCAAGGTCAGCCTAGATAAATAATGGGAACCAGAGTTTAACAAAAAGGTCTTTCTTTCCTGCCACAAGATAGGAGAAACAAATGAAGAAAAGGGCACAGGGTAAGAAGAAGCAGACCAGGGTAGGAATCAGGCTGGAATATGCCCTGGTTATTCAGTGGTGGAGACTGACCCCTGACTCACAGAACACTGGATCTGAAAAAAACTTCACCATTAGAATACATTTTCAGGCCTCAGAGTTTATGGTCTGTGCCTGCTTAAGAAATCTCTGTCCATAATTCATAACATAGTTCACATTGTAGGTCAACTCAGTACCTTGCACATCTTAGGTACTTAAGTCAATCAAGTGCACTCATGGAGCCCTGAAAGACACCCACTAAGTGCAACATATGATGTCTGCAAAAGGGGGATGGACACATCACAGTCCCTGTTCTTAAGAAGCTCACAGTCTGGCAGGGAAGGCAAAACATTTCCAGTTCACTGTAAATCAAGGACTACAGGACACAGAAGGAGGAGGACTTCTCAGGCCTCCAGGAAAAGCTTCAGAGAGGAAGTCACGTTTGAACTATAGTTTTGAAGTTTGCACGGGCTTTAAATGAACATAAGTGTGGTCAAAAAAAAAAAAGGGAACAAAACAACTAACCACACGGAGGAAAGGGCAGGACTGGGTGGGGGATACAGAATATGTTATGGGAAGACCAGAGCGGAAGAGAAGTGTGAAGAAAGGGTGTAGGAGGTGACAAGATGGAGCAAGTGGGGTGGCCAGATCTGGGGAGTGGGAGGGGATTTGACAACCAGCTGAGAAGAATGTTATAGGTGTGGTAGGCAGTTGTGGCATGAGTCCCAGTGACCTCGGGCCTCTCTCTCACACTCACACGTGTGTGCACATGCAGGCTCTCACTCCCTCTGTGTGTGTCTGTCTCTCTCACTGGCTCTCTGCCATGCTCTCTCTGTCTCTGTGTGTCTCTCCCTATCCCTCTCCCTCTCTCTCGCTGCCATGTTGTGAGAGGCTCTATGCAGACATTTACCCAGCAAGGAGCCAAGGGAAGCCTCCAGCCAACTGAGGCCTCACGAGGCACTGAATGTAACAGTGCCCATGTGTGTGACCCAGGTTACTAGGAAACAGACCCTTCCCAACCGAGCCTCGAGATGACTGCAGCCTGGCGAGAAACCCAGAGAAAAGGCAACCAGACTCCTGACTCACAGAAACTGTGAGATAATATTTATCATTTTAAGTCACTAAGTTGTGAGGTAATTTGTTACTCAGCAATTGATGATCAATACAAAGCAATGAAAATCACTAAACTGTCGGAGATAAAGTGTATTTCCTCACAAGCTTATCCCTGCAATTTATAAAATTATATATACATAGGAATTACGTTAGGAATATATAATTAGGAAGTTATATATTGCATATAAATATACACATATATCAGTAGATAGCTAAATACACATAATTACACAATGTGTGCATATATATCACTTTTATTTATAACTTATTCTCTTGGGTTACTTTCTTTTCATGTGAACATGCCTGTATTCCACAAAACTAATATTTGTTTACACTCAGACAGGTTAAGTAACTTGTTAAAGGTCACCCAGCTAGTTAGTAGTGGAGCCAAGTGTAGAAAACTGGTATCCTGATTCTTAAATCACTCTTTTAGTGTAAATATTGAGAGTTAGAATACAAAAACATAGCAGAGCCAGTACCAATGCAGAAGAATAATACCACCCCCACCACCAAATTACAAGGCATGACTCAATTCTTTTTTTTTTTTAAACAACTTCACAGTCTCCGTGGAGTTCACCAGCTATAGACCCAAGGCCTACCATCTGTGTTCCTTCCTTGAAACAACAACTAGGAAAGAAGCCAATGCCAGGCACCCAGCTCCTCCCTCACGGGGTGGATGTAAGGCCTAAGTGAAGCAATGCACGTGACCTGCTGAGCACTGGGCTGTCAGGGAGAGCTCAGTAATGGGGATGTTACAATAAAGCATAGCTCCTCATCAGACACTGTCTGCTCTCTGCTCAGCACCACAGACAGAATTCCCCATCCCAAGGAATTATTCCACTAGGAGAGACGGTTAGAACAAATGGTTGTTTAGGAAATTTATTAAACTATGCTCTGCTACTTGCAATGATATTTTTCGACATAGAGGGATCGCAGAGGAGGGTCCCTGCCACAGTCTGAAAAGAAGACTGGACAAGACAGTTGGAGATAGAGGGATGTGTGCACGTGTGTGTGTGCACATGCGTGTGTGCACATGCGTGTGTGCACATGTGCAATATATAAACAAGAGGCAAAGACTGAGAGGTTATCAGGGACCACAGGATAAAGGACTATGTGTCAAACTATGTTATTAGATTTCAGTCTATAAACTCTGTTCTTATTGGTCAAAAATCCAGACTAAAAACATTCCGAGGATGGGTTTATGTGGTTCTTTAACCACTACAGCATTTTGGAGCAAAGACTGTAATAATCACAGGATTCTATGATTTTCACACTTTTTACCAAAATACACTTAAGTACAAGGGCTCCATAGCACCTAGATCTATTTTGAGGCAGATTTAAACAGCATAAGTGCTGAGAAGGTTAGATCATATATTTGAAATTTGAGCTCCTACTATTTTCCCAGCTCTGGGGATGCAGCAGTAAACCAACTTGATAAAAGTCTTGCTCTCAAGGAGCTTACGTGCTTGTGAGAGTGGACAGAAAACAAAGAAGGATGTGTGTGAGGTGTTGGGAGAGATAAGCCTCATGAAGACAAATAAAGCAGGGGAAGGAATTTGGGGTGTCCAGAAGTGGGTGAGGCTGTGGTTTGATATACGTGGTCAGAAAAGGCCTTGCCGATTTGATGGTATTTGAGGAGAGACTTGAAAAAGACGACGGGGGTGGAGGCAGGGAGCACGGGGCCACCTGGTGGAAGAATGTTCTAGGAAAAAGGAACAGTAAATACAAAGATCCTGAGGTAGGGATGTGTTTGCCACGCTTAGGGATCAACAAAGAAGCAGACCCAGATGAGTGTATGAGAAGATGGGCTGAGGTAAAAAGCAGTATGACAGGAAAAAGTAACATAAAAGGTGGTGCAGGGAGGGCTTAGATATCAAAAGGCTTTGTCAGCTTTGGAAAATACTTTTTTTTTTCAACCATCCATTCAATTGTCCATTCATATTTTTAAATATTTTATTTTTTAAATTTCAGAATATTGTGGAGATACAAATGTTTTGGTTACATAAATTGCCTTTGTACCATTTGAGTCAAAGTTGTAAGTGTGCCCATCACCCACATAGTGTGCACCGCACCTGTTAGGTGTGAATTTACTCATCCCCTCCTACCCCCGCCACCTGCTTGATTTCTGATAAATGTTATTTTTATATGTGCATATAAGTATTGATTGATTAGTTCCAATTTAATGGTGAGTACATGTGGTGTTTGTTTTTCCATTCTTGTGATACTTCACTTAGAAGAATGGTCTCCAGTTCCATCCAGGTTAATGCAAGAGGTGTTAGTTCACTATTTTTTTTATGGCTGAGTAGTACTCCATGGTATATATATACTACATTTTATTAATCCACTCACGTATTGATGGGCACGTGGGTTACTGCCACATCTTAGCAATTGTGAATTGTGCCGCTATAAACATTCAAGCATAGATGTCTTTTTTATAGAATGTCTTTTTTTCCTTTGGGTAAATACCCAGTAGTGGGATTGCTGGATCAAATGGTAGTTCTACTTTTAGTTCTTTGAGGTATCTCCATATTACTTTCCACAGAAGTGTACTAGTTTGCAGTACCACCAACAGTGTATGAGTGTTCCTATCTCTCCACATCCCCACCAACATTTGTTGTTTTGGGACTTTTTGATAAAAGCCAGTCTCACTGGAGTTAAGTGATATCTCATTGTGGTTTTGATTTGCATTTCCCTGATGGTTAGAGAAGTTGAGCAATTTTTTATACGTTTGTTGGCCATTGGTCTATCTTCTTCTAAAAAGTTTCTGTTCATGCCTTTTGCCCACTTTTTAAAGGGGCTGTTTGACTTTTTCTTGTGGATTTGCTTAAGTTCTTTACCCCCAAGGGATCACAATGGAGCTACAGCAGTGAACTCCAACTACAAGGAAATTGTTGGAATGACAGAAATGGAATTCATAATATGGATGGCAAATAAGATGAATAGAATTGAAGAGAAAGTTGAAAACCAACAAAAATAAGTCCAAAAGATATTTTGGTAAATTAATGAAAAAGTCACTAAAGAGCTTGACAAAATTAGGAAGGATATAATAGAACTTAAAGAAATAAAAGAGTCTTTCAGGGATTTTCAATACGCAGCAGAAGGGTTCAGCAATGGATTAAACCAAGGAGAAGAAAGAATCTCAGAGCTTGAAGACAAGGCTCTCGAGCTAACCCAGTCATTTAAAGAGGCAGAGAAGAGAACAACAAGGGCAGAGCAATCACTTAGAGAGACATGAGACTACTCAAAGTGAACAAACATAAGAATGATAGGTATCCCTGAGAGAGAAGAAGAAAGTGCTAAAAGCATGGAAAATCTATTTGAGGAAATTACTGTGGAAAATGTCCCCAGTATTACCAGAGATCCAGATATCCAGATACAAGATGGTCATTGAACTCCAGGAAGATTCACAGCAAATAGAACATCTCCAGGACACATAGTATTCAACCTGGCCAAAGTCAAAGTGAAAGAGAAAATTCTCCAAGCAGCTAGACGTAAGCAACAACCGTCCTGCAAGGGAAAACCCATCAGGATAATAGCAGACTTTTCAGCAGAAACTTACAAGCCAGAAAGGAGTGGGCCCCATCTTCAATCTTCTTAAACAGAACAACTGCCAGCCTAGAATTTTGTATCCTGCAAAACCAAGCTGCACATTTGATGAAGAAATTAAGTCTTTTCCAGACAAGCAAATGCTGAGGGAATTCTCCAAGTCCAAACCTGCCCTGCAGGAAGTGCTGAGACGTGCACTCTACATGGATAAGCAAATAGACATCCACCAGTGTGTAAACTGCCAAAAGCTAAAGGTCAGAGCCCAGTCACCACAATGGCACAAGATGTAAAACAGAGCAATAAAGTTCTACTCAACAGGAAGAACAGAAATCCACCCCATGTATCAATTCTTTCAATAAATGTGAATGGCTTGAACTCCCCACTGAAGAGACATAGGCTGGCTGAATGGATAAAAAAATACAAGCCAAGTATCTGCTGTCTCCAGGAAACACATCTAACCCACAAAGACTCATTCAGACTCAAGGTGAAGGGATGGAAAACAATATTCCATGCAAATGGAAACCAAAAGAAAGCTGGTGTTAGCAGTTCTCATATCAGACAATATAGTCTTCAAATCAACAAAAGTAAAGAAAGACAAAGATGGGCATTATATAATGGTAAAGGGAAGAATTCAACAAGAAGATATCACAATTCTAAATATTTACACACCTCACACAGGTGCACCCAGATTCATAAAGCAAATCCTACTTGACCTAAACAAAATGATAAACAGCAGCACTGTAATGGCTGGGGACTTCAACACCCCTCTAACAGAAGAGGACAGATCCTCCAAACAGAAAATAAACAAAGAAATAATGGACTTAAACAGAACTCTAGAACAAATTGGCCTAAAAGACATTTACAGAACATTCCACCCAAAAAAAACAGAAAATATTTTTTTTATTTTTAAACTCTAAGTACCATGAAAAGTTAAATGAATATTTTGAGCTGAAACAATCTGATTTATGTCCTAAAAGAAGGGTAGGCAAACTTTTTCCATAAAGGGCCAGATAGTAAATATTTTAGGCTTTTCAGACATAAGATATCTGTTTCAACCACTCAACTCTGTCCTTATAGTGTGAGACAGCAAAAGACAATACAAGTGAGTGTGACTGTGTTCCAATAAAACTTTATTCACAATATCGAGAGGTAGGCCAGATTTGGTGCATGGGTAGTATGACTCCTGTTCCAAAAGCTTCAACCTGACTCCATTCATAGAAGTTATCAAATCCAACTCACTCAGTTCACAGATGGGAAAACTGAGTGTCTAAAAGGTTAATTATTTGCCCAAGATCACACAGCAAATGACTGGCAGGGCCTAAATCAACACCGAGGGCTCATGACTCCAAGAGCAGTACCCTTTCCACTGCAACATGCCAGGAGAGGGGGGCGAAGGGGGTGGGTAAATTCATACCTAACAGGTACAAGGCATGCTATCTGGGTGATGGGCACACTTATAACTTTGACTCAAACCATACAAAAGCAAATTATGCAACCAAAATGTTTGCACCCCAGTAATATTCTGAAATTTAAAAAAACAGAAAAAAAAGAAAAGAAAGCAAGCAAGTCTTGCTTGCCATGTTGTCTAACTGCTCTGCTGGCCCAGGAATAATTTCTGTAAGTTCTCAGTGAACTGAGCACAACATGAAATATATCTTTCCTTCTGAACACACAGAGCAAGCAAATTCCCCTTGGAGGAGAAGGCAGAACTCACAATGGCATGGGATCTGCAGAATATGCTTACGCCCAATTAAGCATCCCAGCAGGGGGGGGTGAACCAATCAGACTGAGATTAAAGAAGAATCACGGGTGGAAGGCTTGGGTGTCTGCAGCAAGGCCCACCCCACTGGGGGAGCTGATGGCAGGGGGTGGGTGATGACAGGGGCAGGGGATGGATGAAGTCTGGAGCCAGAGTTGCAGGATTTAATACGAATATGGAGAGAAAACTGGAAGGCTGAGGCTTTCTTTTTAGAGCTAAGCATTGCCTGTATAGGAATCCTCCTTCATCCTCTTTTATTAGCCCTCTGCTGTCCTAAATACACACACACACACACACACACACACAGATACACACTCAATGACACACTGAGTATGAGATTCACAGAAGGAGAAAAGATTATGAGACAGGAAGGAGAACTGGCTCTGTGCTCTTGGGAAGGTGATTCCTATCCTGGATATCCATGTCTCTACCTGCGAAATAAGCTGGTTGAATTAGGTTATGTTTAGCCCTACATCCTCCAGCCTAGGTTCTGGAGGTAGAAATCTGGATTAAAACCTGACTCTGACGCCTATGGCTTGCACTCTGTAAAATGCAAATGGTATCTACCTTAGAAGGATGGGGTTAGGATTATATTAAATCATGAAGCACAGTACCTAGAACATAATAAGCCACCAAGAAAATATTAGTGTAGAGTTATTATTAATATTGTCATTGCTGTTATTCTATGAGCAGCTACAATGGGAAGTTGGGTGGTTGTGGAGGTGGGGAGGAGAGGAAGAAAGCATGCTCTTTTTAAAGTGACTAGAAGATAAAAATTTGGGAAAGGTGGGCTTTGATTCTTGTGAAGTACATTAAAAGCAGTAAGACTGAAATTAAGAAATAGACCAATAGTTTATAAACTCAATCCGGGTCTATTTTTTTCATGTATGTGATGAAGAGTAAAAGTATGCATCTCCATAAATTGTGCTGTGAGAGTTAAACGAAATAATGTTTGGAAGACTTCTTTATAAATTGCAACAGGGTATGAGCAATTGTTAGCTGCTATTGGTATTAACATTTTTTTATTATTTGTATAAGGCACACTTATAGTTATGATGTTTCTATTGCTTAAAATGTTCTGTTTTGGCTTCCTCATCTGTAAAACAGGGAAAGGAGTTTCTACTTTTCAGGATTGTTAGGGGAACACCTCCAGCACTGGATAAATGTGTTCCCTCCATTGTTTTCTGTATAGTCGAGGCTACTAACGAATGAAGGGTTGTTTCACTCTTCTTCACAGAGCATGTTTTATGGCTTGTTAGTTTACTTGAATCTGATCTCAGACATAGTTGGAGGTGGTTTTCAAAAACACACCTATTCTTACAGGCTATAAAATATAGAGAATAGGGAAGACTAGGAAATGAAGTTTGGCTTAAAATTATTTGTAAAATTAATTCTATAAATCCCTGAAAACTTGATGGAAGTGAAACATCAGTGTATCTGAGCTTCCTTGCAGCCAAAGGAAAATGGAAATCACAGCCAAAAGAACTATACAGTCAAGAAGATAGCAGAGTCATTGTAGAAATAGATGCCCTGGATCCTGTGATGAGACACAACATCTCCCATGGTTTCTCACAAAGACATGGATATAGTTGATGCTGGTGGGTGATGTCCTCAACAATAGTCTGGTGAGTTCAAGTGGTTCAAGGTAGCCTAATGCATGTGCCAAAGCACCATTCAGTAAAGCAATTCCATAAGGGTCAAATATAGTATAGTCTAGATACGTGGCTCTCTGGTGGCCTAACTGAATCCAAGGATGCATTGTAGACTATTTTATAGACACTGTCTTTCCAATAAATGTTTGTTGAAAGCGTGACTGATTGCAGTTAGGAGACGTTTGCATTTGTTTATTCCTGGGTGGCTTATCCCATTGGTTACATTAACTAATCATTTGGAATTTGAATAAAAAGAAGGCTCTGAGTATCAGCGTGAGGGAGAACTCTGGGACTACTTCTGTTATTATCAGCAGCAAATTATCACCAGCGATGAACAAGGGGAGTCACAGAGAAAGAGAGAGGGGAGAGGAAATCACCGAGCTGAGACAGAAGGAGCGAGGGCATTTCTTTGCCAGCCTCTCCCCACAGGATCCTCAGTGAGCTCAGGGAAAGGTGAACCCAAGGGCATATGTCAAGTAGACATGATGCATCTTAATGAGTGGGTGTCAGTGCCAAATCCCCTGCCTGCCTTCATGCCCCAGAACACAAGCAGGAGGGCGGCCGAGGAACAGCAGCACCCAAGCGGGTCTCCCAAAGCATTCTGGCCCCAGGACGGTGAGAGGAGGAAAAAAAAGCATAAAAAAAGAAGAAAAAGAAAAAAAGAACATCTCTGAAAAAGTGATTATGGATAGAATTATTTTAATACAAGTAAAGACATTGACTTAACGTTAGAGAATAAAATAATCCTCACTTGCAATTTGTATGTAAGTCTATTTTCCAAAGTGTGTTCACTTAAGTAATGACATTTTAATTCTTACACCAACCCCATAGCTGTTCTGAAGGATGTTATGGGAATAAATTCAGAGGAATGGGGACAACTAATCCCAGGGAGTCGTGCCGGCAGGGGGCTACGTGTTTTCCATTAAGTAGAAACTTGAGAGGGAAAAATAGAAACACAGCAAGCACACATGGAGTGGCCCAACTTTTATATAAATGGACCATTTCAGATAAGCAAGTGGGATTTTTCATGAAGCACCATTACTGAGGTCAGGGCGCCACAACAAAGGTTATGAGAATTCATCGTGGGGAAGGTAGTTCAGAATGCACTCGTTTTACTTTATTCTGATGGGCTCATGTTTCCTGAGGCACCCTCCAGGCACCTGAGCTGCTCACTGCCTTGCCATACAGAATCCAAAACATCAGGGCAGAAGGGCTTTTGGAGAGGTCACTCAAGGCCAGCACTGTCATTTCACAAACGAGGAAACTGAGGCCCAGAGAGATTAAAGGGACTCGCCAAGGCCACAGCACCATTGGTGGCAAGGGGGACCAGAATGTATGTTCCTGATCTCAGATTTAGTGTTCTCTACTCTGATCCACTGTATCATCTCATTATCTTGACTTTGTGGGGTCTGTAGTGTACTTGGTCCTTTATAAATCTCTGTCACCGTATACATTATCCTCCCTACAACCTGGAAGATGGAGAGTATTATAATCCCCATCACATGTGGAGGAAACTGAGGCCCAGGGCAGGGACGGAAACTTGGCAAATCTGTGCCAGATTCCATGATCCTCTCTTTCTTCCTGTTCTCTACTCCCCAACCCATTCTGGTGTCCCCGTGTGAGTACAGGAAAGGCATTGACTCTCCCAAACTGCCTTGCCAAGAGCCCCTGCAATGCTCTGCAGAGGAACAAAATACAGGATATTGAGGAAAAGCAAATGCTCATTCCACTGAGCACCCGAAAAGGGGATGCAAAACAGGTCTGTTCCCAAAGACTTTGTGGCACTGTGGGATGAGCACAGACTTTATAGACCTGGCTCTGAATCCCAGAATGAAGCCGCTCATTAGCCAAGTGACTGTTTACAGATCCCTCAGCATCTCTGAACCTCATCTTCTTCTTCTTTTTTTTTTTTTTTTTTTTTGGAGAAAGTGCCTTGCTCTGTTGCCCAGGCTAGAATGCAGTGGCACAATATCATAGCTCACTATAACCTCAACCACCTGGGCTCAGGCAATTCTCTCACCTCAGCACCCCAAAGTGCTGGGATTACAAGTGTGAACCACAGCACCGGCTGAAATTTTTTATCAGTGCAATAGGAATATTAGCACTTACCTTGCAGTGTTGCTGGAAGGATTAAACATAATGAATGCAATTAATCTGGCAATAGTAGCTACTCAATAAATGTTAGCTATGTATCCTTCGGCAAGGCATTCTAAAATGGGAGTTTGTTGTATAACACATAACTTTTAATGGATATTTTAAATGATCTTAATATGCCTATGGGCTCCAGGGATTATACAAACTGCATATAAATAAAATATTTAAAATTCTGTTGACTCGATTTGTCTCTCTGCTTATTTCCAAAGCATCTATTGTGAAAGCATGACTCATAACTAAATATAGATTAATAAAAGTTTGGAATGGCAATTATTTTCCAATTATCATAAATCCCATTAAACATTGCAATTATATGAATTTTCTCTTTCGGATCACAAAATTTGCGTGCTCCAAGGGACCACAGAGAGTGTCTTCATCATCGCCTTACATTTTAGATGGAAACACAGAGACTCAGAGAGGAGAGATAATTCTCCCAAAGTCACACAGCTGTCAGCAGGAGGGCTGTTTTTAAAACCCAGGTCCTGCACACCCAAGTCTCTGTTTAGTTCCCTCTGCAACTGTGTATCTTTTTAGGAGAAAAATGAACAGCTCCTTCCCCAGTAATACTGCATTTAATTGCCAAGTTCTTTCTTGTTAAATTATTTTAGGATTAGCATTCCCCACATCTATATTCTTAGCTAGAACCGTCCTTCATTTTCCTATATAGAAACCTTCCCTGACCCTGATTTAAACTAAGTAAGAAATATTTTTTCTTCAACTCATTCCACACACATTCACTGAATTTCTGGCTCTATATCAGGAATTGGGGATCTAAAGCCATCCTTTACTTAACCCAAATGCACCAAAATCTTTAAAAATCATTTAACTCACAAGTTGTCAAACTATGGCCCAAAGACCAAATTTGTCACACTGCCTATTTTGTTCTCTGTGGCTGCTTTGGTACTACAATGGCAGAGCTGAATAGCCGCAACAAAGACAAGAAGGCCCACAAAGTCTACAATATTTATTATTTGACCCTTTATAGGAAAAGTTTCCTGATCCTGATTTAACTCATTAACCTGGCCAGTCAAATAAAGTATTTTAAAGAAATAATCAAAGATGCTGGATCAAAGATCTATGGATTGAACTACACAGAGAGATAGATAAGTGTGGTTTTTGTTTTGTTTTGTTTTGTTTTGACAAAAAGATTCCTTTGCCCCCCAAATGTCTAAATACTACTGGGCAGGAGCAAATTAGAAAACAAGAATGTTTTCCCACATAGCCTTCTTGGACAACCTTTAAACCTAAATGACACAGTCATTATTTCAATACACACCAGAAAAAACTAATAAAAAATGTCTAATCACACATAAGAAAATAAACATATTTCAAGTGGAATTTTTGATTTGATGAATAACCAAGGAAATGGACTAAGTATTCACAATGATAATAAAAACACCATGGGGAGGGTTGTCTAAGGCATCTTAGAGATATTTGATTGCCCAAGCACCACAAGAAGAAGGACAATACCACCAATTTTCTTAGTTGGTAAGATCTGATGAGCCGTAATATCATGAAAACATGGCTCCAAGAGCTAAAACTATTATAGAATGACTGGAAAGAACTAACAGCTAGGTAAAGCCCTACTCAATAAAGCAAGTCCTTTCTGACTGTCAGAAGAGATCAGAATAGAACAGGCTTCCCTGGGAAGTAGGGAGGTATCTGTTTTTGAAGATATTAAAGCGTTTGCATAAATGACTGACAGAGATGCTTATAAAAGGGATTCAGAACCGAATAGGTGGTTGGAAAGGGTCACCGTTGCTGTCCTTACTACCTAGAAGATGCTATGAGATTCAGTAAAGTAAAAATGCGTGTGGAACACTAGGAACTGTCTTCTGAATGCCCAGGTGAATTGGAAATGTTTCAGTCAAGATTAGTCATTGTTGCGGCCACTGACATGTATTTTAGTCTCACGTAGGCAATAATGGATAAGTTATGGAAGGGATTGCTGACTTAGCTTTTATCAGCAGAGTTAGTTGGACAATATTCCAAAACTCACTAACAGATGCCAGTCCCCTGTTCTGTCCTAAGGATACCCCTAGAGTCTAAATTTTCATTCTAATCTTTCTCCTAAAGCAAACAAAAATAGATTCTCTCCATCAAATTAGCCTTCAATTCCTCTTTATTCACGTCTCCATAATGACTACCAAATGTTATTCTTCTTGAGCATAAAGGCATTTTGATGGCCATGTCCTACAAAAGCCACTGCCCAGCAACAGCACAGGGTACTTCTGCAAGCTCACATGGTACTTACCAGAAGAAAGCACTGCCTACACCCTTTCCTCTCCTTTCGTCTTTCTCTCCTCCTCTCCTCTTCACCCTCCCTGCTTCTCTCTCTCCTCCACGCAGACCTTTATCTATCTTAGTTCTTACTAGACTCAGACACAAATAATATCTCTTTTCTAACATTAAACATGCTTCATTCTCCAGATCCATATGCCTAAGCACAAATGTATATTAGCCACCTAGTATGGGCCTGGTGCTTTGCATTAATACTCAGGAGCACCCTGGGAGCTGGTTATGATCAGCCACATTTTACAGATGAAGAAACCCAGGCTGAAAGACCACAACCCAGGTTTAATTTCTTTATTGCACTAAGTGCATACCAGGTCTGGTATAGGATTACCTTCAAGATTTTATCTAGTAAGCTAATTGCTCATGGTGAGCCGCAAGTCTCTGAATTTATACGAATTGTTCTTAAACGACTTCATATTTCTTACTTGCCTCTTGTATTTTAGGCAAGATGCTGCCAACAGCTTGGCCTCCTTAAAAGCTGAAATTGAACCTAGAGGAACCAGCACTGAACTGTAGGCAAAAGCATCGTAAGTCAGCCCTCTACTCTGACATAACAAGCTGGGCTACCTTAGACAAGCAATGATCCCTCTTTGGGTGTCACTTTTCTCGTCTGTAAAATGGACAGTTGGACTGGATTAGTGGCCTTTAAACTTTTGTTTAGACATGAAAACATTTGATTCATTAATTTATTGTTTCCAATAAATTTTGGGGAGGGGGCACCCACCAGGATTCTGTCTTTATTTCGGATACTAAAGCTTAGGAGTAAGCAGTATATAAGCAAAGAGCTTGCATTTTGTTGGAGAAAATGCAAATGACAATATTCCAATAAATATTTTGCAAAATAAGTAAATTAGAGAAAAGTATAATTTCTCAGGGGATGGAGATGGGTCACAGAACACTGCCTCCCCCCTCCGCAGCCTACCCTCAGGCCAGGGAGCACACTTTGAAAACTATCCAACTGGGATCCTATCTGTGCTTTTTTGACATGGGGTCCTTTGGCCACCTGCATCAGAATTTGGTGGGAATCCATGTCAAATACAGAAAGAATCAGGACTTAGCAAATCAGAGACTTTTCCTCTGCCTTTGTTACAAGCCCCCTGTTGACTCTTGTACAGAGCGAAATTGAGAACTTCAGGACTGAAGGGCCTTGAGGTCTCCTCTTCTTTGGACAATTATCTCCCGAATTCTCACCTAATAAACTCCTTCTCAAAGTGCTGGGCCTGGGCCTGAAGGTTACTTCTACAGTGGACTTTCCCTGACTCTCCCAGCCAGCCCAGGTCCCTCTGGACCCCTGGACACAACTGGCAGTTATTTACTGTCTGGTGATTTTATTGTCCTCACTCTCCAGTAAACAGAACCTCCATGGGGCAGGGACTATATCTACTTTTCTCAGCTCCTAGAGTACATTGCCTGGAACTTATAAAATACCCAATAAACAATTCTTACATAAACGAAGGCAATGCAAATGGGCTTATGAATGGACCTTCTCTCCTTTCCAGCACTAAGAAACTCGTGTTCTTAGGCACTCCCTGCAATCAAATTGTTTCACTGCCAACGCTGAGCCCCTGGAGTCTGGCAAGTTACCTTAGGACTCTGTTTCCAAATCACCTAAGTCTTCAATGACTTCCTGTTTCTATTTATTACTGCATCCTGTCCCATGTGTAGGCAGAGGTGGCAATTAAGTCTTCAGAAGTAAGGAATTTTGGAATTAGTCCTTCACACCTTAGTGCTTGCATTTTTCCCTTTTCCAATCAATAGCGTGTGTTAATAAGTCCAGAGGTCTGCGGCAAAGGAGTCACGGATTAAATAAGGCGAGGTTCTTAGCCAAGACACAAGAAGTACAAATGCCACCCGCCTGGTCCCCCTGCTTCCACCATGACAGCCTTTCAATTCTTCCTAAATATTACAGCCAGAATTGTCTTTTCAAGTGTTAGCTTGCTCATGCCACCTCCTCCAGCTTTTTGGGAAGCAGTCAATGAGTCCCACCGTCCACAAAGCAAATAGGAAACCCTCTTCATTTACATTCAAGATTACAGGGGTAAACTTCAAATTCCCAGCTCCTGCCTGGTGACGCTGTCTTCGTCACAGTCCAATTGAACTGCTCTGTGGGCCCATTCGTATCTAACATTACCTGAATTCACCTTTTCCTTACATTTATATGAACTCCCAGAGACTAACCTCTCCCTAACATGTAGCCCAGATATCTTACTACTGAGTAGGAGACTGTCTGTGATCTTTCCTACCTACTTACTTCTCTAGCTGGTTTTTGCTCCCAATCTGCCCCTCCCCTCTACAGGCACACAGTTTTTTGGTTTTGTTTCCTTTTGCCTTTATGCTCCACCAAGTGTATAAATCCACTGTAGCCTCCAGGTTGTCCTACTTACATGCAGTTTTTTTCTACTGGAAAAACTCTTCCCTTACTTTATCTGGTTGACTCTTACTCACCAAAGGATGTGCACCTTGCACATCCCCAAGGTATGTATCACCCTGTACTAAAAGTGCCCATTTACTTCTTTCAGTCTCTGCTACACGATGCATTCTGCATGAGAGTAGGAAAGAGATAGTTCATCCAGTATATTCTTAGCACCTAGCTCAGGACCTGGCATATAGTAAGTTCTGAAATAATTTGGGGAAGAATGACCATGTCTCTCTCAAAGGCAGATAACACTGTAATTTCCTATTTATTCATTCAACTGATAGTTTTTGAGCTGTGTTCAAGGTACTCTTCTAAATGCAAGAGATACAGCAGTGAAAAAGACAGGCAAACTGTTGCCCCTGTTGAACTTACATTCTAGTGGGGGAGCCAGACGATAAATCCGCCAATGCATATGTAATGAAATGCCAGACATGGTCAGTCTCATGGAAAAAAATAAAGCAAGCCAAGGGGACAGAAAGGGACGGGGGGAGGGAGGGCTCATGTCTTCTAAGGAGGAGCAATAGGACCAACTACCTGAATGAGATGAAGAAGACTTAGAGGCAACAGTCTGATCCAAGCAAAGGGAAGAGCAAGTGCAAAATGCCCCATGCTGTGAGTGAACTTAGAGTGTCTGAAAAGTGAAAAGGAGGCCAGTTTGGAGGGTTGGGGAGAGGAAGCAGAGGCTGCATGAAGTAGGTCGTGGTGCGCCGTGACAAGGGCTTTGTTTACTGTTATTATTAGATATTGACAAATTATAGTTGTATAAATTTATGGAGACCAAAGCAATGGTAAGAGTTTTGAATACGATACGGAATGATTAAATCAAGCTAATTAACATATCCATCACCTCAGATGTTTAACATTCTCTTGTGATGAGAACATTTGAAACTTAACTCTCTTAGCAGTATTGACATATACAATGCTCGATTATTAGCTATATTCACCACACTGTACAGCAGATCTAAAAAAAAATCAAACTTATTCCTCACATCTAACTGAGGCTTTTTACCCTTTGGCCATTACTGCCCCTTTTCACCCCGCCCCAGCCTCTGTAACCACTATTCCACTCTCTGCTGCTATGAGTTCAACTGTTTTAGATTTTACATATGAGTAAAAATATGCAGTATTTGTCTTTCTGTGCCTGGGTTTATTTCACTTAGCATAATGTTCTCAGTCCCATCCATTCTGTTGCAAATGACAGAATTTCTTTCCTTTTTTAAGGCTGAATAGGAGGACTTTGGCTTTTGTATTAAGTGAGATGAAAAACCATTAGAGAGGTCTGAGCAGGGTGACAGGATCTGAGTCAGGTTTCAGAAAGATCACCCTGGCTGCTGTGTGAAGACCTGACAGCAGGGGAGGACGAGAGCGGAAGCAGGATGCCACTTGGCGGCCACTGCAGTGGCCCAGATGAAAGCCGGGAGTGGCCTGGACTAGGGCAGTATGTGGCTCCAGCAGACACGTTTTGTCTCATCTTTTGTTTTGTTTTGATTGGCACATAGTAATTGTGCACATGTATGGGGCATGGTGTGATGTTTCTAAGTAGAGTCTATAGGATTTACTGACATGGGGTATGAAAGGAAGAGAGGATTCATGGATGCTTCCTGGCCTGGGGTTCAAATACCTGGGTCCATAGTGATACCTTTAGATGAAAGTGGAAATGTTGGTGGTGGAGCACATTTGAAGAGAACAACCAAGAATCCAGACTTCAACATAGCACATTTAAGAAGGCTGTTAAATAGCTGTGTATCTGAGTCTGGAGTTCAGGGGATCTGTCTAGGTTGATGACACAAATGCAAATCATCAGGGTAGATCTTATGAAGCCATGAGAACAGATGAGAACAGATGAGAACATCAAAACATAGGCACAGATAGGGGAGAGGCCCAAGGACTGAGACCCTGGGTGCTCCAATATCTAGAGATTGAAAGCAGAAGAATCCAGGAAAGCACTAAAAAGGATAACCCAGTGATCAATGAGAGAGAAGTTGAGTAAAGAAAATGTTTTAATTAGCATGAAATCGAAACTCTCTATCACAGCTTATATGGACTGTCCTCTGTTTGTCTCTCCACCTTCACCCTCTAGCGTTCTCCTATTAACCGCTTTCCAACCACAGTGGCCTTTCTCAGTCCCCCACTAGGCAGGGTTGCACTGGACCTTGTGCCTTTGGAGCCTGCAGGGGCTCACATCACCAAGGTCTCTGCAGTGCTGCCCTGCATTAAATCCCAAGGTAACCAGCTCAGAGAGGCAATCATCGGCCACCAAAGCTAAACTAGACCCCATATCATAACCCCATTTTTATTTATTTATGGCAACTGTATCACTTTCTGCAATTATTTTATCCATTTGTTTATATTTTATTGCCCTTCTCCACATATTCCCCAGGCCTCAGCCCTTTTCCCCACTGCAACATAAACTCTAGGAGGGCAAGGAGTATCCATCACCTGGCTCAGCATAGGAGCCTATTAACTGTGCCCAGCACTTAGTAGGTGCTCAATAAATATTCGTTGAACACATGAAAAAAGAATTCACCTGTCCAACTCCCATCTATCAAGAACAATATAAAGTCCTATTTCATTCATGGAAACTTCCCTGAGACCACTATCTCAGTGCAAAACACGAGAGGCACTAAAATGTCGTAGAAAGTAGACAGGCCTGGAAATCAAGTCAGAATAGAGGTTCAAGTCCCAACTCTGCTTCTACCCAGCTGTGTGGCTTTGCACTAGTTACACAAATGCTCTGGGCTCATTTCCTGAACAGTGAGGATTATAAAGATCCTTTCTCCACAGGCTCCCTGTTAGAGATAACATGTAAAGGGCTGGCCACATAGAGGTACTCATAAATGGTGAGTATGACTTTATAATCATTATCCCTCCCTCCTTGGCACTCCCAAAGCAGGCATATAAACTTCTCGTGACACTGACTTACAATTATTTTACACGTGTGCTTTGTCCCCATCAAGCACTGTGAAATTGTCAATACCAGTTCAACTCTTTCTGAGTGCAGTGACTTACAATTTCCAGACTTCTTGTAAACACTTGTGGAATGAGTCACCCTCCCCTTCCTCAGGGGCACAAAGCATGTTTAGCCCAAAGTTCTTCCACTTCATTTTTACTGTCTTATCCCCTCCAGTGCTTGCATTGGGATTGTGAGAGTTTGCCCATATAATCCCCTGCTGGTCACTCTTACTCCATGGTTTCTTTCTCTTCTTTTAGTCTTCCTTCCCCCACCCCTTTTTAAAGCTAACATTTAGATAGTGCCTTCCGGTTTACACTTCAAAGACCTCAGTTTAAGCCTCAAGGCTGCCCTACGTGGTAGAATTTTTATTTACTCCATTTTTAAAATGTAGAACCTGAAGATGCACAGGTGACATGATCTGTCGAAGGCTACAGGGCCAGAAAGCAGAGGTACCAGGAGAGGACTGCAGGTACACGTGACTTCTGAACTTGTTCTCTCCATTTGCCCACTATTCACCACTTATTCATTCATACATTCAATCTCTCATTCATTCATTCATTCATGCATACATTCATCCAGCAAATATTTATTAAGCACTAGACACTATTCTAAACACTTCAGACACATTAATAAACAAAACATTCACAGACTCTTCCTTGTGAAACTTCTTTTCTAGCAGGAGGAGATTAACAATAAATATTTCAAGCAAGTACATTAGAAAGTGATAAATACTATGAAAAAAAAGGAAAAGTGGATCAGAGTAAGGGAGATTGGAAGTGCTGGCAGAAGGAGATGTAATTTTAAGTAGAATGGTCAGGGTTGATATCATGGAGAAGGTGACATTTGAGCAAACACCTGAGGGAGGTGGGGGAGTGAGCTATGCTGACACCTGGGGGAAGAGCTTTCCAAGCAGAGGGGACACTAGGAGACATGGTAACTAGAGAGTGGTGAGGGCAGCGCAGGGAGCAGTAGAAGCTAATGTCAGAGAGAAAACAAGGGATGGACCACATAGGACTTGTTGACCACTGTAAGGATGTTGTTTTTTACTATGAAATAAATGGGGAGCCATGTATAGGGTATTGAATTAAATGAGTGATACAATCTGACTTGTTTTATAAAGATTGCTCCATGTTGAGGATAGAATGTAAGGAACAAGCTTAAAAGTAGTGAGACTATACAGGAGGCTATGGCCATAATCCAGGAGAGCGAGAAGAGTAGCTTGAACCTGGGGAGCAACAGGAGAGGGAGAAGAGGTGGTTGGATTCAGGATTCATATGTTCGAGACGGTAAAAATAAAATTTCCTGATGAATTAAATGTGAAGTGTGGGAGAACAAGGGGAATCAAGGAAAAGTAAAAGGTTTTCACTTGAGCAACTGGAAACAGGGACCTTCCCTTAGCTGGGATGGGGATGGCTGTGGGTGGGCTGCATTTGGCTGGCAAGGGGAGGGCAGTACGGGTTTAGACACGTCTACCAGGCATCCGAGTGAAGATGTCCAGTGTGCAGGTGGCCATTCAAATCAGGATTTGGGGAGAGAGATTTGAGCAGGAAATATTATTGATACCCTCATTCACTCTCAAAAATAATCTGAGTGAAGATTTACTCATCCAACCAATATTGTATACCTGCTATTCACCAGGACCTGTGCTAGAGACTGGTGCCGATATGGCTGGGAGAAAACGGACATGGTTTCTGCCTCAGAGCATTTACAGTCTATCAGGAAGAAAGGATAAATATAAGATATAAATAGTTATAAGAAATAAATTACATTACAGTATGATAAGGTCTTTGGTGATAAAATACAGTAGGTAATGGGAGTACACAGCTGTGGCCTCTGGCATTATCTAGAGGTTTCACTAAAAGCTTCCTGCAGGAAGTAAGATTTAAGCTGATACTTGATGAAATAGTTAAACCAGGGGTACAGAAAGAAAAGAAGTATTTCAGGCAGAGGGAACAGCCTGGAGGTGAGAGGAAACATTAATATATATGCAGGAATAAGAAACTTTCGGAAGCCACCATGGCAGGTCCAGGGTGAAGGACTGGGTAGAAATGGTGACAGATAATACTGGAAAGATGGACACTGGGTGGAAGAGAATAGAAAGACCAATAAAGAAAAATGCTATATGTGACCTGTAATTGGATCCTGGAAATAACAATGAAAGAAATTTGGAGAATATTGAGGACACCAGGTATTAGATTACATGATGCAACTGTTGACAATTAATCTTCTTAGGGGGTTTAATGGCATAATTATTTATTTATTATGAAATGTATCTATTATTTATAGGAGAATGTATTATTTATATTAACAAATACATTTATGTATTGTTTATACACATCCTCATTCCTAGAAGAAGTGTTCCAAAATATTACAGGGGAAGTTCCTTGACATCTGCAACTTATTTTCCATTTTTCTTTTCAGAAAGAAAGAAAGAGAGAAAGAAATAGAGAGAGAGAGAGAGAAAGAGGGAGAGCATGTGTGCAGGTGTGACAAACATTCACGGTTGGCAAATCTAGATAGAGTATGTAATTGTTGATTTTCCAGTTCTTTCTCTTTTTTAACATCTTAAAAATGTTTAAATAGTTTGGAAATATTTTGAAAATGTTTTAAGAAAAAAAAAGTAGGGGGAGGTTATTTTTTGAAATATAATTTCACTTCAAAGTGATATCTTGAGGTGGCTGACCTGGGCATCCATACTGAAATGAGTGTGAGAGAGACCAAAGCTGAATTCATAAGAGCAGACAAAACTGCTATGTCCTAGAACGCTGTGCGGAATGCCTCAGGGGCACCACCTGCAAGTCCTGACAAGCTAGCTCCAAGGAGAAGGAAAGCCAGCTACCCAGGCACAACCTGGACAGTGGCGGCAGCCAGAAGGCCACAGGAGCCCCGGGTGTGTCAAGCTTGCTACTTCCAGGCATTTTCTTTCCACAACATTTCCTACTCTAGCAACATACACAAAATACCAGCTTCCCTGATGACTAAAGTGACCACAGCAGCCACATTGCAGAAGCTGACGCTTCTTGATGAAAGTCGTTCCTGTGCTAGCTTCTCTTATCCATTCGATAACTCAGGGTAGTCTGCATTTATGTTTGCTCAGCTAGGAAAGCAAAAGTGAAAGAAATTTCAGCTAAGCCTTGTTGTGCAGGTCCTCTGTCCTCAAAGGTAGTTCTTAGATCAGAGAATGTGGGCCTGCGACAAATGTGCACATGAAATCCCTGCCGAGCTAAAATACTCTCTCCTGGTCCACTCCAACAAGCAAGTGCTAAAATCAGGCCAGCAGCAAGGGCTACCGGGCCCTGAAGTTTCCTGAGCACAGTTCTGGGTGCTGTCAGCACCCACTGCATAAGAATAAGAAAATAGCTTGGAACTACAGAAATTTATAATCTACATAAGCAGGTAAAATTCAAAAAGCTCTGGAAAACAGAACGAACCCAGGATTCTATTTCTGGCTCTGTCACCAAAGTGTTTTGTGTATTAGGGCAAGCGGTTTCTCCTCTCTGGGACTCAGTTTCCCCCTCTGTAAAATCGAAGTTTGAAGTAATATCCCTAAAGTCCTTTTCAGTATATACTATAATTTTTGAAACAATTAGAGAACAAGCGAGTGTGAACCCTGGGTGATTCTCAGTCTGAATACAAAATGAAGCTAGAGGGGTTCCAACGGGACCAATAGAAGGGCAGGATTTTGCTGGGCTTTTGAGGATTTGGGTAAGCGAAGAAATGGGATGAAGGAATTCCTTGGGTGGAAGCAAGGTGGGCGAGGCAGGGAGGCTGGACTGAAATAGCACAGAGGGAGGGAGGGAGAGGTGTGAAAAAGGCAAGGACGGGGTCAGTCTAATTCAAACTGCAAAGCCCAGCACAGTGCTATTTCCTCCAGGAAACCTTCCAGATTTCCAATACTCACACTGCCTCTCTAGCCTGAATTGATCCTTTGTGGTGATCTTTGTAGTACTCATTAGTAGACCCCAATTGTTGAGCACCTACCCTGAACTATGTGTTTTAAATACTACCTCACTCAACTATTTCAACCATAAAGGGTAGGGTAGGTATTACTAAAGCCAAAGTGAAGATGCAAAAATATCAGGCTCAGAGAAGTTATGTTACTTGCCCAAGGTCACCCAGCTAGACACAATCTCTTTGCAATGGTTTCATTCTGTTTGTCCACAGCTTATTTTCCTACTTGATGGCAAGCTTCCCAAGGGCAAGTCACCTCTACCTCTGTATTCTCAGAACCTTGCATAGAGTTGAAGCTGATTATAAAAATGCAAACTCCAATAAGATGATACTGGATGCCTAGGCCAATGTACAGATTGCAGCAGGCTAGGAAGCTAAATGCAGAGAGTGAATGCAATTGGCAGCCTTACCCCACTGAGTCAATCCTGTTCTGCTTATCCTTAGTCATTCCCCAGGTTTCCCAGCCAAGGAAACCTCTGCCCTCCCCCTCTCCTCTCACCCACTGGCTGTGCTCTCTGAACAGCAGGTATTCCCCAGCTCAGAGAAATAGAAAGTGCATCACAGGGAAAGAGAGTGGAGGGAGAAGCCCGTTTCCCTCTGCTGGCTTTAGTGATCCAGCTCTGGAAAGCAGGACCCTGGGATGGCAGGACATGTGAGGGAGGAGCAAACTCTAGTAGGAAAAACAAAATGTAGAGTAAGCAGAGTGAAGTGGTTCCACCAGGGTGACTAACAGACGGATTTGGTGGAGATTACAGAGAACCTTTGAGAGCCTGTTTCTGCCAGTGGATCTGGATCCATTTCCTTGGACTAAACCCCAGCTGGCCCTGGTCTGGGAGAGACCACTAAAAGAGCTGGAGGAACACACATTCTTTTGCTGGGCAACACTGGGAAAGTCTCTCCAACTTGCTATGTAGCAGTGTCCCTTTCTGTAAGAAAGAAGAGATTGTAGCAGCTCACAGGTCAGCCCCACAGACCAAGTAAGAAAATACACACAGAATCAAGTTCATTCCCATTCTACAAATTAGGAAACTGGAGCTCAGAGAGGTAAGTGATTTTATCAGAATCATAAAGCATTAAGGGATGGCTTGGAGTCACAGAGAGTAATGTAGCACTTAGCTTGGAGGATCCACTAATTAAATGTTACATGTGTGTGTTTGTGTGTGTGTGTGTGTGTATATATAAGTATATATATATATAAGTGTGTGTATATATATATATATATAAGTATATATATACTTATAAGTATATATAAGTATATATACACACAAACACACATACATTGTCCTATACACTTTACATAATTATGTTATTTAATGCTCATAAAAACCCTGTGGGTTAAGTCATGTCTCCATTTATCAATACAGAAACTGAGGCTTAGACAGAAAAGTGACTTGCCCAAGGTCAACCATAAGTAAAACCAGAGCTGAGATTTGAACCCAGTTCTGTCGGACTCTAGACCTTGGGTACCTGAACTATTATATTACTTGATTCCTGATAATAGACGGAGTTCATAATACATATCTAAAAAAATTCATATTTTTTCTTTTAATAAATACTTCAGACTTACAAAAGTCTACCTTCAAATGAACAGGACCCCTTGTAATCAATGAGGAAACACTACAGTTTGTTAATGTCAAATCATCTCTAAGTTCCTTGCTATTTTGCCCTAACTTGTGACACACACACACACACATACACACACTCATAAATTGTGTGTGTATGTGTGTGTGTGTGTGTATTCCTAACTCCCACCAGCCTATGAGCTATGGGCTTGCACCTTTATGGTTCTAACATCATTCTGTTTATCTCTGTCTCTTTTGACACTGTTTAGCACAATCCCCAACACACAGTAGTTGCTCATGAAATATGTGCTCAGTCTACTAGGACCATGTAGGTACTCTATCCCAACTAATTACTTTAAATGATTCTAAGGTTCCAAGAAGAGAGGTGGGGAGGTTTCATACACAGTCTTAATAGCATGAACTCCTCAAGACTAATCTTGAAATGGACACGCTGTGGGTGGGTCCAATGCAACATCCTGGATGCTTGGGACCAAATCCATCATACTATGAGATCTCCTATAACCTCACAAGGGGCAAGTCCCCAGTCATACCTGCAGTGCTGTTTTTACTAGGTCTTGCTGGATACATGAGTCTCAAAGCATGAGCAGTGAGTCTCTGGGCACCTGTTATCTTGATGGAACATGCTCTACCATACTCACATTTTATGATACAGGCATTAAGGCATTTCAAAATCAAGCCTATTAACTGGGAAAGGGTGTCATGTAACTCTGGCTTCCTAGAAGAGAATCCCCAAATAGCAGAATAAAGCCGTATCCTCCCCCTTTCCTCCCACGGGATCGCTCACTCTCCTCTGCCCTTTGTCTCTGTCCTCGCTCATCCCTTCTTCTCTCCTCCAGTTTCTCTGATTCTTTTCACGTTTTCTTTTTCCCTTGTGTCCTTTATTTCCTTATCAGTTATCTTTTCTTCTTCACTCCCTTCTCCTTTCCTTGTCTTTCATATTTTTGCCCCTCAAGGCAGCCAGACAAAATATCTTTACTTGAGGACTCATTTTCCGGAAATTATCTATAACAGTCATCTTAACTGGGCACTTTCCTAAGTACATCCAAAACAAGGTCCATAAGTTTCTGTCATAATATTTCCTAATGACAGCTAATTTATGTTTAATTATCCAAGCAATACGTGAAAACAGCTTCTTTGTTTTTAAAAAAGTTTTAATTATAGATAATTGCCATTATCATGGTGACACCTTACTGATTTTTCTTTTCACATTTACATGTGTATAAATATACTTTTAGAAAATATAAAGTATCGGTGCATATGTGTGTTTAATACACATGGGAAATGCTACTATATGGGTCATTCTGTAACATTTTAACAAAATCCTCTTACAAAAATTTTTATATCAATTAAAAATAGCTCTGTTTTATTCTTTTAAATTACTGCAGAGTGTTCCATACTATCAATAAACCACAACTTACTTATGCATTAACCTATTGGTGTATATGTAAGCTGCTTCTAATATTTTCACTATCATTTTACAAATCTCTCAATGAGAGCCCTCATCCATGCTTCCCAATAAACAGGTGCATGTTTTCTCCAGCGTAGACAATAAAAGATGGCATTGCTGGAAAGAGAATCTGTCCATTTTAAATGATATAGATGCTGCTCGATTTCCTTCCAAAGCAGATTTAAATTATGTTTTCTTCTTAATTTCCTTTATCTTTCCTTTCTACTCCCCTTTACTTCTATTATTACTAGTACTAATATTAGTATTAGCATTTTATCATTATTAGAATTCATATACACTAAAACTGACTTGAATTTTTGGGTGTACAGTTCCATGAGTTCAGACAAATGCATAATGTTATTAACCACCACCGGAGTAAAGAACAATTCCAGCATCCCAAAATCTACCTTTATAACCAAATCTTTCTCCCACCCCTCAGCCCTGGAAACCACTACTCCGTTCTCCATCCCCACAGTTTTGCCTTTTTCAGATGGTCATATAAATAGAATTATAGTACTGTTGCCTTTTGAATCTGGCTTCTTTCACCCACTGTAATGCTTTTGAGATTCGCTCACATTGTTGTGTTCACCAGCAGTTTATTTTCTTATAGTAGTGTACAGTACAGATGCATCACAGTTTGTTTATCCATTCACCCACTGAAGGACATTTGAATTGTTTCCTGTCTTTATTTTTCCCCTCTGTCCATATCTTTTCCTCTGTTCCTTCTTCCCTCTCTCTTCCAATACATTAACTTTTAAAATAGACTAGATGAAATGAAACCTCCATAGAGGAGGCTGAAAACACAGTTCGAGGCATTGGTTTGCTGGAGTCAGCCTTCCACTGGCTCACGAAAGTTGAGTGTGTTCTTCTCTTCCTAACTCCACATTTATCAAGTTGGTAGCTTGACGGTAGGAATATTTACACCACGGAAATTGGCAAACACATGGAAATTTGTGGGGGTGCGGTGGGGAAACATTATTAACAATTGTTAAATATTACAAAGTTGTTGAACATATACCAGCATACCACTGAGTCCAAGAGAAGAGTCTACAATGACAGAACTAGAAAAAAAAAACCAAAGCCCTTTAAAAGGTCCCAATGGAATAGTGCAGATTGATACAGGTGAATTCTAAGGGAAAGTGTGCCTGGTGATCAGAGTCAGGTGCCCCCTGTCTCCAACTAGGACAAAAATTTGATAACTTTTTAGAAAGAGAAAGGATTCCCTGACACTAAAGCATGTCTATGAATCTCTGCAGACAGGAAGCATGGCATCTGTGGCAAAGGCCTTAAAGAATACTGAGCAGAGTCCACCCCATCTCTCATTTCTCACTCCTCAAACCTTTTGTTTGTTATATTTGAAAAAGAGGTCACCCTACCGCTGCTTAAGAAAATCTCCAGTGGCTGGCAACTCTCTATCTCCTCAGGATTGCTCCTTATCTATCCTGAATCAAGCTGCATCCTCATGTCTTTTGTGTACTGTTTTCCTCCCCAGTGCTTGGGTGAGGCAGACAAATCTTGTTCTTTATTCTTCCCCTTCTCTGGTTCTCTTCTGTATTTACAACTCAGGGTTTGTACTGGATGATCTCCCAGGTCCCTTCCAGAATTTTTGACTTCCCTGAGTCCAGCCCTCCCATGGGTCCCCTCTCCACCTCCTTGCACCTCTCCCACAGCTCTGCAGCACCGAGGGCACTGGCTGCATCTGGATCCCTAATCTTTCTGATCAGTGAACCATTCCATACACAGGCAGAGGCACGGCTGCCTCCCTGACTGATTGTTGGCTGATTTTGTTTGGCACTTTTTTTCTGGTCTCATATAGAGCTTATTAGGGAACAATTTTCACGTTCCATAGATTATATTTGTGACTCTGCTCCAATGGGGAGCTCCAATTGGAGAGATGTATGGGGGGGCCTGAGGAACCAAAGGAGTCCCTGTAAGAAATGAGTAAATAAGACAAATTCATTTACTTTGCATCTTCTTAAAGCATTTTTCTGCCAACTGATCTTTTATATTCATGATATCTCAACTAAGAAGACAGATATAACCCTTTACTTCCATTTTATTGATGAGAAAACAGAGGTACAGAGATATACACCCATTTGCCAAGCCTCAGAGCAAATCAGAAACAAAGCCAAGCTCCGAACTCTGATCTCCTTAGGTATTTCCCAACGTTCTTTGCAGAAGAGAGAAAGAAAGCAACGTGAACTCAGGTTATTTGGGGAAAGATCAGTCTGAATTAATGAAATGGTTGAGCAATTTAATTTTTGAAAACAACATCATCTAATGCATGTCGTAACTGAAACTGGTTGGTGAACTACCACTCCTTTAGAACTCAACTCAGCTATATGATTAAACATGGGAATTCTGCCATGCTGTGGACAGACCTATGTGAGGCTCCCCACTGAGGTGCTGTTAGATCATCCTGTCCATCTAACCACCATTTCCCTGATCCACCATGATGCATTTGTTTACGGATGCAGAACGTTATTACTGAACTCCTTGAAAGAAAGGGCTGTGTCTTATTTACCTCTTTACCTTCAGCACCTAAAATAATACCCAGCAAGTAACAGGTGCTTAAAACATGTGTCTCAAATGAAACCAGTAAGAAACCCTTCAGAGGGAGTGAACATCCCATTCACACCAATTGTATAGAAAAAGGTGGAAATTAGTTGAAAAAGTGCTGATTACTGAAGGCCTGCACTAATGAACCGATGAGAATAAATCGTAATTAGCATATCAATTCTATATGCAAGAAAAAGAGGCCTACAGAAAATGCTTAAAATATTTGCATGAAATATTGTCAATGGCACCCTGGAAATTATGTTCACACCAATTTATTATTTTGCAATTTTACTTTCAAAGAAAGAGCAAAAGAAAGCTCACTACCTGCCCAAATCAGTGCAAATTCTGAATGAGTGGGGTCAAATTTAATGAGGCTTATAAGAATGTTGTTATGCTTTGACCTAATAATCCATCTCCAGGGAATATATCCTAAGAAAATAATTCAAAAGAAGAAAAGTGCTATATGAACAAAGAGAATCATAACATCCTTAGCTGTAATTTGGAAAAGTTGGCAATAAAATAAAATGTCCAACATAAGGAAAACAGTAAATGACCTCAGCAGGGACTTTTTGAAACACAGACAAGTGTTTACAGAATTAAGTTTCACAAGAAATGTAGGAAATTCATTTTAGAGATATGGTATGTATGGTAACACATAAAGAAAGAGAAAGGATGCAGTGATTTTAGATAGTGAGAGCATGAATAAAATATCTGGTACTTTTAAATGCTGTTGAATTAAGCCCAACTGAGATTTAACATAATTACTTAGTAGGCCTAACTGAACCAGGAATCTCACTGCTCAATTAATCACCTAATAATTTTTCTCCTCATTCATCCTTTATTTCATTTATTGAATGTTTACTATGTATGAGGTACTTTGTATACAAAGAAAAAGACACAATCCCTGTTCTCAATAACAATTTGGTGTGAAAAACTGGTCCCACCTCAGTTCTGAACAATGCAACATTAAATAATTGCTCTAGTAATAGAGCAGGGGAGATTTGTTTAATTCTGAAAGAGCAAGAATGCACGAAAGAAAACTTCTGAGAGGAAGAAGCTATGCCTTGAAGACTTCAGCTATGCCTTGAAGACTGCTTAGGATTTTAATAGCTGGAGAAAACATGGGTAAAACCCATGTTTTGAGTATGCCCAATGTGCTCAGGAAATGGGGACATGCTCAGCACCAACAGCATGAAGGAGAGGCAGACAATGGGGGTAATTAGGGATTGGGGCTGGATGATGAAGGAACCTTGAGGACCATGCCAAGGAGCCCAGCCAACACTACTAACACCAGTTCTGTGAGTGTAGAAATGAGACAGGCTATGGATGGGTCAGGAATTACACACAATTCTCATTGCTCACTGCCTTTCGTGTCTGGCCTGGCAGAGATACTTCTCCGCATATGGGATATTTTATTCTGTTTTTAAGAGCTCTTCATTTGTCATTTGGGACAGAAAGTTGGACCTGGTTGCAATCTGCAATCAATCAGCCTGCCTTTGTGGAAGAGCTACCAGGAAACTAGTTCTCTTCCTCTGTGGTTCTTTTTACATTAAGGTAAGTATTCAAAAATCACTTAGGCAGTGTGTTTGAGGAAGAAGAAGAAGGGGGGCATCATAGGTTGTACGGGATTTTCTATGGGTGAGTGAGAATAAATCAACATTTTCAGGACTTGGGGGGTGTTCTCTTTTGAAAAATATTTAAAATTACCATTCTACTAGTTTATAATACATCCTTACGCATGTATCTTATGTTTATATAAATCTAGTATTTATACATATAGACATGTAAACATTTTTATAGCAACAACCAGGTCATGGTGTGTGTGTGTGGGGGGGTGTGCAACTTCTTTTATTTTTCATTTCAGTGGTATATCGTGGCTTTTTTCCAGATCAGTACACACAGATTGTTTTCATTCTTTTTAGTGGTTTTGTGGTATTATAAGCATGCACCATAATTTCTCTGAGCAATCCCTTATTGATAGATATTCAGGTTGTTTCCTTTTTTTTTTTTTTTTTGTTCTTCTTGGCTAGTACAGACAATGTTGCAGTAAATATTGTTAAGCGCACCTCTGCACACATTGTAGGTATTTCTTGGAAATGATTCCGAACGTGGAATTACAGAACCACAGCTCACAGACATCTTGAATTTTCAAAAATACAGATTCATGCTTCCATCAACAAAGTCTGACAGTGTTGACTTCTCCACACCCTCTAAGAGCTTGAACGGCTTTGGCAAGGCCCTTCGCCCCCTCCTCTCACACCCACCCCTTCCCCAGCCTGAGAATTACTATGTGCAGAAGGGACGTCAGTGTCTGGGACAGTGCTGACCTTGAGAATGGTGCCCAGAGGCAGAATGGTTGAGATCCGCGGTAGGAAGGAGCCAAGACACTCAGGCTGTGGCCCTGGCCCTGCAGCTGAGTACTGCTGAGACCCGGGCCGTGTCCCTTCTACACGATCCAGCAACATGCGCTAAGGCTTTCTGCACCTTGGTTTCCCATCTGGGAAACAAGGAAGTTGAATTTGATGATTGAAGGTCTCTCTTGGCTCAGACATCCACTGTGAAAGGAGGACCGAAGGAAGACAGGAGAAAGGGAAGAATGTAAAGGACACGAGGAATGGGGAGGAAAAGAGCAAAATCAGTAATGAAAGAAAAAGAAAGAAATCAGAGAGAAGCAACGGCAAATAAGCCATCTCCACTGTTATTGTTACAGAAAAGCCTTTAACAAAACTCCATATGCAGCAATGCCAGGAGCTATCACCTTTGGAAGAAAGAGAAAAGGGTTCTGAAAGGGGCTGGGGAACAAGAATGTTGTTCTTTCATTTTCAAAAACCCCAAATTTAATTTTGCCCAGAAATGATGTTTTTCATGTTGAGTGAAACCAAGGGGAGCGTAATAGCTAGTCACGGGGGAGGGCGAGCGGTGACAGATTACCTCTCACCGCTGCGCTGTTCCGTGTGCGCCGCGAGCACAAAAGCTCTCTGCCCCTGGGAGGAAGGTGGGTTCTTTTCTCTTCAATGTTGTATTAATCACAGCTGCCAAAGTTATCACCCTCACTGAACGCCACTTCTTAGATTCCTTTTAAACCTTGTCAGGACATAAATGGATGACAGGACTTGACCAAGGATACCGAGCTGCGGAGAGGCAGCAAGAGGACCCGACCTAGGAGTTCACAGGGTTTGAAGCCTAAATCTGCCCCTCCCTGGTTCAGTAGCTGTAAATGAAATCATCTTCCCTCTCTGGTGCTCCTTGGATGTTTCTTTAAAATGAAGAGGTTGAAACAAAACGGTGGTCCTCGAAGCGGCTGGATCAGCAGCACCAGCATCACCTGGGAACTTGGTGGAAATGCAGAATCCCCGGCCCTGGCCCAGACCCGTGACTCTGTGTGGGTGGGACCCAGCGATCTGAGTTTTCACCAGGTGTTTACGATGCAGGCTGAAGTTTGAGAATCACTGAACCAAATGATCACTAAAATACCACTTTCACTCGATACAGCTTCGTCATAGGGATTTAAAAAAGGATGGGGGGGGCATGAAATTAAACAGCATTAAACAACCTTTTCTACTCCCAGACTGAGTGCCACATTGACACCTGATACTATTATTCCTCCTATTTCTTTCTTAGGCCTGTTCCCTACCACTTTGCTGCTTAAATCACAGTCCTTGGATGGCAACAGGAGCAGCATCTGGTGTGCTCCAAAATCGTCGGGAGAAATTCAGAATCTCAGGTCTCACCCAAGACCGAATGAATCAGAATCCGTATTTTCAATAAGATCCTGAGCTGAGTCAAATGCACATTAGCTTTCAGATGCTGCCACCAGTGCTGTTATTTTTCTCTCCTTCTCTCCCCTTTCTGGGTTCCTCTTTTTGCTCATTTTGCATCACTTTCTTTTTAACTTTAGTTCTGTTTGGAAATGCCCATGCTTTCTGGAGGTATGGCTGACTCTCAGATTTTTAAAAATTGCACACTACCCAGAGACTTGAGTATCAAAATCGTACTCAGAGCCGGAAGCAGATGAAGCTGCACTTTCCTCTGCCCTCTGTGGGAGGCAATGTGGTACAGGCAAGAGTCCTGAACTCAGACAGCATCAGAGTCCCCGTCCCAGCTCTGCCCCACCTCTGTGTTTGACAAAGACAGTGAAGCTTTCGGGGCCTCATTTCTAAAACGGAGATACTGTTACTTCTTCTTGGGGTGATTGTAAGCTTCAAATGAGACAATGGATATGAGAGCAAAAGCCCCAATTCAAACGCAAGGAATAATAATGACTATTACCAAAGCACCTCCTTCCCTCACCCTTTCTTTAGGTATTTTTCAAGAGCAGATCTCAATCACTTGCACCCTCACCCTGTGCTGCTGAAAATGGGGACCAATTTCCACACGTTCAAGCCTTTCCACGAGGTTTTTATTAGGGAAGAAAATACTGGATTGCTCCACTCCCTCCTTCTCAATAAATGTGTTTATCACCCTGTAAATTCCAACATATCAGTAGCTTGTTACAGAGAGAAAAGGTCGCTGCCAAGAAAGATGTGTCATTCCACAGGAAATTTGGGTTTATTCAAGGTGAGCCGCACAGAAAGCTCTTTGGAATTAACGGCTTAATGAAAATACAACAATACTAGCTATTTCAGCAGCATATTTTCATAGAGATCACCAAGATTAAGCTACTGACTGCCTGTCCTCTGGCTGGTGAGGAAAAAGAGGCATCTTTACGTTAATTTATGACGGAGTTTCTGAAACAAGCAAAGCTTAGCTTTTCCCAGCTCCATTTGTCGCATGAGAAAGCATCACCAGTCCAGGCCGCTCGTCTCCTGCTGGCTGCAGTGTGATGGACTGGCACTCTTCATATAATCAGTTCTGCAGGCATGAAAAAAAAGTCTAGACACTGGAAATCAGGAACATGGAACAAACAGTGAGAAAGACCGCCTCGTTCCATGGCCATGCGAATGGATCTGATCAAAAGCAGGATTGCAGGAATCAAATGAGACATGTTGTGCAACATGAGATCTGATCAAGCGTTAGCTTCCCTCGCCATCAAAAAAATTAGATATGAGCGTTCCCATTTTATAGATAAGGTAGCACTGAAGCTGAGAGCAGTTAACTGACTCATCCAAGGTCCACATAGCTAATAAGTGGTAGAAGCCTGATTTTAATTTACATATTTCTGACTCCAGAGCCCATGATTATTCTCCTTAATATAATGACTCATCTGATTGTCAAAGTTTTGTACTTAGGGATTAATAGCACAGAGAGAACTTCAAGTTCAGGCCTTTTGGCAACAAGATACTTTATACCTCCAGATTCTCTCTATTTACCAATTCTCTTTTTTTTGGCCCTCCTACTGTGACTATCTATAAGGTTATCTTGTGTCCCCAGTGGATTTCTGGTGCCTTGGCAGTGGTATCTGGCATCATTGAGGAAGAAACACAACTTCACCAGAGGCTCACGTGAAGCTTTCCCTGATTTTCAGTCATGCTACTCTGCTAACTCACTCTTCGCTTAGGAGAACTGGGATTAAGCTTGTCCTAGGAAGGAAAACCAAACAGGTTCAAACAGAAACACAAACATGCCTGGGCAAAAAGATGTACAACTTGGAAACAGGGTCATACTTATCATCCCCTTCCAATTATCAGCACTTTCAAAACCATCATTGTCATCATCTCCATCATCATTAATATGAATATCTGCATTGGCACCAGTTGGAGATATAATTATTGTCATCACCATCAAAATTGTCATCACTGACCTTTGTCATTGCCAACTTCAATATTATCAACAACCTTTTCCACCATAAACAATATATCCGTCTGCATAGCTGAGGGCCTCAAGAGTGTTATCACCATCGTTTTTAACAAAGAACAACACATTTGATATGTGACTACTGTATAATAAGTAGAAAAAAAAGAGTATGGCCTTTGCATATATGAAATTTTGATGTAGCTGGGTGGACAAGACAACTGACAATACAAGACTCTGATCTGAAATGTCTAAAGAGTGCTGTTGGGTATTTTGAAAGTTCAGAGACTGTCATACCTGCTGTAAGAGGCCATGCACAAGAGGACTGGGGCTCACTAGATGGGGAGGATTCTACCTTTGTGTCTGTCATTAACTGATCCATGATTTTGGTCAAGTTGCCTCACCACTCTGGCTTCAGTTATTCAATAAAAATGATAAGTAAGTACTAGATAGACTTTAGACCTAAAGATTCTTGGACACTTGAATTGCATGCACAAAGTGGTTGGTTGCATTTTTCCCCCCAATCCCCAAATAATCTGGTTGTCTTCACCTTGAGGAATCAAAGGTAGAGAGAAATTTGAGATAGGAAGAGAAAAAAAATCTTGCAAATCTCATGTGATTTATCTCTCCTCTCTGGGGACCCAATCTCGGATTATTCCAAATACTCAGTTTACAGGTTACAGAGTTCTTTAGTTTTAAATGATTCACAGGGTGCTTTAAGTTCTCCCTTTTGAGAGTGTTCCATCATAAAAGAAACCTGGTTCCAAGGAACAGTTCTTGAATAACATCCTAAATATATCATTGCAGGATGAAATTTCCTCATTATCTCTGCTCAGAGACGGCTTACATTTTTTACTTTTATTCCACATACTCCTCTGGGAGTAGACAGCTTTAAGTTTGAATCCTAGCTCTTCTCATTATTATCTGTGTTATTTGGGACAAGTTCATTAACTTCTCTGAACTGCAAACACCTCCTCAGTAGAAAGAGTATAATCACATCTCTATGGTAGAGTAGTTATGGTAATTCAATATATGGTGAGATATATTAGAACTCAGAGCTTGCTACACTGGACTTGTTCCCTGATGAACAAAGAAATAAACACATAAATAAGATAACACAAAGGACCTAGGGGATCAAGATATCAAAAGCTTCCAAGACTATGGAAGTCATGCTCAAGTGCAAATGTAGCTACGAAACCAACTTAGTGGTCAAGCCTGGGCAGTGCTCACACCTGAAGGTAGCAACCCTGACACAGACTCTGCCCATTGTTGATCTGTGTAAATGATAGCAAAGGCTTAACAGATATCAATCTTTTAAGAAAAAACAGATATCTGGATTTTTCTCTGAAATCTCCTTTTTTTGTTTAATTGGAGGCCCATAGTTACTTCTAAAAACTCATTGTGGGTCAAGTAAAAACATGTCTTTGGGGCAAAGTTTGGATATTATATTGTAGGATGAGAACAGATAGGTGAGAGGCTGTTAAATGTCTAGTTTATTTGCACTCAAGATTCCTTCCCATCATCCTTTTTTCCTTTCAGCTCACCTGAAGAGTTTCATTTAAGGAGGATGAATAACTTCAACCTCACAGTAGCTTTCTGTAAATAATTCACTATGAAGGATGTTGTCAGTATGTGACTCCTGGAGGCCATATATGTAAAAGGCAATCATCACCACTCACTACTTTTTTCATTTTTTTTTAACTTTTCCCATCCCTTAAACATAAACTTATGATGTCATGTATGCAAAATATAATGTTGGATGTTTTGGAGAAAGAATAGATGATGAGAACATGAGCCTTGACCTCATTAGCCAAGACGTTCCTTGTGCTGATGAGAATGAGTGGGAACGAGTAGCAAAAATATAATACAGAAAGCAAAATAATGTCTTTCAGCAGTCATTTAATTAATAAGCAACCAGTGAGTGCCTACTGTGTGTTATGTGTCAAAGGTAAAGGAAAGGCTGGGAGCAATAGGCTTTGGAGGAGAGAAGTGGTAATCTTAGGACCACACCATATGGCAGTGATATCTGTATTGAGGGGTCAGAAAATGCTTCTTACTCAAGGCCTTCAGAGATAGCACAGTGACTGGCACATAGTAGGTGTTCAATAAAATTGTCTGAATCAAATGAAGATAGGTGAATGCACCAAAGAAGAGATATTAGTTAAGCCAATTCGTGAAGTCTGAATATTGTTTCAAAAGGCAGAAAACAGAGATCAAGAAGACAAAACATGCTAAAGCAGAACAGGATGAGGAAAATCACAGAGGCAGTGCAGTGTGAATGAAATTCTGGTATTGAGGAGTAATTGGGTGTAGCCTTACCCACACAAAGAAATGCAATAGTCAGAAATAGAAAATGACTGAAATACTAAACTAGAGAATTTGAATTCCATACCTGTAAGCCCTGGATACCACTGAAGATGACAGAGAAGAGGTGAACTACAATCTGATCTTTATTGTAGGAAATCAGTTAATTCTGGCCATTCCGTGTAAGGAAGAGGCCTAATTATGAGACTATTGCAATTATGGGACTGAGAGAAGCTGATGGCATGGATTAGGGATAGGACATGGGAAGAAGAAGGTAGAAAAAGTAATTCAGACACAGGAGGGCTTGATGACTCACTTGATATGTGGAAAGTGAGAAAACACATGTCTGAGGTCTGCTATTAATCTGCCTGAGAAATCTCCCTGAGGACACAACCTCACACAGAACCCCAATTACCAAAGATAATGTTTTCAGGGTGTTGAGTGCTCCATCAGCTACTCATTCTACATTCTCATCAGCTGAGAAATCTAGAAGAGCCCATGCATTGGTCAATAACCCACTGACATAAGTCAGAAGCCTGTGGTGTTTTCCATTCTTAACTGATCACATGGATTGGTACAATGCTGTCACCTGAAACCTCCTGAGTTCAGTAATTTCTCATAAGCTCCATGGCAGCCCTTAGTCCAAGCCATTATCATCTCTTGCTTGGGCAATTCTGATAGCCTCTTTATTGGTGCCAGCTTACACTCTAGTCTCCCCTACTGGTTGATTCACACACAGCGATCCTTTAACAAGTAAACCAGAAATGTAAAGGCAGCAGACTGAAGCAGTCAAGCAAAACCTCCTACAGATAACAATCATAAAAACTGAAGAAGTTTTAAAAGAACAACAATAATTTAAAGACTATGGAAAGTATCCAAAGAAGACAGAAGCCATAGGAGAGTTTACTCTTGAAAACAGCAACTGGAAAAGGTAGGAATTACATGTCTATGGTTTTCTGGCCTTTGGGTGCTCCTCAACCCTAAGGCAATAAACGGTGAAAATACACAAACTTTCACAGGCTCAGGGCAGCAGAGAACAGAGGTCAGGCATGGACATGGAGTCTGAAGCATGGGCAGTACTCAGTGAATATTAGTGGTTGTTGTAAAATTATACTATTGTTGTTATTATTGGGTGGGAAAGAGGAACGACTCAAGAACAGCGGCTAATATTCTGACTCAGACCCCTGACCCATGATGGTGCCATTACTGGAGACAGAGAATGTAGAAAGAGAAACAGATTGGTGGGGAGGGAAAATGAGGACGCTGAGATTTCATGGAAAAGTCTAATGGAAACATGCATTTGGCAGTTAGGATTTGGGGATTTGAGGGAGAGATGAAAGCTGAAGAGAGACATTTGGGAGTTGTCGGTATGTAGGTGATAATGGAAGACACGCAAGTGAGTGTGATTACCCAGGGAGAGTGAAGAGAAGAGCAGCAGTTGATGGATAACCTGGAAGAGGAGAGGTCCATATGGAAGCCTTAAATAAAACATCTAGAAACAGTCAGAGTCCACCCTGAATTGTTACTCAGACTATCAAGACCCACATTCATAGAACAGATGGCATATAAAAATTAGAAAAGGGTGCTGTCTCTAGGCAGAAAAATTTCAAAATAAAAGTGTTCCTTTCAGGTGTGATTATGCAGCCTCATGCCAGGGTGGAACCTCCACTGGCCTTCTTCATCAAGATTCCTTTGTGCAGTGGACAAACTGTGCAACTGTATATGGCAACCCAGAAAACCAACGTTGGGTTGTCAATGGTATCAACTGAAGCCAGTTTCCCACCTGTGCTTATATTCCTTCTTGGTGAGACTTTGCTAACTAGAATTCCTTTGGTAACAGGACTGTGACTGCCCCATTAGTTCTATTCTGGTGTTCCCTCCTGTCTTCTGGCAAATCTGATTATTAAAGACCTTTTCTCACTTTTGAGGCTGTCTTTCAGCAACCACCACCAATTCTCTCTCTGGAGCTAACCCATTAGAAACTTTCTGCCCCTCAGTGCAGGTTCTGTATATATAAGTTTACAAGCTCCCTGCACCTAATAGATACCGGCCCAGTGGTGGTGGCTATGTTCTCTAGCCCTCTTCGAGAAACTAGCTCCGGAGTTACTGCTGAAAATCCAGCACCCGGTGGCAGATGGGTGAGGAAGCAGTTGAGACGTCTGAGGATGTCTTTCACACGGCCTTGTCTCACAGAAGTAGGTGGGTGGTACTCAGCAAAAGAATAGGATTTTTAAAAAAGCAGAGAATTATAGAGTAGGCTGAAATAGAACAGCATAATAGGTACAGCCATGACCTCCTCTTTAACATCCTCCATTAGCAAGAGACAAAAGAAGCTCTACCCCAAAGCATGGTGAGCTGGTTGTTTTTAATAATACAACATCAGTCTGCTAATTTTAAGAAAACAATCTTAGAAAAAACCACTTTATTCTCAGAGTCAGAAAATGACACTCAATGGATGTTAATTTTCTGAGATCTTTGAGAAGGCAAACCATAGCATGTAAGACCTGGAATGGGCCTCAGAAAATATCTATCCCTAATATCTAATTTTTAGAGTTGGGGAAACAGAGGCCCAAAAAGGCCTCGACCAAGTTCAGTTAACAAATTAGATATAAAGCTAGGATTAGAACCAGGGTATGATAAGGTCCATTCCAATGTTTTCCTACTGAACACTACCACACTAACCTCTGCTCAAGTTGACTATTTAAGAGGGGAGTAGGAAAATATAATGGACATAGGATAAAAACAAAAAAAATGGCATAGGCTGTCTATGATTTTATTATAGCTTTATAGTATCAATATATAACTGTTCATTTCCTGTCATTAACACTATACCATTAGCTCTTTCAGCTAGGAGGTTATGTTACTAGTTTTATTTCTATTAACTAGTAGAGTGCTTGGCACAAAGTAGATGCTAAATACCTACATGGTAAAAGAATATGTAAATGATGAGTGAAGATAAATAGACACTGTCCTAAGTCTGTGGCATACTAAAGTTCAGCCTTTCATAGACTCTGCCAATGCAGAAAAATCCAACTTTCAGCTTGAAAATTACGTGAATTGGTGTCTTTCATACAATAAGTGATGTCCCATGCAAACATCACTTACCATACAACATGATGTCGGAAGGAATAGACGGAAATTTTACACCCAACCCTATTAAAGATAGGAACACACTCAATGAGGTTTTTTTGCCATTGTTGTTTGTATGTTTGTTTGTGTTTATCATGGTCACTAGAAGAAAGATCAGATGTTTAGCTGAGGTCAAGAAACACAGGAATGGGAGTTTAGAACCAAGGTTAATAGCAAGAGTTTTCCCTGAAAAGATTACAATGTATTTATTGATTTAGTCCTTTATTCCACAAAGACCTGATGAATGGCTCCCATATATCAGGCACTTTTCTTGGCTCTGAGGAGATAACAGTGAACAAGATAAACAACAACAACAAAAGCCAGGCCTCAATGGAGCTTACATGCTGGACCAAAGTTTCCTAAAAGATGATGGTGATGTAGCTTCTTATGAAAGCTCCCACTGTATTATACAAACGATCAGTAAATTGAGAGAGTAAATTCTTCCCTGGAATAGGACATGTTATAAAAATGCTCTGAGAGAAAGGTACTAAAATACGTACCTTAAGATTATGTTCTGCTCCAAGAATTAATGAAAGGGAAAATCTAGCTTGTTTGTTTATTGTTTCTGTTATTTTCTGAAAGCTAAATATGCCTCATTCTCCCTTCTTTGAAATGTCACCTCTAGAATCTATGTGCATGGATAAGGTGAGGTACAGCGTATTTGCAAAACTCTTCTCTACTCTCCGTAGAAAACTGTTGCAAGAAGCACCAGTGTTGTAACTCAGTTGAGTACTAGTGAGAGGAAGGGGTGCCTCAAACAAAAAGGCAGCTGTAGAACAGTTGAAAATGAGTATCGAAAGTCACGCATGTCAGAAGACTTAGATAGAAGCCAATGTTCTGTCACTTACCAGATATATTACACTGGACAAATCACTTACTCAGAGCCTTCACTAACTCATCTGTAAAATGGAATGTTATTACCTACCTCATATGGGAAAGTGTCATGTGAATTTTAAAGCATTACATATAGATGGTATATTTGAATAGGAGGAAGAAGAGTTGGAAAAAAAAAAAAAGAGCAGAAAATGAAGAAGAAGGAGAAACGAGAATTGTAGAGATTTGGAAATGGAAACTGAAAGCTTTTCCTCGAAGATCTGGTACAAGACTAGGATGCCTTATTCTCACTTCTGTTCAATATAGTTAGTACTAGAAGTCCTACGCTGAGCAATTATACAAATAAATAAATAAATAAATAGCCTCCAAATCAGAAAAGAAGAAGTAAAATTATCTCTGTTTGCAGATGACATGATCATATATGTAGAAAATCCTAAACGACAACAAAAAGTGTTATAACTTAATAAACGAATTCAGTAAAGTTGAGGATACAAAATCAATGTACAAAAATCAGCAGCATTTCTATACACTAACAATGAACTATCAAAAAAAGAAATTATAAAAACAACCCCATTTACAATAGCAACAAAAAGAACAAAATACTTAGGAATAAACTTAACCAAAGAGGTCAAAGACATGTACACTGAAAATTATAAGATATTGATGAAAGAAATTAAAGAAGACAGAAAAACAAAGGGACATCCCACGTTCATGAATTGGAAGAGTTGATAACGTTAATGTTAAAATAATGTAGTCCATACTATCCAAAGTGATCTCCAGATCCAATGCAATTCCTATCAAAATTCCTATGGCATTCTTTACAGAAATAGAAAAAAAATCCTAACATTCATATGGAACTACAAAAGACCCCAAATAGCCAAAGCAATCTTGATCAAGAAGAACAAAGCTGCAGGCATCACACTTGCTGATTTTTAAATATACAGGCATGTGTCACTTAATGATGGGGACACATCCTGCAAAATGCATTATTAGGTAATTTTGTCATTGTGCAAACATCATAGAGAGTACTTACACAAACCTAGATGGTAGAGCCTACTATACACCTATGCTATATAGTATAGTTTATTGTTCCTAGGCTACAAACCTGTACAGCATGTTACTGTGCTGAATACTGTAAGCATCTGTAACACAATGGCAAGTATTTGTGTATCTAAACATATCTAAACATAGAAAAGGTACAGTAAAAGTATCGTATTATAATCTTATGGGGCCACCATCATATATGCAGTCTCTCGTTAACTAAAACTTTATGTGGCACATAACTGTATTAGAAAATTAGAGTAATCAAAAAAGTATAATATTGGCATATAGACATATAGACCAATGGAACAGAATAGAAAGACCAGAAAATTAACCTAGGCATATATGGTCAACTGATCTTCAAAATTGCCAACAACACACAGTGTGGGAGGGATTCTTTCTTAAACAAATAGTGTCAGGAAAACTGGATATCCACATGCAAAAGAATGAAATTGTACTCTTATCTCACGCCATATACAAAAATCAACTCAAAATGGATTACAGACTTAAATGTAAGATATAAAACTGTAAAACTACTAGAAGAAAACACAGGGGAAAAGCTCCTTGACATTGGTCTGGGCAATAATTTTTTGATATGACACTGGAAGCACCAGCAGCAAAGGCAAGAATAGACAAGTGGGATCACATCAAACTAAAAAGCTTCTGCACAGCAAAGGAAACAATCAACAGGGCGAAAAGCTACTTACAGAACGGGAGAAAATATTTGCTAACCATATACTTTTGTTTCTGTTTTTACTTTATCTGACATTGTGAACATATCAAACCATATATCTGATAAGGGATTAACATCCAAAATATAAAAGATATTCAAACAACTGAATAGCAAAAGGAACAAATAACCTAATTTTAAAAATGGGCTAAGGACCTGAATAGACATCTTTACCAAGAATACATACAAATGGCCAAAAAGTACATGAAAAGGGGCTCAACATCACTAATTATTGGGGAAATGTAAATCAAAACCACTGAAATATCACCTCACACCTGTGAGAATGGTTACTACAAAAAGACAAAGATAACAAGTATTGGCGAGGATGTGGAAAAAGGGAACCTTGGTACACCGTTGGTGGGAATGCAAATATATACAACCATTTTGGAAAACAGTATGGAGATTCCTCAAAAAATTACAACTAGAACTGGTATATAATCCAGCAGTCCCACTTCTGGGTATATTTCCAAAGGAAATGAAATCAGTATATTGAAGAATTGTCTGCACCCCATGTTTATCTCACCATAATTCACAATAGCCAACATATGGAGACAACCCAAATGTCCACACACGTGCACACACACACAGTGGAATATTATTCAGCCTTTAAAAAGAAGTAAATCCTGGAATTTGCAACAACATGAATGAATCTGGAAGACATTATGCTAAACGAAATAAGCCAGACACAGAAAGACAAACACTGCATGCACTCACTTACATGTGGAACACAAAAGAATCAAATTCATAGAAGCAGACAACAGAACGGTGGCTGCCAGAGGTGGGGCAAGGGAGAAATGGGGAGAGGTTGGTTAAAGGGTACAAAGTTTCCGTTATGCAAGATAAATAAGTTCCAGAGATGTAACATACACATAGTGCCTATATAGTTAATAATGCTGTATTGCATTCTTGAAATTTGCTAAGAGAATAATCTTAAATGTCTCACCGCAAAAGAGAGAGAGAGAGAAAATAGTGACTACGTGGGCGATGGATGTGTTAAGTAGCTTGATTGTGGTGATCATTTCATAATGTATACCTATATCAAAACATCAAGTTGTACACCTTAAATATATAATTCTTATTTGTCAATTGTACCTCAATAAAGCTGAAAAGACAAAAAAAAAAAAAAAAAAGGATAGTACTTTAGCAACCACCCTGTCCAAACGCTAGTATTATAGAGGGACTTGAGGCTCAGGTCACAGGCGATGCAGTGTTGAGGGTAGAGTAGGACACAGGCTCCTTGATTCCCAGGGTCCTCTCCCTTCACCTCCCAGCATTCAGTAAGTAGAGCCTTAGTGGTTACAAGCACAGACTCTGGAACCAGATCGTTGAATCACAGTCAAGTGACTTTCTGGGTGTGTAACACTGAGCATATTACTTCTCTGAGCCTCCATTTCCTCATCTGTAAAATGGGGTTAAAGATAGTAGTTTTAACAAGGGTTATTCTGAGAATTAAATGACTTAGTAGGGCTATAAAAGCTTTAGCTATTAATACCATATTTGGTGTCATAGCAAACTAATTTATTATTTCCATTCCTCTGCTTATTTTTGAACTCCTTCTTGGTTCTGAAATGAATTTCAACTGGATTCTATTTTGGTCTTTCCCCCATTATCCTAATCATTTAAGTTCAACTTGCAACCTCAAGGGTGGGAGAGTTACATGGTAAGAAGGTTCTGCTTCAAATACTCTCCCTTTAGAAACCCCAGGTCTCTGGTAGTCCCTTCCCTTGCCCTTCTTAATAATAATAACAATAATTATAATAATAATGATGATGCAGGTTGAGCTAAAGCGGTTAGAGTGGGAACTTCGTGCTGTCTACCGGAAGTTCAGTCTACCCCCTTTTTTTTTTTTCTGACAAGCATCCAGGCCTGGGTGCCCCAGTGCTTTTTCTTAAATCAAAAGAATATTGAACTCATTATGTTGAAGCACAAGTCACCCTTTCATCGGTCAATTTGTCTGGGTCAACTGTTCTCGCACATTTATTCTGGACATCTAAAAGATAGGACATCTAACAGACCATCTCCAATATTACAGCCGCTGCTCATTTTGTTATCCTAAAATGATATTCTGAAATCGGGCCATTGGAATGCAATTATTAGGCACAGGGAAGCACTATCTTCCATCACAGCAGTGAAAGGAATCTAAAGTGAGTCCCCTCTGCCAGAAAACAGGAACAATAGGGCCCATATTTACATGACGGTGCAGGGTTTACCAAGCACATTTACTTTCACTTTCTCTTTTGAGCATCACACTCTACAGCTCTGCGGGGGAGGTAAAGATTATAAGATTATAAGTGCCTCTTTCAGGAGGAGGAAATGGAGGCTTAGCGAGGACAGATAGATCACTACTCAAAGGCCTAACAGAAAATGAAATAAGACGTGAATGTGAATCTTCTTTTACATATTGAGTTTTCCCCCTACCCCATCCTCTTCCTTCCTTGTGCTCGGTAACCAGCTTCCACAGCATTCTCCCATGTTATTTGGACATTCCAGACATGACTTCCAGACTGTCTTCACCCCAAGTCCTGTCTTCATTCCATGTGCCCAGCATCAGATACCCCTAGCCTCTCAGCCCTATCACCAGCTCAGTGCCCTTCACCCCCACCCTCTGCCAGCCCCCTACTTCCTCCTGGGGGTACTCTAGAACTTGCCATCTCCAAAGCCCTTCTAACTCTGACAAATTACAGCAAAACCTTTTAGTCTCTAACTTGTCTATCACAGCACCTTCTCTTCTACCTCTTCAAAACCTCCAGGCCCATGACTCTCTCATTTTTCTTTACCTGCTACCTACTGTCTTCATGTCCTTTTGTATCCAACTTAGATCCAATGATCCCTTCCAGACATGCACTTTTGGCTAATACTCATTTTTTAATTAATTATTTATTTTAACTGGCAAGTAAAAATTATATATATGTTTAGTATACAAACTGATGTTTTTGATGTATGTATACATTGTGGAATGGCTAAATAAAACTAATTAACATGTGCATTACCTCACACACTTATCATTTTTTTGGTGTGGTGAGAACACTTAAAATCTACTGTCTCAGTGATTTTCAAGCATATAATATATTATTATCATTAACTATTATTATAAATATTTATTATTATAGCTTTTAACTATTGTCACCATGTTGAACAATAGAGCTCTTGAATTTATTCCCCCAATCTAAGTGAAATTTTGTATCCTTTGACCAACATCTTCTCAACTTCCCTACCCCTCACCCTCAGCCCCTGGTAACCACCATTCCATGCTCTGCCTCTATGAGTTTGAGTTTTTTAGATTCCACATACAAGTGATAACACATGGTTATTTGTCTTTCTGTGCCTGGCTTCACTTAACATGATATTCTCCAGGTTCATCTATGTTGCTGCAAATGACAGGATTTCCTTCTTTTTTTAAGGCTGCATAGTATTCCGTTGTGTATGAATAGTACATTTTCTTTAGCCACTCATCCATTGATGGATGCAGGTTGATTCCATATCTTGGCTATTGTGAATAATGTTTCCATGAGTGTGGAAGTGCAGATATCTTTCTGACATACTGATTTTATTTCCTTTGGCTATATACCCAGTATTGGGATTGCTGGATTAATGGTAATTCTATTTTTAATTTTTGGCCAATATCCTTAACTTTCTTGCCCAATTGTCCTCCCATCTCATCCTCTTGGCAAACCCCCACCCTGTTGAACCCAACACTTCCACCATCCATGTTGTCACCTAAAATTTCTAGTTATTTTGGAGAATAATATCCCATCTGCATGGATTACAGCCATTATAAATTGGTGTTCACTAACCTTATGAAAGTCCTAACTGCTTCCTGGTGACTCTATTATATTTCCTTAATCAGATCCTTCTTACAATTCTTTACATTAACTATTTCCAACTTTCTGCAAACACTACTAACATTTTTGGCACTTCTTAGTACCCCCTTCCTCAGTGATTGGTTTCACCTCCTGCTTCACAAAGTGAACAGAGCCAGCAGGAATCCCTTCAAATCCCCATAAGTGCCATCAGTAGACTTACCTGCCCCCACACCTCTCTTTCCTTTCTTTCTCCCTATTTCAGCTGAAAGGCATCCCTTCCCTACCGGCGCTCCCTCTCCCTTCCTGCCTCTTCAGGAATTGCTGCATCAGAAATAACCCCTCTCTGTCCCACAGTGTCAGTCTCTTAACTGTCCCCTCCCTCTTAGAAACCACTGAGCATCAAGAAAAGTTCATTTCACATCTCTGCTCCTTTTCATACCCATGCTTCTTGTAAAAAAAAATAAACAAAACATCTGTTATTCTTTTTCTCACTTCTCAACCACTGCAATCTGGTTTCAGTCCCCAGCATTCTGCTTAAACAACTCTTGCCAAGGTCAAGATTTTATAAAGGACTATTTTCAGTTCATACCTTGTGTAATATATCAGAAACTAAGGTCCTTGATTACCTATACCCTCCTTCTTAGAACATTCATTTATTTTCTCTTCCACGTACCAAATATCTCTGATTTTCCTCCTTTACCACTGGCCATTCCTCAACTCCTCAATGATTTTCTCTGCATATGCTAAACAGGCTCCTCTGTGAGTGAGCACAGCCCCAAAGGTTATCACTGGTAACCTGAAGACTCTGAATACTATAATTTTTTATCCCAGCTCTCTCTTTTAAGGGTCAGAACCATTTATACAACCGCCTACTGGGTCTCTATCTGGATGTTCCAGGTAGTTTAAATTCAACATTTTCAAAGCTGACTCATCATCTTCAAACATATATAACCTCAAAAAGTCTCTTTGCCTCCCAGGGCTTCCTACCTTGATGAAAAGCACAACCACCCACACAGCTGACCAAGCCAAAAATGATCCCCTCTTCTTTCCCTATTTAAGCTAGATCCGGTGATTCAACACTTAGGTACGGTCTTGCCAATTCTTTTGCGTCTTGAGTATTCCCTCCCTCTCAACTTTCACATTCAAACACTAAACAAATATTGAGTCTTCCATCTTCTCCATTGATATAATATTTTTGAAATAATAAAATCACAGAGATGGAGGACAATTTAATGGTGGCCAGGGGTTAGGGATATTTGGGGATAGCAGAGAGGTTTGACTAGAAAGGGTTAGCACAAGAGACATCTTTGTGGTAATGGAACTGTTCTGTGTCTTGAATGCACTGGTAGTTACACAAATCTACACATGTGGCAAAATGGCATAGAACTAAACACACACATATGTAAGATGTAACCACTGGGGAAAACTGAGTCACCGGTACATGATATCTCTGTGTACTATCTTTGCAGCTTCTTGCATGTCCATAATTATTTTAAAATTAAAACTCAAAACATATATCTCAAATTTCCATTCATGCTACTTTAGTTGAAGACAATTTCCTCTCTCACCTGTGTGACATATATTTTGCACCCTCTCCCAACTTCCATCAATCAATCCATTCTCTCTGTTTTATCAGGAATGATCTTTCTAAGGTGACAACCTGAACATGCTCCACCCCTGAACGAAATCTCTAGAGCACCCTATTGTTCTGAGGATGCAGTTTGCAAATTGTGTGCTGAGATGCGGCACAGTGCCACAGCAAACTCACAGGAGCGCAGCAGGACACTTTAAATGCTCAAGGGGAGTGAAAGATACTTGACATTTATGGGACATCACAAGAACTTCTAACTTGAGGTTATTCAAAGTTTCAACATTAGAACACAATACATTCCTTCTGGTGATGGTGTATATCTTTGTGAAGCTGGGGTTTTGGCAGTTGGTACAATTTCAACGTACTGCACAAAAATTAACAAGAAACAGAAAATGAGGGTGGTTGTATCCAATTGCAAAGTTTGAAAAGTTGTAACTGTGGTTCTTTAAAAATAAAATAAAATAAGAATATGGTTTTCTTAAAAAAATGCATGCATTATTTTTTCAAATGGCCACTAAATTTGTTAGGACATAAATACTTTATTAAGTTATTTGGACCTAACTACTTAATAAAAAGTATTATTAGTATTTCTTTGACCTTCTGGACCCATAAAAAAAAATCACTGAAACATTGAGAATATCTTGAAATGAGAAAATGTTAGAGTCCACTACCTTAGAATAAAATTCAAAGTCTTTTATCTAAGATGCCCAGGGCTTCACAGACTGACCTCACTACTGACTTCTCTGGCCTGCATACTAACATTTTCTCAGCCCATTACCTATGTTAAATTACTTGCAGGCCCCAGAACAAGTCTGCGCCCCTCCAGACAGGCCTTCAACACACACAAACACGTTCGCACACACCCCTACTTAAAAATTTTTTCCTGAAAGCCCTCCTTAATCCCACAAGACAAACTTTAGTGCCCCTTCTATACATTGCTACGCATTTTGTACTTCTTTCCCAACATGCCGCCTTCTAGGTGTCAATTTAGCTGCTTACTGTCTCTCTCTCCCCAACTACCTGACAGTGCTCCTGAAGGGCAAAGATCAGTAATGCTTTGTTGTCATCAGAGGCTAACACAGTGCCTGCACATGGTAGGAACTCCACAAATATTTGTTGAGTTAACGTGCAGGTGAGCTCTTCCCTTCATAAAGTCAGACAATCTCAAGCCATTTAGCAGGGTGGAGATTTTTATCTTTCATATCATTTGTATTCACCTCCTCCTTTCTCGCATAAACCACACTCCGCTATCAATGTGATGTAAAACGGGGCATCATGCTAGAGTCACAGAGAGGCTGTCACAAGTGCTGAGGAATGAAGGCTGCACCTTGCTGGCTTTCTCTGAATGACAAATCTGCAATTTGAGGAAAAGCGGAGTTGCCTGCCACCCCCAAACACACACACACACACACGTACACACTCACACACACAGAGCCAGCCTTGAAATGTTGCTGATTGCTGTGGAGGTGCTTGTGTGAGAAGCCATCCCTGAGGGACCAATGTCCCCTGAGCATGATACATCAAAGACAACCTGGCAAGTACTATGCAACAGAAATGGGAAGATGAGATGTCACAGACTGCTCCCATCACCTGGGCTGATTAATAAATTAGATGCTTGCAAATCAGGGGACGTGTACTGTATACATGAATCAATGCATACTGATAGCTAAAAGATACCTTGCCTTGCCAGTATGATGGCCTCTGAATTTCTACCACATGTGCCTCAGCACATCAGAACTCTTTCTCCCTCTGGTCCTCCTTCTCTATCTTCCTTCTAAAAATTGTCTTCTTAGTCTAAGAGTAGAGCAAATGCTACCTTCATAGGGTGCCTATGCTGTAGAGCGCACCAACTAATCATCCCCCACTGTTGTTGTTAGAAGTTCCAGCAAGACTTCTCAGAGTCCCAGTTGCTGAATTTCTAGGAGTGGGTGCTTCAGATACGTGTTTTAGCTACCAGTCCTTGAGCATTTGCTTTGTGCTAAACGCTATTGTATATTCTCTTCTTAAATCTTCACAATAATCTTGGACTTTATCCCCATTTTGCAGATGGCAAAATTGTGGCTGAAAGCGTTTAAGTAACGTGTCTGAGATTTCATGGGTAGGAAGTGGCACAGCCAGAATTCAAACCAAGGTCTGCCTGAGTCTAAAGACTTGCTAGGCTACAGCAACCATTTTGGGGTCCACTTAAGCTTAGATACTGACTCGCAGCTGGACATTTCCATCAAGGTGAGCAGGAACAAATCAGTTACAGATAAAGGGTGGAATGCAAAGCCTTCCTTGAAGCCAGCCTGAGAATCCACAGCTAATGAGACCCAGTAATTTTTGTGCCCAGAAGGAAGGCCTTGAGAGATAAAGAAATTGCCCAGAGGCAGAAGCCTGGGCATTCTGGTTCCTTTCATTAGAGATACAAAGGTACCCAGCAGCTGTTGAAGTCTACATAAAAGAATGTGTCCCGCCACAGGGTGACCAGACGGAATTGGAGTATAGGTAAGCCTGGGTGCAGCACAGGAAGAGGCTGCCTGACCAGGAGGTCCACAGCAGCTGTTGGTGGCACTGAGAGGTACTCAAAGTCCACCTTCACTGCCTTTGTATTAGTCCCGGCATCCCCCTTCCTTCCTTTGAATAACTGCCACAGCTTTCTCGCCTTTCTCTCTCTCTCTGCCTTCCACCCATGCCTCAGCCTGCAGCCAGAGCAATTCTAAATGTGTATCACTCTGCCTCATGTTTCAAACCCTTCATTGTTTTCCTATTGCCCACATCAGACAAGGCACAGGTTCCAACCTGCTTAACCTGAACCCATTGCAAACTCTGCTAATCAAACACTGCACAATTTTCCTCTGAGCCAAAACATGACCACATTAGTGGAGGCTGATGTCAATTTAGTTGGTAGGCATCAGCATTTTAAAAAATAAATGAATCAAAGAAATAAATTATATCTTAATGGAACAGAATAGAATAGACAACATCTTGATATTTAAGATGCATCACATGTAGTAAGGTTAAGGATTTTTTCAAGGATTTTTATTTCAATATCTATATTTCTGGCTAGGTTTTTCAAGCGTCAATGCAAAATATATTTCTTCACATGGATTAAGGTTAAAAAAATTTAAAAACAATAACAACAAAACACTGCTCCAAATAGCTGTCTAGTAATACTCTGCCAATTAACCAGACTTTGAAAGTTGGTTAAAATCAATTGGCCATCTCAAATACCTCTCGTTGTTGGCTCAAAGCTGCTCTCCAGCCTTATGTACTATCACCAGTACTGCTCAAAATATACGAACAACACACAAAGACTTGTAGTTCCAGGCTTTCTCCTCTCTCCCTGCCTTTGCAGGTGCTACTCCAATGGCCTAAGATGCTTTTCTCCTCACTGCCTTCTCATGACATCCTAATCCTCCTTGGAGACTGTGTTCTACACCCCATCCTCTAGCACACCTTCCCAAACCTGCCTTTTCCTCACATCCTCCCCCACCCTCACCACCTCAATGCTACGGAAGTTCCCCTCCCCTACACAGGCATAAAGCCTGTGGCTTTGCTCAGCACCCATGTCACCGTGGTTATTCACCCTTCAGTCACTTTTTCCCAAAGGTATCATGAGTTTCTTGAGGGCAGGGATCAAGGCTTTCCTTCCCCTATCCCTAGGAAACAGGATGGGGCATGACCAGGTGGAGATCAGTAATCGTTTTTCAAATGGATGAGTAAGCTGCAGGTGCTCCAGATCACGGGTCCAGTCCCTCTCTCTCTCTTGGCCAAGATTTGGAGAACAGAGCCTGTATTCCAGATGCTGTGTCTCCACTTCTCCTCCTAATCTCCCCAGTCATAACAATGGCCATCTTTTGTGTCACTTTAAAGACACTGTGTCAGTCTGACCATACGAGTGGGTGGGCAAGTAGGTCCATTTTCAGACACTGCTCCTGACTAAAGCTGGACAATTGCTCTATGGAGATTGTAGCAAACTATGGTTTGCAACTCACAGAAGTCAGTTCAGTAATGCCATGGGAGCAAAGAGATAAAATACTGCAAAGGTACCAATTTGATAGCAATAAAGCTATTGTTTTCAAGAATTGGAAGATCAATTTTAAATAATCAAGACAAGATTATCTTTGAATTGGCACCAAGTAGCCTAGGAAATATTGGCTGGATATCCTCCTTCACTCCTCTTTGTTCAGGAAGATCTTGATCAGAAATTTGGATTAGGTATAGGACAAGATGTATGTGTGTGGATGTGGCAGGGGGTTCAGGTTCATGGCTCTCACCAGTGCTTTCAACCTTTAAATGGCTGAAATTATCAAATATGAACATGGGACATTGTCCTGTTCTCATTTTCTTTTGAGCCAACTGAGCATGTTCTAAAAAGAAGAAGAAGTGTCTGTTAATACACTTGGTCTAAGCTGTTTCTTAATGACTCAGGTCATGTATATATTGACCTAACAATAGAGCTTAAACATCTTAAATGTTCCCTATCTGCAGCAGAAAACAAAAATTGATGCACCTCCATTCATGTGTATTAATAAAAACATGGGAAATCCCTTCCCCACTTGATCCTATGGACAAACACTCTGGGAATCCAATCATACAGTTGTACGTATATTTAAGCCTCCCCAGTTCAAACTCACAAAAACCAAAATCTAAGAATATTTATTATAATATTCTTCCCACCACGTTTTTTCTTTTTTTTTCTTTTTCAGAAATACTACAGCAGAGTTTCTAAACCTCTGCACAACTGACACTGTTTCTGAGATAGTTCTTTGCCACAGAGGACTGCCCCATGCATTGTAAGATACTTAGCAGCACACCGGATTCTGGCTTCTACCCACTAGATGCTGGAAGAATACACCACCACCACCAATTGGACACCAAAAATGTCCCCAAACAAAATTGCTAAATGTCCCCTTAGAGAGTAAAATTATCCCTGACTGACAATTATTGTTCTAGCTCATGTCTCTCCTAGATCAATTAAATCTAACTATCTTGGGAAGGATCTAAGCATTGGCATTTTTTTTAAAAGCTCTTCAGTTGTTTCTAATGTCCAACCACTTCTTTGCATATGGAATCAAGGTCTCACCTAACTCCTCAACTGTGGTTCTGCGCTCTGTTGAAGTTCCTGTATCTGTACCACAGGGTAGAATGCCCAATTTGGGAATGTAAAATGAAAAGAGGAAAGAAAAACAAAAGACGAGGTTTGTGATGGGAAAACTAAAACTGCTAATTCCATTCCTTTCCCATAAGCCAGGAGAGGTAGATTTAGACCAAAGAACTCTAAGCAAAAGCTCAACAAAAAGACTGGCTTCCTCAGCCAGGTCACAGTTACCCAAACCAAAGAGATGTCCCTTTTAGAGTGCTTTGATGTGGGCTGGAATCCAAAGAAGCAACGCTCAAGCTGTCCAGGCCAGGCAGAGCCAGCAATTCCCTCAACCTACTTACAAGAATTTCAATACCTCTGAGAAAAAGAGGTTGTATGGTAAAAGAAGTGTGGTCAAATATTGTTAAAAAGTCTAATATTAATAAAAGCCCTGTGGTAAGGAGGCCCAACTTTGTCTGGGTTTCCTACATGTAGATTTATATCATTTGGAAGGCAGCATAATGTGGTCCAGGAAGCAGGCTCCAGAATCAAGCTTGCCTGTGACAGATCCTACTCTGCCACAAATCAACTCTTTTTTTTTTTTTTTTTACCTTGCACAAGTTATGTAAATGGAAATAATAGTAATACCTACTGCACGGGATTATTGTAAGGATCAGTTGGAATCATTTCTATATTGGTTATAGCGCAATCTAGGCACCTACGATTTCAATGTAAACAATGAATTTATCATTGTTGTTGTCATTATTATTACCTATTTGAATATGTGGTCTCCCTTTTTTTTTCCAGAAAACAAATGCCTTTTAACATCACATTGAACTAGAGTTCCACGTAACATACATTAAGAAATACTGACTTAGACTAATTTCAGCCACACTAATAGAAATATAGCCCTTGCACTGCATAATGTCAAGATTCTATCTGGAATTAAGAGTTTGGAGAATTTTTTGTCCAAGTTCAACCACAAGCCTCCGGAGTGGGGTGGTAAAGGGCTTCTCTCTCACCTCTACTTGTCTATAGGCCCCTTGAGGGCAGGAACCGTGTCTATCTTGTACATCATGGACTCCCTGGTGCACAGCACTGGGAACATCTAGGTGCCCAACATAGACTTTCGAATGACTGCCACAGACAGACCACATCTTATTCAGCTTAGCAGCAGCATCCACTCACCCCAACCCCACTCATAGCCATGTAGCTTTACCACAAAACCTATTACAGATATTTTTGTGAAATACAAGAAAGAACCATCAGGACAGCAGATTAGAGTTGACATTCATACAACTCCGACATAAATATGCAAGACAGCTAGGCAATTAGACTTGGTTTACCAAGACTTGATTTACACTCTACTTTCAGGTACATATTTAGAGCTCAAAGAAAGATGCAACATAAGCCACAAACCACTTGCTCTACAACCTGCAGGGAAAAACACTCCATACGAAACCACCTCTTGTGACATAGTGACCATCATTACCAGCACCTCCCTTCTGCCTTGACTCTTCATAACCAAAGCCTACAAATGGTACCATAACTATCCTATCAAAACCACCTTTGAAATAATTGCTAAATTTACAGCAGCTACTGATGATCTCAAAGTCAGGAAAAAATTAACAGAAAATAAAACACAAAAAGGCAGTGGAAATGCAGGGAACAACTTTGGACCAATCTGACTTTTAAATTATCATGAGAAGAAAAGAAATAATTTCTAGTAAGCAATCACCCCCTGGGGTAGAGGAGGGAACTCTCATTTAGGAAGCTCCTAAAAAATTTCAAGCTCTATATATTTGACATCTAAGTTATTTCTCAACACAACTATACCTGGCATTTAATATCATCTTCATTTTACAGATTAGAAAAGTGAGACTCAGACAGGCTGCAATTTGCCCATGGTCGAAGGAAGTCTGTTGGTATTTGGTAATAACGAAGTAACTAAGAACCAGGGAGAGTCATGACAGCACGGAGTTAAAGGCTCACATTTGGAGGCTCAGAGGCCAGCTGTTGAATCCCAGTGCTTGCACTTCCCAGCGATGTGATGTGAACAACATGCTCAGCCTCTTAGTGCCTTAGTTTTCTCATTAGTAATATGGGGACAATAATTGTCTTTCCCTCACAGAATGGCTGTTGAGTATTTAATGACAAATATGTGTATGGTCTTAACAGAAAGTAAAAATCAATCATTTTATCAGAATGATGACTTAGAACTCTAATGAAAAAAAAATAGCAGACATAAGATAATTTAAATTTTACAAAGCATTCTCATATAAAATCTGTATCTCATTTGACCTAATAGGGAGGACAAACATCACTATCCCTTTCTACAAGGGAGAAAATTGAACATCTGAGGGGTCATTCCATCCATGGAATGATCACTGTTTGCTTATTTACTTTTTCCCCTAATCTATCCTTCACCCTCAACTTTGAGCTTGGTGGAAGAGGCGGTGTGGATTGCGTGTTGGGGGGGCACGTATGGGTATGATTTATTGTTTTCTTTTGGTCATCTCTATATTGCCAAATAATAGCACAGATTATGGAATATAATTGATGTTAAATTCTAAAACAATGTGTGTGTGAGTGAGTGAATGCTGTGTGAATGAATTTGCCCAGGATGCAAAAGCTAGACAATGGCTCCAACACGAACAAAACCTGAGTCTCTAGACTCAAAAGCCAGAGTCCTCTCCACTACCACATGCAGTATTATCAAACAACAATATTTCACAAAATCATGGAATTTCAGAAATCGGAAAGACCTTGGAGACCACTTTAGGTGGAGTTCCCATTTTACAGATGAGGAAACAGAGGCTCAAAAAACTTCCATTACTTAGCCAAAATCATTCAGCCAGGAGCTAGGCAAGTTGGGCCAGCACCCAGATTCCCTGACTCTTAGGTCAAGAGTGTTGCCACTGTATCCTGGCAGGTTCAAGAGCCAGGGTACAGCCTCCGTGGGGCAGCTAAAGCTTGTGAGTGACAGAGTGTGTCCCTTGTGCACCCAAACCATTGCATGTGTGCAAATATTATTGCTTGGTTCATGAAGCAACATAAGAGGGAGATTTTGCTGGGATTTAACTTGGAAGGATCTCACTGTTGCCCCTGGCAGTGGCACCCTACCATGACTTTATGAGCTAAAGCCAGCCTCTGCATGCACATGCAAGAGGAAGAAGATGGCCTTAACCTACTTAAATGAGGAGAGGAGACTTCCTCCTAGTTTTTTTCTGAAACTTCCAAATCTCCCTGGGTTCCAGCTTGGATTCTAGAGAGTAGAGAACTGGCCAAGGCTTGAGGTCTGGGACAGCTCCGTAAGGCTGTCTCTCTAGAGTCAGATAACACGGCAGTATGGTAGTTAGGCCTTTCTTTCATGAGGAAATGTCAAGTTTATAATGTTCTGTGTCCATATTAACATACAACAAGACAGACGCACTTGAAATTGCCTGTGGACATGCTTTAGTGTTTCAAAAAAGTGGCAAGCAGAGAGGACAAAGTGTCAATGGACAACTGCCCCAGTGAGAATGTCGTAGTTGGCATCTGATCTGGTCTGCACCTCGATGAACACGTCTCTGAGTACCTATTTGCATGTGTGTCCATGTGCAGATTATGACAAGAGCCTGACCTAATCCTCATTCATTGTAGGTGCCAAATCTATGTTTGCGGTATTTATGATCTCCCAGTTATACCTGTCCTGTATTTTTTACTTTCTAGCACTTATTATACATATAAATGTGAGTTTATGCATGTGTGCATGCTTGCATTTAATTAATGTCAGTCTCTCCTACGAGAGCAAGGACCATGTTTGTTTTACTCATCATTGTATCATCTACCCTAAACACAGTGTTGGGTCTGTAGTTTGTGCTTAGTAATTATTTGAGGATTAAATAAAGGATGGAAGGAGTAACTAGATGGCCAGGGGCCTGACTTCTGGATTGAACTCCATCATTTAATTAACCATGCGACCTTGGTTAAATCTCATACGTAATTTTGGAGCTAGAAAGGATCTTAGAAATCAGCTTGCTAGATGATTGCAAACTTTGTTTTAGCAGTAGAGTCCAAAGTAAAGCATATGCAAAATCTGAACACAAAAGCAGATACAAATCTCCCCTTGTGTAAGGGAGGTATCGGCCTGGTAACTCTGCCGGATCACCTCGTTTGCCTCTCTCTCCACCCTACAGTGGTTTCTATGGCTACTCTAATTAATCCTTAGGATTTCAAATAGCATAGGAGAAAACCACTGATCCCCATCAACCCTTTCATTTCATAAAAGAGGAAGGTAGGATCCAGGAGAGGAGGGAGCTTACCTAATGTCACAAGACCAATGCATGAAGAACTGGAATTAGTATCAAGAAGTCCTGACTCCCAACCTCATACCAAAGTTTTACCTCTCAGCATCTCTAAAACTGCCCTCCAAATGTTTGCAAAGTGGTTGTAAGGAAGAATGTTTGGAAGAACTTTTTTGAGCTCTGAAACACTCTACATTTGGAAGCCAGACCTGGGGGGAGGCATTCAGCACAGTGGGTGAAAGTAGGGCTTTGGGGTCAGGTAGATCAGTATCTGGACCCCAGCTCCACTCCTTACCAGATGGATGACTTATGGCCACACACTCACCCTCTCCAAATTCTGGTTTTCTCATCTGTAAAAGGTACTGCCCACCTCACAGAGGGTCTTGTGAGGACTGAATGTTATCCCTTCACGGCACATCATAAGTGCCCACTGAAAGGATGCTACTGTTGAGCATTCTGTGTCTATGGTACTATCCAAGGTACCTATTTAAGTTGTTTCAACAATAACAAAAAGCATACATTAATTATCTTACACGGGCCATAGCTCCCCTTATAAAACTGCATTATAGCCACCACAATGTGATATTATAACTATTTGTCCTCAGGCCCACTTATCCTCAGTTTCTAGCATTGGAGGAGGCATACAATACTCACAAAAAACATTAAAAAACAAAAAATGGATGCCTATAGTTCCAGCATATTCATTAGTTTGGTTATGGACTTAGAGTCATTGTTTCCAGTCCAGGCTCCACCTTTTCTGGGCTACATGACTTTATTCAAGTTACTCATCTTCTCTTCTTTAAAATGGAAATATAAATCCCAGTCACCCAACCTTAAAGTGTCCTTAGGAGGTTTAAATGGAAGACAAAGTCATACATAAAACCAAGAGGTTGTTATTATTTGACAAAACACAAACAGAGTAAGATATTAGATCTCTTAACACTTCTTCTGTCCTCCTAAACCCAATGTCCCAAGCCTGCATCTTCCCCAGTACCAGGAATTTCAGATATTGGCATGTTCTGTCAAATAGTCAACGAGCACCCATACTCAATTTATGCATAATCGCAAACAGCAATGGCTGTATTCTGCCAAAAACTATCTTAAGGATCCAAATTAGAAATTAAACAGATAACTACTGTCCATGAGTGATTTAGGAATAGTCCTCCCAAAGTGTAGTAGCCCTTTGAATTAATAATTATATTTTTGAAATTCTGATATTGTTCTCATTTGAGGGAAGAAATGCCCCATATTTCTCATCCCTTTGGGGTTTTTTTCCCTTCTTGTACACACACTATATTCATTTTCTTTTGTCTTCCTGCACTTCATCATGCCCAGAAGCACCTTTCTTCAATAACTCTGTGATTATTTACCACTCTTCAAGGCTCACAGAAAGTTTAGCCTAAACTCTTGCAGAGGCAGAACCGTTGTAAGACCTCAGTCACTAGTGAGCCAACTTTCAAACTAGAATTTGAATATTCAGTATAGAATCACAGGTAGTACAGCTGGTAGGGATTTCAGCAATCACTCATCCTCAGTCTACAATACCACAAAATATGCAAACAAGACATGCCCATTTTTCATACCGACTACTTAGAAGATTAAAGATTTGAATTCACGCCTCCTCAGCTGCAGGCCAAGGTTCTTTCCTGTACCCTGTTTTCTTGCTCTCTTTTTCTAATGGGTCCAGAAGTGTTAGGGCCTGCCCTTCTTTCCTTGACCTTAAGACAAAGACTACAACTGAGAGAGTTTTTTGCGTTCTCCAATTCAAGTCCACAACATGTATTGTGTGCTTATGATAACAACAAGGCAGAGCAAAAATCGCTCAGGGGATCCAGAAATGGATTCTATATATAAGCCCTTCCCTCAAAGAGTTTCCACTTAGGTGAGAAAAAAAATACAAGAAAGCACTCTAATTCTAAATGGTTTAAAATGAAACAGATATAAGTGTAGAGAGCTGTGGATATATCAAGGAGACAGTGATTAAGTGGAACGTAGAGGACCTAAGATAGTTTCAAAGAGGAAAGAACTTTGGGCTAAGCCCTTTTTGGATAAGTAGGATTTCAATAGGCCAAGTACCAGTACAGAACTACTTAAGAGAAGGTTGCTCATTGAGTGTCCCTACTTTTTTCCGAATGTGTGAATAGGTTTGGGTAGGATATTGGGTACATTAGCAGCATTTGCAAAGTGATGCTGCTTACACCTGATGTGGTCAACTACGATTATTAAGACTATGGACGTCTCTTGACTCAGACATTTCTCCCTACAGCAAGAGCTATGCCAGTGCCTGACCCCACAAAGCACAATACAAATGAAAGGCCAGGGCTATCTTGGCCCAGATCTTACCTGTATATTTTATATCTGGTTGTAAATCCTTGACGGTGTCTTTCCACAAAGGATAGGTAGCTCCTGGAGTGGTGGAAAGGCCCCCTGTCTGAAATGAGCCAATCAAATTCCTTGGAGACATGTTGGTCTGTCCCGGCGGGCTCCTGGCGGGAGGGCTGCACTGAGATACGGCCCCATACAAACAGGAAGTAGAGGAGCTCAACAAACCTCCAGTTCATGCTTTTCTGCCGGCCTTTTTCCTCTCATTCTTGCTCCATTCTGTGGCGTCCTACAGAAAAGAGAGAAAGAAAGCAGGAGGCAAAAGAGGGAAAGGGGAAAGGAGTGGAAGAAAGAGAAAGACAAAGGAAAAGAAAAAATGTCATTGACGCATCTTCACAACACCTCGTATCAGTCATATGCTTTCAGGTTTACAGAAATCAGTAGAGTTTCTGGTTAAAAACACAGAGTCCATGGAAATCAGCACCCATGTTCCTGCTTTACTGTTCATAGGCTGCATGAACGTGTAGAAACTGCCACGTCTCTTAGGGATGCAGTTTCCTCATCTGTAAAAACGAAGATGGGCTTATGTTCCTGTACGTTTGCACGTGGCACATCACAGATGCTCAAGGCAGAAGTGTGGAAAGCGTGAAAGAAAAGGAATAACACAGAAACAGGTTTTACACAGCCAGGAAGGGACGTGAAGACAACTCAAACGTCCGTTCCACTGACTGTCTTTACAAACAACGTGCTTCTCGTGACTGGGACTCAGTAAACGGGAGCTCCTTTCTCCTGTCCTCTCACACAGACATGAACCCACCAGACACACACTTTGTGTTGGCACGATCAGAGGAATGCACAAAGCCTTGCGATGGATTACTGTCATGACTGTCTGGGCTAGATGCCTTAAAGAGGAAGAGTTCGTGGAGCTTGTTAGAGTCCACAGTGCTCAGTGGAATTCTCACAAGCCCAGAAACACAACCAGAGAACTCATCTGTCAGTGCCTCCGAGCCTCAAAGTTCTCCAGTGTTCATAAGGCAACTAAAGGCCCAGGGGTTAGGTCCCAGCACACTGGTACTGTGCTGGGGAAATGCTTGGGACTAAGGGATAGCTTAGGTAGAGGTTCTTTGTGGGGAGCATAAATGAAAAATCACAAGGCCATGCCAATTTTGTAAACAAAATTTACAAGTTGTTTTCATCATCTCATCATCAATCTACGTATTAGCTGAACACTGTACTGTTTGTGACTCCACTTCACTTATTCTAAAAGAGCTTACTTTACTCCATGTCGAAAGGCAGCTTTGGATTCAGTTTGCTTCAGTTATAAACAGTATTATTTCAGGCAAGTTATTTAACTTCTCTGAGTCTTAGTTTCCTCATCTGTAAAATGTGGCTAACAGTAGCACCTACACCCATAACTAGTGTGACAATTAAATGACATATTTTATGCAGCTGACGTATAGTAAGTGCTCAATAAATGGCATGAATGACCATGAGGATAGTGACTATCGATACTGATATTGTCAACTTTGTCCCTGTCAGGGAGTATAGTTCACATTGTCCCCACTGCCTGGCCAAGTTCCATTTACCCATCAGTAGCCAGTTGAGGTCATGTCCTCAAAGGTCATTTTCTTTATTCCTTTTTTAAAAAGTATGAGTTGTCTCCTCCTCCCAGCTGTAATTGCTTATTTCCTGTAACTGTTGGTTGGCACTTATGATCTTGTATTATATTTACAGGCATGCTTCATTTTATTGCTCTTCGGTTTATTATGCTTTGCAGATACGAATTTTTTCTTTTTACAAATCGAAGGTTTGTGGCAACCCTGGACTGAGCAAGTCTATTGGTACCATTTTTCCAACAGCATGTGCTGATTTTGTGTCTCTGTGTCACATTTGGGTAATTCTCACATTTCAAATTTTTTCATTATTATTATATCTGTTATGGTAATCTGTGATCAGTGATCTCTGATGTTATTATTGTAATTGTTTTGGAATACCACAAACTGCGCCTATATAAGATGGCAAACTTAATCAACAAATGTGTGTGTTCTCACTGTTCCACTGACCAGCTATTCCCTTGTCTTTCCTCCTCACCTCAGACCTCCCTATTCCCTAAGACACAACAATATTGAAATCAGACCAATTAATAACCCTAGATGGCCTCTGATTGTTCACGTGAAAGGAGGAGTCACATGTCTCTCACTTTGAATCAGAAGCTAGAAATGATTAAGCTTAATGAGGAAGGCATGTTGAGAACTAAGACAGACCAAAAGCTGAGCCTCTTGCACAAAACAGTTAGCTAAGTTGTGAAAGCAAAGAAAAGTTATTGAAGGAAATTAAAAGTGCTACTTCAGTGAACACACAAATGATAAGAAAGCAAAACAGCTTTGTTGCTGACATGGAGAAGGTTTTAGTGATCCAGGTAGAATATCAAACCAGCTACAACATTCCCGTAAGCTGAAGCCTAATACAGAGAAAGACCCCAACTCTTCAATTCTGTGAAGAACGAGAGAGATGAGGAAGCTGCAGAAGAAAAGTTTGAAGCTAGCAGAGGTTGATTCATGAGGTTTAAGGAAAGAAGCCATCTCCATAACCCAAAAGTGCAAGGTAAAGCACCAAGTGCTGATATGCAAGCTGCAGCAAGTCATCCAGAAGATCTAGCTAAGATTATGGATGGAGATGGCTACACTAAACAACAGATTTTCAATTTAGACAAAATAGCCTTATATTGGAGGTAGATACCAGCTAAGACTTTCATAGCTAGAGAGGAGAAGTCAATACCTGGGCTTCAAAGTTTCAAAGGACAGGCTGACTCTCTTGTTAAGGGCTAATGCAGTTGGTGACTTTAAGTTGAAGCCAACATTCATTTACCATTCCACAAATTCTCACACCCTTAGGAATTATGCTAAATCTACTCTGCCTGTGCTCTATAATTGGAACAACAAAGCCTGGAGGACAGCACATCTGTTTACAATATAGTTTACTGAATATTTTAAGGCCACTGCTGTGACTTACTACTCCAAAAAAAGAGGATTCCTTTCAAAATATTACTGCTCATCGACAATGCACCTAGTCACCCAAGGGTTCTGATGGAGATGTACAAAGAGATCAGCGGTGTTCTCATCCCTGCAACATCTGTTCTGCAGCCCATGGATCAAGAAGTGATTTCAACTTTCAAGTCTTATTATTTAATAAATACATTTTGTATTGCTATAGCTGCCATAGAGAGTAATTCTTCTGACAGATCTCGGCAAAGTAAACTGAAAACGTTTTGGGAAAGGAGTCACCTTCAGATCATTAGAGCATCATGCTGTGTGAAGAACAAATGTCAACATAAGGAGTTGTTAAGTTGATTCCATCTATGATGACTTGGGTCAAGACTTCAGTGAGAAGGACTGCATTGGGGAATAGAAGACTGATAGAATGGCTAATGGACAATGATATCTAGATAACTGATGAGGAATACCTCTAGAGCAAGAATATTTCTGTGAATTACCTGAATGCTACTTGAATAAAAAAATTGAAATCTATTAGTGATACACCGCGAGATAGAATTTTGAAGAAATCTACGGAATCTACAACAGATGTGACGAATCTTGTGAAGAAGTCGCTCCAGGCAAGTCTCCACTACAAAAGATAGATCATGAGCACAATGTATTGCATTTTAACCAATAAAGTCTTTTAAATTGATGCATGTACATTGTTTTTTAGATGTGATGTTATCACACACTTAATAGACTACAATATTGTGTAAACATAACTTTTATACACACTAGGAAACCATAAAATTTGTGTGATCCTCTTTATTGTGATATTCATTTTATTGCAGTGGTCTGAAACCCAACTCTCAACATCTCCAAGGTATGGCTGTACCTGTTTGTATGTCTGTCTTATTGGTCTGTGAGCCTTTAACTGGAAAGAACCTTTAGAAAATGGCTTCTACTCTTGACTAGATGCATGACTCTAGACAATCATGTCTCCTCCCTACACCTCAGATTTTATGTCTGTCATCTAAAAATGTGGTGAGAACACAAACATTTTGTCAACTGTAATGCCACATATATACACATAACTAAATATGATACCTTGTTTGTGTACTCTTCCAGATGAATATGGAAGGTAAAGCAAAGCTAAGAAAGAGAAAATTAAAAGGAGACAGATGTAGATTTCCTGCTCAATTGGATATTTTACTCTGTTACCCAATTGCATCATTATATCATGAGTTGCTACAAAAATCCACTAGTCGCTGCAAGCTCCAGCTGTCAAGGGCAAAGTAGAAAGGCACGTGAGCAGAGGAGTGGGCTGGCAAAAGCTGTGGCCTGAAGTTTTGTTCAGATCCTAAAACAAAGCCATACATGTTGAGGGCAGAGGTGTAACAACTACAGCTGCCAAAACTGTCTGCCAGAGCCCACCTGAGTGTCAAGGAGGGGGTAGAGGCAATTGTTCAGAGATCCAGGTAGTGAACTACAACACACTGAAGTCACAGCATGTCACCCATACAGCCCTTCTATGTGGCTTCTGTTGTGAGTGGGTGCAGGGCGGGAGCCTGTGAGAGAACACTTAGCTGTTAGACTGTTTGCAAGGCAACAAGATTCAGAACATTGCAGCTCTCAAAAATGGAACAAGGCTATACATGGAACAGCAGTGTGGATGTGCGTGTTTGTATAAGAGAGTGAGACCTCAGTCTACATCCTAGAATTGCTGAAATTTGAAAAATCTAACCATGCTTCCCAAATATGGACCATTTTGAACCCCAGGGGACATCTTTGATTGTCACGAATGAGGAGATACTACTGGCATCTAGTGGGTAGAGGCCAGAGACACTGCTAAACATCCAACAATGCACAGGACAGACCCCCACAACAAAGAATATTTTATCTAACATGTCAATGGTGCAAAAGTTGAGAAACCTTGCTCTAATCAAACTCCTTTTCACAGATCATGACCTGAGTGGCAGATTAGGCTGGACTCCTATCTTCTAGCTCCTGGTGAAGAGTCATTCTCATTCTGCCGTCTGTCTTGGCAGGGCACGTGGCTGTGTTTGAAAACTGCTTTTTGTCTGAGTCTGTGATACAATCTACATTTCATCAAGTAAAGATGAGTGCTTCATGGAAGAAGTCAGAATATATCTCTGTTGACTCAGAAAAATTACAATAATCCACACAGCACTAAAAATGAAAATGAAAGTTTCTATAAAGTACAGCTTAATAGAAATGGATATTTTGTTGGGCTAGAACAAGAACTAGTACATATGTTAACCTAAATGTTGTAATATGAGATATGATGACAGACAGTGATTCTCATTCTGTAAACAAGATCATATTAGCACTCACTGTGCTGGAGACTTGGGATAGTATAAGGGTCACATGATTGATATTTATTGAGTATCTACTATGTGCTTGGCTTTAAATTGTCTGTTCCCTTGGTAGTTGCCAAAGCATCCGGTCCAGAGCAAATATTAATAAAGGTGTATTCCACAAGTGGGTGCACCTATCCCATTTAACAGACGAGTACCTTGGGAATCAGACACATTAAATAACTTTCCCAAGCTCACAACTCCTAAGCATCAGATTCAGGGTACTAACCTGTGTAGATCTCTTTATAAAGTCCGCACAATTTCCTGGCTATTCCCTACCCCCATCCCACCCCAGCTGAAATTAGATCCTGCCCTCCAGAGGTTCAAAATACACTGGGGGAGTCACTCCCAAGCATGAACAATTCTAATATGAAATATGTTGCCATAAGTACTATAACAAAGAAATAAAGTCCAATGGAGCAACAGAGACCAAGAGCTCTGGAGGGGCCCCATAGAAGAGGTGGTATCTGAGCAGGGACTTAAAGAGCATGTAAGGTTTTATTAAGCAGAGACGAGGAAAAGGAAATTCCAGCAGAGTGGGCAACATACAAGAAGCCTCGGGGGAGGAAGAAGTCAGCCAGCGAGAGAGATGGGGTGGGTGCTGAGGGTAGCCCATAGGGTGGCAGGGGGTTTAGTGAAAACGAGGGGTCCTGGGGCAATGGGTCGCTCATTTCTTGCTCTCTCTCTCCTCCTCATCAAGCAAGAACTGTGTACCTCCTTTCTGTGTACACACTAAGGTCACAGCATTGTGGGTGTTCAGTAAATTCATCCATTCATCCACTAACACCCTGAACACCTGTTATATGTCAGCACTAATCGAGAAGAGGGAAATTCAGTAGCAGACAGCACCCTCAGGAAGCTTATTTTCTACGAGGGAGGAGGAAGGAGGAAGCAAATGAGCAAAAGCTCTCTGTGTGGTGGTGAGGAGGGCTCTGAAGAAAATCAGAGCAGGTGATGCTTCTGATACAGGTTGTTCGGGAAAAGCATCTCTGATAAGGGGGCTTCTGAGCAGAGACCTGAAGGAAGTGAAAGAACAAACGGTGCAGATGCCTCGGAGAAAAAGAAATGTCAGTGGGAGGAAGGGGAAGGGAGAGCGTCAGGGTCGGGGTGTGTGGCTGTCACCCGAGGCCAGGTAGCATTTCAGTCTCCCACAGGGAGCTTCTAGTTTAGTTGCCATGAAAGTCATTTTGAGGAAGGAATCACACATTAAATGAACATTTGCCATGTGCCAGAAACTGCACTGGTTGCATCATACACGTAACCTTGTGGAAATATCGTGAAAGGCAGGGGTCATGGTCCTCATTTTATACATGGGGAGGAAGAGAAACTAAGGTTCTGAGAGATTAGGTAACTGGCCCACCACCGCAAAGCTAGCGAATGTCAGAGTTAGAATGGAAGCTCTGCTGTCCCATTCAGGAGCACTGGGCCACACGTGGCTTTTAAGAGCTTTGAATGTGGCTAGTCCAAGTAGAGGTGTGCTATACATATAAAAGACACACCCATGGGATTGCAAAAACTTAGGAGGAACGACAGAATTTAAATATCTCACTAATATTTTATATTGATTGTATGTTGAAATATTGTTATTTTAAATATATTGAGTTAAATTGAAATATGAAAATGGATTTCACCTGTTTTTTAAAAAATTATTTTGATGTATCTTCTAGGAACTTTAAAATGACAATGCAGCTGGTTTTGTACTTCTATTGGACAGCGGCAGATATGATGGACCTTGTGCTCCATGACACTGCTTGGGAAGGTCAGGCCTCCATCTCCACGTTTTTATCAACATTGCGGAACCCAACTTAACTCTCCCTTATAGCCCTTTTGGTTGAGCCACTGGCCACTTGCCTCCTGCCTCCAAAAATCAAACAATAAACAAACAGTAAACGTACTACAAATAAAAACTCCCTTGCTCAAGGGCCGTATCTCCCAACCCCCATATCCTAGAGTCAGTACTGAATATCTACCACTATGCATTTCAGAACTGTTGTTCTTCCAAAAGATTCACAAAGGGAATTTCCTGCCACTGGAGTTTAGAGCCTGTGAAACAGAGGCTGGTTCTATTCTAAGCACTGCCCTTGACCTCCTGTGACCTTCGGTGAGTCACAGGCCCGCTGCTGTGCAATTCTCTGGTCGACCCGGAGCCACTGACACTGGCTGTGGTGTGGGGAACATGTGGGGGCCTTGGATGAACTGTGCTATATATAAGCCTGCAGTGTTATTAAGGGAATAGGGTTCATTGCACACAGAGTGCATTCTCTAATTGTTGCTATCGTAAATTATTTACATGCGAGGCGCACACTGGGGAGAAAGATGAGAGAGAATGACCTTCCGGCGGCTCTGTTAGCAAGCTCATCCTCTGGAGCTTTCCACATGGATCGCTGGACCATGGACCACATTCTGAGTCAGAGGGTAGAAGGGAGTGCCTCCTCCCTCTCCCCCCCAGGGTCCCTGAGGAGCTGGGCTGATGATTAGATCTGAGAGGGTACCTGCCTCCCGAACCTGGGTCAACTGGATGATCTCATGTAGGCCTCAAGTTCCAAAACCAGATCTCCAGATGTGACTTCTCACCAGAGATGGGGACCTACAAAGCTGAGTAACCTTGGGCAGGTTAATTGACCCCTCTGCACCTCAGTTTCCTCATCTGTAAAATGTGGGCAATAACAGGAAGATGCACATTTCTTAGGGTTTAGATAAGTATTAAATTGGATTTTAAAATGTAATAATGTGTCTTCATTTCAACTGAATCCCTAAACTGCAGATACCATATTCCAAAGAGAAGTGCATGATCATTGTACAGGACTTACAAAAAAAGGCAGCTAGAATTCACTTTTTGGGATTCTTAACTTCTCACCCATATCACAGAATAAAAAGTAAAACATTGGGACTAGGAGTGGAGTTTGGGACCCTGACAGTGCTGAGCTCCCCAATCCCCTGAATTCCCCAGGAAGACAGTGGGCAATATAAGCCCCTTAACTCCAGCTTCAACAAGATCCCTCAAAGAGCATGGTAAATGTCCCCTGGAGCTTGGGGGAATGTGGTGGGTTGGTGCCTAACTCATACCAGAGAAATCTCAAACAAGAATTCTAAATAGAGAAATCTGAAGAAAGTCAGGTTGGAACCTGACAGCAGAGCAGGGGCTGAAATCTGGGAAGTAACTACATAATCCCCATAAAAAGTCTGGTGAGGTTGTCCTAGATCCCCGCCCAGAGGGAGTGAGGATCTTAGCAAAAGGAAACTAGAATCATCCTGCCACTTACCAAAGGTCCAATGAATAAGTGGTAGACAAACAAGTGAAAAGAGATGAATTTTTCTACATCCCAAGAATCACAAGTAAGAGTTCCCAGAGAACAAGGGAAGCTCCAAAAATACCCCAAAGAAATGTTTTGAGCAAGAAAAGGTTAGCACTAAATGCCTGCCAAATCTGCAGAGCACTGATGCTAGATCACCAAAAAGTACTACTCAAGGAAAAATCTTTCTGCCTCCTTACCTCTCCATCCTTGACCAAACCTTGTACCCTGAAGAAGTCAGAGGTCAAGGTTAGCAACATGGAGAAAATAAGGTAAAATCATAACTTGGGGAAAGAGGAGAAACCAGAGAAGTAGTAAAGTTTCCACTTTAAATAAAATATGATTTATTGTTACAATATACTGAACTGGACACATTGATTACTGAACAGACTATGTATGGGGAATAGAGGTGAACAGAAAAAATTTTGAAAGTAACCTTAAAAAAATTATGGTCTTGCCTTAACTTTCATCCAAATGTCAGGGGAGAACTGATCTGATAGTAAGTTTAAGCAGTGGGAGAAAATAAGCAAGTGTTTTTGGGTTTTTTTCTGATCTTACCCCACAAATTCTTTTTAGCCCAAGTGAAGATTTTATGTCTTAAAACACTTTACCTCAGTGCCCAACTCAATGTAAAAGCCCAATTAAGCCCAATGGCAATTTACTAATCAGGGCATACAAGGCAAGAAAAAAATATTAGAATTTCTAGGGTACTTATTTATTACCTATTTTCAATACTCAGCCCAAGTACTAGACAGGCATGAGTCACCAGTGATGCTGAAATAGAGTGGGAGCCCTACAGTATGCTGGGTCCATCTTTACTTCACCTCCAGGGTATCGTGATGCCTTGGTGTTTGCGCCTAGTGATACAGAGTTTAGGATTATATTATCTGATTTTAACTAAAATGAGCAGGTGGCTTAATAAGATTCCTGAAAAGAAGTTGTAAATTTGCAATAATGATGATAATTCAAGACAACACAAACAAGAAAATGGCAGAGGACCGGCCACACTGTAATGCTAAATCAACACAGTGATATTTAATTAGATTTGTCAAGAATTGGCCAAAACAATTCAAGATGATCAAGAAGATTAATTAAAATATGGATTCACATCTAGTATGATTAATGTTGACCCTTGCTCTAAGTGGATCTTAAGCACTGGAACATTGAGATATTAACTTAGTGAAAGTAATATATACAAACAATTTATATACACACATTCATAGGGAGGTATATCATCAACATTTTTACTGAATGTTGTGTGTGTTTATTACCAAAAATGTCTAGAAACTACTGGAATGAGTGTCCATTATTATTTGTATATTTTACATTATTATTTTTAATCACATAATCAACATCTCTAGAAAATCCCACAGGATTCTCAAACTCAAAATATACCAAACTAAATTCATCATCACCCTCTCAAACTTCGCCTTCTGTCAGTATTCCCCATCCAAGTACCACACAATCTCCCAGATCACGCCTGTGAGGACTATTCCTAATAGTTAGGACTATTCCTAACTTCCTCCTCCACCCTATTCAACCATTGCCACCACCACGACCACCACCACCATCTCCGCATGGTGTCAATTTACCTTGTTTTCGTATTTATCCACTTCCTTTGCCAATCTTATCCTTCTCCTGTCTTCTCTATAAACCTCAGAGTGTCTTTACACTTCTCCTCCCTTCCCTTACACACTCTACCTTAGAAACATCTGTTTTCTATGCCTATCCTCTTTCGACACCTGTCACTCCATTTGGAACGTGACTAATTCACACTTGGACTGTCACAAGCATATTCCTACTGGTCTTCCCGCTTCATGGATCTCTACTACCTCCTTCCTAAGCACTTGTTGCAAGAGTCATCATTCTAAATACAGATATGACCATGACAGTCCCCTAACTTAACAGATCTAATCATTCCCTATTGATTATTCTTACCCCCTAGTCTCCCCTATATTCAACAGTATGCTGCATCCTCTGGATCCTTTTCCTACTTACCCTCATCCCACCTGCAATGTACCCTGTTCTCCAGATTCTCTCCCCAATTGCACTGACTGAACACACTATAAACTTTCATGTCTCAGTGCTCTGTTTATGTTGTTCCCTCTCCTTGCAATGTCCATCCCCATTTCCTAACTTTATAATAGGCTACTCTAGTCATGCTTCATGTTATATTTTAAATGCATTAATAAGAGTGGATGAAAGACTATTGAGCACCTCCTACTTGCTAGATCCTATGCTAGACTCTTTCTCACATCCCATAACATTAAAACCACAGAACAATCCTATCAGATAAATAGCATTATTTCAATTTTGCAGATGATAGAACTGAGGCCCTTTTAAAAAATCTAGCTATTTTTCCAATGTCACATTATCTAAAAATGGCAGAATTGAACTTCAACTTAAGCCAATTCTAACTAAGTTCTATAGCTCAGAGCTTTCACACACTAAGCTAAGAAACCACATCATCCCTAATTGTAGTTTTCTTCTTTTGACAATCATGAACTACCACAAATCAATTGTAAAGATGTTAATAAAGAGGATGGCCGATATGTCATCTTAAGGCATGAAATTTCTGGAAATGCTGAATCTAGAGGCAGCCATGGAAACCTGAATAAAATATTGAAATATGCAGAATACTTATTTTTGTAAATTTTTTGTGATCCTAAATATTATTTTTTCCGAGTAACAACATAAGCTTAAGTTATGTATAGCATCTTTTTCTTTGTAAATATTTCATTTGGAGCTACATTTAGGAATGTGAAGGTCTAAATTCAGAGAAACTGCCTTTTGAGATTTTGCTCCAAATTATCAGCAGTCTAGGCAGGAGATCTTTCAAAAAAGGCAGTGAAAACTGTTTATTCTGAGCTAGTTTGGTAAAATTCAACAAATATTTATTACATCCCTATTTTAATTGGCTCTAATGGTTCAGGGTACAAGATGGACACAGAAAGAAGTAATTTCAGTATTATGTGATGATAACAAGCAAAGACAGGATATTTCCAGGGTTTGTGGAGCACAGAGTCCCAAACTAGGGTCTCTAGCAATGCTTCCTGGAGTTGACATCCAGGTGAAGCCTCAGAAAGCAAAGAGACATTTATGAGGTAACGAAAAGGAGGCCCTGCATTTTAGGTCCAAAGAGAAGCATGTAGAAAGGAATGAAGGAGTGTGCTGAGAGTGTAGGATGTACAAACATCTCACAGTTACTTCAGTGGGAATTTTGAGGCAGGGAGTGGCAGGAGATGATGCAAGAGCTAAACGGGGCCACTTATTTTATAATCCTGTCTTTACCCACAAGTGGTAGTTTCTTGAAGACAGAGATTCTTTTTTTCCCCTTCTAGGTATGTCCAACATCTGGAGCCAATTAGCACCTGGGTAGGTGCCAAATCAGTATTTATTGAACAAATGAACTACACAAATCAAGAGTTAGGATTAGCCCCATGGGATCCTAGGGAGCCACTGAAACTTTTTAGAAAGAGGCGTTCTATGTTGGAGTCTCATTTTAGATGGGATTACTCCAACTGCAGGGGTAGCAGATAGATTCAAGGAGAGATAAAGAAAAAAATTAGGAGGTTATAGGTTATATATGATCTGAACAAGATATCTTACATTTGATAAATGGAAAGAAAAACATTAAAAGGCAAAATTAGGAAGATATGGTGACTGGGTGGGTAGAGTGAGGAAGGGAAGGTATCTATGATGACGCCTGGGTCTGTTTTGGTAACTAGATCAATGACGGTGCTATTCATGATGAAAAGGAATGTATAATGGCAAGTTCCTTCCTGGATCTGTTGAGCTTGAGGTGTCTGCTGAACATTCAAGTCAGGATTTCTAGTAGGCTATAGAACGCTTGAGTCTGAATAAAAACAGAGGCCAGGGCTAGAAGTAGAGATTTTTAACTAGCTGTGGACCAGTGGTGGCTAGAGCTCGGGGAGTGGATGAGACCACCCAGTGAACACCTGTGAATTAACAGCAGCAGAAACAAATAACGAAAATTCTCATTTCTAGGCAGCGTGAAGAGGAATAGAGTCCCATGAAGGACACTGAGAAGAAACAGCAAGAGGGGGGCGAGGAGAGGTATGAGAAAATAATGACAACAAAGCCCAGGGAGAGGGTTGTTTAAGAAGAAAATGGTCTCAAGTTTCAGAAGCTGCAGAAGGGTACAATAAGGTAAAGACCCAAAATGCCTATCAGACTTGAGAATACAGAGGTAGTAGACAGTTTTCAAAAGCTTGATGGGAACAGAAGGGTCATTGAAACAGATTAAGGCATGAACGGGATGTGAGTAAACGGAGATAGAGAGTACAGAGTACTTGGCTACGAAGGAAAGAGCTGAAGAGCGATGGCAATGCCTCTCCTTTCTTCCTACCAGAGAGGGAAGCAAACAGTCAATAAAGGATTTTTTTTCTTAATGGAAAGACTTTAGTATATTTAATTCCGGGACAGACCCAGAATTTAAAAAGAAAATTAAAATATGGGAGAGAAAGGAAAGTGGTACTGATTGAAAGAGCAGCATGGAATCTGGGAATAGGGTAGAATGTCAAACTCTAAAACTCTTCCTTAATCAAAAAGATATAAGAAAACATCCACAATTTTAGGGAACTGTAGGCTGATAAATGAGATAATTGTATAAACCCAAATTGCAAAACACCACAATCAGTTTTATCAGTGACCTGAACAAAGTGTTATTGGAACAAAGAAGGGAAGAAATAACTCAAACAGGGCCAGTTCTGGAAGACGTCTCAGGGGAGTTGAGATTTGACTTGGGCACTAATGGTTCAAGTAAATATTTGCCAGCTAAAGGGGAAAAAAAATCAAAGAAAGCATTCCAGGTCATGAGACCAGTGTGAACGAAAACATGGAATCATAAAAACCCACCTACTACGTGCAAACCACTAAACTAGATGCTGCAGGGGACACACAGATGAGTAAGGAAAGTGTTTTCTCCCCACAGAGGCATATTGGAGAGCTTGGAGGCAGAAAGGAGTTTCAAAGATGGGAAATGGCATGGCACAGGTGCTCTAAATATAATTGGTCAGTGAATAAACAGAGTGACTGGTGAGTTAATGGCTCTGAATTCTTCCCTGTGGTTAATATATTCTTAATATTCAGTGGAACAAATAAATAAAACACTAAAGTTTTTCATTTGAATCTAAACTCCAGCATTTACTCATCAAAAGCTGTGACCCTTGGCCTGATGTTTCCAGCAGGTCACTAATGAAATCAGCTGCAAGGTTCCTGGTGGACCCATTTAGATAGAAACTCCCTGGGTTCTGCTCGTTCTTGTGCAATAGCCTCATCCTTTTATACGGTGCCTTTTAAATAATGAACTAAAAGGACAGCTACCCTTGCTGCTTGTCCATGACAATCATAGAATCCAAGGAAGAAGGCAAGGGACACATATGAGAGTTTTATTAATAGCAGGTGCTGGGTGTCCCTGAGTCAGCAATCACAGATTCAACAAATGTGGTCAGTTTGGAGACTGAGTGTTCTGTCCCTTCCCACTCTCTCAAGGCTCTCCTCGCACCATCCTTGCATTCCAGTCAAACCTCATGCTGCAAAGAGTTTGAGCTCCCATTTGATCTCAGAGCCACTTTTAACATACTTAAGGCAGGGATTTATACATCTCATTCCAGACAAGAAAAAAATTAGCAGTCAGGGAGGTAACACCAGTAAATTATTTTAATAAAACATGCATAATTCACTTAGTCCTCAGAACAAGCATCTAAGGAAGGTATGATTGCTGTTCCTATTCAATAGGTGAGAAAACAGAAGCTGTAAAGTTTCAGAAATTTGCTCGTGATCTCACAGCTAGTGTGAGGGAACAGGAGGATCCAAATCTATGTAGTCGGGTTTCAGAACCTATACTCCAATCTATTAGCCGGTGATATGTCTCCCACATTCTACTGGGATGAGAAGTAGACTTGGACCTACACAGATACCACACGGCCCAGCTGGGCTTCCAGTCTTATACTTCCCCATAAGTTCTGCACATTGGCTAAGAACAATTTATTTCCCACACATGCAGGGTCCAATTGTGAGGGAAGTGAACATATTAAACAGGGTGCCAATTTTTCCTACCTTTTCTACACATCACAGAATCTGGAAAGGCACCAGGAGTGCTCACCATTTTCTTTCTCTGCCTTTAGCCAAACCAGAGCTATTGCATTTCCTTGTTAAAATTGGTCCTTATCTCCTCATTGCCTGCAGGATAAAGTCAAAATTCCTTAACAAGGCATTTTACTTGCACCCTGCCTACTTTCCAGACTTGCCTTGCCACCTTCCACTCCCCCTACATTCTTCCCTCCAGCACACCAAACATCTTACAGTTACTTGGAGATTTTGCTAATTCTCTGAAATACCTCCACATCTTTAGGAAAAGAGCAGATTCTTACTGTCCCCTGAAAATTTATCTCCAGCATCTTCCCCTCTGGAGGCCTTTATGGAGGGGAATGAACAATGGTAGGAGCAAACACTCCCATTTTGGGGACCTTGCTGAAACTTGATGCCTCTGTGTTCCTATCTCGTTCCATGGGGACCGTTCGGTTTCTGACACTGAATGATGAGCATCCTAGAGACAGGACCCAGGTTCTAACTCATCCCTGCATCCTTAGGTTTAACATGAAAACAAATGGATAAACTTTTTTTATTTGCCTCTTAAGGGCTCATTCCCCCTTCTTACATCAATTTTTATTTGGAACTCTATTTCTTTTCCACTTTCAGTTCTTGTAATGTGAGGAAAAGTTTCCTGATCAGCCTCGATTTGGAGAAGTAAAGTGTAAAAGACTCTGAGGCAGCCCCTGGGACCGAGAAGGCCAGGCTTTGCTACTACCAGAACTAAACTTCAAAGGAGGCGAGGCTGGAGTGTCGGCAGCCAACTGACCCCTCCGAGGAGGAGCCTGAGAAAGGCAGGACTAAGACCTGCTCTAAGATGATGACACCAGAGGAACCCTGGAGCAGCCTGCTCAGCTCTGCTCATGAGCTTTAGTGACATATCCAATCCAACTGTTTTGCTGTTTTGGTTTTGTTTTTTCTTACCTTAAATCAATGTGAGTTTGGTTCTCTATTGCTAGCAACATACAAAGCCCAAGTAAATAACAGCAATTTCTCAACACACATCTGCATCCATATATAACATTTGCTGGAGTCTAGTGTTATTTAATGGCTCCTTCCTATGGTTCTGGTTTTAGAGTGTTCCTGGTGCTATGAGTGTTTCTTGGTAAACATGGTGCATGACCAAATCTGTCTTCTTCCACTATCACTATCTCTTTCCAGCCCTCTGTAAGCCCCCACAGAGTCCAGAGCTGTCATTCTGCCCAAAATCTACAGTCCTATTATTGTGAGAATCAACCAAAGATACAAAAATACAAGGAATTCACGATTCCCATCCCCTTGACCCTATCTCAGGTTTCATAAAGAGTAATTCACAGACCACCTAGGTCAAAATCACTAAGGATGCTGAATAAATAAATGTTCAACCTCTTGGACACATCATCAGACCTACTGAATCACAATCTCTAGTAAGAAGAGTATAGGGATCTGCATTTTTAGTAAATGCTCCAAGTGAATGTTATGTATCCTAAAGTGTAAGACCCACTGCCCTAGCTGGGCAGAGAGACAGGAAGGGTAAATGGAGGCCAGTGCTTAACTCTAAGAAATGCCTCACTCTTGGAGTGGTCAAGTCTCATGATGAGCTAGAACCAGGGTCCTTCCTATTGCTCTTCAAATCCCGAATAAAAATGCATTTCACTGTCTAATTTCTAAGGACCCAAACAGCCCCATCTGTGTGATTTTGAGAAAGATACATCACTGCTCTGAGCATCCATTTTCCCATTTCTGTTGCTAGATTCAGGAACTCTGGATTTAATAACTCTAGACACCATTTTTGAGTCCTTGATATACTAATAATAGTTTACTAATGACAAAAATAATTTATGAACACAGTGTATGATAGGAGCTATGTCAAGAACTTTGCAAACATTATTTCAATTGATCTGCACAACCACCTATGGGGTAGTTTTGTGTTACCTTAATGGCCCCAAATTGTCACCCTTCCCTATAATCAGGCATGCTGTCATATAGTTTTACAGCCTTTCTACTAAAACAGTGGTGTTTATCCCCCTTTCCTTGAATTTGGGCTCATCCTCATGACTCCCTTTGGTCATTAGAATGAGGCAGAAGTGATGGTGTGCCAGTTCTGAGCCTATATGCAAGGGGCCTTGTGGGTTTTCACTTAACCTCTGTGCTTCTGCTGCTGCCAAAGGGCATGCCTGTTGCTTCAGAAGGAGGAGGAAAGACACATGGAGCAGACTGTCCAGCTAACATGCCTCAGCTAAGCCAAACTGGGAGTAGAGTCCCTCACCAAACTGCAGGAGCAGGAGAAGCTTAGATCGATGAGCTTGGGTTAGATCACCTGGCTTCTAGCTGACCCACTGATGCATAGGTGCCAACTGCTTAAAGCCACTGAATTGGTGTGGAGTGGGGGAGTGGTTGTTACACAGCAAGTTTGTGGTAATAGCTAACAGATGCACTAGGTCATATTATTATTCCCATTTTATAGATATGGAAGCTGACGGTCAGTGAAGTTAAATAACTTGTTCAAAGTCACATTATGGACAGTAAGAACCAAAGTTGAGATTTGATGCTAGTTCTATCCAAAGTCTAGGCTCTTAACTCACACTACACTGTCGGCTACTGGGCTGAGGCCCCTGGTCCCCAAGCCAGGTGCCTTTAAGCTAGTGTGGCCTGAGCTTCTAATCAGTCTCTGCTTTTAAAATGCATTTCCCCTTCCAGACCTCATCAGAAATTCTAGACATGAGGTCCTGAAATGTGTAGTCTTAAAACACTCTCAGATTATTTTGTTGCATTAGTGGGAATGATTGGCTCATATTCGGAGTGGGGGAGAAGGGCTCGTCCTAAAGGTGGGGGCACCAAGTATTCAGTAAGGTTCTCTTCACCTCATAGGCTGTGAATGTGCAGTCCAACCTAATCCATCTATGCATAAGAAAGGACACTTGCAGGTTTTAAGCCAGAAAGAACAAGGTGTTTCACTGGGAGCCCGAGGAAAGAAAAAAAAATTGTATCTTTTGGATGAAAGGACCCTTAATCTTCAAAACACAAACCATTTTCCATACCAAAGCCCCTTCAAGCCTAGGAAGTCTGCTGAGGCCTCAAGTCAGGCAAACAGCTTGTGTTTTGCAGATTAAGGGGCCTTTGACCCAAAGGATCCATTTTTGTGAAACTCCAAAGAAAACGTCTGATCTATTTCTAGCCCATACACTTCCTAACAGAGGCAGCTCTAAATGCAGTCAGAGAAGAAGGCTGCTTCCCTGCTGGGACTGGGGCCTAGCACACAGTAGGTAGTTAGATGAAGGGAAGGGTTCCTGAAAGAGATCCTTTGCCCCAAAATATCATACCTACTTCCTTGCCGGGATGCCCCAAATGCTCATTATAGAATAAACACAACTTTGAAACACGGAAAGTTCTTGCTCAAGGAAGAAGGCTAATCATGCCAGGCAGCAGGAGCAGGCATATTTCTAGCACCTTAGAACTGAGGGGTTACATGACCTCATCTGATTCCCACAACAACACTGTGTTGCCAGCACAATGGGAAAACCGAGTCATCACTTCATAGGCAGGAAACTGAGCTCCAGAGAGTTGAGATAGTGCACCTAAGATTACCCAAACATGCTCTCATGCTCCTCCCTAAATCTGACCCCGGGCCCAGGCAATCAGCAAGGTCAAGATAAAGCCTTAAGCAGGATTATCTGTGGAGGATAAACCAGAACATGCCATGAGGTTTGGCTGACACTGCACTGAGCTAAGTGATTGTGCCCAAATTCCAGCCCCCTTCCTACTACTATTGTAGAGGCAAGACTTGGGGCAACCAACATCCTTACATCTCTGGAATTTAGTCTCTGCACCCATACAACCAGGAAGTAGACTTAGGTGTTTTCTCAGGTTCCTTCCAAATTTAACCTTGTCTCAGATTATGATTCTATACCAGTAAATAAAGAATAAACTTGTACATTATGAAAGAGAGAGAAAGAGAGAGAGAAAACATGCTCAATCTTGGCTCTCCTTGGATGAGGGGACATTGTGCCAGACAAGAGAGATCGAGTCTGAGGAAGTGAATGGATTTGATTTGTTTAAGCCTTAGGAAAGCAGATATTACTGAAATGTTGGCTGACTGCCACTGACTTCCAAACAGAAAATGGCTTCCAGATATACTGTGGGTGCTAGGCAGGGTCTGTTAGAGTGAGTGATGGGGTGGCCGTGTTCTGCAAGAGAACAGGGAGAAAGATTATAATATTCTCCTGACAGAGACCAACAGAAAGAGCCAACCCAGGAGGGGGAGGGAAGGCACCAGCTGAGCCTCCCCCAAAAGGCTCTGATAATTTACACAAAACCCAGAAGGGCCTTTGGAAATGGTTAACCTAAGGCTGCCCAAGCCAGGTTATGATGTGAGATGTAAAGAGAGTCAGTCAGTGCAAAAAGTACAGTGCAAAGAGGTCTGGGCTCAAGTCCCGGCTTGGTTTCTAATTTACCATATCATCCAAGTCAAGGATCATCCCATTCAAGACCTCAGTTTATCTATATAGGAAACACTTGGAGGTTTTAAATGATCTCTAAGGACCCTTCTAACCCAGGCATTCTATGACATACTATGATATCAGTGACTTTCATTCAACAGGTACTTCTTGGACACCTTTCATGTGCCAGGCAATGTGCTGGGGGTTGAGGTAATTGACTCCTGTAAACCTAAATTCTGCTTCCTATGAGATTATCAACATTCTCCTACGGTGAGCAATGGCCCAAAGGTACCATCCAATCAAGCCTTCTCTCTTCAGGAAGTACAGAATCTTAACATTCCATGGTTTAATGCTCACCTTATTCTTGATGATCCATAGGGAAGGGAAACAGCTTTCCTTCAGAACCACTAAGATTTAATGCAGTCAGGAAGTTCTTCTTTTGGGTCCCACCTCAGCCTTGCTTTCTCTCCATGGAGGTAGCTCTTGCTAAGGCTGACACATGTGGGTAAAAGTCTCTTGGTTTGCACATTTATTATGTCTTATTGGCATCACCATATACAGGGTGGGTATAGATTGAAAAAAAAACCATCAAAAATGTCAGGGTGATATTTCCTCCTAGTGCTCTGAAATATTTTAGGTTGAATGGTCTTTAAAGAGAATCAAATGCAGCTGGTTTATTTTATGAAAAAGGAAACCATGGCTTGCCCCAGGTACCACAGCTAGTTAATGGCAGAAAACCAGGAGTGGAGGCCACGTCTTCATGCCCCTATCTGGATACTGTTGTTACTACTCCAATCATCCTCTCCTGTTCCTACAGACATTGATTTTGGGGATAAGGTTTTGTTTTCCGTTGTTTTAGCATAAGAACCATTTCCACTGAAGTCAAGTTCCCAAATTCAGCTTCTTGTTACTCTGTGAGCAATCACACTGTAATGTATGTGAAGGATGGAGAGACATTTGGGCCTTTGGGGAACACACTGGAGAGGTGATGGAGAGGGTGGTCCGCGAGGGTGGGAGCGAAACTGAGGAGAGAGAGCATGTGCTGGGGAGCAGAGGGAACAGGAACGCTGCAGTCAAATGCAGAGATGGAAACAAAGCAGCTGTATTGATTTGAAAAGGCAGCTCACTGAGCTGACGCTGCCAGCCTGGCTCTTCCTGGTCTGCTCTCAGCAGGTCTGGGAAGGCACACACCCACCCTCGGAGGTTCAGAACCATCTACTCTGTATGCAGGGGGTGGATTGTGGGCAATGGGGACCAGACGGGATGTGTTCATTTGACAGGATGAGAGAGAGAAAAGAGAAAGGCAGAGAAAGACAGAGGACGGATCCCTCTAGATGAACATACAGGGTGTCCCAAAAGTTGCCATACATAGGGAAAATGAGAAATTGTAGCTAAACGTACCTTTATTTACAAAATATTAATTACAAAATTTCACAAATTTTTTCCTTTGTATGGAGACTGCAAAGGAGAAATTTTGTAAAATTGTTTTTTATATAAAAGAAACCAGGTGAAAGGGTCTGAAGGAATAGGTATCTGATGCTATGGAAATGGAATAGGGCAGCCTTCTTTTTGAAAGAAGGACTAATGGCATCCAGGGAGAAGGGTCCAACCTCTTTTCCGTCGTGATGGCTCCATCTCTAAGATTTCATCCTCTCTCATCTGACTGAACCAGCCTCCCAATTCAGCTCCTGAACTCAATCCTTCCCTTTCTAAAGCCTTGCAGGAAATAGCTGCTCAATAAATGCTTGATGAGCAAATAAACAGCCTCTAATATTGATTTCATCTTGTCAATGATGACGGATGTTTAGTGCATCATCACTTCTACAGGGAATGCAAACTCAAAAGCCCACAGAATCCAGGCAGTAAACATGAAGGAATGAAGCAGCCAGGTGTAGAGTTTAAAGAGGGAGTGTGCCAGCAAATGGTAGGCACAGGTTCCAGTCTAGAAGGATAGAAGCCTGCTTCCATGTAGGAATGAGATCTCTAGGTTGCAAGGTCACTTGGTTTCCCAGGAGAAGCCAGGAGGAAATCCAGATATGTATATGGGATCTCTCCATTCATAAGCATTGACCAACGATCTCTCCCCTACCCTTGCCCTGTAAGGGTCAAATACAACACATCCATGTGTTGACAAGTGCATCTGTTTGTAGCTACAGGCTTATAGGATCAAGTCCAAACATCTTAATTAAAAGCCCAAGCCTCTCCCTTAACTAGATCTAACCTAATTCCCTAGTTTTGCTTTTGCTTTCTATCCAAAACTGATCCTGTGACTACAGCCAGTCCAATTTTGACACACGGGGAGACTTACCACTGTCTTTACAGATGCAGAGCATTTTCTCTGCCTGTTTCTGCATCTTGAACTCTTAGTTTCAAGTCCCACCTCAGCCCTGACTCTTCCAGGAAGCTCTTCCTGACTACATTATCCGCTTCTCAAACCCTTTATCTTGGAGGGGATATAATTGTCCTTTGCCCTTTAAAATATATGCTGCCATTCCATGGTGACTTAACAGAGTCCTACAGTGGAAAGCGTTTGACTGGCCACCTAGGATACCTTGGTTCTAATCCTGACTCTCCCCCCACCGTGCTGTGTAGCCTTGGGCAAGTTACCTCCTCTCTCTGAAACTCAACTTCCACTGCTTTTTACTTAAATATATTGGCTTATGTCAGCAGTTTTTAAAGTGGGCTCAGAGGTGATCATGACACAGAGAGGGGTGTCAGTGTGCAGGGGAGGCTCTCCAGGCCAATCCTGCTGCTGCCTTGAAAAACATCAACCTCTAAGGCTCTGACTAGTTTCTGGTCTTCAGATTATGAGTAGTTGTTTTTCCCTTCTGCAATTAGAATTGGCTTTTCTTGAATTCAGCTAAGCTTCACTGACCATTTATTATGTGCCAAGCACTATACAAAATACTTTTCCTGTAATTTTACATCTCTTGCCTACTCTTATCCCCTAACAGTGTGCTGGCCACATAGTGAAAGACGCAAAGAGAACCACAATTGGGTTCTTCGTGGCCACTCCCTGGCCACCTTATCTTGGGAGCCACTTCCAGTTTCTGGGGTTCAGTGTCCTCTTCATAAATGGAAAAGATGGATTAGAAGGAATCTTTCAGCTCAAAAATGGGGAAGAAGAAGAAGGAAGGAAGGCACATATAAAAGCAGAGAGGGAAAAAGATGGAAGAGACTGAAGAAAGATGAAGTAAGAGAGGAAAGGAAAAATGAGCCATGAATGAAAAGGGTAAATAAAGAAAACTTTAGCTTTTCTTTCTGCCTGGACATCAGTTCCTAATAATCTTGTTTTCCCCTAGACCAAGAGTAGGAGATGTTTTCTGTAAAGGTCCAGGTAGTAAATATTTTTAGACTTTATGGGCCACATTGTATCTATCTCAACTCTATCACTGTAGCAAGAAAGTAGCCAGAAACAGTCAGTAAACAAATGAGCGTGTCTGTGTTCCCATAACACTGTATCTGCAAAAACAGGGAGTGCACCCGATTTGGCCCACGGGCCATAGTCTGCAGACTCCTGAGCCAGACAATAATTTGCTTTCTTTTTTCCCCATAGAACTTACAACTACTTCATGTTATGTTTTATATGTTTTATTTGGTTACTTGTTATTAGCCTTCTTGACTAGAATATCATCACCAAGAGGGCAGAAACTTTATTAATTTGGGTCAACCCTGTATCATCAGTTCCCGGAACAATGCCTACCACATCATTTGAGCTCAATACATATCTTTGAAATAAATGTATGCATGAATGAATGAAAAAATGCCATCAGATATCCCCTAGCAAGTGCCAGGCACCGAACTTTGTTGTTTTGTTAACTTTATACAAGAATTATTTTTTTGTTTTACAGATAAGGAAACAAGCTCAGAGAGGTTAAGTGACTCACCTATAGTCACATAGCTCACTCATTAGTTAAAAAGAAAGGATTCAAATCTAAGGCTGTACCACTACATCACACAAAATGTAATTTGCTCTGCAACATCTGCCTTCAGGGTTACATACTACATGACCCCAGAGTCCTGGGTGGTTTTTGGTTCCCCAATGAGTTCTTATGAATAGTATTGGCTCACTTTTGAGCTATACTTCTAAGCTCACATGGACATGGTTTCTCTGCCCAGCTACTCACACACACATACCCTCTCCTCACCCCTCCCCAAGTGCTGCTGTGTTCCAGAAAGGATGCATCTTCCCAAGCCACTGTCTCAGGAACAACCCCAGCTTCCATCCAGAAGAGGACCTATATGAGCTGTTCTTGCTCTCCAGAGACAACACCTAAAATGATTTAACTTATTTATTTAGAATTCATACCCCACCTGCCCCCAAGACACAGTTAAGGTGATATTACGAAGTTAAATAAGAGATAAATCAGGACAATTAAAAATAAAAATGGAACAAAGAATAGTTAAAATGAGTGAAGAAATAGATGTTACCAGGCACCTGGGATGAGCTAATTGATCTGGATTTAGTTCTGAGGTTCCTGGCAGCTGAAGTAAAGTAGAGTTAATTGGTCCCCAAGGGGCTAAAATCCATGAGTAGGGTCTCATTAGCATCATATTCCAACCACTGCAGGAAAAAGGCTGAACTGAGAGGTGACAGGTGCCCCACTCCCTGGGTGCAGGGGCAGATCCAGCAGCTGCCCCATCCAAGAACCTCCTCTTCCCCAATCCAGCAAACCTTCAGCATGTCACAACAACAGAAAGAAAGTACAGGATTGGGAAACAGTCACATCTAGAGGCCTCAGAAGCTGTAGGACTTAATTGAGTCACTGATAACTCTCCAAAGCACATTTTCTGATGTGTAAAATGAGAAACTAACTGTTGTGTACTTCACTGAGTTGTTGAGGGAAGTGACATAATACATGCGAAATGCCCAACCTTTGATGGGGACAGAGCAAACTCAGGATTCGTGTTAGTTCCTCCTAAAGAACTGTCAAAAGGCAAATCCTCAAGAGACATAGCTTTTTAAATTGATATCGGTCCTTGGTGGACAAAGGAGGGATGAGCAGGTAAAAGTCACATGAGTAGGGAGCTAATGTGCATTAAAGGAAAAATGACGAAGGAGAGAAAGGGCTACAATGGTAGGATGTGGCTCTGGAAACAGATCTCCAGAACTGGGTATTGGAGAGTTTCCAATCCCTGCCCCCCTTCCAGACGTTAAGATAGCTAAGCTCTTTTACCTTCCTCCTTCCATAGCTCGGTCTAGGCTTTCAATTCACACTTCAATCAAGTCTGCTTCTGCCAAACCAGACCTCCAAGTGTGTGGAGACCCCTAAAAGAGTCTTAGGGCTAAGAAATGCAAAACTGGGAGGACATAATAGATTCCCCTACTTAGCTTTTCACAAAACAAGGACTGCCTACACTGGCTAAGGCAGACGTGGCTTTAAATGGAGACCGGATTTTTCATAAAGTAACTTTAACTCACATAGTGAAAAGAAAAATTTCTTTTCAATTCTCTCCCTCAACCCTGATTATATCAAGGAGAAAGATTCATTTTGGTGCTATTATGCCTTTAGCTTCTAACATTTACAAATACAGACAGTCCCTGACTTACAATGGTTCTACTTAAGGAGACTTTAGGATGGTGTGAAAGGGATACGCATTTAGTAGAAAGTAGCAGGATACTCCCTGGCAATGCTGGGCAGCGGCCACCAGCTGCATCTCCCAGTCGGTCACGCCACCACGAGAATAAACAACCAATACTCCACAGCGTACTGTGTTGCCAGATGATTTTGCCCAGCTGTAGGCTAATGTAAGTGTTTTGAGCATGTTTAAGGTAGGCTAGGCTGAACTATGCTGTTTGGTAGATTAGGTGTATTAAATGCGTTTTCAACTCGTGATGGGTTTATCGGCACATAACCCCCTCGTAAGTCCAAGAGTATCTGTATTACTTTTTAACACAAAGGGGACAGGTTTGAAGATCAGAGACTTTGGTAGGCAAGAATACAGCTGAGTATGTAAGCTAGAATATAAACTAGCATATCACTGTACTGTTTTTGTTTTCATTGTATTTATTCATACAGTTACTTTCTATTTAGTGCAAATAACACTTTTCAAAAAATGTGGCAGGGATATGAAATGTCCTATGGAAATGTGTGCATTTAAATAAGAAGTGGGCTGATTCAATGAAAAATACTAAGTTGTACAGATGGAACAAAAACAGCAGAAATTGTTAAGGTGGTACCTGAAAAAGTGACATTTCAGAAACATTGATCTAGTCCCATTCTTTTGTTTCATGGACAAAGAAACAGAAACAAAGAGAAGGGAAATGGTCTATGCAAAGTCTTACATAAGAACAAGGACTTTGGAGTCAGATAAGCCTCAATTTGAACCCCAAATCTGCCAATTACCTCAAGACTCCTACACCACCTGCCTAAAACTCCATTTATGTATCCACAAAATGGGAACCTTACATGCATTTGTGTCATGGCCTGGAGCTAGACCCAAGGTTAATATATCCAGCACCTGAAAGACCTCTAGACATGAGACCAGTCAGACTTTCCCTGTGGATGACAGGTGATTAGTGAACGACAGGTGATTTGTGAGCAAAATTGACTCAATGATATTTGCGATGGCCAGATATAACTTTCATTCCTGTTCCTAATGCATAACTACTATTATAATGCTGCCCCAAACTGCCCCTTCCTACACTTGTACTGGAAAACCCATGCACAACATCAAGCAAGCAATATGCTAAAGAGGTTAAGCACAGGCTCTGGAACTGAGACATCCCCCAGTTCAAATCTTAGGTTTGCTATTAACTAACTATTCAACTTTGGCAGGTTGCTTTATTTCTTTTTGCCTCAGTTTACATATCTATAAAATAGAGATTAATATAGTACATTGGGCTGATGCCTGGAACAAACCAAGTAACACACGTGAAGCAGTTAGCAGGGTGCTTGGAACATAGCAAGCACTCAATAAACGTGTCCATTATTATTAGGACACAGTGTCAAGCTGAATTTCCTCCAGGTCATTCAGCACAATGGTACTTTGGCTGTTGTGCTGTGTCCAAGATGTGACCTACCAGGTGTGACGGGAGAAGGACCCACAGCTGTATAAAGCGCAGATGCAAACAGATTGCTCCACACTGCCTCTGGGGAATGCGATGTGGAGTCAGCGAAGGGTGAATTTTAGAGGAACATCCGATTAAAAACACATCAGTAAGAGAAAGCCAGCTACATGGGTCACATTCTTCAAGTCATAAACCTTGAACTTAGCAACTGCTCCATCCCCGCTTGGCACCACGCAGCATTTCGCTCCCACTCACCACTCGGATTTACCACTGTCACTGCGTTTACATTTAACTTTGTGGATGTGGCTTCTTCTATGTACTCCTCCTGCACGGCACCAGCACCCTGTTTGAAAGCCACCCTGCACCTCCGAGGAGTTCTTAAACCTAGAAGCGCATCTTTCTGCATTTAATGCCTGCTTCCCCATTCTTTACCTGCATCTCTGCAGGGTGTTTCCTAATCAGGTCAGTGAATCATTCCTCCCTCACTCAGTCCCTGAGACGTAAGTGATCCTTGGCAGATACTGAAGTCTGAGATGCTCTTATCTGGCTGAGGCTGTGCAATACAGAGGGATTAGAATGTCCCTCTCTCACCTCAACTCCATGGCTGTCCTCAAACCACCTGCTTCTCAGAGCTAATTATCCTTCCTCAGCAGCCCGTGATTGTTCAGACCTCCAGGTGTTTGCACATGTTGTTCCCACAGCCTGAAATGCTCTTCCCTGACGTGCCCCCTAAGGAAGTCTTACCAGACCTAAGGGACGCAGCTTACACATTTTTCCTTTCTTTGCTCCTTCCCAAACTCAACCATGCTAGTTGCTCTTTTCCCCAGAGCCCCTACAGAATTCTGGGGAGACAGTAAAGACAGACAGCAGCCGGGAGGAGGGGGCTGGGATCCGAAGACCTGTTTGTTTTCTACTCTGCCGCAATTCTTTTTGTTTCCTTGAGTAACTTGTTTAACGTCCCGTAATTTGTTTCCTGATTAGTAAAATTCTGATAATAACTGTATGCTACCCACTTCAGAGAGTGGCAGGGAGAATTACTTGAGACAGTGCATATGAAATGTTTTAGTGCAATGCCGTGCACATAGTAAATGCTCAATACATATACATTATTATTATTTGGCAAAATATATATAAATACATATATATATACATATTCTAGCACTCTTGTATTCCATTTGCTTAATATTAATCTTTCTCCTGATCTGTAAGCTCCTTAAAAGTAAAGGTCGTGCTGTCTTGCTCACTTTTATGTTATCAGCATTTAACACACAGTAGGTGCACAACTTATATTTATCAACTGATTGAACTTCTCCAGTGCAGAAACATACCTACTTTCTCATTTTAACCACAGCCTCTAGTACAAAGAGCAGCCTATCCTCACAAGTTCATTGCATGAATAGATGAACGTGTGGTCTGATGGATGGGTTTCCAAGATGCTCTAGTTAAAACGCTTACCTGGTACCCAGAGCTGAGGTTGTGAACCTGCCTCCCAGTCTCTGAGACCACACATTCATTTCAAATGACATAGCCACCATCCAAATGTGCAAATATCTTTATTTCACTAAATTGGATACTGAATCAGATTACCCATTCTACATCCTCTGCTCATGCCTGATATCTTTTTTAACTCAGCCCCTGCAGTGGCTTCCCAAGATCCCCTAAGCGTATAAGAAAATAGAGCTTCAGACTTCCTGCCCCATTCCCGACATGATCAGCTCCCTCTCATAATTTTAATGTTCCAGCACTTATTTCTTCCCTGCATGAAAATATATAAAAGACATTGTTGACAAACTTCTGAAAAACAGCAAGAATCCATGCAACATCTTGAATGCAGGTAGCATCCAGATGGCAGCCTAATCTCTGGCAACAAGCGAAATCCAGACAGCCGCAAGCACCCACAACCCCTGTCTCATTGAATATTCACACACACATCTGATTCTACTCGCATCATGCAAAAACCCTTTCCAGACTGATCCTGTCTTAAGTACACTTGATAACAATTCCAGACCCTGAACAGCATCATTCTAACAACTTAAGTTCTCTTAATTCCATTTTCAACTTTAGTTTCATCTTTTCATCAACTCTCTTATGATAAGAAGGTCTTCATCATGGTAGTGAATTTCTGGGAAGAATGGAAATTACTATTTCTGGGTAGCTCTATAGAAAAGAATGCCCCATCAGCTGTAATAGTTTCAGTATCCGCCATCCCAAAAGAAATGAATGATCTCACAAATTTCTCAAAGAACATTCTAGAAAGAGGAAAGGAGGTGGCTCCAAATCTTTTCTATAGGCAATTTCACCTCTTGGGCCACCCATCTTACTGCCTTCCTTCTTCATAGCAATATCCTATTCATCTTTTAAGCTTCCTTGTCTTGGAAGCTTTTTCAACTTCTACATCTTATGCACATTAGCTTTCTCTAAAGTCTTACTGACTATTTGTTCTGAATTTTGTTTTACACAAGGAGGTTAAGTGACTATTCCAAGTTTAACTCATTGAATAAGTGGCAGAGCACAAACTTGCATCCAGATCTTCTGATCCAAGCCAACCTGGACTTCCTGCTCCACCATTTCTGATGTGTAAGCCTTGACGAGAATTAACATCTACAGAGCACTTACTATGTGTCAAGCACTGCTCTAAGATCTTTAAACTCATGCAGGCTTCACAACTCTAAGAGGTTTTTTTATCACATTCACTTTACAGACAGGGTAAGTGAGGCACTACATTGTTAAGTAAACTGCTTAAGGTTACATGGCTAGTTAGAGGGAGAGCCTGAACTCACACCCAGGCAGGCTAGTTCCAGAACCTGAGCTCTTAACCATTAAGCATACTTAATTCTGAAACCTTGACTACAAACTTTGTATCAGACCGAAATGTATTTATAAAGAGTGTGCTTTGGTACATCAAACAGGCCTGAACATAGAAAAGATACTCAATACGTTTTTGATTGCCTGGAGATTCACTTACTTATCACATATTTAATGATGACCTACTATGGGCAAGACATTACCAACGTATTACAGGAGATGATGAAATACAAAGAAATGATAACAGTATTCTGGAGTCAGATGTGGAATGAGAAACAAACTTATTCTGTGTGACATATAGCATCAACACCGACATTTTGGACTCCACGGCCAAGTCAAATTTGTAAAATCAATTTTTTGGACCAACATGAAATTATCAACATATTCTTATTCTGGGAAAGGACATTTAACAAAACAGAAATTACAATTGCCATTACTAGCATTTTGTAAGAGAAAGTACATTTTAACCACCAACATGAAATAGGAAGGGCATAATCTCAAAAAAACAAAAAAGGTTGCCCTTCAAATTTTGACACCAAATTTTATACCAGCTTTTAAGAGCCATCGACCTGCAAGAGTTGACAAAAAAAAAAAGACCAACAGGCAGAGATTGCATCAACAGCAAAAGGTAGAATTGAGGGGATGTAGGCATTGGTATTCACAAATTGAGAAAAAGAATAAAAATCTCAAAGACATTTCAGACCATAGAGCTTATGATTCTATGGCTCTCCCTTCAAGGAACTTAAAATGCTATAAAAATATAATTATAGAAGGAAAAAAATAAAGGTTATGGGTTGTTTTATGGCCTTTTCACTTTGGGGTTCTGTCTCTGGTGGCTTGTCAAGGAAGGCAGCTTCCATGACATTATCCAGAAATGTTAGGTATCACCACAGAACTTACGAGACTTGAAGTGAAGGATGTTAATTAACAGAAGTCAGAGGGCCCAACTTGCTCAAAGATTCCCATCTCCTCCTCAGGTGCAGCAGAAAATTGCGGACATAAACCTACTTCTTGGAAGCTCTCACTCTTGCCCCAAAATATCACCCTGAAAAGGCTCAGAATTATGCCTGGAATCCCACCAGCAAAATGACTTCTTTCTTACAGTTCTAAGGGATTTTATTATCCTCAACAGTGACCCTAATCTGCTACTTGCTCAGCCTTTCCCTCTTTGCTAGCTCCTTCCCAGAGGTATCCAGATATCCCAAAATGCCAGTCTGGACAGGGAAGAGATCAGGAGCAGAGACAACAAGCAAATAGACTTGGCTTTGGCTCGAGCTGTGGGGCCCACTGTCTACGTGGGCAAGTCGTGTCAACTCTTTTCACCTCAGTTTGCACATCAATCAAATTGTATCTCTTTTGCAGGGTCTTACATTTTTGTGCATTTAATGGAATGATGAATGTAAACCATTAACACAGTGTCTGGCACAGAGTATTCAGTAACAGGGAGCTATCATTATTGTTATTAGGCTACTTACACCTTAATCGACGGCTCCCTCCCTCATCTAGATGTGAACTGTTATCTGTCTTCCCTTGACCTCGTTATGCCTCCCCACTCCCTCCCCAGCATCTCTGCCTCTGCTTTCCAGATTCCCTGCAGACATTGTCAGAAAGCCCCAATCTGTTTTACCCCTTGGCCACTTTTTCCCAAGCTGTTCCTTCTGCTTGGAATGCTCTCCCCACCCTACCCCATCCCAAACCCAATAAATTCCTTATTTTTTTAAGACTTTTCTTGAAGAACAGTTTTAGACTCACAGCAAAATTGAGAGGAAAGTACAGAGATGTCTCATGTACCCTCACACCTTCACATGTGTCACATCCCCCATCATCAACATTCCCAAACTGAGTGGTACATTTGCTACAATTAATGAACCTGCATCGACACATCATTATCACCACAAAGTCCATAGTTTATGTCAGGGTTCACTCCTGATGTTGTATATTCTATGGGTTTGGACAAATGTATAATGGCATGCCACCACTATTATAGCATTGTAGAGAGTAGTTTCACTGCTCTAAAATCCTTCCGTGCTCCATCTGTTTATCTCCCCCTTGCCACTCCCCCACTCCCCTCAACCACTGATCGTCTTTCTTACTTTCTCCATAGTTTTGCCTTTTCCAGAATGCCACAGAGTCAGAATCATATAGTATATAGCCTTTTCAGATTGGCTTCTTTCGTGTAGTGATAGCATTTAAGTTTCCTCCATGTCTTCTCATGGCTTGATAGCTCATTTCTTTTTAGCTCTGAATAATATCCCATTGTCTGGATATTTCAGTTTATTTATTCATTTACCTACTGAAGGAAGACATCTTGGTTGCTTCCAAGTTTTGGCAATTATGAATAAAGCTGCTATAAATATCTGTGTGTAGGTTCTGGTGTGGACATAAGTTTTCAATGCTTTTGGGTAAATATCAGGAAACATCATTGCTAGATCCTGTAGTAAGAGTATGTTTAGTTTTTTAGCTGTAGCTGTACCATTTTGCATTCCCACTAGCAATAAATGAGAGTTACTGTTGCTCTACATCCTTGCCTGCATTTTGTGTTACCAGCATGCTAGATCTTGGGACACCTTACAATTTAACATTCAATTCAAGGCCATCCCTTCTTTGAAGAATCCTTGACCTCATAGGAAGAGGAAACAACAGCCTATTTATGACTCTATGTCAATACTTATTATGCTGTCACATGTGTGGGCTTTTGGAAGATTTGGACTTTGCCTTATTCATCTCAGTATCACATACAACAAAGCAGGATCCAGTGCATAGCATTCACCCAGCAAATGACCCATTAGATAAATAAATAAGGAAACAAAATGAACTGACAAATGAATGACTTGGTTTGGTATGTGTAGTGTGAGTGTAGCATTTCACACAATCTGCAAAGCATTTGTGCTTCAGTTAAACTATTTGACCCTCACAACCTCCTGGGGAAATCCAGTCTCAGACAGTTTGAGTTGTTTGCCAGGTTAAAACATGGCAAAGAAAGGACCTGAACCCAAGTCTTCCAATGCCCCTTCCACATAAAAACATAGTCCTTGTGAATAAGAACTAATGACAGTTTATTAGAAAAACCCCAAGGTAAGAACTTGGTAAGAATAGGGGACAGGCAAAAACGAGAACAGAATTGATGGCTCTATTGTAAAGGAGAGTGGAAAAAACAAAATGTGGGGGGCCCAGCATACTCCTAGATACACACAGGGGAACATAATGGCACTGGCTGTATATATGGGACAACTGTTAGTTTGAAAAAATGATAATCAAAAACATATTGGAAACAGATTTTACCAATCTCTTGACTTCACCAATGGCCAGCCCTATTTCCTGCACTGCATTCCTTGCTACCACTGAAGTTTCAGCAGTTGGAGAGAAGCCGAGAGATTTCTGCAAATGTTTTCTCTTCACCAGATGGAGCAGAAACCGAGAAGCGTTACAAGGAAGATGGATCGGTACGTCACATTTGCAACAATAAAAATACAGCAACGGTTAAAAACAGTCTCAGTTAAATAGAACTGGGAACCCAGGGTTGGCCTAAATCTTTTTTTAATTAAAAGTGAAGGAGAATTGCAAAGTTCTATTTCAGCCCCTCCAAGCATCAGTGCAGTGGATGCAGAATGTTGATGTGCTTGCCTGGGTGTCAGACTGCTTGAGATTTATGTGGGTTGGGTCATAGCCAGAGAAAAGCCCCCAGCACAGGAATCTTTGAAGGGGAAGTGCAGGAGGGGGGAAAGCACATATGCAGGAAGACCTGGATTCAGGTCCCAGCTCTGCTCCTGTGTGACTTCAAGCAATTACTCGCCTCCTGCTCTGCATTCTTTTCCTCCAAATTCTTTACCTTTCTCCTCCTTAAGCTTCTGCATCATGAGCACCCCTGGCATTTGCCTCCTTTTGCTCCCTCTTCTTCCATCTCCATAGTCTATTTTATTGTCTAGATGAACAATTCACAAACTGCATTATCAGGATCACCTGAAATGGACATAGTTGGGTGCTTTTTAAACGATTTTTGGTCTCGACCACCGACTTGGTGAGTAAGGCTCCTCTGAGGACCTTGGAGGCTGAGATCCTGCCTGTCAATCAATGTCCAATGTGTGGTGGGGATATATACCAGCATTTGGGAATGATTGTTCTGGATAAAGGCTGCCAGAGAAGAGGTTTTTAGTTAGAGATGATCTTCAGAACTGCCAGGGGAACTTTAACAAAACCTCAAGTTAGAGCCCTACTCTGGAAAATCTGATTCAGTGGATCTAGACAGGACCTGGGTATACTTACTTGGGTAAAAAAAGGTCTTGGGGGTTAATAACTTGTGGTATAGAATCCCTGAAAAACACATAGTCATGTCAGTAATGTGGATGAATTTATACTAAGCTGCCATCCTCTGTCTCTTGGATGCTTTCCTCCTTCAGCTCACATAGTCCACATTCACCTAGTCCCCACGATCAACCACACAGATTTGCTTTGCTAGATGATTAGGGTTTCTGCTGGTACATACATATTTGCTACAAGCATATTCATATATATATATATGTGTGTATATATATAATATATACACATGTGTTAAGAAATGCATACAAAAATGCTTACATGCACCCACATGCCCATGAATATATGCACACACACCCCTGCTCCCACACACCAGCATACTCAAAAATATAAACTCCATTTCAAATACCAGCCCTGGTCACCTCAATTCTAAGAGCTTTAATTGACACATCTTCAAAATCAAAACTGTAATACCTACTTCATGGTTGTAAAATCAAATATATTAGCATCCACAAAATCACATACTTCATTGTCAGAAACATAGTAGATGCTCAACAAATGTGTGTCAAGAACTATGTATATATTGCCGTATCTTACCTACTCATAATCACATTCATTTCCACACAAGTTTAACCACATATAAATGACCTGAAGAATCCATAAATACATTTAAACTCAATGTAAAAAACATCCAAACTCAGATTTTATGGGAGTAGCACACACATGTGTGCACAAACACACACACACAGAGTTTTCATGTTACAGAACAAAGAGCTCTGCTCGCTCGACACACTTCTTTAAACCAGGTTATTCCTGTATCTGTCAAGATATGCCATCTGTCACAGGACTGAGGTCCTATGAGGGAACGTGGAATGTGAAGGAAACCACTACCACACACGAAATGGATGCCAGGTTCTTAAAAAAACAGTCTTGGCTATATAAGCCAATGCTTCAGGAAACACAAGCAAGAATGCAGACCAGCAATAGTTCATCATGTGTGCAGAGAAGGAAGCTCTGAGGGAAAAGGTAAGCAGACCAGATGCCCAAAGCACCCAGCTATGCAAGGTACTTTTTTAGAAACCCTATAGAAATCATATAGAGCCATATATCACTCCTACCTCCTGAAGCTTACAGTCCTAACAAAGGACACCAATATTTAGGGGACTATTTTCTCACACGACAGCATGGATAGACTTGGCCAACGTGAATAATTATAGTACAGATGGTCAATGAGCAAAGTCATTAATGCTATTTTGCTTCAAGCTTTATATTACTCAAGATAAATGTTCATATTAGGTGTCAGGAAAGTCAACAATGACTTGACCAAGGACTTTTATAAGCTCCACTTGTTTTTGCCATCAGTGTCTCTTGACCAATGTGTTTACCATTAGTTTTATTAAGCATTATATATTGTTCATGGATTTTTTTCCTATATACTTATAATCAAGAATATTTACATTTTAATGCTATATTAGTATTTTTCTTGAATTGGGAAGAAGGGTGGACCAGATAATTACAAAATGCCATTCTCTTCTGAAAGAATCTAATTACCTGATTCTACAATTTTTAAGATTTGATTTTTATATTCCATGAATATTATATTCTATGAGTCTATGACATTCTGACTCAGAATATTTATTATTCTAAGATTCTCTGATTCTAAGGTTTGATAGATTCTAAAATTCTACAACTATGATTCTAAGATGCCAATATTATAAGAATCTGACATTAGACCTTAGAATTCTAAGTCACCATCACCTCTGTACAAAATCAGGTTGCCAGACTATTCTCTATGAGACAGGAGGAGCCCAAATCAGGGTGAAAGTGTTGAATGGGGAAGGCAGAGTGATTGTGTAAAGAAAGACTGCCCAGTAGAGAGAAGAGCTTTTAAAGCACACCTCAAGGCTTTCCAAACACCTCCCTTAGCCCTATTCTCTCCTTTGACTTCATTCTATGGCCTAATGATTGAGAATATTTATTGCCAGAATATAGGTGCCTTTGAGGCAAGCCTAAGCTATTTCTTGCCCTTTTATCCCCAGCATCCAGCACAAGGCCTGAACATAGAAGGCTCTCAGTAAACACCGTGATTGAATGAGTCAGCTAGACTCACATAAGTACTCTTCCTCTTCCTTCCTTTCCACAGCCTCCATCTAATCTTTCCTTCCTTCTCTTTATCCTTCTCCACCATCTTTTAACAGCACCTTAGAATTTCCATGTATATTAATTATTCTGTCCTCATAGGAATCCAATGATATATAGATTATTATCCCCATTTTACAGATAAGTAGCCTGAGGCTAACAAATGAAACAACTTAGCAAAGATCACATAATTAAAACGATAGAAAAAGGGTTAAGTTGTCTGAGTGCTCCTTCCTTTATTCCATAACTGCCTTATAACATTCTTAATGATAATAAAAATAGAAACATCATAACAGATTAAGAAAACCAATGCATAGAGAGGAGGTGCCCACTTTCTGTTCCTGAATTTAACTCGGAATTTATTTTCTCAATTAATACCACTCCCCATTTCAGGGTATCCAATAATTGAGGGCCTTCTACACCCAACGGCTCATTTCATTTTCTAGCCCTTTCTCCTCTTGAGAGTGCTGTACATGGCATGTGTTTATTTTTCAATTAAAGCAAATTAAACTTAATTTTGTTTTGAGAACTTTTTTTTTAGAATTTCACAGCCCACGGTGAGATAATTGAGACCCTGCTGTTTCTGGAAGCACTATTTAGAGAGAGCAGGCCTAGCTAGATCTGGAACAATCTTGGAGGAAGTCATCTTTAACCCCTCCCACTCCCCTTGACCCACCATTGCAGTGTCTTAAAAGTTATCACCAAGGGAATGGGTGCTGGGGATTTCCTAAACACAGATTACTTATGAGTTCTGAGGCCTTATAGGCTTTACCCCCAGATTATTTTTCTAGCCTCACTTCCAGCTTGCTCTCTAGTCACGGGGAACCACTTCCTCCCCCACTCTCCATTTGGAATGGCCTTCCCCATCTATCCAACTGGCTACGCAACCTTCACGGCTCACGCACACAGACCTCTTCTCTGCTCCCCAACATGCTGCGTAGGATCCAACTTCAGCACCAGCTACTCTGTACTTTCTCAAATTGCACATCTGTCTTCCTACCAGACTGGCGGTAGCTTCAGATCAGGAAAACGTCCTAATCATCAGAGATTGTCCAGAATCTGGGACACACTAGCTCCTCAAAAAAAAAAAAAAAGGTTTTCTGGGAAAAAAGGGATGAGAAGAAAGCAGGAATAAACCAAAAGATCAATAGAGGATAGGAAGTAGAAATGAAAGGGAAAGCAGGAAAGAAGGATGACACGTGCAGAAGGAAGGAAGGAAGGAAAGAAGGCAGAAAGGGAGGGAGGAAGAGAGGGAGGGAGAGAAAAAGAGGTAAAACCTACATTAAACTTTGGAAACTTCCCCTCTTAACTATTCTTTGATAATTTTCCCAACACAATCACCATTTCTGAAATAACATAGAACATTGGAATTGTTTATACAAAATTTTTCCACACAAATAATATTCTGATTTTTCTATGGAATAGATTTGTCTAGTGTAGAGTTTCCTACAGTACGCTATATAGGATATTAACAAAAATCAAATGAACAATATAGAAAGTTGAAATTCTGAGGTCAAATAATTTTGAGTTAAAGATTTTTAAAGTTTCCTCTACTCCAGGCCTTGTCAAAGCCTGGAATGTGCTTATATACATTACAGTTTCCAAGAAGAGGGCAGATCATGAAGCATCTCCCAAATTTATTTGACCACTCAACACATTTTTCTCAGAGTTTTTGTGGAACTAGCACATCAGGGCAAATGACATGAAATGCTCTGCTAGGGGAATCATTGCTGCCTGGGAGTCAGGAGTCTGGGGTCCTCATAAAGATTGTGGCCTTTGCCAAGACAGCCCCCACTTGTCAGTCTTAGTTCTTTATCTGTAAAAAGAAGGGGATTGCATATGATGGCTCCTAGGACCCCTTCTAGATCAACTCTAACATTCTACAGTTCTGTGATAAAAGACAGAAGCAAGCTTGGGATCATATCCTTGTGTCTACTATTTCTTCTACCTGGAATGCCCTTCTTTCTCCACTTCCAGAAGTGCAGATCCTTCTGAGCCCATCTCTAATGCCAATGCCTGCCCAAAGCTTTTCATGGGCCACTTGAACTTACATGCTTTTTCTCCTGAGGTTTCCTATGCAAATATTTCATTTCTATAAGAGGCTGCCTTAAATATTGCACATACTTGCTTCAATTCATTTTATCTGTTGATGGCAATTATATGCCAAGCATTGTGATTAAAAAGGTGACTAAGGCACCGTCTTACATATGCCTTCTCTTCCCACTAAAGCCTCGGGGATGTGCCTTAGTCATATTCGGTCTCCCAAAGAGCTCAGTACAATGACTTAATCTAGCACAAAATCTGTCGCCCATAAATCCACTTTAGAGACCATTTAAAGTTTAAACCAATGATTTCAAGTCATTTTTAAAGGCTTAGAGCCTCTTATTCAAATCTTATACAAAAGTGTAATAAAGCAGAGCAGATAAAGTGGAGCTGCTCTGAGGCAGGGGGCAAGCTAGGGATCGTCTGAGATCCAGTCTTACCTGCTCAACCCCTCCCTGTTCCCGTGGTTAGCTGCGGTGGGTTCCTTAGAACCTGTGTTGAATCTCAGCCTTCATTTTACTAGAGAGAAAACCGAGGTTTGTAGAAGGGATGTTATTTACTCAAAATTAAAAATAAAGATAACAAGAAAGTCTTCTGACACCAAGGTAGGAGCCACAACACCATGCTTCCAATTTATGATACACAAAGTACTACCAGTGCATGAAATGATTCCAAGTGATACAAAGGTGGCACAGCTTTCATTTAAGGGTCTGATAACTACTTTTATGTGTATTGGAAAGTATAAATCACTTAGAAAATCTTCAGTTTTTATGAGTATTACTGCTCAGGCCAAGGTCAAACAAAAAAGAAAAAAAAAGAGTCCATTTAAATTTGATTTAGGACGGATGAGTGACTTAGAAATTTAGAAAACTGAATTAAAGCAGGCTTCTCTGCTTTGGTTCCTGTTCCTACCACAAATTGCTCACTGATCCCCCACATCCTACTAATTAAAATGTTGATTACCCAAGAAATTCACATTCATTAAAGAGTTATTAGGAAATACAAGTAAGCATAAAAGAAAATGAAATTCACTCATAACCCATCACCCAAAGATAAACACTCAAACATTAAGGTACATCATATAAAACAGTCATTTTGTGCCTTAAGCTTTTTTTAAATTAATATTTTACCAAAATTATGTCAATGTTGGTAAATGTCAAGTGTGCCATTTATTGAGCACTTACTATATATGACACATGTTGCTAAGCGCCTTCTATATGCGATACTTATTCTCACAGCAAAACTTTAAGGAACGTATTATTGTTAGCCCCATTTCACAGATGACACACTCTATCTCCATCCCGCCTTCCGAAGTATAAATGTGCTTCCCTAATGTAATTCATCAGGACTGTGCAGTACTCTGTTATATTCTTTGTTTTGTTTTTCTTTCTTCTCCAAACATTCTGATAAAGTTCCTTCTTTACAAACTTATGCACATCTAATTAACTGACTTCTTAGAATGGGGAGTTTTAAAAAATGGTAGCATCTGCACCTTCTTTTCAAAACATAGGACAGAGATAAAGATAGAGACAGAGATAAAAATAGAGGCAGAGATGATAGAGACTGAGGTAGAGATCCAAGCCCTGCTCTCTCTATAACACCACTTCTCCTCTCCCCCTTCCTATGGTTCAATCCACTCCAGCCACGCTGGTGTCCTTGCACCAAGCACAGTCGCCCCGCGAGAACTTTTATTCTTGCTGCCTCCACCTGGAACGCTCTTCTCCCAGATATCCGCCTGGCTCTACCAGTGACTTCCCACACATCAGCTCCAATGTCAGCATCTCGGGGAGGGCTCCTCTTACCCACCTATGTAAAACAGCAAGCCCCTCTCACCACACCCTCTGCCCCACATGTCTCACCTCCCTAGTCACGTTCTATTTTTCTCTGTTACACTCACCACCATCTGACACACTATATGTTTCCTTGTTTATTTATATGTTATCTTCTTTCTCAATTAGCTCCAAGATGGCAGGGACTTAGTTTTATTCACTGATATATTCAGAGCTTCTAGAACAGTGTCTGGCAAAGAATAAGTGCTCAATAAACAATTTTTTTGTTTGTTTTCAATGAAAGAATGAAAGTCACATTTCATAAAAGGCTGTGTTCAATACACATTTTCACCAGTGCTACATGAAATTGTCCTTTTTCCTGCATTGTTACTAAAACTGGATGCTGCCATTAAACTAAAAACCCGTTTTGATGATGCTGTATGTCGTCACATTGCTACTTTCATTTATTTGATTTCTAGGGAAACTGAACAGTCTGTTTTTATACATTTATTGGACACATGTGTTCCCCCTTCCATTTTTAGATAGAAGTTCCACATCCAGATTATCTTCTGATAGTAGGTCATCTTAAGACCATATCTAGGCTCATGTTTCATTACTAGAGAAGGACAAATCCGCCTTGGATTTCCCCTATTTCATGCATAGATATAAAATGTGTGTGTGTGTGTATATATATACTTTTTCCCCCATATCTACTGCCTTCTCCTTCCTACCTGTTCTAACCATGGTCAACACTCCTTTCTTTATACATACGTGTGTGTGTGTGTGTGTGTGTGCGTGTGTAAGTGATGAAAGAGAGATACAAGGACAGAAACAGAGAAAGACACACAGAGAAACTGCAACATCAACATCTGGCTGTCACAAGTCATGCTACCTCCACTCTGCTATTTCCTGAGCTGCTTTTAAAAGTGCTACTGTTATCAGAGTTGGCTTTGGTGGTTCTATTCCCAAGAAACCTAAGATCTTGGCTCTTGGCTCAGAGTTAGAAAGTAGCTTATTCTATGACCACTAGTCCTGGTGTCAGTAGCATTTGAACTAAGGGTGCAAATAAACATGCTAAGCTAAGGTTTCCTGCCAAGGCATTGTGAAGTTAAATTACTATTTTAAGAGGCTATGATGTTGGCGGCCAGAAAGCCCTGGAAGAGTGGAAGATATTCATGATGCTGACAGATAAAGAAAGAAAGAAAGAAAAATGCAGATTTTCAAGGATATTTAAGAATCTGCCTTCTAGTGACACCATTTATAATATCTCCTGGAACACGGAAGATGGATGCCTTTCTCATTTAGGCATGTACAGGATCAAAACTGAGGGCAGAGCATGCCTGACAGAATGTTTAAAGATTTGCAATGACTGACCTGGCCAAGACAATACAGACCAACCAGCAATAGTCAACCTCGACTTTGGGAGGCCACCATGCTGCAAAGGGATGGACAATGCCTTCAACTGGTGGGTAAAAGGAGGGCAGTTCAATGAAAGCACATTACATATAGTAGCTGATGACACAGATGGGCTTGAGACCTGATGCTATCACCTATTGTATACCTTGGAGCAAATCCTTTCACTTCTGAGCCACAATATCCTCACTGAGGAGATGGGGAGAATAATTCCAACTTTAGAGTGTTACTGTTAAGGTTAAACGAGACATAGCACGTCAAGACATGCAAACACTTGAAAAAATAACTGGTAGTGATGAAGAGGGGAATCAGGAGGAGGAGGACGTTAACATGTTTCACACAAGAGCATCCAGCATGCTGTCAATCTGCCACTCTCCCTTACGTACCTGGTGAATGCCCTGGCCTTCTAGAGGTAAAACGAGGTGGGCTAGAGGGAGCTAGTGTTCTATAACCAACTCAGATACGATTTGATCTTAAAGAAGAAAGAGTCTATATGTGAAAAACAGAGAGACAGAGAGAGAGAGAGAAAGTTGAACTGGACAATGTTGAAGACAACTTTCACCTTGGATGTCAGTTGATCCTATGTCTATATCTGGTCTCTATGCCTGTATCTGGTTTCTGGCCTATGGCAATACAGAGAGCAAAAAAATCTGCCTGTATCATTTTGCATCTTTCTATGCCTTTTCCTACATTCTCAGTCTCTCTTCTAATCACTGGTATCTCACGTGGAGAAAGGGGGAGTGATGACTGGTAAAAATGATTGTGTGAGCTCATTTGCAAGGTAGTGCCTTGAACCTAATAATAACAATCTCTTTCCTAGATGGTATGTCCAGTTTGAGAATACACCTAGGAGTGTGGGCAATGGTTAATCTAATACAACAGGGTGTGGCAATCCTAAAAAGTAATAATAGTTATCGTTTATGTAATTTTGATTATCTGCCAAGCATTGTTTGAGTCACCTATCATATAAACTCATTAAAACCCCAAATTACCTCTCTACAGAGTTACTATTATTATCCTAATTTTACAGATGAGAAAACTGGCACAGGAGCATTAGGTAACGTGGCCAAGGTCAGAGAGCTAATAAGTGGCAGAGCAGGCATTCACGCTCCAGCACATCCAAGCTTTCAACCTCTACACTTTCAAGCCAGACAGAAATAGATTCAAGTCCTCACCAACACACCACTGACTCAGTGTATAGCCTTGGACAAGTGACGTTACTGTCCTGAGCTCAGTTTCCCCATGTCTAGAAGGGGGGACAATACTACCTATGTGTGAGTTTGTTGAGAATATTTAGAAGAATATCTACATCAAGTACCCATTACAGCACAAAGAATATGTGAAGTGCTTGGCACATACACTCTCACATGCCAGGAACAACTTTAGGATAGTGAAAGTTCAATCATCTCTAAATATTGTGGGTGAAGATCCTTCCAGAAGTCCCTCAAATCCCATCCTATGCTCTGCCTAAACGTATCATTCCCACTGTCAAGAAAGAGAAGAGAAGGCAAGCAAAACTGTGGCTCTCCTAGTAATATTTTCAGGAGTCATTTGTAAGGCTTCACTAGACTTTGAATGTTGCTGTCCTATTGATATGCATTCAGAATAAAATTCTTTATGACCCCTCTTGACCCTCCCCAGCCTCGGCTATCTCTGGCAATGGCATTTGACAAGGACCCCTTCATCTAGGACAGTCATGTCTCCAAAATGTGTTCCAGCAGCAAAACCATATTACCAACCCTTGCCAGCAATATATTTTTCAATCTTTCCCCTACACTCCTAAACATACCAAAGTGCTGATTTTCGCTTTTTAATGGTCCCTGTGTTTGTGCAGATGTTTTTACACTGCCAGTCAAGGCTCCTTGTAGGCTATTACCTTATGATGTGTCTATAAACTCAGAAACCATCAAGTTTGATGAGAATTTTAGCTTCTCCACCACCAAACAGAAACGTACTTACTTCAGGCAGCTATCTCTGTAACAGTTCTAGGGGTGCTCTTCCAGAGCTTCTGGAGGCTATCTTGGGGCTTCTGGAGACTCTAGGAATCTGCAGCCTACCAGAGTTTCATCTACTTTTGCAGATGGCTAATTCTTAGAACACAGATGTGAGAACTCACCACTTAGTAGGGTGAGTCCTCCAAAAAGCAATCATATCCTGGATGTGTCTGCCTTTCCTCCATCTGAATCGGTTTATAATCTGTAACTCAGCTGTTCCACATTATCCCCAGGATTCATTATTTCTCATAGACGTTCCCACTGGCTCATTTGCAGGACCTTTGAAAGGCCAGATAAATTATATCTCCAAGACCTCCCAGGGCCAGTATTGGGTTAACCCTTACAAAGGGTTCTAGCTGTTCACATGGGCTATTTACTCGGAGCCCTGCTGCTCCGACCTTTGCAGTTTACACAAAAAGTGATTGGATCTTGCCTTTGTTAATTGCCTTATGAATCTACCTTCCACCCTTGGGGGGATACAGTCTCTTAAACATTCCCAAGATAGCCCCAACATTTTTGTATACGGCTCTGCACCCTGTGAGAAAACCTTTGCAAAGAGAGAACAGAATTTGTTCAGAATGATATATTTTGTTTCCTCTCCAGGCTCCCCATTCCTATGTGTAGAGAGCAGGCAGGCCGGGTAATTTACCACTCTTAACTTTCTCATACCAGTCTTATTCAGTCTATTCTCCTTAAGGCCACCTGCAATCTCCAAAAGACAGTTCCCTTGGGAGGCAAAGATCGCCTTCACCCTCATGTGAAAAAAAATTAATTTCACTTTTCCTCAGCCTCATTATCTTCTTAATTGTCTTCTTTGCCCCCTCAGTAGCAAGGAATGTCTATGGATTTCCAGGCAGCCCTTTCAGGCTGCTGCGTTCCAGGACGATGGTGGGTTTCATGTTAACACTTAATCACTTTGATATTAAGAGTTGCAACAGCGGCACAGGAACACCATGTCACCACCACTCAGCCACCCTGTCCTGAGTCACAGTCTGTGCTCTGAGGTATGCCTTCTTTTAGATTTGCTTATTTTTGAGAAGACATCTAAACCTTACGATGAAACATGGCCACCATGTGTGTGTCTTTCTCTGCTTTTACAAGAACTTTGTCATGAGACATTTCCATAGAGCCAGGCAATATCCCTTCAGTGAGGCAAGCCATGGTTTGATCCTTCACAATTTATAGAAGGCAAGCACAGAGAGGGAAAGAGATGTTCTTAAGAAGGTCCAGATATAGAGTGGTAGGGGCCAGAACTAGAATCAGGTTCCTTGAGTCTCTGTGCTCTTATTGTATGGAATTTGGAATGAACGGAGACACAAAATGAAAAGATACAGTCTGTGATCTCCGAGATCTTATAGTCACTGCCATCCTCCTCCTCATCATCACTCTCACTACTGATGTGCTTCCTTTAGACTTCCCCTTCCCCAAACTCTCATAGAGTTTCTGGAATGACAATTATCAGTCTATCATGATTGATGATTATTTATGGATTTGCAGATCTCTTCTATTAGGTTGCCAGCACCTAGCAGGATTCATCACCATACCCCCTAAGCAACTTTGTCCAAGGCCTTCCCCAGACAAGATGTGTGCCGTACGTATTTGCTGATCCAGACTGATTCCAGCTTTTGTCCTGTTTCACTGGACTTCACTTCAATTACCTTTTCCCCACGTATTTATTCTCTCCCTCCTTTTCTATCCAGTTCCCCTACTCTTGTTTCTCCCCCTCCCTTTAGACTTGGGTATTTCCAGGGTATGGCACTCAGAAAAGGACTACAAATTAAGATTAGAAAAACTTGTTGAAATGACTGATTAAAAGGGACGTGATAAAAAAAACCCATTGAGAGTATTTGACAATGACTCTCTGCCAATTCCCAAGCCCTCCTCAGCCCTCAGGCCACCTGTTTGCCAACCAGAGAGATGTCAAGACCCTTCACTCCCTCATACAAGGCCTTTGTGACGGCCCCCGCCTACCCTACTTATTCTATCCCATGTCATTCTCCTCATCCAAAAGCTTCAGCCACACTAGCTTTAGTCCACAGCGTAGAGTTCCTAAGCTTGCTGCTATGAAGTGAGCCCACTTCTGTTCTTCTCTCTGCCTCTAATGCTCTTCCCCGGCATAATCACATGATTGGGTTCTTCTCATTCCAACCTCTGCTCCAGTATCACCTCCTCAGAAAAGGCTTTCCCTGACTACCCTATCTAACTGTATATCATCCCCATACCTTTCTAGCATATTACCCCAGTTAGTTGTGTGACATTTAATAGTATACGAAATTATTTTGCTTATCTATTTGTTTACTCATTTATTATCCATCTCTCCCCATTAGAGTGTGAGCTCCGTGGAAACAGGACCGTGTTCATACTATGTTCCAAATGTCCAGACCTGCGTTGTTTAACACAATAGCCACTAGCCACAGATAGCTAGCTATGTAAATTAAAATAAAAAATTAATACAAGTTAAACAAAGTTAAAAACTTGCTTCATCAGTAACATTGGCCACATTTCAAGTGCTCAGGAGTCACATGTGGTTAGTGGACACCATCTTGGACGGCACAGAAAACATTTCCATCATCACAGAAAGTTCTGTTTGACAGCATTGGTCTAGAGCAATGTTTGGCAAATAGAAGACACCCACATAAATATCTATGGAATAAGTGATTGAATAAATCCTTCCCTCAATTTCAAGTCATCTGTCCCCTCTTTTGTGGCTTCTAAACCTTAAAAGTGAGAGAGAATGCCCACAGGAAAATGTTCGGTATGCTGAGGGGCTCCCAAATGCATGTTATGGGAGACAGGGCTGTGGAGATGGGCTCTTCTACTCTGAAAGTAAGTAGTTGTGATATAATTATGTTTTCAGAATATGTGAAGAACTGATAACTGGAAGAGAATTATACTTGTGTGATTTCAGGGACATATGGATAGAAGGCAGATTTAGGGTCAAAGAAAGAAAATATTCCAACAGAGCTCTCCAAATACAACACAGGCTGGTTTGTGTGGTAATGAACTTGCTGTCACAAAAAGTACAAAAACTGAGACTGAATGGCCATGTATTATTGATAATACAAAAAGGATTCTTCATTCCTGAATAAGGAAAAAGGTTTGGTTATTGAGAAACCTTCAAAGATTTCTTTAGAGAAACCTGTCAGAGAAAACACTGAGATTCTTTGATCCAATGACTCCACGACACCTCCATACCATCAATTTAAAAGAGTTAATAATATGTCCCAGTTATTTCTAGCATCTACTGAACAACCTGATCCTGTCAGCCATTGATAGTAATTACCATTAACTCAGCGGTACAGTGGAAAGAGCAGGGATGCTGAAGGAAGGAGGACTCAGGTTCAAATTCTAGCTCTGTGGGTTAAGTGACCTTGGGCAAGGCATCTCACCAACACAAACTTCATCTTCCTCTTCTGTAAAAGGGGCTACATCTGCTTCACTGGGTGGGAAGAAAGACTAAATGAGAAACAAAACTAAAGACCCCGGAACACAGTAGGGCAATGTTCACTTCCAAGTCGGATGTAATTTCACCTGTCTGTATTATCATCAGTGTCTCCACATTGTTGGCATAGGTGGTATAATTTTGAATCCATAACTGCATTGCTTTGAGTGAATATGAAGCAACTGTCAAAGAGAAAGGGCGAGAGACAGGGAAAGAGACAGAGATGGCAGCTGCAGTGGAGACATAAAATGCAAATGCAAACATTTATAGAGCGACTACTATGTATCAGTCCCTACGAATACAAAGATGCTCCTAAGAAGATCATGTTGAAGAGGGTAAGGCAGACCTATACCCATGAAGCTACAAAGCAGGGCAAACAGGGACACAATCTAAAAATAGAGCTTCAGATAAAATTATACAGAAAATCAAAGGAGAAAGAGATTAGTTCCCAAATGAGGTCTTGAGAAGACTTCTTTGAAGGGTCATCTTAGCTAGCTGTTGAAATGCGGGTAGGGTTTTAAAAGGCGGAGGCTGAAGGTAGGAGCTGGAGGAGAGAATGACAAAGATATTCCTCACAGAAGGGTTAGAATGGAAAACAACTGGGAGAATTCTTTGAAGAATGACATTTGAGGATTTGTCTTCTTCACGTAACCCCCATCTTGTCTTCAGTGTGGTTACCATATTAGTAGCCAATTTGTCAAGCTTCGTATTTTAGCAAAGGGGAAAGAGGAAGAGAAGAATGGTAGGGTATGTCAATCTTAACGGTCTGTTCAGGTGATATGCACTGGTCATTTTGTAAGAAATTGGGAGGGGAAAAGGGAGAAGATGCAAATCAAAAAATGTCTCCTCACACAACTGAAGGGCCTTTGGGCAAAGACCTTTTCAGAGAAATAGAGTACTTTGTGGTCAATAACATAAACTCCTGCAAGCACTAAGAAAGAGATGTCTTATTTGAACTGAACAGGGGAGGGTGTTTTAACAGTCCCCATCTGTACGGCTGCAAAGAGATTCATTGCAGCTTGAGCTGGGCCGTCTAAACCCAACGGGGCCCAACAGCTGATTTGGAATCTATCTCCGAACTGTTTTTCCTTGGTTGAAATGGAGTCACAGCTCCCCCTTCTGGGAGCTAACGTGCCATCTAGCCCTGGAACAGCCTGCATGGAAAAGGCTCTACTGCAGATGGGCCTAAAACCCCCATGTTTCTCAGTATTTGCCGGCAGCCCGAAACAAGCATCTAGAAGTCTGGGAGGACACGTTTAAGTGAGCCCTATTCTGACTTCTCAAAGGCCTCTCGTTCACAGGGCTTTACATTTCCCCTTTCCAGGAGCTATGAGTCCCAGCTGTCACAAGGAGATACTTTATACTGGGGAACACAATTTGGTGCGGAGATTCTCTTTTGGGAGAATATAGCAGGAAAGGTTTCTATATCTGTGTGTGCACATGTGTGTGTGAGTGCATATATGCATGTATGTTTGCATATGATCCTGTGCCTGCAATGTGTACAAATGTATAGGGATAAGATTCCAATTAATATAAAAAATTAATTTGCCTGAAGTATTTGCATTGGTGGGTGGGTATATATTTTGCTTTCTGGAAAGCAAAGCAGTCCTTAATAAAGAGCTCAGATACAGCCCAAATGGGTTCTGTCTACCAGTCATATTGGGTCCCTGCTTGTTGGTAATTCTCTGAAGAAATTGGAGAAAGAATCTACATTCTCTCTCTCTCTCTCTCTCTCTGTCTGTCTGTGTGTATGTCTAGCGGGGAGAGTGACGGAGACATTGGACTCTTTATGGGGTCATGTTTCCAGATGGAGAAGCTTTGAAATGCACCTCTGAAATGAGAAGTTTGATGAGGGAAGACAACTGATTGTCTTGGGTGGGAGCATGGTGGCAGGGTAGGGGTGGGGAGTGATGTGTAGTTTCCATGTAGTGTGGTAGAGTGGAAAGGGCAATGATCTAGCTGACAGGAAACCTAGGTTCTAGTCCTGGGTATGCCACCAACTCACTAGAGAATGTTGGGAATTCTCTCCTTTCTCTGGGCCACAGAGTCCTGCCTTTCTGCTCTTTAATATTCCTTCCAGCTTCAATCATCTATGAATTGGAAAAGAGAAAATGAGAGCGGTTCCTAAGATGGGGTTTCCTCCTCTACCTTCACACCCCCTTCCCAAAATGGACTAGGGAGCTCTGCTCTGACATGAGTTTCCTGAAGGAGATTCTCTGTGTCTGTGTGAAGACTTCAGCCTGAGGTATCAGCCTCTGGCCAGAGAATGGTATGTCTGCAAGTGCCTGCAGGTAGAACCCACCCGCCAGGGCAGGTTCCTGAAAACACGTTTGCTTTTATCTTTCCCCAGAAGATAAACACACACACACACACACACACACACACACACACATTATATTTAAGCCAAGTATATTTCTACTTTTTCCCCCAAGAGGCCTTTTTAGTGGTCCCTCCAAGCCGAGGTAGACAAGAGGCTGTGTCTCAGCATCACAGTCCTTGTCTTCTCCTAGCCTCCCTGCCTGAGAGCAGAACGGCTGCCGCTTACCTTGAGAAAGTAACAGCTGCCGAGTCTGGAAGCCATGCTAACAGCAGTAAAACTCAGCATTTTTGCTGAGTAGGGCAAGCCTTTAAGAGGCAGCCGGGAATCAAATCAATGGCTGGCCCCAGAGCCCAAGCCCAACAGTACCTAGCCAGGGTGGCCGAGGGACTTACCTATAGAGCCTCCTAGCATGAGGAGGGAAGAGGAAAGAGGGCCTTAGCCAAAACTGTCTTCCTCACTGAGATTCTTCCCAAGGCCCTCCTGCCCTTGGCAGTATTTTGGAGCCAAGCAAGAGATGTGAGGTACAAATCGACAAGTCAATTACTGCCACATTCTGTCATGAGTTCCCCACTCAAATCCCCTTTTCAAATTGTAGGTCTTCCTCAGTAGTGAAACACACACACACACATACATATGCCACCTCTCTGCCTTCTCCCAGGATCCTCCTAACTCCAGTGGAGCCATGAGGAGGTACACTTAGGAAGAGATTTTCTGGGGCTTCCCAGACTGAAATGGGGAAGGGAAAAGGAGTCTGTCTTAGGGAAGCCCCATCCATCTCCTTCCATATCACCCAGAGCTGCCCCCACATGAAATTTCCTCTGAGCCCCCGTGCAACTGTGATGGATGGGCAAGTCCCAGAGGTCGCTTTCTCCTTTTCCCCGAGGGGGGTCCATGCAAACTTGCCCAGATCCTCCGCCAAAGCACCAGAAGCAGGAGGGGCTGTTATGATTACACACGGAGAGGCAGGGCCAGTCTCTATCTCAGACTTGCCAAGCCCCACATAAGGAACCCACCGCAGACTTCCCCCTTTCTCTGTCACCCACTACCCAGTGTCTCCAAATTCCCATCAGAATCCTGGAGGCTGCCTAATGCAGAATTTAAAGTGACAGCGTCTCATTTGCCTCAGGGTTTGGTCATTTCTCTTTCATATTAAACGGTGGGTTCAAGTGTAGCAGGACTCCATCGTTTGGAGGAATTTTCCTCCAAGGATACCAACATTGGGCTAAATAAAGTGCCATCTATATCCCCACAAGCCTCCCTAAACCCCAAGCCCAGAGCCCCAAGAGGAAGTCCACAGCGGGTTTCCCGATGGCTACGTGATCCGATAGTAAGGATCCCATTCCGTGTAAGCTGGAGAGACCTAATTAAAAAGACACACAAGCGCACACATGCAAACACATACGTACAAACATGCACAAACACATCGCACCGTAAGTAGGTTATAGGACCTCTCCGTTCTCCTCCTCCCCTATACACACACACACACACCACAAACACACGCATCAAACGCAAACGACGCCGCACACGCAAACACACACCAGCACCACATCAAGTTCCCACCATGGTACACACGTCGGGAGCGCGCCGGGGCACACACTCCACTTACCCAAACCCTCATTTAACCCTTTGAGCCCCAGGTACAAAAACCCCCTCCCTGGAACCTGAGAGGACTTGGAGGTGGCAGCGCAGCCGGGTGAAGAGTGGACGAGGGTGCCGGGAGGGGGAGGGGCAGGGGCGGGCGGGGGCGCCCCGAATGCGGTCCGGGGCCGCCTCCAAGGGCAGCGGGGCTGCGGGGCGCTGCACCCGGCGCCGCCTTACCTGGAGTCAATGTCCGTCTTTGGCAGAGAGCTGCGGGCGGACGCTTTTTATTCGGCTCGGGGGGAACTTGGGAGAGCCCTGCGTCCAGCTCGCATACCGGGGACGGCGCGAGGACTGCAGGCTTGGGGGTACCTGGCTCCTAGCAGCCTGGCTCATACTCAGCCGTCAAGTCCCCTTGGCTGGTCCCGAGGACAGGCATGAATCCCGGCTCCGGAAGGCGGTCACTACTCCCTCTGCCTCCCGGCTCTCTCGCTCGCTCTCTCCCCCTCTCGCCGGGTCGCTCGCCTGCGCTCTGCTCCTGCCCCCCCCCCGCGCCAGATCAGTTCGCAGCCGTGGGGACCGGGAGCGAGGCGGCTGGCGAATGGAGAGGGAAGTCCAAGTGCGCCGCGGTCTCCGGGCGGGGAGCAGCGCGGAGGCCGGGCCAGGCGCGGGGAGGGACTTAGCCGGCGACGGGCGAAAATGAATGGGGGAGAGGCCGCCGGGGGGCGGGGAGGGAGGAGCCAGGCGCCGGGTTTTATTCTGAGGAGTGTTTTGTACATCTTTAGGCGGAGGAGGAGGAGAAGCCAGACGAGCAGAGAAGGGAGGCCGCCTCGGAGGGAGGGGCGGCCTGGGTGGGCTTAGGCTGAGCCACCGGGGAGTTTCACGGGGATAGGGTGGCGTGTCACCGCGTACGAACGTCCAAAGGGACTGCGTGTGTGCGCAAACCCGGCATCGCGGTGTTCTTAAGCGTGTCTGCAGCTATGTGCGTCGCGAGTGTCTGAGTGTTTCTGGGTATGCGGGTGCTTTCAAGGCCGTGTGTACCCATCTGAGTGTGGGTTTCGTCTGGGGAGGTGTCTACGGGGGTCCATTTGTGTCCGTGTGTCTCTCTATGAGTATTTGACACTGTTTGTTTCTCTGTGAGTGTAGTCGAGAGCTCACGTAACCCCTAGAATGAAGCAAGTGCTTCTCTACGTGGGCACGATGTAGGAGTGAAAAGCTGAGGAGACTCAAAGTTCTCTGGAGACCACCAGCGGCAGGGAAGGGGCGAGGGTGCAGGGACTAAGACATGAACGTGGGTAGCTGAAGACTCCACGTTCAGCCTGAGATGCAGGCTGGGGTTTCTAACATGGGGCCTCTCCCTGAAGCAGAAAAGAAGGCCGTTATGGGATCTAAATTCCCACACAATACATATTCTGTATGTTTGCTTACTTTGCCTCCCTCGTGATGTAAACCAAATCAGCCACACAGAGTCCTTGTCACTTGAAGATTAGGCAAGAGTAGGAAGCATTGCTGAAGCTACCAGAAGGAGAGGCAGAAAGTCACAAGAAAAAGTGATGGAAATATTTTTAAAAACCCAGATTCAGTAAAAGTACAGGCTCTAGATGGGTTGGAGTCCTGTAGCTATGTGGCCTTGGCCAAATTACTTATCCCTTAAGCCTCAATTCCTTATCTGTTGAATAGAATAATGTGCCTACCTATCTAATAGGGTTGGTGTGGAATTCAAATGAGTTAATGTATGTAAAAACACTTAGAATGCTCCCTGACACCTAGTGAGTGTGCAATACATGTTATCTGCTATTACGATTGCTATTGTAATTAATGTTTTCATTATCCAAAATGTGATAGGAGAGAACTGTGACCACCAAGGAGGCCTAGAAGGATCTAGGAGCCAGTGAACTAATTGGAGGAAGAGGATTCTTGAAACAAAATGAAAGAGAAATGCTTGAGTGATAAACTGGGAACTTGAGAAAAATTATTTAATTGACCAAGAGGGAGGGAGAAAGAGAGGAGAAGATATGGCACTAACCGGAACGATCCTGGGTCTCAGAAGTGCGGGACTAAGGAGAGGAGGAAGAAGAGAGGGCAGCCGCAGCCAGTTGAGAGCTCCTCTACTTCCCCACTCTAGTCCAAAGGAGGAGAAATCAGCACCACGGACAGCTCTCCAGCCACTGACCAAACCGGGGATTTCTCTTTCTACCTGGTGGAAACTTCTCCCTTTTTGCTTGAGCAACTTTCTCCTTCCCTTGGCTTCTGGCCTGGGTTCAGATCCTGGGCAGGGGTTCCCCAAGGCTATCCTGACGTTGATTCTGACCACGAAGAAATACACTTACTGTGCACACTGCTTATCCCATCCACTCACTGTGAAGCCCCAGGTTGCTATGTCCTACCCCTTCCTCCCGTCTTTCTTTTCTCTCCTTCTCTTTGCCTGTCCATACCCCCGCCTCCTCTTTCTCTGTCTGTCCATATGTCCTCCCTTTCTCTTTGTTTCTCCCTCATTCTCAAGCTCAGATCTGCTTCCTTGAGTGATAGCAGGCAACAGCAGCCTTGCTAATAATGCCGTTCTGAAATCAATCTGAGACAACCTAGTCAGACAGTTCAGATGAGGGCCAACGTACAGACTGATACCTCTTAGCTCTTCCCTTGTAGTCATCCTCCCAAGATAGGTTGTGGTCCAGATGCCTTAGAAGAAGGGACTTAATGCTTTGGAACATTTTTCTGTCTTCCTTTTCTCCACCTCACAGAGTCAATATTTCCCTCAGGAAACATAGAACCCTCCCTAGTTCCAGTTACCATTACACAGAAAGAAAGAGGAGAGAGAATTTTTGAACTTTCACCATGCGCCAAGCATTTCATTTGGAATGTTCTCTATATTATTACTTGTAATTCTCAAAATGCTTTGAGATATGAGATAGATAATACTATCCCGTGTTTATATAAAAGGAAATTGGACCTTGGAAAACTTGAGTAACATGTCGAGGTACAATAGTACGTGAGGGAGTCAGGAATTTCACACTCAAGTCCACCTCCAAAATCTTTACTCTATCCTCTAGGAATAATGGATAAGCCCTGGGGTGACTGGAAGATCTAGGAATTTAATGGGGACACTGCACCCAAAACTAAACATCAACTTAAATGTCTGGGACCATTACATTGTCTGTGCCAATGAAGGATTTACTAGCTCTTGTCCCTGGAGGAGGAAGTGAAGGCTTTGCATGGACAGATTTAATGCTCACTCGAGCCTTATGGTTTCTGAGTTTTGAATAAAACTCCAACCTTTCCAGGTCTTAGTTCATTTGCATTTGGCTGTGTTTAGCTTCCCTGTTTCTATGAAGAAAGACTAAGAGGGCCATATTTAAATGTCTCCAAAGACTCCTTGGTCATCAGAAAAGTTCTCAATGCAAAGCACTTCTAATGACTTATGGAGAGTGCCATCAAAACCATATGGATAACATTTCTGCAGAAATACACACGGGTGGGAAAAGGTTTAGAGGCCAAAAATATATTTCTTTTTTTTTCTTCTTTGCCAAAGAAAGAACATTTAAGGCAGCTTGAGATATGTGAGAAATGTCTTGTTCTTTCTTTGGGGTGGGTGTTGGTGAGCAGCTGTTTGCTATTTCCACTGAATTTACTAAGGGCTTCCATGGGGAGGAGTTGCCAACAGCTTAGAGTAGACTTAAGAAAGAACTTCCTGTCTGTAGAGCTTGGGGTGATACTAGAATAGGACCTTTACCCAAGGGCATTTAATAAGAAAATGAGATGCTTCACAACATCCCATTTATAGTATGATAGATTTGGTAAACAGTGGACAATAATCTTAGGGTCACAGACCATTTTAAGTGTCTCACAATTACTAAAGACCCTCATTGTTATGAAAAATGTACTTACAAAAATGTCCACAAAATTTTGCATGGAATTTCACTGAATCCCTCTTTGCCAACCTCATTCATGAATGTCTATCCCTGGACCCTAGTTTCTAGAGTAGATGACTTTTCTGGTCTCCACCCTCACCTTAGATTTTATAGGTTGCTTCATTTAGATTTAAGCTTAAGAAATTGGAAAGGGAAAGCCAACAGGGAAATCAATAAGCAGGTAAGCAGCCTTTTTTTCTAGAAATAGATAAGAAATATAGATAAATGTTCAGTGATGAAATGGAGGTTCCACTTCCCCCTCCTTAAATAAAGACAAGATTTTGCCCTGTTTGTGCAGGACTTTGAGCCACCTGCTGCTGCCTCAAAAGCTTAAATTTACTACTCCTGTCAAATCTCAAAGGAGTTAAAATCCCTTAATCTGGGGTGCTTTGGGTTCAGAATGGGCTGAACAACTGCAGAAAGAAGACTGCATTTCTTAAGTGCCTTCTGACTGTGAGGTGGTGTGAAAGATTCAGAGATAAATATTTTGCCTGATCTCTGTCTTCTAGGAGTCAGAAGGCCATTGCAGAGCCATATTCATGCCTAAATAATCACAATGCACCATATAATGTAGCAGGCATGTTCGGGGTCTATAGGAAATACGGCAAAAGCTAAGAGGCGAAAAAGTTTGCCTCCATATGAGGTCTAACACTTTGCACCTATGAAGAGCTATTTTTATTTAATTTTAAAAGCAGCTGAATTAGTAGGAACAAACATTTATTGAGTGATTACTATGTGTGAGCAGCATTCAAGTCTTCCATAAAAATGCTAAGCTATTTAGTGGCACACATGCTCTGTCTCTCTCTCTCCCCCTCCCTGTTCCCCCTCCCCCTCTTCCCATCCCATCCCAAACCTGCTGGGGCAGTATGCTTAAAACACAATCCTCATCTATCATTCTGCTTGTCTAAAACCTGTTGGAATTTTAACTGCATGCCCGTCAGCCCAGAATTCAATGTCCTTCATCATCTGGCCCCTGTGCTCTTTACAATTTTATACCTAGTTATCTCCCTGTACCTTCTCAGCCAGGACAAATGAACTGCTCACTGGTTCTTGGTTCTCAGCTTCCCTTTCTCCGTGTCCTAACTCATGCGTGTCCCTTTATTGCCATGTCTTTTTCTCCCCAGCAAAGCTTCATTTCTGCATGACCAAATCTGACCTCTCCTTAAATATTTAGTTCTCATGCCATCTCCTCTACCACTTCAGTTAGGATAAGACACATTTTAACATGAAGTGTACAAGGCTGTCCATGATGATCTGGCCCTAACTTTCTCTCTGATATCAAGTCCCTGCCGCCGCTGCAACTGCACTGGCTCTCTTCCAATTACTAGAGTTTACCAAGTTCATTTCTACTTCTAGGGCTTAGTGCTAGCTTTCCACTCCTTACCAGGTCCTGCATACCCTTTAAGTATCAGTGTAAATGTCACCTCTCTGACCCCCATACTAGAGCGATCGTCTCTCTCACAACCCTTAATATCTGCTTCACATGTATCATCATTGTAATTAAGCGATTATTGTGACATTATTTGTTCAATATATGTTTCCTCAGCTAGAACTAAGACTCAAAGGCATAAAAGATATTTTCATGAAGACAGCTTGTTACATAGAGATACTGTGAACAGTTATTAACTATGTATTAGCATGTATTAACTATGGTCTAAGCCCCAGGAACTACTCTGTGTGCTTCACAAATATTAATTCACTTAATCCTTCAGACACCCCCGTGATGTCAATAGTGTTATTATGATCATCACCCCTATATTTAGATGAGGGAAACTGAGGCATAGGGAGGTTAAACAAATTCCCAATATCACATATCAAAACCAGGATTCAAACCCAGGCAGCCCTGCAACAAAAGCCAAACATATGACCACTATGTCCCCAGCCCTTTACCTGGGAGCAGCTCAGTACACATTTATTCAATTAATAGAAGTTCTTTCTAAACCCTTCAGTCTTCAAGTATATTCTTCAAGTATATCTGACTCTTGGCTGTCTTCCCTTTCTGACTTTCATGATGATTATTTGCATATGTGAACCTAGATGTTGCCTTTGGTTCTTCAGTAAACATACCAATATTCTGGAGCCATGCTACCCCCTACAAACTCCTTGACCAGAAGGAGTTGCACACCTTTCTGGTCTCCCATCAGGCTGCCCAGCCATGAGAATGGATGTGTTTGGACATGAGCATATACAGACTGCTTTCACTGGATACACCCAGCTTTCTCTCTCTCTCCTCTTTCCTTTTCATGTTGCTAAATTTCCAACTTCCTTAAGCCTGAGCCTGCCCAAGCCTTTGTCCTAGAGGCATATAATGTCTTAAAAAAGTTTTAGAAAAGGTGTCCAGAAAAACACTTTCCTATTGTTGGCTGAGGTTCAAGGGACATCCCTATTGCAAACTCTTTCAATGTCCTACTTGAATTAATCGTTCAGCATATGCAAGCTCTTTGGAGATCTTAGTTTCTCTTTTGCTTTGCAACCTTGCTTTTTTACAATGATTGAAAGATAAGGTAGGTACAGCAGGTAGCCCCACTTTACAGAAAATGAAACAGAGGTTCAAAGACACAGAATGACTCATATAAGGATAACGCTTTTTGTAATGATAGACCCACAAATTGAACTGGCTATTCAAACTCATCAAGGCTGGCATACTGGCTCTCTCTTTATTTCTCTGTTACACACTGTTTTAAGTAGCATAATGATCAAGCTATTCCACTCAATTCCCTCCTGTACCTTCCTCTTTCTAAGAGGCCAGCCCTACCCTGCCTCTCACTCTCTGCCACATTCCACGAGGGGGAGCCCTATGTAGGCTATTTTTAGCTTTTGCTGCCTCATGTTCATATACCCCTTCTGCTAATAGTATCTTTATTTTCCTTTTGGAAACCACATTTCTAAATTTCTCACTCCATTTGATTTTAGAGGTGCTGATCCTGACCTCTGGCTCTAGGGCACATGGTAAAGGCTGGCCAATCTGGGTGTTCTATCCCAGTGGTCACTGTGGATGGCTTAGACATGGGTATTGATACAGATTGGTCCAATCAGAGTCAGCCTCCAAATATCTGCTGGACCCACTATTAAAAAGTACTCCTAAAAACAAAACATGATAATGGGTATAGCTTGTAAGATACAGGCCTGGAGTTCTGGCAGTCATCTTTGCCACCACAATGAGGAATGAAGGCAACGTGGGGGAATACTTAAACATGAAATGGATCCAGAGGGTTTCTGAAGTCATTAACAGATACTTGATCCTATGAGCCAATAACTTCCCTTTCTATTTAAACCAGTTTGATTTGGGATTTTGTCACTTGCTACCAAATGTATCCTAATAGAGCATTATAAATCAGGGTGATTGATTGTTAGATACAGACCTTTGGAGCATTTCAGTTAGAGAGACAAGAAGTAGAGAAATGAACTTGGAGCCAAGTGAATAGCCATAAATTTGATTCTACATCTAGTAAGCCCTAGGTCCCAGACAAGTCAAGTCTATTTGTCCTTCCAGGCCGTGTGTTCTTAACCTGTGTGGTAGACAGCCTTCTAAGATCACCCCCAGTGACCCCTGGCCTTGTATAATTCCCTCTCCTTTGAGTGTGGGTGGAACATGGATATATAATGAGATATCACTCTTGTGATTACATTATATTTTATGGCAAAGGGGAAATTTTCTCAGACAGGCCAGCAAAATTATGTTAGCTTTGAAAAGCAGAGAGTTTTCTCTGGCTGATTGCAGAAAAGGAAGTCTGAGATACGTGCTCCAGCTATTCTAAAACAGAGCAGATGTCCAAATTGTAAACTGCTTATGGGAGTTATATGGCAAGGAATAGTGAATGCCTCTAGATGCTGACATTTATCCCTGGATGACAGCTAGGAAAAAAAAAAAAAAGGAACCCCAGTCCTACAACCACAAGGAAATGAATTCTGCCAACAACTGTGAAGCTTGAAAGAGGACACCAAGCCTAAGATGACAACCACAGCCCTAGCTCACCCTTTAATTTCAGTGTGATGAGACACTGGGTGAACAATCCAGTCACTCCGTGCCTGGACTTCTAACCTACAGAAACTGTGAGACAATAAATATGTGTATTTTAAGCCACTAAACGTGTAGGAATTTGTTGCACAGCAATAGAAAATTAATCTATAAATAAGGTAGTTTGATCAAATTATCTCTATAGTCTTCCCTTTCAACTCTAATATTGCATGATCAGGTGGCAACACCTGCTGGTGCTGAACTATCTGGGGATTCCTATAATGCATTCCAATCCCTGATAATCCACCTCATGTCTATTCATAAATACCTTCCAGGCTAGAGAGTGGGGAAAAAAATCTCCCACTCAGCTTGCAAAGCTATTTCATCCAGTGACTTCTTTTCTATATAAAGCTTTACCTTGTTGATGTCTAATTTTGAAGTAAATTCCTTCTGCATAAACATGATTATTGGGGGTGGGGAATGTGAAAATGGGTTTCCTTTGCCCCCACATCTTGCTCTGTATAAAATGGTCTTATGATCCAGTGACATCATTTTTTGAGGTATGAATAAGCACTTAATTATTTTCAAGTCAGTGAGCATAGTGAATATGAATCTATTTGACTTTCGAGTCAAATAGATCTGAGCCCAAATCTGGCATCACCACATTTCAGGAAAACACACAGTATGCCTTACCAGGAATCTTACTACATGCATCACTCTAACTTTGTCAAGCCTCAGTGTCTTCATTTGGCAAATGGAGATCCAATAATTTATCCATAAATTATGTTTTGAGTACCTTCTCTGTGTCAAATATCTGATCTACTAGTAGTGAATAGATCACTTACTTTTGGGGAGCAGACAGTCTCATTAGAAAGTAGTACTTATACCAATATTGTTGTAATGACTAAATGAGGTAAGCATTTAGTATGGAACCTGACATGTAGTAAGCCTCAATCAATGGAAGCCATGCTTAGAGGTGTTATGCCTCCCAATATAAATTATATAATTATTGATAATGGTATTTACTGGGCACTTACATAAGGCCAGGCATTTCTCTAAGTGCTTTTCCATGTATTAATTCATGTAATTGTCACAAAAATCCCAAGAGTTAGATGCTGTGATTATCATTCCCAATAAGAAAAGAATTGGTGAGTATGAAACTGAGGTTTAAATTCGGATAATTGGGCTCACAAGTCAATGCACGTAACCGTGATTTCCTACCAACTCTCATTAGACACATTTAAAGCAAAAGGGATGCCACAATATAGAGAGTTTTGTTTGTTTGTTTGTTTTTTAAAGGTGAACATGTCCCCATACCTCTGTCACATATGTTACCTCCATACCGTGAGTAGCCACATACAACAAATTCTGATCAAGTTATCACTACTGATCAGGGGTTAGGCAAAATAGCATTACTAGTTCTGCTGCTGTTCTTTGTTGTTTTTATCTGCCATTTTTTCATGCTTACAATGTTCCAGAAAGTTTGTTAAGTGCTTCACAAATATTGTTTCATTTAATAAATTGATACCCTATCTGATCACTATACATTGTGTGTGTTGAAACATCACTATGTACCCCATGAATATGTACATTAAATTAAATTTAAAAACTGTGAGTCACAGATCATCCACATTATCATAGAATAAAAAACTAAGGATCCAAGAGGTAAAATAATTTGCTTAAGGACACACAGCAAGAGCTGAAACTAGACTTGAAACCTAATCCTGTAATCTGTGTTCTTAATTGCTAGTCTCTTCTGTGCTCAGCTGGGTTGCATTTCCCAAACTATGCTATGTAACACAGACACTGCCAGCCTCATCTACTTGAATGCAAAATGATATCACCCTGGCATATGAACACACATTTTCTTTACAGTTTCAAGTTCACTATGTGGGGGAGGTATGGTTGACTTGTTATTTTATGACATAAATATATTTTTGTCATTGTTTATAATTGACTTCTATTGCAATTAGCTGTGGTTCAGCTGGTTAATTTTTATTTTTGTTTCAAATTGTCACATATTATTAGATTTTCAATATGTTTTGGTTTCTCCTTGGTGCTACCTCTTGTCCGTCTCTTGCCTGGGGCAGCCACTACTAATCCATCATGGAACTCTCTCCTGCAAAACCCAAAACACTTCTTAGCACAATCCCCGTGCAACAACTACCAATCAATTAGATCTGGCACAGGAGATGAAACCTAAGCGTCAGCCCTGCTTGTTCTCTCCCCGAGACTGGTAAAGGCCCTTTGTAGATTTTAGAGATAAAAGCATGTCTGTCCAATGGCAAGATCAAATAGAAAGAATTATTTAAATTATGATATAAGGATATCTTTACCTTTCTACCCTAAGGTCAAGTGCCACATAGCTTGTATCATTTTCTGTGTTTTATTACAGATGTCAACACAGAAAATTGTTTACAGAGCCTGGGTCCCTGCTGCTGCTTGTATGAAATATAATATGAAATTCAGACATAGTTGCAGAAATCAAACCCTCTTTCATTAATGTACGGGCACTGAAAGCTTTACTAGGGACGGGAATACCAAGAAACAAACTAATGTCTGTTTGATTTAACAATGAGAGGGTAAACAAAGCCACGGTTAATGAATTTAGTCATTGTTCTTCTGTACTAGGACATTTGCCTGTATTAGATCTTGCTGATAATAACACTATTAAATAATCAGACCATGATACAACCAAGCCATGTACTTTTCCATGCTAATAATCTTGCAGGATCACTATGCACTCCAGGGGGCTACAACAACTTCAGACAGACTTTGAGAGGGAGTAGTTAATCATACTTGCTATATCAATTAGCACTCTCTTGCTTGTAAATTACATGAAACTCATATGAAACTGGATGAAAGCCAAAAAAAGCAATTTATGGGTTCAGGTAACTGAAAAGTCCAAAGGTAGAACATTCTTCAGGTTTGGCTCCATGTCACCAGGATACATCTTGCCTCTCCCAGCTCTTTCTCCCTCTTGGTCCATTTGGTCCTCAGGCAGACTTTCTCCATGCATAGCTCAAATGCCAATATTAATCACCCCCAACAGGCCCAACCAAATCTTAAGATTGTTGTCCTACTGTCTGTGATAAGGTTGTGTTCCCCTCACTGAATCCTCATCATGGTCCTCTGATGCTCCAAATCCAGAGAATGACTCAACATCACCTCAACCAGATGGATTAAGGGAAACAAATGACTCCTTCAAAAAAATTGGGGTGCTATTACCAGAAATGTAGAGAAGAGATAAGGGCTACAAAAACAACGAGTGTCTACATCACCAGCCCCTTTGACCCTAATCAAATGTTTTCATTAGTTGCTCCTAGGCAAACACACAACAAATAATTTTAAATATTTTTTTAAACTTTCACCTTAAAAGCACTGGGTGAAGCTTGGGATAGTCACCTTCATCACTAATTGCGAGACCATCCGTAACCTCTTAAAACTGGTATCTTCATCTTTAACTTGGAAATAATATTTTTCTTACATCACTTACATTGTTTCAGAATCCCAGAACACTTTATCAGAATGATTCTTAAATACTACTGAAACTTACACATTTTACAATTCAATGGTCACAGTTAATCTTGAAATATTTTATGTTATTAAACATGTCCAAAGATAGTAAAAAATTGATCTTTTTTTTTTAACTTTACATACCCAAACTCACAAGCATGAAAAAGAACAGGAAAACGTGAATGTGATTAGGAAGTGAAAGTTAGAACTGTCTTTTTAATTGCTTCTTTTCCCTGGCTCAAGTAGACTACAGAGCATATTTCAGGTACATATGTATCGAAATCTCAATAAAACACTTAGCAGTGACCTGGATATGTCATTTTCTCACTCCTTGATCTCTATTAGTAATTTTAATATGTTGGTTTTGTTAACATACGCAGGTGGCTATTTCTAATCAGTATGTTGTGAGATCTATGAAATCAGTTTGTAAAAGAAAAAAAAACCTAAGCGTTGAATCTGGAGGTTCATGTTCTCCTCGTGGCTTTTTCACTCGTTCAACAGCGTGATCCTGTGATGGTTAATATCATGTGTCAACTTGACCGGGCCACAATGTGCCCAGATATTTAGTCAAACATCACCCTGTGTGTTTCTACGAGGGTGTTTTTGGATGAGATTAACATTCATATTATTAGACTGAACAAAGCTGATTACCCTCCCTAATGTGTGAGGCCTCATCCAATCAGTTGAAGACACGAATAGAACAAAAACGTCAACCCTCCCACCTCCCCTCCCAGACAGTAGGCAAGAATTCTTCCCGCCTGATTGTCGTCCAACTGGGCTTTTTCCTGCCTTCAGACTTGAACTGAAACATTAGGTCTCCTATTTCTTAGCCTTTGGACTCAGACTACAACTACATTTGTAGCTGTTCTGGGTCTCCAGCTTATCAAATAATTCTGCAGAATCTTGGGACTTGTCAGTCTCCATAATCATATGAGCCAACTCTTTATAATATTTATCTACCTATCTTCTGTCTACCCATCCTATGATTACTGTTTCTCCAGAGAACTCTGCCTAATACAGACCTAAGAAAGTTATTTAATTTCTATGGGCCTCAGTGTTAAAAAGACTTAATGAAAACATCTTGAAAATACCTTCCATGACTGCCAGCTGGTGAATCCATGAGCTCTAATATGTATTCGGGACCTAATTGCAGCACTGCTGCTTGCTCTATCTCATCCAGGAGCTGCAGATCCAGGACCAGGTGCAGTACTAACTCTGCCACCCTGGTCTCAGACAGAGACCTGGCGGAAATGTTGATCTATCTGATGCACTAGGCCTAAGAAGGACAATGAACCACTTTCTAAAAGCAGTCACAAAACTCCTAAGATCCCATAGAGATGTTCAGGGTCAATACATGATATCAGCTATATCATAATAAAGCATCACAGGAGAACATTTCTGTGTGGTTATAACGATTTTCACATAGTGACTAAGATCATAATCTCTGGAGACGGATGAACTTGAATTCAAATCCCAGCTCTGTCATTTGTTCAATTGGTCCAGGTTACTTCAACTCTCTGAGTTGCACTTTCCTCATATGTAAAATTGGCCCAATAATATTTAGCTTAAAGAACTAACTGAGTGAGGATTAAAAATATTACTGCTTGGCACAGTGCCTAACTCTTAATTCTCAATCCAATGACTAAATTAGATTGTATATTATCTCATTGTCAAGGAAAGTAAGGTTCAGAAAGTGCCCTAGACCTCATGGTTTATAAGTGGTAGAATTAGGAATAAAACCCAGAACCTAGGGCATCATCTTGAATAAAAACAAAAATCAACACATCTAGGTTGACCAATACCTAATCTAATATTCTTTTCTCTCTTTTCTTTCTGCATTCAAAGATAATAGAAAATTCTAACACATAGTGAGCAACCAGAATATATTTTCTTCTTGGTGCATTAACCTGGATAATGACAAGTAGTCAAACAATGGAAAATATTCCCCTGTTATGTACAATCTTTACCATATACTGTGAGGAAGTTAGAGGATATAGAGAGAGGAGGCACTACGGTTTTTTTTACACTAACTCTAAAAACAGAAAAAGAAATACTTGTAAGCTGAAATGTACCCAGGAGCTGGAAAAAGGCCCCCAAAGTGCTTTATCTCTGGTTGGTTCCCCAAGTCCTTAAGATGTTACCCAGTGTGGGCCGACGTAAGGAGTGCCTGCTCTTCAAAGATTCTTTGAAGACAGACAAGGTGTTCTCTGAGCAAGGGACCCTTCATTTCCCATTGATATTCTATAGACAAGACTTGTTGCAAAGTCCCTTGAATCAAAGAGCTAGAATCAAACCTGGTTCCTTGCTCCTCTTACTGTTCTCACACAATGCAGCTTGTGAGCTGGGAAGAGGCAGGGAGGTGTTTGTTCCAACTTATTTTCAAGCACTTACAGCATGCATTATTTCCAAGTCAGAATAGTTATGTCTGCTCATCACAAGCTCAAACCTGGATGAATGTACTCCTGGAGAGCTGCATTGATATTCCACCACTCTCTAGGTCTCTAGTGGAATGTGAACTGGATTTCTCCTCTGCAAACAAATGCCACTCAAATGGTGAGACTATTTGACTGTGCCCCAAATTCACTGCACAAACATTTGTCTCCTGGGAAGTTGTTATATTCCCTAGATAAGATCAGTGGGTCTTAACTGCCTACTAAATGACCTTAGGTCTAGACCCCTTCCACAGGCCTCTGCAGAAACATAGAGGAATCGAGACCCTTCCCAGGGCTTCTGTGCCTTTAGAAATACAAGGACAACTTTTCACATATTAATAGCTACAAAATCTCAGGATTAAGAAATTCAGTTGAGACTGTCTGGTTTTAGGAGATTTTTGGACTAGTCTAGAGATTTGGGATAAAATATTATTTCATTAGTGCATAGAGGAGTTTCTGTTTTATTTTTGGTTTTGATTGTTGGTGTTGTTGATGTTATTTTTTAACAACCATCACCATTCTCAACCAATTTAAATTGCATAATCCTCCATGCCTTAGTGAGCCTGCCAAATTTAGGATATGGTAGACTGAGCAAGGGTCTTATACACTTGGGCACATCCGCATTCATGCTGCACAAACTGAATCCCTTGAAATCCAACGGCTTTCTAACTCTTAAATATTGTTGGATAGGAAAAGAAGGACACTGGGATTTTAATCTGGTCTGGCCCACTCTCTTCTCAGTTTTCTTTATCTGAACAGGAGATGCCTTTAAAAGTATTCATGGGGCACTGAATCAGGGCTAAAATGATCTTGAAAGGTCAAGTCCTGCGATCTACACCATCCCATTTTCAATCTGATGTTTGAAACTCAAATATCAGGAAAAGTGGTTAAACTGATTAAAACTCCCGAACTGGGCTGGTATTGGTATCATGGAGTGTTCCCCAGGCCACTGACTTGGTTGTTGCCACCCAAGAGTAACCTTAGGAAAGCAGTCCACAGAAAGGAAGAAAGTTGTCTCCTCTTGGACTAGCTCCTAGAAGTGGCAGCAGCTAGCCCCATGTGGCTACTGAACAGCTGAAATACGGCTCACCTAAATTGACATGTGCTTTAAGTGTGAAATACACACCAGATATTAAAGACAGAATGTGGAAAAGGCATGTAAAATGTCTATAATAATTTTTATTTTGGTTACATGTTAAAATGATGGTATTTTTGCTATGTGGGATTTAATAAAATGCTATTATAATTAATTTAATCCATTTCATTTTACTTTATGTAATGTGGCTACTACTCGCTGTTCCAAAGGATTTTGGAAGAGGGGATGGCCGCTTTAGATGAAGGTGGTAGGAAGTAGGAGGAAAGAGTGACTTAGTCACGATCCTGGAGGATGAGTAGAGGGCAAATGATAAACACTAACTAAACATTCTCATGATTGCTCTTACGTTAATATCCAGGACGAGTCTACGGTGACATCAACAATTATATTCCCATTTGAACTGTTCCTTCCCTGAGGCTAGTCGAAGTGGTGTGTTATAAATCTAGACACAGGAAGTCATGAAATGGGGAACATCAACACAGTTCTTTCCACTTTCAAACCTGTGCTCTTTCTCTAACACCAAACTGCACCTCTCTAAAGTGTACTTACTTTACTGTATAGCCAGTGGGCTGAAGATTTTCAGCTGTGATTCTTCGTCTTCTCTTCTTATCTCCTTTTACCCATCACTCGCAGGACTGCAAACAGGATTTAATATTGTTATTTTATTTACTACAACCATTTCTGGCCCCTGCACTCTGCTTGATGCAGTTCAAAAATAGTTTGCCCTTTGGGAAGAGAATGCTGGGTCTGGTCACCTCCATGCCCGTATCTGTGTTTATGAACCAGGCAGGGTGGAAGGAGATAGCAAGTTGGCTAAATATGGCTCCAGGGGGACTAGATTTCTGGCTGAGTTGATAATGGAAAATGGAGAATTTCATCTCCAGGTCAGTGACTGAATCTGGTCCAGTCTTTCACTGTCTGCTCTATATGATTACTTGGTGGATAGCAGCTGGGATTTCGGACTTCCCCCAAAGATTCCTTTATTCTCCAAGTGCTCTTCCTCCCTCCTTCTAGCCCATATCTATGCCACTCTTTTAGGCCTACTTATCTCCAAAAGCTCACCTTATTAATTGAAAATGAAAAGTTAATTCCCACTGACCTCGCGTCCTCCCATACCTGAAATGAGAGAAAGAATAAAGAGCAAATGATATAGAAACATGAGATTAAATGTCATCTCCTGTATATTCTAATATGATTACTAATGCCATCATTAAATCATATTAATTTAATAAAATATCTTATGTGATTTATTTTGGAAACAAGGATTTTAATCGTGTCATGAAGAATTTTTGAGTTAATGGTAGTAGGCTGCTTGAATACATTGTTCTTATATATCACACATGAAACGTCATTTTTCAAAGGGTAGGACACAATGGTGCAAAGGAAAGTTAATTAGATTCAGAATAAGACATGCATTTATACATATATAATTAAATATATATATAAGAGTCTAATATATATTAGGCTCTTTTATTTATCTTATTTGCAATCTTATATGTCTCTTACCTGTCTAAGCCTCAGTTTCCTTATGTATAAAATGTGCATAGTAACATTGTACCTTATCAAGTTGTTATATGTCACTCAATAAGTCAGTTACCTTCCCTGGTCTTCATTTACTTTGTGCTATTTTATATTTGAGAATAGTAGTCTCCTAGGTTGGTAAACATACATCTTAGAGATGGAAAAGTACACTATGAACTTTGAGAAGAAAATATTAAAATTCTATTTCTGCATATTTTTTCGTCCTTCAGAGTTCATTTTTCTTATGTGGGTAGGTGATGACAAACATACTGTATACATGTAATAATGTATAACATTTATGAATAAATAAATTACATATAAAGAGAATATAGACATAGGATATTTTTACTTCTAGGGGTACACTATCAAAAGTGCCACCAAGACCACTGTTTTAAAGGGGTCCTTTAAAGTTTTTTTTAGTTTTAGTAGTTAAAAATAGGGAAGGTGAAGAAAAGTGAACTAAATTAATTATAATGCAAGGATATGCCTTAGAAGATAAATTTGAAAATTAACTAATCATATAGTTTTCATGTATTTCTCTCTCTTTTTCTTATAACACAAAAGGTAGACGTATACTATCTTTGCTGCAGATTCTGCACAAAGAGGTCTACCACAAAAAATTTCAACTTTAATGACATTTTTGAAACTATGTATTGTATCTCTGTTCCATATCTCTTGGTCAAGCCAGTTAAATAATAAACCAGTTTTTGGAACAAAATACCCCTGGTAAAGATTCCATAACTCCTTCTTTACTAGTTCTATACTCTTACTATAGGCAGCAATAATTTAATATTTGTGGGATTTTTTTGTGTTATTTTTGTAAAGTGTACAGATATCAGTGGCATTGTTTTGGTAATTAAGTTACTTATATGTACAACTACAAAGTACTATTTAAACGAAGTCATACACTACTCAACAGCATTTAAAATTGAGTTGCTGAAGAACATTTAATGTTTTAGGAAAAAGTTCATAATAAGTGAAAACACAAAATAATCTATAAGACATCAGGTGTAATATGGTCCCTTTCAAAGTGTGTATATAAGACACCCACATCTGCCAATGATGGATTAACTGCTGTGGAAATTAGCTTTTATAACTTGAAATCTAGATGAAAAAAAATTGATGACAAGACTTTGAACAACAGGTGTGCAGGACTGTGAGGTGAGCAATACAACTATCTTGATTACTGCTAGAAGCACTTTTCAGGTTGTAGCACAAGGAAAGGGACAGAATTGGGGCCTAGAAAATTCATCAAATTGAGGAGATGGAGATTATAATTCAGGGAGGCCAAGTTAACTAGAATTTTCAGGGCAGAATACCAGAAAGAAAGGAGCTACACAGAGAAAGATCTTTATATATCTGTATAGGACTCCTCTCAGGTTTTTAGCTGAGAATGACATGTATATATGCAAGATAAAATTAACTTGAGACCAAAAAAGAAGTTCCAGGGGCAGTAGGCTGATCAATTTCTGGAGCTCATATAGGGCTAGGAATAGTGCCTGTTCTCACCAGCTAGAGCATAAAGAACTTCTAATATGTGAGGCACTGGGCCAAATTCTGAGAATGGAATTGCCTTAAGAGCAAGATTAAATTAGTCTCAGAATAAATGCTGCTCTAGATCAGTCACAATAAAACTTTTCAAAAGCAAATTTTGAAACAAACTGATTCCCAAGTATTGTAATGTGGACCAGAACAAAGGAACACATGATGTAAACTTGATATAAGTTATACAGAATGTTCAGCATCCAATAATAAAAATTTACAATATCTAACATCTAATAAAAAATTACTAGGCATGCAAAGAAGCCAGAAACTATGATAATAACCAGAAGAAAAACAAATTAATAGAATCAAATCCATAATATGCATAATGAAATTTGAATGCAAGGAATTTAAAACAACTACAATAAATATATTTGATATGTTCAGAAAAATAGAGTAAACAAGAACATGGTGAGAGGAGAAATGGGATATTTAAAAGTACAAAAATGGAAGTTATAGATATGAAAATACTATATCTAACACTAAAATAGACATTGCTATTTGTCACACCAAAGAAAATGTCAATGAACTTGAGACACAGTAATGTGAATAATCCAAACTGAATAACAGAGGGGAAACAGCAATAACGAAAAGCCTGACAAAAGTTGAATAAGCTTCAGTGAGCTCTGAGACAATACCAAGCAGACTAATGTGTGAATAATCAGAATCAAGCAGCAGGGTAATAGGAAAGAAAAAAATTCAAAAAAATAGAACCTTATCTTTTCCCAAATTTGTAGAAAATTTTACACTCAAAGATCCCAAAACAACAACAAACCCAAAGAAGAAGAAATTTAAGAACACCACACCTACTCATATCATAATCCAATTCCTGAAAACCAAGGATAAAGAGAAGGTATTAAAAGCTCTCAGAAAAAAAGACACATTACCTCCAAAGGAACAAAGATAAGAATTACAGAAGACAGCTTCTGAGAAGCCATTAGGGTCAGGAGACAATGGAAACACATTTTTAAGTTGCTGAAAGTAAACCACCTTCAAGCAAAAATTTTATACCCAATAAAAATATACTTTAAAAGCATAAGATAACTTAAGACTTTTTCAAACCAAGGAAAGCTAAGATAATTTGTTGTCAACCTACCTGCACTGTAAAAAATATTGAAGGAAGTTTTTCAGATGTAAGGAACACAATAAGGGATAGAAGTTTGGATCTACACAAAGGAATGAAGAGTGCCCAAAAACTAAGTGTGTGAGTAATGTAAGATATATGTCTCTAATTTTTAAATATTGTTAAAACATAATTATGTTTAAATCATATAATCATAATTATTTGTTTAAATCAAAACTTATTTAAAGTGTTTTGTGGAGTTTATAACTTATATAGAAGTAAAAATGTGTGAAAACAATGGTATAAAGGCAAGAATAAGGAAAATGGAAGTATACTGTTGTAAGGTTTTTATGCAATATGTGATTTGGTGTAATATTGTTTGAAGGTAGACCATAATGAGTTAAAGATGTATATTGTAGACCTGAGAGCAACCAACCATTAAATTTTTTAAGAAAAACAAATAGTAGAGATGTAATGGAATCATAGAAAATGTACAATTAATAAAGAAGAGAAAGTAAACAAGAAAAAGTGAACAAAGATGGTACAAATAGAGAACAAATAGGGTAACAGTAGCTATAAACCCATCCATATCAATAATTAATCAAATATAAATAATCAACTCCAAACAAAAGGCATAAAAGTCAGACTGAATAAAAAAATGGCAAGACTTAATTGTATGATACTTACAACCATTTAAATATAAATTCAAAAATAAGGTAAAATAAAATATTGAAAAGTAGTGTGCCACACTAACAGTAAACAAAATAAACCTGAAGAATCTATATTAATAATCAAATGAAGTAGACTTAAATCAGGAATATTACCAGGGATAAAGAGGAACATTTTATAATAATAAAGGTGTCAGTTCATTAACAAAACCTCAGCATATCAGTAGTTATGCACCTGTTAAAAGAACTTTGAAAATATAAAGCAGAAGCTGGTAGAAAAGAAAAAATAGATAAATCCAAATTATAGTTGGGATTTATCTATGCTCCTCTTTTAGTAATTGTTTAAAGACAAGTAGGAAAAAATTAGGAAGAATTTTGAAGAATTGAACAGTACTATCAACAAATGTAGCCTAATTGACATTTTTAGAGCACAGAACAACAGCAGAACACATATTTTTTTCAAGTAAAAATGTTATGCTAGCCAAATTATATAACATTTTAGGCCCCCTAGAGATCTAAATAAACTTAAAATTATTGAAAATTTACAAAGAACATTTTCTGGCCAAAATGAAATTAAACTAGAAACCAGAAAACAGAAGTGTATTTGAAAAAAAAATCTTGAATATTTGAAATTAAACAACACATTTCTAAATAACCTATGGGTATAAGAAGAAATCACAAAGGAATTTAGAGAATTATTTGAATTGAATGAAGATAAAAACACAACATGATAAAATTGTGGGGTGCAGGTAAACCAGTGCTGAGAGGGAAATTTATAGCATTATATACTTATATTTTTAAAAAGAATAAAAGTCTCTAATCTATACTTTAATTTCTATTTTAAAAAATAAGAAAATGAAAAACGTGAATCTAATGTAAGTAGAAAAGAAGGAAATACTAATGGTAAGAATGGAAATCAAAGAACTAGAAAGCAAACAAATACTTGAGGAAATCAATGAAATAAAAATCTCATTATATGACATGATCAATAAAGTTAAACAAAATTCTAATTAGATTTAACAAGGGGAAGATACACCAATTAGCAATATCAGGAATGAAAAAAAGGATATCATTACATACCCTATAGACATTAAATACATAATAAGATATTATCACATCACAAACAATTTTGAGACAAAAAATTTGACATCTCAGATGAAATGTATTAACTACTTGAAAGACAATAACAACTAAAGTTCACTGGAGAAAAGATAAATAACTGGAACACTATATCTATTAAAGTTATTGAATTCATACTTAAAAACTTTCCCACTAAGAAAATTCCAGCCCCAGATAGCTTCCATTGTAAATTCAACCAAATATTTAAGGAAGAAACAATACCAATTCCTCACAAACACTTCAGATAAATATAAAAAGACTTTCCAACCTATTTTATGAATATAGCATTACCCTGACATCAAAACCAGTTAAAGATATTAAAGAAAAAGAAAACTATAGAATATCTCTTATGGATGTAGATGAAAAATTTCTTAAAATATTAACAAAGTAAATTCATTGATATTTCAGAAGTATAAGTCTTTCTTTATGAGTAGATGGAATTTTTTCAGAAATTCAAAATTGGTTTACTATTTCAATATTGCAGTGTGATTCCAACACTAACTACCCTGAGTTAGCACAAACTTCACAAGTTAAGGGCACAGTCCCCAACAAGACTACCATAACTGTAGACACTGGCCACAAATTATAGGATTCTAGGCCACCTATACTTCTGACTAACTGGCTTCAAATTCAGGGGTTTTCACTACCCCCTTGGGTTTAATAATCCACTAGCATGACTCACAGTATTCAAGAAAGTGCTATACTTCTGATTACAATTTTATTATAAAGGATACAAATCAGGACCAGTCAAAAGAAGAGACCCATTGGAAGAGGTCTGGAAGGTTGCTGATCATGGAGATTCCATGTTCTCTCTCTGTGGGATCAGGATCTATCATCATCCTGGCACATTAATGTGTTAATCAACAAGAAAGCTCAACTGAACCTTGGTGTCCAGTGACTTTATTGGAATTTTATTATGCAGGCAGATTGACTGAATCATCGGCCAGCCACATGATTTAACTCAATCTTCAATTCCTATCTCCTTCCTGAAGGTCAGACTGTTATTACCTAGTTCAAAACTCCAAGCCTCTAATCACGTGGTTGGTCTTTCCAGCATCGCCTTGTACAGGAATGTTAATAACAGCTTCATAACAATAGCCAAAATTGTAAACAACCTAAATATCTATCAACCGGTGAGTGGATAAACAAACTGTTGTATAACCATAAAAATAAAGGTCAGGAACTAACTATTGATACATAATGCCATGGATGAATTTCAAAAGCTTTATGATCTATGAAAGAAGCCAGACACAAATGACAACCTATTATTTGATACCATTAACATGAAATTCTATAAAATGCAAACCCATAGTAAGAAAAACCATATCAGTGGTTGCATGGGGTCGGGGGCAGGGGGAGAGAAGATTTACTACAAAGAGTCACAAGGAACATTGAGGGTGAAGAAAAGTTTCTATATCTTGATTGTGGTGGTAGTTACATGTATGTATACTTTTTTCATGGAATTGTATACTTGAAATTGATGACAATTATTGTATATAAATTATACCTCAATAAAGCCAGTATTTAAAAATAAATATGTATATGTTTGCCAATGAAAAGTCTAGGTGGGGTATACTAGCTGTTAATATTGGTTATCTCTGTGTTCCAGGATTAGCTGTAATTTTTTAAGTCTTGCTTGCATTCATTTACTTATTCATATATTCAGAATCTATTTGTTAATTAGTCTGAGATACTCTATAAATCATTGATGACACAATTCTTGGCAAGATTAACATAATTCCTGCTACCATGGACCACATACACAAGATAACTGTTTCCCTCTCTGCATTTCCTAATATTTCAATGAACATGTTTTATTTTGTCATAGAAAAGAGGAAAATTCCTCATAACTTCATGAATTATAGTGTCTTTCCGTCCTCTTTTCCTATAAATTTGCATCTCTGATGCTCTACTCTGTGACTATCATGGTCATCAACGTATGTTCAGTATACAGAGTGCATTGTGTAGGTCAACTGCTGTCACCATGAAAAATAAGAAGAAATGAGAATCTGACTTCTTCCCAATATTTACTAGAGCAAACACATGACATACTTCAAATTTTTTACTAAATGAGTCAATATTGGTATTTTAAATAGTTACATAAATTATATAAGTAAATATCCCATTTAGGTAATCTATTTGAGTGAAAACAAGGAGAAAAAAATGTTCTGGTATATCAGTATGGAATGAATATGCTTGTTCTAATAACACAGTCATTATAAATTTCCTATAAAATCACAGACTATTTCAGCTGGATGAAGGCTTATCAGTCATCTACTCTCATATTCTGATTTTACAGACTTATAATAACCTTCAAGAAGAAAATGACCTTTTGAAGACCACAATACTCACTACTGGAGGTCAGAAACAGAATATCTGGTGACTGGGTAACTCAAAATCTAGATTACACAGATGGTTAATATTTTGGAATTTTGGATTTACCAAGGTTTTAAATTATATGTCATGTCTGTGGCCCTATTACCACCACCCCTTCATTGTGTCCAACAGACATTATTAATTGATCACCACACTTTTCTGGCTCAACACTGTCAGTACTTCAGAATCCTTCTTAGCAGTTCTGCCCACAGTTACTACCAACAGAGCAAACACTTGAGTTGAAACCCAAGTGAAACACATACATACACACACACACAGACACATACACACATGCAAACAAACACATCCCTTATGGTACATATAGCTACCCATCAGTCTGTCCAAACAAGTCTTTCCTTTCCTGTCTGTGTCTCACAGTCTTCTGTGGAAAATGGAGATGGTAATCCCTATTCTAGCTTTGTTTAAAGATAAGATGAGACACTATATGTGAAAGGACTCTGGGAGTTCTGACATTAAACAATGGTAAAAATTCTCCTATTTTTCCTGTTGTTGATTTCCCTCTCTACCCCAAAGTTTGTGAGGCTGTAGGGTAGTGCAAGCCCAATTCTGCCAAAAATCAGCTTGAGTCTTAATTTAGGACTAAACCACCATGAAAGGAATTTATTTTGGTTTCTTTTCATTTTAGGATTCCCTTTCCATTACATACAATTAAGGGAAATTAGCTATAAATATGGGAGCTGAATAAGATGCTCCCAGAAAGAATACTAATTGGAAAAAAAATAATGTCAGGCCATTAGATGAAAAAGTTAGTGATACAAATTTCTCCTGGCCATTTTCCCTTATCAATCTGACCAGGTGGGCAATGATTTCATCCAGCCATGAGCTGGGGTAGACATGAATAGGGTTGCTGCTCTTAAAGTTACTTCCTTCCAGCATGGATAATGGATTTAAAAATCATTCCTGGATCCTAAATACTGGTATTTGCAGCAACTAAAAACCACTGAGAGTATCCCCAACCTCTCTTCTCAGCAAGGGTGATGCATCTGAGGAGAGCAGCCTCCTGAGTCTACCAAAACACACTTAATTTTATGGCTAAAATTGCACCTCGATGGGGAAGAGTAAACACTAATCAAATAAGAATTAACAGAACAAAACAAGAGGCACATAGCAAAGAGTTACAAAGAAAAACAATACTACAGGAAAACATGATTTAAAAAATGGCAGGTGGGCAGAGTAGGCCCATTTGAGAGGATGCTTCAGAGCCAAGACCTGAGAAATTTGGAGGAGCCAGCTACTAGAAGAGCATAAGAAGAGATTTTGGAGGCTGGAAGGAGCTTGGTCCAGACAAAATTCCTGGTGGGGTTGAGGGCAGAAAGCACAGGCAGCTAAGCACAGGCAGTATGATTGAGAGACATTCATGGTTTGAGATGAGGCACGGCTGTTATTTAAGTAGAGCCTCTCACAAGATGATAGGTGTTTGGGTTTTATTCTTCTGAATTATTATAGGTAGGCTTTGCACAGTTTGCAAAAAAAAAAAAAAAAAAAAAAAAAAACATGGACTCCATAGCCCTGGAAAGAAGGGATATGAGAAATGAACTTTACAAAAGATGCAAACTCTTGGTTTGTCTGCAAAACTGCAGTCGGAGTACAAAGTCCTCTTCCCACATTGCCGGTTTGAACCCAACAGGTCTGCGTGGGTTCCCAGTAATCACATGGAAATGTAGACACATAAATAAACATCATTCCCCTTTCTCTTAACAAGGTCTGTGCTACCTTTAGTAAAAGGCTTGACTTAGCTTGGAGACAATTAATTGTAGCTACCAGGAGGACGGGACATGTTGTGAGTGGATTAATGTGCTTCAAGGGCCCTGTGTGTCTAACTTTTCATGTTGTCTAAATTTGTAACCTGTAAGACTGCATTTCCATAAGTTTTGAAATGCAATGTGCTCTGTGGCGCTCGGAACTCGATCAGGATGAAAAGAGCTTTAGAAAGTAAGATGTTATTATTGTATTTGCCTTCACATGAGAAAATAGTCAAAGGAAGACAAACAGAGGGGGAAAAAAGATCCTATATAGATTAGCACTCCCACACACCCTGCAACCTGGGGGAAAAAAGAAAAGAAAAGGAAAACCAGAAAACCTGGCATAAGAATAAACCTTATCAAAGACTGAACATGACAATCAGTTCTCTATGTGGGGAAAGTTTTACCTTTTTGAACCCCAGAGAAGAAAATTATACTCACTAGAGGAAGAAAAAGAGTTATTAACAAATCAGTTATCTGATGCTTAAATAATACAGCTGCTAAAATGAGCCTTCTAAGTAAACCTACAGTGGAGCTAATTAGTTTAGCATTTTTCCAGTAACCTCATCTCCCTTCCCTTCAGCTTTTTTTAAAAAAATGATGGGCTCAAACTATTAACACATAACACCAAGTATGTGATAAAGCGAGTATTTTAAAGGAATAAATTTGATAGGTTGGTCTTGAAATCTAACTGCTCTTTAAATGGTAGGTAAATTTGGCATTTTCATTAAGGATTCTGAGCAAAGCCCTGTTCAGGAAATTGGCAACCCTGAGTTCTAGAACAGGCTCTGCCATTTACTACCTGTGTGACCCTAGACTTACCATTTAATTTCCCTGAGCCCTGGTTTTGCCATTTCTACAATGAGGATATTAATATCTACCCAGCTTGTCCAGTAGGTTGTTGTGATGATCAAATAAACCGTCACAGATACAAATGTTTTAAAGATGTTTAAGTTCAATATACATACAATGACTGTGTTACAGGGAAAGTAATATAAAAACAAGGTTCCATGATAAACTTACTTCATCCAACAGGGTAGCCACTAGCTCTATGTGGTTATTGAGAACTCGAAATATGGCCAGTGTGATGAAGAATTGAATTTTTTACTTTATTTAATTTTAAATACAGTTGCCCCTCAGTATCTGAGGGGGATTGCACCCTGCGGATACCTCCTCAGATGCTCAAATCTTTTATACAAAATGGGGTAGCATTTGCATATAACCTATGCACATCCTCCTGTGTAATTTAAATCATCTCTAGAATATTTATAATACCTAATACAATGCAAACATTATGTAAATAGGTATACTGTATTATGTTTTATATGTATTAGTTTTTATTATTCTATTTTTATTTTTTATCATTTTTTCTTCTGAATATTTTTGATCCAAGTTTGGTCGAATTTGTGGATGCAGAACCCGTGGATACAGAGGGACAACTGTAATTTAAATTTAAAATTAAAAGTTCATAATTCAGTTAAGGGAACAATTTTAATTGTGTTTGGAAAACTTGGGTATATGAATCTACATTTTCAATTATATAAATTTTATGAAATCTAAATTCAGATCAAGTTATTCAATGGAAGTTCAGAGTTTGAACTGAGACATGCTTCAAGTATAAAATATACACTTCATTTTAAAATGTAGTATAACAAAGGAAACTATTTCATTAATAATTTTTATATTGACTACACATTGAAATGAGAGTATTTTGTATATAATGGGTTAAATAAAATGTATTATTAAAATTAATTTCACCTGTTTATTTTTTTAATGTGGCTACTATTAAATTTAAAATGAACTATGTGGCTTGCTTTATATTTGTGTTGGACAGCTCCTGGCTAGTGTATGGTACAGGGCCTTTAGTGAAGGTTAAACATGCAAATGTTTTCACAACTCCAGAAAAATGCATCGTCCCTATTTCTTGAAAGGGAATAGACTAGGGGAAATTAAGCCTAAACTTGGCATAAACTTGCGCAGCCACAAATGTGCAGCTGCAATTTGTATTTATGACTTGAAAGCCCCTGTTTTCTTGTAACATCAGACTAACGCATGGAGCATGCCATTGGCTGCTGCAACTGGAGAAGAATATGCTGATAGAATTTTGGTCTGAGAACCAAGCCAGCTTTGCCACCGAATCTCTGTTAGGACCTGCCTGCGGACAGAGCCTGCCTCTCCCTAAGCCTCAGTTTCAGGCTCTGTCTAATGAGTGTGATGCCCTAGAAAAATGTTTTAAAAGTGAGATATATGTGTCACTGGTAGAAGCATAGTTGATTTTAGGAGGTTCATAGAGAATGTATAGCTATATATAGCTATTTATAAATATTCAATATATTATGATTATGGTAAAATAGCTATATATTTATTTTATATGGAGAAAATACATAATGTTCATACCATGCTCATGTTTTCAAAGATATTGTTTTCCTTCAAAAATAAACAACTTTAGACAGCAGAAAGACTGAAAGAAAATGAATCACTATTAGTTCAACGATAGCTACAAGATTGTGAGATGATATGCAAATACCTGAAGCTTGGGAAACTGCTTTAGAAGACGTGTAAGTTTTCTTCAAGCTCAGATATCTCAGAGTTATTTGATTATGAGAGACAACTTCTCCCTTGGAATGCGTTCTTTTTGTGAGACAGGGTAGAAAACATTAAGTACAGGTGGAGAGATGGGAGACCTCTGCTTTGTCTCTGCCAGAGGAGGATGAGGGTGTTCCTGGATGCATGTGCAGAGGCAGGAAGGCATACTAGATCTTACTTTTGGCTGGGCCTGGAAGAATAGAATGTAGGCATATAATGACCAAGGGGGAGAGAACTTCGGAGGTATACTTTCCCAGCACTGACACCCTGTGGCTTAAGTGTGAAGGTTTGGAGTCCAGTGAGCCCCAGGCACATCTCCAAGCATATGTTTGTTTAAAAAGAACCAGGGTAGCAGGCGCCTGTCCTCTGCTATGTAAATGGCATCCAACATTCCTACAGCAGGCAAATTCAGATCCCTACACAATGAGTTCCAACTGTGCCCACTGGACACCTATTCACAAAGAAATTTAAATAGTAATCAGTGCCTCAGCATCTGCACCCCCGCTAGCATGTCCTTGATGCGATTGTTATACACTCTTCCAGGTCCTGAACATAAATCAATTTTCATGACAGCAGGGTATAGTGAAAAGAGCCTTGAGCAGAAGGCAGGAGCCCCAGTCTTTACCCTGCTCTCTTACCAATTAGCGATGTGACCTTTCCCTCTGCACACATTCACTGGGCACCTGTTATGTGTTGGGGTTTGTGCTGACTCCTGGAGTAACCACAGTCAAGGGTGGGCTGGACCTGCTCTCTGGCTGGGGGCTGCACTTACTTTCTGGTCTGGGAGAAAGGTAATTAAATGAATGACTACAGAGGAAGTCACTGTCATTCTCTGGCTTTGCTTCCCCTCCTCTGATCCTGGTGGGCTATATTAAGTGTTCTATGAAGTGGGCTCTTTTACTCCATTCAGTCATTCATAAACACTTTTTTGGAATTCCTACTGTGTGCCAGGCACTTTTCTAAGTTCTCAAGCTGAACTGTCCAGTATGGTAGCCACTAGCCACATGTGGCTTTGGCACACTGGAATAGAGCTATCCTAAACTGAATTGTGCTGTAAATATAAAATGTACAACAGATTTCAAAAATTTCATATGAAAAAAAGAAAATGTAAAGTATCTCATTAATACTGTTGTCGATTGCACATTGAAATGATAGCATTTTGGATATATTCATTCAAATATTATTAATATTATGCTCATGTGTTTTATTTTACTTTTTTAATGTGACCACTAGAAAAATTACACGTGTGGCTCACATTATATTTTTATTGAACAGAGGTATTATAAAGAAGTGGCAGTGAACAGAAAAGACAAAATTCCCTCAAGGATGAAGCCCATGTAAGAGTAGTGCTTTGCTCATGTCAGTGTGCCTGGCCAGTTGAGGAACACTGAAGTTTTCTCTGGCAAGGCCTCATGTCAACATGCACATGATTATATCTGAGGGTCATGAAATGAGGGGGGAAATCAAGTCCAGAACTTGATTTTTGTTCCCTCTAAGCCACTAACTGCCTTTGTGGCCTTGACTAAGTCACTCCAACTCTAGACCAACATTCCCCACACCCATACAATAAGGGGATTTAACACAACAACTCCTAAGGCCCTTCCTAAGTCTGAAATTCTATGAAACTAGAATGATGAAATTCTGGCCCAAAATTTCCCATGAAACATCAGTCTTGATTTACCTTCTGATTTACTAGAGATCATTAGGCAACATTTTAATAAATCCCTCCTCCTTCCCAGAAGGGTGTTTAGAGAAAATCTGAGTAGTGGGGAACCCTCTAAATATATTGTGTCAAATTTTAAAAGTATGAACCCCCAGAGAAGGCGGAAGGATGCATCTTTCAAGTGAAGCCAAGAGTTGCTGTGCTGCCACCAAAGCTGCCTGGTCGTATTCTACTGACATTCTGTAGGAGATTATGATTAGGATAACCCATCAGAGATCACAGAAGGAAGATGAGAAGAATTTTTGCTCAGTTCACAAGAGTACAGTTTTGGGTATGAACTATAACCAAAGCAGGGCTATGGCAAACCAGGTGGCAGCCTGCAAGGCGTGATGTAAGGAGTCCCAGGCAGGGTCTATCCCTAGGGTGCAGTGGGCCATTCAGCAAGCAGCTTCATATTCATGGAAAGCCTCAGGTTTTTGACATTTTCTACACATGAAGTTATATACAAGTCATTTGAGAGTGTGTGTGTGTGTGTGTAAAGCATTAACTTTGTCAGCCAGTGTTTATACTTACTAAATAGGCCACCATTTAGTTTTAACACTGTTTGGGTATTTATCTCTTTGGTATATGAATGATCTCAGTCCCCCAGTACCTCTCAGAGGTGCTGGTCCTAGAAGAATGACTTTTCCACCTCTCCAGGCTGCCAACACTTACACTCAATAAGGTCTTTCTAGGCGTGATTAAGACATTCAAATGCAAACACCATTGATAAAGGAACACAATGGTGGGACGTGAATGACATTCACACTGGGCTGCAGTGGAGAGATTGAGTAGTGATAAGAATCAAGAAACCTGGGTTGGTTTTTGTGATTTTAAGTAAATCTCTGTCTCTCAACCTTGGTTTAGTCATTTGCAAAATAAGGGTTGTGTTAAGTCTAAATTCCTATTTAGTGTATTAAGCCTTGAATACACATTCGAACTGCCAGAGGTAAAGTATTTAAATCAGAACAAATCAGGGTTAGGTCACCAGCTCCTCTGGTGATTCTAATGTTAGGAACCCCTGCTTTGGGTGAACCAACACTTTCTGATGAACTGGTTGACTATATTAAGAGCTAGGAGGTCATTCTAAGAAGGAGAAGTAGCGAACGCAAGTCTCAGAGAAGGAAGGCGCACCGTATGGAAGGAATAATGAGTGAATTAACCACGGCAGAGAGTCAGTCCAAGGCAGTGCAGTTTGGTAGAGAGATCAAGAGAACCACATATATAATTTTAAGTTTTCTAGCACCTCATTTTTAAAAGTAAAAAAAAAAAAGCGGGTAGAACTAATTATAACAATATATTTTATTTAAACCAATATGTAGGTAAGCCTATAATCAATATATGTCATCTAAATTTTTGTAGTCACATTCAAAAAGTAAAAACAGGTTAACTTCCTTTTAATGATACATTTTATTCAACTCAAAATACCCAAAATATTAACATTTCAACAAGCAAAAACTTAAAAAATACCGAGATGTTTTTTCATTCTTTTTTTCTGTCTGGGTCTTTAGAGTCAAGTACATACTTTATACTCACATTACATTTCAATTTGAACCAGCCACATTTCAGTTGCCCAATAACCACACATGGCAAGTTTTACAGCACAAGTCTAGACCTTGTTGCTTGGACCATGTGTACCTTGTGTATCACATGAGAGTTTGTTAGAAAGGCAGGATCTCAGGCTTCATCCCAGACCTACTAAGTCAGAATCTGCATTTTAACAAGATCCTTAGGTGATTTATTTACACTTTAAAGCCTGAGAAAGTCCTCTCCTTTTCCATAGCCATGGACAGCTTTCCCTTGCACTAGCATAACAGCCTCTTAACTCAGTCCCTTAACCCCTTCCAGACTTGGCCACTTCCTACTTTGCTGGCCAGTTTACCACCAATTTACCCTCTGGTTGCAACGAACTGCCTTGGTGAATCAAGTCAGCATATCATTTTATACTTCTGAGCATTTGTACATGTTATTTCTTCTAGGACTTTTCTCCACCTGCACCACCTCCCTGCTTCTCATGGCTGAGTCCTACTTGAATGTCAGTTTTGATGTTATTTTCTTAGGGTCATTTCCATAACCCATTCACCCATATCCCCACAACTTTTCTAGTCCCTTGTACTTCTCTGTTCCTTCATTTTCTGTTATGATTTAGAAATGCCAGAAACGATTAGGAGATTTCTGCTGGATGGGAAGATCCATGATGCTGTGGACATCATATGTCTTAGTCACTGCTTTATTCCAAGCATCCAGCACAGAACTAGCACACAGTAGGTAGTGGGGGTTCAATACATTCTTGTTGGAAGAGAACAAGAAAAGAAGAAAGGTAGGAAGGCAAGAAGGGAGGAAGAAAGGTAGGTCCCCCCACTACAATGTGAAACTGAAATTATGTTTTCTGTTTAGAAAATTCTCAGTATAACACTGAAAATATGAGCCAGAGGTTGGGGGAGAAAAGGGAACCAACACGAACTAAAGGCTACTGTGCCATGTACTTTACAGACTGCCTGGAAGTCAGACCACGCGGATTTAAGGGCCAATCATCTGGACAAGTCCCATCACTTCTCCAAGCTTCAGTTCCCTCCTCTTTGCATAGGGATGATAATGCCTACATCAGGTGGTAGTTGTGAAAATCAAGTGAAAAGATGCATCTGCAAGGCATCATAAATGACAAAGTACTATAAAACAAGAAAGAATTGCGGTTTCCCAGACTTTGCAACCCCTCACCAGCTCCTCTCCAGGCACTGAGTTTCATTTTCCACTTGAGTTTAGAAGTCAAATATTTAGCTGTGCTAATGGGGTATTGGATCTTTTTATTATGGCCCCACTACTCAGTATGTGCAGCTTTGCCGAGATAATAAAAGATGTTAGACCTGGTCTCGCAGCTGCTTAATGCAAAAATGCTATGGGAACACACCTGGGGTGCGACTTCGAACGGAATCACTGGTGAAGTCAGCCGTGTCCCCAGCAGAGATAAAAGCATTAATATCCTATTTCACCCTTAGCCCACACTAGCATGACGTTGATTAAAATTATTTTCTGCAGTTTGACTTTTTTTTTTAAGAGGAAATTTGTAAAGGGGTGTGTGCATGTGTGTGTGTGTGTGTGTATGTGTGTGAGAGAGAGAAAGAGAGAGAGAGATTTTAATAGGAGTTGGATTTGTTACCTCTGCTTGATCTAGTTTGATAGCATGCATTTCACAATTGCCTAGCTTGGCTGGGTCTCAGTGAGGTTTTGTTAAAAGCACTGCTCCCCCCCCACCCTACCGTCTTCTCCTGTACTAGTGTGTGCGTTCATGTGTGTGCATGCTTGCCTGTTGGCTTGAGCCTGTTTGATGCAAGATAAAACAGAAAGCCTCTGTTGCCGAGTTGATGTCTGTGATAAGAAGAGGTGCAGGTGCGGGTGAGTGTGCCTGGGCTGTGTGTGGGTGCACATACACATGTAAACGTATGGGGGGTGTCGGATGTGTATGGACATATGTGATAACTGCTAAGGGGACTATTTGATGTGGAAGAGATGAATTATATATTAGGTGGTAGGAGGTATGTGCCATATAAGGTGCATCTTTATGTGGGAAGCACAGTCCAAGCATGTGGGGTCTTGTATATAGAAGGAGTGGCCATTGGGAGGGAGGCATGTATGGGCATGGGTTTGTGCCCAAGACTGGTGCAAGGGGTTATGTATGTGAGTCCACAGATACTTATAGAGCATTAACTATAAATCAGTCAATGTGCTTGTGGCCCAGCATAGAATATAAGGTTATGAACAAGACAGCTGAGGTTTCTGTCCAAGTCTAGGCAGGGTTCCTCAGCCATGGCACCGTTGAATTTGGAGCCAGATAATCCTTTGTTGGAAGGACTGCCCTGTGCAGTGTAGGGCATTTAGCAATATCCCTGCTCTCTACCTAGGGATAGCATCTCTCAGTTGTGACAACCAAAAATGTCTCCAGACATTGCTAAATGTCCCTTGGGAGCAAAATCACCATATAATGACAATCACTGGTCTATGGGGAAAGATAGGTATTAAACACAAAATCGTAAAATTGATTATATATGCAACAATGTGCCATGAGGGAGAAGTGCAGGGAGCTGCCAGAGTGTACAAGGATAAGCTGGTCAGACTGTTGGGGGTGAGGGCTTAGGAAAGGCCTCTGGGAGGATGGGGGTGGGTAAATGGGGCATGAAAGATGAGTATGACTCATCTGGGTGAAGCGAGTGGTAACAAATATTCCAGAGAGAGGGAACAGTGAGTGAAGAAAAAGCATGTCATTCAAAACAAAACCAAAAAAAAACCAGGAGACCCCTGCACAGGTGGAGTGAATAGGTTTAGGGAAAGGAAAGAGATGATACCAGCTCCTAGGGTGGGACGTGAGCTCCCTGTCACCCGAATATGCCAACAGAAAACGTGTCAGGGGATGTGGGCCTTGGTTGGTGGCATTCTACGAGTCACTACGGTTCTAAGAAGGCTCTAGGTTTCTGAAAGAATGTTTGTAGGGACAGAAGTGAAGAGAAAGGCTGCATACCTGCTTACACCTGAGGCTCCTGCTTAATGAAGAGGACTTAGGGCAGAATGGAGTCAGTTCCAGCTGGTCTGTGAGATCTTTGTGAGAGAGCAGCTGGTTGCATTTTTACGGCAAGAGAAAATCAGGCTTTTTGGTAGAAAGCATTTCCATTTACCTTTGAGGTACACCTAGGCTCCCAGCCATTTCTCAGGCTCACCCACGGAACTGCACAAACCCCCTCCATACACACACATGCGCACACACACACACACTTTCTCTCACACACAACTTCACCTTCTTACAATTAATCAATAAATAATGGAGAGCATAAGATACATCAAGGCCTTTCACAACTGATATTCCCAAGGATCCTTCTTCAGCTTACAGATGAGGCAACTGCAGCTCTGAGAAGTGACAGGACCTGCCCACAGCCACACAGTCAGGCCATGACAGAGTGGGGATCTGAACCCAAGTCTGGCTGACCTCAGGGTACATGTTCACATGCCTCTGCCTCCGTGGGGAGAAGTACACACATGACATCTTCAGTGGGGTCCGTTGCCTCTTCATAAACTTGCAGCCACTTGGCAGAGCTTTGCTCGTGTCCCTGCCATGAGCTGTCCACCCCAATCCAGACTCCACAATATCACCAAACTTGCCAGTCACTTTCCTGCTTAAAATCTGCCCCCCTCCAACAGTGTTCAGGAAAAGGCAGCCTCCTCAAGAGGATATCAAGATTCCCTAGGTGCTCTTCTGCCATCTCTTCAGCCTCATCTCATCTGCTACCAGATGGCCATGCTCTCTTGTAACTTCAAGTCATTGCATATGCCCATCTCTTGTCCCCATCTCTAGGAATGCCCTGGCCCTTTTTCCTTCCCTTCCTTTGCTTTGAGAACTCCTTCTTTTCTTTAAAGACTTAGCTCATTTGTCATCTCCTCCAGAGCTTTTCTCGACCAACCCCAAAACTTGTGCACATACCTCTTTTCTCCCTCCCCAGGCCAAGGTAGTCGACTCTCTCTGCCTGCCCGGGACCTGGTGCTTCCAGCACCCAAGCTCATGGCATCTTAGATTCTAAACTTCTTCAGGCCAGTGATGTAATCTCTGTATCCATAGCCCACAGTGGAAGTTCAAGAGACACTTTGTTATTCAATTCTTACACAGCCCTCTCAAAAGTGCCTTCTCTGCCTTTATGAGAGTGAACCTTCTGCCAGGTTAGGCACTCTTTGAAATCATCAGCCCCCATTCAAGAGAGAGAAGGGTGTGGGGTGTGAGGGTTGGGGCAGAGGGACAAGGCATGAAGTGTGTGTTTGAGGGGGTGAGAATGCTCAGCAACAAGTGACCAACAAAGCTTACCAGGAACAAGTCTATGGACATTTGCCTTTTTTTATTTGTTCCCACCCACTAGAACTAGAAGAGGTCTGAGCCAGTCTATCAATTCTGATTTCCAGGAAGAGGGAACCACTGGAGCTCATTCAAGTTTGGGGACTTTCTTCAAGGATCCACAATGGAAAGCCCTGGGACTGCTGACTGTCCCAGGTTCAAGATGGCAGAAAATGCAGTGATGCAGACAACTTAACCTTCTGAGGAGCAGTCAGGTTCTCCTCTATTAACCTAGTTAGCCTGTATCTCTGACTGCTTCCAACTAGCCAAATTCTTTCTACCCTTCCAGTTCCAATTCTCATAGAAGAAATCTGATGGATTCAGCTGGCGCTCCCAGGACAAGCTATTTCATCCTTTAATACCAGCCAATGAATTGACCGTTCTGATATCAGGTAACGATGCATGGTCCAACTGGTAAGTACATCTATCCAAAAACAGTAGGTTGCTATAAGCGGGGCAGTTTTATCTAGAAGGGGAGGTTGGGCATAGCAGACACAATAACCAATAGCAGCCTGGTTAACCACACCAAGATAAGGCAGGTTCAGTGAGTTGGAGCTTGGAATAATTCCAACCACTGGAGCGGAGCAAACACTGAGGACCAAAACCCACATTTGGAAGGACATTCCTTCTCAGGGATAGAACAGAGCAGTTAGAGGCTGGGGTAATACACGATGGGATCAACACAGCGGGCTTCAGGTTTACATTGTGAGGAATTCAGTGTTCAATGTGCATGTGTGCATTTGGTGTGTTTATTCTAAAAATTACTATGGCCTGACACTATGTATCTTGAAAGTCTGGGCTATGTCCTACTCATTTTTACTTTCCCAGGAACTGGCAAAGTATTTATCACAGAATCAATGGTAAAAAGAGTTTACCAAACTGAACCAAATTCCTTAATATCTGTTTAGATCTACCTTCTCTGTCACAAGCTTGTAAGCTCCTTGAAAGGAAGGCTGTGTCCCATTCATTCTGTTATAACCTCATTACCCCAGCACAGGGCATGACAAATAGTGGGTGCTCAATAAGTGCCCACTGAACATGTTTTTAAAAATCACACCACATACACATGCCTCTTGGTTATTCCTAATACCCACTGAGAATATCGGTTCTGGAGTCAGTTTCCCAGGTACAAATCCATTTACTATATAGTAGCCATGTGACCTTGAGCAAGTGGCCTTACTCACTATACCTGAGTCTCATTTTTAAAGCAGGAATAATAATACCTACCTATAAGGCCGTGGTGTGTATTAAATGAGTTAATACATGTTAAAGTATTTAGAGCAGTGCCTGACACAGATAATAAATGCACACTAAATTTGTATTATGCTTATTTTCCCTCATGTATGAACACACTGTACAAATAGTTCCAAATACACATGCAGCAATCCAATAATTATTTTTAACTCCTGCTTTGTTTATCTGGAATGGTTTCAAAGTTTTTCTTTGTTCCAAACTCTCAATCAATTGATATCTTCCTAAGCAGAACCAAAATGGCACAAGATATTGCTCGTGAGCTGACACAGACCCACTTGCTCATGTGTAAAGATCTTTTTGTTCTTATTTTTTTCAGTTTCTCCTGAATATTGATTTTCTGTGGCAGCCATGGATAGTCTTCCAGAGGCTCTTGCCACAGTCTCCATTTGTATATGTGGTTTGGGCACCAAACCCAGCCACATGGCTGCCCCTGCATCTGGTATGCCCTTCGCGTGTGATGACCCTGAAGATATCCCAAACATTAGATGCCCTGAAGATTGTGATAATACAGAGGAGGAAAGGAATGATGATGAAGAATAAGAAGAACATATACTGAGCTTTTACTATGTTCCAGGTAGGTCCTGTGCTAATGGCTCAATAGAAATGAATAAGACATGGAACCTCCTGTGTGGAGTTCACAGTGTGATCATGGCATGGTGAGGGTTTTGGCAAAGAGAGGTGACACAGAAGAGGAGACATCTCGTTCTTCTGATAGTGTCAGAGAAGACTTCACAGGGGAGCTGGTGCTTGATCTGAGCCTTGAAGGGTGATTCATGCATGTGATCATTCATTCATTTTGTCACACATTAATTCACACATGTAACAAGTATCAATTTTTGCCTTGGGCTTTTGACTAAGCACTGGGCACACAGAGATGAGCAAACTTGATCCATGCACCCACCCACACACACAGTCTGAAGGTGGTGGCTGGGGGGGACACACAAGTGACTCTTAGGTATAATACATAACACGATGATTGCAGGAATTGGTGTATATTCAAAGTGCATTTGAATCATTCATGGAAACAGTACCTGAGTAGGCACGTGAGGATTAAGGAAGATGTCACAGATGAAGTAATATTTGAGCTAAATTAATAATAAAAACAAGTCATTTACCAAGTACTTCCCTGTTCCAGGCATTGTGCTGCATGCTTTACTTATATCAACTGACTGAATCCCCATAACAACCAGAAAAGGTAGGAAATATTCTCTCCTTTAGACAGAGGAGGCAACTGGAAACTAGCAGAGAAGTTAAGTAACATGTCAAAGACTGTAGGTACTATATGGGAAGCCAGGATTCAGTGTATCAAAAAGCCAGTATCAGGTCTGCTTGATGCCAAAGTTTTGGCTCTTAGCTGTCCTCTAAACTGCCTGAGTTTCCCTGAAACCCAGGAGAGAGCCGAAGTGGAGGGAATTCTAGGCAGAAGGAACTTCACACACAAAAGCAGAAAGATGTGGAAGACCCAGCAGATTTGGGAATCTATCACCCAACATTTCTGATGGCCTGTCCATCAGGACACAATGCAGGAGATGGGCAGGGGGGATTCATGCAGGGACTTTTTTTGCTACATTTAACAGTTTGGGTTATATGCTATAGTATACAGGGAGGTACTGAGAGACTTTGAGCGAGAGTAAGATAAGACCAGATCTGACCATGGAAAGATGGATTAGGGCAGAGGCTAGGGGCTTTGAATGCCAAGCTTAGGAGTGTTTGCAGTTATGTGTAAAAGTATTGTCAAGAGTTAAAAGAAACCCTCCTTTACCTTTCTATCTCTGCCTGTCAATCTAACCCATTGAAATGGAAGGTTTTTGAGTTTATTTGATTTCAGGAAATGATATATTCTTTATTTTTTTTTCTGTGTCTCTCCATCTCCATTTTCCCCCTGGACAGTATATCATTGCATGCAGTGGCCTGCAGGTTCTTGGTTTTCGCCGAGAAATGTACTTTTGATGTTGTTGGGCCTGTAAAACATGAAATTAACCAGTGTCATATCTTTCACGCCCTCCTCCCTGCTCACCCAGGAGCCCAAATTAAATTTCACACTGAACAATCTGAGCAGCTGACATGCTCCACAGACAACCAGCACACGGCTTTGATGTCCACAAGGTAGATGTCTCTGTCACCAGGCTCCATGTCAACTCTGTTGCCTCTGTTTTGATGACAAAATTTAGCTGATTTTGGACTTGGTCTCAAGCTGCCATCAACTCCCCCAGGACCAGCACGATCTGTCCCAGAGTATACTCACGAATGTTTGCATAGTCATTTACAGCTTACAAAGAAGCATTCATGCAAGACTGCAGAGCAAGGAATGTTATACACATCTCACAGATTGGGAAACCAAGGCTCTGAGAGGTAGCCAAGGCCACACAATGAGCTCAACACACTCTCCATGGGGACAATAGTCTTTTGGCCACATAGCAACTCCCCGTGACAGCTTCAGATAGGAGGCTTATAAAGGTAGCAAGGAAAAACCTAATAAAAAGTCTGTCCCTTGGTAATTTTTTAAAAGTGGAAATTGTCACTATTTTCTCTTTCAGTCTCCTTGTTTTGGACCCCACCTTCTACTCCAATTTTATAAGACCCACATCATCATTATTCCCATGGCCCTTGCAATATCTTTCTCACTGTCTCCAGATTCAGCTCCACCATACGCCTTGCCCCCTGTTGATACCAACCTGTACTCTGCACCCGTAATGCCTTTCTCCAGAACATCCATCTGTCCAAGCCAATTTCATCTTCAACCTCAGCTAAAATTTCCCATCCACAAAAATGAATTTTTTTATCATCATAATTAATCTCTCTCTATGCCACTGTGCCATGAACTTCTTACAATACTTAGGTGGCCATGTATTTCAGTCTAACCATGCTGCCTGAGGCCAGAGACCTTATGGAGTTCATGTTGGATCTTAATGCAAAGCCATGTTTTGCAGATAGCAGTCATTGGTGTGTGCTGTACCAAACACACCAAACCAAAAAATGTTACTGTGCTTTATCTCTCAGTGCCTTTCTGGATGACAGTATCTAAGTTGGTTTAAGAGATTACCCTGGCGTAGAGAATTAATCTCATGAATAAATCTAGAGAATGCCTTTGATAGATGCTAGTGTGTAATATTTTTCCAGGATTTGTTTATATTTTGTGTTGCACAATAAGCTGATAAACTTGGAGTACAGAGAGGGCCCAGAGGAAGAAAAGGAGAGAAGACAAGCCTTTCTAGTGGTGAAGAAGAATCACACTAAAAATTTGAGTTTATTTCAAAAATGTACATTGTTCTTCTCCAAATAAATTCTCTTTCAAATATTGTTTGAACTTCTTCTGAAGCAAGGAGGTCATTATTTCATAAGGCATCCCCTCTTATGGTGGAATCTCTTTGTGAGACAAACTTCCTTAATTAAGTCTAAATTTTCATATCTTTTTCCACACAGTGGTCCTGGTTCTGCCCTCTGGAATTCCATTTAACAAGCCTAGGTATTCCTTCCACAAGACACACTTTCAAATGTCTAAAGACAAATCTCATTTTTTTCTTTTTCACTACACATATTCTACAGATGGTCACATTGAGTTTCCCACGAAAGAGAAAAATGACTTCCCAAGTGCTGTGATGTGAATATTGGTGTTCCCCCTCCCCCAATTTCATATGTTGGAACCTAATACCTGGTGTAATAGTATCAAGAGGTAGGGCCTTTGGGAAGCTGTTAAGTCATGAGGACTCCACCCTCATGAATGGGATTAGTGTCCTTATAGAAGAGGATTGAAGGAGCTCCCTTGACCTTCTGCCATGTGAGGATTCAGCAAGATGCCATGTATGAGGAATAAGTCCTCACCGAGTACTGAATCTGCAGCAACCTTGCTCTTGGAATTCCCACCCTCTAGAACTGTGAGCAATGAATTTATATTTGTCTTTAAATTACCCAGTCTAAGGTATTTTGTGATAGCAGCAGGAACAGAATAAGACACCAAGATAACAGAAAGTTAGAGCCATACCCCTTATCCTGGTGGCCTTTCCATTATACCACAAGGAGTATAATGTTTTATGTGCCAACATGGCTAGGTTATATTACCAGTTATGCAATTAAACACTAATGTAGATGCTCCTATGAAGATATTTTGTAGATATGGTTAACATATACAATCAGTTGATTTCAAGGGAAATAATCCTCCATAATCTGGGCCTCATGCAATCAGTTGAAGACCTTAATAGCAAAACTGAGGACTTTCTGAAAATGAAGAAATCCCACTGGTGGACTGTAACTTCTACCCTAGATTTTCCAGTTTGCTGGCCAGCCTTACAGATAGATAGAGAAATAGGGATATGGTGTGTGTGTGTGTATGTGAGTGTCTATCACACTGGCTCTGCTTCTAGTCCACTTCTGCTACTTCTGTGCTTGAACCCTGACTGATACAAACTTTGCCCAAAGACTTGATTATATGGGGGAGGATTTCAGACCCCAAGATAGGATTAGAAGTTGAGACATTTATGGGACGGGAGTCTTTTAACTCCTCTTATCTGCTGCCATGGAGGAAGCTGTTTCCTCTAAGCCCAGGACTGTCCATGGATACATTGGTGGGCTGGTGACTCTCTCTCCATCATAATTGAGCCCCATGCATTCATGGGGGCATGTGGGAAAGGGGAGCCATGCCCTTCCCATGCTCTCGGGAGAGCAGCCAGCTCTGGCTCCTTCACAAGCAGGCCCTTGTCTCTTCCTTCTGCTGCACCAGGCTGCATCTGGGAGAAGGAACACACCAGACTGCATTTCTCCCCAAGGCTAATGAGATATATCAGATGCAGGTGATAGTTAGGTCAGGCAAGCACCTGCTCTTCTGGGGCCTGAGGCTTTCTACTAACCTAGGAAGGAATTTGCTGCTACAGCTTACACTGGAAAGGTTAGCTGAGAATTCCTTACAGGGGTTCAGACTTGGAATGCTTTTAATACTGCCCTGGGAGGCCAATAAGTGCAGAATTCACTGGGGATGGGGGTGGAGAGAAGAGAAATCAGATCCTGGAACCAGCCCTCTTATGGCTGAGAGGCAACTGAGTGGAGTGGTAAGAGCCAGTTTTTGTGTTGGGTGCATAAGATCTAATTTTGGATTTCTTACTTTTTAGTTTTGTGACTTGTTGGGACTCAGCTTCCTCATTTGTGAAACAGGGATAAGAAGAATGCAACTTCCTTATAGGATTGCTGTAAGGGTTAATTAACACAGGCAAACACACATAACACCTGTAAACACATATAACACATACATTTCCTGGCATATAAGTGCTTGAGAAATGAGCATTATTGTTATTGCTGTTCTTTTCATCCTTAAAACATCTGAGTGATGTTTGATTTGTTCTCAGCCACGATTAGAAACTATTGCCCTTAGCAGATAAGAGAGTGATGAAAAGCATAAGCCTTATCACCATGCAAACTAGGGTCTCGCCCTCTTTGTGACTTTGGGTAAGTGATTTGACTGTTGTTTCAGTTAGTTCATAAAAATATGGGCACAATAATACCTAAGATACCCATACATAATGGATATGGAAAAGGGCACCAGAGTCAAGCTTCCAGGGTTTGAATCCCATGGTACTTGATAGCTGTATGGCCTTAGACAAGCAATTTAATCTCTCTTTGCTGCAGTTTCCTCATTTATAAACTGGAGATAACAATAGTGCCTATCTCACAAGGCTGTTATAGGGATTAAATGCATTAATATGTTTAAAACACTTAGAAGAGTGCCTAGCACTGCGTAAGAACCTGGTAAATGGATATGCTTTGAGTAAGGATTAGATGAGATAATACCTTTAAACATCTGGTACTCAACAGGTGCACAATAAAATAATAGTGATTACAGTAGTTATTATTGCTTATAATATTGATAATGAGAATAACACCATCAAATCCTGACTTCTGCAGACCGGACACACTGTCTATAAGGTAAGGTTCATCTCCAGGTCTTCTCTGTTTTAATCTGTTTTAACTTCTAGAAGATTAATCTGGCTGAGACTCAGCTCCAAGTGACTTTTCTGTTAAAAAGTCCTCAGTAACTTCCATCTACAAAATAATAGTCAACTTCTGGGCTTTCTAAACCTCCATGATCTCTCCCTCAATGAGCTTTTCCAGCATTATCTTCTAGTCTTATGCTATTCCTTATCTCTTCCCTGCTTTCATTGCACAGTATGGATGCCCCCTCAGCACACAATGAGTGTGAGTCTCCTGATGGACGTGAGACTACAATCAACATCAGACCATCTAGTCTGAAATTGTGTCAACTTGGATAATGTAAGGACCATATAACTATAAATGCAACCAGGCATTGGGTGTCTGCTGTGTACCAGGCACTGTGCTAAGTACTTTACACGTAGTCTTTCCTTTCAATGTAAGGTGCACAGTGACTCTGTGAGGCAAGAATCATTAATCTTTTTTTACAGATGAGGCATCCAAGACTCAGCCAGGTAAAAGGACTTGCCCAAGATGTTCAGCTGGTTTGTAGCTGTGTTGCTCAGGAGCTTGATTGTCTGACATCCTGGCTCCTTATTCATTTTAAAAAACTTTTTATATAAATACAACAGGCACAGAAAAGTGGAAATTTCATAAATGTATGGCTTGATGGATTTTTATAAACTGAATATATCTGTGCTCTGAAATCAAGAAAGATAACATGAACAGCACCCCAAAAATCCCTGTCCTGATCCCTTCTTGGCACTGCTTCTCTGTGGGTAACCACTATTGTGATGTCCAATGACATGCGTTACTTTGCTGTTTTGAACTTTATATAAATGGAATCATTCAGCATATATTCTTTTGTGCCTGAGTTCTTTAGCTCAACATATATGTGTGAGACTAGCCACATGGTTGCCTTCAGTTGTAGATTGCTTATTCTCATTCTTGTAGAGTATTTCACACAGGATGACCTAAAAATTCAAGGTTGGGTGGGCCTGGCCATATGCTAAGCTCCAACAGAGAAAAATCTATAAATCTGAATAAACATCACAACACTCAATAATTGGCAAAGTAGGATTGGTACTATAAATACAAGCAGGCTATGAGTGTGTTAAAAAGCAAAAAGAGATGGGATAAGCTAACACCCATCAAGTTCAACACTTGATTCATTTTTTTTTTTACTTTATTGTAGTAAGAACACTTGCTGTGAAATCTGTGTTTTTAAAAATATTTAAGTGTACAATGCGCTATTGTTGACTTTAGGTGCAACGTTGTACAGCAGATCTCCAGAGCTTATCCATCTCACTTGATTGATGCTTTGTGCCCATCAACTGGTAACTCCCCATTTTTCCTCCTCCTAGTCCCTGGGAACCACCATTTGACTCTATGAGTTTGACGACTTTAGATACATCATATCAGTGTATTATATTAACGACTGTGTTTAATTCAGAGCCCAGCAGCTTACACGCATGATTATGAATTTTGAAATATTTCAGAGAATATCTTTAGAAAGATAATGAGACCCAGATCAGGCATAGAATAAACTGTTTATGCCCAAGTGTCAAAGATTCCCAACTCTGCTCACTACTCTTTTCTCGCTCCCTCTTTGACCTCCGTGATCTGGACGCTGCCTGTTTCCATCTATCTGAGCTGACCTCCCCGGACACGATATAATGGGCTGCCTAAACGTGTAGCCTATGCCAAGAACACCTGCTCAGTGGCCCTTATTTATCCCTTTAACTGTTTTGGAGTATTAGTGTAGTTTCCAGTTTTCCAGATAGTGCTATCAACACTCTAGTACCCATGGATGCATTTCTGACCTTATATCATCTATATGTCTGTATTAAATTTGATCTGTATGTTGGAGCTATTAGGACCAAGCTGCATGCACATTCTCCTTCTAACAAGCAGAAAAATGGGCATACACATCCATGCAGATGATATTGCTGCATTATCTCTGAAAAGGAGCAATTTTTGGAAGAAGTTGAATCTGGTGGCTAGTTACTGTCACAAGGATCTCCTCCGTGTCAATTACGTGAAGCAGAAAGAGCCCATTTTGGCAGGCATTCTCCAACATCTTAAAGAGAATCATGAATTATCCCCATTCAACAGGTTAATTAGACAGCTATTTTAGGGGACCTTTCACGGCCAGCTCAACTGCAGGCATATCAGGGTGTAGTTTCATTTAATAATAACAGTTACACTTCACATTTGCAGAGCAGTTTATAATTTAGGAAGCACTTTTTGCATGTGTTTCTGAATATAATGTGCACACCCCTATATATTTTTATCACTGTACCCTTACAGACCAGAAAACAGGCTGAGGTGCAGCTGTTGCCCAAGGTTACAAGCCAGGCCTTACATGCAACTCTTTTGCCTGTAAATGCCCTTTTAAAGACTAAAACAAGATATGTTTTGGGGTGCTTTTTTGCCTAAAACAAGATATATATCTGGGTGCCTACATAATCCTTCTGTAGATAAGGAGATTATCTGGTGACTAAAGGGAAAAAAAATGGGGCTCGAGTAGTCTCCCACATGCTACACAGCAGTGTAGGTCCTCTATAGCTACTTAGTTATCTCTCAGCAGCCATTTGCATGCCAGGATGGCCCTAGGAAGTCCTTTAAGAGCAAAGTTAAAGAGCAATGCTAAGTCCACAGCTGTAGTCCATCAAAATTATGCTGGACTACCTGACCCTCCATCCATGATTTCCCAAATCCCATCACTTTTCTTGAGCTACCTTTCTCTTCTGAATCTCTTGACTGTGCCCATGTCTCCCATGGGTTGTTCCACTTCTCTGGTTTGCATCCAGGGTTATGTTTCGCTATTCTCTGCCCTTCTACCTGTCCAAAAGGCTAGAGAAGATTTAAGGCTCTTTTATGTGAGGAAATGTTGGTTCTGTTTACAATTTCTCCTTCTGTCTACACCTGTGGTGAAGTGGGTTGCCTTTCTGCTGGGATGAGAGCAAAATTGTGAATTTTAAATTTTTCCAAAGGAATGACCTTGCACTCCCCTTTCCGTCTGGTATCTAAAACACAAGATCACAAGATTTTCTCTTTGACCAAAAACTGGATTATCTATGTCAAGGATTGGCAAACTTTTTATTTTTTATTTTGTAATGGGCCCAGGTAGTGAATATTTTAGGCTTTTTGAGCCATTTGGTGTCTGTGACAACTACTCAACTCTGCCATCGCAGCGTAAAAGCAACCATATATGATATGTAAATGAATGAGTGTGGCTGTGTTCCAATAAAATTTACAAAAACAGGCAGTGGGCCACATTTGGCCTGGGGACCATCGTTTTAAGACCTGTGATTGATAAGACCAATTCTGGTTAGAGAATCCTACCATCCATTTACTGCAACCTAGAATATACCAAAGATTAGTTGTTACATCTGATATTTGACAGCGGAGTCAAATGGCCATGTTAATTTCTCTTCATCTAACTCTCTCATGAGGTAGGTAGCGTGCTGGGTTAGTGAAGCTTCAACGTGACTTTTCTATATTGATCTTGAAGGGAAGAAATGCTTAAGGGCAGGATGGGGTAAAGAGAAAGTCAAGATGTTTTTGGTCACCATGATGGATTTTGACTAACAGTGGCTTAACCCAAAGGGCATTTATTATTCATACAGTTAGACCAGGGTCAGTTGACCTCATGATTGGTTGAGTGGCTCTAAGCTTGCCTTCAAGGACACAGAACTTTTGTGTTTTCTACTCTGCCACTTTTACCGTATCATTTTCTCATTACAAGATAGTCGTGGTACCTCCAAACATCACAGACTCACAATTCTGTGTCCTAAGTATGAAGGGAGGGAATCTAGCAAAGGACCTTGCCCTTATGTAGATTTATCTTTTATGAGAAAGGAAAATGTTTCTCCAGGAGTTACCCCAAAAGATTAGCCAGAATTAGGGTACATTCTCACTTTTAGCCAATCACTGGCAAAAAAGAATGGGGATGGCCCAATGGCTTAGAATAATCACAGTTCATCCTCTAGGACTGAGTCCATTCCCCTGAATAAAACTGGGTGTTGTGTTCAAGGAAGCAGCAGGGGAAGAGGGGAGAGGGTGTGTGGGGATGGCTGATGGGTGGACAACCAAGAGTTCAGACTACAGAAGATGTAAGAAACATAGCCAAACCTTCTGTGAAGGTTGTGGCATGCAGGGCCTGTAGGTGAGGTGAGGGCAAGGTGCTGTCTTGCATTTGAGCTCTGGATGAACATGATTCTCAGCCACAGTGGTCCTCAAACATTATTGTTCCCAGGAATCACCAGGGACCCTTGTTAAAATGGAGTGTCTTGGGCCCCTTCCTGAGGAATTCTGATTCGGTAGTGCTGGAGGGGGGCCAGGAATGTGTTTTTGAACAATGCAGGTAGTCTGCTGCTCACACCATGAGAATCAGTCACTGCATGATCTTGAAGCCTTGATGAGAGTGATGTAGGTAAAGACAACTATCATTTCAAACTTCCAGTTTGTCTTAAAAGCAAAGACTCAGATATGTAAATACTGAGTGAATAGAGTTTCCCTTTGTGCTGAAAAGAGAAATAGAATTGGGCCATTTTAACCACAGGACTGTCACGCCATGATGCCTGTATCAAGTGCATCTCCTACTATGCATATATAGAGCTGCAAGGCTGAACATGAAATCAAGGGAATTTATGTAAACATGGTTTGTAAACTAGCAGATATTTTGCATTGACAGCATAGAACAGAGAACCTGGGCCCAGAGAAACTTGGATTTGATCCTTAATATTATAAGTGTGGACAATAGCCTAATCTTCTTAGCCTGCGTGTCCACTTACATGAAATAGTGAAAAATATATCTCTGTATTGTATCATAGGGTGATATTTTAAAAGTTATTAAGAAAGAGATTATCCACATAAAGCATTTATCATGGTGCTTAGCACGTCTAAATGCTCAATAAATGTTAGCCGTCATCACCATCTTTGTCCTCATCATATTGGTAGTAGTGGTGATGGTTTTATTTATATTTACACATGTTTATAGTTATTAAGGTTACCTTAGCAATCTTCTTATTTACGGATGTGAAACTGAGTCCCAGCTACACAAAATAACTTGCCAAAATTACTAAATTAGTTGGTTGAGTTGGGTCTTGAACTCAACTTGATTCTTGATTCTGTAATCAAATTTTCTAATAATCCACGTACTAAATTCATAATGAACAAACGTGACCCAGTTTCCCTGCACAAGTTAAGGAAGCACCCCACTCTGGGGAAGGCTGTTTTAATTCAGCCCCCACGTTCTCCTTTTCTCTTTCTCTCTCTTTCGTGAACCTGTGCCCTGGCCGATATGCAGAAGGCATACCGGGGTAATTAAAAAGGGGAATCAAGGTGCTCATTGGTGGGACCAGGAGACAAGTCGGTGTGGCTCAATCTGCTGGGAATTGACTGCAATCAATTTCTTCAATGGCCTGCCCAAAGCTGTGGCTGTAAAGCATTCAGTGAGCTGATCAATGGTGGCCTTGAGTGCTGCTGGAGGGGGAGGCAAAGCAGTGGCGGCAGCCTCGGGGCAGTGTGCAATCAGCAGGCCAGCCCAAGTCCAAGGTCAGCCTCTGCAGCCCCTTCCCCTCTCCCGTCTCTATACAGCTTTCTGACAGAAGTGTCAAAACAAGACGGGGCCACTGGAAACACATAAGAAACCTTCCTGGAAGCTCTGGGGAAAAGAAAGAAAACTCATTTGCTAAAGATAATAAAAATAATAATAATCTCGTATTCATCATCATAACCATAATGACAGTGGTTGTAATAATGACAGGGCACCTGATTTTATCTTCTGCTCTCTGAACGTGAAAGTACATCTCTATATCCAAATGAAAGTGATAAGGGCTGTAGTTTTGCAGCAAATGGAATTCATCACATTTAATAAAATGCTAATTGATGTGGAGGAAGGAAGGCGGGTCTTTCTAATTTTGTATGTTCTTTCATTCAGTAAAGAAACAGTAAAGCACTAGGTGATAGCACCTAGCATAAATTGCATCTTGCACATAGTAGGCACTAACTTCATTATTTTTTTTAATGTGCAAGGCACTATGTTAAATGTTGTGGATAAAAATTTAATGAATAACATGTGCCCTTGCTCTCAAGGAATTTACATTCTAAAAGGAGCATGTGTTTAAACAGGGAATTATGGTGATAAAGATGTGAACCAAGTGGTTAAAGAGCCAGAGGAAGGATGTATTAGTTCTGGAGGGGCCTGGGAGTGAAAGGGACGGAGGGGGGGTAACTTGAGCTCTGATTTGAAAATTAGATATAATTTCTCCAGCTAGAAAAAGCCATTCGAAGCAGAGAGGAAAGCATGAGGCTAAGAGAGTGCACAGGAAGTTTGCTAGTGTGCCTGAAATCTTGAGTGCTTGAACGAAGAGTTATTAAAAAAACTGGAAAGGCAGGTAGGAGCTTAAAAAAGGATCCTTGTTTTATGCAAAGGAATTTATGTTATCCTTTTCCATCCACTGGCCAATGGGCACCACTAAAGGTTCTTAATAGAAGAATGTCCAGTTCTTATCTGGAAGTTGGATCTTTATAAATACAAAAGAAGAGAGAGAAGAGAACAAAGTACAAAGAACAGATGAGAAGACAGAGGCTTAAAGAGCTTAAGTAAATTGCTCAGGACATAGCAGGCAATGGTAGGTCTTGTGCCCCAGTGTTGTGACTCACATTCCACTGGTCTTTCCAATACTTTATACCACAGTGGCAGGAGAGAACACTGATTTTGGAATTAGAGAGATCTGTTTTAAATCCTGGCTCTGCCACTTTTAAGCTAAGTGACAATGGCCAGTCAACTAACCTTCCTGAGGCTCAATTTCTTCATCTATAGAACAGGGACAAAATGCCTATCTGTTGGGGTAATTGTGAGAGTTGAATATGATAATCTATATAAGGATTTAGAATTTCAGTAGAGTTCTTAGAGTAGTGTAAGACTTTGATAGATGTTAGATGCCATTATTATTAATATTAACTTCAAATACCTTCCCCATGTTTCCTTTCTGAACCTTTTTTCCACTTCTTTTGACATCTCTTTGAATACTTTAGTACCTTGGATTAATTTTAGGCATAATGATGGACTACCATAAGAGCTATTTTGGTTTGGAGGGACTTTCCCTCACCTTTTTGAACACACCACCCAGCTGAATATCATTTGTCATGTGAACAGTTGTTAAGGGAGATGAGAAAATGTGGAAGGGCATGCAAACCATCCTCTTGTATTTCAAAAGCTGTCAGTCTTAAAAGGGATGAGACTTATACCTGTTTAGCTCCAGTGGTAAATAGTTCACTACTAGGTAACAGTAACAGAGAATTTTGTTTTATTTCAATAAAAAGAATGCTAATGACCAGGGCTGTCTGTCAATTAAATGTGCTAAACTGTGTAGTAGCTAGTTCCCCATCATTGAAAGGATTCAAGTTGAGACTGATGGCTGCAAAGGGTATTTTTAAACTGGAGACTAAGTTAAATGATCTCCAAGACCCTTTCATTAAAACCATGAAGTCTTCCACTCAATGTAAATAAAGTAAGCCATTTATAAATGTGTTAGAGTTTCTAAATGAGAGATTTAAATACATACTGAGAACTAGGGGTATACACACATACTGAGGGTATACATAGTGGGAAGTAAGGGCCAAATCCAGTCTGAAGATGTGTGTTTTCCAGAATAGTAGCAGACTATATTCTTTCCAGTTCACCCCAGTCCACACCATTCCCTATTGTCTTACCCTAGTGAACGTTAATGTGTTTGCTTTAACTGCCTGACCTTATATGGTAAGAACCTAAATCAAAGTGAGGAGACTCAGTTCTGCTCCCTGGCTCTTCCAGTATTTTGCTCTGTTACTTTGGGTCAACAACTTTGCCATCTCAGACTCAGTGTCTTACCTGTAAAATAAGGTAGTTGGACTCAACATAGGTCTCTTTCTGCTCTACGTTCTGAGATCTATTGTCATGAGAAGCAAAACTCATTTTAAAGCCTTTTTTTTGTTTTTGAAAAGCAGTGACTTTCTTTGAACTCCCTGGAGAGGAGTAGATGTATATGTTGTTGTCATTTCTAAGAAATGTAATTTGTAATCATTAATAAAAACTAATAAATCTACCATCAGTCTTCTTGGCTTTTCCTGGGTTTCCACATTATTCCAAATAATTTAAATAAATGAGAATATTCAAATATTGCCAGTGTGTTCTTTGTTAAGGTAAGTGCTTTGTGGGGTTTACTCTCAAAATATCTAAAGCCCCCTACCTTTTTTTTTTAACTGAACCAATTTAATCAATCAAAGGTTGATTTGTTGGTGGTGGTGGTTGTTGCTTTGGTTCCCCTAGATATACTGATGGTTAAAAATATGAGGAATATGACCAGAAAAGAGGAGAATCTCAAAGACTAGTAAAATGGGGGGAAATGCAGTAACTGCCTGGGAACATGGAGTGTGGTCATTCACGGTATTTATATGTGAGTCTCTTTCCCTCCTAAGGGCAACTCAATTCTAAGACTGGAGTCTGTTTACTAATTGTATGACATTGGGCTCTCACCCTGCCTCCATTACAGTAAAGTCCCTCTTATCTGATGAGAGCAAGATCTGTAATTGTAGGTTAATGGAAAGTCAGTTAAAGCAGAAGTATGCTGGAGCACTCATGAGCAGTCTGCTAGTGAGGAGAGTCTAACTTACAGTGGTCATTAGTCACATTACCAAAGAAAATAGAAAGCATCTGGAAATGGATGAGTTCAGAAATCAAAGATGATCATAGTAAAACAATTAAAAAATACAGGAAAGCAAAATAAATAAATAAATAAAATTATATGCCTAAATCATTCAGAGACAATTAGTGTTTTGAGTATAAATTTAGACATATTTGTATAAATACTTTTGGTATAAATACTTTGTCTTTGCAAAAATTTTTGCTTATGTACTTTACACATATAATATATGTAAATATTTTTGTAACACATGTAAGAAATACAGCATATATAATACAGTTGACCCTTCAACAATGAGGGGACTGGAGTAACTGACCTTCCCTCCATGCAATTGAAAATCCACATATAACTTGACTCCCCCAAAACTTAAATACTAATAGGCTACTGTTGACCAAAAGCATTACCAATAACCCAGTCAATTAACACATAATTTGTATGTTATATGTATTATGTACTGTGTTCTTACAAAAAAGTAAGCTAGAGAAAAGAAAATGTTATTAAGAAAATCATAATGAAGAGAAAATATGTTTTCTACGTATTAAGTGGAAGTGGATCATCATGATGGTCTTCATCCTTGTCGTCTTCATGTTGAGTAGGCTGAGGAGGAGGAGGAAGAGGAGAGGCTGGTCTTGCTATCTCCAGGGTGACAGAGGTGGAGGAGGTGGAAGGGGAGGCAGGAGAGGAAGGCACACTCAGTGTAACTTTTATTGAAAAAAATCCACGTATAAGGGAACTCGTGTAGTTCAAACTCGTGTTGTTCAAGGGTCAATAGCATATATAAGAAGATAACACAATAATTGTTTTATAAACTACATTTCACTTATATCATAAGCATCTTTTAATAGTATTAAATATAAACACATATGATAATTTTATTGGCAATTTTATTTCCCCATTTCAAACCCCCAGTTATCCCCAACTGTCACTTACAGCACACTTTTATGTTTTTCAGGTTTTCTATAATGAACATGCATTAACTATGAAATTAAAAATGTGAAAAACAGAAAAGCAAACCAAAAATGCAAATATATTAGTTAAGAAGAAAAATAACTAGAGGTTAACAGTGTGGATTTTGGAATCAAACATTCTGGCTTTCAAATTTGAAATTTGCTCCTATGAACTGTGTGGCATTGGGCAGGTTACCTAACTTATCTGAGCTTCAACTGCCCCATCTAAACGTAAGGGAAATAAATCACTGAGGGTTGTCGGAAGGTTGTCGGAAGAATTAAAGAAACCAGTGTTTGTGGAGTGCTTTGCATAGACTGGGCACATAATAAGTACTTAACATGTGGTAACTATCATCATCATCATCATTATCATCAAGTTAAATGCTTTATCTGATTTTGAGAAAAATATATGTCAAAGCAGAAAAGCATGACAAAAATTTCCACCTTGTATTCTGAGGTTTCTGATACCTAAGAATGTTCCTTCACTCTTGGCTATCATGTGTAAGGATGTTCCATTCCTTTTAGAGAATGTACCACTTCCCACACATAAATAGCTATGGCCCTTTGAGTTTATGGTTGGTTAAGAAATATTTAGGATAATTTACAACAATAATACAAATCCAAACCAATAACTGGTTGCACAATTTTGCTAATGGCCCTGCAGGGGAAGAATCATTGCCCCTAAATTTTATTTTAAACAGTATTATTGAGATATTATTCACATATTCCACAATTCACCCAATTTAAGTATAAAATTCAATGGTTTTTAGTATAGTCACAGGGTTGAGCAACCATTATTATGATAAATTTTAGAAAATCTCCATCATTCCACAAGAAACCCCATACCTATTAACAGTTACTCTCCATTTTTCCCAAACCTTTTAAGGAACCGTTAAACTGTTTCTAAAGTGGCTGTACCATTTCACATTGCCAACAGCAATGTGTAAGGATTTTAATTTCTCCACATACTTGCCAACATTTGTTATTATCTGTCCTTTTTATTATATTATAACCATCCTAGGGTGTGTGAAATGATATCTCATTGTGGGGTGTTTTTTTGTTTGTTTGTTTGTTTGTTTGTTTTTGAGACTATCTTGCCTGGGCACAAGAGCTGTGGCATGACCATAGCTCACTGCAACCTCAAACTCCTAGACTTCAAGTGATCCTCCTGCCTCAGCCTCCTGAGTAGCTGGGACTACAGGCATGAGCCACCATGCCCAGCTAATTTTTCTATTTTTTTGTAAGGATGGGGTCTCACTATTTTCGTCAGGCTGGTATTGAACTCCGGACCTCAAGAGATCCTCCCAGCTCAGCCTCCCAAAATGGTAGGATTAGAAGCATGAGCCACCATGCAGTCCTCATTGTGGTTTTAATTTGCATTTGTTTAATGGCTGATGATGTTGAGCATCTTTTCTTGTGCTTACTGGCCATTTGTATATCTTCTTTGGTGAAATGTCCCTATTCATATCCTTTATCCCTTTTTGAATTAGGTTGTCTTTTAATTATTGAGTTGTAAGAGTTCTTTATATATTCCAGATACAAATCCCTTATCACATATATAATTTGCAAATATTTTCTCCATTCTTTGAGTTGTTTTCACATTCTTTATGGTATCCCTTGAAGCATAAAAGTTTTTAGGTTTTTTTTTCAATTTTTAAAAAATGAATATTTGTTTGATCTCTGGATCAGGAGGCTCTCTAAACTTGAAAGCATTGAAAGGTATCAGAAAGGAAAATGTCCGTATATTTACTTTCATAGAAATGTAAAATATATGTATCTAAAAAGTATCATAAATAAAATTACAAAATAAACAAAAAACTGAGTGTATTTTTACAGCAAATACTGGAAATGGTTGCATTCTTAATTTAAATTAATAAATGACCAACAAAATGTCATTATGCAGAAGACATGAATAATTCACAGGTGAGGAAATATAAGCAGCAAATACATTTATGAAAAAAATGTTCAACCTGTCAAATTAAACTGACATTATTTCTCACTTAACAAATTAATAAGTTCTTATAAATATATTATTCTTAATATTAGTATTACTTATTTTCAGTATTAGTATTAGTATTCTCAGTATTAGAATTAGTAGGATTATAAATTAGTCCAATCTTGCTAGAAAATGCTTTAGCATTCTTTACTGAGAGGCTTACAAATATGCATATGCTTTAGACAGTAATTCAAGATGGATAACAGACTTAAACCTAAGGCATGAAAGTATAAGAATTCTAGAAGAAAATGCTGGGAAAAACTCTTATAGATATCGGCCTAGTTTTTAGTTTTGATAAAGTACAATTTATCTATTTATTCTTTTGTTGCTTGTGCTTTTAACATTGTATTTAAGAAATCATTGCCTAAACCAAGGTCACAAATGTTTACTCCTATGTTTTCTTCTAAGAGTTCTGTAGTTTTAGCTTTTACATTAGGTTTATGATCCATTTTGGTTAAGTTTTATGTGTGGGGTAAGGAAGGAGTCCAACTTCATTTTTTTCAATGTAGATACCCAATTGTCTCAACATTAGTTGTTGAAAAAAAAAAACTATTCTTTTCCCTTATTGAATTTTCTTGGCACCTTTGTCAAAGATCAATTGACCAAAAATGTGAGGGTTCATTTCTATTCCATTTACTTATATTACCATCCTTATGCCAGTACTATACTATCCTGATTACTGTCATTTTGTGTTAACTTTTAAAATCAAGAACTGTGAGTTCTCCAGATTTGTTCTTTTTTTTTTTTCTTCCAAGATGGTTTTGCTATCCATTTCCATAGGCATTTTAGGATCAGCAAAAAAAAGCCAGATGGAATTTTGGTAACGATCGACTCTAATCTGTAAATCAATCTTAATAATATTGTCTTTGATCTGCAAATATGTTATGTCTTTCCATTTGTGCTTAATTTTTCTTCAAATTGTTAATGTGCCATTATTCACTTGTTTATTTACATATGAGTTTTGTTTTCATATCTTTCTTTTGGTCTTTTGTTCTGCCAGTAAAATACAAGATCCACGAGGTTAGAAAATGTGCCTGTCTTATTCATTGTTGTTTCTCAGCTTCCATCGTAGATCCTGGTTCATAAAACATGATCAATAAATATTTTTAATTGAATTAATTGGTAAGACAAAAGATACCTAAAGTCTGCTCAGATACAAAGTGATGGAATTCTTTTGTGGTTAGTTTTCAGGAATAAAAGTTTACTCAAAGAAACTCAAGACAATGGAAGTGAGAAATTCTCACGAACTTGACTTCCAGACTTCTCATAAACTACAAGATTATTAGGTGTCTGCTTCCTCTCTCTCTCTCGGGTTTACATGGCCTCCAGTCCCCGTTTCTGTCTACTCATATTTTCTAGTCTCTGGTCTAAAGACCAGCTTCTTCAGATTAACCACAGTCCATCATGGCAACTCCAAAATGGTTGTTTTAACCCTTGAGATAATTGGATCTTATATTATAGCTTCAGTGTCCACAGCTAACTGAGTCTCTCTTCAGGTCAGTGACTTCAAATTCCAGGGAGAGGGAGTCTGATTGGCCCAGAGGGTCAGTGATACTTCTCTGGGCCAGTTCTGACTAACAGGGCAAGGTTATGTAGTATGTAGACAAGCTCTTTCTCTACTTTTGGGCTGCAAATGGCCAGAGTTGGGTCTATTACAAATTTCAAATTTTGGGTTTAAAATATTTAAATTCTATATTTAAATAATCCATGTAAATGGCTAAGTTCACATGGATAGCAAGTGAGACTGGATTGTCAGGTCTTCTTGCTCCCAATATACATAGTTATTTTGTATGACATTCAGGATATCCCGCCCTAAGCCCACAAGGTAAAACCTCTTTTGTAAAGGGGTTTCATGTACTAGGAAAGTACTTCTATTTCATTTACTCTATTTCATGTACTGGGACTCTGACTACTATCCATTTATGGGACATTCAGCCGAGAGAAGGTCTCTTGCCTCCTGCTGCTAAGGAAATTGTATTATTGGATTTTTAAATAAACCATTGGCCAGAATATCTAAGAGCCTTTCTTGCAGACCTTGACAGTTTTTTTTTTTAAATTAAAAATCTTAGCCTGGGGTGAAATGAAAATGTCTTCAGATTTGCAATCAGTGCTTGTGTTTCGTATATGAAATGCATGTTAGAAACTGGAGTTTGGTGTGACCTGATCCTGGGACTCCATTACGTGGCTTGCTGACTTCTTGGAATTTCAGTGATTTTAGATGGGAACTGTCCTTGGACATCTCCGGGGGGTGGGGAAGTCACCCAATTACCCCAGCATGTGGTGATAATTTTCTTCCTCCTTCTTTCTCACAAACTGACTGCAGTTAGTCAGACAAAATACCTACATAATTGAGAGCACAAAGGGCACATGAAAGACTCATAAGTGTGCATAAGACCTTGCCAACTGATCTAAATCAGGACAGAATGTGAATGGTCACACACACATATTCCTATCAAGGACACTAAGAAATGTCAACACCAAGGGACTATCTTCAGAAGACACATGAATTAGGGGTCCAGTTTAAATTTTCAAATACGATAAACTGTAAGACTCAGGCTGTTAGTTCACATTAAAATAACAAGCACACACAACACTATGTTAGGATTTTTCACAAAAATGTTTGGATTTCACACACGTACCTCACAAGCTGTCAAGAAGGTAATGCCTCGGGGCTTGAACTAACAAATGATTATTTTCCATGGTAAGAGGGTAAATAAAACCTAATTCATGTATTTACTTTATTTACTTGTTTATTAATAACCCCTTGGTACCACAAGGATTAACACAGGATTCTGAACAGTATTTCTTTTTTTTCTTTCCCTGGTAGAAATTCAGTTTTTATATCTAAGCTTAAGTCAGAATGTTAAAGCAAGGTAAAGATTTTGGAAATTCCTCTCCGCATATACTCCCATCCCAAACTTCACTACTGTACCTATTTGAGAAGTGAGACTTAGAATTAAGCAACTTACCTGAATCTCTCCAGTTAGTAAATAACTGAGTTAATACTTAAACTCTCATCCTCTGACTCCTTATCCAGCACTTCTTTTCATTTTTTTTGCCATCTCTGATTTGAATCACTTCAACTCAGCACAAATCAAGGGCCAGGCCCGGGCTGGAAACTGGGCACAAAGAGATAAATGAACCATGGTTCTGGGTTCTGGCTGTCCAGGAGGTCGTGATCCAGTAAAGAAATAGACAGACAGAGAAATATTCATGAACTGACTGAAGAAATAACTGTGGAAGAAATTGAAAGAGTTATCAAAGAATTACTTCATTGAAAAGTGCTGGTCCCAAATAGTTGTTTTTGTTTTTGTTTTTCCTAGGTAATTTCTTTCTAATTGTCAAGGAACAGATAATTCTGACACTTTATAAACTGCTGCAAGAACAGAGAAGGTGTCAGCTATTTCATTCATGGTATGAAACCAGCAAAACTTGCCGAGAACCCAAATCAATAGATCTGATGAGAAACAGGCTTTAGAGGCTGTGTTTTTACCTTATGACCCAGCCTCAATCTGGGCAGAGCTGAAGGGACCAGATGTGGAGCCCTGAACCATGGTTGGCCAATCCTTTGGCTGGCCAGCAACTAATCAGTCTCTCTCTTGAGCAGTTAGAGAGAAAGTCAGAGAGAAGACAGTGGGTCCGTGTTGGATGTTGGCACTAAAAGGACAGGTATACTTTTAGCAGCCATTTGGCAGCAGAGAAAATTTTCTATTAAAAAGAGGACAGAGACAAGGAGAGATTAGAGACTCAAGAAATAGAGGAAAACAAAATATCATGTACTTCCTAAGAGACAGAGAGAGCGGCTTTGGTTTCTAGTAGCTCCCTCGCTACAGTTCTCATGAGATCAGGCTGTATCAGATGCCTGTTTCCATAGCATTACCTGGTTGTATCCTTTTTCCTTTCAGTAACAGCCCCTCTGCCACCCTCACCAGAAGTGTTCACTTTTCCTGTGATGTACTGCATAGGTCTCTACTCTATGCAGTGAAGATAGCTTTGCTCAAATAATAAAATGAAAATTGAAATTGAGGAAACAAAATTATCATACTTTGCAAAAAATATATTTTGATATCTAGAACACTCAAAAGAACCAACTGAACAACTATTAAAATTAATAAGAAAGGCTCAGCAAAGAGACTGGTTACAGGATAAATACACCAAAATAACAGCATTCTTTGCTGGCAATAACTAGTTGGGAAATACGATTTGAAAATATCTTACATATAATAGCAACAGAAATCATAAAATGCTTATGAATACCTTTAACAAGAAATGTGTACGATTGTAAGAAGCTGATGAAGAAAACCACAAAACTTTACAGTAAGGTATAAAAAATACTTGACTAAATAAGGAGATAAATGGTATTCCTCGGCGGAAGGCCCAATAATGTAAAGAAATTGGTTTTTTCCTAAATTAACTTATAGGTTTATCATATTTTCCAGTAAAACTCTTGACAGGATTTTTGGAAACTTAACCAGATGATTCTGAAATTCATCTACAGTAATGATAGGTAAAAAATAGCTGTCATTTTTGAAAAATAAGAGTTATTATATTTATTCTCCTATATTATACAGCAAAAATAATTTTTTAAATTATGTTTTTGTTGTAAGAATAGGCATGTAATTCTGTCTGTGTGTATATTGAAGAAAGTTTCAATTTACACATAAATACAGAAAGTTAATATATCATTAAAATGGTATCACAAATCTGTGGGACAAATATTTTTAATACACGGTTATGAGCCCCCTTACCCAGGGTTAAAAGTCTTGGGGTGCAGGGAAGCATTCCCCAATACTGTTTATTTTAATGAATTGCAGATTTATTAAATAATTAAATGCAATTTTTAAAAGCAATAAGTAAGTCATATTGACAATTGGCCAAATTGAGGGGTAAAGGAAAAGAGGGTATTTTAATTTAAAAAAGGAAGAAATTACACACAAAAAGAAAAATTAGATGTTATTATATAAAAATATAAAATATCTTTATTTAAACATCACAGACAAAATTGAAATGCTAGGGGGAAAAACTGGAAAATTTTAAATGAATTTAACAGAATAAGAGTTATCCTTATGACATAAAGGAAATTGGTGCAAAACATTCACATTCTAGTTGACAAACTGGCTATAAAATGACATGAAAAGGCAATTCACAAAAAAGGAAATACAAATGCTAAATAAACATATGTTTTAAAAAGGCAACCTCACTAGCAATTAAATAAATGCAAATTAAAACAATGAAGTATTATCCTCACCTCTCAAATTAGCAAAGCTGGGGAAAAAATTCTCCAAACAGGGATCTATGAGATAAGCACTCTTCTCTGCTGCTGGGAATATAAATTTCTACATCTTTTAAGAAAGCAACTTAACAACTGTATCTAGAAACAAATACATTCAAGTATTTTAGAAGCAGTATTTGCATTTGTAAGACCCCCCAAAATAACTTGTAATACAGACAAAACACACAAATATATACATTGCAGAGATTCGTATGTGTGCATGTGTGCATGCTTTAATAATAGCATAATTAGAAGCACAAATATACTTAAAAAGAGAGGATTGATAATTAAAATCATGGTACATCCATATGATGGAAATTGCTGTAGCCATTGTAAATGAGGCTTGGGAAGGATTTTTTAAAGATTTTAATAGCTTTATTAAGATATAATTTTATAACATAAAACCCACTCATTATAAATGTAAAATTCAATTATTTTTAGTGAATTTATGGAGTTGGACAACCACCAGCACAATCTAGTTTTATCACAGTTACATCACCCAAAATATTTTCTTGTGATCTTTTGTAGTTACTGACGTTTGTCCCTTCAATCCCAGGAACACACTGATTTGTTTCTTGTCTCTATAGAGTTGCCTTTTGGGACATTTTCATACAAAGGAATTATGCAATACGTGGCCTCAAAGAATGTTTAATTTAAAAAATGTCTGTGTCAATATCATATTTTCAGAACTACAAATATCCCTCCATAGAAGTTCCAATCTCAACTAAGTTAACATAGTCACCCAAAATAGCTCAAACCCTAAACCATTGTCAGTGATTTTGTCTGGGAGATAGAATTACGAAGGATTTTCAAATTTTTTAAAAACACCTTTTCTGTATTTTCAAATATATGTGTAGGAGAAGAAAAAAATATATATATATATCTTTTATAATCAGGAAAAAGAGAGAGAAAAATGGGAAAAATCATCTCACTATAGTGAAATAAGTGTTTTGACAAAGGTCATTGCCTTAGGAGCACCAAATCTGTCTTGGGGAGGCAAGAGGAAACATTTAAATTGGAGTTCACAGAAGTTGGTTCTGTGAGGGAGGAGTGTGGAAGGGCATTCTGGACAGGGCCAGCTTCCCTAACAGGAATACAAATTTAGAAAGTTAAACAGTTAAGTGAAAGATGCAAAGATGGAAATAAATTATCTGTTTGGGGAGAAAAGCATGCAGAGAAAAAAGAAAGAAAAACATCCTGATAGTTTATGCTAAGAGAGAAATGAGTGATTAAACTGTAAGCCATGAGATTTGGGAGGAACAAAGCAAAACCAGACTCAGAGGAAATAACAGTGTGCTCCCAATTGAGGACTCTCTTCCCAGACTTCCAACCTACCCATTCATGTAATCCTATCCACATTTTAATACGCATTCCCTTTGACCCTTTCTCTAATTCTGCTGTTTCTCTCACTCACCACAAGCCATTCCAACAGGGACAGAAAGAAATAAAGTATGATCTGTCCAAATTTGGTAAACTCTGGGGTTATTGCACCTCTCAGCAGAGCACCCAACTACTAAGTTTAGGGTGAAAATGCTGCTGTGATTTCAAGATGTTTGGTTTCTGCCTTTTTTGAAACCTTCACACCTGAGAAGGGAAGGTGATTTTACACGGCAGGTAACAGAGCAACACATCAGCCCAATTCAATGCCAGCTTAATTCTCTAGCAATCATGCACTGAGCCCATTACGCAAGACATTCTGCTAGATTGATGCAGGATATGGGATGGATGGATAACAAAGAACCCTCACTTCAGCAAATTTATAATCTAAACTACTGGGTCTCAAATTGGCTTCCCATGTAATCACCAGGGGAGTTTTAAAAAAATACTGATGCTCAGATCACAACCCCACAGAGATTCTGATTTATATGGTTAGGGGTGTGGTCTGGGCATCAGGAATTTTGAAAGCTCCCCAGGTGATTCTAATGGCTTGCCAAGTTTGGAAACTGCTATCTAAAAAGAGTGGAAGACAAAATGTTTAATTATAAAACAGCCCTGATCAGGTCACCTTCCAGGATCAAATCTGTAACGGCTTCCCTATTGCCTGTGGAAACAAGTTCAAACTCTTATTTGAAGTTCAAGGCCTTTTGTAATCTAGCACCTATTGAACCTTATTCTCCTAAGCCTCCCCCAATAGAAGGTCTATTGCCTGAGCATTCCTAACTCCACTCCAGAAACAAGAAATTGGCTGATCTCTGCCAACTCTAATTGATTGCTATTGGCTACCTGGGGCAGGGTGTTTTGAAAGATCCTGAGACCCTTAAAATGCTCAGCAGGAAAAAGTACCATGATCTATTAGTAATGTCTGCCATGGTCAGGGGATGGAAAAGGGCAGTTTGAGTGTTAGATATTTGCCATGCTGGCATTATTCCTTTGCTCCCCCTGTGTCCTTGGTGTAGAAATATCCTCTAGACCATCCTTCAAAGTACAGCATAGGGACCTTTCCTCCCAGAAGCCTTCCTGTCCTCCACATTCTTCCTACCTTGCCTCATAGAGTTCATCAATCCTTCTTCTGAACCCCTGTTAGCATTCTGTTGTCTCTTTTTCTGTAGAAATCAACATCAGCTTTTGTGTATGCGTCTCAAATACTTTAAGATTGTAGTTTTCAAACTTTACCTTGCATTAGACTCACTTGGGGGGTTTGTTAAGACACACATCTATGGCAATACTCTGAACATAATAGGTACTTATTTTTCACTGAGTTAAACCACAGCAGTCTAAGACAGATAATAAGTGAGAATTATTGGTTGAGACACATGGTTGTAAGAAGTCAGGCTGGCTTGGAATGATAACAAAAATCTTAGAAGACAGATTGTGTGTTGGATAGGAGGGGAGAAATAGGGATGATTCCCGGCTTAGTATCTGTAGCTGGGGTCACAGAGATGAGGGAGCATTTTGGAAAGATGCCAGGCAGGTAACCTGGAGACACAGTTTTTATCTTCCTCAGTATCAAGGAAACAGGCCCCCAAGTGACTATGGATCTAATAAGGAGGAAGAGAGCCTGCAAGTGTGATCATGGGTGAAGGAAAGCAAACGGGTGGCCAACGGAAGGTGATGCAATGTAAGAACACTCCAGGGGGATTTCTGTTTTGTGTCTCGGGAAATACGTCTCTGTTGGCTTTACTGAAAGCCACCCCAAGGCTGGTGGGGGAGGTGGGAGAGCGGATAGAAGATGGATGAGAGGTGGCTCACTGGGAAAATATTCCCGGCTCTCACCGGCCAGCCGGGTTTTAAAAGCCATTTTAGCAATTGTTCGGAGCTGTCAGATGTCTCTGTCAGATCGATAGGTTACTGTGGAATTTGCCCAGACTGTTGGCCAATCAAAATGTAAATTTCAGATAAATTTAATACATAAACCAGCTTGTCTTCTTCAAGCCATTTTGAAAGTCATGAAAAGTAATTTGACTTTTCCTCATGGCTGTCATACAGGAGACACATTTCTGCCTGTGTTAAGTATTTATTTGGCCTCAAATCTCACTGTGGGTCCAGTGGAGGCAAGGAAAGTGTAGGGTATATGTGCATGTATAGTTTTATCATCCATATGCTTCACAGGGAGCTGGAAAGTTCAATTATTTGGGTGTCCTTTACAGGAAATGTATAAATTAAAATGAAGACGTGTACTGTCTGTACGCACATGAGGCTGATAGATTTGCTAGTGGGATGTTTGATTAAAAAGTCATAAACTCCCTATTTATGTCTCTCATGGGCAATCTCGTTTTCTAGAACATGCAATATGTGTCTGGGTGCATGATTATGTGTATGCATGTTGCAACCTATCTTTTTCAACAAGAACCATAAATCTTTACATTGAAAGAAAAGATTTACAACCCAGCCGGGATGGCTCTGGGCCCCATGGGGAAGTATGCTTTAGAGACATGCCCTCTAAATTTTTCACATTGAAAAAAGTTGTAATGGGAAAAGCATGTAAGTGAGAAGTAAAATGTTTTGAACTAAGGAATGTCTAAAGTGGGGGTTTTTCATTAAAACATTTATCCAGTGGTCATCATATTGCAGATGTCTCAGATACCTTATATCTATGCAAAGTCATTATAAATGAACTAATATTTTATAAAAAACCACTTTCACTTCAATTATGCCATTTAATCCCCACAATAACCACTGAAGTAGCTGGATGGCCCTCATTTCATAGGTGAAGAAATCAAGGCCCAGGCAGGTGAAGTGGTTTGATTGAAGCCATCGAGTGAAGGTAGACATAAGACTTCAACCCAGGTGAATATTCTCCATTGTACCCTCAAATATTCTTTCTGCTCTTCTCCATTCTACTCTGTCATTTTACAGAATGCATTAATTGGGCTCTTGTAGTAATTTCTATGGCTGCTATAACAAAGTACCACAAACTTGGCAGTTAAAAAACAGCAAAAATGTATTATTTTACAGTTCTGGAAGCCAGAATTCTAAAATGGGTCTCACTAAGCTAAAATCAAGGTGTTGACAGAGCTTCATTCCTTCTAGAGGCTCGAGAGAAAATTCAGTTTATTTGCTTTTTCTAATTTCTAGAGGCCACTTGCTTTCCTTGGCTTGTGGCCTCATTCAAAGCCTAAAACGTCAGTTGGAATCCTTCTCATGCAGCCGCCTCTTTAGTTTTCTTTCGTCTCCCTCTTGCTTTTTATGGGCCCTTCAGATTACATGGGGTCGACTCAGGTATTAGGATAGGGATAATCTACCTATCTTAAGGCCCTCTGATCAGCAACCTTAATTCCATGTATAATCTTAATTCCCCTGCCATGTGTCTTCATCCATTTTGCATTGCCAGAAAGGAATATTTGAGGCTGGGTAATTTATAAATAAAGGAGACTTATTTGGCCCACAGTTCTGCAGGCTGTACAAGAAGCATGGCGCTGGTATCTACTTCTGGTAAAATCCTCAGGAAGCTTCCAATCATGGCACAACGCAAAGGGGAATCAAGTGTGTCACATGGTGAGACAGGGAGCAAGAGAGAGCCAGGAGGAGGTGCCAGGTTCTTTTTACAATCAGATCTCCTGGAAAGGATGACTCACTCATTACCCCGAGGAGGGCACCAAGCCATTCATGAAGGATCCACCCCCATGACCCAAACACCTCCCATCACGCCCCACCTCTAACACTGGGGATCAAATTTCAACCTGAGATTTGGAGGAGACAAATATCCAAACCATATTACCATGTAACCTAATATATTCATGTGTTCTGGGGATTACGACATAGCCATCTTTGAGGAGCTAGTTAGTATTGTACCTACCACAGCTCTGTTGCTTCCTAGCCTCTAATGGGTTCAGTCAATGGGACACACCAGAGATCCAGGTATTTATCCCCCCACATCTCCCCTTGTTGTGCTGCACTTCAGTAGGGGCTGCATCATCCTGTTAAAGCCACAGCTCTGTTAAGGGGCCCTTTCCTACAGCTATGGCTTTCTAAGTGTTCCTGTACCACCCCCTGCCCTTGTCCCATCAGGCCTAGGATGGAAACAGCTTCCCTCTGTATTTATCCTCAAGTTGCTTTACCATCTCTTGGAGCTTCCCTAATCCTCCCTACACCGTTGTCAATAGTCCTTCCATCTCTAATCACTCCTTTAAGTGCAGTGTCAGTTGCTTGTCAGGACCCTGGCTGATGGATTCAAGAAACATCTTCCAAGGCCAGGTCTTTCCCCTACACCACAGTTGGCTAAATTGATGAGAGAACCACCATTGCTCCCGAGCAATGAAGGACATGGTTATGTTTCAAAGTAATTTCCAGTTTTCCCCCCATTCAAGGTATAAAATCAGGGCTAAATATATATTGCTGGTTACTAATATTCTCACTCTAATTGATGGATGAAGCCAATTTTGGAAATCAGAAGAGAGAATTCCTTCTGGTCCAAAGTGGTCCAACCAATAGTGGGGAAAATGTGTTCCTTCCTCAGGTCTGGTGAATTTTAAAACTCAGAAATAGCCAAATCCTCTGCTCACTCCTGTCCCATTTCTCATTCAATTCTGCAACTAGCTGGCTGTGCATGTGGAATAAATGCCAAGTTTCTTACCGTGTGCTACAGGGCCTACCTCATGGGCTCTTGTCTGCCTCTCCAATCTCATCTCTTACCACATCCTTCCCACCCTCTACCATTCCACTCCACCAGCCTGGCCTCCTTTCCATTCCTGAGAACAGGAAAGACTATTCTCACCTGAGGCCTTTGCCCCTGCTGCCTCTCTCCCTAGATCTTCAAATGGCTAGGCCTTCTCCATATTGGAGTCTTAGCTCAAGTATCACCTCTTTAGGGAGAGCATCCCTGACCAACCTAAACAACCACTCCATCACAGCACCCTGTTTTTCTTCATAGTACCAACATCATCTGAAACCACCTTTAAACATTTTCTTTATTTTCTATCTTTCCCCAGTAGAATATATATTCCAAAAGGTCAGTAGTCTTCCATGTCTTGTTTATTGTGATATCTCCAGCCCCTAGAACTGTGCCTGGCACATGGTCAAAGTTGTTATTAAATTCTTAAATTTGATGATATTGGCTAACATTTATTCAAGCCTTATTATTTGCCAGATGCTGTTCTAACTGCTTTATGTGCATGTGCTCATTTTTATTCCCTATAGCAACATGATGAGGTTGGTATTATTATTGTTCCCATTTTACAGATTAAAAAACTGGGGCTCCCAAGAATCATGAGTTAGATCATCCCCAGTTACAGATTACACAGTTGGTAAATAGCAGAGGAGGGTTTTGAGCAAAGACAGTTAGCCGCAGGGCCTGTTTAATCACTGTAGTCTGCTCTCCATCCTCTACACGAGGATGTGCTTTGGGTTTTCCAGGTATGTTTTCTTGTATTCACTCTCCCTCTCCACCCTTTGAGGTCCAACCACGTGTTATCTCCTACACAAATTTCTATATTGGCCCCAGGAGAATCCCTCCCTTTGCTCTCTTCCTACTTCATGCCATAAACATGAGCTAATTTCCTATCTGAGTGTTGATGCTTTAAGGCAGAAACCCTCATTTCATACCTCTAGTGTTCAGCATAGCACATATTAGGCACTCAATAACTGGTGTATATTAGACACTCAACAGTGGTTGAATAAATAAAGACTTGTGGCATCTTAAGCCATGTAGCTTGGTCCACAGTTTGGGCTGTTTTGTCCCAAAGTTCCAAAGAATATTTGCAGCAGTACAATTAACAAGGAAAAGGTGAGGCAGGCTGTGGCAGAAGACCCACCCTGGAGGCTGATTCTGACACCAGAGCCCACACAAAAGTCAGGGGGATGAATGTATGTCCAGAGAAGCAACTGTGTAGAGATCATTTGGCAGAGAGGAGGGTAATGCCAGGGAAGCAGCAAAAGGGGACTGAGATGTTGCTACAGCAGCTCATCAAAGCCAAGTGGAGATAACAGTCTGGGGCAACGCACGCCCACGGCTTCTGTCTGGCCTTCGCAGTCCCTTGTCCTTGTGCTCATGCCCCATCCCCCAGCATTTGCTTCTACTGGTCCCACTGCCTGGTGTACCCTCCTTTCTCCAGGTCACCTAACAAATACAGTCACTTATCCTGTAGAGTAGTCAAAAAGAAACTCAAATGTGTTGGGGATCAATTAGGGACTTTGGTTTCCATTAAACTGCCCTTGGTTCTAAAGTGATGGCAATTCAGAAACAACAGAGATGTAGAATAAGAACATTGAAAAAGAAAGGGAGGAAGCTTCTGTGGATTGAGTGATTCCCCTGGCTTCTTTGTTAGAGACAGTTTGTTGTGTTCATCAAAGCAGTGGGTGATAAAAACAAGAATGGATAAGAAACCTGCAAGAGTCATGGAGTTTGAGGTAGTACTAGAAAAAGATGGATGAAATCAAACACAGGATTTCCTCAGAGATATTTAGGTTCTATAATTATATCATTTAATTTAAGAACAATAACAACCATCCTCATAAAAACAATAAGCAAGCCATGTTACTGAAATTCTTGCAAGAAAAATATCCATAATTGTGAGTCTGAAATAATCTAGTCCTAGGACTGGGATTTCCCCATGACTGATAAATAAGTGTTTGTTTGATGCTAAGAGGTTTCTCAAGAGCCCAATCGCCTTATTTTTGCAGATCAGGCTGAGGAGATCAGAGGTATACATTCTGCATGGCTCAGCTTAAATTCTCCCCCCATCCAGGCTGCTCCTACTCTCCTCTACCACTTTCCTGTCTCCCAGATGAGGCACCTTTGTCATCAAACACCTAAATTAATGATTTGGAGTATTCTCTAAATATTTATTGTACATTGATTTTTCCTTCCTATCAAGAATATTTTGAAGTTGCAGAAAGGCAGAACGTCTCTTGCATGCTCTTAAAGTCCAGCAACTAGGGATGGGCACAGACCCGACCTTCCGTGAAAGTAGGTGGAGTTGAATTAGAATGAACTTTGTCAGAAGGCTTTGCAGAATGTTGACAGATGTCTTGCAGGTGTGTGAGGCAGGATGGAAGGGGTAGTGGATCTCTCTGGTCAAATCCCTTTGGAAAACACTGGGTTAAGCAAAGTTTAACAGGTTTTCTCCCTACAGGGCTCCTCTGTCCCTTTGATATGTAAATGTGCATTATGACTCTCCAAGTGGAGGCTTTCCTGGGCAGAATTTCTAAAATGTGTTTGCTGCAGGAAGCCTTTATTTTACAGAGAAACTTACAAAATTAGTGTTCCATTGAACACATGTGGAAAACATTGCATTTAATTAAATAAATTATAGATTGAGAAGAAACTTTCAAGATTGCTTTTTCTAATACCCTCAGTTTTGTCATAAGAAAAATGGTGATAATAATGCCACCTACCCCAAAAAGTTGTTATGAAGATTAATAATTTTTTTTTGTTTTTCTTTTTGTTTTGAGATAAAGTCTCACTCTGTTGCCCTGAGTAGAGGGCAGTGGCCTCATCATAGCTCACTGTAACCTCAAACCCCTGGGTTCAAGTGATCCGATCCTTCTGCCTCAGCCTCCCAAGTAGCTAGGACTGCAGGCATGCACCACCAAGCCCAGCTAATTTTTCTATTTTTTTTAGTAGAGATGGGGTCTTGCTCTGGCTCAGGCTGGTCTCAAACTCCTGAGCTCAAGCAATCCTCCCGCCTCGGCCTCCCAGAGTGCTAGGATCACAGGCGAGAGCCACAGCACCAGGCCAAGATTAATAAATTTAAAGGATTTAACATATCAATTAATGTTTACTGTTATCATTTCATGGGTGGAAATATAAGTTCCCAGTGCATATGGCTTCATGGGTTCAGAGTCAAAGCTTTGGAGTAAGACCAAGGTGAAGGTGGCTGACATGACTTTGGGCAAGTGGCACAACCTCTCTTCTCCTATCCTCCACTTCCTTATCTGTAAAATGGAGCTGGTGATAACCAACATCATGGACTTGTTATAAGGAGTAATGGGGACAATGCAGGTCAAGGGCTTATCTTAGAAATTTTTATCCAGGGCCCACCCATCAGGCAGAGCTTTTAGTTATAAGAGAGTTCATTGAGAACTCTCATTGAGAGTTTTCTTAGATTCATTGAGAGTTTTCTTAGATTCAAGCGCTGCTAAGGCTTGATATGTATTAACACATGATCTTAGTAAACATAAGAGGTAAGTATATTTTCAGTCCCATTTAACAGAAGAGAAATTTTGGGATCAAAGATATAGAACAACTCTCCCAAGGTCATATAGTGAAGATGTGAGAAGGTCAAGATTCAAACCCCACCAGGCTGACTCCAAAGCCAGTGCTCTCACCCATTGCCGTTCTGCCTCTCTGGTCCCCATCCACAGTGAATGGTGCTGGTTGAGGCTGTTACTTTGCTCTTGCTTATTACGGCTGGTAAGCTTAAGACAGGAGGTTTTCTGTCAGATGGCACCTTAGATTCTCAGGAGTCTTGATTATGGTTTCCCCATGTCTGGGCAGCCCAGTTCCTGCCCCAGGCTAAGAAGGCTGCAGCCAGGTGCTGTGTTCTATAGAGGCCCTGTGTTCCTTGCTGTGCCAGGGTCTGCCAGGTAGGTAGAATCCAAAGTCAGAGGCCCTACAGGTCCTTTCTGGAAGGATCCAGGGATGCAGTAAGGGTTGGAGACCTGGAGGACAGTGGTCCCCAGTCCCTGCCCAAAGAGGCCCAAGAACCTGGGCATTCACAGAGTCAATCCAACTTGGGTACCCTGTCAACAAAACCACATGAGGAAGAGAATGACACATCTACCATCTCTTCCAGAGGAGGCTGGAGTCTAATCTTGACTTAAGCCCATGACACAAGCAATCATTCTTCCTCTCTGGCTAACCTGGAGCCTAGAGAAGAAGGGTAATTTGCCTTTGGTCACTGAGCCAGCAAGTTGCAAAATAGGGACTTGATTCTAAACCCTGCTCTTTCCACATATCTCTGAACATGCCCAGCAAACAAAGAGGGGTTAGAAGAAAAGAACTGCAGGTGGACTTAAGTGCAGATCCACCCAGACCTAGCTTTCGTTTGCGCCTGGAAGGCAATGAGCCTTGGGTTTAACTAACACCTGTGAGTACAGAGATGCTCAGGGTAAGAAGCTGTGTCTATGGCCAGTTCTGTCTAGAATTATAAGCTGAGACCAAGACATCCATTTCTTTTCCTCCCAAGGTGTCACCTGATGGTAACTGGGGTCATGTCAGCATTTCCAGGAGGCATATTTATGTGGTCCTTTTATCAAGCAAGGCCATGGCCACGATCCCACAAAAGGACTGGGTCAGGCAATTGAAGCATTGCATCATCTCAGTTGAGTTACTTTACAAAGTGGAGCCAGAAGACAAGGAGAAAGGGGCCAGAATGGTAGGAAGGGAAAAAAAGCTCAAATATGTGCTCAATTCTGGGCCACATGCCTCACAGACATAATCTTTACAAGACTTAATCTTTACAAGAGTCCCCAAAAGTAAGCACTAAACTTCAATTTTACAGATGAAGAAACCCCAAAGAAGGGTTAAAGAGCTTTGTGATAGAGATCCAGATCGCTGTGACATGGGTCTGCCCTGATTGTCCTATTTCTATCTGCCTCTATGTCTTCAGAGGCTAATGTCTATCCTCCCATTTTACTTGCTGCAGGCAAGCTCCTTCTCTTCTCTGAGCCTCAGATTCCTAGAACAACGTTAGTGCTAATCTAGAGACTGGCAGAACATGAGGATAAGAGATTTGAAAACATTTTGATCAATTAAACAATAAGTACATGGTATTTTTATAAGTATACATAAAAGCTATTAAAAAGGGGAAGTACCAAATATATATACACATATATGTACATACATATGCACATAAACAAACATATATACACATGTATATAAATAAAATTATCATAGCCAATTGTTTCCTGAAGTCATTCATAAACCCTTCAGCATTCTGTGCTCCCTTTTTTTGACACGTTGATGCCCCTTGTGTTTGCCTTTTTGTGGATAATAATATAACTTTAAATCGTGCAATTCTTTACCTTGAAAGCCTCCATTTAACATCCCTTTTGACATCCTAGTCTCTAATTGCATCATTGAATGATTTATCTTCATGGTTTTGTGCAAAATGTACAGTACTTCATGTACTTTGTGAGTTTTTTTTTTCTCCTGAGTCAAAGCGATGGTCCTCAAGACTATCTTTCTCTAGTGGTAGTGTTAGGAATATGGTCACTAGCGCTGGCCTGAGCTCAGATCCTGGCTCTGCCACTTACCTGTTATGTGACCTTACTTTCTTACAGACATAAAATGGAATAACATTAGTACTTACGTCTCAGGTAAGAAGACTGTATATGTAAAATGCTCAGCACAGGTCTTGGAATATAGAAAATGCTCCAGGTAAGTACATGTTATCATGATTATTTCATTCCAGCTCTAGGCACATAGAAGAGATTATGTTAGATTATCTATCACCATTGTTTGTTTGAACTCGTTTCCTGGTATGTCTAGCGTGGTAAATTTGGAAATGCAGTTGACCTGGTAGATCATGACCTCACTGAAGGATTGTACAAATAAGCACATGGTTACAAATTGTAATTAGTGCTTTGAGGGAAAATTAGCAGGGCATTCTGAGAGAGCAAAATAGATGAGCGTATTTTATAGAGAAGGCTCAAAAAGGCCTCCTTAAGGGAGCAATATTTAATGGGAAGCCTGAAAGATAAGGAGAGGTTGGCCAGGCCAAGGGTAAGGGCAGGGGGAAGATTTCCAAGAAGGGAGGACAACATCACAAATGCCCTGCACCGTGAAAGAGCAAATACTTGACCAGGAACAATGTGTCTGGATTGTGGTGAGCAAGAGGGAAAGAAAGGAGGGAGGTGGGTGGAGATAAAAGCAGGGGCAGATGCAGGTAGAAGCTCTGAAGATCATGATGAAGAGTTTAGGTGTTAGTCTGAGAAATGGGATGCCACTGAAGAGCCTTATATAGACACAGAATGTGATCAGATTAAATTTTTGTATAAGACCAGTCTGGTGGTCACATGCCAGGGGAAGATGTAGAAGACAATTAGGAGGCTATTGCTGTAACCAGGGCTGAAAGTGATGAAAACAGAGATAAGAGAATGGGTTCAAGAGGCATTTTGGAAGTGGAATCAATATAACTTAGAGGCTTGGAATTGGGAGTGACTAGCGTCCCAGGGAATGCACTTTGAGATTCAATGTATTGAAATGATTTCATGATAACAGGGATAGAACCTAGTCATCACATGGGCTTCACTGGGAGGCTCATTTAGATCAAAGATGAAGAAGAAACTCCCACTACTTAAAGCTATCCCAAAGTAAAATAATCTGTCAAAGAAGGTAATAAATTATTTGATTTTGGAAATACTCAAAAAGGGTCTGGGCCACCATTTGTATGAGATTTTTATAAAAACGGCTCAGGAATCATCCTTAAGGACATGTTTCAATGTTTTGGGAAAGAATATGCATAATATTCATAGTTGACTTATCAACATAATCACTAATGCTTATGAAGTGTCCAATGTGTGCCAGTTTCCAATGCTTAACATGGATTAGCTCTTTTAACCCTCACAACTAGTCTATGAGGCGACACTATTATTGTCACCATTTTACCAATGAGGAAGATGAGATACAGAAATATTAAGGTACTTACCCAAAGTCATAATGCTGGTAGAAATAAGATTCAAACTTAGGCAGTCTGGCTCCACCAGACACAACCTAAAGGTCCCAACAATGGAAAATAGTTCAGTACATTATAGCACAGCCATTCTATAGAACAGTATAATGTTATTGAGTATGGCAGTCATGAAAACTATATAGTACCAATGATGAAAGCTTAAAAACATCTTGCCTGTATACCACTGTGTACAAAACACACACAGATATATGCAGAAAAAGAAATGGAAGGGAATGTTAGGGTGAAGGGAACATAGCTGACTTTTTTTTGTATGTTTCCTTTTCCAAATTTTCCCCAATGTGGTAACACTACATTTATTCAGAACATATAGTTGCAATTCAAAACAGATAAAATGCGCTTGCGGCAAAAAAAGCTGGAAGGAGATTGGACTTCTAAGAACTTTCCCAACATGGAAATTTTATGATTCTATTGGAGTGAGCTTTTTTATGGGCAAACTGGGTATCCAGTCTGAGTATCTGGATGAAGACAAATCGGTTATGAATGAAATGTAAAATCTCAAGTGAAAACTTTTATTTTGATTTAACAGTCAATAATCCAAACTAAACACCAGTCCATTAAAACAAATATGTTTTTGAGGCCTCACAATTCTGTATTATTAGTCACACATCCCTGACAAAGTTGCTAAACTTCCATGAATATGTTTTTAATGATCAGATGATATTTATCTAACGCATGCTATCTCTCACATTAAGTTGAAATTAAATGCACCGTTTACTGTGTCATATGCCTTCATGGCTTCAACAATCCTCTCTTTTCATCTCTTTTGAGCTCAGATAACAATTTACAATGCAGCTGTGTAACATCTGCTAGCTTAGAAATGCTGCTGGAGAGGTTTTCAATCTCAGAGTCTGTTAGGTCCTGATACATAATGGTAAACCATTTCTCATCAACTTTTCCTGGATGCCGAAATACATCTAAGTAAAATGTATTAGGAAAATATGCACGTGTCTGCCGTTTTCCCCACCTCTTAGCTGAGGAATACCCTATGACAAATCAACGCGCCTCACTGCAGAAGAAAATAAAAGAATACATCAAGTTCTCACCTACTTTTTTTCACTTATTAGTAACTACCTGACCCAAGAATAGCTGATCCAGGGTGAAGCAGCATTGTTTCTTAGGAGGGCCTATTCAATTACGGTGAGATGTATAATAATACTATTTTCCCTTGATTTGAAGACATTTCCAATTATAAGACACACTACTGATTTAATAAGAGCTCCTTGGGAAAAGGAGAGAAGCACTACATTAATGCACATATCAATTGTAAGACATCCCAATTTCAGAAATGTTTAAAAATAAAAAATGTGCATCTCAGAATTTATAAAATATGATATCTGATATGTCTAAATTGGCAACATGTGTTTGTGTTATCTTTTTTCATTTTCATTCATGCTCAAAATGAGGTTGTGATTTAGAGCTTTTGATCTCCTTTCTACAAGTGAGAAAACTGAGTCTCAAAGGTTAAGTGAACTGATGGCAGAGGTGAGACTCAAACTAGCTCTTCCCAAGCACGTCTTCACACGAAGGAGAAATTCCCCCTTCCTGGCACTAGACCCTGTGTGGAGGTGGAAGGACACTAAACTTGGAGGCACAAAATGCTGAGTTCTTTCTCAAGATTTGTCCCTAACAGTGGCAGAGTTTGGGCTAGAAACTAGCTTGCATGACTCCATAGTTTTCCAAAATGGCTGAGATTTACAGTTACTTCCAGTGTTCAAAGTTCATGAATTACTGACAAAAAAACAACCTGCTGAGATTTCATTGAATATTTATCAGCGACTTAGTTCTCTGTCACTGTTCTAAGAGAAGAGAGTGATGACAACTTGCAAGTATATAACATGTGTTGAATGCTACATTCTTATACTTCACACACATTGTATTAGTTTATAGTCTCAGTGAGCCCATGAAGTAGGTGAATCATTTTACAGATGAGGAAATTGAGGTACAAAGAAAGAAACTTGCCCAAGATTCAGAATTCAAATCCAGATTTTTCTAATTCCAGAGCAGGGTTTTTAATGACTAAATTAATCTACTTTCAGGACACAGGAAAAAAAAAATACCAGGGACAAAAGCCTCTACTCTTAAGCATTTGAAATCTATTTAGTGAAGTAAGATTAAAACATACAAAATGTTGAGAAGAAAATACCACCCATAAATATTACCCTATTTTGTAGATGAGTAAATAGAGCTTAATCAGTGAGATAGAACTCAAACCCAGGATTTGTCTACATGGCACTGCCATCCCATTTCATTTTTGAGAAGGAAGCCAGGTACAAATGATGTTCAATAACTGTCCCAATATGAAAGATTTATCAAACTTTGATGATGTGACTGCATCCAGTGATTTATGTCTGAAATTCCGAGGATGGGCTGTGACAACTGAAAGGCCCTGTCCTTTAGATCCTCATATTTCCACCATCCTGGTCGCTTCCTGCCTGGCACTCACTCACCCCAATAATAAATATTGCCTGCCACCTTTATGATTATTGGCGGTTAGATATGATGAATTCTAATACTAGTCAACTGTGGAGGAGATATTAAATTCATTGGCTAAATTCCCCTTAATGCTTCATCCAATATGAATCAATATTGGTTTAATAATTAACATGTTTAAACATTTTTATGTATATTTCATGACGAGACAATCTATGTTTATTTTATGAAGATGAAATATTTAGCTCCCTGCCTCTGATGGCAAAGCCATTCCAACTTGAAGCTTTCTCTTTAGCTTGCTCTGGGGCCATCTTTTCATATTCCGGGAGAACTGACTGGTTCTCACTGTGACCCGGTAGAGGATGCTGAGTCCAAAATGAGCAATTGAGACTACCTGAAAAGAGGAAAGGCTTAATGCTGAACAGTGAGTTCTGAGAGGAGCCTGCTGGAAAGGTGGTACCAGCTCCCACCCCTGCCTCGATTCGACTCTCCTCTTCAGTCTGAAAGCATGTACTAAATGTTGACTTTAAACAAAATTGAACTTCCTCTCTCAAGGAGAGACAGTATTGTGAGAGGGGATTACAGCGTGGTTTAGAGCAATGATTCTCAACCAGGAGTGATTTTTGGTTCTCCTCCTCACCTGGGACATTTTGCAATGTCTGGAGATATTTTTGGTTGTCACAACTAGAGGGTTGCTTACTGGTGTCTGGTGGGTAGAGGCCAGGGATGCTGCTAAACATTCAACACTGCACAAGACAGCTGTCCACAGCAAAGAATGGTCCAGTCCAAAATGCCAGGAGTGCCAAGCTTGTGAAACTCTGGTTTACAGTCATACATCAGTAGGCTTGACCCCCAGGTCTGCCACATATTGTTGTATAAACTTGGGAAGTTTCTGGTCCTTGCCTTCCACATCTCTAAGTTGTGGATAATAATCATAAAAGTGCCTTATTAGCAAAGTTTGGTAAAAATTAAGTGAGAAGACAAATATTAAAAAATCTAGTGTTTGACACTGTTATGGACTGAATGTTTATGTCCTCCCCCAAATTCATATGTTGAAACCTAAGCCTCAAAGTGATGGTATTAGGAGGTGAGGCCTTTGGGAGGTGATTAGGTGATGAGATGTAGCCCTCATGAATGGGAATAGTGCTTCAATAACAGAGACCACAGATTGCTCTCTCACCTCCTTTTCTGCCATAAGTGAGTAGAAGGAGAAGACAACTATCTGCAACCCAGAAGAAGGCCCTCACCAGAACCCAACCATGCTGGCACCCTGATCTTGGACTTCCAGCCTCTAAAACTGTGAGAAACAAATTTCTGTTGTTTATAAGACACCCAGTTTAAGGTACTTTGTTATAGCAGCCTTAACTGGCTAAGGCAGACATGTAGACTTAACCACAGCATACTGGAAAACTATCTACAAGAGGTGAAAGAAGTAAATTACAAAAAAAAAAGTTTATAATTCTTGATTTCTTCCTGTATTCCATCTTTGTTATGTGACTTTGAAGATCTTTAATATATTAGTTTGTGCAGAGACCTCAAGAGGCATTGGGATCTCCCCCTTCTTCTCCTGGAAGCCTGCCACTATTACATGAACAAAGTGGCCTGCTGGGGAACAAGAGATGGGGCAGAGATGAATCATCCCAGCTGAGGTCATTTTAACCTGGCCCACTACCAGACCAGAGACAAGCAATCAATTCCAGCCAAGACCAGGAGAACCACCCAGCTGAGCCCACCTCAAATTGCCAAATGGTGGAATCATGAGCAGAATCATTGGTTGTCATTTCAAGCTGCTATGTTTAGGGGCAATTTGTTACACAGAAAAGGCTAACTGATATAGTAAGCTAGAGCCAAGCACTGGAGAGTCAGGAAGAGTTAACTCAGAAAAAGAGGACAGGATGTGCAGAAATATCTGAAGGAAAGAGGGAGAGCAGAATTCCTATCAAGTTCTAGATGAGACAGTAATTTCGATTAAGAGGCTTTATGGATTTTCTCCATGGAGGATTAATAATTTCTTTATATTTGTTTTCAAAACTTTTTGGCTTTTCCTTCTTATAAACCTTATCATCAGTATTACTTGAAAATCTGGTCAACTGGACACCCTGTCCTAGGCCTCATGCTTTAGAGCTGTGCTGCCTAATATATTTGCACATGTAGGTATTTAAATTTAAACCAATTAATTGAAATTCAATTCAATGAAGAATTCAATTCTGAAGTTACAGTAACCACATTTGAAGTGCTCAATAGTCACAAGTGCCAGCTCAGACACAGAAAACTCCTGTCGTCACAGAAAGATCTACTGAGAGTGCTGCTTTAGAGGACCTCCATCTGGTTCTTCTTTGGGGAAAGGAAGTGAGAACTATATGGGACTAAAGGGATAGGCAAACTTCCAGACCATTCTTCAGGAACCCAGCACCCCAGATGATCTGATTGGACTGGTCTGAGTCCACTTTCGGGGCCTCATCCATGGATTGTCCCCTTGAGAATGGGGTCGGCTGCTGATGTGCATACCTTTGGGTCTGAAGAGTGCCTGAGGGGCACCTCTTAAATAGAAGAGGTGGACTTGAGGGCTGGCGTTTCTACACACAAGCACATGGGGACCCTCGTGATGTAAGAAGGAGCTGGGGGGAAAAGAGAAGGCAAGTGGGCTACAGCCAGAATCTATATCTAATCTTGCCTTCAGTCCCACAAATGTGAAAGGCAGGCCTGTTATCCCCTCTACTTTATGGTGGATTAATAATTATATTAGTTGCTTGTTGCTGTTTTACCAGAAATGCCAGGGATGCCAGGTGAGTCCTTTGCACACTACGTCATCTCTGGTCCTTCTCTTTTATCTCTTTCTTCCTTTTAAGGACATTTGTGATTACGTTGGCACCACCCAATAATCAAGGATAATCTCTCTATTTTAAGGTTAGCTGATTAGCAACCTACTTTCTTCTTTACCATATAACCTAACTATTCATAGGTTCTGGGGATTAGTAGACAGAAGATGCAGACATCTTGGAGGGCATTGTCCTTCCTGCCATAGTGATTTAAGAGCAGCATGCACTGGTCAGCAATTGTGGGCCAAGAATATATTTTCCTGACTTTAGCAATCTTATTCTCTGTGCCTGGCCCTTTTACACACAGACCCCATTTGAGCCTCACAGTATTGCATTTCTATCAAGCACCTGCAATATGTCAGTGAGATTTTATTGCCTGTACAAGTAGGATACAATTATTTTCATTCTACAGATGAAGAAGCTAAAACTAAGAAAAGGTTAAGTAACTTGTCCAAAGTCCATCTCCTTTTAAGTGCAGAATATTTGATGAAAAGTCTTCTTTTCCTTTGGGTAGATACCCAATTGTGGGATTGCTGGATCGAATGGTAGGTCTACTTTTAGTTCTTTGAGGAATCTCCATACTGTTTTCCATAAGAGTTGTACTAATTTGAACTGAGTTGTGTAACTACAAAACCTGGGTTGTTCATCCATCTTCCTGCCAACAGTAAGTCTATTTAAATAATCTGAAAACGTGTTGTCTCTGAGCACTAAGAACTATAACTTCCTGAGCTCCTATTATGGGCCAAGTAGTGTGTCAGGGTCTTTGCATACATTATCCAATAATCCATACAACATTAACAATAATACATGCTGTTCATTGTACTCTTGCTACATGCCATGCATTTCTTGTATGTTATCTTTGTTCTTTATAGCAATCTTACAAAGTAGGCAACATTATCTCCACTCCCAGAATTAAAAAAAGCAAGATTTAGCAAAGTTAAATAAATTATCTGAAGCCACTTTTTTTATTTATTTGCAAATTCACTCAATAATTTTAAGCTTCCACTATACAGTAGGCATTGTTGTAGGGGCTGGGAATACAATAGAGTAACGTGTTTTTTAACCTCATAGGGAAAGATAGATCATAATCCAATCAATAAATGAAGGAATTGATAACATGAAAGGTGATGAGCGCCATGGGAAAATATAAAGGAGTTTAAGGATAGAGTGTGTGTGTGGAATGGACCAGTTTTATATATGATGGTTGACAAAGGCCTCTCTGAAAGTCATTCTTGAGCAGAGGCACGGAAGAAGTAAGAGACCAATATAAATGAAGCATGCTAGGTAGAAAGGATGGCACAAGCAAAAGTTCTAAGGAGAGAATGAGCTTGGTGGGATCAAGAAACAACAAGAAAGTGAATCTGGCTTGAGCAAATTCACAAGAAGGGGAGAATATCTTACCCTGAAGAGATCCAGAGGGATCCAGATGGCACAGGGCAGAGTACATCATTGTCAAGTCAGAGTCACTTATACTATGAATAGATGGGACGCTATAAATCAGAGGAAGGTTTTGAGTAGGGAAATGACAATTAGGGTTCATATTCTCAAAGAATTACTTGGGTGCTGGGAGGAGCATAGAGCTGGGGGCAAGGGTGGCAGTAGGGAGACCAGAGAGGAGGTTGCTGCTGTTTCCTGGAGAGATGATGGGTGGTAGCAGAAGTTGTGAAAAGTGTTCACTTCTTGGGTGCATTTAAAAGGGAGTCAGCAGGATTTGCTGATGTAGGGAAGCAGGGTGTGAAGGAAAAAAAGAGCTAAGGATGGGTCCAGTGTTCTGGTCTGGGGAAGCAAAAGGATAGAGCTGCTACTTACTGTAGATGGAGCCACTGCTATGAGACTGGGGTCTAGGGAACTTCTTTAACCATGGGAGACGTTGCATCATGTTTTTATGCTAATCGGGAAGATTATCCAGAGAGGGAAAAAATTATGATTCAGAGAAGCCAGGATGATTTCTCAACTGCTACAGCAGTGATCTTGAGCGGAGGTTGTGCTGGGAGGGGAAAAGGTCGAGGTGGTACCTAGAGGCATGGACAATTGATCTATGGTGACAGGAGGGAAAGAAAAGTATATGAGCCCAGATCCCAGTAGACTGGTAGCAGTGACAGGCATTGTAGATATTCTCACTGGTTTTCTGTTGAAGTAGGTAGCAGAGCCTGAGCAAAGAGAGAGAAGTGGGGTGAGGGGGAATATGTGAGCAAAACACAGAAGAAATGATACAGTCATGGTGAATGGATGCACATGCAGCAGAATTTGAATCCATGGTCTTTAGGCTCCAACATCAGCAAACTCCTCATATACCCTATGTCTTTAAACTGCCCTGCAAGGTAAATGTATACTATTTCCAATTTGATGAATGAACAAAATGGAAATTTCAAGAGTTTAGGTGGCCCAAGGGCACTCAGCTTGTTATGTTGCAAAACCAGATTTCAAACTAAAGCTTCAGATGACTAATTCACAGCCGAATGAGCCTATTCCCAACTCCTCCAGTAGGGAAAGGAAGAACCATGGCAGACAACTCTGTGAAGGGGCAGTGAGGTCCTGGGTGCCTACCTCTCGCACCCTGGGAAGGTGGCAAATGTAAAAGTATCTGCACGTTTCCTTGGGCTTTTTCGGCTGTATTTTGTCCTAATCCTGTTGCCTGATCTCTTGTGTATTTACCCATTTTGCTTTCCACTTTCCTTTATACACAGGTCAAGTTGAAGGAACAGATGTCAGACTGGCTTTGAGTCAACCACACAAGGCAGGATATCTCTGTGCTGAGGGCTTTTGAAAAAGGGCTGAACTTTCCTAGAAAAGATGAGATCAGGATAGAACATCTGTCTGTGTTTTCATTTCTTGCTCAGGGTTCTATCCTTTCCTTTTCTTTCATTTCTTCATCCTGTGAGTTATGATTCATAGCTAAATATGCTGCTTAATGGAAACTTTGAGTTCCAAGCCATTTTCTCAAATCTCAGAATCTTTCTCAGAGTTGAAAGAGACCTTGCAGTTCACCATGCCCAGAATTACTTTGCTCTGATGAAGAGACTGAGACCCAGGAAAGGAAGTGACAACAAATGCAGACCAGAAATTGTGGCTCTTTCAGTCCCACCAAGGGCTGAAGGAAGGTTCCAGAAGGTTGCATATTCTGTTTCAAACTTTAGAGTAGCCCACGGAAAGTAAAACAGGATTCACAGTTTTCCAACTAGACTCTTCAGCCCTAAAATGGCATTTGCAAACAGCATTAGGAAAAACATTTTTCCCCTTGTTTGTGATGTTTAATGTTTAAGCTCCCTTTAAAGGTTGTATTCTAAAAAGGTTGAGTTCATGGACAGTCAGTGACTCAGAGATTTAAAACCAGCCCTGTGGCTTTTAGTACCTTCACCACAAAGGGGGTGGTAGGGTGGACCCCAGGGGAAACTGGCTGCAACAAAGAGGAAGTGGAGAGAAAGACAGGAAGGTTGGCCTTCCAACGTGAGGATCTGTGGTAGCCCCTCAATTCACTGCCTCCTTGTGCTACCTACAAACTTGACTGCATCTACACTCACCCCCTGCTTCTCTCCAACTTCAGGATTTTGCACGAGCTAAGCTTTTTCTTCTGTTGCATATCTTGGAGCCTATCTCTCTACATCTCCTCTAAGACTTTATTCCATCAAATGGACCTTCCATTTCTGAGATGCCCAGCCCTCCTTACCTACCTCTGCCTTCCTTTCAATAATTATACCTTGCCTGTAGCAGCTTCCCCTGTATGCCATACTCTCCTTGCACCCTGTCTTTCCTTAGTCCTTCAAAGATGAGCATTTTGAAATGTTTCTCTGCCTTGACCGTTCCTACATTCTTATCTTCCATTCATTCCCAAACCCAGTAAACTTAGATTTCCTCCCCCAAAATTTCACTCAATCTTCTCTTGCCAAAGTCACCAATGCAATGTCAAGACCCAGTGGGAAACTGTTAGATTCTTTTCTTATGTGGTGTCTGTACCATTTGGTATTGGTTACTTCTCTCTCAAAACGGATTTCTTCCTAGAATTCTCCGGCGCCTCTGAAGATTCTTCCCCTTTGTTGACTTTGTAAATACTAATGTTCCCAGGGTCATCTTTGATTATTTCCCGTTTCCTCCTGTTCACTTTCCTTTTCCTCCCTTTTTTCTGTCTTTCCCTTCTCTGTCCTTTCTTTTCCTTCCACTTCCTCCCCTTTTTGTTCCCTCCACCCTCCTCCCTTCCCATTCTACACGCCCTCCTGTGGCCACATCACCCAAACCCAGGGATTAGCCTACACTTGCAGCCTAACAATTCCAAACTTGACATTTTACTAGTCTTTTTCTGACAATAGGCCCATTTATATGAACATCTATTAACCATCTCCACCTGTGCACCAGGAGATTTTTATCAACATACATCTGCCCTCCTAAGGCCCTTGATGCCACTGCTAACCCCATCCCCAGTGCATGTAATTATTTACCAAGTGCAGTATCAGGCAAACAGAATTTTTGTTTAATTGTTGCAAATGTATGTGTGTGTGTGTCTGTATAAGAAATGACTGAACTGGCAATAAATAGGTTTAGGAACTAGCCTTGGCTTTGCCACTAGCAGACTGTGTGGCATCAGGAAGGACTACTTGACCCTCCAAACCCATAATAAAACCTTCTGACCTCATCCTCAACTCTCCCTGCAGCACTTTGTACATCTGGGATTTGCACGACTGATTTAATGTCTGTCTTTTCCACTAGCTGGCAAGCTCCAAGAGGGCAGGGTCTATGTTGTTCACGACTATACAGTGAAGCAGTGCACATCAAAAAGTGTTTTTTCCCTGATTTCCCTCAGACCATCATTTCTCTCCTCCGGACTTCAGCATCTCCATCTGTAATGTCAGGGATTCATCTTTCACAATCATTTTTTCAAACATCAACACTCTGGTATAGTGTTGGTCTTCACCATCGTCACATCCCCAGAGCCTGCTGAGCCTGACTGCTGGTTCTTCCATTCAAGCAGAGCCGTTGGGCAAAGAGGGGTGTAATTATAACAAATTGTGATGTGTGCCATAATAATGGGGTTAGAAGGAGCTAAGGGAGCAGAGTGGGGGACCGGCCACATCTGGGGATTCAGGCATAAAGTGTCTCCTTAGCCAAGGTCACACTGGCTCATCAGAACATGATGGACATTGTCCTCCCTGGACTAACCACACTGGCCACATGTAGGCATGCTCAAAGAACCTTTCCTACTCATTTCAGATGTCTTTTTTCCTCTCTCAATTTTAACTCGAGACTTACAATTTATAAAAAAATAAACTACCTGCCACCATAGTGTATAGTTCTCAAGCTACCTGTTCACCACAGCAAAGCAATAATGCACAGCTCCCACAGGAGCTCTCTCACATCCCCTTCCTCCCACCTTCGCTGTGTGCTGAGCCGCAACAAGGCCAGGAAGAAACAAACACACCAGAATTCAGCCCGCCTGGCAGCTTGACGACCTGCCCTGAACAGCTACCATTTGAATGTCTTTATAAAGTTTCTTCATTTTTTCCTTCTCGTGATTTCTCAGCTTTTCTTGCTTGAAATGATACTCTTTTATTTTTATTATTATTTTTTATTAAAGGCAGGACTTGAAATTACTTACATTTCCAGCCTATGCCACATTTAAAGTAATAACTTCTCAGCTTCTCTACATTATTCCCTTCCTTTGTCCCATATTAGTGTGATATAGTTAAAATAAAAACAAAACTTAGGATTTGGAATAAAATACCTGACCTTTGAAACCCAACTCTATATCTTGGCCAATCCAATGTTCTGTCTGAAACTTCGTTACCTCATATGTCAAATGGGGACAGTAACACTAAAAGCACCTTCTTACACTACTTCTTTTGGTGAAATTTAGGAGAAAAATCATGGGGCCAAGTGTTTAGGAAATTCTGAGATTCTCTATGTGAGTCAATAATCTGTGTTATTTCTTTTAAACTTCATGGTGTGTTTCCGGTCCTTAACTTTGGCGAGCACCTTCCTTCCTTTATCTTTTATCCCTTTTCCAATTTTAAAATTTTAATCAAGCTTCTCAAAATCTATCTCTCCGTGTGGTGAAAATTTGCTTTTTTTTTTGTTAATCACATTTGTTACTCAAGGAAGCAATTCTATCTGGCTGATAATTCTTTCTTCATTCAACAGATATTTATCATGCACATAAAATGTCTAAGTTATGATCTTTGACTATACAATGCAGTTTCAGCTTCTTCTATAACAGTGCCACCTGATGACTCTGATAGTTACCCAGTGTGTGACTGATCAAAGAGGCAGGTGAACCTACAAGGCAGCTAACTTCTTGAGGAGGAAGTTTTAATTTTTAGAAAGTTATTCTTCATGTTGAGCTAATCTATGTCTTCCTGCAATTTCCATCTATTATATTATTCTAACATTCATTGTTTTCCTCCACAAGTGTTCAGATGTTTGCAGATAACTACTGAGCTATTTCTCCCGACATTTTCTTTCTCTAGGCTAAGAATCAGAATGTGCTCCGGCCATTCTGTGTATCTGATTTGCTCTTCTTTTCCCTCTTCTGGCCTCACCCTGGTTTGTCATCATCAAGCCTTCATTGAGATCGAACTCAGAATTGCAGATGTGGTTGTACTACACACCACATAACTAGATTGGAGTTATCATTTTTCCTCCATAAAGCATGCAGCTACTCTTAGTTCAGCCTGTACTAGCATTAGCATTTTTTGTTCCAGTCAAAGCTCATTGTTGACTCATGCTGCTGCCACACTTAAACAGAAATACAACCTCAGACTTTAAACCTGTCTGTCTTCTAAACCATATTTTCCTCATCCTGTATTTGTAGAGTTGGGGTTTTGAATCCAAATGAGCACTTGATATTTGCTCTTATTAAATTTTATCTTTTTAGATTTGATCCAGTGTTCTCATTAGACAAGAAGTTATTGGTTCCTGATTATTATTCAGTGCATTGGCTATTCCTCTAAACTTCATGCCATGGAAAACTTTAATCAATAAACTTATAATGTACTCCTACCGTTAGTTAACATGTTGCAAATTTTGGTTAAGAATGAAGTTTATATAAAACATAACTATACCCTGGGTTAGTTTTTCTTACCTTTTTTAATCTTCAAAATATCACTGGAGTATATAAAGGTAAGACATTACAAAGTATGCAAAGGATACTACATCTAGCATGTAATAGGTGTTCAATAAATACCTTTCAAGTGAACAAAACCAAGGAATAGGTCTGCCAAGCCTGATTTAGAAAAAAATAAAAAATAATACACAGAAAAAATAAGAGTATCCTCCATGCAAAAGTTGATAAGAGAGGGAACACAAAGTTGTAAAGGTAAATTAAATTCTGGATGGAAGTCAAAAGCCAGAAGGTGAGCGGTATTCAAAATGAGACTAAGCACTCTAAAACTGAAAAGGTACATAAAACACTTTCCTTGAAGACTGCTGCAAGCTGATGTCAAAAATTCATGGCCTTCTGAGAATGTTTTGGTGAGCGTGAGGGAGCAGCAGACAAAAATAAAGCACCCCTTCAATGCACACACACACACACATGCTAATATTAACTAACTCCCAGTGAACATCCACCGTGGGCCAGGCATTATACTAAGTCTCATTTAAGTCTTCCCAAAACCCATTGACATTGACACTATGGTCATGCCCACTGTATAAAAGAGAAAACTGAAATTTATATGGGTTACATAAATTTCTTTAGGTCATGCACATAGTGAAAAACAAATGTAGAACTTGAACTTTGATATATCACTGCTCCCAATGTACACAAATGTCTGTATGTACACTTAAAGAGGTTTCCTCCTAATCTTTCACACATTTTGAAACACTGGCAATAGTTAACTAACTCATAGTTAATTATAAAAGTAATGTACTGTCAGATCAAGACTCAAAGTACCAGTCCTTAAAGAGCAGTGAAGGAACTCCTGTAGGGGCCGGGTCTAGAACCCTCAGATCCCTCTCCAAAGAGCCTGATCTGGGTTTTCCATATATTTAAGGCTTCCAGTTCCCCTAACCTTGTTTATTCTATATTGCCTGCCAATTCTGGCATTTTATCTGTAGTCTACGCACTTACTAACATTTATGTCATGAAATTAAGTTGACAACATCAAATGCATGGCCTCAGGTCACCCCCCAACTCCACATCCATCCAATTCTTAGTCAACTTAAGTGATCCACATATGACCTCCCATCTTACTGCCCTATCGGAGCCAGCCCATCTCTCCTTTGGCCTTACTACTTCAGCATTCAGGCCAGGGTCTGATGTCTGTGTTGCAGAAAGGATGCTGGAAAGGGGAGAAATGTCACTGAGACAAGCAGTGGGCTGGCTGGAGCTGGGGAACATTCAGACTGGAAAGCAACAGCTGAATAGATAAGCCCCTAAACAGTCACCTCCCAGACACTCCATAACCTCAGGCACCTTGCTAAGGAAGAAAGTGGTAGGTTTCCAGAGGGATATTCCTGAAAGCCCCATAGATACCCCATTTCTTTACAAGCATTTATGGAGGACCTACTATGTGTCTAGCACTTTGCTAGGTACCGAGGGTACAACAGTGTGCAAGACAGCACCAAGAGTTTACTGTCAACTGTGAAGCAAATAGATGCCTAGACATCAAAATCTTCATACTAACTTTACTAATAACTCACCTTGGTGAGACATCTCACCTCCTTGCAACTTAGTTTCTCACCTGCATAAGGTATGGGTAAAAATATGTTGGGCAATGCAGCGACAAAGGTCCCTTTCAAGCATTATGACCCTAAGTCTGTTTCCCTGAAACATTCAATATCCCACATCCCTTCTTGGTGGCTTTTCTCAACTTTGCCTTTTGCAGAGGGGGTGGGGAGGCTTTCTGCTGGGCAAGTTCTTCCCATTTTCATAATAGAGTTATGCACTCCCCTCTGGAGGTCTTTAATCTTCCACCATTTATCCCATCAGTTCTGTCTCCAGTGAGCCCTTATCCCAAGATGTTTGTCTATTAAATTAAGAGTTTTGCAGAAGGGGAGAGCCATTTAGAGGCTGTAAATCACCGGGCAGTCTTTTAGCTTCTCTCTGCTCAGAGCCCCACTGCATCATCGAGCACTCATCCTGCTGCTGCCTCCCCTCGGGCCTTGGCTCTCAGAGACAGACAGCTCTGGAGTGTGGAACCCGCACAGACCTGCCTGCTCCGAAACCTGCTGCAGTCTCTGGGGCCAGCCTGTCCTGGGGCTGAGTTGATGGGGAATTTATGTGAGTCCTTCATTAACCCTCAGGAACCCCAAGGGCAACTCAGCTCTCTTACTGGGTCTTCTTTCACCTTCTTCCCTGTGCTTATCATGTACCCAGACCCTTGCTTGATACCCCAGTTTTAATAACTGTATCCCTTGATCATGTCCCTGACTTGAGATTATAACTAGTATGGCAGGAAAATAACACTTCCTATTTATTATGGACCAGATCCTGTGTATATCTTCTATCACTTGTATTTTCATTTTTTACCTATAAGTTGAATGATATTATTATTTCCATATTACGGATAAAGAGACCGAGGCCAAGACAGATTACATTAAAGTACCCAAGTTTTTATGACTTAGTAATGGAAATGGGATTTTGAATCTGACGTTGTTTTATACCAAAGCCTGTGATATACATTCATTCATGCATAGTGTTTTTTGAGTGACTATTATGTGTCATGCCGGGTGCCAGGCTGGTGTTGCCAAAGGAACCAGAACAGTTAAGATTCCCACATCCTCCTAGAGCATATGGCCTGCCCTGCAGTAGGATGCATCACCACCAGGACACCAGAGGCATTGCTGCAAGTTCTTTATCCCTCCCTCTTAACTTGCCAATGACATTTCTATCCCTAGGCCCTCATACTGTGACTGGGGTACTGGTAACTTCTACTTCTTGCCTTGTCTATCTCTCTGGCTCTCAGGAAATTGCCATAGACTCCCCAAGCTACACCCACAGGGAGCTCTTATTAGGGCATTGTGCAGGCTTGCAGTAGGCTTGCCTGATGGCTCTACTGCACAGTGTGTGCTTCCTGCTGCTTTAGACTTTCCTTTCTTCTCCTTCCTATCTTGTGCTTTCCCATTCCTTGGGAGGCCTCCAGGTCCTGCTTCAACCTCTCTGCCTTCTTGCTCCAACCTGCTGTGTTTTACCTTCTCATGCCTGCTTCACAAAGCTTATCAGACTTCAAATCAATCACATGCAATGGTGAAACACAGGGACAGGACCAAGAGGTGTGTTCTCTGTATATCTGACTCATTCCTCAAGGACCTCCTGACCTTGGGCTGCCCCTAGAGACCTACTTTCCTTTAGTCCACTCCCTCATCTAAATGCCCCAATGCCCCTCAAGAACCCTTCCCTGCTCCCACTCATCATAGTTCTCTCCAGGTTCAGGAGAAGCTAGCACAGGTAGAAATGGCATGATGGATTTATCCATAATATGTAAAATGGGAGTCACACAGGGCCAGAAATCAGAAGGCTTAATTCAAGATCTAATTCTACCAATTATCAGGTATGAGATATTGGTCATGTCCCACATGCTCTCTGGGAACTCTCTTTATGTATTAAATGGGAATATCAGAGGCTATGATGGCTTTATGATGGGTCTACTTGGGTGGGCTGAACTACATTTCTCAGAATTCCCTTTCTTATACTTTTCTGGTTAGGTTGCACCACAAGGGAGATCCCTGGAATGTTCTGGAGGGTGGACCAGCAGCCATTTGATAGCTCACATGTTATTACTGATCTGCTGATGCACCCTATTGACCTGGAGCAGTGGCTGGGCCCACAACTCCTCTACTTTCCTCTGGGCCCTCCTTCATCTTCTACCACTGCTGGGCCAAGTATGTAAGTTTAGCTCTGTAACAAAGGATGCCTATGGCTTCTGTGGGATACCTACATCATCAAAGCCAGAGGCAACAAGAACTAACATGGCTTTGAGTCCACCTTCATGGGGTTCCAGCTTATGCATGTGGGTTGAGTCAGTGCTCAATCTCTCCCACTGCACATCCATCTTTTCTTCCTGATATCCAGCCCTTTGAGCGTTGAGCTTCAGCATCAGATACAGAGACAACAGCCTTAAAGAGACACTTAAACAACTCTCATAATTGCATAAGGTCAAAAACCTGTAACAGGAAAAATTTGTATGTATAGGTATAAGTGTGTGTGATGAGCCTGCATTGTGTGTGTGTGTGTGTATGTGTGTGTGTGTAACCAGTTCTGCTTCTCTGGTTGAAGCTTGACCATATAAATACCATATATATCATTTTTTAAAATATCACAAAACTCAGTAGCATAAAAGAATAACCATTAGCTCGTAGATCTGCAGGTCAGCTGAGGGGACCCTTCATGCAGTGTATCTGTGGGTTACCTGGAGTGACTCTGTTCCATTTGTGTTTATTCTGGAGCTCAGGGACAGCAGCTACTTGGGGGAAGCTCTACTCCTAGAGATGACAGAAGCTTAGTGGGCAAGCCCCACTGAACAAGCACATTTCAAGCCCCTGAGTATATCATGTTTACTAACATCCCATTGGCCAAAGCATATCACATGGCCAAACTCAAAGTCAAGAGATAGAGACATACACTTGCCTTTTGCAAGAGGAACTGCAGATGTGCATGGGAAAGTGTATGGCTATAGACTGAAGAATTGGGGGCCACACTTACAAGATAGTGCCCCTTACCAGCTATGCCATGAGTAGATATGGCTATGAAGGAACGGAGAGGTGGGTTTTCCAGTTCCAATTCTGCTATTAAGTAGCCATGGGTTATCGGGAAAGTCAATTCATAACACTTTGCCTGGAAAATGAGAAGAATAATGCTTATCTCTGAAGTAAGACCAATTGGATTAGATCTTTTGATGATTCATTGATTTAGGGAGAAATATGGGATCATAGAGTCATCAAATATTGGAAATAAAGAGGTGATTTTTTTTCTCTTTTATTCAGACATTTAAAAATTCTTTCATTTTAAATACATTTTACAATACAACTTTAAAAGCATAAGTAAAAATGAAAAACTGCCTTCAAAACTCTCACACCTAATTCCACATCCCATGCTCCTCTCAATGAAAATCATTGTTGAAATTTTGCGTGTCTCTTTCCAAATCTTTTCATGACTTTATACACATGTATATATTACACACAGATTGCATTCTTTCATATTGCCGCTTGCTCTTTTGCTTTGCTATGTCTTCGTTATCTTTTTATTTTAGTCTATGTAGATCTACTTCATTCTTTAAAAACATGTCTAGTATTCCAAAGTGTGAATCTACCAGAATATATTTAACATTTGCTCTGTTAATGATCACTAAAATTCTTCCATATATGCTTTAACAAACCCAGCGTTAAAGTCTGTACTTACCTTTGTGCAATGTGAGAATGTTTTCTGTAGGATAGACACCTAAGAAATTTCCAGGTTGAAGAGTATTACCATTTTTGAAAGATAACAGTAGTCTTCAAAAAAAAAGGCGGGGGGAGGCCTGACCCAATTTACAAACTCAATAACGTTATATAGGAGTACCATTTCTCCAAATCTTTAACAACACACAATGTCAATTTTTAAGATTTTTCTTTTTTGCTAATTTAATGGATTGCATGGTTGTCACAAGAGCTATTATGATGAATGATGTCAGTAGGCACAGGCAAAGGATATGAGTCCCTTTAAGATTAGTAAAGCATACTACACTTAATTGCATGAAGACTTGCAGTGTTCTCTTCACTGGAGAGGCAAGTTTTGTTGGCCTTAAATCCTTCACAAAGAAGCATTTAGCAGATGATACCACCCAAACAGAGTAGAAATCCTACCTAGCCTGCAAGAAGCTCAATTGTGGTAGGCAGAATGATGGTTCCCTGAAGATGCCCATGTAAATATGTTACCTTACATGACAAAAGAAAGATTTCAGGTGTGATAATGGTTAATAACCTTGAGATGGGGAGAGTAGCCTGCATTATCCAGGTGTGCCCAATGTAATCAAATTAATCCTTAAGAACAGAGAATCTTTCCAAGCTGCGATCAGAGAGAGCTATGTCTACAGAATGGTCAGAGAAATGCTTTGAAGGTGGGGGAAGCTCCCCTAGCGCCTGCAGAATGTAGTGCAACCTTGCCAATGTCTCAATTTTAGCCCACTGAGATCCGTATCAGACTTCTCAATGACAGAACTGTAAGATAACAAATGTGTTGTTTAAGCCTCTAAGTCTGGGGTAATTTGTTACTCTAGCAATAGAAAATTAACATAGCCACCCTCATTGTTTGTGTTTTGGGAAAGGAGGCAGTGATTATCCCCTTTTAGCTTCTTCCTAATGAGATTTGGACTACCCTTCTGCCTACCCACCAAATACAAGGAAGTGACAAAAGCTATAAAACATGTATCAGCATTTGCTATAAAAATTAACTGAAGGTCAATTTATACATGTTTTTTACAGGTATCACCTGCCTAGCAGATGCAGATGCAACATTAAGGTCTATTTGACTTAATGAAAAATAATATCTCAATAGTGCTTCAATTTTAATTTATTTAATTGTGAGGGAGGTTAAATAGTTTTTCATGTATTAATTAGCCACTTTTCAATTGCTGGCTTAGAGGTTTGGCTAATTAATCAAACGGGCTCTTTGCCTTGTGATAATGATTTGTTAAAATTATTTACAGATTTTGCATACAAATCTTTTGTCTGTTCTCCTGTTGCAACTATTTCTCCCAGTCCTTTGAATTGTTTTATATTTATTTATATATATATAAAAAATATGTATATGTGTATATACACACACACACATATACAGTCATGTGCCACATAATGACTTTTTGGTCAACAAAATATTGTTGCGCCACATATATGACAGTGGCCCCCATAAGATTATAATGGAGCTGAAAAATTCCTACTTCCTAGTGACGTCCTGGCCATCATAACGTCATAGTACGAGGCATTACTCATGTGTGTTTGTGGTGATTCTGCTGTAAATAAACCTACTGTGCTTCCAGTCATGTAAAAGTATTACAATTGTGTACAGTACATAATACCTGATAATGATAATAAAATGACTATTTTACTGGTTTTGTATTTATTATACTACACTTTTTATTGTTATTTTATTTATTTATGTATTTATTTATTTATTTATTTAATTTTTAGAGACAGAGTCTCGCTGTGTTGCCCAGGCTGGTCTTAAACTCGTGGCCTCAAGCAATCCTGCCCTTGGCCTCTCAAAGTTCTGGGATTACAGCCACCACACCCAGCCTTATTATTATTTTAGAGTGTACTTATTCTACTTATATAAAAAAATTAACTGTAAAACAGCCTCAGGTGGGTCCTTCAGGAGGCATTCCAGAAGAAGGCACTGTTATCATAGGAGATGACAGTTCCATGTGTGTTATTGCCCCTGAAGACCTTCCAGTGGGACAAGATGTGAAGGTAGAAGGCAGTGGTGTTGATGATCCTGACCCTGTGTAGGCCTAGCCTAAAGCATGTGTTGTCTTAGTTTTTAACAAAAAAGTTTGAAAAGTAAAAAAAAATTAAAAAAAGAAAAAAGTTTATAAAGATATAAATAAAGAAAATATTTTTGTACAATTGTATAAAATATTTGTGCTTAAAGCTACATGTTACAACAAAAGAGTCAAAAAGCTTAAAAAGTTAAAAAGTATATAAAGTAAAAAAATTACAGTAAGGTAAGGTTAATTTATTATTAAAAAAATTTCTACTATAAATTTAGTGTAGTCTAAGTGTATAGCATTTATAAAGTATATATAAGTGTACAGTAATGTCCTAGCCCTTCACATTCATTCACCATTCACTCACTGAGTCACCCAGAGCAACTTCCAGTCCTACAAGCGCCAATCACCATAAGGGCTCTATACAAGTATACCATATTTTATCTTTCATACTGTATTTTTACTGTACCTTTTCTATGGTTAGATATATTCAGATACACAAATACTTACCACTGTGTTACAATTGCTTATAGTACACAGTGCACTAACAGGTTTGTAGCCTAGAAACAATAGACCCCATAGCCTAGATGTGTAGTAGGCGACATCATCTAGGTTTGTGTAAATACACTCTATCATGTTTGCACAACAATAAAATCTTGCCTAATGATGCATTTCTTGGAATGTATCACTGTCTTGAAGCTATACATGACTGTTTATATTTGTGTTTTTGTATGGTTGTTTCACACACACACAAAAATCAATTTTTTTTTTACTTAGTGTGTGCTGAGTATTGTGACTTCCATAAGAAAGGCTTTCCAAATTACACTTACTTTTATGAATTGTCTTTTACCTTATTCTACCATTATTCAAGTTATGCCAATATTTTGGTTTTTATAAGTGTGAAACTTATATTTAAAATTATTTTGGAGATAGTTTTAAAATTTTTAATTGATACATAGTAATTGTGCCTATTTATGGGGTACAGTGTGACATTTTGATACATGTATACAGTATGTAATGATCAGTTTAGTATAATTATCATATCCATCACGTCAAACATTTATCATTTTTATGTGTTTGGAACATTTAAAATCTGCTCTTCTTCATGAACCATTCTCTGGCTGTCCTCCCCAACCCACCCAACCCCCACACTTCCAGGCCTCTATTCTAGTCTCTACTGCCATGAGAGCAACTATTTTAGCTGCTACATGTCAATAGGACCATGGAGTATTTGTCATTCCATGCCTGACTTATTTCACTTAACATAATGTCTTCCAAGCTCACCCATGTTGCTGCAAATGACAGAATTTTGATTTTTTAATGGATGAATAGTATTCCATCGTGTATATATACCACATTTTAAAATTTCCTTTTTAAAAATTTCAATAGATTTAGGGTCTATAAATGGTTTTTGTTACATGAATGTATTGTATAGTGCTGAAGTCTGGGCTTATGGTGTACTCATCACCTGAAATTGTACATTGTACCCAATAGGTAATTTTCATCCCTCATTCTCCTCTTACCCTCCCCACTTCTGAGACTCCAATATCCTTTATACCCCTGTGTATGACCATGCGTACCCATAGCTTAGCTCCCACTTATAAGTGAGAACATGCAGTATTTCGTTTTGTGTTTCTGAGTTACTTCACTTAGGATGTGGCCTCCAGTTCCATCCAAGTCGCTGCAAAAGACTTTATTTCATTCTTTTTTATGGCTGAGTAGTACTCCATGGTATATATATACATATATACCACATTTTCTTAATCCACTAATTGGTTGAAGGGCACTTAGGTTGAGTCCATATCTTTATAATTGTGAATTGTGCTGCAATAAACATTTGAGTACAGGTATCTTTTTGATATAACAACTTTTCCTTAGAGTAGATACCCAGTAATGGGATTGTTGGATTAAATGATATATCTACTTTTAGTTCTTTGAGAAATCTCCATAATGTTTTCCATAGAGGTTGTACTAAATTACGTTTCCACAAACAGCATATAAGTGTTCCCTTTTCACCACATCCACATCAACATCTATTGTTTTTTTGATTTTTTAATAATGGCTGTTCTGACTGGGGTAAGGTAATATACCACGTTTTCTTTATCCTAACTGTTGATGAACACTTAGGTAGATTCCGTATCTTGACTATTGTGAATAGTGCTGCAATAGACATAGGAGTGCAGACAGCTCTTTGACATACTGATTTCCTTACCTTTTGCTATATGCCCAGTAGTGAGATTGCTGGATCACATGGTAATTCTATTTTTAGCTTTTTGAGAAACCTCCATACAGTTTTCCATAATGGCTCTACTAACCTACACTCCCACCAACAGTATATAAGACTTCCCATTTCTCTGCATCCTTACCAGTATTTTTGTTTGTTTGTTTTTTTGATGATAGCCGTTTTAAGTGGGGTGAAATGATACTTCATTGTGGTTTTGATTTGCATTTCTCTGATGATTAGTTGATAAGTATTTTTTTCATATACCTGTTGGCCATTTGTATATATTCTTTTGAGAGATGTCTATTCAGCTCATTTGCCCATGTTTTAATTGGATTATTTGTGGTTTTTCACTAATGAGTTGTCTGAGTTCCTCATATATCCTGGATATTAATCCCTTGTTGGATGAATGGTTTGCAAATATTTTCTACCATTCTTCAGGTTGTGTCTTCACTCTGTTGATAGTTTCCTTTGCTGTGCAGGAGCTTTTCAGTTTGATATAATCTGTGGATCACGTTTGGTAGTACGATCATTTTGACAATATTAATTGTAACAATCCATGAACATGGGATGTCTTTCCATTTTTACTGTTTGTTTCCTCTCCAATTTCCTTCCTCAGATTTTTATAGTTTTTTTTTGTGTGTGTGGATATCTTTCGCCTCCTGGATTAAATTTACTACTGGGTATTTTTTGTAGCTATTATAAATGGGATTGCATTCTGGATTTCTTTTTCTGCTAGTTTGCTGTTGGTGTATGGAAATGTTTTTGATTTTTGTATGTTGATTTTATCCTGCAACTTTACAAATTTTTTTATTAGTTCAAAGAGTTTTTGGAGAAGCATTTAGGTTTTACTATGTATAAGAGCATTTCATCTGCAAACAGGGACAATTTCACTTCCTCCTTTCCAATCTAGATGTTCTTTATTTCTTTCTCTTTCCTACTTGCACTGGCTAGGACATGAAATAGGATTCAAACTTTATCCTTACATGCAAAACTAACTTTTATAAGTACTATTTATTAAATAATTCAACATTTACACACTGACAAAAATGTCATTTCTATAATGTACTACATTTTCAATATGTTTGCGTCACTTTCTCGATATCTCATTTTGATCTACCATCTTATGTGAATACTACATTTTATAATTTGTCATGGCATTATGTCTTGATATCTAATAGGGAAAATCTCTTCTCATTGTTCTTTTGTTTCGAATTATTCTTATGAATCTCAAGGGTTTTTTTTTAATATTTCCCAATTGAGTCTTGGACCAAGATGCTTTGCTATTTTTTAAAGAGGGGTGTTCCTGGAGAGTGAACAAATAGGGAGATCTAGAGGGGAGCCAAAATGTATAAGAAGGGACAAGCACAGAGTAATTTTTTTTCTTTGTTTAGCTTTTAGTGTGAGGGCAGTTTCCAGTTGTGGTGTCACACAAGGCAGCTAAAACTCCAACAATCCACAGTGTTTCTGCCTCAAGAACCAGCAGATTGGTTTAGGGTGAACTGCAGGCACAGGAAAGTGAGGAGGAAGCTTGGAAAGAAGTATACAATTTTGTTCCTGAAAACTAAATCTCTCCTGACCCCTAAACCACACATATGTCAGGCAGATAGCAAATAGCCCAGTTGGTGGGGGTTGGGGGAAGGTGCTGACCTGAGATTTGAGCTGCTGTGCAGGAGAATTTGCAATTTGAGACCATCCAACTAAGCTTTCTGCTTAAAAATATATCAACACTCTACAAAGGAGTGGGATAACCAAATCCCAAATCTCCACAATATACCATCACAATGTTCAGAAGACTTGCAAAATTACTTGTTATTCCAAGAACCAGGAAAATGTTACCCAATCTCAAGAGAAAGATAATAAATAAAGGTCAACCCTGAGATAACCCAAACGTTAGTATTAGCAGACAATAACTTTAAAGCAAGTATTATGACCACACTTAATGAGGTAAAATACAATATGCTTGTAATGAAGAAAAATATAAGAATTCTCAGCAGAGGAATTGAAGAACCAAATAAAAGAACCAAAAAAAAAAAAAAACCTAATAAAAATAAAAATTTTAGAACCAGAGATTACAATATCTGATTTTAAAGAAAATCACTTGAGTGGACTTAAAACAAGAAAAAGCACGACAAAGGAAGGAGTCAGTAAACACGGAGCTAGAACAAAATAAATTATTGATTTGAAGAACAGAGAAAAACAATTGGGAAAAAAGCTTCAGAGACCTGTGGAACAATATCAAAATATCTAAATGTATATCATTGTAATGTAAGAAGGAAAAGAGAAAGACCAAAGCAGAAAAAATATTCAAGGAAACAATGACCAGAAATTTCCCCAACTTGGTGAAAGACATAAACTTAGAGATTCAAGAATCCACAGGCAGGATATGTATGAAGAACAGCATGTTCAGGCACATTACAGTCAAAGTGGAGAAAACAGAGATGAAGAGAAGGTAAATGAAAACAACCAAAAACTTCACACAGGAAAATAATAATATGAATTGATCATTGACTTTTCATCAGAAACTGCAAAAACCAGAAGGTAGTTGGATAGCATATTTAAGGTGATAAGAAAAAAAAAACCTATTAGTTCAGAATTTTATATTCTACATGAATACCCTTCAAAAATGAAGTAAAAAATAAAAACATATTACAATACTAAAACTAAGAAGATATGTCACCAGCAAACCTGTACCAAATTAAATGGCAAGGGGTGATATTCAGGCTAAAGGAAAATAAGACCAGAGAGAAAATAAGATCTTTAGAAATGAAGGAAACGCATCACACATGGTAAACTTCTGTGTAAATATAAAAGGCTATTTTTATCACCAACATGGAGAATGGAGAATGAAGAAGAGGTTATCACCACAGATTTTACAGATACTAAAAATAATAAGAGAATATTAGAAATCATTTAATACCAACAAATTAGACAACTCTGAATGTATGAAAAAATTCTTTAAATAATATAACTGACCTAAATTGATATCAGAAATATGAATAGCCCATTATCAAGATTAAACCTGTTATCAAAGACATTGCCACAGTGAAACCCAAGGCTCAGAAGGATTTGTCTGGTGAATTCTACCAAATATTTAAGAAGGAAATAACACCAATATTACATAAAGTCTTTCAAAACATAAAGGAGAAGGGAATATACCCCAATGCATTTTATGAGACCAGCATAACTCTCATACCAAAACTCACAAAGACATTACAAAAAAAGAAAATTATAGACTAATTTCTTTCACGACCATTGACATAAAAATCTTTAAAAGTATTAGCAAATAAAATACAATATCTAAAACAATAATTTATCATGATCATGAAGGGCTTATCCAAGGAACGCTGATTGGTTTTACATTCTCTGAATTGTTCATTTAAAAAAGGTTAATTTTATTATACACAAATTTCACCTTAATAAAAAATGCATGTAATTCACCATATTAACAAAACAAAGAATAAAACAATACAATCTTTTCAACAGATGCAGGAAAAGCATTTATACATAATGCGCACCAAATCATTATAAAACTTCTTAGCAAATGAGGAATAAAGGAAATTTCTTCAAACCAAATAAGGGCATATATAAAGTTTACAGATAACATCATCCTTAATAGTGTGGTATTGAACACTTTTCCTCTATGATTAGGAACAAGGAAAGGATTCTCCCTCTCACTACTTCTCAACATAATACTGAAAATATTTTTATTTATTTATTTTTTATTTCAGAATATTATGGGGGTACAACACTGTGGTTATATATATTGCACGTGCACTGCCCAGGTCAGAGCTACAGTCGTGGACATCCCCCAAACTGTGTGTCCCGTACCCATTAGGTGAGAGTTTTCCCATCCCCTCCACCCCCTCCCACCTGCCCAACCCCTGATGAATATTATTTTCATGTGTGACATAAGTATTGATCAGTTAGTACCAATTTGATGGTGAGTAACAGTGGTGCTTGTTTTTTCATTCTTGTGTTACTTCACTTTGAAGAATGGGCTCTAGCTCCATCCAGGATAATACCAGATGTGTTAATTCTCCATTGTTTTTTATTGCTGAGTAATACTCCATGGTATACATATACCACATTTTATTAATCCCCTCGTGTATTGATGGGCACCTGGGTTGTTTCCACATCTTTGCAATTGTGAATTGCACTGCTATAAACATTTGAGGGCAGATGTCTTTATTATAGAATGTCTTTTTTTTCTTTGGGTAAATACCCAGTAGTGGGATGGCTAGATCAAATGGTAGTTCTACTTCTTTTAGTTTTTTGAGGTATCTCCATATTACTTTCCATAAAGGTTGTTCTAATTTGCAGTCCGACCAGCAGTGTCTGAGTGCTCGTATCTGCCCACATTCCTGCCCACATTTGTTGTTTTGGGACTTTTTGATATAAGCCAATCTCACTGGAGTTAAGTGGTATCTCCTTGTGGTTTTGATTTGCATTTCCCTGATGATTAGCTAGGTTGAGCAATTTTTTGTATGTTTGCTGGCCATTATTCTGTCTTCTTTTGAAAAGTTTCTGTTCATGTCCTTTGCCCACTTTTTAATGGGGTTGTTTGATATTTTTCTTGTTGATTTTCCTAAGTTCTGTATAGATTCTGGTTATCAGCCCTTTATCAGAAGTGTAGCATGCAAATATTTTCTCCCATTCTGTAGGTTGTCTGTTCACTCTAGTGATAGTTTCCTTGGCTGTGCAGAAGCTTTTTAATTTGATCAGGTCACGTTTATTTATTTTTGTTGCTACTGTGATTGCTTTGGAGGTCTTCTTCACAAATTCTTTGCAATAAAAAGAAAAAGATGCAAATGGAATAAAAGTCAGAAAGGAAGAAGCAAAACTGTCTATGTGAAAATGACATAATTCTTTACAAAAAAAAATCATAAGGAATCTAAAAAGCTACTACAAGATGTATAAGTAAATTCAGCAAAGTTGCAGAATGCAAGATTTTGTTAAAAAGTCGGTTGTAACCACTATACACCTATTAGAATGGCCAAAATCCAGAACACTAACAGCACCAAATGTTGACAAAGATGCAGAGCAACAGGAAATCTCATTTATTGCTCATGGGAATTCAAAATGATACAGTCACTTTGGAGGATAGTTTGGTGGTTTCTCACAAAACTAAATATATTTTTTTACCATATGATCCAGTAATCACATTCCTTGGGATTTACCCAAAGGAGTTAAAAACTGCTGTCCACACAAAAACCTGTACACAGATGTATATAGCAGCTTTGTTCATCATAATTGCCAAAACTTGGAAGCAACCAAGATGTCTTTTAGTAGGTGAATGGATAAACAAACTGGTACATCCAGATAATGGAATTGTATTCAATGCAAAAGAAAAAGAGAGCTATCAAGCCATGAAAAGACATAGAAGAATCTTAAATACATATTACTAACTAAAAGTAGACAATTTGAAAAGGCTAGATACTGTATTATTCCAACTGATATTCTGGAAAAGAAAAAAATATGGCAATAGTATAAAGATAAGTGGTTGCCAGGGTCTAGGGGTAGGAGGGATGAATAGGTGGAGCCTAGAGGATTTTTTAGGACAGTGAAAATATTCTCTATGATACTATAATTGTAGATACATGCCATTATACATCTGTCCAAACCCACAAAATATGCAACACTGAGAATGAACTCTAAGGAAAGCTATGAACTCTGTGAGATAATGATTTGTCAATGTAGGTTCATCAATTGCCACAAAAGTACCACACTGGTTGGGGATGTTGATAATGGAAAAAGCTATGCATGTGTGAGGGTAAGAGGTATATGGGAAGTCTCTCTATCTTCTGCTCAATTTTGCTGTGAATCTAAAACTGCTCTAAAAAATAAAATCTATTTTAAAAAATAGTTTACATGTTGTGAAAATTCATGGAACTATATTTTATATCATTTTTGATTTTTGCTGTTTGCACATCTCATACTTCATTTAAAAATCAATTATATTGCTATATACATAACTACACAAAAATTTTAAAAATGAAACTCAAAGCAATCCCTCTATAGTAGCATCAACATGTAGAATACTTAGGAAAAAAATTACCAATATATGTGCAAGACCTCTATCCTGAAAACTACAAAATATTGCTGAGAAAGAATTTAGAAAACCTAAATTATCAAGACACTATGACACTGGCACTGTAATTGACAAATAGATCAATACAACAGGGAATCCAGAAATAGGCCCACACTTAAAAGGTTATTTGTTTGTTTGTTTTTTGTCAAAAGCACCAGAGCAATCCAATGTTTAAAGAAAAAAAGTATTTTCTACAAATGTTGCTGGAAGAACTAGAAATTCATAGGGAAAAAGATAATTGAACCTCAACCTTTACCCCAAATTCACTGAAGACTGATTATAGGCCGTAGACCTAAATATAAAAGCTAAAACCATAAAATTTTTTAGAAGTAAGTATGAGATTATGTTTATGATTGGGAATAAACATAGATTTCTTAAACAGGGTCATAGAAAGCATAACCGTAAAAGTAAAAACATACTAATAAGACCTCCTCAAAATTTAAAAAGGTCTTCTCATCAAAAGACATCATTAAGAAAATGAATAGACCAGTCATAGACTATAAGAAAATATTCATACATATAAAATAAAGGACTATTTTTCCAAGGCATATAAATAATTCCTATAACTCAAAAATAAAAAGGCAAACAACTCAATGAAAGTAGGCAAAATATTTGTACACTCTTCACAAAAGAAACATACAGATGACCAAATGATAAAGTGCTAAATATCATTAGTCATCATGGAAATGCAAATTAAACCACAATGAGCTATAATTATACACCAAAGAAAATGGCTACAATTAAATATACTGGTAACATCAGATGTTGAAAAAATGTGTAACAATCAGAGCTCTCTTACATTCTTGGCAGAAGTATAAAATGGCACAACTATTGTGGGAAAAAGTTCTGAAAGATTCTGATAAAGTATGTACCTACCCTATGATCTAGCAAATCTCGTCATAAGAGAAATAAAAAAGTGTTTGTCCACACAAAGATTTGTACACGAATTTCCACTGACGCCTTCTTCTTCCTCACCTCTTCCTCCTCCTCTTCCTCCTCTTCCTTTTTCTGGCTTATAACAAGAGAAATGTATTGTTCACAGTTCTGGAGGCTGGGAAATAGAAACCACCCATACGTCCATCAACTGATGAATGGGATAAATAGAATGTTGCATACCCATACAATGAAATATTATTTGCTAATAAGAAAAAATGAAGTATTGCTACGTGCTCTATGAATACTGTATACTAAAAATTGAATTGTGCACTTTAAATAGGTAAATTTTATGGTATGTGAATTATATCTCAATAAAGCTTCGATTACAAAAGTTGTCAGTAATAACGTCTAGGTGGTGAGTGTACAGGTGTTTGTGGTAAGGTTATTTCAATGTCACTGTATATTTGAAAAATTTTAAAATAAAACAATCTTAATAAGATCTTGATTGTAATTGCCTTCAAGTTTAGAGATTAATATGGAGAAAATGGATATCTGTACAATATTAAGCCTTTCTAGTTAGAAATAGACCACCCACTGTTTAAACACCTTTTCAGCATCCTTGATGTATGTAATTTCAGGGTACCTCTGATAAGCATGTGCCAAGACCCACTATTCCATCGTTGCACAGTACTGGATGTTGTAAAGGTCTTCCTTACTTACTATTGAGACAAAAGTCCCTGTCACTGCTTCACTAGAACTTGTTCTTATCTTTTTAAAACTTCTTTCATGTTTCATTCCATCCTATAGGAAGATAACAGTCATAAATCCATGAGTCCCCAGTTTTTCAGGCTTTATATGCTTGATCCTTTCAGGTATTTTCCTATTTGTGTGATTCTGAGACCCTTTGCTATCTGGGTTACCTTTCTTTGAAAATCTTCAGTCTCTCCTAAACTCCCAAGTATAAAAAGAATGGACCAGTGTGGCCCAGGTCAGGTTCTGATCAGCACAAGAGAGAAATTATCTCCTTCCTTATCCAAGACCTTTTACTTCCTTTAATGCAATTTAGAACCACAACAGCTTTTCTAGGCAACCATAGCTCACTGCTATTGAGCTTAAAACATTTCAGTCTATTTGCATGTATTACTAAGTACACTATGTTTCTTTTATCTGTACCTGAAATGACCTTTTTTAAAAACTCAAGGACATTCCTCAGAAAGTGTTTTCGGAATGCTAAGTGTCTCAATGCCTGGTTTAGTGGCCACCTACCTTTGAGAGAGCTGCTTTTCTGGATTTGCGTCATTTTCATGATGAATAAAGCATGGAGAATCACTCTCAGCTGGTAGCGATATTCATAGACTTCCCAGATTGGAAGAGACCTTAAAAGACTGTCTCATCCCTCCTCCTGTCACCAAACATGATGATATCTACACTAATTCTCTTCAGAGAGAGGGCAGCAGCTGTCACCAATCTACCCAGATCTCTAGGCTGTCCCTCTGTGACCCAGTCTCAGGGTAGCATATTCCTGTTGATTAAGAGTTTTGAGAGCCTTGGATGAATGCAGTACTGAAATTAGCAGGAAGTAGTGGAAATAATTCGCCTGTACTCAGCGTCTTCTGCCGACAGCATCTGCCAAACGAGAGGGAATTGCAGGCAGGCAGAGATGCTGTGCACACCATGGGTGATGAGGGGGCTTGGAGCTCCCTGCACCATGGCAGATAATTACTTATTCCCAGGCATCCACTTGGAGAGGATTCTATGTATAGAACTCCACCTCACCACATGCTGCCCAGAGCCCACAAAGGGGAAGATTTTCCAAGGAAAATAGGTCAGTGCAGTTCCTGGATAGAGGGTCACTTCACCTATAGCCTGGGTCCGTCCCAAGACCTAGAGTGTCTTACTGGTGAGCAACTGGGATTCATAGTGCAGGGAGATCTATCTTTCTCTTTTGCCTTTAGTATTGTACTCATGTTAATTTCTTAGTTTTTGCACCATTTTTGCGAGACATAGTATCACAGACCTGGCGGCAAGATGTGGGTCATGAGATTCCAAAATTGGCCCTAGAGTTATGAGATTCAAAAAGCATTAGCCACCCCAAAATGCATATTAGTTACTGCAGTGGTTTAAACATATTTCCACAAATTTTTTTGAGATTCCTCCATCCAGGGAGCTTAGCGATTCGCTTCTAACAAATGGAATGTGGAAGGGGAAAGTAGAAACTTTGCAATGGAGAAACCTGGCATATACCACCTTGGCCAGACAATTAAGGTTAACAGCAACAGTAATGTTGATATCACGTACCCAGTGCTGACTTCATAGATGTACAATCTGTGCAGCCACATTGCTCCATGTTCGGTAGGGCCTCATGCTTGTTTTAATGCTCTGATTTTGGTGTCTTGAAATTCTTAATAATTTTATCTTTGGACTTGTGTTTTCAGGGTAAAGTGTGATGGGAAAATGGAGTATATCTGTGAGCAGAGGAGATACGTGCAATATGCATGTCTGCCCTTTTTTGCCACCTGATTTACAAGTATCAGGAATGCCCCATAAGCACAGGATCCCAGGGGACCCGCAGTGCATGGAAGTTCAGCCCAAGGCAAGTACAAGGTACGTGTTAATGCATTAGTTACATCTATGACTGAGTAATCAGGGACATTGACAGCCCTCAGAAGCCACACTTCCACTTCCTTTCAAAGAAGAACTTGCTTTGAACAGTGAAGGGAGGCAATGGTGTTCTAAGAAACATAAATCATCAGAGAACCCTATCATAACCTTTCTTACTCACTTTACTTCCCTATTTCTGCTAACTACTTATGCAGAAAATGATAACAGAAGGAAAGTGAAATATAGGGCAACCAATGTTCCTTATCTTTTCAGTTCTTTCTTATTCCTCAGTAAACTGAAGGTAAAGAGAGTTGGTGGAATGTGTGCATATGAAAGAGGTGAAATAAAAACAGTTGAGTTATTTTTGTGCAGCATCTCTGTTGTTTGGGTAAAAATGAAACACATGCATGTGCAAGCTTCATAATACAAATTGTTTAATTTCAGTGATTCTGCATGCAAGTGAAATGTTCTTACATTTGTACTTTAAACCATCATTGCACAATATAAAGATAAATTATAAAATTCATTTCGATGATTTAAAATGTTATTTTTTCTTTATTTAGAATGACATTAAATAGCAAATAAAAAACACCACGAGAAGTAGAAAGAGAAATGCTTTATATTTTAGTATCCTTAATACAGTTTTCCCTGCTTTTTGAACAAGTAGGTTAACATTTTTATTTTTCATTGGTCCCTGCAAATTATATAGCCAGCCCTGAATATACACCTGATATTATGTGATCACCTCTTTCATATTCTTCCTCAAAATACTTAACTCCTATATAATCATAAGTGTCAGACAAACCTAAATTGAGGGACGTTCTCAAAATACCTGAACAATACTCTTCAAATTTGTCAAGATCATGAGAGGCAAGGAAAGACCAAGAAACTATCACAGATTGTAAAAGATTAAGGTGACCTACTACAATATGGCATTATGTTCTGGAACAGAAGAAGGATATTAGTGGAAAAACAGGTGAAATCCAACTAAGTCTTTGGTTTAGTTAACAGTATATACTCATGTTAGCTTCTTAGTTTTAGTAAATGTATCATGGGTACGTAAGGTTAACATTAGAAGTTGAGTGGAAGGTATAAAGAAACTCTATGTACTATCATTGCAACTCTTCGGTAAATCTAAAATTATTTCAAAATAAGTCTTTTGTAAAGCATTAACTCAGGGTCTACTATGTGCAGAAAACCACTATAAATATGTTCATGTATGTATTCTCCTTTAATCCTCATGACAGTACTATGATGTATATACATGAGCTCCACTTTACAGTAAGGAAAGAAACAAACTCAAAATGCCAAAGAGATCATCTGAAATTATGAATATCTAAAGTAGTACAACCAAGTCTTGATCCCCAGTCCAATTATCTTTGTGCTCTCAACTTACTATTTATTTCTCATTGTCTCCCAAATAAAGTTCAAAGTCATGGGCCTTGTAAACCAAGTTTTCCTATCTCGCTTTAGTTCCAGACTTATAATAATATTATTTTCTACTGTATTGCTTCACACATGTAACTTCCCAGTAAATTTAGCTCCTCTCTGATCACTAGACACAGCGTGTATTTTTTCCTGCTTTATGTTCACATTCATGTTACTCTGCCGACCTTCTCCTTCCTTCTCCACCTGAAATATATCCACAAGCTCAAATCTCACTTGATCTTTATGACATAGCTCTAATGCTGCCTTCTCCTTTCTCTTTCCTCTGGAAATGATCTCTCTCCCTCTTCTCAAATTTAATAGAATTGTGTGAAATTCTATATGATTAATAATGACAAAAACCATAATAACACACAATATTAGCAGGCATTTACTAGTGCCCAGCGCTGTTCTAAGTTTTGTGCGTGTATTATTTCACTGAATCCTCAGCCATCTGAGGTAGATACAATTGGTAAATTCATTTTACGGATGAAAAACTGAGGCTTGTAGAATTTAAGTAAATTGCCCAAGGTCACAGAGCTACCAAGAATACCACCATAGAATTATATAATTTCTGAATAAAAGATTTTTTATTTTAAAATATTTAATTGACAAATAAAAATTGTAAATATTGAAGATGTACAATGTGATGATTTGATACACATATAGATTGTGTAAAGATGACCACAATCAAATTAACTGACAAATCTATCACTGTCCACAGTATTGTTTTGTGTGTGTGTGTGTGTGTGTGTGTGTGTGGTAAGGACACTAAAAATCCACTCTCTTATTAAATTTCAAGTAAGCAATATGGTATTACTAGCTATAGTAACCGCATTATATATTAGATCCTCAGAACTTATTCATATTTTAACTGAATCTTTGTACCCTTTGGCCAACATATCCCCATTTTCCCCACCCCTCTGTCCCTGGAAACCACCATTCTACTCTCTGCTTCTATGAGTTTGGACATTTTTAAATTCCTTAAAAGCCAACTAATTCAAACAGACATCCAATGCTTCTATTTTCTTTAGCATATGAGGAACCTGAGACCCAGAGAGATGAAAATGGTGTGTCCAAGGTTACAAAAAAAGTCAATAGCATAGATGGATTAGAACCCAACAATCCCAACACAGGGCTCTCTCCAACATGCCAGGCTGCAGCTTCTTATATTTTTGCCTTATGAATATCCTCAGCCCATCAGTAGCACTGGCAGAACATCATGGCAACTCAAGGATGAAGCCTTTCTACTATCCTTGGGAAAGGTCATAAACAGCCTGTGCTTTAAAGCATCAGTCCCCAACCTTTTTAGCACCCAGGACTGGTTTCATGGAAGACAAATTTTCCACGGCGGGGTGGAACGGGAGAGAGGCAGCGGAGCTCAGGCGGTGATGTGAGGGATGGGGAGTGGCTGTAAATACAGATGAAGCTTCACTTCGCAGCTCACCTCCTGCTGTGCACACCCCACCCACCACCAATTTTCGTGGAAGACAACTCTGCAGCCCAGTCGCTAACAAGCCACGGACTGCTACAGTGGGGGTGAGGGGGTTGGGGACCACAGCTTTAAAGGATTTATGATCTATGGCAATGGTTCTCAATTTGTAGCCCCCAGACCAGTAGCAGCAGCATCACCTGGAAACTTGTTTGAAATGAAAATGATCAAGTCCTACCCCATACTAACTAAATTAAGAACTCTGGGGCTTTGGACCCAGGACTCTGCTTAATGAGCTTTCCCGGTAATTATGCTACTTGCTAAAAGTTTGAGAATTACTGTACCAGGGCAGATTCTATGGCACAGACAGAGATGTATGTAACCAATGGCAACAATTCCATGAGCTGTCTGGGCTTCCGTGGTTGCATTGTTTGTTTCATGAGGCACCTGGTTTTCCCTTTCCTTAATAGACTCACTTGTCCATTAGCATCTGAATTGGGAAGAGCAGGTGGAGAACATTTCCAGCTGGAGCAGGGTTAGCATCTTGGCTTTAGCTGCCTCAAATCTATTCTTCTTCTCTCTCTTGGGTGAGACTTGCCATATGGGTGCTCAGTATGAAAAGGTTAATGCAGAAAATGTAAGGGATTCTTTTTGTGGGTGTGAGAGACTTAGCACATTCTTCAGACTCTTTCTGATATAGTTGTGCCTTGAATTTCCTACCCTAACATGGTAGATAGAATTATGTTTTCAAATCCTCTATTTCCCTATAATAGGATTGCATCCACACTCTTTGATTTTGCAGTGCCTCCCTCTACTGGTGGAGTCTACTTTCTTGCCCCACTGATGTTGACATTGTCACGATGACTTGGCTTGACCAATGGAATGTTGGCAGATATGGCATGAGGAGAGGTTTTAAACTTGCTTATGTATCATTTCTGTCTTAGTTAGGCTGATATAACAAAAATACTGTAGACTAAAGTGGCTTAAATAACAAACATTTATTTCTCACAGTTCTGGAGACTGAAAAGTCTAAGATCAAGGTTCCGGCAGATCTGTTGTCTGTTAAGGCATTCTTCCTAGTTTACAGACAGCTATCTTCTTGTTATAGCCTCACGTGGCAGAGAGGGGGAGAGAGGGAGAGAGAGAAGAAAGGAAGCAAGCTTGCTGGTGCCTCTTTTTGTAAGGGCACTAATTCTATCATGAGGGTTCTACCCTCATAACCTAGTTTTCTCTCAAAGGCCCTATGTCCAAATACCATCACATTACAGATTAGAGTTTCAGCATAGAAATTTTAGTGGGACACAAACATTCAGTCCATAGCTTTCTACCCACCCCCCTCCCCAATGCATGTCCTTCTTACATGCAAAATACATTACTGCATCCTAAAGCCCCCAAAGTCTTAAGTCATTTCAGCATTGACTCCAAAGTCTAAAGTCCAAAGTCTCATCTAAATATTATCTATATCAGAGATGGGTGAGACTCAAGGTGTGATTCATCATCCTGCCGTGAACCTATGAAACCAAGCAAACCATGTGCTTCCAAGGTACAATTGAGGCACAGACATAAAATAGAGATTACTATTTCAAAAGGGAGAAATAGGAAAGAAGGAAAGGGTGATGGGTCCCAAGTAAGTCTAAAACCTGGCGAGGTAAATTTCATTATATCTTAAAGCTTCAGAATAATCCTCTTTGGTTTGATGTTCTGAACTCCAGGCCCACAGGGGTAAAAATGTCATTCCTATGGCTAGACAGGGCACTGCCTACACTGAGGCTATCTGTAGTGGTCCCACCCAGGTCACAGCACTCTGTGCAGACCTGCCCATGCTGTGCCTCTGCTGGGCAGAGGGTCAGGCCCCAGTGTTCTTCCTGGTAGACCCACACCCATGGCTTCTGTTGGTGACTGTGTACCCTGTTGAAACCTAGGCAGTGGCCCTGATAATTTCTAAATAGCCTCCATGGCCATTCTTCTCTTTTCTTGAAGAAGACTCCACATTCACAGCCAAGTAGCTTTATAATCTCTCATGTAGTCCAGAAGCTACACTTCATTTCATCCTATCTCCTCCCTTCAGTACAAACTAGCAGTTCTCCTGCTAGGGTGGCTAATTAGTCCTGTGGTTCATACCCACACTAATCTCCTCATCTAAAGGTAGGTCCATCACATCCTAGTGTTCTCTTCTGAACACATTTCTAATTCTGTGTAATATGGGTAGGCTAAGAATTTTCTAAATCTTTAAGTTCTGGTTCCTTTTTGCTTGACCACTCCATCTTCAATTCATTTCTCTTTTTTCATTTTGCTATAAGCAGTCAGGAGGAGCCAAGCCACTCCTTTAACACTTCGTTTAGAAATCTCCTCAACTAAGTATCCAATTTCATCACTCACAAGTTCTACTTTCCACCAAACACCAGAACACAAACACAATTTATCTAAGTTCTTTGCACTTACTAATGAGGATATCATTTTCTTTATTGTCCAGTAACATGTTTCTTTTTTTTCACCTAAGACCTCATTGAAACGAGCCTTAATGTCCAATATTTCTACCAACATTCTGTCCATGATCGTTTATGTATTCTTTAAGAAGACTGAGGCTTTCTCTCCAGCTCTCCTGTTTTTCTGAGCCCTCACCAGAATTGCCTGTTAAAAGTCCCTTAACAGCAATATTGATTATTTTCTAGCATGCACATTAAAGCTCTTTCAGCCTCTATGTGTTACCCAGTTGCAAAGCTGCTTCCACATTTTTAACTATTTGTTACAGCAGTACCCCACTTGTCGGTACCAATTGCTGTCTTTGTCAGTTTGGTCTGCTATATCAGAATATCATGGACTGGGTGTCTTAATCATTTCTTTCTTTCTTTCTCACTGTCCTGGAGGCTGAGAAGTCCAAGATCAAAAGTGCCAGCAAATCTGCTGTCTGGTGGGGGCACTATTCCTGGTTTGCAAATAGCCATCTTCTCATTGTATCCCCACATGGTTGAGAGAGAGCAGAGAGGAAGCAAGCTCTCTCCTGCCTATTAGTATAAGGGCACTAATCCCATTATAAAGACTCGACCTTCACCATTTAATTACTTACTAAAAGGCCCGTCTTCAAATACCATTACATTGGTACATTGGGGATCTGGGTGTTAACATATGAATTTTGGGAGAACACAAACATTCAATCCATAGGATAGGTCATAATCCTATTAATATCCCAGATCCACCATAAGAAGAGCATGTCCTAGATAGCTAAAGAGATATATGGGACCTGTGGATCATACCTGAACACAACCCTTAGGCTAAAGCTAAGCCCAGATGATCCCTGCTGAATCACAGCCAATGCAAAAGTTCATGGGCAAGAAAATAAATGTCTGTTGTAAGTCGCTGAGATGTGATGTGTGTTACCAGCAATAACTGACTTATACACTGAGATTGTCTCAAGACCTACTAAAAATATCTGCTGCAGACAACACTCACAAGAGAAGACACATATGACTAGTTCTGACCCCTGCTTCCATGAAGAGGTCTTAGAATGTGATCACAATAATGATTACCAGCAAGAATTCTGCTTCTGCTTAGGATGTGGAATTTCAAAACAGACCATTGTTCCCACAACTAAAACTAACAGAAAATTGTGTGTGTGTGTGTGTGTGTGTATGACATTAGAGAACTATAGACACAAAGAAGTCTAAAAGAATTAAATTCCAGAGACAGTTGAGCCCTTCTTACATGAGCAGAGAATAGTGTCTGCTTTCTTTCTAGCAGTATCTGTAATTTCTACTTATGAAAGTGTGGAAGATTACGCCTTCCTCAGGCAGTCAGTCTTGTATGGGGTGAGGATAAGCCAGCAAAGCTTTTCCTTGTTCTATGGCCTGGCCTCGCGGATTGAAATTTGTGGGACCCCAACCCCAATAACGCAGCACTAGTTCTCACGGCCCACCGATTCTCCCCGACAGGACCTTCGCTGAGTTGCATGGTTGCGTGTTGGGAAGTTGAGGGCTATGATGGAAACAGAATGATCTCCCTTCATCCTATGGTCCTCTGAGCTCAAAGTCCTTCTGAATAGAGGAGCCAGTAATAACCGCAGGACATATCTTGACCTTAGACACTTGAAACAGAGCCGAACTACAAGCAGTAAATACTGCTGCAACCCAGACATCACCTAACTCGACTCATGATTTAATCTAATTCAAATCATCATCTCTTTGCTCTACTTTTCTGACTTAGTAAAGGGTTTGCCATTTTGGGGTAAAATAATATTTACTCTGGTCTCTACGTTGTTTAGATCACAGCACCTGGCATGGAACAAAATTTTAAGCTATGCAAAGGAACTGGAAACTGTTACCCATAAACAAGAGGGAAAAATACTCAAAAAAGCAGACCCACACATGACCCAGATATTGGAATTAGCACATAAGGATCTCCAAAAAACTGTTATAAGGATGGAAAGAATTTAGAAGAATGAAAAATAGATTAAAATATAGAGAAATTTAATGGAGAAAGAGAATCTCTAAAGCAGATCCAAATATACACTCTAAAACTAAAAGGTATAATATTTAAAACTAGGAACTAATTGGATAGGCCCAACAGCAGATCTGACAGAGCTGAATAAAGGAACCGTGAACTTAAAGACAAATCAAAAGAAATTATCCTACTGGAAGCACACAGACAAAAAAATAATGAAAAAACCATGTGGGACAATAATGATATAATTGGAGTCCCAGAAGGAGAGATTAAAACAGAAGAAATATTAAAAGACATAATGGCCAAAGATTTTCCAAAATTTATGAAATAGGCCAAATTATGGGTTCAAGAATATCCATAAAACTCAGTTGAAGATAATCCTAGCCAATCTCAAGGTGCCAGAGACCACATTTAGTACTCTAATCTCCCCTTGCACCGGGCACTGAGTACTCTAATTTCCCCCTGCACCAGAATCTGTCTTCCTTCTGTTCATTCCTATGGACTGACATCCTGATTTTACTGCCTGCTTTAGTGGCCCCCTCACTGCACAGAAGAAGTCCAGTATGGGAGCTACCAATGCCTCTATCTTTATCTAGGTCAGACCTAATATGAGCCCACATAAAGCCACCAAGGGAAGTGTGGTTGGCTATTCTTTACATAAAAATGCCACTAGTATAGTGAACCTGACCCAAAGGCAATCCTTTCATAAATGGCCAATGATACCTGATTTGGTGTAAAGCCAAGTTTCTGCCCAGTAGGAGTCCTTTTATAGCTAAGCAAACAACCAGGAAAAAAAAATGAAGGGACTAGTTAATACAAAACAAGAGAAGAATGAATCATTAGGTTTAAAGATGAAAAGACAAGATGATAAAGAGACCATGTGATCCTTGGAGAAAAAAATCCATGGAGCTACCCCAAATTACTCATTTATTCAATCTGTGCTAGGTGCAAAGCATTCAAGTTACATTTTCAAGCCTACAAAAAATGCTTCTAGAGTTTCTCTTGTCTTTGCCACCACAAGCAAAGCTGTTGCCTGGCCAACACAGGCCAACCTGATTGGCTCCATGGTCACTCTCTGCCTGGCACCCAGTTCTGCTACACACAGCTCACTGCAATGATCCTATGGCCTGAGGTTCCCATTCCATCAGGAAACTGTGTCCAGGACCACTCTTCTCCCCCAATCCATGCCCCAGGTCCTAATGATTGTGATCCCTCTCTGTCCCATGTTACTATCCCTTTACCACATGCACACACACTCAACCTCCAAAGCCCTTTTCCAGGTATACCTGTCAGGAGTTAGTTCAAATCTACAAATATTAACTGAACACCAATACTGTGCAAACCACTGTCCTACTTGAGGTAAATAGATAAAGTAAATAAATTCCTTTTGTATGAAAACTCCAATTAATCAATAGAGGCAGCCTAGGGGGCTTAGTTATGAGGGATTCTGAGGCCTTTTCCAGGCATTATGGTAAGGTGCGCTGTGATTGATTATCAATGCCTGCCTGGAGCAAGGAATGAGGGAGAGTTGGGCTGCAAGTTGCATACTTGCCCTCCTGGTTGTAGGAGATATAAGTACATATTAAGGGAGCTCTTGTCCCAAAGAGTTTCTCAATCTAGTGGGAAAGACAGACAAATACATAAATAGCTAAACCACAAGACACACAAGCCAACAACAGTGAAATATTAACAAATTTCTACGATAATATTTTGGAGAAAAAAATGTATTTTGACAGTGAGGATTGAGGAAAGTCTTGTAGAGGCAACAACATTTGAGCTGGGCTTTAAGTGGAACAAAATCATCAGCGAGTCCAGATGAAAGTTACAACTGCAAGTGGCTTTTGGCTATTTGATTTTGTGTCACTATTTTTTTTTTTCTGTCTCAAATCTAGCATTTCATTTTTGACTTTATATTATATGTTTTATGCCCTTGTGTTATTAGAGTTGGGGAAGCTAGTGTCAAGCATTATCTCCAAATTCTTTCCCTAATTCTTTTAGGACAACATTTTATGCCCCCCCCCCAGTCATGTTGTGCATGTTCTCACTTTTAATCCATTCTTGAGCACTTCAAGGGGCTGGGATTCATGTCCAGACAGGAGAGGATTTCCGTTGCCGCATAATGTACTCATTGTCGCAACATCAGGTGTCAGTTGCCTTCCCTGAAATATGATATTTTTCCCTCCCACATGCCACATGAATACGTTTGAAATAAAGTGGTATTTGTGAATTTAATTTATCATTTTTCTGCATTAGAGGCTGTCTGTCTGGTGAGATACAGGTGTGGGAGTCAAAAGAATTTAAACTCCCCATTACATGCACTAGAACATGGCATCCTTAAAAGCGAGGTGGGTGAAGAGATGAGAGGACATCTGTGTTCAGATTCTGTCTCTGCCTTGTTCTGAAACCTACAGAAAATTCACATTTCCTAGGAGTCATCATTTTATCAAGTGTCAAGTGATGGGGTTGGAGAAGATGATCTCTAGGTGCTACTCTGACATCCATTTCTGCGATGTCTATAAAAGGTTTAACTTGATCAGATAGTGAAAGGTGTGGATAGAGGTTAAAATCAGACACTGGGAATCAGCTTCAAGTCACCTTCCTTGTTCCAGTCACGAATTCTGTTATTTCTGCTAGACGTGCTGAAGGCTTAAGCCGCTCTTTCTGTTCCTTGGCCACAGAACCCAGGATCCGCAGAGCATATACCAGCCCAACTACTCACCCAGTTGTAGGCAGGAGGGAGATGGAATAGAAAGATACAACTGGATCTACTCAGAGGGCAACCCCTGAATTAGCCATCTGTGGTGGTAAGCATATGCCTGACCATACAACAAAGAAAAGACAAAAGAAAGCTCTGTACTTGAGCGCTGAATTGTGCACACAGGAACCCTGCCCACTAGTAAAAAGTGTTGCAATGAATGTTCTGGGCAGAACTAGGAAAGAAGTGAGCAGATGGGCAGAGGGATAGGAAGAGGAGGTAGCTCCCTCCTCACCAGTCAGTTTTAAAACTTTTCTCCAAACTCATGAGATCCAGCCAGTAACTGCCTAAGAACCTGGCATATCAGGGCTAAACTCAGCAGTCATTTTCATTTTGAAAGCACAGAAAAAAACATAACAACAGCAATAACAACAACCAAAACAAAGTACTAGATGAATCATTTGAGAATAATTAAGTAGTTAGTCTTCTTTTGACTAATTATAAATGCATTTGGAGTTTAGAGAAGAAAGGTCAAATGAGCTGGAGAGATTAATGAAGGATGAGGCTGGATTTGAATTGATCTTGAAAAATAGGAGGGAATATTAGAGAAATTAGTAATAAGCATATGAGAGTAGGGGATAAGATGTGAATACACATATACATTTCAGCAGCAGACAACGACCAAGAGAATACATTTCAGGAAAGGTAAGAACATAAACAAAAGCACAGAACTAGGGCTCAAGGTGACTTGTTTGGGGGATAAGAAAGATAATTTTTACTAGACTGGTGAGCAGGGAACCTTGGAAAGTGTCTGGATGGTTGGATGAAGTCAGATTTTAGAGGGCCTTCAAATCAGATAGTGGAGTTGGAACTTAGCTAGAAGCCAACATTAAGATTTAGTGATGGACAATAAGGAACAAGGGAGTGACAATATGAGAGCAGGATCTTAAGAGGATAATTCCTACAGCTCAAGACAGAGGAATTGGCATTGGGTACTGGCTTGGAGATTGTTGCAGAAGTCCAGCCAGAGGTATTGAAGGCCTACAATACATGATTAGATGCTCAAAAATGTTCATAAACTGAATCTATTAAGACTGGATTGGGGAACGGCTGCAAGAATGGAGATAAAATGTCAACTTGGAAAGGCAATTCAAATGAATAGATGTCACATCTCAATGACAAATCGGATACAGGAGTGAATAATTTGAAGAAAGATCTCTCTAGATATACATGTGTACCTTAAATGACTTCCTGTAAAATTTTCTCAAGGAAAATGATATATAATGCCAATTTGGAACTAGATATCACTTTGGGTCTAATTCAGGCAACAAGGATTAAAAGACCGACTTCATAATGCAAGTTTTTGCTCCAGCCAATGGCAGGAACTCCAACAAAACCCATGAGGAAGTTGTTCATGATGGTTCTCACCCAATTTGGCAGGCTCCATCACCTCAAAGTTTTTCAAGGAACTCACCAAATCTGAGTTATGTGAGAAGAGAATTTGGAAAGGGGCTAACCTTTCCTGAAGGCCTCCCATGGTGTTTTACGTGCATTGTCACATTTAAACCCCATATCAATCCTGTTGATATGACACACAACTCTTTCCCTTTAATAACAAAGAAACAGTCACAGAAAGAAAATGAGAGTTAGGGAGGACCACCTAGCCAGGTTGTGGATGTAGAAGGATTCCAACCTGCCTCTTTCTAAACACATACTTTTCCCTCTATTCAATGCAGGAACTATGCTTCCAAACCCAGGGGCATTTTTATTCTTTTATTCAAAGTGACATGCTGTAAATAACTCTCTCTTTCCAAGTACCCAGACTCCAGTCTTTATAAATAAAAAGAAAAAAAAATATGATATGATCAGTGAGTTCCCTGCAGGGACAAGACTCCCTTCTCTAGCATGACTTGATCAAAAATAACATCTAAAAAAGAGCTTTTGTTCCAAGGGCTGCCATTAAGAATGTGCACATCTTTTTCTTCCAGGTTGCATATACGTCTGTTCCTCGGTCACGTTTATTCACTTCTTCCCTCAATGGATGCATGTCCTGACCCTTGCCTCGATGGATCCCAGGGGATTTTATCTTTAGACTCAGTGCACAGCTGGATTCAGGGAACCTTGTCTTACTACCCTTCTGGGGCATCAACAGTTGACCTGTAACACCTGAAAGGCAGCAAATGTGATATTTTGAAATGCAGAAAGGCCGTCTTTGGTGCCTCCATCATTCCTACTTCAGCTGCCTATTTCCATTCCCAAAGAATCTTAGGATGTAATTGCCATGACCTGGAGGAAGGAAGCAGGCAAAATGGGCACAGATACGTGGGCTGGAGCACATAGCTAGTGCACTGGCAGAGAGTGGATCTGAATAAGAAAGCATATCAGAAAGTTCCCCAGGACTTACAAATGCTGAGCTTCCATCAGAACATGTGTCTGCTTCAGCCTGCCAGGGAAAGTTCCAGGTTGAGGGGCAAACATGCAAAGGCTAATCTCTAAGTGAGGAAGGAAAGGGAGGTGTACACATCTTTGCTGACGAGGGTGTGTGTGTGTGTGCGTGTGTGGCGGGGGCACTGGGGAGGGAACGGGAGCAAAATTTGGAGAAAGATAAGGGTTTTCATTTGTCAATAAGTATTTATTGACTCCTATTTTTGTGTCAATAAGGATATAGCAAAGCAGACAGAGTCCATGTTTGAGATTGGCACTAATGATGTGATCACACAAATGCACACATGATAAACTGTGTTTAATGAAGAAAACAATTCACGGAGCTATAAGCATGTCTAAAAAGGACTCCTGACTTAGCCTGTGGGTGGGAGCCATTGCAGGCAGGAGGGACAAGACATGAAAGTTCTGAATAATGTGTGTTCTAAGCCCAGTGTGTAAAATAAGGCCCATGTTACTGGGGGACAGAGTGGCAGGACCCAGGGCTGAAGAGGTGAGTGAGAATCAACTTAGGCAGGACTTGGTGGGCTACACTGAGCATTTTGACAATTGATTAATGGTTGAGCATCCTTGATGGGTTTTAATGGAAGGGTGAAGTGACCAGATTTGCAATTTTTGAAGATTAGCCTGGCCATATGTAAGGAACTAGAATTCTGCAAGCTCACAATTAGATAATCAGTACCTAGGAAGATCTGCTGAGGTTAACTTGTCACCTTGGGGGCAAGAGTGGATAGATAGAGGAAAGGAGCCAGGTTTTACTTAGCATCTTTTATATACCAAGGACTGTGACAAGGGTTTAGAGATTCTCATTTTATTTAATCTCCATAACATCTCTATGAAGTAGATAGTATTTCTGTTATTTGCCAGACTAGGGACTATTTACTTAAGCCAAATCCATTCATGCATACATCCATTCACTAGCTTATTTATTCACCCACCATATATTTTATCGAGCACCTGTAATGAAGGGACCTTGTTAGGCACTGAGATTGCATTGGTGAACAAGACATGGCCGGTATCCTCAAAGAACTCACAGTCTAGTGGAGATGCAAAAAAATGGGTAACTACAGTTCAGTGGAGAAAGTTCTATGATGTGGGCAAGTCTGCAGTGCTTGGAAGAGCCAGGGCAAAAGACTCAGCCCCGTAATGGTAGGTCTGAAATCTTTTCTGAGGTCTCACAATAGCGCTTGTCAGAACCAAATCTCAAATTCACGTAGGTTTGCCTTAATCCGAAACCCACATGGTTTTCATTTTACCATATATGCAAGCAATTACTTTGGCTTTTTTGTAAACTCTCTAAAAACATGTGACTCATATTGACTAAATCCCACTGGAGTTTGGCTGAGAAGTGCTGTGTCAATAAGCACAACCACGGTTGGAAGACCATAGCTATGCCCACCCACACCCATGGACATGGCTGGCCAGGCCACTCTGGAAGCACCGGGCACTCAGCCTCCATAAGCACCTTCCCAGGACAGGCCATGCCTTTGATGAGCTCTGCCATGGCAGAGGGGCACTTGACACCTCAGCCAACGGAGGCCCCTCAGGCCAAACAGAAAGGAAGTGCACAGGCTGCCAGTGTTTGGGAGCATGAAAGAAAGAAATCTGGGTTGGGAGAGGAAGAGCTATTAATTATAATCTCAGTTCAGGCCTTAGAGTAGTGAGAAATGCTTCTGAAAATCACTTGCCTCAGAGAAAATGAGAGTACTGTCACCCATTCTGTTCCATCCCAAAGGGCCACAGGTGCCTTGCAGGACTGCATGAACACACACACACAAGTGCACACGCACACACGTTTTACTGAGCACTAATTACGTGCCAAGCAAGACATTTCGTGTTTGCCTGCATTACCTTATTTCAGTTCATTCCCACAATAGCTCCATGTAATTATTCTTAATTATTATATGTTCCGTATCAGTGGAGTAAAAATATAGAGTCCCCTCCACTTGGTTTTTCCAAACTCTTTTATTTTTATTATTTCTTTTTTTTATTTTTAATTTTTGTGGATGTGCAATGGTTGTCCATATTTATGGGATACATGTGGTATTTTGATACATGCGTACAATGTGTAAGGATCTAATCTGAGTAATTGGGGTATCCATCACCTCAAACATTTATCATTACTTTGTGTTGGGAACATTACAAATCTTCTAGCTATTTTGAAATATACAATAATTTATTATTAACTATAGTTGCCCTCTTGTGCTCTCGAACACCAGAACTTTTTCTTCTCTCTAACTGTATTTTTGCACCTGTTGGCCAACCCATTTTCATCCCTCACTGCCTCCTACCCTTCCCAACCTTTGATAACCACCATTCTAATCCCTACCTCTATGAGATTTTTTTTTTTAGCTCCAGACTCTTTTCTGACGTTTAACAAGTTTATGAAAAAGGGCAAGTTACTTAGAAAAGATACTATTTTGCATTGACATCTTTTTCCCCACTGTGATCCCAGGAAGGGAGCCAACATTTATGACTTGGGCCTTTCAGGGGAAGTATGCTGCATCATCCCAGAAGACCATGGGAAGGAGGTAAGTTGTCTTTTGGGAGTCTTGGAGGGTGTAAAAAGGAGTTTTATAGGCATGAAGGAGAATGAGTTTCCCCTGCCTAAAGAGGCCTGGTGGACACCAGGCACCCTGAGTGGATAAATGAGTGAGCAGCCGTATCTATGCTCAGTCAGGAAAACCACTACACAAAGTATCTCAGAGCCCTATGGGGTAGCTCTGCCTTGGAAAGAGGAGGCCTGATCAACACCTGTAGCCAAGAAACCAACTATACAGGAGGCACTGCACCCATTGCAGTGAAGTAAGAACCCATCCCCTCCCCTGTGTCCTAAAACTTACTCCACCCTCCAGGCATAGAGGCAGTACTGGAGAAGGGAGCTTGTATACCTCATAACCATTTTCACAGACACTGTTCATAAACCCACAAAACAGGTCCATCCCCTCATATACACAAATACACAATCATATGAACTCAGTATTACACACAATGCTTCTCTTGTTTACTCTTCTTAGTGGCTACATGTGCATTCCTGTATGTGTGCATGTGTATGTGTATGTGTGTACGCATGGGTGTGAGTATGTGTGTGCATGGTGCTGGGGGCCCATCTGAATGATTCTCTTAGAGCTGTACTAGAAAGTAACGGACTTCTTAAAGACCTGAATTAGCATTATTGAGTGGCATAGAAAAAGGGAAACAGAGGGAAAGAGGAAGCGGCAGCCAGCCAGTGAAGCCTCCTTGATTAGGGGCCGGGATGTCTTTCACCACATGCAACATTGAGGCCAGGCCCAGAGCATAGGCAGATCGGGCAGCTGCCTGCTGGGCGTGTTGGAAATCTCTTCTCCACCTGAGGTCTCCCCTAAGTAATTCTTCAGCACCTGGATCTTCTCCCATAGGTCACTCTTTGAGTTTAGGAAAAAGTGCTTATGTTTGTGCAGGGGTAGGAGGGAGATGCTTACGTGTTAACCTTCTATCCATACAGTGAATTAGTTACAATCTTGTCCTAGAGATGAGGTTGAATCCTATTTTCACCACTAATTATCTGAATGATTTTGGCAACTTCTTGTACCCCTCTTGTGTAAAACGGGTTTTTTGTTGTTCATGTTTGTTTGTTTTTGCTGTTGTTATTTTTCCACTGTAGTATGGTGCAGAGGATTTAATAAGGATGTGCAAGTGGAGTAGATGTCTCTTTCAACACCACCACTGTCATCACCAGTCACGGGATGTGGTTGCAGATTGGCCAGTGTCATGGAAGATGAGCAATAAGAGAGATATCTTCTGATGTTGGAGAGGGAGTGAGGAACTGCCGGGGGGGGGGATTTTTATCAGGAAGAGCAGAGCTGAGTAGGGTCCTGAGTTGAGGGTGACAGGAGAACAAACCCTCACATGTGTGGGGATGTGGGGACAGAGAGCCCCATAATAGAAACAATTCCTTTAGCCTCTCCAAGCTCCATCGGAGGAAGCTGGCTGCAGAAGACAGTCTAATGTCATCTGTCACCAGGACTGCCCCATTCTGGGTCCCTGCCAGAGTCCTGCAGTCTTGCAACCTGAGAGCACGAACAGGCTTCAGACATCTGCAGGACCAATCCTCTCATGGCCCAGAAGAGAACAGTGCAGCTCAGAGAGGAAGGAAGCTTGTCCAAGGTCACACAGCAAGCCAGCTCTGGAGTTGGGACTGGAAGTCAGGTCACTGGACCTCTTAGTGCCTACACTGCCTCAAATCAGATTCCAGGACCCGCCTGTGATGGAGGTACTCATCTTCCCAGTGTCCCTTGTAGCTTACCTTACCCTACTCTGTCCCTATCTAACTGTGGCCCTCAGGGCCACCCTTCTCCTCCCTGTGTCTATAAATTGGGTGGCTGATCCAGTTGGTTTATAAGGTCCCTTTAGCTTTAACGGTCTGTGCTTCCCCAGCTCACGTGCTGTGGAGGCTGTCAGATGTCCGAGTAGGAGGAGGACACAGCATGACAGGTGGTGTCCCTGACTCTGGAGGGGGACTTGGCAGAGCTGCCTCCTCTGACAGGGATGAGGAGGGTAGGAGCTGGCAGGAGGATCCACCCACTTTGGACAAAAGCTATGAATCACCAAGTGGAGGAAGGGCATGAGGGAGGCAATCAGCCAGTAGCATGGGGTCCATAAAAGACAAGTCTGTGATCTTCTAAGGCAGCTCTGCACCCCCATGCTTTTCCCATGTACAAAGGGCTGGGAGCTGACTCAGGCAAACCCCAAAACTTTAATCCACAGTGTTCTCACTGAGATTCAAGGAGAACACTATTTTTGTCATAAAGATATTTCAGGATTACTCAGCAAGTTTTAGTGACTCAGTTCTCCACTGTGCAGCCTGAGAAGTCTTTCTAAAATAAAAATTGGGTCATGGCATTTTCTTGCTTAAAACCTCCCAGGGACTTCCACAGTCCTTGCTGGGGCCTCCAGAGCCTGGTTAGATGTGGCTTTGCCTGCCCCTTGGGCCTCCTCCCGGCCCGTTCCTCCCCTGTCATTGCCACATTCCATCCACAGTGGCCTCATTCCTCTCTCAAAGGACCCAACTCATCCTCACTTTATTGTTTTCGCAGGTGCAGTTCCTGCTGCCAGGAATCCTGTTCTCTCCACCCCTCCACCATCTATCCCCTATATTTCTTCAGGTCTGTGATTAAATATTATTTTATCATCAAGGCTCTTCTTTATTTTTTCCAATCTAAATTATGACCCTGTCCAATATTCTTGCTCATAATACTTTTTCCTCTTATCACTTACCTCAATTTGTAACTATGTATTTATCTGGGCTTACTTGTTCCTCTCTCTCTGTCTTCCCTCTGATTAGTCCCAAGCCCCAAAAGACCAAGAACCGTATTTATTCTTTTCATCCCTAAAATGCCAATCCCTAGCATAATGCCTGGCAAAGAGTGAACACCAAGGAAGATTTTTTTTTTTTTGGTTTGTTCCTAAAAAGAAATGAAATGTATAATCATTGAGGTCACGCATCAGGAATAACTGTCATAAAGTGCGAAATGCCCATGGTTCTTTCTCAAGTGCCTTCAGGGGAACTTGTACATTTACGTAAATCAGTGCTTTGTATCACCCCTCCCAGGGGAGAGCCACTTTAGAACCATAAAATGTCAAGACTGGGCAGAGTCTTAGAGTATCTAACCCAGTGGTTTCAGATTCCTTTTTTAGTAACAAGCCTGTTTCTCAGCCTAAGCTTTGTCCAAATCCCAATATATGAGCCACATGAAATCAAAGGTCTCTGGCTAATGTGGGGGCTGGGGCACAGGGGAAAGGACTCTTAGAACCTTTAATCTTCTCTAGTGGTGTACCTAGGGTAGGGCGGGAGGGTGGTTCACTTTGGGTGGAAGCAATAGGGAGTATATTATGTGCAGATAATTTAAAACCAATAATGCAATCAATAAACAGCAAACATAAAATGATAAGATCAATTAAAATTTGATCTGTTTTTTAATAGGCAACTCTAGACAATGTCAATGATAAAATGCTCTTTCCTGCTAGGGTAGCAGCCCCCACTCCCCCAATCCCCCGCCTGCACACACTGCTTGTATGCTGCAGATCCCCATAGATTTCCTCCTTGAAATTCTTATCCAAAGCCCTCATTAAAGAGAAACTGACTTGGTCAGACTTCAGGAGCTCCCATGTGGGGCAAGCCCAGAATGAGGACATGCAAATGGAGTTAAGACAACCTATGCTGAGCATGAATTCAGAGAGCCTTAGTGTTACCCTTCTGGGTGTTTCCAGGACAGAGGCTTATGTCTTTTAAAGACAGGATTGGATAGAGGTTAAGGGCTAGGACTGTGCAGCCAGACAGCCTGGATTCAAATCTGAGCTGTGTCATCTACTGGTGGGTTGGGCTTGGGGAACTTACTGGACTTCTTCAAGGCTCAGTCCTCATCTATAAAATGTGGATAATAAAATGACCTATCACAGAGTATTGGTCTGATGCTCAGAAAAGGTAATCTAGGCTAATTGTTTGGTGAGGTAGTAATCACTAGCACATGTGAATTAATGTCCTTGTTTGGGATTTATATATCTGTGCTCTTTTTATCTTGATGACTGGTTGCCAGCTATTGGGTAAAACACACGTGGTATCAGGGAATCTACGACTCCAATATTTCAGGGAGACCTCTCTCTCTCCTCTCCCCCTCATCTGGGGATGCTACTTGGCAGGGGCTGAATGTACAAAATGTTGAAATCCTCATGAATCGATCCCAGGAGCATCTGATGGAAACCCTAAAAGGAAACACGAAAAGTTTCACCTTTCTGCCTGGATTTGATCATCTAACCACTGAGCTGGAGCAGAAGGACTGGGACCATTGCTGCTCTCTGGACAGAGCCCAGAGCTATATTCCTTAAAGAACAGAAGTCAACCTACCATTCGATCCAGCAGCCCCACTATTGGGTATCTACCCAAAAGAAAAGAAGACTTTTCACTAAAAAGACACCTGCACTCGAATGTTTATTGCAGCACAATTCACAATTGCAAAGATGTGGAATCAATCCAAGTGCCCATCAATTCATAAGTGGATTGATAAAATGTGGTATATGTATACCATGGAGTACTACTCATCCATAAAAAAGATGGATTAATACCTTTTGAAACAATCTGGATGGAACTGGAGACCATTCTCCTAACTGAAGTATCTCGAGAATGGAAAAACAAGCACCACATGTACTCACTATTAAATTGGAACTAACTGATGAGCACACATGTGCACAGAGGAAAGTAAAACTCAGTGGAAATCAAGAAGGGGGGATGAGGGAGGAAGGGATGGGCGATAATCTACCTAATGGGTACAATGAATACTATTTGGCTGATGGGCACACCTATAGCTGGGACTCAAGCATTACAAAAGCAATCCATGTAACCTAAAACATTTGTACTCCCTTAATATTTTGAAATTTAAAAAAAAGATGGTGGCAAATCACACACTCACACAAAATAAAAAAATAAAAATAATAATGAAAAGTTAAAGTTTTCTTCCCAGAGCTAGGCTTGGGATACTGTTTTTTCTTCTCCCACAATCCTGGGAGCCTTCATGAGTTCCTTTGAACCCAACTAATTTCCTCTTTTCTTACTAACCCTAAAACTCCCAGTAAGGTCAGAGAACACTCAGCCCTTTAGAAGTTGAAACACTATACATTGCACAATACATCTTACAGATACACTTATGACTTCATGTTTGTAAAAAGAGAAAGGGAGACAGGAAATAACATTTGCTGCATGGACTTTGTAAGACACTTCTCATAGAGCATTTGATTTCATCCCTGCAATAATCTTTCAAGGTATTCCCATTTTTCAGATTGGAAAATTAATGATTAAGAGGTAAACTAATTTGTCCAAAGTTACACAGCTTAGAGGGAATACAGAATTCAAGTCTGAGAGAATCTGCAGTCTTCACTATTTCCTCTATGCCACTCTGCTGTCCTTCCCAAATTTTATTTCTCAAGCATCAATTTATTCATTATTAAAACAGCCTTGGGAGACTGGGGACTTTGTACCCATTTTAGAGAAGGAAACAGAGCTTGAAAGAGACACATGTGTCCCTTGTCACATAACAGTGTTGAGGGCACAGCAGAGTATAAGAGGTGCAGTGTTTATTGATGACACAGCTCACTCCACTGTGACTGGGAGGATCTCAAATCCTTTGTAACTTCCTAACATCTTTCCTGAGAGAGGTGGAGAAAGGACCAGGGAAGGTAAGTGATTTTTCTAAGGCCATACAGCAAAATATTTCTCAGTCTTGCATCTGTAGGACTTTGGAGAACCTCCTTTCATGAGTTCTGCTTCAAGGTTTTCAGGAACAGCCTTGTTCTGGATCCTGGTGGCATCGGCTCTCTGGTGGAGTGGAATTTTCCATTGACTGAATGAAACTGACTTCTGAGTGACAACATCCTCCCACCTGGAACCTGGATCAGGCCCAGGATTCATGTTCCAAGAGTTGCCATGAAATTCATGAGCCCTAGTCTCCGGGGGCCGGACCATCATGTGTGGCGTGGGCAGATACCCTTGCTGAAGCCCATCTCTGAGAGCTGAAGGGTGCATTCTGCTCTGATAGTGGCAAGGAGCACACAGAGAAACCCACTCCATCCTGTAGGCCCCAGAACATATTAGTCATGGTGATGACTACTGTTGCCTAAAAGCAATGCAGGATATAGCATAGAACAGTAGGAGGAGGAGGGCCCTGGGACTCTCCAGGTCAGCCTCAATAGTTTCCTGATGGGGAAACTGAGGCCAAGAGGGCAGCAGTGACTCCTGGAGCTGAGTGGTACTCCTTGGACTTTCCAATGTATGGCTGTGTTAAAAAAAATAGCCGGCTCAACTCCTACCTATCACATGCATTTGCCACCTGGCCATTGCAATTGTATCCATCCATTCATTAAACAAATATGTAGAAAGTGCCCACATGTGCCAACAGTGTCCTGGGCTCAGTGACACAATAGCATGTTAAATAAAGACCCTGCTCTCATGGAACCTAGACTTTACAGACTCTTCTCAAGTGTCACCTCCTCAGTGAAGCCTTCTCAGATTGCCCCAGACATAAATGATCCATCTTCCCAAATTTGTTACAGCACACAAGACCAGAAACTACACAATGCCTGACAAAGGTTTCTTGAATTGTTTAATTAACTCAATGATCCACAAACACTTATTTAGCATTTTCTATGTGCAAGGTCTTCTGTTGTTGTTTATCATGTACTGATTAGTATTAAGGTTCTCTGTGCGTATATCTTATATTCTCACATCTAATACCAACTTCTTGATGATAGGGACTGTGTGTCACATGCATCTGTATATTGTACTTGAAGTTTTCTGGGAGTAAAATAGCTACTTAGTATAGATTATTAGATGGAGAAAGGAAGATGGCCAGCAATGTCAACTTTTTGAAGCTTTGTAATTAGAGTGCATATTATCAGTGCCATTTCAAAGATTAGGAAACTGTAGATTTTGTAGGTAAGTCATACTCAGAGATAGAATTAGAATCAAGGACTTCTGAATATGGGCCTGAGGCCTTTATTCTGTCAGAGCAAGATATAAGGTGTCAGGGTAAATTCAGGAAACAGAGCTTTCAGAGGGTCCCTTGGAGAGTGAGATCCTAGCCACCTCCTAAGTAAGCCATGGTAATCTTCCCTTCAACCATCAAGGTCCTTGAAAATCCATTCCTCAGCTGAAGAACCTTCATTTCCAGGAAGTTCATCTTGACAGCCAACTGGAATCTCCCCATCTTGCTGTGAATTGGTTCTGACCTCCATGGAAACGGAGCTTAATGATCTTAGAGCTTTTGTGTAATGTAATGGTTAAAAACACAGGTTTTGGTATCAGACTGCACATAGTTAAGGTTCTTAACATTCTGAGTTTCTATCCCTTCCTTTGCAAATTGTATCAGTGGCAGCCCCATCTCCTGGGTTGTTGTGAAGATTAAATGACATAACCTATGTAAGGTTCCTACCCCAGGACTAAGCTCACGGTGAATCCTCAATAAATGTTAGTTCCTGTGGTCGTTGGCTTACATGAAGATAATCAGTCACTTATCAAACCTTTCCCGAGGGCTGGCTATGTGCCATGCATTGCACAAAGTGCTGGGGATTTGGGAATAACTAAGATCAGAATTCCTCTTCTCAAAAACTGGATGCCCTCACTGCAAACTGACACATTCACAACTTATGTTCATTGAGGCAGAATTAAACATAGCATAAAGGGAACCTCAGCATTGAAGCACACAGGGAAGAGAGCTTAACAGGAACTGTAGGTTTGAAGGGGGCATGGCATTTGAGCCAAGTTCTGAAGGATGAACAAAAAAGAAGAGGGAGAAGTTCGTGAAAATAGTATGAATAACTCTGAGGAAGGACTGAGCATTTTCAAGCAATGCCATATAGTCTGATGCAGGTGGAGTAGAGGGAGGGTAGGTGGATATAAAGGGGAGTAGGCCTGGACCAAGTAGACTCACATCTACTAATAGGGTGTCTCAATACCATAAAGAGAAATTTGAACTTAGGTTTTTAAATGTTGGGAAGACATTCTGAATTTTTGCAGGTGGATATGGTATGACCTGACCCGAGATTGGATGGTGATTTGGAAGTCAGACACACAGGGAAAATTAGAAAGAAGAGACACTGGCAGCAGGAAGAGCAGTGAGAAGCCACTGCAATAGTCTAGAGGTATTAGTCAATTCATCCCGGGAGCACCCTCCCTCCCTTGGCCACCAAATCTCTGCATAGGTTAGACACTGCCTACCCTTTTCACTTCCTTTCCTACTGTTCCACTCCTTACTCAGTGCACTCCAGACAGACTGGCCTCTGCCATGATCCTAGAACAGTCCAAGCATGTCGAAATCTCAGGACCTCCACACATGCTTTTCTCTCTGCCTGCGGTACTTGTCACCCGATCGTCCACAGTGCTCAGTTCCTTATTTCACTCAGATCTTACCCAGAGGTCATCACCTTATCTAAAATGGCCTGCAGTCATTTGAAGCCCCTCATCCTGGTTTATTTTTATTCACAAAACTTAAGCTACCTGTCACAATGGCACATCCTTACTTAATTATATCTTTAATATCTGTCTTTTTCAGGGTAGAGAGCTTATCTTCTTCCTTCGTGCCTACATCCTTAGTGCCTACTCATTAATTATAGGCACTTAGTAAATATTTGTTTAGTGAATGGTTGAAAGGAGAGTCTTCCTTTATGCCTAAATCACAGCAGTTTCTCACTAAGGCATTTTGTGGTGGGACAGAAACAGGAAATGGCTCCGACCCTTGAGGACCTTATAAAACGTCCTGTAAAATGTCTCTGCCAACACGAGCTCTGAGTGTTCATAGCACAAGGGGATCGTTTCTGTGTGGTGCAGATGACTTCTTGATGCCAGAGCATCTTGGGGCGAGAGGGTGGGTTGCAGATACAAATTTGAGGACAGAGACCACATCAACTTATCATGGACCTAGCAAACCACTGGCACCTAGTGGGTACTCAATAAATGTCTGATGAATTACTGAATGAGTGGCACACTTTGCTGAGTTCTTCCCCAAATTTCCATGCCTATCTTAAGTGGCAAGATGGAAAACAAGGTAAGAGTCTGGCTCACAGGCCAGCATGGAGCTGGGGCACTGAGAGGAGGGGGGGGAAGCAGGCACACACTGTTATTTATGAAGCCCCACGTAGACCGTTTTCCTTTCACAATGAGCAGTGCTCATATTATGTTGTCTTACAAATGCTGGAACAACAATACCTGGTATTTATGGAGTGCTGCCTCTGAGGGGCTCAGACCGTTTTATAGACATGATCTCATTCATGCTGTCTCAGGTCTTCTATTCAATTACAGAATGGTTCATTGTTCCAAACGATGCAACCTATTTCTTTTAGACGCACTCTTAGAATTATCCATTCTCTTGTTACAGGTTCAAAGATTTACAAATCACCACCAAATGGCTCCAGAATTGCTACCACAGGAAAGGAGGTGGGTGCAAATGGAAATTTGCTCAATTTATAATTTGTGAACTCTTCAAATATTAGGAAGTCACTCTTTGTATACCCATCTTAAAAATGAGGGAAAACATATGCTATGACTTAGTTGCAGCCATATAATGTGATAATAAAGGTATGAAAACAAGAATATTAATCCTCCATAACATTAGCTAGGGCTATAAAAATAAGAGTTAACCAGTGTGGCTAAGAGGCAGGATAATCATTACCATAATAAGCAGAAAAGCAAAAGGTGATGTGGACATATTCCCAAGCTAAGAGTCACAAGAAGCAGGTTCTTCATTTGCTGTGCTGTGAATTACTCTGTAGCTTTAAACAAACTCTTAACTTCTCTGTGCCTTGTTTGCCTTGTCTGAGAGTGAGGGTGATTGTATTAGGTGCTCTACAAATTCCTTCTATCAGGGATTTTTCATGAGTCTGTGTTGTTCTGCTACACAAACACCACCACAATCACCAGCACCACCACTACCGTTGCCTAATGTTTAACCTGGAACTTAACAGATGCCCACCAAGTGTTTCGTAGATGAATTGCCTAGTGTTCAGTAGTTTTCAAAGCGGATTTGATTTACTAAACATTTATTAAGTGTCTACTATGTTCTAGGTACATAGGTAGTTCTGGGGCATAGAAAAATATGAAAAACATAATCATTGAAATGTATGTAAGGCATGAAAGAACCAAAATGCTTAGCCCTGGATCAACATGGGCTTCCTGGAAGAGATGACATGATCTGAGTTTAAACAGACAATTAATAAAGTTCACCAGACGGGCTAGGAAAGGGAAAGGCATTACAGTCAGAGGGAAAAGCATGTGCGAAGACACAGAAGTGTACAAGAGATTGAGGAAATTTGAATAAGTGTGAGGATGGATCAGTAGGAAGCCAGGCTGGGAAAACAGATGTGAGTCACACGATTCAGAACCCCCAAACCTGGCTGTGGAACTCAGGCTTTGTCTTGCAGGCAGTGGGTGGCACTGAAGTGTTCCTAGTATCAGATGATCATGTTTGATTTTCAAAAGAAACACTATAAATTACTTAACCATACATTTCACTCCAGGGAAAGTCTGAACTGCATGTTATTCTTGTCTCAAAAATGGAGAAGCTGAGGCCCAGGCAAGATACTGCACCTGTGCAGAACCAAATAGCTCTTATACGCTTTTCATAGACACTTTAAATAGAAGTCAACCAAAATCTGCTCTCTTTAACCTATGTTATTTAACCCACCCTTTCTCTTCTACATAGACTCCTTGTCCCAGCCAATAAGTCACTTGCCTATTCCCTGAGCGCATGTTTACAGGTCTCTTTCCTGCTCTTACATCCATGCTGCTCTTTTGATCTTGGATTTGCTACTCCTTTCCTCCTCCACTTCAAATCCCACAAATACATCAATGCAGGCTTCACCTGCTCTGGGAAACCTTTCCAGCCCTTTCAGAAGGACTACCGTATTTATGGTGTGTACCACACACCCTAACAGTCTTCATTTACTCATCCTATTCAACAATCTCAAATGGCACACAGCGTCCATGTGCCTAACACCATGCTAGGCAGTGGTAATACAATGGAGAGCAAGACACGGTTTCTACACTCACATATCTTTGGTCTAGTTTGAGGAGAGCTACAGTCTGGATGTTTGTGTCCCCCCAAAATTCACGTGTTGAAACCTAATCCCCAATGCAATAGTATTAAGAAGTGGGGCCTTTAGAAGGTGATTAGATCATGAGGGCTCTGCCTTGGTGAAAGAGATTAGTGCCCTAATTAAAAAGGCCCAAGGGGGCTTATTCACTCCTCCCATCATGTGAGGGCCTTGCTAGAGGGTGGCAGCGATGAGGAAGAGAGTGAGCCTTCACCAGACACCAAATCTGCTGGCGCCTTCATCTTCAACTTTCCAGCCTCTGGAAATGTGAGCAATACATTTTTATTGTTTGTAAATCTCCAAGTCTAAGGCATTTTGTTACAGCAGTCTGAATGAACTAAGACAAGGAGACAGCAATCAACAGGCATGTGTTTACACACTTGGACGGTGTTTCAAAGGAAGAGTGCAGGGTGGCAAGAGTGGAAGAGAAGAGAAGTACTACCAAGGCTCAGGTAAGGCTGCCTCTGTGTGGAAATGAGATTCAAGCCAGGACCTGAAGGATTAGAGGGTTAGTAGGGGTTAACTAGGTGGAGAGAATGAGAGACAAGAAGAGGAAAGCAGTCTAGGCTGGGGGAACACCCAAAACAAAGCCCACAGTGGAGGACAGCAGGATGCATTGAGGCAGTCAGTACTCATCGGTCAGGACTCACAGGAGCAAGCAACAGAAAGTGACTCTGGTTAAATTCAAGCCACATAGAAAACTCTTGGAAAGATATTGATAAGTTCACAGCATCACTAGTAAGGCCTAGAAAACAAAAGGGGTGCACACAACAAAAACCCACCATGGCACATGAGCCATCTGGTGAGGATATTGATGGCTCTATTGCTTTAACTTTGAGCTCTATGGCTAGCACCATCCATACCCTAGCATAGGGCTTCTGGTGCCACCTCTGGCTCCTTTGTCACTAGTGCCCTGGAAAATAGGCAAATGTCACTGCTGCCACCATGATAAATTTTTTCAGCCTTTTTTTCTCTTTTCCCTATACCACCAGATCCAGTCAATCACCTCCAATTGGCCAGCCATTCCCTCGTTCCCTGGGCAGCTGGGAAAGCTTATATCTAGCTTTTTCAGCTTCTCGAGTGGGAAGTGGACTGTTTCTCATCAAGATTCATAAGGTGGAAAACTCCCCAAATATAGAAAGAGGATTCAGATGCAGGGCACATGGCAACACGGCTGAGGATGAGAATGCCCATAAAATTCTCTAATTGTTTTAGTTGTGTTCATCTCATCTGCCTCACTGACTTGTGATCTCCTTTGGGGAAGTGTTCGTGCTTTCTTCCTCCCTCGTAAGCTCAGCCATGACTGACGGTCCTGGCCACATACTCCCTGCTCAATAAATTCTTGTTGACTTCCATCTAGTTCATTCTGCAAAGGTCATTTCATTTGGCCTTAGCTGGGAGATGATTTTCAAATGTAAAATATGAATAACTTGGCCCTCGAGTCAGTAACATCTGCAGATAATCATGTCATCTGGCCATGCAGAACCTCTGGGCATGGGGAAGCTTTCTGGAATGTGAGCAGATATGAAATGGAACCTGCTACCTGATGTATCCCCATAACTTCTCAGGGACTTGTTCCCTCTAGGGCAGTAGAGGAGCTCGTGTCTTGGAAATGTATTTGGGCAATCCACTATTAGGTAGTGGTTACTTATGTGGAAAAACTCCTTAAAGGATGAACAGTCTACACAATCAGGTGCAATGCCTTGCAGCAAGGAGTTTCTTCTCATTTTCTTTTATATTGTTCTGGTGGAAGGAGTTCTGGATTAGGAACCAGAATACCTGAATCCAAGACCTAGCTCTGGGCTAATTAGACATGAGACTTTGGTCTAGTCCCATTATCTTGTGGACTCTCAGATTCCCTATTTATAAGATGGGCATGATGATTTATTAGGTTCAAGCTGTGGTAAGCATCTGTTGTCTCCATTTGTTCAGCATCCTTGTCTTTTTCTGGAAATAGTTCATGCCTCTTCTTCTAGAATACTTATTCTCAAACTTGAGCATATATCAGAATCACATGGAGGGCTTGTTAAAATAGATTCCTGGACCACCCTCCTCCAGAGATTCTGATTTTCTAGGACTAGGATAGGGCTTGAGAATTTGTGTTTCAAGGTATATTTTCCAGGGGATGCTGACATTAATGGTCTGGGGACCACACTTTGAGAACCACTGCACTAGAAATTCACCTCTCTTATTCTCAGTCTATGGGGTTCAGAGGTTATTTCAGCCCTTGGCTTCAAGAGTGGGAACATGAACCAGGCCTAACTAAGTAATTTATTCCAAACACCTGGACATAAAGAATTACTGGGGAGGGCAGGAGACTCATGTCAGGCTGATGAAAGTCAATTCAACACTTCAGCTGAAACACGGCTTCCTGCTTGGTCTGCTCAAGGTAGGATATAATCCCAAAGCCACTGGGGGCTATCCTGCATCTCCTGATAATTATACAAACAGAGGAAATCAGAGCTTAGATATGCAAGACAGAAATTCCTGAAACTCTACTTGATCTCCTCCAGTCATCCTTGAAGCATGCTCTATGAGACCACACTTTCTCTTTTTTGCTTGGGCTACTTGGGTTTCTGTCACTTGCCACAAAATAATCCTGAGTAATACATACACTTTACAATGACAGAGTCTGAGTCTTTCTTTTTCTAACCTTCCAAGAAGTTATAACTCTGAGAGAAGGACCAGATAGAAAAATTTTGAAATGATTTTGAAGCTAGTTCCTTTAAGAACTAGCTGGCTAAACAACTTGAGAACAGCACACCAAGAATAACCATGATAATTTGAAGAAGAATAGTAAGCAACTTTTACTGAGTATTTAATAAATAGCAGGATATCTGCTTAATTACTTACATTCGTTATCTAACTTAATCCACGCAATGACCCTTAGAGGCAACTACTATCATAACCTCAGCTCACAGATGAAGACACTGAACCTCACAGATTTTAAGAAACGTGCCCAAGGTTAATCAGTGGGCAAAAGGCAGTATCAAAAAAAGAGAAAGAAAAAAAATTCAATGCAAAAGGCCTGACTTCAGAAGCCATAATCTCCCATCATTGTGAGATCAGAAGTCTAAAACTTTCATTTTAATTCAGAAGCCATACCATCTTGAGGATATGAGGACGATGCTTGGTTCAAATAAAAGAATAAATATAAAAGGAATGGGGGCCATTGAGAAACAACAACAAAAAAATTAAGGCACAATTTGGCCTGGTCTCAGAGGATTGAAAAGGCCTCCAGCTAATTTCAAACTGGCAGAGTGGTTCTAGCCCTCTGGAGGTGCTGAGGTTGGGGAAGCAACTGCCTCTGTCTATGTGCTCAACTGACCAACTCTGCCTGCCTTGAACTCTGCAGCACCAGCTTCACGGAGCCCTGACAAGGGCACAGTGGCCTCATGCCCAGGTCCTCGCCTGCCCTGACCTCGATGAACCCTTAAATTGCCCATTAGTTCTAATCCTTTTATGACATTGACAGCTGCCCAAACGTATTACCTACCCAACAAATCTAATCAGTATCCCCAGCGAGCCTGCCTCCGAGCCTATGCCCCAGACAGAATTTTGTAGGTACTCTAAAGAAACACCCAATAAATATTTTATTGGTTACCAATTTCCTCTTCTCAAAAATACATACTTAGATGGATTGATTACATAAAGAGATTGATTTCTTTTGCTTTTTACAGTTTTCAGGTCATCTTATTGCATCCTGTTTCTTATTTTTTTTTTCACATCATCACCTCAACTGTTGTACTCTTCAATTTCTATTTGCATGTATTCCAAGGTACAATGGCATGCTAGTGTCCTCCTGTGTGTACAGTGTAGGTGGTGGGATTTGATATGGTATTGTCTGATTAATCCTTCTATTGCCTGCTAGAAGAACTCTTTCACTAACTTCCTAACCTGAATTTCTACCTCCACTCTTACCCCACACACCTAAACCATGTCCCACCCTGGCTGAGCTATATTCTGCAAAGATTCTTTTTATTCGTTAGCTGAAAACCTGCTATTGACTCAATCTCTTGAGTGTGACATATGAATGCCTTCGTAGACTCCTCCTAAACTACAACTCCAGCTTCACTTCCTTGTAGCCCCACCCCAACTACACATTCAGACTCAACTACCCCATTCCTGGCCCATCCTGGCTAGACTACTGTTCTCTGGATTCAGTCTCTGCACCTCAGCTAGGAATTTTTCCCTGACATGGTGACATACAACCTCCTGCATCTTTTCTGATCTAAACTTTACCCATCCTTGAGGTTCCAGCCAAAAATCTTCTTCCTCCATGATGCGTCCTCATATTCCCTTGGCTAAAGATAATATCCACCTCCTCTGGACTTCCATAGCACTTTTATTGCTCCTGTCTTACAACTGTTAGCCTTGTCTCTATTATAGATATTTATAGATAGAAATCTCATCTCCGCCACTATTCTATAAAACCTTTGAGTGCACAATCCCTGTGTTATTCATCAATGTATTCCACACTGGACCTGACTTAGTACCTTGTGCATATTGGAAACTCAAGCATCTAATAAATAAATAAACATGCAAAGTTCTGGGATGGGACCCTACCCCAAAATGTCCCTCTCATTAGTTTGTCATATTGATGGAACTCCCACAGTGTAAGTTTAGTTTTTGCCCTGGGCTGGCACCATATGCCCATGGTAGAAGTATTTCATTAAACCATATTTAATGAATATGTGATCCAGTGATGTGGTCAGTGACCTGTTGCTCCTGGAACAATTGGGGACCTAGCCTGAAGCAGCCTTCCATAAGCAAGATGTTTTAAAAAATAATGATTTATATTTTAAAATCCATGTGCATTTTGAATTCTATTCTGCAAGATATTACTATTTAGTTTGATATAAATATTTCCCCCAATGATCAAATAAAATTAAACCACAGGCATCCATGCCAGATGTGTCTTATGGCTTTGAGTACCCTCTGACTCCCCAACATAGATGATGTTACCCCTGACTGCAAGGCACAGAGTTAAAGGATCTGAGTCATTAATATTTATGTGAATTAGTGATTCAGATCCTTTCTAACTGAGGGCAATGGGAAGATAATATGAAACACGGATGACTTAATAGGGATCAATTAGCATTTTGTTTTCCTGAAGGACAGAGTAAAACAGGTCTGGGGGAGACAGGCAGAGAAAATGTCCTTGGCATTTGAGAGCTAGTCAAGGTGCCCCAAGACTGAAGATGAGGGAAGGAAGATGAGGAAGATGAGGGAATTGTTGGCTGATCTGGTCAACAATTTTTCAGGGGATGGTCTGGCTTTGGCTTCTCCTCGCCCGTCGATGTTGGAGGCATGGTATAGAGAGGTCATCAATTCATTTGCTCATTGGAAGCTGAGCTGGCTTATCCAGAGCGTGGGGGCTGTCAGCACAAGATTGTTAATGAACATGTTTCCTGTAGATAATTATAGGAAAGGGAATATTGAAAGCACTTAAAACATTTCATTCTTTTTAATTCATTAATTATATTGCAATTATCCCGTGCTCAGGAGCTATTCGGGAGGTTGGATTCCAACTATTCCTGCAAGACTCCATGGGCAGAAATGAGGGCTAAGGGCTTGGGGAGAGAGAGCCTGAAGAGAAAGGCTCAGAAAAGGTTAACTGTGCAGATACAAGAAGCTAATTGGAAACCTCTTAAACAAAATCCAGGTTAATAAGAGTTGAAAAGAACAACACATCTCTTTCATAATGATTAATACAATTATCATTGTTTTTCCACCAATATCAAAATTGCTTGCATTTTGATAGATTCATCATGAGCAACATCACTGCTCCTGAAAATACCTGGCCTTGAAGTTGAATAAAAGGATTCATAGACTTTTAGAGATGGTGCAGATCTTATGGATGATTGTGGAGTGATGGGGCACATGTCTGAACACTGCATCCTGCTCTGTCATATCCTAGACATGCCATTTTTTTCTCTCAACTTCTTATATTATTCATATGGAGTTGTTAGTAAGTTGGATCAACAATGACATACTGGACCCCTACTGTGTGCCAGGAGTATGAGAATGACAGTGATACAGATGAGATCTCTGCCCTTATATAACATTCTATGGGAAACATGGTTAATTGAATAGGCAATCAGGATACAGGTGATGGGGAAAGTGCAAGCACCCTGGAGTTGCTAGCGTGGCCATGAGGAGGGGTGGTCAGAAGCCTTTCTGTGCGTTCTCTCTTCTGTAAGCATGGATCACCTTAGTAGCAATATCTCAAATCTCAACACTTTCAGAATTCACCTTTCTGGCTTTCAGGAATTCCAAGATGCTTTATTCCTCAGTGATTCTAACTAGGAAATCCTAATGGTGAGGGTAGAGAGGAGAGAAAGTTGCCCTCACAATTAATCAGAGCTACAGCCTAAAATTCTTTAATTGGTTTACTGGTCTTCTACCCTCTACTCCTGTCCCTCTGCTATTCATAGGTTCCTTCTTGTTCCAGTGGCCAATGCCACTGCTGACTTCTAAACTTCTAACTTCTATGCCACCCATTGATGATGTTACCCTTGACTTCAGGCTCAGCATTGAAGGATCTGAGTAATTAATAAATTCATGTGAATTAACGATTCAGCTCTTTTCTAGCTGAGGGCAAAGGGAAGACAATCTGAGACATGAGAGACTCAATAGGGGCCAGCTAGTGTTTTGTTTCCTTGTGGGACAGAGTAAAACAGGTCTAGGGAAGATAAGCAGAGAAAGCGTCTTTGGCATCTAAAACCAACCGAGTTGCCCTGAGTCTGAAGATATGTTTCTCACTGTATCATCTATTATGTGAGCTATCTTATGTCACCCTGATGGAAGATAATAGACCATGTGGATCAGAATGAGTCAATTTATTTGTCTCAATCAAGACCCCAGATATGTCAGAAAGCCCAACCGATATCAGCAAAACACTTGTAGCTGACTCACGGCTTACCATAGACACATGAGGGAACCTAGCTAGGACCAAAGGAACTACCCAGCCAAGACCAGTCTAAATTGCTAACCTGCAGAATCATGAGGTAAATCAATGGCTATTATTTAATCCATTATGTTTTTTGGTGGGCTCTTATGCAGCACTAGCTAACTGATACAACACTTAACTGTATTATAGGTCAGGTCTATATAACCCAAATACTTTGAATACTTACTGTGTTCCTAGTTATGGGAGACATAATAATGAATATGACACAGTCATAAGCCAATGTCTCTTAAGTGTTACTAAGCAATTAAAAAAAACCATGAGACTTTGACCTTTAATCTATGGAGCACTAGGGTGTCTATGTTTAGGCTTCAAGGGGTCTGTGGGCTCCATGAAAATGTATTAAAATTTTGTATATATGTGCCTATGTACATTTTTTGAAGAGAGAGCTCTTGGTTTTACATCACGTTCTCAAAAGGGTTAGTTCCCCAGAAGATGTTGAGACTTACTGGATGAAAATGTTATCTAAACCTATTCACACTGCCCAGCATTCACATAAGAGTCCAGTCTATTAAGGGCACATTTCCTTGCTGACTCATCCAATCAGGAAGATGTCTTCAAAAGGAGATGCTGCTGAAGGCCACCGAGGTTCATATGTTGGATGATCAGAGTGTTATGCCTGTCTTTTAAAATGCTTCCAACAGATAATGTTATCACTTTTTTGTCATATAGAGCAGAACCTCTGTCTGATTCAAAGCACATTTTCTTTGAAAAATGATGAGCTTATCTGTGTCCTCCTTTTGCTCACACCTACTCTAGGCTGGTAAATATTTTACCCAGGGCAAGAATACAAGTCCATCATTCCCCATAGCCTCGCTCTTCCAGTAACAAATGCTTCTCACTTCAGCCAACAATGTGGAATATACACACCACACATTCTTGTTCAAGGATTTCATTGTGTTCCATCTGAGATTAAGAATGATACCAAAATTTGATGTTTAGGGAGACAGTCCAATGAGCAGACTAATCTTACCTTTCTCTAAATTTTTGAGGTTTTCTTCATTTTTAGGTTAGATAAGCAAAGAGAAAGAGAGGGAGGAGCAGGGTGAAGGATAGAAAGTACTCGGAATAATAAGGAGAACCATATCTTATTCCCAGTTCCTCCACAATCTCATTTAGCACCTCTGATCAAAACCACTATCTCTCTGAGCTTAGGTTTTCTTATTTGTAAAATTGGAATTCTAGCTCATGTCCTGCTATCACCACAAAGGTGGTGTTGTGCAGCTCAGGCAAAATAAAATGAAATAAAATAAGTACATGTGAAAGTACTTTAAAAATTATAGAGTACCACCAAAACACCTACCTTTTATTTCTGCGATTCACTTGGAGTCTTAGGCCTGGTGCCATGTAATTTTGCCAAACTTTCACCTCCAGAGTTAATGATATCACATATCATGTAAAATATCATATGGACAACATCTATCATAAAATCAGCTCCCTTGGGAAGCCTTCCCTGACTCCCATTTGATGGCTGGGGTGGCCCAATGTTGAATTCCTACAGTCCCTGTGCTTCCCTGGATTGTCATGCTATAATCTTCTTTCTGCATTAAGAAATGGTATTATTTAGCGGTCAACAGTATGACCTTGGGTAAACACTACATGGAGTCGAATCCTACAACAACCACTCACTAGCTGTGTAAACCTATACCAAGCATTTAACCTCCCTGTGCCTCAGTTTTCTCATAGGAAAATTGGCAGGATAATAGTATCAATACCTCACATAGTTTGGAAAGGATTAAATAAATTAAGTATGTAAAATGTTTAAAAAAGTTTCTGGCATTTAGTGGAGTATGAAGAAAAGTCAAAAATGTTAGCAAATGTTTTTAGTTCTGCGCTGTGCCAACTTGGTAGCACCTTTGGTGGTGGTAGTGCTGGGAATATTTGCTTGTCCATTTCCAACTCTTCACTTGACAGTTGCTCAACAAATATTAAAAACATGCATACACAGTATGAATGAATGAATGATGTTAGGAAGAACCCTGGTTCTGAAGGCAGAATTTATGACCTGATCCTGGTTCAATCTCTGACTTCATCTGACACCTCTGAAACATATTATGTACCTCTATACCATCCCTGCAACTTCCTCATCTAGTAAATAAAAGCAGTGGCCTAGATAATCAATAATGCCCATTTCATCTCCAGAGATCTATAAAATGGACTATAGGGTGAGAGAAAGATGAGTCATTTTTACCCAGATTCTACTGGTGAGACAGAAAATTTACATAGAGTATCTTGTCAGATCTTCCCAGTGCACTATCAGGTAAATGAGATTACTTCTATTTTAGAAGTACAAAAACTAATAAGGCTCAGAGAGGTTAAGTAACTTGCCCAAGACCACACAGCTAGAAAGTTGTAAAGTAAGGACGCAACTAAGTTGTGACTGAAGTCAAAAGTCAGTCCTTTCCACTATTCTATTGAGATGCAAGTCATATAAATGAAAGATCAGGTGTGTGCAACTCATGCAATACCTTCTCCTGTCAAAGGCAAGCACAGGCAGTAAGCAGTAGGCAGGTATACTTAGAACAGGTGTGGGGAGAGCTGTCATTTGACACACACATTTAGACACATTAGCATCTGTGTTGGAATCCAGATGGGGAGACATTAAGCAGGAGAGACAGTAGCAGCTATAACATTAGCCTGGAGTTAATTGCTATTTTGGTGTCCTTATGGAAGGAAACATCCACTGTACATATTCATGCAGCAAATGGGGTTTATAACAATTTCTTTGAGTTGGGAACCACTTGTCCCCTCCTCCCTGGAGCTAATCCAATGTCTATATTTAACCCAGCTGGCTGGGTGGCATTACATTTGGGTGATTATTTATAGATACCCTCATGCACGGTCTGCTGAAAAGCCATAGGGATTCTGCCTAGGCAGGGGGAAAGAATAGCTCCAGATGTGTGACTGCACGTGAATCCACGTCTGGTCTTTTGTTGGCTAGGGATGTCTGGGAGCTCAAGCATGCATGAGATCTCGAGTGACTTTGGTTTTTATTTTTATTCCCAATTTCCAACATGAGGGGCTTCATTTAATCATAAAATCTTACAGTCGGAAATTTGGAGTCATGAGCCCAATCTCCAATCTGATATTTGAATCTTCTGTACAATATTCTCATTCAATAAATACTTATTAAAAACAGATCTAACCATACTGTTCATCATTTCAGCAGACAGTGAATAAGAAACTACAGTGAGACCTGCTTTAGGATTGCAAAAATGACTGAACATGGTCTCTGCCCTCAAGTCACAATGTCTAGTTGGGAGGATGATGAGGAGATAGAGCTTTATACAATATACAATCAACAAGACAAATGTTGTCATGGAGGGATCACAGAACATGTCGTGATTGCCTGGCACATGGTGTCTGGCACATATAAGAGCTCAGTAAACGGTAGCCATGGTTATTATTCCCATTTTACTGATGTGGCTCGGGAAAGCTTCACAGCTGAGACTTTAATGTTAAGTTGGATTTTTTCAAGGCAGAGGAGAAGATGAATAGGACAGCGTGAAAGAATAAAACAGAATATCTTCAGGGAATAGTAAGAAGACCAGCAGGACTGAAATATATTCTTCATGATTAAGATGAGACTAGAAAGGTAAACGGGGCTCACATTCAAGGGCCTTGAATATCTTGATAAATATTAAGAAACTATTTAAGTTTAAGAAATACCAAATCACAATGATTTGATGAGCAAGGGAGCAATGAGGTTTTTTGTCTTAAAATATGCAAAAATCATCCATATCAGTTGAAATTATTCAAATTTTAGGATTTTGGGGGAATGATACTTGGAGTCTGGAGCCTTCATCTCCATGAGCTTCAGTTTTCATGTCTGTAATGTAATTTTGGGTGCATTTCCACTCAAACAGTTTATAGTCCAGAGAGGATAAGACTATTAATATGGCTACGGTGTAAGGCAAATTATAATTAGTGTGATTAGATGCTATAAGGGGTCTTGCTCCCTAGTTTATTGGTTAAATATCACAGCAATGAATGCAACTGCTATTAGTAATAGCTATTTTTTGTTGATCACTTACTATATGAAAGCTACTTGTCCAAAACACTTCACTAAGTTTTCACCTTTAATTTAATGTTAAAAACAATCTTATGATGTAAATAAAATTATCTTCATTTTATAAATGCGATAAAGTTCAGAAAAGCTAATTAATTTTTCCAGCCAAACCCAAGTGGTTCTGATTCCAAAGCCAGTCCTTGTAACCTGTCACTGTTGTGTGGTACACCTTTGGAGAGCATACTGGTTCTGTGTGGGCTAGCCAAGTTAGGAAAGGTGGTAGGTTTTGTTTACTTGTCTTCCTGTGGTCTCAGGTCTAGAGGTTCTTCACTCCTCCTAGAGCCTATACACTAGGCCATCTAGAGACTCAACCTTGTGAGTGCATCCCAGTAACTCTTCATTTATGTTGCTTGGAGAATTGCAGCCACAAATTTCCCAGCATATTGTTTCAATATATCAATATCTACATGGTCACAGTAAAATACATACATAATCTATTAACCTGATATTAAGGTTTATTTTAATGAAACAGAGTTGGCATACTTTTGAGTTACCTTAAAGCCACAAATGTGCAGCATACCCATCTCTGGTGCCTATTAATTGTTTTGTATTATTAGAATCTGAAGGCTACATATATTTTATTAGGACCTCGTCTTCGACTAGCTGTGCGATCTCAGACAAACTATTAAGTTTAGTCAAATCAGAAGGTTTAGTCATTTTGTTTTTAAGCATTTAAGCATTAATTTGCATTTTAGTCATTCTACATTCTGGCTCTGGACTAGGTGCCAGGAAGCATGGAAATCTGGGATGAACATAGTTTCATTCCTCAAGGAAAGCACAATCTACAGCAATAAACAAAATCTATCTCAATTAAAATGTCAAGCAAACAATGTCACAGTACAGCACAAATTAGTTTCCCCAAAAGTTGTCTGGGCAGTAAGTGCTGGCAGTATGGAGGGAAGATAATCATTTGGCTGAGATGAATAGTTCAGAAAGAGGTCAGGGAAGAGTAGGACTATGATATTGACAAGAAATTAGGCCAACTTCATGATTTGCTAGAATTGACCTTGATGATAAATCTATATGAATGATGGTTGTTACATTTACATACATATCTATAGCCTCTGCACTTATATCTTATATACTGGCACATGTAGAAATGCATAAACACATTAAGCAAAAAGTCAGGAGACTTGGATTCTAGTCTCAACACTGCCAGTAATTTTTTGAGCATGAGCAAGTTGCTAGACCTCTTGGGTCTAAATTTCTTCACCTATAAGATTAAGGCAGCAACGAAGAAGACTCTCAGGTTTTCTTCCAATTTAATATCATAATTATATGATTCTATATTTGAAAAAGCAAGGAAGGGAAATTGCACAAGAAAAAAATTCAACACCTCTGCTAGCTGTACCTTTCTAGTATAAAACCTTTTTGCTGTAGCACAAACACACTTTCCTCTTTCTGGCAAAAAAAAAAAATTACAATTTCTGAAATATGTCCTAAATGTTCATTAGGTTCTAATGACAACATTATAAATGAACATCTAGTGACAGTCTTGTCACCTATTAATAGCTTATAATTTTAGACATGGGGAATTCTGGGATTTATGCAAATGAAGGATGGGATCCTCTGTTATACTTTCTTGGTAAACTTCCAATATGCTGACTTAATAGCTACAGTGTATCGGAAAAAAAGCAAAACAAAAGAAGACACTCACCTATAAGGGAGATAATGAATTATTATTATACAAGTAGGCTTGTTGTACTCATTTGCATATATTGTTTAATTTTTACCAAATGTTTCATTTTAATACATGAAAAAATAATCAAAAACTATCAAAATATGCTAATGAACTTTCTATGGCAAATATATTGTTGCCCTTGATTCTGGGGGATTATTATTTTAAAAAAACATTTGAAATTCTCAGTGGTAAAGTGAGTCTTTTAATAAAAATAATATTGAAAATATTTATACACTTTTAAATTGGAAAGGACCTTAGAGATGATCTGGTTAAAACTCCCTATTTTATTAGTGGGGACACTGGGGCTGAGAGAGCCGGAGCAATTTATCCACACAGCTGAGCAGTGGCAAATACCAGAAGAGAACCCAGGGTGCCTGCTGTCCAGTTTAGTGCATTTTTTACTGGGCCACATTATCTCAAACAAACAGGTTTAGTGTTTGTAGTTAAAATATTTAGAACTATATTCAGTTTCGTTATCAGTTAACTCCTTTTGAGTTATTTGGGGACTAAAATACAAGTCGGGGAGAGGGGAACAAGAAGGACCTGCCAGACACATAGGCAATGGTAAAACACAAAACTCTCTCATAAAACAGCATTTGATAAATTATTGTCATTCAACTATCATCTTCATGATTTTTGCTATTTATAGACTATTTATTAGAGTATGTATTTACTCTTTTTTCTTAAATCAATGCTTTTTAATTAAATAAAAGCATGTTACAGAGAAATTTAAATTACCATGGTAAATGGAAAGCCAGGAATACATGTTTTAAATAAAAGACAATGAAAAAAAAATAATGAGAACATACTACTGTTAATGAAATTCTAACAAGATGCTGTTAATTATCAGAGGCTCTGTGCCTGGAACTTGCTCTGTCTTTGTTTTAGAAAAGAGTGGAGAATTGGGGAGATTAGCAAGTGTTAGAAGCGTTAAAGACGTTAGCACCCAACTAAGATATTTTTCCCTTGACATTTAAAGATAATTGAAAAGGAAATGACTTTCTCACAATATGATTCAGTGTCTTCAGTGTCCTGTCCCATCTAAATCACCTGCTGGACCATCTGCAGTATGCATCTCACACTTTGGGAAATGCTGGGCTAGAAGGAGACGTCTCAGTTATTTAGGCCTCTGACATATTTCTGACCAAGGAACCATATAGCAGGGAAACTGAAAGAAATTCCAACAATCATTCAGGCAACATAATACAATGGCAAAGCTACGAATTCCTGGAAATAGCAGCCTGTTCTGTATCTTGCTACTTAACTGTAAGGAAAGTAACTGTTCTGAGCCTCCGTTTCCTTATCTGTAAGATGGTGATAATAATAGAACCTATCTCAAAGGGTTGATGTAAAATTATCTAAGAAAACATGGAATAAAAATTAGAAGCATTTACTGAGTATATTGTGTGCCAAAGTTTACATGCATGATATTCTGAATCCTTGCAATAGTCTATAAAAGTAGACATTGTTAATCTCATTTTACACTTGAGAAACCTGAAGCATAGGAAAGTTTGATTCCCTCAAGCTGGTACATGGCTGAACAGGAATTAAAACCCATTTTTTCTTATCTCCAGTTCATACCTTCTTAACAATTGTGCTTTAGACATGCAGATACAATGGTTAGGGGGAAAGAGGATATCTCACATGGATGGGACACTACAGGCAAAATTTCCACATATAAAACACATAGAGGTAGCAGTGGATTATTTAGTTTGATTATTGTATTAGCTACTGTTGCAAACATGCCGCATAGCAAACCACTGCCACACCCTGTGTCATTTTTCTCTCCGCTCACACTCCAGACTTTGTGTTTGGTGCATGTTGTCAATTCCACACAGTCCCACATGCTCCTTGGATTAGCAGCTACTCAGGTCTGTTCTCACAGTGGGTCACAGAAGCTCAGGAGAACAAACCAAACTGCACACGCACATTTAAAACCTCACCTTCCGCTAGCCACAGTAAAGCACATAGCCCATCTCAAAGTGGAGCAGGAAATGATACTCCACCCCACTGGAAAAAAGGCAGAGAATGAATATTTGCTGGAAAATCTTCTAATCTGTCACCATTATGGGAGAGAATCTACCAAGGGGAGTAATAAAAAAAGATCTCTGAGAAGACAAACTGGAGTGTGATTATGGAGCACGCATGTGCCAAAGTGTGTGAATGTGATTCTGCAAGCCACGTGGACCCACTGAAGCTTTCAACATGAAGCTTGATTCTCACCCATTTTGTCTCATTTCCTTAGAGCTCCTTTGTTAAACAGTTCACAATATAGTGTTAGTAAATGGTAATTGTAAACTAAAGTTACCAGGTGGGTACAGAGCATTGTAACCTGCAGCAGCTTCACTGGAAATATTCAACAATGGTCGAGAGGACAAACATTATAGCAAATTTTTAGGGAAGAAATAGTAAGGGAGATACCTCTCCAATTCCATGGGCCAGATGACTGTCTGCCTGTGCAATTATGTGATTGGGAAACAGGGGAAGGAGACATATTTTTAACTGTATGTGGCCATTTAGATCCTTTGAATTTTGTACCGTGTACATTATTGCCCAATAAAACTATGAATTTAGAGTGATTTCCAAAAATAAAAATAAATAGAATTTTTTTCTAAAGATTCAATAGTCTAGGATGGAATACATGATTGATCTGCTTAATTTATTTTCCATACTTCAGCTGCTGGAAGCAGGGGGAGGAAATATTTTTCCTCCTACTGCTTAGAAAGGGGGAAGTGGCACACTCCTTTCACCTATTGTGGTATGTCCCCCTTCCACATACAGGAGGAGTATCTGTGTACATAGCAGCTGCAATAGATTTTACTAATGGGCCCAACTATTTACTCCTTTTGAATTCACACCCTTTGCCAAGTGACTTTTTTATACCCTTCCACTAAAGGCAGAGTACATTTTGCCGACCTTTAAATTTGGGCTGAGACATATGACTTGCTTTGGGCAATGGACTAGGGGTGAAAATGACAGGATGCCAGCTCTGAGTTTAGTCTTTAAGATTCATCACATGTTCCTATTCGCTTTCTAGCACTCTCTGCCAGCTCCATGAAAAGAAAGCCCCTGGCTAGCCTGTTGGTCCAAGGAGGAGAAGAAACACATGGAGCAGACCTTACCCAACTTGCAGCTTTGAGCCACCTAGCTGGGTCCAGCTGAGATCAGCAGAACTATATGATAAATAAGTGCTTATTGCACGGTCTCTGAGATTGTGGCTGCTTGTTTTGCAGCAATAGGTGACTGATACAACAAGGAAAATTGAGAAATATTTGATGCAGGTACTCCTTTTCCAATTGCATGGCCTGGGTGACTTCCTGTCCTTTCCTTAAGGAAGAAAACTCACTGACACCTGGTGAGTCTCTATAAAGTGTCACACATAGAGCTAAAGGCTTGGCCAGCACTTAGTCTTTTGATTCTCACACAATCCTATGACAGAGGCATAAATATGTTCCTTTTATAAAATAGGAAATAGAGACAAACACGTAAACAATTTTCCCAAGTTTGTAAAGATAAAAAATGGCAAAATTTGTATTTAAACCATTTATATTCGACGTCCCTCTCCCACAAAAAACCGAAATGCTGTTGTTCAGCAGGCATAGTCCAAGGCATACCTCTCCCCAGGGGCTCTTTTTCCTCTGTAGCCAATTCACAGGGTGGACACTAGGACTATCCTAGGATATAGCCAAAAACAGACCTGCCAGGACAGTGTCAGGGGACAAACAGAGTTTTCATATTCATGTCCAGAGAGTCATTCCCAGGGGAGGCAAGATTCCCTTCTGGAGAGAGGGGCCGTGGGCAGTGTGCAAACTTCTGAGCCCAGAGAAGCCTCAGCTAATAAATCATTTGTGAGACAATAGCCTGCGGTATCAAGTTACTCCAAGCCCAATTTTTCCATCTCTGGATAAAAAATTGCACTCTGCACTGCAGACTGAGAGCTGGGAACAATTTGCTGCTTTAAAGTGCTAGGGCTTCTTGTGTCACCTTTTGTTTCCAAAGCTCTGTAGCAGGCTTCTGCCAGGAAGGATAATAGGACCCACTCCCTCTTTGCAGAAAAAGTTCATACGCTTGCTTACTTAAAATGGTCAGGAAGAAGCATCGCCTACATGCAAATCATTTTGAAATTCTTGACTGACTCTCCTAAAAAAATAATCTCATTTGCTCCTTTCTACATCTCAGTGAAGTCAGTTTTATTACCCCTGAATTTTGGATAAGGAAACTGAGTCTCTAAGACTAGCTAGCTCTTGGTTCTACATGTTACAATGAGCAGACCTGGATTTGAAATCCTGACCTCTACAACCAAGTCCAGGGCTTGGTCTTGAGGACTGGCTACATGGTGTCACCGAATCTGAGTTGACATCACAATTTGGCCTCCATTGGGTATAAGGTTTGCCTTCTCCTAGTAATCTTCCATGAAAATGCACATTACCTGCCAAAGTGTTTAGTTAAGACTTTTACACCTTGGTATAACACCTTGGTATAGAAGAGTTGATTGTGGGATACCATGGAATGAATGGACCTTCCTCAGAAGCATATCTAGCCCAACTGCTTCATTTTGTACCTGGAGAAACTGAGATCCAGGAAAAGAGAAACTCCCAAGGCCATGTAGGTAAGTCAGTACTAGAAATTCAAAAGTATTTTCACATCACAAAAGTTTCTCACTCTCTTCTTTACAGAGCGAATCCAAAGCAAAACACATTAAAAAGAGTTGGTTACATATTCACAGAGTTTCACCAAGCCCTCTTTGGCCTCCTCTCTCACTGGGCCTACCCCTGTGAAATAGACAAGGTAGGCTTTTGTTTCTCCATTTCCCAGGCAAGGCTACAGGCATCCAGAGAGATGAAGTACCTGGGATAGAAATATTCTGGAGTGAGTTGCTACAGGTCATGGGAAACCAACCCCTTCATTTTTGAAGGAAGTTCAGTAGGGTTTATTTATTTTTTTCTACACGCACTTGTTGCACAAGGAATATATGCCAACCACAGCACTGGTCCTAGAATAGTAAAGCACACAAGACTCAGTGCTTGCCCTCAGGGACATCACATTTTAACTGGGGAAGCAGACATGAAGTCTGTAATTGCACAAATAATTATATAATTTAAATATTGATAAATGGAATAAAAGAAACATATAGGTGGTCATAAGAGTTTTTAATGTTGTTGGTGGGGAGAAGGACTTACTTGATCTGATAGTGAGGAAAGAGTCCTCTTAGGGATCACTGGTAAGAAAGGGGTATTGCCCAAAGGAAGGAAGAGACCAGCAGGTGCAGGGGCCCCGAGATGGGAAGGAGCACGTTGTGGCAGAAGAGGAGACAAAATGCCAGAGTGATCTGAGCACGGAGGATAAGGGGTGAGGGGAGTAAAGTGAGACGGGAGGATCGGCAGGGTCTTTGTAGACTAGGAGAAGGATTGTGACTTGTAGTCTAGGAATAAAAGGAAGCAACTGAAAATCTTAAGCCATGGAGCAAAATGATCATATCTGTGATTTAGAAATGAAATAAAACCTGCTGCCTGTAGTGTTGGGAACAGAGCAGAGGGACACCAAGTGAAGTTGTAGCTGTCTCTGACCAGTGTGGTGGTCATGAGAGGGGTGAAAGTGGGTGGATTTGCACTATATTTTATAGGTAGACTCAGTAAGATTTGTTGATTAACGGTTTGTGACAACAGAGGGAAGAGAGAAGGAAAGGTATAAAAAATGACCCCCTAATTTCTGGCATAAGAAATTGGGTGATTATCGGAGATGAGAAACACTAGAGGATGATAAACAGACGGGGATGTGTCTGCGGCTAGGCAAGGAGTGAAGATTTCAGTTCGGGACACGTGGCAATGTTGGGCCAATGACTGGTTATGACTTTAGGTCTCAGAAGACAGTCTGAGCGGGGCATATAAATTTGGGAACCATTGCATATAAGTAATACTTAAAGTCACAGAAGGGGTTGGGATTGTTCCCAGAGGAAGCAGACAGTGAAAAGAGCAGGGCACAACAGATAAAAGTAGAGAATCCAGAAGAAGAGGAGACCCAGGATCCAGCTCTGGGAAATCCAGCATATGGAATGGAAAAGGAGGGGCAGGCAGTAGAAACTGAGAACAGTGAACAGGCTAATGAGAGGAGAATCAAGAGACAATTCCAGGAAGAACGGTCAGCGTTATCCAAGTGGTACAGAGGTGAAGTAAAATGAATACTATAGACTATACCTTACATTTGGCAATGTGAAGGTGGCTGGTGAACTTAGGATGGGGTGATGAGGCACGAATGTGTTTAGAGTGAGTTGAAAATGGAATGATGCGGACAGGAATAGAAACTGCATGCTCAACAGCATTTTTGAGATGTTTGGATATGAAGAAAAGTAGAGAAATTTGTCAATAGCTGGAGGAAAATATGTTGTTAGCTAATTGTTACGGTTATATCTGCTGTGTAAACTTGGGCAAGTTAATTCACCTCTCTGTTTATGCATACACACAAAAGGAAAATAATAGAGAATGTTTGTCAACTGCTGAGAAGAACCAAATGGAGAAGGAGATGTTGATGATAAGGAACAGAGTTGGGTGACAAATGGAGTTGGCTGGAGGGGATGGGAGTACAGAGCACAGAGGCGGGACAGGGGGATGTCACTGGCTGGAGGAGGAACTGTTTCTGCTGCACTGGAGTGAAAAAGTCAAGAACTGGAGCAGATGCAGGTAAGTTGCCCATGTGAGTTAGAGACAACCTGGCCTGGAGGCCATTTTCTATTCAAAATCTAGTCTGTATAGGAATCAAGAAATGAACTGTGGGAGGATTGAAGACAACTGTGATGGACTGCTGAGTTACTTTTCCAGTCCATGTGGATGGTAGGTCCATGGTATCTGTGGATGGAAACCCCAGGCAAGACCCCAAAGCCTTGAGATATAGGTGGGAGCACTGTCAGGGCATTGAGATCAGACACAGGATGGCATCAGGTCAGGTTCAGCTGGGGGGCGGGTGGCATGCACAGTGGGGCCACAGAGGCAAGGCACATCAGTGTTCAAGTGATTAATCTCTTGTCTCCATTACTCTAAATGAGCCAAACAAATCCCTTGCTGGGCTTGTCACACTGATGTTCCGCATGCAAATTGTTCCTAATGAGGAGGGCACAGGGCTGGTCCCCTGATTGGTAAATCCATTCATTTCACAACACAATGTCTTGTTCACATAATTCTGTGACACGATCCATTGGCAGATGAGCTGTTAAATGAAACATTGGCCATTCCAAACTGCTTTAGGAATGCGCTGTCTCACTCATAGGGAAGATGCCTTTAGTGCAGTGGACTCAAGATTGGAGGACCTGGGTTCTTGTTCTGGCTCTGACAAATTTCCCTTCCCCAAGCCTCTACTTTTTTTATGCACAAAATGAGGTGTTTGGGTTAGATTGGTGTTTCCAAAATATTTGCTGATATATTTGAAATTTGCAAAACAAATTTTAAAAGGGTTCTATAATAAAACATTGTGGGGAAATAGGGAGTTGAGTAGCTCAACAAGTTTTGTCCTGTTTTGGTTTTTATCACAGGACATCTCAGAAAGGTTAATATGTTACCCTGAATTGTGAGTATTTGATCAAACAAACATGTTTTAAAATAGGTTTTTTGATCAAATCCTCCGGGAACTGCTGGACAATATGATGCTGGAGATCCTTCCAAACCCTTAACTGCCTATAACTGTAAGGAATCAGTGGGAACTAGAGACAGAGAGAAAACTGTAAAAAGCTGAATAAGGGGTCAGATTAATGGATTTCAAGGACATTGATTGGGCATCTGCTCTATGCCATGCATTATTTTTTCTGATTTCACCTTCATTTCTCTGGGATTCAAAGCAAGTAAAATTGGAAAAGAAAGGAGATTCAAATTACTTACCTGATTTTATTGTGTTTGGTTTTAATGTGTATTATATTTATTGCATTGTTTGTGTTTCTCTCAATGTTGTCAGCGGCTCTTATTAAAACTCTCGTGCTCCCTAAGCTTCTTCATCCACATCCCTGCTATCTGATGTCCAGCCTCTGCTGGAATACATCCAGGGGTAGGGAACTTCTTATCTTCCAAAGCGGACCACTTCCTCTTTAGGCATCATTTTCTTAGAAAGTGCCAAAATTCCTCCCCATTGTTTCTAAATGGACCAAGTGTGACCAGGGATGTTATTTCATTTTTCTGAGCCTCAGTTGAAAACTAAGGAGGTACCCAACTTGCTTCTAAGTGATCTTCTGATCACTTAGCCTTTTTTGGTTCCAAATGTGGACAAGTCATAAGATGTAAAATTGGGGACATTGTTGCACAGTAACTATAATGTCACAATGTAGGAATTAAACACACAGTCTACCTATATCCATTAAGGCTAATCAAAGAATATCTCACCTAAGAGGAGCTAGAATTTCTCATGACAATAAGCACACTAAAAGAAAGGTAAGAATTCTAAATTCTAGGCCCTTCTTTCACCAGTTAATTGTGTGACTTGTAGCAAATCAATCCCCTTTTCTGAGCTTGTTCACATACTTGTAAAATGAGAGAATTAAGCCACATGACCATTAAAGTTCCTTCTAGCTTTAACATTCTATATGCTTTCAAGTCCAGAACTTGTTCTTGAAAGAATTTGGTAAATAAGGAGAAACAGAAATGCTCTTACAAGCAAAAGAAACACCAACAGCCTCAGGAATTGTCACACGATCAAACCCTTATGATGGACAGTAGAGAAACCTGTTCTGAGATATAAAGAATGAGATCTAATGACAACAATAATAATAATTTATTAAGTGATTGCTATAAATCATTTACACACACTCATTCAACAAACATATTAACGAATTTACTCTATAACAGGCACCATGCTAAGCTCCATGGCTACAGTAATGAACAACACAGAAACAATTCCTGTTCTCATAGAATCTACATTTGTTCATGCATGTGTGTGTGTGTGTGTGTGTGTGTGTTGGGAAAGTGGGAATACACATTAATCAATTAAATAAATGAGCAAGATAACTTGAGATAATATATTAGTGAGCAAATACTCTTGATTGCTATAATAGCAACTCCAAATAACATTAACTTACATGAGATAAAAAGTTTATTTTGAATCACATAGTAGCCCAGAGATAAGGAATCCACCACTGGTGTGATTCCATAGTGTCAGGAAAACTGGTTCCTCTCTTTTTGTTGCTCTGCCATCTCTAGGATGTCTCCCTGGTCTGCTTAGTTAAAGATGTAACCGTTATTTCTACCTTCTAGCCAGCAGGAAGGAAAGGGCATATCCTTCTCTATCAGAGTAGTGCTCAAAAGTGGCAGACTTCACTTCTGCACACATCTCATTGGCCACAGCTTGTTACATGGTTACACCACCTGCCAGAGGCCTGGAAAATGTAGTTTACTTTGTATAGCCATTCCTTAGCTAAAAAATTAAGCGTTCCATTACTGTTAAAGAAAAGAAGAATAGATATTGAGGAATAACTAACAATCATTTTCATAGATAATAACAAATAATACAAAGGGTATATCAGCCAGCTTAGGCCAGGTGACACTACAGTAACAAACACCCCCAGAATCTTCCTGACTTAAGATTCACTGTTGCTCATGCTGTGTCATGGGTCCAGAGGGCAAGGGAGTCTCATTTAGAAGTCCATCCCCAGTACTCCCAGTTGTCTGCCAGAGGGAAGAGAGATCTCAGGAAGGTCTTGCATCAGCAAGTAAATGCTCAGGGTAATTGCTGTTACTTTTGCTCACAACTTGTTGGCCAGAGGTGGGCACATAGTTCCACCTAACAAGAAGGAACCAAGCGTGTAATCCTATGCAGTCCACAGAAGGAGACAGGGAGAATATTTGGTAAATAGCACCCCTCACTACCCCAAAGAATAATGCGAAGGAGAGTGACTTGGATAGAGGGAAAGTCTACTTAAAACATTATGACCACTGGAAGCTTTTCTGGGCAGTTACTGGAGCTGAGACTTGAATGATGAGAAAGAGGTCGTAAGCATGTGGAAGATCTGTGGGAAGAACACAGTATTTCTTTTAACTCACTGTGGTTGCTGTGTGCAGGTACGAAAGGATAAGCAAGGAGATCAACTGGCAGTTTTTATCACCTTAAGGTGACATTAATAGGTAAGCATTATGTCCATCACAGCTTTAGAGATGAGTAAACAGAGGCACAAAGTAGAGTTAAGTAATTTGCCCAAATCATGTAGCTAGGAAGTGACAGCACCGGAATTTGAACCCAAGCAGTGTGACTCTGCAGCCAAGCTATGAACCACTAAGTTAAACAGCCCATCTCAGCCCTACAGGTAGACAGACCCTCTCTAGGGGAGGTTTGAGATTAGTCAATTAGGGTGTCACACACATGGGGGAAAGGGCTACAGGAGCCAAAGGAGCCACCCACAAGACCACATAATGCCCTGGGGTCCTCAGGAGACTCCTCAGAAAAGGCTCTCTTGTGATTAGATGTTTGTTAAGCAAAGAGAGAGAGGGGAATACACACTCCCAGCAGGGGAAACAGCATGTGCAAATGCTCACAGACTTCAAATGTGGCTGGAGAGAAAGGGCTACAGGAAGAAAGTGGCAGGGAATCAGCCTGAAAGGTGAGTTGGGGCCAGTTTCTCCCACCAACAGTAATGAAGAAAGTGCATCAATTATTCAAACTTCTTTCCAGCTACAATCTCATTACAAAGTGCTCTTGTTTTGCTATAGGAGAACCAGCTCCCCAAGTACTTCTGGGGATCACCAGAGCAAACAACAGCAGAAGTATAGATCCATCAGGGAAAGCACAGCCATCAGCAGTGAACTGCCTTGAGCTAAAATGGAATTGGCTCAGCTTTGAGGGACATAAGAAAATCCAGGAGTAAAATAGGGGGCCTTGTGAGCCCACAATGAAACATCCAGCCTTATTAACTGCTACTCCTGGCTTATACAGGGGGCCTGGAGAAAGAAGCTTGCAGTTGCAGTCAGTCGACTTTCAGGTCACCAGGCAAGTGCACAGAAGGAGCCATGTTCAGGCTACAGGCAGTTGTCATATCAAGAGGCCACCAACAGCAGAGAGATCTGGCAGCATATAGGCAGGACTGAGGACTCCAAGCTTACACCGGCCCCAAGGCTCTGTGGCAGATCTGGCCCATCGAATTTGATTTTCCACCACTTTCTTCCTTCCTCATTGTACTGCAGCCTTGCTGGCCTTCTGATGACTCCCACGTGTCCCCATCTCAGTGTGCCTAACCCAGATAGGGGACTCGCTCTTCCACTATATGGGTCTCTGCACAAACGCCACATCCTCTGACATCCCACCAATCTAAATTAGCACCTATGATGCTTTCCCTCTGTTTGTTTTCATAATACCGCTGCATATCACAGTGCACTTTCGTTTGTACTTCTGTTTACTGGTCTCCCCATTGAATATAATCCCCATGAAGTCATTGTATCATTTCACCTCTGTATCCCTGGGATTTAGAACAGTACCTGGCACATAAACAATGCTCATTAAATATTTGTGAAACAAATGGATGATTAGAGTCGAGTGGCAGAAACTTGTATACAAACAAAGCAGGGGCTTGATCACAGGGACATAAAAAAAAACCTCAGTTACTGGAACTGGAGTAAAAATGGAAACTGGAATTAAGCCAAAATAATGTAAAGTCACTTATTGACTGGCCTGAGGCAACTTCCATGGATTTTACAAGGATCTGAGGGTAGGGCCAATCCCTGAAGTGGGCCCTCTGTCCCCCAGATTGGAGATATGTGGTCTAAGGCAGGTGACTATGATTCTCCTTTGCTGTCCTTCCTGAATCCAGTTCTCTCTTGTCCGAAACCTTTGGGGACTGGGGTGAGGACCCACTGGTGCCCAAATCTGCCTCCAATGCCCCACCTGTCTGTTCTTAAACAGCCCTTACTTCTGGTTTTAGGGTGTGCTGGTAAGATAGCCCTAAAGAGACGGCCATGATCACAAGCGTTAGAGGAGCCCGAAGCCAGCGTAGTTGGCAGCCTCCCTTGCTGTGTCATGCTGCCCAGCCTGTGGTTTGCTAAGAGCCTGTCGGCCAGTTTGCCGTTCCCTTGGCAGGGCCAATTATCTCCATATCACAGCAACAAGCGTCGGGACCACATACCTTGACAAGTGCCATGGCTCATTAGGATGATTACACACTCCGGAGGCTGCCCCAGTCGGCGGCTCAAGTCTGTGAAATGAACTGGATTCCCCCTTAGCTTTCTGAGGCCCCCAGCCCATGACTTCCACCACTCCCATCCCACACAAACAAGGCACGATGACGTGGAAATCAATTTCAGTTGTAAAAGGGCCAGCATATAGTATCAAAAGAGCTCTGGATTTGGTGAGCTGAGAGTAGGGATTCTGGCCCTCCTTTGCTTTTGATTAATGGCATGACCCAAGGTGGGTTGTTGAAGATCTCTGGGCTCAGTTCCTCCTCTGTAAAATGAGGTCAAGGGTGCCTCCCCACCTTCTAGAGTTGTTGTGAAGATTATTTATGGAATGTTGTACATTCTCTTGAGCAGTGATTATCATGTGTAACCATTTTGGGAAATGGAAGGGCATGAAAGGTCAATGGGATAATATTATTACATAACACTTTCATCATAAGAATAAGGCCTGCTCATTATAGAAACTTGCAGATTTAAATTTGGGGTAAAGTGATTTATACCAATTTTTTAAAAAATAACATTAGCCACAGATCCAATTTTCCTTTTTCAAACCGTATTTCTTTCTATGTCCTCACACAAGCCTTCATTTTAGCTTTAGATAGTTGATAGGATAAGGTTATCACACCAATGTGTGGATATTAAACACTCTATCTCTCCCAGTTAGCACTTATGTATTTTAATAGGGGATTCTTTTTTTTTCTTTCTTTTTTTTTTTTTTTAAACTCAAGGAATGGCATTAATGGTAGACTCTCAGGCACAATGATCTTATGATTGGGAATTCAAGGAGGGTAGTAGTCAGCTGCATCATATTTTGATTCCTCAAAGTAAATGTAATTTCATAAAGGATCACCCCAAAGAACTTTCCTTCCATCTTTCTGCCACTAGGCTCATTCTCTGGGTTTCTCTTTCTTCATGTACCCACCACAACCCAGGCAAAGAATACAATGGAAGGCCAACTCCGTAGGAAAGTGGACAAGCTGGATTGTTTATTAGAAGGTCTAGAAGGTTATTAAAGTCGGATGCCTAATTATTTCCCCAAGTCTGATTTCTATTGACTCTTGGCCTCTTTTTCAGAAATCCAGTCTCAGATCCCACTAATTCTAGAAGTATGGCATGGTGGGATGGCCTGGCAGTCAGGTGACCTGGCTTTGAACCCAACCCCAGATCTGCCACCTTCTTGACCTTGTCAAAGTCATTGACACTCCATCACACCCCACCCTCCTTTCCCAAGCTTCAGTTCCCTCCCTACACCACCATTAGGGTCAGGGAGGCCATGTCCAAACCTCTTCCAGCACCATGATTCAATACATTCTCTATTGATTTCATTTCAATTAATCTCCATTCAGTCCAATTTGCTACATTTCAATTCATTTATTTCCATTTAGTATAGTAATTCCATTTTATTCAGTTACAGTCAATTCAAATAAACTAAATTCCACTGACTCCAATTGGGTCTATGCTTTCCTGGTGTCCTGAGCAATTTCTAGGGCTTGGGAATCTGGGACTGAGATGGGGGAAGGGGAGGGGAGACAGGAGCTCCTCCATGCCCCATCTGGATCTGAGTAAAATTCCCACTAGAATGTCTGGGTCTTTAGGAGAGAAAGTGTGAGACATTAGAAAAAACATAGGATTAGGAACAAAAGGTGGCCTCATGGGGCCTCCGAAGCCCTGAGCCCATAATAAACAATGAACGAATACCATTGAGTGAATGAGTGAAGGAATGAATTTAAACACGTATTGAGTGAATGAATTTAAATACAGTACTTATTGAATGAATTTAAATACTTACTCAGTCAATAAATGGCTTTAAATGGGCTAATGTCTAACAGTGACTGCCCCGCCATCTGACTTTCTCTGTGACCTTGGCCAAGTCACGTCACCTCCTTATTCTCACGAAAGAACTGAAGGTGCTGCACTAGGCAGTCCAGCTCTACACCCCGGGTCTGGGATTCTGTGAGTCCTCCTCTCCCAATCACTCCTGGCCAGGGTCTCCCCGTGGGCCAGGGAGCTCCTCCAAGGAGCAGAGCTGGGAAAACAATGCCCTGTGATTGGCTCTGGCAGCTTCCCCAAGAACAGAGCAGCAGGTGAGCAGGTGGAGCCCTGATTGCAAGGCTCCTGATGAGCTGCGAGGGATTGATTAGTTCAAGCCTCTTAAGTTGAGTGGCTCTGAAATTCCCCGGTGAGCACATCCCTCCCCTCGTCTCCTGTCCCTGGAGCTGCGGGTCCTGCTTCCCACAGAAGCCACTCTCCTTCATCAAATGTTCTCTTTTGTTTTCCCTTAAGCTGCTTGGAATTTAAGGAGTTAAAAAAGAAAGAAGAAAAATATCTGCTAGTGCTTACTCTATGCCGGAGAGAGTGCTCTGATCTTCCTAAAATTCTCATCATGGCCCCCAGGAGATGGTGTTATTTCTTCCTCCAGTTTATTACAGATGAAACAACCCAGGCGGCTCAGAGAGGGAAGTAATTGACCCAGAGTCACACAGCCAGTAACTGGAGAAATCTTCAAAGCAGAAGAGATGATGAACAAACAACAGGGTCCTAGGTGTGTCATGCATGTCAGCCCCCTACTCTGTCTTCCTCATGCCCTGGGTGTGCCCTGTGAGACCTAAATCCACCATCTTTTTCCACCACCTTTAGAGCTGGTCAGACTGATACTCTGGGTTCTCTCCCAGGTTTGGAAACTGGATCTCTCATCCCAATCCACAGCCAACTCTGTCCAGGAAGCAAACTCCAATTCTGAACCCTCCATCCATCCTGCTGGGGTTGAGACCATGCTGCATTTGGTCAGGTGCTAGGCCACCTTTCATGCTAACAGGGTGAGTCAATCCTGAGTCAATTGTGAGCAGGAAATGGGGTCTGTAAGCAAGCTCCTTTCTCCAGAACCTCCAGGACCCTTACACCTCAAGCACCCAGTTTTGAGAGGTCAATGTCTAAGAGACTCCTAGCATTTTCTCATCAAAACACACCTACCAAGAGCCTATCCTCCCAAGGCCCTTATATCTCTGCAACAGAGCATGGGAGCTAATGTATTAATCAGATATACCTATCCATCCTAGAGCTATGCATTCTGTTAACTCTCCTTGGTAATTTAGTTCTTTGAGCAAGTTCAACAGACAGACAAAAAAAATCCAATAAACAGAAACAGAGAGTAGAACAGATGTTGCCAGGGTGGGAGGGGAGGAAAAGGAAGTGGGGAGAAATGGGGAGAAGTAGGTCCAAGAATACAGATGTGCATTTAGATAGAGTGAGCAAGTCTAGAGCCAGAAAATATGGCGTGAGGACTATAGTTAATAATATTGTATCGAATGCTAAAAATTTGCTAAGACAGATTATAGGTGCTCTTACCACACACATAAAAATGGGTAACAGTGGAAGGCGATGGATATGTTAATTTGTTTGACTGTAGTAATTTCACTATGAATGTCAAAACATTATGTTGTATATCTTAAATATATACAATAAATATATATATATTTTTTTTTTTTTAAAAAGACCTTTAAGGAGAAAGGAAGGGGAAAAACCAACCAATGTTCTCAAGATGGTTCTCAACTTGAGTGTGCGTAAGAATCCCCTGTGGTGACTATAGACAAAATTAATTTGAAAACTCACTTTCAGAGATCTCATTTATTTATTTGTTATATGGAACAAAATAAGGGGACAGAGAGACTCCAACAGGAGCATAATTGGGGTGTGTATTTTAAATAGGTACATCAGGGGGATTCTAAGGCAGGAGTCCTTGGACACTTTGAAAAACAGTGGCTTACTCTATGGCAAAGTGAATACAATTTCATATTGGATCACCCCAAAGAAATTTCCTTCCATCTTTCTACCACTGGGCTCAGTCTTCAGGTTTCTCTCCTTTTTTGTACCTACCTACCACAACCCAGGCAGAGAATACAATGGAAAGCCAACCTCACAGGAGAGAGGGCAAGCTGGGTTATTTATTAAAGAAGGTCTAGAAGGTTATTAAAACTGGATGCCTAATTATTTTCCCAAGTCCTCGTCACCTGCTGATTTCTCTTGACTCCTGGCCTTTTTTTCAGAAATACAGCCTCAGACCCCACCGATTCTGGAAGATTTATGTGGGGGGTTTATTTAATACACGTACAACTTAAAATAGTTATTGTTATCATTATTCACATCTAACAGATGGGAAAACTGAGAGTTAGGAAAAAGAAGAGTTTCCCAAAGTTATCACGGCTAATAAAAGGCAGAGTCTGACTTCAGAGCCTGTTCTTTTCCTTATTCAACATGTTAAGGAATGGTGAAAACCACCCGCTGCAAGGCTGGGTTCAGAGCCAATGCCTCTTCCCCATCACCCCTAATGCTGTTAAAATCTTGCCTATTTGCAAAGCACATTCTCACCTTTTGTCTCCTTGGAGGTTCACAACTCTGAGGAGGACAGTGTCATGCCTGCTTTTCCCACCCCTGGTCATACAACAGCAGGCACTGACTACTGTCACTTCAGATACACGAAAACCCTAACCCAAATCCATCCGGATTAGGTAAATCTACCCTAGAAAAGGGAAACAGTCTTGCTGACACACCTGGGGAGATCCCTGGGTACCCATGTCCCCAAATGGAACTTTGGGCTTTCCCTACCTGACTGGGTTACCTAATCTATACAACTGGCTGTTAGACTTGGTTCCCTGAACCCTACCCTCCTTCCTCTACTTCCCTTTTTGATCAACTTCTCTTCTGAACTCTCAGCTTCTATCTAAAGAGCTGCTCCAAGCAGGTAGACAATTTCTGAGGATGACAATAGCAACCACAATAATCACAGCAATAATAATAAGCACTTGGAAGAGTGATTGACATGTAGTAAGCCCTCAATAAATATTTGTTTAATAAAGGGTTGAATGAATAAAAATTTATAGCTAATATTTATAAGTGCTTGCTATGTTCTAGGTGCCATGTTAAGCACTTTTGCATTTAATTCTTGCAAGAGCCCTGTGAAATAGGTACTATTTTCAATACTCTATTTCACATAAGAGGGAGCAGAAACTTAGAAAGGTCAAGTTATCCACTCAGGTTCACAAAGCTAAAAAGCGGTCAAGCTTGCATTTGGACCTGTGCCTGTCTGATTCTAAAGTTCATGCCCTCAGCCATGATCTACCATCAGGAATCAAGATTATGTCATCATAATCTGCCTCCTGATTAGCTTTGCCCATCACCACCGCCTGGAAACGTCTGCAGCCATTATAGGATACAGTAGATTAGGTTGTCCTGAATAACAGCACTGGCTCAGATCTAGACTGAGTTTTCTATACTCCTTTGGCCACTATACTTTGGACTCTTGGAAAGCTCATTTGTAGGCCGACCCAATCCCTAATGAGCTCTCTTTAGCCTTGGTCTCATCAGGGTCTTCAGTCTTCATCAACCTACCCAGATGGCCCAGCTTAGCTCGCCACTGATCTGATTGATGGTAGTTTTATAACATGGCCACAGAAATCTTTAAAACTCAATCCATCAAGAGGTAAGTCTATGTCCCTACTCCTTGAATCTGAGTGGACTTAGGGATGCTTTGACCAATACAGTAGAAAGAAGTGTTGCTATGGGACTTCTGAGACTAGGTCATAAAAAACTAAACAGATTCTCCTTTTTATTTCCTTTTTTTCCCCACTGGTATACTCACTCTTAGAGTCCCTGAGTCAACATGTAAGAAGTTAGAATACCTGAGGGGCCACCACACTATGAGGAAGCCCAATCTACATGGAGAGGTCAGTGTAGGCACTCTGGATAACAGTTCCAGAATGAGGCTCACCTTTGAGTCTTCCTAACCCAAGTGCCAGACTAAAAGCCTCCAGCTTTTTCTAATCTTCACAGCTGAGGCTCCAGACATAGAGAACCAGAGACAAGGCATTCCCACTTTGCCCTTCCCAACTTCCTTACCCATAGAATCCATAAGCATAATATAATGGTGGTTGTTTATGTTACTAAGGTTTGGGGCAGTGTGTCACATAGCAATAAATAACTGGAACATCATCTAGCATAGCATACCGCAGTCGTGTAGTATGATTCTTAAGGGGACAGGCTCAGGAGTCACACAGAACTGGGTTTGGATTCTAGGTTATGACATTTCCTAGGTTGGGCAAGTTATTTCACTTCTCTGATCTTCGCTTTTCTCAGCTGTAAGATAGAAATAATGATTGTATTTCAATCCAAGGTCTATTATGGGGTCTAAATGAGGTGATGTATGAAAATTCCCCTCAGCGCATTGCACATAGTGAGCACTCTGTAAATACTGGATCAGATTATTATTATTAAATGTCTTAGTAAGTGTAGTTAGTATGTCTATACTTTATGAATGAGAAGACCCAAGCTCTGAAACGTGAAATGACTTTCCTAAGGGCACACAGTCAATCAGACTTTCTAACTCCACGTCCAGAGCTTCAGGGCCTTACCACCACGGACATAGCCAGCTCCAGGTGGAGCCAAATAATTTTTGAGGGGCTTGGGAGATGAGACAAAACACTTTCCACTTCTTTCCCTCTGTCCCCACATTCACGGAGCTACAAGCACCAAATTAGGGACATCTTCCAAATACATTTCCAAATCAGCTTCCCTTTAAAGCAAAGCTAAAAAAAGACATGGCACTCTAAATGCCATCCCTTCCCATGCTGGTAAGCAGCTTATTTAGCCCAGTGTGTGGCCACCTCACAAGCCCAGGAGAGCTCACTGCTGGGAATTATCTCTGGGAGAGCTGGGGGGCGAGCGAGTCACAGGGGTGGTGGGGGGAGAGGGCAGGGGAGGGGCAGGGTACCAGCACAGGTGCCTGTTCAGGGACAGGGATCCCTGTGGAGAGGGGGCAGGGGCAGGGTGGGAGAGGTAAGGGGTAGGCATGAATTTTCACAGGTGTAGAAACTAGAGGCTTAGAATTGGAAGGAGACAAAGTGTTTAGTCCAACTCCCATCATTTAACAGATGAGGAAACCAAGGACTTGGAAGAACAGGAAAAGGAAAAGCTTTTAAAAGTGAAAGTCCACCTACACAAATTGTTTTTAGAGCGATTCCTTGGCAGTCAACCTACAGAGTCCCTGAGGTGATGCAGTACAGGTGGTATCTTTGTTTTTTTTAAGAGATGAAGAAACTGAGGAAGAAGAGAGGAGAAGAGGAAGCATCTTCCTGTCGTTCATGCAGGAAGCTAGCCTGAAAGCTAAATTTAGAGGCTGGTCTTTAGATCGGGGGTTTTCTTGACTTCAGTCACATACTTCTTCCCACCCCATAAACCCAGAGTAAGAGGTTACCCCACTACTTCTCCTCCCAGAAATTTACAGGGCAAGAGTGTCCTTCCTCTGTAGTAATAGGGAATGTGTCCATTGTCAGTGAGTTAGAGCCATATATGTCTTTTGAGACTAAGAAAAACAGGAAAAAAATGTGTGAAAATTAAATTAGAAAAGATGAATTTTTAAATTGGAAAAGATCTAATTCTGTAGAAGGAACCAATGCCCAAAAGGGTAAAGTAACTTTTTAGCTAGCGGAAGGGTAAATTGTGTAAAGAAAGGGACAAGGGCTCAGGAGCCCAGATGACCCAGATGCTCATTTCTCATCCCAGGCTAGACCTTTACTAGCCAAGCACTCTTGGGTGTGTTATTTAACCTCCCTACGCCCCTATTTCTTTGTGTGTAAGATGGCAGTAAAAATAACCTCTTCGTGTGGTTGCTTTGTGAATTAAATATAAAACAACTACCATGTAGGAGGTCTCCCATAACTTTCCTTCCTAAAAGGAGGACCCAAGACTCAAAACAGGCCTCCTTAGTCCCAGGTTCTATTTTTAAAAAATGAGACTTCTGGGTGGGGAGTGTGTAACAATCTCCCTGGGCCCCCACTCCTCATCTTTTGTAGTGGATACCAACTGAAACAGCCACCCAGCTTGCTGCACCTCCCTCACTCTGGGAATGCCTTCAATACACAGAGGTGGGATGCTGGTGACCATGCTTGGCCCTGGCCCCAAGTCATAGCTAATTGCCCAGAGGTCAGCCCTGTATATAAGCCACATCCCTCAGAGTTTTCCCCTGGGATTTTCATACCAGAACTAAAGGAAGAGAAAGGGGGAGACTCAGCCTGTGTCAGGTAGTAGTCATAGAACGTGAGTCCTGGGAACCACAGAGAGCCACGCCCGGTGCCTCACGGAGGAGGCCAGCAGAAGAGAATGAAACTGAGAAGCAGAGATGAAGGACACAAGGAGAGATGCAATTCTGCTAAATGGAGTCCCTGATTCCAAGGGTCCCTATGACCCAGATATACCCCTTACACAAAGCTTGCAAGATGCCCCAGTGTCCTTCCAGTGAACTAATCTCTTCTTGCCTGAGGTAACTTCTCGCCTAAGGATTTCTCTCCATTGGGTTCAACTGGATGATCATGAAGTTTTCCTCATTCTTTAACCAGCTGTTGTTCTTAAATGTGGACTGAAATACCTACTGTGCTCTCATCCTGGGACCCCAAAACTTAAAGACGGGAGAGACTTTCAAGACCACAGAGTAATAACTCAGGAACAAAGAATTTCTAATATATTCTTCATATTTTCCCCTCTCTCTGACTTAGCCTCGTCTCCCAAAGCTAGCAGTATAAATTATATACATATTTTCCCTCCATTAAATAGCATTTAATACTTTATAGTGTTCTTTATCATCTAGGGAATGTATAACACCCCTATATGGAGGTGTTACTCTTTTTGCCACTGTTATAGAAACTGATCTCCTGGTCTTTCCTGGCTTAAATCTCCAGTCTTCTCCAGGGAGCCTGCAAGAACCTATCACATCTCCACCACTCCTAGGTCAATCAAGCCTTAGAGCAAACATTTCAAATTCTGGGGTACTGACACATCCTTTCCCTCTTGAGTCAACAACCCCTATTCTTAGGCAGGGGGTCGTCTAGGCTCACACTGTCAATGCACTCCTAAAATAGCCACTTGGGCTGCCTGCAGGAAGCCCTGCAATTCAATTCACTTGAACAGTGTTTTCATCACCAATAGCATGAGGACCTGGTAATAGGCACTGGGGAGGAAATCAGAAATGCAAACTATATGACCCCTGGCCCCAGCAGGTCACCATCTGGGTAGGAAGAAGGCCACTGGCGACTGCCACAAATAGTGACAACCTTCTAGGAAATATACTCCAGGTAGGCACTACATTATCCAAGGAAAGGGAACAGCAAACTACCCCCAGGAGTTCTGAGAAGACTTGACAGAGGACAGCAGAACTGGTATATGTCAACTCAGTCATTTCACACATCTGTAATTTTGAGCAAGTGAACTGATCTCTGGCATGTCAGTTTCTTTCTCTGTAAAATGAAAATAATAATAGTGTTCCCTCACAGGCTCGTTGTGCAGATAAATTAATTAATGCATACAAAGTGTTTACAGCAGTGATTGGCACATAGTTAAGTGTTCAACACCAATTAGTCATCATTGCCATCATCATCGTCATCACCATCATTAAAAAGTAAGTAAGATTTTATCAGAATGGCAGGCAGGGTAGGATGTTCTAGTCAGAGGAGATGACACAATCAGAGGTGTGTCAATTTATGTTACACCTGGAGTTTGGCTACTTATCCCAGCTGGCTGCAAAGTCAAGTGTGTGGGGATGTCAGGAGCTGACCCTCCAGAGCAGGTGTCACCAAACTTTTTCAGTAAAAAGTCATATATAAATATTTTAGCCTTTGTAGGCCGAGAGTCAGTGCTCTCAACTCTTTAAAAAGCAACCATTCTCACCAAAAAGTTAATGATTTTTCTTGCATTTTATATTTAAAAATGTAAAAACGATTCTTTGTTCATGGTACTCGCAGGTTGTGGGTTTCATTTGGCCTATGGGCCATAGTTTGCCAACCAGAAGAAGGCTATGGGCTGGGCTGTAAAGGATATCACAGGCTTTGCTAAGAAGGCTGAATTTCTTTAGACAGGGGGAAGGCAAAGGGTTTAAATAGAACTTCAAAATCAGATTTGCACGTGGCAAAGCAACATAGGGAATGGATTGGGGGTGAAGAGGCAGGGGGAAGTTGAAGTTAACAGTCCAATTAGAAAATTACAATAATTGCAATGGAAGTGAAATTTCTACAGGGATAGCATTGAGGAGGATATTAAGAGATATTTAGGGGCAAAATGACCATATCTGGTTGTCTAGATTTAGGCAGTAAGAGGGAGAGAGAGACAGATCACTTGATATATCTGCTTATCCAATAACAGATCAACCTCTACTTAGGGTGGAAGTGAGTGGCCCATCCCCAGAAGCATTCAAACAGTATAAATTCCCATCTGACATGTATTCTGTGGACAGTAATAGATGGAAATAGGAACAGATAAAGTATCTCCTAGCTCTGAGGGTCCACAGTACTACGGTTCTGTGATCGTCTTTATCAGTCTAAGAAGAGCAAACGATTTGTTTAGTCAATGAGGGATATAGACAAACTTCACCCCTCAATACAAATCACCTTAATTCTGCAGAAAGCTGTCTATTTTCTACAGTGCTCACATCCGTTCTCTCTCCAAGGAGCCTGGAAAAGAACTCTGAAAACTGAAACACACTGGACAATCATGAGATTGTGTTATTATCGTTTTTTTAAAAAAAATATTTAAATTGAATACAAGACTTCTCTATATTATTTCAAATTTAGTGCACTTGTTCTGACTTGGGTCCAGTGAATGATGCACTTCTATAGCCTTCTGGTCTCTTGGACAACACTTGGCACATTGCAATGATACACAAATGTTTGTGAAATCCTAGCAATCCATCAACAGCCAGCTTGGAAAGTGTTTCCTCCACGCAGCCTTCCGCCACGACGACTGCAAAGTCGCACTGGTGCCATTGCTGGCTCCCGCTGCAATGAGAATAGTATTGTTGGTAATAAAAACAGTGACCATTTTTTCAGTATTCCTTGTGTGGCAGACAATGGGTGAAGCTCTTTACAGACGTTCTCCACTAAGCATCTCGAGAACTTAGTGTGATAGATGCCATGGCAGTGCCCATCTTGCAGATAAAAAAGTCTCCGTGTGGGGAAAAGAAGCTTGCTCAAGTCCATAAAGGTCAGAAATGTGCTTTCAACTAACAGGCTAATTTTAATAACCCCGCCTTCTCAGTGGACACAAGGAAGGTATTTTGTATGTATTTATTCAAGGAAGGAGAGATTGGGGCTGCTCGGTGTGCCAGGACTGGTAATAAGGTCTTTTGTCATAATTGCCTCTGGTGGCTCCTGCAAACACAAGCCTCTTGGCCCGCGGTCTCTGAGGCGGAAACCGCAGCCTCTGGGTCCCCAGGCTCCAGCCGCCAATGCGGCTACCGACCAGCAGAGGGCAGCTGCGGGAAGCCGTCCAAGGGCAGCCTCCACCCCCATTAGAGCTAATTAAGCCGCGAGAGGCAAGAGGCAAGTGCATTTCTGCACGATGAAAGCAAACGCGGGGTTGAGGGAGGCAGGGGGATCTGCAAGGAGGGACGTTTATCGGTGGTTAGATGGTGCCGCGGTGGCTGCCTGCGAAGGAACACTGGCCCCTGGGAAGCAGACGGGGGGCTTCCGTGAGCCCCTCCCGCCTCAGCCAGGACAAAAAGACAGAGAGGTTGTGCAGCGGTCTGCGGGGCTGGAGCCAAAGGGGCAGCCTGTTAGGAGCAGGAAAATGAATCCAGACATACCAAGAGATGCAGAAGATGCCCAAAAAGCATGTGCTCACAAAACGGGGTGAAATACACAAACATTTAGAGTGATCAATAGTCTCCCTGTGACTTTAAGCACTAAAACCTGGACAATCCCAAGCAAACTATGATGGTTGGTTACTGGTGCACCGAATATACTTACAGTGTGTGCACATCCACAAACACATGCACATAGATGTAGCACACACACCCCAAATAAATGTCAGTGCTTATCCACCAATGTGTGTGCATATTGAGGTAGTAGGCCACACTGGCCTGAATTCCAGTCCTAGCTCTGCCACAAATCTGTGCTGCCTTGATCAAGTTACCAAACCATTCTGAGTCTCAGTTTCCTCATTTGTAAGTGGGAGGAGTTCGCCTAGTATGGTTTCTTGAAATCATACAGCTTAAAAGTGTTAAGTTCTCACTCACAAGTTGGGGAACTAAGTTGATTCCCCCAAGGAAGGCTGGGACTGCTTCTCATTTCTTTACCAAATCTTCAAACTTAGAGGAGGTATCAACAAGGTGGCCCAGCTCGAGACCCTGTCCCCAAACCATCTCGTGCAAAATCACTCGGGATGTTCTTGTCTATCTGACAACCTAGAAATCCTAACAATGCATCTGTGATTTTTCTCCCTATGAGCACAATCATACTGACTATACGATTTCTTTTTCTGTCTTCCTTTTCCACTGAACTTTAAGACAGAGCATAAGAATTTCACAAACATGTTTTTAAATGGCCGTGGGACGACGTTTCCTTATGTGGGTATCTGTACCCTTCTAGTTTGCTATTTGGTCTTCCCCCCCCCATTTGGCTACTATAAATAATACTCCAGGCAAAAAATTCATGCATACATCTTTTCTCTATTTTTGGATTCTTTCTTTAGAAAAAAAAATCCCAGAAATTAAACTACTAAAATTAAATCACATTTTAAGACTCTTCACGCACATTGCTGAATTGTTTTCCAAAACGTTCACTCTAGTTGACATATCTACCAGCAATGCATGAAAATCTCTATATCATCTCATTCTCAAAAGCACTGACCATCCCCTTCTTGTTTTTGTTTAAACTTGATAATTCAATAGGAAAAAAATGTTATCTCACGGTTTTAATAAGCCTTTCTTTGATTATTAGAGCGAACATTTTTTCGCGTGTTTGTTAACCAGTTGTATGTATTTCCTCTTTTGAGAATTGTCTGTTCTTGTCCTTTGCTCACTTATCTGCCGGGGTCTTAGTGAATTTAATTGATTTGCATGCGCTCTTTACATAATAAAGATAGTAATCCTTTGTCATATTTGCTGTGAGTATTTTTCCAGTTTGCTTTATGTCTTTTCCTTTGTGATTTCTTCTATCACTTCTAAGCTTATACAGCCACCCCATCCTCCAGAGACTTTATAAATATTCATTTCTAATTCTTGGTACTTTTTTTCCTCCTGAGATGATTTGATTCTATAAGCTTAAGATTCCATAAGACCATAAATCTATGATTTTGTGCTTCCAAGATGAGCACTTCCAGCACTGGGTTATCTTTCAAGGCACAGACTGCCTAAAGTGTTTCATAGTTTCCCTTTACCCTCCCTTACCCTTTATATTACAAGCTCCAAGAGGGCAGGGACTGTTTCTGTCCCATTCCACCTGTGTCCTAAGCCCAGCATAGTGCCAGGCACATAGGGGGAGGGTACTAAAAAGCTATTGCTTGCTTATCTCCCTGATCTGTTCTAAGCCCTTGAGAATGCTCCAGTTCTGGCCCCACATCCAAGCATGTTGAATGGATGGTCCAATATGAGATGTGACACCCCCTGGGACAGCAGGAGGGCATTACCAGAAGAGAGGACAGCAGTAGCTGAATTAAAAGTGTGAAAGAACGTGGCACGTAGAAAACAACACATAGTCTAACATGCCAAGAGTTCAGGGTGTGTGTGCTTGTCATAGGGGCTGTGGCTGGAAATGTAAATTGGACCCCAGTAGTAAAGGGCTCTGAAGACAATTTTGGAACTTCAGCCGCAAAAATTCCATTTTCCACAGTGCAGCCAAAGTGATCTTTTTAAAAGGTAAATCTGATCATGTCGTTCTTCTGCCTCACACCTGGTAAAGGGTTCCCTTTGCAGTTAGGATACAGTTGAGAATCTCTTTATAGCCCCCAGGGTCCTGCCTTCCTCATTCACCTTGCCTGCTGCTTCCCTCCCTTGCTCACATTCCAGCCCCTTGCTGTTCCACAGCTATGCCCAGCCCGCCCCAGGGCCAGGCTTCTGTGACTGCTGTTTCCTTGCCCCATTAACCCCCTCACCCCAGCGCTGCACGTGTCTGCTTCTTCCCTTATTTGGGTGAAGCTCAAATATCCAAGGTTGCCCATCCTCCTATCTCTCTTCTCTGTCCCCTTCCTTTACTATCTTCGTCCAGCTTGTCACTATCTAGAAGGGTCTTCTTTATTTATCAGCCTATTTATTTTGTCTCCCCTTTTCTTGAGTGTTAAAGCTCAGGAGGGCAGACACCTTCCCTGCGTCATTTACTGCTGTAGTTCCATCACGTAGAACGGTGCCCGGCAGGCACAGTGGGTGGCTAACTGTTGCCTGACGTGTTAAGTAAACTCGTGGGCAGTTGGAACCACAGAGAAACGGAGGTGTGAGTAGGATCAGGTGTGTGTTTTGGAGAGATGATTCTGCTGGCATGGCAGAGAACGGTTTGGAGCTGGAGAAGCCAGGGGCTGGGAGAAGGAATGATGATACTTGGAGATGACTGATGCCAGAAACTTTTCTGAGGAATTGATTTGATCCAGGGAGAGCTGCAGATGGAAGAGTGCTGTGTGCTGGGTATTGGACAGGAAGAAAGAAATGTGCAGAGTGAGTACTCTACAGGCATCCAAACAAAAATTAGTCATAATTATAGCTAATATTTATGTGGTGCTTTAGCCTCCAAAGGCATTGACACCACTTTGATCACCATTCAAAGTAGGCAAGGCATAGGCTACCATCTCCATTTTACAGATGAGAAAACTGAGACTCTGGAAAGTTAATCCAGGTCACACAGCTCCTGAGCAGCGGATGTGGACATGAGTTGAGGTCCTGATATTCAGCCCTGCCTGAGTGCTGCCTGGCAAATGCTGCCACTGCATCGCCCTCCACAGAATGTTTCAGTGGGTAAAATCATACCTTAGGGTTAATGATCCAGATGAATAATCTTCCCCACCTTTGGGCCGGGAGAAGAGAACTGCAGTGCCACTTCCTTCCTTAAGAGAGTTAAAATATCACAAGTCAGAGAGGAGGCCATTTGCCACCACATTAACAGTAAATGCCATTTGCTCCCAGTGATATCTCCACATCTGACATTTTTTTTCCCTCCCCTGTGGCTGAAATTACAACAAAATGGAGCAAGGGCCAAGAGAAGGAAGAGATAAACAAGGGTCGGAAAGAGACAGGGAGTGACGCCTCTGTTCAAGTGGGCAGACAGGCTGAGAGACCCAGACCTCCTTATCCCCTCTAAACTGGAGCCTGAAACATCTTTATGGAGGGAGAAATTACCGGTGGCTCAGCAGGGAGCCAGGGGGCAGGCCCAGTGAAGAAGTCTCTGGATGCAAGAGGCACCTGGAATGTCTTAGGATTCTCCTGAATGGAGTAGCCCTCCTCCCTCCAATTTGGCATGCCCAAGGCTTACCTATTGTTCAAATGCCATCTGCTTCGTGAAGCTTAGATAGGGCACACTAATCATTTTAATTCAGTGCTTGCATGTATCTGTCATGTTTCTCCCATCTAGGGAGGAGGAAGTGAAAAGCAATGAGGACACCCAGACCCACCCCGATCCTTGAGCCTAAGAACAAAGCATGGCTTCAGAAGGTGCTAGACCAGTGCCTTTCACTCTTCAAGTCCTCCCAGCAATGTGCATCGAGATGCAAGTAGAGGGGCCATTTGAAAAGCCTTATCCCTGGATGCTGACAGCGGTCTGAGAATAACGTGGCCATGCAGAGATATTGTTCACAGGGAAGTAAGGTTGAGGGCATCGGTCCTGCAGCCCATCCTCCCAGAGTAACCAAACTAGGAATCAGTCCCGACAGGAACAACCACTGGCTTTTCCCTGTTTTCCTTTCCCTCCTTCCTCCTTTCCCTCTTTCTCTCTGCTGTTTCTCCCTTTCTTCAATTTTTTCACTCACTCATTCCTTCCTTTTCTTCTTTGTTTTTTTTTTTTTTTTTGGCCTCCCTCTTGTCTCTTTCTCTGAACCAAAATTCATATTTCTAGATATATTTCCAGTGTTAAAAAATAAGTTCTTCCTTTACCACTCAGTTCCAGACATTCTGTCTACAGCTCACTATAAAGAAATTGAATGGTTTCCCTTGGGCTATTTGGTGTATATCAGCCCACAGATAAACAGAGGCATCATTGTAAGGGAAAAGAGTGTGTGTGTGTGTGTGTGTGTGTGTGTGTGTATGTTTGTGTATCAGATGATTCCTGGAAAAGGGAGGGGCAAGGGCAGAGGGCACAAGTCAGATTTCTTCATTCATTCACTCAATCAACAAGCACTTTTTGCAAGTTCACTGCAAGCCAGGTGCTGTGCTGGCCCTGGCCTCACAGAGTGCCCAGCCTGGTACAGGAGTGCATGGAGACCAGAACCACGTAGGCGAGCGAGCTCAGCCCCGTGGTGGGGGTCACAAGGGGAGTGCAGATGAAGGACACACAGCAGAAGCAGTGGCCTTGGGATCATTTCTCAGAACAACTGAAGCAGCTCAAGCAAAAGAGGGTGTGTGTAAGCTGTGTCTAAGGAGAAAAGAGGATGGCGAAGTTCAAGAAGCCCTGCTGGCCAGTGCATGTGAGAAGGATGTGCAGGGCCCAGCACAGGAGCAAGAACGAAGAGTCGGGGTAGTAAATCAGGAAAAGGAGCAAGATATCTCTTGATGTGTACGTGTACACGCTTGTGCCTTTAATTGGGGAAAAAAAAGGTGTTAACTATTCCAACTCTGCATGTACACACCCTTCTCAGGCTCTCCTAGAAGAAAAACTCCTGGTAAGCTGGTCTGGTTTGGGTTTTGTTGAATGTAATAATTGTTGAAAATGCAGGAGGGCTAAACTCTGAGAAAGGGATGTTGTTTTAAAATATAGGTTTTATTATTATTCATGTGTAGTGAGGCTAACAGCTCAGAAGACGATTGCCTGAGGGCTACATCAAACCCTGGTGGTCTATGCAGGGAGGCTCCAAGGCCAGTCGCAGGGGCAGAGGAAAACAGGGACAAGAGCCTTTCTTGTGGTTTTTGTTGGAAGGTTTGGGCAAGGCAGGGTGAGTAGGTTTAGGATTAGCTAGTTTAAATAATTTCAGTGGTCTCTGGGATATAAGGGCTGTCCCTAGTAGTCTGGTACCTGGCCCTGGGGTGATTAGGACAGGAGAATAAAGACCCAGAGTACAAGAGCCCAGTAAAGGACATGAGTCTGGGCTCTGGATTGGTCAATATGCATATGAGAGACACACTTGCAGGTGAGTCCTTTACTATCTCCAGGAGTTGGCCAGTGTTGGGAGGGAGGGGCAGTCCCTCCAGAGTCAGCAAGGCCCCAAGATGTGAAAACATAAAAAAATAGGAAATAAGAAGACATAATGAATACAGACATCGTGCTCCTAAAGGTGGGAATCAGGGTGCGATGGGAAGTGGCAGGCAACAAATATATAGATGCAGGTAAGGGGGAAAGAGACAGGCTGAAGAGGATAGCTGTGTTTCAGAGTGTGGGTGTATGTTTTTGGGTGTCCAGGAAAGAGAGAAAAAGAGAGAGAGAGACAGAGGTGGTAGGTGCGACAAGGAACGGAACATTGGAGAAGGAACCAGGATAAATAGAGGAAACACTTAGGACACTTTGCTGCCTGATGGACATGTAAGCTCCTCTTTTATTAAATCAACATTGTTCATTAATGCTTTCAAAGTTGGATTTAGGGAGGGGCTGATATAATTACATACGCGACTAGCCTAAGATATCCCCTTACTATTTAGATTTTTATCTCTACATTTTAGTCGAATGCAATAGTTTTGAAACTTTTATGAGCCATGGAATCTTTTCTCCAACTGAGAGCTAGTGCAAAAGTTCAGTAAGTAAAAAGGACAGAAACAAATGTACTCTATCTGAAGATGGGGTTTTCAGGCCCTGCCAGGCCGCTCCTCTGGGTCCCCACAGTAGCCCCTGGGGCCCCTCTGCCCAAACTGCAAAGCTTCCCTGAGCATATTTTTAAAACCTCTGCCCCGGGGCAGTGACAATCTTATGCACTAAAGCCACACTTGGGGAAGAATTTAAGGCTTGGTACAAGTTTGACATAAAGTACAGATCTAAGATGTGGTCTCTTTCTGGAGGGACCCACTCTAGAAGAGGCTCCACTCTGGAGAGGACCTACATACCTGCGTACATACAGCACAGGGAGAGGTTCAGAGAATGTGTTTTTCAATCATATGAATCAGGGTTTGAAACTCACCTCTGATCTTTGGGAAAATCAGTGGAATCTTCTGGGCCTCAATTTCTTAATCCATAACATAGGATGCCCAACATGTATCCTAAAGCATGATAATCAGAATTAAACGGGAAAATGTACTCACTAGTATGTTTAATTGGTAGTAAGTGTCCCGTAAATGTAAACTACTATGAGCAGCCTCCTGGGTATTATTCCCCAAAGGAACTAAGCAAGCTATACTAGTTTGGCCTCCATAAGGCCTTTTTGGCTCTCAGAGCTGTACAAAAATAGAATGGAATATCTGATGGTGGTGAGTTTCCCAATTTGAGGAATGTTTGAAGAAAGGCTCAAGGCCACTGCACAGGGATATTACCAAGTAGATTAATTGATTAAATGAAAGGTGGGACAACATGATTTTCCTAGATTTTTTCCAATCTTGCAAATCCAAGTGTTGTGGTTTGATAACTCTCATCCCACTCAATTATAAGATCTTCTGATATGAAGATTCCATCAGTGTCCAGCTTTGATAAGCCACAGATGACTAAGGCTCAGACTCAGATTCCTTGCAGGGATATTGAAGGTGGGAAGAGGGGAAGGCTGGGGAAGGCAGGATGTCAGTGTGGGAGCCTGTCAGTCTAGCCCTTCACAAGACTGCCAGCTCTCAAATCACTCAGGTAGATGAAACTTCCTGAAATATTAACAGGTCACAGGCAATTGCTACTCCCCAGCCCAATTAGAACCTAATTTGGGCAAGTATGCTTTTCTAAAGAGGTTCATTAGCCAAATGTCACCCCCTTCAATTCTGCAGTGCAGGAAAGACGGATGAGCCCAATACCTTGGCACTTGGCTGATGCCCTGGGAGAAAAGGCAGATGCATTAAACTAGATGGGAACACAAATCACTTTCCATCTTTGGAGCAGCTAGTCATTGGCAACCCCGCCCATCACCCAGCACATGAGGACCTTCAGGACGGCATTGGGAATGCCACCATCTCTCCTTCCATGTAATCCTAACACTGAAGGGACCTTAGAGGTCTTCAGTCCAAGCAACCTCACTTTACAAAAGAGTCCCCTCCATTAACACACTGACCATGAGCCTTGAGCACAGGGAGGGTAAAGGAATCCCTCTTGCCCCAGGTAACCTAGATGGCTCTAATCATAGAAAGCAGCGCCTAAAACATACTCTCTGGACTTTTATGTTCATCCCCAAATGAAGCTTTGTTTTGTGGAATCAAAAGACAAAATAGCTTTCTTGTCCTTGCCCTTCAGCTAGTTAGATGTTCTCTTCCTGCTTCTCTTCTCAAGAGAAAACACTCTTAAGTTTCTTCAAATGCATTTGACTGTATTTCAAAGCCACTCACCATTCTGGTCCTATGTGCCACCACCCACCTTTGAACACATTATTTTCAGTCTATAAATCTCCTAACATATGGTGCCCAAAACTGGAGACAGTTCTTCAGGTGTCACCTGGCAATCACAGAATACAGCTGACCTAGTTCCTCCTTTCTGGACATCATATAATGATACCTCAAGTAATGGATTTGTTTTACTGAGTGTTACTATATGCCAGGTGTATGCTAAATGTTTTAATCTTTAATATAACCCTGTGGGAAGGTATTATCCCAATATTACATATGAGGAAGCCAAGGCATGGAATATTTAAATAATTTGTCCAAGACCATAACTATCTATTTTTAATGTCAGGATTTGAATCTAGGACTCTCAGACTTTCAACCACTATTCTATTCCACCTCTGTCTAAGATTAGTTGCCACATCATTGTCATTTTATAATAAGTCTGTAATGTTTAACAGTGTATACAATGTGTTTTCATGTAAAACTCATTTTATTCTTAGAAAGATGCTATACCTCTAGTCCCCTATAACCTCAATGTCTATTGCACATGAGAGGCTCTCAGGTCAGGTTCACCTCATCTGATGCTATGTTTTTAATTTTTTAAAAATGTAAATAAAGTGCAAGAGTTTATGCATCCCTTTAAATTTCACTTTGATTGTTTCTTCTGATGTTTCCACCCATTGAGATAATTTTGAGTTTTTATTTTGCTGTCCAGTGTATCTGCAACATCTATACACCTGGCAGCATCCCTTCTATATCTTCAGCCAAATCACACAGACATGTGTGGACAAACACCAGTCCAGGGACAGAAACCCATGTCTTAACCCTGGTAAGTTACCCTGATAAACCAACCACTAACTGATCCACCTGGTTATTCTAGCCCACTGGTTTCCAAACCAAGATGATCTTCAGAATCACCTGGGGATCACTGTGATTACAAATCCCACCTAGGACTATCTCAATTATAATTTGTGAGAAATATGTATGTTGATATAACTCCCTAGAGATTCTGGTTATCTCTCAGGAACACTTAGATACCACTGATCTAGTCCACGTTTTTCTAACTTTGTCCAAAATGGTGTAAGGGAAAACTTGACAATACAATGTGCTGAAATTGAGACATAACGTACCTGGGACTCTCCTATCTGATATACCATAATAAAATAAAATTAGGTTACTTTAATATGTAACTTAATCTTGGTAAAACTCAGACTTTCTTTCTAATACTTGATGAAGTTCAAGATTAATTTTTTAGATTCACTAATGAGAATTATAACGTTTATTGAAATTAGTGATTAATTTCTGATTATCTAGCTCTATACTTAATTTTATCAAATTAAAAACAGAAACCCAGAGAAACAAAGTGACTTGCCCAAGGTCATGCAGTGAGTCAGTGGCAGAGTCTAAACTAGAGCACATTGCCCTTTCTTACACATCATGCTGTGTCTTAAAATTTATATTTGGCTTTGCAATTCATTGTGGTTTTCTTTGATTTACTACATATCAGATGGCCTTCCTTATTCAATTTTGCTTTTGCTGATGTAAAAATAAATTTGCATTCAGGGAGCAAATGCCAACTAATGGCAGAACTAAGGGGAGGGAAAAGAAAGCAAGCATTTCAACCATAGTCCAAAGGATATGATGAGATTCAAATTTAAATATTTTCAAAGAAAATCCACAGAGACAGTTTTAAGTTCAAAAAATTGAGAGGATAGTGGAAAGTGATCATGATTGAAGATCTTGTTTGGTGACTTTGGATATATTGGTAAATTTTTACAGAATCCAGGAGGCTTGGGAACTTCACTTTACTATGGAAAAGTACATTTCTTATAAGATAACAGAGGATTTTATTCATTTGTTTAATCTATATCTAAAAATTAATTATTCTATGGCATATTTTTTTGAAGAAAAACTAAAGCAAAAGTCACATTACAAGGCCACACTATTAAAACTGAGATCCGTTTACATTGTGGAAAAAAATGTTTCAATAGAAAATCAGAAAATATTTGAAAAAAATAAAGAAAACACTTTATCTATTCCTTACTATTATAATAATGATGACAGTCACAATAACTAGTCATTGAATCCTTGTTCTGTATCATACATTAAGCTAAGCTTTTTTCATACATTCTCTTATTTAGTGTTTGCATTCTCTTATTTAGTGTTTGCACCAAGGAAGCAGGTATGGACTCCATCTTACAGAAAGGAGAAAAACATCCTCAAACTATATGTTGTAATATGCTATGGTTGGGACTACACTTATTTTGACTTGAGACCCAACTTAAAAACATATTAAAGGAATAATGAACTTGAATCACCAAGAAATAACAAAGGCCTAATACATATACCTATTCTTGTGATCTAAATTTAGGACTTTAAGACACAGTGGTCTGGCACTGTATCTCTGAAATTATCAAAAGAGATAATTGAGGGAAAATTATTATTTTTAAAGCACACAGTTAAAAAATGTTACTAAGTGACAAACACAAGCAACATTTTCCTATATGGCACTACAGTTAGCTTGAATAACTCTACCTCACTGAAACCCACTCCCGTCCCTTTTGACTTTTGGCATTCTGTGTACACAACTATAAAATCACTTCAGCGTTATTCCTTGTATCAGCATATCTTGGCATGTAATTGCACTTAGTTTTTACCAGCTTAAAGAATGACTTTCCACTCTTTTTTTTGAAACATTCTTTCCTGTTACCCAACTCCATGAACCATTGCAGGGAGGGGATGGCTAATACGTACTGAATACCTGCTAAGTTTTAAGAACTTGCCAGGCACTAATGCCTTCCATCCTTGTCACAGCCCTACAAGAAAGGGCATCGTTCTTGTTCCCTGGCAGGAAGAGAAGGCAAGTACAGCTCAGAAAGGCTAAACAACACGCCCAAGGCCACACAACTGGAGAATAAAAAGATCATGATTTAAATCCCACAGGTCCAGCTCATTTGTCTACTGCAAACTTCCTCCCAAAGGTAAGCTGGAAGCACAGAAAAACCACGCGGTGTATTCACGGCCACACAGCAAGTCCATGACGGTGTCAGGCTGAAAGCCAAATTTGAATCCTCCTGGGTTAGGAATGCTGCAATATTGATATTCCTTTTTCATAGGAGGTCTAGATGAGTTTTAATTGAAATGATGGATTCCTGAGCACATTGCTTTTTGAAATACAAATGCCACAGGAGAGGGTGTCAATAACACAGTCCTTTTCCAGACATTTGAGAAAGTGAATTTGTTGGCCTACCTCTGGAAAGGTATATGCAGAGAACAATGAGTATGATATTCAATGTATGGATCCCTGGGGAACCAATTTATGTAGGGGCTGGGAAAATGCCCAGAAGGTCTGCAAATAAATCAGGGAGCATCCATGTAGTCAGAATTTTAGTTATTGAAGCTAACAAGCCCGCCCTCTGTGCTTCCTCCCTCTGCGCTCTGTTCCAACAAGACATGCTAAGCTGAACAGAGAAGAGGCAACAGAGAAGAGCCAAGAAGTAGAAGTAAAAGAGAAGATACTCTTTCCAAGCAAGTGAAGGCAGTTCACTTTCATCGCATTAGCTGTGGCTTCTCTCTCTCCTCCTGCTTTCTCCTGGCTCCTGTCTCACTCACCCTCACCTCCCGCCAAGGTCTCCCTGCCTCCACCATGACCCCTCCAACCAGTTCTCTACGTCAGACCAGCAACCAGAATAACTCTTTCTAAAACCCAAAGCATAATCTTCCCTTCTCTTGCTCAAAACCTCTCCATTCCCCTTTGCCCAAAAGATAAACTCTGAGCCTTGGATCCTGAGTGCCTGGCTCCAGACTAACTTTCCACTGTGTCTTCCCTTCCAAAGGTTGGCTCCACTTATCAGGGCTGCTACAAGGGTGGGGCAAGGCACTCACATGGGGTACAAAATGGAGGCGATGCCAAAATACTCAGTAATAGAGATAAATAACACAATAATTCAGTATTTTAAGAAATCACAGTCAACTCAAGTAAACCCATGATGAGCAGAGTATCAAAAGTTTAAATAAAAATTTCTGTGCCAAGCCATATTGGAGCCTGAGGCAAAAGGAAAAAAATCAGTAATACTGATTCTGTTTTTATTTGAACTTTTAGTATTTTGTTCATCATGGATTTTTTGCATTGATTTTGATGTTTTAAAGTATTAGTATTAAATATCAGCCCCAGTTCTTCCTCTTAGATCTAAAATGTGACAGTATCAGATTATATAGGACATAAAAGAAGATGCAGAAAAAGGGGTTTTTTAAAGTTCTTTCTATGGCCATGAGAGAGAGTTAGAATTTGGAGGAGAAGAATGAAATAATTTTACAAGTCAGATAATTTGGGAAACAGAGAGCTGGTCTGGAGAGGACTGTGGCAGACAGAGATCATTAGTTGTCTTTTGCCACTATTTCCCATCATTTCATGCCAGCATGGTAGGAGTCTGAGATAGATGTCGTTGACCCTCATTGTTCATGTGGGGGAAAAAGAAGTGGCTGGTGAGCATAAAACAAACCAAAGCCAAAGGAAAATGAAGGTCTCCTGAGTCTTCATTTTATCATTAATTTATTTATACATTCATTTATTCATTTAACCATCAAATATTAAGAGCCTAAAGGTAGGGTTGCCATATAAAATACAGGGAATCCAGTTAAATTTGAATTTCAGATAAATAAGAAATAATTTTAGTATAAGTATATCCCAAATATTGCATGGGACATACTTATACTAGAATTTTGTTCTTGTTGTTGCTGTCTATGTGAAATTCATAGTTAGCTGAGCATCCTGTATTTTTATTTACCAAGCTTACTATAAGACTACTATGTACCAGGTATTTTACTAGGAAGTGAGGACATACCATAAAATAAAATATACCTAATCAATGTCTGCATGGAACTTACAGTGACAGGCAGGCATTAATCAAAAACACTGCACAGATGACTCTAAATAGCATATTGTGATAATTTCTAGTGAAGGCAAAGTACAGGGTATACTAGCAGGACCTAACTTGATCTGGGATGCTAGTGAGACCTTTCCTAGGAAAGGTATATTTGAGCTGAGATCTGAGGGTCAGGTTAGGTAGGGTTTACATAGATAAATAGAAAGGGAAGAGACTTTCTTTGGGCAGAAGGGTCAATATGCGTGAAATGATGTTGATGTAGGAGGAGTTACGTTCTGCTGGAGGAACAGAGAGCAAGCATTGTCTCTGAAACTTTGAGAGTGAGGGTGGAGGTGGCGGAAGGTTAGGGAGGCAGCCAGTGGCCAGGACAAATGAGCCCCTGTAGTTCATTCTCAGAATGTTGGGCTTTGTTCTAGATAAGTGGAAAGTTATTGAGGGGGATTGGGATGATTGGAACTGAGTTGTCCAAAGATTCCCTGGTTAGTGGTAGAGAGTTCAAGACTCAGGAGATACCAGGAGATGTGTAATGCAGGTGAGAAAGATAATGGCCAGGGTGCCGGGCGAAGGTTTAGAGAGAGAACATTTGAATGCACTGTCCTTCCCATTACCGTAGACTGTCAGGTGAGAGACGACATTAGTGATCACGAAAATGGAAAGGAAAGGACCGATGCAAGAGACACTATAAGAGTAAAATTGACAGGGCTAGTTCAATAAGTGCTTCTTGATTGATCGACTAGAAATTAATGTCTGATGTCTTCTGTGGAAAGAAGGAAAAAAGCACACACGTTATGCAACTGTTTAAAAATTGCTCCTTTATGTTCTCCTAGCTTTTTAAATGTCATCAAATGTCACCTCTTCTGATTGTGTGCATGTAACATGACATGTAATTAATCCTGCAGGTAGCAGGATGTGTAATTAAGCATATATACATGGTGACTTGTAATTAAGCACACATTTATTGTGATGTGTGCATTGGTGGATGCTTCCTGGTGTGTGTAATTATGCGTATGTCAGATGACGTGAAATCACAACTCGTTCTGTGAACTGGCTAAGGTCTCAACTCCTATCTCAACCTGTTAATTGGTATTAATCTACCTCTTTTAGAAATACATCTTTGGTAATTGAACCTGCTCTACTCTGGGGCATGAGCTGTGGAAACGTCCACGGATACCAAAAAGAGAGCTCTGTTTCCTTCCAATATGTATGAAAAGAGAACAATGTCCTATGTGTAATAAAATGTTCTAACAAAGTCAACAAGATGATATAGGTTCCCTAATAGTCTCTCCTTCAAGGAAGGCAACCTGGTGTGGTGAAAGAACGTATTCTGCAGTCCTTGGTGATCTTCATACGGATCTTAAGCCACCTGTCTGCCAATGGAGGCCAACTTGTCTACCTGGGATTAGTTTATGGGATCAGACTGAACTGAGTTAAAGTTTCACACCACCATTTATTAACTTCATTGGACAATTTATTTGTTCTCTGTAAGCCTCAGTTTTTTCACTTGTAAAATAAAAATAACAATGACAGTATCTTGTCAAGGTTGTTATTAGGATCAAGTGAGATTTCATCAAAAGATTACCATGAAGTTAACACTTGTTAACTATGTACACTTCATATACATTATTGTATTCAATCCTCACCATAATTCCACAACACAGATATTATTATACCATGTTATAAGTGAGGACACTGAGGTTCAGAGAAGTTAATAGAATCACATAGCAATTCGGAAAGGGAGGAGGAGTTCAAACCTGGCTCTACCTTGCTCTAAAGCCTGTGAATGCTAGATAGTATACTTTTCTTCCTTTTGGTTACAGTAAGACTTTGTTTTATTGTAGGCTCTATAGCATTATATCTCAGGGAATGGCATATATAAAACTTTCTAGCCTGCTACACTGGGCACAGTGGAGAAAACAGAGCATAACGGTTATTAGTAGAAGCACTGGAATCAAAGAGACCTAAATAAAGTTAGAAATCCATCACCCATCACCGGCATGAGCTTAGAAAGCTATTTCCCCTCTCTGAGCTTCAGTATCTTCATCTGTATTATGGGGCTATTAATACCTTACTCATAGTATTGCTGAGATGATTAAAGGAAAGTTTATACGCAACAGTAACTGCAGAACCTGGCACACAACATGTGCTCAATGGGAACTGCCATTATAACTTTTTTTTTTCTCTTTTTTCTTTTTCTTCATTTTTTCAGTCCCTCAGCATCTACCACCTTTGTACGGCACAAAGGAGGATCTTCTCAGTAAAGGTGTGTTGAATTGAGTTGATCCAGATGTTTTACTGAAAACTGTCAGGTTTGGAGGTAAAATTTTTTAGCTTGAGACTCTGAACAATGGAATGAGGTTCTCCTGGACCAAGAAGGCTTGTTGCTGCTGCATCAGCCTGTTAAGCAGGGGATGGGCAGAAAAACATAGCTCTCCCCAGGGCCTCGGCTTCCCCTTTCTCCCAGCCATAACCTGCTTCCTTCATCTCAGCCTTATGATTTCACTACAAAGCCTCCAGCATCAGACAAACACTGTCTGTCTCACATGCTCGGTTATCATGTCAGCAGGGAGACACAGGGTGTCAGAGTGACAGGGGTTTGTCATGAGGCTGAAATGTTTTCTGTCTGCACAGGAGAAAGGTTTTGCTGGAAATGGGGAGGGGAGGAACACAGGTGGCTGAAGGGGTTTGGCAGCTGATTTTATTTCTTTGTCAGAAATGATCTTCACTCTTATGCTAAGGATGAAGGAGCTTAGGGAACTGGGAAGGGGAAGGAAGCTTAGAGATCTCACCAAGATGGCACCCCCAGAACCCCCAGACCCACTGAGATAGAAGAGAACAAACAGGAGCTGATGAGAAGCAGACTGGTTCCAGCCAGGGTCATCCTGACCCATCAGCTCAGAATACTGCAACTTTCCTGATGTGCCGGTGTGAGCCCTTAAATATTTGTCTATGACCCTGACCCACTAGCCAGAAAGTTGACAAAGCAAGTTCTACTTCTGATTGTAGCAAACACCTAGAACCTTCCTCTCTTTGTTACTCATCTGCTACCATTTTATTCCACATTCACATGTCTTCTGACTCTGGCCGTTGATATCTTAGCTTTATTTTCCCAGCTGTGATACTTTGATACTGCCTGTCTAAGAAACTTGTCTGGCATTCTCCACTCTTAGACACTTTACAGCAGATATGTTAAGTGGAAGAAGAAACTTTCTGCCATCTGTCCAGTATTTCAGCCTGGAAACAATACCCCAAAGAATACACACACACACACAAAACACACAAACACACACACCCCCTTCAGAAGAGAAGGTGCTAGTCTGGATGACAAAGCCTGAAATTCACTGGGCTTTATTTCACTGGTGGGCATGGTCACTGCTTTGAAAGATGAAGTATATCTGAGCCCATGCTGCCTCTCCATTATGGATCGATCCCCATCCCACTGGGTGAATTAGCAGGACACTCTTCCTTGTCCCAGAGTAAGTAGACTCAAAGTCTCTGCCGTAGACCCTATCATTTTGATTCAGTGGAAGATGGAATACCTAAGTTTATGATCATAAAGCTTGTATGCCAACACCACTTATCAAAGATGCTTGGCATTTGAAAGGAGACATAGGGACCCAGATATTTTAGTCATAAAATCTGCACTTTGTTCCCCCCTTTTACCATTTTCCTTATAGTTTTCTCTTCAAAGTGTTCTGAAGAGATTCGCAATAAGACCTACCAAGCCCTTACCCCAAACGCTTTGCAGATGCACCACCTTGACTCTGAGAGCTAGGAATCGCCTGGTCGGTCCTTGAGCAATTCAAAAGAAGCACATTACTTTGACCTTTATCTCAGTTATTTCATTTGAATTGGCGTTGTAGTTAGTTGCACATGCAGATAACTGTGTTATCAAACGTAGAGATTTACATATATAATTTAGGTAGAACTCAGGGATGAAGGAGATGACAATCTGGGGAAAGCCTTTTCAGACTACAGGAATGCCAAATGAATCTATTCAACAAATAGGTACTAATTTTCCACAAAGGGCTGGGAAGTACATTAAGTGCCAGGGATTCAACATGAACAAGGCATAGCCCCTTCTCCAAGAAGCCTCCAGTCCAGTGGGCAGGAAGGCGAGTAAATAGACCCCGAGACACCATGATAAGTGGCACGTTCAGAGTAAACACAGGGCATTGAGGAAGGTGTTTTGATTCCTGAAGGACAAGGGGAAGGTAAGTAGGGCAGGCAGAGGGTGTTCCAGGGAGAAGGGATAGCACGTACAAAGGCAAGAAGTTGAGATTAAACACGGCACAGATGAGAGGCACTGCACCGAGGTCAGTTTTGTTGGAGCAATGGTATAGAGTAGACATAAATAAGGTGTGGAGTGGAGGAATGAGGAATTCAGACTCCAAAATGGGACTGCCAGAGTTCACACCCGAGCTCTGCCCCTTCTAGTTGAGGACCTGTGTAAGTTTCCTACCTTGTCTGAGCCTCATTTGGACAATGGGGATCATAGTAGCCCCTAGTTCATAAGATGGTATGAAGATTAAATGAATTATCACACATGCAGTGGTCAGAACACTGTCAGACACAGAGTAAGTGCTGAAGCAAATGGCGGGTTGACAAGACAGACAAGAGAAGAGGCCTTGAGAGATGAGGTTGGCAGAGCTCATACCTTGAGCAGGGGCTTTGTTAGTTGTGCTAAGAAATAAGGCCTGAATTCTGCCCCCAAGAAGATAGTCATTCAGAAGGGGAAAGATATTATAACAGAGTGAGGTAGATGCTCAATGTGGACAGAGAGTGGACGGTGATGGGGAAGCTCAGAGAAAGGCCCCTAAATCAGCCTGGGGAAGGGGGTTCTGAGGAAGACAGCTCAGAGGGGATGAGGGTGGGGTGACGCCCTGAAGGAGTTGAGCCAGCTGGGGTATGGGGTGGGTTTGGGGGAGGGGGGCAGGCTATGATGGCAGGGAGGCACTGCTCAGGCGTATGATGCAGGCAGAAGCTATACCCAGTAGGTTGGGACAGGAAGAACTGCACATTCTAGCCCAGAAGTTCTAGATATCCAGGAAGTGGGTGGAGAAAAGTCTCCAAGCCCCTCAGTTTCAAGAATCATGGTTTTGTTATTTTCCCCTTGCTGTGCAGGTACTTTAGTAAACATTTTCATATATTCCCTCATTTAATCCTCCCTACTTGCTGTGTGAAATCCCCCTTTTGCAGAGGTGGCTCTGTGAGGCCAATGATTTACCCAAGATCATAAAGATAAGTGGTGGACCAGAGCTGTGAATCCCAAGTTCATCTGACTTTGATGCCTGGACGTTAATTTCAGATATTCAAACTTCAGGGAAGATGCTTCTCTGAGAATGTTTTTCCGGAAGATGGGGGAGCAAATGCTCCAGATGATAACACCAGGGGAGTCCATAAAGCCAAAGAGTCCTTTCAAAGTGACACTGGGTGATGAAACAGTTCTTAGTGTACTAGAATGTGTGTGTATGAATGTGCGCACATATGTGGGTGCATGTACATGTGCATTACCAAGACTATGCCCCCTTTGCTATTGGTTGATTTTATTCGATAAATACACATAGATTGGAGATAGGTTGGTAGAGAGACACAAACAGACTTACATAGATGCAGATGGACATATTAAGGGGGAAGGGGGAATAAAGCCATCTCAGCTACCCTGGTGGTTGACGCTAATAAAACAGCTCTGTTGGAATAATGCAGTGCCTGAGAGATGGGGTGTAATATGGTTAAATGCTTTTACAGTTCCCCATTAAAGTAAGTGGATGGAAATTCATAAAATATTGATAGCATTTGAAATGTGTTCATTCACAGCTCTGCCCAGAATCTCAAGTGGTGGCAGGGTGGCTGGCCCAGGCAAAGACAGCATGACAGAACCAGCATAGCCCTCGATGCCCAAGTATCTGGGGTGTCATGGGGTGTCATCTGGCTAACTGAGCCTAAAATGGGAGCATTGTGAGGAGGCAAGGTGGTGGGGTAGGGGAAGGAGGACTCTTTTTGCAGTTCCTATGCCTAGCAAAGAAAGTAGAGATAATGGAGGTATATTCACCATGGCACCAGAAAAACCCTTATGCAAAATGATAAAACCAGCTCTGAAAAGTCAACAGGTCTCCAATCAGACTTGTTATTTTTGTAAAGCTTATTTCCCCACTTCAGCCATGAGATAAGGATGACGGTTTGACCTCACTACCAGCCCTTGGCTATAACTGACTTCCCCTGGAGTGAGCACCTGAACACAGGAGGCCAATCAGAATCTTTTCCTGGAAAATCTTAAACAGTGGTCCAGGGAGTCAGCCCCTCTCTGTTGGTAAAGCTGAGATACCCAGCTACAGACTGCTTGCAACCCTGACTCTCATCACGGAGACAAAGCCTTCCGAGAGAACAAAATCTGCACAAAGAGAAAAGCAGAAACAAAGATGGAAACAGGCCTTGTGATGTTCAAACCCTTGGTTTTGTTGTCCCAGAGGAACAACTAAAATGCTGCCTTCATTGTAAATAAAAGAACAAACAAAACCTTCTGGATTTTGCCTAAGCAAATTTGACTTCTGAAAAATGTTACCTTCAAACCCATTTTACTTTATATCCTCTACATATTATCCAATAATTAATAATAATATGTAATATTTACAGATCATTTTCCATGTACTGATTACTTTGCTAAATTCCTTTATGAATTTTCTTATTGAATCCTCCAAGTAATCGTATGAAATTGCTGTTCTTATCATTCCTATTTTACAGATTAAGAAAGTGAGATTATGAGGGAAGACACAGCTTCCTAATTTCATGTATTTATTAAACAGCAGAGCCAAGAGTCAAATCAGATTGAATTTCATGCCAACCCTGTGTTCTTAACTGGAGTACTCCACTTTCTCCTTATATGCCTGAATGTCTAGATTGACCATCTCAGAATAGCATGTAACTGTCCCGTGGCTCTTGTCTCCTCTGGGAAATCACTCCACAATCTGCATATTCTCACAACCAAACATCTATTGATACTGTCCCTGTCCTAAGTCAGGACCTCATCACCCTTCACCTGAGCTGGAACCTCCTAACTGGTCTCTCGGACCACAGTCTTTATCAAAGAAAATCTGTCCTCCACTTTGTAAGTGTCCTTTTTCTTTTTGTCCAATGCTGATTTTGATCATGCTACTTCTGTGCTAGAGAATCTTTAGTGAAAACATATTTTATACCAGACCAGGGTCAAATTCTTCGTAAGACATTCAATATTTTTTCACAGTCTGACCCAGCCCACCTCTCAAGACTAATTTCTAGCAAGTCTCCACAACACTCTTATTCTGTACTGGATGAACTTCTCATTTCTAACATAATGCAATATTTAGTTGCTATGATTATTCACTTAATATTTTTCCCACATGTTCGATGAAAGCATTGAGTTATTTAAGTTCTAAAATTCTGTGCTTCTGTCTTTGGAGATGAAGGCATTAAAGATCTCTGTTATCATATAGTCCCTGGGAGGACAAATACGATCATTTGTTTGACTTGCAAGATCACACTTTGTCATCTACTAGCTCCTTTAAAGATTTTGAGATCATATGGCATAGGATATACACATTTTAATACACAGGAGAGAGATGTCTGAAGTCTGCAGTAATTTCCAGAAATACAGGCATTTATGAAACGTCCTAGAAGGGGCCCTGGAAACTCTATATGAAGGTCACAATTCACTTATGTGGAGAAAAAAAAATGGACAGGAACATAATAGTATTTTTGTCTTTTGGCCAGTCATTCCACCAATAAAACAACTATTATGTTAGAAACATTCTTAAAGGATTTAACTTTCTATCCAGTATAAAATTTCCCTGCACAACATGTTTGACAGCTGGTAACCCATTCTCTCCTACAACTCCTCAAGCAATTGATCTGTTTGCACTTTCTGTCTCTACTGGAGTTTATTATTTTTTTTAAAGTACCACTTTTGGATATATTTATTAGTTCTATTTTTTGTTTTCTGTTTCATTAATCTCTATTTTTACCTTTATTAATTTTTTCCTTCCACTCTCTTTTAGTTTACTTTGTTGTAGTTTTCCTAGCTTTTTTTGAGTTGGGCATTTTATTCATTTATTTTTACCTTTTTTAATTTTATTGGCATAGGTACTTCATACTATAATATTTTTCTCTGACAAATGCCTTAGCTTTATTCCATGGATTTTGCATGTCATATTTTCATCATTATTTTTTCAAATAATTTTATAATTTTGTTTTTCTTTCCCCAATGTTTGCTTAGTAACCATGTTAAAGAATTTTTTGATAGAGAAAATTTTAAATTTTTTTATATATTTCTACTTGTCTTGACCATAATCATAAATTTTTATTATTTCTATTCTGTGGAATTTATTGAGGGATATGTATATGTAGGCATGCATGTGCACATGTGTATGTCCTAAAATATGGACAAATATCTAAATGTTCTATGTGCACTTGAGAACAATTTATATTCTGAATTATTAAGGTTCTCATACCTATTTTATTGATTGTATAGTTTAGGCCTTCTAAATGTTATCAAATATTGTCCACTTCATATGTGTTGGTTTGCGTTAGTTATGTTAGATACTGTTACAAGTTTCCATTCTTTCTTGAATTTCTTATAGTGGAACTTTCAGTGCTAAAACCAGGAAAATACCAGGCAAACTGACAACTTGGTCACTCTCTGTAAATTCTAACTTTTCTGATATAAAGATTATGGACCCTGATTTATTTTATTTATTTGTTTTTTGTAACAGCTTTATTGCGATACAATGCATGTACCAAACAATTCACCCATCTAAAGTATAGAATTCAATAGTCTTTAATATAGTTGCAGAATTGTACCACCATCAAAGAAATGAATTATCCACACAATGGAATATTACTTGGCATTAAAAAGGACTGAGGTACTGATACATGCTGTAAAGTGGATGAATGTTGAAAATATTATGCTAAGTGAAAAAAGGCAATCACAAAAGAGGACGTATGTATGATCCCATTGATATGAAATGAAGAATAGGCAAATCTACAGAGACAAAAACTAGATTAGTGGTTGTCTAGGGCTAAGAGGTTGGAGGAAGTTAGAGGTTGGCTGCAAATGGGTGTGGATTTCTTTTGGGGGTGATGAAAATATCCTCTGAATTATTTATATTTTAATTTTCTGGTATATATTTTTTATTTTTATTTTCTCTTATTTTTCTATTTTTAATTTTAGTTTTAACCTGTCTATTATCTCTTAGTTTTAGGTTCTATATCTCTTGTTCACAGCAGAGTAAAGAATTTGTTTAGCTAGAGAAGTTAGATTTTTTAAATAGGTAAATTAAGCCCATGATATTTATTTTATTTATTTTTAGATATTTCTTGATATGGTTGTTACATTTGGCCTCTGCTCTGCCATATTATTTAATGTTATAAGTATACTATGTTTCATACAAATGATCTTTCACAGTGTGGTCTATGTTATTTATTTCTGTCTTTTTTAGGTTTTGGAGGGGAGTGGAACACTTAGGAAAGTTTGTATTTTTGTTTTAATTGCCTCCTTTATATCATTACCTTTATATAAGACTTCTTATCTCTTCCATTGCCAGTTGACTGTTGGTTTACTACTGTGAATAATATTGAAATTTGCTATGAACCTCCTCTCTATCTCCTTATGTCCCAGAGGTTGATTTGAAACAACATCCTTTTACTCAGTTATTTACTGATAGTTAATAACTATCAGGAAATCATAAGCTTAACTTACTTTTCATATGCTCTATCCATACCCCACCTTTTAAAAACAGAGGCACTGTTCCTACAGTTTCAGAGCATACAGCTATTATGGTCTGTACTTTCTTCTTTATAATCATCATTTATACTTAGTTCCACAGGCAGGTATATATTTAATGTTTACCACCAGGCCTTATGTCAATGTCTTCCTAGTCATTTTCATTCAGGTAGTTTGTTCAGGAAAGGCTCCCAGGAACAATATTTCCTGAGTTCTTGCTTGTTGACAGCAGTTTGTCTGCAGTCTTTACACCTGAAAGTAAGTTTGGCTGGATTTATAATATATGGCTCATATTTTCCTTCCTTGAGTATCTTAAAAATGTCACTCCATTGTCTCCTGACATAAAGTGTTGCTGTCAAAAAGTCTGATGACAATCGGATTTTCTTCCCTTTTTTTAGGTGACTTAGTCCTTTTGCCTTAGAGCCCAAACTATTTTTTAGAATGTTTTAGTATTGATCATCATGGGCCATTTTTCTTGAGTACACTGTGGTTCTCCTTTTAAGTATATGATTTCAAATCTTTTATTGTTTGTTTTGAATTTTAAGAAAGTTATGTTCAACTGTTATTTTTATTAATTTTGTACTATTGTTTTGCTTTTCTTCTTTTAAACGCATTTTATATATAATATATATGAACTCAACATATATATTATATATATGTTGCTCTTTATCTGCCTTTTATTTCTGTTACTTACTCTCAAATCTTTTTAATCTCATTTCTCCTTTGTTTTGGTATTTTAAATTTTACTTCTTTTCACCTTTATCTCGTAAGTCATTGTCTGAGGTATTTATTCATTCCTGCATTCTTTTCAGCTCAATCTTTGTTTCTGAAATGACTTTTTAAAAACTTCTAATTCTTTCTTGAGTTCTATAACTTCATTACTGAGTTTTTCTTTTACTGATTTATGTTTTTCTGTCATTTCTCAATCATCTTAATTTATTTTTGTTCATTTTGAAATTTTAGGCTACAGTTTTCCATTTGTTTTGTAGTAATGTTTTTATGATATGTTTTTATTGCTAATAGAGTGCCAATAGAGATCTTATTCTTCCTTTTCTTTATTAACAAATTTGTAGGGGACACAAACTTGGTCCTTTTCTGTTGCCTATTCTTATATGAAGTGAGTTTTCCTGAGCTCTTGGGAGGAAAAAGTGGGTCAGGACAGATTTTCTATCTTCATAGTTCTAGAGCATTGTCTTTTGTTGTTGCATAATATGGCCTTGGACTTTCTGAGAGCTCCTTACTCCTCTCCTACCTTTGCCCTATTGTCTCTGTCCAGCTTAATTTGGATGCTGTTTCCTGCAGTTTCTCACCCATGCGAAGTTTTGTCCTAGAATGTAGCTTAGCGAGGTCCTTTTGAGAGTTTATTGGGCTCAGACTATTCCAGCCCCTTTAAACCTTACTGGGGGCCTCTGCACTGCAGTGCATGTGAGAGTGTACAGAAATCCAGCAGATAAAGATGCTGCTCCCAAATCCTTCTGCCTGCTTTCATTGCATACATGATGGAGATTTGGCTGCTCTGCTTTTAGGGCCATCAGAGAACCTGTTGCATTCCTCTGCTTTTTCCCTTGCAGATTCTGATATTATGCAGAGCCCTAATTTTGAGGTTTAGAAAATACCTTGATAATTTTGGGGGGCGGGGGGGCTGAAGATAGATATTGCCAGTAGGTTTTGGTTTAGATATCCTAGCTCTGTTTTCAGTGGGGATTTAGGGAGATACAAAAGTCAACTCATCAATGTCATCTTCCCAGGATTTGCTGTATTGCCTTTTGGAGTGATCTTTAAAAGACTCGTTTACAATGACATTCAACATGTGTAATTGCCACATCCCCATGAATAACCACTGAATCTGTGTTAAAGGTCTCTGCCTCATTTGTTACTGATTCTGTCACATGACCTCTATAAACCTCTACAAACATGCACAATTAATGTTACTTGAGGTTATTTTAGACAAATGTGTCTTACTCAAACACTAATCCATTCTTCAAAATAAACTATTGAGAGAATCTGTGTAAAGACAAAGATATAAGTAGACTTCCTCTTTTGCAGGTATGTCATTTAGAGGAAAAAAAGTACCACCTGTGTGCAGCGCAGTCATTGGAAACAAGGTGGAGATGTTAGACTGAAGCTAGGACATAAAGGGGCACAAAAGAGTGTCAGTCCCATGAGACTCAAATGGGTTGTAATAAAAACCATCAGTTCTGTAGTGCTCAGAAAAGTAAACGCTTGGTGAGGGCTTAGTATCTAAGACATCCTTCATGGGGGAGGGAGGCTGATTAGGGTCTGAGAAAATGAATACATTTGGATAGACAGAGCATTACATCTACATATGTATATTGTAGGACTGGATGGAAGTGAGTTCGTTAGATTAGAGGGTCTCTCAAAGCACGGGTCTCCTCCTTCAGCTCCTGCCTAGCTGGTAAGAGAAGTCACATCTGATTTGGAGCTCCAGAAGCAAAAGTAATATTTCCAACCTCTTCTCTGTTTACCAGCCCTAGATGTATTCTGTTAAACAAAACACTATAATGCAGCAAGGATACAATTTCTGGTGAGCTGCAGGCAGAGGACTCTCTGCTGCCACCAAAATGGACACCTCTCTTAGCTCCTTTTCCCATCAATGTTGGGCGAGATGTCACACTCCCAGAGTCCCTCCAGATAAGCAGTCAGAGCTTTGAGCTCTGCTGATCTGGTAATAGGTGCCTATCACCCAACTACAACCAGACCTCCTGAGGTCCAGGCACACATACTCACACCCTCATCTTCCAGAGGATTGATGACAAATATAGACCTCGCCGATTATAGAGAGGAAGACAAAGTGGTTACACTACATGCTGCAAAACTTCATAATCATCTCCCTCCTCCCAGTCATTTTTCCATTAGCAGTTGTCATATCACCCCCAATACCATCAGTACCAAAACCTTTCTATTTATCCTCTCTCCCGTACCCTTTCTGACTGCCTTCCCCCCCGCCCCAGGTCTGTTTTCCTTCCAGGTTTTACCATCTTTTCCTTATGACAATGTATTTAGCCCGCCCTCATCCTGGCTTCTCTATTTTGCATCCCTACCTATGATAGTTAATTTTATATATCAACATGACCAGGCTAAGAGATGTCCAGACAGCTAGTTTATATTTCTGGGTGTGTCTGTGAGAGTGTTTTCAGAAGAGATTAGCATTTGATTGGTGGACTGAGCAAAGCAGATGGCCTTCCCCAGAGTGGCAGGCATCATATGATCTATTCACTGGGCTCAGACTATTAACAAGAAGGTTGAATTAACTCTGCCTGACCACTTGAGCTGGAACATTATTCTTCTCCCACGTGTAGTGCTTCTCTGGCCTTCAGATCCAGACTGTAATCTGTGCCAGTGGCTCTCTGGCTCTCAGGCTTTCCAGCTACTCCACTGGCATTCCTGGGTCTCCAGCTTGCAGACAGCAGATAGTGGGACTTCTCAGCCTTCATAATTGTGTGAATACCTTATAATAAATCTCTTTCTGGAGATACAGATGTATCCTATTGGTTCGATTTCTCTAGAGAACCACTCACATCTCTAACCAGCCAATTAAAGGATCTTGCCTGGAATCTATTCTCCTTATAAAGGAAAATAGGAAGGGCAGATTGTAAATAGCACTCAAGGATGGTCCCAACCTGGTGAGTCCACAGTGTCTTTTGTGGCTCAGATTTCGAGTTTTTGTAGAACTAAGAGTTTGTTTGCTTCAATATGCTTGCTATCTTTTCCCTGTTAGCCAATCAGAACAAGTGGAAAAAGTGAACGATATTCTCTGATTGCTATCAGTGTAGTTGACTTTTAGCTGGACTGAAGGCAGGGGATAAAGCATGCTATTAATTGCTGTCATTGCAACCTTGATATTGTAACCAGATGGTCATGGGGTGCCAGGAGGCACAATGGGAAATATCACAATATCCTTATTTGGAACTCTAATTCTGAGATTCAGAGCCACGTTACTGGTGTAAAGAACGGGGTAGACATCCCACAACTGACAATCAGAAAAAAAAATACTGCTCTGTGTGCATGTGTGTATAGGTGTGTGTGTGCGTGTGAGAGAGAGAGCGAGTGAGCAAACGAGAGCACACGTGTCCCAATGGGAGCGCGGTAGTGAGAAGTGGATACATTTATACAGGCATTTCTGACCACTGCAAAAAAGCATAGTTTAGTGCAGTGATGTAAGTCAAAACTTAAGTGTGAGGCAGAATGGCCTAATCAAGGAAGGAAAAGGAGCATTTATTAAGACACACTTAACTATGTCTATAATTACTTCCTGCCAACAATCCATTATTAGTCCCTTTGTGCAGATGACTAAAATGAGGCTCAGAGAAATTAGATAATCTGCCCAAGGTTATACAACTAATAAAATCTCCTTGACTCTCAAGCTTATGTTCTTTTACTTTCAGGCACTGCTTCCAGAGTCCCCCCTATCCACTGGCTTGAATTTTAATAAGGGCATCAACTTGGAGGTGAAGAGGGAGCAGACACTGACATTAGCTCTCCTGCAAATCTCACCCTAACCAGTGGTCCACCATGCTTCTCCTCTCAGAGTCGATAGATCCAAGGCAAGCCACATTGGCTCAGCCCAACCAGCTGGAAGAAGCAAGCAAGAGGCCAGCACACACTTTCCCTCCAGCCAGCTTCTGCAGCCTAATCCTCCCCTGCCCTTCTAATGCTGGGATCAAGGCCCTCCCTTCTCTCCTGCCAGCCTTGCTGCTGAGGATAGCAGCACAGCTGGAAAAATAGATAGGTCTTTCTAACCCTCTCATGCGTGTGCCGTGGGGCCAGGTAGCTCCATAAATATGGTAATGGCTTCTCAAGCATGCCCAGACTAGAAATGAGACAGAGACTGGAGGGAGGCTGTCGCCACCGATAACCGCTGTGGCAGCCTTGCCGGAGGAGAGAATGCATCTGAGCTTCAGGTCAAATTAACTCTCCCCCCGCACAACACACACACACCCTTGAGTAGATCTCCTCTCCTCCTCCTCCTTCCTACCCCAATAATCGCCTGTACCCACCTGTTCCCTGATTACATTGATGACATCCACGGAGGGAAGGAAGCAAGCAGCAGCTCATATTTAGTCTATTACCAGGAGGCCCAGGCTTGTGATAAAAAAAGTACACCAGCAACAACACAGCTACATTGATGTGTACAATAGGGAACCAGCTTGACACTTCCCTGCTGCGGCCCTACTGAGAAAAAGGACAGCTACAATAAAAAGCCAAATGCCTGCTCTGCCTACACAACCACATTCTCAAAGATGCTGTGTCTGTGCCCAGCCTTTCCTCAGTGTCCTCTTCATCTACGAGAGTAGACAGTAACATTCCCTCCCCAAGAATGCCCTGGAAATACAGACTGTGGAAAATGATGACCTGGACTCTAGAATGACTTTAGACAAAGCTCTGAACATTGCACTAAACCTCAGTCCCTTCCTTTTCTGCCAGATGAAAGTGACAATGCCTTGCTTCAGGTGGTTAGATGATGATTTTGAAGTCTTAATTGATACCTCTCCTCCCTCCACCCCCACCTGCTATTGTTTGTTAGTGTGACCATCCCCTCTCACAAGCAGCAGCTAGACCATCTGGCTTGTGTTGCTTTGGCAAAGGGATAGTACTGCAGAAGAAGAGAAAAGGCTCTCCAGTGTCAAAAGTCTAGGTCCAGAGGGTACCCAAGGAAGAGTGATTACGTGCTGGGTATCTTAGCTTTATTTTTGTACCATAGACCCCTTTGACATTCTGATGATACCTATAGACACTTTCTCAAAATAATGCTTTTACATGCATAAACCATATTACAAAATAATTTTAAGGGGTAAAATCATAACTCTAGTACAAATATAAGACGAACATGTTTCACATTTTTTATTTAATTTATTAATGAATGAAGACATCAGTTAGGTGTTAGAAATTGGTTCAAAGGGGAATTCAAAGAGGAGAAATATGTGTAGGCATTCAGGGATGCTGAGATGCATGTGTTAATATATGCAAAACTTGCTTGTAAGTGGGGAGGTCTGTAAGGAGAGAGATTGGGGGTATCAATTATACTTCTAACAGGCAAATTTCACCCCTATGGACAAGAATTATTTGCATTGCTGTCAATTTTCCCCACGTTCAGAGTTGTAAAATAGCTCAAAGGCAATGAAAGATGAACACCACTATAAAATCAGATAACCAGAGGGGGCAGTAGAGGTTGTATAGCATTTCATAGGAACTTAATACTCATTTTTTTACCATTTCATACTTTTGTGTTTTTCTTACAATTTTTTCTGAAGAAATAGATACAAACGCAGAAGAAACTAATTATTTGGAAATACACTCATTAAAATAGTTTAAAATGCTGTGATACAGTACTATATCTACTTCTTTATTAATTAACAATATTGTGATAACTAATATAATTTTGATGGAATCATGTAGATCAACAATATTTCAGAATATCTGCAATGACTATAATATAATATGAAAATATCTGTAATTTCTATGTGCGGCAAGGTTACAGGTATTGCTAAAACCAATGTGATTTGTTGCTCACATTTGTAATAGAAGAAAATTATACATTTCAGTTAGAAATCAGTAAAAATAAAGATGCATTTTTTTTCCCATTCAAGTTTGTGGATCTTCGGAATCTATAAGATCCCAAAGTAAGAACCTCTGAGTTAGAGAAAGAATTTCCCCTAACTGCTAATATTGAGATCAAAAATGATGACCCAAGTTGGAGAAAGAGGGAAGATGAGAAGGGAAACAAATTGAGCAAGTTAGACATTATTGAGGAAGGTGCCCTTGGCTCTATATCCCCCAGGGGTAACCAAGGAATTAGAGGAACCCAGCACAGTTTAGAGACTCTGAGAACAGGAAGTAAACATGCTCCTATTTCTTGGGTAGAAACTTAGGAGGTTACAAGACCTCAGAGCCTGGGGCAGACAGGACTGAGACAGTCTACTAGAGTTACCTGAAAATCATGACAATGTTCTCTGGGTGGTAACACAGATGTGGTGTGAAGGGATGATCAACCCAAAGAGTTCTGTGGTCAAGAAGATGGGGGAATTCAGCAGCGACCTGATAAACTCATGTCCTATAGTAGAACGGTGACTTGAAATAGGAATGACATCCAGTTATGGGAGAGAAAAAGAAACAGTTGTATATCTCGCACACCCAAGTTTGTGGGCTGAACATTGCCTCTTGTTTATCTCACCTGAGAAAAATCCCCCAAATCTCACTCTTCCTCCTCATCCCGTGGCCACCTGACTGATTCAAACTCCTTGCTCTGAGATTCAAGGACCTTCTCAATAGGGCTTCACGTTCTCATCGCTGGCCCCTTTTCCCCGCATGTGCCTTCACTCCCAGTTGCTAACTGCTTTGCAAGTCACTCTGCTCTCTGTCACCTCTATGGTTTGACCTGTATTGCATTCTTAGCCTTGAATGTCACCCCAGCTGTTACCAACCCCTATCATTCTTCCCTGAGGAAGGTTTCATTTTCCCGGGCACACACCCTTTGCTTTGGCCCAGAACTCTCTATTCCCCACCGCCCTCCTCACCTACTAAATTCCTATTTATCCTCTAGGACCACACCCCTCCAGCATAAATGCCTCTTCTGTGAAGCCTCCCAGAGCCTCTTCCCTCAAGGTATTTCTCTCACCTCTGGGCCCTAAAACAAATATTATTTATAGTGTAATAGAAGAGAAGAAAGGGACCAAGAGGAAGAGGAAGAGGAGGAGAAATAATCTTTTATTTGGTATTTATCATGCACCAGGCACTGCATTAACTACCAACTTGCTCGGGCCTCAGAGCTATTGATGAGTAGGGCTGAAATTCATCCTTGGGCTGTGATCCTAAGCCCCACGCTATTGATCATGATGTGGCAGTGCCACCTCCTTTACACACTTCCCCATTGTGTCCATCCACATGTCTATCTCCCCATTTAGGATCAAGAGCAGGGGAAGTATCTTCTATTTTATACCCTTAGTGTCTAATACCGTGCCTAAACACTCACAAAACTTTCCAACAGTAACGTTCCATAAGCACCTGCAAATGCCTTCTGGTGGTCAAGTGTGAGCTTCACAGCTCCGGCAGCTCAGCTGGAACCTACCCTCACAAAATCTATGCTGTCATGAGGATGCAGACACTAAACAAATGGACACACATGTAAGCACATAATTACAGATTGTGATAAGTTTTATTAAGTAATAGAACAAACAAAATAGACATCCCTGAGCTAAGAAGGCATTTGGCAGACTAGAGGAACGGAAAGGCCAGTGTGGCTGGAGTGGGGTAAGAGAGTGGTGAGGCTGAAGGAGTAGGCAGCATCCTGATAATGCAAGCTCTGCATCCAATTATTCCTGAAATATTTATAAAATGCCTACTAGGCTCCCTCTACTCTTGTTTGAGATATAAGGGCTATCCAAACAGACATAGTACCTCATGAGTTTACAGTCTATTGACTGTATTGTCTACAGATATTGCACTAATAATCACACAGGTTAATATATATAATTACAAGTAGACGTGACCTAGTCTGGGGACACACAGGGAGGTCAGAGAAAGTGTTATAGATTGGGTTGTGTCCCCCACAAATATATGCTAAAGTCCTAACTCCCAGTTCTTGTGAATGCAACTGTATTTGGACATAGGATTTTTGCAGATGTAATCAAGTTAAGGCAAGGTCATTAGAGTGGACCTTCATCCAATATGAATGTCCTTGTAAAAAGAGGAGAGGAGACACAAGGACACACAAACACAAGGGGAGAACTCCACATACCAACAGAGGCAGAGATTAAAGTGGTGTAGATGCAAGCCAAGGGATGCCAAAGATTGCCAGAAAACTACCAGAATCTAGGAAAAGGCAAGGAAGGATTCTCCTACAGGTTCCAGAGGGAGCATGGCCCTACCAATACCTCGATTTTGGATTTCTAGCCTCCAAAACTGTGAAAGAATAAATTTCTGTTATTTTAGGCCACCTGATTGGTGGTACTTTATGGCAGCCCTAGCAAACTAATATAGAAAGCTTCCTGGAAGAAGTGATGTTTGAATATATTCTGTATTTCCAACCAAAAACACTAAGGATTTATTTGGCTAAGAGATGTCAGGATACCTTGACCAGATGAGTTTGTTCTTTATATCTTCTTTTCCAATATTTCAAAGTCTAGCAGATTTCACAAGGACACCCTGATGTCCAGTTTCTCTTACAGATGAAAAGAGCCATATGCAACCATGAGCTACAGCTAAGTGGAGGCTGCCCCTTTAGAAAGGGCATGTTCTCAGGTTGACCCACTTCCCAGCACTCTCACACCTGGCCCTTTTCACTCCTTACATTTTCTGCCTGACATCTGTGGCATAATACATGCACAAATGGGGTCTAAGGCTCTCGCTAGAAAGGAGTTCAGACAAGAAGTCTTTGCAAATCTCCCCTGGAGCCTCAGAGAATGGCATTGATTGTCACCTGTCCTCCAGAGCCCTGGCCATTTGCCTGTGTCAGTAGCAAAGGAGGGGAATGAAACCTATCCCACTATCTTTAATTAAATCACCACTCTTCAGACATTCCCTTGGTCTACAACTTATTACCATACCCTGGATCTCTTACCCTGGCTGCTGAATTCCAATGTGATGGATCTCAAGTCCCTTATGTGTTCCACAACTTGCTCTTTAAGTGGAAACGTTTACATTTTGATTGCCTAATATGTTTCTATCATTTTCTATCCAGCAGGATGTCAGGACCCTGTGTGGAGCTTGGTAAAGTAAATCAGTCTAGACTGCAGTTCCTGCATCATCAAGACAAAGCTCAGGTCAAACTCAATGCATCCAATAAAACTCCCAGGACAATATAATGTGAATATTCCTACTCAACAGGGAAACCAAGTCAGAAAGGCCTGTATCTGAATTTGAGCTTCAGTACTTTTTCGCTGTTTGACCGTGGGCAAATTACTTGCCCTCTCTGAGTTTTATTTGTAGTATGGGCATAAAAATAGTCTATTGCACAGGGTCTCTATGAAATTAAATGAGATGATCCTATATAAACTTTTAAATACATACCTAATATGTAGCAAGCACATTTTGAAGTTGGCTATTACTGTTACTATAATTATTATTAATATTATTCTTGGGTTCATCACTGTTTTTATTCTTGCTATCATTGTTAGTGTAGTAATACTCCACAATAGTGCTTCCAATAGGATCTAAAATTTTAATTGCATAAAATGTGGGATTGCATTATTGTAAGATTTAAGAAAAGGCTAAAGTAAGCCTACTATGGAGAAGAGGGAGAATTTGCTTATCATGTTATATCTGAATTCATGTCATCACGGTAAGCATTTTCCACAGAGTTTCTCTGCAATGCATTTATTCTATGGAGAAATTAGACCCGTTTGGCAACAGGTGGAGTCACAAGGCAGATCAAATATAACAAAAGAGCACTCCCTGGTCAGAGGGCATTTGGAAAAGCTAAGAGCTGTGCAAAGAGCTACGATCAATAACTTGAACCAAAGATCATAAAAAAGGATCAAGCTGGATGGAGTATACAAGGCAATGTGATAGACAGCCTTCATCTGGAATGGCACCTTAGGCTGGTAGAGGTATAAAGAGATAGGACCTCTGAATAAAAATAATCAAGTTGGCAGATATCCTCCCCCTGGGAATTTGGGTGGCCCGTGTTTTCATTTAGTTGGAAAGCAAACAAAGTTTTTGTTTGTTTGTTTGTCATAATTTTCTTTTACAGTTAAAATTTTCCACCAAGGATTACAATTTATCTATGTAAAAGATGAGATCACGTTAGTACAGTGAAGAGTCTTAAGCATGAACAAACCAAAATGACACAAGGTAGAGTCATCTGTTTTACTTCACTTTGAACCATGTAATCTCCCTAAGGAACAACTTGTTTCTTGTCACTCCTTTGATCAATAAGCTTCAAGGGTCCCCTGTTACTGAAAGAGCAATGTCTAAATTTCTAGGATGCCTGCATGTTGTCCAGATATGGGGAAGACGAGTGTAAAGGAAGATGAGGCAGTAGCCGGCAAAACCTAAATGTTGTGTTTCCCATGTCAGCGAAAGACACCGCCATCCAGTCAGTCACCCTTGCCAGCCACCTGGGCATATTCCTGATTTATATCTTTTCTTCTTACCCATACATTCCAACCCATAGTTGATTAATCAACTGCTGAGCTCTTATCAATGTAATTCCTAAATAGCTCTCGAATTTGTCCACTTAGTCTATTCCCACAACCACTACCATCGTCCAGGCCTGAATTATTGCAACACCCCACATTGGACTTTCCCATTTCTCCCCCTAAATCCATCCTTCATATGCATTTTCATGAGTGGGAAAAATTCTGATTTGTTTATGTCAGGGAGGGAGCAGAGGGAGGGGAGTTCATGGCCATGAGGAAGAAGGTTTGGTTAAAGAGGCAACTAATAAGAACAGCCACCTTTTTATTGCTGGATTATCATATATCAGGTGCTATGCTGAATGTTCTATGTTCTTTATCTCATTTAGTCCTCTTTTCCAAAAGTTCCACGAGGTAGAAAGGTAAGGCTTGATGGGTGTGGTAAGTTAAATATGGTTATAAATTCTTTGCTGTTCTTCCCAATGAGCGATTGAATCTAATTCCCCTCTCCTTAAATCTAGGCCGTCTTAATGACTTGCTCAACCAGGAGAATACAGCAGAATTGACATTCTTGAACCTCAGAGGGTAGGTCATAAGAAGTCTTACTTGTTATACTTTCTCCCTTGAAACCTTGAGAAACGGCATGAAAAGTCCAATAACCCTGAAGCTGTCACGCCATGAGAAGCCCAAACCATGGGGAGAGGTCCTGGAGCATGAGATGCCAGGGTAAGATTGATACAGGTCAAGGAGCACTGAGGCACCAGGCATGTGAGTAAACAAGTCCTCTTGACTTCTTCACCCTAGCCACTGCAGTTGATGCCATGTGGATCCAAGATGAAGTGCCAAGCAGATCTTGACTTTTTGTTCCACAAAATTGTGATCAAAATAGAATGCTTACTGCAAACCACTAAATTGTGGGATTTTTTTAAATTGCCACAACAGAAAACCTGAAGAGGGAAGTTAACTCACTTGGTCAAAACCACATAATAGATGTCATAACTGAGGCTCAAATCCAGGCAACATGATTCAAGAGTCTGTGCTCTTAAGCGTGGGGCTGTGCTGTGTCCTTAAGTAGAGAATGCTGGTTAATAAGGCTGTGAATATCAGGTGCTTCCAGAGAACATGACATGTGAGACCACAGTGAGCAAGGGAGGTGGGGAAGAGGACCAACATTCACCAAGGAGTTTCTATGCATAGTCATTGTGCTAGAAATACTTTTTCTGGTTTAATTTTTGAAAAAATACCTTTTAAAGCAGACACTATTACCTCTATTTTATTTAAAAAAAAAAAAGAAAGAAAAGAAAACTCTGTTTAAGAATAACTAGCAAAACTCGAACATGAAGGAAGTCATAAATTTGGGTTTTAAATTCATGTCAGACCCAAAGCCACTGTAACCATTGCCCTGGGTGACCTGACTGAGTGAATTTAGGGAGCAGGTCTCAGTGCTGGATTTCCAGAAAGAAGACATCCAAGCCCACAATTGTAGACTTCAGCTCCAGGTAGGGCCTGGGCATGCTAAGGTCAGGAGTGATTTATTTCACTTCTACATCAGAAGACAAAAACTTTTAATTAAAAGAAGGGAGAGAAAACTGCCAGAGACCGAGCAGGGAGTCCACACCATCTGACAGCTTCAATTTTCACTTACAGCTTACTTTCTCCGATTGATATCCTTCCCCTGCCTGCTGAAGAGAACCATTGGCTCCATAAATCACCTTCTAGAGTCACAGGCAACTGCTGTTTTAACCCTCGCTTTGACGGCAGCCTTGGCAACAACAGTAATGACAACAATTACTACTCATTGATCACCACCTGTGCGTCAGAATCTCTGCAAAGTGCTTGCACCTATAATTCCACTTAACTCCCACAAAACTCTTTGAGGTAGGGACTATTAGTATCCCTAATTTAAAGATAACTGAATTGAGTCTTAGAAAGTCAGCCTGACTTGCTCAAAATCATAAAGCAAGTATGTGTCAGAGTTGGAATTTGAATCTCTAGTTATAACAACATTGGAACCCAAACTCTCATATTTTGGATTAACCATCCTATGGACTAACAGACATAATGCTCCATACTTTTACTTTACCATAGTTTTTTTTAAATTTGTAGATACACAATAATACTATAAGTTATATACATGGGTAGTAGTCCTCCTACCATTTTACAAAGACAAAAAGATTAACACTGACTCATACAGCCAGTCAAATAACCACAGTAAAAACTAACCTTTATATTGTTACACATTGTAACATTGTTACAATACACATTGTACACATTGTTTTAACTTCTTTAAACATATTAGTTAATTTTTAAAACACAATGTGATAATAACAAACCTTATTAATATTACCCCCATTTTAGAGATGATGGAATTGGCACATAAATGGAATTGACATCCCTAAAATCACACAACTGTTAAATTGAAGCACAGAAATAAGACCCATTTTTCCTGCCTCTAGTCTAGAGTTTTTTTCAGTACACCCGCAACATCTTACCATGTTATCTGTCCATTCCTTGAGGAAATGGAATAATACTACCAGTGGGTGGGTTATTAGGCTGAGAAGATTGAGGATTTGATATTGAAGATTGGGAATCTTGAGCAGTTTAATTAAGAAGAAAGCATATTGGGGCTGGGACTAAAGTTCAAAATTTAAGGAAACACTCACTGTCAGGGAGAACATTTGCACCACTCTGATCATGAGAGTGAGCATCACCTTAAATTTTGCCCCAAGGAAGCCTTAAATCTCTCCACCCTACTTCTGGCTTTGAATATTAGTGTTGGTCTCCTCAGAATCATGAAAGGTGTCCTGTGGGGGCTGTGATTGGAGATATCATTAAAAACATCAATTTATCATGTCTTAGCATCTAATGCATGCACAACACTATGGGAGATGCCAGGGAGGAATCTTTCATTTGGCCATTCAACACTGATTAATTGAGTGTCTCTAATTTCCCCAGCCCTGCTGATGCAGAGAGAAACCTAGTCCTTTCTCTTGAAGTGAAAGGCAGGGAAACTCTCTGCAGAGTCACACACAGAGCACCACACGACTGCTGGAGCAGAGGGAAGTGTGCATGCAAGGTGGCCAGGGCACAGGAGAGAGCTTACCTACATCCCTGAGCATGAGAAGACTCTGGGAAGGAAAGGACATTTGAGCTGGGGCCTGCATGATGTTAGGGTTCTTTAGTTGCAAACACACAGAACTAAGCTCTAGCTAATTTAAGAAGATGACAACCAAAAAAGACTAACAAACAAAAATTATGAGAAGAATATGCATTTGACCCCAGTCTTGAAAAGGGGGAAATGGGCTGTTCCAGGGACCGAGGGAGGAGGAACACATGGGCAGTTTCTTCAGAACAATGCCAAAGAGAGAACTCAGGTCCAGTCATTTATCCACTGGGTGTGAGTCTGCTCGTGAGAGTCTGATTTCCAGGAAGGAGCGTCTGAATGCTGTAACAGGTCACTAACCTACACTTTTGCTAAAACAGGGCAGGGTCAGTTTCACAAAGGGAAATTAGGCATTCTTATCCCCAAGATGAGAACAGATGCCGAGCAGGCAAAAATGACAGCTGTTCACTGAAAAAAAATACAGATAAACAACTATATTAGTTTCCTAGGGTTGCTGACACGAAGTACCACAAACCAGGTGGCTTAACACAACAGAAATGTATTCTCTCACAGTTCTGGAGGCTAGACATCTGAAATCAAGGTGTTGGCAGAGCCATGCTCCCTTCAAAAGCTGCAGGGAAAAATCCTCCCTTGCCTTTTCCCAGCTTCTGGTGGCCACCAGCAATTACTGGTGTTCCTTGGCTTGTAGCTGCATCTGTCTAATTAATCTCTGCCTCTATCACTGCATGGCTTTCTTCTCTATGAGTGTGTCTCCTCTCTTCTCTCTCCTTGTAAGGCACATCAGTGTAGTGCTGGAGCCAACACTGATCCAGTATGACCTCATCTTGACTTGATTGCATCTGCAAAAACCTTATTTCTAAATAAGGTCACATTCACAGGTACTGAGGGTTGGAACTTTAACATATCTTTTGAAGGGATGCATTCAAGCTATAACAGCAATCAAGTAGGGAAATAGGACTATTAGTCCAGAGAGGAAACTTTAGAGGCATTGAAGGATGGAAAATGCTTAGCAAACAGCCAGGTAGACTATGTAGCCAGAGATAGGTATCACGCGGAGATGAGGCAACTAGAGGCCAGATTGCAAGCTTCTTCAGTGCCCAACTAAGGGAACTTAGATTTTATGTTGTAGGCAGTAGGGAGCCTGTCTGTGTCTTGGAATCATCCCTCTGGCTGCACGGTGGAGATGGACATGGGCGGGAGGGAACCCAGGAGAGGAAAGACACTCCAGAAGCAGCTCCCATTCCAGGTGGCCTAGAGGTGGTTTTCTCTCCTGCTGGGCTTCAGGGACCTGCATCTAATCCCTCCAGCTCCTCCCCGGTGCTTCCTCTTTGTTAAATGCCCTTTACAGCTCCCCACCCTGACCTCATTAACATGTATCCCTTTTCTATCTCCCTACAAGTAACCTGATTTTCCACATTAACCCTCTTCTGTCTGCTCACATTAACCTTAAAAGTAGCATGGATCTTTTTTCCTCTAATGTACTCTCTCTGGCCATCTGTTCAGGCTTTTCCTCCTGGAGGTTCCACTCATCACATGTTTTTTTTTCTTTTTTGAGACAGTCTCGCTCTGTAGCCCAGGCTGGAGTGCAGTGGCATCATCATAGCTCACTGCAACCTCAAACTCCTGGGCTCAAGCGATCCTCCTGCCTCAGCCTCTCCCAAGTAGCTGGGACTACAGGAGCACACTACCATGCCTGGCTGATTTTTCTATTTTTTGTAGAGACAGGGTCTCGCTCTTGCTCAGGCTGGTCTCCAGCTCCTAACCTCAGCAATCCTCTTGCCTTGGCCTCCCAAATCATCACATCTTTTTGAAATGCACTTGGGAATAATGGATATCACAAAGTAAGAAGGGCAAAGAGAAAAATGTCACCCCCGTCCCAGTGTGTACATCAATCAGCTTTGTCTTTTTTCACTTAGGTGGGTATCTGATTGAGCTGAAGTCCAGATTCTGTCTTCAGTGCCCAAAGGCTTCAAAGATGGTAAAGGTCAAATATATGTAGAGATCTTGAAAATATCATAGAGAGGCTTCCACCAAACCAGAGAACTAAAAGGACTTAGTGTTTAGAGAATATGTTCTTCATTTTATAAGTGAGGAAACTCAGGCTTGGAGGAATTTGGAAGCTCAACCCAGGTTACTCTGTAAGCAGCTCCTCATCCTTCAGCTCTCAGGCTGGAGATGACACACTTCCAAAAGCCCTCCTGAACCCACCAGGCAGGAGGAGCCCTCCCTCCTCCAGGTAGCCTGGGCTGCCCCTCTCCTAGCTCTTACAGTGTCTGGCCAGTCCTGGGCTTCAGCTGCTTCAACCTAGGAGACACATGCATGCCAGCATTGCTTTGGCTCTTTGAGCAAAAATTGGACACAGTCACCTTTGGTAACCCTTTCCCCTTCTGGGGCCTCAGTTTTTCCATCTCTAAAATGAATGGGTTGGGCTAGAACATTTTCTGAGGTGTTCACAGATGTTGAATAAGAGGGGAAAGATTCCAAATTGAGATATTCCAAGTTGAAGAAAGTTAACTGGGTTTCTGTGTTGCAAGACCACTTCTTAAAACCCTGCCCATGCTACTATGCCCTGGAAAGCTCCAAGAGAAAGTTGTTATTGTTGTTATTATTGGTATTGGTGTCAGTAGTAGCAGCATTTTTCTCTCCCCACTTTATATAGAATTTATACTTTCTTATTGCTTACTAAACACCAGACACTATTCTAAGTGCATTATAAGCATCAACTCACTTAATGACTTTAAGAACATGAATTATTGCTGTAATTTTATAGATGAGGATACTAAGACATGGAGAGGTTAAGAAATATGCCCAAGGTCACACAGCTGGGAAGTGGAAGAAGCAGAATTCAAACGAAGGCAGGATGGGTCCTAAGTCTGTGCTCTTAACCACAAGGTTATGCTGCAGTGTCTCAAAGGATTAGTGCTCTTCAGGGCACACATAGTGGGAAAAGTCTTCAGAATTTCCAAAGTGCTTTGAATTTCACTCTGTAAGTTTTCATCACTGTCTTGTGAACTGCTGTAGTAGCTCTGATCATTGGCAACTCTGTGCGTGCTGATCAACTAGCATGACCCATCCATTGCCACGCCTCCTACGTAGCCTCAGGACTCACCTCTGGGACTGGGCACCCTTCACAAATCAGTAGTGGACTGGTCACACAAATACCTCCTCTCCTAAAAGATTGATCCCGCCAAATCTTGCCCCATCCACTGGCTGGTGGCCCACCCCCAGGCTGCAAAGGTCCCACCATGCCTCTTGCTTGATCACACCACCTGGGTTAGGACACAGGGATGTGATGCCAGGATGGCCTCAGTGAGGAAAAGATATCTGTTAACTTCCTCTGACAATTCCATGCTCAGCTTGTGAGAGCAGAAGAGAAATCACCAGCCCTAACAGGAGGACACCAAGAACTCCAGAAATGTGGCTGCCAATAGCTGAGGCTTCCGGAAACTTCATCCCAGTGTCTCCCCTCAGTGTCTTCCTCTGAATCTTTGCTCAGCTGCTACTGTTGTGTCACTAGACCCAAAACAAGGAGTTGAGTGATTTCATAATGTAAAGGGTGCCAAGCTTTCAAGAATCTTGGGGATTATTCAACCCTGTCCCGTCATGTACACACAGGGAGACTGAGGCATGTAGAGTGGAAAGTGCTTTTCCAAGTTCACACCGTGAGTTGGTGGCAGAGTTAAGACCACAGCTGGAATGATGATTGTACAGGGTTGAAAATATCTCACCAAAGTGCACATCCACCCAGAATCTCAGAATGTGATCTTATTTAGAAATAGGGTCTCTGTAGATGTAATCAAGTTAACAGGAGGTCATACTGGATTAGGGTGATTGCATCTGTCCTCCAGGAACATAACATCTTGGAAGGGTGATAAGCTATTTAGAAAGAAAGATACACTACAAGATAACATCTAAAACTGCCTTAAAATTATACGGAGACTGGATTACAGCGATGGCTGCAAAACTCTTCAAATTTACTAAAAATCATTGAATTATACAATTCAGCATAAAAATTGTAAAATCATTGAATTTTATAGCATGTAAATTATGCCTCAGTGTAGCTGTTAAAAACAAAAATATGGAGAGAATAAAGGAAAAGAGTGATATTTAACTTGCCGTGAGCCAGGCCATTTTATCTACAAGGGCCTATAGATACAGGCCAGAAGCCAGTGAGATTTGCAAGGGTCCATGAGCCCCTGGGGGCCAGGGAGAGAATGAAATATTGATTTCAAAACACACACAAAAATTCAATCTGTAAAATAAAAATCAAGAGTTTAATTAAACATCTGTAAAGTGTAACATTATGTCAACTTATCAGCTGTGGCTCCATCTTAACAGTTTAAAAAAATATATATTTAATATGTGATGTGAAGACATTTCTCAGTTTCCCAAAGTAAGAGTGTCCAGGGTCTATAAAACCTTAAAATGACCTTAGTTATGAACACAAGTCCTATCCCCATATAGATCAAGACCTTCATGCAGAGTTCAGCAAACTTTTTCTATAAACATCCAAATGTCTACATCTAAGTCTCTCTGGATTGTATTATCTCATAAGCCAAGAGGGCCTGAGGTTTAGCAGAGAAAACCTGGGCTTCATCAAGATGAAAGGGATGCTATTACACCAGTTGTGCTTTCGCAGTCACCTTGGGCCAGTCATGCTGGCTCTGAGGGTAATGGGGGTAATAATCATTTCCTTAGGTGAATATGCTGAAGAGGTGATAAAATTAATAGCAATAGTGGGAAATACAGTAGACACCCAAAACATAGCAGCGTCTTTTACTGTTATAGGGACCATGATGTTTATTCTGTTTGGGTGCTGTAATTGCCAACTCGACTATGTACATGAGTGCCATCATACATGAAACGTGTCTGAGAAGTGCTCAACCACGGACACGTGTCTGGGTTCTGTTATTGGTGTTATTATTATTTTCACACTGCATCTGCTGAATTGGCTCCAGAGAGCCGGGCCGACGCTGCACAAGACAATCTGAGTTAGGGATTCTTGGCAGGCAGGCAGAGACAGAGTCCTGCAATGAAGGCAATATAGCTCTAAATAGATAGCCAGGGGACTTTTTTTCTATATTAAACTATTGATTTTTCATAAACTAAGAGCACAAAAGGCCAGTGAAAACAATTGAATCCCAGAGCAGGACGCCAAAAAAAATTAGACAGCTCTTTGTCCCTCATTGGCCACTTTCATGAAGTGACTTCCTTTTAGATGAAAAGATAAAACTCCTTTATTTCTAGGAAACAAATGGAAGGATGAATGGAAGGAAGGAAGGAAGGAGGGAGGGAGGGAAAGAGGAAAGGCGGGAAGGAGGGTACAGTGTGAGAAAAGACACTGTAAACTGGAAGACAGGAAACCTAAGTTCCAGCCTCACCCAGCCACTCAGCAAATTTCTTTCTTTCTTTCAGAGATCAGGAGGTAAAACTTGATGCTCTTCATGTTTGGACATTCCGTGACTTCGATGTCGAGGGAGGCAGCAGGGAGAGAAAGGAGGAAGGAAGGAAGAGGAGACCGGGTGGAGGCCCAGCAGGCCCACAGGGATGTGCCTGGTTGGACCCACTCCTTCAGCGTCACCTGGACTTTGAGATTGAGTCCAGAGAATGTTTCCATCAGGAACCCTTGGCCCCAGCCAGAAGTGGATCCAGATAGTGGAGATCGAAGCTTGTCCAGCTGGGAGAGGGAGCCCTATTTAACAAAAATAAGTCAAATTATTAATATAAAATTCTGGATTTTGAGAGGGCTCTGCACCCTGAGGTACAAGCTCATTAGCTTCAGGAAGAATCTTCCTTAACCTGGAGTTATGCCCTGGGGTAGAATAAGTGGGTGAAACCGCTCAGGGAAGGATGTGGCTCATTTCTCTTCAAGTTTGTGACCTCCCCTTGTATCTTTAGACTGAGATTTAATGGTACTTATTGGGCAGCAGTTTGGTACTCTCTATGCATCAGCTTATAAAATTCTTTACCTGGGGAAGTAGAGATTGCAGTCTCCATGTTATGGTTTTGATGTTGGGGGCAAGTCACTCCTGCAAGAACCCAGCCTAGGAAGCAAGTGCAAGACTGTTTTCCTACCACTACCCACACCAGTCCCATGACGTAAGTATTATTATTACCCACATGCAAAAGACGATCACAAAAATAATCGTATTTGATGTGTCATTGCTCCAGCTTATGTTTTTGGAATCAGGATAAAGAAATTGTTCCCAGAGTTCAGGCCACTATCTTTTCCAGATATTTCTGCCCACCGTAGTCCTGGAATAGGGGCTAGGAACTCAGAGACACTGAGGGATCTGGGCCACCTGCCAGATACCATCACACGAGCTAGCTACACAATTCATTTGCTTTTTTTCAACTTCCTGAAAAGAAGAGGATCAGCTTTTAGAGAAGTAGTACTGTCTAAGGAAACTAAACATCCAGGCGGATTCAATCTGTCCACCTTGGGTCCTGCCTTACACCTTGTACCTGCTTCCTTTGGCTAGTGTCATGACTGTCTTCTTCCTTCAACCATGACAACTCAGCCACGTTTGTACTATGCAGTTAAGGGGACACCTAAACTCTAACTCATGGTTGAATGCTGAACTGAATTCCCACCACCTCCAGAAAGCCTTTCCTCTGCACTATAACTCTGCCTGAACTCTCTTCCTTCTGACATTTTTAAAACACTCTTTCTAATACTTTCTTAAAAATGTATTTTAATTCTACATGTGGTCTCTGAGCCTCCTTTGAGAACAGGTTCTCATGGTTATTGTGACAGTAACTCTCCAAGGTGCCATGTGGCTCTTAGTTTGGGCTACTTTAGATGCAGACGGGGAGTTAAGGATTAGAGTGCAAATGGTTTATTTATATGGGGAAACAAACTAACGAGAGAATGTAGAAGTGAGATGAGGAAAGGAAAGGAAGGCAGCCAATAAAGGGCGGGCACCTGAGGAGTAAACTCTCTATGGAAATTCTGGAAGTTGGTGTGGACTGTAGACTTCAGAATTATCCCACCCAGGGGGCCAGAGAGCTGGGATATTTGCATACCAACTCCTGTTAATCGTTGTGCAGTGGGTCTATTTCCATTATCCTACATAGATGGGAAAAGGAGGTTTCAACAGAGAAAGATCTCAGGAAGTTGGGAGCCAGTCTAGGAGCATGGAAGTGGTCAGGGTGACAGGAAAGTGAAGGGACACCAACCGCATCTGCTATGTGCTGGCCTCACTGGCCTGCCTCTGCTAGAAATCTGACACGCAGAATGGGGGTTGTTGAGCAAATGAAATGAACATCCATCACACAGGTGAATTGTTAGCACAGTGTGTAGCACGTGGTGAGCACCTAAAATATGTTGGCTATCATTATTCCTTTTTAAACAAATAGTGGGTTTGACTCCTATTTCCTAGGAGTGGAGAAATGGAGGCCAGAACTGTGCGGTGTCACCTTTGAAGAAATTAGACAGCTCAGCAGTGAAAGGTATGTGACAGTCCCAAGGGAGGAACCCAAGGTGACAAAATTTCTCAGATCAACATGCCCTTCTCCTCCCAAAGGCTCTGCCATATTTGGTATCACAGTTTCACAAGATTGTCACCAATGCAGAGATTCTGATGGGCAGTGGTTTCATCAGTGGATTCTCATCATTGTCATTGCTTCTCAGAAAGGGTGGTTAATGAGTTTGCTTTGCTTATGTGGTGGGACAATTACTTTTTTTTTCCTTTGCATCTCAATAAACAATGATCATACTGAGAACAAGGTGTTGGGTGCAAACTGAACCTGTATAAATAACTTCCTGGGAGCTTTTGAGCTAGCCTCTCTAGTCCATAATTAGTTTCTCTCTTTTTCTTTTTAAGTGTGTTTTTAAGTGTGATTTATTTAAATATAATTGACATTCAGTAAAATTCATCTTTTTTGGATGTATTGTTTGGTGAGCTTTGACAAACATATAAAAGTCATACAAACACCACTGCCATTAAGGTGTAGGTATTTCCATCATCCTCAGTTGCTCCCTCACATGCACTTCTGCATTCAGTTCCCTGCTCTAGCCCCAGTGCCAGGCAACCAGTGATTTGATTTCCGTTCCCATAGGTTTCCTCTTTCCAGAATGTTATTATATAAGTGGAATCATATAGTATGTAGCTTTTTGTGTCTAACTTCTTCCACTTAGCATAATGCTTTTGAGATTCATCTATGTTGTTGTTTATATTAAGAGTTTGTTCCTTTTTAGTGTTGAGTAGAATTCCACTATATGAATGCATCACAATTTGTTCATCTATTCATCAACTGATGGACATTGGGTTGCTTCCAGTTTTTGATTATGGATATAGGTACTATAATCAATCTCATACACCTATCTGTGTGAACTTGTGTTTTCATTTCTCTTGGGTAAATACCCAAGTGAGATTTCTGGGTTGTGTGGTGTTAAGGACTGAATTGTGTACCCCCAAAATTCACACGTTGAAGCCCTAACCCCCAGTGCCTCAGAATGTGACTGTATTGGAAGACAGTCAAACGTATTTGTTGTTTAAGCTACCCAGTCTGTGGTATTTTATTATGGCAGTCCTACCAAACTAATACATGTAATAAGTGCATGTTTAACTTTATAAGAAATAAGGTGTTTTCCAAAGTGGCTGTACCATTTTATAATCCTATAAACAATGTAAGAGTCTCAGTTTCCTCACATCCTCTCCCACTAGTATTATTAGTCCTCCATCCCCATTTTAATTGGTGTACAGTGATAATTCATTGTGGTTTCAATTTATATTTCTTTAATGACTAATGAGGTTGAGCATTATTTTTAAGTGCTTATTTAGCACCATATCTCTTCTTTGGTAAAAGGTCTTTTGAAATTTTTTGGCCATTTTTAATTGGTTTGTTTATCTTATTAATGAGTTGTGAGTGTTCTTTATATATTCTAGATATAAGTTCTTTATCAGATATACCATTGCAACTATTGTCTCCTGACTGTGGCTTGCCTTTTCATATTTTTACAGGTGTGTTTTGAAGAGCAATAGTTTCTATGAAGTCCAACTTATGATTTATTTTCTTTTATGACTTACATTTTTTGTGTCCAATCAAAGAAATCTTTGCCTACCCCAAAGTTTCAAAGAGTTTACGCTCTGCTCCCCCCATGCCCTAATTTTTACAGGGGAAATTCCCCATTGTGGAAGGCACGCAGTTGTTCAGGTCTACCAAGGATGGGGGTGGGTGAGTGTATATATCCAGGGATGAAGGATTAGAAGCTCCCCTTGGCTACTGGACCTAATGCCATGTTCTCTTATAGCATTATCATTTAAAAATGTGATATCCTGATAGCCTGTGTCCGTTTCATCTGCCTCCAGATGCAGGCGTGGAATAAAGGGATAAAATGTACTGAACTCCCTCAACCACCAACATTAGATAGAGTTGGGAATGGTTGGAAGAACTAAATGAAATTTAATCTGTCAGATACAGAGATGAGGAAGGGCAGAGTGAGAGATGAGGCAACGCCTAGGTTTGGAAACATTGCAAAGTCTGCTCTTTATTCTGAAGTCATTGAAGAGCCACTGAAGGGCTTGAAGAGAACATATCTGATTTTATTTTAGTGAGATCATTCTGGCTTCAGTGAAGAGAATGAATTAAAGGAGAGCAGGAGTGGAGGGAGAGAGACCAGTTAATTGCTCTTGATAACAGATGGATTGATGGCTGAGACTGGGGCACACTCATGGGGAGTGGGGAGAAGTGGATTAGTTATCTTTAAGTCTCCTTAATATTTGAGAATTCTCTGAGTGTCTCTTAAACTCTAAGTCTTTAACAAAACAAGAAAAAAAAGCTAATGGTTTATTGTAAAACCATCCTGGATCCTCCTTTCTTCAATGTATTACTATTTACCACAATAGCTAATTATACTCCAAAGTCACAGTTCCAGATGGATAATATAATAATATAATAACATTCTTCCCAAAGAGAGGAACATGGATGAACAGTCAACAAACAACCCATTCCTAATCCCCTGGTGACCACTTTGAGACAAAGAAGTGGGTCTTCCCACTTTGAAGAGTTGCAAGTTGAGCAGAGTCTATAGAAAATGTAATGTATTTGATTTTTTAACATTTATTGAGAACTTACTATGTGCCAAACACATTTTCACATCTTAGTTCATTTAATCCTCACAGCAACTCTGTCAATATAGCTATGATTGTCCAAATTTAAAGGCTAAGAAAACTAAGGTGCAGAGGTGGAGTTAAATGCCTTCCATCAAATTGCTGCACTCACATAGAGGTAACTCATATCTTTCAGAGACATAGAACTGAAATAGCTTAACAGAATTAGCATTCTTAATGTGTCTTAGTGTTGGGAGTTTTAAAAACGCCTTTATTAGAATCTTTCTCCTTAGGGAAATATTGTTATTTTTAAACTGAGAAAGAAAATGCATGGGTATAAAGTAATGGCATCTTGTCTGAAAGCCACCAAAAACTAACCCATAACATTTTTAAAAAGATTTAAGTAGAGAAATGAATTGGGGCTGGGAATTACTTTTTCTTTAGTGAACTACCCCATCCCCTGGACTTCACAAGGAAGAATATGATTTCTATTAGTATCAGTGGTTATAAAACAGAAGGGGCATTATGGATTCCCTTTAAAATATGAGGAACCATTATAGACTATATCTCCCACAAAATGCACAAAACATAAAACTTAGTACATAATTTCAAGTGATTGAAAGAACCCTCCCCACTATTATTTACAAATCCCAGATTGAAACTTCAGACCTTGAAGTATTATGCAAATATAAACATCAGTCTTTAGTTTTCGTTACTTTGTACTGATAGTGTAATTCAGTTGAAAATTCACTAAGAATCAGAAGCCCTGGGCTCCCATCTAAGTTCTGCCAGATACCCGTTGCATCACGTCGATCCAGACAGTGGCTTGTAACAACAATAGCATGTGTTTCTTCACATCCGCAGGTGAGTTGGGGGAATGGCCAATTTAGTCTGGACTTATCTGGGGAATATGTATTCCCCATGTCTCTCTTCTTTCTGGAACCATTGGGTTATCCTAGGTATGTGTTTCTCCTGACAATGGCAGAAATTCAAGAGAGCAAGCAGGAACACATGAGACCTCTTAATCTTCACGTACAGGACTGGCACAGTAACATTTCTGCCAAATTCTATGGGATGAAGCAAGTTACACAGCCAAACACAGAGTAAAAGAGTGAGGAGTGCCATATTAATTTTCTATGCTGCATAACAAATTACCACAAGCAGCAACTTAATACAACACAAATTCACAATCTCGTAGTTTCTGTGAGCCAAGTGTCTGGACGAGGCTTTGTTACATTCTCCGCAAGACTATCATTCAGGTGTCAGCCAAGGCTCGGTTCTCATCTGGAGGCTCGACTGGTGATGGAGCCACTTCCAAGCTCACTCAGGTTGTTGGCCAAATTCATTTCCTTGTGGCTGTAAGTCCAAGGACTTTAGTTTCTTGCTCATCCCCTAGATGCTGCCAGCAGCCTTTGCCACATGGGCTTCTCCCACATAGCCATTTATTAAATACTTACATCATGGCAGCTTGCTTGTTAACCACCACCAATGGAGAGTGAGTCTTGTAGCAAGATGGAGTTGTATAACAGAATGTGATCACATAATTGCGTGATTCACAGTGTAATCCTGTGCCACCACCTTTACCATCTTTTATTGGTTGGAAAGAAGACACAGGTCCTGCCCACACTCAAAGAGAGGGAGTCACACAAAGGCATGAACACCAGGAGGTGGGATCTGGAGGCTACCTTACAGTCTGTCTGCCACACCTCTGTAGAGTGAGGAGCTGCCAGATCACATGGTGAAGGGTGCGGATACAAAAAGGGTTGAGAAGGTAAGGCCAGCAGTCAACCGCCACCATGTTACAGAGCCGCAGGAAGCAATGGAGGGCCACATAGGATAGGGCAGGAAGACCTCTCTGCCCAGGTGATACTTGGACAGAGACATGAACAGATGAAGGAACCAGTGCTGCAACAACAGTTTGGAATTTCTAGAGTGTGGGAACTGTAAAAAAAAAAAATGCAGAAATTGAGAGCAGGGAATAGGTTTTAAAATGGATCATTGCTCGGTCTATTCTCAAATGACAGCCCAGACACCAGGTCTTTCCTAATCTTCCAATTAAATTGACTGCTTAAATTGCCAAGCCAGAAACCCATCTTCCAGACAAAGGGTACCAAGTGGCTAATGAGGTGAGCAGGTGATCATCAGAGGAAACACTGATGAGTTTATGCCTACGGAACATTTCTCTGTGATGTGCATGGGGGCAGGGGACAGAACACATAAAAGAAACGGGGTTCAAGGGAGGCTCTGAGAGACACCGAGGGCTGGAGGTCATGGCAGGTCACGGCTACGAAGGAAGAGGCTTTGGGCAGCCTGTGGTGGATGACGTGGTGCAAGGCTGAAGTGCCAGGTTAATTGACTGAGCTGCAGGATCTGACAGATGCTAAACCGAAGAGGCAATTTCCTATAAAAGCTGGAGCGCTCACACAGGTCCAGTGATCCTATGTAAGCTATGTAACCTCTCTGAGCATCAGACTCTTAATCTGTGAAATGGGAGGGCTGAGCTTAAGTCTGGGGCACAAGCAGGTGACAATGGTGCCTGCTGTGAATCTTTCATGAGACAGTAGAGATTATGATTTTTATATTTCTAGTAAATGTGTCATCTTCTTAGTTGAACTGACTTTTAAAATATGATTAAGATTAAAAACAGATCAAATAGACATTGATTTGTGGCCTCTAGTAGACAGTTCCAAAAGTCCTTTTGAGCTCTAGGTAAAGTGCTTAGCACAGCACTTGGCACCTTGTAAAATTTCAATAAAATGATTGCTATTATTATTATCAATTATATTATTTCATGATTTTCCTCGAGATGTTAAATGCAAATGTACTTGGAGAGGAACTACATTAAAATGTCATCAGCCACTAATTTTACAGTCAATTTAGTGAATGCCTATCAAGAGTCCAAGAGAGATAAAGGACCCCAGCTTTCACATGGTAGGTGACCCAATAATGTATTTTTAAATTAGTAAGTAAGCCCCAGCTACATGTAAGCCCCAAACACTGGTTAATACCTAATAACAATGATTTATGACTTGTGTAGAGAAATGTAAAATATACAAAGCTCACTGCTATTGATTATCTATATTCTTCCCACATTGGCCCTTGGACGACGGAAGGAGTGACATTTTTCTCACTTTGTGTGTGGAGAAACTGAGTGTCAGATAGGTTAAGGGACTTCTCCAAGGTCTCAAAGTAAGTTGTAGAAGCAGGAATAATATATATGTTATTCCTTCTGTCATAACTCTCTGTTCCATCCACAGAAGAGACAGTCCAAGAATCACATAGGAGTTCATGAAAAATGCCACTTTCCAGACCCTGCTCTGAATACGTATTAATCATTAGGATGGAAATGTGGTCCTGGGAGCTATATTATTTGAATGTTACCAAAGTGAATCTGGTAGAGAAACTATGACCTTAGCCTGTAAGGTCTGAAAGAGCAGGGAGCACGTCTGTCTGTACTGTGCAGTCAGGTGCAACGTCTGGCACGATGAGCTAATATTGATTAGATGATTGAATATATGAATGAATGACCACATTGCCTTAGCATTCCCTGGGAAATCAGAAATTAATTGAGGTCGGGGGGCTTTGGGGAGTGGTGCCAAAACCATAAAGCCACAGAGAGAATCACCTAGTTTAAATGTAAGCTCAGCATTACCCCCTGCACTTACTATGTGACAGAGACTGCGCTAGTCTTCGGGAACCCGTGGAGAGAACCCTCCCCTCAAGGTGCCTGCAGCCTGGCAGAGAGGTAAGTTGTGTATACCAGTACCCAGAATATTAAGCAAACAACACCAACAATGATAAGTGGTGTTAGCTGGGCGTTCTCTAAGTGCCAGCACCTCATATATACAATCTTATTTCAAAGTTCTAGAGGAGAGATAGAAAAACTGTAGAGTTGCAGAAGAGGAAGAGATATACTTCGTCTTCTCAGGTTTGCTTTGTTCACCTGCATAAATAGCAGCTCCCTCTGGGGGTGGATGGCTATTTGCAGATGCAGGAAGCAGGAGCTCTCTTGACGTCTTTCAAAGAACCCTGTGATGAAATATAAGGTGTTGGGCAATATTTGCTTCCAGGTGGAGAAACTGAGGCAAAGAAATTACAACAGGCCTGGCCTGTCTAATTTTCTAATCCAGAAGGAAGGGAATTCCTTGAATCTGTGGCTCTTTATTTAATCATACAAATCCTGTGACAACATCACCCTTATTCCATTTCCTAGACTGTTTATAGAGCCTTACAATTCAGCAAAAACTTTTCTTCATCCTTAGTAATGACTCTATGCTTTAAATCCTGCTTTGTTACAATAGTCTCTTAAATGCAGTTAGTATCTCCTTCTTTTTACCTCCACAACTCTCCGTTCTGCTGACCGATGGATTGATAAAGAACGAAGTGGAACTATCACATACCTGCAGGGATTTTCCTGGTTTCCTGTGGGCTGCAGGACCAAATCAGGAGTTCACTATCTAGCCCCTGCCACACCTGGCCTCCTCGTCTTCCGCTCTCCCTCCTTCCAGTGTGTACTTAGGATTCTTAACACCTAGTGTGGAACAGGTTCTTACTAACTTTGTGTCTCCAGGGCTGAAAATTCAGGCACTATTGATAGGTCAGTGTGTGCAGGAGAACCACAAAATGACGATGACTGCACGCACTTGACAGATGAGGGACAAATGGTACTGGTTGCCTTTATTTTCTCAGAGCACGAGAGAGAGGAAGACCTGGCCAAATACACACTGGGGCTAATGGATTTATAATTATACCTACCAGACTACGACTTTTTACCCCCAAGGTAGCAACAATATTCATGATGCCAAATTCAGCAGTCATTTCATAGCTTATCTTGCTAAAACACTCGGTAGAACCTGCTCCACCTGTTCACTCCTGCTTCTCTAAGTACTTTCTTCCCTTGGCCGCTAGGGCTCTGCTTCTTCTGGTTTTCTTCCTACCTCCCTGGCCTTTCTTTCTCAGTGATTTTCCGTTTCAGAATGGAGCCTGAAAAGTCCATGCCACCATCATGTTTCACTTGGACAAGTCAAGTAGCCTCCTAACAGGCCTGCCTCAACTCTTGCTCCCTTGTATTCAGCTGTCTACACAGTGACCTGCGTGATCTTTTTATTATAAAACCCAATTCCGCTCCCATGCTCAAAACCCTCCAGTGGTATTCCATCAAATTCAGCAAATTCAAATTCTTTATCATAAAATACAAAGCCATATATGATATTATCATGTGTTTCCTCTCTGACCTAATCTACAGCATCCCTTCATAGCTCACTCTGTTCTAGACTCACTGGCCATGTGTAGTTACCATCTATTGCTGCATAATGAATTATCCCAATGCTTAGAGGCTTAAAACAACAGTAAATATTTAGTGTCTTTCACAGTTTCTGTGGGTCAGGAGTTTGGGGGTAGCTTAGCTGGACTGTTCTAGCTCAGGGTCTCTCATGAGGCTGCAGACAAGATGTTCACTGAGGCTACTTTCATCTGAAGGCTTGAAAGGGGCTGGCACACCCACTTGCAAGGTGGCTCGCTCACATGGCTGGCAAGTTGGTGTGAGCTCTTAGCAAAAGGGCTCATTTCTTCTCCACATGGATCTCTCTACAGGACTCTTGTGTATTCTATGACATAGCAGCTGACTAGAATGAATGCTCTAAGAAACCAGGGCAGACTTGCCAATGCTTTTTTTGATCTGTTATAGGAAGGTACACTGTCACCTCTGCCATACTCTTATGGCCACATAGACTAGCTCTGAATAAATGTGGAAGGAGACTATATAAGAGTAAAAATACCCTGAGCCAAGGATCACTATGGGCCATGTTGGAGCCTGGCTAACACACTATCCTGCTCTCTCACATACCTGCAGAGCTTATGCCCACTTGTTGCTTGTTCCTTCTAAATGGAAAGCTCTCTCCCTAGGACAAGGTTTCCACACTTTTATTCCATTAACTACTCAAGGTTATTTCTTCAAGCCAGGCTTCCCAGACCACCTTATCTAAAATATCCTCTCTCTGTTGGTCAGAAGGTAAAAAGTTTCAGCCATGCAGGAAAAACAATTTCTGGAGATCCAATGTACAGCATGGTAACTATACTTAATAATACCATATTGTATACTTGAAATTTGCTAACAGAGTAGATCTTAAATGTTCTCACCACATGCACACACAAAATGTTGTAACTATGTAAGGTGATGAATATGTAGTAATCATTTAACAACGTGTAGGTATATCTAAACATGATGGCTGGGAGGGGATGGAGAATGTTTGCAAGGCCCCTTCAAGATCCATAGTGGTATACAGGCTGGTGGGCCTGCTTCTGGGAACATACGTGGATGTGTCTCCCAGTGGGTCCCTGAACACACAGGATGCCCTCAGCTGAGAAGGGCTGAAGTCTGCACCCCCATGTTCATTGCAGCATTATTCACAATAGCTAAGATAAAAAGTCAACCTAAGTGTCCCTCGATGGATGACTAGGTAAAGAAAATGTGGTATATGCATACAATGGATACTATTCCACCTTAAAAAAAAAAAGAAATTCCTGCCAATTGTGATAACATGGGTGTACCTGGAGGGAATAACACTAAGTGAAATGAGCTAGACATAGAAAGACATATACTGCAGGAACTCAAGTATATGTGGATTCTAAAAAAGTCAAACACATACAAGCAGAGAGTAGAACAGTGTTTGCCAGAGCCTTGGTGGTAGTAGAGAAAATGGGGAGATCTTTGTCACAAGGTACACATTTTACTCATAAAATGAATAAGTTTTGGGGATCGAATGTATAGCATGGGGACTATAGTTGATAATACTGTATTGTTTACCTGGAATTTGCTAACATCCTAAGTGTCCTCACCACACACACGTACACACACAATGGTAACTATTATAGTGAAAGGTATATCAATTAATTTAATTGTACTAATCATTACACAATGCATATGTATATCAAATCATCACATTGTACACCTTGACTGTACACAATTTTTCATTTCTATAAAAGAAGCTGAGAAAAACATGTTGCACACCTTAAATATATACAGTTTTTGTCAATTATATCTCTGGAAAAAAATTAATTAAATAAATTTTTAAAAATCCTTCCCATCACTGTCCCAGTACCTGACTTTATTATTCTTTGTAGCACCTACTACTGTGCTCCACAAGGGCAAGGTTCTTGCCTATTGTACTCATTGTTAAATTTCAAGTGTGTAAAACACTGTGTTGCACAAAGTACATGCTCACTAGGTGTTTGTTGAATGAGTAAGTGAAAGGAGAAAACCCCAAGTCTTGGGACATGAAGAACAGCTACACTTATTATAGAGTTCAGAGAAGTAAAAAATACTTACTGAGGCTTATGAGCCAATGCATGAGTATTCAAAGAGGTGTAAAACAAAATTTCTGGCTTCCAGGAGCCCCTAGTCACCCACCAAGGAAGTTTCAGATGTTAGGATGCTGAAGTTTAGCCGGTTTTCTAGCTGTGTTTCATGGCCTATTGCACTCGGCACATCTTTTAGGCATTGCCCATCTTGCAGCTGAAGAGTGTGAGGACCAGATGAAGTAACTCTCTTCTCCTAGCCACAGCTGATTATGTCAGAGCTGGGTCCCTAACACAGGGGACACCCTTCCATATACCAGTGACTCAACCTGTGATTCAAGTAGCTAGCACTAAAAGATTAATTGAGCTAAAAATAAGATGTTCATGGAAGCTTGAATGAAGAGCCTCAGAAGAAAATTGCAAATACACAGGGGCAGTAGAACCCAAGAGACCCTAAGGCTGAGTTGAGACAGATTTAAGGACCATGGCAAGCCAAGCGTTGTTCAAGCTGAAGTTCTGGGGAACAGAAACTGCAGGTAAACAGAGGGATCTGGAAGAGCCAGAGGAGCAAAGAGCAAAAGCATAGACAGATGAAGAAGACCCATGAGATAAAGAACGTATGAGAGAGAAGGAGAGAGAGAAAAAGACAGACAGTCAGACAGAGCCAAAGCAGACAGAGAGAGCAAGGAGACCAAAGCAGATAGACCCATCCATTCCTGGAGCTGCCCGCTTCTTCCGTTCGGAGGCTTAGTGGTTCAGTTTCCCCCGGGCTCCTGCGCACATGGAAACTTTCAACCAAAATCTCTCTCACCCTTTCCTTCCTGAGCCAACTGAGTTACTCTTGCTTATTTGAGACAAGAAGCAGCCTGACTAAAGCATTCAATTTCTGGAAAGGAGATCTATATGTGCAGACTCCTTTATTCATGAAATAAAGTTCATGGCCCATCTTCAGCAATATCTGTTTTCCTACATTCCAGGAACAGTGGGGATGGACCTCTTCTGATCCATCTACCATTTTAAGTGTGCCCCCCCTATCACATAGGGCACTCGCAGACAGAATGAGCTCAGAGATGCAGTCTGGACTGAGAATTAGAGTGAAATAAAGCAGGGGTTGGCCCTCTTCCGAAGATGGTGAGTGCCTTCAAGACAGCTTGGCTTGTTCCTCCCTGAATTCATCATGCCACATACAGAGTCTAGCCCATGGTACACACGTGAGTGTTCAGAAACGACTGACAGATCTCTTCATAAAGAACCCACAGCCCTGGCATATTTTCACTTCTTTTCTGTGGCTGCTACTGATAACAGCAAGAATCATAATCATAATTACAACAGCATTTATTGAGTACCAGTCTCTGTACTAACCACGCATGTGTTCATTATCTCTCCTAACACCATTGGTTCCTTTCACGGGTCTCCAACAACTAAGAGATTTTGGTGCCAAAAATGATACTATTAGATTTATGATCTTCTTTGCAAAGACAAAATCTTCCTGTTTTCAAGAATAAAAGGTAGAGTCTTCCAGGCTCTTCCCTTTCCCAGGACCAGCCAGCCTTTAAAACTTAGGCATTAAAAAGTTAGAAAGCTCTGATTCAGGGTAATGGAATGCAGGACTGGAAGGAGGATAAGGGGCCCTCTTTAGTAAGATGGCAAAATATTCTATCTAGAACTTTATTATGACTTTATTATATTGCTCCAGAAAGCAACACCAGTTAAAATCTAATTAAAGGAGGTCGTATGGGCTTATGCAGAGTTGTTCAACATTCACTGCACGTCAGAATCACCTAGGAACTTTTAAAAAATGCATGCGTGGATCTGCTAGAGTTGAACATACATATATCCTGTGACCCAGCAACTCCACTCCTAGGTAGACACTCCACAGAAAGGCAAACACTGTTGATAACCAAAAGATTTATACAAGAATGTTAGTAGCAGCTTCATTGATAATAGACAAGAACGGTAAAGATGTCCATTGACAGCAGATTGGCTAAATGAATTGTAATATATTCACACAATGGAATGCTCTACAGCAACAAGAATGAGAAACCTTTCAATACTCCACAATATTGATGAATCTCCTAGATGTAATGTGAAGCTAGATACAGAAGTATGTCAACTGCGTGACTCCATTTATATAAAATTCGAAAACAGGACAAATGAATCTCTGCTGTTTAAAGTCAGGATGATGACAACCCTTGGGGCAAAATGGGGTGGTATTGACTGGAAAGGGGCACGAGGGGGCTCGCAGGAAGCCCCTGGGTGCTGATAATGATCTGTTTCTTGAACTGTGTGCTACAGACATGGGTGTGTTTACTATGTGACAATATGCTGTCCTACATTTCATTGTTTACTTTTCTGTGTGTCTTGCTATAATTTATTAAAATGTTTGCCTAAAATACTCCATGCCTAGTTCCCGCCTTCAAAGGGTGATGATTCAGGTGTTGTGAGGTGGGTGGGGCCGAGACATTGGTCGTTTAAGAAAGCTCCCCAGGTGATCCTGATGTTGGGGAAACTTAAAATTGCATAAGCTTTGGTCAGACAGCACTGGATTTGAGTCATGGTTCTGTCAATTGCTGTGAAAGTCACCTTGAGCAAGCCAACCCATCTCTCTGAGACTCTGTTTCTTTATTGTGAAGAGGAGATACAGGTGTGTACCTCACAAGTATATTATAAGTGTTAAATAAAATAAAATAAATGAAGTGCTCAGCCTACAGCATGGTACCAAAAAAGTGTACAGTGAGTGTTAATTATTATTATTATATAATTTTATGTAAAATTGAGGGCAAGTATTATTAGGATCTGACCCAGACCTGCTTGATTCTAAAGGCCATATGTTTATGTTTGTTTCCACATCATGTGCTATCTCAAGGACTCCCGGCCAATCCTTTCAAGGGACTTTGACCCTGTGAGAAAAGAAGAGAGGCCCCGTTCTTTAATCACAGGGTGTTGATTAGGTTTGATTTCATGTTCCATGGTTATTATTGATCTGGGGAATGATTGATAGTCAATGGTTGTCACTGTCTCATCTTTGCTATAATTGCATGAAATGTTTGTTAGGGTTGAGCACTTCTTACTCAGATGCATTAACAATAATTTCCCCAAATGTATTTCCTTAAAAGAGATTGAATTATTTCCAAGGGTCCTGTGCATCTCCTTTGTAGTGCAGGAAAGAGTACATCCATAAATTACTCAATTGACACAGATGGGGACCTGAATGGCAGAGCAGTCGACTGCAGATTCTTCTTCCCAGACACGTCCTGTCTGATGGCGGGACTGGCAGAGGCTCTGGGGGTGACACCCTGGTCACGCACGAGCATGACTGGTGGTTCCTCTCAGAGGAGGAAGTGGACAGGGCGCTAATCCATGTCGGAGCTTTGCAGTCTGACAGCAATGACTAAGGCAACTTGAAATTAATTTCCCTGCTGTGATAGCTCTCTATTGCTTTGCCTATCTCTTCATGGCTGGAACAAGCTGTGAGAGGATTCAGAGTAGAGAGAGCACCTGCTAATGCTAACACAAAATTGGATACAGATTCTTGCACCATTTACTGGCTGTGCACTGTTTTTCCCCCTGACCCTCAGTTTCCTCAGCTTTAAAATGGGAACATGCTTACCGGTCATGTATGTAAAGTTCCTGGCATGCGTGTTAAGCTCCTCTCTGTGGAGTCTGATGCAACCTAAATCACTGGTGCTGGAAGAATTTTTAAAAGAGTTTTATCTCTGCCATTCTCAAACATCTTGATTTTCCTAAATAGCAGTTATTCCCAAAATATACTCCTTCAAATTTTTTTATTATTGTTCTACCCAATGATCTAAAACCAAGTGAATGAATAAGTTAACAACTGGAATAACCTTAGCTGACAAATTTCCTATTTTGAAAAAAATAGTCAATAAATCAATTATGGTGATTTTAATAGAAGTTAATTTGAATTTTTTAAAAAAGTCTGATCTTAACACTAAGATCAGACTAGAGCTGAAATACCATGTATCAAGCAAAAATTACATTTTCCAGTGGCAACAGACTAAATCAAGGAAAAAGAATAAGGCATTATGCTAAAGTTTCTATTTTCAAATGTTTGTATAAAGTTTAAACTATTGGGTTGATTATTGGATCAAGCATCCTGCCAACTATTTTGTATTTATTATCTAACATAATCTTTAAGAAGATCCTATAAGGCATATATAATTACCCCTACTTTACAGGTAGAGAAATTGGGAGGGTCAGAAATGTTAAATAAATCCTTTCAATTCACACAGTTAGTAGTAAGCATAGAAATTCAAACCCAGGTCTGCCTGAAGACAAAGTCAAGGCCATTTTCTATTAGGCTGAACTGGGGCCTTTAGCACGCATGACCAGTATTCACTAGGTACTAGTTGAGAGCTAAGACAACCGCTAAAGGATCTTTACATTTTAATGTCATTAAGCGAGTGTAATTTCCATATGAATTGACTTCTTCAGAGGGCTCAAGACCCTAACAGTAAGTTCAGGCATTGATTTCTTTAACAAAAATGTATTAATCACCTATGACTGTCCGTCCCCACTACTGCCAGGAACTGTACTTAGCACTGGGGGTAACATAGTGAGGAACCCATACCCAGACCCTGCCCCCTGAAGCTTACATCCACAAGTGGGGAAGAGAAGGGATGGAGATTAATTCAGGAATAGTACCAGATTATAATTCCAAACTTTGACAACTGCTGTGAAGAAAGAAAATTGGGAGATCTGATTTAGTTTCTATGTAAGGGTTTGAAGGGGGATGTCAAGAAATATTTCCCCTGAGGACATGAGAGGAAGTGATGTAGCTAAATTTGCCAGGGAAGTCAAATTTATCTAGGCAAGGATTGGAGGGGGGACAGCATTCCAGGCAGAGGTCACAGTGTTTGCAAAGATCCTGAACATCATTTATTTGTGATAACAAAGTCAGGCCAGTGTAGCTGGAGAGCAGAAAGAAAGCGGAAGCAAGATGGACAGTATTTTCAGAGATGGTCACGGCAGTATCTCCTATCCCAAATGCTCTTCTACAACATTATGTTGCCACTCTGCCATTAAGAGATGGAGACTATTTCCCTGAATCCCAGGGCACCCCATGAATGATATGACCAATTAAACGTGGTGGATATGACAGTGGGCCATTTCAGGTGCAACTCTGAACTGGCCTGGCAGCTCCTGCTTCTTGGCTCTTGGAAGGCAGCTTTTATGTAGAAGTGTAGCTGCCTTGAGAATATCACATGTTGGGTCCCTGAAGGACGAGACATCACAGAGTGAAACAGAAGCCAAAGCCCACTGAATTGCCAGACATGCCCCTACCCGTGACCAAGAAAATCCATGTTGGAAATTGGCCCCCAGGGCCTACCTGCCCTACCTGATACCATGTGGGCCAGAGAGAAGCCACCTAGCTGAGCCCTTCTCAAATTCTTGACCCCAAATTATGAGCAAAACAAAGTAGATATTTTAAGCCACTATATTGCGGGATGATTGGTTTTGCAGCAATAGATAACCAGAAGATGTATGTGAAAATAAACAAAGACAACCCAAATGAGAAGCACAGGCCTTTTCTGTAGATCTTTCTATAGCAAGGAAGTCTGTCAACATCACTTTTGTTTGACAAAGACTCAAAAGCAGACAGGGGAATGGGAAAGGTTTATAGAGGAAGAAAGGAAATCTTCAGGTGTGATCTGACTGGGGATTATTGCCATATTGTTCAGCTGAAGATGAACATCCTATACGATTGGTTTAGGGAACATATTTGGCTTTCTCTGGTTGGTTTTGACTTGGAAGTGGGGGCAAAAATTAAGGAAGCTGGCAATGATTAAGTTCTGACCATCTGGGGCCAATTGCTGCAGAGGTGTGATTTGGCCTCCCAGGCTGAATGCTGTAGAGATTGTGTGTCAGAGTGTACAGTCAAATATGGTCTGGCCATTGTCCATTCATATATTCAGTATCTCAGGCAGCATGGTGCAAGGTGAGGCTGCAGGGGTAGGCACAAGGCAAATCTCACCTTCTTAAGAACTTTAAGCTTCATTAAGAATATTGTCACAGACATGCCAATTAGAGTTCATTTTGTGCTTGGCACGTAGACACCTATATGGAAGAGAGGTGAAGAAGTTAAAGCTAGCACACAAAACATGGTATCCAGAAGCAATGATGACAAACAACTGGAAATAAACTAGTGAGGCAGCAGGAACTGGGGAGATTGAGCAAGAAGAGTAACGTGCCTGAGCCAGGCAGCACGGGATCCAGAAGTGAACAATCTAAGGCCCAAGCAAATGTCATCAGAGAAGGGCTTCATATCCCAGGCTTGGACTCATTAGTTTATTAATTCAACAAATGCAAACTGATCACCTTTTATACATCAGGGACTGCTCTAGTGCTGGAGATAGAATTTTGAACAAAACAAACCAAGTCCCTCCTGTCATGAAATCTACAATCTAGTAGCAACGAGACAGATGACAAATATGTAACAAATAAATAAGTGAACTATGAGGGAACTAAAGGATGAGCCTGGATCAGGACAGACTGGAGGGTAGGGTGATGGCTGTGGATTCATTCAGAAAGGGTGATCCAGGAAGACCTTCCAAGGAGGTGGCACTAAATGAGGAGAAAGAGCCAGCAATGCTAAGGTCCAGACAGAGGCCTAAGAAAAGAGTGCTCCAGACAGACAAAGCAACTATGCAGAAGCCCCAAGGCAGGAAGGATCTGGGTATATTCAAGGGCCTAAGTAAAGGTTATCATGTCCTGGGAATTGTGATCCTGAAGTCAGGAAATACAAAATGAGGTTAGGCAGGGGCCAGATCATTCTGGGCCTTTGAGTCCCCGGTGAGGAGTCTGGACTTTATTTAAATACTATGTAGAGCTATTAGAGAGCTTTATGCTGGGGAATGGGATGGGAGCAAGGAGAGTGATTTGATCCAATTTACACTTTTAAAAGCTCACTTTCCTGGTCTCCCAAGGATAACCTTAAGAACACACCAGAGTGGATGTGAAATTCAGAGAAGACCATAGATTCTGACCAGAGAACAGACAAGACAGAGTCCTAGAGTGAGTGGGACACTAGAGGTGTAATCCAGGCAAGGGAAGATGGTCCCAGGTTCTAGACATAGCATGTAAGTATTACAGGAGAAGTTTAAAAACCCAGCTGCCAAAACCACAGCCTGGAGTCAGAGGAACTCTGAATGATGTGATTGAAAGTGAGCTACCATTTATTCAGTGTAGACTATGTGCCAGACAACTGAACATGCTGTCTTGTTTAACCTTTACAACCACTCTCAGGGGTTAATACTATGATCTCCATTTTACAGATGAGGAAAATGAAGCTCAGAGTGTTAAAGGGACATGTTCAAGTTTTCATAGTTTGTCCATTCCTGCGCTGAGATTCAGACACAACTTCCATAGCTGGTATTCTTAACCACTACACATGTTTCCCCAAGAAAAGCAGACTTGATATTTAGTCACCTGAATATTGAAAGCAGCTTCCGTAAATGCACCTACTCAGGACCAAGGCCACGCTCTGTCCTCAAACCTAGGAAAGGTCTGAGGTGCTGTTCAGAAGACTCAGTTATAAAGACAGAATGCATGTGGTGGCCAGAAACAAGGCAGGTCCCAACTATCAGGCTCTTGTCTAACTTAAAAATCATCACCAAAAATGCATAAAGAACCCAAATTTGGAAACGATTGAATTTCTCAGCTGCAGCCATTGCCTGTCTGTAGCCCCCATGTGTGCACATGCATACAGATACGCACATATCCGCCTCTGCATATGCCCAGAGATAGGTACGGCACGTGTGCATTCTTTTCAGTTTTGCAGAAGCAGCAGATGGATAATTGCAGCCCCTAAGTGCCTAATCTGCTCTCCGGGACACGGGCAGATTTCTGAGCCAACAAACTTAATTGAACTTTCTATTCCAGCTGGAAAAGGTTACAGAGTTGCTGCGCACACAGCACAGGCAGAATGAAAAGGTCAGCGGCTCAGTCCTTTTTGTAATGGATTGACCAAAGGCATATTGTTTTGTTTTCTTTTTCTTTCTTCTTTCTTTTTGATTTTTTTTTCTTTCCATTTTAAAAAATATTTCCTGCAACCACTGGATTGTAAAACTTAATTAACCAAGTGGTGTTTCCTTCCCGCAGCATTTAAAGATGTACAGTTTATGCTGACACTGTCCATGGTCCTTAGAAAGGTTGCTAAAGCCCGCATGTGAGAAGACAAGCATTTAGTTTAAAGGTAAGTACCTGAGTGTTTAAAACCTCCTTAAAGACATAGGAATAGACCCTCTACAGCAGTGCATCTCAAACCTAAGCATGTGTAATAATCACTCTGAAAGTTTTTGAAAACACAGATTCCTGGGTCTGACACCCAGAGACCCTGAATCAGATCAAGGTAGAGCCTGAGAATTTGCATTTTTAGTAAACTGTGACATGACACTGTTGCTGCTGGTCCCAGGACCAGATGCTGAACACTCCTGCTCTACAATCCTGTCCCAGCTGAACCTTCTGGCCTTTTCTCATTGTTAAGTGCATTAGTAATGGCCTTGTATCCCAAAATGGAAAAGATGGAACAGAAGAGAGCCATGTTCAAACGTATGTTGGTCAGACTGCTGAGAAAGATGGGGTCCCATTCTGAGCACTGCAGTTTAAGAAATCCATTGGAAGTTGGAGGCCATCCATAGATTCATGACATAGAGGCATTGCGGTGACATTGAAGCTGGACTTTAAACAATGGGTAAAAGAATTTGAACATGCTGTGTGCTGGGGGCAGGAGGAGGATGTTGAATCCCGTAAAGAATTAAGGATCTTTTTTTAGCTGAAAAGGAGAGAATTTTTGAGAAACATAATTTCTGTCATCAAAAACCTGAAATGCTGTCATGCAAAATGGGGATTAAGCTTTGTCACTGAAGCCCAAGGAAAGAACAGGGGAGGGGGGATTTTTACTCAGTATAAGGAAGTAGTTTCTAATAAATAAAGTGGGAATTGACAGTGACATGGGGGAGTTAGCTCCCTGTCATTGGTAGTTTCCAATTAGACACTGAAGAACCATTTAGGGAGAGGTTGCAAGGCAGATTGAAGCATTACATAGAAAGTTAGACCAGATAGTTAATTTCTACCATAGTATAATTTTTTTAAATGTCAAAATATTAGGGGGGTACAGAAGTTTTTGTTACATGGCTACCTTGCATAATGCTTAAATCAGGGCTTTTAGTGTGCCCATCACCCGAATAGTGTTCATTATACCCAATATGTAAGGTTTTACCCCTCACCTCCTCCCACCCTCCCCCTTCTTGGTTTCCATTGTCCTTTACATCTCTTTGTGCCCATGAGTGCCCGTTGTTTAGCTCCCAATTATTAAAGAGTACCTGTGGCGTACTTTGTTTTCCATTCCTGAGATATTTCACTTAGGATAAGGGTCTCCAGTTCCATCCAAGTTGCTGCAAAAGACATTATTACATTCCTTTTTATGGCTGAGTAGTGCTCCGTGGTATGTATATCCCACATTTTCTTTATTCACTTATGAACTGATGGGCACTCAGGTTGGTTCCACATCTTTGCAACCGTGAATTGTGCTGCAATAAATATTCCAGTGCAGGTGTCTTTTTGATAAAATGACTTCTTTTCCTTTGGGTAGATACTGTAGTGGGATAACTGGATCAAATGGTAAGTATGGAATCTCCATACTATTTTCCATAGAGGTTGTACTAATTTGCAGTCCCATCACCAGTGTAGTGTAGAAAGTGTTCCTTTCTCTCTGCATTCATGCCAGGATCCATTGTTTTTTGACTTTTAAATAATGGCCATTCTGACAGGTGTAAGGTGGTATCTCATTGTAGTTCTAATTTGCATGTCCCTGATGATTAGTGATGTTAAACATTTTTTTTTCATATGTGTGTTGGCCATCTGCGTATCTTCTTTTGCAAAACTTCTGTTCATTTTTTTTGCCTAATTTTAATGAGATTGTTTGATTTTTTCTTGCTGATTTGTCTGAGTTCTTTGTAGATTCTGGATATTAGCCCTCTGTTGTATGTATATTTTGTGAATATTTTCTCCCATTCTGTTGGTTGTCTATTTCCTCTGCTGATTATTTCCTTTGCAGTGCAGAAGCTTTTTAATTTAATTAAGTCCCATTTATTTATGTTTGTTATTGCTGCATTTGCCTTTGGGTCTTAGTCATAAACTCTTTGCCTAGGCCGATGTCCAGAAGAGTTTTTCCTACACTTTCATCTAGAATTTTTATGGTTTCATGCCTTACCTTTAAGTATTTCATCAATCTTGAATTAATTTTTGTATATGACGAGAGATAGATGCTCTGTTCCTATGGTATTCTACACACAATTAGTGTTCAACAAATGTCAAGATAATATATCTCTAGATTTGCTGGTCTTACTTCCCATGAGATTTCTCCAATGAGTCCCTCATGACCTCTTAGATGGATTCTCACAGAAGCTTTTGATATGGTCTCCTTGCTTCCAGTTTTGCCTGCCGTTAAATCCGTCCTTTGCATGGCTGCCAGATGATCTATTAAAAATGCAAATATTACCATGTTATCCTGTGGATAAATTCATCCTCTGCTTAATACCCTTAATTGTTTGGATAAATTCATCCTCTGCTTAATACCCTTAACTATTTTTCCGTTGTCTATAAAATAATTGTCACTCTCCATGGCATGGCATTCAAGGCCTCTGTGACGTAGACACCATTTATCTGACAGGTTTCAATTCCTGCTACTCTTTTTCTCCAGTAAAAGTAGCTGAATTGTATTTCCTCTTATACACAGTCTATTGCAAGCCTCTCTGCCTTTGCTTAGCACACACTGTCTACCTGGAATGTCTACCTTTTTTCCTCTACCCACATAACACTTATCTATCTCTTAAGACCTAGTTCTGGGGCTATCTCTTAGAGGAAGCCCTCCCTGTTACCTCAGGTTGAGATCAAATTGAAGGAGCATGCAGCCTGTCATTCTGAGATCAATGAATTTACCCTGGTATCTGCATGTTAAGACGGAAGGAAAAGTTTTCTCAACTACAAAATAAGGTAACATATCCCCAAGAAAATACAACGGAACCTCAAGATGTGATTATGTTTTTAAAAAAAGTCACTTGTTACTATACATATAGGAATGTGAGCGAGCCAAGTGTTTCTAGATCTTATCTTTCAAAGGAATACAAAATCCAGGTTTTTATAGGAAACCTCATAATTTTTAAATATTTTAAAAGTGTTTATTTTTAAACACTATGTGGCTCAAATACAATATCTGCAAGGAAAATATGGCTCATGGATTGTTATTTTGCAATCTCTGTTTGAAAGCTTTTTTTTTAAATTTCAGAATATTATGGTGGTACAAACACTTTGGTTACATATATTGCCTATGCATTGCCCAAGTCAGAGCTACAATCATGCCCATCCCCCAGACAGTGCACCCCACACCCATTAGGTGTGAGTTTACCAATCCCCTCCACCCCACTCCCACCTGCCCGACCCCAATGAATATTATTGCCATGTGTGACATAAGTATTGATCAGTTAGTACCAATTTGATGATGAGCCCCAGTGGTGCTTGTTTTTCCATTCATGTGGTATTTCGCCTTGAAGAATGGGCTCTAGCTCCATCCAGGATAATACCAGATGTGTTAATTCACTGTTGTTTTTTATGGCTGAGTAGTACTCCATGGTATATATACACCACATTTTATTAATCCATTCATGTATTGATGGGCACTTGGGTTGTTTCCACATCTTTGCAATTGTGAATTGTGTTGCTATAAACATTTGAAGGCAGATGTCTTTATTACAGAATGTCTTTTTTTCCTTTGGGTAAATACCCAATAGTAGGATTCCTGGATCAAGTGGTAGTTCTACTTTTAGTTATTTGAGGTATCTCTATATTACTTTCCATAATGGTTGTACTAATTTGCAGTCCCACCAGCAGTGTATGAGTGTTCCTATCTCTCCATATCCCCACAAACATTTGTTGTTTTGGGACTTTTTGATATAAGCCAATTTCACTGAAGTTAAGTGATATCTCATTGTGATTTTGATTTACATTTTCCTGATGATTAGAGAAGTTGAGCAATTTTTTATATGTTTGTTGGCATTATTCTGTCTTCTTTTGAAAAGTTTCTGTTCATGTCCCTTGCCCACTTTTTAATGGGGTTGTTTGATTTTTTCTTGTTGATTTTCCTAAGTTATGTTTGAAAGCTTTTTTATGCTGGTGTCTTAGCTTGTCTTCTATTTACCCGGCTGCCTCCAAAGGCACAAGAACAAGTAAGAATGGGTCACTTGTCTCTATACCCAGGTGACAAGGTCAGGAAATAAAAGCACCAATTGGGGTTTAAGTTCACAAGTTTTTTGTATTCAGTTCATCTCTTAACACACAAGTTTGGTCACCCCCCTCCTTTCCCCACACCTCAGTTTGCTGAACTGTCATAGGAATCTTCATTTCTATTCCACATATCGTGAAGAGTATTTGTGAAAATTAAATGAGCTAATGAAAGTGAAATTGTCTTAAAAAGAACAAAACACCTGCAAACTGAAAGCACCAAAACCTGAGTTTCCCATAGCAGAGGCATCTGTGCCCCTCACATTGTACTTCCTAATGGGCTAGTTCCACCACAGGGGTAAGAATGAGGTTGTTTTTCCACAGCAGTTTCTTCTGTTTCCCATAAATGCTTTGGTGTAAGACAGGCTGGTTCACTAGGTGAAGCTAAAGATTGATTGGTAATTGGTTTCTCAATCCAGAGATCAACTGAAAGGACGCATGTGCCTTTCCTTCCCACGCTGATGACTGAACTCTGGTTTCATATGTCGCATGTCCTCCTACGCAGAGCTCTGCTAGACTGCAGGAACTCTTGCAATTGTTTTTGTTTTTGTTTTCTTACTTGGGTAAAACAAAGACATAGAGAAGAGCCTATCAGGGTGAGCAAGCTGCTTATGCTAGAGCAGCTGCAGCTGACAGTTAACCCTCTGCACCATGGTTGAGATAAAAGATTTTGAGATGAAGCCTTTCCAGAAGAGAAGATTACCAGCAACTCAAATGCTAATTATATGTCTTGAATCTATACACGCAAATGGTTAAAAGCATGGGTTCTGGAGTGACTTAGTGTGAGAATAACTTTTGTTTTCTCTATAGATACTTGCAGTTAATAGACTGCAAAAAATGGCTGCAATTCTTTACTTCTCACTATATTCATACCCTCTGCAATGTGACTTTGTAGCTCCTACCATGAATAGGAAGAGTGTTTTTCCCGCCCCTTGAATCTGGATGGACCAACAGAATGTGGCAGAAGTAATTCTGCGCCAATTCCAAGCCTCAAGGGACCTTGAAGTGTTGGCAACTTCTCCCCCTCCCCCTCCCCCTCCCCTTCCCTCCCCCCTCCCCTTCCCCTTCTTTCTCTCCTCTCTCTCAATGCATACACGCACATCAAATCCTGCAACTGCCATAGGGAAAGCGTCAGCTAACCTGTTAGAAGGTGGGAGACAGGTGGGACAATCACCTTCACCACCCCAGCTGACAGCTAGGCAATGCAATGCCAAACATGTGATGGGGTCATCCCAGACCAGCCAGTCCCCAGCGGAACTGCCATCTTACCGCAGATGTTTAAGTGAGCCCAGCCAAGATTAGTAGAGCCTTGCTCACATCAGCAGAGCCACCCAAAAGGACTTAAGGACAAAGGGACTTATGAGAAATAATAAGTGCTTATTGCTTAAGTCACCGAGTTCTGGAGGTGATTTTTCATGCAGTAGTACTCAACCGATATAGACCCTGAGTAAGTTAGAGATCTTTCTGAGCCTCAATACCTTGGTTCCTTATCAGCCCCACATAGAACTGTAGTAAGTATTCCATTAATGGCTGCTCTAACTAAAATACTTCCACTTGGAAAGATTTTATTGACATTTCCTTTTTTTACAGCATCCCATGGTTCTGGTGTGTCATACCATCTGAATGCCCTCCCCCACCCACACCACAACCCCCTTACCACACACAAGGATAAACAAATGAAGCCTCTCTGTAAATTCAAGGTTTCATCAAGCACTTAATAATAATTGTATTTAGGTTAACCCTAACATCATAGGCAAGTGACTGAGAGAAAATGGGACAAAATGAAAAACACCATTGTTCTCACTACAGAACTAGGATTAGAGTTTTAAGCTCTGTACTATACCTAATTTTGTAATTAGTGACTTGAGAGACTGAATCTTTTCCGTCCTCTCGATAGAAAAAGGCTTTGCCAGATATAAGGCCTTGTAACAGGGCTCTAATATATATAGATAGATAGATAGAAATTTCCAGAGAAACCTGAGAATGAAACCACTTCTGCCATATTCTCTGCCACAAAAGGCATCTCTCTGTGCATCCCTGCCTTGTATGCCATATCCTGCCACATGTAATTCAAGAGCACAGATCTGAAAAAGAGAAAGCTCTCTCTTCCCCTCTGCCTCTCCCTTATGACCCTGATTCTGGTCTCTTCTCCTCCAACGAAGTCAACCTTTTGCATAGCAGGTCAACTCATTCTCCCTCCTCCAGAGCTAATGCCCTGCCCAATGACCTACTAGTCACACTTTGCTGTTTTAATCACCTATGTTGCCATTGCCTCTTCCAGATCTTTTTTGGACGTCACTAGTGAATCACAGTGCTTCTTTCTCCTGAATTCAGAAGTAGCCTCAGAATCCTCCCTAATAACAACAGGAACAACAGCATAATAATAACAAATACTTATGTAACACTCTCCATGTGAAATACCAGGGATTTTAGTAGATTGACTCCATTAGTCCTCTCAACAATCTTAGGAGGCAAGTATTCTTATTATTCTTATTTTGTAGAAGAAAAAACTTAAGCATGACAAGATTACGTTGCTTAAGGCCACACGTGGTAAATAAACTAGAAAACTGGAATGAAGACTTAGGCAATTTGGCTATAGAATCTGTGCTCTTAATCATTATGCTGTTCTAAGAGAACATTCCAGAAAACTACTTATTAACTGTTGGAATTTGAGGAAGTAATAAAAGTGATGAAATGTCTCTGCTGTCCTGACTGTAGAACATCATTGCTGCAAGGTACTTTTGGAGAATACCTCATTTATCGCGCCGTTTTTACAGATGGAAGAACTGAGTCCAGAGGAGTAAAATGATTTGTCTAGGATCAGCGTATTTTGAAACTATGGCTAGTGGGAGAGTTGTTCTGGTAACCCTTGAATCTTGGTGGTGTTGGTTATAACTCTCATAATAGTTACCGTACTGAGTGCTAATTATAAGTCAGATATTGTGCTAAGTGCTTTACGTGCACTCTCTCATTTAGTTCACAGAAAAAGTCTAGAATGAGAAAATCGAAGCTCAGCTGTATAAAGGAATTGTCCAAGGTCACATAGCTAGTAATGGGGGAAGTACGGATTGTGGTCTTTTTCTGGTGGCTCCAGACCTTCTGGGTTTAACTACTTTGCAACCCTGGATGATAAGGTCATGCTGTGACTAAAATCATACCACCACTTCTGATTGACATGAAACCAGAGATTTGTTGTTACTTTATAAATTCTTCCATCACTATCCATACGCTGAGAAGTCTGAGGTTTCACCCCACTGAACTTCACAGAAAGGATTAGAATATAATTCTGAACTTGAAGAAGCAAATGTCACGTGGAGGGAAACATTTGTAGAAATGTATCAATTGCATATCTCAAAAATAATTGCACAGGATTGGGTGAGGGGAATTTCCAGGCAATCCAGAAATTTGGAAATAGACTCAGGTGGAATAAAATCATAGGTACCTTTTAAATTTATAGGCAGAAATCAATGGGCAGAAATGTTCCTGGAAAATTAAAGTGTAAACTCTTTGGAGTCAACAGTCTTGATTTCATTTGTTTGTTCGTTTGTTTGTATTTGAGACAGGGTCTCACTCTGTCGCCCAGGCTGGAGTGCAGTGGCATGATCATGGCATCCTAGCTCACTGCAGGCTTGAACTCCTGGGTTCATACAATCCTCCTGCCTCAGCCTTCTAAGTAGCTGAGACCACAGGCACATGCCACCATGCCTCTCTAAGGAGTCTTGTTTTTTTAAGTTCACTTTTCTGCCCTACTATCAGACCATTGGCAAACTGTAGGTACTAAGTTCAGCACTTAAAGAGCCTTAATCATATTAAAGCCCATACCCTCATTCTATAGGTGCAGGAATAAATTTAAAAAGATGTATTGACTTTTGAAATAGAAGTCTCCCAATTCCAAGCTCAGGGCATGCTGCGTGTAATTCACAACCACTTGAGTCAAAGGTGAGATAAAAGAGGAAACAAAGAGGAACTACTTCTAATCATAATACTTGGGTTTAAGTGTGGTATAGGGGGAATTAGAGGTCATCTAATCTGGCTTCCCAAATGGTGCTTAATGCTTTGTCATGTTTTCAGCCAAAAATTTACCCAAACTCTAGATAAACTCTAGGAATGGGGAGTTCTAGGTAAATTTAGATAAAAGTAAGCATCAAGTAGTAAAACCTTCCAAAATCATTGGTTTTCCCTCAACTATGGCTTTCAATTCCACTTTTAGAAGCAATTAAAATATATCCTCTACTATAGTAGGCTGAGGTAATTTAAAGATATCTCATGTAAGAAGCCTAGTTCTGAAGTTTGAGTCCTTTTACATGGATGGTTCAGTGTTTTTCACCCAATATTCTTCTCCTAGCCAGAGGCCATTATTCTTGATGAAAGAAAAGCTTACAAGGGAGAAGTTCATTCCATATTCCACAGCCCATCGAGTCCTTGGCTTCTACCACAAGCCTGCTAATTTCAGAGCTAAGAATTGCTTAGGAGGCATTGAGCCATGACCACCTAATGTCTTTAGAATCACAAGACCATAGCCAGTTGGTGCTGGAAGGGACCTTGGAGACAATTTGGTTCTGGCCTCTCAATTTGCAGATGGGAGATAGAAGGGTTAAGTGACTTGCCCAAGGTGACACAGCTGGTTAATGGCAGAGTTGGACCTAGACCCCAGTTCTGCAGACTCCTGGTCACATTGTCTGTCCACTCCCCCGTACTGCCTCCGCAGGCTGCTCAGCTGTCACCAAAGCAGCTGCAGCATTTGCTGCTCAGTAACCAGCCCCTGGAAACAGACAAGGAAGCTTTCTTCCTTGTCTTTCATAGCTTTAATCTGTCATTCCCTTCCATCTAGTGCATGGGGGGTGTTTCTGGTCTGATTACATCTATAAAACCAAGGATAGCTTTTGATTGTTCCTCTGTAACAGTTGCTTATACCTAGTTGGTTTTATTGTATAATACAGCAGGCAGTTCTGTCTATTTAAGAACAATTTTAACAGAAGATTAAATCATGATTCTCATATAAATATGAAAAAAACACATGTCAAGTATTTTATTTAACTCATGAATTAATGAGGGAACCAATAAGATGTTACAAACCACTAAAAGGAGAATTTAAAGAGCACACACAAGCAACTAGAAGGGCTGACATATATTTACAAATAGGTACAAAACTGGTCAATATCCAGAGAGCAAATAATCAATTTTATCTTCACTGGACACATATTCATTTCTAGAGAATACAAATAATTTGCATTAATATCAATTTCCTTCAATGTACAAAGTGGTAAAATGGCTCAAAACAGTGAAATACAATGCAATATAAAGATAATATCTCTAACCCGGAAGAGTGGACTAGACAGGACCTCTAGTAATCTTTTTGTGCCCATTTCAAAGTCTTTTACAATTTTCCTGACAGCCCCAAGTGATGATAACTTTCCCTTGGTAATGTTATCTCTGAATCTCTCCAAGCAGGAGAAAAGGTGGGTCATGTCCTCACGCTCTCTCAGTGCCTCATTTGCTCACTCCTCGCTCCTGGAAACACAGCACATGGCCGGATCTCACCAGTCTTCCACAATTTCTCTCTCAGCTAGCTGCCAAGACTGAAAACAGTCTGAATAACTGGATTCAAGGCTTCCTTTCAACTTTGTATTGCTGTATAACCTTTGAGAAATCACTTAACCTCTCTAAGCCTCAGATTCCTCATCTGTAAAATGGTGATTGCCTTTTCTGCTTCACAGGGCTTTTGTCTCCATAATTCAAATGGAATTATGAGGTTTAGACCATGTTTTCTTGACCTGTGTTTTCAGGGACATATGCTAGAAATACACTTACATTGTTTATTAAAATGAGGGTATATTGGAAGGAGTATAAGGGCATATGTAAATATGCATTAAAAAGAGAAAACACCTTATCAGCAGCACGGTTACCTGAACCCCAGTCACCCAATAGTCATCATTTATGAAATACCTAAAATAAAAAGAATGTTCATCATTAAGTACTTACTATGTGCCACACACTATGAAAAGTGTTTTATTGTTTAAGCCTTACTATTACCCTTGAAGTAGGTATATAATTATCTCTACTTCATAAATTAAGAAATTAGGGTGCAGAAAATAACTCTCCCAAGGTCCTACAGCTAATGAATGTTCTATCGAGGTTCAAGCACTGATCTCTCACAACAGAAATACCCATAGCCTTCAACTGTGCTATGCAGCACAGTCTTCTTGGAAGGTGGCTGAAAATCACTTGGCATAGTAACTTGCTTACAAGTTCCCTGTATGATAAACTCTCTATTTATACTTCCACCAAGAGTTTCATTAGGTTATTTTGCAGTGTTGAATATAAAGCATTCATATTGGACATAATTTGGGCCAGTCACTTCAAACGGGAAACTTTACTTGTATCTATTTTTCCCCCAAGCATAGGATACCAGGCCATTTTACATATTCAGGAGAGGCATTAAAAATACAGATTCTGGGGTAACTGGCTGAATTTGCCTTAACGACCCCCAACTCTTTATTAAATATGAATTCATAGGCAATTTACTTAACTACTCTAAGTCACAGTTTGCATATCTGCAAACTGGAGTGATAATAGTGCCTACTGTCTGAGGAATAAATGAAATAATTTATGTAAGCACTTGGCCAATCACCTACAAAATAGTAAATATTCAATAAATATGAAACACCATTATCAACATGAATTTTTCTATTACTATTAACAGAAAACACTGCACAAGACATAGCTACTAAAGCAAAAACAAATTGGTTGTAGCCACGTGCCCCAAACGATGCTTGTGTAGGATGAGGCACTGAGTCTTGGTGGATGGTCAGATACCCATTTCTTTGTAAACCATGTAATTTCATGCATATTAGTAAAGTCTAATTTTTCTGACCTTAAACAACTTCAAAGTTATATTATGAAAGGTCCATAAGGTTGCAAGAGCAGAAGTCAACCTCTCAAACTAGCACAAATAAAACAATGAAAGGTGTTAGAAAGCTCTATAAGGTCACTCCCTTTACCCAGGAACAGTAAGTGCACCTGATTCCCAAAAGACCATAGCCAGAAACTAGGACACATATTTTCTCTCTTTTTCTCTATAAAGCTACATGTTTTTCCTGTTTCTCCATGCTTACTTGCTTCATTCTTCTCCCCTTGAGTCCATATTCCTTGGCCAGCTCTTCCACTTGTGCCACATCCATGATGGCCTTACTACACAATGGCAATCTATGCTGCTTAATGGACAGGAGCCTGCCAGTCCTTCACTAATTGACTCAGTCTATATCCAAATTTCAAATTTCCAGGAGAAAGAATTGGAATTTCACAGCCCACCCTCTGGGTAGGTTCCCTGAATGTATTCCTGTCTCATCCAATCAGCTTTGGCCTTAAGCAGGTGGTCAGGTCATATAGTACTAGCTAGGCAAAGAGAACCACTCCTGTGGGAGAAGAGAAAGTCTCTGGTACCCCAAGTGGGGTAAACTGCCATATGTTTTCATGTGTCAACTTAGACCAACTTGAAATGAATCCTTCAAATTGCCAAAAAGGGAATGGTTTTCAGGCAGAAAACAAAGAGTGGAGTCCTGAAAAGATGGGTAGATTCTCATTGTAATTCATTAATGATCTGACTATTTATAGCATGTCCGTTTCAAAGCCCAAGGGGATTTCTCTAGACAAACGATTATGTTCCTCCACCCAGGAAACAGAATTTACATATATTTGTTGCCAACAGCTCTCTGGCTGAGATGCTCTATTCAGCCACTGCCTTGGGTGCTTTGGGGTGAGTTTTGTAATTCAGGATTTAACTGTGTCTGGAATACACTCTCTGACATCACTATAAACCAGTTGGGAATCTTGGCTTAATAACATTTGACTGGAGGATGGACACAAGAGACATTTGTGATATAAATATCTAGGGGCATTACAATTAACTCCATCCTTTCAGTGGCACAGAAAGAAATGTGCTACAACTCTCCTCCCAGAGAATATATACTAGAGAAAACCATTCTGTACAAACTTATTAGAGTGCCTTTATTTTGCTTATGCAAAGCTAACTTGAAGGATTGGTGCTGTATGCTGATTTTAAAAGGGTCAGCAGAGGTTTAGAAAATAATTTCAGAGATGACTTAAGATGCAGAATTTTCCAAAAATGTTTGCATGGGGCAGTAGATTAAGTATGGCAAAAATTCTAGTCTGGGAAGAGCTTCTGTTTAGAGTGGTTAGGAAAGCAGTGAGCTAGTTGGCAGAAGACCTGTGCTCAAATCTTGGCTCTGACACTTCCTGGATTCAGGGCCTTGAGAAAGTCACTTCTCTGAGTTCTATTATGTGTAAAATGGGGGCAATGCCTCTGTCATGGGTTGTGGTAGGAATTGAAGCTCATAAGTTAATAAGTATGAAAGAAAAACAGCCACCTTTCAAATAAATATCAAAAGTTTTAGATCCCTTGTCTCACTTTACTCGGGGAAAGTGAGGACCTGGAGAAGTCAAGTAACTTGAACATCACATTGGTGATGTCACATTGGTTGGTGTCATCTGTTTGTATAAGTCACATCTCTTGGCTCTTAAGTCAAAGACAAGAAAAGCTACCTTTGTGACACTCAAAAGCTGCCAGCTACATGATTCCATTCATGGTAGCCTAGAATTATGGCTAAGGGGTTTGAAATCAGACCTTGTCTAGAGTAGTAGTACTTACTAGCTGAGTTAACAGTCAGCCAGTTGTTTAATCTTTATGAACATCTATTTTCTCATCTGAAAAAGAGGAAAAATAATAATAGGAAATTCATAGAGTTTCTATGAGCCAAAGTATGTAAATAGCTGAGTACAGTGTTCGGGATAGAGTAAATGCAGAATAAATGTTAATTATTATGATGGAGGAGGAGGAGAAGGAGGAAGAGGATGATCAGGGAGAAGAAAAGGGAATGACTTTTTTTATCACTTTAAAGTTGAAGTTAACAAATTTGTTTTCTGGAGAGCAAGAAGAAGGTAAGGTTGCCACATCTCTCAAAGTTGAGTCTATTGATGTACAGACTACATTAAAGGCTTATATAGCATCTTGTGTCCTTGGGCAGAAGTCAAGCCAGAAGCAAATATGAAAGAGATCAGTTCATGGGATGGTCCTTCTTAAAAATATTCAACTTCCTGCAGAGTTATGTTCAGATTCTTTCACCTGCCTTTAATGAATGAAAATGATTTGACTTTGACCACTGCAAAATCATCCATGATACAGTCCCTCCCCTGCTCATTCTGTCAGGTCTGGCAATCTGCTCTCGGTTCTTGGTGTGCTCTTGCCGAAGAATAACAAGACACACTGATAGCAAAGCAAGCAAGAGGCAAAGTTTATAGAATAAAAGCAAGATCCATTTGCCCCAGACTGTGAGCAGACCCCTGTTATTACAAGAGACCCCAACTCTTAACTAAAGTTTCATTTTATGTTGTCTGTGTTGGACCCAGCATGGCAGGCATGGCTCGTGCATCACCTTGATGGACAGGTGTTAGTTATATAACCTGAGTCTTACTATATATGCAGATTTCCCGTGAGCCTCCTTAAAGCCCACTGGCTGGGGGAGTGCAAGGCAGATTTGTGCTAATGACATGATAATTGGCTTGAGGTTACTTTTGGTCATTTTCTAGACCCTACTGTACCTGCTTGGCTTTCTGGGGATTCCTTACTCTGGGACTCCCCAGCCACTTTTGTGGTTAGTGCACTGAGTTCTGATTGGCAGTGCACTCCTCCTCCCTCCTGATGTGGTGGTTATCTGAAATGGGGCACTTGTCCCCCATCCCTAGGAGAGCTGAAGGTCCCTCACTATCTACCTAACAATTCCAAATTAACAAACTCTATGCTAAAATCACAATAAAGTTCTATTCTCTAATCACTTCCTGTGCTTTTCTGAATCTGAACTTGCTCCAGGTTACCTCTCAAACTGGAACCCCTTCCCAATATTTTTTGCCTATGAAAATCTTTTCTCTCAAGACTAAGTTTAAATGTAATTTTATCATTAAAATCCTCCCTAACCAAGGAAAATGATTCCTTACCTTGCACTATCATTCACAATATTTCTTTTTTGAGAATGTCTTACTGTGCATGCTTGTCTTTCCTTATTATGCTGTAAAATCATTGAAGACAGAACCAACATATACTCATCTCTGTATTAATTGAAATGCATAGCATATGGTCTTTCACATAATAGGTGTTAAGTATTGATTAAACTGAACTGAGATTTGTTTTTGAGCTTTTTGGAGAAAAATGTGAGTTTTAGGGAAGATACACACATAAGATTGAGTCTCCACCCAAACTTCAGATGACAGATGCAACCTGGCAAAAAATAAAGCTCCAAACTAGTTTCTGAAGAGTGAGTATCTCTTCTAGTAATTAAGTTAGCTACCAGTTATTGAACACTTGTCAAGTACCGGTCACTGTCCTAAGTAACATATATAACATCTCTCAGATAACTCTTACAAATATTCAGTAAGGTAGTTTCTACTATTACCCCAAGTTACAGATGAATAAGCTGAGACCTAAAGAGATTGGATGATGTGCCTGAGATTCCATGAGTAATATATGATAGATTCTGGATTTGTTCCCAGATTTCACATTTTTAATCACTATTAATACTTCATCAGAGGCAGAGCAGCCATCACCCCACCTCAAATGTCTAAATTTCTAAGGAGGTTTCAGGACCAAGGACAGCGCAGTGCCTGATGGAATGTGGCCTTCCCTGGCTTGCTTTCTAAACTCTACATCCGCCAACCTGCAGTCCCTAGTGAGAATCAACCAGAAACTGCATGGACCAACCTGCAGGGAGCTTAATCAGGAGGACCGGCACTAAAACAATAAGAATGGTGATGCTACAGTGAAATTTTCCTGCTATTTTGTCCCCACAGCAGAGCATTAAGAAGGGCTGCAGGGACAGTAATACAGTTCCCATCGCCCGTTTCCTCTCTCCCTGTAATGTAGGCAGAGACTTAAATACGATTGAGTTAATCTTTGAAGAAAATAGAAAATACTGTAACAATAAAGGCCGTAACATGGTTACAAATGAGAGCTACTGCTCCCTTCTGCATTCTAAATTCCGAGGATAATTCTGCAGAGCTTCATTACCAGAGTATAATTGTGTTATAGAACTCTAAATCACCCTGCTACACTTAACTGGCAATAACATTAAGATAGCGCAGATATTCATTTTAATTAAAACATAGCCTCAAACTATTTCCCTGCTATAAGAGGCAAAACTTTCTCTCTTTTTTTCCCCCTACACAGAAACTTTCATTTGTTAGCACATCTATGGCCAGCAGTAGATAGGAGATTTACACAATTAGGAAATCCCACCTTATAATCCAGAAGCAGTTAATGCTTTGCTGAGGAAGATGAATAACAGGAGAGCTACTTCTGGTTTTAAATTTTTTCTGATAAGTGAGGCACTGACAACAGTTGTTTCACCAAAGATGGGGTTCCCCGATAATCAGTTCAAGAGCCATGCAAATAGTAAAAAAGAAAAAAAAATATGAAATGTAGTAGCCCAATATTAAAAAAAAGAAAACCTTGGTAACCCAGCAGTCTTCAAGAGTTCCCCACTTCCTGAAGAACAGGCATTCATTCATTTAAAAACTACTGTATTTATTGAACATCTATTTTGTGCTGCATGCTGGGGATACACATGTTGAGTAGAACTTGGCTCCTTCCCTCAAACACATGGTAAGCGAGTGAGAAACTGACATATGAATAAGAAATTGCATTACAAAATGTTCTCTGGAAGATGTGGTCCAATATCCCTGTCTTCCCTCAGAGATAGAAAATTTGGTATAGATTTGGAGTACATGCAGGAGTTCCCAGACAGACAAGTGAATGATGAAAGCAGAGGACTAATATGTGCAAAAGCAGAAGTGCATGAAATAGTAAAGGCTATTCAGGAAATTCTAAATGGTTCAGTGTGGCTAGATTGTAGTATGTAAAGAGTTAAGGAAAAATGACGTTGGTAAGTCCAAGGTGTGGAGAGTCTTAAGTACATTGGGAACAAATTGGACTTCAGTTTATAGGTGATAAACAGTTGTTGAAGAGCTTAGGGACAGATCAGCACTGATAGAAACATGGCTACAAAAGCTTTAGCACATGAAGACCAGCTTCTGTAGCTTTGCATTCAAGGTTACAAATTATTTATACCTTTCCATCCACATAATGATATTAATAAAATAACAATGACTATTGGATCAACAGCACTGGTTAACATTTCTGAATGTGTACTGTGTGTTGAATGTTTTGCATATAATATCATATTTAATTCTTGAATGTTTAAGGATTAACGCCCTTCATTTTACATATGAGGAAACTCAGGCACAGATAAATTGAATAAGTTTCCCACCAAGATCACCTAGATGGAACTGAGATTCAAGCTCAAGTCTGTCTGATTCCAAGTCTCCTGCTCAGAATCACACTCACTCAGCAAAATTTGCAGTATCAATCAACTGTAAACAGTTGATTATAAACAAATGTAGAGCATTCTGCCTCTACATCTCCTCATACAAAAGATGTTTCTGTGTATTGTTCTCTGAATATGAACCAAGCCATTTGTCATTAATCTTTCCTATGCTCCTTGAACTCCTAGATTTTCCCTACTCCCTCTATATATGTCTAACTCCAGCTCACACCTTAAGGTTAGGCTGAAAGCTTACCTGTTCCAGGATGTTTACCATGAGCATCAGCTGTAATTGTTACCTTCTACTGCATGTGAGTCTCTGTTCTAGGTGTTGGGGTTACAGATGTATAAAACAGATGGGGTCCTTTTTCTAGTGGAGTTTAATTTCTAGGTTAAACAGTTAATAAGTGCCATTGCTGGGATGGAACCCAGACAGTCTTACTTTATAGCTTCACTATCCAATGCGATGACTACTGGCCACATCTGGCTATTGAGCACTTGACAAGTGTCTGGTCCAAACTTATTTGTGTTATGAGTGTAAAATCATACTAAATTTTGAAGACTGAGTGCAAAAAATGGTGTAAATATCTTCTTGATTTTCTGTGTATATTGGTTACACATTGAAATGATAATGTTTTATATTTAATGAGTTTTAAAAATTATATTATTGAAATTAATTTTACCTGTTTCTTTTTACCTTTTTTAAATGTGGGCACAGGGAAATTAAAATTTCATGTAACTTGCATTATATTTCTAATGGATGGCACAGGTCTATACTTTGCACTCCTAACCATATGCTACATCGACTCCCTAATAAAGGAATAAATTTAAAAAGATAATTGAGGAGAGTGATGGACATTATGGTGTTATTAATAACATAGTGACATAATAGGATGTGTGAATAAGTGGGTGAGGATGGACCTTTCATTAAATATGGTGGACCAGAAGATCTGTCTGAGAATGTAGTATTTGAGCAGAAACCTGGAAAATAGGCTTGCAAGGTGCAAGATAGGCAAAGAGTACAGGATAGGCAGAGAGCTTATTGCTTCTATTAATACCACTAATTTGATAGTTAATATCGATTTTTAAATATTTTTGTTTATAACACTTTTGTTTAACTTATGGAGGGCATTGAATATAGCAGAAAATATATGGCTTTTAAAAATAACTCGATTTTTTATCTGAACTTCAAATACCCCAATATGGAAATTCTCCTAACATCTGTGGACTTCATTTGAATATATAAAATAGGAAAAAACTCTCTAATTTATTGCAACATTTATGCAAAATGTAGTGTGAAGAACATCTACCACAACACAAGCATGTAAATTTCACTTTACCTTCACTTCTTCTCCGATTTAATTCTGAACTTGCACAGAATGTGAAACATGTGAAATGTCAACGTCCTGTGTCTTACCAGCTGTCATGGACACTATCCTAGAGCCTTGCACATGGTAGATGTGCAATAAAAGAGTTAAGTCAACATTCTTTATTAAGTACATGCATTTACAACACCAGGGGATTTGGGGATATTTTTGAGCTGATCCTCATAAATTGGACATTGTCCTCAAAAAGTCTCTGTTACCAGATTCCTTTCACTTATTTAATTACAATTCTGAAGTGTTTTTCCAATCATCCCCTTTAGTTACATTTGTAAAGCTTTTAATAGTCGACAAAGTGCTTCAACATCCATTTGATCTTCAAAGTTGCAATGCAAAATTAGAAAAGCAGAAATCATTAGAAAAGTGATGCAGAAGAGAAAGTGGGCTGTCTGATGGAGCTGACTAAGAGGTAAGTCTAGGCTTGGGGCATTTTTCACCACATTACATTGATCCCTCTAAGTAAGAGTTTTTGTTAAGATACTGCATTTTGAGATTCTTTTTTCAATTTTCCTATAGCCTCAACCTCAACTGTGCTCCTAGGTTAGCTTCCCTATGTGTGCGTATTTTCTTATGGGCACCTATATGTAGCCTAGCACTCAAAAATGTGTTGAGTTATTGGGCATATTTGTTCAACCCTTGGGAAGCTCGGGGACTTTTTTACCCTCTCTTGATTGCTTTGCTAAATCCAAGTTCTAAACTGCTGATAGGATTTGAAACTCTTCATCTTGCAGGAAAAAGTACTTGCTGTCTTCCTAGAGCTTGACTATGGATGCTCTGAGATGAAAATAGACAAGGTTACAATGCCTCCAGGCTTCCAACTAGAGCTTTCAAATATTTCTAATTTCTTCAATTTAGCTTCATTTAAATTTTACTGAGAGGTAATTGCACTGAATTAATATAGTTACAATTATGCTGAAATCAATCCATTAACATCTTGAAAATTCTTATTAATCTGGCAGCAATGTTATGGATAAAAACAGAAATACATCCTCTATTTGGAGTGTAGATTAATATAATAAGAATGCTGGAGTTAATTTCTCCAGGATATGAATTCCTTGAGACAAGAGACTATGACTTTGTTTTCTGTTTTCTGGTTTTAAAGTGCTGCTTTTAGAACGTGAAGATAATATTTGCATGCAAAAGGACCTGGATCCACTTGTCCTCGTTCCCATTTCATCTAAGGGAACCTGATTTAAAGTCCAACTCACAGATCCATGTTTCTGTACGTACTTGTTTGCCTTTTAATGTCTCTTCCATAAATATACTTGAGACGAGGAATGTGTCACCTCCTTTTTTCAAATTTATACCTAGTGCAGTTCTTAGAATTCAGTAAATATGCTCAATAAACTGCTTATGATTGTTATGGCAACCACAACAATGACAGTGATGATGATTATATTAAACCACCAGTATTGTTCATGTCCTTTTAATATATTAGATGGCTTAAAGTGGTGCGTGCCACATGAAACTTAGAATTAACATGAAATATGTTTTGAGGTTACACAAAGTACAATCTAACTGTTGATTCTTTAAGCATCAAATATGTCATTTATCTACCTCTGCATCTGATAATTATTGTCCACCAACATTCATTCACTCAATAATTATTTATAAAATATCAGCTGTCCGTCTGCTGGTATATATTAGTGACAAAAACAGGCCTAAACACTGCAGTCACAGAACTTACAATTTAGGGAGAGAGGGATACAGGATGGAAATAAACAAATATTTAATTTAAAGTCATAACTTGTAAGTACTATGATGAAAATGGACAGTTCAGTACAGAGGATATAAGAGAATAACAAGAGTTCACCTTTGCCAGATGGACACCCTAAATTTATTCTGGGGCCCAGCCCTTTTTTTTGTGGTCTTGAAGTGAGAGGAAGTATACAAGATAATGCTGGATAAGTCAGTGGGGGCCAAATTATGCAGAGTTGATAGGTTTGGAAGGTGGTGAGCTCTGTTTTAAGTATGAAGAGAGGTCACTGGAGCATGTAAAGTAGAAGACTGACTTCACATGATTATGTGTCTAAGGCATTCCCCCGACTGTTCTATGAGGAAGAGATTTGGGGAAGGCAGGAGTAGAAGAGTCCATTGCAGTAGTCCAGGAGAGGCCTGGAATGGCATATGGAAAAGATAGGTAGACTTCTATAGATCTGAAATACTTTTTATAAGTAGAAATGACAGAGAACATGACAAGTATTTGAATGTTAAAGAGAAAGCAAAGCATTAAAGATAACTTTAAGGTTTTAGGGTTGAGAAACTGGATGGTGGAAGTCACATTTAATAAGATGGAAGGACAGAGAATGTATAAGGTTCTTCGAGGTTTTGGAAGTGAAAAGAAGACACATCAGATAGACAGACAAATCTGGAGTTCAAGGAGCAATTTGTGTTGGAGATTTACACTTAGGAGTTATTAGCATACAGATGACATTTAAAGCTATTAAAAGGGATTGTTTTTTCAAAGGAAAGTACATGGAGAAAGAAGAAGGATGAACCTTGGGAAGTTCCAACATTTACAGATCAGGGAAAGGAAGAAAAACATACAAAGGACACCAAGAAAGAGAAGCCAGAGAGAGAAGAGGTATTATTATGAGTGTTTTTGAGATGAGCATATTGAACAACTTTAATTAGAGCTGCTAAGAGATTGAATAAGAGGTGGGCGTAAAAATTACCATTGGATTTGACAAAATTGAGGTTATCATTATTGACCTCAACAAGAGCAGCTTTGGTAGACTGTGGAGGAGAAGCCAGATTGGAGTGGATTGAGCAGTGTCTGGGAGTCGGACAGTGGGCACGAGTAGACAACATTTTTGTGAAGTTGGCTATGATGGCAAGATAAGAAATAAGAGCAATGGCTAAGAGGTATGAAATTCAAGAAGAAAGTGAACTGAGAGAGGGGGTGGCAGAGTACCTTTGTATGAGGAGGGAAGAGATCCCTAGGAAGGGGAGGCTGATGACACAGGAGCAAGGTGGGTCAAGGGACAGAAGGAAGTAAGGAAGTGGGAGATTGAATCAGAGACCTTGTGGAAGGACTGGCCTCTGGTGTGAATAAAGAATAATCTTCCTCAGACGTAACAGGAGGCAAGTAGGAAAAGACAAGTACAACTGTAGATGGGTTTATATATTTGGTGGATGTTTTCTACTTTATTAGTGCAGTACTGATGAACCTGAGAGGGAGTGGAGGGTGACTATAAACCAAAGAAAAGAAGGCACGAATGTAGTTATCTCCATGTCTGCAGAAGCGAGCTGACTAGAGAAACACGGAAGGGTCATGGCATCTTTGAGGTTTGAGAACTGTGGTTTTTCTCTAGCTATTCCCAGATGCCTGTGCACAGGCACTGAGGAGGTGTTTAGGATCAGTTTCGTCTAGATGTGGGATAATATGAAGGGGTGAGAAGCAAAGGCACTCAGAGTTTTTGTGACATGGTGATATGGTGGCCCACAGAATCCAGTGGAGTCAACAGAAAGCCCAGGTGCAGGTGTCGATGGATGGTATTAAAGTGTGTGTGGGGTGAGCAACGAGCTGAAAGACGTGGAGGGTGGGTGTTTGCATTGGAGGCTGTAAAGATAGTGTGGTTTTAAGTGAGGTGGATCCAAGGTATGGGTGTGGCCATGGGAATAAATGGCTGTGACGGACGGAGTAAGAGAAACGCTCCTGTGAAGGAAGAAAGTCAAGAAACTGAGAGATTTGGACGCTGGATGAGTCGTCCATGTGGATTTTGACATATCCAAAAATGAGGATAGACAAGGGCACAGAGAAGGAGACTGTGACCCAGGAACTAAACTGGGGAATGATGAGAGTTTTGGTGGATAACACCAGTAAAGAAGCTGGAAGCAGTTTGTGTATTTCAGCAGACAGACACTTCTGTAAGAGGCAGGGAAGCAGCAATGGATGGGAGGAATCTAGTTGCCCTAGCTACTGGTCTGGAATTTTGTGATATGTGAGAGAAAAGCTGTCCCCTTCATCAGGCTGTGGGGGATAGGACACCCTCAGGGACAGACGTATTCCAGGTAAGGCACGAAGATGAAAAGAATGCCCCCCAAATAAATAATAGATATATCACCACAAATAAATGATAAATGCATGAGGTGACAGATATGCTAAATAACCTGATTTATCACTGCACAACATATATATGCATCAAAATAACAAATTATCCCCAACAAATATGTACAATTACAATATGTCAATAAAAAAATAATAGATATAAAGGAGATTGTGAGTCATAGATAAGAGGTACCAGATGGCCCTGGGGAGGAATTTGGGTAGGCTGTTTTGGAGGTGGGGAGATTAGGTCAGTTTAAGACACATAAAGAACTAAGGAAGAGTGACCGGCACATAATAAATACCCCGCACATGCCAGCTATTATTGCTCCTATCTAATGGGCATGAAATTTGGAGGTAATTGATTACCAGGTAGGAATGGAATTCTGGCAGTAATGGCCAGACCATAAATAATGTAATTCCATAAAGTACCTACTTCCAATCCATTAACTCCATTTACCTAGGTAAAAACAGATTAGAAATTTAGATTATAATATAAAGGAATATTATCTTCACAAATAAAGCATGGACAAAATGTGCCATGTTACTTGTTGCCAAGAACAAAGTATTCAAAACTAAAATACCAATGTCATTACACATTTGCATAGCCTACCAATTTGTTGATTTTTGAAGCTTATTAGGACAGTATTTATTATTCCCAATATTTGTATGTCTTTCAAATGGTTAATTCATCTATATAAGCCTTGGTTTCCTTGTATGTAAAATAAAAACGCTACCTATCTATAGCACAAGATCATTGTGAGCGACAGGAAGCAATGCCTTAAAAAGCATCAAAAATACTATACTAATGTAAAGGATAATTGTTTATTATTATTATACATCTTCCTCATATCCGGAGTATTGCCTGAAGAGGGAGCCTACCTTTTTAATGTTATTGTGGATAAATTATCCATATCTGTGTTTCCAGCAGCAGTTGGCAGTAAGCTAAATGCCAGCTCTTTTCCGTTTCTACTCTCATGTGAGATGGGACAGACATTATGTATACTGTGTGATGGATACATTTAAGAAATGCTCCAATCCAAAATCCCTTCTCTGAGCACTGGTCCCTTCCCTAATCCACTGAGGAGGGCTTCTGATGCCAATTTTGTCCCATGTGACGCCACTGTTCTGAAATGGGGATGTTTCAGATGAGTTGGTAAATCTTTCTAGAACAAAGAGGCAGGATGCGTCGATATCCCAAGGAATCTACAAAGATAAAGTTCAGCTAAGCCTCACAAAAGTGTGTACCCACAGACTGAAAAGCCATTAGAAATTAGGGCAGCTGCCCTCCGCAAGGTCACAGCTTCAGATTAGCTTCACTTCCCTGTTTTATTGTAGACTACCTTCATCTCTTTGGCTTATAAATGACTCAGGCATAGCCATCCAGCCCCAACTTAACAAGATTGTCCATTTATTCAATAATAAAAGCTCAGAGAACTAAGCTATTCCAAAGACAGAAATACTGGGGATAATAAATATTATCCTGATAAGCTTCTAAAATAAAAAAAAAAATTGGCCAGCAACGCAAATGTTAATACAAACAGTGATGAAGTGACATTGACATTTCAGTTTGTAGTGGTTTGTTCAACTTAAATGCTTTGTGGCATCGTGGTTATCAGCACTATGGTGTAGTGGTAAAAGTGGTGAAGGCTCAATTATCCAACTGCCCAGGTTCAAATCCTAGCACCATCACTTAATCACAATTTGACATTGGGCAGGTGGGTAACGCCTTAGTTTCCACATTATACAGTGGGTAAATAATAGTACCTACCCCATAGGGTTATGGTAGGAATTATGTGCGTTAATAATAGCTAATAGCACTGAGTTCACTGGCTGGCACAGTTAGTGCCCTAGCAAGTGTTATTGATAATTTGTTATTCCTCAGTGGCTCTGTCCATACTTTCCAGAAGGGCTCAACAGCTTATTTAAAACTCCCCCAACAAAAGAGAGTGGAGAATAGTTTGAAAGCTATATTCTTTGAGCAGAAAGGTAGACAACAAATAGAATAACAAATAGACAACAAATGGTGTAATAGAAAGCTTCCCAAAGATTACTCAAACAGAATTATTATTCCATGATCCTAGACAATTAGAAAAAGGGTAGACAGCTGTCCCAAGAGGGACCTAGCACAAAATGTTTTTCCCAGGACTTGTGGCTAGAAGAAAGGGCCCAAGTGAATCTTACCTGGGCCTGAAATAGTTGCATTTGCCTGAACCAATCATTTCAACTCTCTGAGCCACAAGAGTAAAATGAAGAGATTGAACTAGATTGTTCCCAGTGATCACCTCCAGCGCTGGCACTCTGTAATCCCACGTCGAGTGCTCTGTTGTGCAGTGATACAATAAGGAAATTGCCAGTGCGGATAAGTGAAACCTCGACATGAACTGTGCAGATAGCTGGTGATTACACAATGGGAAATGTCGACAAAATAACCTTATGGAGTGGAAAGTATTGGATTGTCTGATGATGACTTACTCTCCAATATGAAGATATAACCATGCTTGGCCGCTCAAGGGTGAAAATGTGGTAATGTGTTAAAATGTTAATGAAATTGGAATCCTATAATAGATGTTTAGAACAGTTTAGGTTACCAAGACATAGGAAGCTAGAGAGCACAGCTCATAAATCCTGATGATAAGGCCAAACGCCTCAGACCATTCAGAGCCTTTTATAGCCTGATTCCAACTTGCGTTTTCAAACTCATCTCCCCTCACACACCCTCATGGACCCCGTGTTCAATCCATAATGAGCCACTTGACATTCTCCACACACAGCAGGCTTGTGTGTGCCATATGCACACAAATTCTGTTGCTTCCACCTGCATATTTCACATCGCTCTATCCCACTGTCATCTTCTATTCCAAATCATCATCACTTACCTCGCAGGATTACTCAGAGGGTTTCTTGCTTGGTCAACCTGCCCCTGGTGTTTGTTCACTCTGATCCATTGTCCTTAGAGCCACCAGAGTATTTTTCTTAAACATGTATCCAATCGTATCTGTCTTGCTTAAAATTCATTAATGACTTTTCATTGCCTTTAAACCAAAATCCAAATTCTTCAATATGGCTTGCAAGACCTTTCATGGTCTAGAATATAGCTACCGCTCCCAGTTTATCCTACGCCATTCACCTCCCTGCAGGTCATGCTCCAGCCTTGTTGCCAGAATTTCACTTTCACAGACAAGATGAATTCTCTTTTACCCTGGGTCCCTCCTATGCTGGTCCCTCTCTGCCTGCAACCTGTTAATAACAATCTTGCCACTCCCTGCTTGATTTACTTCTACAAAAGGAGGCCTCCCTTCACCACCAAGACTAGATCAAGTCCCCTGGCTGTTTGCCCTCAGGTTCTTGGACTTTTCCTATTGTAATGCTCCCACCTTATTGCAACTATCTGTTGGATAATGCTATTTTCTTTACTTAGATGCCCTTTAGCCCCTTTTCCTGGCCAAATTTCTACTTGTTGTCAAAGCCCAGCTCAAATGTCACCACCTTGGGAAAAGTCTTCCTGATCCCACCAGATCACTCCTTGCACCCTCTGCAGTGCTGTCCTTCAGAGCCCTGTTTGTCACAGCAAATTCTGTTACCAAAAATCAGTAAAAATTTTGCTCCAGAAAACATTTCACAATGTGCCACAGGCAGATATACTATTTTGTGGTGATGCAGAGAATGATGGAGATACTCAGATTCTAAAATAATTTGCTACTAAAATGAATGCGGAGACCTAACTCTAGGGTAGGGCAGAATGGGAGTAGGTATTTTACACACACATACACACAAGCGCGCGCGCACGCGCACACACACACACCATTCTGAGATTCCAGATGCTCATTCTTGGAGATGGCCATTTAGTTCTCCTAAATACATGTGAGTATTTGAACCATAATTCTTCTTGCCAACTACCAATAATTCCACACGTTCCATGTTTAAAGCTTTCAGTAAGATGTGGCCAAGAGCATAAATGCTACTTTCCTTTCTTTCATAATGGAATGATCTTCTTGTTGTAATATTAATCAATAACTAATTTCATAGTTGGACAACTATTTTTAATGACCTAGTATTTTGGAGACATTGTTGCAGAAGTCTTCAGATCATTCCTTGAAGGACCTGTCACCAAAAGGGCAAATTCATTTACTTGTCATAAAACAAGTCAAAAGCCTTATTAAGCTAATTAAGGAAAGACACATTTGGGTATTTGTTGATTGAAAGCGTGCAAGTCTCATGTCTGGATCTGAAAAGGGAATCAAATGGAGTCATCCAGTCAAAGACATTTCGAATGACATTGAAAGGTCAGGTCATGTTAATTGTGAAACTATAGGGCCTTTAGGTGTCTGCCTAAGTTTGGTTATTTCTCGAGGGAGTGGGTCTACCCAGACTTGGCTGCATGGGCATAACTATGGGGTTTTCCAGGCCTCTTCCTTCAAGTGGCCTTTTTCAAGGAATATTTTGAGTCTCTGAAGAGCTGAACTCTATACCCACTTTGTTTTCAATTAGTTTGCAAAGAATGTATGGAATGAATAGGATGGTGGACAATTGTTGTGTGACTCTTATTAATATATAAACTTTGTATATAAACTTTAAGCATCTGATATTTAGATGTGGATTAAGCAAAAAGTTATTAATTACCCATGTTTCGGGTGCCGTCCTTTAACATACACCAAAATTCTCAAAATAACCCTAAAAAATTATTCAAAAAATATTCTTATTGTATTAATGAGAGAACCAAACCTCAAAAAAGTTAAAGTGAACTGAGATTTTACACATAAATCTTCTCAAATCAAGGCTTTTTCTACTACACTACAGCAAACTACCATTTCTTCTTCAATATTCCACCTCTCTCTGTTGTAATTGACTGTCTATCTATCTATCGCCTCCTTATTGCCAAAAGTAATTCTCTCAGATTCCTCTTGATTTCCAAATGCATACATCAGCTAGACTTAAAGAAGACTTTCCAACATACAGTTCTTATCTTGTCACTCTTCTGAGAAAAACCATTCAGAATAGCTCCTGCTCTTCAAACAGTCATATTACAAATTTTTGAACACATTTCACACTCTTCAAAGTTCATGCATTAGCTCGTGCTGTTCCCTGCACCTAGAGTGCCCTTTGCACCAGTAATCTCCCATTGGAATATTTTACTACCCTAACTCCATTCAAACGCTTCTACCTTTCACAATTCCTTTCTCAAGTTCACTGCCTACCCTATAAAAATGAGACCCTTCCTCTCCTTCTCAGAGTCTCCCTAGTACAGATTTTGGATTTATTCTTTGACTCTTATCTCTTTCTACTTTGAATTATACGCGTGCCTGGCTACTTTTCCTGCTAAACTTTAAACTCTTGACACACAAATCCAGCCTCTAACTTTCCCATTTGTGCACTGTCAGATCCCTGGATTCCTCTCGTCCTTTGCTCCATTATTAATGACTCAACAAGTGATTTCTGCCCATTTGAAGCTCCAGGGAAGTGTGGCATTTCCATGCCCTGTGGCCAACCCTACAAAGCAAACAGATTAGCTAAACTCCACAGGGCCAGGTTTGCTTTGCAAGGTCCCTTCAATAGTCCTGTATTTAGCTCTGCATGGGAGGGGGAATGCATTGCCAACCTGAAAATGAGATATCTGGATCAGTCAATGTTAGCCAAAGGCTATGATGTTGAAAATATTATTTGTGGAAAAAAACCACTACCCTGTAACAGCACTAAAAGCTCCTAGATTCTGAGAGGAATACCAATGTTCTGTCTTTCAGAGAAAACAGGATTTATTTTTTTCCTACTGCAGATTTCATTGTTTTCCAAAGTTGACCTGGCTTAGTGGCTGTTAGAGCACTCTCAGACAGCACCCCCATTTCAGTCTACCATTAGCTCATTGATGCTTGACAGATGGCTTTCTTCTGCCTGTCTTCCTTTTTCCTTCCTTCCTTATTTCCTTTTTTCCTCTTTTAATTTATTCCTTCTATATATATTATTCTCTGTTAGATATGGGTGTGATATTTGGGTGCTATTATGATAGTGTTAAACTGGTACTATGACCAGGAAACTTGGGAATCTTCAAATACAGCCCCAAATCCATGATCTCAAAATGCCTGACAAAATATAAGGCAAAGTGATACTATTGTTAGCTCTGGCTTTAGTCCAAAACCCTGATGTTGAAAATCCTTGTAAGCTGGGCCCAATCATTTCTTTTTTCCTAATCGTGTTATTCCTAAATAGTTTAAGGTCAAAGCAGATTACAGGGTCTGCTCTATTTCATTACCTGTAACAGCCAAAGCCAATTCTTGAATCATACCACTGAGAGGTGAGGAAAAGCTGATCCAACCCACCCCTGTCATGACTAGGAAGAGGAATTAAGCAATGAGCTATCACCACGACTCATTTTAAAAATCACAGCCAAAAAAAAAAAGTCTACTCAAAACAAAACAAAACAAACAAACAATTAAAACCCAACTCAATCAGTGAATTTATGTACGACCAATCAAGTTCAGGGCTCCTCCTCTTCAGGGATGGAGGGAAATGCTTTCATCTTGATTCATTAGAGAGAACCCTTAAGTTCTTCCCAGAGATCAATAGGCCTGCTCTGTGCCAGGCGCCATGCTAGGATCTGGAGACACAAAGATAAATAAAACCCAAGATCTCCATCCTGGCAGAATTCACATTCTAATGGGGAAGGCAGACAAGTAAATAATCCCAAATCTATGCAGTAAGAAACAGTTGTGGCAGAGCTGCTATCGAGCTGGTGGGCCCTGGTATGACTACACGGGTTGATAAAATACTGAAAGGCTTTCATAAATACCTGCTTTCTTGAGTCCCTGAGTGGACTCTGGCCTCACTCTCACTGTCCCTGCCAACCCTTGTCCCTCCCCAGCTCAGACTTCAGGGTCCAGCAAGGGCCTCCAAGACCCTATTCCAGATCAAAAGTTGGTAGCCATTCTGACTGGTCAGTGCTTGGGATGACCCCAGAGTGGAGTTATGTACAAAATGCTATCGTAAGATAGAGGAGGGAAAATTCCCTCCAGCTGGTGGGGTGTGAGTCTTACAAAGTATATATAGCTTCACAGAGGAGGGGACACTTGAGCCAAGTCTTGAAGACTGAGGGGGAGTTCACCAGATGGCCTTGACAGGCAAAGCATACACCATGTGTTAAGGCAAAGAAGAGAGTCCCATGTAATGAAAATGGAGTTAGTTCAATGGGTCTTGGATGCAAAGTAATCAGAAAGAGTTGCAAAAAGGGGAGATACCAGGAGATAGTTCTAAGAATTAAGTCAAGGGTCTTGTGTGCCTTCTGTCTGTGGATAATAGGAAGTTTTAATGAGGATGTAACATGACAATTGCTTCCACTATTAGACAAATAATAGGAAGAATGTAAGCCTTGTTCTGTGTTTTCTTTATTCTAGGATTCGTTTTTTGATTGGCCCACAAAGGGAATATAATAGGTTAGTTCTGTCTGATAAGATAGCAAAAAATCAGAACCCTTTCCCCAAATCCTTTCTGCTATGAACTGCTAGTGAACCTCCTTTCTTCCCACTCTATTTATTGGAGAATTAAAGTCAATATGTATAGTACATATTGTGGCAGTTATTTATTTTATTAAATCAAAACTTTTGTTTCAGGCAAATTTATGCAGGTGCTGTAATACAAGATTTGGAGCATGATTCTCTTTTCATATGGACAATCTCATAGACACTGGGCAGCACACAAGGTAGAGAACTGAGGAACTCAAATGTTCACCTAGATATTACTTCCAGTGCTTCAAACAAAGTAGGTGCTCAGTGCTCTCCAAATTCATTAATCATCATTCCCTATCAATCTTCATCTTTCTGAAACAAAGTGTTATTCTCCCTCCAGATGATGTAATTAATCCCCTTCTTCCCCTTGGCCATTTTAATCACTGTTCTCTAAAATAAATCCATCTTACTATCATTTTGAGGAGCAGCAGCCAGAGCTCCAGAAACACACCTGCATACCGTGCAAGGGAAAACTCCATGGTCTCTGTCTCATGACCAACACTTACCAAACTTATATTAAATTCTATTGAGTACTTACAATGTCAGGCACTGCGGGACAGATGCTGAAATTCCAACCACAAAGAGGAAATGGGTGCTCCCCTGACTCCCTGAGGTCTCTGTACAGGTGAATCTGCAATTCTACCATTTCTTCAAGTGCAAGTAGATTTTCCCAAGGATATTCACTTAGATAAATGTCTTCAGGATATAGTTTATTTGCCAAAGTATGTTTATTGGGTTACTAGTTCTGCAGAATGTTAGTAGGTGATACGTAAGCAAAAGGTTTGCCTGATCAGTTACATTTGGAAATCACTGGATAAACAAGAGTCTTTCCTGCAGGACTTCTACAAGCCTTTACTAAGCACAAGCACATGGGGGCAATCCAACAAGGGGAAGTTCTTTCCAATCCAGTCAACCAGAAAACCTTTTGCTGCAGATAATCTCAGGGAGAATGAGGTTCTCCCAAGAACACACTTGGTGTCAGCCCTGTTCTGGGTAAGGCGTGAGCCCATCATCTCAAGAACATCACTTGGAGTGTTTCCTCTAATTGTATTTCTTTACATTTACTTACACTGGAGTTCATCTGGCTTCTTGGGCCAATCCCTCCCACCTCGCAGTGCCTTCCTGCAGTGGTTCCCCAAACATTGGCACTTCACTGGCTAGAAGGGCTTGGTGGAATCACAAATGGAGACTGTATTGTGAATGTACGTGATTTCTACATCATGTACATTCCAGATCTCTTCTAAAAAACAAACCAAAAAAAAAATCGTGTATGTGTGTTTATTGGATGCTTTATTTTACTTCTCAAGGTAGACAAATTTCTATTTATTCCTACCACTGTTTCATCTTTCTAAAGTATGAGCAATAATACCCCCAAACTATTGTGCTCTAAGTGAAACTAAGAAAACATTTTTATGATAATGGAATCCATAGTTCTTTGCTAAATTCTGCATTTTGATAAAATTCCACCTATCAGAATGAAGGTACCGTAAGTTATATAAATCAACATTCAACAAATGATATTCTATGCTGACATTTCTGTTCAGGAATTGGTATTTTATTTGGGTGATAGATATCTGCTAAATTTATTAAAGGCAGTTGACTTGTCTGAAGAGATCAGCTACTAGTGATGAATCTCTGTTCTCAAGAACAATTTTAGCACTTCTTGATATGCTAATAGTCTCTTCTTGGAGGTAATCATTAAAAAGTATAATGTCATTCATTTATTCAAAAGTATTTATTGAGCACTTACTGTGTGTCTGATGCCATGTTGGAGGTTCAGGGTACCATGGTAATCAAGACAGTGCTTAAAAGTCTGCTTGTGCTGAAACACAGCTGCCGAGGGTGCAGAAACCTGAGGACTTACACAAATTTGGCTAAATAGAAAGAGGTTCCCACTGTGCCTTCTCCTCTCCTTTCTCTTACCCTCAGCCCCAAGCAAAGTAAATGGTATTAAAACTGCAGCTCATATTTTTGTGGGGCCAGAGAAGCTAATGAAAACATGATAGTTCTGAGTGATGAACGTCTTCTCGACAGGCTGCAGGGAAGAGAAAAACAGACTGCTGGTTCTGAATGCCATGAACAGCTCTCTTACATGTGACCATGGAGAAGCAGCCTTTATGACCGAGGAACCTTCTACCAGCTTCCACAGGCACAGTCACACTACTGCCAGTTAGATTTTTTAAGCGGTTGCAGTAGTTGAGATGGTATGAGGGGAGGGAGAGTTACTAAGAGGACCTATCTTAAGAAGGAATATGTTTCCTTATAATGTAGGTCAGTGATTGTCTACCTTGAATGTGCATCAGAATTGCCCAGCAGGCTAAAACAGCATGCTGGGCTTCACCCCCAGAGTTTCTGATTCAGTAGGTCTGGGGTGGGGGTCCTCCACATTTGCATTTTTAATAAGGTCCCAGGTGCTTCTGAGTGGGAGGATGGAGGAGTTGGCTAGATTAAATAGAACTGGTATTTTTGAGAACTTACTCAGAGTGTCAGAAGTGTTATATGTATTGTTTAATGTAACCCACCAAACAATTGGCAGGTTAGCAGGTGTCAAAGTGAAAAGCAACTCATTAACCAGGTAGCCAAAAAGAGATGTTTTCCTCTCTAAGGAGTTAAATATCATGTGCTCACTATCCATTTGTGTGAGAATACATAATGCTCTCTTGTTTTTAACATAGCCATGTGTTAAATGCTTCCTGATCTTCAACTACTCTAAATAATTGGAGGAAGCTAGATTTTCTCTCTTACAAGAGAAGAATAAGAGTCACCACCGACACCAACTTTGCTTTTGTAAGAAAGAGAGTTGATACATGTGAAGGTTCTCCACAGAGTCCCACTCAAAGCGGATGCCGTGATTATTACCACCTAAAGTTCCATAATTTGTGAGTATTTCTTTTTCTTTAGACTGTAAATTTCACAGGGGATTAAATGCGAATCACATGTGATTTTGTAGCCCTTTTCATTTGCTACATTGTAGATGTTCAATGCAAGTTGCTGAATAAGTTGATCTTTCACATACTCAAAATAGGGCAAATATCTTCATGCAATTAAAGTAGCCTAAACGTTCCCCTACCCAAAAGATTTCCTTTATATTTGAGCATCCCCGTTAGAAAACCCAATATAGTACTTGCAAGGAATTGTATTACTTGATTAACATCTTCATATCAATTACTCCAAAATGAAATGGGCTTCAGGGCCCGGCCTCTACTTCCATCCGGGAGGGCTTTGCTTTGTTAGAAATGGGGGCATGTGGGCAGATAGCTGGGTAGAGAATGCTAGGGAGGGTTAGAGCATGAAAGGAGAGAATCCTGGGTCAACAAAGGGTAACTTGAATTCCCAGGGCAGCCTGGATGGAAGAAGAGGAGAGACAAGGGCTCTGGAGCCCAACTTTCTCCTTGGATAACTGCCCTTGCTGGAGGAGATTCAACGTAAAATGACTTACACTATTTTACTTTTCAAGTGCTTCATTTTTAAAATCATAGAGCTATGAGCCTGAGGGATCTTAAAATTTCTTCCACTTAATACTTAAATATCTCTTATCAAACATCCGTCAATTATTGTGATTATCTTGACTAGACCCTCCCTGAACAAGTCCAAAGTTCAGGAATCCATTTCATCAAGGGACAACCGATTCAACTAAGACATTGTTACTGTACCAGTGATTATTAATACTACTAGTATCATTTCTTGAGCACTCTGCCTCAGCCATGGGGTGAACTATAGCAGGCACACTATCTCATTTAACCCTCACGACCACAAGGTGGTCATGAGTATCTCAACTTACAGATCAGCAAACTCAGGCTCAGAATTTGGTTGGCAGAGGTTACCTGGAATCAGAGTGCTTAGGGTCAAGTCTCAGCTCTGCCTCTGACAAGCTGCCTGACCTTGGGTTGAATCATATGAATTCTAAGTGCCTGTTTTATCATCTTTAAAACGGAGGTAGTAGCCATCTCATTGTGAAGATTCCGTAAGAAAATGTAGGTAAAGTGACTATCAGAGTGCCCAGCACATAGTAAGTCCCCAGTCCTCAGGTCAGAGAATGTCAGTATCATAACAGAGGCCACAGAGTCAGTACAGGGGAAAACTAGTTCTCAAACCCAGAACCTTTGACCCTGAATCTATTCTCCAAATGTCCTCCTTTCCTGCCTCCCTTTCCCAATGCACATCCCACGGTGCTTATTCTTCACACTCAGAAGATGATTTTTCACAGGTCACCTCTCCCCATGTAATGCAGAGAGGTTTTATGGAGAAAGAGATATTTGGGAAAAAAGGTGATCTAAAGATTGAGTCCCATGACCCTCAAATTGAAATAATAATTTCTTGCCCATCCTGGTCCTTGCAGGGACTCAAAGGGCTTCCCTCGAGAGAAATCCTATTTCCCCTTGCCATCATTGGGCAAGTCAATGTTTTACCTTCATGAGCCACCCTTTAAACTCTGTCTTTAAATTTCACAGAAATCAGTGTGTGCTCGGACCATAAACCTCACTTGCCCCAAGCCTTTCCCAGAAAATGCCTGGGATTACACCTCAGGTCTTCTTCCTAAACTCCATTTTGGAGAAGAAACCAATCTGCCTTTGGTGAAGAATCTCCTGGCAGGAAGGACAGCAGGGGCAGGTAGTAAAATGACTTTGCGAATGACAGGCCAAATTTCTGGGGAGAGGACAGAGAGAGAAAATATAGGTTGCCTAGAAACTCTTGGAGTTCAGATTTAATTATCAGATTATTCTTAGAGAATGAAATACATATTGTCTGATACAAATTCACAAGCTGATAAATATTTAACGGACAAATAATGAATCTTGGTATAAATATTTAATGGGGCAATATCAAGGTATAAGAGGAAAGAGGGGCTGTGCTGAGGGAAGGAGGCTCTAGGAAGACAATTGAGTTTGAACTTGAGTGGAGACAGGTCCAAGAAGTACCTATCTCTCTGAGGGGAAGCTGGATTTCCTTTGAAACTGGGTTGGTTGCATCAATAAGAGAAGAGATGAGCTGCTTTTCAAAATGTGAACTGCTGTGGAAATGACTGGGGTAGTATTTTTATTATCTTGTTCACTATTTATTTGAAAGACAGCATTAGATTATTTACTTAGAAGATGCTAACTATAGAGGGAGTTAATATACAAAATAAAAATCTAAGTGGGATGAGATGAACATTCCTCTGAGAGGTCACAATTATTTTTCCAGGTGTATAGACTTGGGAGAGGGAAGTCTATTCATAAAAAGAGAAGAAGTAGATGGTGCAGCTCTTGGGAAAGTTCTGAGACGGCTCTCATTTATCTTGAACCCATCACATGGCCAAGATTATGAAAGTGCTGGGACCACAGTAAGGGTAGATGTGGCCCTGCGATTACAGAGCTCACCACTGGCCAGTAGAGATTATAATTCAGGAATTACTTGTAGTGTGATTATTAATAGGATAGAGCCAGGAAAGAGCTACAGAAGCATAAGGATAAATCAAGGAAGACTTCCTGGAGGGAACATCTTCCAGGTCACACCCTAAAGCATGATTTGCTGACATTGTAATCACCTGTTTATTTATCTGGTTCTTCCCATTCAATAGGAAGCCCCACAAAGAGAGAGACCTAGGGGCGTAAGAAGGGAATCCATAAGGTCACAATTAAAATGGTCTTGAATGTCAAGGTAAAGGATTTTCATTTGAATTAATAAATGATAATTACAGCCAGCATACACTTGTAATGGGATATGCTATGTGTGTATGTGCACATATGTTTCCTGCCCTTGGGAAACTATGTCCTTTCAGTCGTATGAAGTATAAACCAGGTAGAAAGCAGAGCAGAGAGTGCTTCTTCCTGAAGTTCCCTGAAGAACGTAGAAACAAGAACCAAAAATAGACTTAAGCCCCCTTTGCTCCCTGTTTCTTTCTACCATCTGTCAGTCCCTCTCCCCTAGAGAGAAGTTAATGCTGAGAGTAGCAGAGTGGGTGGGGGACTTTTCTTTTTTTTTCTGCCAGGCTGAGTTATTAATTAGCTTCCTGGAAGGTAGAGGAACACCAAGCTTTAGTCTTTTCACTTGACAAATATTGCACTAGAAAGGGTTAACAGCCCACCCAAGGTCACCCAGACCTTCACAATTGAGGCAGAGCCAAATTCCAGGGCCATCTGGAATTCTTTGCACCAGTTTTAACCATACCACTGTCCAAGTCTCCTCTTATAAGGGGATGGGGCAGTGTATGTTTTGAAGAGGTGAACCAAGGAGATCTTCATGGTGAATTTTCCGTGCTTCTTCATAAGACAAATATTTCCTAACCTCCTTCCCAAGGATGAGCTGCAGTCCTCACATGAACTCAGCAACAGATGCTGTTTACTTCAAGCAGCACAATTCCGTCCAACCACTCACGCACAACAAGCAACTGAGCCTTTCATCTCTGGGGCCTCAGGACCCCAGGGAGGCAGGCGGACAGGCAGAAACCCTGCCTCATTCTCTGGAGGCCTGTTGTCATCTTTCTAATTTTTCCCAACCAGTCTTGGGCTTGAGCTAGGACGTGGCGTGAGGGGATGGGGAGCAGTACCAGGAGTACCCAGAATGTTCTCTGCTCTGGACCAGAACCTTGATCCTCTCTTACCTCCCCAGAGGACTAACAGCACCACCATCAGGGGTGTGTCTGGGTTCCAGCCACTTCCTTCACCTGGGGAGGATGAGGTGGAGCTCCCACCTTCCCCTTCATTGTTGTTTGGCTTTGCCTCAACTTGACAGTACCAAGAAAACTCCCAAGACTTATCCATACTCACTACAGTCCATGCAGTCTCCTGGAGGATCAGAATCTGAGAAGGACCCCATATATCAGGGCACTACCCCTTCTGTAAACATGAGTACTCAACAAATGCCTACTGAGCAGCTAAGTGTGGGCACTGCACCCAGTGCCAGGACTGCAAAGGCTCCCTCCCTTTCACAGAACTTCATACAACAGGAAGATATGCATTAAATGAAATTATTATTATAATAACTAATTAAATATGGTGCAACTGAAACACAAAGAGACAACATGGTGTCTTTGTGTCCTAGAGTAAGTTTATAACAGAGCCAGGACTTAGACCTGTTGTCTGTGACTGTGTCTGTGATAACTTGGGCTAATACCTGGAGGAAGACTTGCACCCCCACCCCAGGAATCCCTGAGTCTAGTTCTCCCCTACCTGTAGTGGTATACAATGAAAAAGGTCAAAATCCACTCTCCTGCTCACCTATCACATATTTAATGATGAAACCAAAGATTCTAGACCTTCCTACGCTACTGCTTCTCAGAGTAGGCCAAGGACCCAGGGAGTCTACCCTGATGGACAGGGCCAACACATGTATGGTCTTTTAGTAGTCAGGAGCTTGAAAGGACCTTAATCTATCAGAGCGTTCATGCCTTTTTCTTCTTTTAATAGCAGCAATCTGTTTTCCAAGAGAAGTCATAAGTAAAACACCCATATGTAGATTTGACCAACGCTGAGCTGTCCCGATTTAATTGGGGAGCGTGGGTAAAGGGCTTTAAGGGTCAGGTCTACCCAGCCCCCAGTCCCTGGGGGCAACTCTTTAGGGAACTTCAGGACCTGAGGATCATAGTCTGAAAATTGCTGATCTGATCTGACTCCTCATTTTATGGAACTGCTGTGCTGTGTGCCTGGTTACAACTTCTTGCAAATGCCTTATCATCCTGGGCCTGTGGATCCATCTGTGAAATGAGGATGGATATGCTTACACTCATTCTACAGGGTTCTTGGCGAGGGCCTGATGATGTCCCAAATATCAAAACACTCTGCTGACTGCTATGCATATGTGTGAGGGAGCACAGCGGCGTGCAAACACCAGTTCCACCACTGTGTAGCTGTGTGAATGAATCTCTCTAGACCAGTTTCCCTACCTGTAAAATGAGAACAGTAATAGTACCTATCTCCCAGGCTGATTGTGAGGCTTACGGGAGACAATGTGTATAACATGTTTCATCTAATTGCCTGGGCTGTAGGAAGTGCTCAAAAAACATTTGTTTTTAATCGCATCTTCTCCTCATCACCATCATCATCTTTATTTCAATTATTATTCATTTTGAGAAAACTGACCTAGTTCCCCACCTTCCCCCTGGACACGAACCTGGAATAATGTAGTCCCAAAACATGATGGAAGCCATCTGTGATGGCAAGGCGACATTCAATCTGTAAAGGAGGTCAACGCAAAATAAGCCTAGTTGAGAGATGAAGAGATTTTGATGATATTCTTGGAGCACCTGTAACCAGGACACAAGGAAAAGCTTATCTTCTGGATATTTCAATTAGTGAGCCCCCAATTTTTTTTTGTTTCAACACACACACACACACACACACACACACAAGGCACAGAGAGGGGAGGTACCTTGCTACAGCCCCACAGTCAGTTAAAGGGGAGCTCGCTTAGCCTGTCTCTTGTGGCCATGTTTTTTCTTCTGTGCCTCATCGACTGCATTCTCCAAACAGCCTCTTCCTTCCACAGTCCCACTCACAGAATCCGGGGATCTCGTGTATGGCCATTCATTCTTCTTCCAAACTCAGAGCATACAACCAATTCCATGGGAGTGTGCTTTGGAGAGGAAAACAATCCAATTACTCATCTAATGAGCCAATTTTTCTCTCATCTCCCCCATAAAGGCATGTGTAGCCCCAGTGCTCTCTGCCCTACTCAGAGGCTGACAGAGGGATGGAGAAAGAGCCTTGTTCGGCAGTTCAAACCCACTTACTACACAGGCTGGAAAATGAAATGACTGATACCATGTAATTAGGCCTTAATTATTTATCATTTTTGGTTAATTACTGCCACTTGCAAGTTAACAGGTTGTAAAACTCTTGGGCTGTGTTTATGAAATGTTAGGCAATCATTAGCAAGGAAGTGCCATCTTCCACTGTTAATGAAATATCCGTAAAAATCCATGACTGCGAGCTATGCAGGACTTGAGGCCACTTGGGAGACAGCCACATGGATTTATAGCTAATTATGTATTTTTGGAATCAGTATTGCCACATTTGAGAAGATGAGTTGAACAAAAGGCTGCAAAGCCTCTGTGGACTTTCCCATCATTCTTCTGGTGCACAGGGGAGGTAAACAGAAGGTGGGCAGAGGGGGTAGGAAAGAGAAGAAGTAGGAGGAAAAGTAGTAAAGGACAACTGTTATTCAAAATACTCACCTCTCCTCAGGGTCACAGTGTCTAAATGTCTGCCACTAGACAGCCATTCTTTTGAGTACAATGTTATCCTAACTATGTAGATGTCCCTGGAAAGCAAATATCCCTGGGAGAAGTTCTTTGCAATTACAAGGGAAATGCAACTTTGCAGTCACCCTTATGAGAAAGAGTTGGCCCTTAGGCAACGATTAGTTCACAAACCAACAACCTAAGTTGGTGGTAAGCTGCAATTACACAGGCATAAGGACTGGAACAAAGGAGGTGAAACCACAGGCATATCTCAACTGGAGTTGCAGATTCAGTTCTGGAGATCACATTTTGAAAGGAGCATTGAAAGGCTACAGTGAGTTCTTGACAAATGAATTGGGTCATGAGAGGATAGAACCCACTTCACTGGAAGGTCTTTTGGAAGAACTGATGATGTTTATCCTGGAAAGACAGAAGCTAGATAGCATGACCTTTGTCTTCAAATATCTTAAAAGCTTCCATGTGGATTGAAAGCAAATTTATTCTGTGTGTCTGATGGACAGAAGCCTTTGGCAAGTTTCACCTTTAAAATTTTTGAAAAGGTAAAAGTTGTCCATTAATAGAATGGGCTGACTCAAAAGGTAGTGAGTTCACCTTCTTAGAGGTATGCAAGCAAGACCTGATGATCACCTGTTAAAGATACAGTGGAGGGATCCTTTCACTGGGTGGAAGGATGAAAAAATGAATTTGAAATATTTAAAGGTCTATGAATCTGAAGTCATTAACACTTTAGTATCTATTAGTTGATTTCACGCTTTTCTTGGCATTAGATTCTAGGGGCAGTCAGAGACCCATAAGGACCTGGAGGTGGGTAGAAGGATAAAAAACATACACAGAAAGTAGAGGTTTGGGTAGCTTAAAACCAATGCAATTTTGGACATGTTGTTTTTATTTGGGGGAAATAAAGTTATTATCTTCTGGCTATTGAGTGGAGAGGGTCCAAGGTGAGATTTCATCACTGATGACCAGAAGAAGAGAAACAGCTTCTCCTAAGTCTTTCACTAACTCACTCTGAACCTTGAGTTATTTTCTCACCACGGCCCTTAGTTTCCCTATCTGTAAATAGGGAGCGAAGCTTGATGGTCTTTCAGGACCTTTTTATATCTACCATGAAATAGTTCTGGGTTCTACTGTGGAAATAGCTCTGTGACCTCAGCCCACCACCAGACTTACCTAGGCCTCTATTTCTTCACTTAGGAAGCACAGAAAATGATGCCTGTCTCTAAGCTGCCTCTCCAAGATGCCATAAGGAATAATGAGGCTATTTGTCGCTCCTCCGAGCTCAGTGTCGAATGTTCAATCACCATCGAGAGGTACTTGTACGCAGACATTTCGGGTACATAATATAATATTATAGGCATAGAAAAGCATAAAAAGATTTATAATTAAGATAAAGAATCAATCAACCTACCTTTCTATTTTATATGCTCAGCCCAAGCAAGTGGCAAGTGGCTGCATTCAAGGTCATAGAGTATGTATTTGGGGATTTATATGTTTAAAGTGAAATAAAATTCACAATTGAAATAAAAAGACCCTGCTGTTTGTCATTGATTTAGTCAATATATAAGGAGTAAACACCATGCTTGGGACACTATGCTAGGCACCAGCAGGCACAGAGAGTAGAGTTAGGTATCTCTCTTCAAACAACTTACACTCCAGAGGGACAGGTTGGAGTTGCACAAAAATAGCTTCTATACACTAACAGGCCGGCCAATCAACTCTGGAGCCCCAGTACAATGTGTGGCACATGGCAGGCATTTGCCGATTCTTTCATGAAGGAATCCTTGAATGAAAGTTTTCTGGGCCCTATGAAGAGCTGTACAGTTAAAACACTGGGAGGAATCCAGGGGAGGAAGAAATGTATGATAGCTGACAAACTCAGAGAATGTTTCATGGACAAGATGACCCATGGAGCTTTGAAAGGAAGAGAAGGTGGGGATAGGACATTCCGGATGGTAGTTTCAGCAAGGCCAGTCACAGAGGCTGGAAGGTGTGGGTCCAGTGCTCAGAACTCTTTCCAATAGCCTCGTCCTGTCTTCTCCTGCCTATTTACCTGGACTAGGCTGACTCCTAATTGATGTCTCTGCCTTCGCTTTCCCACAGGCTGATCTATTCTGCCCACTACTTCTGGCCTTATCCTCCTAAAGCACAGCTATAATCATGGCACTGCCTTTGTCAGAAGTGTACACTGACTCCCCACTATCAACTAAGTAAAGTTCGAGCCCCAAAGCCAGGCAAACTAAGCCTTCATGATCTGGCTGCAGTGTTTCTGAATGAATGAACTTATCACTTCTCTGTCTCACTAAGCCCCTGCTATATAGACTTCCCTGTCCTCTATCATGGGTAATCCTTTGTTGCTTCCATGCCTGGCTTCTGTTCTTCTCTCCATATGAAAATCCTTCTCCTAATATCTTCAGGTCCAAATTTTACCCACACTTCAAGGTCTAAATTTAGTACCACCTTTTCATAAAATTTGACCTGAACTCCTATGAAAGTCATCTGTGAACGCCTATTCCTGTGCCTGCATCACATATAGCTCATGTTTTTCTTCCTATCCAGTTAGATGTGTATATATTTTGTCTCTCCCATAAGACAAAGGAAAATTTCCTTGAGGACACTTTCCCTAGAACCTAGCACATACCTGGGCCCAGTTCTAAATGTGAGTTTAGTAGATCTTACCTGGGTTGCTGTCAAATTCTCAGAAATTCCTTGGTGGCCGTGTTTGTGCCACTTCATTCTCTATCAGTCAAGGCTAATTGACACAAAGCAGAGACCCCTGACTAAACTTGGGGCAATCAGATTCTTGCTGTGGAAATCAGAAGGACACACAGTGATAGAAGACAGTTGAAGTTGAATCTTCTTATGGCAGGCCTTACAAGGAAGATTACAGAGGTCTAATTACTGAGGTCCCTGGAACTGCCCTTTTTATGGATTTTTTGCTCTTGCTAATTTACATATACATAAAATTGTATTACCTTGCTAGGGATGCCATAACAAAGTACTATCAACTGAATGGCTCAAAAGACAGAAATTTATTGTCTCACAGTTTTGGAAGCTAGAAGTCCAAAATTGAGGTGTCGGCAGGGTTGGTTCTATCTAAGGACTGTGAGGGAAGGATCTGTTCTGGCCCTCCCTGCTTGGCTTATAGATGGCCTTCTTCTCCCTGTGTCTCTTCATATCACCTTCTCTTTATGCGTGTCTGTCTCTGTGTCCAAATTTTCCCTTTTGAAAAGCACACCAGTCGTATTGGGTTAGGAGCCTATGTGACTCCAGTATGACCTCATCTTATCTTAATTAATTACGTCTGCAATAATCCTATTTCCAAATAAGACTGCATTGCCAGGAACTGGGGCTTAGGACTTAAACATGTGAATTTGGAATGTGGGGGAGATGGTTCACTCCATAACCATTGTTTCAGCTTTTGGAAACTGTGAGCTGTTTCGGTATCATTTCAATAGCTTCTCTCTTATTTTCTCAAATTGTTCAATGTTGGGTTGCCTGTAACCAGAGAAGCTTGACAGGCCAAGTGAGTGAGTAAATGAGTAGTGAATGAACAGGTGAGTCAGTGAAACAAAACAAAAAGGATGCATAGGAGGTGGGTAGGTGGGTGCTGGTGGCAGGAGAGTGATTGAGTACATCACAGCCGCAACTTGGCTTTTCTCCCCACCGTCCTCTCTGTTCTTCATTCCTCCTTCCTGAGCTGCCAGTACTGCCGATCAGGGCCGGGCAAACACAAGGCACGCGAGGGCCCCATCCTCACCACCCTCCTTTTTTAAAAGTTGTCAACCAGAGGATATTTCATTAGAGCCAATAACGAGGAAGATGAGACGCTGTCCCCTTTGCTAAGCCTATACTGCTTCAGGGAATGAGACAGAACATCAATTACTTAGGAGAAAAGTCACATTTTATTCAGCCACAGACCATGATGTGGGCGGTGGTCAGGGGAATGGATGTGGATGTGAGCTTTTCATGGTCTCTCTTGGGAAAAAGAAGGCTGCCCATCAGCTAATTTTAACAAATGCCACCGATTAGTGACAGTTTCCCCAGAGGCCTGCATCTGCTTTCTCTTCCTAGCATGTTAATTGGAAACTGGAATTATTGTTGGAGGAAATTAGAGTCTCTATCTTCACTACTTTGCCAACCAAATATAGAACCCCAGATAATTTAAGGTGACAGGAGACGATGTTTAACCTCTTCCCATCCCTTTCAAGATTACCTTTGGGATTCCCATCACCAATGGGCAACGGGTTTCCCATGGGACATGGGGGGGGCCGCTTCTGTGGGCACACCCTAAAAGCCTGTTCCACAGCTCCACCCACAGGAGCACACTCTGCGTCCTATTGTCACTCTGCCGCAGGAACACATTTTGTGGAGGCCAAAATAAGACACACTTGCTTGACAGGATGTCCTCTCTCAGGTACCTTTGGCACCAATATAGGCACGTTTCCTCCACTGTCCCTCATTCTTTTCTCCCCTCTACCACTACCTGTTCTTTTTCGCTCTTTCATTCAGATTCTAGGAACATTTACCAACTGTATACTATGAATAAAGAATTTGGTTAAGAACTTTCACATGGCTTCTCTCATGTAATGCAATCTTGTGAATATTATTTTCACTAAACTGGTAAGAAACCTGGCAGACACAGACCTTACCTGACGACTCTATCTAAAGTATTCTTACGAGTACTTTCTTTTACGACACACTTCTCATTCCTGTTTTATCACTGCCTAATATTATCTGGCTGATTTGTTTGCATATTAATGGTCAGTTTTATTATAAGAAGGAAAATTCCTTGAGGACAAAGACAGTGTCTGTTTCTCGCGCTGCTGAATCTCCAGCACCTAAAACATGGTACGCAGCAGCTGCTTGGTATATCAAGAGAAGACTGTTGGCTCTGATGATTGGAAAAGACCTCCCTAAAGAAGTGGAATTTATTTTCTCTGGGCTTTGAAGGATAGGCTATATTAGAATAAGCATTCTGGGCAGAGAAAAAAGCATGCACAAAGGTATAAGAACGGTGATGTTCTCCTTCATTCATATTCCCACTTTCAGAAAATGCACACGAGAACTCTGGAATATGGTCATGATTTTTTTTCTAAAATATTCAGTTACTACCTTTCCAAATCCCACCAAGCCTTTCCATTACCCTAGGGTATAATCCAGTCTCCCCCCTGCCTGCCAGCCCTTGCGTGATCTGGCCTCGGCCACACTGACCTTCTTGCTGTCCTTAGAACATCTCAAGCACATTCCCACCTCAGGAATTTTTGTACCTGTGGTTTGCTCAGCCTGGTATGCTTTTGGCAGAGTATGTGCATGGCTCATCCTTTGTCTTTATTCAGTTCTCTGTTTAAAACTGATCCCTTCACAGAGGCAATTTCTTATCACCAGGCTTTGTGATTTCCATTGTACTTATGTGTGATATTATATTATATATTTACTTGTTTGTCTCTTTCTTACCTAACTCCTTTGCTAAAATATATGCTCCACAGGGATAGTTCTGTTTGTTTTACTTCTGTTTAGAACAGTTCCTGGCACAAAGTGGGTACTCAATACATTGATATTGAAAAAATGAAAACAAATTCCTTTATTGTGCAATCTTGGAATAAATGTATGCTCTCGTGTTACCACTGTTTCAACAGTGAGTTGATAGGTGAGTCAGGACAAGGACTTAGGTACCCTGCTTCCCACTCTAGTCGTCTTTCTGGAGTCCCGAACGACCTTTTACATCTCTTTTGTTCATTTGTTACATGGATATAATATCCTTATTTTGCCTTCCCCGAGAAGATGTTTTATATGGATCGTGAGAAAGTTTCTTGTAACATAAACAACTTCTAATGGTTATGTAAGAATTTAAAGAGGCAATGATGAGGACAGTTTTAATTGATTAGCTGGAGGGGTGACTGCATTCAGTTCTTCAGGAAAAAATGATCCTATACGTTGCACTGTCTAATGTATCCCAAGTTCCTGAGACTGTAATGCATCTATCAAGGAACCTCTGATGGAACAGCTAACTAGGGCACTGCTTGTGGAAACAAGAATAAATCCAATTTGAATGAGACATATAGCACATTTTGGGAAACATCTCAAGAATAGTTTTCAAGTGGGATGGTGACCAGCTGTTCTCCCTCTCTACCCAGAAAGGGGGAGAACTACCATGGGGATTTAGGGAATAGACGTAGGAGAGATTATATCAATTCTGGAGAAATATGGATTTTAAGAGGCACAAAAGAAAGAAAGGGACATGGGCTTAGCACTAGACTCACCCTTTAGTTACCTTTATAAAACAAATCTGGCCAGGTGTCCTTGAGTGGCTTCTCGTTAACCCTTGAAATAAATTACAAACTAATTAGCTTGATTTTAAAGACCCTTCATTAACCAGCTCCTAGCATCCTCTTCAGACTTGTTTCATGCCATCTTTTGATTCACATTTTAGTGTCCAATATCACATGCACAGACACACATGTAAACATACACCTCACTACTCCCTTCCTCTGTCTCTTTTCTTTTGTATTTCCTGCTTCCCAGAGCAACTCTGGCCTCCTCTTCACTTGCATAATGTTTTATACCTTAAGACTCAGTCCTGCATTCACTTCCCAGCAAGACTTTTCTGCAAATATGTACTCCTACACATGAAAATGGCACATGCTTTATGATGCTGTATGCACAACCCCTAATTGTCATAAATACATTATATTTTAATAATAAGTTTTAAGTATATATGTATATATGTATCATTCTCTAAGATATGTGGCAGAAGCTGAGTATCTTTGGCTTTTGAACTTCCTGTATAGACCCTGGAACATAAAATGGTCTGGAGATGCTAAATGCATGACCAGCAGGATGACACTGAAAACACTGACTCTTTTGATTTCTATAAGAATAATCTTTTTAAAGTCACTGAGATCTGGAGTGCCTTTGGGATCTCGTTTTATGACCATGAGCTGTTCATTCCATCCTGCCTCAGGGACATGGTGGTCTCAGGGACATGAAATCAAACCATAATTTAAAAACCCTGGCTGTAACTTCAGAGATTAATCTCTTTTCCCAGACCTTCTCCTAAGGCCATTCAAGAGCTTAGAGAACTGATGTCAACAGTGAAGAGATACGACCAGGTTGACATCACACTATGCCCAAATGCCACAACAATATCTGAAGCCAAGATGAAGTGGAAGAACTCTCTCTGTGTGACCTTGTGGGAGGGGGATACTTAAGAATACATCTAGGCAACTAGAAAGTGGGAGGTCCATCCATTCAGAGACAAGCATTCCATTCTTGAGTGTAGGGAAATTATTATAAAAAATATAGATGACCTCATAAAGAGACTTAGGTTACAGGAATAAAAACAGTGTATGTGGCTCAATGCACAAACTGCTATAGGAACCAGGGCTCTAATGCAGACTTCCATTAAAGAAGGCAGTGCCGCTGTTCGTGGTGCTGAATACTCACCCTGAGCTAGAACACAACCCACTCACCATTCTCCACCCCCTTCCTGTGAAGTTGCCAGGTACATGCTGGCCCTCCATTTGTTCAGGCTCCATTGTAGCAATTACCACAATGTATTAAAATTATTCTGTTTACATTCTGTCTCTCCCACTAGATGTGAACTTCCTGAAGCAGGGGATATGATTTATCATATTTGCTTTTGTTAGAATAGCACTGAAACCATCTATCCATCTGTTAAATAAATATTTTAAGCATCTACTATTTACAGGTATGGTACTCAACTTAAGAATAGCAGGAAAAATAAAATGTGACTACTATCCTCAGGAATCTTACAACCTAAGGGGATAGAAAAGCAAGTAAACAGAAATTATAATATGGTATCATTAAATGTTATGATAAAGAAAATTATCTGGGACTGTAGAAACACAGAAGAGGAGGACTTGTCATAAAAGTTGAAACAAAAAGTGTATGAATCAGCCATAAGAATGGTGAGAGTGGAAAGTTGTGGGGTGGGGGAAATTTGGGGAATGAGAAATGTCAGATGCATTAGCTCATAGGCAAGAAAAACATGAAAGCAGAGAGTCATCCATGGTGGATTGTAGAGACAATGTATTTGGGGCTGGAGATGTGGCAAGATAAAAAATTTTAATTTTATCCTGTGGACAATTGAAAGACACCAAATGGGTTTGTGCAGGAGAATGGATTGTAAACTAGATATTTAATAATCAAATGGTATGTGTTTAATTAATATTTATTGAATGTAAGAATGAATAAATGAATGAATGAATTCCTAAAAAGTGAGATTCTAGGGATATTTTTGCCTAATAAAGTATGTTTGATGTTATTATCTACTTATGGGTACAGCAAGGAAAGGGGAGGATGGATGGTGCAGCTTAAGCTCTAGAAGGTGAACATGACTTGGCCATTTTTCAGGATGGCTTGGCTGCTGATTAGGCTAGAGGCCAGAGGATAAATTAAAAGGTCTTATGTGCTGCCTTACAATTCAATCATGAGGAAGCACAAAGATGGTGAAAAATGAGATATAAAACTCCCACAGTATAATTCAGTTTGGATCTTCCAAAAAAGTTCAAGAAAGTTTGGTGATCTATATTGAGTCATTATGTAAAAATTAGAAAGATCTTGAAGCCATTTCAAACCTCCAAAGTGGTGACCCTAAGAAAAAGCATATATTCTCTTGGAGTTAGTCCTTGGAGTAGTCCTGGAATGGTCTATCATATAGAATAGGTCTTGAGAATAGCAGAGAATGGCATTCAATTTAAATATTTCCTGAATACCTCAAATATTCAAGATTCCATGTGAAGCACCATGGAAGAAAGAGATAAATAAGAAGTGATTCTATTCGAGGAATTTACAATCCCATAAGGGGAGACTTTTAAGAAACACAATTATACAACTCTAAGTGCAGGTTGAATAAGACAGAAGGAAAAATAGTAACAGGGAATTACTTTCTATTAGAGGAAATAAGAATATTTTATAGTGAGGACATGGCATTTTCCTGAGCCTTTTATGTAGCATTTTGATAGACTGAAATGGTAAGGTCGAGGGAGGGCATTGTGGGTTGAGGAAATTAGGTTTGCAAAGGCATGTGGTTGAGAATGCAAAGGGCACATGTTAGTGTAGGAGAGGAGTCTGATTTGACTGTAACGTAGGGGTCAGAATGGAAGTTAAAGGCAAATGAGGATGGAAGAAAATTCTCAGTCAGACAGGAAGGTTCTTGCAGCTTCTGCTTGACAGTGCAGATTTTATTTTCTGGATGGTGGTATGGGGAGCTGCCAGATGTTTCTGAGTGTGGAACTGACATGGTTAGAGGATGGGGTGGTGAAAATATCCATCTCTGGAAGTATGATGTACATAATTCTAACAAACAAGGATCCATGTCTACGTCATGGAGAGAGCTAAGACTTGGGAGATAGAGGAAGGTGCCGTCTATTCCCCGTTCTTTGTCCAGGTAGCCGTGGGACCCTACAGATTCTCACTTCATTATGGAGTGGCTGATGCACCAAATGAGCCATCATCTCATAACGGGTCTGGCTGCATCTGGAGTCAGCCCATCAAGCAAATGAATGAGCAGCTTTAGCAAGGGCTTCTGGCCCTGCTGCCTTACACATTTGGACAATAGATCTGCAGCAGTAGCAGCCAGAAACCCAGGAGGCCAGAGTGAAGGTGGAGGTGGGGAGAGAAGAAGAGGCCCCACGGAGACATGCTGCAGAATTTATGATGTTTAAGGTTTCTGCAAAATGAGAAGAAAGAGAAGGGAGAAGAGAACACTTGATGCACTTGCATCCCTCAGTCCCCATGCAGGAAAAACTGCACACATTATGGGTGAGACAATAAGTCTTCATTGGACTAGAGTGGCCTGAACGTGCAGCTGGGAACAATTTTCTCCAGAATGGGGACCCAGGCCAGGTGCTGTTTGTCATTCTCTCTTCCCTAACACCACTTTTTTTCTCCAAAGACCCGAGGGGGAAGCACAAATAGGTGACAAATGATCGCTCTCTCTGCAAATAACTCAGGGTTTGGCCACCACTACCTACACAGATTGTTTCCTCTGAGGCCTGAAGATAAGACACAAATTCAGGAATGCAAAACAGTCTCATCCTTTAAAGAAATCATCATGCAATGCTGCTAAGGTTCCACTTGATTTCAACTAATTGTCTCATATTTGAGCACTTACAATATGCCAGATATCAAGCTAGACTTCATCACATACCTTCTCTCACATAAAGAAAAAGATAACAAAGTACAAGCAAATTAGAAAAAGATCTTGAGATCTCAGTGAATCCCAAGGCGAGCTCAAATAGAATAAATAAATTCCAATTCTAGGATATATTAGTTTAAAAAGTCATAAAATAGACTGAAAACAACTTTACATGCTGATATACCTTGTTAGAGTATTAGGATATGTTTCAATTTTTGTATTTTAGTACAGAACATGGGCCTATTGCTAATTACAGAGTACAAGAGTTGGGGACCTCTTTATCCTAAAGCTGTAAAGAGCTGGTGATTTAACCAGAACAGGGAAAGGTCAAGAGGTGATAATATTTTCCAACACATGATGATACATTCTTCCAGTGACAGGATACAAAGTAAACAGTGAAAACCAATAGCTTCTATTTTTTTTTTTCCTCTTCTTATAAAACACTCTACACTAGCACTGTAAGTCAACCCTATGTCCCTATGGATTTCACTATGCCTTCAACCCATACCAGAGCTCCTTATTCACAGTGGTAAAGTAAGAGGTTGAGGGGGCCTTGAACGTCTGAGATTCTTTACTGTGTTTAACAATAATCTGAGGATTTTGTAAAATACATATTCTGGGACCCAGCTCCAGATGTTATAAAGCAGCAGTCGCTAACCTTTTTAGCACCAGGGACCAGTTTCATGGAGGACAATTTTTCCATGGACAGTGGGGGGTGGAGAGGCAGAGCTTAAGGGGTGATGCAAGCGATGGAGAGCGGCTGTAAATACAGATGAAGCTTCACTCACTGGCCCGCTGCTCACCTCCTGCTGTGTGGCCTAGGTCCTAACAGGCCACAGACCAGCACTGGTCCATGGTCTGTGGGTTGGGGACTGCAGTTATAAAGGATACAGCAAGTTGGTAGCAGAGCCACCCAGGACCCCCGGCTCTCAGTCCACTGCTATCCAGCTACACCCTGCTGCCCAGGTCTGGCCACCTTGCATCTTTGCTCCCCAGGGCACATTCAAATTTCTCCTCTCTCCTTTTGCCTCTCATTTCTCCAAACAAGCTGGCTCTGAAAGTGAAATTGGCTCCTAGAAATCAAGCCAGGGAATAACCTGACTATTTCTTGCCAAGAAGTAATAATTATGGCCCTGCAAGGATGCAATCTGCATACATTATTGCAAGTTATGCCAACAGAATGTCAACATTTGTGTCAGGAGGAATCTCGAGCGGCAATTACTCCAGGTCCTGGCCTGGCATTCTGAGACAGAGTTGGCGGTGCTAATTGCAGGGGAGGTGAACTAGCGGGTGGGCGGTTTACATGGAAGGGATGCAGAAGGGGAACCACAACCTTGAAGGTCAGTGTGTGGTGGGGATGGAAATGAACTTGGGACTGGATGGGTCATGGAGACAGTGGGGCTGGAGCTGTTCTCTGCTAAGATGGCAGGGAAGCTAGTCATAGGCACACTCACTTTTTAGTCCCAGATTTCCCCCTACTGTTAAGAGTCCACTTTCTCTTAGACACTGAGAGCATTTAAGACTTTAATTTCTTCTACTTTAATGGGAGGAGGGCAAAGTGATAAACTCCACCAATGTATCGATTCATGCATTCATCCATTTATTGAGCAGGTGCACACATCAAACACTGTACTAGGGGCTGGGGATTCAGACAGGAAGTGGGTCCAGTCCCTGCTCTGAGTGAGCTCATGGTCAGCTGGGGAACAGACCCGTACACAGACTGTTACAACACAACATGTAAGCATCAAAACAGACAAACTTACAACATGCTCTGAGAAAGTGGGAATTGGGGCTGGGGAGGAAGAGGGGGTACATGTTGTGAAGAAGTTAGAATTTGAGCTGCAATTTAAAGGATGAATGAGTGGAAATTTACGAGTGGCATAATTGTTAAAAGGAGGGAGGGAGTTAGTTTACTTGATAAATAAAAATAGAAGCTCCACCACTCCTAATAATCAATAAGAACTAAATATGAGAATAAGCAGTAAAATATACAAATATAGAAAAATGAATCCAGTGAATTGACTTACTGAAAAGAAAAGGAGGTTAAAGAGCTCAGTTGTAGTCTTGCCTCTGCCACATAGGAAAGGTAACTAGCATAACCTTCTAAGTGTTGGATATTTTACATGCAATATCTTACTCAATAGCTATACAATCTTGTCTAAAGTCATTTTGCAGTTGCAGAAACTATCTGGAAGGGGTTAAAAACTTTGCCCAAAGTCACACAGTAGAAAAGGACACAAATCAAAAGCAAGTCTTCTGGATCCCAAAGCTGTGCTTTCCCCATATCCCATGTAGCTTCCTAGACAAGTCAGCTAAACGCCGAGGCTGTGTTTCCTCACTTGTATACAGAATGATTAAATCATTTCAAAGTTTTCACTTTTCTCCTGAAGGGCAGCTAAACTGCAGAGAATAACTGAAAGCTTACTCCTGGGTATCTGGGGAGAGGGTTAGTGAACAAAGTGGCCTGCCACAAACAGATACTTCTTTGAAGTCACATGTTTTATTTATGGTAAAAATTCTTGCAGTCTTCTCAATATTACATCTCTGTTTGAATACACAAATGTCTTAAATTGCACATAAGTTAAATTACTTATTTTTTGTCTTCCCAAAGCACTGAGTAAAACTAATGCTTCAGGAAGTAGTGGTCAGCATCTATAAAGCTGGGGGAGGAGAAATAAGCAAATTTATTTCATCTTGGAGTTTGAGTTCCAGGGAACCTCAAATGTTAATTGTAGTAGAGTGGCAAATTTGTATAAGGGAGTAAGGTGAGACCTCATCACACAGTGGTTCCTAAAGGAAATTCATCAATCCCTAGAACTACTTGGATCAGAGGATGGGAGACTAGAATGGCTTCAAAAGGAAGAGGCTTAAAAATATAAAACCTTCCAGATCTCACTGAAGCTCCCAGAGGCCCAGGTGTAAGATACACATCCCATGGCTCCACTCATTCCCTGAGACACCACATGGCTTCCTGCTGGGAGCACGTCTCTCAGCTGGAGGAGCGGGGTCCCAGATGGTCTTAAACATTCCTCGCAGTGTTTTGATTCCCCATCACTGTAAAAGCCTTTCACTCTTCAAGATCCCTGAGCTAAAACAGTCATAGTCCTGAGGGAGCAGTTACACTTAAGCTTACTGGGATGGAGAGGCATGTAAAAGGAGACACATAGTTCCACCATTGACTGGCTGTGTGACCTTAACACTCGAAGTTAAGGAAAGGAAAGGATTCAAGCCACATGATCTTGAAAGCTCCTTTCTAGTTTTAGAAAAAGATGATGAGATATCAACTCTTCCAGCCAAGCTGTGACTCTAAGCTGGAAAAGTGGATTTGTTTGGGAGGTAGGGGCATTTAGGAGGCTCAAATGAGCCACATGGGTGGCTACTCCTGTCAAAGTTTACCTCTAGAGTCACAGCTCAGAGTTTGCATTGGATGTTGCTGTCACACCTGCCTCCTATCTGGGACTGTGGGAAGTTCAGGGGAAAGAATGAACAGTGAGACACAAGGGAATCCACAGGACAAACAATCATGCCCTGGAACCCAGTGGGAAGGTGAAGAAAGGAGGTTTAATTAATGACCCGTCAGCACTGATGAGCAGAGGAGTGAGCAGGGCAGCCACAGCTTCCTGGCTGTGACATGCTCACGCCGGGTAGGGGTCAGCAGCCTCCGAACCAGGCAGAGGCTGCCTGGGGCACAGCGTGCCTACTGCCTCAGCCGACACATCTTGATTAGTTTCTGTCCCTTGGACTTGGGTACTTTTCTCCCTGGAATGTGTGTTTCGCTCCTTCAAAGGGAGCCGCAAATGGTGAGGAAAGGCTTTATCATTATCAGTAGCTGACTCAAGTGGGGTCAGGATGTTGACTTAGAAAATTACTGTTTTCCTAGAGTCTGAATAAATCCAGTACCAGACCCAGGCCTTTCAGGTTTAGAGAATTTAATTTAGGGCAATTGATTTATCTGTTGTGGACAAGTGGACTCTATAAAGCATTTTTTTGGACAGGATTTACAGCAAGTCTCCACCCCACTGCCCACATGGTTTAAAAAAAAAAAAATACCATGGTTGCAGACAAAGTCCCCTGATCTTTGCAGGATCCATTCCCCATCAGACAGTGCTCATGTCAAGAGATAAAAAGATGGAAAATGGCATGCTGATTGTGGGGTGAAACTGGTATCACTGGTAAGGAAAAGAGAGAGAGAGAAGAGCAGCTGTCAGCAGCCACCCCCGTGAGGGATCCAAAATTCTGTTCTGGAGGTAGTTTGCTGTTTGGCTTTGATTGCTCACATGTCTTCTTTGAATCAGCCAGTACCCTTGAAAAAAGAAGGAGAATGAGAAATTCGAGCTCCTCATTGGTTTCTTTCTCTTTTAATTAGGTGAGGCAATCAACATGCAATATAGTTAGGATTGAGACAAGGGTGCAGATTGCAGGTAAAAAGCCATACTGTCCTTAAATAAGGAGAAGATTGAGAACATTTCAGAGAGGGGAGTTTGAGTGACCAAGGGAAACAGGCAATTAAAAAGACCATCTAAAGCAGCACTCAGCAAACTTTCTCTGTGAACGTCCAGATAGTAAATATCTTGAGCTTTGCAGGTGAAACAGCCTCTGTTGCATCTACTCAACTCTGCCATTGCAGCGTGAAAGCAGCTATTGACAATACATAAGTGAACGGTCATGGCTGTGTTCCGATAAAACTTCAGTTACAAAAATAGGTGGCAGCTGGATCTGGCACACAGGCTGTGGTTTGTCTACCCCTGATCTGAAGTGTGTGCTGACTCCATACTTCCCTCCTACCATACTAGGCTGTTCTGTCATGTTTAGATGATCATAATGTCAAATGGGAAACTTTCTGGAAGACATCCCCCAGGGGAACAGCGCCAGAGTTCAGAATTCAACAGAGGAAGCTAATAATCATAACCATTCATGCATGAGCATGCATTATGTGTCAGATGTGGCATAGGCACTTTGCACATATCATTTCTAACATTTGCCACCCTATGAGTAAGGGATGTATTATTACCACCATTTACTGAAGTCTGCTTCCTCTTACCTTCCAGTAAACAAGAAACCTCTGCCCTGCCCTCTGGGTAAGAGTGGCCATGAGACTTGCTTTATCCCAAAGAATGTGAGCACACAGGATGGGTTTCATTCCTGGGAGGAAACTTTTCATCAGGGTGGCAGGCTCGGCACAGCCAGCTGCTGGAGCACATACAGACATGGAGGTGCCACACAATAGAAGCAGTCTGGGATGCCGAACCAGTGCATGAAGAAGGCTACCCTGGAGCTTGTCCAAAGTCTACAGTAGACTTTGAGCAAAAAATTAATTCCTGTTGTATGAAGCCATTGAGATTCTGGGTATTGTTGTTTGCTGTCACTGCAGCATAACCTTGCCTGACCTCACCGATGAGGAAACTGAGGCTCAGCAGAGAATGATTAACTCACCAAGGTTATACAGCAGACAAGTGGCCAAGGCAGGATTAAACTCGGATCTTTCTGATTCCAAAGTCTGGTTTCTTCTCCACTATGAAATTTAAAATGTAAAGAAATGTGTATTCATCCTGAGGAAAGAAGCCAGAGTAATCTTTCTGAAAATGTTATTTACATCAACTTTGAAGTAGAATCCCAATCTTCATCATGTTTTTCTATGTCCCTATACCATTTTAAAAAATTTTTTTAAGTTCATTTTTTTTTTTCTTTGGTAGAAAGAGGGTCTTGCTATGTTCCCCAGGCTGGTCTTGAACTCCTGACCTCAAGTGATCCTCCTGCCTCAGGCTCCCTACGTGTTGGGATTACAGCCGTGAGCCACTGCACCCGGCCCCTACACCATTTCTTTCTTGCATGTCTTTCCGCCTTCCCTCATCTTCTCCCACTCGGTCCTTCTCTTGCCCGGCTCCAGCCTCCCTGGCCTCATTTCAGATCTTGGGGACTTCACATGTACAATTCCCTAAGTCTGGGGTGTTTTTACTTCCAGTCTTTGCTCGGCTGGCTCCTCTTATGCCTTAGGTCTCAACTTAGTTGTTCTTTACCTTAGAAACACTTCCCCTAAGTATATGTAATGACTCGCCACCCCCATTGTTCTCTATACCCTCCTTCATTCTCTCTCAGTCTTGATTTCAACTAGGATTTGTGTATGTGTTTGCTTACTTGCTTATTTATCTTTCCAAAGAGGGTCAGAACTCTGCCAAATTCCTTTGGCACTATATACCAAATTCTGGCACACAATAGGCCCTCTGTAACTCTTTATTTATTGACTAAATAAAGGTCAGCATCAAGTTTCATACTTATTTCACATACAGATAAGTGAAACGATCATGGGTTGAGAGATGCAGCTTTGCCATTTTCTAGCTGTGTGGCTCAGAAGAAGTAGGTTTATGCCAACAGGTAGTGATCCACAAACAACAGAGTAGAAATAACTGCTTTGATGAGTTGGAGATTACCATGAACTGACCCTTTCCCCAGGAATCAGGTAACGCGGTTCTACTTACATTAGCCAGTGTTAATGGGAGGGGAATAAATAATTAAAGTGTCACTTCTGTGAAAAATAACACCAGATTTGTAGTCATTCAATATCTATTAAAGGCATCACTAACCGTTTATTGATTTTTTTTTTTAAAGACCATACTAATTGAATGAAAACCTAGACCAAACACAGCAGCAAGCCGTGGTGGAGAAATCCCAACTTGGAAGCAGCATCTGCCACTCCGCAGAGGTATGAATGAACAGGGAAAAGATGTGATACCTCTCTGAATCTGGGAGGTGTGTGTGTGTGAGTGTGTGTGCACATATGTGAGTGTTTAATCTGCAAAATGGAGATAATATCCATCCACATCATAAGGTTATAAACAGTAAGTAATGGTGACAATTCTAGGTAATTAGCGAACTTCTTGAGAAAGGCAGCATGATGTGGTGGACAGCTCATGGGTTTTGCAATTCCACATATTTTGGGTGGAAAAGTCAACTATACCACTCACTTAGCTGTATGACACTGATCAAATTATCTATCTTCTCTGAGCCTCATTTTCCTTATCTGTAAAATAGGGATAGTAGCTACAACCCCATCCGGCTGTCATAAAAGTTAAAAAAGTATGGATGTAAGACACATGGCAACGATAAACACTTGATAAAAGTTGTCCTTGTAGTGTGAGACACTCATTATAAAAGGGCTGCTAAATAACATGGCAGTGATAGGTTCGGGCTGTGGACTTGGGCTCTGCAAGGAACTCACTTTCTAGATACTTTGGAGGCCTGCCTGACACTTATCTGGATCAGCAGTGCTTCCTCCCTTTCTGTATCTGAGGTGGTCCAGGGTGGCAGAGACATATGCTGCTTCCAAACCTCTGCTCCAGGCCTCTAGGGAAGAAGCAATCCAGCAGTGTGGGGAGCTGGACAGCTTTTACAGGGCTCTGGAAAAGAGCTCTGTGTTCTTTCTGCCTGAGAAGTGTTATGTAAATAGGAAGCTTTAATTACTATAATTAGCTCAGGCTCTGGATCCTTAACAAGAGCAGTCACACCTGACTCTGCGCAGCAACTGACTCTGAATCTGGCCATCTGAGCCCTTGGAGGAAAAAAAAGGCAGGATGATGGAGGGAATTGGGTTGGTCAGAGTGTGTTAGCCAAACGGGCAGGGAAGCAAAATAGCTGCCTCCAGCTGGGGTAGGCACAACAGGGTGGGAACTCAAAGCCCACCACTCAGTCATGGTAGATAATTCCTTGTGGCAGGGGACACCTGAGGATTTATAAGACATCTGGATGAGGGGCATCACAATTTTCATGCTGCAGGAAATGCCCAGAACCAAGTTGTTGAAGGCTTTGGATTCAGACTTGCTCCAGATTGGAGTACAAAGCACTGCCACTTGCTAGCTGTGTTTTCTTGAACACATGCTGTCACCTCTCTGAACATTTTCCCACTGCATAGGAGCAATGTGAAGATTTAGGGAGATGTAATTAAGAATGGATGTAAAGTGCTGAGCACAGCATCTGGCACCTGGAAACCATGTAGTATGTTACCTTATTTAATCCTCACAGCAGCCCTCTCAGTGGGAATGCTCATCCCATTTTACAGACTAGAAAACAGGCTCAGAGAAGGCTGTAAGTCCCCTCGCCTTGGTTTGGGCAAGGTTCCAATCCATAGAATAAAGACCCAGCATGCATGTAGGTGACAGGGGCTGGGGAGGATGAGGACTGAGAGCAATGGCCACAACAGAAGCATGAATAGTGGCAGTTGTTGTAAACACCACCACTTTCAGAGAACCCTCTCTGTATCAGCCTCTGGTCCAGGTGCTGTACATAACTGCCACCATTAAATTGTCTCAGTCCCCCCATGAGAATCTAAGGATTAGAGAGCTTAGTCCCTGCCTCTCAAACTTCAATGCACAAGTGGATCTCCTGAGGATCTTTTTAAAATGCAATAGGTCTGGGCAGGACCTGAGGCTCAATGATCTCTAATAAACTTCCAGATGATGCTGATGGTCTGAGGACCATGCTCTGAATAACAAGGGCTTAAATGACTTACCTATGCAAACTCACCCAATTATCCAGGAGCAGACAGAGTTTGAACTCAGTTTCCTCTGACTCTAGAGTCTGTGTTCCTTAGTCTGATAATGGAAGTAGATCTTACAGAGGAGGTGGCATTAAAGAAGGCCCTCGAAGGATCTCTGAGAAGATAGCCTCCCCAGCCCCAAGTCTGTTTCAATGGGTAGATAAGGCTCATTTTTAATAAAGAGCATCCACTTACTTTCTAACCATGTACTCAGTTTCTTAAAAGCTATTGGTTTATGTAAGTAGGTAAAACTCTCTACCTTGCCATCTTCTTTATGCATTTGCTTAGCAAATCTTTTTATTCATACAGCATCTAAGGAAATAACAAATTCTGAGTTAGCAAAGTAAAAAATAAGGAAATTTTACTATGTCAACCACAGACTTGTTGTAACACTGACACTGGATCCCCTGTCTTAGTTGAAGATTGTAGGCAAGACCTAAAGGTCCGACCTAAAAGGTGGAATTTTATACCTCATAAATGCAGGAGACTTCCTTCTCAGTCAAAATTAGGATGATTTTCACATAGAGTGAATCTCAGTTACCCTTCAGCACCTGTGATTGTGTGCCCAGCAGACTTGCTGCTTCTAGTAGCAAAATAATGTTAAACCAAGAAGGGGCTTTAAAAAATAGGCCATCTGTAAGATATACAAGGGCTGTCTGGAAAGAATCCAGCCGCATTACCATTCTCGTTATATTAACAATGACTAGATACTTTCTGGACAGCCCTTGTATATGGTAAGCCCTAGAACAAACAGTAATAAAATAACAAAAATATACAGTTAAAAAAATTAAAGGAATTAAAATGTTACACTAGAAAATATTCACTTAATATAAAAGAAAGCAGTAAAGGAGGCATAGAAGAACATGTATTTTCCATGAGATGTATAGGAAGTGGACTTAACTATGGTAGTTCCTGTGTGAGTCTGATTTCACTGAAAACAATGTCTTGTTTTGTTTTGATTTTTCAAGGAAAATCATGGCATGCATGCAAGTCCTACTGGGAGAGCAAACAGCAAAATTAACCATGGAACTTTGTAAGAATTATCCTTAAAATTAGGTATATCCCTAGTATTTAACACTGTTAAATGTTAACCAATGCAACAATATAAGAAAAATAAATAAGAGCCAAATGTTGGAAAGGAGGAGACAAAATAGTAACATGGAGACAGGGTGGCTTAGTGGCAAAGAGAATGGATAATGAAGCCACACTTTGGTTTAAACCTTGGCTTTCTAACTTACTATCTGAGAAATCCTAGGCAGGTTTCTTAATCTCTGTGCCCCAGCTGCTCCACCTATAAAATTGAGATTTTGATGATGATGGTAAGAATAGTACTGAATAATGGAATTACTGTGAAGATTAAATGAGTTAATATCTAAAAAATGCTTAGAACATGTAAGTTCTATATAATTGTTGGCCTTTACTCATACAATATAATTTTTCACAAAAGAATCATAATTTACATAAAAAATTCAAAACATTTAGTAGCCTAGCCACTAGAACTAATGACAAAAGAGCCCAGCGAACTTTCTTGATACAATGTCAACATAAAGGGATCAATAATGTTTCTTTTCTCCTGCAATAGTCAATGCAGTCACATAATAAAAAGGACAAACACAAAATTGACCTGTTCACGCCGGAAAGATGCTAGAAGATTCTGATTCTGAATAATCAGAGAATGAGTCAAACTTGGAGGTAGGGAGAGAAAAAAGATGATATTCCAAAGCTAGGTGCTCCATCCTTCCTCAACAGAGATAGAGAAGGCAGGTCCAGGTGGGCTCGGATTGTGCCTCACTTCTAAGGCTAACAGGCAAGCAAAGCCCACAAGACACACGAATAAGTCAATGACTGGAAATTTTCTTCACCATCCCCAGTGCAGGAATCATGATAGAAAATGTACATGTCTTATCCAACTGCTTGTACCATCCATTTAACCTCACCCTATCCATCCTGCACACCCCAATGTCCTCTTTCTTACCATAATTTTTTTTTTCCTCTGAAGGGAACACCTTTTCCCCTCCACCATATGACAAACTCATCCTTGTCTTTCACGATCTATCTCAAATGGCACCTTCTCTGTAAAGCCTTCCCTGGCTCCCTGTGCAGAGTCAAAAGCGCCCTACTTTGTTTTTTGTTCATGCTGTATTTCTCTTTAGCTGAAAGAGGAATTATAAACTGCAAAATTCAAACAGACAGTTCTATTCACCAGCTAATTGCTCGATTTATTCCCTGACTCTCTTCAGATTAAACAGAAGAAACCCAGAATGCATCTCCCGTTTCTTCCAGAGAAGACATAAGTACTTGGGATGAGGCCAAACTCTCAACACCCCAAACAGGAGATTTTTTTCCCCTGAACTCCTTCTGCAACCAACTCCCGGATGAGGATTTGCAGAGTGTTCTTCGCTTCATGGGAACTCAAGGGGAAAAGTCTTTAGAGAGGGAATGAGGTAAACACAGGAATAGAGACACAACATTGTCTTAAATCCTGTTTCCCTAGGAATTTGGACTCAGAGCAGATGTTTGCAAAGCAATGTGCAACTACGAGAGCAGGAAAATGATGAACTATTCCTGGGCAATCCAAGGAAGATATGAAATGCCGAGGGATGTGCTCGGCTTATTCTGATGCTGCATATGCTTGGACCACGCTTGGCAGATCCAAAATAAAAATTGTTTTGTCTTCAATGGGGAAAGAGCTGGAAATGGTACAAGATAATGATGTTTTCAGCACGAAAAGCTGATATCACCTTGCCCTGTAAGTTAAATAACTAGTCTTTCATGATACAGATCCCAAGATTTAGCTATTTGAAAAGTCTCTCTTCTTCCTTCATTCACTTGTTCAAAAAATACCTAACAACCCAGGAATGCTGTGTGATGGGGATGCAGCATTTGACCTCCCTTGGCTTAGTCTAGTGGTAGGGTCAGAAACAAACTAATGATCTCAAAAGTAACTATGGAATTGCAATTACAATCCGTGTGATGAAAGAGAGACGTACAAGGGGCAATAAGGTTGTGTAATCGGGGGATTAACCGAGTTCAGAGGTGAGGAGAGAGTAAACAGGCACAGCCGCCCTGGGAAAGGCTGTAACCTGAGATTGAAGCATTAATAGGTTCATGCAGGTAAAGAGTGGTATCAAGAGCATTCCAGGCCCCCACAGACACTTGCAGGAAAACTCTAAGGTGGGGGGGAGTTGGACAATTTCAGAAAAGTAAGAGAAAGTCAGCACAGCAGGTGCTGCGTATAGAGCGGCACAAGCTGAGGTTGGTAGTGGGGTAGAGACCATATCCATCAAGGCCTTACAGACCATGTTAATGATTATGGACTTTATCCTGAGAGCACTTAGAGCAATTAAGCTGGAGGATGACGTGGTCAGAATTTGCATTTCAGAATTTCTACCTAACAAGGTCCTGTCGATATTCTAATGCTCAACTTTAATTCTACCTCCCCACTCAATTCCTGAAACCACTCCTTCTCATACGCCTGTCTCTCACTTTCCATGGCATCTATTTATTCTCTGTTTTTCCTCCACAACACAACTGTTTAAATTATTCTACCTTACATTGTGTTATTTTTCAGTGTAGTAACCTTACCTCTTTGTGAGATCTGAAATTGCCTTAAGAAGAGGAACCACAGAGTAGGACTCAGAAAACAGACTAGCAACCACTTAGCCCAAATATCCATGCAATTAAAAAATGACCTTGAAGCATCTGTGAGAGATGATCTTTTTTCTTCTTGAATACTTCTCAGTGATGGGACAATTCCTATCTCTGATATCTCTGACTGAAACACTTCACTTATGGCTCTGTTTCTGCCATATTATATTAGATGAGGCTACTACCACATAATGCCAATCCCCATGCCTTCTCCCACCGGAAGATGAAGATACCCACTTTTGACCCATTCTAACCCTTTTTCCATACTGCCAGTGGGGTGCTGTTTTTTATATTCCATGCTGATAATGACATACTTCTTTTTAAACCCTTTAGTGGCAGATTTGTATTATACCAATTTAATTGGAAGTACATTTTCCAGAACACTTTTTGCTAAATATTTTGGAATGAGCAGGGCCAGAAGACATACTTTGCATGTTTTGGAAGGCAGAATTGAAGAAGCACTGGTATTCATTTGATATTTGTAAGATTATAACAGGGCCCACGGTGGTCTTCTAGCCTGTGATGGTTAATTTTGTGTTGTCAACTTGACTGGGGCAAGAGGTGCCCAGAGATTTGGTCAAATATTATCCTAGGCGTGTCTGTGAGGGTGTTTCTGGATGAGATTAACATTTAGATCAGTAGACTGAGTAAAGCCGATTGCCCTCTCTCACGTGGATGGGCCTCATACAACCAGTTGAGGGCCCGAATAGAACAAAAAGGCTAACCCTACCTCTAGTAAGAGGGAACTCTTCCCGCCTGACTGCCTTCAAGCTGGGACATTGTTTTTTGGTTTTGGGTTTTTTTTCCTGCTTTCATACTCTTCCTGGGTCCCCAGCCTGCCAGCCTTCAGATTGAAACTATACCTTCTTCTGCTTCTTCCATTTCTATCCATCTTTCCCTCCCAACTGCCTGCCCTGCTGACTTCACACCCCATCAGCAGTCACAGAAGCAAGAACCTTATATAAACTGTTTAACCAGCGCCCACAATTGCCGAAGCTCAGGTCTCTATAATGAATATTCTGCTTCTCTGATCAAACCTTGACTGACATACCCTTCGACAGTTTCCCTTGATGCATAAAGGCCAATATCCTGAATGTGCCAGCAAAGAGCTTGCATGTTATGATTCATTTACTCTTCTTGTAGCAATTCACACCTCTCCATCTCTCACACTCTACTGTTCAGCTACGATGGCCTTTTGTTTTTCTGTTTCTTAAATGTTTACACACATGATGCTCAATGGCCTCCATGTCTATACATGTGATGTTCTTTCTGCCTGAAATATTCTTTCTTTTGTCATTTTCTGTAATTGTTAGGTCCTAGTGTGGACATCACTTCCCAAAGAAGTCTCCTAATAATCTGTAGAATTAGGTCATTATCTCTTTATATGCTCTGATAGCACCCCATAAAATGCCACCTTACCATTGTAATTGCTTATGTAAATATTTATAATATTAAGTACTTATCATTCTAAATAGCCATGTCTAATTTTTCTTACTACAGTGCCTCACAGCATCCTAAACACTCAGTGCCCAGCACTGACTGAACAACGGTGGGTGGTTGGACGGTTATAGCATTCCCTAAAAGTCTTCTCCTTTGCTGGATAAACCAAGAATATGTCATTCAACTATTCATAGTGAGTTCAATTTATCCTTCCTTATCATGGACACATCATGGACTTACTGATTATGTTTTGTTGAATGCCAATTTCATGATGAGTTGGATCTTTTGTTTTCTAATTAACTTGACCTTCCAATCAGTAAAGTTGTTAAATATTTGAGCAGAAAAAAATTTTGGTAATTTACTCAATGCAAACTCACAAATTCATTGGCAACTTTCCCAAGTTCTTCCTACCTATGTGATCTTGAGTAGTAGCTATGTTTGCTTCATCAAGAATGTTACGGGAATAATATTGCCCCATTGCCTGTTTTCCTGGTGGTTCAAAAATGCATTTTAGGGAGGAACATAACTGAAATATAATTGTGGCTCCATTATCAACCACTTTCATAGTTTGTGATTATTTATGGCAACTGTATTTTGTTTCTTCTATTTCACTTTTTAATTGTGATCATCAATAGAATGACTGAATTCCAAATAGTTTAAGTTATTTTGACTTTGACAGTGCTACTGGGAGGGGTACAATTGAGTAGAGCTTATGGTTTCAGATATTTTGAAAAAAGAAAGAATTGTATAACCTTTTCAGTATGTCTTCTATTTTCTATTTTTCCCCCTCCTCAATTTCTTGATTTCTTATACTCATGTTTCAAGGTATTTCTTTAAAAAAAAAAAAAAGCAATTGCTTTCTAGATGTTAACCATTGGGGAGTTTGAAAAAACCTTCCAGATGGGAAATATATATGAAAAATCTCATTTCAATGAAAAATAAATCCCCCAAATAGAGGCATGTAATGAAACACCTAATTCACTCCAACTATACTGGTCATATTGCTGTGATATTATAATGCCAGATGACTCTTTTAGCACCATGGACAACAGCTGGCCTTCCATCAGGAATGTCTAAAAATGAATGCAGTGCTATTTTTTTCCAATAGAAATTTGGCTAGTATTTGAAGTCCATTGAATGGCACACTCCTCAGATCCATGCTAAACAAGCAGTGATTTTTAATAAGAAATTTTTAAAAGTAGTTTATTGTGTTTATCCTCCAGAAATCTAGATCGTCACATTGCTACGTGATGTCATTGAGCACTGGAAAAGGTCCCTCAAGAATCATCCAATTGCAACACCAACAATTATTTCCTCAGTCTTCAAGCTCTGTGACCTTTCTGAAACTTTGTTACTAGAGATTATGCCCCTTAGAGTGGAACTTTTTCCCTTTGGCTTTTTTCCCCCCATATCTGTAATATACCATTGCTAGCTAATTCATAGCCTCTTCCCAACTCCCTCATCATCTCCTGTAATTCCCTTTTACTTATTTTTACCTCCTAAATGCATTTGTCTTCCCCAAAGTATGTTATTTTCATTATTTTTTTTTTTACCACACTAGTGCTCTTTTCTTTGGAAATCCCTTCTAGTTCTACGGGTTGTATCTGTAGTGGTTACCCCAAAATCTCCTTTTCTACCTCTGACCGTCACATTTCCAACATTAACTACCTCTGTGTGAATTATGATGGAATCAAAGTTGTCCCAGATATAAAAATGGGGGTGAGAATAAAATGGTCACAGATTTGCTGTGTCTTCCCCAGAGAATATTATTTTCATTATTTTTATTACATTATGCTCTTTTCTCTGGAAGTCCCTTCCAGTTCTATGGGTTGTATCTGTGGTGGTTACTCCAAAATCTCCTTCTCTACCTCTGACCATCACATTTCCAGCACTGACTACCACTATGTGAATTCTGATGGAATTGAAGAAAGTGGTGAGTTGACATATGTAAGGTGATTAGCCAAGCTCCTAGCACATAGTAGGACTTCAACAAATATCAGTTTCCTCCCCTTTCTCATCCTAGCATGAATCTCTGTTTCCAGTCCTTCTGTTCTAATCCGTGTTAAATAGCATTGCCTAATGCATCTTGTCATGCTGCTCTGCCAGCAGCATCCTTACTGTTCCATTGACAGCAGAAAGTTCAAACTCCTTAACTCAGCATTCAAAGCTCCTTTAACTGGCCCTGATCTACACTTTCAATATAATTTCCCACCCAATTTCATTGAAATGACAGTGAATCCTGCCCTAAACCTTACAGTTCCTAACATCAGGCCTTGTTTATGCTGTTTTGGTTTGTTTGCTTAAAACCAGGGAAAACCTTCACATATCCGCATCTGTTTTTTCAGTCCCAGCTCAAAAAATATCTCCTTCATTATTACATTCAGGATTTCTTGGCTAAATAAAATCTCTTTTGATTCAAAATTTCCATAGTGATTTAAATATATTTTTCATATGGCGTTGATTACATTTTACTTTGGTGACTACATATTTGTGGTATTTATTTTATATTCCCTGCTGAATTTCATGTTCTTTAAAGACAGGAAGCACATGAAAACCATATCCATATTACTTACAGTACCTAACATAATGCTTTCTGCATTGTAAGTGTTCAATAAATATTTGGTATAACATGAATATTCTATCAATTATCCTCATTGGCTTATACTACCTCATTGGTGAGAGTCCCTTTCAATCAAGAAAGGATCCAAATGATGACACATTTAAGGTATAATATCAGTGATCCTCTGAAGACCTCTATTGGTTAAACAGAAGTCAAATAACCTGAAGAATGAATTTTTGACTGCTGCTTTTATGATGTCAAGATGGTTCTTGGTCTGATTGGTTGTGTGTGTGTGTGTGTGTGCTAGCTAATTCATTGCCTCTTCCCAACTCCCTCATCATCTCCTGTAATTCCCTTTTACTTATTTTTACCTCCTAAATGCATTTGTCTTCCCCAAAGTATGTTATTTTCATTATTTTTTTTTAACCACACTAGTGCTCTTTTCTTTGGAAATCCCTTCTAGTTGTACGGGTTGTATCTGTAGTGGTTACCCCAAAATCTCCTTTTCTACCTCTGACCATCACATTTCCAACATTAACTACCCCTGTGTACACACACACACACACGCACACACACAAGACCTTCCCTCTGCTCCTTTCCTTCCCATCTAATTAAATTAGACTTATTCTGTTAAATAGGCATGTTCTAACCTTGGAGCCAGATATAAATCCTAGTGAACAATAAAAATGTTATAAAGGGGAAGCATGTTTGCTTTCTCCATGGAGGATGACATGTAGGTAAGGAATGAATTGTTTTGGTTAGTGTGGGTGATCTTATTGCTTTTATTTTTGAAACGTCATTAGACACATGGAATCAAAAATTTCTATGGATGAAATGCCAAGTTATTAAACTCATGATTCTGACTCTCCTAACAATTTTTCCTTCTCTCACGTATCCCCTTGTGATGAGGGTGGTGATAGTATTTTGTGGGAAGAGGATTGAATTGAGGAAGGGGACTAGGTGAGTTTGATTTATGAAATATTGGTAAAAAGGTCCCTCTTGTCACACGTGGACTGAAACTTGGTCTGGCTGTATAGAATGGGGTATATTCTATAAACAATAAACTCCCCTAGGATTCTGCTTGGTCCATATTTTTAAGTAACCCCGTGACTTCCAAAGGTCCACAGCCATGGGAATGAGGGCTTGGTTGCTGTAGCAGAAGGTAGTGAGAAAGGTAGAAGTAGTCATCAAGTAAATGCAGGGTAGTGTTTGCAGTTGGAGGAGCAAGAGGAGAAAATTACCTCGCCCTTGGCATAAGGCTTGCCAATCTTCTTTCCTTTCCTGATTGGTACAGATAATGAAGACTGAGAGGCAGGGCCTATTGGACAGTGATTGATAGCATGAGAAATCCAGAAGCATGTGAGAAGTTCTGAAACACTTTTGCTGAGAAAATTCAGCTGAATATACCATGGGTCCTAAAGGTTTCTGGACTATAAAATGGGCCTTCTGTTTAGGAGGTGCATTTAACTCTGGGGTGGGTAGAGATAATGTGGGCTTGGTTAGAGGAGACAGGGACCTATGTGCTTAACTCACTGTGGGCTGAGGAGAGGGAGAACCATACAGTTAGTCTTTGTCCAGGTGGCCAGAGTCTATCCCTAGGGCAGGAAATGCAGCCAGAATTAAAGGCACATTCTCCAGCAAACACTATCAAATGATTCCTTTTTTAGAGCTTACCTAACAATATAGACTAATAGTTAATAGATAGATAGTTGTTGGGCAAAGGGTACATTTCAGATAGACAGAAGGAATAAGTTTTGAGATCAATTGCACAGCAGGGTGACTATACTCAATAATAATGTGTTATATATTTCAAAATAAATAAGAGTAAATTTCAAATGTCTCACCATAAAAATGATAGGCAAATAAGGTGATGGATCTGTTGATTAGCTTGATTTAATCCTTTCACCTTGTATACACATATCAAAATATCAGATTGTACCCCATAAATGTGTACAATTATGATATGTCAATTAAAAAATAATAATAATTTTAAAAATTAAAAGAAAAAGGTCAGGGCACAAAATAATCCTACAGCTAAAGTCTTTATTACATTTGAATTATTGTTGCTACCTTTTGTGTGAGTATGGATTTTCTATAGGTTTATTAAATCAATATCTATATGTAAGTTTTAGACTTCTCATATCCTGCATTTTACTCAGGGGACATGTTGATGTGCTCTCCCTTGTAATCAACACCAATTAAATGATAATCCTTGAAAACAGAAGCATAAACAGGACTCTAATGCATAAATTGGTAACAGTCCATCCATTCTGTGGACATATGGGCTTTAGTTGCAATCTAGTTCTTGGAAAGTGATTTGTAATTAAAGGATTTTACTTGCCTAGAAAATATCAACTGGTGTTGACTTGAGTCACAATATTTGGAAAATACCACTTTTTAAAAACTGTGTTTTATGCAAGTGAAACTAAGCTTACCTGGTATAAAAACAGCAGAAGGATGGACAGTTGATCAAAAACTATGGTCACTTGTATCCTTAGTAGGGCCTTTGAGGTCCCTTTATCCATATTTCCTTAACTATCATGATAATTAGGCCAGTCTCTGGATTTAAGCTAAATGATGTGGGTAATGGTGACGGAAGCCTTTTCCTGAGGGCAGATTTACACTCTCATCTTGGCAGAATCAACTATTTGCTTTGTGATTGTGGAAACATTTGGAGAGAAACATTAATTTTCCATCCATTAACTTTGGTGGGTATGAACACCCCAGAGGGAAAAATGTGTGAAGCTGCTTAACAACCTTTTGGCTGTTAGGAAGGTAAAAATGTTTTGAAAATATTTTCTTTTTTTGAAAAGGAAAAAAATAGAAAAAATCCCAACTATTCAATCAGGGGATATTCTGTCTTTTAGATGTTTTTGTAAATGTGTGCAACACCTCAAAATGCAGCAGTTTTCTGTAGGCATGACCTATTTGGTTTATTCCCTACCTAGGCATAAATTAACCTGAGAGTCTAGATACTTATTAACAGCATTGCTTTTTTAATCATACATTTTTTCTTCCATTGGCCAGATACATTATGCTAATAATAAATTGGGTAAAGGAGAAAATCGTGGGTTGAGAAGAGAGAAGGAAAGTAAGTGGATGAAATAATAAAAGTGATTTTATTTTTGCATTGAAACTTTTAAGAGAGCTAAAACTAAGTCCAAGTCTATAGAGTCTTAGAACTGAATGTGCATGTGTTAGAAAAAAAGAGGCTATAGTGAGCAAAAATGGGGTAATAGAGACAGGTCAAGTGATCTCTGTGTTCTGGGTTGAATTAACCAAGTTGAAGATAAAGCTACATAATCCTGAGTATTTGTTTATTCCTCCAACAAATAAATACAGCATCATCACACAGCTGGGGTATACTAAGCCCCATGCCAGACACACAAGAGGTTGCTTAGCTGAGGAAGACAGATGTGGTCCCTTGTTCTCCTACAGCTTAGAGTTTAGTGGGGAACATGGAAATTAAACAAATAACTAATTACACAATAAAATAATAACAATTATGACAAGTGCTACAGAGAAGGAAAGGAGCTGTACATGGACCAGGACAGCCTGGCTCGGCTATGGAGATAGGGAACGATTCCCTGAGGCAGGGATGTGAGATTTGAGGTTGAGGGGCTCTTAAGTGCGGCTGAGTGTATGGATATATGGGGGGCGGGAGAGTTGATAGAGTTGGTGGGAAGAAAAGAATCTGAAAGCTCCAGTGAGAGGGAGATCCATGCAAAGGCACTGGGGACGAAGGGCAGAAAGGAACTTTGAATATGGAAAATTTAGGAGGTGGAAGAAAGTAAAGGGCCTATAGGCCAGTCAGGATGAGGATTTGGGCCAGCAATGAGGAAACTTTGGAGGGATTTAAGCAGAAGAGAGACACGCTCGTATTTGCGTTTTGAAAAGAGTTCTCTGGTTGCAGTGCAAATAATGAATCAAAGGAGGTGATAGCTCGTAGGAGAGAGACGGTTAGGAGGCTGTTGCATGGTTCATGAGAGAGACGATGGTGATATGGCCAGGAATAAATGACATGGGGATGGAAACAAGTAGGTGGATGGGAGGAATATTGAAAGTGGCTTGGAACCTGATGCTAGGGAGGAAGTGTGAAACCCCCACCTCCACCCCTGCTTCGTTCTCCCAAAAACACAAGTATATTTTCCTTCTAATTTGGCTAAACTAAATATATTAATGAATTTTACCCAAGCTCTTTCCTGTCCAAGTTATTCTGCATGTCTGGAACCAGAGCATACCAGGAAGCAGACACTGAACACTCTGAATACTAATGCACCTTCAATTTTCTTTTGCCTTTCCTGGTCTGTAGAAAATTAAAAGTAAGCTGTCTACTATCAGGAATGGCCAGGAAATAAAAAGTTCTGATTAATAGAGAAATGCAAAGCATGACATATGCCTCTTACTGATTTTCAGGGACTTAGCACACAATATGTACAAGGAAGAGCAAAGTATTAAAGAGTAGCAAGAGACAGGGTAACTAGGCTCTGGCTGTAGTTCTGGCACGGTCCTGGATGTGAAACCTTGGGCAAGTCACCAGACAGGGTAAGAGAGGAGTTAAGAACGTGAATTTATGGATGCAAATGATGCTGCATGTGAAACCTTGCTCTGCCATTTATAAATTGTGTGAGCCTGAGCCTGCTTCTTAGCCCCTTTGAGACTCTGTGACCTCATATGTTGAAATGGAGATAAAAGTGCTGACTTCACATGATCATTACAGCAATTAAATGAAATCACCACGTATGAAGTGTCAAGTAACTTACCCCTAGCAATTTTTTTTTCTCTGAAGTTTTGTTTCTTCATTTGTATGCTAAAGATAGTAATGCTTTTCCCACTTCAGGGAGTTGTTATAAGGGTCCCAAAAGTGAAAACCTATGAAATTTTTAAAAGTAAAATTTGAAGTAATTATGAAGCATTGATCCTAATTGTTATGCCATTATTTTGTAGATAAATACTAGAGGTGAACCTCCTCGCTTTTTCTTGGTGAATAAACAGTACTCCAGAATTTAGTCCAATAGTCCTTTAGTCTATTGCAGTAGCATCACTGTACTGTAGAAGTGGCAAAGGTGTATGGAATTAAGTTAAATACATACTAACCTCAGGGCATATCGTGGAATCTATTTTCTCAAGATAAATCCAGAATATCAGCTTGTTGACTTATAATTTTTTTCCACTTTGAATACAAGCAAAATGTAGACAGGCCAAATTCAGACTTGCCAGGTAATAGAGGGTTTCGGTTGTGGAATGGCAGGTGAACTAGCTTTTACTGTACTGCCCATGTGCAATTATAGTCCATAAAACATTTCTATTTAATATGTACCTCTGGATATGGACATGTCTAATTTATGATTCAGTCTCTTCAAAGATTGGTTGAAGGGCCTTTCTTGACAATTAGGCAGATTTGAGGGCCACCAGGTAGATTGATTTGAAAGGCACCGACCATTCCAATTATCCCTCCCACAGCCACACAGTGCTGGAATTCAACAGTTAAAATTAATTCCTATGGGCCTTGACAGGATTTCAGCAATAGAAGTAATAAAATGCAAGAGCTGAAAGTACCTTAGAGATCATTTGATTCAACAACCTCGTTTTATAGGTGAGCAAACTGAGTCCCAACAGGAAGACCCTCCCTTCCCTCCAAGGTCAAATGCTAACTTAGTCTAAACATCAAGTCTCTTGGCATCCTGTCTGGCAAGCATCCTCCTGATCAAACAACTTTCCTGATGCTCAGAGGTCCCAAGAAGCAGAGGAAAGTCTGCTCCTGCATTCATCCCTGGAAAAGTCAGAACTTCAGCTTATTCCTTGACAATTTTTGGTGCTCCAGTGAACCTCTGGACCTAGTAGAGATGCTGATGTTTTGTGTTTCTTTAGAAGAGAGAGCCCAACTTGCTGAAACATAAAAATTAAAAAATCACAAACATAACAGATTTTATAAAGGAGACTATCTGGCAGAAAATTCATTCCCCTGAAGGGGAAATGGGATTAAACAAGTGGTGAGGCAAAGGCATGAATCAGCAATGATCATTTTTAAACCGAGAAGTAGACGGGCTTATGCTCTGCAGAATGGAATGGCAGGTTCCCTGTTATCAAATGTAAAAACACATTTCCTCTGTGAGTGAAGAAACACAGCCTTGTCTGCACATCTGAGATGAAGTGGAGTAATACAGAGAATCTGTCAGTAATTGAGTGGGGAGCTGAAGTTTGCCAAATAATAACAGCTAAGGTGTCAGGCACCTACTGTGTGCAAGGAACTCTGCATATATGACCTTTAATTCTCTCAACAACTCTATGAAGTCTACATCCTTATCATTCCCATTTCACAGGTGAGAAAACTAAGGCTCAGAAACTTGTCCAAAGTCACAAAGCTAATGGATGCCAGAAAAGCATCTGAAACCAGGTCAGTCTGATTTCCAAAATTCAATAATTTGAATGGCTTCCAAATCAATAATCATGCACCCTCTGGTCTTCTAGCTCTAAGTCTTATTTAAACAAACCATTCCATTCTGGGCTATGCCTTAAAAATTCTGTGCCTCAGTATCTTCATCTCTTAAATAGTTAGTATAAAGATAAAAATGAGACCGTGGGTGTAAAAACATTTACATGCGGATAGAATGTGGTGCAAATATGACCTTTAATAACTATTGTTATCTTACTGGAATATTTGTGGGCACATCTCATCAAGAAAAAGATTGACATATGGAAAATTGTGTGTGTATATGTGTGTGTGTGTGTGTGTGTGTGTGTACATTTTGAGGATAAATTAGGAAATCCTTTGAGAGAGTTTTTATAATGATCATTAAGTAATATGAATAATGGTTTCTGCAGGAAAGAAGTATTTAGGTATTTCATAAGTAAATTTAAAGCATTTAGGTCACAGGAAAATATCCAATTTATAAGTGAGATATAACTACATCAAGGGAAGGAATTTTTACTTTTCGTGGTTGTACAGACTAATCAACAAGGTTCAAAGGAGAGGGATGTGCCAGAGAAAGAGCCCTAAGCTGGGGGTCACCTTGGCTTTACTCCCAACCAACTGTGTGACTTGGAACAAATCCCTTTCCCCCCTGAATCTTATGCTTTCATTTTTTATTGGGTTAAATGCTTGCTCACATCCACTCAAGTCAGAGTTCTACAAAACATACCAGCTCATTCTCCTGATCTCAACTTAGCCTGAAAAGGAAGCAGACAAGTGGTTCCCTTCATATAACAAACATCTATTTGTCACCACTGCAAAAAAGGCACCACACCAAGTTCTGAAGGAGTCCCCAAGATAAAGGAGACAATATCCGGCTGTGTTGATTGTTGATGCAGAGGAATTACAAAGCCTCACAAGAGAGCCATTGACTTGGAAAAGTTTCCTGTCCATGGTCATTTTCAGTAAAAATATAAAAGAATCTCTATTCATCGTCTCCCTTATTATTTTCTTTCTTCCCAAACAATTGAAAGTCAAGAACAAGGAGCAGCATTTCCAGGGGAGAGTTGTTAGGCAAGGAAGAAAGAAGCATCTCTGTCCTGTTGCAACCTGCGGAGAGCACGGCTGTCTTCCCAGCAGGTAGGGCAGGAGGCAGGCGGGTTAGCAGGGCACAGCTGTGCCCCCTTGCTCTGAAAAATCACTGCTGAAGTCGTCATCAAGGTGCACCAGGCAAACCGCAGACGCAGTTATTGCAGGCTTCAATCTGGAAACAAGTCCTGGTCCCCTTTGCTCCCCTTTCCTTTCTGTACCTGTTCTCCCTCCTCTTCACCCCCCCCCCCCCCCCCGTCTTCCTCCCTCATCTCCCCCTTCCTCTCTTCTCTGCTCTCCCTGAACTTTGCATTTTCATTCTTCCCTTTGTCTCAGTCCTGCCATGCTCTGCTTGTCATCCTTCTTTTCTCCCTCTCTATGTCCCTTAAATATCATTGCTGCTGCGTATTCTATTGCTGCACTTCTTTAAGTGATGTTTAACCTAAGACACTTATCACTGACGGCAATCAGCAGGTTAATATGGGCATTTGTTGGAAAGCATTTCCTTTAACCAGCAGCTTTTGTATTCCCTGAGATATTTCCATTCCTTAAAGTTTCACAAAGCCAAAACCTTTTCACTCTCCTTTACTTACAAAGAGCTTCTCTCGTGCGTGCGCGGTGTGTGCGTATCACACTTGGTGAATGCAGACACTGCATGGTGAGTCTTACAAGGCAGGGGAGAAGTTCAAGGGTTTCAAATTTGGAAATAGTAATCTGATCTACAATTACTACTTGAATTGTGGACAATGACATGGAAACATATGTGTGAATTTCCTTTGCGAAAAATGAGTTTGCGTGCATCTTCTTTCCAGAATTGGCTCACAGAAAAGGAAAGTAATGATCCAAAGAAAACTTCTATCCATTGGTAGGCTCTAGGTTAGATACTGGTAAGTCAGCATCACACGTATTTTCTTATTTAGCCCTCACAATTATCCCATGAATAAGTGTATTTATTGTTCCCATTCTGTAGAAGAGAAAACTAAGACTTGAGGAGTTTAGAAAGTTGCTCAATGTCAAACAATTGGGAGATGGTGAGACAAAAAGATGATCACTCATCTATACCATCTTTATAATTGATGTTTAGCTTTGAATTAAAATGGAAAGAAAAGTGAAGTCTCAAATTGGGCTGAATGGCTGAACCAGAAAGAGGCTCTGGGTGGAGAGTCATGAGGCAAACGACCCTGCCTGATGTGTGAGGCTGCAGTTGTTGAGTTCTGGGGCCTCGGAGGGCAGTGGACAGGGCGTGGGCTTTGGAGACAAAAGAGTCTGGATTCCAACCCAGCCTCAACCACCTTCCAGCCATGGGACCCTGGGCAAGTCAATTCTCTGCTCTTCCCCTACTCAATGGTTATAGAATGTCACTGCAGAGTATTCTTTTGGGCTTTTTAATTCAAGTGCTTCATTTGGGTCATCAAAACAGTTTTGCAATCTTTCCAATAGTTACTCCTGCTACTATAAAAGTAACAGTGACTGAGGTACAAAGATGAAGAGGATGTTCCCCCAGGAGTTAGCGATAGAATCAGGACTGAGATTCAGGTCTCTTGACCACTTGTCCGGAGGCCATTCCCCACACCCCCATTCTGACACCATAAAGGACAGCACCTGCGCAGGCTGGCAGAGCAGGAAAACGTGTCCAGGGAGGAGGCCCACACCCTCTTGGCCCTCCTCTAATCACCAATGGCCTCCTCTCCCCCTCTCTCCCGAGTCTGATGATTGTATTCAGGTTTTTATCTTAAAAAAGCCTCCAGTGCATTTGAACCTGGATCAACCTCCTATCTGAAGCTCTCCACATCAGCTTCCATAACTCAGTACTTCCTGTGTTCTCTTCTTGCCTCTTGGACCTCTCCTTTCCTGCCTCCCTCAGGGGTCCGTCTCCCCTGCCCACCTCTTAAAAACTAGTTGCCTGAGTTTTGTTCTTGATCTTTTGCTCATTCCTCTGCACTGTCCTCCCGGCTGACAGCAAAAGCATACAGGTGACCCCCTGCCCAACTTTCAGCCTCAGCCTGCATTTTCTCCCCAGCCCCAGAGCTGTGTGCCAGATGCTTCATCCTACCCGCCTCCCCACCCCTCCCTGCTCTTTCTCGATCTTCTCTCCCACAGTTGAAGGCACTGCCCTTCTTACTATCACCCGAGCCAGAACCCAGGAATGTCCCTTGACGGTACCCACTTCCTGTCCTAGCCCCACATATCCAAACCATGTTAGTTCTTAAACTCTTGTTGCCTGAATCCCCTTCCTCATGACCACACCTTCCATGTCCCTAATCCAAACCCTCTTATGTGCAGGTCAGCTGGAGGATTGCATCAGCCTCCACAGTGGCCTCTAGCACGCAAAGCAAACCTTTGGCTCTCTCCTGCTTCTAGCCCTTCAGTGGCCTCTGTTTGACTATAATGTAATGTCCGAATTCCTTGGCATAGTCCAGCACACTCAGGGCCCTGGTTATCCCTTCAAGCATACTACATCTCACTCTCTGTTTTCCACTGCAATCTCACGCAGCAACATGGTTTCACACTGCTAAGCTTTTTTTTCTGTCTGCAAATATCCCTTACCAGCCCTCATCCCCCTTATCCCTCGAGATTTGGGAGGTGTCTGTGAACCTTCCTCCACCACATTCCTCCAGATGCTCTTCCTTACAAGGCTCATGAGTGGCGGAGCTCGGGTTGTCTGCTATGAAGCCCTTGCTCATAACCAAGGGCCCCTATTTCCTCAGACACCTGTTGAAGTGTTTATCAGAGTGCCTGGCACACAATAGCACTAAATAAATAAATGAGATGTTTTTGTCCATTACCACCTTGATGGACAGGCTCCAGCCACTTCTATTCTCCTTCTTTCTACCTGACAGCACTCAAAAGATAGTCACCTCCTATAATAGTCCAGGTTCCCTAAAATAGAGCCTCCAGCAAAGATCATATACCTAAGTTAGGGAAAAAGGGAAGTTAGCAAGAAAAGAGAAAGAGCAAATTCAAGGTGTTACATGGCTGGTCACATCACAGCCAAATGCTCAGTCATATGGTGACAGCTCCCACCAGAGTGGGCGATACGGACACGTCAGGGGAGGGCAAGGAGATGGTGCTAGGAGATGAGACCACAGACGGGGGGACCTGGGGCTCACCACTGGGCAAGCAGCCAAGGGCCCGGATGCAGGTGGACCAAGCACACTTGGAGCAGCATTTAAAGTGAGTCTAATGACCCTCCCTGTGGCTTCTATACCTAAGGATCTATGCAACTTAACACTGTGCTTTACCTCCTGTTTGGAGCCAATTGCTCTTTCTAGAATTCAGGTTTTTCACTGGCCGCATGGAGTAAGAGCTATCTTGCTCCATGATAGCATGGATTGTTAGCTGTTGGCACATGCCCTACAATTGCTAGAAGCTCCTTCTTTTTACCCCACAAGATCCATAGGTGAACTCAGACACACAGATCTTAGCTGACTGAGCCAACAACTGTGCTATTTCCATGGGAACTCTTCCATGGAAATAGCATAGCCCAACAACTTTGGCCTGGAGACTGAATCTTTGTGTTCTCTCTTTTTGCATTCATGTGTGTGTGTGCGCATGTGTGTGCATGTGTAGAAAGATTGGGAGAGAGGGAAAGAATCTGACATCCAGACCTCCAATTACAAAATGGCTCTCATTGATTGAATGATACGTGCTAAGAACCCTGCTAAGGATTTTTTAAAATCCATTATCACATTTTATCATAATGATGGCCCCGAAAAGGAAGCATTATTATCCCCCTTTTATAACTGAGAAAACTGAGGCTTGGAGAAGTGAATAAACTCTCCACAGGTCAAGTAGATAATCAGTGAGTCCCAGGGAGAGCCTGTTCTTCACTCTGCCTCCAAGGCCTCCAGGTGGGCAGCTCTTCTCTGCTTGAAAGACCACTCTTATAACCCTTCTTTAATCTAAGTGTGTTCTTGCCATTATTTCAGTCTATTGTTTTGGGATTCAGAGAGGTGAACTGAGTTACAGAAGGTCATGTGGAAAGCCAGGGCCAGTTTACTCCCCCACCTCCAATAACACTATTTTGATTTTCTGGGATTGAGGAGAAGGTAGAAAGAGATTGAAAACAAGCCTTGGTCATTTTTAATTTATCATCTTTGTCTGAGAATTTTTACTTTACATTGAAATAACATTTTCCCTTTTCCTCTACCTAGAATTGCAAAGCAAGAGCAGGGGAATGGGGGAAAATCTATAAAAACAAGATCTTTGCTACTTTATGGTAATTAAAAGCAATAAATATTCTTGCCCACAATGCTAAAAATCTCAAATAGCCAGTGGGTCAATACTGTTTCCCTGGTTAGGATGGTAATAAATCTCTATTCCTTTTGAGTCAAAATAAGGAAGGGGTTTTATTCATGAATTCCATGACCTGGTACTGCGACATTTTCAAAACAAACATGCCTGGAATGAAGAGTTTCTCCATCAAGTGTGTTTATGTGCCCTCTCCCAACCTGCTTCCTCCACCCCCAAAGCTTCTGTCCTCGTGTGGTCTTTTTATTGATGCAACAGCAATATTCTTCTCCTGCACCATGACGGCAAGATAATGTGGAGCATCCGCTCTTCCTTCTCACCATACTTTAGCCCAGTGCCTTCTCTATTCTGGTGGAAATGATTTAACTCTGAACCTCTCAAGTTCATCTTCTTTCTCAAAAGCTGAAACAAAAGACCTTCTTGTGACCCATTAAGACAGTTTTTCCTTCTTTTTAATCCAGGCCAACATCCTTTATTAGTATCTTTTGGAAAATGGCTGTTTTCCAAATTCAGATCTAGCCTTAGCTTCGTGTTCATCTGTGATCAACACTCTCTTTTAGGAAGCTGCAGCCCCTTAGTGAGTGAGTAGAGTCAGACTTTCACACAAACCCAGGGGAGATGGAAACCCATTGGTCCCTCTGGGGGCTCATTCAAGAGAAGCTGTGTGACCTTCAGGAAATCTCTCCTTCTCTGGGCCTCGATTTTCTTATCTACAAATGAATGGGTTTTCAGGGACTTTTTAAAGTTCCTTTCCATTCATCGTTCCATGATCTTATGACACATGTGCACTCTGTATCAACTTCTGCTTGGTAATCAGTCCTGGGGGGAGAGCAGAGATACAGTAAAAGCAGCAGCTTCTCTCCAGTTGGGCTGCTCTGAAAAACCTACTTTCTTCCCTTTGGCAAGAAGCGTGGATCTGTCTCTACCTCCTTAGAATTGATTTTATATATAAAGCTTACGCTAAGTTCAAGTTGCCTCAAAACACCACTCTTGTTGGGAAGACGCGGAGGTGACCTTAACATTTAGCTAACACAGCACAATGTGTATCAGGCTAGCTTAGAGATAAATGTATGAATGTTCATAAGACATGCACAAAAACAGCAACATTCCAAAAGACTTCTGGCCTAATTTAAGCCTGTGCAACAATACACATTTTATTTTCTATGGGGGAAAAACACCTCAGAGAATAGGTTTGTTGAATAAGATAGACCCTTTTCATGCCTATTTATTGAATCTCAGGTAGGCTGTGGGATGCTTTATGCTAAAGAGAGCTCAGGGTAAATAGTGAGGAATGTCAAGAGTAACTGCATATCTGTGAATAACACTATAGAAAAATTGCTGGCTAAAATGAAGACTGTATAGCAAACCTCATTGCTTGTATGTCACCATTTTCCCAATTCATTATTCAGTGCCACACTTGTAAATTTGTAACACTTTGCATTATTTTTCTTTGAGAAACCTAGGCTGGTTGAGAAGGGGGAGGGGTGCATTGAATTTGGAATTCAGGAACAAGGGTGGGTCTTAACAGTGGACGAAAGGCCAGATTGCAACTCAAAAGCAAGGCAAGTCCCCTGCATTGGTTCCAAGGGAAGGACTGAAACCAGGTCAGAGAATTCAGGATCGGTGGCCAATATTCACAGAGGATCACAGAGCTTGTGGGCAAGGATAAAACTCAGCAACTGTAAATAGATCTTGGCTAGAGATCTGACTACCTGAAGCAAACTCTCCGTGCTTCTATTGATGGAATTGGGGAAAGAAGAAACAGGTGGTGGAGAGATGCACGGGAGAAGTGAGCGCGATGGCGCAATTCCACATCACCCTGCTTTAGGTTCTGCAATCCCATTCTGATATGGAGGGCTTCTAATTCACCATCTAGCCTCAATTATGATGAGAATCTACCTTATTCTAAAAGTCAAGGCAGACATCCATGGTTACATCTCTTGTAAAGACTCATTTCAGATTCTACGTGGGATTATAAGGCAAGAAACTAGCATACAAAGAGATTACAATACATGTGAAGGATGTAGGTGGGTGGTTTTTAAGCATTATTTCAATAAACTTCTATAACATCCTTTGAGATAGGTCTTATTAGGGCACCTGACTCCAATTCTGTGACGTTTACATGCACCATGCATGCTCTATGCCCTGAACTCAGTTGGGGTGGTGGTGGGATTTGGGGTGAGACTCTGCCTCTGGAGTGCGAGCAGAACTGTCAGGGACTGAAAGGCAAGATGAACAGGCACCAAGGGTGAGAAATAATAATTATTCTAGCCACTGGAGGCTAAGAGGAGCATGGGTTCTTACTCCTTCATCAGTACAAGCCATTATCCCTCTATTCTGAGGGATAGAATGAAATTCCTCTATCACTTCATCTACTCTGTAAGTACTGTGTTCTTAGTGGCATCAATAAAGATTTTGCTCAACATTCAAGGTGTAACACATGCTGGTGGTGCCCTGCCCATTCGTCTTCAGACCCTACCATCTCAGTGCACACTTCTCAACCTCCAAATGCTAGCACCATTGTCTCTGCTGAAGGCTTTCTCTGGTGTGGTCACCACTATACCAGTGCACAGAGCAGACCAAAATCACAGGGAATTAATGCCCTCTGGGGAACATCACTCAACCAACGGCCAACAGAAGTTGGTGCAAATATTCCAGCTTACTTCTTTCCCAGGTGGGATAACCTTGAAGTCTGTTCCCTACATAGACTCCCAAAGTTGCTCATCAGGATTAAGCTCCAATTTCCAACAACGGTAATGTGCTTGATAGCCATCCTTTAGTAACAGCTTTCCCTTTCTTACCTCATTCCCCACTGCCCTGCTAGTGTTTCTGGAAGCACCTCCCAAATAAACTACTTGCATTTGTGTCAAAGTCTACTTCTGGGAGAGCCCAAACTAAGGCATCAGGAAAGTCTGTGAGTATCCCTCACCAGACAACAAAGACAGAAAGATTATGCTCCAAGAGAAACTGGCTGCCCACGGAGGTAGGTGCTAGAACAATGACTCCCAAAACTGCATAATCACCAGAAACACCTAGGAAGTGCTTTAAAAAAAAATACATATTCTCAGTCCTTACCCCTGGAGAATGTTTCAATAGAATATGGCTAGGCCTAGGATCCAAACATTTAAAGAACTCACCAGGTTATTCCCGGAATAAAAGTCAGAATCAAAGAGATAAAAGCATGAGAAGGACTTGCCCATATGTTGTTGCCTTTGAAATTGAAGAATGGGACCATGAGCCAAGAAATGCAGGCAGCCTCTAGAAGCTGAAAAGTCAAGGAAATAGATTTTCCCCTGGAGCATGGAACACAGAACACAGCCCTGTTAATACTTTAATTTTAGATCAGTGAGAACCATTTCAGACTTTAAACCTCCAGAACTATGATATTATAAATTCTTGTCACTTTATTCCACTAAATTTGTAATAATTTGTTATAGCAGCAAAAAGAAACTAATAGAGGGAGTAATTATTACAAGGAGTACTTCTCAAACCTTAATGCACATATGAATCATCTGGGAATTTTATTATAGTATAGAATCAGCTGTAGTAGGTGTATGGTGAGACTTGAGATTCTGCATTTCTAACAAGCTCATAGGTGAGGCAGATGTTGCTGGTCTACAGAACACACAGGAGGAGCAAGGCCAAAGCAGGATTTCTCGACCTTAGCACTGTTGACATTTTCACTAGAGAATTCTTCATTGTAGAGGTTGCCCTGTATGTTGTAAGATGTTTAGAAGCATCAGTAGCCTCCATCTATTAGATGTCACCAGCACTCCCCTCCACTTGTGACAACCAAAAATGTCTCCAGACCTTGCCAAATGTCCCCTGGTTCTGAGGGCAAAAGGGACAACTGTTCTAGAGAACTGAAGCATCAATGATGAATCAGAAGGAATTGTACAGAGATCAGGGCAGTAAAGTTAGAAAATCCACATGGTGAGCAATGTGTCTTGTTGCAACTTTTAGGATATAGACCTCTATCAAGGAGAACAACCATTTTCCCTCCTAAAACAAAATAGAAATTTGACAATTTAGAATAAATGGACCAATTCCTCAAAAACCATACATCAGCAAAACTCAACCAGGATGAAATAGATAATTTGAATAGTCCTATAACCATTAAAGAAATTTAATTTATATTTTAAAAGCACCCAAAAAGAAATATCCATGCCTAGATGGCTCTACTTGAGAATTCTTCCAAACATTTAAAAAGAATTAACATCGACTTTACTCAATCTTTTGCAGAAAATAGAAGAGGAGGGATATTTTATGAGGCTAGTATTACTCTGATAACAAAACCAGACAAAGGTAGTATAAGAAAACTACAAGACCAATATCTCTCATAAACTTACACACAAAATCCACAATGAAATATCAGCAAATTGGACCCAGCAATGTATAAAAAGAATTATAAAACATGACCAAGTGGGATTTATTTCATATAAGCAAGGTTGGTCAACATTCAAAAATCAATCAGTGTAATCCACCATATTTACAGGCTGAAGTGAAATATCATATAAGCATATCATTTGATGCAGAAAAATCATTTGACAAAATCCAACACACATTCCTGATTTTAAAAAACTCTCAGAAAATTAGGAATATAAGGTGAATGCCCTCAACTTGATAAAGAATAGTCACAAAACTCTTACAGAAAACATCACACTTAACAGTGAAACATGGAGCCTATTCTCACCACCTTTATTCAAAATAGTACTGAAAGTCCTAGCCAGCGCAATAAGGCAGGAAAAAAAAATCAAAGGCATACAGATTGGAAATAAATAAATAAAATCATTCCTATTTGTACACAGCATGACTGTCTACATAGAAAATCCTAAAGAAACTACAAAAAACTTAAACAAATAATTGAGTTCAGTACAGTCACAGGAGATCAAGAGATAAGATCAACACATAAAAATCATTGATATTTATGTATATTAACAATAAACGTATGAATACAAATTTAAAACACAATACAATTTACAATTGCTCCAGAGAAAATAAAATAATTAGGAATAAATCTAACAAAACATGTACAGAACCTGCATGCTTAAAATTACAAACTACTGCTGAAAGAAATAAAAAAAAGACCTAAATAAATAAAGAGACGTACTCTGTTCTTTCACTGGAAAATTCAGCACAGTAAAAACGTCAATTTTCCCCAAATTGATATGCAGATTTAATGCAATTGCTATCAAAATACCAGCAAGTTTTTTTGTAGATATAAACAGGCTTATTCTAAAATTATGTGGAAAGGCACAGCACCTAAAATAACTAAAATATTCTTGACAAAGAAGAATAAAGTGAGAGATATCACTCTACCCAAAGTTAGTAATAACTAGCTATAGCAATAGGGACAGTATGGTATTGGTGGAGGAAGAAACACATAAATCCATAAAACAGAATAGAGAATCCACAAATAAACCCACTCAAATATACCCAACCGTTTTTTTACAAGGTGCAAAAGCAATTTAATGGAGGATGAATAGACATTTCAATAAATGGTGTTAGAGCAATTTAACATCCACAGGGGGGAAAAATAAGCCTCATTCTAAAACTCACACCTTATACAAAAAGTAACTCAAAATGGATCATGGACATAAGTATAAAGTATAAAATTATAAAACTTTCATACATAAGTAGGAGAAAATCTTTGGTACCTAAGGCTAGGCAAGTAGTTCTTGGACTAGACATAAAAAAGCATGGTACAGAAAAAAGGTGGATAAATTGGATCTCAAAAATTAAACAGTTTTTCCCTGTGAAAGACACAGTGAAGAGGATGAAATGACAAACTATAGACTGGGACAAAATATTTGCAAATCATACATCTGACAAGGGACTTTTATCTAGAATATATAAAGAACTCTCAAAATGCAATAGTTAAGAAGACAAAACAAGCACATGAACAGACATTCCGCATCAATAACTATTAAGAAAATGTAAATTAAATGTACAATGAGATATCTCTACACAATTAAAAGAATGACTATAATAAAAAATAATGGGGCCAGGCGCAGTGGCTCACGCCTGTAACCCGAGCACTCTGGGAGGCCGAGGCGGGAGGATCGCTTGAGCTCAGGAGTTCGAGACCAGCTTGAGCAAGAGCGATACCCCCATCTCTACAAAAAATAAAAAATTTTCCAGGTGGGAGAGAGTGAAAGCAGGGAAGAGGGAAGAAAAGAGGAAAGAGTAGAGACAGAGTAAGGAAGGGATAGACGAGGCTGGTTGCTTGGAGAGTTCTTCCTTGGAGAGCTGGTATGTTTCACTCCTAAAGTCAGATTTGGGATGAGAGAAAGACGGAGTTCTGAGAACCACAGGGGACAGGGTCTGCATCCACCGAGAATGAAGGAAGATCACGTAACCCGACATGTGAACTTCAAAGGTTGAGAACGATACTGTAGATGGAAAGAGAATTCCAATCCTGTGTCTCATATTGCAATATAAAAGGTAGGCCATGCTAGCAAAGAGGAGCAGTTTCCCATTTGGCAGTAATCCCTACACCACCATCAAGATATTTGCCCTGTCTATATTCTGCCTGTACTATTGCATATTCACTGTCTTTGTTTAAATTGACTCAGGTCCAACATAATAAATATTTGCATAAAATAAGAATTCTGCCTGTACTACCTAAAGCCGTCTGGAGGCCCATCAGTGGTACACATCACACCAGTTTGTAAGAAATGGAGAAAAAGGGCATTCTGAGCAGAAGGGACTGCCTGAGCCGGAGCACAAACACAGGAAGGAGCGTGCTGTCTTCAGAGCCAATCGTGACAGGAACGGAGGGTGCATGCAGGAGGGGAGGGCTGGGAAAGAAAGGTCGGGTGGGTTGCAACGGGAGCGATTGGCGTCATCCAAGTCCACTCCACTCTGCATTCTCTCTCGCTCAGGCAGGACTGGGCACGTGTCCTGGGGACTGCATGTTCTCATTTTCTCCCTCAGCTGCAGAAGTGTGGGCAGTCATGTGTGGCTGTGTTAACACTACATGACTAAAACCAATCCCCCAGTCCCTTCCGGCTGCACACCTCGCCGCCTCTGCTGCTGCCACGCGCTGATTTGCATCCAGGCAGGTTGTGTAAACAAGGCTGTTAGGGGAATATAAATAACCACAGCCTGGATTGTGGTTCAATAGTCTGGTCTGGGGAAATCAGAATTTCCACTTATCTCCCATGGCAAGGTGGAGCCTCTTAACTGCTCACCCGGTCCTTAGTTCTCACCCTCTCCCTCCCCAGATGCTGGTGCTAAGTGCAGCTCAGACGGCTTCCTTCTGTCCAGCTCCTCCTCAGCTCCTGCCTGTGCAGCGACAGATGCTAACTCACTGAGTTGTCAGACGGAACCAAGCTCTGCTCTCACACGGCCTGGGACAGCTGGGCAGGTGAACAGAGGCAGAGCTCCCTTAAGGGAGATCCCCCATCGACTCAGCAACCTTCTCAAGGTCACGAACTCGATCTTATTACATCAGGTGGCCCCCAAGGGCTGATCCAGTCTGTGGCTCACATAGTTGGAGGTGAGCATCAGAGCTGTTTCAGCCTCTGGAGTGAGTCTGGGTTAATTCCAGCTCCTTGCTACACGACCTTGGGCAAGTTACTTAAACTTTCTGTGCAGTCATTTTATTTTCATCTACAAAGTGAAGGTGATAATTATGCCTACTTCTTAGGATTATTGGGAGAAGAAAATTTAATGGTATATGCCAAGGGCTTAGCATGCTTCTTGGTTAAAGTAAGTGCTAAATAAATTGTAACTATTGTTAATATTGTTCTAGTGGTGGTGATGGTGATGTCAGTACATATTCAATGAATTCAGTCAAAGAAATATTGATACCTATCCCTCATGTCTCTGCACACCTTTATATAAGATTGGTTTAAAATGACAGAAGGAGAGAAAGGCTCCAGAGAATTGAGAGGCATCCTCAATGTTGTGGTAGATACCCAGGGCTTGGAGTCAGAAGGCCAAGACTGAAATCCTAACACAACAAGTTAAAATCTATAAAACCTCTATTAAATTCTCTAATTGTAGCTCGATCACCCATAAGGTGGAAACTCCACTAACTTGCCTCTCAGGGTTAATTTGAGAACCAAGTCTGATGATGTTTTTGAAATCTCTGTATTGGGATGTACTTCTTTTTTATTTTATTATTTTATTTATTATTATTTTATTATTTTATTTTTTAATTTATTTTTAAATTTCAGAATATTATGGGGGTACAAACACTTTGGTTACATATATTGCCTATGCACTGCCCAAGTCAGAGCTACAATCGTGCACATCCCCCAGACAGTGCACCCCACACCCATTAGGTGTGAGTTTAGAACTACCATTTTATCCAGCAATCCCACTACTGGATATTTACCCAAAAGAAAAAAAAACATTGTATAATAAAGACATCTGCACTCGAATATTTATAGCAGCACAATTCACAATTGCAAAGATGTGGAAACAACCCAAGTGCCTATCAGTACATGAGTAGATTAATAAAATGTGGCATATGTATATGATGGAGTACTATTTAGCCGTAAAAAGAAATGGTGAATTAATTCCTCTGGTATTATCCTGGATGGAGCTAGAGACCATTCTTCAAAGCGAAGTATCACAAGAATGGAAAAACAAGCACCACTGGTACTCACCATCAAATTGGTACTAACTGATCAATATTTACGTGCACACATGGAAATAATATTCATTGGGGGTAGGGCAGGTGGGAGAGGGGTGGAGGGGATATGGGAAAACTCACACCTAATGGGATGTACTTCTTTCAAGATTGAACAGTAGCAGACACATAGGTAACCCTCCCTGGATACAAGAGTTGTGGGGAGCATCATGACAATGAGAACTTAGGCCTGCCCTGAGAAACTAGTAGCTGCACAATCTCTTTGTCAGTGTTTATAGGGTTCTCGTCCTCGGTCAGCTCCAGGTTCTGGTCTCAGCTGACCTCACTCTGCTCTCCCTCACCACACACCAGCCAGCACAGGGTCCTTCTCCCTAGTCTGACCTCAGGACCTTTGTGCTTGTTCTTCTTTCCCTGTCTGGAACTCTCCCCGCCCCCACCAAGCATGGCTGGCTCCTTTGCACCATTCAGAGCTTGGTCCAGTTATTACCCCCTTGAACATCCTTCCTTGATCCCCAGATCAGCGAGTTCCTCAGTAATTTTCTGTCATCTGGCTCTTTTTAATTTTCTGCATAACACTTATTATCTGAACCTATCATGTTTATTCATTTGGCTACTTGTTTTATCTGTTCCTCCCACTGAAAGTTAAGCTTCACGAGGGCAAGAACTTTTGTCTGCTTGTTCACTGTTTATCTCAGGGACTGGAACATACGGGGTTGTTCCAAATATAACAATGGAAGGAATTGAGTTGGACAGTACAGAGGACAGAAGAGAAGCCATTAACCCTTCCCTGGAGAAACTTATGATCTAAATGAGGACCTGAGATTTACTCAAATTGAATCAGGCACAATGCTGTGCAATGGGAAATAGGTGAAATCATATTTGTGGGAGCTTTATTGTCACGTGGGACTACTGCAGTCACACGGTCTCTCTGCATTTGGAGGAGAGGGCCCAAGAGAAAAAAAGGTCTTCATGACCAGTGGTGCTATTCGCACCTTATTCTTTAACAGGACATGAACAGGAGGGGAGGGAGACAATGCAAGGGGAGAGAGCACTTGAAAATAGGTTACCTATGTCACCAACACACAGTCAGAGCTCCTCCAATTCAGGGCTGTCACTTCTTGAACATTTTCTCTGTGGCAGCTGACATTCCAAGCACATTTATATTTATCTCATTTAATCTTCACAATATCCCTGTGATGTAGGTATTATTATTATTACCTCCATTTTACAGGTAAAGAAGTGAGTGCCTCACTTCTAAAACCCATTATATTAACCCCCAGTCTACACTGCTTCTCCTGCTCTACTGAGCCCTTCTGCTATAACCTGGTGATTCTGTATTCTTGCTTTGATTACACCCCAAATTTTAAAATCAAACAAATTTTTTAGGAGCAAGTAGCAGGAGGAAGAATTAAAATTATTTACTTCAAGATTTTTTATCCAAAAGCCCATTAGAACAAATTTCTCACTGAATTCCTTGCTATGCCAAAAGCTTGTCCATTAGGATAAACATATCTTCTCTTTGGTTACATAATATGAGCTATATTGTATACTGTAATTCCCTTTTCCCCCTAACTACCAGGGAACTCAGGATCAAATTCAATACCTGAGCTTAGCAGGTGTGTTCATCCATTAATTCATTAATGTGTTCAATAACAAAAACAAAAACAACAACTGTATATAGATGTATAGTTATGGGTGTAGATATATAGCATGAACAATTTGTTAGACACTGTGTTGGCAAAGTAACTCAACTCAGAAAACTGACAAACATTTTTTCTCTGCTGATTTTAATTTGTTTAAATCTGTCTTTACATTTAATTTATCTGTTCTCTATTTCTTAAATTTGTCTCTAAAATACTTTGGAGAAGTTTATAGAACATACACCACAAATAAATAGAGTCATAATATTATGCTGTAAAGACAAAAAAATAAAATTAGTCTGGCCTCGTAAATCCTAGTGTGAAAGAAGCACATGTACAGCATCATATGTACGTGATTTCATTTTTTAACATCAACGACCATTTCTTAACAGCAGTCGGATACATCAGAGAAGCCCAGGAACTTATGCTTCTTCAGAGATGGAGCCAGTTCATATTTCTTGGTAAAATGAAGATGTTAAGTAAATATCGACCCATCATTAAAAGCGTATTTGCTGAGATGCAGTTTGTGGCTGGGAATGTAGGGAGGTGTATTTCATCAATAAGTGACAACAGGCAGCTCTTTCCATACCAGTTGGTTGCCAAGTCCTATTAATTCTACCCCACAATGGTTCTCCAGTCCATTTCCACCACCCTACCTTCATTCAGGCTCCCTGAACTAGGTATTACTGCAGCTTCCTGTACCTGGTAACCCCCAATTGCCACTCTCTGAAACTTTGTTCTCTTGCGTGCCATTAACTGGCTCAAACAACCCCTTTGGTTCCATTTTCCCAAGAGTGAAATCCAGATTTCTTAGGTTAGCATTCAAATTCCTCCACAACCAGTCCTACCAAGTACAGCCCCCTCAACCCATCCACCCTCTGTGGCCAAGCTGGTGGTCCTATTTCTCATGTCTAGGGAGAGAAGAAGATACGGCTGGGAACTCAAACCCGGAATCTTCAAGCAGCTGCCTAATGTGATTGCATATTCGAGAGGTAGATATGTAGTAGGCTAAGCACTCAGGCTACAGAGTCCAATGGTTTTACTACCCTCAGATTTTTGCCGCTTCACTTACACCATCTTACCTCTCAGAGCCTAACTTTTCTCCTCGAGAAAATGGGAATAATCAAAGGACCTATTTCACAGGATATTATTGCAAGGATTAAATTAGAAAATACATATAAAGTCCTTAGCACAGTGCCTGACAAATTATTAGAGCTCAATGCATGTCAGCTATGATTATCCTTTTCTTACAAGAATTTTCTCTCAGATCCTTTGTGAACTCCTAGTCCTGGTGAGCTATGCTGGACTTGATGTAAAACATGAAGGTTTCTAGTGTAGTTTGGCCTGAAGTGTTAACTCAGAGAAGACTCAAGTCCATCCTTGGTCCCTTAGCCCAGGTCCATTGAGTTCTTACCATTCTGTTGGTTCTCTGAGGCATGGAAAGCTAAACCCAAGAAAAACCACACCTAGTAGGTAAAGGGGGAGAAGGGTTGTTCCCAAGACAGAGAGCCACCGTTCCAAAACAAAGGTGTCTCTGTAACAGGGAAGCCCAGGCCACATCAGCTGCATGAATCTAAAGGGTGAATCTAAGGGTGAATCCAAAAATCAAATATGCTGTCAAGGGCCAGGAACGTACTGCCTCTGTTTGCCTCAGTGGAGTGCTTCACCCTTTTGCATGTAACCTAACAATGTCTTTATCGTTACCCACATTTGGGTTTCTCCTCTTACTGGGTGAATAGGGGTCTGTATCTCCCTTACAATTTACAACCTGCCACTAACACACACACCATTCAGGCTTATGTCAACCACCCTTCGCTTGAGATTCTCATTCACCTTGAGAGGCCCCACTTTGTCTCATTCATTTATTCAATGGATGGTTACTGAGTCCCTGTTCAGAGCAAGGCACTGCAAGAGATGTGGAGCCATAGCACTGAACAAAATAGACCCAGTTACTGACCTTGTGGAGGTTCCGAAACAATGTGGAACAGAGATAAACAAACATGTAAAAAATACGCAAGTAAAAACTATGATATCTGCTATAAATCAAATCACCAAAATGTCATGAGAAAGAACAATGTGGGAGATGTAATTTATATTGGGGAAGGGGGTATCAGGGAAGGCCTCTTTGAGGAGTAACATTTTAGAGACTTGAGAAGCAAGTAGAGCTAACCAGATGGCAAGAAGAAGGCAATGTTTTCAAGCAGAGGAAATAGCATGTGCAAAGGCCCTGTGGAGGTAGCCAGAGAGAAGGCCACTGAAGCTAGAAAGTGGTGGGCAAAGGACAGAGAGGCAGAAGATGATAGCAAGGAGGGAGGTGAGGGACATTTCCTATTCACCCTCAAACGGCAATTTGAATGTCTCTTCTGGGAAGCATTCCCAGGCCACCACCCCATAAGAATTTGTTATCCCTCTTCCATGGTTCGTATCTCAATTTTATTTGTTTTATAGAGTATTTGGGCACTGTTGCACATGTCTATCTCCCTGTTACTAGAGCACAAGAAACTTAAGGCAAGGCATTAATCTTACTCACCTCTCTTTCCTCCACTCCCTCTGCACAACGCCCAGGACAACATGATTATTGAATGAATGTCTGCTGCATTTCTTTTTGAGATACAATGTCCAAGTCCAAGCGACTTAGAATGTAGAAAGGAGATTTTTTAAAAAGTGTAGATTGAAGTTTTTCCCCTCTAATGGGGTGAACTGTGTCCCATGTTTTCTTATCATAGCCCATCTCTGTTTTTCTGTTTGCTCTCCAGCTGTGTTGCCTAATTAATTTCTTATTAACATTTCTCAACCTGAGCAGCTACTCGTAACCACCATACCACAAATAACTTGATTCAAAGATGGCCATTTTATAGGATGGAGCTATTGAGCGTCCTGAAGTCTGATAAATAATGAATGACCACAGCGCATTTAGAAGCTTGCAATATAAAAACAAAATACAGGCCACAAGATAGATGGGATCAACTTGAATCATCAGCCTTGGATATCTTTCTACAAAGTAATTCTTATGAATATTAAAATCATTTTCCCCGGCCACTGAACCTGGTGAGAGGGTAACTCTGGTGTGGTAACGTGTAGCCAATATTGAAAAATCCCTTCAGCCAGCCACAGGCCTTGCCTGCATACTCCCAAAGATTATGTGATAGTCTACAGAGAAGATACATTTTGATTCTGAAAGGTCAAGGGTCACAATATGGGATAAGGCAATAGTTCCTCAGTGTTTTACAAACCACTGATATCACATTTGATGTAAATGGGTGCCCCATACTACCAAATGATCTATCTATGACCAAAAAATAAAAAATGGGGAAATTCTGGGTCAAATAAAAAGCTACAGATTCTTTTCCTGTAAGGCTTTTAAGAGTCTTTAATATTCTAATATGCATTACTAATTACATATATGGGGATATAGTATTCAGAGTTTCCCATATATATTTGAATCATAGATTATTTTTTCATGTATATCTATTACAATGTCTTCTAATAATGACTAGGGCAGTCTGAGTAAGATCTGAGTAATTTAGTCTTTGGAGTAACTACATAAAGTGGAAACATCACATACTTTAGAATTAGAAGTCTTGGGTTCAAGTTCCTGATGAGTCATTAAAAATTATGTCCTTAATCATGTCATTTAACCTTGAAGCCTCAATATCCTTACCTGTACAGGAAAGTGAAGTCATCCAGTCCAACTTCACTGGCTTAATGGGATGATTAAATATGTTAATAGACACTAAAGGTCTTTCAAGAAGTATAAGCATCATATAATTTTTGTTTTTACTATTAATAAAGTCCAATATAAAGACTAAGTGTCCAGAGAAGGATAATGGAAAACTTATCAGAGTAAGGAGATTTAGGGTAGGAACTATGAAATCAACAAGGCAGTGTCAGGGCCATCAGCAGATAGACTCACCGTGCCATAAATATCAGGTCCATGGAGAACTCCGTTTGAATCCACCTGCTGAGTTCTGTCCTAACGTGGCCCACACCTACCTAGTTGGTTAATTCTTCTGGCATGAATAGGAGCTGAGATTTATCTAACAAGGAACTACCACGGCTTACACGGAAGGTCAAGTCTGTCTCAAAGAACACAAAGTTTAGAAGGCCTGTCAGGTCTGGTTGAGTCTAGTGATTTCATTTTCCAGACCAGGTGTTTGAATCTGTAGTCATATTTATCACTAGTATATCTGCTTCCCTTGAGGTCTTTGGTTGAGGGTTGCAAACAAATTACTTATTTTTGGACTCATCTTGAACGTCCAGATTCTTTGCTCCTTATTTCTTTCTTACTCAGAAAATTTTACCCTTTCACCTTCATCATAACCACATAAATACTTGAAATATTCACTGTACTTCAATATCACCACTCACATTCTTGGTGAAGCCCACCAGAAAGGTGGCAATCCCTCCCCATGCCTAAGTCCCATTACCTAAGTAACACTGTAAGTCCCATTACAAGTAACACTTGTCCTGCCATGGATTCTTAAGACAACATCAGGAAGATGTCTGGAAACATGCATGGCATTTTAGTATCGTTCTGTTTTGATGTATGTGCTTTCTACTTTCTCTGAAATAGCAGGATCCCCATTGCGCTGGTTGAAGCATGTTGAGTAGGTCCTTGCAAATATATAAAGCAATTCTTGCTATGCATACTATATAGATAACACTAAAATGCATATTATAGAAGTTATTTATGAAAATATACCTTTATATACTGTACTATGTGATGCTGAAAGTAGGGACTCTGCAAACTGCATTACCCGGACTCCTTTGTTGTCAGCTGGCCTCCTTCTAGGTTCTCCCAAAAGGAGGCACTCGAGGGAGATTAGAAGAAACGAGGAGAAGAGGGACCCCTTTTCTATCTGTGCTGTGGTTAAAGTCATCTCAGTGGTGGTTTGCTCCAGCATCAAGCTGTGTTCAGCACTTCCAAAAGCAATCTGACCATGCCCCTTCAGAGCTTGTAGGGTACCTCTGTTTTCAGAGGTCTGACCACCAGCTCTTCAGTGTCCCTCGGACAAGCTCCTAAGTTCTGGACACCCTGACTTCTCTTCTTCGTTTCCCCATTCCTAGGACTAGTAGCTTCTCCCAGCATTTATTGTCTCTGAAATATTCCTGATGTTTCATTTTTTTTTCTCTCTCTGTCTAACGGCTCTCTAAAACCAGCATAACTAATTCCCCACATTAAATCCTCTTTGTTGAAATATGTAGTGTGGTTTCTGCTGTCCTGACTGGATCTTCATTGATAAGGTATATGGAATTATCCATCCCCTCAAACCATAGCCTAATATCCAAAGCTGTGGGATTGTACAAGTAGACCCTAGATGCTTTCTAAACATTTGTATAGCCATGGACCCATTTTTGGAATCTGATGGAGGTTGTGGACTCTCTCCCCAGACAGCACATATTCACAAAATTTTGAATACAATATCAAGGGGTTTATGGATCCCCTATAGTGTCCTCCATTAATTTCCATACTGCTCTCTATCTGTACATATATAATGGTTCCCACAGGTCATGAAAATTTCAAAAACAATCCTCCTTATTTTCAATTTAACATTTTTAGATATATAACAAAAACTTCCCTGTTTTAAAAAAATATATAAATACTTAAATGAGTCACAACAGTGATTCCATATTTTGCTTTTTTGTTTTCAGTTCCCAACTGGATATGTCCATGATTATGGATATTTTTTTAAAAACTAATTTATGTTAAACCTACTTTCTCTAAAATACTTAATTTTATCTGAACTTAAATGGAATTAATAGTTAGCCTAACTTTATTATCTATTTATTTATTTTAATTGACAGATAAAAATTGTACATATTTATATGTACAGAATGATATTTTGAAATATGTATACATTGTGGAATGGCTCAATCAAGCTAATTAACATATGCATTACTTCATACACTTATGTTTTCTATGAGAACAGTTAAAATCTACGCTCTTCACAATTTTCAAGAAAACAATACATTGTTATAACTATAGTCACCATGTTATACAACAGATACCTTGAACTTCATTCGTCTTATCTGACTGGAATTTTGTATTCTTTGACCAACATCTACCCAACCCCTGATAACTACCTTTCTACTCTCTATCTCTGTGAGTTCAACTGTTTTAGATTCCACACGTAAGTGAGGAATCATGTGGTATTTGTCTTTCTGTGCCTGGATTATTTCATGTAATGTAATGTCCTCCAGGTTCATCCATGTTGTCCCAAATGGCAGGATTTCCTTCTTTGTAAGACTGAATAGTACTTCATTGTGTATTTTTACCACACCTTCTTTCTCCGTTCATCCACTGATGGACACTCAGGTTGATTCTGTATCTTGCCTATTGTGAACAATGCTGCAATGAACATGGGAGTGCAGATATATTTTCAACATATCGATTTCATTTCCTTTGGATATATACCCAGAAATGGATTGTTAAATCGTATGGTGCTTCTATTTTTAATTTTTTGAGGAACCTCCATACTATTTTCCATAATGTCTGTGCTAATTTACATTCCCAGCATCAGTATATAAGGGTCCCTTTTCTCCACATCCTCCCTAGCACTTTTTTTTTCATCTTTCTGATAATAACCCTTCTAACAGGTGTAAGGTGATGTCTCATTGTGGTTTTAATTTACATTTCTCTGACAATTAGTGATGTTGAGCATTTTTTCATTTAACTGTTGGACATTTATATGTCTTCTTTTGAAAAACTGTCTATTTAGGAACTTTGCTGATTTTTTATTAATAATTAGGTTATTTGTTTTCTTGCTATTGAGTTGTTTGGGTTCCTTATGTATTTCAGATGTTAACCTCTTAGCAGTGTATGATTTGCAAATATTTTCTCCCATTGTCTCTTCGCTCTGTCGATTGTTTCCTTGGCTGTACAGAAGCTTTGTAGTTTAATATAGTCCATTAGTCTATTTTTGCTTTTGTTGCCTGTGCTTTTGGGGTCATATCAAAAAATTCACTGTCCAGAGCAATGTCATGGAGATTTTTTTCTTATGTATTATCTTAGTGTTTTTATAGTTTCAGGTTTTACATTTGAGTCTTGAATCCATTTTGAGTTTGTTTTTATATATGGTATGAGATAAGGGTCTAATTTCATTCTTCTGCATGTGAATATCCCATTATCCCAACATCATTTATTGAAGAGACTGCCCTTTCCCCATTCTGTGTTCTTGGCACCTTTTTCACAAATCAATTGACTGTAAATGTGTGGAATTATTTCTGGCTTCTCTATTCTGTTCCATTGGTCTGTTTTTATGCCATTACTCTGCTGTTTTGATTACTAAAGCTTTGTAACATATTTTGAAACCATGTAGTGGGATGCCTCCAGCTTTGTTCTTTTTGCCCAGGATTTCTGTGGCTATATTCAAGGTCTAGTAATTCCACACTTTTGTTGATGACTTTGCACTATCTTATTTGATGTCCATGACAATTACCTAAGTGACAGCCAAGTGTTACTACATTTTATAGCTCACGAAATTCTGTCTAGAAAATATTATGTGAGCTTTTTATGCTCATGAAATTAGAAGTGGCTGAAACAGTATCAGGATTAAAAATTACTGGATACCAACCCAGAGGTTCTTTATCTTTTATCTATGGTTGAGGAAAGAGGTAAGAAGTCTGCTACTCTATAAAACTGTATTACAGATTTCCAAGTCTTACTTCATACAGTTTAATATCTAAATGAGGTATTAAAGACATTGGTCTACAATTCTTCTGGAACTATACCTAAACTAGGCCCCATATGGAAAGACCTGAGCTTGGAAGAATGTGTAGATTTTCAGAAAAGTAGAATCCATCGTGTGTTATCTTTTTAAGCATGAGCTTTGGAATCAAGTAGATTTGGATCCAAATCAAGGTACTGCCATTTATCAGCTGTGCGACCTTACGCAATTTATTCAACTCCATTATCTTCAGTTTTCCAATCCACAAAGTAGATGTAATAATGTTTTACAATAATTAATATTAAGAAGAAAAAATTCATGAAAACATTCAGCACAGTGCCTGGAACACAATACGTTCTCAAAGCTCATCTTTTTTCCCTTGCCTTACCCTTTCTAAATAATTTTGTTGACAATTTGGGAGAGGGGCCAGTATTTTCTGACTTTAATAATTGTTTCTGCAACTCCAAAGTATACACTGTTGCTCTTTTATCAAAGCAGGTGGGTGATTCTTTTTGTGTGGTACTTATAATAATGCAGACTGTAATCTTTATATTTTAGACACTTTCTTTCTTTGCTCTGCTGATAACACTGGAACCTTTTTCAGGAGAGTGACTAATGCAACTCAAGGCAATATGGAAACACTTCCTCAATTTTCTCATTTCCCTGATGAGACTCTTACTCAGCTTTTCCTTCCCACTCCATTTAAAAGAACCTCCAAGGGGCCTCCCCTAATGGAGTCCCTGCAGATGTGCTGTTCCGTCAGGGGTTCTTCCAAGCACTTCACAAATAACACAGAATTGGGTGAACAGCTCAGCTTTTCTGGGTTGTTAAACATTGCTTAACTATTTTTCAAATGTTTTGGCATCAATAAAAATCTCAAAGGCTTTTGGGGCCAAGCAATGGTTACATTAATATTTTACATCCTAAATGTTTTAAGGGATTCATTTATTCTGAAATCATCTGTCGACTTTTCTCTAAGAGCTTTTTGATGTCCTACCAGCTCCCCTAAGCTCTCTGTGAAAATTCCTAAATATTTAAATCCATTCCCACCTATTCCCTGGCTTTTCAGGCACTATGGATGACTCCAGGAGCTAGATGTCCAGATATAGAAATAAAAAGAGACCTTCACAGCAGGACAAGCTCTTGGCAAAATTATTAAGAATATTACTGAGATCTTTACAAATGGAGAGTTGTGAATTCTTTGCGATTTTCCAGGATGAGGGCTTGGAATTAAATGGACTATTTTCCTAATAAGATTGTTACTTTTTATGTATGGATATGCTTTTTAAATACCAGCAAAATTTTTGACCACAGACCAGAAGATTCTACTTCTTAGAACTCCCCAGAACAAGCAAGTCTAAAGGATGGGGAACCAAGGGGTTCTGGCCAAGGTAGTAATTTCAATGATCTCTTAGAGGAAAGCTTCTTTGTTCTCACTGAGTATGTAATGTGTGCTCATATTGCATGTGGGCACTGAGTGTGTGCTAGGTTTTGGCTCATATATCAGATATAAGGACTGTTCAGAAGATCATGTCCAAGCAAAAGTGGCAAATACATATGAAATATTTCTCATTTTGTTCATTCCTTAGTGAGTAGTTACCTTGAAGAAAATTGGGGTAGGGGAGATCTTCCAATTCTGTAGGATCCTCCCCTTAAAGGAGAATAATATCTTTACACACACACACACACGCACACACAGCTCTCTAGGGGACACCACTAAGCTAGAGTCTAACTTTCATCCTCTCTCAAATGCCTTAACCCAGTAAGAAAGTACATGTCTCTAGAAAGCTGATCAAGAGTAATGCTATTAGAAATTTCAGAAACAATGGCAGGATGATAAGAAAATTTTTGAAGAAGATAATATTCTGTTGTAAATTATACAATGTTGAAACCCCACACCAAGAAAAGTGCTGTTCTAGGGACCAAAAGACCTAGATTCTAATTCCAACTCTATCATTTGCTGGCTGTGTGACCTTGAGCATGTCCTTGAAACCCACTGAGCCTTGGCATTTTCATGAAGCAGGTGGGAAGACAATTTCTGAACCAAATTATATGGTGGAACCTTTGGAAATGTCATATTCCCATTTTGTGGGTTGAAGACAGCAAAGGCCAGAAAGACAAAATTACTTTTTTAATGATTCAGAACTAGCAAGAAACAGAACTGAGGCTCGTACCTGCACATGGAGTTCCTTTTGAAGATCTTTGCATTGTAGCATGCTGCAGTTCTCCTCCAAAAGAAATGAATTAACTGCAATGAGGTCCATAGCTTTCTTGTTTTTTTTGTCGTTGTTTACTTTTATTGTGTGAAGAACATTTAACATTTAAGATCTATCGTCCTAACAAATTTTTAAGTGCACAATACAATATTGTAAACTATAGGCGCAATATTGTACAGCAGGTCTCCTGAACTTACTTATCTTGCATAACTGAAACTTTATACCCATTAAACAACAATACCCCATTTTCTCCTCTGCAGACCCTAGAAATCACCGTTCTACTCTCTGCTTCTACAAGTTTGACTATTTTAGATACCTCATATAAGTGAAATTATGTGGTATTTATCCTTCTGTGACTGGCTTATTTCACTTAGCTTAATGTCTTCAAGGTTCATCCATATTGTCACATATGGCAGGATTTCCTTCTTTTTAAAGCTAAATAATATTCTATTGTATGTATATACCACATTTTCTCTATCGATTCATCTGTCAATGGGTATTTAAGTTGTTTCCACATCTTGGCTATTGTGAATAATGCTGTAATGAACATGGGAGTGCAGATATTTCTTTGAGATCCTGATTTTTTAAAATAAATACCCAGAAATGAGATTGCTGGAACATATGGTAGTTCTATTGTTATTTTTTTTTAGGAACCTCCATAGTGTTTTCCATAGTGACTACACCATTTTGTATTCCCACCAACAGTGCACAAGATTCCCTTCTCTTCATATCCTCAATAACACTTGTCATTTTTTGAATAACGGGCATCCTAACAAGTATAAGGTGATATCTGCTTGTGTTTTTTATTTGCATTTTCCTGATAATTAGTCAGGTTGAACATCTTTTCATATGCCTTTGGCCATGTGTATATCCTCTTTGGAGAAATATCTATTCAAGTCTTTCACCCATTTTTTAATTGGGTTATTTCTGTTGTTGTTGCTGAGTTATAGGTGGTCCTTATACATTTTGAACATTAATCCCTTATCAGATATAAGGTTTGCAAATATTTTCCCCATTCTATAGGTTGCCTTTCACTCTGTTAATTACTTGTTTTTCTATGTAGAAGCTTTTAGTTTAACGTAATCTCATTTATCTATCTTTGCTTTTGTTGCCTGTGCTTTTGGTGTCATATTCAAGAAATCATTACTAGGACCAATGTAATGAAGCTTTTCCCCTATGTTTTCTTCTAAAAGTTTTACAGTTTCAGGCCTTGTGTTTCATTCTTTAACCATTTTAAGTGATTTGGGTGTATGGTGTAATTTAAGGGGCCAACTTTATCCTTTTCCATGTGAATATCTAGTTTTCTCAACACTATTTGTTGAAGAGACTATTCTGTCCCCATTGTGAACTCTTGGCACCCTTGTTGAAGATCAAAAGTATATGCATGGAAATATTTCTGGGGTCTCTACTCTCTTCTATTTGTCTATATGTCTGTCTTTACGCTAGTACCCTACTGGTTTTAATTACTATAGCCTTTCAAGATATTTTTGAAATAATCAGGAAATATTATGCCTCCAGCTTTGTTCTTTCTCAGGGTTTTTTCTTATTTCTTTATGTTTCTCTGAAGAGTCATTTGTGATACCCTATCAATTTTAGGATTTTTTTCTAGTTCTATAAAAAAATGCTATTAGGATTTTGATAGGAATTGTACTGAATCTGTTGATTGTTTTGAGTAGTATGGACATTTTAACAATATTAAGTCTAAACCATGAACACAGGATGTCTTTCCATTTATTTGTGTCTTTTATTTCTTTCATCAATGTTTTGTAATTTTCAATGTATAAGTCTTTCACCTCCTTAGTTAAGTTTATTCTTAAGTATTTTATTTTTCTTGATGCTATTGCAAATGATATATTTTTTTAAAAATTTCCTTTTAGGATAATTCATTATGAGCATATAAAAATGGAACTAATTTTTATATATTGATCTTGCAACTTTACTGAATTTATTTATTAATTCTAATAGCTTTTTTGTGGAATCTTTAGGGTTTTTTACATGTAAGACTATGCTATCTGCAAATAAAGACAATTTTACTTCTTCTTTTCTGATCTGGATGCCTTTTCATTTCTTTTTCTTGTCCAATTGCTCTGGCGAGGACTTCTAGTATTATGTTAAATAGAAGAGGCAAGAGTAGGAATCTTTAAATCATTCCTCATATTAGTGGAAATGCTTTATGTTTTTCACCATTGAATGTGATATTGGCTGTGGGCTTTTCATATACAGCCTCTAATATGTTGAGGTAATATTTTTTATTCCTACTTTGTTGAGTTTTTCATCATGAAACAATGTCAAATTCTTTTCTGCATATGATGAGATTACCGTGTGATTTTTATCCTTTATTTTGTTAATGTCTTATATCACATTAATTGATCTTTGTGTGTTGAGCCATCTTTGCATCCCAGGGATAAATCCCACTTGATCATGGTGTATGATCCTTTTTATGTGCTGTCAAATTTGGTTTGCTAGTATTTCATTGAGGATTTTTGTATCTATGGTCATTAAGGATATTTGACTGTAATTTTCTTTTCTTGTAGTTTCTGTCTGGCTTTGATATCAGGCTAATGCTTACCTTATAAAATTAGTTTAGAAGTTTTCCTTTCTCTTCAATTTCTTGGATGAATTTTGGAAGAATTGACATTATTTCTTTTTTAAGTGTTTGGTGAAATTTACCAAAGAAGCCATATGATCCTGGATTTTGTTGTTGTGGTTGGGAGAATTTTAATCACTAATCTAATCTCCTTACCAGTTATAGCTTTGTTCATATTTTCCATTTCTTCATAATTCAGTTTTGGTAGGCACATGTTTCTATAAATTTAACCAGTTCTTTTAGGTTATCCAATTTGTTGGTATAAAATTGTTTATAGTAGTTTCTTATGATCCCTTTTATTTCTGTGGCATCAGTTGTAATGTTTTCTCCTTCATTTCTGATTTTGCGTATTCTTTATTTTTTTCTTAATTAGTCTAGCTAATGGTTTGTCAATTTTGTTTATCTTTTAAAAAAACTCCTCTTAATTTTATTGATTTTTCTATTGTTTTTCTATTCTCTATTTTGCTTGTGTCTGCTCTAATCTTTGTATTTCACTTACTTCTTTCTGCCAATTTGCACTTAGTTTGTTCTTTTTCTAGTTCCTTGAGGTGTAAAGTTAGGTTGTTTATTCAAGACATTTCTTCTTTTTTAACATAGGCATTTATTGCTATAAACTTCCCTCTTAGAACAACTACTGCCGCATCCTATAGATTTTATTATATTGTGTTTTTGTTTGAAGATATTTTCTAATTTCCCTTTTGGTTTCTTTTCGACCACTGGTTGTTCAGGAATATGTTGTTTAATTCCTGTGTATTTTTGAATTTTCCAGTTTTCCTTCTGCTACTGATTTTTAGTTTCATTCCATTGTGGTTAGAAAAGATGCTTGGTATAATTTCAACCTTCTTAAATTTGTTAAGACTTGTTTTGTGACCTAACATGTGATCTATCCTGGAGAGTATTCCGTGTGCATTTGAGTAAAATACATATTCTGGTGCTGTTGGGTGAAACGTTGTGTATGCTTGTGAGGACCATTTGGTCTACATTTTTGTTCAAGTCTTCTGTTTCCTTATTGATTTTCTCTCTGAGTGTTCTATCCGTTATTGAAAGTGAAGCATTGACATCTCCTACTGTTATTGTATTGCTCTCTATTTCTTTCTTCAATTCTGCCAGTGTTTACTTTGTATATTTAAGTGATCTGATGTTAGATGCATCTATATTCACAATTGGTATATCTTCCTGGTGAATTGACACTTTTATCGTTATATAATGTCATTTTTTGTCTCTTGTGAAGCTAAGTTGTTATCAGCTTAAAATAAACTACTATAAGATGTTTTATGAAAACCCCATGGTAACCTTGAAAAATACCTTAGAACATATAAAAAAGGAAAAAAAAAGAAAGGAATCAAAGCACATCAGTACCAAAAAAGAATCAATGAAATACAAAGGTCAACAGCAAAAGAGGAAAAGAGGGAGAAAAGAACTACAAGACAGAAAGCAATTAACAAAATAGCAATAGTAAGTCTTTCTCTATCAATAATTACTTCAAATGTAAATAGATTAAGCTCCCTAAAGAAAAGATAGAGGGAGGCTGAATGGGGGGGGGGAAAGCAAGATCCAACTATTTGTTGTCTACAAGAGACTTACTGAGGTTTAAGGACACCCATAGGCTGAAAATGAAAGGATGGGAAAATATATTCCATGAAAACAGTAACCAAAAGACAGAGGAGTGGCTATACACATATCAGATAAAATAGACTGTAAGTCAAAAATGTCACAGCTTTCTTGTTGATGTCTCCCTTGCAAGACTCTTTTTGTGATAAGAGATACAAAGTAACTTGGTTGCTCAGGTAGAAAAACACCTTGGGAAATATTTATTTAACTTACTCAGCTCAGCATGACCGTAAAATAACTCTCTCTACTCACACAGGCATGATTCCCTCAGCAGGATTGTTGAGCACAACCAGTCGGAGGTTTGGCAGCCAGAGACTTAGGGATGAACCAAGACACAGGAATGTGAGATCCAAAGACACCAGATTTACTCCCGAGATTTACAAAGGGAGTAAATCTTGTGCATGGGTTCAGGCTTAAGGACAAGATCAGGGAGGGGTTGAAGATGTCTTCTGCTCACATTACTTTACAATAAAAATAAAAGCTGAAGGTTTAAAGGTTTCTGTTTTAGCTCACAATAAAATGTCTGCAAACTCATAACATCAAAATTGTCACATCAAAGTGTCCTATTTCCATTTTTCAACCCTCCTCCTAGTCTGTGGGATTTTATAGCCCTCAATAGATCTTACTGCTCCACCAGTCCCCTTTCCGTACCCCTACGCTTCCCCAGAACCACCCCACACTCTCTGGAACTTGCAAATATAGCCTGGACATTCTGTGCTGCTGCTCCTTTTATTTTCTTTCCAGAATGCATTGCAAAAATCTATTTCTCTTACCTTCATTCTCCTCATTCCCTGATTTCTACCTACTCCCAAGTGTCCCTATTAGTTCTGATAAGGAGAGAGCCATACAATATATATGCTGTTAAAACAAATCAGTGTGGTCTAAGAACACAGTAGGCAGTTAGATGACTCTAAGTTAAAACAAAATTTAAATAAATCATAAGATACACTCTCCATGAAAACACCTCTGCTATTGCAACACCTGGCCAGGTCTCTCCCGGACATCACAGTTCTTTCGGTACGAGAACTGAATACAAATGCATACTACGTACTCCATTAGGAGAACACAAGCTGTGTGTGAGTGTGTGAAGGAGAGTTTACTTCCACAACAAGCAGAACATCAAAATAGCTTCTTCAGAGCCCACTGCAGGGGGGGCTTCAGCTGCAAGACAAAGGACTGGCAAGCAAGGATGTGAGCGGGAAGAGAAAAAACAGATCCAAAGAAGAGTGAACACAAGGGAAAAAAGGGACCCTGAGTTGGACAGGAGGATGGAGGACGGAAGAAAGATGTGAGGGTCCCTGGGTTTCTACGTCTGAACAAGCTGCAGATGTGGCTGAGGAAAGCAGCTCAAATTCATACGTCAGAATCGTAAGTGGGAGAGCTTGTGTTCAAAAGTGATTGGGTAAAAGTGATTAATGTAAATTTGTTTAAAAGCTGATGAAATTGTTTCTTCCCTTGAAGTGAAAAGTCCAGGGAGGAAGTCCAGCACTGGTACTGGTGCAACTCCCCACCCCATCAAGATGTGAATGACAGAGAGGCTGGCAGTGATGGTGGCAACATAGGAAGTGGGTGTCAGCTCAGACTTTCCTCTCATGCAAACCTGGGTCCAAACTGCAGCTCTGTGACCTCAGGCACATTATTGGCCCCTCACTTCACCTGTCTGCCTCAGTGCCCCAGCCCTAAAACAGAGATAAAATATCTTCTTCACAGGATTGGTGCTAGAATTAAATAAGATCTTGTAGCGCTGGACACTCAGAAAATAACACTCAATAAAAATAAGAAAAATCTTAACACAATTTGGGAAAAAACATCTCAGAGCCTTCTGCTGAGATGAAAAGGAAAATGGTCTAAGAATAATCTCCATTTGTGTAAACATATGGGTTTTAAAAAGCTCTTTGATATCTAGTCCTTACACCAGCCTTGCAAGGTGGGGCATCCAGGGTCATTGTTAATGTCATGATTATGAGCAAAGGGTGCAAAGCTGGACTCCACCTGAGCTCAAAACCTGCACCTGAGACCTGCTGGCTGTGGAGCCTTAAGCATCCCCTCCCCTTTTCAGTTCCTCATTGGTGAAGCGTGGGTGACAATACTTCCCACCTCATAAGATTGTTGAGAGCATTAGCTGAATAATACTTGTATGCTTAGAACAGGGCATGGACTGTATTAAGAACCCAATAAATATTAACTATTATTATTTTTCTCATTTTATAGAAGGAAAAAAACCCAAACTCTTAGTCCCGAAGAGACTTAGATTGCCCAAGGATTCCCAGGAAACAGGTAGAGATCTGGGTTCAAAAGACTCTAGACTCCAAGCCCAAGGGTCTTTCTATCTGCGGGGATCTCCCTGGACTCCCTACTGACTGGCTTGTCCATAGGACACTCAGCAGCTATAAGGCCTGGAGTTGCACCAAGGTAGCTGCAAGGTAGACAAGTAGAAAGAATTCTCAGAGGCTTTACAAAAGTATGTTGTTGGAGGCACCAAAGGTGTGAAAACATGGCGAGCAAGGCTTTCACATAGGCTGTTCGCTCTGCCTGAAACACCTCCCCTAACTTCTCTTCGCTCTTTACCTGCTTTCAGGTGTTGTATAAGTTGGGGTCTCCAGAGAAACAACACCAGTAGGAGACTGTGTGTATATGCATAAGTGTGTATATACACAGTTTATCTGTCTATCCATCCATCTGTTTAACAAGGAGTTAGTGCACACAATTGTGGGACTAGCAAGTCTGAAATCTGTAGGGCATGCCAACAGACCGTAAACTCAGGAATGAGTTGATGTTGCAGTCTTGAGTCATAATTCTTCCTTTCTGGGAAGCATCCGTTTTACTCTTAAGACCTTCAATTGATTGGATGAGGCCCACCCACATTATTCCAAGATAGCTTCTCTTAACTTAAAGTCAATTGATTATAGATGTTAACCACATCTGCAAAATACCTTCATAGCAACACTTACATTAGTGTTTTATTAAATGACTGGGTACCATGCAGCCCAGCCACGTTGACACATGAACCGTCTCAAATGTCAACTCTGCTTCAACTCAGATCTTCCTTCCTCGAGCACATCTTCACTGGCCCCTCAAACCAGAGCAAGGCCTCCTATTACACTTTGATGGTAGCCTGTAGTTCTCCTTCATAATATGTATAATAACAATCATAATATAATAGTTTACATAATTATTTGGTTAAAATGTGAGCACTATAATGGCTGGGACTGTTTCTGCTTTCAGGATTCGTGGAGCTTCATGCAGTGTGCAGTGTCTCGCTCTCAGTGCTGAATTGCATTTAGTTGAGTGTACGAAAGTTTACTGTTTTGGAGAATTGTTCTCTAGGAAATGTGGTACAATGTAGCAATAGATACATGGGGCTCTGTCTTTCTAAAACACTTTTCTAAAAAAATTTTAACCTGCTCCTCACTTTCCAAAATTTCTGTAGAATAGATTGGGGAAGATCTTGTTTCCTTCTTAGAAAAAAAAAAATCCAGCCATCTGTTTTCTCTCCCCTGCATGCACAGAAAACTTGGCCTTTGGGAAGTTATCAGAGCATGATAAGAGGGATGGTGGTGAAGTCTGCACAGGAAAGTTTTTTTCTTCCTTTTTCTCTGCACTCGGATGGCTCCTCTTCATGTATTTATTGCCTGATTAGTTTCTTTGTTCCTTGAACGTTTTTAAATCCTCCATTCAGAGTAAGTCCCCTTGTTATCAATGTCAGCTGGGCCTGAGTCAAGGTTTAGTGTGAGTTTGGATGACATGTATCCTGGTGTCCAGTGGGAAATGGCTGGACTGTGCTGTGTTCTCAGTATTTAAGATGATGGATCTCCATTCTTCAAGGGACAGAATTTATGTCACCAGGTGAAAGGGAGAAAATGCGAGTGAAGGAGAGTGAGTTATTAAATTGAAAGGGAATATGGGTGAAGTAATGTGTATTGAAGACCTACTCAAACTTACAGACTTACCAGTGGATTTTGGAGATAGTGGGAGGGGACTGTCTTTATTTGGGAAACTTCCTTAATAAATGCTTAGGGTGGAAGATGGAAGTCCACACTTGAATATCAGCGGGTGCCAAAACATCTGAGGAGGAGATAACTTGCTGTTGATAAAAGACAAAATAATTTGGGGTTTCCTTGACAATCTAGGTGTCAGGAAATGAAGAGAAGATAGCAGAGGAAGGCACTATATGGTGGGAGACTGGGAAGGGTGGATGTGGATTTTCCCCATTCCCCCAACACACACACACACACACACACACACACACACATACTCTCCCTTCAAGGCATTAGCAGTGTCTACCCAATTCACAAGTACCTGGAGTAAGGACTAGTTGTGGTTATTATAAAAACAAAAGAAGAGGCAGAGTCAACACGGTACCAAAGTTCTTAACAGCACAGGAGCTCTGAGTCTCAGGTGGGGCTGAGGACATAAGGGCTCCAGGAATTCTCCAGGAATATTTTGAGAAAGGTTTCTGAATCCACAGGAGGCACAATGAGCAGCGTTCCAACCAAGTTATCTGAATCTCAGAGAAGTCGACAACTAGCTAACAAAAACAGGATCATATCAATACCTCATTTAATCATCATAACCACTCTCTGCAGTACATTGCAATCACCTTAGTACTGACGACTCTGGTAACACACACATGGAGATGAAATCACACAACTAGTTAGAGGCAAACCTGGGCTAGAACCCAGGCTACCTGACTTCCAATCCCATTATACAGATAACTCATGTACCATGTGCTGTTCCAGGCACTTTTCATGCATTAACTCATTAACTCTATTACTGTCTATAAGAGGAAACTGAATGATAGAGATATTAAGGGGCTTGTCCAGGGTCATGCAGCCAGTAAGTAATATAGCTGGGATTCAAATGCATGCAATCTGAGCCAGCGTGTACCAGCTTAACCTTTAGGGTGTCCCACTTCCGCCTGCCTACCATGCCTACCACCTCCAGCTATTCATTCTGTTGCTTGTTCCTTCCCAGTATGAAACAATATCCCTGCTTTCCCCTTGACTTAGCTGTTACCTCCCTGCAGCCAGTTATCTGTTTATATCTCCCTGCTGCTGGCTGTTCCATACATTATTACACTTTCGTGTCTCACGTTTCCTTGCATTCAGTTATGATATGCATCTAGTTCATGAGATGTCAGACCGATGGCTTGTGGTTTGTATTTCAAAAATATTTGCATTAGGAATTCTAAAACCCCAACCAGAGAAAAATAAATTAGCAACTAAAAACACCTAGGATGTCAGGTCAATAGCTTCTGAAAGATGCTAGACAGTGCTGTTTGAAGCTTTTATTACAAACTCATTCAACCATTCATCCACTGATTTATTCATTCAACAAACTTTTATTGAGATTCTGCTATAACGGGAGGTGGATGAGATGCAGGAATGACAGGATGCCCAGCTTTGTCCTTAAAGAGTTTATACTCTCCTGGAGAAGGCAGAAACATGTCTAAAATGAAGAATTTTATAAGAGAGCTTCCTAAGGAAACAATGCTGCTTGAAGAAGTGATGAGGTCCCCATCACTGAAAGTATTTAAGGAGTCTGGACAACTCCTTTTAAAGGATAGTATAGTTGGAATTCAAGTATCAGATGTCTGTTTGGACCAGCCTAACTTGTAAGTTCCCTAGGGGGGGTAAGATTTTACAAAAACAAAGCAGAATAGGTCAAATGCTATAACAACAGGGTATGTCAGATGTCTTAAAACAAAGATCACGGAAGAATTCATTCCAACCAGTGAAAACAAGGAAGGTTTGCAGGGTGTGGGGGCAGTAAAGAAAGGGTTTATTAATTTGAATGCAACATACTCATTCAGGGCCACTTGGCTTCCCAAATTATTTAATCTTCCTGAGCTTTAGTCTCCTATCTCCAAGACAGGGTTAATTATACCTGCTCTGCCCAATACTCCCTGCTGCTGTGAGGATCAAATGAGATGTTTAAAGTAGTTTGTAAACTGAAAAAGAGTATGCAAATATAATATTAAAGTAGAAATTTAGTGCAAAGAGACCAAATATTAATGATGAAATTTCAGACATCAATATATGGGATGTCTATAGCATGTTTTAGTTGAGAACTTTTCTTGGAATCTTAAATCACACCACATAACACTGGTAACAGAACATCTGGCTGGAATTAACTGAAATTCTGGTCTAGGGCTGCTATGTTTTCAGTGGCCTTGGGCAAGATCATGTAATTCCATGCTTCAGTTTATTCTATCAGCATAAATGGATGGTAATTGTCGGTCTTTACAAAACCTATTTGTTATCCTGCCATATAAAAATAAATATTTCTGCGTCCATTGAGATTAAATAGCAACAGCCTCCATCACTGTGAATTCCTATGTTACCTGAGGCAGACTCAGTGAAAAGAATGCATGTAAAAACTAAATGTGTTTTGATATCTACAAAGATGCACTAAGGATAGAACAGACACAGGGATCTCAAGTACCAGGGACACCCACATGACATTCCTAAGTTTAGTTCAGCTGATGTTCCTTGAGCACTTATTATGCACCAGACCCTATGGCAGGCAATGCCGGGGGACACAGAAATGAATAGGACATAGTCTCTGCCCTCAAGGAGTCCACATATTTATAAACACTCTTTGAAAGTGATAAAGAGAATGGACTAGATTAAATGGATTATAAATCAGGATAACGACCCCAGTCCTAGAGCTGATGCTGATTTACTGGTTGACCTCTGTTAAGACATCTTACTGCTCTGTGTCCACCCATAAAACACTATTTTAAAACTTGTTGGAAATGTTTGTCCCTTACCAGCTAGCCACTAGAAAGTTGAAAAAAAATAAATTTTAAGAAGAAGCAACATTCAACCTCTCAGATGAGTAATTTATGCACTAATTATACAGCAACTTTATTCTGCGTCTTACCCAGTAAAAAGGAAATACTTCAATAAATTGTATTATTTCATCCCAAATCAACTAAATTCTTCTTCTTCACCTTGTTTGGATTTGCAATAATTAATAATTGTCTTACTGGAACTACAAATGGAGAGATATAGAGATTTGTATAATGACTTTCTGGTGGGATTTTTATTTTATTTGCAATAAGTAAACAATATTCTGCTGTCAATGGTAGGCTCAAGTATGTTCCGTATAATATGCCTAACAGTTGTTTTATTCCCCCCCATCTTCCCCTTCTCTCTCTCTCTCTTCTCTCTCTCTCTCTGTCACACACACACACACACACACACACACACACACACACAGAGAAGCTCTAACAAGACTGAAAGGCTCAGATAGGGAAGATTGCAATGAACTTGTAATTGACTCTTAAGTTGGTTCAGACAGAGATGCAGTGCTCTGGAGCAGTGGCCTGTGAGCTGCGAACAGAAATCCACCTGTAGACTTCGTGTTTACTGTCTATCCATTATCCATAATCCCCCTTCCCACATCTTTAGAGAATCCACCACACAATTATGTGCTTCATGAGAAAGTGACACCATCCCAGCCCTCGTTGTTACGTCCTGATTAGCATAAGCCAATCCAGGTTATCCTTTTCTCCTCACCCATGATTAATTAGCCAATAGACATGTGACCCAGTATTGGTCATTGACACATGAGAGGGGTGCTCTGCTCTGGGGTTTCTAGACGAGGATATCTTACTTTAAAAAGGAGTCAGCAAACAATGAGAGCTTTATGTCTCTGGATATGTTGTGTCTGAAAGTGACACCTGGAACATCTATAGCATTTTGTGAACATCCTGAGAATGAGCTAATATATAGAGCCAAGAACACTGTAGAGAATTAGGCCGGGAGTATTGAACCTGCAACCCACTCTAGCACCGGACTTCTCAGTACGTGAGATGAGATGATGTCTTTAGGCTCAAGTCATCTTTATTTGTATTCTCTGTTAGCTACCTAACCAATATACCTATCATACAACTCTCATGAGTTTGCTCTTCACTGTGAAACATTAGTTTCACAAATAGTCAAACTTGCTATTTGAAGTTTGACTACCAATAGCAACACAGGAGGAAACATCCCTCTAGCTTCACAGTAGAGCCTTTTGCAAAGGGCCCACAGACGGGGTTATTGGGGATGTTTGGCCTGTACTGTGTCCTGTTTTTGGTAGTGTTTACAAGAATCTATGCATACGTGTGTACTCACAGAACTGTACACCAAAAAAAAAAAAAAAAAAAGTGATTATTGCTGCATTTACAAACAAAAAGATTCCACAATGGAGGAGCATGGATTCAAGCTCAAATTTGTCTGACCCCAAAGCCACACTGCTTCTGAGTGCTTGTCAAGTCCAATATAAATTCATAGCTTAATACTTACAGTCGAGAGGCTGAAGTTTAAATCCTGGCTCTGCTACTTGATAGTGATGCGACCCTATGCATTTTGCTTCACCCATCTGAGTTTATTTTTTCAAATGCCAAAGGCAGATGATAATAATCTCTGTCCATTCCACCTTTTTGAGGGGAGAGATCAAATAGGAAAATGATTTGAGAAGCATTTTTTAAAATGTAGAAAAATGCACAAATATTTGCCATTGTTATTGCATGAAAATACCTACTCTTCCAATACCACACAGGTTGAAATCCTGACACTCTTCTGTATTAAGCCAAGGATAGCAAACCCATGGTATGCCTGCTGTCACCCACCTCCAACCTACACCATGAGGAGCACCCAACCAGTCAAGGCACTTTTCCCCCCAGGGTCTCCATATTTATGACTTTAGCGTCCCACTCAACTCTCTGTTCCAGGGAGTCTTTATATATCAATTAAAGTTGGTCCACGGGTTGAAACTTCTTAGGAACTTCTGGGTTATACTTCTGGTATCTTCCAGTCTTGGTCATCATCTCACCCCAACAAGCCCTCTCCTATTTCTTTCTAGTAATAGAAATTCAAATTCTTGGTTGAGAACATTGATACCCAGAATGAAAGCCTACATTTCTTAGACTCCCTTGCAGCTAGAAGTAGCCATATGATCAAGTTCTAGACAACAAGATGCAAGACAGTGGTATGGAGAACTTCCAGAAAGGCTACTTAAAGAGAGGTGATTCATCTTGCAGGGTACCCTTTCAGCCCTTCTGCCTTTCTCCTTCTTATAACTTGCATTATGAATATAATGATTGAAGATCTAGATACTATATCTGCCCATGGAGTGGCCTGAGGATGAAATTAATACCCTAGCATGGTAAAGTAGAAAGATCAAAGCCTGTGTCCTTGATAACACCTTGGAGCCATTATACCAGCCATAAAAACCACCTATCCCCAGACTTCTTTTCCATGAAAGAGAATAAATAATTTAACTTAATTTAAACCACTACTTTAGGGTCTCTGCTACTTATAGCTAGACCTATTTCCTAGCTCACACAAAACCCGACTCAGCTTGTTTTCCTTAGGGAATAAGTTAATGAAGATATATAAAGAGGAGTGTATACTGGTATTCATATTAAAACACTTAAGTTGCAGAATATTGCCCTGAAATGTTTGAAGACACTGTGAGCAAAAGTCTGCATGATTGTTTATCGCATAAGCCATATAAGATTTAGTCATCTTGGCATCCTACTCTATAAGATCTAAATAAGAGAAGAAAATGTCAATATCTATATACATGAATCATTTTATACATAGATGTATGTATAGAAGGTATAGAACATAATATTACTGTTTATTGAGTGACTTTCATGTACCAATCACTTATTAATTCTCTCCAATCCTCACAAAAATCTTATAATATGTGTATTATCCATCTCTGTTTTATAGATAGTGACACCGAGGCTCAGTGAATTAAAGTAAATGGTCCAGTGTCAAATAGACAATAAGAGATGAATCCTATATTTCAAGTAAGTCTGTCTTATCCCAAAGGCTATGCTTTTTCCATGACACCATGGAAACTGAGTTAATTACGACCTCCGTTGGACAGCTAGCAAAACATCCCAGTAAGTGTTGGGAGGATACACAACAAATAGTAGTGCTAGATGCAATTGGTAGGTGGGGGTTTCTTATAACAACTTTGTGTAGTTAATGACTTTTTAAGCACTAGATTTGAAGAGCATGAAATACATGAGTCATGGCTCTTAGAGAACAGATGGTTAGTGGTCTGTGTTATTTCAGTGACAGAGTTTTGAGCAGACTAAGGATAACAATAAAACTTCGTCTCAGGATGTTTGTCATTTTCAGCCCCCGACTCCTCCTTGTAGCTGCTGCCACAGCATCTCTCCTCTGAGATCACACCTTCATAGTCATTCAATCAAAACTATCCTTTCATCACATTGACTTTATGAAAGGCATTCCAGGTGATTTTTTTTATTCACTACCATTTCATGGATTTCTTACAGCTTATATTCTAAAAATATTTCATCAGAATGGAGGGGGAAACATTTAAGGTTGTTTCTCAGGATTGTTGGCTTTGAGTTTTGGAAATCATCAATAATGGACTCTCAGGGTTGGAATCATATTAGATCATGACGAAAGCTGACATTTGTTCAGTGCTCACTCTGAGCCAGGCATTTTGCATGGGGTATATTGTTTAATCCTCAATCGACACTATAAACTAAAGGATACTGTTATCACCAACAGGCAAATGAGGAAAACAAGATATAAGGGGGCTAAGTGACTTGCCACAGAAGGAGCAAGTGATAGATAGATCAGGAATTGGCACCCAGAGACCCTTGAAAGAGATCCTGAAAGCTAAGTGGGTATAATGATTTAAGGTAGGCTAAAAAAGGTGGCTACAAACCACTTCAAATCTCATTGGCTTAATAAAATACAAATTTACTGCTCGCTTCTCTCATAGTTCACTGATGGCTGACCAAAGTCTGGGCTCCATACAATCATTCAAGTACCCAAACCCCTTCTATTTAATGGCACCACTATCTTCTAATGCCTTTCCTCTTCTGGATCATCTGCATTCTGATAGACAAGGAAAGAGAGAAATTTAGTGAAGCTTTTCATGTAAGGTTTTAGGGGCCTGGCATGTATATAGCAAATATTACTTGCAGTTACATTCAATTAGCTAGAATTCAATCACATGACACTCCCTAAATGTAGAGGAGAGTGAGAAATGTGGTATCCCTGGAATAAAATGGAACAGGATGTGGCAAACCATCACATTTTTTCTGTCACAGTAAATATTTGATGTTTGCAAGGGAGTAGAAAAGGAAAGGAATACGAAAATTGCAAGTAAGGGAGAAACTTGAGCAAAAGCATAGTTATCTCAAAATACTAGTCAAATTTGGACACCATAAATAATTTGACCTAGCAGAAGCCCAGGTTGGCAGTTTGAGTAACAAATTGAGGAACCAGACCATCCAGGGACTTGGAACACACATTAAGGAGTTTGGACTTTTTTGTATAGCTAAAGGAGAGTTGTTGATGGATTTTTAACCAGTAGAAAATATGACCATTTTTGGAATTTAGAAGGATCATTTTGTGAACATGTGGTTAAAGAGAGCAAGACAAGAGTCCAAGAGAACAGTGAGGGTAGAATTGAACCATACGTATACTATGTCATAAGAATGGTGCAATGGGGTCAGAAAGAAGGAGATAGACGAATCAGATTAAGGAGGTAGAATTATAAAATTATAGGGTTGACAAGTGAGCACATTGTCCTTATTCCCTGATTCAGGAATAAGGAGATTCTCCAATTGCAATGGAGGCATTATTATTTGCATTTTATAGATGAAGAGATAGGCGTTGGGTTAGTTGAAGGACTCACCAAGTTCACATAATTAATTAATTTCTGAGCCAAGAGCCAACCATGTGTAACTCTACAACCCATATCTTTCCACTTCACCATCTATAAACCTCAACTATGCCTTACCTACAAGAGCCACATGTGTGTTTATGAACAGTTACTCCTACCCTCTCTCCATCTTCTATTTTCCAAGAGAAAATATTTCAAATCCCTCCAACAGTATCTTATACCACCTGCTAAGTTTCTTTAGCCTTCTGGTCATGCTTGTCTAGAGGCATTTCAAATATCTCACTTAGGTTAAGGAATTCCTTCCTAAAACCAATACCTTTAGTTGTGAGGTAACATACTGAAGCAAAAGCTGTTCCACTGTTTTTCCAACTCATCAAAAACACATAAAATCCAAATAGCTCAGAAGTACTTTCTAAAGCATTTTTATTATTTTGTTTATTCTACTGCTCAAAGGTGCAAGTGACCTCACTTATAAAACTTGATGAACCATTAGTTGTTTCAAAATATTGCTAAGGCTTTACTTGGATCGGGCAGACCCCCACCAAGCCGTTTGTAGGTGGATACAAAGTTGTATAATGGGCTGTTTCCATCTATGGAACTTAAACTCTTTTTTCTTTATAGTGTGCTTTTTATACTGACTGGTAAATTAATTAAACAAATAAGTGGTTCCAGTCCCTGACAATTGGTTTTGGAGCAGGAAGAGAATATATGACTTAGATCCCAACTCCCAAAATCCCCAACATTAAAAACCTATTTCTCTTCTTGCTTTTCCAGTATCAATGAATGGTTTCTATCAATTGTCATCCAGTTGTCAAGCCAGAAAACTGGGAGTCATATTTAATTTATCTCTCTCACTCATCTCCCCCATTTAATTAATACATCAAGTTAATCCAACTTCCACTTTGTTTCAACTTCCTAAAAAAAATCTCAAAGCCAAACAGTTTTCTTATTCCCACTGTTGCTATCCTAGCCCAGGATGCAATCCCTCTCCAATGACTGTGGGAAGCTCCTAATTAAGCTCCCTGAATCCTGCTTTGCTTTAACCTATCCTCCCCTCTGCAGCCAGAATGTGGTTCTGGCCAACTGGTGCTGGCGCCAGTCTGTTCTCGTCATATTCCTGTTTGAAACAGTCCAGCACCCCCCACCCCATCACCCACATGTGTGTGCACCCCAGCGTGGCGTGCAAGTCACTCTGCCACCTGCTGCATGGTCCAGCCACCTCACTCTCACATCCTCCCTCACATGCTCTACTCCAGCCATACACCACCCCAAGAGTAGCCTGTTTTTTCTCACTTTCAGGCTTTTTCTTCAGCTGTGCCTTCTGTCCGCACACCTCATTTACCCTTCATTTTTTTTTTTTAGCCAACTCCTATGTATTCTTCAGATCTCAGTTTAGCTTTAGTTCTCATTTCCTGCATAAATCCTTCTCGGGCCTCCAAGACTAAGTTAGACACTTCCGTCCTGAATTCCAGCACCTTCTCCTTCCTCTATTTACTTCATGGATCGCCATATCCCCTGTTGCTAGTATTATTTTCTGACACAATGTCATCCCACCAGAAATATTTTTTGGATGGCTTCAATTACGTAAAAACACGAACAAATCCTTCCTTAGAGAAGGAGACACAGCCAAGAAAGAGACTTTGTCTGTCCTTAGGATCAATGTGTTGTGTTAATGGAAGAGGTCTCCAAGGTAATATATGGCCCCAGGTAAAGTTAAAAACAAAAATGAAAAAATAACAGAAGACTGTGGGATTCAGAGGCAGACAATTGAGGTAAAAGCAGTCAGCTTGAGCTCAGATTCTCTGGCCAGAGCTTCAGTCCTGTCCTGTTACACCAGCGACAGTGGGGAAGTGGCTTTAAGATGTTTGGAGTTTTGATTAGCATTTGATTTATCCATTAATTTACTCATTCATTCATTATTTCACTCATGCAGTTCCCAAATGATGCTGAGCACCAACTACGTGCCAGGCACTATGCTGGGAACACTGAATTGTAAAGGGATTTCTAGAGAAAAAGATGTATATTTAACACGTAATTTAAATATAAAATACAGTAAAAGTTACAATAGAGGTATGTGTACAAAAATTCTCTCTAACTCAACCTGGGAGAGTCAGAAAGGCTTGTTCTGGATACACAGCACTCGCTCATGTCCTAGCCTGACTATCATCTTTCCCCTAACCTTACCCTGTTTTCCAGGATGGCCTTCCTCAACAAAGGCTCTTGGAGAAAACCTGAGACCTATTAGACATCTGAGAACAGTTTTGAATGCAAATGTGTCCACGTGAAATAGATGGGCTATGTGATTCCCCAGCATTTGTAGAATAAATGCTGCCAAAGAAAGGAACTCATATTAAGATTCTAAAATGGGGAATTTAACTGCCAGTTCATATGTCACTTTGGTTTGGTCATTTACTCTCTCTGGGTCTCAGATTTTCTCACCTGTAAAAGAGAAATGGTCACATACAAACTATAAATGTTAGAATTGGAAGAGCTCTTTGAGATCATCTTGTTCAACAGCTTCCAAAGGACACACCATAAAACATCTAAAGGATGTCAATGGGCATTTCTCAGGAACATATTCCTTAGGTCACCTACATTTTAGTAGGAATAACTTGAAGTTCAACCAATTTTCTTATCTCAGAACTGAGAGGTGGGTATGGTTCATGTCTTTATCCAAGCGTACTTAGCCATGGTAAGTGTGGCAACTTTTATCAAGAAGTACCTCAGGGGACCAGTGCTGAGTGGAACACATTGGATTGAGTCAAATCCACTCTTCCAGAAAAAGAAAGCAGGGACCACTGCAAAGGGATTTGTCCAAGGTCACCCAGCTAATGCATGGCTAAGTCAGAACTCGACATCTAATGCTCCAGCTCTGTTGCCAGGTATTATTTTTTTCATTGATTATGAAGAATGCTCCCTCCCAAGGCCCCTGGTTGTTGGGAGATCCTAATGAGATGTAAGTGAGAATGATTAGCAGTCTCAAGTGCAAGGTGTCTATGTGAATCTCTCTGCTAGTAAAGAGTTCCCAACAAAAGATGTTTGTATAACCTAATACCGGCAGAACCTACAATCTAATCAGCATTTATTACATAGCCATCATGTGCCTATTCCTGGTCAGGTAGCTTATAAAAACATAAGAGGGGGTTGATCTCCACCTTCCAGAGGCTGTACCAGCACTGATAGACACATGCCAGGAGATGGTCCAGCTTTCAATTGGTTGTGTGACCCCAATTTATTTAACCTCCCTGGGCTCCAGATTCTTTAGTTGGTCATTTGTTGGGCAATTCTTCCACTTAACTTTCTCAAAGAAATTGACTAGTAATTTAAAACACTTGCAAAAACAGAACCTACACAAATGCTAAACAGAATCACTGTGATATACTAGTTAATATGGAATTAGAAGTGAGATGCAGCCCGTGTTAGCCCAGGAAACTCACTGTGAATTAGTACATCTAATAAACGGGGAGAAGAGAAGCCCCACAAATTAAAAAGCAGCATTTGAAGTCTAATCAGATAGTCTCTCCATTTACTCACCACCCCTGTGGTGCTGTCCAACTTTATTAGGATTTTATTCTGTATTCTCTTTTAAAGTGACATTTACATTAATTTACAATACTAACACAAAATTCTATTAAAAAGTAAAGAACTTTTATAACTTTATTATCTTTTCCTGGTTACTATCCCTAGGTTTTCAATCCATTAATAAGGATTCTTTTGTTTTATTACATGTCCAGGAGAGGAATTGTGAAGTCTCTTCAGAGCTATTTCCTGCTGGGTTGTTAAACACAGTGGGAACACACAACTTGGAGGGTATGAGCTGTAATTGGCTGTAAGGTCTAGGAAGTTGAACTTTCTCATTCTTGTTCAGTTTCCTTTTATCCTGAGTGTCTTGCAAGTTTATAATCATTTTCTAGTTTGGCTCTGACTTCAAAAGGACAATGAGAACTCAGCTACGAGGAAGTGGAAATGCTAGGTCATCCCCACCTCCCAACTTTGATGACCTCATGTTCCATTTTTCCAAGAATGGAAAGTGCAGGTCTCCACGTCTCTGATCTGACAGTTCTCCCATCTCTTAGAGCCATCTGGCCTTCCAGAGATGAGTATACATGAGTTGGAAGGAAACTCTGGCATCGTCATAACCCTTTAATTTTACATGTGAGGAAACTGAGGCCCAAAGAGAGAAAGTGATTGACTCAAGGTCACAGAGAAAGAATGTGGCTGAGTCAGGACTGAAATCCAAATCTTTTAGTTCTCAAAGTAATGTTGATTTTTTTCCCCACTGTATAAAACCCAGAAGCTCTTTCAAGAGCAGATATCAGCCCAGGTAATATTTCTTAGCCAGGGCAAGTATCAGTTCTATCTGCTGACCCATGCCTGCAGTGATCAGTTTCCTGAACCCTTTCTGCTTCTATAATTTTTAAAAAATTTCTAATTAACACAGACAATGAATTACATATGGCCCCCATGTTTACTTCTCTGTGTGAGTTCCATGGCAGCTGCATCGTTTATCAGCTCAATATGTTTTAGACAGATGCTAGTTCTGTGGATAAATCAGCCAGTTCTTTACTTCAACCTTCTGCCCCAACTATTCCTAAACAATTCATTGCAATACCAAGCCAGCTTTGCCCCGACACTGAACTGCTATATGCTAAAAGGTGAAATTTTAAGTTTCTTTCATATAGCCCATGCATTTCCCTTAAACATATAAAAACGCTCTTTTTTAAATGTACCAAATGATATATTGATCCATTTATCCCATTGAGATCTATCATGTACCTACTGTGTCCTGTAGTGCTGGGTACAGGGATGCAAAGATGAGGCTTAGTGCAGGATCAGTGCAGGCTCTGGCCTTGAGTGGTTCATGCCCTGATGAGCAAAACCAGCCTCTGAGCATAGAATAACAGCCACGTGATAACCGGCGCTACATAAATGGCACAGAGGGAAGGTCCAAGCATACTCAAGAAACCAGAAAATGCTTCCCAGGGAAGGTGACTATTCAGACAAGTCCAGCGGATATCAGAACAGGAAAGACCTCATGAGAAAACCCAGCTTGGCCCTACACCTTCAAAACAACTGGCAAATATGATTCCACTTTGCAGACAAAGAACATGACACTCTAGAAGGCCATGCAATTCGGACAAGGTCACCTCATCAGTGATGTAATTTCTTCTAATTTTCCCAGTTCTGCCGATCCTCTTTGGTCAGGAAAGGCAGCACCTTCCAAATGTGCCAAAATGTAAAAAACAGTAGAAATCTTCCAGTCCCCAAGATTTATCGAGATCATAAGTAACCCTTGCTCAGTAAAAGAATCTACAGCCCCACTCAGCTGCATTCCCATCAGCAACCAGAAATTGTTGCAATCTAATGCATTTATATGTTTTGGTTTTCTTAATTTATTTCAGACACCTCATTTTCCTGGAACAAGTGCTGTTATTTATGACACAGCAGCAAACACTTTACATTTATAGAGGTTATGAATTTTAGTAATGGTTTTGGTGGCAATTTAATCTGTCCTAACTATGAGGCATTTTACAATGACAATTAAATTATTATTAAAAAATAAACCTCAAATGACATCCTTATCACTTATCAACATATCAAAAGTTTCACTGAGTTGCATTCTGGGTTGGTCGTAAATATGCCAATGTAGTCTTAGTGAATCTGTGTAATAAACTTGAGTGAACTTAATTAACTTCTACAGTATATTTAAAAGAAAACTCCTCACACATTTTGATGTCGGAGAATGAAACATTATTTGAAAAGTGGGTTTATTACATTTCATGGTGCACACTGATATTTAATATTTAAAGACTCTTAAATTTGATGTACTGTACTGATAGCTGAAGGTTTTAGTCCCACAGTGTGGGAGGGTGAGATGGTGAATTTCTCTCTCCATCTCATTGAGGAGGTTTTTATTTTACTGGCCAAGCCCCCCATACACTGATCTATTAAAATCTATGCTCAGAGAAGTGTCAAGAATGTTAATGTATACTTTATCAAATTAATTTTAATATAGGATTGCTTAATAGCTAATTCCCAAGCTATGTTCTAAATTGTTGCAAAACAACTCTACTCCAAATTAGCCAGGGTGCTATATAGATTTCAGCAGATAACATGTCAGCAAAAAATCATCTGATACAAATAAAAATGAGAGGTTTTATTTTTTTTCTCCATAGAGAATCTAATAAAGAAAAAGTCAGTTTTAACCCACTTCCTAATCTGAACTTATAGGGCACTGACTGAAATAAAATTACTTTGTTCAAATCCGCATTCTGATAATTACCTAAGACAGCAAAGGAGGTTTCCATTTCAAAAATTAGACTTGACATTTGACTTAAATACAGACTTTTCTTTTAAACCCAAGTTTCTGTGCATTTAAATGCCAGTGGCCAAACATTGATAGCAGGTGATTTTCCCTTGAAAAGCAGAGATAGAGACAATTTTATCAAAACAATGGAAAGCAACCATCCAATAGGAAAATACAGAGTTTGCATGTACTGAATCACTTTAGTCAATGTACCCAAACCCATTGCAAAAAAAAAAAAAAAAAAAAAAAAAACATGTGTAAGAGTCAGCTGTTGTAATATTTCCAGAACACAAGAGGACACATTGTGGGATGTAGCTCGCTCTCCCTCCTGGGTGATTTGCTCGAAGTTTTCTTCAATAACTTTCAAGTGCCCTTCATCCAGCTTCTTAGTTAAAATTATTTGTATGGACCTGTGCTTGTGTTTCTGTATACTCATGTACACATAGTGTATGTGCACATATTCTTACATTTGTAACTTTGTAACAAAGCCTAAGTCATAAGGCTTTTTTTTTTCAGGTTCTGGTTCTTTTGTTTGCAATTTTTATCTGTTTTCAGCAAAAACCCAAAAAATTTGAACCACAGTTTTTTCATTTGTAAAATAAGAAAGTTAAACTGGGTGTTGTACAGAGTCCCTAGTTCCAGCTTTATAAAAAGAAGAAACACTGTACAGTTCCAAGTTTCAACCATTGTTCCTTATAAAAAATACTTCATGAACACCTACCATGTATCAGGCACCATGCTAGCACTAGATATAAGTTGTAGAAAAAAGTAGCCAAAATCCATGTTCTCATAGATCTTGTAGTAAGTAAGGTTTTATTTCCTTAATATTTGCTACTGTTATGAAAGTGTTGCTACCATTTCTTTGTACTAACATGGCTCATTTGACGCACTTTAATTTCTGTATCTATTATTTCTGTAATAAAGGCAAACCTTCCTTCCACTGTTACTCCATCCCCCATCCCTGCAAATTCTAGAATGATATATATTTTTTAATGTATGTTTCCCATCTCCTTTATGAAATAAAGGGAGCTCTATCTTCCTTCGACTAAGTAGAGGGATGGTTTCTAAGTAGAAAACAGAAGAACATCTGGCAGATGCAAGCCAGTACAAGACTCCAATATTGAGCTTATGATTCTCTCTCCCCTATTCCCCATTTGTCAGAACCATGGTATATTCCTGTAGTTTTTTTTTAATGATTCTTAACCTCAGTGATAAAACTGAGGGTTTTTTAATTTCAATAGATTTAGGGGGTACAAGTTGTTTTTTGCTACATGGATAAATTGTATAGTGGTGAAGGCAGGGCTTATAATGTACCTGTCACCTGAATGGTGTGCATTGTACCTGATATATTCTTGTAGTTTTAAGGACCAGATACAGTCCCTCAATTATAACAATCCTCAGAAATTCTATTCTGGGGCCATAACTGCTCGAGTCTGCATGAAGATACACATGTACATTGAAATACAGCCAGAGATTCTGCAAAGTGAAACGACTGAATGCAAGAAACCTAAAGATTTTGTCAGGAAGTGCTTAGGGGTGGGATTCTGCTTCTGGTTACAGTGCACTAATTTGTTTCAGACCAATATCCCATGGAGGATGACTAGAAAGTTGTATCAATTAGATAATCATTCTGAAGAGATCTGACAACTACCAAGACCTGAGAGGCTAACCACATTCTAGAGAAAAGGGAAGTCCAGAGGAACGAGCCTCACGTTTGCTGTTGCTTTACCCCTAGAGGCATTTGATGACTCTAAAAAGGTGCCTGAGTGGCTAAAAAACTAATCATAAAGTGGTGGTAGAGAGGCCAAAAAGCTGAAGAGAGCAATCTTGTAGGACTAGAGTAATTAAAACTGGAGTACTAGGCCTGCCAAGGAGGAGATGCTTGCTCTTGAGATATTTGAAAGACTCTATCCCAAGAGCAAGGACAAACAAGAACTTAAAAAGTCCTTAAAAATCCTAAAACCCAGCTTCAAATTATCTCAATCTGATTCATTTTCTAAAATCTACCCCTAATCTGACAGTCTATCAGAAGCAAATGTAAATCCTCTCTAGAGGATAAATATATTCAAAAATTTTGATGCCAAGATGTGTAATTTCAGCAGGGTCCTGGAAACCATAAAAGAGAATCAAATGAAAATTTCATAATGGAAATATTCAGTAACTGAAATTAGAACACAATGGATGGGATAATAGAAGATTAAATATAGCACAAGACAGAATTAATAAGCTGGAAGCAAAGTCAAAAGAAAATACGTAGCCTAAGGCACAAAGGGACAAAACAATAGAAAATATGGAGAAAAGAGTATGACACAACAAGGCATTGTGAAAAGGTCTGGCAAATCTTTCTATATATACACATACACACACACACACACACACACACATTTAGAGGACTAGAGGGAGAGGAGAGAAAGATTAGGCAGAAATAATATTTGAAGAAATAATAACCAAGAACTTTCCAGGACTGATGAATATTATCAAGCCACAGAGTTGAGAAGCACTACAAACCCCATCAGGATAAACACAAAGAAAACCACATATGAACTAGAAATCCAAGGAAACACAGAAAAACTTAAAAGCAATCACAGAAAAAATGCATATTATCTTGAATGGAGCAACAATAAAAATTGCAACTGACCTCTCAACAGGGGTCATGAGGCCAGAAGAAAATGGAATGATGTTTTCAAATATTGAAAGAAAGTAACTGTCAACTTAAAATTCTATATCTAGTGGGGAAAGAAAAAAGCAAAATAAAGACAGTTGCAAACAAATAAAAGAGAATAGATCTTCACTATAGGAAATACTGAAGAATATGCTTTAGGCTGAAAGAAAAGTATATTATTGATTGAGGCACCTGTAAGCAGAGATGTGGTAAATCAACATAAATATTGACTGTATAAAACAATAATAATAATGTAATACCTTGTGATGTTTAATACTTATAAAAGTAGAGCACACAATGAAACAACACAAAGGAGTGAAGTGAGTATAGGGAATTAAAGTGTTCTGAGGTCCTTGTATTTTCCGGGAAATGGAAAAGTACAAATTTATATTAGTCTTTAAATAAGACAAAAATGCTACTTACTTTTATGTCTTGTAGGGACCACTAAAAATATAGGAAAATAATGTATAACTAGCGGGGAGAGCAACATAATATAAGAAAATGGTTAGAAGGATTTCGTTTTTCTTAATTTGGAAATGTAATTGGCTCTAAAGTTTTGATAATTAAATTCCTCCTAGCTTCAGAATATAGATAATTTGAAATGAGCCATCTTGGATGTCCTGGCTGGCTTTGCCATCTGCTAACTCCATGCCAGTTTGCAGAGAGAGTGTGGTGAGTGAGCACTGGAGTTGGAGACAGAAAGCCATAGTTTGGAATTCAGAAAAAACACTTACCCCATAAGTTATTTTGGACAATCCCCTTTGAGCCACACCTCCTGCACCTATAAATTGGGCATGATGAACACTTTCCTGATTTTCCGCAAAGGGTGTTGGGAGAATCAAACAAGAGAGTAAACATGACACTCTTTTTGTGAGGTGCTACACATTTGCTTATAGTTCAAGGAATCAATCCTTCCTTCTGATTGGCAATATCCAAATACATAGGGAAAATTAAAGCCAGTGACATACTATTTGTATTAGTCAGAATAGGCTAGGCTAGGCTTAAGTAAGCAATAAAGCCTGGAGTCCCAGTGGGTTCACACTGCAAATGTTCCTCGCTGAGTCACAGTGTACAGGTTGGGAAGATCTCTCAGTGGTCCTCCAGTAGTGACTTGGGAACTTCCACCCAAGATTGGCCCCATCTGCAATGCAAGACCTTCATGGTTACCAAGAAGAGGAAGAGAGAGAAAGAACAACTGTGCAGGAGATTTTAGAACCAAGACTAGAATTGAGTACAATCACTTCAACCCAGACCCTATTGGCCAGAACCAAGTCACATGGTCCTTAATTAACTTCAAAGGAGGTTGGGAAATGTAGTCTTCTTTTGTGTCTAAGAAAAGGTGGGATTGGTTAGCATCAAGCCTATCTCTGCCAAACCATTGAAATCCAAGTTGTGTTCGTTGCAATGTACTTGGAATTAGAGAAGAAGGTGATGACTTTCCTGTTATACCTTTGTTTTCATAAAGGATAAACTATTTTTTGAGCTCCTCCCTTGGACTTTACTACAACACAATTAACCAACATATCACTTTGATAAACCATCAGAATGGCATTTCATCCTTTAAAGGAATAATTTTTTTGAACAAAACAGAAACTACTATGAGTTTGCTACCAACCCACGATACAGATAAAGAAACAGAAGAGACAAAAATAAAGCTCTCACTCCTCAAGGCATTTTATAACAAGAGAGCCCCAGTGCATATTGGTTACTTAGAGAGAGAAAAACTCTCCAGCGCCTCATATAGTCATAACTGATAGATAGCTATGCTCTTGTGTGTCCTGATACTCTCCCAAATCTATCTTTATAATGGAGATCCAAGCCAGGAGACTCAGAACTTGGAATATTTTTACAAAAATGAGAACATCCAGACACTGAACTTGGATTCTAGTCAGAGCTCTAGCAGTAACTACTTTTGTAGATCTAGCAAACTCACAGATCTTATCTGATTATTAGGAGACTGGATTGATCAAAATGCCCCAAAGTGGGATGTAAAAAGGTTTTTTGTTTTTAAAAAATGGTGTTTCTATGGTCAATTAATTTTGGGAAATGCTGTGGGCTTTTCTGTTTGTTTGTTTTTGCTGCTTTTGTTGTTTTTCCTGCAGAGACTTCAATATTCCAGTGTGAATTGTGACCATCCAAAGTATAAAAGTTTGTGTGTGTGTGTGCACATATGCATATGTACACTCATACATGTGTTGACAGAGAGAGAGACAGACAGATTATAGGAACTGTCTCACATGATTATGGAGACTGAGAAGTCCCAAGATCTGCCATCTGCAAGCCAGGGATCTAGGAAAGCCAGTGGTGTAATTCAGTCCAAGTTCAAAGACCTAAGAACCAGGGTAGCCATGACCAGAAGCATTGATGTCTGAAGACAGGAGAAGATGGATGCCCCAGCTCAAACAGAGAGAACAAATTTTCTTCTTCCTCTACCTTTTTGTTCTATTGGGACCTCAACAGATCAGATGATGCCCACTCACATTGGTGAGGGTGATCTTCTTCTTTACTGAGTCTACCAACTCAAATGCTAATCTCTTCTACAAAAACCCTCACAGACACAGCTAAAAATAATATTTTACCAGCTATCTGGGCACCCCTTATGCCAGTCAAGTTGACACATTAATATTAAAATTAACTATCACGGTAGCATTCCCCAAACTTGTTTGACCAGGTACTCTTTAAAATATAAAAGATGTTGGGCTGTATGGGCTCTGATGCCCTCTGTGTATCTAATAGCAAGTGATCCATGAGTGTGATTTGCCCCTGAGTAGCCCAATGACCTACAAGACATACCAGCAATTCCAATTCACACTTGTGCAGAGTCAGAGACCCAAGGGAAATGTGTGAAGACTTTTGTTACTCAAGTTGTTCCATGATAATTTGGAATTAGAGGCCTCTAAGTTCTTATTAAAGCTTGGATTTCTATAGAGTTATGAATCTAAGCCCTTTAGTGATGGGAAGACACTGTGTGTTTTCAAATCTTCACTTGCAAACTTTACCCTGCAGACTTAGAAATCAAACAGACCCTTGGAGAATGCAGAGTAAAAGTTAAAAGTGAGGAAAAAATGTTATTTTTTGAGGACATTCCAGGATAAGCCAGGAACCTTGCTCCTGTGATGGAAAGATTCATCTTTAATCGGCCCCATGTTCTCCCAATCTTTCTGAAACATGGATCAGATAAAATCACTCCTTCTTCTTGGAAAAAAAAATAGACAAGCATTATTCGTATGATTTACCATAAAAGTACAAACCTGCTATCATGGATTTCAAACCCTTTACAGTTTAATCTTTGCCATGCCAGCTCATATCATCAACAGAGACTCCGCATGCCCATGCCCACACCCCACCACCATCTTAACCACTAGGTATTCTACGTCATCACTCTGCCTACACCCCACTATCACCTCAACCACCAGTAGTTTATGCCTGCGACAACTATGCCTGTGCCCCTACCACCACCTTAACCAGTAGGTACCCTATGCTGTCACTATACCCACATCCCAACAATCACCACAACTACAGACATCTTATGATATATCAAATCTACATATCTGCCATTACATTCACCACTAGGTACTATCTGCCAAACCCCTAACCTTTCCCTAAAGAGAGCAAATAGGTTCGCCCCCCCCCCCACTGTGGTTTGGGCCAAAGAGTTTTGCTGCCTATAATTTTCTTTTATCTTTCTCTGTCCAGAAAAATTTATATTTCCCTGTCAAGATTCAGCTCTTGTGCCTCAGAAAAGACTTTCCTAAATCCCCCACTGCATAAATGGGATCCAGTTTACTTCTTTACTCTCCCAATGTACTTTACATGTCATACTTTCATAGCCTACACCATGTTATACTGAGTAGAAGCTTATTGTTATTCTTTATAATAATAATGGCATTGCCTACCACTGGCCAAGGAGTTACAGTGCGTGCTTTCTGTGTATTATCTTGGTTAATATTCATATGAATCCTAGTGAGGTTGATACTATTTTTATCTTTGTTTTAAACATTAGAAAACTAATGGTCTTAGAGGCTGAATAACTTGATTAGGATCACACAGGCGATATAGATGGGACCTCGGATTTAAATGAGAGTCTAAAAGACTCCAGAGTCTCTGCCTAAAATGAACGGAGAGCTGGGTTTGATCCCAGCTCTGCCACTGAGCTAGCAGTCTACGGCAGACAAGTTAGCCTCACAGAGCTTCAGACTCCTTGTCTGAAAATCTGGATAACCCCTGCCTTGTTCCTCACTGGGGTGTTGTGATCATAAAATGAAATAATGAATTTGAAAGGGTTTTGTGAATGCTAAAGTACTATGCCAATGCAAGCTAATTAATTAATGAACTCATTAACATGTTCTCCTGCTGGGCTGCAGTTAGGGCCAAATTATAAATAATCCTCATCTTGCTGGGAATTTAACCAAGAAATTTAGGGTCATAGGAGGGATGAAGAAGGCTGTGGATCCAAAGTCTAAAACTCTACACACACAAATGGAGGCAGTTTACTCAGAATCATTCCTGTTGCCAGCCACAGAGCAATTTTTTTTTTCAACAGAAAAGTAAGGGGATGGGAGGTTTCACTGGGAAGAGAAATCTCTCTAATACACTCGTTAATAGAGATGGTCCAGCATGTCATCATTGTGCCCTAAATCCACTAAGCTTGTGGAGTAAAGAGTCCCTATAATTAACATGTAGGTCTTCATTACTTATTTATATTTAGCAAACATTTTTACTATGTGCCAGGGACTCCTCTAAGTGCTTTACAAATATTAGCTTGTTTAATCCTCATAAAGAATCTATGAGTAGTTACTGCTCCTATTCCCATTTTACAGATAACAAAACTAAGATGCATAGCGGTTGAGTAAATTGCCCAAAGGCATGCAGCTAGGAACAGTGGAGCCTGAATTCACACTCAGACCGTCGGTTTCTGAGTCCACGCTCCTGACTCTGTGCTAGGTTGCCTCTCTTCATGTGGCCACTCAGGTCTGGCAATTCATCCACGAAGGCACCCAAAAGAGCTTTTTATCTGGGGTAGGTGGTGGATGAGCAGTAGTAATTGAGCACTAGTTACATGCCAGCTATTTTATAAAAAACAATGTGCACAATCTCATTGAGTTCTCATGGATGAATTTGGGAGATGGATCTGGTCTTTGAGTCTTACCTTTCCTGGCTGCTTTCTTTTCTCCCTTCCTGTAGAAGACCCTGTTCTCCCCTGAGGCAGGAGTGCTGTGCATGACTGGGAGGGAAATCTCGATTAGGAAATACATCAGTGCTGTGCATCCTTGTTACAATCTCCAAACGGCTTTAAAGGAATAAAGGTAATATTCCGATCTCTATCTCTGTGACTCAGATTCTCTTTTTCAGTTGGTTCTGAACTCAGGAAAGGAAAAAGGAATATCAATTCCTAACCAGGTCAAACCCAACACCCATGCGAAAACTGAAGTTCATAAGGGTCCCTTGCCCAAGGCCGTGCAGCTAGGACAGGAAAATGCTGGAACTCAAACATAGAACCAATGATGCCGTAATATCTTCCACTAATTCTAGAACAAGACAGCCTTAAAATAGAAACCATCAGGAATCAGCAAAGGTTCAAACTCTGTGGCTTATTATTCTACTAGATAGTTTTATAATCATATAGTAGTTCCTTTTAATTTTATTTTATTTGCTTTTAGGAGAAGAAAATAACCCACTTTCCACACACCAGGATCTGTGAGAATAAGGTATTTGCTCAAAATCCTACATAAGGACATAACAAAAATCAGGATCTGAATCCAGATTTGTCTGATTCTCAAGTCAGTGCTTATTCCACTATATATAAGAACTATGATTCCCCATGTCTTATATATTTTATAGACATATGTTGTAACTAACATAACAGAAACTGACAGGGAAAAAACCCAATTTCATCCATAATCCCACTACCCTAATAAATCAACCATGTTTATTTGCCCACATTCCCCTTCAATCTTGTGTGTGGGCAGTTGTAGAGTTATGTAGTTATAGCCCTAAGGCTTCCCTCAAGTTTTACCTCAAATTCAAGCTAAAATTTAAATAACTACATAAAATTATCATTCTAATACAATTTACTTAAACACTTTCTTTGTGTAGTACAGCAAGTGTATTTCTGATATTGCAGCCTTATAAATAACATGGCGACAAATATCTTCGAACAAATAGCTTTGATTTCTTTGTGATTATTTCCCAAGCATCAATCAAAGTAGTGGGTTGTCCAGGTTAGATTGCTTCAACCTGGGCAAAGTAGAAATGGAACTGACATGAGGGTTAAACGTCTCCCGTAAGTCTCATCCTTCCGTTCCTGTCTCACTGCAGGAGATGCAGAGAGAGCTGGGGGTGTACATCAGCCCGTGATTAGACCAGTCAAACATGTTTAAATAAAAAAGGAGTTTAGAATATTTAACAGGATCAAAGATTGAAGATTACAGAGATTTGGAACTCTTTAATAAATATTAAAGATACGTTCCCCCACTCCACTCCTGCCTATGCAGCTAGTGAGAAAGAGAATCAGATAGACGTGGAATTCAAAAGTCAGGGGCCTTTATCTTCGCAGCAGCATAGTCTGACAGGTAAGGAAGAAACATACGCTATCTTTACTTGAGGGGGAAAAAATGTAGTTACGTACAAAAAAATGGGAATCAGCAAATTGAAGAGCTGTCCAGGAGGTGGAGTTTTGAGATGTTAAAGGCTGAAAAGAACTTTGATGACCTAGCCCACCCCATTCCCTGCAAAGACAGGCAACGGAAGCCCGTCAAGGGGTGAAAACTGGCTTCTAGTCACTATGCATCCCCAAGAGAGTCCAGACCCTCTGGCTCTTTACCTAATGTTCCTTCCAATAAGCTATGCTGCCTCTGTGAAAAATAAAATAGAGCTTAGCAGACATCTGCCTCTGAAAGACTGGAGGCATCCCAGTCTCTACTTACTCACAGGTCAGGCTCAGGGGGTTATATCAGGCAGACCAAAGCTCATTACCAACGCAAGCACCCTGGACATCCCCAAAGAGCTTCCAGGAAATGGGCTTCCTCCCTGCCCTGGGAGAGGTGGATAGCTTGGCTGTGCCCCAACCCCGGCATTGTCTGTGTTCCAAGAGCCTCAATTGATTAAGGTGCTTCCTACTGCCCCGCAGGCAGTATTTGCCATCAACACATATCCGTGTGTCCACACCAGTTGTTGGCTCGTGTTCTTTCTGTTTGGGCTGTGATCCGTTATGATTGGCCAACCAGGCTGTAACAGTTGTTAAATATTTTGAATGTCACCCCTGGCATTTGCCAAAGTTTTCTTATGAAGTACTAGATTCACAAGATTGTCATAAAACAAGGAAAAAATAAGTTTGCAAACTGGATGAATAGCCTAGGCTCTGAGAAGTCCTGCAAAGCAGATTCTGTTTAACTGTATTTAACTCAATATATCCCAAATTTATTAGACCATATAGGAATCCACCCCCCCCCAACATACACACTTAGCCTTTTATGAGTTTCAAGAAATACTAAACCTACTACCATTCTGTGGAACTAATGTTCTGGGAAATGTGGTCTTAGAAAGGAAATGGATTTCTACTGTCCACATGGCACCTGTGTCAGAAAGTTCCTTCTTCCTATAGAAGAAGATGCTGACAAAGATCAGCTTTGGAAGGAAAAGTATTGGAAAGTGCCCATATTTGGTAAACAGATTGACTTACATTGAAACTCTTGTGTCTCCATTTGACCTTGAGCAAATTACTCACATTGTCATATGCTCAGTTTCTCCATCTGTAAGACAGGTTTAGCATTACCTCCTTTGTGGTATTGCTGTGAGGATCCTAGATGTAAAAGATGTGAAGTATTTTATCACAGTGCCTGGCAGATGGTGAACACTTAAGAACAGTTAGCTGTCACCATCCAGTATTACAGGAGCCCTGAGCACTGTAGAAGGTGCTCTTGAGGCTTCCTGTTCTCATGGACATCACCATCTGGTTGGACAGACGAGGTAGGGCTACAGCCACCAAAAAAAAAAAAGACTGAACTTAGGTTAGAGAAAATGGTAATGCTGGAATGGTTAGAAGATGTTTCATAAAATTGATGTGATTAATTGAGCCCTGATACAAAGACGCTTATTTTCCTTCTACCCTTTAAAAAACAACTGCTTTCTGTAAAATGATGGTTGCCAGAGACTAGGGGGAGGCGGTATGGGTAGTTATTGCTTAATGGACACAGAGTTTCAGTTTGGGAAGACGAAAAAGGTTGGTTGGTGTTAGTTACATAACAACGTGGATGTACTTAATGCCACTGAACTGTACACTTAAAAAATGGCTAAAGTGATGAAATTTTACTATGTATACTATACCACAATTTTTTAGAAATTTAAAAAATAGTTGCCTTCTTATCCAAAGGGAAATTAGCGCACCCTCTCCACTCTGCACAGATTTACGTTCTTGGGTAAGACTGCGTCTCCGGGAACGTGCTGGTCCCATCTCGGCTGAGGTGTTCCGTGTCTTCTTCTTCTAGGGTTTCTCTTCTTTCCCAGCCAAGCCTCCAGATGGCATTTCAGTCGCTCAGCCAAACACCTTCTTCGCAGTCTTTTCCCCACTTCTCCCCCAGTTCACTTAAAAATAAATTGTCTTTTTTCGTAATTCCAGACAGAACATGAAGCTCTCTCTCTCTTTTACGCTGCCACTGAATTCTAAGTACACAATTATGCAGGGAATGTCTTTAGATTCACCAGCTTGAGAACTTTTAAACATTAAGCTCTGAATCAGATAACAGCTTTCATCTCAAGAACAGCTTTACACTGTACCTAAGTAAAAGCTTAACTTATATATAAAAAAATTGTTACCAGGGGCATAAAAATGTCAAGGTAATAAAACAAGTGAATGCAAAACCCTCCCAAATAAAATATGCCAAAATAATTAAATAAAGATGTTTCCAAGGCAGTCAATGGCCTATTTGGCTTATTAGTTTTTGCTGCCCACCTTTGAGTGTGCTGCTTCAAAATAAAATTTCAAATGGGCCAAGTATATTCATGTCCCCCTCCCCATCTACCTATTAATAAGACTTCACCATGTAAAACAAGCTAGACAATTACTATGCCCTAGTTGGCTGTGGTTAAGACTTAATTGGATGGCTGTGTTCAATTCTAAGCATCATGTTTCCAGAAAGAAAAGAAAAAAGTGATAAATTAGATGTAGTTCAAAGGAAAGCAAGACAGCGGATGAAAGTGGTTTGGAAAATAAGACCCAGTTGGGAAGGTTAAGGTAATTCTGCACATATTCAGCTGAGCAAAAAGATGGCTGGGAGATAATGGGAAGCTTCTGGTGAGTCAATTCCGGCTCAGTCTCCCAGGGCACCAGCACCGGGAGGGATAGAAGAAGGGAATGGGTCTTCCTTCTTTAGCAATTTTTCTGCAGCTCACAGTGTCAGTTCTGGCATGTAGTAAGTGTTCAGTAAAAACGTTCTTGTTGAATGTTCCCTAGAGGGGAAAAAATCTGAAACAAGATTGCTAAACCTGCTTACCAATTTCTTTTTATAGGAAAGGTTGAATTGTTGGGTTTGATCCCCAGAAAGAATAATTTAGGAGTGGTAAAAATCAATTTCCTCATTAGGCCAGATGTGGATTAAATAACTTACCCCAAGGCTCCTGTCAACCCTGCTAACTCTTGATTCTCTGTACTTTTAGCCGCATGCATCATGTCACTCAAACATTCATGACTCCCTAAGGCTCCCAAGGCAAATCAAAATCTGGAGGCACACTAGCATCCACATTCTAGCCCAAACATGCTTTTCTGATCTCTCTACCTCTTCTTCCCTCTCCCAGTCCTTCTATTCAGCCAGACTTGTCTGTAAACTGTGTCCCACTCCACTCTTTTTTCCAGCAGGCAGTATTCCCAGACAAACCTCCATTTAAATCTCAGCACCACCACTACTATCTATGTGACCTCAAGCTGACTGCTTGTCTGTTCTGAACCTTGGCCCATCATGTGCACAGTGAGGCTAGGACTGGTTCCTATGAGTCTAAATAAGATCATGCATATAAAGTTCTTGGCACTAACCTGACACATGGCAATCCTCCCTGTCTTCCTGCCTTTGATGATGCTATGTTCCTTTTCAAGAATGTCTTGCTTGTTCGTTTTTTTTAATTTTTGTGGGTTTTTTTGTTGCTGTTTTTTATCAGTTCACTGAATTCTGTCCATTCACTGAAAGCCAACTCAATTATAACCTTATTCACAAAGTTTTCCCTGCATGCTGTAGTCTACAATGATTTTACCCAAGTTCTGAGAGTGTGTAACACTCATCGTCTGGGCTGGCTCACTGGACACTGGCTCACGTTCCCCATTGGAACACCTGCTGCCTTCTCTTTAACTTGTCCCTTGGGCTCAGCTCTGTGCACAGTAGAAAGAGGCATAATAGAGAGTCCCAACTCTCAAGAGGAAGGAAGGAGAGGAAGTGTTTATATACATTTATAGAGCACTACCATGTACCAGCTACTCTCCAAGTCACTTCCATGCATCATTTTCTTTTTAATCAAAAAGCTAACAGCAGTGGCTCTGAAGCATAACTACACATTAGAATGGCTGAGAGAGAATGTTAAATATGTGGTTGCCCCAGGTCCTAGCCCTGACCGATTTAAACAGAATTTCTGGTGGTGGGGCTGTAGTATTTTATGTGAACTTACCAGGTGATGCTCGTGAGAACCCCTGGCTTCAAATTTAGTCATGGAAAACACACACACACACACACACTCGTAAATACACCATCAATAATTTATCCTGATGGTACTACGCAGTCTTATAACATTCGCCTACCCACACTCTTATCTATTTTTTTCATTCATCAATTCACCCAACACATGTTTCAGTGCCTTATGCGAACAAAATACAAATGGTTACTAACTTACGATGGTTCAACTTATAATGGTTCAACTTAAGATTTTTCAATTTAAACTGTACTTAGAGTATCCATACAACTACTCTGTTTTTCACTTTCAGTAGAGTATTCAGTAAGTTACATGAGATATTCAACACTGTATTATAAAATAGGCTTTGTGTGAGATGATTTTGCCCAACTATAGGCTAATGTAAGTGTTCTGAGCACATTTAATGTATGTTAGGTATATTAAATAAATGCATTTCGACTTGCACAATATTTCTTACTTACAATGGATTTATCAGGATGTAGCCCTATCATACGTTGAGGAGCATCTGTACTGCGAAGGGCAGAGAAAGACACAAATATAAATCAGAGACAGATTCTGCCCCTTGAGAGGCTTATATATTTACTTATGACACAGCTAGGGAATAACAGATGCCCCTGAAAATATACCAGCTGCCATGAGACATCTTCTAGCTGGGGGATTAGGGCAGGCATCAGAGAAAGACATGAGAAAGAGCTGCCCGGGAAAAGGCAAGAAAGTACTGGTAATTACAAAGGATGGTGGGGATGGAAAGCCCTAGCTTAGCTCCCCATCCTGTACCTATGCAAAAATGATGCAAACATTCTTAACTCACAGCTATCAGCTTCCCCACAAAACCCTGAGATTACGCCACTGTGGTTCTTACAGACCAGACTCAAAACTTAAGCACACTCTGCCACCTCATCTTCCCAGTGCCAACCCCTCTGAGGGACTTTTAGAAGGAGTGAGTGAGCCCTTTGGGAGCCTTTTTTCTCCCATTTGAACATCCCCATTGCCTCATTCCCTGACCAATGAATCCATTTACTAGTTGTTACACGCAGCAGGAGGGAAAACACGTGATCTCCCCGGGGCACTGGCATTTAGAGAAGTCTCAGCAGGAAACCTGGGGAAAATGGGTTCCAGAGAGGTTGGTAAAGGCACAGAATGACCATCTCAAGCAGTTAACACAGCTATTAAAAGCAGGACACTTTTCAAGTGGCCTAGAGTAATAGAATGTGTCAGAAGTTTGGATTCTGGTCCCAAACTCTGCTCATTACCAGAGTGACCTCTGGTGACCTTCTTCCCCTTTAGTGGCTCTCAGTTTCCCATCTTTAAACTGAAGGACACAGATTAGGTAATAATTCATAATTTTTATTATAAAAGCTTTCACTTACTGAGGATTTGTGGATGATCAGTGTCTTATTTAACCTTCACAACAACCAGATGAGAAAAATAGTGGTAGGATAACCATTTTACAGAAGAGGAAACTGAGGCTGGAACACCAGGTCTAGTAACCCAGAGCTGTAACTGGAACCCATACTAAGACAGTGTTTTTCAAACTGTGAGATGTAAAAACAATTTAGTGGATTGCAACTAGCCCTTTTTTTTAATAAAAAGGAATGAAATGAAATGGATTAGAATAGACAAATAAGAGCAAATCACACACAATTAAGAGTAAGTATTGTATTGTGAACTTTTGTTGCAGTTACATACACACATATATGCTTTATATATAATATGTATTTTAAGTATAATATATACATATATACACATACTCTTATGTCTACAATGGACCACAGTGTAAAATGTACATCTTTGGAAGTTGTGGTGAAAAAGTTTGAAAACACTGCTGTAAACAATGAGCATAGTCCTTCCCCGGATGACTTCTACAGAACTAACTTTTTCTACCTTTTAGAGCTAAGGGCTTATGAATATGAAACATTGGAGCATGCACATGGTTGTGATTATTCTGACGCTGAAAGTGTCCATTGAGGTAATCCCCAAGGAGCATGTCAAGTGTGAGACCTTGTCGACCCTGGTGGCCTCCTTCTCATCGTGCTGCAGCCATGTTGTTCCAGGGGCCCTCTAAGACCTGTGGCTGGTGGTGGAGCTGTAGCACAGGGGTGGTGCTGCTGGGATCCTGCTGGAAGGGATGGGTCCCCCGGGATCCCCAATCCAGCTGGAGAAATGAATTGCCATCTGGTAAACCACAAGACGATTTTTGTTCTTGCCAGACGCACCCTATCAGCATGGAAGATACAGACAGTCTTCAACACATAAACAGGTTACGCTGCCAAAAGTGCCTTTGTAACTCAGATGTTTGGAGCTTGGAACACATCACCCCATAGAAACAAGGATATAAATGGAGGTTAGGTTTTCATGTTTTAAAACTGAGAGGGTATGTGACATGCTGTATATTTTGTGTGGTGAACTGGGTAAGAACTGAGTAAGAACACATTTGCTAGCTGTGGGAACTTGTTCCTTATGCTTCCTCCATCCTCGGGCCTCATTTCCAAAGGGGGTCACTAAGGGTTACCTTTTTATAGCAATGTTGGCGGCAGTGTGCCATGTGCAAACAGAGGGTCTAATACTAGGTCACTGTGCCTGCTATTATGATAAAATTGTGACAGAGAAACCACTTGTGACCTTGACCAAAGCACGTAAGCACTCTGAGCCTCAGTTTCCATCTGTGTAAAAATATGACAACATTGACCTCATAAGGTTATTAAAACATAAGTGAGATCATGTGCAGAAAGCATTTAATACAAAGCCCAACACAGAAAGAGTGTTTAATAACTAGGGGAGAGGTCTTTTCCTTCTCGGGAATGCCTGGCTGTATCTGCATACACTTCCTGCACTGACTAAATCAACCATTATTAACATTCCTACGCATTAGAAAAATTAAAATTAATAAGTGTTATGGTCTGAATGTTTGTGTCCCTTCAAAATTCAGATGCTGAAACATAATCACCAGTGTGATGGTATTAGGACGTGGGGCTTTTGTGCGGTACTGAATGGAATTAGCGTGTTTATAAAAGTGGCTCCAGAGAGCTAGCTAGCCCCTTCCATCCTGTGAGAACACAGTGAACCAGAAATCAGGCCCTCATTGGACATCGAATCTGTTGGCCTCCAGAACTGTGAGAAATAAATTTCTGTCGTTTATAAGCTACCCAGTTTAGGGCATTTTGTTATAGCAGCCCAAACAGACTAAGACAAGTATTTAGCAAATGCCTCCTCGTGTTCAATCCCATGCTCGGCTCCGTGTGACATACGTGAGGTATATGCTAAGGCCCCTGAAGCTAAGAACGTGGTATAGAAATGTTGCAAAGGTCTGCATTCAAATGGAATCAGAGAACACTCCCAAGATGACAAAGAAGCCAGAGTGAAAGAGGGCTGGGGGCATGTTTCAGGCTGATCATGCCGCTCGCTGGTCCAGCTGAACTGCATCCCTGCTGGAGAGATGGAGATGCGTATGCGAAAATGATTGTGATAACGTTTAACCTTCACCCATTGTTATTAGTCCCCAGGGAAAACCTCAGGCCAGATGCTCCGCAGAGCAACTGTCCATGGCCAGTTACCGAACTTTACAAAGGAGGAGGAGACCAATTGCCATAATAGCGAAGTTCCATGTACCATCCCAAGTTTCATACGGTCTTTACAATACTCAAGATGATCTCTCTAGGGGAGGTGAAAAGAATTATAATTACATCTGTGAAGAAGGCTTGAGAAGAGGAAAAAAAAATCCTGCCATATGGTGTGTGGAAAATGTTTTGGAACTGAATAAATAACATGGCGGGTGTTTTTCTCCTCCCATTTTGTTTATACATCTATGTTATGCAGGCTGACTAGTGAACATGGATCAGTTTTTCTTTTGGAATAGAAATGCACCGGGTAATTTAATTTTATGACCATTAATAATATGGGTCTCTTTCTGCAAGCAAAGACACTTACAAACTTATAATCAGATTTGGTGACTTAGGTGTAAAGCAATCATCCACAAGAGGCTGAGAGATATTTCCATTGCAATGGGATTGTGCAAAATGCAAAAAGGGCATATAGTGAAAGGTTTAGGAGCCTAGAGGAAAGTAGGGGGAGGGCCACTGGTTTCAGTGAACATTCCATCCTGCCGAAAGGAATTTTAACAGCCAAGAGACAGGTGTTAATAGGCCTGTCTATTAACCACCAAATGTGTTCTAGACTCTGTCCAAATGGGATCTCATCGAATGCCCCCATCAACTCTATGCTGTAGATATTGCCACACCCTTTTATCGGACGAGGAAGCGGAGGTCAGAAAAGTGAAGTGATTGTTCCTATTTGCACAACTAGCCAGTGGCAGAGTTCATATCTGACTGCCTACCTGCCTAGCCTCCACCCTTCTCTGTTACCACCTCACCCCTCTGTCATAAACACATCCTACACAGGGAATACAACTTCGAAGATTGATATTAAGCACTTATACTGCAAGACAAACTGAGTCAAGCACTACAGGGGAGGCACTAGAATCATGCAATAAGACTGTAAATAGAAGGTTTTTCAAAAAAATATTATTAATGATTGGTATTTATTAAGTGCTTAGTGTAGTTTTATAATGCATTGCCATATTTAATTCTCACAGCGATCTAATGAGAGAAACACTTGTTCAATTCTGTTTAAAGGTAAGGAAACCAAGATTCAGAGAAGTTAAGCAAATTAACCACACTCACAGAGGCAGTAAATAATGGTGCTAGGTTTTGAAGCCACATCCATTTGACTCCATAGCTTATCTATTTAGTATCTCAATGCATCACTGCAGATGGGTGAGTGATATTGGAGATGGAACTTGAAATCCATTTTCGCAGAGAATAATCTAAAGGCCTCAGGAGGCATGCAAGTCCTCAGGATTATTGAGAAGCCCAGTTTGGCTAGATTGTAGGGGGCCATGTTAAGTAGATTAATTCACTCAACAAGAACTCATTGAGCATTTTCCATGTACATAAGCATTTTCCACTGTATGTCATCCTATGTGTGGGCATACAGAGACAGATAAGATGCAATCATTGCCCTGGAATGTCTGATATTCAAGTAGCAGATGGATTGTAAATTCCATGAGGTTAGAGACCTGGCACACAGTAGGAGGTCAACAAATATCCTGTGAAATAAATATCAATGTGAAAGGCAGTCTACTATGTGCCAGACACTATTGTAGGTGCTGGGACAGGGTAGTAAATAAAACAACAAAAATAATTGCCCTGTTAGAATATACATTTTAGTGAAAATAAAGTAGAATAGAAGGGTAGGGAGTCATGGGTGGGGTTAAACAGGATGGTCAAAACAGACCTCACCAAGGTGCCACCTGAATAAAGAATTAATGATACAATTTGAAAGATAGGTCGCAAAAAGAATAGGGCTTCTTTGTGAACAATGGTAAACCAACACAAGTGATGCTTTGGGGATCAAAGAGATAGAAAACGCAGTGGAAATGTGTAAAATCATACAGAACAATTTTGCTGGAACCAAGATTATCAAGGATTTCAAGATAACTGACCTTGCATCCTTGAGTGCTGTGGGCAGACAGGATTGCAGGGAAAGGAAGAGGTCTGGGTTGCCTGTCATGGTCTCCCTCTCGTCAGGCTAGGCAGATGTGACCCACATGTCTTGCTCATGTTGGACTGAAATCAGATGCCATCCCTAACCTGGTCCCCAGTGTCTGATCCTAGGCCAGCCACTGGGACTCTTCCTGTGCCCTGAGAGATGGCCAAGGAGCACCTGATGGAGGGCAAAGAGGCCCCTTCCCTGGCATCATAGGAGCTCCACTTATGCCCACACAGGTCCTACCCTGGAGAGAAGACCAATACTATTAGCAAGACCAGCGCAAAGTCAAGAAGACTAGCATGAGGACTTGTGACCCTCATTCTGGTGCACCATCTCGTTTCTCTCTTGCATATTTCCTCTGCCATGCCCTGCCTGGTATCTTATCTTGTCTACTTCAACTTCTCTTATTATCTTATCATGTAATTTCCTCAAATGTCCATTCCTTCTCCCTAAATAGACTTTGTGTATGATACTTACAGCAAAGACCTTTGCTCAAGGGGTTCCTTCTTCCTGGAGCACCCATATCAGCCTTTATTTTGGAAAAAAAAAATAGACAAAAACAGATTTTATCATCTTTTAAGACCCACTCTAAGTCACCTACTCTAAAAAGCCTCTAAAGCAGGACTATATACTCTTAGATTTATTTAATTTTGTAAATCCATGTTCAACATGGACCAAATTATGAGGGCTACCTGCTTATTTGTGTGTCTGACAACCACCTGACTCCCCCATGTCAGAAGTGACGTGGCTCTAGGTGGTCATGGGTCTTATTCAGCCCACAGAAATCTTCCATTTGGCCTTCATAAGGTTAAAGGGAGAGTTTTATTCCATTGTAAGTGTTAACAAATTGGGATTTTTTAATATAAAACTCCAGCTTTCTATGTTCTCTTGAAGAAAACAGAAAATCTAGCAACATTTGGCCTATATACCCACCATATGTTTCCAGTCTGGTACTGCAGGCATTCGAGTTTATAACCCTACATAAATAAGTATATATTTTATATCTTATTATTTATTTATTATTTATGCATTAAGAGAACAAGTAGGTTGTTCAAACGGCCTTTTGTTTTCCCAAAGAATTCCCTTGAGTCATTGATTTTCCAATACTTCGTATATCTCTGAGTCCAGGAAATGCTGAGAGCAGGAAGAAGAAAGTTTCAAAAAAAAATTTTCCAGCTTCTTTCAGCCTTCCACCTAGAAATCTCAGATACTTGTGCCAATGGCTCTGACATTTTTTGGGAAAAGCTCTTCACTTCCTTTCTTTTAGTAAGCTAGTCCAAATCAAAGAATGTGCTAATATATCCCCAAATATGGGAATGTAGGCCAGATCTCAGGGTTCTAGGCTCCACTCTCCCCCTAACCTCCCAGGAGTGGCTGGGCAAGTCCATTAACCTTCTTGCCTCAGTTGGAAAAATGAAGCCATGATTAGGGGTCTAAATTTTATCCTAAGTGTGACAAGAAGCTGTTGAGGGTTTCAAGCACACAAGGGACATTAGCAGGTTTAGGTTTTAAGTGACGTCTCCGGCTGCTATGAAGAATAGATTGTGTGGGTTGGGTTGGGCAGAGTGGAAGGAGAGAGACCAGTTTGGAGTTAGCTGAAGTTGTCCAGGCAAGAGCTGGCAGTGGTGTATTAGTTGCTTATTGCTGCTGTAACTGATTGATACAGACTTAGTGGCTTAAAACAAGGCAAATTTATTATGTTATTATTGTGGAGGTCAGAAGTCTAATACAGATCATATTGGCTAAAATCAAGGTATGACCCAGGATGCATTTCTCCCGGAGGCTCTAGGGGAGAATCCATTCCATCCCCTTCCCAGCTTCCAGAGTCTACCTACATTCCTTGGCTCACTGTCCCTTCCTCCATTTTCAAATCCAGTAGTACAGTGTCTTTGTATCTCTGTGACTCTGACCCTCCTGTCTCCCTCTTGTAGGGACACTTGTGATTACACTGAGCCTGTATGGATAATCCAGGATAATCTCCCCATCTCAAGATCTTTATAACTTAATCATACCTGCAAAGATCCTTTTGCCCCATAGAATAATACATTTATGGGTTCCAGGGAATAGACATCTTTGGGGGGTGATTAGTCTTCCCACTATAGGTGGAAACAATGAAATGGAAAGGATAGATTTTGTACATATTTTAGAGGTATATTTTTGTATATATTTTAGAGATATATTTTCCATGTGCTGCAGATTCTAGGCAATTTTCCAGAGTGTATCTTACAGAAATTCTAGGCATTTCTTACATTATAGCCCCCCAGTGGCAAATCACCCTCTTTTAAAAGTGAGAGGAGGCCACCTCAGGAGGATTGCTTGAGCTCAGAGGTTTGAGACCAGCCTGAGCAAGCACGAGACCCCTCCTCTACTAAAATTAGAAAAATCAGCCGGGTGTGGTGGTGCACGCCTGTAGTCCCAGCTACTGGGGAGGCTGAGGCAGGAGGATCACTTGAGCCCAGGAGTTTGAGGTTGCAGTGAGCTACGATGACACCACTGCACTCTATCCTGGGTGACAGAGTCTCAAAAAACAAAGCAAAACAAAAAAGAAATCACTCAATGACACGTAAACAAGGGAAAAGTGAAATTGTGTGTGTGTGTGTTTATGTTAAGTTTGGGTTTTCATCCTGGTTCCACCACTGATTACCTGAGTGTTTGTGGACAAGTCATTCATCCTCTCTGAACCTCAGCCTTCTGGCCTCTCAAATGGTGTTAACAATATCAGTCCCGTTATTTAGGGGGTTGTCTACAGATTAGAGGGATTGTGCACACAGAATAATTTAGTATGCAGCATAGGACTATATGACGGTAAGAATTAATGAAGAATTATCTCTGAATTTCAAATTTAAATCACCTGTTTTCTGCTCCATCCAGCTACCTTGTCCTGGTTCCTCCCTTCAGAAGGATTCAATTCATGCCGGTTTAATATCACTGCCAGCTGGGAAGGTGACAGAGAGGGCCATGAAATCAAAGAGCCCTGGGAGGTTAAGTGGATTATTTAATTTCAGAAGGAAAATTATCAAAAGACTCAGAAGATCTCCCAGGTTTACTATGTTGCAGTCCAGGGTGCTCCATGTGCCACCAAGCTAGATGTCCTCTCATTGGCTAATGCTAACCGAGCACCTGCTCTGTGTGCCAGGCCCTGCACTAAGTGCCTTACAGGTATTATTTTTCCATGTCATTTTCCCACCAACACCATGGGCTTGCCCCACTGTGATTCCCATTCACAGAGGACACCAATCCTTGCAGAGGTTCAGCCACTTGCCTGAAATAATATCACTAGTACATGATAGAGAAGATAAATCTGTCTGACTCTATAGCCCTTTCTTATAATCACTCTGCAATACTCCTCCACCAGCCAGCTGTGTCTTAGATATGAGTGTAAGAATATACATATTTTTTAAACTAGCTATTGCCATGATTAACATGATTTTTTAAAGATTAAAGTCCTATTGCAACCATTTTTAATGAATAAAAATAACCCCATGCCTGTGTACAACACTCTTATTTCCATTATTTAATTTTATTTCTAGGTAAGGATTTTACCTCTGTTTTATAAATGTAGAAACTGAGGCTCAGAATTTTTGAACAGCTTCCCCAAGACTACATACCTTGTTAAGAAATTTTGGATCTTACGAGCCGGTCTTCCAAGCTCCTTTTAGCTTTGTAAGAAACATTAAGATTATCTAGGTCAATTTCCTTATTCCACTATATGGAAACTGAGACCTAGATGGGAAGTGACCAGTCCAAGGATGCACAATGAAGCAGTATGGTGGCTAAGAGGAGAGTCAGGCATCAATCAGACTTGTGCTCAAATCCCAACTTTCCATTTTCTTGCTGTATGTACTTGTGAGGCTTTCTTGAATTTCTTTATTAAAGAGTTTCGTTTGCTTATTTGTCAAATGAGGACAATAATACTGCCCACAGATTTTTGTGAAGGTTTAACTCAAGATTAAAAGTGCCTGTTATATAGTAAATGCTGGCTCTGGATGATGCAACTGAACCTGGAATTCAGGACTCTGGTCTCCCTTCCTCAAGTGTGTTCCACCAAGACTCCCAGGTCTCTTTGCAGTTTTTGGCAGTATTTGCATACATAATGACATAATGTAATGGACAGAGTGTTCAAGTCTAAGCAGTGTGATTTCTGAAGCAGATTAAACGTACCAACTATATTCTCTTAGAGCTTCAATAGCCTTGCCAATCTCTTCTTTTTTTTATTTTTTATTTCAAAATATTAAGGGGGTACAGATGTTTCTGATACACAGCTTGAGTCAGGGTTATAAATGTGCCCATCACCCAAATAGTGTTCATTGCATCTGTTAGGTGGGTTTTTGCCCTTCCCCACCCCCTGGCTTGATTTCCAATGACTTTTACTTTCCTTTGTGTACTTGTGTGCCCATCGGTTAGTTCCAATTTATTAGAGAGCACATGTGGTGTTTGTTTTTCCATTCTTGAGATACTTCACTTAGGATAATGTCTCCAGTTCCTTCCAAATTGCTGCAAAAGGCATTAATTCATCCTTTTTTATGGCTGAGTAGTACTCCATGGTATACATATACTACATCTTGTTAATCCACTCGTGAATTGACAGGCACTTGGGTTGATTCCACATCTTTGCAATTGTGAATTGTGCTGCAATTAACATTCAAATGCAGGTGTCTTTTTGATAAAATGACTTCTTTTCCTTTGGGTAGATGCCTAGTGGTGGGATCACTGGATCAAATGGTAGGTCTACTTTTAGTTCTTTGAGAAAGCTCCATACTGTTTTCCATAGGGCTTGTACTACTTTGCAGTCCCACCAACAGTGTGTAAGTGTTCCTTTCTCTCTGCATCCGCACCAGCAATATCTTCTTATTTTAACACACAGGGCAAGGGTCACCCTTTGCAAGCCCAAGTCTAATGATACCATCATTCAAGTTAGGGTAGATTCTGTAGTTACAAGTTTATAAGGCTGAAAGAAATTGGTTGCATTTGGTATGTCTGCGATACAAGGAAATGTTAATGTCTTTTTTTTGATTAAAGTTTTCAGAGTAAAAAGCCTCATGTTTGAATGTTTTATTATTTATATGAAGCCCTCTAGACTGCCCAGCAGTTCTTGTTTCATTTAAGAAATCTTAAATTTGAGACATAAACTTCCTGACCGTATGAGTCTCTTTAAAGGTGATATATGCTCTGACAGCAGAGAAATAAGGCCAGTTGAGTGTTCCAACCAGAGGATGGTAAAAGTCATGGTCAGGTTAGAAGAATCAATTAGAGTGAGGACGAGGCTGTGTAAATTTCAGGACTCAAATGGCAAAATATGAAGACAGGCCTGAATTTAAAACCGTGCCTGATGCGATTGTATTTCATTTCCTGATTGGCAAGACAACTCTAAATGGGGTATTAAATTGGGTTAAAAAAAGCAGTTTTCTTCCTTTTAAAGACAACACAAAGGAAGAAAAAAATAGATCCAGGGTAAGGTAACAACAAATTTGAGGATTTATATGGGTATTTGAGAAAAGACAGAAAGCCTGGGGAAAAAAATGTATTTGAAGTCAGAATTCTGAAAGGGGAGACTTTACGTCTCCAACTACATCAGCTGAAACGGCTGTATTTATAGCAGACGCGTGACTGCCTGGCTGGGTCCCGGCCCCAACCTGGTGCAGCCAGTTCTGTGACACTCCATGAGTCTGTGCTGTGCGTTACATCAGCTGCAGATCTGATGTTTATAAGCAAACAACAGCTTTGCAATCTTAAAATAGAATCCAAAAGGTTGTCCATGGTTCCCAGCTAGTCTGACGGTGGAGCTCACAGAGGCAGAGGAGCACACTGAACGAAGGAGGAGGCACTGGGATCCCCTACATTCAGATCCCAGCTCAGAAACTGCTCAGCTGGGGCAACTAGTAAACCTGGCTGAGACTCAGTTTTATCATCTGTAAAATGGCGGGGGTGGGGGGCAAAAATCCAGCCTCATTTGCAGGACTGTAGTAAGTATTAAATTGTATCAGCCAGTTAAGGCATTTAGCACACTTCCTGGTTTATAGTAAGCACCTAAAAAGTGTTGGTTATTATTGTCATATAATTTTTATTGAATATAGGAAAGAATTGTTGGCTGTGAAGGGAAGGAAGGTACTGAAATGTTGCCATCTCTTGACTCCTTCCTGACCATGCCCAACATTTCTTCCATCCCCACTATGTCTTCAGGACTAACGTCACCTCTGTCTTGTTCTTATCCCAACTCTCTGAGCATACTTGCAGTAATGACTAGAACAAACTAAGAGAAGAAGTATTTGTGTGGTAGCAAGTCCGCTGGATTTGAAGACTGAAGACCTGCATTCAAACCTGTTAATGCTACTGAGAAACTATGTGAGGCATGAGGAAGTCACTGTGCCTCCGCAAGCCTCAGTCTCCTCACCTGTAAAGTGGGAGAATAAACTGTATTCTACCTAACTTGCAAGCCTGTCATGGGGGTCAACTAACTCAATAGGATATGAAGGTGCCCTAAAATGGTAGTACGATGTCAAGGTGTTGTTAGACAGCGTTACAATTACCTCAAAAACTCACTTGGATTGTATCTCCCATTTACACACACCCTTAAATAAAAACTACTCTCATAGTGATTCTAACCTAGCTCTCCTTCTGCAAACTATCCGTTCTGTACTTAGCAATTTGGAGAAAGTGAAAAGGGGGAAATAAAAAGTAAGGCAGGTGCTTCAGAACAGTGGAAGAGCTAAGCCAGAACGACAGCGACAGCACGCATGCCTGTGGCCTCCATCCCCAGGGCAGGCATCACCAAGCCTAGATAAACATCATTCTTTCTCACTCACCCTAAACAGAGCTTCAGGATCCTTCCTAACACAATGCGCCAAGGAAGCACCACCATTTTCTCTCACGACCTCCCAATGCCATCAAATTCAAGACCCCATTTAAAGATACCAAAAAAGAAAACCAGTGGCATAAAATCCTGAACTCTGGAGTCAGGCTTGGCTTATAATCCCGACTTAAGCACTCGTTAGCTGTAAAATCATTCTAAGCCCCCATTTTCTTATCTGTACCTTGGTAATATAAATGTCCACCTTATAGCAAAGCTGGGAATGTTTCAACCAGAAATGCCTGCCAACTTGTAAAAACTATAATCGTTGTTAGCTACAATTATTGTCATTAACAACTTGCTTTCCTTTCTTTGATGTCTTCTGTAAATTTAACTTTTCCCTCCTTCCTTCCTCAAAACAAACGAATAAGCGAAAAGCACCCAGAATAGTCTGTAAGAATCAGACTGTGTTTAGAAGACAGACAGCCCTAGGATTGAATACCATTACTGCAATTAGTAAATGTGCCATATTGAGCAAGCTGTTCCACCTCTCTTAGCCTCAGTTTCCTCATTTATAAAAGGGGGAAGTGTTTTAGGGAATAGGCAAGATTAAATGGGATAATATATGTAATGTGCTTGGCCCACAGTGGGCTCCAGATCAACATTCAAATATTAGCTGGAAAAGAATGGATGAATACAGAGCATAATAGGATCAACTCAAATCCACTGGAAACATTACAGAGGAAACATTTTCGTGAGAAGGTTAAAATGAAATCAAATGTCTGAGATAGATTAAACTTTTGTTCTTTCTTTCTCTCTCTCTCCTCACGTCAGATTTGTTTCCACAGGATTTCATCTGCATAATGGAATTTGCTGATTTTGAATAGATGGTGCAATGTGCACAGAAGCATTCTTGGGAGGATAAGTGGCTGAAGGTGATTTATATATCATTTGTAGGACCGACTTTCCTGATTTCTTAGTAACTTAGCTCTCCCGCAGAGTTTCACATTAGTCACCCATACTTTTCCCTTCATTTGAACATGATATGCTCTGTGACTTGAAGCTTCTGAGAACAAAAGGGAATGCTGTATACTCCATACCTTTTCTTGGAGATCCTCAATACCCATTTACCCAATAAGGCACTGATAAGTCCTGCAACTTAAAAAATATATATGTTTAACACAGTATTGCTCCGGTGTACCTGACCACAGAAACCTTTTTTTAGGTTATCACCTTCTTAACATCCTGCATAATTATTGTTTGGAAAGTGCTGTTATGTTGAATTCTGCTAAATGACCAATGAAGGGAGAATTAAAGTTTGAGTATTCACTATGATTATCAGGCAGTACTGACAGTCAGTGCTGACAGAAGACATAAAATTCAGAGTCAATCAGAAAGTGTATTGCCTCCTAGGTAGGTTTAATCATGTCCTTCAAAATGTGGGTTGAAGTCCTAACCCCCGTACCTGTGAATGTGACCTCATTTGGAAATAGGATCTTTGCAGATGTTCTCTAGTTACGATGAGGTCATACTGGGTTAGGATGGACCCTAACCCCAATGACTGGTATCGGTACAAGGACAGAGAGAAATTTAAAGACACACAGAGCAGACACAGGGCAGAAGGACAAGTGAAGAGATTGGAGTTATGCTGCCATAAAGCCAGGAATGCCAAGGATTGCCAGCAACCAGCAGCAGCTGCAAGAGGCAAGAAAGGATCTGCCCCTAGAGGCTTCAGACGGAGCATGGCACTGCCAGTAACTTGATTTCAGGCTTCTGGCCTCCAGAACTGTGAGAGAATAAATTCCCATTGTTTTAAGCTTCCCAGCTGGTAGTACTCTGCTAAGGCAGCCCTGGGAAACTAATACACTTGGCTTCCAGATTTTTCTCCTACCTTCCTGGTTGCTCCTTCTCAGTCTTCTTTCCTGGTTTCTCCTCATCTTCCTCACCATTAAATATTGGAGTACCCCAGGTGGGAGACTTTGAATCCATTTTTAACTCCATTGTTGCATTGTTGCTACATAGCGATCAGACTGAGGACCTTGGCTTCAACAGTGTCTATATGGTGATAAATCCACATTATAAGTTTAAGACATACTTAGTATGTCCAAAATGAAAGCTTTGATCCTATCCAAAATCAAGAAAGAAAGAAAGAGAAAAAGTCTCTGCTCCTCACCTAGCATCCCGCATCTCAGGAACGAATTTAATCACCCTTACTCCTCCATGTCTTCCACACCTGTTGTTGAAATCACTGTCATCTGACTTACATGAAGGCACCACAGTAGCCTCCAGCCCAGACTCTCTGTTTCTATTCCCAGCCTTTAATGTCTATTCTTGACACAGGAACCAAAGTCATCACATTAAAACATGAATGCAACCATGCCCTTCCCATGTTAAGGACCCTCCAAAGGCTTCACATCCCTGCAGAATAAAGTCCTAAGTCCTCACCAAGGCCCACAAGTCCTGTCCCTGCCTGTGGTGCTGACCTCATTTCCCTCCCCTCTTCTCCTTCCTCAGCTCCAGCTGTGCTGGCCTTCTGGAGGCTCTCCAATGGGCAAGTATGTCGCTGCTGGGGGACTTCACATTTGCCGTGGCCTCAGCCGGGGGCACCCTTCTCCCTGATGCCCACATGCATATTCCCTTGCTTCAATCAAGTCCCTCAAGCAGTACCTCTTCATAAAGTCCTTCCCTTGCTACTCTGTTGAAAATGCAACTCAACCCCACCCCTGTTCTGCTCTTGTGGCCCTGAGTTACTACTGGACGTCACCTGGGGTGTATGTGTATGTGTTTGTGTGTGTGTCCTCCATTCGAGTGTGCACATCAGGAGTGGAGAAGTAGACTTGACCACACTATCCACTACTGTGTTCTTGGTCCTAGAACAGTGCCCGGTACATAGTAGGTGCTCAAAAATATTTATTTAATAATTAATAATTCATTCTTTTCAGAGGAACTGAGGAGTGAAGGGGCACACATAAGAAAAATAATATTTTACCACTCTCAATGTGAGCAGTAAAAGCTGGAGAAAAAACAAGACAGCTCTGTGACAATGATTTTGTCACAAACAGAAATGAAGTCTTTTTGAACTGTAAGAGCTATCTCTCAATTTGTGGAAAAACCAGTTTCTAAAGTCTCTACCTATGTATTAATAAATCATGTAAATATTCTGTGCCTTGTTTTTCACCTACATAATGTGGATAAATTTTTTTAAGTCCACAGAACAATATTCCTAAATTGGTGGACAAGTATCATATACTTGAGAAATTAAAAAAAAGAATCCATTATTTTTCACAGTCCTTCAAAGAAGATTTTCAAATTAAACTGTTAAAACAATCTTATAATAATGACAATTAACTTCACCTGAGAGCTTGCTGTACATCAGGTACTTTTCAGGCATTCTCTTATTTAAACGTCCAATGTTCCTAGGAGGAAGGTACTATCGTGAACTCCATTTTACAGTGGGAGAAACTGAGGCTTAGGGAGACTAAGTAACTTTCTCAAGGGCTTATGACAAGTAAGTGGTGAAGCGGGAATTCCAACCCAGGCATTTTGATTTCACAGCCCACTCTCGTGACCAAAATGCTACTTTACATGACAAGGTTGCCCAGCAGATCAAGGTTGCATAATCAATATTGAATATCATTACTTCTTTTTTACAGAATAATAAACCTCAGGCTCAGAGAAGGAAAAGGGACCACTCAAGGTCCCAGAGCAAAGTTGGCCTTCACCCAGGCCTCTAGCCCATATTTCAAGAAGGACCTTTTAGTAATAAAATGTACCCAACAATAGAGTAGCATCCACATGACAGAGGCAGCATAAGGTGAAGACGACATTCAAGTACCAGATGGGGACCAGGGTTATGTGCACATGAGAGGTAAGGCCCAGAGAAGGAAATTGATCTGTCTAAGGTCGCACAAGGAGTCAGCTCTTGAGCCTGCCTCCTGGGGCCAGTAGAGGCCAATTTCCCTAAATCACCTAGATAGCTTTAATATGTAGCATAAGCCATAAGGTTATACAGCATAATGCCTAAACCTACTACAAATGGTGGGATAAATAATGCTGTGTGTGTGTTTATATGTATCCATGAATGTAGTTCAGGGAAGTGAGGGGTTTGTTTTGTATGGCATGATTTTTTCTTTTTTGTAATTTTTTGGTGGCTATTTTGGTAACATCTTTTGAAGATTAAGTCCAATTAGGAAACAGATGGCACCACAATATTGTCAAACATATCGGATCAGCAGCAAATCACTGACTTAATTATGTAAATAATTAAAATGTATATTTACACCTGATCGTCCAAACCAGGGTGAAAAGACCAATTTCAGGGTTGGTTATGAGCAGTGGCAAAGAGTCAAGTCAAAAGTAAATCATACCCAAATTACAGCTCCGGTGCCTCTCCCACCTCCTGTCTCGGAGGGCCTTTGGGAGGCAGTATCAAGAAGCAAATGACAAGAAAAAAAGTCCTCCGAACATGCCAGGACTGTGAAGCTGAGCCTCGTAAAGGGACCCCATTTCCCTGTCTCTCTTCCTTCCTCTCCTCTCCCAGGAGCATCTGAAGCTCACTCTTGCCCACAGACTCACACCCCCCATTCCAAATTCACCATCAAATTCACCTACCTTTATAGACTTACTTTCAGCTACCCACTCCTCCTTTCCTGAAAGAACAACTTATTGTATCATAATAGTGAAGACAAAAAGTTTTCCTGAAAGATCTGTGTTCAAGCCTTGGCATTGTCACCCAACACAGTTTTGCCATCTGTAAAACGGGGATGATAATAATAACTCAAAAACGTGTCAAACACTTCCTATAAGCCCGGCTTTGTGCCATGTACTCTACATATATGCATTATTTACTACGCACAACATCTCTATGTAGTTGTCTCTACTTTGCAGAGAACAAGGCTGAAGTTCAGGGAAAGTAAGCAATTTGCCAGTACTAGTTCAGATTAGGTTTGCCTGTTTTGTGACCCAAAAGCTAAAGTTAACAATGACTTAAATGCAAAAGCAGCTCATTTCTCTTTTGCAAATTTAGGTAGTCCAGAGCATTCTCCATGGCTCCCCGGATCAGGAGGGGTCTAGCTCTTGTTATTTGCTCCTCTTCAACACACAGCTTCCACCTCACAGTGCAAGATAGCACCTTCAGCTTCAGCCATGACATTGTTCACACTCCAAATACTAAGAGGGAGGAAAAGAAAGGAGAATGGCACCCCCCCCCATGCTGAGGACGAGTCACAGCTTACTCCCCGTTGTCTAAAACTTGGTCACACGCAATACCTAACTTCAGAGCATGTTGGGAAATGCAGTCTTTACCCTGGGTAGGCAGCCAGCCTCCAGATGGCTTCCAATGATCTCCACTTCCTGATCTTTATGGTTTGTGTCGTCCTCTCCTGTCTTGACCGTGTGACCAACAGACTGCAGTAGAAGAGGCAGTGTGTGGCCTCCAAGACTAGGCATGAGAGGTATTGCAGTTTCTGCTTTGGTCTCTTGGATTGTTCACTTTGGGGGAAGCTCATCACCGTGCCATGAGGACACTCCAACAGCCTTGTAGAGAGGTCCACACGTACAGGAACTGAACCTCAACTTGCCTGAAGGTGAGTGAGCCAGCTTGAAAGTATCAGGCCTGCAGAGGGAGCTTCAGATGACTATAGTAGCTCCAGCGGCTATGGTAGACCCTGAGCCAGAATCACCCAGACGAGCTGTTCCCAAATTCCTAATGCACAGGAACCATGAAAAATAATTAACAATTGTTGGAGTTTTAAGCCACGAAGTTTTGGGGTGATTCAATACACAATAGGTAACTAATTTACCAGCTAACACTTGGGAGTTCTATTATGGAGAAGAAAGGAGACAGCAGATACCAGGAGACAGCTGGCTGTCTCTGTCCTAGTGCACACACACACACTTAAATGCAGTGAAGGCAGGATTCAAACCTACATAGTCTGACTGAGGAGCCTGTGTTTTCAACTAACACTCTAGAGGCCTGATGCCTTTTTCTGGATTCCTGTAGTATGTATTGTTCTTAGCAACCAATTTCTTCTTAACTTAAAGGTAGCCTTGTCCTGTTCTCTGGAATCTTTATGCCTGGAAATAGTTTCTCCTCCCCTGTCTTGAAGATAAGAGGTCATGATTTCTCCATCTCTCTGTTTCTTCCCTCCTTCTCTTCCTTCCTCAGTTTTTTGCTGTATTACTTCTACATAAGGCATCTCACAGTGTGGCAACTTGCTCCATCAGAGCAAACAAGGGAGAGAACAAGAGAGAGGGAGTGGAGCAAGAGAAATATCAAAGTCTTTTGTAACCTAATCTCAAGAGGGATATCCTGTCACTTTTATTGTATTCTATTCCTTAGAAGCAAATGACTAAGGCAACCCACGTTCAAAAGGAGGAGATTACATAAGGGCGGGAATGCCAGGAGGTGGGGATAATTGGGGGCCCTTTTAGAAACTGCCTGCCTGCGTTCCTTTCTTTCTTTCTTCCTTCCTTCCTTCCTTCCCTCGTTAGGTGCTGTTTTCCTGTGAATTCAAATTCATCCATCCATCCATCCATTTACTCACTGAGGACCCACCAGTGTTCATGCAGCACTCAGAGCACCAACTCCTCACCGCCTGCCTGGACAGCTTCTCAGTGGGGCATTCAAGATTCTCCATGGTTTCCCTCTATCCTGATTTTCAGCTTCCTCTCCCACTACTTTGCCTGTTTTCCAGTTTATCTGATGACCTTTGTTCCCCAGCTAAACCTGTCACCTTCCTACTTCTGTCCCTTTCTCCATGACCTTCCTTTCAACTAGAAAGTTCCTTGCTCTAAGTCTTCCATCTTCGTATGAGGAAGAAGATTAGAGCTTAGGAGTCCAAGCTTTAGAGTCAGCAGCCTCAGGATCCAACCAAAGGTTGCCCCTTACCAGCTTGGAAGAGTTAGTTAATCCCTCAACGTCTCTCTTTCTCCCCTGTGAGAAAGGGACAGGGATCCTCATTGGATTGTAGGATGAATTAAATAAAATATGTAATCTTGATAATATATAAATACAGCATCTGGAACATAAATGGCGGGTATTGCAATTAGCATTAGCCTCTCCTTTGAATCCTGGTGGAAGAGCTACCACACATCTGTGCTTTACACCATAGCTGACAAAGTGCTCCTGTGTCCACAATTGCATTGGGTGTTCCCTGTGAGTTTACATGGGAATTTTATTATCACCTGTTTACAGATGAGTAGACAGACTCGGAGGGGTGAAGTGATGTGTCCAGGATCACACAGTCTGCTGATGGTAGAACCCGAACTGGAACTCAGTTTCCAGCTCTGATCACTGGGTGCCTTTCTCCTACCCGAACATTTACTCCCTAGCTTAACCAAGGACAGGATCACTTGGGCTAGAATCCCTTTCTTTCTGGGTCCTTTTCCTTCTGAAGCTATATCCCCAGCCCTCAAAGGCAAATTGAGCCACAGCCTTTGGGAGCTCTGGGGTTGCTGGAGCTGCTGAAGCAGCCCCCTGCGATGTGGCCCCCTCTCTCTTACCAGGTCAGACCCCAGAGCGCGCAGATCTGTTGCCAGGCCTGAGAGCCCATTTCATTTCCTGGATGTGGCAAGGACAATATGGGAGGATAACTAAAATAGGATGCAATGAAATCCTGCCTTCTTTCTAGTCTTTCCTTTTGAAACTTGCTTACAGTTAAGGTTCAACCAACCGGATAATATTTCTAGAACATGTGAATTCCAAAGTGCCATGGAGGATACTAAAAAGCTTACAGCTAAGACAGCTTTAAGAGTAACAAGAACTCTCTAATCATCCTAACAGTTTCCAGAGGAATGGGCTTCAGGAAGAGGAGGAAGTCAGCATCAGAGGAAGTATTCACCATAGGCTGTATGTGCGGAAGTTCCCCAAACCTAGCTGTGTTGTCAAATTACCTGGTGAGAATTTTTTTCCCCCTAACACGTTTAACCTACAATCTACCTGGAATTGATTTTCATGTTTGACGTGAGGTAAGGGTCAGGATCTTTAAAAAATATTTTTACTGACCCGGGGTACGTTTAAGGTGCCCACCATGATATTTTGGTGAAGTGATTACTACGTTCAGGCAAGTTAACATATCCATCACGTGATAAGATTATTTAAAATACACATCCTCAGGCTCAGCCTAAGACCTTTAAATCAGACTCTCTAGCCATGAGGTCTGTGAATCTGTACTTTTCACCTTCCCAGGTGATTTTGATGGACAGCCAGGCTTGAGAATCATGAGCCTAATTGGCAAGAATTCAAGCATCAAATTGAGGTGGGACAAGATCAGTGCTTTTTAAACTGAGCTCCTCCCTGGTGTTCCTCTGGGACCACTGCAGGGTGGTGGCGAGGGCAAGGGGTGGAGGGCATGGGAAAGGTGTACAGATGGGAGGGAAGGGGAGTGTCTAGATCCCACCTCCCAGTTTTAACCAGAGCCCCCTACTTTTATCTATTAATATTTTGCTCATTTATGCCTCTATGCAAGTTGCTTTAAACAGAGGATGGGATAGCTTTCAAAAAGGCTTGAAAGCAGCTGAACCACATGACCTTTAATTTATTTAATTGATAAATAGTTACCAAGTGTCCGCTACATGCCAGCCTCTGTGCAAAATCAAAGCTGAGTCAGACATGGTCCCTCTTTCCTGGGACCTCACAGTGGAGAGGAAAGAGATAACCAGTGTGTAGTCCACATGCACCAAGATGACTGCATTAATAGGGGGACAAGGACACAGCATTAGCTGTATCTTGCAGGTAATATAGAAATCCTCTAGTTGTAAAGAAAAAGGGGAAAGTAACAGCACCTGCCAGAGCATGGAGACCTGAAAGAGTGGTGATGGTTTGAGCATCTGAATGTGGTTCGAGCTCAGGAGGCACAGGGCAATGAGGCCACAAGTTGGCTGAACCCTTGAGCTAGACCTATCTTTTCTCTGGGCTTCACAGTTTCCTTAGTGCCACGGTGAAGGGGGGGTTGGGGGTGAGGGTGAATAAAGGACCTGGAGAATCAGAGAATCTTTAGGTTGGATGAAAATGCTTGTTGACTCACTATAATGGTGATTTTGCTCCCCAGGGGACAAAGTGTCTAGAGACATTTTTGCTGTCACAACTGGAAGGATGCTACAGGCAATGGATAGTAGCCCGGGACACTGCTAAACATCCTGCAATGTACGGGACACCCCCCACAATAAAGAATTATCCAGCCCCAAATGTCAATAGTACAGAGGAGAAACCCTACCTGGTGCTACAGGAAAAAGCCCAAACCTCTCCCCATGGCATCCAAGGTCACTGGCCCAAGGACTCGTGGACTAGAGGTATGGCCACCAAAACAAAGTGGGGAGGAATTGTAAAGGGCTTCAATGCCAGCACTGCTCCTCCACCATGATGGTGTCTCAAAGGTCAAACAGGAGGGGACTTGGAGGATCATACCTTGAAGTCCAAGTGGGTAACCAAAGCACAAAGAGAAGCTGTGATCTGTCCAGGTCTCAGACCCAGTAAGTATGTAGAGTCCTATTTTCCTGAATTCCAAAGCTCAACACCTTCTAATCTCTGATCCTCGCTGTGCCTGGGCCACACAGGCTTTTTGTCTCCCTTCCCCATCAGACTGCCACTGCACCCCATCCAAATCACCAGGGTTTCTCCACCTCCCCTCCTACCCAGTGGTTTGGTAAATAAAGTCTCTATGATGTAAGACTCTCTCAGGACATGTGTCGGAAGAAACTAGAAGACCATCTGCCCACACTGAGACCTCAATGCCGTGTGCAGTAAGCTGGGTGTGGCTCTGGAGTCAGACCTGAATTCAAATCAAGCCCCACCACTACCAGCAGAGTGACCTCCGACAAATCATTTTACCTCTCTGAGCTTTAGTTTCCTCAGGCAGATTAGTGTCCCTGCCTCAATGGGTTTTTGAGAGAGTGCCTGTGAAGTGCTCAGCACAATGCAGGGACGTGCTGGGTAGGTAGTGACTATGACGATGTCCAAAAAGATGATCACCATCCCCGGTCTAATTGCGGGTACCACAGGAGGAGAAAACTCCAGTGAAAGCCTTCCCCCTCCAGAATCCAACTTTGCTGTCACTGCTAAATGGGCTCCAGGAGAAGGGGAATGCTCTTTGTGACCTCAGTCTAATGAGCCCATTACTATCCTGGAAATAAGTAATAATTTGGATTCTTGAGGTGAAAGAAGCTCCTGGAATTTTTAAGGTAAGCCTATGTTTAGCTAATGAAGAAAGCTCTGCCTATGCCACAGCATCACATATTACATCCCCAGACACCTCCTGGGCTTGGTGATTCCAGAGCAGAGCATGACACCAATGCTGACTGGGCCAGGCCAGGCCTGATCCCTTCTCTCAGCTTCCTTCCCGCAAATGAACCCTGGGAAGCCGGGCTAGACCCTGTGCACTCTGTCTATGTGAGCCTCCCCGTCTCTCCCAGGGCTGATTTGAAAAGCTCTTTACCCCGGGTCAGCCATTAGCTTTATGGTCCTTCTTTCCTCCCAATCCCCAATTTACCCTTTCTAAGTATCACCCACAGTCACACAAATTAATAGTGCTCATACTTAACACAATTTCACCTGGCCCCAGAAGGAATGTTACAAAGAAAAACCTTCCAGCCTATTATTCCCAAATTCTAAATTCATTCAGTTTTTTAAAAATCAGTTTATTAAGCCTTAACTATAAAGGTACCAGGCCCCATGCTAGACATTTAGGATACAGGAAGGAAAGACAAAGCCCCTGCCCTCAGGGTGCTACTTGTTACTGCTACTAGGAGGTGGGAAGTACAGAAAACAGATACCTACAGGAGCCTTGGTGCATGGGGCGGGGGTCCAGGGAGGGCTTCACAAACAAAGTAGACTGTTACATTTATCTCATAAGGATGAACAGGGATTAGGCAGGTGAATCAGAGAAAGAGGGCAAAGCAGAGGGAACAGCCATGCAAAGTCCTAAAGAGTGACCATGTGGAGTGGGTGGAATTAGAGGAAGTTCAGGTTTGCTGGAATGGATAGAGAGAGATGGAAGGTGTGGAAGATGAGGCCAGAGAAGGGAACAAGGACCAGACCGTGAAAGTTCTTATAATTCATAATTTTAAAGTGGGAGCTTTTTCCTAAGCTCAGTGGGAAGCCACATATTCCTATGCATAAGATAATCATCCAATTCAATATATATTTATTGATTGTTTTCTATGTGTTCAACCCTTCCTTAGGCACCATGGGTGGGAAAGGGGAGAGAGTACAAATGTAGCATAAAACAAGACCATGGATCTCTCTACGGGTGGGAAAGGATGACGCTTTAAGCTGAGCTTCAAAATATGGGTCGATTTCAGGACCCCGGAAAGCAGAGGCAGAGGTCTCGTTCCGCCTGGAGAGCTGGCCTCTAGCGCAATGCTCAGCGCAGAGTTGTCCCCAGTAAGCAGCAAATGAACAACAGTGGAGTGTGGTCACATCACATGACAGAGGCACCAGCACAGGCAAAGATAGGCCGAGCAGCAGGGAGGCCGAGGAAGACAAGCAGGGGTCAGGAAGTCTTCTGTGAGGACAGACTTGAGGGATGAGCAGGAGGAAGGAGAATGCAGTTTAGGCAGCAGGAACTGCATGTGGCAAGGGGCAGAGGAGACAAACGTCATGGTAGGACCTGGGTCTGGGAAACTGATCAGGAGCTGTTGGGGAGAGGGTTGGGTAGACAATGTGGGTTTTGCGTGTCATGATTCCTTGCAGTTGATCCACAATATGTTGGGGAGTCATTGTAGATTCCGGAGAAAGAAAGGGGCACGAGGAACAGTGCATGTAGGAATCAGTGGCCTGGGAAAGAGAAGGAAAGGGAGGGACCAGGAAGACATGACTACTGTCATCTAGGTGGGGTGTTGGGAGAACCAAGAGTAGGTCAAAATGGACAGGCTGATGTTAGGTACAGGGCAGGGGTGGGAGACTCAATCAAAGAGTCCCAGTGGGTCATAGCCCCTCCCACCAACCCCCAACAACAGGGAGAGATAGTTTCTAATTTGACTGTTTAGATTCCAGGACACCAAATGGGCCACCTTTACTGGTGGGTATGGTGCCTCTACGTTAAAAATGTCTAGACCAAGGGTCTAGACCAAGGGTCAACAAATGCTAGGAATAGTTTTGGTATTTCTGAGTGCCAAAACTCAAAGTGCCAAAACTCTGAGTGGTTGGAAAAAAACAAAAGAATGGTGTTTCATGACACATGAAATTTAAATCTCAGCACCCAGCAATAAAGTTTTATTGGAACACGGCCATGCCCATTAGATTGGGTATTGTCTGTGGCTGCTTTCCAGCTACAAGGGCAGAATGGAGTAGTCATCAGGAGACTCTGTGGCCCACCCAGCCGAAAATATGTACTCTCTGGCCCTTATAGAGAAAAAAAAATTGCTCAGCCTGGTCTAGGCCTTTGTCTCTTGAACTCTTCTTCCTTTGTTTCCACTTCTCCCATATGGCCAGGCCCAAGTATGTAAAAATCCCCAAATTCAGGTTTGGACTAACAGGGAGCTCAGTGTATCAGAATTCTAATGACTTTGTTTCCCTATTCATGGTTCTTCACTACATTATATCTCACCTAGACCCCTGTAGGGAGAAGTGAGCCTGGTTTGGGACAAGGATTAGTAGTTTCTTGCTTTCTCCTCTGTCCAAACCTCCCCTATAAACCATAACAAAGGGTTTTAATTGAGGCAGTAACCAGGTGAAGTTTGCATACGAAAAAGACGCTCTGCCTAGGCCTGACTTGGGAGAGGAGAGAGAGTGGCCTGTCACCAGCTGGGTGAGGTGGGGGGCCTTCTTTATGAGGGATAAGATGAATGCCTCAAATTCCTCCTGGGATGCTGGCCTGAGAGAGTTAACATACTGGGAGAGGTGAGGACCCCTCCTGGTCAGCGTGGCCTGGGAGGCCTGGTGCCAATACAATTTTCACAGCAGCCCACCTCCATCGGAATGAAAAATCTTTTCTTAATGCTCTTATTAAACCCTAATCTTAATCGTATTCATCATTATTAAGTCTTGAAATTGTCTGGAATATTTAAATAAGGCCAAACTAAAAGTCAGTCGGAGGGACAGATTTAAAGGGACAGCTTGAATTCTCTTCAAGGAGCCCGCCAAATAATCGCTGGAGATTCAGCCCCAGATAGAAACCAAGGCTTCTGAAGCAAGAGATTTTCAACAATGGTGCAGGGGAGGGGACTGCCAATTACATTTGGCCTGGATAATATTAGTCTTTCTTTCAAACACTCCTCAAAAACTTATCAGGGAAAGGAAGAGACATAAATAGAAGATGAATTAAGGGCTTAAATGTACCCAAGGACTTGCAGGGATATTGAAAGCAAATAGCTCTATGGGCCTCCCCTCTGGCCTCCCTCCTTTCAGCCCCAAAACAATGTCCATTAAATAACTCCAGTGCCTTCTCCTCCATCACTGAGGAGCTAATTTCTAGCAGTCCCCGAGAGGTCAGATGACCTGGCCCAGCTGTTATCTCCTGATACACGGCAGGAAGTCATCAGGGCCTTTAGAACTATGTTCTGAGGAAGAAATAATGGCCCTTTCATATTTTTTTCTAAATAAGAAATTTAATTTGAGATGATGGGCTCTCGTTTTTGCTCCCTTATCCATCATACAGGGTGTGGGTAAGTATGAATTTATCAAGGATTTACATTGTTCTCCGCACTGTGCTATACACGTTATATACATTGTCCCACTTCATCTTGGCATTAGCCCTATGGGGTAGGTCTTATAGACTCTGTTTTATAGATGAGGCATTCTACAGAGAAGGAAATACCGTAACTACGTCACCCCATCTGATTTGAACTCTGGCTTCTGAGAGCACAGCCCATGTTCTTTCTTTCTGTGCCTACCAGCTTGTTCATACCCCCATGGCATGAGGATGACCTGGGAGGAGTAATAGATACGGTGTAGCTGAGGGGGGCTCTTCTATAACAAGGGATATTTTTATAATATTATTACTATCAGGTTTGGATCCTGAATGTTAAAATAGTCTATTTAACCTTTACTCAGGCTAATGCATACATTAGGTGGGGGAACCTATATACCACCATAAAAATGTGGGAAATTGAAACCTGCTAACATAAAATCAAATAGCCCAGCCATAAAAGGTGTTGCTTTTATGTGATTATCTTGCCAATATCTTCGTGTTGCTAAACTAAATCAAACTACAATTTTCCCCACATGCCCCAAATTTAATGGGAGCCATTAAGGGGTGTGATTCCTTATAGATCTCCTTGTAATAGGAACATGGCTTCTTACACCCTGGCCGATTAACATGAAGCCACTAGACTGGCATTTGTTATGTTCCTTTGAATATATTGAATAGTGGCCCTGCTTGAAATACCAAAGCTGTTGACACTCAGACTGGTATTCAAGGCCTTCCTAAAATATCTGGCATCAACATATCTTTCCAGAACTTTCTTCCTCTTCTGCTGTGAATGGTCTTTCATAGACTCCAAGAATATCAGAAGTGAAAGAAATATTTGAGATCATTGATTCCAGGAGCGGCAAGTAGAATTGGAATCATATGTCAACTCTGATTGGCACCTAGGAGCGCTGGGTTAGAGAGGTATTCTGGAGCCAGCTCCTGGTTCACTGGGTAAAGAATGCTGTGATTGATTAAACATGCCTGCCACGGGCTTGGTTGGGGGAGTGTGGGCATGCATGCCACAGCTATTACTCCATGTTTTAATCCAGTCCCATCATTTTACAGATGCAGAAACTGAGGCTCATAGAGGGGAAGTGACTTTTCCAAGGTCACACAATGCATAAGCTGCAGAGCAGAACACATTCTTCCTGACTCCTGGCCCAGTTGTCTTCCCATGGTGGAGGAACTCTGACGAAAGAAGGAAAAACACATTGGTGGGCTCAAGGAGTTAATGGTTTGGAGAAGGCGAAGGGAGATCCATCTCAGCGATGAAGAAGCAAACTCCCTTAAAACTCCCAAAGATCCTTAATCAAAAAGCCTCAGTCCATCTCAGTTACACCTTCACTCTTCTTTCCCAACTTCCGTCTGCTTCCCTTCACCAGGCTAGAATATTGTTCTACTGATTCCAAATCCTCCCCAACAAGATTATCTACCGTCAGTGGACTCTGGGTTTGAGTCTTTCTCTGTGAGGGCCCCACACACTTTCTTCCAACCATCATCCGTTGGGATTCCTCAGCCATTGACTTTGTCCTCTGCCAGGAATCACGGTGAAGGTGGACCGAGACAGAACACAGAGGCAGCAACGGAAATCACTGATTCCCCCCTGCTCACACCCATCCTCTTGTCAACCTCTACAAACCTTCCCTGAATCCCTACCCCCTGCATGGCCAAGCCCACAGTTCTTACCATGGCCCTTAGCACCTGCTGCAGTCTGCTCGGCCACTCTCTCCAGCCTCATCTTTTCCCAATCCCTCTTAAATATCCAACAAGCCTAGACTGGGAAAGGCAAATGGCACTGAGGCACTGACTCCCACCCTCTCCCCACACATTACCAGTGGATCGTAGTAACGGGCATCTTTCCTTCTTTGCTCAGGCACTACTTCAGAAAGGTTGTTGTGTATGAGTGGCAACGTCTGCCTTAGATATGATGGTGTGTGTCATGCACACTGGGCTGCTTTGCATACCATTCCTGCTTTAGTTGTGGTATTATCAGCTACTTGGTAGACATATCCTGCACAGGCCTGCCTCTGTGCCTTTGTTTAACTCACTGTTTCCTATGCACTTTGTTCACCTGGTGACCCCTATTTCATCTAATCTTCAAAACTTAAACCCAGGGTCACTACCTTTGAGAAGCTTTCCCCAACCCTCTAGACTGAATGAATCCCAGAGAAAACTGTACAGATCATAATTCCATAGCAGAAGGGTTAAAGGCACAAAAAATGGAAACAGGTGGCCTGGGTACAAACTCTTCCTCTGATACTCAGCATCTGTGTGATCTTGGGCAAACTACTCAGCCTCTCTGTAATTACATTTCCTCATCTGAAAAATGGAGGTAACCTAGCACCTACTTCATAGAATTGTAAAGACAAAAAGAATTAATGTGCTCAAAGTGTGTAATGTAGTACATGGCACAGATCATGTGTTCAGCAAGTGTTTTTTATTATCTAGCACTTGAAATTTTGTAATTTAATAATGGCGTGTCTACCCATCTTCTACACTGAATTGCAAATTTCTGAGGTCTGGGATTTGATCTTAGTTGTCTTTGAATTCCCTGCCCACTTAATGCAACATTGGTAACATAGGTGCTAATGAATATTTACTGGATGACCAAATGAATGAATAAATATGTTTGAGGCCTTCCAAAGACAGAAGAGAGAGTCATTTTCCTCCATTCTCTGCTGCTGGTGGTTTATCCCAATTCAGAAGGACTCAAGTGAAGTGTTCCATGGTTGTCACTCTGAGTCAGAAGAGATGCAGTATCTCAATGACATCCAACCTCGTGTTTACCTTGCACTACTTTAATAACCTCTCACTAACTCAAAAAATTAAAATTCCTTCCTCTCTTGATGTTATCCCTGAGTGCCAAACACTGATAGTTTTTCCCCCTACCTTTCCCTTGAGTTTCTAATGAAGCAGAAGCCAACATGACTCTTTTATGTACCTATTTGTCTGCAGTAATGGTGTCAGCAGAGACAGGCACACCTCTCCAAAGAGTGTTTGCTTGAGAACTGGTGCAGAACAGCACAGGCAAGGTACACAGTGTTTAGAAGCACATCCACAAGGTATCAACCTTTTATTTGATTAGGAAGTTGATGTTGGTGCTGAGAGTATATGTCATTATTGTCTTCTTGCAGGCACATTCATTCTTGGACTGCATATCATGCTGACCAACTATGTTTCTAGTCATTCATTCATATAGTCAGCAAAAATAGATACTGAAATCTACTATGTAGCCAGAACAACCATGTTATGCAATTCCAGGGGCATAATTTATATCATAGTCTATAGAATGATTGTTCACCAGCTGCCAGACATGGTAGCCCTACAAGGGATGGTGCTATAGATGCAGAAATGGGTAACACACAGGCCCCTTCCCTCAAGGAGTTCATAGTCAGGTAGGGGAGTTGGACTTGTAAGCACATAAATTACCCATCCATGTGTCCTTGTGGCAGGAGTAAAAATAAAAGCATTCAGGGTAGATAGGCATTCCAAAGCCATGCCTAACTGCTTCCGGGAGAGTCAGAGAAGATTTCTTGAAGGTAGTAACGTCTGATTTCAGTTTTAAAAGATGCATAGGAATCCAATAGGCAGATTAGAATACAAAAGCTGAGGGTAGGTGTTGTGCGGTTCCAAGAGGAGAAAAGAGCACTGAGATATTTAGGCAAAAGAGAGCACAGTCTTTTAGGGTGCAATAAGCCATGAATTCATTATTAGAGCATTAGGTTTGAAGGTTGTGCTGCAGGGAATGGAGCTGGAGAGGGAGGCAGGTGCCAGGTCATGAGGGAGCTTGATTGCCATGGTAAGAAGCCACTGTGGATTTGACAGTGGCTGACGTGGAGCCGTGATAAAGCGGGACGTACAAGTGAGACACAATCCCACTTTGATGGGATGACAAGGATCCTTTGCATTCGTGTGTCCATTTTCAAACTATTCTGCACTGAATATCTCACTTTGCTCTGCCTTGGCTTAGGACTAGACTGAACATGACTCAATTCCCTGGAGTGGGATGAGGACAGACCCTAAAAAGAAACCAGGATTCAATCCCTGGTCTCATGGAGATAGAGGGGACCCAGTATTGCCTCTCCAGTCTGGAAGATGGACGTACGGTCCCACAGGCAGATTGTCAAATAGATGGCAACCCAGACCAGCCAGAAGTTTTTCATATATGACAGCAGGTAGAGCACAAGGCAAGCAGAACACAGACCTGGGAAATGCAGGCCTGGTATGACTCAGTCTAGGCATGTAATCAGCATCAAGAAGCCCTTTTGGTATTTACTATGTTCCAAAACAGTTCTCTGTATTGTCCCATTCAAAACCTTCCCCACCTTTTATTTTCAGTACCTGTTTGCTAGCCTATCTTCCCTTCAATACATCCCCTCAAGGCAGGGCCATGACTGCCTTATTGACTGCCATGTCCCCAGCTGCCTGGCACGAGGTGATTGCTTATCAGATGTCTGATTAATATGGCAGGCTAAATTAAGGCCCCTCAAAGATGTTCACATTCTAATCCCTAGAACCTGTGAATATGTCACCCTACATGGCAAAAGAGACTTTGCAGATGTGATTATGAGTCTTGAGATGGGGAGATTATTCTGGATTATCAGGGTACACCCAACGTGATCATCATGACCCCTATGGGGGAGGCAGAGGGATGACAGTAAGGGGAGGAGGGGGCAATGGAAGCAGAAGTGAAAGTGGGGGGCAGCTTTGAAGGTGGAGGCAGTGGCTATGAGTCAAAGAAGGCAGGTGGTCTCTAGAAGCTTGAAAGTCCAGGAAATAGATTCTCTCCTAGAGCCTCCAGAAGGAACCCAGCTCTGCCAACATCTTGACTTAGCAGTAAGACCCATTTCAGACTTTCAAACTCTGGAACTGTAAGATAATAAATTTGTGTTCTTTTAAGTCACTAAGTTGTGGTGATTTGTTATGGTAGCAATAGGAAACCAATATAATGAATGATTAAGGACTATTCTGAGTTTGGTGATGGGAGAAGTTATAGAAACAGCATGACCAGAACCAGGTCCCAAGCTTACAGGAATGTGGGTGGTAATAAAAAAATTAATCTTTATGGTTTGGAGTGTCCTTTTACATATAGTATTCAGGGAATGTCAAGCTTAAAGATATCTGCAATGCATACAAAGGCAAGTAGTCACACAGCACACCCCTTAGACCTGCTAGAACAGCATTTGTTGGGGAGAAAAATTCACAGGGACAGGAATAGAGGCAGGTGAATAGTCTTCCATTTCAAATTACCCTGTAGAGCAGCTCATGGCTGTCTGGCAGGGCCGGACGTCAGACTCCAGATGTGAAACCGAGAACCATGGATTTTGAAGTTCTATGATTAAAGAAGCACAGCTGGTCTGCTGTGTAGTCATGGGCTGAGACTCCATGGGCAGCTCCACATTTGTGGCTGGAGGACAGCAGCTGCCCATCTCCTGTTGTGATTGGGAGTCTCAGGCCTTGTCGTTGACCTGAAATTATTGATTAGTCATTGAGCTATAACCAGCTTCCAGGGAACTTTGCCAACTCCTTTTCTGAGAGGCCAGTATTGAAGTTTTCAGTCTTAGGCAAGTTCACATTTACCTCCCAAACAATGATAAGGCTAGTGCTATAGGATTATCCAGCATAATGTTATTCAAGGTGTGTCTGGAGACAACATATGTCAGAATCTCCCAAGGAGCTGGCGAAAATATCCAGACTCCTGAGTCACATCCTAGTCCTACTAAATCAGAATCTCTGGGAATGGTGCCTTGGAATATGCATTTTCAACTACCACCCCAGTACACTCTGATATGTACTAAAATTTCAAAACCACGTCTCAGATTCAAAATTATAATTGCACAGATGGGGAAACTGAGGCCTACAGAAAGGAACTTTCACAAGATCACATAGAAAGTCAGTGAGAGAAGATTTAGGCCTTGGTCTCATGAATCTAACAATATCACTTAGGAAGACCAGCCATATCCACAAGGAATTAACAATACTGGCAAACTCATGAAGTATTCAACAATTCCTTGAAAATTCTGACATCCATTATTGTAATCATCACAACATCTCTACAAGATAGGTCTTCATTTGCCATGATTTTTTCTGATGAAGAAACAGAGATGAAGTAATGACAGGTGGTCTGATTCCAAATCCAGGCTTCTTTTATTTATGGAGAAAATTTAAGGGGAGGCATTCGGTAAATTGCAAATTATCATGGTACAAGTAGCTGCACATGTAAGTTGGAGGTTCTGGGCATCAGGAAGGTGAGTGGAGCTTTCTAGGGAAGGAGGGGTTAATTAGAGAAGGCATCTTAGTCAAGGAGAAATTTTGAACCAGGGCTTGAAAAAAGTTTTAAGTCGGCTAAAAGGAGTCATAGATTTCAGGGTCTTTGCCATAATGAATCCTAAAAAGAGTGACACTAGGGTATTGAAAACATGATTGTAATGTTTCTGGGGGAAAAATTAACAGTCTAATCCTGCCGAGGATGGATATTGGTGATTCTGACTTATGTGCACACTGCAGAGCTTCCCTAATCAGCTTTTCCTCTTAGTGCGGCTCAGGGTGAAGGCTGAGGGCTGAAAATAGTCCACTCCAAAATCTTTTGATTGCAAAGTGTTTCAAGAGGAAAGACGTGGGTAACAGACTAATAAAACCCAGGAACAGCTTGCATTTGTGTTTTCCCACAAAGCTTCTTCCACCCTAAACTTCCCAACAACTGATGCAATAGCCTCCCTGGGCATCCAGCTCCACCAGCCTTACCCATGAGTTCATTCCAGTGGCATTTGTTGAGCACCTACTAGGTGACAGCCACTGCAGTCCTTACAAACAACATATTGATTAATTCTCACCTAAACCTGGGAGGTAGCTTTAGACTCAGAAAATCTTGAAAATATATATGCTAATGACTGAAAGTAACAGGTTCAGTCAACATTTCTTGGGTGCCTACTATATGCTTCTCCATAGACTCAAGTGATTTCACCCTCATAAAAAGTCCCATTTATTAATTATATGTTATTAATCTCCAGTTTATGCCTATGTTTCTTATCTACATTTCTTTTATTATTATTTTTTTTTTGAGACAGGGTCTCTCTCTGTTGCCAATGCTAGAGTGCAGTGGCCCCATCATAGTCAGAAGGCTTAAAAGTAATAGTTACAGATGAGAACAAGATCTATTCGATTAGAAAGTGATGTTTTTTCCTGCTCTCACATGCTGCCTTTACAAAGATTACTAATCTTGGAGGGGATAAGGAGGAAAGGCCATGGTCAATAGTTAGGTTCACCATGTGACAGTTATAGTAGAAAGTGACAAGTGCTGTAACAAAGGCACCTGTGAAGTGTTGTGGATGCTCAGAGGAAGGAGAAATACTCTGCTGCAGACTTTGGCCATGGGATCTCATGTTTTTGCTTCCTAGGAACACAAATATTCTCTCAAACAGCGCTTCCCTGCCTATCTATGCTGGTTGTGTGTTTTTCTCTATTGTTGGGCCCTGTTCATTTGTTTTTACAGCACTGTTTGCAACTTGTACTAAGTGATTATTACTTAGTATAATTGTCATAAGAAAGACAATATTGCTTGTTGTCCTTCTGCTTCAATTGTGTGAAAGCTCCATGGTGACAGAAATGCTTCTGTCCTGGTCACTATTGTGTCTTCAGAGCTGGCACCAGTAGATGCTTGATCATTGTTGAATGAAGGAAGGGATCAATGAACAAATGAACAATGACTTAGTCTTCAGAACAACCTTGTGAGGTAAGCACTATCATCCACCTTACCAAGTGAATAAACAGGAGCTACCGAGATCAAAGAACAGGATAACAGCGGGCAGAGAGGGAGTCAACCCCAGTTATCCTGGATCTAAGCCCAGTGCAGATCTTAATAAATCAAACCACACCCACTTGAATTTACAGATTTTAGGGACTGTGCATTCACAGATGACTAACAGGGAGGCCAGAGCGGGGGAAAGGCAAGGTGACAAAAATGTACAGAAGGAGGGACTGAGACTTCTCCCAAAGACTTTAGTGACTTCCCATCTATGGACAAGTCAGATCCCATAAAACAGAGAATAATGAATAATAATAAATCAACTAACATTTATTATGTGTTTAAAGCTCTACCTGTGCAACAGAAGAGAAAATTTTACTCACCAAGATTCTGGAGAGGCGAAAACACTGTATTCATTTAGAAAGAATCTTTGAATGCAGGGCTTGTCCCAGAAGCAAAAGTAACCTGCTCCACTGTTGTGCATCAGACAGAGAGAAGGGGCAGGGAAGGGGAGCCCAAGAAGAAAGAGCCAAGGAGGCAGTAGAAGCCCATGATTTCTCTGTGATAGGCTCCCTCCCCTTGACTTCCAGCCATCAGTGCAACCCATGACTAGAGCATGCTTGGTGTATGTGTATTGCTCATGGAATCCTGTGAAAGGGCAGTTTGACATAGACCCAGGAGCCCAGGAATCATGGGAGGCCAGAGGAAAGTAAGCACAGTGGTCTCCTGGTGTGATGGGCTTAGAGATATACTTCCCAGATCCCCATTCAAGGAAGGACTTGTTACTCCAGCTACTGGGACAGCCTTCAGGAGTTAGCCCCTTCAGGGACTGCTGCAGCTGCACACCAAGGCCACACCCTTCCCAGATGGCCCACATCCAATGACTGATGGAGTCAGGAGTATAAAGACTAAGTCATCTGGGCCCTAAGTGGGACAACTCTGAGATCCCTTTTAGCTGTGACAGCCTGCAGGTCAGCTGGGGCTGTCGTTGGAGCTGATTCACAGCTCAACTTCTCTGTCTGCCCAGTCCTGCCTCCTTCCCCAGCCTTGTGCAGGTGTTGTTGATGCCGAGGACACTTCCTAATAAACATCCTGCATGTTAAACTCTGTCTCAGAATTTTCTTTCTAGAGAACTCAACCTGTGGCACCCAGCAGACCTTTGGACTTGCACTGGCTGAGGAATTTTGGGGGTCCTAGGCTAATTATAACTAGATGTGTTAATATTTATAACTCTATGAGGTAGACATTATTTTTTTTTCACTTGGCAGGTAGTGGAACTGCAGCATTGAGTACTTATCTAACTCACCCGTAGTGACCATGTTTAATAGTAAATATGAAGCCAAGATTTGACCTTACATCTGACCAAATATTAACCACCACATTAACAAAAAGTAATAAAAGAGCCCACTTCTTTGTTCTCTTTTCCATTGAACCTAGCCTCATAATACTCCTCCTCCCCTCACTCCCATGACACATTTTTTTTTTGTTTTGCTTTGTATTTTTCATTTTTATGGCTCTCATCACATCAAATATTTATTGACAGCCTGTGTCCCATAATGAACCATCTTCTTTTTGAGGACTAGAGCTATGTTTGATTCATCTATACATGCCTACACAAGGATAAAAAAGATAAACTAAATAAATGTGAACTGAATTGAAGTAACTTTACATTGATTTACCTCTAATTATGGAATGAACGCCTTTGTTCTAATATAAAAGAATCAAAGGTGTAGGCAGTTATTTTTCATAAGGGGTCGGGGTTATGGGAAACCCCACTGACACTTTTGAAATCATCCCCATTTTGCCTCTGCCTGTGGCTGTCCCTGATGGAAAAGTCAAGAGGGTGAAGATAACAAGGACATTTTTTAGGCCTTTAAAAATTAAGACCCAAGGGGGTAAAAAAAAAAAAAGAGAGAGAGAGAGAGAGAGAGAGACAAAGCAAATATTATTTAGGAATTTGACAAAAAAAAATTTAAATTAAGAAATTAAAAGGAGGAAAGAAAATTAAATGGCGTAGGAGTTCCTACCAATAAATTCCCAAGCTGCGAAACGACATCTCTCGCTCTTGTTCCTCTGCAAACAGTTCCGAGTGTAAATGTATTTTTGGCACAAATGGCTCTGTCCTAAGATTCTTGATTATAATTATAATAATGGGTTTCTGAAAGCCTGCAAGTGGTTCTGGGAATGATAATAAGTGTTCAGAAAAGACATGTTGTTTATGTGGTGAGTGTTTGTGGAATGTTAAATGAGGGTGGGAGAAAAGCTCATGTTATACTTTCCCCAAACTCCAAAATATACAATTACCCCCCAGCAGCTCGTCACTGGCTCCCTCCCCTCCAAGCACACTCTGGCCATCAATCCCATTACCCTGAGAGCCGAGAGCCCAGGACTGTGGCAGAGTTGGGGAAGCAGGCGTTGTTGCTTCCCATCGTAGAGTCGCTCATCTCCTGTACCAACTCTTAGCTATTTCATCAGAGAAGGGCGCACCCTGAGTGGTAAGTCCAGGAGGATTTGGTCCTGGTCCCGGCTCCCTCCCTCACCTACTGTTAGTCCTTGGAAAGTTATTTAAAGCCCCTGAGTCACTTTGCTTTAGCCACAGCATGGAAATAATGTCCCATCTCTCTTCTGAATCCTACAACCCTGGTATGGATCATTTATATGATGACCAAACTGTCCTCCCTTCCTTTGTAAGCTCTTTGAGAACATGGAACTCATTTGATCCATTGTTCTGTCTGTTTTTAATCGTAGTAAAAGTTTAGTATACTTTAAAGTGTACAAGTCAGTGGCATTAAGCACATTCATAATGTGATACAACCATTACCACTATCTAGTTCCAGAACTTTTTCATCACCCCAAAGGAAACCAAGACGTAGACCATTAACCAGTCACTCCCCATCCCCTCTTGTCCTCCAGCCCCGGGCAGATCCATTATTTTTTAACTGTTACAGTGTCTACCCCTGTCTAGTAGGTCCTGATTAATGTTTATTAAATCCAGTAATTTAATTAATTAATAATATCTGCGCTGCCTCCTTCAATAGTTATTATACTCTAGAATGATAATTTTGTAAAATTATTTTATAGAATAATAGTGGGGACCACAATAATCATAACTGTCATTTATGGAGTGTTTACTGTGTGTCAGCACTGTGCTGCTGACAAGTGCATTACCCTCACTCAATCCTCCCAATAGTTCTCTGAGGGAGGCATTATTATCCCTATTTGACAGGTGGAGAAACTGAGACACACAGATCTTAAGGATTAGAACCCAAATTTGTCTGGCTGCAAAATTCAATCTGCAAAGTAAAAGCAGTAGCAAGTAAGACTGTTTTTATTAATAAAATGATCTGGAGGGATTTTAGGTAAGCCTTCATAGCTTTCCCTCTCTGCAATTCCCAGGTTCCTTGTGACTCCCCGGTACACTCAGGTCCACATCTGCCAACCATGTTGCCCTTTGCCTAAGAAACATGACTTGACAAGTGATTCCTTCTCTTCAGAAAAGTCCCCACTGACTTCCTGAAAATGTGCATCTACTCAGCCCCCACTGGTGCCTGTGCCTTCATGCACATTTTCTCACCTGGCCTTCTAAGATGACTGGCATCTTTCTCCTATGAGGGCTGAGCCAATTGAGAAATAGTTGCAGAACTGGATGGAGACGAAAATGTTAGCTTTATTACAGGTAAAGCTGATTGGGTGATGTAGCTCAGACCTATAGCCAAAATGGGCCTTCCACAGCTTCCCTCCAAGTCCAGACCTGGGGATAGTCAATAGGAAAAACTAGGTTTGGAAGAATGGACACTTAGGCAGCACTCTATGTGGAGGCCACTATCCTGGCTCATATTCAAAGGAGAGCCCAAAAGAGGCCTCATTTGCTCCGTGGCCTAATGGGGAACCATGAACAGTGGCCTTGAGACACTGCAACACTCACTATGCTTCATTTGAGCTTTGTACAAAATTGAATGGGTGAGTTTGACTGTCTCGATTCTACAGATAAGAAAACTGAGATTCACGAGGTCAAGCGACTTGGCCAGGATTACTCAGCTGGAAGGAGACTCTTGGACCCACTTGCTTCTCAGTCATTGCATCAGTTCTCTCCTGGTGATCAGTGGATGGCTTTGAGTCACTGAGAACTCGGTGGTCTCACCCAGGACTCTGGTGCTCATTTTGGGGGACACTCGGATGCCTTGTGTCTGGGAACCCCATTCTGATTGGAGGAGGCTCTGGAGAGAAAATCCTCCAAAGACGTGGTTGTGGGTCTTGGGGCAACTCATGCCAGCATCCTCACCCTCAACTCCTTTGCCATCTAAACCGCACTCCCTGGAGGCATTTTGTGTCTTTATTCAGCAACCTGTTCTCTTACTCACACCATTTCTGTCCATTAACGCACAAAGCTGCAAATATGCATTAGCAGGTTTTACATTCTGAAATCAGCTCCAACACAATACCATTATATGATTAAAGAGCAACCATTTATGACTCATAACCAAGCCATAGTTTCTCACATATGCTTTATGTTTAACGATATAGGGGAATAAATGCACATCGGTAGTTTATAACACCACTTAAGAAGCGCTTAATAGATGCACACACTATGCTGAGGACTTTCCATTCAATATCTCATTTAATCTTCTTTTTGCCAGCATCATCCTCCTCAGATGATTGTATGTTTCCTGAAGGCAAGATCAGAGGCTGGGCCTGCACAGAACCTGGCACCTAGTAAGCACTCAGCATTTATTCAAGAGCAGCTGACATTCATTAAACACCTACTATTTTCCAGGTACTTTAAACCAACTCACTTGCAGCCCCACAAGCGTTGAGGTTGGTGTTCCTATTTTGGTTTTCCTGAAGAGGAAACCAGGCTCTGAGGCATTTAATAACTTTCCCAGGTTTCCCCAGCAAGTATGTAAAAAAGCCAAGTACTACCCACATTCTCAGGCTCTAAAAGCAGAGCTCTTTCCACTACACCATGAATGAAGAAATAAAAAGAGTGTAGAATCCAGTTTGCAACCTCAAAGTGTTTCTCTCTAGTTAATAAATCAGACCAACACTCCAGGAGAGAATAATTGAGTCAATAGCATTAAGCAAAAATCACTGCTACCCGGGGGTCAGAGGAAGGTAAGCATGCCTGGAGCAGGTGGGAAAGGTGTTATAAAGAAAATGAAGCAGTGACTCTGGTCTCAAAGGTTAGTAGGATTTGGAAGGCAAACTGGACAAGTGAGGTACTGGCTGAGCAAAGATGCAGAGGCAGGAACAACGCAGTATGGACACAAGTGGTGGAGAGCAGCCTCACCAGAGGACAGGGCTATGGAAGTCAGGAGTAAGGTGGCACGGAACCCTGACCACCAGTGGACAGAGAGGCAGGCGATGCTGCAGATTCCTGCACTGAGGAAAGTCGTGATGCAAAGCACGTTTAAAAAGATTAAGAATATGGAAGGAATTTGTAAAGGGTGACCCCAGCGCTTGCCGTGGGTGTGATATGCACTGGGCACTTAATAAGTATGTAACTGAGTAAATAAACGAATAAATAAGCAAATAAATAAATGAAGACGACAGTAGAAGTTGGGGCACCACTGGCTACTGTGAGGTGTGAAACCTGAGCTGAATGATACTAGAAAGATGTGGCCAGACTTAGAAGTACACCGGATAAAGTGGGCAATGAAAAAGATAATGTCAAGGCCTTCTTTCTTTCTCTTCAAACTTCTCACTTTTCCACACAGACCAGGAAACCTGAACAAGTTTCACATTTCCCAGGCAGGTAATGAAAAGCAGGGCAAGAGGCCTGAAGGATGTCTCTCATAAGCAACGTGTTGAGTAACAAAGATGCTGTGTACCAATGACACACGTTGGTGTTACTTTCTTGCCAGAGACAGAAATCACACAGGATGTCTAAGTGTGTATTCCAGAAGGGTGTTATGGAACAATAACCCCATCAATAGAGACTAAAATAAGATGTGAGAGATACAAAGCTCTTTACAATGGAAGCAGCAGCCCTTTGATGAACCCTTTGTTTGTTGACTCATTTGCATTAAGAATCACGCTCAACATGACCTTATAGAGGGAAGCTGATGCTTCCTCTCTCCTGCATTTGGCTTTTTAATGCTGCAAAAATTTGATAAGTCAGCAACTCTCAGGTACACAAAATCTGATACATTGGTTTTCCTAGTGAATGTAGATCTATTTTTACCCCACTGGTTTCTAACTCACAGATTAAACAAGAAAATGCTTAAAAGTACCTAGCACATATGAGACACTTCAAATTGTAGGTCTGCTCAGACTACCATCCATCTATTCATCCTTCCATACATCCATCCATACATCCATACATCTATCCATCCATCCATCCATCCATCCATCTATCCATCCACCTGCCCACTCATCTTTCCATCCTTGATCTATCCATCCTTCCATCTTTCCCGTGCATACACATAAAATGTCTTCCAGGTACCATCCACTGTGCTAGGACTGGCGATGTGGCAGTTACCAATGCAGGCAGTGCTGTCCTATGTGAGGCGTCTTTCATTCCCCTGTGCCTGTGTTCTTCCTGTAATGACCTTCAGCCCTAGTAGCCTTACTGATGCCTGACTTTGTCTAAGACTAGAATGATGGATTAGGAAGAATGTAGACTGCTACTAGCTATAACAAGTTGTTTCCCCACTCTAAGTCTCGTTCTACTCCTTGTTCAATAGGCATAAAAATAGTAAACATCTCAGAATTGCTGGGGGAAAGAAATGAGTGCTTGGTACAGGTTGGGTGGTCAATAATTGGTTACTATCCATATCAACATTATCATATGTAAAATAAGAGTACTGGTAACTTCCTCTTATTAAGATCTCTATGCTCACAAAATTTCAACAGCTGTCCATTGCTCTTAATACAATAATCCAAATCCTTACAATAGCCTCCAAGGCCTTGCAGGATCCAACTCCTGTCTGCCTGTCCAGGGTCAACTGGCATCCCACATTCTTCATTCCAGCTGTCCTGTCACATTGGCCATCTTTCCTTCCACCTTACCTCCTGAAGAGTTATCAGTGCTGCTCACCAAGTATTTCTAGTTTTGCTCCTTTACAGCCACTTGCAAACTTCCTGACAATGTAAGTTCCATCAGTCTGAAAGGAAACAATTTGAAACAGAGTTCTTATGCTAACTAATGATGAACATGGAGTACAGGTAAGACACAAATCTTCATTATTGTTATGGACTAAATATTTGTGCCCTCTCCGCAAAATCTGTATGTTGAAATCATAAACCCCAATGTGATGATATTAGGAGGTGGGGCCTTTGGCAGGAAATGAGGTCATGAGTGGAGCCCTCGCACGGGGGATTAGTGCCCTTATAAGAAGAGACAGCAGAGAGATGATTTTTCTCTAGGCTGAGTGAGGATAAAACTAGGAGACTTCCATCTGCAACCAGAAATCAGGTCCTCATGAGACAACAGATTTGCCAGCACCTTGGTCTTGGACTTCCCAGCCTCTAGAACTGCGAGAAATAAATGTTTGCTGTTTAAGCCACCCAGCCTATGGTATTGTTGTAGCAGCCTGAGCTAAGACAATTATGCCCAACTTCTAATATTTGAGGGCTCTTCATTACTGTAGCAAAAGCTAGCCTAATTTGACTAATATAGTGACCATCTTCCCTCCAACAACAGGGTCTTTACTCCAGCTGGCCCCTCTTCCTGGCCTGGAAATCTCTTCCCTCTCCATTTTAATAACTCCTTCAGATCTCAAAACTCAAGCATTTGTTCTTCAGGGAAGTGTTCCCTAACTATGTCACTCTCCCCTGTCAGAGGCTCTCGTCTTATCAAGTATCTCTCTTTCATAACTCTTCTCAAAGTGGCAATTTTACCTTTGTTTATTTGATGATTTTATTAATTTCCATCTCTCCCATCAGGCTGCAAATTCCTTGGGAGCATAATCCTGATCTGTTATGGTTCATCACCTCATCCTTGGTACATATCACAGCCCAGCACATTTTAAGCCCAAAATAAATATTTGTTGAATGAAAGAAGGAAATAGTAAAAGAAAGAAGGAAGGAAAGAATTACTGAGTGGGTGGATGAATGGTAAATACCTAGGACAAACGCTTTTTGCCCTTAGTTTCTAAGTCTGCCCCTAGTTTCTAAGTCTGCCCCATCCTGCTGTAGTCAAATTAGCTGTAACATGAGTTATTGATGCAGAAGGAGTCAGGACACTTTGTCTCCTTTATGTCATTTGTCCTTGAAAAAATTCATTAAAGTTGATAGGATCCAGGTCAGACCCCAAGACCTACCCTTGGCCAACCAATGCCTGTAGGTGCCTCAACTCTGCTCCTCTCACCTTATGCCTAGGAGGGACCATGACAGAATCCCAGCAGCCACATCTCCCCCACCAGAGTCTTCCAAGGCCCTGAATGCCTCAGTATCCCCAGTCTGGGGCCTGGGGGCACAGACCTCATGCCCCCAGATGCTATAGCCTGCAATGATGGTGCTACTGCCACTTTGTTACCATAATTGCCTTCACCTCTCCATAAATCAGATTTACAGAGCACAGTGTATTTCGGAAGCTTGGGGACACCTCTGGGGCCTTGCAGTTCAATGGAGCTCATTATGGAAATCAGCTAAATGCTGAGAAGCAAGATAAGTGCGAACTGTTTACCAACCCCTTCCACCAGAGACGCTCAGCCCGAGCTAATGGGAGCTCATTTGTGGCCTCCCTGACTCACTCAACCCTCTTTATCTGCTACTGTGACTAATCTGCAGGGAGAGAGGTGCATGTCTGCATGAAAGAGCTCTCCAAGGGGCTCAGGGTTGTTGGTGAAGGGGACAGGAACAGACAAGGGGGGGCCAAGCCCTGGGCCTCAGAGCCAGCCAGGCCCAGCTCACCTCATCCGCTAGAGCAGAAGCCCCTTCCTACCTCCTAGGGCAGTAGATTCACTGGCCAGCCCACTCTGTAAAGACCAGCAGAGATAACAACGGCATTCAAACTAAACGGCCCACTGGGAGGAAAGCACTTTATAGTTTACAGGGAATTTTCACTTTCATAACTTGTTTGAGCCTCATGATGTTTTGACCAGATAGATGTGTTTCTACCATTCTGTGTTTACCAGCTGAGGAAACAGCTCAGGGAGTAAAGTGACCTGAGCAGATTACTGTTGGTGAATTTTGTTTTTCTCTGTCCAAACACACTGCATTTTCCACTTCACCAAAGCTCCTTACCTGAGGGTTATTAGAATTCCATTAATGGGGTTCAGGGTAGCCTTGAGCTTCTTGAACTTGCATGCAACCTTTGTGTGTGCTCATGTAGGGGCATTTTTTTTTCTGGACAACAAATTCAACATTTTTATTTAATATAACTCTTCGGTGGATTGAAATCTCTAAAAGTTAAAAACCGCTAGTGGTACTGGAGTCTCTGAGGACATAGAGTATATACCTGGTGGTCCAGGGGTGTCCTTAGGCTAGATATTTTTGTCCATCCACCCATTTTTCCCAAGGAAGAAAGGTGTCAGTTGAGTGCCTTTGGGTCTTCAAGCTCCACGTCTTCCTACTGCCCATCACCCCTCAATGATGGCCTGTGCTGTGTCCACTCAGTAACCTGGTCACAGCCACAAGGAACCACTCCCACCACAGACCACATAGACAGGAGTCCATGATCAACAGCCACACTGTGGAGCACAAGGCCCCCTCCTGTGCAGGGCTGAAATTAGTGGGAGGCAGGAGAAATAAGTTATGAAGTACAGTAAGTTCTGTCTTCAACAGTCTGGATATTTTTTGCTTCAATTTTGAGTTTTTAAAAAACATATTAAATTAGATATTATTTATCCTAATCACTGAGTTTTTTGGTGCCGCCTTAAATTTTGTTCCCAAAGTGAGTGCCTCAACTTAGCTACCCCTCACTAGAGTCCAGAGAACACTACATCTTCTGAGGAGTCCAGCCCTGTTCAGACTCTTAAGTCCACTATGTCACACGCTCATGGGATGTCACTTGGAGGACCTTAGCTCTCTAGCTCAACCCCCTCATTTTAAAGCACAGTGCATAGATTAACCAACATAAGCCTCAGGATGGGACAGACACAGGTAAAGCAGACACCAGTTTGAATCCTGGCTCTTCTATAAAACCTGGAGAGGAGTCACTTAACTTATCTGAGCCTGTTTTCTTATCTATAAAACAGGGACAACACTGGTATCCACTGCTGAGCCAATCAGACGGTATGATTTCCAGACCATGAAAATAATCCAGGCAAGTGTCTGAATGTCCCCAGTGCTCTGCTTGAATTTGGATGAGAAAGTGAGCAGTGAGGATGAGTCATTTGGGGACCAAATGCTTCTCCACTGATCCATGAGCTGTGGCTTTGGAGACAGGCAGCCCTGGGCTGGAAATGTTGGCATTCCCACTTACGTGCTATGAGACCTTGGACAACCTCTCTGAGCTTTACTAATTGTGCATATAAGTGAAAAAAATAATGCTTACAGTATAAAATTGCTGTGAGGGTACAGCACATTCAAGGTACATGTGCCTAACATATAGTTAATGTGCAAATGTTCAATAAATATCAAGATAAAAATAATACACATTATTAAAAGTGAAGAAACTGAGGCAAGGAAGATGACATGCCTAAGAACACACAGCATGTGGGCAGCAGAGCTGGAACTCAAATGCAGCTTTCTGGACTGAATCCAGTGGGCTTAGGCCCCACGGAGCTACTTTCCTCTGTATCCCATAAAGTAGGCCCAGAGATTGGAAGTCTTTGAGCAGCAAGAATACTAGGGCCCAACTCCTGAATTTGGTGGCACCAGGTGATACCAGGTAACCTCAGCTCAAGACTTGGCTCTCTTGCCCCTTCTCCCATCAGGGGAGCTGTCCAGCCATGTCAAGGCTGAACTTCCCAACTTAGAACAAGGCTTCTGACCACGGCTGGTGCGGGGAGGCTGGCTGTGTGGCCGTGTCTTGTGTGCAAGTGGGCTGTGTGCCTGACCTGAGGCTGGTTATAAACTGCCTCTTACCAGGGCCTTTACAGCAGACTCCTGCATTTCCCAGAATAATCTTGCTCATTATGATGCCGGCAGACTTTTCAAGCCAGCTCATTTTTCTTTCCTTTGTCTCAAATTCCAATACCCTGCCCTTTTCACAAGATTTCTGAGAGAGCAGTTCACAGTGCCCATTTTGTGGGGAGAGTGGAGGGTGGAAATGTCCCCAGAGGGTGAGCAGCATCTCAGCCTTAGTTTAAAAAAAGAAAAAAAAAGATAAAGGAAAGAGCTTTGTCTGCTAAATCTCCCCATTTTGGAATCAAATGTTGTTTAAAATTCGGGACAAATTCTCGGCTTTCTTGCTGACAAATTCCACACGAGCACAGAGGAGAGGGGTGAGGGAATTGAGAGCAGCACCGTGGGAGGCGCCTACGCCTTCTTCATTAGCCGGCTATCAAGTGTGCACCTACTGTATACCAGGTCTTGCACTGGGTTCCACAGACACTGTGGCAAGCAAAGCTGATACCATCCCTCTCCTGGAGCTTAAAGTCTAGCAAAGGAGACAGACATGACCAAATAACCACCCACGTGCATCATTATATCCCAGGCACCTGCCTCACAGGGAAAGTACATGGTGCTACAAAAGCATGTGACTAAGTCCAGACCCACCTGGGGGTCAGAGGAGACTCCCCAAGGAGGTGCCATTAGCTCTGGGGCCTGAAGGGTGACGAATAGGGGTCAAGCCAGTGAGAACAGGAGAAAATCCTTCCAAGAAGAAGGGGCAGCATCAACAAAGTCTCTGGGGCCAGAGAGAGCACCAATGTCTGAAGAGCTGGAAGGACACTCGTGTTTCTGGACCCCAAGAGAGAAAGGAGGAAGGTAGGGTGGTGTGGCGGATGGGGAAGCAATCCAGATGATGCAGGCAGGGAGAGACCATGCAGGGTCTGCAGCAACTGTAAGTCTGTTGGTCTTTATCCTTAGAACAAGAGGGAGCCAATGAGGGGTTTGAAGCAGAGGAATGGCATGCAAGTTTTGTGGTTTGCAAAAGCTGCTCTGGCCACTGAGTTGCGAAGAGGCTGGATTAAAGTAGGGGAAGAAACAGGGAGCCAGGCAAGAGAAGATGGCAGCTTGGGCTCCAGGGGAGGTGGTGGTGATGAAAGAGAGCAGTGACAGGTTCTAGGAAATATCCTCAATGATGTCATCAGTAGGATTGCAAAAACAGGCGCAAGATCTCCTCTTCTCCCTGTATCTACACACGTTGGTAGTTCCCTCCCACACTGGTGCTGGGCTTGGCCACCAGACTTTCTTTGGCCAACAGGACAATAGCAAATGATGCAAACAGAGAGTTGAACAGTATTTGCACACTGGGGATTAATCTTTCTTGCTGCTTTGGGATGGTGTGATTGCTATGTGAAGAAGCCCAGGCTAGCCTGCTGGAGGATGAGACACATGTGACCCAATCGGCCTGACTCCCCAGTCGACATCTTGAGTCACTCCACTGCCAGCCAACTGTCCAGTTTATCAGGGATGCAGAGATCCTAGACCATAACTGCCCAGCCAACCCACAGAATCATGAGCCAAATAAATGGGTGTCATTTTAACTCATTGAATTTAGGGAGAGGTTTGGCTAACTGATATATACCTGGTTGTGGCAGTTTCCTCTCAACAGACCATACGCTTCAGGAGCAGGACTTTATTTGTCTTGTTGATCACCGCTATATCCCCAGAGCCTAGAACGGTGCTAGGCAAATACTCACCACTTCATGAATATGTGTTGAATACATGAATAAATACATGAATGAATATTATTTATTTGGTTTCCACAGGGAAAGATTTTCTGCATCTGCCCCAGGACTTTTCTCCCCTCCCCACCAGCAACTGAGAGATAGATGCTTCTGGGTAGAAACCAAGTTTCTATTCAGCCCTTATAGATGATTCCTATGTGCTAGGTTGGCATAATATTAAACATTGTGGACAAAGTGGGAAAAGGCACATTCCCCACCTTGAAAGTGTTCACTGTCTGGCAGACGAAGTGGACACAGACAATTAGCAGCCTCTCCTGTTTGTTGTGCATTTACTATGTTCCAGGCACTTTACACAGAGTATTTCCTATTATCCTCATAACAGCCATAGCAGGAAGGTACAATTAGTGCTTTATATGGGTGAGAAAACTGAGGTATAGAGAAGTTAGGTGACTTGCCCAAGGGGACAGAGCCAGACTCAACATCTTTGAGTCTAACGTCTTTGCTCTGTGATATGGGCACATTGGAGTTGTACAGAGGGGGCATTCATTCTGCCTGGGGTGGGAGAGCAAGAGAAGCAAAGTATCAGAAAAGGTTTTGCAGATAAGTTAATTCTAGAAGGAAGAACAAGGATTCCCCCTGTGAACAAAACCTAGAATGGCATTTCAGGCTGAGAGCACAGCACGAACAAAGGCTGGAGGTGTGGAGGTGCATGGTCTGCCCAGGAACTCTAAGCAGCCAGCGGGAGTGACGTAAAGAAGAGGGCAGGGGGGTAGTGGTGAGGTCAGCAGGTGTGGAGTGATGGGAGACAATGAAGGCTGCGAGGAGAGGCGATGCCACCTCCCGGGACGCTCTGCCGAGGGTCATCTCTGCAGAGGCCAGTTCTCAACTGGTCTTAAAAGAGTAGTATCTTCCTAGATGGAGGTAGGACCTGGATTCTGATCCCAGCTTTGATTCCTTGCTGTACAGTTTGGGAAGTTAGATCACTTGCCTACTCTGGGCCTCAGTTTCCCCTTCTATAAACTGAAAATGTCGGGCAAGATCAAAGGGATTTCTATATATTGAGTCACTATCACACACTAGGAAATAGTCACCTCATTGACTCAGTGAGGGTTGAATCGGTTAATGCACATAAAGTGATTAGCATCATGCCTGGTATATAGTAAGCACTCGATAAACACGAGTCACGGCTATCACCAATGTTGCGTGTGTTAATTGCCACAGTAACCATAGGGGTGATGGTCAGTATCAGTGGCTCTAAAGACAACTGGTTGCATTTAAATCCTAGCGCTGCCACTGTCTTGCTGTGTGACTCTGAGAAAGATTTAACCCCTCTGTGCCTCAGTTTCTTTGTCTCTAAACAGGAGATCGTAGTGGTGTCTTTTTCATTAGGTTGTTGTAAGGGTTAAAAAAGACAATGCTTATGAAATGTTTAACTCCTAGGACCAGGCACCTGCTATGCATCTAATAAATGTTAGCTATTACTAGACACCCCATTTTGCAGATAACAAAGTCAAGGCTCAGATTGATGATGAAACTTGCCCCAGGTAACACATCTCATGAATGATAAGGCTGGGACTTAACCTTGGAAGACTCTATTTCCCTATCCTGTACTCCTAATTGGTGCTCCACGTAAATGCCTCTGAAGCACCTTCCAATAGCTAGAAGCCTGCTAAGAGTATTACTGTTTCTGGACCAAAGTCATTGTAAAACTCTAGAATAAAGAATGGCTTTTCAGGAAAAACTTTTACATTCTCGGAGAGCTTGGAATTAATGTCTGCTCCTGATGTACAAGCATACCACATTTCCAAGTTGGTTTTATGAGGGGAAGCTCTAAACTTCTATGATTCGAGGGTGGTAAATGGTAACGACAAGGTATTAAACTTTGTGGGGGAGTGACTGCCTCAAATCCTCTCTGGCATGAGACAAAGTGTAAATAAATGAATTCCTGAGGAAGGGGGGAGGGGCCAGCCTGGGGGAAGGGCATTCCATCCCAGCTTTGTCATTCCCACCCTGCCACCTGGGCAGGACACTTAACCCTCTCTGCACCCACATTCACCAGTCAATCCAGTGACCCATAATTTATGGCCCAAACTAGGACACTTTTGTGAGTGAAAGGGGACACTATTAATTAAGGGGACACCAGAACCACAGATGTAAACTTTGTCCTGGGAACCTGAGACATAGGCACCCTACCTACCTACCAGTAAAATGCTGAGATCACACCGTCATTTGTGAGGGTCTTTCTGACTCTGATGTTTAATGACAAAATCTGTCACTGAGAACTGATCAGGTCGTGGAGATGCTCGGGAGTGCTGGGGCCTCGTGGAAGGGCGTATACAATGAGACGCAGAGTCAGGGAGAAAGCTGGACCATTTGGGGGAAGGGGGTAGTGGCACAGAACCATGATAGATAAAGGAAAACAGAAAAAAGGAGGAGACTTTACCTGGTAGCTCCTCCCATCTCCATGGTGCTTCGTGAGCTGATTATGGAGCCCACCTGCCTTTTCTACCCATCCATCAGGCAAACAAAACAGAACAAAACCTAAACTGTGTCTGTACCAGAACAGAAACTCACTGCCTTGCTCTCTCACCATCCCAGGTCTGAAGTGTCCTCACTCAGCTAACCTCGTCATCTTTGATGCCCTATATCTATCTTCCAGACTTTTCTTGGCCCACTGGTCTGCCAGACATGACTTGGATACTAATGCTGAGTTACCCAGATTGGCAGGCAACACAGGCCAAGTTGATGAGATAATGATTCAGCTGTCTTGGCTCTTAGGATCTGGTTGCAGGGAAAATCCTGGAAAGAACTGTTTCCAAACATACCTACCATCTGTTTGACTTGAACGTGAGCTGCTTCCTGAGAAGTCAATGGTTCTACCTGGTGACTGTAATTATCAGGACAGTCTGGAGCTTGGTCACCTTGGAGATCTCTTCTTGTGGATATTTCTCCTCGTTGACTATGGTACAACGAGCCCCTTGTACTTGGCACTAACTCAGAAGAATGGGGAGCTCTCAACCAGAAACACTTCATCTTTCGCTATGCTTCTGCTCCGCAATTTGATGGAATCATTCTTTAATATAGCTGCATGTCTACCCCACACCAGAGATGATTGAAGGCAGGGGAAAATATTCCTATGAAAAATGGGGGTTTTCAGTCAAGCAAATAGAAATCTAAAGGGTGATTTGATTAGAGTAGCGACTTCGTCTAGCGAATGGAGCAATGAATTTTGAGTCAGGGCCCCAGACGCATGAGACATTGTCTAAGGTGCCAAGCCTCTGAGCCTCTCTCTCCTAATCTATCTCACTACACTTCTGGGCAGCTCAGTAGGATAATGGCACAAAGTGCTCAGAAACTCCAAAGCACCAGTTCATACGTAAATGATGAGTATCTTTTAGGAGGTGAAATGTTTTTTAAGAGAAGGTTGCCACTGATCAATTATTCTCTTTGCTCATACAGGACTGACAAGCCTCCTAAATTCCACATTCTGCATATATTGCCAGTTTTAGATTGCATTTCTTTATAGTATGGAATAATCCTGCAGCAATTATGCTTCCCTCAAAAGAAGGGCTGGTTCCATAGGGGTCAAAAGCTGGTGAAGACTTAAACTTCAGTGGGAGCCCAATGCCAAGGAGGTGAAGTGTGGAGGGAAGGGTCAAGGTCTAACTGAGGCTCAGAGGACAGTGCTGCTGTTCACAAGCCTTTGTGACCTGAGCAAAAAGAATTGGGGGATGAGGAGTTATTTTATTCGCTTTCTTTAACTGGAAAAGGAATGATAGTTAACTCATCTCCCTCGCTTCTTGAGAGTAGAATCTGCACCTGGTTCATCTCTTTGTAGGGTTAGTAATATTTGATTAATAAATAATTCATTAACTAGAAACCATTGTAATCATACAAAAAATTTCTGAATATATCCAGGCCCCTAAAGACATTCCCAACTTGTAATGGAGGTGAATCCTGGTCCCACACCCTGCAAGAGAAGCCATCCTTGTTTTTTTCCTAAATCAAACACTGATCGACAGAATGTGCGCAGAAGCTGCCTTCCCTTCTCCCATGCCCCTCCCCAGGTGCCCAGATGGGTGCTGCAGCTGTCTGCACCTCCACCAATATGAGAAGAAAGGCAGTAAATTGCCTCCCTTTGGTTGCTGCCTCTGGTGGGGATGTTCTATGGAGTGATTGTGAGTGGTATCAGCTTACAGGAGAAATTATGTTCTCCCCACAGAAGTCAGGAGATTTATCCCGCTCTTACCATCTGCCTTTGATCAGCTCCTTCACTCTTCCCCTTCAACCTTCAGTCTGCATGTCTTTGGACAAGTCACTTTGCTTCTCTGAACCTAGCTACCTCTCCAGTAAAGTGGGGGTCCTAATTCCTGTCCTGGGGGGCTGCAGTGAGGACAATGAGCTAACGGGAAAGGTGCCTAGCTTGTGCCTGGCACATTTTAAAGGCACAATATAAAGTAGCTGTTATTGTTTTCTTAATTAGCAGCTGATGAAAGAGGGGTTAGGGGATTAGGTAAGATAATGTATGTAAAGTACTTTACATAGTGTCTGGCACCTAATGAGCACTCCGTAAGTGGTGACTATTATTAGTGGAGATAAAGACATGTACATTACAGAAATAATAATGCAAAGTGGAAATGGATGAAGCCAAAGAATACAAAGAGTGCTCAGCTACATCAAAGGAGGAAAAGGCAGCTGCTTCTAGCTGGGGAAAAAGGGTGGGTTTCCCCAGCTTCCACAATCACTTGGGAGGCTTGTTAAATACAAGTTCATTAGCCATAGCCCACATTCAATCTCTAGGAAAGGGGCCAAGGAAGGAGCTGGGGAAGCTATATGTTTAACAAGCACCTTAGGATGTGTATTATGAAGGAGATCTGGAAAACTATGGAGTGAATGCCATTCAAGCTGAGCCCTGTCTGCTAGGTGACAATAGTAATTGCAATCTCCAGTTTTCTTTGAGAACCAGGCATTGTACTCACACTTCACATCAAGCATCATGAACATCCCCATGAGATAGATATCGCTAGACCCATTTTGCAGATGAGGAAACTGAGATTCAGGGAGTTGAAAGAACTTGCCTAAGGTCACACATTGGAAAGTGCCAGAGCCAGGATTCAAACCCAATCCCGTCTAATCTCAGAGCCTGTGTGCTTTTCACTGGGCAACACTCTCTAGACATTCCTATGTGGGCTGAAAGGACATTCCAGTGGTAGAAACAGCCTGAGCAAAGGCCTGGAGGAAGAAAAAGTTGGTGCTGAGAGAAATAGCAATAACAGTAGTGTAACGGGAGTGTGGCCAGAGCACAGAGGAAGTGAAAGGCAGTCAATGGAGAGTGGTAGGAAACGTAGACTGGTTGTGTTGGTAAAGGTTCAGGTTAAACCGTTGTTACAAAAAGACCTCCAAAATGCGGGCCTTAACTTAAGAGAGAAGTCTGTTTCTCCCAAGTGAGCCAAGGTGAGTGTCCCAGGACCTCAGGGGGTAGAGGCAGGGGCAGCTCACTGCAGGTGGTTTTCACCCAGTGAGTGACCCAAGCTGCTGGGTCAGCTCTGTCCTCAGCACAGGGCGTCCATCCCTGGCCAAGGCAGCTGTCCCAGCTGTTGCCATTTCTGAGCCCGAGGGCAATGGGGACACATAGTCCAGAGCAGGCAGGTTTGCCTTTTAGGAAATGGCCTGGAATATTCTAGAAATAGGACCTGCACTCACTTTACTTCCATTCACCCTCCATTGGCCTGAACCCAGGAGCTTAAAATGTTTATTCTAAGCTCCAAAAGTGCAGGAACCTTGTTTATCTTATTCATCTTTATCTTTCCAGTGTTGAAGGAATCTCCAGAAGTTGAACGAAAGAATGCATGAGTGAGTGAACATCATTCCCCATCAACTACAGAATACAATTCCAAACTTCCTATCCCATCCTCCAAAGCCCAGCGCAGTCTGGCTCCCGTTGCAGCCTCAGAAACATGAAATCAGACATAGACATCCTGACCCAGCTCCTCTCCCTTCATCCTCTCTTAATCCTCAATACTCATGATCGATTGAGGTAAATGTTGTGCCCATTTCAGATAAGGAAACTGAGACTCAGAGAAAGACAGTGATATTTTATAGCATCAAGTATGATGTCTATTTTTAATAATCTTTGATATAAATCTGTTTAGATGTTTTAATATTCTTGACCACTCTGAGGTGGTCTTAGGGTGGTTGAAACTTGAGACAATGGGCGTCTGCATGTGCACAAGGGTTTCTAAGAAGTTTGGGTTCAGCATGAAAGGGCCTGTGACAGAGACATGAGCTATGGAGCCAGTGTCAAGAAAATGGGGCAAGATAAGAATTAAGTTTGATAGTGAGCAATCTATTTATGATGCTGGAAATTCCACATTTCTGAACTCTTGAGTACTTTCCTGGGGTGGGAGGAAGTGGTTTTATCTCTCTGGGGGCAAACCCAGTGAGGCTGAACCATACTGGGTGCCAATACTGGACTTTATCTAACCTATATTATGCACACACACACACATGCACACTCTCATGCATACACAAACACAAACACACATGCTGTGAAGTTGTTCCCATGGCAGTGCTACCCACGCATTCTTGCCAAACCACATTACTTCTCCCTGATGACTGGGATAGGACAGTGGATGACTTAGAGTATAGTGAATTTTCTACCAAAGGTATACTTGGATAAGATCTAATGTTATCAAAGCAAGAAATTGAGGTTTCTAAATCTTTGGATTACATAGCAATTTAAACACAAGGCTTGTTGTGACAAAATACAGCATGATACATCAAAGCTGGTGGGAGGATTTTGTAAATGAAAGAGAAGAGAAGCTGGTAACTCAGAAAAAAGCAAGGAGAATAGAAATCAAAGCTCTCTGGTTGGAGCAAGGGGAAAAGGACTTCAGAAAGCACAGTGAAATAGGAGACAGCAGCATGTGTTTGAGTCTCTGAAAGGCTCCCGTGAACCTTGTCATTAAAATTAACCATACCCCCTCTGGTGTCACCTGCCCGTCACCTTTAATGTCCGAATATGGATCCGTTGCATTACCCTCAACTAAAAGGAGCCAGAACAACTCCATAGATGGTCTTGGGGCATAGAAAGGCAAGGTGGGCCTGGGACCTCCTGTTATTTTCAGGAAATGAGATGTTGGGGATGGTGATCAATGAATCAAAGATGGCCAGAGAAAGGCCCACCCCGAGGAGTGACCCAAACTTGAACAAGATGGAATACAAGACAAAGAGCACAGTCAGATTCAAATAGCATAAAGAGCTTCAAGCCCACGTTGATGATGATGGTGGCTCACATTTATGTGCCAGGTACTGTTCTAAGCACTTTACAAATATGAACTCATTTAGACCATACAACAACCCTCATAAAGTCTGTGTACTGTGATTGAATCCCATTTTACATAGAAATAGGCTGGGATACAGAAAATGTAGGTAGTGTTTCAAGACTACCTAAAGTGACAGAGGCAGGATTTGAACCCAAAAACCTGACTCTAAACTCTTGTTTTGCAATCATAGCCATGCTGAAGTATAGGGTATAAAAAGGCAATATTGCAATATTAAATGCCTAAAAGGGAGTCTTAATGACCACATGGACCTCCAATATTATTTACAGAAACACCTTATACTGATTATCCCAAAGTTACCAATCACAGATAGTGAAAAGTGGGAACAAGGACATAATTAGAGAAAGACCTGACACCTGGTATTCTTTTGATGAGATATGTGGACCAGTTCATGACCACAGAGAAAAGTAAGGGTTAGAGACAGAGGAGGTCGGGCTTAAGAAGGTAGAAAGTGTACTACAAACTGGAACAGAGGCTGTGTGTTAAGTGAGAGGTAAGAAATACCCTGGATGAGGCCTAAGAAACTATGTCCTTCCCAGCTCCTGAGTCATGGTGGAGAAGGTATCAGCGTAAGAGGGCTTCTCTTAGGGTTACCCTGGGTTCTTGCTTCCAGCTGGCTTCACCCGCTAACTCAGTAGAACCTTACGGCCAGCACTGTTGCGGAAAGGGGAGAAGGATAGCATGCTACACCACGGCACAGGAGGCTTAGTGAGATCTTGAGCAAGTCTCTTGACCAAACTGCACCTCAATCTCCACATCTGTAAAATGGGAATAATAGCAGAACCCACTTTAAGGGGTTATTGTGAGGATTAAATTAGATAATACAGGTAAATTGCTTGGCATAGGACCTGACACTTAATAAAGACTCCATAAAGATCATAAACTAAGCTACAGCCCTTTTTTGTGGACAAGCCTAGCTAGACTAACGATTCATGCAATACAGAAGTTCCTTTGGGAGAAAAGGCAAGTGAAGGAGTCAAATTGAAGATTGATGCTTTGTTGAGATGTCACAGGCCTGTTTATCTCCCCCGAGGAATAGGAGGAGGTCAAGTCCACAATTCACATTTGGATTATATGCTATATGTTATCTGATATAACCCTTTGAGGTAGGTTTTACCCATTTTACAGATGAAGAAACTGAGGTTTGAGAATGGGAAACAACACATCCCAGGTCACACAATAAGTTAGTATCAGATTGTAGGGCCATAACCCAGGTCTCCTGCCACCGAGGCCAGTGCCCACTGCCTTGACAGTTTATTAAGAGTCCTGGCCTCTCCTCTCTCTTACAGCCAGGAAGAGCAAGAACAACAAGCTCCACCTCAGCTGCATTCATGGCTGATTTTCTGCCCGTAGCAAGGATGAAACAATATCCACAAAGGTCAAAGACATGACATGACACATTAGTTTTCTACATGATAATTTCTTAATCTGACAGTTGCAAAGAGGTGTTTGTATATTGTGTTGATTTATTGTTGGTATCATTGTTGTTGCTGTTGGAGCAGGGGTCTGAGAGTTAATTTTTAAAAGTGGTTGTTAGCAAACAATGAACATACATATATGTAAATATATGGTGTAGGTCTTGTGTGATGTTTGTCTCTTACAGTGTGTACCTCTTAGAAGTGTGCATATATGTGTGTGCTGTGCCTTATTGTGTATTTCTGTGGTGTATGTGTTTTAGTGGAGTGTATGCACTTGTGTATGTGTGTTTGCATGTGTTTATATCTACGTTAGCTGGACTAATGTAGATATGCGTTATATGTTGTCTGCATGGGTTGTGTGTATTATATATGTGTGTTCATCTATTGCATAAGCTGGTTGTGTTCTGTGTTCCATATGCCTTTGCTGTATGGATGTGCCTCGGTGTTGTAGCTGGGTGTTGTATGTAGATGTGTGGTGCGCCTAGGAAGGATGTGTTCTGCATAAGTGTATACTGTGTGTATATACCTATGTGTGAAGTCTGGGTCCTGTAGGTTAAAATATGATGTATCTGGGTGTGTTCAGTGTCTGTGTCTGTGGGCTGTGTTCTATGTCCATGTGTGCGGTGGGTGTTCATGCTGTGTATCTTTGCTGCATGCATGCTTGATGTGTGTGTGTTTGTGTGTGTGCACACAAGTATAAGCCTGGCATGAATTCCTCACCAGGCCTTTCTGTCTCTGAGTGAATTAAGCCCTGCCTCCCCCTCCCCTTTCTCTGTCCCCCCATCTTAGTGCTGGCGTCTGATAGTTATTAGCTGGTCAGACACTTTTATCTCCTCAAAATATCCTATCGTTCATATCCAGCTCAGTAATCACAGGAATGGGCCTCAGAGACGTCATTTATGGCGCAGCCTCCGCAGACCAGGAGAACTCATGTCCCTTTTACCTATTAGTCACTGAAAATGAAGACTCAACGAGCAAAATAGCTGCTGTCTCAGCCGGGGTTAACTATTTCTGAGCCAGTTTGAGGTTTGCTTCATTGGAGCTATAAATATTGCATAGGCCTTGGCTGGAACACAAGGGGCTTGGAGCTTCCAAATGCCTGGAAACCCCAGCATCCAACTACTCTAAAATGAGGTGATTAGGCTCAACCACTGTTTCTCAGATGGATGCTACTGGCATTTGCTGTGGGAGGGGTGCTGGGGACGATGCGTGATTGAACACCGCGGCAGTTCCGCACATTGCGTGGTGTCTCTCCCCACCCACCTGGTGCCTGCTGTCCTTGCTGTCTCCAATCATCACGACTGCAAAATGTCCCCATGTTTTCAAATTCCCCGGGGAGGGTGGGTTGGGTAGGACCACCCTCTTGTGAGCCACTGAGCTTAACAAACAGTGTGAAATCAAGGGCCTTAAATGACAGCTTTCAGGCATTATCCTCCTAGACATTCTGCTGCATTTAATTTGTTCATCTATCCATCCATCTCCTCGTTCTTATTCGTTCTTTGAACAAACAAATATTTGTTGAGCACCTACTGTGTGCCAGGCTCTTTCCTAATCATGGAAGATACAACAGGAGCAAAGCAAACAAGGCCCATGCTCTCAAGGACCTTATATTCTGGTCAGGAAGACAGTCAGTAAACATATAAACCAACAAGCAAGAAGACAGATATGGGCGACCCTTGAGAGCAGTAAGACAGGATGATTTGTTCCTGTGAAGGGGTGGGGCTTCTTTAGTTTGAGGGAGAGAGGGCAGGTAAGCTGAGGCCTAAACGATAAAAAGAACCCAGGCACGCAAGGGTCTGGTGGAAGACCATTCTGTTCCAGGAAGAAGGAATTGTAAGTCCTTGGCATGTTTGAGGAACAGAAAAATAGCCGGGAAAAGGACAGGTGTGGGAGAGACAGTGGCTGAAGTTTGAGCTTATTCTACGGGCTATGAGAAGCCATTGCAGAGTTTTTAAAAGAAAGTGATGTGTAGATTAGGTTATGGGGGTAAGGACAGAAGCCGGCTCACAAGGGCCATAATGTAGCACAAGAAAGCAGAAGCCATGCGGGAATCAAACCAGAGGTCGCCGGTGGCCTTAGGGTAGGTCAGTGATTCTCAAACGTGAACGTGCAGCAGAATCGCCTCGATATTGCTGAGCCCCACCCCCCCAGTTTCTACTCCAACAGGACAGAGGGCGGAGTCTTAGAATTTGCATTTATGACATTTTCCGAGGTGATGCTGATCCTGCTGGTCCAGGGAACACACTTAAAAACCACAGCTGGACAGAAAAGATACAGAGCAAAGATGAGGAAAACAGGCATGCAGAAGAACTAGGTCCCCTTAAATCGCATCAAAAAAGAAAGAAAACACGATGACAACAACAATAATAATAATTCTTACTATGCACCAGGCACCATGCTGGGCATTCTATACACATTCAATACTCTACCCAACAACATTCTGAAGGAGACATTATTATTATTAATTATTATTACTCTCATCTTGCAGAAGATGAAATTAAGGTTTTAGAGAGGTCTGATACCTTGTCCAAGCTCGAACAGCCAGGAGCCGTTTCCAGTGCAAGCCGTCTGACTCCAGAGGCCACAGGCTCAATCAAATCTATGAATCCTGTTGCCAAAGGTTCTGGAACTCTTTCGGATTCTGAGTCATCTTCCAGTTTTGGCCTCTGCCCGAGTACTAGTTTTTCTGTTCTTGAATCCCCCGGTGGGGTGTGTCCACCCTTCTCATTAGACCATACACACCCAGACAATAAACTGCTCTCCCCCAAGTTAGCCTGAAGGAGTCTCTGTTTTTTGCCTCCTACATAGTAAACCAAATAAGTGGCAGAGCAGGGGTCAGACCAGAGGACACCTGACTGTGATCCATGGGATGGTTCTATCCACTTCACCTGTCAGCTCTCCATCCACGGGAGGAGAAAGAAGGCAAAATTCTCTCTCTCTCTCTCTCTCCACCCCCCCAAACACACACACACACACACACCACACACACTTTCTCCCATTCATGCATGCACAATTTCTCATTCCATCAGCGTATCAGCATACCAGGGCTCCCCGACTGTAAATATTTACTCCGGGCTTTTTTATCTACAAGACACAAACAATTCCAGCATATGTTCAGCATGGGCCACCCCATAACTGTTCCAAGGCATCTCTGCCTTTTCCTTGGAAGCTGTGATGATGGAGGGTTAGGGGCTGCCTGTCTCTGGCTTCATTTCTGACCACTGTCTTCTCAGACCTGTGTGCAGCAGGGGCCGGGCTGTAAAGGTGATCCATGCTCTGGCCCGTCCAAGAGGGGCCCAAAGCCCCACCTTTCCGAAAGAGAGGGCCTCCAAATCCACTGGCCACAAGGTGTGGAAGTCTTGGACAATGTTAGAGATTTTATTGAGGGTCAGGTTTAAATGTACACAAAAGAGATTTCCAGAAGATTCAAAGAAGAATTCATAAGTGCTCCCAACAAAATGGGTTACCATCAGGCAAAATGTAAAATTCCTTTCAGAGGACTTCATGAAGCCCCAAAAGAAAAAGAATGGCCTAATTACTGAGCACCTACTATTGGCCAAGTGTTTTGCTTCTAGCACCTCACTTATCCTTGGTACCATCCTATAAGGTAGAAAGCAGCATTATTTTCATTTTGCAAATAAAAAGATCAAGGCCCAGAGAGGTTGAATCCTTTGCTTTAAGGTCACACAGCTGGTAAGTGGCTGAGATGGGATACTATACAGTATTTTTCTAACTCCAGACCCCAGAGGAGTCCGCAGTGCTGTGCTGCCTCCTGAGGCCATGAAATACGACTGGGCGTGAAGAGCTGCACACTTGCCTGGGGAAAGGCAGGCAGTTTGGTGCATGGCCAGTCTATCGAAACTCCCAGGCTGGGAGATTACTTGGACCATCTCCTCATCATGGTCACTAATACCTTTTGTTGTGCTGGTGCCTTTTCATTTAGAGTGAAACTTGCAGTCCAAAGACTTGAGCATTCATTATTGACGTGGGCAGGTGAGGGGGTAGGACAAATTCAAGTCACACATAGCTTTTGCTTGGACAAACGTTAAAGGTATGATGATGAGGAAGTATATATAGTACAGCAATGTGTGAGAGTTCCAGTTGCTCCATATCCTTGATAACACTTGATATTACCAGTCCTTTTAATTTTAGCTTTTCTGGGAGGTATGGGGTGGCATCTCATTACAGTTTTATTTGTATTTCCATGGACCTGATAACACTGAGCAGCTTTCATATGCTTATTGGCCATTGTAATACCTCTTTTGTGTTCAAGACTTTTGCCTGTTCAAGTCTGCCAGTTTTTAATTGGTTTGTCTTCTTCCTATTGATTAGTAGTTCTTTATGTATTACTAATATGAGCCCTCATCAGATAGATGTGTTGCAAATTTCTTCTCCCAGTCTGTGACTTTTCTTTTACTCTAATACGGTTATCTTTCAATAAACAAATGTTGTTCATTTTAATGATATTCAACTTATCATTCTTTTATGGTTGGTGATTTTTTTATGTCCTGTTTAAGAAGTCTTTACCTCAAAGTCATCATGAAGATGTTTTCCTATGTTTCCTTCTAGAAGCTCTATTGTTTCACCTTTCTCATGTGTGTCTATGATCTATCTCAAATTAACTTTTGTATGTGGTGTGAAAGAAGGGTCAAGGTTTATTCTTGTCCATATGGAAACCCAATTGACCAAGCAAAGATCATCCTTTTCCCACTGAGTGGCAATTATGTCTTTGTGGTAAATCAGATCATGAAATATGTGTGGGTCAGTCTCTGGACAGATAATATTTTAAACTAATGAAAACAAAAAACAAAAGAATCTTAAGAACACCAGGCTAGAAGGTGGAAAACTAAAATTTAAATTTTGATTTTGACATTAATTTCTTATGCAATTTGGGGAAGTAAAAAATATTAGGGGATAGGATAGGATGACTGCATTGTTTCTCGTGCTCAAGTACACAATGGCTTACCAAATCCAGTGTTTTTCTACAATTACTGTCCCTATTGGCACTGATTTTTATCTCAAAGTTGAGTTCTAAATGAGCCCAAAAGTTAGCTACAAGTGACTTCATGGAAATCCCTTTGAATGGAAGACAGAGTAAGAGAATGAACAGGGGTGTGAAGTGCTGTTGGGACTTATTAATTTCCTAATTTGGTGGTAACAAGTTACCACAAAGTCAGTAGCTTAAAGCCACACAAATTTATCATCTTACTGTTCTTTCTGTAAGTCAGAAGTCTGACTTGGGTTTCATCGAGTTAAACTCAAGGCATCAGCAAGGCGACGTTCCTTTCTAGAGGCTCTAGGCGAAACCTTTTCCTTGCCTTTTCCAGCTTCTGCAGCTTTGCTGTTCACATTCCTGGGCTCGTGGCTTCCTTCCTTCATCATCAAAGCCAGCGAAGTCACATCTCTCTGACCTTTCTTCCATACCACATCTCTCCCTCTCTGACCCTAAAAGTTTCTTCACTTTGGAGGACCCATGTGATTAGGTTGTGCCCACTCAGATGATCCAGGGTAATCCCCCCAACTCAACGTCCTTAATTCAATCACACTTGCAAATTATTTTTAGGTTTCTGGGATTAAGATGTAGACATCTTCAGGGACCATTATTCCGCCTACCACAAGTTTAACAACTCACAATGGGTTCAGTCGTTAAGCTGATTATTGGCCCAATAAATATTTGTTGAATTAAATTAATGTCCATTTTTCAAAACTCTCTAACCTCCACTGGATCATAAATTAAGGATCCCCAAAGTGAGAAAGGGCCCCAAGGTTGAATCACTAGGAAAGAGTAAGAGATGATTGAGAGCAGAGCTCACACCCCTGGGTTCTGCTTGCAATGACGTCACTCACCGGCTGTGTGACATTCGGTGAGTCTCTTGACCTCTCTGAATAGAAATTCCACCATCTTTGCATTGAGGATTCTGGAATCAGTCTGGGATAACCATCTTTTATTTCTCCAGGGACCAGGCGCATAATGAAAATGTGTAAAGCAACCAGGTAAAAATTAAAAAAAAAGTAGTGGGATGTTTGGCAAACTTAAGAACAATGCCCTATGTAAAAGCATTCAAATGACATGTTTGTGCTTGCCAAATAAAGTACTGACCACAGGCCCCTAGACCAGCTGATCTGTAATGATGCTTCTGGCTCCAACATCTGCTGGCCTTTGCAGAGCTTCATCTTGTATGCACGTGTGTGTGTGTGTTTATTTTCCCACCTTCAACAGGAGAAGGGGAGGTATGAAGCTGAACTGAAGCACTTATATAACAAGATGGAGAAAAGAAAAAGCTGAAGAGAAAAGATCAGAACCTTTCTTCCCCTCATCCCGAGACTGCGAAAGCACTGCTCTGAGGAGGCGGCATCCCAACTGTGCGGAGTGCAGCTTGGCCAAGACTGGAAGGAGACCCAGAGCAGCCCAGGCCTCATTTCCAAAGGGTGTTATTTCACCCCTGCTTCCCAGATAATGTAACTGAGTCACTCAATTGAGCATAAAATAGAAATTTGGCTTCTTATCTGCCTCAGACCTGACTTTACTATTTTCTTTCTGCAAAATACATTTTTCACTATCTTATCTTCTAATAAACAATCCTGGCTCTGCAGCCTTGTGGCGATGGCACTGAATGCATTTAAGAGACATATTTTTCCTCTCGCACTCCCTGCTTAAAGTCTTCTGTTTAAAAGCCTGCGTGGACTTTTTTCCCCCTCCCTTTTGGAAAAAAATATATATCCCATTTGTATGCTGTCTTCCTTTAAAGAACGTACATATTTTTCATGAGTCGTTCTGATGGATTCCTCCTTACTTTCCCTTTTGCTCCCTTGATCAGAATTAAAAGAAGGACTTACTTCCACAGCAAAGGCGTGTGAATTGGATGGATTTTAGTACCGGGTTGGGGAGGTTGGGGGGGTGTCTTTCAAGAAAGGGGCAATTTCTAGAGGGGTCAGACACCAACGGGTCCTCTACGATTATGTGGTGGGCAGGACACATTTTGATGAAAAGCCAGCTATGAATGTTTAATGCCTTCTCTCAGATGCAGACTGTCATCAGAAGCACCAGACAGTGAAGCTTAAGCCACAGAGAAAAGAAGAGGCACAGGGAATCAACATTTATCGGAACTTTTCTCAGAACAACCTTCTGAGAAAACAACCCCGTTAGAAAACAGGAAGAAACAGTCCCGTTATTACAAAGGAGGAAACTGAGGCTCAAATTGCAAATGCACATCCAGACGATGGAACTCAAAGGCAGGTCTGTTGGCCTCCAACACCACTTTGAGAATTATTAATACAATTACAGACACACACATTTTGTGTCATAACACGTGGAGTTTTGAGGCAATTGTTTTATTCTAATTGTAAACTTCAAAGGCAATGGAGGTGAACGTCATTCCTCACCTGGGGAATTCAGTTAATTCCAACTCCTACCATTTTATGCTGGAAAATATATCAAGTTAGAGCTGTGTGGACTTTACACAGTCTATAAAAGCATTTACCTCCATTGCTTTTGCAGTTTATACTCAGATTAGAACCCTTCCTCTGTGGCATGTGATCCCTGCTGACCTGGGTACCTCATTGACAGCCTCAAACACACCACACCCTTTTCACCTTAAGGAAAAACCATTATGTTGTCACCCTTACCTGATATACTTATTCCTGCCCATCCTTCACATGTGAGTTCAAACCTTGCCTCTTCAGGGAAGCCTCCCGTGCCTGCCCTGCCGGAGACAGCCTCCCCTCTTATTCTCTCAAGTGCATCCTACCCTTTTCCTTCACAGCATTATTACAAATTTGTACATTTATGCCTGTGCTTTTGCACGTTTGATATCTCTCTCCCCCACCAGTCTGTTCACTCTGGGAAGTGAGAAATGATTTCATTTTGTTTTCAGCACAGCAGTCCTGTGCCTAGTAAACTACCTGGCACACAGTCGGTGCTCAGTACGTATTTGCTGAATGAATGAATGAATGAATTTGACTCTCACATCAAACCTATGAGACAGGTATTTTTATCCTCATGTTCTAATAACTGGTGAAATTAATAATCAGATTTAACATTTCCTCAGTACTTGCTGTGTCCTGGTAGTATTCTAAGAGCTTTAATACTCACTGTAATTGGCTGAGGTAGGTATATTATTATTCCCATTTTACAGATGAAGAAATTGAGGTACAGATAGCACACAGCTAAGGCCAGAGCGCAGGATTTTCTGTCTGGAGCTCCTGCTCTTCCTACTGAACCTCAGGGCCTCACATCTGAGTCACCAATAGCAGGAAGGAAAGAACCAAGAAAAGAATCCCATGGAAATCACAATTAGTCCAGGTCACTGTTTGCGTTGGAAGATTATCTGATAAGAGTTTGCGGTCTCCTCCAACATTTGCCAATCTTAGGTCAAAGGCACTTATGCAAAAGCACAAGGCCTATTTCATAACCTGGTGGGAACTCTCGGGACCGTCCTGGTGAGAGCCCTTCTGGAACAAGACAGGTTGCCTGCTCACTGCGCGTTCTCCCGGGGGTGTGTGCCTCAGGCCCAGCTGCCCTCTACCCACACCGAGGCCTTTGCCAGCCTGAGAACCCCATTTCTCACTTGCAGCAGGGAGAACAGGATGAGGTCAATAGGTCCTTCTGTTCCTGCAGGAAGCCAGAGAAGATTAATCTGAGGACAGAGAGATGACGCTGAGCAGAGGAGGAGATTTATGAGGGAGAGAAATCCAGGCCAAGGGCTCTGTTTTTTTGTTTCTCTCCATCTTTCTTTTGATTACCACATCCCTGTGGTTGGAAGAAACTTGCAGAGGTCATCCGGTCCAGCCTCCTGCCTCCTAAAAATCCTCAGGCGAGAGCATGACCGTATGATGGACACTGAGGCCCTCTCTGGCTCTCTCTCCTCCATGTCGTGCAACCCAGATCATGTCTACACATTTCCACGTGGCATCAGAGATCCTGACCACCTGGTTCCATGCTGCCTAGTTTCCTCTTAACCCCAACATAAACTCCACTGCAACCAAACTTGTATTTCCCCCATGGCTCCCAACCTCTGTCCATTGGCCCAATGTGTAATTCCCACTTGGAATGACATTCTTCCTTCTTTCCAGCTACATGAATTTTACAATCCTCAGTACAAATTCCCCCCTCCCCACCCTTGAGGAGCCTTCTTTGCTATCACAGGTTTTCATCCCACTAATTCATATCAATGAGGTGTGTCTTTTCTTTGCTAAATATTTATAATCTCATCACTTTTTGGTGGCTTTAAGGTACAGTGACGATATATTTCTATGTCTTGTGCACCCCATATATAAGACCCTTACAACGTGGTACCTACCTCCCTAACCAGCCTCTGCAAACACAAAATGCCCTGCTTTGTCTTTGCACAATTCTGTTCTCTTGACTACAAATGTTCTTTCCTTTCTTCTTAGCCTGACAAACTTCTTATCCATCAGGGCAGAAGGGAACTAACTCTTACTGTGGGGTGTCATATGCCAGGTATTGTGCTAGGTTGGGCTTTGTATATATGATCTCAATTAATCTTTATTGAAACTCCAGCATATGGCTAGCATTATGCCCAGTCTATAGATATTGATACTGAGGCTTAAAGAGCTTAAAGTTCATCTATATATTTATCTCTTCATTCAATCAACAATTATTTATTTTACATCTATGGTGTACCACATACTCTACTGAAAGGTGAGGATAATTGGGTTGGAGTCGACAAATTCAGCCCCTGCTTTCTTGAAGCTTATAAACAGGACAGACAGACATTGAACAAGGTAGCACGAATGCAATGAGGGTTAAAAAGGGCAAGCACTGTGCTTTTGCAGAGCTTGCCCAGCGTGGGAGAAAGGCAAGGATTCTCTGGATGTAACACTTCCAGAGACCAGATGATGAGGAGGCTCAAATTAGGTGAAGAGTAGGAGTAAGTTACTTACCTGAAATTGCAAAACTCATGATTCTATCCAGCGTCTATGTGACCTCAACTCCTTGCTGTTTCTACCACATCCCAACCTCCTCTGGGAAGCCTCCAGGCCAAACCAGCCAAGCCTGTGTTTGTGCTTCCAGGGCACCCCGAGTCTGATTCGGACCCATATATTGTCATGTAATGCAAGGAAAGAGACGACCTCTTCTCGAGGGCTACAGGCACAAAAACACAGTACTCTAGTGCGTTTGTCAAGGTACACCAACTGCTGTGACAACCCCAAAATATCAGTGACTTCCTTTGGGTAGGGAAGGTGCTCTTGGCAGGATTAGCACTGATCACAAGAATCACGCAGGGGTTCAGGCTCTTTTAATCTAGTGGCTTGTTCATCCTCTAGGGGTGGATCCTCTGCATCCAGTTAGCTGACGAGCATGAAAGTGAGTGCAGGAGGACAGGGAAAGACAGTGCAGGGGAAGGGAAGAGAAGAGGAGAGGAGAGGAGAGAAAAGGAGAACATGGAGTACTTTGTAAGGTTTTGAGGGCCTAGAGGCAGTGTACGTCATTGTGGCCTACATTCTAGTGGCTAGAAACCAATCTCATAGCCAAACTTGGTTCCAAACGTTGGAACCAGAACCAGCACCCATGTCCCCAGAGCTGGACCAGGTGTTGGTCACACACAACAGAGTACCTGGCCTGGGGGCCCCGTGCCTTCACCTCTCACCCACCCCAAATACTTGCTTCACCATATATACCATGCAGATGCACCAGCAGTGGTTCCTACCTCAGTCATCTCTGCAAGGCCTTGATTGTGCCAAATGCTTAAGGTCTGGCACAAGGGTCTGTAACATCCAGGTGGAGGTATCCTTGCTCTAAATCCATAGAGGCAGAGAAAGTCCTGATTCCAGACCAACCTCTTCATCTTACCAATGAGGAAACTGAAGCCCAGGCAGGATAGGGAACCAGTCCAAGGACATATGTCTACAAAGTGGCCAAGCCGGGCAGTGGAGCCAGGTCATGAGGCTCACCCTAGAACCCACCAGTCAGGATGCCTATTACCCATGGTAAAGTTCTGAATGCAAAACAACTCAAAGAGAAGACTTTCAGGCCTCCAGAAAGGAATCATTTGAGAGAAAGAAGGCTTCAAAGAGTGTACCTTAAATAATTTTACATGGTCTGCTCTGTTAGTTCAATGGCTCTTGATCCTTCTCCTGCCTCTTCATTTGTAGCAAACTCAAGGTGGAGCACAATTTTGGATTCAGCTAAAATTCAGGAAGATCTTCCCCATTCAAGAAAGTAATTGAAATACAGAAAAGGTGAAATTAGAGCAATAATTTTGAAACTACTCTAATCTATATTTTTAAGGAAAAAACATTAACTTTTCCCCTTCAATTTGTTTTTTCCTATAACAAATTAGTCCTCTCTCTCACTCTGGTCCACTAAGTGCAGTGGGGGCTCCACCCAGGCTCAGCATCTCTTCTGTATTAACCCACGTCCAGCCCTCCCTCAACAAGGCTCACCCTGCAGCAAAGCCAGACTTGGGAGGCTCACACCCATCTCCCAGGCTCCAGTTCCACTTGGCATGGGCTCCCTGGCCTGCCTTGGTTCTGAGATCTCACCGAGATAATGGAGAAAGCAGCACAATGCTGACAGCCTGCCCCATGTTTACAGTACATCGCACGTAAACAGGCTGCATGCCCCAGACTCAGCGGCTCCAGGTGCTCTGGCAGGGGTCCAGCAGGCCTGCTGCATAAAACCCCTCCCCAACCTGAGCACCACGACCAGCCAAGGGCAACTCCTTAGAGAAGAGGCTTATGGAGCTGAAAGGTGCCCCATGGACCTCACGGCTGTACAGACATGCAGCCAACATATAATTATTGGGAAGCTGTCATGTGCTATGCCTGAGCTGAACAAAAATACACACTTGGTTTTAGACTTCATGGAGTGTCCAGTCTGGGGGGAAGACAGGACATTGCCATGCAGGGTGCTAAGTGAAAGAACAGGGGGTGCTAAAACACCATAGGTTCCCACATGGGGAGGGGACGGGGCACCCTCTTCAATCTTGAAAGGGAAGCACTTTCTATACACTGGTCCTTCCATTTACTAAGCTCCTGCTATGAACCCAGCATGAAACAAAGCACCAGAACAGCCTGATAAATAAGATGCAGGTCACCTGACATCTATTTTTGTGTTTTTCCCACTAACAACATCCCCTTCTGTATTAGTTATCTAGGGCTACCATGATAAAATATCATAGACTGGGTGGTTCAAACAACAGAATTTATTTTATCACAGTTCTGTAGGCTGGAAGTCCAAGATCAAGGTGTGGGAATGTTTAGTTTCTCCTGAGGCCGATCTCCTTGGCTGGTAGATGCCCACGTTTTCACTGTGTCCTCACATGGCCTTTTCTCTTTGCGGAAGCATCTCTGGTACTCCTCTTATAAGGACACCAGTCAATTGGATTAGGGCCCCACCCTAATAGCCTCTGTTTAACTTAACTGCCTCTTTAAAGACTCTATCTCCAAATACAGTCATCTTAAGGGGTAGGCTTCAACATATGAATTTGAGGGGGACAAAGTTCAGTCACTAACACCTTCCATGTGTCAAGTATGTTTACAAAATATTTTAACAATGTTCAGGAACATGGGCTTTGGGGACAGGCAACGATGGGTGTGACTTTTAGATCTGCCACTTACCTATTGCCTGATTTTGGACAAGTACCTTAGGAAGCCTCAGTTTTACTCATCTGTAAATTGAAATAATACTGTGTGCATTATAAGTGTCTTAATAGGAATAGCGGTTGAGTTATAGCAAGCACTTAGAGAATGTTACTGATGCTGTTGGTGGTATTTGTTAATGGCAAGAATAGTAGCTTGGGGGAAGACCAGTCTAGATTTAGACTCAGATAATTACAGCCAGCATTTATGGAGCATGTATATGCCAAGCACTATTCTAAGTGGATTCACTCATTTAATTCTTAAAACAACCCCAGGAAGTAGGAACTATTATTATCCCCATTTTATAAATGGGGAAAGTGAAGCATAAGGCTAAATAAATGTCCTCAAGGTCACAGACAGCTAATACATGGAAGATCTAGAATTTGAGCCCAGACACCCTGGCTCCAGAGCCCACACAGTCAGTGTTGTTATAACTAACTCACTGAGGACTTTAGACAATGTCCTGAATTTCTCCAAACTAAAGCAATATTCTCATGGCCTATAGTTAACAAAAAATCAACTCAGGGACGACATAAATCAAGAAATGTTACTTCCCTTTTTGCTTGAACTTCACAGTTCTCATGGATTTTTTTAAGGAAATAATAGAGTGACAACATTTTTCAGGCAGGGGAGCGAATATTGAGGATGTGACTCATTGATGCACGAATTGATGAAATCCCTGCCACTCTCCAAGTAGAAAACATCGCTTGAATCCATCCTTTAAAGCCTAGAATGTTGATTAAAATACTTTTATAAAGTAGAAAAAAATAAAGCTAATATTAAAAAATCCTGTTTTATTAATCCCCAAAGGGAGGATTTTATTAATTCCTTTAGAATCCAATAAAAGTGTGTTTTTTAATCAACTTTGTTTTCCAACTCCTGCCCAAGTGTCAAATCATAGCAAAGTTGCCCACATTTTTTGAGACACTTCCAGGTACAGGGGCTGGGTCAGGAATGTTGGGGACAGATATGAATCCAGATCTCTTAAACAATCCAGCTGGACAAGACAAATGTGAAATATTAAGTACTATCCAGATGATGTGAGAGAGCAGTGCTCATGAGGGTGAGCTTTGTCTATTTTATTCCCCTACAGACGGGAACTGTTTGTTCCAGAACAGTGCCTGGCACATATTAGATCCTCAATAGATACTTGTTGAATAAGTAGGCAAGAATATAATCATGGAGTGTCTTACTGACAGAGTAAGAAGTTTGGTTTTAATTCTAGAAATGATGTATGTTAAGAGTTTTAATCAGGAGAGGAATATGGTGTGATTGAATTTTCTTTTTCTTCTTTTCTTTTTGGTAATCACCTTGATGGCATTAGGAGAAAGGATACAGGTAAGGGGAGGGGAGTGAAACAAGGAGACCAAGTAGGAGGCCACTGCATAGTAGGGTTGAAGTTGGCCCAGACTAGGGGTATAGCAGTGGACACGGGAAGAACTGGATGGATCCAGGATATATTTGGGACCTAGAGTTCACAGGAAATGCTCAAGGGTTGGATATGAGAGATGAAGGAAGAAAGGGAATCAGTTTGGCCTCATGGCATTTCACTTGAGCATCTGGGTAGATGGCTACAGCATTTATCAAGACTGGAATAATATAAGGAGGAATGGGCCCAGGCTCAGGCAGGACAGAAATCAAGAACTCTGTTTTGGATATACGAAGGGAAAGATGTCTATTAGACATACTAGTAGAAATACCAAACAGTTGTTGGATGAGTAAGTCAGGTGCTCAGAAGGATGTCAGGTCATCAGTAGGTTGCAGGATGGAGGTGACTGTGCTGGAGGCCCAAGTAATTAAGGGTAATTTTTGCCTGCATCGTGCACTGTCATGAAAGAGAGTTTATCTTTTTTTTTTTTTTTTTTTTTTTTTTTTTTTTTTTTTTTTTGCTGAGTGGTTGAATGCATCTGGTCAAGACCTAAAAAGGATCTGGAAGCTTGTACGCACAAAGCCAGAAGCATTTGAGTCTAGGGAAAGACTTGCTCTGCCACCACAGGATCAAATCCATGCCTCAGCCAAACCGGAAACCAGGGAGTGCTCAGAAACAGACCACATGGATCCATGCTTGTTCTTCCTGCAGAAAATCCAAGACATCCAAATGGACTACCACCTCCTCTGAGGAGTTTCTCCAAGGCTTTCTAGCCCTCTCCCACACCCAGTGAGTTTTAGGTGGAAGTCACTGGGACCCACATATAGTTAAAGTCCACCCTGCAAACTCTGGGTTTAATCAGATGCATGGCTTCATCGCTTGGGCTTAATGAGGTAAACCAGACCTCCGGTAATATCGCCAGTATAATTGACATGGTTCTCTGGGAAACATTACACTTTATAATGAAAATACTGTATATAATTAGAATCTAATAGGAAGAAAATAGTAATTAGCCAGAATTAACTGAACAGACGCAATCAGGCAAATAAAGGTTATCCTCAGGAGAGGACCCTTCAGAGTTCAAATGCACGTCCTATAATTGTAGAGAAGCCCCAGTAATTAAGGGTAATTTTTGCCTGCATCGTGCATTGTCCATGAAAGAGAGTTTATCTTTTTTTTTTTTTTTTTTTTGCTGAGTGGTTGAATGAAACTGGCCAAGACCTAAAAAGGATCTGGAAGGTTGTACGCACAAAGCCACTGGAGTAGGGAAGGGCAAGTACAAGGGCAGGGGACCCAGAGCCTAAAATTCCAGGTGTCAATACCTGGTCTGGCTCTGTCATTAACCAGCTGTGTGACTTTGGGTGAGTCACTCACCCTTTCTAATGATAATGATAATGGTGGCTCCTATTTATTGAATGTTCTACTTACTATGAGCTATTATGTTAAGCAAAGCAATTTCCATACATTGTCTTATGTAATCTCTGTTCTTAACCACTGGATAAATCTTCTCTTCTTCATATACTTTAAAACAAAGATCTTTCTTTACTCCTACATGAGATTAAACCAGACAATTAAAAAATACTGATAATGACAATAACAACTTTCTCCAGGGTTGTTGTGAGGATCATTGAGCCCCTTTTGAAGCTGTAAGAGAGAAGGAAATCAGACTTCATGGACCACTTGTTTACACCCAGAACTTTAAAAGAACCTGGAGCTGTCAGGCCCCAAACCTGAGCTCCCTTCCTGCAATGTACACTCAGCAAATGACAGCCACCCCCGCTGGTGGTCAGATTAGGGAGCAAGTTGGCGCTCTAAGGCTACAGTCAAGAAGTGCTCCCTAGAAGACATGGAGTCACTCACTAACCTGCTTAGTCTGTGGGAGGAAGAGAGGAAAGTTTTGCTAGAGGAAAATCAGCCCTGAGTGGAGCCAGGGAAATTGCTGTACAGCCCACTGGTGAAACAGGTCTTCACATGCTCACCCAGTAGGATGGCTTCTCCAGCACCACATGGTCCAGGTCTCAATGTGGGAAACAGAATGCCAACAAAGAACATTGTTCTTATAAGCAGGAGAGGGACATGTTTAGCCCAGGGTTAGACATCCCAGCACTTGGCCCTACACCATCACACAGCCAATGATCTGAGCAGATCCAGTCAATGTTCATAAGCACCAACATTCATATGCAGGGTTCAAGGTTGGTACTATAGGTACAGGGGCAGTCCTTCATGGCAATTGGAGTTCAGGGAGCAGGGACAGGAACAAGGAGAGAGAAAAGACACATCACATGTTTTCAGAACACAAGCTGGATGTGGCACATGCTGAGATAAAGGCACCACCAAAATTAATGGAAACTCTAAGGGAGCTATTGAATTCCACCTGGGAAGAATGGAGACAGATCTGGGAAGACTTCTGGAGAAAGGTGGCATTTGAGTAGGACCTTGCCAGGTGGAAATAGGAGAGAGGGACACCCTGGGAGGAAGACTAGCCTGGGCAAAGGCACAATGGCAAGTGGATATACAATGTATGTATTGATTAAACACCTATGATATGACATGCAAGGCTCTGTAACAGGAGCCAGGGAAGCTGTACAGAGGGTTAAATACAGTCCATCCATTTGAAGAGTTTATCATATAGCAAGAGAGATGAGATTTGTATAAAATAATTGTAATACAAGGTGAGAGGAATAAGATGATCAGTTTAAGCGCTATAAAGTTCTGTGGGTATGCAAAGGAGAGAGCAATTTCTTTGGCAAGAGAATTTAGAGAAAATTTCCAGGAAGAGATGGTCTTGAAACTGAGGCTGGAACTCTAGGTAGGCTATGAAAATGCAGAGATAGGAGGGTCTTCCTGATGGAGGAAGCATCCCAGGCAAGGCCAGAGGGACAACAAATTACAGAGAACATATGAGGAGGAACAGGAAATCACCAGGGCACTAGCTCCACGAAAAGAAGCATTCTGAAAAAAATATGCAAGCCAGATCTTGCAGGATCTTGAGCGTCAAACCAAGGTGGACTTTGCCCTGCCACTCGAGAAGGCGTTGGAGCAGGGACCTGACTCAAGCAGAGCAGTATCCCAGAGCGATTGCTCAAAGCAGCGCCCCCTAGAGGAAGGGAGGAGAGGAGGCTCCATGGCTTGGTCTCCTCCCGGGAGCAAGTCTGAGCGATGCTGAGTAACCAGTGAGTCAGAGGACGGTTTTGAAGATGATGGTGTGCCTCTGCCCGCTTCCTTTTCTCTGCCAGAAGCAGGACCCAAGGCAGCTCTGATGATCACAGGTGGAACCCTCTTGTCTGGGCCTCCTATTTCTATTATTAAAGCCACTTAATGCCTAATTACTCAACCAGTCACAAGGCCTTCAGAGAACTCCTTGCCGGAGAGCAATCGGATTTGTCAGACATTTCCAAAAAGCACACAACTCTCTTGGAGGTCTCAGAATAGCTATGTCAGTGGCCCTAATGGAACATAATTTCCAGTAAAGGAAAACTAATTTAATATTTTCAGGTATTATGTAACCAAGTGCCCGCAGAGAGAGGGAAGACAACTGCTAACGAGAAACAATCAGAGAGCACAGTACCCCTGTGGAATTAGAAAGCCTGCAGGTCTATCTAATGCTGCAGAGTGGACCCGCAGGAGCGGCTGATCATGGAGACGGGGGTAGGGTGGTGTAATGGTGAAGCGTGTGGGCTCTGAGTCAGGCTAGATTGAGGTCTGCTGCTTACTAGCTGTGAGACTTTGGGCACTAAACTTAACATCTCTGAACTGTGCTCAAGTTTCATCATCAGCAAAATGAGAATGATAAAATAATCCTAACTCATTTGGTTGTTGTGAGGAACAAACAACAAATTTATGGGAAATGCACAGCATAATGCCTGGCACTTAAGAAATATTCAATAAATGGTTGTTATGATTACAGTTGCTCTTACTATTGATCAGAGTAGAGTTAAGTAAAACTTGCTTTCCTCTTACTCCTCATTTTGGAAGACGGTTTAGGGTCAGGACTCCAATCACCAAAACCTTCTGGGGTAAACAACAGTCACAGAACCACTCTACAGCTGTCCACTCCACTACATTCCCTCGGGCTTTATCACAACTGTTGAAAGAACAAGCAAACCATTCATCTCTTGCCTGGGCTGTGGATTGCAGTGGCCTTCTTATTCCTCTATCCAATGCCATAGCCACCTCCTGAAGGCTACCTTCCATACTACAGTCAAAAGATACTTCCCAAACTTCAATCTGATTACATCAGCCCTCTGTTTAGAAGGCATAACAATTTCTCAGAGTCTAAAAGATTCAAATCCAAACTCCCCATTCTGGCATTCAAGGCCCTGCACGATTTGGCCCCAGCCTTGTCCCCGCCAGAGCTCCTGTCATTCCTCCTAATTTTCCCACATACTATCGTTTTGCCATTTCTCTGGGAACTACTCCTCCCTCTCTCACATGTAGCAGCCAACCTCATAAATTATGGCATTTTTTTTCTAGCAAGACAGACATGACCTCAGAATCTTTCTCTACACAGTGCTCCAGGTAGCCACAACCAACTAGTCAGATTTGGGTCAAAATACTAAATTCATTTACATTCCTAATCTAGAATAGCCTGGGTCTTGGCCAAACTGGTTCAATTTTGGCCTGAGTCCCAGAGATCCCTGAAAACCAACTTAACTAAGCTCTCCAAATTGATAACATGCCTTTGGGCCTCTCCTGAGACACAGAAGCCTCCATCCCACCAAATCCTCCCTTCCACTTCTACCTATACCAGACTCTAGGGCCCTAAACCCTCACTCCTGTGACACAGCTTCACTCTAAGGCAGGTAACAACTAGTCCCTAAAGCTAAATAGTTTTAGTTGTCTCTTCTGACACTAGTCAGCTGGACTCAGATGTTTTTTATGGCCGTGGAGATCTCTTGTCTAGGTCTTTTTCAGGATGTAAGAATTTTCTTTTTCTTCAAGCTCTGAGGAACCAAGAAATGTTGCTTCTACCATGAGCAGCAGGTTTCGTGCCCAAAGATAGATCCCTCCAACTCAGGATCTCTTAAACCCCTTCCCCTCACCCCCAAGATAAAATCATTAAGTTCTTGAAGCTTTCTGAACCAGTGTACGTTCCTGACACATCCAAATCCAAGGACAGACTGTTCCTACAGCTTTACCAAGGTTTCTCTAGCTCAGCTGAGAATATAAGAAGCTGTTTTAGCTGAACTCCTACTTCAGACATGCCTCAGGCTGCCCAGAAACCATCCAAAAAGACCTCAGGGTCAAACCTAGCAAGGCTAAACCATAGCTTCCAGGACAGGAGTTCTCAGTCCCTGGAGAGTTTTTAAAAGATGCCAATGCCTGGGCCCATCCCCCAGAAATTCTAATTTAGTTGCTCTGATATGGAGCATATGCATCGGCTTTATTTTTTTAAAGCTCCCCGGTTGATTCTAATGTGTAGGCTGGATAGAGAACTGCCAACGACAGATGACAGTGGGAAAGCTCTATAGGAGTATCCTCTGGATAATGACCCCAGCATTCCTTCCAGCCCAAACAGGACAGAAAGGATCAAGCTACTGTCCTGAAACAATTTAGGAAGAGTTAAAGATGACCCCAAAAGACCTGGAAGGCACTACTTCAACCCAATGGGGAGTCCTAACTAGAACTGATGCCCAAGCCTGTATTTACTCACGCATGCATACATTCATCCATTCATTAATAAATACTAAGCTCTTATTATGTGCCAGGGATGGTACTAGGACTCAGGCGATGGCTCCAGCTGAAAGAATCCCTGCTTCTGAATCATGATCCCAAGTTAGGGGCTATAGGAGGTAGTTTCTGAACCTGAGCTGAGAATTCCAGCAATTTTCCCTAAACTCTGGTACCTCAGAGGCAGCCACTAACCAATGACAATTATTTTTATTTTCTCTAGGCTTCTAATTGAATAAGAAATTATTGAGTGTTTATGTTCAAAGTAATCATACTATGTTTCCTTTATTGTTTTGCAAGAAAAGTTTTGTTATATCCAATTTATAGGTGAAAAGATAAAGTTGAAAGGGGGGAAGTAATTTGTGCAAGATTGCACAGCTTTTAGGGAGTTGAGCTGAGATCTGACCCCACATCTGTGTTTATCCATTCCAGTGAATTATGTCAGTCCTGGCTTTAGTCATTGATTCAACCAAAACCACCAATATTTATTGAGCACCATGTCATGACGGACACCCAATGAATGCTCAGAACAAGCCTGTGAAGTGGTTATCACTTTTATCCCTCTAGAGCAGGAGTCATCAAACTTCTTCCCTAAGGAGTCACATTGTAATGACTTTTGACTTTGTGGGCCGTAGGCCCTCTATCACAATTACCTTACCATCGTAATGCAAAAGCAAGCATTGATGATACAAAAGTTCCAATAAAACTTTATTTAAATCAAAAAAAACAGGTGGTAGACTGGATTTGACTCATGGGCCCTCTATTCTAGAGAAAAAGAGAAAATACAAATAATTACTGGGACTAAGAGTGAGAAGGACACATGCCCAAGGTCACCCCACTTCTGAGCAGTAAGCCAGCTTCAATGCACGTGTGCAGGACTCCCCACCCATTCTCTCCTCCTCACCACACTGCCGCCCCAGGAAACCCAAAGGACTCATTCTTTCATCATTTAATCTCCTTCAGTCCTCTAAGCTTTATCTGCTCCGATTAAGGCGAGCTTACTGTGCTCAAGATGCATTATTTCTTTTCACTAGTCTCTCAAGAACATAAGAATAAATCAATCTTGCTGTCTTAATAAGTTGATAATCATTGTGAAATATTTAATGTGCTCAGTGCCATCCTCGATGTTCAGGCTGCAGTCAGAAAACCATCCCCCATCCTTCCCTCTCTCAAACCTCATGCCCTGCATTTGTTTTTCTTTGTTCTTATTGTGGTTTTTTTTTTTTTCAATTTAATAGCAATTCATTCCTCTCCTTTTGTCACCCATGCTCTCTCTCTCAAGGTGAATTCTGTCCTTGCTAATAGATGACCCCTTTCTGCTCATCTGGCTTTTTTGCTAGTATTTGCATTTGTTCATCACTTTGCATGCCCATATTTACTTTGTAAAAGATCCCAGGGCTCTGGGATCTCAGAAGGCAGCTATCTAATCCAGCCCCCTTCCCCAGGCAAGATGTCATTCATTTATTTACTCATTCAGTAAATATTGATTGACATAACCGGGCATGGGTGATAGAATGACGGTCAACACAGACATGGTCCTGGCCTCATGGAGCCTATGATGTAGTGGGAGAGACTGATATTAATTAAATAATTACAAAACATATAGTCTCAACCTGTGAGGCTGGGCAACAGAGGGGGCGTCATTTATCTCATTGGTGAGGTCATCAGGTGGGGGTCAGAGAAAGGCCCCATTAAAATGTAGGAGCCAAGTAGAGACAGGAGATTGGAAAGGCCTCCCTACAGAAGGGACAGAGAGCAGGAAGGGTCTTCACCCAAAACCATCCACCTGCTGTTTAAGCCTCTGTAAAGGAAAAGCATCTACACTGTCCAATTTAGTTGATCAGTTAACAGCCTCAAGGGTTAGAGATGATTCCTTTTGTTTTACTTTGTAATAGCCTCTTACTTGTATTATCCTGGATGGAGCTAGAGCCCATCCTCCTAAGTGAAGTATCACAAGAATGGAAAAACAAGCACCACATATACTCACCATCAAATCGGTACTAATTGATCAACACTTATGTGCACATATGGAAGTAACTTTTATCGGGTGTGGGGCAGGTGGGGGGCGAGGGGATGGGTATATTCACACCAAATGGGTGCAGTATGCACTATCTGGGGGAGGGGCATGCTTGTAGCTCTGACTCAGGCGGTGCAAAGGCAATATATGTAACCTAAATGTTTGTACCCCCATAGTATTTTGAAATAAAAAAATAATAAATTTTTTTAAAAATCAAAAAAAACCAAACAAGATATGAGAATCACCAGTATTACAACAGGGAGGGCCCTCAGGTATCATCTAGGGCAACCTCTTCCCTTTACAGATGCACAGCGTGGTGCCTGGAGGAGGCGGGAGACTTGCCTGCGACCACACAGTGACGCATGGCAGAGCTGGGGCTTGGCTGGGGCCTGCTGGCTCCCATTCCGGTGTTCTTTCCCCAGCTTCGGGTTAAGTTCCATCATCACGGAGCTGCTTAAAGACAGGATGTGCATGTCTTCATTGTGGACCAGTGGTTATAATGGTAGTAACAACAATAGCTACCTTTTGTTAAGGTTTGTCCCTATTCCAGGCACAGTTAAACACTTTATACTCATTAGCTTTTTTAGAGCCGTGCCAGTAACCCTGTGGTACAAGGCTTGATACTGGTTGCTCGTTTCTCCCTGTCTGGCCTCAGCTGGCTGAGCCCTGTATCCAGCCGGGACCTCAGACCAGAGAACCAAAGGGAATTCACACACCCTGCCTGACTTCCCTCTCTGCACCATAGCAGGCAGAACACGATGGGCCATTTAGACAGTGTCGGCCTGTGGGCCCCACCGCATACTAATCAGTCTCTAGAAATAGATGCATTAGGGGCGAAAACATTTACTGGCAACACTGTCTGGCTTCAATCTTTCACCTTCGCTGGGTAATGAGATGAGCTAGAACATTAAAACCAACAAACAGCCTTTGGTGTTTACAGCAAATGTTTGCAAGAGTGTGGGAGCCAGAGGTGCTCTGGGGAACATCTGGATTTCTGGAAAGTGTGTGATTACACAGATGTGTTAGATTCATCAAGCTATAAAAATATCCTGTGATATATGTCAGGGAAGAAAAACAACCTCCCCAAATGGATTTGGGACAAGTTATCAATCACGGCAAAGACACCAAAGGAAGACCAACGTGACTGTAGGCTCTGGGGAGACTCTCAAAGCCAGGATGAGGGGGTGCTTCAGAGAGTGGTCCTTGTTGGGGGGGTGCAGGGGGGCTGAGGATGCCAGGGATGGTATTTATCTATTGATTCACCTCTCATAATCCTCTCTGACTGGGAACACCCATTGCATTGCTTGGATTGAGGCCCTCCTTTTCTTAAATACCTCAGAGTCTCAACATTGCCCACAAATGTCTTCCACTGGCTTATAAAATTCTATGTATAATATGCCCTAAAGCACTTTTCCAGGCTCATCTTCTGTAGCCACCCCTACTACCAAAATAAGACTCATACTATTTCCCCAGACATGTTGTTTGTCTTCATGCAAACCCACAGCACTGTGCCTGACTTAGTCTCCTCAAATATTGTTTTGCTTTTTTATTGTTTGAATGGTGAGCAAATGCGTAAGTGAATAAGTTGCATCTGGGCCTTTACATGTGCCTGTTCCCCTATGCCCATGCCCGGACGCCCCTTGAGGTTCTGAACTCATGCAGGAGCTCCTTCTCTTCCCCAAGCCTGATTCCAGGAGGCGTCTCCTCTGGATAGCTTCCCTCCACTCCCTCCCCCAGGCCTTCATCTCCCCTGATAAAGAGCATGCCCCCATATATTTTGCACAAACTCTTAGTTTATCCCATAGAACTTCTTTCCTTTTAGATGTGTTTGTATTGCTCACTATTCTATAAACTTTTCAAAGCTGGAGACACTGTCCTGTTCATTTCTGCAGCCCTGATGCTCAGCACAATATTCAGCATAATGTAGCACAGTGACACTAGGTGAGCAGGCCACCAATAACCCCTCCAAGAACGAGGAACTCTTAACATGAAATTCCAAGGGCTTGTGATGCTAAAATGAACTTCACCATTGTCCTGAGCATACCTTGGAGAAGTTTCATTCTCAAGGAAAAGTTCGGGGGAGTTATTTCTCTCCATCTGGGAGCCAGGATGGGATGAAGTGGTCACTGCAACAGTTAAGGGTTTGATTCATGTGAAAGGTGATAACAATGTTCCCAGATATATATTTAAATCCAGCTCTATTTCTTTTAGGAATATAGTTTTGCAACACTGAATATTATGAATAGAAAATCACATAAGTAGAAAAATAAATAGTAAAATAAATAAATAGAAAAATAAACAAATATTATGAATAGAAAATAGTATGAGTAGAAAACTTAAAGTGTGTGTTATCTGTGCCTACATGTTGATAGAAATTAGTTGCAGCACCAGTTGTAACGTCCAGACAGACCCAGGTTTCCTGACCCTGTGTTGTGTCCACTTTGCCTCCTGCAGCAGAAACCTACCTGCACCTATCCTGGGTGGTCCCCAAAACCTCCCCCACTTCAGCAGAGAGTATTACCTGGACAAAGCATATTTCCATCTCAAGGTCACAGAGCATAGATGAGAGACTCATCTGAACAGCCTCCATGTATATGGATTTATGCAGAAGGAGTTAGGAACTGGAATAAAGCAGTCAAACTTCAGTTGGTGACTGAGAATTCCTAACATTTAGCATAACAACAGTCTCTCTCTCCCTCCCTCTCCCTTCCCCTCCCCCTCCCCCTCTCTCCCTATCCCTCCCTCCCTCTCTCTCTCTCCCTCTCCCTCTGTCCCTCTCCCTCTCTCTCTCTCTCTCTCTAAGTCAGTTAGGCATTTGTCTTTCTCTTCTACCAAGGAGGAAACAGAAGTTCCAAGAAGTTAATCATGGATCCAGTATGAATCAGCATGGGGTATAAATGCAAACCCTGTGGATTAGAAGCACAAAAAATACATAGCAGAAATGTTTATGACGACAAAACCTACGTAGGTAATGACATCTGGTCGCTGTTTATTTTGTGCCTTTTATGTGCCAGGTCCTTAGGGTATCTCATGAAACCTTAAGAAAATAACCAGGGACATAATGTTATCTGGGAACAGTATTTCTCAAGGGGTGTTCTGGGACCGCCAGCATCAGAATCATCCAAGGATTTTGTTAAAAATACAGGTTCTCACTCCTAACCCCAGAACTACTAAATCAGAATCTCTGGAGGTGGGCCCTAGCAGTCTGCATTTTAGCATATCCTCCCTCTCCCCCCGTGTGATTCTTAAATACACTCAAGTATAAGCATTACTAAGTTCATCAAAATCTGAGTAAGGAGGAATTAACAATTAAAACCAGCCTTTTACTCATATTATGTCTGTGTATTATGCTGGGTAGTAAATGCTATTAGCTATTTAGGTTTAAATTCACTGAGCACAGTGTCCGGTTTATTCCACAGTGGGAGCCCAATTATTCTCCATATGCCCTTCCACAGCCCTTGCAGAGACCAGAGTTAAAAGAAACCCCTTTGACCAACAACCAGGGGCATCTGCCTCTGAGTCAAAAATATTTTACAACATAAATCCACGGCAGAAAGGAGTGGGTCACCTTCCAGCCCTTTCCACCTCCTACCCTAGCCAGAGTCCCCCTCATTCTACAAATGAGACCCTGGAGGGCTAGTGGAGATGAGAAATTGCTTCACCAAGAGCAACTCAGGGAAATTAGGGCCTCCCTACCTTGGAGGCATCAAGAGACAGTGGACGCGAGCAGAGAGAAAGAGACAAAACGCCCATTCCAATAAGGAAACGGCTTTAATCTGTCAAAGTAATTCTCCTTCTTTCAGAGAGAGAGAACATGAAATTGCACAAAATGACTAACAGAATGGCACCCAGTCTGATTAGCGTGAGGCCCAGAGCTGTCTGCACTTAGTAAGTAAGGTAGAAAGCCCATTTGAATATTCATTAAAAAAAAAATTCCTACATGAAAAGGGAGAAGAATGGTTTGTCTCTTCAAAGGACAGAAGTTTTGGTAAAAGCACATATTTAGGGGACATCATAGAGGGGATGGTGCTTAATGGAGGCAGGGAGAGCCTGTGATCATCAGAAAGGGTGGCACTGTCACTCCAGACCCCAAATTCCCCCAGCTCTGTGTCTCCCTGTTTAACTACAGATTAAAGTCTAATCCCTCAGTTGGATCTAGACTGATTTTAGGGTCTAGACCAGAGGTCAGCAAAATTTTTCTATAAACAGCAAAATGGTAAATAGTTGAAGCTTTGCATGCTGTGTGGTCTCTGTCTGAACTACTCAACTCTGCCTTTGTAGCCCAAAAAGCAGCCATAAATAATACATCAACAAATGGGAGTGGTTCTCTTCCAATTAAATTTTTTTTGTCAATGCTGAAATTTGTATTACATATGATTTGCATGTATCACAAAATTCTTTTAATTTTTTTAACCACATAAAAATGAAAAAGTCATTCTTAGCTTGCAGGCTATATAAGAACAGGCAAGCAGACAATGTGGCCCTCAGGGCCCTAGTTTGCCAACCCTGGTTCAGACTCAGCTTGCATTTTTTGCCATACCTTGGGCTCCCTCTCTCAGTCCCGCAAAAGAAAGGGCTGTCTTTCCACGTGCAAGCTCCTTCGTTCCCAGCTTACGTACCACTCGCCTGTTCTTTCTCCCTGGATTGTCTTTCCTTTCCCTTCTTAAACATCCTCCCAGGTCTTTAAGCCTCCAACTCATCGCCTCTTCCCTGGTGGCCCCCACAAGACATACCTTTCCCACATACTTTATCTATGAGCCTTATCTCTCATACCAGACTCTAAGCTACTTAGAAATAAAATGACATCCAACATTTACATTCATTCTTCAATTAAATCCCCACAACAAATCTCTAAGGTAGGCACTGTTATTATCCCCAATGTACAGACCTGGGAATTATATCTTAAAGAGGGCGGGAAATTTGCCCGAGGTCTCCCAGTGAAAAAAAGACAAAAAGAGGACTCTTCCCCACGTATCAAGTACAACCCACATGCTGTGAGGAGACCTCATAGCTTCCGAACTGCATACCGCTCTGGGTCTCAAAAATAAGAGTGCTTACTATATGGTCTGTTTGAATAAATGTTAAGGCTTATCTTATTTATAAAGCCCCAGAAAATCAGTCATAGGCAAGGACTCTGACACCAGTGGGAAATGACGGAAATAATAGCTGACAGTATGACTTCAAGAGAGGACAAAAAAACAAAGCAAAGGATGGGAAACATCAGCCCAATTAACTCATGAGGTACAGTGGTCTGGTGCCATTTGGTGTAGGGTCTGGTGGTCCTACACACACCAGTGTCCCCGAGGGCATGGCTGTGTGGTTATACCATGTAGTGAGGGACAACTGTTGTGGCAACTCTGAATCCTTACAAAATGATAGATTGAATTGCTCTGCTTAAAATGTCAGGGAAGTATGAGATCTGTTTAGATGGATACCCAACAGAGTGGCCATTTTTTTGGAGGGGGAGCTTTTTAAAAAAATTCTCTGTGTTTAAAGAAGTTAGTTCTCATTTATCTAAATATCTCTATTCTACAGAATCACCTGTTCCCCGAGGATAATGGAGATCCAGCAGTTTCTCTGTATCATAATAATTCTTCGGTGAGACCTCTCTGTTTTATCTGTTACTGTATGTCTTCCGACTTTGCTGTGAGTAGTATTCCTTGTTCCCTGTAGATTCATAGGTGCACATTCAATACAAATCAACTATCATTTACTGAGTTACTACTGTCTGTAATACCCCGTGCTGGGTAATACTGATGTACTATAATACTGTGTAACATTGACATGTTTATCACAAGGACCTAGTGATAAATAAGGCTGCCCTTACCCTCAAGGAGTTTACAGTTTGGGAGTAAACCAGATGCTGACACAACACACGAGCTATATTTTTCTCATTATGACTATGCCAAAAGAGTACAGCTTTATCAAAAAGAAACTTGCTTTGTTAACTTGCTTACCATGGAGCAAGTTAAAAAATAATAATATACCCCCCACCCCAAATATCTTGGGGTTTCACATGTCTTGGTTCCCTTGATCTTGTCTTCCTTGTTTTCTACGTCTCTAAACTTGTGACAGCAAATTGTGCTTTCCAACTTCACAAATCAATCCTGGAATCTCCTCGAATTTGGTTTGGTTCCTACTAGGCTTGTCCAAGACTTTCCTTTTGCTCCAGGCTGGCATGTACTGTCCATCCTCTCTCTGGAATCTGATGTTTGTGCATTCCCCATTTCCAGGTTTGCTGCTCTGGACTTGGTAATAATAACTCAAATGGTACCCAGCCGGGTGGAAAGCAATGACAGTCACCATTTTGAACAAGTATCACATATTGCTAATTCTATATGAATTCCTTTGGTAAACATTTAGTAAGCATAGGCTCATGCCAGGCACTGTGCCAGGTACTGAGGGTACAGAGGCAATGATAATTCATGCCCTAGAAATGTTTGCCATTGATATGAACAATTGGCACTATGTGATAAGTTCTGCGATTCATTGACCATACTCTCCCAAATCTTCCACTTTATAGTAGCCCCTGTGTTAGGTGCCAGAGTTGTGGGCATGAATAAAACTAAGTCCTTCCTTTGTGGAGCTCACTGTGTCACATTAAATATGCTAGTTCTTCTATTTCCAAGTACATGATACTATTGCACTTTCCCACCTACTTGAACTCCAGCAAGGTGATTTGACTCACATTAGCCAATGAAACATGAGTGGACCAAGTGACAGGTGTCACTTACAGGCAAATGCCTTTAAGAGCCAGTATGAAATATTCCCATTGTTCCCTTCTCCCTTCCATGTGACTGTGGAACTGCAATTCAAGATGGAGCCTCCACTGAGCTTCCTTGCGTGACTCAAATGCACAAACCCCCATGTGGACCCTCAGTTAGCATGTAGCATGTGCTAGAAATAAATCTTGATTATGTTTAATCACTGAGATTGGGGGGGAGTGTATTCTACTGTCATGTAACTTGGCCTATCCTGTCCAGTTCAGGGTGTATCCTCAAAGTACAATGGGAGAAGAGAAGAAGAAAGGTCCAATTCAGCTGAGATGTAGGGAAGGCTTCCCAGAGGAAGTGATGCTTGAGCTGCCCAGACTAAACTAGATGATGGAGGCCGTTAGGACAATAAATGGGGGTATGGTCTTGTGCAAGTGACTTCATCTCTCCTGGCCTCAGTTTCCTAATCTGCAAAATGGGCATAATAATGTCCATCTCAGAGGACAGTTGGGAGGATTAAATAATACAGTAGAGGTCAAGTAATTAGCACTATATTATTATAACATTAGGACTTTGGGTTATAATTAACAAAACAACAACCAAAAATAGTTTAAACTACCCTAAGCTAAAACTCTGGGGAACTGATTGGCTTATATAACTTGGAAATCTGAGGGATAGACCTGACTTCCAGAATGGCTGGATCCAAGGACTGTGTCATTAAATATCTCTCTCTCCTCCCTCTCTCTCTTCCACCCTCTCTCTCCCCTCTCACCCTCTCTCCTTTCTCTCTCTCTCTCCCCCCGCCCCCACTGTTTGATTCTTGTTGGCTTCGTTCTCAAGTAGGTATCTTCCGCAAGGCTGAGTGATAGCTCTGGGAAGCTCCAAGCTAAGGTGACTCCAGTGCTCCAGAGTAAGAATGAGGTTCTCCTCCAACATCTACATTAGTGCTCAAAACAAAAGACTCTCTGTCCCCAATCCAATTACTACACACACCTGGGGAGGGAGAGAATGGAGTACTCTATTAGGTATCCCAAGTTGCCAGGGCTATGGGATTGACAGCTTTACCAGTTTCATATAGAGTTGGAGAGGGGTCTGTTCTCCAAAGGAAGAAGTGCTGTACAGAAAAAAGTTGAGAGATGTCCACTATGTCAATTGCTCTGGGAAGCAGGAATAGCACATAGTGTGGCATGGCTTGATGAAGCATGGTATGTAAAGAATAGAAAAGGAAACTTATTCTTGCTAGAGCATAAAGTGATATGTGTGTGTGCATGTGCACATGTATATGCATGTGTGTGAGTGTATGTACATGTGCGTGTGTATGCATGTGTGTGCCCATATGCACATGTGTATAGGTATGCATTCATGTACACATGTGTGCATTCATGTGCATGTATTTTTGTGTATGGTGGCAAGAGATGGCAAGCAATGAGGCTGAACAGGTGAGCTAGGGTCAGAGGATTCAGTGACACATCCTGCAGAGCTAGGTCTTAAGCCAAGAGACTGGTCATAGAAGAGCCATTCCGGAATTCCAAAACATTCGAAGCCAACCAGCAGGTATCATGATGTCTTAGGGTTCACTGTAATCTGCAGAAATAAAAAATGACCAAGGAACATAGAGAAAGCACAGTAAACTGAGGGCACAGAGTAACCAGACACCTCCTGGGGCTGTGACCACTTCCCATGGACGTGCTGCTCTAGAGCCCATTTTAGATGGTGACGCAAGGCTTTCAACAGCACCTGACAAGCCGGCCTGAGTTTTTATTCCTTTTCATTAAAAGTGTCAGTGGTGGCCCACACCCCATGCCTTGCCTGAAGGTACAGATGCAGGGAGCTGCCAGGGAATAGACTGTGGGCTCTGGTCTTTTTATAGCAGTGAGAGAACACTGGCCAAGGAAGACAGGTGAGAGTCTATGGCACAAAGAAACAAAACAGGGTGACTGTATTAAGCAGGTGGCCATTTAGCCAGGCATGAGACAGAGGACAGAACTTGAGTTTGGGAGCCAGGCAGACTCAGACTCAAATCTCAGCTCCTACTTCAATCTGGCTGTGTGGCCACAAGGAAGCCACCTCACCTCCCAGACCCTCAATTTCTTCGTCTGTACAATGGGGGCATTAATACCTTTTCCTCACAGGAGTACTATGAAGATTAAATGAGAACAATGTAGCTGAAATATATATTAGAATCCCTGGTGACTACTGGAGGTCTACGCATGTTAAGTCCCATCCCACTAGTCAACCTTAACTCTCAGCCCCCTCTGGAAAGTGTCTCCTTCCACTAAGTCTGTCTAGGATTTCCCCGGGTGGGTAGAGGCCCCTATGATAACCCATCCTCTCCCTGCAGCCCTTCAAGCCTCCACTCAACCAATAATCTTCTTGGAATACCACTGTTCCTTAGAGTGTCATTCTTGCCTTCTGTGAGATAAGGTTTGGACTAAATTAGGGGTCTCAAAAGTGGGATCCAACGGCCCATGTGCTTTTTTCACCTGCACAGAGTTTTGCAGCATTCAAATGGGGATGTTTTAGACATAACATGTGCTCTACCAGTGACCACAGTCCTCACTATTCCCCCATTCTCCCCAACCATCTTAACTCATGCACGTCACCCACCTGGCCCTCCGTGTGCGTTTGACCTCCTGACCTCTGGACTAAATCATCTCAGTGACTCTCCAGCCCAGAAATTCTACATTCAGGGGTCCCCTTGTCTCCCACACAAACCATATTTATTTTCATCATCACGCCCACATTCATTTTGGCCTCTCATCCTAGAATGTCTGACTTCTCCTTCTCCACTCCTGCCTAGATTCTATTCATTTTTAACAGCTTTCACCACCCCCAAACTAACTCATTCTGTATTTCTTGAGAAATCCTTGTGAGGCCATCCCTAAGTTACAGTGTTCAGAGGATGCAAACAGTAAATGTTTCAGAAAGCTTTCTTTAATGTATCCTATCCTGGGTTTATGGATCAAGTAATATTAATAATTATCATCAGTGCTTTGTACCGTCTACGTGCCAGACATGGTCTTAGCCTGCTGACGTACATTTTCCCATATGACACAATAGCCCTGCTAGACAAGTGCTGCTATTCCTACATTAAAGATGAGGCAATAGAGTTTCAGAGAAGTGAAGTGACTTGCCCAAAGACACACAGCTAGTAAGCGGAAGAGCTAAGATGTGAAATCAGGTTTATTTCAGACCCAAGCCACTGATCTGTTTTTTCTGTTATAGCACATAATGTAGTAATAATATCAAAAGTTTAATGATTCATCAGTTGGGTGAATAAGTCACATCTCAGTTTGCAAAAGACTTTCTCAATCATTCACTTCAGTTTCACAACAACCTCTGGGACTGGGAAGACATGGGTAAGTCTCTCCATTTTGTAGATGAAGAAAGAATATAGGCAAACCAAATTTCTTTTCCACCCAGAAGCAGCACTAGCTATTCCAAATGCGAGAGAGAGAGAGAGAGAGAGAGAGAGAAAGGGAAAAAAGGAAGGAAGGAGGGAAGGAAGGAAGGAAGGAGGGAAGGAAGGAAAGAAGGAAGGAAGGAAAACCCAATCTTCTCCTCCTCCTCTTCCTCCACCTCCTCCTCCTCCTTCTCGATTTGAGGCTGGCATTAAGGGCAAGATTGAATTTATACTGATCTGCAAATATTTTCCTTTTAAGTGTCCATTTTCCCTGAACATAATTGGACTGAATTGCCTTTACCTGCCAGAGCTGGAAAACCTGTCTCTATAAATTGATCCAACTCTGCCATCCTCCTGTAACGAATAGCTGCTCTCTGATAGCTTCCACGTCTCTGGGCATGTATCAGCCACTGGGTGACTAGCACCAAGGTTTTGCCCAAGGGTGGTTCTTTACTTCTCTATACCCTTCTTTTCTGGGCCCAGAGCAGGACACAATTCCATTTCTATGTGCTCATTCACCCTGGATTCTTCACTTCCTGCATCCGGTCATTGCGTCCTGAAACAGTTCTCAGCTCTGCCCCTTCCTCCACATCCTCACTGCCTCCGCCCATTCCAGGCTGGGGTCTTCCTTCCCAGCTGCTCTCCTCACCTCCCCTCCAGTCTGCCCCCCTCCAGTCTTCACACTGTAGCCAGAGTGGCCTGTCTGTGCAGGGGTAAGATGACAATGATCCACGTTCTTCACGGAGGGGGACATTCACGCCTATTCCCCACATGGGATAGGAAGTCTCTATTCTCAACTTGAGGTGGGGAAAAGGCTCCAACCTCCACTTGAGATAAGGCAATAATGTATTCCCCTTCTCCTCTTGGGGTGGAGAGAGATGCAAACAAACTTTAGTAGCCATCACTCACTGAGCACTTTCTGTATGCCCTCAGTGGACACAGCATAGCATGACACTAAAGGGGAGCTTGGGACTGTCCAGGTCACCTCCTGCCTCTGTCACCCACCAGCCAGAGGACTGGATATTTTTTTTCACTACTTCTGATCATTTCCACCCATCTCCACCGTGCTCTGTACCCTGGAAATTGACCTCTGTGGTCCAGCTGGGTTCAGCCAAGGCATTGGAGGAGAGTGAGGGCAGTCCTCTCTCAGGTCCCCGCTGCTCTGTTTAAGTTCTGGTAACTCTTCCGTCCCTTGTCCCTGAGCCTGGGAAGAGTCACTATTCACTTTCCTGGGCCACCCCTTTACAAGTAGGTGCTTCATCAGCTCTCCTTAGTTACCCCATCAGAACGTGTCTGTGTGTGTGATCCGAGTCCTGCTACACACTGACTTCTAGAATGGGATCCTGGGCAAGTCACATCTGTCCTCTGAGCCTGAGTCCTCATCTGCCCAGGAGGACGATCACAGCAGGACGATGAAAGAAAGGAGGATGAACCACATAGCTGTTGTGAGAATTAAAGAAGGAAAAGCACTTTAATAGCCTGGCGTCTAGAAAATGCCCAATAAATACTAGTTGTTCTTCATATCATTAAGTACCCAATGACAGTGCTATCTCCATTTTACAAGCAAAGAGACTAATTCTAATGGAGGTCAAGCGGCTTGCTAAAGGTCGCCCTGCACTTAGCAGGGCCACAATTCAAATCTGGGGCTGTATAACTCCAGAGACTAAATTTTAGCCACAACGCAGTAAAGCACTGAACCTGAAGTGTCGAGCCCCTCCCCTGAGATGCTGATATGGGAGCTACCTTGTCTGGCTCCTCAGCCTTAAGAGAAAGCCTGTGCTCTCTGTGAGGACCCACCATGCACCTGGATAATCGCTCTGTGGATGCTGTACTTGGGGGGAGGTGTTCCTCCTTGACCCCTGCAGGCAATCAGCTTAGCCCATGAAGCGTGAGATTTAATTACCCTTATCTAAGCTTAAATAACTGCAAATGTTATTGTTGGTCACACGAAATTATCTCACCCTTTGAGAACACTCAGACATTTCCCTGACTCTGTGTTTTCCACAGGCAGGGAAGCAATGCTGTTAATGTCACAGGAGCCCACTGCTATTGGAATCCCAGTGTCGTGCAGACTGTTTTACATTTTGGAGCACCCAATATACAGCTTCCTGTTTGTCAGGCCTTGGCAAGGAAGGCAGCTGGCTGAGTGACTGCTACCCTGGGAAACAGAGAGAGAGTTGACATCCAAAATTTTCCACTTGGTGGCTGGGAGATGCTGGGAAAGTTGCTTAACCTCTCTGGTTTTCTATCCTGCTATGTGTCCTCAGGGTCTGTATCAGTGGTTTCTAGTGGAGAGTGGAAAGTTTGGAGACAAGTGTGTGGCAAAAATGGGAAAAGCTGAGACAAGAGTTTGGACTCACCACTGGGGCAGCACAGGAGTTACCCCCCTCATACCCAGGAGCAAGGGCTGGGAGGAAGTCTAAGCCATTGGGTACAGCATTAAGAGGCAATGTAGAATTAAGCAGATAAAAGTGCAGATTTAGACTCAAGTGTAAGTCCAAGCACGACCAGTTGCTAGCTATATGAATCGAGCAAGATGCATTTCTTCTCTAAGCCTCTTTTTTCTTTCTAATAAAATAAGGATGATGGTACCAACCTCATAGAAGTGTTAGGAATATAGATAGAAGGTAGGAATATAAGAAGACAATAGGTAGATAGATAGATGACATTTGTGTAAAGCACTGACAAATAGTAAACACTCAATAAATGGGAAGAATTCATTTTCCTATTATTGTTTACAGCCATTTCAAGAAGATATACACAGGCAAGAGCTTGGTGTCCAAGATGATGATGACAATGATAATGGTACATGATAGAAGATGCTTTTATTAGTTATCATTATCATTATTATATAGCAACTAACATTTCTTAATCAACTATCATATATGTTAACCCTGTTCTAAGTCTAGTAAGTCTTTATCTCAAAAAATCTTTACAGTTCTCTGCAGAATAAGTACTATTATTCTATTACTGTCCCCATTTGACAGATGAGAAAATTGAGGCTCAGAGAAGTTAATTGATTTGCATAAGGTTGTCCAGCTAGTGACTGACTAGAGCTGGAAACTGGTTCTGTGTGATGCTGGAGACCATGTTCTTAGTGAAGGAAGGTGGGGAGGATGTGGTGATGGCGAGGCCAAGAGAAGGCGGTGTTAGAAGAAGCAGAAGGTGGGCAGCAACAGGGAAGTGGTACCAAGGAGCAAGACTTCATATAGCAGCAAGCTTCTGGCAGTCACAGGAAGAGGGCCAAAGCCCAATGCAATAAGGCAGTCCAGTTTTCAGGACTGTCAGTGCTGTGGGCCCAGCCCCAGCTATCCTGCACACCCAGGTTAGAAGCCAGGACTAGGTCATCACAGTCACAGTTCAGAACAGTAAGGCCCTCTAGAATTTCTGAGTGGTGAATTAGGAAAACCAGAGCCAGACAGACTTTGGCTGAATCCCAGATCTAGCACTTACTAGCTGTGGGCTATAATTAGGCTCTTTGTCCTTTCTGGGCCTTAATTTCCCAAAATGTAGTATTGAGTATTAATAGACACATGGGTGGCATTTATGCCACCATTTCCCACTTCTGCACTCACTGCAGACATCACTAGTGGATCTCTGCACTCTTTCTCACTGCATCATGACTACAGAATTCTGCTTGCGGTGCTCCAAATACAGCCCTGACCAATCAGAGTAGGCACCACACTGAACTGTATGGCAGCTAAGGATTCTCTCAGATCTAATGCACTGCGATTCTGATAGTGTATTGATGGACTGGCACTATCCTTATCTTTCCTTCTTCACCTTAGAGACAGTTAGAGATGATTAAGGTATTTTCAAATGAGTACAGTAATAAATAATCATAAAATTTTAAAGCCAAAAGGTACCTTAGAATTTGTCTTATCCAGTTGTTTTTAAACTGCATTCCCCAGAGTTCTAGGGTTCTCCACAGTGGCTCAGGACCTGTTTGAGAGACAGAATCTCAAGGCCCCCACCCCTGCCTAACTCAGAGAATCTCTATTTTCTGTTTTTTATATCAAGATTTCAAATGAAACTTCCTTCTATTCATTCATTCAACAAATATTGATTTAGGAAAAAAGTCATGTTCTGCACATAGGAAAGAACGAAGGAAACAGGGAGGGAAGGAAGGAAGGAAGGAAGTTAGTTTGAAAGCAACTGATCTAACCCACTCTATAAATAGAAAGCCTGAGACCCAAGCATTGAACAAGACTGGGCCAACATCTTACAGAAAGTTAACATAGCTGAGATTTGAACTCAGTGCCCCTAACTTCCAGCCCACTCAAAGCTCTTTTCATGGTGCCCCAGGAGAACTGACTAAGGGGCTAAATTAGAAATGGAATATTGAAGTTGAAACCACCAACAGAGGCTACCTGACAGGCAAACTCAAGCTAGAATACCTGTATCCAATCTGTATGAAGATCCAGCCAAAATGTCAGGCAGGAAACCTGGGATATGTGTGCAGGTCTAAAAGGCATGTGTGTAACTCCCCAGCTGTATAGACAGAGCCAGTCCTCTGGGCCTGGCAGTGGGGACAGGCTCTGTCTACACAGCTGTCTATACAACTTTATGGTTGCTGCAAATCGACGTGGAGCCATCTGCTTCTTGACACGCCTGGGTTCCCACTGGTCTTTCCACTGGCTCAAGTGTCATCTGCTGCTCAGACCAGAGATGCTTGCAGAGGTTTATGGTACATCTGGCATATAATTAAAGGCAGTCCTATCCCCTAAGGACAGATTCTTCTCCTCTGAAGAGTTCAGGCGTTCCTTCTTCATTCATACAGTAATTACTCCTCTCCCTTAATCAACAAACTTTTTTATGTGTACCAAACACCATGCTGAGCCCCAGAGAGGTTCTGACAGGTGACAGCTCTCCACCTGAGAAGCTAATTTCTCATTCAGCAGTTGAGGTAGGTGAAGAGAAGGTGGCTTCTCTCTGTGTCACCAAGATGGTTCTGAGAGAAACCTTCTCAAGGTCACAAGGCACATCTGTTATGAAGACAGCTCCTCCATCCCAAATCTCTTTTAGGGCTAAAAGAGAAAGACTAGTCAACGATCACCCAAGGCTCCCAGTAGACAAGCAGGAGATTGCTGCATTGCTAACACATGCAAATGCCTAGGACTTTTCTCCAAAACACAGTCCTCTTTTGGATGTTCATACACAGCAAGCTCTTTCTCACCTCAAAGCCTGGAACACTCATACACCCACATTCACATTTACCCACCCACTCACCCAGAACACCCTGCACTCCTGTTCTTTTCTTGGCTAGTTCTTCATCCCTCAGGTCTCAGCTGAAATGTCATTTCCTCAAAGAGGCTCTCCAAGAGACCCAGATCTAAATTTTCTCTCATATAATTTTCTTTTATAGCACCCTCTACTTTTACTTTACAAAACTGATCAAAATTTGAAATTTTTATGTATTTATAGATTTATTTGTTCAAAGCGTGACTCCTCCACAGACCAGAAAATCATTTTCTGCCTGAGTGGGTGAGTGAGTGATATTACCAGTATTAGAACCCTCTGAAAAGATGTCTCGGGAAGGTGGAAATTACTCTAGCTTGATGAATCTTAGGAGATTTTGTTGGTATCAGAGTGAATGTCACATGTTCATCTCAAAAGGATATATTTTGGTCAATTCTTGTAGAAACCAAAACCACAATAACATCAACTGCAAAAACATTTTCTGATTTCAGTGTTGCATAACTCTTCCTTGTTCAGCAGCCCAACCTCATATCCACGACAACCCACATCCCAGTACCAACAGAGAGGATGTTATTATAGGAGACAGAAGGAAAGGTCTTTCTGGAGCAACCTTGGCGGCACTCTGAAGTGTTTGCCATCAGTGGTTCCTGCTGGGCACTGTGCTTTTTCTGATGGCTCTTGGGATCTTCTGGTATATATCTCCCATCCATGTGCCCTGGAAAACAGTCTGGATAGATCTAAGCCCTCTTGGCATTTGGCTCCAAAGACATCTCTGGTCCTCTCTTGTGACCAGTGTCAATGAGTCAGATGGGTTGCTATAAATCTTACGTGTCAATGAGGGAAAGGTAAGGAGTTCTAAGACAAAAGGAGGTCTAGGGTATGACCAAGAGGCCCTGTTAAATAGGAAAGAAAACATAGTTGGAGAGATGCCTGTAATAGCGACTGACCTCAGTAAAAGCACAGGGGGACACAATACTAACCTAAGTGGATCTGACTCCTGAGAAGCTTCTCTCCCTAAATGGGAACCCTCCCCCCAGCCCTGGCAGAAGCCCCTTCAGCAGAGATAATGGTGACAGCACCAGGATATTGGCCATGGTTGTGTACTGAACATTCTATTAAATCCCTTCCATAACCCACCTCATTTAATCTTCTTAACACCTTCACCAGGTAGATTTGATGATCCCATTTACTAATGGAAGAATGAGGATTCAGAAAAAGGAAGTAATATGCCCAAGCCACACAGCTAAGTGAGATTTGGAACTGAGTTTAGAATTCACTTAAATTTACCTAATTCCAAGACACATTCATTTGTTTACACTACAAATATTTAATGAGCACCTACTATATGACTAGAATACTATTCTACACCTTGGGATTACATTAAACAAAACAGAAGACAGAAATCTCTATCTTTATAGAGTTCACGTTTGATGACTAGTGACAGGGTTCATGAATCTAAATGGCCTTCACATTACTGAAAGGTGGGTCTGAGAAAAAGAAAACTGAGGTATTCGAATTCCTGGGTTCCATTTTAAATCTCCTGCCTGCTCCCCCAACCCACCACCAATATTCTGCTGTTCCCATTCCTAAAAGTGGGGCATATATGTGTGAACTAAAGTTCTTCAAAAAGAAATCTGGAGGAAACAGACTTTATTCCAGTGAACAGTTTGCAAGCCGGGTCAGCCTCTGGTGCAGAACTGAAGGTGCGTGTTTCAGAAAAAAAAGGAAAAGCTCCAGTTTTATAACAAAAGTTCCTGCCCATGTTGCCAAGCAGGTCCATTCACGTAAATGAAAGATTAAAATTTGCTGACTTCTCATTGATCAATACATCCAAACCCTGATTGGTTGATACAACTGAGCCCTGATTGGCCAGGGTGGGTGAGCTCTGATTGGTTGATTCAGGTGAGCTCTAATTGGTTGGCTTCCAAGCCCAAAGATGTAAGGTGCAAGTTTTCGGGGAACTCAGAGTATCCGTGTGACCCCTAGTCAGCAGGTAGCCACTTGGCTCTATTTTAAATTTAGGCCCAGGTAGCCACTCAGGATCCATCTTGAAAGAATGTCTCTTTCAGGTTCACATTTGTTCTCACATGCCAGAAACCAGAGGATTTAGGCACAGCGGGTCAGAGACAGGATCCCTGGTAGAGTCCTCAGTTATAATCTTCGGCTGTTTGCAGCCACAGCCAGATGTGCCAGGCTTGCCTGAGGGTTGCAGTTGTTTGTCTTTGAGGTACTCTAGGGGAGAGGTATTGAGTTTGCAGGAGAACCCAGGGACCTGCCAGGGTCTGTGTATTTCAAGCACATCCTTTGGCAAAGCTCACCTGTTCTATGTGTGTGTGTGCTCAGGCCCGGGGGAACTGATACCTTCCTGCTGCCCAGTGCAGCCCCAGCCACCCATCTGCTGGCTTGCTGCCTCCATGGTCCTGCTAAGGCGTTGGGCAATGGATGAACCACTGCTATTTGACCTCGCTTTGTGACCTGATCAGGTCAAGCCCCTCGCTGAGCTCTTGTGTCTGCATCTGTAAAATGGGCAAGTCAGGCTCCGGGTTTGTTTAGAATCCTTATAGCCCTGTGTCTGCATCTGTAAAGTGGGCAAGTCAGGCTCCGGGTTCACTTAGAATCCTCCTAGCCTAACAGTCTAAAATTATGCAAAGGAATGCTGACCAGCAGCTCCAGCAGCCTGAACAAAGAGTTCATTGAGTGACCTGCCCTATTCCTTCTTCCTGTTCCCTGATCCCCTCTGTGCACCTCTCCTATCTTCCTGCTCATCCCCCCCAACTTTGGTCTCACCATATGTTGCTTTGTGCTAAGAACGGATCCTGAGGTGGCAGCTCTAACACTCTCCACTCATGCAGCCTTGCAGCCTATTTTTACCCGCCAGGCAGCTCACCGCCTGGGTGGCAGGCAGCAGCAGCTCCAGCTGCGAGGAGCCCGGCTCAGCCTCTGTCTGCTGTTCTTCCTCCAGGGCCCCAGCAACACCCCAGCCCCCAACTCAGATCATCCTGAGTGTGTCTGTACCCTAGGGTCTGTAGCCAGAGGGCTCATCTTCTCAGGGTTTCCCGCAATTGGTAGGGGGAGTTTTGCACCAACTAAAAAGGGAAGAAGTGCGCAAAGAGGGAGGAAGGAGAGAGAGCAAAAGAAGGAAGGCGGGCAGAAAGGAGGAAAACAGACCTCACAGCCCATCCGCCACGCCCACACCCTGCGCTGTGTATTATAAATGCATCATCCTTCCTCTCATTTATTCAGTAAATAGTTATGAGGACTTATTGTGCGTCAGGAACTATAACAGGCACTAAGAATACAATGGTGGACCAAAATAGACACTCCCCTGACCTCATAGTGAGACAGACCAATTATATCATTTAATCCTCACAATAAATTTATCAAATTTTAAAATACTCATTTTTCCAATAGGAAAACTGAGGCTTAGAGAGGTCAAAGTACTTGCCCAAGACACAGTAAGGAAGTTGGCAGAGTTGAGATTTAAATCCAGCCTTGCGTGACTCCCAAGCCCACATTCCATTGCACAATCCTGCCTCCCGTCCTCAGCAACAGGCTCTGCTAACCCAGGAAAGACCAGTAGTCATCTGGACTATTAGAGTGCAAAAGAACTTTCCAGATCATCTCACCCAAAGGTTTCACTGAACAGGAGGGAAAATTGAGGACGTGAAAGGTTTTACAACTTGCTGAAAGATACAAAGTCTTAGCAGGGTCAGGGGTCAGGATTGGACCTGGAGTTTCCTGAGTCCCAGACATTTGCTCTTTATACCACACTCTACGATGTTCTTCTTTTCATTTATTCTTTGTGTAAAATATATAATACTTTTGATAATAAAAAGCAATGTGTTTTCCATCCTCTCAGTTTATGATGCACTGTCATTCCTAGCTATTTAATCAGTGTGTTGCAGGAAGTGCTTCAAAGGGAGGACATTGCTAGCTAAAATAATGAAGTTACAGCTCCACTTAGACTATCAAATTAGACTTTTTTTAGTGAAACAATAGTCTTCAGACTTTGTTTAGAGAGAAAAGGGATTTCTAAATTCCAAAAGCTCGCATTAGACATCAAGAACCCAGCCAGACAATTTAGCATCAAGTTGTATTCTACATAATAGGTAAAAAACACTCAAAATATGACATAACTCAAGTTTCCACCAGACAGGAGGAGGAAGAAGAACATGTTTTTCCAAGGGACAGAGATTTGAAGGGCTAAGACAGGTGGAAGAGGCCTGGGTCCTTGGAAAGAGACTCAGAACCCCACCAACCCCAAGGAATCCAGCCCCAAGAAGGACTAGGGAGAAGGCATAACACCATAAAATCTCCAGCTGAACCTCCAGATATGGTGACAAAATCTGAGGACAAATAGGCTGCTGTTAGACTTCTTCACTGAATGCACTAAAGCATAAAGAGACAGGAACCCAGCACAGGTAAAGAGAGTGCAACAGACTCCCTTTGTTTAGGTGTGCTATGCAGGGGGCCTGGGATGTTCCCCTTGTCCCCCAGGAGAAGGATCAGTGGGTCAGCAAAGACCTGAGTTTATGACAAGGGGCCTCTAGGGGGAGGACATTTCATGGAGACTCCAAGGTCAGCAGCCAATACCAGCCCAGGCCCCAAGGCCCCACAGGACCAGTTATATCACCAAGGATTGAGAGAGGACAGAGACAAGTGCCAGAAACAAATGGGGCAAGACTCCTGACCCAGCAACACCAGAGGCCAGCCCATGCTCCAAGATCCCCCCAGCCCCCGCCCTCCCCCACAAGGATGATTCTGCTTTTCCCTACACCCTGCCACTTTTACTTTGCTAATTTTAATGTCTCCCTTCCCCCAGTCAAGGGCTAGAGACTAGTATGATATGAGAGCTAAAGAGTAGTTAAGGAGACACGTTTTGGACTTCTTTTTAAACATTTGTGTCTTGGTTTGCAAATTATTTACCCCAGGATATTTCTTCTGAGTCTCTGAAACCTCTGAGGGGAGGGAGCTGGAGTCAGAAATTAAAATCCAGATTTCTGGGCTTTCTGCCTTTTAGAATCCAGATGCTCTTAGCCTCTCATTGCCTTGGTTTGTTGTGCTGCCTTTATCTACTCCAAGAAAGCCAAGAGTTGGAAAAGACCCGAAAGCCTTAATCAAACCCCTCCCACCACACACACCCTGTTCACAAATCTAAAACCTGAGGTCCACACTTGGGAGCGTCCTATGCAGGGTGACAGGGCTCAGAAGTGGCCGTTCCTGGGCGTCACTCAGGTTTCCTGCCTCTGAGCCTAACGCCCCATTTGCCAGAGCTCAGAGCACTATCTGTACCGGTCTCTTTCTCACATTAAGAACACTTTATTTTTATTTATCGCCTTTATTTTGGTCAGGACTTGTTTTCTGACTAAGTGACAGCTAAGGACCCCTCCAACTGGAACATTCTGTGACTCACACTTTGTCTTCTTGCTTGTCCTTGAATCACTCCATTTAAAGTGAACAAACACTTTGCTTGGTTTGCTTAAGCATCTGACTTCCAGGGACAGAATTAAACCTGAAGGTGGGGTGAGTGTCAATTTGATTAAATTGTTGTCAAAGCCCTGCCTGCTGCCCTTTCTGACAGAGCCTGTGAGTGATGTCCCTGTCAAATGAACTGCTATACCACCCCCACCCCCACTGGCTGCTTTGGGATTCTTGGCTGGGTTATCCTGTCCCTACAAAAGGTTGCCTCATTTCTCAGCCTATCCTCAGCATTCCAAGAATAATCAGACTTAAGGATTTCAGCTCCCTTAATTTAGACTTTATGATAACTCAACTTTTGGGCTTTAAAAGTTTTGGTAAGCAGGACAGGGAGGAAAACTAGTTAATTACCTTAACTGAGCCAACTGCTCTGGGATATTATAACCAAAGCAGTAGTGTGGCATGAAGATGAAGGCTTAAGGCTGGATTCAGACCTCCATTCATATAAAATCACTCAGCTAATTACAAAATCATTCTCATCTCTTCGCTTTTAAAGGATCTCAGAAGAGCTATACTATATATAATTGCCTTAGCCTAGTTTGAGCTGTGGTGTGTACTTGTGAATTGACAACAACTATTTTTTTCATTAAATTATAATTGAGACTTTGGTGATTCACAACAGCCTCTTCCTAATTTTTCCAAATGAACAAATCTTCCACTGAGCTTGCTGTGCAAAAGCACCGTGGAGTGGTTTGAACAGTCCCAGGCAGGAACTCAGAATATTTGAGCTCTCACCATAGTGCCTTCTAAGTTGCCCAGTGAATCAGGGTATGCAATTAACCTTACCCGTCCTCTCTCATCCAGAAAATAAGGACACTACTGTAGATTATATTGACCTCAGAAGGCTTTTGGGTGATAGAATGAAATCATTCAATCAACCAGTCAATGAACACATCATACACTGAACATCTACAATGTACAAGACCTTTTGAGGGATACAGAAAGGCATGATGAATTCATTCATTCAATAAATACTAGTAGCATGCCTCCTACATCCCAAGCAACGAGGTAAGTAATGAAGACACAGTGAAGAGAACAAGACAGATTTGGTCCTTGTGCTCATTGAGTTTATATTCAAGTGAAGGAACTTGATAATTAACAAGAAAACAAGTAAGTACAGAAAATAATTGCACATTGTAAGATCCAATGAGGGAAACAAAGCATTGTGATAGAGAACAGGGCTGAGGAAGCTGTGCATGTTTTAGTGTGAGTAGTCTGGGGAGGCCTCTATTAGGAAGTGACATTTAAACTGAAACCTGAAAGATGCAAAGGAGCCATCCATGAGAAGAATGGAAAATACTTGGGAAAAAGTGTTTCCATCGAAAGGAACAGTAAGTGCCAAAAACTCAAGACAAGCTATAACAGGGTACATTCCAGGAACTGTCAGAAGGGCAATGTTTTTGGAGCTTAGAGAGAAAGTTGGAGCATGATTTAGGCACAAATCTCATCCTCAAGATGTTCACCATCTAGTAGACGAGCTAAGATTATATAAGCAAAGATAATTTAAGATAAAATCCTCAAAAAGGGCTAAATTCTATGAATAAAGAACACATTCAGGGCTGCATATCCAGGCATGCAGCAGGACTCAGTTGAGGCCAATAAGAGAAATGCAGCTAAGTTAGGTCTAAGAATGTTGCTCTGTTGGTTAGCTCTTGCACATGACAAACCACCCCGTAACTTAGTGATTCAAAGCAATGACTGTTTATTTAGCCCATGATTCTGAGAATTGTCAGTTTAGGCTGGGATCAACTGGGCAGTCCCTTTGGTCTCAGCTTGGCTGTCAGCTGGGGTGTTTCTTCTCTCCATGTGTCTCAGCCTCCGTGTGCCTCTCATATCCCTCTAACATGTTCTTGGGCCAAGGCTATAGCGTAAGCACAAGAAAGCCAATTACGCAAGAAACTAAGTGGATGCAGGCAAGGTTCCCTGAGGCCTAAGCTCAGAATCAGCACACTGTCCCTTATGCTGCATTCTATTGGCTAAAGCAAGTCACAAAACCAGCCCAGGGTCAAACAGAGTGGAAACAATGAAGTTACACAGGTAAAGGATGTGAATTCAAAGAGGCCATTAATTGATGTTATCAGTGTAATCAATGCCCCAAAGTTGCTTGAGCCTAAAGCACTGTAACTGGGGGGAGAATTCAGGTGGTGACTGACCAGAGGCAAGACTGAAGCAAGGGAGGAAAAAACAGGTTAAATTTGAAGATTGCAGTGAAGAGAAAAACGGAAGACATAGCAGCCAGGAGGAGTACGCACATGAGGCGTGAGGAATGGGGCGCACGAGAGGCCCAGAATTAATTTCATGCATATCCCAAAAGAGTATGTCCCAATCCCCTTATATAATAGTGCCTGACATAACACTACCTGCAGCCAGTTCCACATTTTATCTCTGGGTCTCTTAGTGCAACCCCACTCCTGGTACAATTTCTACATTGTGGAAAGGCTGTGGTCTGGAGGAAAAAAAAAAAAACCTCATCAAGGAGTTGGTTTTTTTAGTTAGGCCTTGAAAGACGGGTAGATTTTACACACAAAAATCCATTTTGGGCACTTATGATATTATGGTTAACATATGAATACTTATTTTTAGACACTGAATAACCTGAAATCATTTAGACCAAAGGAAATAGAACTTGTGGAAATCACAAATCCTTTACTCGGTGATTTTCAACTTGCTTTAATAGAACCCTTTTTATAAAAATAAAATTTTACGTGGAGCCCTAATATAGAAAACAGATGAAGGCACATCTTAACAATATGCATTTATTTGCTAAGTTCCTTTGTAAAACCCTTTTTTAAACACTCATCATTAAAAACAATGTTTTATTCTGATAAAACAAAAACTCAGGAGTTTTAGATGAAATTTATGGTCTTAGAACAGCTTGAGCATCCAATATATGAGGTCTGTCTGAAAAGTATCTAGCCATATAACATGAAAAATAGAGACATTTATTGAAGAAGATACAAGATACAAGAAACATTGTGCCTAGGACAACGACACCTCAGTCCCCTTCAAAGTAGGCACCTTAGGACCTCACACAGTTCTCCCAGCGTTTCTTAACCTAACCTGTACATATTCAACATTCTCAGGTGTTTTGTTTGTTGCAGGCCTTCCAGAACACGGATCACTTTCAACAGATTCTTGGCCATCTTTGAAGTGTTTGTGCCACAGTTTTATTTGTGCTGCACTCATTGCATCGTCCCCAAAGGCCTTCTGAATCATCGAGATAGTTCCCGCAGAGGAATGTTCAAGCTTAACACAAAATTTGATGCAGATTTGTCGCTCTACTCACTCAGTCATTTTGAATCAACGGCCACACAGTACACATGCTCACTCAACAGCGTCTAGCGCCCCACTAACTAGTACAGTGAAGTCGTCATTGTTCACGCATGAGCATCCCAGTCCACTCTCCTTGGCTGCCAGGTTACATCAATGTCGTGCAAACCATTTTCGTTATATTAACAATGGCTGGATGCTTTCTGGACAGACCTCATATTTTGGTATTTTGTTTGAGTTGTACAGTATTAAGAAAAGTCTTTCACACAGGTAAGTAGTGGTATTTATTTATAGTTTTACATAAGTGGAAAAGCATTGCCCTCGGTTAAAATAAAATCCCAGTACAGGTTTACAGCTTCTAATTAATGGCATATTCGCATTTTCATGACAAATAGATAGATAGATAAACAGATATAAATGAGTGGAAGAATAGATAAACAGATAGACTGTGAAAAAAGGTTTAATTCCATTTATTCCAAAGTATACATACGTGCACACAGACACATATACACACAAAATAAGCTAGCTCTTTAGTATCCATTGTTTGTTAATTGGTTATGTAAGATAATGGAGTGTATATAGAATTTTAAATTGTAATTTTTAAAGTAAGTTTTTTCCGAGTTAACTTATTCACTTATATAGTCACAATCGCCCTTCTGCAGAAGCACTCACCATTCCCTGGAACACAACTGTGAAAAAACTAATCTAAATGGGTAAAGAAGGTAGGAATATACACATGCTATGATCTTGGGAAAGAGTATAGGAAAAGAATATAAAATCTGGGGCTATATTTACATCTAAATTCTACCTGTGTCACTAGCAGTGTGACCTTGGTTATGGTATTTAATCTCTTTGAGCCTTTATTCCTCCCCTCGTTAATATTAGGATTATAACCCTTATTTCATCAGTTGTTAGGAGAATTGAAACAAGATCATGCCCATATAGTTCTGAGTACCATGAACAGCACATAGTAGTAGATCCTTAATAAATGTTGCTTCTTTTGTCTCAACCCTGTTCAATCTCTTCCTATATCAGAAGTGAAAGAAAGATCAGATCTTTGATTTCCTCAAATGTTTCGATAGATGCCCCCATGTTGTAATAGCATCAGCCTGTCAGGTTGCATCTATGATGTTTGTAATTCAGGTAGCATATTGATTTTTGAAAGCACTCTGGGCCTGCTCTGTCCATGTCGGATAAGCTCCAAGCATTAATTATGCACCAATATTGATGTTTTTGTCTGACAAGGTCTAATGTCACCATATTCAAATCTAGCTGCTGCCTTGTTAGAAAACCCTTAGAAATGTGGCCTTGGAAGAGACAACATGTGTCACCTGCAATATTTGAAATATCCCAGGATTGAAGCCCTCAATTAGAATTAAAGACAATGTGCATCCTTGTCTTGGGCCCCAAAGGTGCTGGTGTGATTCACAAAAGCAGCCTGAGGTATGGCTACGTCAAGCACTGCTCCAAACAAGATAATCAAATCTTCTTCTGGTAAACTGCACACACTGGGGATGTGAACAATTTGAATACATTTGGGTTTGCTGTATACACAAGTCAGGTATTATGGTTCGTGTTTGGAAGCTTATCCATTTGCTGATTAGTAGGGTCAACCATAAATATCCAGCCAGGTCTGCCTGATTTCACAGAATCATTAAGAGAATTGGGATCAACTTATTTTTAAAGGAGACTTATAATCATGCAAATGCAAGACTCTGACTTGAACTGAATAAATAAACCACAGGCACTCTCATTCAAAGGTTCTTATTGGATCCATTTGACTCATTCAGCAAATAAACATTGTGCTCTGACTTCATGCCAGGCCCTATTCCAGGCACTGGGAGCACATCAGGGCACAAACAGGCAAGGTCTGCTCTTGTGGAGTATTTATTCTAATGACATGTCTTTTAGATGCTCTGATTTCCAAGACTTTGGCTAAGATGATTTTTCAAGGCAGAGAAAGGCAGCTAAATGAGTCCCTGCTATGAGTTTAGGATTTTCATTAATTTAAAGGAATTTTCTAATCCCATCTCAGACAACTCCTGAAAAACATACTCAAAAGTTCTGAATATCATTAATCTTTCTCTCAGATGGAACTGCACGATGGGTGTTTTCATGATATCAGAGAAATTGTAGGAGGACTCTTACAGGGGATAATTATTCTACTTAATCTGCATCCTGCATTTTCTGAAGAGGGATTGGGTAAGAGATGGTTGTTAGTGCCTAGCTGTCCAGTAAAGTAAAAAGAAAAGGACACTCACTTCTGGTAATGAACAGTTAATGTAAGTGATGTTATAGGTATCTGAGGCTATGTGGGGTATGTGGGGGTGGGGTGGAACTTTTACATATTCTGAAATATTTTCTTCTTTATTATTTTCTTTCTTTTAATTTTTTTACTTTCAACAATATTTTGAGTGTGTGCCGTGTCCCAGGTACTGTACGAGATTCAAAAAATACAAAATATAACACGGTCCTAAAGTTTAAGAAATTTATAGTCTCATTTTTAAAACCTAAAAATGTGAGTAAATTAAATCAATTTAGTGTAAAGCTTAGACTTGATTTCCTTTGGAAGTCACAGTGTAATGAAAGGAGTAATGAACTAGACAGCCAAAGATCTATTTTTGAGTCTTTTCTGTGCCACTTGGAAAGGCCACTAAACCCCTCCCTGTTACAGTTCCTCATCTGAAGAAAGGAATTTTATAGAATTGATTGTGAGGATCACTTTAAATTGTTGATGTGAAATGTTATGAAAGCAGTAAAATCCCAAATAAAAGTGATGGACCATGATGGTCACAATTCATGCTAATTCCTGTAAACCTTCCACTCTGAGAGACTTGAGAAGAATGGTAATAGTAATGACAGCTAACCTTCACTATTTGTTCCAGGCACTAGCCAAAGGAATTTATAAATACTAACCAATTTAATATTCAAATTAGCCCTGTGAGGTAAATATTATTCTCACCTCCATTCTGAAGATGAGAGTGCTAAAGTGCAGAGATATTGAGTGATTTTTCCAAAGCCTCATAGTAAGTAGTAGAGACCAGATCTGAACTGGAAGTCTGATTCCAAAAGTCCATTCCAACATTTTGAACACCTACTCTGTGCCAAGCACCGCATAGTGACTGTAAAGATAAATGAACTATAGTCTTCACCTGAAGGTGTTGACAGCCTGCTGAGAGAAACAATCAATTAAATAAGGGCACAGTGCCACAAATGGAAAGGATAGAGGAAGTCAGTGTGTAGTGGTCTAGGGCATCATGCTAAGAGACGTGACCTGGAGTCTGCAGCCAGTGAAGTTTTTGAACTGAGGAGTGTATTTTAGGAAAGCCACTGGAGGCTGGGAGAAGAGTGAACTGGAGAAAGTCATGGAAGCTGGAGGTTAGAAGATGAGTTGGGAAGCTATGGCATTGGATTCGGGGAGAGGTAACCAGAGCCTGACATAGAGACTCCAAGTGGAGCTGGATGGAAGGCAAGATGAAATCCAGACATGAGGACCACCTTAAAGGGGAAAACAATATGCAAAAATCGGCCCGAAGAATGCCCATGGGAAATAATATGGAGTGTGAGGATGGGGACACCCCCCTTTCCACATCAGATCTCCCTCTGATAGCCCGCTTTCCGACCTCCATAGGTAGGGAGAATAGCTATCAGAAAAATCAAAGTTTGGGGCACTACTTGGGCCACATTTTACAAGGGAGGGAGACCACGGAGCCTCCAAGGCAGGACCCATGTTCTGCTCACAGCTTGCACATCCTGCCTCACACCCGGGCAAGGCTGTCCCTTAGGGTAGAACAGTTGTTCTCAGGCGGTTCCACCTTCTACACCACCCGGAGAACTTTATGAGCTGAGACAAGGTCATTCTCAAGTCCTGGCCGTCTCTCTCTCCCCTCATCATGCTGGCCCCAAGGGGCCAGTCAGACGTAGATGGGGGAGGGGGAGGGGGAGCTCCGTGTGGACCTCCAGCCTAAGCCATGTGCTCAAATCTGACTTTTATCAGAAAGCCTTTTCTTGACAGAGCAGGTTCTTATAAAGTCATAATAAAGTGATACCTCGAGCTCCCATCTCTCACGTCCCATGCGTATAACCCTCTTAGTTGGAAACCAGCGAGGATAACCAGAAGAGTTCTAGCCATTTCTGGGTCGCTTGCTGAAATTTTATTCCCAATGCACCAATCCCTTGTCCAGAGCACCTGTGATGTGCCAGGCATTTCACATAAATTATCCCTGTCAAACCTCACAACTGGCACACAGTAGACCCTTAATAAACGTTACTTCTTTTTTGCTAACCCTATTTAATCTTTTTCTATGTCAGGAGTAAAAGAGGGATCAGATCTTTGATTTATTCAAATTCTAGGAAAAGGTATTTTATTTCCTATTTTATTTATGAGGAGAATGAGGCTGTAAGAGATCAAATGACTTGCTTCATGATTCAGACACAGGCTTGATTGAGTCTAAAACTTTTGCTCTCTTTAATATACTCAAAGAGAGAACCAGCTCCCCCTTCTTCCTTCTATTTTCCCGTCCATCTTACTCTTTCCCATTTTCCTTATTTTCCTCCCATGCCTTGTTCTGAAAAGTTCTTAAGGCATTTTACAGTATTACTTTGCTTGCATTTATAGTGGTAGGACGTATCTGACTGGTTGTATCACATAATGGTAGCTAGCATTCACTGAGTACTTACTACGTGTAAGGCTCAGTGTTGACGACTGCACATATTATTTCCTTATGTCCTTTCTACAACTTTATAAGGTAGATTCTAATATAATATGTTTTTTAAAAAGTGTAAGAAATAGAGACCGAAAGTGGTAAATAGCCTATCTCAAGCCCCATAGGACAAAGTAGGATTTGAACTCAGTGACCCTTTCTAGAAGCCATTTGTGGAACCCAGTACTCTGGCTCAGAAGCATTTGTACCAGCCCATGGAGCACCCTCCACCCCCACTCTCCAATTTCTTCCCCATTATACTCTCCACAAGTCTCTGATCAGCCTCAAAATCTTTATAGATACCCATGTCTCCAAGCAGTTTTTGGGATTTTCTATTCTTGAGAGAAGTACAGAAGAGGGGAGTCACCATGCATTGAAAGAGCTATAAACCAGCCACTTGTAAATCCCATTACCCTGCCTGCTTCCAACTGGCAGGTCCCCCTTCTCTTGACACTGTCCCTCTGTGACTTTAATGAGGCTGAAGTTAACATTGCTCCACTTAATCAGTCTTTTCCTGGTGAAGTCAGCAGGCAAGGAATGCAGAAGGCAAAATTCTGTCTTCCAGGCTTCTCCAGAGACCCTGCATTGCTTTGGGTCTAGGGATGTCCTTCCCAGCTGAGCAGCTGGACTTTATAATAGTGATAATAACCATAAAAGTAATAGCAATGTATAATAACAAGCTCACATCCCTTTACAGTTTATAAAGTCTTTGTACCATATCCATTTGCATGCAATTTGGTTCTCCAAATTACCCTCTGGGTTGGGGATAACTATGATGCTTTTTAAAAATATCTATAGATTTAGCCTTTTGCTAGAGTAATAATTTAGACCTGGGAACATCTAGAGCTTCCTGATAAGGGACAGTCATGAATGATGTCAAAGCAAGTGGGACAAACACAGGGCTCAAGTTCAGGAATTTTGAGCCATCTTGATTCTTCCATGAATCAGAGATGTGACTTTGAGCAAGTGGCTTCACTTCTGGAATCTGTTTCCTCTTCTGCACGGTAGACGTCGTGATTCTCACCTCCCAACATTAGATGAGAAGAATCAAAGAGAGGCGGTCTAAAATGCCTACAACCTTGCCTGGCTCGTAGAAGGGGCTCAAAACTGTTGGTTCCCTCATCCTTTTCTTTAGCACAGTGTGTGCTGAATAAATCCTTGCAGAGTTGAACTGACTTGGGAGAGATATTGGTGACCCCATTTATGATAGGTGCTGTATATTTTGTGGTGGTTAAGTACATGGGCACTGGAATAAAATCACTTAGATATGAATCTCCACTCCTCCACTACTAAAAAGTGTAAACCAGCACATGTTTTAACCACTCTGAAGCTCCTGGCACATGCAATGTATATAACAGTAGCTAACTCATGGCTTCATTATAATGATAAAAGTCATGTAAAGTGCATAGCAGGGTGCCATGCACACACAAATGATAACTGTCAGTCAGAACTGTTGGGGTTGTCTTCTCCTCCTCCTCTTGTTCAGATGTTTGCTTTTGAGAGCTCTGGAGTGGCTATGCAATCCAGTCTGATAGTCCCAGCTCACATCATCAACACATCTGCCAAAAGCATCCTGTAGCATCAAAGGGTGTGAGTACATTTGGAGACTGTCCCCAGTTTCTAAGCAATTGCCTGTTATTTCTGCTGTTGCCTTGGACATCGGTAATCAGCGCTACTAAGGCCTGAAGCTGGTCCCTGTTTCTACAAAAATCCCATCCATGGGCGTGAAATGGATCCAAGGCTGGAAGCAGCTTCTACAGGAGGGAGGCCACATGTTGAACTGGACTTGAGGGAACCAGATAGCATTCATATCCCCCCTGCAATTTCCATCTTACTGCTCTGGGGGCCCCCATATGTAGAAGTCAAGGCACCGACAGACAGAGCCATATAGATACCAAGCAAGAGAGAAATACAGGGCAGAGATATGCAAAGAGAATCCCACATCCCTCAGAAGCCAGCTAGCCATGCCCATTTTATAGTGAGTGACTTTCCCAAGGTCGCATAGACAATGGGATCCTTTCTCCATGGAAGACCACATGATACACAACTCCTAGGGCTCCATTTACACGGATTGCAAAGTAAGTGGTCCCCCTAGTGTTGAACCAAAGAAGCCCTGCCTCCACCATTCCCCATTTTCTCTTCTATCAAAGTGTGCACTGCTTATGAATTGTAAACAACTTTACTTCCTGGTAAGACCACCCTTACCTCTGCCTTGACAATATGCCCAGCAGGAGTGAAGCGGGGGCAAGACCTCCTTCTTCCAACACGCACAGCTTCCCCCTCACAGCCTGCCTTGGAGACCTTCAGGATGAATCCTGTCATGCACTGCGTCCCTCTTATATCAATCACTACAAAAGGCCAGGACTTTTAAGTCATCTCTCATAAACAGACTCTCACCCAACAATGCTCTGGGTATCCCCAAAGCCCACACCTCTCCCAGACTCCCCGAAGCCTTCCACAGTGCCCTCTGCAGATCAGGGTCTTCCATCAGCAAGGTCCCTGCATCTTCAACCTCTTCTCTCAAGGTTCCTTCCACGGTCTTTGTCTACCTGAAATCTAGCTGATAACATGAGGAAACTGCTTCTCCAAGAGCCCTCTCTTTCACTGTGCCTAAAGGAGCTGAGAATTGAACTTGCAGAATTGAACCGAGTTAGGAGAGATACTGGTGACCCCTTTATGATGGGAGTTATATATTTTGTGATGGGCACTGGAGTAAAATCACTTAGATATGAATCTCCACTCCTCCACTACTAACAGGGCTAAACCAGCAAGTGTTTTTAACTGCTTTGAAGCTCCTGGCAGATGTAATGGGTACAACAGTACTTACTCCATAGGTTTATTATAAAGAGAACAGTCTCCTTTTTTCCGTCACCTTTTCTAGGTCATTTTTCTATTCTCCTACAAACACACACGCACTAGAATTGAAGCTTATACCCTTCGACTATGCCCCTTCCTTTTCCCTGTCATCTGCAAACCCTCAGGTCACTACCCCTTGTTCCTTGAAATTCTTAGCTCCTAGATTGCTTCCACTCTCTTCAACAGTACTTCTAGTATAGTTTTTTTTTTAATAACATCTTTATATAGATGGCATTCACACACCATAAAATTACCTATCTAAAATGTACAATGTAAAGATTTTTAGCAAATTCACAGAGTTGTACAACCATTGCCACAATCTAATTTTAGAACATTTTTCATCACCCTGAAAATAACCCTGTATCCATTAGCAGTCACTCTCCCTCGACCCTAGGCAACCACTGATCTACTTTCTGTCTCTATAGTTTTGCCTATTCTGGACATTTCATATATGTGGATTCAGACAGTATGTGACCTTTTGTATCTGGCTTCTTTTACTTAGCATAATTTATTTAAAGTTCATCCATGTTGTAGCATGTATCTGTACCTCATTTATTTTTATTGCTGAATAATATTCCACTGTATGGATGTACCACATTCTATTTATCCATTTTCAGTTAGTGGGCATTTGGGTTGTTTCCACTTTTTCACTACTATGAATAATGCTGCTATTCACATTTTTGTACAAGTTTTTGTGTAGACATATGTTTTCATTCTCTTGAGTATATGCCTAGGAGTACGATTTCTAGGTCACATAGTAACTCTATATTTAACAACTTGATCACCTGCCAAATTGATTTCCTAAGTGGCTGCACCATTTTTCATTCCCACCAGCAATAAATGAGGGTTCCAGTTCTTCACATCCTCTCCAACACTGGTTATTGCCTGTCATTTTCATTATAGTCATCCTATTGGTATTTCCCTGTGGTTTTGATTTGCATTTTCCTGGTAACTAATGATGTTGAACAGATATTCTAACATGGCCATGTGCTTATTGACCATGTTAGGATAGTTGTTCCTGACTGTGACATCCATTGGCGTGATCTTTTCATACCCTCACCTCTAAGTTCCTTGGCCTCATCTATTCCAATGATCATGTCCTCTCCCTCACCTCAGGCACTCACTCCCTTAGCCATACATTAGCCACGTCCTTAAAAACAATGTCAATGCCTCCATGATCTCACCTGCAGGAATGCCACCCACCTATTACCACCGCCTATCTTTCTAGTGCACAGTGCATGGTTCCCAGACCCCTAAAATTCTTTGGCTCCACTGTGACCTACTATTCACTGATCCTACAGATTTTTCATTGTTTCTTGCTCTTCCAAGCTCTCACTTTTTGTCTTAGCCAGCTTCACTTATACGGTCCATTCTTATAATCATCACTTCACCTACATCTCAACCCCTTTGCTGTTTTACACTTCATCACACTTGCTTGGCAAAATTACAGCACTAGTTACACCCAACTTTTCCTCATCCTCACTTGCATCCACACAATTAAATTGAGTAGGAGGAAAACATAGAACCTCAATGATTTGGTCTTATTTTAAATTCACAGCCACTAAGCTCATGGGCTGCTGGGAACTTCCTGTACGTTTCCCTGGGCAAACCCTTCTCCCACTGTCCTAGGTGGTTGTTTAGTAAACGTCTTCTCTCTCCTTACATCTCTAACACCTTCTTCCCCACTCTTGATCTCAGGCTGTCTCCTATTGCAATGAGGAAACACCCGTAAAGAACTTTCCACTTGCTTTATCATGTCTACTAAGTTCTCTGCGCCTGACCGTAAATCCCACCTTCCCCCTGCTACCATTAAGGGACTCTTCCTGTTCCCATTTAAGGCACAAGCTCCCACCCTTTCTAGTGTTCTCAAGGGCATCACCTCAACAATGTTCCCACTCTCTCTCCCGGACTGTCAAATTCTCCCTCTCTACCCAATCATTCCCGTTAGCAAACAGCCATACTGTAATATGTACTCCTTTAAAATCACCTCCCACCCCATGCCCTGCTCCAACTATTGACTCATTTACAATTTCCCTTTACAGCAAATGTCCTTGACAGAATTCGTTTTTAGCTATACTTATTTCCTCCATATCATCTTCTCCCTTTCTCTCTTAAACCAGGCATTCTTGTCTTCATTATTTCACCAAAACTGTTCCCGTTAAGGTCAACAATGATCTCCATGTTGCTAAACCCAATAGTCAATCCTCAGTACTTATCTTATCTAAACTCCCTTTCTCTTGAAATACTTCTCTTAGCTGGAGTCGGGGACACCTTCCATTGTTTCTTCATTTACCTCTTAATTTCCTTTGTCAGATCCTTTTCCTCTTCCTGCCTTCCTAGCCTCAGAGTGTCCTATGTTCTGTCCTCAGATTTCTCGCTCTTTCCAGCTACACTTACTCTCCAGGTCATCTCATCCAGCTCCAGGGCTATAAATACCATCTACAGACCCATGACTCCCATGTTTACATTCCCCACCTGACCCTTGTCCTGAAATCCAGTCTTTGATAGCTAACCTTCTACTGTCCACAACCTCTTGAATGTCTAATAAGTCCCCCAAACTTACCATGTCCCAAACAAAATTTCTGATGCCCCACACTCCTGCCTATTCCTTCACCATCTTCCACGCCAATAAGCACTGCCCCTGCCTGTCCATGCTTTTCAATGCACAGGCAAAATGCAAAGACTGACCCCTTCTTTCTATGTACACTACCACAGCTTTGCTCCAAGCCACCAGCTCCTTCTCCAGCCTGAGTCATTGCAGTGGCACGCTACCCAGTCTAAGGCTTCCGTCGCTACCCCCGACCCCTACGCAGCACTCAGAGGGACTGTTTTAAAATGGAATTCAAATGCTTTCTCATCTCAGTCTGTACAAGTCTTCATAATTTCCCACAAAGACCAACAAGACCTGGGCTCCCCTGATGATCTGACCCCCAATCTTTGCCGTCTTTTCCCCTCACTATCTCTGCTCCAGCCATTGACCTTCTTGCTATTTGCCAAACATGCCAAACAGGGTCTTTGCACTTGCCCAGATAATTTGCATGGATCACCCTCTTACATCTCCCAACTCTCTGCTCAAGTATCCCCTCCGTAGGATGACTGTCCCTGAATATTCCACATAAACAGAACCATGCTCCTCTCTCCTTCCCTTTGTTCTGCTTTATTTTTCTACATGGCATTCATCCCCACCTGAAATAGCATATATTTGTTTGTTCGCCTGCCTGCTTGTAATTTTTTGTCTATATACCCCCAGCACAAAGCAAGTTACACAAGAAAAGGGTCTTCATTTGTTTTATTTGCTGTGGTACCCCCAGCAGATACAGTAATGCCTTGCACACAGTAGGCTCAATGAATGTTTTATAAATAAATGAATGAATGTATAAATTAATTTATTAATTAGCTTTATGACTAAGACTTACGTATCATATTTGGCCAAAAAAATTCAAAGATGCTTCTTTTTATAAATTGACAAATAATAATTGTGTATATTTAGAGGCTATAATGTGATGTTTTGATATATGTATACATAATAGAAAGATTCAGTCAAGCTTAATAACATATCTATCACCTCACAATTTTATCTTTTTTTTGTGGTGAGAAGGTTAAAAATCTGTGTTAGCAATTTTGAAATATATAATGCATCATTATGAACTGTGGTCACCATACAGTGCAATAGATTACTATTAATAAAACTTAATCCTCCAGACTAACTAAAGCACTGAACCCTGTGATCAATTTCTTCCCTTTCCCCTCCATCTCTCCCCCAGCCAGCCTCTGGTAACCACCCTTCTATTCTATGTTTCTATAAGATTTATTTTTTTTTAGATTCCACATATAAGTGAGATCATACAGTATTTGTCTTTCTGTGCCTGGCTTATTTCACTCAGCATAATATCCTCCAGTTCCATCCATGTTATTGCAAATGACAGAATTTTCTTCTTTTTTAAGGCTGTGTAGTATTCCGTTGTGTATATATACCACATTTCCTTTATCCATTCATCTGTTGATGGACACCTAGGCTGATTTCATATCTTGGCTATTGTGAATAATGCTGAAATGAACATGGGAGTACAGATACCTCTTTCACACACCAATTTCCATTTCTTTGGATATATACCCAGAAAAGAGATACTAATGGCCAACAGATATATGAAAAATGCTCCACATCTCTAGTCATCAGGGAAATGCAAATTAAAACCACAATGAGATATCACTTCATGTCTTTTAGAATGGCTGTTATCAAAAAGATGACTAACAAGTGCTGTGAGGGTGTGGAGGAAAGGGGACCCTTGCACATTGTTGGTGAGGCTATAAAAGGAAATGAAATTGGCATGTCGAAGACACTTCTTGCAAGATCATCCCAGCTCCTGGGAAGTGAGGCAGCCTGGTGCATCGGAGGAACGTCATCTTAGGAATCGGAAGACCAGATTCTAGTTCTAGCTTTGCCCCTACCTGGCAGCTGTGTGACTTCAGGTAAGCTATATCTCCCCTTTGGGTCTCCATTCCTTTGGCCACATTATGACAATTTAAATGAAATAACATTTGATGATTATATCTCCCAGAATTTTAAACTTCATTGATGGTAAATCAAAGATTGTGAGTTAGACAATGACATCCCCACTTGGATCACCAAATGTGTGTGCCTCGGTAATAAGTCTTCCTAGCGGCAGGGTTTCATATTAAGAACCCTGTTTTCTACCAACATAAGCTACATTCTCCCCATCTGCCTACTTTATTAATTCTATTTCTCAATCAGTTGAGACTCAGACAGGGAAGAGGACCGCTTGTTATAGTGGCCGTCTCAAATCCCCCAGTTGAGTGTTTTATATACATTTTCTCAATCCTCACTCCAGCCTTGCAAGGTAGATATTATCCTAATTTTACAGATGAGGAAGATGAAGTTGAAATAACTTGATTAAAGTCACCCCACTAGAAAGGTAATATAATATTTGAGCTCATGTCTGAATTTCCCAGAACCCTTGATTTTTTTATTCTTTAAACCACAGAGGGACAAAGATCTTAACAGAATTTCATATTTGGCCCACATCAGCTGTATGACATTCAACACATCAATGCACCACCATGAGCCTCATTTTTATCCTCTGTAAAACAGGACCAATAGCACTAGCCTGCCTACATCAAAAGGGATGTGCAATCCCTGTTGCGAGGATTATATGAGGTGGTACAAGTGAAAGCACTTTAAAAAGTATAGAAAAGTATAAACTACCATTCACTTAAAGATTTTATTTTTCAGGCCATATAAGGTATATCTCTCAATCCCAAACGTGGAGAAAAAATTAGGAGATAGTCATAAATTGAAGAAATCTTTTGCAAATTTGTCTGTCTCAAAGGAAAGACAAGATCTAGCTTCGTTTCAGCTGACTTTCCAGTCTAATGACCTAGAATTCACTGTTATGCTTTTATTTTCCTCCCAATGTGCTGCAGCCCACGTGAAAATGTCTGATAAACTGGGAACTTCTTTTGATGCATGGGAAAAGAAGATGTTTTCTATTCCAAGCACCCAAATCTTTTCTGAATATTTTTCTTCATATTCTTCTGGGGGTTTTGATCTCACATTATTTTTCTTTTGATTCGAAAGATAGGGAAAAAAGAAACCTACAGGACTTTTCAATTATTTATCACAGAAGGCATTTATGGCCTGGTTTCAAAGTTGATTTCTGGATTTCTACACTCACTCATGCACGCCGAGAAGTTGGTCTGACCTCCCGGGAGGAGAGCTCAATGAAGGTCAAAGGATGTATCTGACTGACGCGTGGGACCTCAGGCGATCTGACCCAGACCTCTGTCTCCAAGCTGCGGGCGGCAGCATCAGTGTGATGGAAGGGGCTGCTGGGAAACTCTTCCAGCCACCTGACTCTTCAGTTTGGTCTCTGACCTCTACTACTTTTCTGCCATGAAAGAAGAATTCATGCCTTTATTTGAAAATATTCTAATTTGATTCCATTTCAATTCAATAGACACTTATTGAGTGCCTAAGCCTATTTTATACCACATTGTGCTAAGAGCTGTGAAGATGAAAATTATTCATCATCCACAAGAAAGGTGGTCAAGTGTACCTAGGACTCAGAAAACCTAGGTTCAAATCCCAGCTCTACCACTTACAGGATGTGGGATGTCAGAAAAATATCTTAACCTGTCTGAGCCTGAATTTCTTCATGTGTAATGTGGAGATAGTAATATTAATCATGTCAACTTTATAGTGTAATGATCCATGTAGAGCACATACACAAGACCTGGCCCATGGCTGTCCATTAATGTGATGAGGATGAAGATGGTGTTCTAAATGCAAGTAAGAAAAAGTAATATGGTCCTTGAGAAATATAGATTTTAATCAAATAGTTATATAAACTTATAATTACAAAAGTGCTAGAGTGGATTATGTTGGTTGCCTTTCCAACATCAGTCCCAACCTTTCCCCACTGTGTGGAAGCCATGAGCATTTGGGGTGGGAGCAGGAACCGAGCCCAATCTCAGCTCTGTAAATGCATTCAAAACAGCCCAATTCAACCTGTGTAAATTCTTTCTCATCACCACCGTGATTGATTCAGAGGTGATCATGTGACCCAAATCAGGACTTTTCTAGTGGGGATGAGAACTCCCTTTCACTGCCAGTGGATATGACAGGGAAAGTATTTAGCCCAACAGTGGTTAGCAGCCGTTTTTCAACCACTAAGGGAGCCAACGCCTGTGGATAGCAGAAATAAGAAATATAAAGAAAATGGGTTTTAGGTAATATTGTTGAGCTATTTTGTCTAGCCTCACATGAGATCCACCGTATCTTGGGACTATTCAGACAAAAACAGTCTTCAATAATAAAAAGATAAATAACCAACCCAATTTAAAAGTGACCAAAGGATCTGAATAGGCATTTCTCCAGGGGAGATATACAAATGGCCAATAAGCACGTAAAAAGATGCTCAACATCACTGGTGATCAGTAAAATGCAAATCATACTATGAGACACCACTTCACACCCACTAAAATGGCTAGAATCAAAAAGTCAGATATTAACTAATGTTGGTGAGCATGTGGAGAAATCAGAACCCACATTTCTGGTTGAAATGTAAAATGGTGCAGCTGCTTTGGAAAACGGTCTTGCAGTTTCTCAAATGATTAAACATAGAGTTACCATATGACTTACTAATTCCATTTTTGGTATATACCCAAAAGAAATAAAAACATGCCCACCCACTGACTTGTAAATTAATGTTTACAGAAGCATTATTCGTAATAGCCAACAGGTGAAAACAATCCAGGTATCCATCATCTGGTGAATGGATGAGAAAGATGTGGTTTATCCATGCAATGGAATACCATTCAGCCATAAAAAGGAATGAAGTATCCACGCTGCATCATGGATAAACCTCGAGAGCATTGTGCTAAGTAAAAGCAACCAATCACAGAAAACCAGGTAGTGTATGATTCCATTCATATGAAGTGTCCAGAACAGGGAAATCTCTAGAGATGGAGATGGGGTTAGTGGTTGTTAGGTCAGATGGGGATGAGAGGACAGGCATTAATAGCTAAAGGGTATGGGATTCCTTTCTGAGGTGGTGAAAATGTTCTAAAATCAACTGTGGTGATGATTGCACGTATCAGTGAATATATTAAAAACCATCGAGTTGAATTGTACATATATTTTAAATGGGTGAACTGTATGGTTATGGATTATATACCAATAAACTGGTAAAAATGAATGAATTTTCTATATTGTTTAAGCCAGTTTTGAATTGGATTTTAGTTACCTGCAATTGAACAATTTCTAATACACGTGCCATGAATAAAAACCATAGGGGCTGTGAGAGTATATATCACAGTTACCAGATCTAATCTGGACGTGGGGGATGTTCAGAGTAGAAATCAGGAACAGTGGCCCTGGTGGGTGAAATGCATGGCTCTATTCCTCTGAACCAGGCCCCATGGGTTTGCAGGCTTCACCGCCCTCCTCTGTCTGCAGAGGGCGCCCCTGGCCCTCGCCTGCAGGCGGCTCTCAGTTACTTCAGCTGATCTGTTACATCACCCATTCCCAGCCTCGATGAATGAATAAATGCACATTTCTCATCAGTGCATCCCTTTCTCCTTCCCAAAGCCCCATTCTTTCTCTTCCTCCAGTACTATGTGCCTGAATTCCTAGAAATTTAGCTCAGTGTTTTTCTGATAATATGTCCAGGATCCCAAGTCCTACCTAGGTCTGGACCTTGACTTTTACTCACAATTGCCCATTGTAAAGGCTGAAAGAAATAACACATGCAAAACAACTAGCATAATGTCTGCCCTAGTAGCATGTGCCTAGTAAATGTTAGTTTCCTTCCTTCTCCTCCAACAGACCTTCCATTGGCTGGCTGACTACTTGGACTGCCAAGCTTCTCTCCTCTTCTGGTTTGGCCCCTCTAGTCCACCTTTTGGTCTTCTATTTTTTTATTTTGGATTTTTTGGGGACAGGCTACTTGTTGAATCATCCCCCCGCTATAACTTTGCTCATTGGACTTCCCATGCTTTGACCCCAGTAGGTAAATCACTTCCCATGGGTCCCCCATCACTAGCCCGTCTGAAAATAACTAAAACTGATGATGCCTGGTAAAATAACCAAATACATCTGCCAGACTGTAAGCCTGAGTATAAGTCCCACATGGGGCAAGAGATGTCCATCTTGCTCACCTTGCACCCACATAAAAGAGCACAAAGACCTGCACATGGCAGGCCCTTGGTAGATATTTGTCAAACAGATGGATGAACCTCATTTTACTCAAATTATCATCTAAATGTTTGTCCCATCTTCTACTCTAGAACCTGACATTGGGCAGTGCCTCTGTCTGATGATCTTTGTAAGTCCAGAATCTAGCACATGGCCTGCATTAGAGTAAGGCACTCCGTAGATATTGGTTAGATTCTTGGCTTCTTCCATGAAGTCAGTTACCCCAAGGAAGTAAGATCTCAGTTCCCTCTGAACACTCACGACTTCTAGGACGAAACTCTTCTGACCCACTTACCCAGTTCTGCCTTGTGCTGCAATGATTTGCAAGAATGGCTTTTAATCCCATGAAATCATGAGCTCTTCTGAAGGTGGGGTCCTTCCTACCTGCTTCATCTACTGGGGTTCCTGTACCAAAAAAAGAGCATAAAAGAAGCTCAGGAAACACATTTGTTGAAAAGCAGATACGTGATTGAATGAATGAATGGATACGAGGAGAGTGAAAATTACTTGGCAGAGGGAATGAGATCATGGTATCTGGGAGGCTACAACATGGTCTGACCCATGCGCAGTTTCCACTAAGCTGAAGTGACACTGTGGTTAAGATATATTAGTAGATCTCTTGTTTGTTTTATCGTCTCCTCCTCCTACAAGACTGTTAAGTTCCCAGAGAACAGCGCCCTTGTCTACTGTGCTCACCACTGAATCTTTGCCATTTAACACATGGTAAAGGACGCAATATAAGTGTTGATAACTGGACATTCACCCACCCGGTAACTCCCCAAGGTCCCAGCGCTCACAGCTACTTCTGCTTTTAATCCTGCAACGAGCAGTGGAAGCCTTTTGCCTTCTGAGTTGGTAAGGATATGATCACAGTGGTGATCAGCCACCCTCAGTATCCACACCCCCCTACCCCCACCTTTGTACTTTTCCAACTGGCTTGAATCATTTAATCTGCAGTTAATTCAGAGGCACCCAAGCCAGGCTCTGATGTATCGGATGATCAAGATAAACGACTGGAGTGTTTTTATGAGTAAAATCTCTCCAGATTTCAGTACATAAATCATTTGTTGTGAAATCGCTCATTGTCTTTAGGCAAGACTATAACATGAAGGAAAATTCTATCTATTTATGAACCAAAAGTCAGGGGATTAGGAACAGTTTGAAGGAAAGAGACTACAATATAAAAATAAGATTTATCTCTTAATATTCTCCTTACATATATTCCTCCCCCTCTCTCTTACTTACTTTTCAGCATGGCATAGGAATTCAATTTCATGTTTGTTCCACAGAATCACAGGGGGAAAAGTGGATCTTAAGAGACAGAATTTAGAGAATACTTTAGCTCCATACCAATGCAACCCATCTGCTTCTGATCTCAGGTAGAAAGTCACTTCCTCAGAGAAGCCTTCGTTGATGACTTAGGCTAAATCAGATCCTTCCAATTAGTCAGTTTCACAGCTCCCGTTGGCATTCCTTTTCCTGCACTTACCACAGTTTTAATTGTACATTTATTTGTCTGCTTCCTTAATGCCTGTCTCCCTCAGTAGCCTGTAAATTCCTTTATGTAGGGATTATGACTATAAAAGGAATTTGTTTTCCACTGTATCTTCAACACCTAATACAGTACCTGGCATAAAGTAGGCACTGAGCAAAAACATCTGTTTTAAATAAATACATAATGACAATTTCCCTAGCTCCTTTTCAGAGCTAATCTAGAAAGCCCATCACAGAAAAGGAAGCACTATTTAACTCTCAAGTATTTTAAATTTGTTGACTACACATGAAATGTTACTCTTTTATAAAATAAATGTTTATCTATGCAAATTATTGCGTGTGTTACCTCTTATGATACCCTCAACAATGCCAAAACGTGGTAAAATAGGTATTATCCTCATCCTAGTGATAAGCAATTTGTAGATTGGGAAGGTTCAATGACTTGTCCAAGATGTGTCAGCCACTAATGGTGGAAAAGAGATTAGAACTCAAATATTTTAAGTCCCAAATTCAAATTCTTGCCACCATGCTCTGTACCTTCCTCCTGAAAATCCAGGGAGGCAGAGGGAATTTCTTTCCTGATGGAAACTTTTTCTCCTCTCTGGCTCTTCATCACTAGAAGGAATGAAGTAAGTGAAAACAACTAAAAACCAAAGAGAGGATTATGTTTTCCTTTTCTCTTTAAAACTTGCAGAAAATCAGCAGACATGTTTTTGAACATGGTTAATGTTTTTCAGACTGTGCTAGCATCAGCCTGCAAAGGGGTTTTTCAGGTAGCCTTGCAGGATGTTGGCTTCTGCTCTACACGAGATTCATCTTTTGGTGCATTGATCCAAAAAGCAAGGCTTCACTTCCAACAAATGCTAACAAAGGCATGTGGACACAGACGCACACTCACACCTGCACAAACTCGCACACACGTTTGAACTAAAAAATATGCCCACCGAGGGTCACTAATGTACTCAATCATATTGTTTCACAAACAAGCCATACATACTCCTCCTTCCTAATCACAGCAAGCACAGGATCAGATGAAAGCATGAATTCACACATGCCTATACACAAATTTGTCCTCATAAACATGTAATAATAACCCATGTTGATACACAATTTTACAACGTACAAAGTCCTTTTATATTCATTTCCCCACTTTTTGCCCATAATAAACTGTGTATGATTTGATTTAAAAAAATGTGAACCTGATAGTTTAATAGGGGTCCTTCTCCTTAGCCTCATTAGATGAGTTTCAGAGAGTCTATGGCCTATGCTGAAATCGGATATAAAATAAAGTATATATACATTTTTTCCTGGATGTTAGAGTCCACAGTTCTCATGCCTATGTCCCTACCTCCAACAAAAGGTTTTGGACCACCAAGCCATGAGGATGATCTCATTGACCTGAAACTAAAGATATCAAAGTTTATAAGTGCTTTTTCCTCCATTTCCTCACTTAATTCACACATCTACAACCTTGTGAAGTTAACCTTACAATTATAACTTTTTGATGGGTGAGAACACTGGGCACAGACACCTCAAAGCTAATGTCCACTAACACCCACTTATTTGTTTTTCTCCTGCCTGCCATTCTCCTGAGATGGGAAAAGAAGAGAAACCAACACCTGAGCTCATTGCCCTAGATAGGGAATTGTGCATGTTTTCTCCACCTACCCGGGCCAAGAGGTCACATTCAGGTTTTTCATGTGAAATCAACTCAGGCAACTAAAAAGTGACTGTTTTAATAAAAATATTAGATTCTCACCACACATCAAGTTGGTATAATATTCTGAACAATCAGAGGATAAGGATTCCCTAAGAGATTAATGGGTCCATTTTTCACAGCTCTGTAAACATGCCTGAAGAGGCAAATCATTCTCTCTTCTTGTTGCTTGGGATGCTCTTGTCCAGATAGCCACATGGCTCAGTTACTTACTTCCTTCAAACCTCTTTTCAAATATCTTGTTATAATTCACACTTTCACTGACCACACAATAAAATATCAGCCACCACCCTTCCCACCCACCCCAATTATACACTCTTTTGTACATATCACCCTCTAGTGTATCACATATTTAATTGGTTATGTATTTAGGGTTTGTCTTCCTATGTTAGAATGCAACCTCCATGAGGTAGGAACATTGTCCATTTAACTTGTCATTACAAAACCTAGACACGACACTCAGTAAATATTTGTTTCATGAGTGGAGCCTTACCACAAAAACTATACAAATATCAGTAGCCTCTTCAGAAAAGATAAGTAACTTGACCAAAGTCACCCAGCTATTGAAGAGTTTCTAGCTCGAGTCATCTACCAAGTACCGTACTTCTGCTATGTTATCACTGCCTCCCAAAATTGAGTTTCATAAAATTCATCTTTGGTTCTCCTTCCAGAGGCATGAATAAGAACTTTCCCAGTAGTAAGAAAGGATAACCTCTTAATAGTCCAAGTTCCTCAACCAGTAAGGAAATGCACTGGCCTATGTGACTGGGAAGTACAGAGACAGAATGAACAACAGAGTTGATTTGATCAAGGATTCATCAAGTCCAAGATGGACCTGAATTATTCTGCATCTTTCTCGCCTGCATTCTACAATGTTGACTTTATCCTAAGGCTATATATTGACTGGGTCCAGTCAGGAAAACAAAAATCAGATACTCTATGTTTTGAATTGAAATATTTATTCAGAAAATTGTAGATTCACAAGCAGTTGTAAGAAATAATACAGAGAATCTTGTACCTTTGCCCATTTCCCACCAATGGTAACATTTTCTAAAACTGTAGTGTAACATCACAACCAGGATACTGACATTGACGCAACCCACTGATCTTATTCTGATTCCCCCGGTTTTACGTGTGTATGTGTGTGTGTTAAGCTCTATCCATACAATTTTGATTTTATTACCTGTACAGGTTCATGTATCTACCACCTCCATCATTTCCAAGATCTTATTTAGACATTTTGCTGGTCATCTGTATGAGTAATTTGGTTTCTCTGCATTCTTGGCAGTATTTTGTGTTGTCACTATGTTTTGTTTTACACATCCTAATAGGTGTGTAGTGATATCTCATTTTGATTTTAATTTGCATTTACCTGATGGCTAATGATATTAAACATCTTTTCATGTGTTTATTTGCCATTTGTATATCCTCTTCAACGAAATGTATTTTCCTGTCTTTTACCCATTTTCTGTTTGGATTGTTTGCTTTTTCACTGTTGAATTTTCAGAGTTTAAAATGTATACATAAATATATGTTACAATATACATAAAATATATCATATATTAAAACATAATAATATACTATATATATTTTATATTTCTTTTTTCTAGATACAAGTTCTTTGTTAGATATGTGGTTTGCAAATATTTGACCTTATTCTGTGCTTCATCTTTTCATACTCTTAATAGAGAATTTTACAAAGCAGAAGTTTTTAATTTTGATGAGGCCCAGTATATCATTTGTTCTTTTTATGAATTGTGTTTTTGATGTCAAGTCTAAGAACTCTTTTCCTAGCCCTAAATCCTGAACATTTTCTCCTATTTTTTTCTAAAAGTTTTATGGTTTTATATTTTACATTTGTCTATGATCCATTTTGAGGCAAAATTTGCAAAGTGTGAGCTTTATTTATTTATTGCCTATGGATGTCCAATTGTTCCAGCACTAATTATGCAAAAGTTATTCTTCCTCCATTAAGTTAATTTTGCACCTTGGTCAAAAATCAGTTGGCCATGCTTTTGTACAGCTATTTCTCAGTTCTCTATTCTGTCCCATTGATCTATGTGTCTGTCCCTCTGCCAATATCTCACTGTCTTGATTGCTGTGGCTGTATAGTAAGCCTTAATATCAGGTAAAGTAATAACTCTCACTTTGTTCTTCTTTGTCAGGATTGTTTGGGCTATTCTAGGGCCTGTGCCTTTTTATATACATTTTAGAATAAGATCGTGTTTACAAAATACCTTGCTGGGATGTTGATAGGAATTGCATTAACCCTATAGATCAACTTGTGGGGGAATTGATATCTTTATTATGTTGACTCCTCTAGTTCATGACACAGTATTACTCCCCATTTATTTAGGTCTTCTTTGATTTATGTTGTTAGTGTTTTATGTTTTTCAGCATAGAGATCCTGTACATGTGTTTTTTAAAGTATATCTAGTATTTCATTTTCTTTGGTGTGATTCTAAATGGTGTTTTATTTTAATTTTAGTTTTTGTATGTTCATTGTTAGTATATTACAATGCAATTGATTTTTGTGTGTTAAACTTATATCTTGCATCTTGTAACCTTGCTAAACTTACCTTATTAGGGTTCTATTTTTTTGGTTTGTTTTCTGTTTTCTGTTTTTGTTTTTGTAGATTCCTTGGGGTTTCCTAAATAAGCAATCATATCTTCTGCAAATCGGGGCCATTTTATTTCTTTTTTTCTATTTGTATGTTTTTATTATTATGTTTAATTGACAAATCATAATTGTATGCATTTATGGGGTACAATGTGACATTTTGACATATGTATACAATGTGGAATGATTAAATCAATCTAATTAAGGTATCCATCACCTCACTTACTTACCTTTTTCTGTAGTGAGATATTTGGAATTTACTCTCTTAGTCATGTTGAAATATGCTTTTTTTTTTTCTTGTCTTAGTGCACTGGTCTTGTTCTTAATCTTAGGAGGAAAGCATTTGGTCTGTCCCATTAAGTATTATGTTAGCTGTAGGTTCTTTGTAGATGAATTTTATCAAGTTAAGGATATTTCCTTCCTTTCCTCGTTTACTAAAAGTTTTTATTATGAATGAGTTTTGGATTTTTTCTCTGTGTCAACTAATATGATCATAGGATTTTTCTTCATTAGTTTGTTGATACAGTAGATTACATTGGTTGATTTTCAAATGTTGAATCAGCCTTCCCTACCTGGATTAAATCTTACTTACCATGTTTTATACATTGACATATCTGACAAAAAACCCTACGGCAGCACTCTTTTTCATATGCCTAAGGGGCTCAATTCTGGCTACCAGCAGAATCACTTGGGGGAGGGGACTTAAAAATAGATTCCCACTACCCTTCACCAGACCTATAGGAACTAAGTCTCCAAGGGTGAGGCCCCTCTATTTTAACTATTGCCCCCAAGTAATTCTGATGATGAGCCAAGTTTGGCACTTCTGTCCTGTGTTCCCTTCCCATGCTGAACCCAAAAAAACTGACATCTGTGCAGCTCATTCCTCTTAACAGAAAGCATGGCTGGGCAACACCACCTTCTGCTTCTGGATGGACTTAGAGATTTCAAAAGATGCTTAGAAAATAGATTTAACATTTGCACACAGCATCCTTTCATTTGTACTAGGAAGGGACAGCTCTGTGTCAGGCCTCTGTTTCCTTCTGCATCTCAAAGAAAATGGAATGACCAAAGAAGTGGGGAGTGGAAACACAGCAGCAGGAGGAGCTAAGAAAACTCTCTCTAAAATTATTTGTAAAGACATAAATTGCCACCTTCTTTTCATTGACTATCCAAATATAAGCATTCAAATGGATAACCATTATTTGGCGTAGGACTGACTGACCCTAGTAACAACTCCTTCCATAAAGCCATCACTGTTCCTCTTAATAATTTTGATCTGCCTTGTGCTGTAGAATATACAAACATTTTTATCTGTATTTACTATCTTTTATGGTTTCTCAATTATTTCAAGTGTACAAGACGTTCTTTCTTCCAAGAAAGAGCATCAGCACAATAGGGAAAAAGGAGTAGGGAGGTGGAGTCTTGGGACCTGGGGTTAAGTTGACTCTGCCACAAGCCTAACCAGGTGACCTTGTTGCCCCACTCAACCTCCCTGTGCTTCAGACTTACCCTCAAAGGAATAAAATGAATTTCCTAAATGCTCGTAAGGTATCACTAACAGGATCATGTGATAATGTATATAGATGTGCCATAGAGATATGAAATATTTTTAATGCTTACCAAGGAGGTTTGCAGGACTACATTTTTATGAATAAGTATGAAGTTTCCCATTGCTTACATAACCAATCTTGCCCAGCTTAGAAGGTTCACGATGACCACCCACCGCAAGTTCTATATTATTTTCACTCAACTAATAATAATTGAGTGCCTACTATGTTCCAGGGCCCCTTGCTGGGCACTGTAGATACAGTGGTGAACACTAGAGATACCTCTTGACTCCGGAGGACACATAATAGCAGAAACAGAGATCAACATTATCTAAGTGTTATGAGCGTGACAATAGTTAGTTACAGAGTGCAATTAACATGTCTGATGAGGGGTTAGGCCACAAACTAGAGGGTTGGGCGGACCTTTCCCCAAAGAAGTGACATTTAAATCAAGTTGCAACTAGCTAGATAAGAGGTGGAGGGAGAAGAGAAGGTTCTAGGCATAGGGATTAGCATGTGTGAGATCCAAAAGTGGAGACTCTCCTGGGACATCGAGGAATTGAAGGCTAATGAGCTAGAGGAAAGCAGAAAGGGTAAGAGGGGGCTGAATGACCTGGAGAGGTAGGCAGGGTCCCCTTAGCTCCAGGCAAAGTAGGAAAGTGAACAATTCACTGTTCCCTAAACACTGGACATACTCTCCTGCCTTCTTGCTTTTCTTCATACAGACGCCTGGTCCTTGGTTGCCAACCACGTCATCCCCACTTCCGGTGTACACGGTCTTTACTTCAAAGTCCAAAACTAATGCCAATGCCTCCATAAAACCTGCCTATTCTTCTCAGAAGGAACTGACCTCTTCACCATCCTGCTTCCTCCTTGCTTCACTGCATGAGCAGGCACCTGTCCTCAGAACCCCTCTTTGTATGTTACACACGTTAGGGTCACTGAGGGTGGGGCTGTGACATCCTCATCTTCATCTTACTCCCTGACTTTCTATGTGCTTGTTCCTCTGATAGAAGAACACCTTTGATTTCCACCTTTGCTGTCTTTTATTACATCACACACCACAGGATCTAGTAAATGTCTGTGGGATTGATTAAGTAATAGGAAAGAGAAAAATACCATTTGAGAAACAGTGGCTGCCCCAAGAAGAATATAACCTCAGCTCAAAGCTGAGGTGAGCCCAAGGGATCTGGCAGCTGGATGCTGTCACCCAACCTTGCAGCTGGGCCATGAGTTCTTTCTTGAAGGAGGATCTGAGCAGCAACAGTGGCCATTAGCCAGTGCTGGATGTTCATCAACCAATGTTACCTGTAAGTTTGTGGACATTAGTCATCCAGCAGTGGATACCTGTCTCACTGTAGCAGCATCCCAGGGAATTGCATTGTTTTCAAAGGCATTTCCAAGCCCAGGCCCCTAGTGAGAGCCACAGCTGTCACACGGCTTCATCCCATTATCAGCCACCAGCCCAGCACTTCCTGACAGTGGCAGCTGTTGGCACCTTGTGGACAGCCAAGTCCAAGGAATGTCTGCTTTGTTCTGACTCTTGTCAGGGGACAACCCTACCCTGACCCCACCAGTCCAGGGAGTCAGGCTGGTGTCATGGGCGCTCTGTAGCTTCTGTTACCACTGAAGATTGCTTCAAATGTTGTGAGAGAGACAAATTGGAACCAGCCACTGGAACCAGCTTCCGCATATCAGACACATCCCATGTGCTGAAGAGGAGCTCATTCCCTTTTCTAATGTAAGTATTTAATTTTAATGCAAAAGATATGAATTTACATGCTTGATGGTGTTCAGAGTTGGCATGTGGGTAAAAGTTGGCATTTTTGATTCAGAAGATGCAGATTAGAGTTAGAGCTCTGATACTCATACCAGCTTTGTGACGCTGGGCAAGTCACTCCCCACTCTCTGGCCTTAATTTCTCTCTATAAAAAGAGGAAGAAGGAACCAGTGATTTCTAAGTCTTCTCCCAGCTCTGACATTCCAGGATTCTCCATGGAAAAGTTAACAAATAGCATCTACTCTGGGTCAGAGATCGCACTGGGCCCTTACACATATATTATCTGTTTTATCCTCATGTCTCTGTACAGTGAATTTCAATATTCCCGGTAGTCCTTATGTTCCTGACAAAGAAAGAAACTGCAAGATGGTGGTGGTGGGGTGTGATCCTCCTGAAGTTGTGTAGATATAAGAGTCATCAATGGATTTAAATTCAGGTGGCCTGACTCTTGCAACACCTCCCCTGACCTCAAAATGACCTCCCCATTGATATGAAAAAACCCAGCCAGTCCTCTAGAGCCACTGAGCATCCAGTGTCTGTCACTAGCAGAAGAAAGGAAAGGGAAGCAAGCCACAGAATGAGGGACTGCAACAGGAGTGCAAAGATCACAGTCTGAAGGACAAGAGTAGAAACAAGGACAGCTTCGTGTTTAAAGGCACGAATGCCTGTAAACCCAGAGTGTTTGATTCTGATCCAGGTTGGACATGGATTAAAAGACCCAGAAGCCTCTTTTCATGCTTGAGGAAAAGAGTAAAATTTGAGGAAATGAAGATCAGCAGAGTGGGAAGCCAAACTATTCATGATGGTCTTTATCTTCTTAAAGATTTTCTTGATAAACTAAAAAAAAAAAAAAATCCATTTATTTTAGAGTGTATCTTTTATTAAAGAAGCTGTTTCATAACTATGTCTCATATAATTTGCAAGAAAATTATTTCCATTATATAGAAACATTATTAACCACACTATGTTTGTGAGAATACTGAGTCCAAGCAGGAAAGATGAAATTGGAAACATTGTCTCCAGATGCCCAGATTTGTAGTCTCCGCACCTCACTGATACGGCAGAGACTGCTGGCTGCCTACCCAATAGCCCTGTCCTTTTATTCCCCTTTAGTAGCAGACCCTGATTTTATTTGACACAGCAAAGTATGAAGCAAAAATATTATATTTCCAAGCCTCCCTTTCAACTAGGGTTGGTCATGTGACCAAGTTCTGCACAGACAGTGAGTAGACTTCTGTGGGAGAATTCCAAGAAGATCTTTTAAAGAGGACTGAGTCAAGGATGCACTGAAGGTGGATCCTTTGTGTCCTTCTCCCTTTATCCCTTCCTGCTGCCTGCCCATGAAAAGCTGAAGTTCCATCCACCATCCTGGGCTAGCAGTGGCCTTGAGTACAAAAGCTGTGCATTGTGATGAAGAAGCCAAAATATAATGGGAGGCTGGGCCCCTGAGCATCTCAGGGCTGCCATACCAACCCTGACTCACTTTCTTCTGGCATTCTTGTATATGAGAAAAACATACATGATTTTTCTAAAGTCACTATTGTTTGGGGGGCTTCTTCTACATGCAGCTAAATCTAATCTTCATGGTTATAACCAGATGGCTTAATTTGAGACGTGATAACAAAAAGACCACACTACTGTTACTGGACCCGGTTCCCTCACTTGGTTCACAGGGTCACAAGGAGAAGGAGGGAACAATGGATGAGACGGAATTCATCAGCTTTAGGATGCCATCGGCTTCATGACACACTGTAATTTTATGCATCACCAACAAAGAAAAAATGTCGCCAATTAAACAATGACATGCCATTGATTGTAAGATGCAAATCAACTTCAGAAATGTTAAAATGTGAGGGATGGAAAAAAGCCAACCTGTGAAATATAGTGTATTGGGGATTTAGAGAAGGACAGAGTTTAGGTGTAAAGTTTATTAGATCAACCCATTCTCCAATCCATATTTTAAAGAAAAGGACACCAACAATGAGGCCCAGTGAGGGGCAGTGATTTGTACAAGTTCAGAGATGGAGCCTAGATGAGAATCTTGACTCTGAATTGAGAGCTCTTTAATAGGTCCCAATAGATACTAAATTTTTCCTTGTGTTACCTTGACCACCAGCGACATGTTTATTTAATCATCCACCTGTTCCTGTTTTTCCCTCTAAGATATGCGGGACTGAATAGACAGATAAAAAGGCCCTCACCCCTCCCACACACAAATGGACCCAGCAGTCACAGATGATGATGGAGACGGATTTCACAGCAAATTCACGCTCACACAGGGCTTACTCAGCAGCTCTGAAGGAGATGGAGAGCCCCAGGTGCCCCCCAAGAGCTACAAGTAAGAGCCTTCTGAAACACAGGAAATTGAAGTGGCACAGCAATGGCTGATGGCTGGGACCCAAAGGGGGCTGTCTCCTTTCTCCTACACAGGGAGAAGAGGATGGTGAATGGTCCCATCCCAAAGGATGCCAAGAACCTAGACTCCCAGTTTATCAGAGATGGAGGGGCCTGAGAGATCATGCATCCATCCACCCGTGCTAATGATAGAAATGTTTCTCATCTCTCATAATCTGATTTGGGTTTTGGAGAGACCACGCTGGTGATGGTACAGTTGATTCTGGAGGCAAGAAGTGCAATAAGGAAACTGCTTCAGCCATCCAGGTAAAGGATAGCAGGGTCCTGGACTAATGCAGTGAAGAGAATGGGAAGATGATCCAAGCAAATGTCAATGAAGCTTCAAAAGCATTAAGCTTCTGAAGTCATTTTCCTGTTCCTGGTATTATTTCTTCCTCTGCTTCCAAAAATATCTTATGCCCTCACTCCCTCAACATCTCTCATTGCAATTGGTCTTTCTTTTAGACTACGCATAAATAAGGTATGAATGACTAATAACAGTGCAGGTTGCCAATGACACCTGTGTTGATACAGAGAATCCAAGATATAAGCTAAATGACAGCAGAATTTCAAACATCAACATGAGAATGGAGGAGGTACTTGAGTCCTTGATGGAGACATCCTCTGCTGTCTTTCCTGCTTTAAGGATACTTGTGTGAAAAATAAGCATGACTTTCCCATTTTTCTCCAGCAAAAATTTCAAAATTTCAATGTGCATGTGTCTATGTGTATGTGTGTGTGTGTGTGTGTGTCTGGAGGAAGATCTGAATTAGTGAAACTTTTGCACAATAAAGCCACGTAGAGAAAGGTGGGGGATTACTTTTCAAAATATACAACAGCCTGGATTTGATTCACTTGGCATAGCAGAGCAGAAATGTCTAGGGGGCCTGCTTTAATGAATATATAAAAATGGTTTATAATTAGCAGAAGCCTTGAAAATGGTTTTCCTCTGGTGCTTAGACCAAATAAGGTTGGTTCATAAAAATGTTTTAAAAACTGGGAAGCACTCTAGACATGTTTTCTTTAACATGACATGATTGTTTGAAATAGATTTGTTCTTACAGTGCACTGATTATATCGCAATTGAGTCATCACCACAACCAGAGCTAGAATTATCTTTATTTTACAGACAAAAAACCAAAGTCTCAAAAAAAGCAGCCCAAGGCATTGTCGTCCCAGAATTGCACAGTTATCTCTCAAGATGGGGGCTAGGGCATTGGGTTCCAAAACTCAAAATTTCTTCCTTGTGGTTGATCCTAAGGAAAGAGAGACAGAACTGATATTTACTGAGCACTTTCCATGGTCCAGTGAAACTTTTAAGCCTCATCTCGTGGAATCCCCAGGACAAACCTAGAAAATATGTACTATCATCTCCACTATGCTGATGAGAAAGCTGAAGTTCAGAAAGGTTAGGAACCTGCCCAAGATCACACAGCAAGGAGCTGGTGAGACTAGATCTCACACCTAGGTCTGGTCAACACCAAAGTCATGGCTAGCTTTTCCCAGTCCAGAGTTTTTCTACACCACAGTTATAAATATACATTTGGTTTATTTGGAACAATAGTGCCTCACAGCTCCTCAGGGGAGTAGAGGACCTGAGGGGACCTTCAATCTGGATGGATATTAACTCACCAGGAATTCATTTATGGAGTAAACAAACGATCTCCCTCTCTCTGTAAACCTGCATTCCACCAAATGAATATATAATGAGGCCTTCGGAACGTCGAGACATTATTTTCCCTGCAAATCCTGGATCATTTAGAAGGATATCAGACCTTGCTTTGCTTGGCAGGAAAACTGTGTAAGTGATTCATTCCAAGGCATAAAAAGACAGTACAGAAACAGTCACCAGAAAAAAAGGTGTAAGAGCAGAGAGGAGAAGGCAAGGTCAGGGGTGAAAGGGCAACGAGGAGGAGGAGGGAGGCAGGAAGGAGAGGAGAGGAAGGAAGAGGCTGCTTCTGAGGCCACCGGGCAGAAAATGCTTTTGAAATGCAGACACCAGGTCAGATCTCAACATAACAGCTGAACCGAAGCTTCTAGAAAAGGAACTGAAGTTCGCTCTGCTGTCTGGTCAGAAAGGCAGCTGGAAGACAGAGATAAAAAAGCGGCCACTCGTTCCACCGCGCCCCCCTGCCCCAGTCACACACAACTTTGAACGCAGGGGACAGAAAGGGTGCTGGGCCCAAAAACAGGGGTGGGCCGGAAGGAGGGAGCAGCCTGAAAGCTGATCAAAACCACTTTCAAGTTCAGATTAAACTCCAGAGATTGCAGGAGGCCAATTTAATGGGAAACGTTCCCTGTCCCCTTCCTTGGCTTCCCATGGGAAAGGGACTGGGTTGTGATGTTGCTCATCAGAGAAACCCCTGGGTACCAGATCTTATCCAAATGAGCAGCTGGAAAAGGCTAAAAAGATAGAACAACAAAAAAAAAATAGTTTACAAAGTGTTGAAAGGGAGAGAAGGGTAGGAAAGAGAGATTTTAATTATCCTGCATCCTTCCTGTGGAGGGGCAGGAAACCCAGGGACGTTTAAAGGCCATTAGCCCTGAAGGACAGAGCCAGCAGAGGGAAGGCCCACTGGCCTAGGAAACAGTGTAGCTGGGTTCCAGGTTCAGTCCAGCTGCTTCACTGTTCCATGCCTCAGTTTCTCCATATGGAAAAATGGAAAGCATGGGACACTATTGAGATTGTGCCATCCTCAGCCAGTATACAGAGTGGTTAAATCTGTGGAGTCTGTTCAAATTCCTCCTCACCTACCCATAAGCTGTGTGACCTTGACAAGTGCCTTAACCTCTCTGAGCCCCAGTTCTCTCTCTGTGAGATGGCAGGGATGACCATTTCTACCTGTCAGGATTACAGTGAGGATTAAATGAGTTAGTCCACATGAAGTGCATAAAACAGTTTGTGCTAAAACATGCAATATAAGCTACTACTATCATTATTACCAGATGTTCAGAATTATCCTGCAAAAGATGGTGGCATGGACTTGAGACCAGGTTCTGCAAGTCACTTAGCTTATCCCTACGGCTCAGCTTTCTCATCCAAAATAAAGGGTCTGTGGCAATTCAGTGAGGTGTACGACTGCCCAGGGCTCTGTGAACATGAGGTCACCTCTCGTCAGTGGAAATGGGGAGTGGCTTTCAGTGGGTATAAAGTTTCAGTTATGTAGGATGAGTGAATCCTACAGATCTGCTGTACAAAATAATGCCTATAGTTAATAATAGTGTATTGTGCACTTAAAAATTTTTAAGAGGAAAGATTTCGTGTTAAGTGCTCCTACCACAAAACAAAAACAAACAAACAAAGAACAGAAGGTCACAAGGAAACTTCCGGCAGTGTTGGATATGTCTATTACCTTGATTGTGGGGATGGCTTTATGAGTGTATGCATATGTTCAAACTCATCAAAGTATATACATTAAATACATGCAGTTTTTGTATATCGATTATAGTTCAACAAAGACATTTTTAAAAGGAAATTTTATTATACAAAATAATTCTACATTATGAATAAATTGTACTTTAGAAGGAAAAGGACAGTGATACAGAAAATTGTTGAGAAGTCCCATACCTTTTCAATAAGCACAACTTGAATTTTTGGGCACTTAATGCTATATTACTATGTTTTTAAGGCAAATAAATGAATACACAAATAGATAAATTAATATTCTTGTTAGCACTAAAGGACTCCCCACACTCCACATTCCGGGAGGACATTCTGCACCTTTTAGAGTTATGTGTACACGCCCTCCTAGCTGTCAAGCTCCAGCATGTGGTTCAGTATTGCCCCGTGGTATTCCAGGAACAACAGAGATGCCATGTCTCCAGCTGGACAGCTGTGAAATTGGAAGCAGAACCAAGTGTGGCTAACTAGAGATCCTGCAGGCTGCCTCCAACCTGCCCAGGAAGCCTTAGGGTCATTAATGGCCACAAGCAGCAGGGCATTTTCTGCCTGTCTCCTTCCCATGACTGGGACACTAGATGCTTGACCACAGAGAGAGGCCTGTTCAAAGCCATCGCAGCCTTAAGGAGGGTTGATCTGCCATCAACCTTTTCTCCCAACGTACAGGATTTTTTTGACTTTTCTGTGTTAAGAACAAAGCCTATTGCTTCAATTTAATTCCACCACTTGCTGTAGGAGCTAATGGGATGTACAGGAAGATCAAGGAATGTGGAGTTTCACATTCGGACCCCACTGCCAACACTCACTGTGCCATTTCTGCAGTCCCTTCTCAGCTCTGGGTACTGTGGTCTGAATGTTTGTACCCCCCCCAAAATTCATATGTTAAAATCCTAACCCCCAGGGGATGGTCTTAGGAGGTAGGGCTTTGGGGGAGCTAATTAGGTTTGAAGGCAGAATCCTCATGAACAATACTAGTGCCCTTATAAAATATGCCCAAGGGAGCTCATTCACCTCTCCTACCACTTGAAGACACAGCTAGAAGGAGCCATCTATGAATCAAAAAGTGGGGCCCTCACCAGACACTGAATCTGCCAATGCCTTGATCTTGGACATTCCAGTTTCCAGAACTATGAGAAATAAATTCCTTTTTTTTATAAGATACCCAGTGTATAGTATTTTGTCACAGGCACCTGAATGGACTAAGACACTGGGCCTCCATTTCCCCACGGGGTAATTGGATCAAATGATCCTCAATATCATTCCTTGTACCTGGAATATATGGTGGTCTACGTCTCTATTCCCAGCCCCAAGTGAGCATGGTATAGTTGTGGTGGCAGATGCCCACAAGGCCCTCCCTATAACACCACCTCTGGGTGTCCACTGTCTGTGTACTTTCCTCTTGATGTGGACAGGACCTGTGACTTGCTTTTAACCAATATGACAAAGATGATGGGATGTTATTTCTGCAATTCATCACTTGAGATTGTCATATCAGTCTTACTAGAAGACTGTCTTCCTTGCTGCCTTTGATAAAACAAGTGGCCATGTTGGGAGGCCCATGTGGCAAGGAACAGCCAGCACCTGGCAAGAAACTATGTCCTCAGTACTACAGCTGCAAGGAACTAAATTCTGCCAAAACCAAGCAAGCTCACAAGCACCCACATCTACCAAGTCAAGACGTGTGACGAGAGGACAGCCCCAGCCAACACCTGGGTTTCAGCCTCATGAGCCCCTACAGGGAAGGACCCAGCTAAGCCACACCTGGACTCCTGCCCCACAGAAACAGTGAAATAATGAATGTGTGTTGCTTTAGGACACCAAGTTTGTCCTCATATTGTTACGCAGCAATAGATAACTAATACAATAGGATAAAATGTTTGACTAATACTACTTTAGAGACACACGATGAATAATTGTGAATGAACTCTAATAATAATTGCAGTAGTCAAAATATAACGAATGTTACCCAGTGCCCCCTTTTAAAGGAAGTGTCCTCATCCATAGCTCCCGCCACTCAGATGGCCCCTTCTTATACCAGGTAATCCGGTTCCCTACTCCCACTCCAGCAACGATGGCCTCAACACCTACCAATGGAAATATAATGTGAACCACATGTGTGATTTTAGATTTTCTAGTAGGCACATTAAAGAAGTAAAAAAAGGCAAAGAAAATTCATTTTAGTAACATATCTGATGTAACCACTATGTAGAAATATCATTTCTACCCATGACACTAGCCACATTTCAAGTGCTTAATAGTCACATGAGGCTGGTGACTATGTGGACAGTGCAGGGTCACCTGGACACCTGCCTCAAAGGCACCTGGTCCATAGATTGGCTGTCTATCAAGGAATCAATCCTATGATCTCACCTCACAAGGAGAGCTGGACAACTCACGTTTTTACTCTAGGCAATTTGAACTAAGAAATAATAAAGACTGCCAGCCAGTGTTAGGAGCTACAGCTGAAAGGTGAGGGTGAGGGTTCCAGAGGCTGTGAGGAGCCAGAAGCAAGTTCAGTTTGGAGGAAAACAGCCCAGAAACTCCAGAAGCAGAGAAAAGCATAGAAAATGGCAAAACAGGTAGAAAGTCCTTGCATCATGGAACTGGCAGTCTAGCTAGCAGGACATGACGGATGTTGAACAAACAGTTCCCCAAGTAAATCTGTAGCTATGAAAAGGGTGCATTGAGAGAGAATCAGGGAATCACGGGCTCTTAGATAAAACGACAATGAAGCTAGATCCTGAAGAATGGGCAGGGGTTTTCCTGGTGACGAGACAAGAGTGTCCAGGCCAAGGGACACATGCAAGGAACACGAAGACAGAAAGAGCAGGGCACTCAGGGACTACAGGGTGGCCGTGGGCAGGAGCATAGTATGATGAGGGACAGGGGTCTACTGGAGGCTGGAGAAGCAGACAGGGAGGGATGTGTGGTACAGGGTCTTGAAGGCTGCACTCAGAGAGCCCTGAACTCTTGCAGGACTTCCAGGAGCCATCGAGTGTCCCCCACCTCCCTCCATTCCAGGCTCCCTAAGACCTGGCCCCCATTCTTGGGTCCTGGTTTTTTGATGATTCCCCTGAGACCCTGTTCTCCCATTTTAGCTCCACATATGCCTTTAAAATAAACTCCTTTTCTTTGAAATAGCTTGAGTGAGTTTCTATGTCTTTCAAGCAGTACCGACTTTCTGCCTGGCCCTGGGCTCCCCACTTTGCACTGGTGGATGGACTTAGTGCTCACAATCAGAGCAAGGGCCAACCCTGCAGTCACAGGTGCGACCCTGACAATGAGCACCTCCTTACACTCTGGGCCCTGGCACCTCACTCACCTCCCCCTAGCCCGGCTGCACTCACAACAACGCTGGGAAGGAGGCTTGATTACCCTCAGTCTGCAGGTGACATGCCCAAGGTCACACATTCAGCAGTGACCCTTCACCCTACCTTTGAGGAGCTGGCCATCTGATTGGAGAAAGGCCTGGTTCAGTTCACAGGCATGAAATGCATGCACGCCCCAGGAGGAAAAGGAGAAGAAATCGACATTGACAAAGGCCTACCGCGTTCCATGTGCTTCACAAACATTGTCTCGTGTCATTCCTCACACCCACCCAGTGAGTTAGGAATTACCACCTTATTTTATAGAACAGGACGCTGGGATCACAGAGACTGAGAGATACACAGGTCTTCGTTAGAAGAACAGGACTTTCAACTCAAGTTCAGCTGGCTCCAAAAATATTACTCTGTTAGGCTCTGAACTGACCCTTGAGACAATAAGACCATCTTTGTCTTCCTAAGACCTGTTTGCTCTTGTCTGTTGAGAACACCTCTCCCAATAGGCTGGGAGCTCCTAAAGATACATACCCACCCACTTGGCACAGGCCCTGGTGGCTCTTCAATAAATATGTGTTTTTCAACTGAATGACACAGTCACCAAAGATGTTAACACCCAACTTCTCCTCGAACCCAGCCCTCTGGGCCTTTGCAAATGCCCAGTTTAACTCGAGTTCGTTGACACCAGGGAACACTACACTCCTCAAACCTGAGACAAGTTGTCTGGAGTCCCCGAGGGTGGTGGCACAGTCTTAGCTTCTCCCAATACTCAGGAAGGGAATAAAAAGAGTCATGGGCAAAGGACTCTGTTGAGGCTCCATTGGCAGATGAGGACGTGGAGGGACAGTCCCGGCCAACCTCTGCCAAGCTGGCCTGATGCTCACGTGAGGCTGAGAGTTGGGAAGGGCTGGAAAGAATAACAGTCCTCAGTGGAACAAGGGAAAGTGAAAATAAAATGAAAACAAAGATGAGCTGCCACTGCTGCTTGTTAGTCTCAGTCCTGTTCCCTTCCCACTGAGTGCCCGGTACCCAGTAGAAGACCATTAATGCATATTTATTAAATAAATGAATGGCTGAAGGAATGAATGATGGCTGAACCAGGGGTCAGGAGACCTGGGTTCTAATCCCAGCTCTGCCAAGCCAGTAACTTACCCTTTGACCACAGGAAGTTTCCATTCTGTCTAGACTCTGCATCCTCATCACTAAACCTGGACCCTGCCACGGAGCGGGGAGAGCCACCTTGCAGGACGCAAAGCACACGGCTGCCTTGCTGTGTGATACTGGGACAGACTGGAAACCCTGTGAAGCTTCTCCGTACATCTACCCCCTTTCCTCGCTTACAGATGCAAACGTCCTAAGCTGTTATTCCAATTTAATCTGTCAATTTTTCTAAGTCTTTATCACACTTCATCAAATGTGTATCAGTGTGAGAAAGTGAATGTCTGCCACCCCTCCCCCCTCAGGCAACTGCAAAATTGAAATCCTGCAAAGACAGCAGCATGTTTCTTACTTTAATTATTTTTGCATCTTCCTTCGCGGGTCTCTGTTTTTGGATGACTCTTTTCACTCCCTTCTAGAAGCAGGTTCCACTTCCTCCCTGGGTGGAAAATATGCTTGTCTCTAGCAATGTAGAAAGTGTTTTGAGTATGTCAAGATGTAGATTGAAGAAACAGTGTGAGGGACAGGTCTGCTCTCTCAGAGGTGCTAGAAGAAAGCAACTCAGGCAAAGAGCTTATCTTAAAACTTTGGAATGTTCTAAAGAGCAACGAACTTAGAGGTGAACTTAGATTCAGATTTTGACTAGCATGCTAACTGGCATATGACCTTGAGTCTTCCATGTTTACTCTGTGCTGGGGCTTGTTCTGAGCTCTTTACAAGGCTTGGCTCATTTAGTTCCTACAACAGCTCTATGAGACAGGAGCTATTATTGTACCTGCTAACATTTCCAGGGAGAAATAGAGCCATACACATGCTTTGTCCCAGTTGCCCTAGGAGTCAGGGAAGAGCTGGAATATGAACCTGAGCGTTCTGTCTCCAGAATCTCCACTTTCACCACCACACTTGACTTCCTTAGTAAACATTTAAATCTGATTTCTGATTTAAATCTGAAATCTGAAGCACAGAGGAGCTAAGCACTTGCCGACTTTCCCAGAGCTAGTAAATGGCAGAGCTGAGATTTGAACCCAGGGAGCCTGGCTTCAGAGCCCTACTCTTATCCACTATGTGCCTGTCTTTGAAGATGGTCATGCCTCTGTCAGCCTGGTTCTTGTTCATTGGCTTAGTGAGGGATTCCTAAGTACACTGGTGATAGAGAGGAAGAAAATAAGCAGAGTCTTTGCCTTAGTGGTCTCGTAGGGAAGGCTGGAGTGAGCTTGAGATAAAGTGATGATGATGTGAGACCTAGTTTGGTATCTGGCTTACAGCAGAAACCCAGCAAGTGGAAGGGATTCCTTCTTTCTTATCCATGAACATGGAAGTGATGGGGGTGGGAATGGCTAGTGGGGAGGACGACTGTCAGGGTGAAGAAGATGCCACAGTGGTCACTGGGTAGATTCTACTGCCCAGGACAACCATAAAAAGCATTCTTCCAGCCACTGCTCAAACGCCTTCCATGACAGAGGGCTCACTATTTCCAATAAGGAATGAATTCACTCTAAGTGATACTACAAAAACGCTGAGGTTGGGGAAAGGTTACAGGTTATTAATCTCTAAAAATGAGGGAAAAATCAGCTTCCTTCCAGATTTTTCGTGAGGATTAAAAGTTGTCCACACTCTTAGAACAATGTTTAACGCATAGTGAACAATTGATAAAAGTTAGATATTAATATTCATGGTGTGGTTGTTGTTGTTGTTGTTGCTGCTGTTATTGCTATTGTTATTAGGTAGTGCCTAAGAGCACCAGTTTCAGAGTAGGCAAACCTGAGTTCAGAGGCCATCTCCGCCACTTACCAGCTGCAAGACCACAGACAAGTTATTCACCATCTCTAAGGTTCAGCTACCCCATTAGCAAAATTAGACTAACAATAACACTTACCTCAAAGAATTAAACATGACACATCTGACATGCTTAGCACTGTGCCTGACTCCTAGGGTGTGTTCAATACATTATTTTAAAAAGTGAATGGTTGAGCCTGCTCATGGGGAGATGTGGGTACCATAACCCACTTAACCTGGAAGAGAAGAGTTTGAGAGCTAAGACGTCAGCTATTTCTTTGGTAGGAGCTAGACCAGAGACGATCTCTTTCCTACCATTATCCTGCCCCCTTCTGCTATAGCCCTGGGCTCTCCCAGGAAATGAGGAGCCATCCTCTGACAGCCATAGCTATCCAAAGGGGGAACTGGCTGTCTTAGAAGAGAGGTAGTTCCTTGCGAAGGAGGTGTTCATGCTAAAAAAGCATGACAGAGATGCTATAGAGAGAATTCAGACATTTAATTAGGGGGAGGAAAGAGAATGAAATGAAATCTGGGCACACGGTGTGGAATTGAGCAATGGTTTGTCAAACTGTGTTCCATGGAAGTCTGATTCCGGTATGTGGCCTCAAGGTCAGCCACCGAGGATGGGGGAGAACAAATGGCTGAGACTCCAGACTTTCCTCCCCTTGCTTCAACAAGAGAATCTCCATTTTCACTGTTTTTGGGGTGGAGGTTTGTATCAGTTAACTATTGCCACAAAATTGCGGTTTTATAAAATGCCACAAAACCTCAGGGACTTCAACAATGAACATTTGTCTCTCACACATCTGCATGGTTCAGCTGACCTGGATCGGGCAGTGTGCATCCTGGTCATGCGCACTCATCATCATGGGGGGGGGTTGGAGTCGATTGAGCTCAGCTGGGTTTGCTGGAGCAGTCTGGGTCTGCTCCATGCATCTCTCACCCTCCTCCTGGAGCCAGTGGGATGATGCGGCATGTCCTTCAAATGGCAATGGCAGAAGCACAAAAGTGCAAGCCCAGTTGTGTAAGCATTTTCTCCAAGCCTCTGTTTCTTCTAACATCCTATTGGCAGATCACGTGGCTCTGGCCAAACTCGGAGTCAAGGGGTGGGACAAGTCACCCCATGGTGGAGGGGCACTGCCAAGGTACACAGGCAAAGTGCATGGAGTCGGGAAGGAGCGAGGATTGAGGCCAGGAATGCATTCAACCACAAGTTCCTAGGCAAGATTTTCTTTATGAAAAGGATGCAGCAGTTTATAAAAATAAGTTTGGAAACAACTGAACCAGACGTTCTCCAGGGTCCCTCACAGCCCAGAGATGCTGTGATGCCGATTTGATTCCTTGATTTGCCAGACAATAGCTGTGTGACCTTGGCACATTACTTAGCTTCTCTCAGCCTCAGTTTCTCCATCTGCGTGATAGGAAGAATAATAATGCCACGTGGGTCATTGTGACAAATGGAAGCATGTTTAAAAGTGTTTCCCATGGTTGCATAACAATGGGAATGTACTTAATGCCACAGAACTATATAGTGAAAAATGGTTAAAAATGGCAAATTTTATGTTATGCATATTTCATAACAACAAAAAAGTGCTGGCCACATTAACACTCGGGCAGGAAGTGCTCAATAAGCGGGAACAACGGAGACGCTAATGCTGGCTCCACCTGTATTCACATTTGTAGTAGGATATTAGTCTGAAATAGCAAGTGGCTAATTCTCCTTGCACCTGCCTCATACTCATTACAAGCCTCTCCCGTATTTTAGACTATCTGGAAAAGTAGACACTGTACTTTTCTAGAAGTTTTCCCTCCATTGAGAAAGGAGATTGAAGTTTTATGGGATGACAAGAGGAAAAACACTAGAGGAGAAATACCAGATCTTAGGCCCCAAGGTTCCCAGCCCCGTGAGCTAAGTTCTGGGTGCAGAGTGTATCAGTTGCTTACTGTCACCAAAATGCTGCATAACAAACACAAAATCTTAATGCTGTATTACAATAAGCTTTTATGCTCATTGCCCTGCAAGTCAGCTGGGAGTCAGTTTGTTTAGGCTGGGCTTGACAAGGATGGTTCTGCTCTGTGCATCCCTTACCTTCCTTGGACCAGAGGGCAAGCTGAAGAATGTTCTCTTGGTGATCCAGGGGCACAGATGCCAAGTGGAAATGGAGAAGACCATTGGGAACAGAAAACTGCCATTGCTTCTGCCTCATTCTGTTGGCAAAGTGAGTCACATGGCTGAGCTCAAAGTCAAGCAGGGTGGGGGTCGGTGGTAATGAGGAGCAGATATGTCTTGCCTTTATGGAAAGAATTCCAAAGTCACATGCAAAGGGCATGTACAGCAATAGTGGCAAAAACTTGGGGCCAGTAATGCAATTTACACAGGGTGGAACAATTGGAACCCAAGTGAGTTTGGGGGATCATAGATCAGGGGACAGTTACCTGGCAACCGAAGACTCTGTACAGGTCAGCAGCCATGGCCGAGGGAGATGTCCAGATGGATGAGCCGGGGATGGAGTCATAAACTCCATACACCGCCAGGAGATGCTAGAAATGCAGGCAGGCAGAGCATAGAAATTGTGGTGGAGCTGAAGAGACTTCAGTCAGAGTACAGGGGAGGAAGTACGAGGATCTGACTGCCTTGGGCCAGTGGGGGCCACCAGCAGCAATTGATGCATCTGGAGAGAAGCCAATGACCCACGATGGGACAAGTCACCTCCTGGAGCTCCACAAGGACCAAATGCCCTTCTGCCAACACCAGGTTGATAAAAGTCAGGGCCACTGGAAATTAGTGCGCCCCTCCCACTTTTGGGAAAAGAGCAAAAGGAGGGGTTTAGAAAGAATCTTAACCTGCCTACATTTAAATCTCAAATCAATCACATTTAAAGCTGCAAGCTGCTGAGTTATTTTCATGTGCAAGATTATGTTTCCTGCCCCTGGCAGAGATGGGGACTCATGAGGTAAGGACAGTTACAAAGAAATAATGAAAGTTACATCAAAGCATGGTTTATAAATGGTTGTGACTGCAAACTTTAAACCTGCTACTTAATACGTGTCCGCTTCTGTACATTGTAATCATATTTTTCTTTTGCTGGATTTCGTATTGTTTCTCATCAGAAGATCAATTACACTGCTAATGAAAGCTTTTTAAAGGCTTGCATCAAAGCCCCATATGAAGGACAGAAGAGCCACCCTTATGGCGTTTCCAGCTATGCATGGATGCTGGTGGCTTTGTCAGCCCCCTCCTCCCACTTGAGCGCTCACTGATGGATGCTTTTTGTGCATCAACTAATGTGGAGGGAGCCTTGTTGTCTAGCATTCTCCAGAGGAAGTTTTAACTTGTGGCTTACTGCATCTATTATGTTGTGTTTTTTTTTTAATTCTGTGTTTCTCTGTGAGTTTATGGGAGGGGGTAAAGGGTAGGGAAGGAGACCAGATTGGAGCCAGGCTGTCCTCGTTTGACTTACCAGTATTTGGAAGGCATTTAAGTTTTTCTTTTTTCTATTGGAATGACAGTGAAATCCAAAATTCCTAGCTGTCTCTAAATACCAACTGACTAAGCTTAAAGACTCCCAAAATAAACAGCTTAGCATTCCGGAAAGTTACCAGAGACCTGGGGCTTTGGTAAATGAAGCGTATACCTTTTGCCCCTCACTCAGATTCTGCCCAAGTGGCCCCTGCGTTGCCAAGGAAGAGGATGTATGTTTGTTTTGCAGGCAATCGATGAAGCATGAGTTTCTAACACTTTGGCTTGTGATGCCAGGGCCCCAAAATAGAATGTTGTGTTGCCAAAAAGATGATACCCAAATCCTGCTGTGTGAGACTGCCCCCTCCTTCTTCCTACCTGCCCCATACCTACCCATCTTTAAGGGGCTGATTCAAGTCTCACCCCCCCCATGAACCCTCCCATAACACATTGACAAAGCTTGGCACGGTGCCATCGCTCCCATTGCCTGCCCTGTTCAGACATTACGAGTTGATCACAGCACTTCCTCCTGCTGATCTCACACACAACCTCACGAGACGTCTCAGCACAGTTCTCTGCTCCAGGCAGCCGGTACTGACTGATGAGAGTTGGCATTTAAGGTGAAAGAACTTTGGGATCCCAGACTCAGGTTCTATTTTGGATCTTTAGGCACTGAGAATAAAAATAAGTATAATAATAGTTATCATTTATTGAACAAGCCAGCACTGTGCTATACGCTTTTTCATTACCACTTCATTTATTCCATTTGTAACGTTCCAAATTAAATCATTTCCCCCCATTTCATGAATGAGAAAACTGGAGTTCAGAGAGGTCACGTAACTTGCACAAGCTCCCGGGGCTGGGGAGTGATGGGAATGGAGTGTGAGTCTAGTTTTGTTATACCGCGAGCCCGTGGGGTGTCAATTTCTCCAACAATCCACCACATCCTCCAGCTCATTGGTCCTTAATAAGCAATGCTATTTCATACTCTGAGGCCTTTGCCTGCAAAACTCTCTTTTTTCAGAATGCCTGTCATTCTTTCCAGCTGGAGGATATCTTCTTATCTCTAGAGAATCAAAACTAAAGGTAACAGAGCAAATAGACAACCTACAGAATGGGAGAAAATATTTGCAATCTACACAGCTGATAAAGGGCTAATATCTAGAATCTACAAAGAACTCAAACAAATCAGTCAGGAAAAGATTAACAACCCCATTAAAAAGTAGGCAAAAGACATGAACAGAAGTTTTTCAAAAGAAGATAGACAAATGGCCAAGAAACATATGAAAAAATGCTCAACATTACTACTCATCAGGGAAATGCAAATTAAAGCCACAATGAGATATCACCTTACTCCTGTCCAAATGGATTTTATTTAAAAGTCCAAAAACAATTGATGTTGTCATGGATGCAGAGAGAAAGGAATCTTATACACTGTAGGTGGGACTGCAAATTTAGTACAATCCCTGTGGAAAATAATATGGAGATTTCTCAAAGAACTAAAAGTAGACCTACCATTCGATCCAGCAATCCCATTACTGGGTATCTACCCAAGGGAAAAGAAGTCCTGCACTTCTTTTATCAAAAAGACACCTGCACTCAAATGTTTATTGCAGCACAATTCACAATTGCAAAGATGTGGAATCAATCCAAGTGCCCATCAATTCACCAGTGGATTAACAAAATGTGGTATATGTATACCATGGAGTACTACTCAGCCATAAAAAAGGATGAATTAATGCCTTTTGCAGCAATTTGGAAGGAACTGGAGACTATAAGCCTAAGTGAAGTATCTCAAGAATGGAAAAACAAATACCATATGTACTCTCTAATAAATTGGAACTAACTGATGGGCACACAAGTACACAGAGGAAATTAAAAGTCATCAGAAATCAAGCAGGGAGGTGGGAGGGGAAGGGCAAAGACCCGCCTAACAAGTGCAATGAACACTATTTGAGTGATGGGCACATTTGTAGCCCTGAGTCAAGCCATGTATCAAAAACATCTGTACCCCCTAATATTTTGAAATTTAAAAAAATTAAAAATAAAGAAAAATAAATTACAGGTATCATTTCCTCTAGAAAACCCTTCCTAACCTGGATACAACTACCCCATCCTTCTTTGTGACCCCTCCTCCAGTGTCACAATCCACTACTTGACCCTAACCTTTAAAGATCCTCTTGAAGGAAGAGACTAAGCACTGTTGATTCTGCTAAACCAAGTCAGTATGGAAAGAAAGGGGGGTGGGAGGAGGGAGACAGGAAGGGCGAAAGAAGAAGGAAGGAAGGGAGGGAGGAAGCAAGCCCAGGACCTGAGACCTTCAAGGATGGGTTGTTGATTTCTCAGACCTGCAGGAACTCAGTTGACCTCTGTGGGTGGTTCTACTGCCTGTTTGCCAGGGCATGGCACGTTTTGTCTGGTTTCTCTCCTCGCCCAGGCAGGGAGATCCAAGGATCCATTCAAATATGAAGCTGTAATTATCTGAGGCCACCCAAGGAAACACACAGAGTCAAGACCAAGAACTTTTGACCAACAGAGTTAAGGCCTTAGCCAGGACACATGGTGCCAAGTGTCGGGTCCACAGGGCCAGGCTGGAGAACGATGGGTGGATGGGGCAGCCTTTCACTGGTCCCCACCTGCGTCTGCCCCCCCAGTCCTCCTCCACACTGCCCTGGGGTGATCTTTCACAAACAAACATTTGGTCACACACATCCCAAAACAAAGCCTTCCAGGGCTCCCCATTGCCCCCAGAGAAAAGCCCAAACTTTTTAACACGGCACACAATGCCCTCCGTAATCTGAGCCCCAATGTCTTCCCCAAAGCCACCTTCTGCCTCTCTCCAACCCATCCTTTACCTCAAATGGCTTGAATCTCTGCAGAAGCCAAGTGATTTCTCGTCCCTGGGCCTTTGCTCCGATCATCCCCTCTTCCCAGAATGACCCCCTTCTTCCTTTTATCCTGGATGGCATCTACTCATTCTCCACCACGATCAAGCTCAGACGCCACCTTCTTCTGCCCCTGCCTCAGCCACAACACCTGCTTTACCTGTGCACGCTAAGGCTAGCGCCTCACACAGCCGCAGCCTGGCAGTGCTGAGTCCACATTTGATGGGTAAAGGCACGAAGGCTACTGGCCCAAAGGGCTGGATTCAGAAGGGGTGTCTACACTGAGGAGATGGCTAGTGGCTCAGAACAAAGACCTTGGTGGCAGTTTGGGCTGGAGCTTTGTTTTTACGGGTTGCCAGCACATGTTACAGGGCCTAGCATGCATAGTGGGAGATACATCCTTACCCTCTCGCCACTCTGTGCAGGAAGGGGGTTAGAACTTGTATCCCCATTTGAAAAAAACCTTTAAATGCCTCTCTCTACCTGCAGCTCTCCCCCTCCTCCACCCCTCCTGAATCTCTGGGCTGCCCTCCCTGAAGAGAAACACACAGTCTCCCTATTTCTGGACCTCTCTGATGATGACACTGAACTTTGACTATACTCTTTCATCCTTCTGTTTCCTCTCCTGTCGTGGTGCTCAACTTAGTTAGCTGCTCTGGGTCTATGTTTAGCTTCTGGGACTCAATGTCTTTCCTTCTTTTATTTTTCACTAACTATAACTACAATCATGTCAAATAGCTAGACATTATGGAAGTGATTGTTGAGCCAGTGTCCATGTTTTACCTGCATCATCACACTGGATGCTCACAGTATTTTTCTGATGCTCAGAGAGGTAAAGAAACATGTCTAATGACACACGCTAATAGGTTTAATCACGAGCACTCCATCCGGGATTCCCTCTGGCTCCAACACCCTAAGAAATTCCTCTTTTTACTCTTAAAAATCTTCTCCTCCAGGAACATCCTCTCTCCCTACCACTCACCATGAACTTCTGCCAGACAAAGAAAAAGCCACCTCTAATATGTTCTCACTACCTCCGTCTTTTCCCTCTCTCAATAAATCCATTTAAGAGTAAAGCGTTTGATGGACAGTTTAATAGAGTTCTCCTTAAACCTGGCCACATTAATGATTTCTGGCTAGCTAAATGTCAACTTCCGTAGCTCAGTGGCTATTTTCCTTTCTTAACAATCAGTGTTTCACTTGGGGTTCTTTATTTGGTGGCAGGGTACAGTGCTTTAATGGGTCATCACTAAGTCAGTGGATGTGGAGTTTAAGCCAGACTTGCTGTGTGACCTTGAGCAAGTCATTTAACCTCTCTGGATCTGAATGGCTGTAAAAGAGTGACAGGGATGTCTAGGCCTGCCTACATGTTATGTGAGAGTATTTCCTTGTGTCTGTGATGTTTTTGAAGCTCGTTGGAGAAGGGGCCATGATACATAAATATATGTGTTAGCCCCACTGTGTTCATATTTTTAGGTATAAAAGTGCAAAATTTCTCTGTAACAAAGATTGGTTTGCCATCTTACTGCCACTTAGATAATGCAAATGTGTTCTGTCCACAAAACCTGTAATGATCTATAGTTTTCTGGAAACTGGAAATTTTGTTCTCCTTTGGGGGACATTTTTATCTCTTTTTGAGCTAATATAAACTAATGTAAACTGAACTATCCTCTGCGAAAAATGAAAAAAGAAGAAGTTTATCCTGATTCTTTCATACACTGTATGCCAGAAACACTATCAGTGCTACATTATAGATAAGGAAATTGAGTCTCAGAGATGTTAAGTGACTTTCCCAAGGTCACACAGCAAGCAGGCAGCAGAGTTGGGACCAGACTCTATGTCTTTAATCAGCAAGCAACACTGACTCCAAACAGACAGGCTATGGGTCCAGGGCGGTCAGAGTCGTATGAGTTAGGGGGCTTCTGAGAAATAAGTGCAGCTTTGCTATCAGGTTGTAGAGTGAGTTGGAATGGTGAAAGCTTTGACATCTACGTAAAAACCCGTAAGCCATGATCACTTTTATTTTTCCAAACTCTTTTCTTACTTTTAAATTCCCTGTCTCTGAACCAATTCCAAAGCCTCAGGTTATATGTTTAGGTAATAAAAGTTGTCATCCTGGGTCCTGTTTGTGTGAAATTGCTGCTGCAGCTCAGCACAATATCCTGAGGGGAAAAGCCAAAGCAGAGAGCTTGGTGTAGGAATGATAGTCTTTATTAGATAATGTCCCAAGACTCCAAACATATCTTTGGATATGGTGACTCCTCACCTATTCGGGAAGTAGGTAATCTGACAATCTCACCTGTTCAGAACATGATCTGGATAATGCAGCGCCACTACCTCCCGTGACAAGATCTAGCAGAGCATGTAAATGCTTCATCTCATTAAATCCTCACAATCAACCTTTTTAGCCAAGAAGGAAACAGAAGCTCAGAAAGCCTGAGTAACTTGCTTAGGGCCACACAGCTATCAAGTGGCTGAGCCAGTCCATCTATCCCAGCTGCACATTCTTAGTCACTATGTTAGATGGAAAACAAGGAAAACAACCACAGCTGCGCAACCCAAAGAGGCAATTACCAGCCTGGGTGTTTTACTCCAAGACAAGCACCACCTATTCTTGCTCGGAGTTTCTTCACGCCGACTTCACAACAAGACGTCTAACCCACACTGTCTTCTAGAATGTAGACAGTTAGGAGGAGGCTGCAGATGCAGGCACATCGAGGACTTAATAGGCAACGGTGATCACAAGATGGGGGATGAGGAGGTCTAGGTTTTAGTTCTGGTCCATCCACTAACTCATAGCACTTAGGTTTTTGGCGGGGAAGCGAAAAGTTTGACTAAGTGGTCTCTGAGGATGCTTTGGGCCACAGAGGATGTAAGGAAAAATAAAATAAGACATAATCATTGTTTTTCAGGAATGTACAGTCTCCTAAAGGAAACATGAAATATGCAACTATAAGACAAGACAGTCAAAAATTAGTGTTTTATAGCGGAAGAGGTGGAGTGTTTTTCATGGGAGCCAAGAATATAAGAATTCATTCCAAACCAAGATAGATCATAGTGCAGTTTCTGTTGCAAGAACAGTGTGCATCTTTTTTTTCGTAAATAGTGAATGATAGTCATTGCTCTCAGATTAATGGTATAGGATAGACTAGACCATTGGATGGACTATTTTGTTAAGTGCAAAGTGCTTAATACCTCAGTTATATGGACAATTCATCTATCCAGAAAGTCTCCTTCCTGGCCCTTTCTAGGCAGTCAAGGTTTATAGCCCAACAGCTCAATGTTCCTACAAAAGGGGCTTGTACTCAGTAATGGCTCTGGCTTGTTCTGTTATAGAAGCCAATTTATTTTATCCTTGTGAAATAAAATCCAGTTGTCTTTGATTCCGTCTTCTGAATCACATCTAATTTGATTCTTTATTGGAATTGCATTTTTCTTTTTTTTTGGTCTGATGTTTTATGAATAGCCCAGAACCGATTTAGAAGTGAGTTAATATAATTGGAAGGGGCTTCAGGAACTAAATGAGAACCTGATAGCCCTTGAAGAATCAGGGGACGTTAAAGTCTGATTCCTGCCCCAACAGGTGTTCAGGCAGAAGTGAGACATGGCCCACCCTTTGAACCCTGGTTATGGGCAAATTTGAACCCAGGGCTTGAAAACCTTACTATAACCTAGTCCCTACTTACTTCATCAGCTCCTTCCCTCTTCTGTGCTCCCCCAACTCAACATCTCAGGCCACATGGAACTTTTCTGTTGCTCTTCTAATGCTTGGAGAATTTCTCAATGCCAAGGCTTCATATCCTGCACCCTCTTGCTAGAAGACAGATCCAATCCACCTGCCCTGCCCCCAGCCCTCAAAATTGTACTGATGGTTCATAATTACCTTCTACATATCTGCTGCTGTCTCCAGAATGTCTTCCCCCCTGCCCCTAAGCCTGGGTGAGGCACCTCCTATGGGCTCCCACCACCCGACTATGGGCCTAGTCACCGTGCAGTCGCCTCTCTACATCATTCCCTGAGGGCAGGGACCAAGGTCACCTCATTCTCCCCGACTCCGCCACTCACGAGCTATGGGAGTCCTTGAGAAAGTCATTTAACCTCTCCATGTCAGTTTCCTTATCTGTAAACTTGGGATGACAACATAGGAATTTTGAATGGATTAAATATTAATACTTGTATGCAAAAATACTAGCACTGAGTCTGGCACACGGCAAGCACACAGCCAAAACTCGTAACAGTGCTTGTTACCGAATTCCCACTCAATAAATATTCTCAAGGAGAATAAATAAGTGCTGTGCTCTGCAGTTTTCGCTGTCTGTCTTAAGCCAGACGGGACTGAGGAGTCAGCTGATACAGGTTTATATGTTTCCTTTTGCATTTTTTTTAATTCAGGAAGGTACACAGGGTGATAAAAATGAAAGAGGCTTAGCCCTGCTCACCTAAACGGGACCATCCAGTCTTAACGTCTTGTACAGGGGAAAGAGCTGAAACCCAGAGAAGGGAGGGACTTGCTCAAACACAGACAGTCAGGGTGTAGGGAAAGAGTTAAATGATATAAGGCACATGAAGCTCTTAGCGCAGTGAGATCCCTGTTCTCTTGTCTCCTCTGCTAGGTGGCCCCAGGCAGCATCAGCCACCCATTCTTGGGGCCCACAGCCCTTTGCTTTCCTCCCTCTCTGACCCTCATGGGAGCATGGCAACGCATCCAGGTTAGACGCACAGTAGGAGCACAGTAATGTTCGCTGGCTTAGCTTGTGCTCAACCCTGCCTTGGATGAGTGGATCAATTGGATTTGTTTTTGTCCAAGCAGGGAAAAGCCTTGCCTTTGGGTTACCACAAGTTATAGCCATATCAGAGAAAGCCCAGGCCTGCAATCAGGTACAAAAACTGCCAACAGGGACTGCAAGCCTACTGCACATGGCATTGCTCTACGCACTTGGCGCCCTGGCAGCCCCGTGGAGTGGACACCATCTCCATACTCACTTCGCAGATGAGGAAACTGGAAGCTGAGCAGTTGCGGGTTTTGAAAGCATCTGCACGGCTTGTGAGGGTTTGAATTCACATGGGCGGGTCCAGGTCAGCGCTCACAATGCCATGCTCAGCTGCTTCCCTCAGGTGCCCCCTGAGTCCCCTCTCCTCCAGGACCTTAGAATTCCAGGTCCCCATGCCTCCTTGAATTCAATCTTTGTGTCTCATTATAACTCTGCAATCATGAATTTCTGATCCAAGCATTTATATTCTTTTATCCTTTTTCTTGACCTTAAACATAATAATTACTGCTCTAGTTCTCTGTAACAACAGACTCCTAGAAAGTAGGAAAGGACCCAGCAGTGTCCCTAGTCAACTCCACCCACCCTTACCCAATGAGCAGGGCTCATACCCTCCTTGCACGTCAGAATCTCCTGGGGTTTTTAAAAGTACAGATGCATGATCCCCACCCCTGACCCTCAACTAAATCAGGAATTTGCTGAGGTCAGATATCTCTATTTTAAAAATATTACCCTGTGCTTCCAAAGGGCAACAAGAATCCTACTCCAAGGATCAGGGTCAGTCTTTGGAGTCAGGTATCCCTGGACTCAGTGTTGCTCCTCTATTTGTCAGTCCTGTGAACTTGAGAGAAATGTGCGACCTCTCTGAATAGCCATTCCCCAATCTGTAAAGTGGGAAGAAAAATTCCTGGCTGTAGAGATGTTAGAAAGCCTAAATTCCACAGGGCTGGCAGAGCATGGAGCATATAATAGACATTCAATAATTCTCAGCCCCCCTCCTACTCCCACATGCTCGTTTACTCTGATAAGTCAAGATGAACAGGTCAAGTACTAGTAGGTTGCAGCTGAAATGAGATTTTAGGTGTGAATTCTGGCTTCACCTCTTAATACCTTTGTGACTTGAGTAAGTTGCTGAGCCTCAGTTTCCCCATTCGTGAAATGAAGCTTATGCCACATACCCCAGAGGTCCCCCATACACATTAAAGGAAACTGGGTATATAATGCATTTAGCACAGACCCTGGATCAAAGGAAATGCTAAGGACGTGAAAATTTAAATGGACAAGATTCACATCCGTTTCTGCTGCCTGCATTTTATACTTCAGTAAAATCAAACCAACATGCTTCCGTTGACTCAGACCATGAGAGTATGGGGACTAGACCAGAATTTCAAGGACTTTCAGTTTTCCAGGTGCCAAGTTAACAGATTTTTGTTTTTAAACTATAGGGATTTAGGACTTAATCCATAGGAAATGGGCTTGGCAAGGAACCATAAGAACCAGCACAACTTCTAACCCAATCTCTGTTCAGGTCTTTATTCAAAATTAATTTAATAGTCATCTCTGGCTGGGGCAACTCCAGAAAAAAGGGTGGTCAGTTCCAAAGCAGGAGATAGAGGGAGCAAGCACATTAGACAAAAGTATCAAAATCCAAAAAGATTTGAACAGGTCTGAGAGATAAGCCAACCTAACAGGGTAGAATTTAATAGGGACAGATGCACAATAAATGCTGCTTTGGGAGAACAGTTAGTCCTGATTCTGGGTCTTGAAATCCAGACCCATAAATGCAGGATGGGAAATTATGGCATTACTGGCTTCGATGCTCAGTCAGCTAATAACTCTCAGGACTTTGTGTCCTAGTTACTGTAGGGTCACAGTTGAGACATGAACTCAGGAGCCAGCCTGCTTCCACCATTTATTAACTAAATTATTTAACTCTCTGTGCCTCTGTGTTCTCATCTAGAAAATAGGGATGTAATAGCGACTTACAGGATTGCTGAGAGAATTAAATGAGAAAACACATAGATCTGATCCCAGAGACGCAAAGAAAAATAAAGCCACCTTTCCTTAAGGAAGGCACAGCCTAGCAGGAGAGATTGACACATAAGGCACCAGGTGCTATTCAGTGTGCTGAGTCTTTGCCTACAATGTTATAGAGCAGAGACTGGCAAATCTAGCCTACTGCCTGTTTTATAACAAAGTTTTACATATTGTCTATGACTACTTTCACGCTACAAAGGTAGAGTTGTATTGGTGCAATAGAGACCTTATGGCTCGCAATGCCTAAAGTATTTATTATGTGGCTCCTTACAGAAAAATTTTGCCAACTTCTGGTAAAGGGGAAGAAGTTTACTCTGTCTTAGATGCCAAGAAAGGAAAGAATTTTTGATCTCCTAATATATACTGAGCTCTCTAAATAGGTAAATATGGCTGGAGGGTGGAGGGATTGGGGAGGTGTTGGTCAGAGGATACAAAATTTGAGTTAGATACCAGGAATAAATTCAAGAGATCTATTGTACAACATAGCAACTATCATTAATAACAATGTATCGTATTCTTGAAAATCACTGACAGTAGATTTTAAGTGTTGTCACCACAAAAAAATGTTAAGTATGTGAGGTCATGCACATGTTAATTGGCTTGATTGAGCTATTCCACGATGTATGCATATTGCAAAACATCATAGAAATGCTGAGATGAAATGCAAATACAAGTTTTACTTATCAATTTTAAATTAATTGATTAAATAGGTAAATACATATGAATGTATTTGAGGTTCTAAAAGGTTTGATGACTGGCCCAAAGTCATAAATAATGTTAGAAGCAGGAGTCAAACCTGAGTCTAACAACTCCATACTTGATACTCTTTTCACTGTCCCGGGTGAACGAATATAATCAGAGAGCGTATCTGAGGTGAGTATTGAAGGATGAATAGAAGTCTCCCAGGAAGAGATGATGTCCAAAGAATGAAGGAGGTATCCAAAGATGGGTAAAAGAGCAAGAACAAAGGGTCCAGGGCATGAACCTATTTGGAAAATGCGAATTATTGAATGTGAAGAGATTTGGGAATATGATAGCTGGGGAGACAGACGTGAAAGAAGAAAGGAGCCCAGACAGTGGGCAAAGATTGAGAACCGTGCGCTTGCTGTAAATTGCCTCCCACGAGGTCTGAGGAACAGCACTCCCACGCGAACGGATACAGGAGCACTATGCCTGATCACAGCAAGTCTGACACCACGGAGCCTCGGTATCTCATTGCACAGATGGCAAAACTGAGGTCCAGAGAAGGAGGAAAGCTTGCCCAAGGCCACACTGCACATCAGTAGTGGAGAACACAGGATCCCAAAGCTGGCTCCAAAGATCTGGGGGTCACACGCAGGGGTGGTGATGGATTCTGCCAGCAGGGGGCGCTGCGGCCAGCTCACCTTCCGGATGGGATCCTTGTGCATCTGCAGCCCCGTGATGAAGGTCTCTTGTTTCCCTGGGACTGATTAGGTTCAATCGAATTATCCATCTTGTGCCAGGGCGTCCCGGACCCATTTCTGCGGGGTCACCACGCTGTTTAGGATGAGCGATGCCGGCTGGAGGCCCGCCAATGCACCTGTGGTATTTTGATAACTTCACATATTACCAACTTCTCATATTAAATATACAACTTACAAGCAGGGCAAAGTTTAACTCACTCTAATCAACTGTAAAATGAAGCAGGGATTTGCTGTTCCCCTCTGAAGACCTGTGTCTGCATCATGCTCATCATTAATGGTCGTGGAGCTCTCTGCTTGCCGAGATTGGTTATTAATGAGGGCTGGAATTACGGATTTCAATTAAGTACTTTGCACTGGTCCTGAAACGCAGTGGGATCCACTCTGGGGGAAAAAAAATGCTGGGATGAAATGCAACGCTGCCTCCCGGCCCCCTTGCTCCCCAGGTACCATCCTCTCAGCACCGTCTCTGCCCACGAATCAGCAGCAGTGCGGTGCAAGACGAAGAGGATGGGCAAAGGGGTCCGAGCCCCGGCCACACCATCTGCAGCCCTTTCCCTGAATCTAGGCTTCCTCAACTGCAACATTTATGGAGGGCTCAGTATGCATCGGAGCTGGGAGTATGAACGCAAATAAGCATGGTTCTACCCACTGCTCTGTCTCTCTAAGAACGGCTGTGGGAACCAACATCACTTCATAAGCACTGATTAAGCGCCTACTATGTGCAGGACGATTTTCTTAAACTGATGCCTAAAAAACCATTCTGGAAAATGCTTTGAAATCCAACAGAACTGAGTTTAACTTCTGACTCTGCCCTGCTCAAACCATGGGGCCTTGGGCAAGTTACTTAGCCTCTCTGAAACTCAGTTCCTTCCCCTCTAAAGTGGGAATACTGGCATCTTCATCCCACAATTCTAAGGATTGAATATGATAGCCTGGGTGAGGCATCTAGCTTTCCCTGAATGCCATTTCTCAGACGTTGTGGGAGGTTACATACAGCGAGTAGGTAATTCTTTGCTTTCCCCCAACCATTGCCCCTCGTCTGGGCTCTTTCTTGCTATTATAAGCATTTAATAGAAGTCCAATGCTGTTAATATTATTACCTATTCCAGACCTTTAATGAGCATCTACCACATCCCTAGCCCTGCACAAGGTGCTTTGGAAAAATGCCTCATCACATGATTAGATAAAGATCTGTTCTCAAACAGTTTAAGCTCTAGTTTTAAAAACAGGAATAAGACAAATTGAGAATAATTCTGTATCTAATTAAGGCTGTTGGTTCCTGGTTCAGAGAAGGGGAGGGGTGGCTAAAGCAGTCTGGGGAGCTCTGCACACTGGTCTGGAAGGAGAGGTGACGTGGCCAGCCAGAGAGGAGGGCTCCCAGGCCCCGGGGCTGGGCGACCAGGAGGGGATGAGGAAGTCTCTCCTTGATTGGCTTGCAGGGCACCCACAGGAAAGCCACAGGGGCTGTAGCAAATCTGCCACGGGTGAAGAAAGCCCTGGACTCTCCTAGCTCTGCCATGTGACCTGAGCAAGTCCCTTCCCATGTTGGGCTTCAGTTTCTCCATCTACAAAATGGAGAGAATAAAACCAACCTCCTTGTGAGTTCACTGTGAGGGCCACACGGAGTACAGGATGTAAAAAATGTTTTGAAAACTCTAAAACTTATGAGAACATGGAGAAGCACCTCTGTAGTCTGGGTGGAATCAGACAAAGCAGTGAACACACACACACAGTGACTTGAGATCTTCTGGCCTGGGGTGTGTGACCCCAAGAGACCTCTGGCTGCAGCCTCAGATCCTGGCTGCTTCCCCCTGGGCTGGGCAAGATTTGGGTCCCTACACACAGCCTCAGGCTCCTGCACATTTCCATACATGTCACTTCCTCCCTTACTCTCTGATGAAGTAAACCACAAACAGATTTCCCATTAACTCACTACAGCCTTGCTGCCTGGAAAGCAAAACCTCCTGCTTGTCGCCAGCACCTTGCCAAGGACAGGTGGGAGGAGGAAGGTGGGGAGACAAGGCCCCACAGGGAGAGCAGGATGCCAGCACAGTTGTCTTACTTTGAGGGGACAAGCAGCCAAGACCAAAAACTCAAGAAGAAGAAATGAGAGGCAACATGATGATTCTCCTGTGCTAAGTGCTGTGCTACCTTGATATAGTGACCTAACCTCTCTGGGCCTCAGATCTTAAAAACCAAATAGCTCAAGAACGTACTTTTTTAAAATTGAAAACCATTGGCCATTTTTCTTGTCTTAACATTTACAACTCACATCTGCAAAAGATTTTGAAGTTGATAAAACTCATCTGTATCTATTGCTATAATCAATCTTTACAGCAAACTTGGGAGGAAAATGATAGATGTTCATTTGCCCACTTTAGAAAACCCAGGCTTAGAGAGATAGTCACCTCCTGTCAATAGGAAAGATGATGTCTCAGCACCATATTTTTCAATATCTTTGCCTTTTACCCCTGAATGAGACTCTGTATGGACCAGAGAATGCCCAACAGTGTGAACAACACTTGATTTGCAGTATAAAGGTTGAGCTTCTTAAGGATCGATATAATCATCCCCCTGCCTCCACACCACCTCGGGTAAAAGACCTGGAAACTTGGAGAGAGCTCAGCTCCCAGGCTGATGACTTAATGCTAGGAGGATGATACTTTGTCATTGGACATCTCTTTGGAATTGCTCTCCCTGGTTCCTTTCATGGACAAAGTGTTTACAGCATATGATTACTTTTTGTGGATAACCCAGAGAATGACCTTGTATGGAGGGTTTATGCACTTGCTCAGGGCCAAATCCATTGAGCCTGATTTTGTAAATGCTTACAGTTTCTCTCCTAGGATGGGAGAGGCACAGTGGAAGAAAGAAGATGCACACCCATTTAATCCCATCAGTGCCATGGCTACTGTGGGTTGAATTGTATTCCCCAGAAAGATATGTTGAAGTCTTAATCCCTAGTACCTGTAATTGTGATCTTATTGGAAATAGGATTTTTGTGGATGTAATCAAGTTAAGATGAGGTCATAGTGGATTAGGGTAGACTCTAATCCAAAGACTGGTGTTCTTGTCGGAAGAAGAAAATTTGGACACAGGGACATGCACAGGAAGAATGCCATATGATGATGGAGGAAGAGATTGGAGTGATGTATTTATAAACCAGGGAACCCCAAGAATTGCCAGCAACCACCAGAAGCTAAAAAGAAGCAAGGAAAGATTCTCCCCTAGAGCCTTCAGAAGGAGCATGGCCCTGCTGACACCTTGATTTTGGAATTCTAACCTCCAGAACTGTGAGAGGACAAATTTGTTTTAAGCCACCTACCTTGTGCTTTGTTATAGGAGCCCTAGAAAACTAATAAAATAACATTAGCTGAACAGAAAATGAGTGGCAAGTGTTACAACCACCAGAATCCACCTTCCCCTGAAGCTCCAGTCCCTTCAGATTGGCAAAGCCTTTGTGGATTTTATTGCCCATATGGACTATCCCATGTTATAGAAATCAGGCAAAGCCCCCAGCTCAGTCCCTTGCAGAGAAAGTTTCCATAACTTCAGTGACTTCTAAATCTTCTTCCAATTCCTCCACCTTCCAACAAACTATCTCAACCACCCACACTCATCCAACCATTCCCTCATCTACATAATATGCCCTGAACACTAGGGACACAAAAGTGAGCCACATAACAAGTCCTGTGATTCTTAGCTTAGATTCTTAGCAGCTGAAGCTGTGGGGAGAAACAACCCCCATAATATTCTGAAATAAAAAAACTTTTTTAAATTTTAAAAAACAAAATAAATAAAATAAACATTTAATCTAATGAAGAAACAGGGTAAATTCAAATATTGAAAAGTCCTATATGTTAAAACCAGGTAACAGGTCAAGAAGGAACAGAGGTGGGGGAGGCGACTTTAGATTGGATGGTCAGGAAAAGCCATGAGGGGGAAGAGTCTTTGAGGCAGGTGAATAGAACCTTATTAAAAAAAAAAAAAAAAAAGACAGAGTGATGCGGATGCCATTACCCATGAGGCTCTTCACCCCGTGAAGCCTGACAGTCCAAATATCTTACTTATATCCTGACTCCGAGCTCTATACCTCCCTACTGGCCCAAACCTTAAAAAATCCTGAGTTCTAGATTTCTCTATTCCTAAGAGTCAAATATAAGTCACTATTCCCCTTCCTTTCTCGTATGCTGCACTGTTTATAGAAAGGGTATATAATTTCTCATTCAAACTGGGACACTTGTGAGGTAGGAGGGACATTCTGGATAATTATACCAGGACCATAGGCATAAAGTGAGATGGTTCCAGACAAGCCAGGGTGCTGTAACTGGCTCTGAGATCTGTAAGCTCAGTTATTTAACAAAAGAATTACAGATCGATTAGCTAAAATGGAGGGGAACAGAGAAAGGTCATTATGCAAATAGCTGGCCAAAGTCATCCATCCTTAAGATGAAAGCCTTTGCCTTCGTTCAGATTCACTGTGTCCCATGTTAATACAAGACTTCTTTATGATGTATCATGATACATCAAGGACACATGCCAGCACGCCCAGACTGACCGTAATCCTTGGAAAATTGGAGCTTATGGCAGAAGCTGCTGGAGACCCCCTAATATCCATGCTCCCCTTCTGTCATATCAATGGAATTTAGCTGTCCAGAATATGGGCTACATTCCCCAGCTTCCCTTGCAGCTGGAAGTGACTACATGACTTAATTCTAGTGAATGGGTGTAATCACAGGCATTGAGTGGAAACTTCACAAACCTCTCTGAAGGTACAGCTGTTGGGTACCCTTTGCCCTTTCCTCCCTGCCTTTCTCCATTGTTCTGAGACAAACATTTGTGTGATGGCTACAGTTTCTCCTTGGAACTTGACAGCAACGGGCACACTGTAGAGATAGTGGAGTGGAAGGACCTTGGGTCCCTGAGAATTCATGAAATAGCACCCCCTAGCAGTCCAGGACTTTAGTATTAGCAAGAAATGAGCTTCCACCCTATTTAAACTACTGCTTAGGCTGAGCTGGATCCTAACTAAGACCAAGTTCCTCTAATTCCTGACATTTATTCCACAGGTTAGAAGAACTGAGTCCCAAAAAGGGGATGTCCAAAATCAAATTGCCTAATTAAAAACTGGAAAATTAAATTGAAAAATTAAATTAGAAAATAATAAAATAATTAAAATTAAATTACAGCAGGCTTCCCAACTTCTAGCTTCCGCTGCATTCATTCTCCTATTCAATAAATTTTCTTCAACACAAACACTGTGTCAAGCAGTAAACAGGTACTGAGTACACAGAGCTAAGTAAATCAGGTTGCTCTTGTCAGTAGCTTATGATGGAGAGAACAAATAGTAAAATTACAGTCTGAGAGGTGTTCTCTGTGTGTGTATACACACACACAAGCTGACATAGGAAAACAAACGAGGGAGAAGCACCTAACTGTCTGGGCTCAGGGAAGACTTCACAAGGGAGGCAGCAGTGGAGCTGGGTCCTAAAGAAAGGAGTTCCAGGGTGGAAGAGGGAAATGGCATTTTAGGCGAAGGTACAGATCAGGCAAAAGTCTGGAGGCCAGAGAGGACATGGAGCACATGGTAGGCACAATAATGGCCCCCTAAAGATGTCCAAGTCCTAATCAATATATTATCTTGTATGGCAAAGGGGAATTCAGGTTGCAGATGGAATCAAGGCTGCTAATCAGGCTCTCCTGACATGGGGAGATTAGCCTCAATTATCCTGGGAGACCCAATGTAATCACAAGGGTCCTTAAAAGTAGAAAAGGGAGGCAGGAGAGCCTGAGTGATGTAATGTGAGAAAGACTCTATCGGCTGTTGCTGGTTTTCAAGATGGAAGAACAGGGCTATGACCCAAGGCATGTGGGTGGCCTCTCAAAGCTAAAAAGGCAACAGAACAGGTTTCCTCTAGACCTCCAGAAAGGAATACAGCCCAGCTGATAACTTGATTTCCATCCAATGGGACCCATTTCTGACTTTTGACTTCTAAGACTGTAAGGTAATAATTTTTGTTATAACTAAATTTGTGTTTTTAGTGGCTACATTTGTAGCAATTTGTTACAGCCGCAATAGGAAACAATACCAAGAGGAAAGCTGATCATATTAGAAGCGTAGAGTGTGTGATTAGAAAGGAGACTGCAGACATAGTTCGTCCATGATCATAGAGTCTTAAATTTCAAGGTAAGGATTTTGAAACGGATAGGCAGTGGGAAGCCACTGAAGGACTGCAGGAAAGGAGTGATGTGGTCAGATTTCCATTACAAAGATTTCCACCAGCTGGTGCGGAGAGTGAGCTGGAGTGGGGGGCGGCGAAGGAATGCAGTGGTCCTGGTGAGAGATGTTGGGCTGGGGCCCGCAGGAGGGTTTCCTCCTCTGAGCCCTTGGGATCCTCGGAACCTCTGCACCACCGCGATGGCAGCTGGAGGCTGTGGTGCTTTCCTCACTCCCTTTGTGTCCTTCCCGAGGCTGCCTCTGCAATTGAAAACTGGACTAGGAGAGAGGTGGGCTTGAGACCTGCCCTACCATTTACTAACTCTGGGTCCTGGACCACATCACTTCACCTCTCTGTGCCTCAGTTTCCTCATTGGCAAAGTGGTTATGACAATCCCTCCCTGAGAGTGCTTCTGTGGTGTGACACTTCATAAGCCTTTTCCACACTTCCTGTGAATGCTTGGAGCATCCCTAAATGACCCTGCTGAGTAGAAGCATTCTCCCCGTGCTTTTATGACTCCTGCCTTGATTTCAGGATGAAGCTACCAAACTACAGAATTGCCCTCCAAGCCCTCCGCAGCAGTGCGTTCTCCCCCGCCCGTGTCCTGCGGGAGTATTGGTCAGAGGGCTGGGCGCCATCTAGAGGTCAACAGCCAGAAGACAAGGAAAGCCAGGGCGATTCCCAGACGTGTACAAGAGGCTGCAGGAAAGCCTGCTTCTAGCTCTGTGGGTGGATTCTATAAAAAACTGACATGTGAGATCATAGAACCTCAGGCGTTTCAAATTATAGATCATATAATCATTTAACTCTAGCATGTGGGAATCACGGAATTAAAGAATAATAAATTTTCCAAGCTATAGTCGGTGGAGTCTTAGAGTCACACAGTCTTTGACTTTTAGAACCAGAGAATTGGGTATTCTTAGTGTCTTTAATTCTTACATCTCTCTACTGCTCCTCGTCTCTTCAGGGTGAAAATTCAGCCCAGTAACATTGACACCTGGATCTCAATCTCTTCCACACCCCACCTGCTTGACCACAGCTCCTCCTCTTCTGAACTCCTTGAACTCAAGGACTGTGCCCTTCATCTCATGTCCCCAGCACAGGACCAGTCTTATAATGGGGCTGGCAGACAGCATGACACTGTTGTCCTCAACAGCAGAAGTCTGAGTTAAAATCCTGGCCCCACCACCAGCTAGCTTGAACAATAACTTAACTTCTCTGAGCCTTTTGTACCTCATCTGTAAAATGGGGACAATGATAGCACACTCCTCACAGGAATATTGTGAGGATAAAATAACGTGATCCATAGAAAGCACTCAGAAGTATTCCTGGTGATAAGTGCTCAATGAATATTAATGATTATTCTTAACTATCATTTTATTAAATCTGGGTTGCTCTCCATAGGCAATATGGCAGCAAGGTGCCTTAGGATAAAGAGACCCAAGAAAACGGTGCAGGAAGTGAACCAGTAGGGAAGAGAACCATCGTATTCGGAGTACCTGCGTGTGACAGGCACATGCCAGGTGGCTTGCATGGGGCTAATCAACTTCCAGAGGCAAGGTTCACTCAGTGTGCACCCCAGCTCACTGCCAGGACTTCTCAGGCTCTTTCCATCCTTCCTTCCCGCGTCATCTTTTGTCTCAGACATAGAACTTTCCCCATCCCTGCAGGCTCTGGTACCTGAGGGATTATCTCACCTCGTTAACATGAAAGGAGTTAATGTCCAGCAATTACCTAAGGCAAAGATAAATAAAGCTTTCAATTCCTGTGCTGACTCCTATTAGTCTTGGCTGCCTGGAGTTCTATAATAATTTGAGAAGTTATCTGAGGCCACGTTGATGTCCACGCGTAAGAGTGCTGAAATAGATTAGTGATGTCTGCCCTGAGAGTGGTGGGAGAGTGTAGCAGTACCTGTGCCTTGCATCTACCAGACCTGTCTTTTGAGGAAGTGGGAAAGTAAACAAGGTTTTGCCACTTAACTGTATAAGTGTCTTCATTGTATACATTAATCACGTTTAATCCCCATAACAACTCTATGACGTAGGTGTGATTATCCCTATTATATAGACAAAGAAACTGAGGACCTGAGAGAGCCCTGAAGAATTCTTATGAGTAAATGAAAAATATTTGCATTTTAAAGGGAACTTCAAATGCCTTTACTCAAAGGTATGGGAGAATTTCAGGCATCCTAGCCAGTGGGTGGGAAGAAATTTTGATGCAGAAAGTGTGTTTTCAATGCCCTGTAGATCACAAGGCGTACATTGTTACCCACCTTTGCTCAGAATAAGACAATGGGTGGAAAAGATAGTAATATCTTAAAATGCAGATGAATTTCACTTTAAGAATATGTACACAGTGTAGAAGCCCAGAATTCACAACCAGTCGGTTTAAGGCTGGACCTCAACTGGGCAAAAAGATCACTCCCCAGGCTAGGTTGTGAAGACATGTGCAGGAGGACCCACTGTGCAGGCAAGAGGTGGGCCCGTAGGAAGGCACTGGCCTGGCAGACAGGAGACCTGGTTTCCAGCCTCCTTCTAACAGGAATACGAGTCCCTCCTCAACCATCTATATCCATCCAAACCATGAGGAGGTTAAATAAGAACTATCGATCTCAACACAGACAGTTCTAACTCTAAAGAATGGTTTGGACAGTTCCAGGGGCGTTTTTGGTTGTCACAATGGATGGAAGGGATCTGTTGGCATTTGGATGCTAGAAAGCCCGCAGCCCAAGAGAAGGCCCGGCCCAGTGAGGAACTCAACTCGACCACACCCTACTCAATTTTGGAATGTCTCGCCTGGCATATAAGTGAAAAATCCATGTTGTAATTACCTGGGTCTAGAGCCTAGTCCTATTGCACATATAAAGAAAGTATTTTGACATGATTTTCATATACACTGAATTTTCCAGGATGCAACTACCTTGCAAATTCAGTAGAAATTGTGCTTTGTTTGCTCAGATCTCCACTGTTCCAGAAAATCACAACTCTGAAGGCCATGCTGTTTGTGTATCTGAGTGGCCAATTCCACACATTCATTTCAGTCCCTATCAAGCAATCATCTGTCTGCTATTATGTCTTCCAGTCTAGTCACATCCGCTCATTCACTTATCAACATACATATTATTTTTTTATAAATTACTTTGCTTTTTATTTTTCATTGACTTTGCAGTTTGGGCATTACATAGATTTTTAAAATGAGATGTCTAGGTGGGTTATATAATTCATGAATCCCATTTCAGGATAATAAAGGGAACATCACAAAATATTAGTCTGGAAGGGTGGAGAATTACTGGGTCACATGACCCTTGTGTCCCTTCCAGCACAGGCAAAGTAGGAGTGTTATGCAAAGAGAGGCATGCCCAAACCACGTGCTACACATTACGGGTAGAGAATGAGAGTAAATTATCTTGTTTTCTACAAATTGTCCTCACCCACTGAATATTCCTTAGCCACTCCAGAACGTACAGTAATCTCCACCACTGAATGCATCCTGTCTGATCTCCCAAAAGATAAAATTGCCTGGAATTGAGTTTGGGCACATTTGGAATCGCTGAAGAATGCTGCAGCTTCACTGGGTTGGAGCTGAGCACGTGCTGTTTTAAAATTTATAGTGTAATTGATTTCTTTATAAGCCATTCAGGCCTTATTATTTATTAATCCACCTGTCAAGGTTAATTTAAACTACTTCTCAATAAGGCGGTTTGACAACACCTTTGTTTACCGGATTGACAGCCCTGGTGAATAAAGAGATGGCAGAGCTATTCCTCTGTCCTTAGCAGAGACCTCTGGGAAGAAACTTCCAGCAGGACAGTGTGTTGCCCTGGCCCTCACTGGAAAATGCCAGAGGCCTCCCATCCCACTCAGCAGGGAAAGAATCTAAATGTTACCTTCGTTTCCAGGCATGTCGTAGGCTCCAGGATTGCACCAGCCGCTGAGAAACAACTGAGTCCTGTAGACTATGCACCTTCAACTGCCCTTGGATCTTCCCTTCTTCCCGGTCCCATTGCCGCGACCTTAATGGTCATCTCCTCCCTAGCCTATTGTAATAGTCTCCTAACCAGTCTCCTCACCTCTGCTTTTGTATACCTCCCGCTCATCCCAGACGAACTTTCCAAAATGCAAGTCTAACCATGTTACACTCCTGAACAAAGCCCTTCAGTGGTTCCCATAGAGTAGAGTTCAAAATCCTCCATGCCCTGGTCCCTACCTACTGCTCCAGCCTCATCGCCCATCACACCTCCTCTGCCACCTTGTACTTTATGCTCCATCAGTATCACTCAGCATGCTGTTCCCTGCCATCATGCCTTTGTGATGCTGTTCCCTCTTCCTATATCCTGGTCCTGTATCATCAAAACTCCAGCACTAATGCGGTCACTACTGTCTGCTGCCCTGACCACCTCTCCCAGGAGACTGATTATTTTCTGCCTTGGATTTGTGTTCTTTAAATCCATGTCCGTTGAGTTGGTAAATAGCAAATATTTATTGAGTGTGGACTACGGGCCAGGTATGGTACTGTGCCCTAAGGACACAACAGAGAACCAGAGAGGCCATAGACCTGTCCTCCCACAGTTTTCATGCATGCTATGCACTCCCTCCAGGTAGTCGTTCTTACCTATTTCCCAGCATGGTGCTGAGGAAAGCACAGAGAGACAATCAAGGCCCACATTTGTTGAAAGCAAGCCACTATACTCATACTTCCTTATCTCTTCTCAGCAACAACCCAACGAAGCTAGCATTTTTGTATCATCTTTTCAAGATGAGCAAACTGGAGTTCAAGGAGATGACACAACTTGTCAAGGTTTACCCAACTCATGTGTGGTAAGTCCAGTATTCAAACACAGGACTGATTCCAAAGCCTCAACTCCATCTCTACATTCTACTGCTGTCTTTGGCACAATTTAGAGTTGTTAAATAAACCCATGGCATGCACCAAGTCAAATACTCTCTCTGTGTTTCCTTAGTACCTTCCACAGTTTCAGGGTAGAATTGGGTGACTTTGACTTTAATAACGCTGAGTGGCTAAGTCCACGTTACTGGGTAGGTCCATAACACAGAGAATGTAAGCCCCACGGAGTCTGAATCTGGCCTGACTTGGGTAACACTAGGTCCTATAAGTGCTCAGTACATACGTGTTAAATGAATAAACGCACGAAGTTTCCTGTGAGACGCTGACAGTGATGCCACAATCGACACTGAGTGGGATATTGCATTAGCCATGAGTGAGTAGGATGCTGGGCTGATCCAAGTCCACACTCCTCACCTCCTTGAGTTCAAAGAATATAAACTTGGTCAGACATTTCACAAAAGAAAGTTCTGAAAGGCAACGTGATCTCCGAGTGCTCAAAGTGTAACCAGCAACCATGACACGGGCCCATGTAAGGGCCGACTCACTGCCCCCTGTGTAGACACCGGACCAACGGGCCAGAGTGGTGCGGTTGAGATGGGAGAATCCAGGGCCATATCTTTAAGGAATCTGTGAAGATATAAAAAGGGAAGACAATTTTCATTGCTATTCTATTTCCATTTATAAAAAGTAACTGTTGAATGTATAAATAAACCCAATTTAAAAATAGGAAACACATTCTGGATCATGTGGGCTTGAAATGCGCTGCTCAATTTCACACCTCTGTCATCCAGGCCTCGAGGTGGGAGCAAAACACGTAAGTGGAGCAGTTACCTAACCAGCCCTTGCCTCCTGGGGCCGTCTTCCCGCCACCTTTCTGGATGTGGACATGGAGGTTAATGGCTATAGAGAGAGTAGGGAGGAGGTCAGTAGAAGAGAGAGGGAGGGATCTTGAGCACATCTGTGCAGGTTCAGAAAAGGGAATGTCACACCCCCTGTGTGACCATCACAGGTCAGTTATGTTGTAGACAGGACATCACCCTAGGCTGGCAGGGGTGGTAATGAAGGAGCACGCATGGCTCCCGCCACCCTTTGCTAGCTCCACGCACAGGAGGAGTCGTCATCCATCTGAGTGGCAGGACCTGAAGTTCTGGGCCAGTTTCATTTTTGGTGGGGGGAATCCCAGATGGCCAAGGCCTGCAGTCTTGTCCAGCATTTCACTTCTGTTCACATGCCATTTGATCTTACCTCTTGCTTCACAGAATGTTGATAGTCCCAGGCTCTGGAAGGCACTCAAACTCCATTCATCTTCCTGTGGCCTTTTCTTCCACACGGCAGCCTGGCCAGGGTGACTGCCCCAGGCAAGAGCTGGACAACTGGACCCGCTCAGTGCATCAACACTTTTGGGGAAACATGTTCATGTTTCTTATGCTTCCGACTGGCCTTTCTTCCCACGATGGGGGTAATGTGCAGATGTCAATTTTCTGGATGTAGATCGTAGGAGATGATATAAATAGAGCTTGAGGGTAATTTGGGGAGGTAGGGAGGCAACCATCTCACTCAGGTCTCCTGTATGAGGGCCCCTTCCATACTCTCCAGTTCTGTTTTTATCAGAGCTGTGCATCGGGGTATGGAGGGCAACTTTGCAAAAAGTCAAACTTGATTTTCCATGTGCCTGTTGATCTTTGTGCAAACTTCCCTCAGAATTCCAGAGAGAAAGAGAGCGAATTTCAAATCCCTGCCATGCTTTAGGCTGGCAGATTTAGAATGAGCAAGGCAATGTCTGGCTTCCTGCCACCGGGTTTTGGTGATGACACACTAAGAACAGGAGGGTAAGCTTCAAAGGGCCCATGAAGGGGAAACTTGAGCGCTCCTTCAGTTGTCACGAGGATCTCAGGTTCCTTCTGCTCCCTTTCCCAGGGCCCCTGAGGCCTTTTGTGAGTTGGCTCTGAAAGTGGTTCCTGTCGAATGTCTCAGCTTCAGATACCCCCTTAATTTAACCTAGAAAAGTGGCTGAGGCGGGTGTATTAGTTTGCGCAAGCGCCATAACAAAGTACCTCAGGCCAGGTGGCTTAAAGAACAGAAACTCATTTTGTCACAGTTCTGCAGGCTAAAAGTACACAAGCTGTGGGCAGCACTGGTTTCATTCTGAGGCCTCTCTCCTTGGCTTGTAGATGGACATTTTCTCCCCGTGTCTTCACATGATGGTCCCCCTGCATCTGTCTGTATCTAATCTCATCTTCTTATAAAGACCTTAGTCATGTTGGACTGGGGCCCACCCTAACAACCCTACTGTAACTTAATTACCTCTTTAAAGGCCCTGTCTCCAAATACAGTCACATTCTAAGTGCTGGGGATTAGGACTTCAACATATAAATTGTGGGGGGACACAATTTTGCCACAACACTGACAGTGAGGAAAATGAGATCCTAGACCCAGTTCTGACACCAGGATAAAGTCTAAAATGCGTAACATGACAAAGCCCTGCACCGCCTAAGCCCTGCCTGTGTCTACACACTCACCTTGTGTCACTCTCTCCTAGGTTCTTGCACACTCCAGCCACAGTCTTCTTTTCATCTCTGAACTGGACCAGACTTTCTTTTGCCTCCTGACTTTCAAACAAATTGATTCCCTCTGCCCAGCTTCTCCCTCCACGCAGCTTCTCCTTCACATGGCTAACTGCCACTCGCCCCTCAAGTCTCAGCCCGAACACGCCCTCAGGGAAGCTCTCCTGAGTCCTCAGTATAGGTTAGGGCCCCCGGCATCCATTCCCACAGCCCCCACCTTCCCTTTGTAACGCTCGTACACCTGCAGCACATCTGTGGACACTGATGGATGCACTGCTGGATGGTAAGCATTGCTGCAGAAATGTCTCAGCCTGGTTCACTGCTGATCACTGCCACTTCAGTCAGGAGAGTCGAGGATATGCTGCAGAGACAATCATCACCAAAAATGCAGTGGTTTAGCAGAAAAATGGTTCATGTCTCATGCACGGTGTATGGGTCTGTCTTCAGGAGACTCTGCTCATTGTAGTCCAGGTTGATGAAAGTTCTATCTTGATGTGTGATTCTGTGATCACACACCAGGAGAAGAGAGTTCTGGAAGGTCTCACACTGGCAATTAAATGTTCCAGCCTTAACATGTCACACATCGTTTCCACTCACAACTCTTTGGCCAGTCTCATGACTACACCAGGGAGCCAGAAAGTACAGACTTCCAAATATCGCTGAACAGCACTAATGGCTACCACAGTGGTAACTCCCAGAGCACAAGGGTGCCCAAGCAGTCTGTGTTGAACGACAATAATACTAGCCTTTATTTATCAAGCACTTACTGTGTTTCAGGCACTGGGTGGTAATTGTTTTTATGGAAATATGGATTCATTTCTTCTTCACAAGGGCGCACACGTCACAATATCACCCAGCTTTATGAAATCTCATGAATTTGAACCCTTCCCACTATTACCCGTTTCTCAGCAAATTACCTGGAAGATCAGCTTAGCCTTGTCATGCCCACTTTCTCCCCTCCAGTCCTGATTTCACCCCACTCCCATCAGGCTTTAATCCCCATCACTCCGTGGGATGACTCTTATCAAAGTCATCTCTGGCCACCTCCAGCCAACCAGTAGTGAGTCCTCTGCCCCCCATGGCTCATTCCCCTTGTTTGAGACACTTCCTTCTCCAGATAGCCTCTGTGTTCTTCTCATCTCCCTGCCACACCCACTCAGTCTCCTGTGCTGGACCCCCGCTTGTTCCCAACCTCCCATGCTGCTGGGTCTAAGATCCACCCAGCCCTCTTTGCCAGCCTCACCCTGAGGGTCTCCACCCCTCCATGCCTCAGCCTGCCCTTTGCATATGCTAACGACTCCCATATACATTCCCAGGGCACATTTCCCTTCCAGCATCTCCATTTGGATGTCTAATCGGCATCTAGAATGTAACACACTCAAATCAGAACCAGATCCCTACAGCCTTGCGCCACCCCAAGTCTTCCTCCTCTTAATAAAGGGTAGCAGTATCCACCCAAGTGCCCATGCCCAAAGCCTAGGAGTCACCTCAAAGTGTTATCTCACCTTTAGACTACACATCTAACCCAACGGTACATTTTCTTGGCTCTACCCCCACCATACAAGCTGAATCCACCTGCTTGTCAGCATTTCTCACTCTTTTCCAAGCCACAACCAGCCCTTATGTGGAAAATGACCGCAGCCTCCTGCCTTGCCTTAGGATGCCTGAATGGCCTGCCCATAGCATCCTGAAGGAAATCTACTTGCCTTGTTGAGGTCCACAGACCTCAGCCTGGCCTGTGCCCCTCTATAATCTCATGATCTCCACTCACACCTCGCTCCTCCCATGGCAGCCTCCCTGGCCTGTCTGTCCCTCCGGTCCCAGGTTCTTCTATCTCTAGGCATTTTCACCTCCCGCGCCTTCTGCTGGGAACACTCTTGTCCCAGGACTTTGCAGGGAAGCTCAGAGATGTCAGAGAACTAGCCAATGTTACACATCTAAAAAGCATGAGAGACGAGGTTGGGGAAAGTTTTGTTTGACTCCCAGGCCTGCATTCTTACCATCACTCTCTTCCACTGGACGGTGGTGATGAAGTGCATTATCTTTGCCTCTCTGCAGTTCCTTTCAGTATTAAAATTCCATTTTCTTCTAAGTGTATCTTTGCAAAGGCCATTAAAAGGTCATCTAGCTTCTAATCTCCTTTCTTAACTTTGGAGCTAAGAGAGTCCTCTGGCACTTTCTCAGCTGTAAAACAAAGATAATACCTGCCCGGGAGACTTGAAAGAGATGCCTGGCAAAGTGTCTGGCACACAGTAGGGACTCGATAGATGTTAGCTTCTTTCCTCCCTGAGGCTGTTCACTTATTCCCCAAATATCTGTGGGGTAATGTTCCATGCTACGTGCTGCGGGAGTTACAAATGTGAACTGGAATAGGATTCTGCTCTCTAGAGACCCAAATTCTCATAGGGGACAGAAAGCACTGACTCAAATATCTTCAACACAAGCTAGGATGTGCAAAGTGCTTGGACGTTGCAGTCCAATAGACCTGGGTTCAATTCTTCATCCCCTCTGCCCTGCTGTGTGATATCAGGGAAGTTACTCAACCTCCCTGGGTCTCAATTTTTTTATCTGTCAAATGGAGTCAACACCTAAACTCAGTATTATTTACAGGAATTTAACAAGTTACATATACATAAAATACACAGCGTGTGCTCAATAAACGGAAGCTGTTAGGATTGCATTAGCTGACATTTACTGAGCGTTTATTAGGTACCAGGTGTATTCTTGGGACTTGACAGGTAATAATTTACTTACTCCTCACAGTAACCCTAGTAAGCGAGTATACTCATTATGGGATGAAGGAACAAAAGTATAGACAGGTTAAGTGCCTTGGCCAAGGTCTCACAACGAGCAAGTGTCCTGTAGTGAGGCTACCGAGTCATGTACCTAACCACTGGGCAAGACTGCCTTTCTGGGAGGAATTCCGCGGAGTGCAGGGCAGAGAGAGCTGCACTCCAGCCTCGAAGTGCAGTCAGGGAAGGCTCCTGAGTTCGCCTCAGCCCCAGCCCCCATTCCCTCAATTCTGAATCCGTCACAACCTGGAAGTTTTGACCTTCCCCACCCGCAAAGTCTGGCAGGATGGAGGTGTCATGTTTGAAAATTGCCCAGTAAAGTGTGAGAGCAAACCAGGCAGAATGCTAAAAGACCGGAAAACATAAAATTTAAAAACAGCCTCTGACAGTGCAGAAATCAAGGAAGGAGTTTTGCAAAAAACAACTCCATTTCCAGCCAAACGGAGCTTTAATCTGCCTGGTCATTTAGTGCATCTGCTTTTCCTTCCCCTGAAATAGGACCACCCCACCCGGGCTATGGGTGACCAGGTTAATAAGGCAAGGCTGGAACCAGGTCCCCTGTCATGAAGGCCTTCCAATCCCCTAGCACTGGGAGTGAGGGGCGATGGTGGACAGAGGGAGTCAAGGGCCGTGGGGGTGCATTTTGGGTACAAATCCCTTTGTCCTGCACAGTCATTCTGAGCCCATGGGGGTTGGGGGCGGGGGTCTGAAAGCTAAAGGAAAGGAGACCCTTGGAAGCTGGGCTCCCACCAGAGGGAACAGGAAGGAATTTGGAGCCTGAGGCCACACAGAGAGCTCAGCACAAGGTTGCTTCAAAGGTCTTGGAAGTTTTTGTCAAAAGAATCCTTGAGTTGCCATGTGGGCGCAGACTACAGACAAAAGTGTGGACACTGGTATTGGATAGCCCTGGTTCAAACCCAACCCTGCAGCGTCCAACCTGTGTGACCTTGGGCAAGTCCTTTTGCCTCTCTGAGCTGTGTTCTTGTTTTCTGTGGCTCAGAGATCAGCATATCTGTGTCATGGAGCAGCAGGCAGTTAAGTGTGACACCATCATCCACAAGAGCTGCAGTACCAGGCGCAAAGTAGGAGCTCAAATGTCAGGATCCTTCCCCTCCTTATGGCATTTGCCTGGGAGAGTAAGACCTGGAGCCTGCTCCTTGGTCCCTACAAACAGCCTTCATGGCCTGCTCTCTACCCCTGAGCACCCCCTCTAACTGACTCTGCAGAGGGGGAGGCCTGCTCCCTAGAACAGGCTTGCCGAAATACTAGGCCCAGAACAAAATGACTGTGAGGTCCAATAAGCTTAAGGAATACTCCCCACTATGTCTCCCCATCAGCATATTAAAGGCTCTGAAAAGGCCTGCAGTGGAGAAACTTGCTCAACTTTGTTTAGCCCAAAGTTCTATTTGCCTTTGGAGCTTTTTAGTTTTTGAAGAATATCATATATCAATGCCTCCCAAAACCATATTCCACAGAAATATATTTTGGGTGATGTTGCCAGATGACATTAAAGGCAAAGATCAGTTTTATGTAACAGGTAAAAATGAACTCAATAATTGTAGCCAAATCACTGACCCTTCCCACAGCTGATCCTGGGACTTCCTGCCTCCATCTCCATCTCCTGCCCATGCCTCAGGCCTCTGCTCACTGCCCTCTCATCCACAGAGCCTTCTCTGATTTCCCCTCTGCCAGCAGGGTATGGCCTCACCCTCACCCAAAACCATAGGCATTGTCTCTGCCCCACTCTTTAGGTACCAAATACATCCCATCTGTGTTTACATGATACTCCATGCATTCATGTGTCTGTGTCCCATCAAAATATAAATTCTCTAAGAGAAGGGACATCACTGCATCTCCAAGCCTTCAAAAAGTGTCTCAAACCCAGGAGGTGCTCAATAATATCAGCCAAAAGAAGCATGATCCCCGCATCTTCCATCAGTCTGAGAACTGCAATTCCACAGATGATTCTAGCTGGAAGGGATACTGGGAGTTCATCCAACCCAACTCTGAATTCACTGCATTTCATTTATTTATCAGGCAAGCATTTAATAGCACCTACTCTGTGCTAGGCATTAGACTAGGTGCTCATAACACAAAGATGAATCAAGCATGGTCCTTGTCTCTGCTAGCAGGGGAGACTGATATGTGCATAGATGGTCTGGGCAGTGGTAGCTCAGAGCCCGGCACATTCTAGACACGTAACCAATATTTGTTGAATGATAGAATGAAAGACTGGTAAGGATATGTCCAAAATGTGATGGGACATAAGAAGCGGTAACATTTGAGTTAGATCTGGAAGAATGAGGATGTTTCCCAGGTAATGAAAAGAAGGCGTAGAAGGGCATTCCCGGAAAAACACACACATGGCATCGAAAGAGGGAAGGACGGGATAGGATCCACGAGAAGCTCTTTGAGGGTGAAGGATCAGGCACCCAAGGAAGAAGGAAAGACATGGCAGGATATGGAGAGACCAAAGTCGATTATAAAGATAAGCGTATGCCCTGCCAAGGAATTGTGACTCTAGTCTGCTAGTAGGCCTGCAAGGAGGGCTAGTAAGAGGCCCCCAGGTGTGGCCCCTTGTAACCTCCCTGTCCTGTTCTGTCACAGGAGCCATGCTGAGCCATGCAGATCCCCCTTCAGGAAGGAAGAATTATTCCATCAGCTGCTGGGAGTGTTGGTGGAAGGTGGCACTCAGCTGGCAGTTCTTTCTGGAAATTGCCCTCTACTGAAGAAGGCTTGTTTTGCCCTAGGTCATGCCCCCTTCCCAGGGAAGTCTGCATCCAGTGGGATGGAGGAGAAGGAAGTCCTATTTCCCTCACCCCAATTCAGGACAGCTCCAGAGGGCCACCCAAGATCCAGAATGCTCCACTGGGGATGGCTTTCACTGGGACTGCAACACAGCTCAGCTTCTCCCTTTGCCCTTTCCTTCTTCCTTCCCAAGAGCATTTACCAATAAACACCCTGCATGCTAATCTCTATCCCAGAATTTGCTTCCCAGGAAACCCAACTTATGAGGCTCCTGGTGGATAGAGTGAAAAATACACTCTCCCTTCCAGAATGCATCTGTTCATAGGAGCTGGTATAAATTAATCACTCACATGCATTGACCACTCACCATGTGCTAAGTTCTATTCATTCATTTAATCTTAACACCAACCCTATGGTAGGTATTACTATCATCTCCTTTTTATAGATGAAGAAACTGAGGCACAGAGATGTCACACGACCTGCCCAAGATCACAAAGCTAGTCTGTGGTAGAGGTAGGTCTTAAACACAGGCAGTCTGGCTCCAAAGCCACAGTCTCCAGTACTGCCCTCCTCCTGGAAACTTTCTGTGTTGGCTGGGGGAAGAGGAAATCTGTGGGTGGACAGAACCCAGGGGAATGGGGAAAGGTGAGGACAGCAGAGCAATAGCACAGTGTCCAACCCCCATCACACCCTTGGACAGATTGGGGCTTCAGTGGGGAGAGGGGCAGACCTAGCCACCACATGAATTGTTCTTCTGAGGAACTGGATGAAACACGGGGCACAAGGAATATTGTTCTGGGGGTCAGGTGACAAGGTAAGGTAAAGAGTGAAGAAGAGGAAATACTTGCCCTGCATACAGGGAAAGTGGCTTTGGGGATGCCAGGACATAACACCCTTAGTCAGTTACTGGAGTTTCAGTGCAGAAACTATGGTGACACCCAGAGGCCAAGGGCAAAACACATGCACAGGCTTCTTTACAAGGATGTGGGAGATGTTCCCAATCTGAGAACTCCCCCAAACCGAGGGAGATTCTGTTGGGGCTGAAGTCTTGATGCCTTGTCAATGAAGGCTGGGAGCTATCAAGACCTGTGCACCACAGCTTGATGGGACCTGAGTATATGGATTAGAAGAATGTTCCCAAGTTACTGATGAGATCACTGAGGTGCAGAATGATAAAGCAACTTGCCCAGGTCATGCATCCACCGCCTTCCACATCTCAGCTGGCTGTCTGAGGGGCTCAAGAGCATCTCATTTCCTCTCCTGGTGAAGAACCTGGCTTCAATCCTGCAATCATTTGGGGGCACAGCTGTCTTCACGGTTCCCAAAACCCAAGAGGAAAGCCTCAAAAATTGTGCTAGCATGCTTCACCTCTTTCAATTAAATCTTTCTCTTCTCAGCCATCTCCTTCCTTCTACCTCAGGCTCTAGCATCTATCTGCCTGCTATCAAAATAATACAATAAATATATTTTTACCCTGAATAATTGAAAGAGTAGCAATTTATTTGGAGGCAAAAGACCTGCATTCCAATCCTGGCTCTTTCTCTGTATCCCTTTAAGACCTTGAGAACCTTCATTCCCCTCTCTAGACTACAGGAGTGCCAGTAATAAAACAAGTGTGTTGTCCTGGATTATCCGTAAAGACACCTCTGCCTGGAATGCCTTGTAAATCAAGACTCATTCATACTAAGGTGTAAATGACTGCTAACAACTGAAAACATCAACCCAACTGTCAAGAGAACTGCAACCAAATATCAACATCTTGAGTTAAAGTTGACTAGAAAAAGGATACTCCTATGGCAGCATTTTAGCTACAGCAAGCACTGGCCATCAGGCTCCGTTAAGTGACAGGGAAGAGAAATTTGCATTGATTGTGCAATTTATGGATATTTCTCTCAGAATATCATAACCCTCACAATGTCATAAGCTGGCAACCACCCCATTTTCAGACGAGGAAGCTATGGCTCACAGGTGTTAAGAAATTTGGTCAAGGTTACCCTACTATGGAGCGGTAGAGACCTGGGCTGGCTCCATCACAGACCGCTACATCCTGCCTCCCACCCAGAGCATCCGTGCTATGGGAAAGGGGATTAGGGGAGGCCCCCTGCCATCTCCACTTTCCAGCCTAGAAGGATCTCTTGTCTGGTTTGCATTGATTTTCATGTGTTTGTTTGTTCTTGATGCATTTGCAGAATCTGAGATCCTGGCTGCAAATAAGGCAGATAACAAGGGAGGTCAAGGAAATGGGAGAGGTGGACTCCTCTCAACAGTGCCAGGCATTGAAAATGCGTCCTGCTGTCTCCACTCTCTTATTTGTTGCCTCCTTACTTCCTCCATGATAATGTTCCAGCCACATCTCCAGCCCATCCATTTGCAGACCCCTGGCGGTGATAGGTCATGAACGTGACCACAGAAATTGGTGGATTCTGAGATATTAATTTCCAGCTCCCCCCCCCACCCTGGTACAATTGCTGCTTAACTAATCTCCCTGCCTCTAGCCTCCACGCCTCTCCCAACACAGCCCATAAAATGTTACGATATGAAATGCCCTAAAGCACAACCTGAAAATCTTCAGTGGCTCTTTAATTGCCTTCCGAAGAAAGTCCCCATGGTGTCCGTGGTTTAGCCACAAGCTGCTTTTCAAATCTTAGGTCCTACTGCCTCATTTATCCTGCTACCCAGGAAGACGGGCCTTTCCTACTTTCTGGAAAGTGCAGGGATTTCCCACTCCACGTCTATCTCGTGCTCCTTGTTCCCAGTCCCCATTCCTGCCTCTTCTGCAGGTCCTAGCCCACCACAGAGTCATCCTCATGGACAGCATTGAGAACCCTGTGACTCTTATTTTGCACCCGTGACTTTACCTTTGTCCCTCCTACTCAGCAGCTCTTCTCTCCTCACCTCTACCTCTGACCCCACTAAAGACGGAGCTCTGCAAAGGCATGACCTTTAGTTCATGTCTGTGTCCCCTGTCCCCAGCAAAGAAACTGGAACACAGTAGGTCTCAGTAAGTGCTGCAAATGCAGGAAGCCAAATAATAATGGCCCCTTACATTAGAACAGCAGTTTGCACGAATGATCCACTCCTCAGTTGAGCCCTGTAAAGATCCCGGAAGGAGAGTTTACCTGCCCCATTAGCACAGGAACGAGGTATGGCCCTGAGAGGGGAACAGCCTGCTCAAGGTGGCACAGCCTCTCAGCAGTGAGGTCAGGATTACAGCTTTGCTCTCCTGCCCAAGTGCAATGTCTGGGGATTTTTAGTTTACAGCATTGTTCTGTCCCTTCCAGAAATCCCAGCTTCCACCCCAGACTACTCCCGGTCACGGCCCTGGGAGGACCTAGAGGCTTCACGGAGATGTCACTGCAAACCCCGAGGGCTCACTGATGCCACCTGCGGACTCACCTGAGAGGGCCCGGCCAGCTGTGCCTTCTGGGTTCTGCCTGACAGATGCCAACTGCTGCTGCACAGAGCACGAGAGGGAGACCAAAGCGAGGCAGCTAGGGCCTCAGCAGCTGATGCCTGCCTTGCGCTCTTGGCATCTGCCAGGCTGACTTCATTTCCAGATTTTGCACCTGCAGATATTGAGGATATTTCTTGGCCTATTGGAATAACAGAATCAGGCTTATTAATTTGCAGCCTCAAATTCCTCTTGACTGCTGCTCTCAGCCCCAGGGTCAGCACCCAGGCACCCATCTGGCAACCCTTTTGAAAGGTCCTTTGACACATGTCTCCTCCTCAAATCTGCTTCATTCCTCACAGTAAGCAAAGAAGCCAACGCTCATCGAAAAAGGTCAAACACCCGCACTGTGTTTGTTCACGAGGGTGATATTTCACCAAAGAGCAGATGCTTCCTAAATGATAAATAAGAGCAGCAGCTCCCAGCAGGTCTCGGGGGAGGGAAAGGTCTCCACTCCATATGCAGCACAGGCTCCAGAAAAGACTAGGAAGGAGGGAAGGGCAGAGTTTAATGCATTACGACACATGACCTCAGAAGAACAGGGAATGGATACTGTGCCCAGCACATAGTGTGTCCTCCACGAATGCTTATCTAGTAGACAGATAACTTTATTAGCCACCATTTATTGAACACCTGAGACACTCTACTAAATTCTTAAATATATTTTCTTATTTAATCCCCATCACAGCTCTATGAGGAAATAGGCTCAGAAAAGTTGAGCTACTTGTCCACGATCACTCAGCTAAGAACGGCTGCATCTCAGGTGTGTCTGGCTGCAGAGTCTGAGTTCTTAACCACCATGCTACAAGTGGGTGGAGCCTAATAACCCCGGGGCTGGGCCTGAGCTCTGTCTTGGGCCAAGTAGCCACAAGGCAAGAACTCAGAAATGACGTTGGAGGCAGAGGAGATGGACTGCCTATTTGGCATGGAAGAAACACTGCATACCTTGGAGTCCAACAGACATGGGTTTGGATGTTATTCCCTCTACTCTCTGACTGTATGAACCCCACAGAAATTACTGAGTTTCTGGTCCTTTTTTTCTCCTCTGTAAAATGAGCTGAATAAGAACCATATTGCAGAATTATCATGAGTGTTAAATAGGGCACTCTATATAAAGGATCGGTACATGGTAGGTGTTTAATAAATGTTAGCACTTATTGTCGTGTCTATGAGTAGGCATAACCAAGAAGCATACAGAATGAATAATGAATGGATGGATAAATTGAGATGACAGACAGGTTTTCAAGATTAAGTATCTCAAATTGTTTGTGAAATCAAGGGCCACCTCCTTAATATCCTCCCATTGCCACAGGCAATGTGACATCTATGGAAGAGGAGCACCTATCATGGAACACTTTTAGGACCTAAAGAAAAATTTACAGACTCAAATCTCTATGCTCAGTTCTCCGTCTGTACACCATGAGGATCCCCACCCACCCACAAAGCAACCGGCAGAGGCACTCGGCCAAGGGTCTTGGATCTTCCCACTCACCTTCCTTCTCACCTCTTACCCCTGCTCAGCGCTTGACCCAGCTTCTAAGCAGCATGATATTTATACCAAGAGCAGTGGAAAGTTATTGAACAGTTTTAATCTGAAATGTCACAGGATCAACTTTGTGCATTTAAAAAGACCTTTCATGCTGCAGTATGGAAGACTGCTTAGAGTGGATCGAATGGATTTGGGGGAACCAAGGAGGAAGCTCCTGAAGTCACCCAGGCAAGAGACTATGGTTCCTCAGACGAGTGGTGGTGACAGAGCCGGGAGGAGTATGGAGCTGAGAGACACTGAGGAGGAAAAATTGGCAGGTCCCATAGGCGGAGTGGTGTGGGGTAAGAGAAAGGGTAGTGTAAAAAATAGACTTGGGGCTTCTGGCTTGCATAACCAGATAGATGATGTTCCCCTTGGCTGATATGGGGAGGGCTGGGCGAGCATCAGACTTGAGGGTGGAGCAAGACCATGAGCTCTGTTTGGAGTATAACCACCATCTGAGAGATCAGAAAGAGTCACCAAGAGGCCTTTCTCGCTGGATCTGTGACACATCATGGAGTGTAATGGAGTATAACACGAGTGGAGGAGGGGCCGGTGTTCCACTCATGACAACCTGGTCACCAGGGGTTAGACTGAGAAAACAGAATCAAACACTGTCACCCTAGCCTCCTGGGAGCTTGGGATTTACACAAGCATGATGGAGCCTCCAGATGTAATCAGCAGTCAGCACCATGGCCAGAGCCACATTAGGTGGGAGTATTGGGGACAAAGGGTAGATGTTCCAAGGTAGCAAGCTTGAGATCATGGCCATTCACGAGCAGATGGGAAACCTAGGAATCCTGATGGACCTGGAAGGAGACTTCTTTGGTAATTTTCCTAGTGGCAGGTGACCCGGGAGATCCCTGTATTTCTTATTCATATACCTATTGCAGCATCCCAGCCAGAATCCCATGGTCCTGGGGAAGCTCTTCATGCCTGTGAGCCACAGTGTTCTTATATGCAAGGGTTTAATCTGATCTGTAAGAGATCAATCTGATTGGGTTACTTTGAGAATCAAATAATGTAATATATATTAAGTATAACAAATAGCACATAGTAGGCAATCAATAAATGTTGATTTACATCCCCACCAGCCATCTTGCAGAGCTGATTTCAATTTGGTTTCATCAATTAGTCAGCATCGGCAGAGCCTTTGGTATGTGCTAAGTGCAAAGAAGAATCAAAAGAAGTGACTGACAGGATTTATGTTCTTAAGGGGCTTACAATCCATCACGAAAGAGGAACATGCAAACAACCAATTCCAATACAGGTAACAAAGGGAAAGCAATGCTATTAACTGACTGCAGAAACCACTCTGCCTCTAAGAAGTGGCATAATTTCCTCTAGAGTGGATAGCTTTCTTTTTTTTTTTTCCAGAAAAACAAAATACCTGGAGAGGTACTTTTTGGGTTGGAAAGGTGACCCCACCATACCCACCTAGGGTGTGTCTGGGAAGGAGAATGTGAACCAAAGAGAGAGAAAAGAAATGAGTAAGAGCATATGCAACGATCTTGCATTGCAATGCTCTGCATTGCACTGGATGTCAGAAAGACCTGCAAAACAATGACCAGAAAGTATGAGGGGTGAGGGGAGTTTGGGTGGGAGGAGACCAAGAAGAAGCTGATCAATATGATGATGGTAAAGTCTCTGGGTAGGTGGTGGCTAGTCCTTCTGACCAGGGAAATTTTCTAGAAATTGGGTACCTAATGTCCACTTTTAAGCTAATGTCTGTGTCATCCTGCATCATTATTCCCTCGACCCACATCCTTTAAACCTGCTGCCACACACCTGGTCTTGGTTGCCAGCTCTTTGGGGTAAATGAAAGCACTGAAGTGTGTCCAGGTGAGGGTCTACTCAGCTTAGGAAAGACACACATGATGGGAAAAGACGAGAGGACAGAGATAACTCTGCAGAAGAAGCAAGGTAGGACCAGAAGTGACACAGAGGGGATAAAGCCTCTTAAAATCCCTGGAGGTATGAAAAGGAAGACTGGATTTCCTACTGGTTATGCAATGGGGATCAGGAAGGTCAAGGTGACCCTTCAGACTGTGCTTAGGATCTGTTGGATAATGACACTCGAGTTTACAAGGATCAATAATATATGTGTGGTCACCAGGTGGTAAGCAGCCTGTGCATACAAATGTGAGGATGCTACCACTATTACCCAAATCTTAATAGTGCTGAGATTCATAGATGAGACCCAGTCCACTTCAGCCCCTACCCTCAATTTACTTATCTGTGAAATGGGAATAATAAAAGTACCTGTTAAGTAGGATTGTTAAGATGTTTGAAAGAAATTAGCACATGATAAAAGCTTAGAACACTGTTTGGGTTACAGTAAATGCTCAATTACAATAGTACCCCCTTATCTGTGGTTTCGCTTTCTGCAGTTGCAGTTACCCAGGATAGAGTACAGTAAGATGTTTTGAGAAAGAGAGGGACCCCACCTTAGCTTCTTGAGTAGCTGGGACTACAGGCATGAACCACCACACTCCAGCTAATTTTATTTTATATTTTTTTAGAGATGGGGTCTCACTGTGCTGCCCAGGCTGGTCTCAAACTCCTGGCCTCAAGTGATTCTCCTGCCTCGGCCTCCCAAAGTGCTGGGATTACAGGCATGAGCCACTGTGCCTGGCCATAATTTTTATTATAATATATTGTTATAATTGTTCTAGTTTATTATTATTGTTGATCTCTTATTGAGCCATATTTATAAATTAAGCTTTATCATAGGTATGTATGTATAGGAAAATACATACATAGATAGGGTTCGGTACTATCTGCAGTTTCAGGTGTCTGCTGGGGGTCTTGAAACATATGCCCCATGGATAAGGGGGGACTACAGTAGTATTACCTAGATGTAGTAATAATAGCAGCAGAACCAGAGAACACCCACTGACATAGTGAGCTGAACCCAAACTTCTCAAGTCCAGGCCTTGCAGCACCACTGCAGCCATGTTATGGGTTGAATTGTGTTCCCCACAGACATATGTTGAACTCCTAAACTCCAGCACCTCAGAATGCGACCTTATTTGGAAATAGGGTTGTTACCAAGGTAATTAGTGGAGGTCATACTGGAGTAAGGCAGGCCACCAATCCAACATGACTGTGTCTTTATAAGAAAAGGTGACAGAGGCACATGGAGAACACAGAGACACAGACAGAGACACACAGGGAGAAGGTGCCGTGTGATGACTGGGGAGGGGATCAGAGTGACGCATGTCCAAGCCGAGGCACAGCAAGGCTTGCTGACGACGTCTGAAGCCAAGAAAAAGGCACAGAACAGAGGGCACAGCCCTGCCAACACCTTGATTTCAGACTTCTGGCCTCTAGAACTGTGAAAGAATAAAGCTCTGTTGTTTTGAGCCACCCAGCTTGGGGTACTTTGCTATGGCAGCCCTTGGGAGCTAATGCAGGCCCCCTCACATGCCTCTGACATCCCAGAGAGCCCTCTAAAAAAACCACCTTGACGCTTAGCCACAGCTCTCCCGCAGGGGCTCCAGCCCTCTCAGACACCCAACTTGGGAACCACGCTGGTGGGTTCTTTGCCGTGTACTTCTTTCTTTGAGGCACCTTGTCACCACTGAGGCCTCCAGCAGTCACTGCTCCAGCAGCAGCAGCAGCAGCCACCTTTGCTCAGGGCCAAGGTGCACCACGGGGTCTGGGGCTGAGAGGGCAGGGACATAAGACATCTTTCACCCACCTCCAGACTGCACTGTGCCCTGGACAGGGCTGCGTCTGCCCTCGGGTCTCACGAGGGAAGGATCCAGCTTCTCAGCCCCAGCTGTCATCCCTCCGTCAACGCTCAAAACCCATCGCTTCTGCTGACGGTGGAGCACAGAGGCCATGGAATCCTGCCATGCTTCTCTCCCCTTGTCTTCCCTCCCACTCAGACAGCCCCCAACACACACACACACACACACACACACAATCTCTTTCCTTTTCCTTCCTCAGTAAAAACTAAAGCCTTGGATGTACTGGGCTGGGCAATGTGGTCGTATCTTCTACACCCTAGGTGCACCCATGTCCCAACTTTCACCCAGCCAGGATGTGGGAGCACAAAGGAAGATGCGAGCCATGTGCACCAGAGAATCAAGGAGGGCTTCAGAGAGGTGGCATCTAGACTGTAATGTCCAGATAATGGGGAAAGACTGGGTGGTCTGGAACACGGGTGTGCGAAAAAGAGCACAGGAGAGGAAGGGGGAAATTAGGTTAGGACTAGTCCTGGAAAACCATGGCAAGGGCTAAGTAGTATCCTTCAAGATGATGTTTCTTAGCCAGCGTGGTTTATCAAATCCCTGGAAAGACCTTTTTAAAATACACCTACCTTCCCTGTCCACCTTCTTACTCCACACCGCTTCCAATATTTTATATCTGAGGTGGAACCTCAAAATATGCATTTTGATAATATGTCTCATGCAGTGATTGCAAAGCTCAGTCACAGAAAATGGGGAGCCATCGAAGGTATTTGAGGTAGGAAATGGCATGATCCAACCTGTATCTTGGGGAAATACCTTTAGTGTCTACAGCAAAGGACGTACCGAGGAGAACCCCATGCATACACCTCAGTCTGCATGCCTGCTGCCGGCCTATTCTGCGCCTTCGTGCAAATTAGGAGAAGGCGCCCTAGCTCCAGCAACATTTTTCAATGGTTGGTAGATTAACCTGCACAACCCCAGGCATTCTGGCTTTGGCAGAGCAGGGGTGTGGGCAGATGTCTCCTCTGACTGTGTCACTGCCCCTGACGTGGCCCCCATGTAAAGAAGGGGGATGAGGAGGAACGGAAGTGGGCAACAGGGGCAGGGTAGGGACATCTCTGGCCCTGACTTCAATCTGCACCATCAGCTAAAATTCACCAGCACAGACACTCCATGCCTCCGGCTTCTTTGCAACATAATGGCCGGGGGGTGCATGTCCCCTTAAGAATCACGTGGTGCTGCTCCTGTGTGGATGAGCCCCCTTGGCTCGGCCTGGCTCTGCCCCATGCGAGGTTTTCAGAGATGAGTGAGCAAGCACACACCTATACCGTGTCCACTCCCACACCCAGCCAGCACCACGCCTTTGCAGAACACACGCTCTGACACTCCAATTCCACCCCTCAGATGAAGTGATGGTGTCGGATTCAGAAAGAAAGAAAGTGGGAATTGGGTCTCCAAGAGCAATAGGTAGGTGAGCTCAGGAGTCATCCAAAATGTGCTCAGAACAGGGGCAGCCACGCATGTATGTGTTCATCAGTGAATATGTTGTATTATGGACTCTCCTGGGTGTGTGTACAGCCCTGTGTGCCAGCTGGAAGGCCTGCATTATCCATTGCCATTCACACCATCTCATGGAAGTTAGTCTATATTTCTAATATGAAAGGTATTTCCTTAGATGTGCCACATTTGTGCAGTGCACAACCTGAACATCTGTACACGGTGGCTCTGATGGTTCACTGATAAGTCCTGTGTATCTGGCTCTCTCCCCATAGGACCGTTGGGAGGATCAAATGAGATAAGAGATGGAAAAGCACTTTGAGCCTAGATTTTATTAGTATTGTTATTTCTACTGCCTTAAAAGAATGTCCCTCCTGAGTCTTTGAATTACCTCCCAGACCATTTCTTTTTCTATTGACTTTGGATCCCCAAGAGAGAATCACATTTTCAACAACTTTTAGCTGCTGGAGATTTGTGAAATGATAGAATGACAGAGCTGGAAGGCACCCTAGGGATCATCTACTCTCACTTTCATACAGATGGGAAACTAAAGACACAGAGGTACAGCACCTGACCCAAGGATACACAGCAAGTTAGCTTCAGCCCTTCACCTTGACCCACTTGCACAGTGCTGCTCCCCAGCTCCGAGGTAGGAATATTATTTGGGGGATCACAGAAGGTCCTGCTTCCCCATCGGCTGCAGGACTTCAGGCATCCTCTCTTCTCCAAGGCCCTTTCTGAGGGAGCATTTGGGTGCTGAGCAGAATCACGGGCTTCCTCTCTAAGTCTGCAGCTGAATCATCAGGCTTGATCAGCAGGCTCAGAGCTTGCCAGAAAGGAAGTAAACAGGCATTGGGACAAGGGTGTCCCTGCACACTGTCTTGGCTGCCTCCGGTGTTCAAAAAGCAGTTAACACTTCACATGGAACTCTTGACAGAAATACACTATTTTGTGCAGAGTTCCTGACAGGCTGGCAGGAGAGTCTCAAGAGAAACAAAAAGAGATTTATTGGAAAGGAAAGAGAAAGCAGTTGGGATTGTATGAGGAATAGAAGCAAAAACGAAACAAAACAAAACAAAACAAAGAAAATTATTCTGGTGAAAAGGTGTACTGGTCAACCGGCACAGCAAACACAGACACTTTTGATCCATGTTGCTCAACAAACTACACCTCAGTGATGCCTTTCTAAACAGAATGATTTAATTCTCCCACCTTAAAGGCTCCTTGCTAGCACTGAGCTAAAGAGGAGAGCACGGTTATAGCTCTATTACCATAGAGGCTGTCTTCTGGTGACCAACTTTATGATCAGAAACATCATTATCAGACACCCTCTGTTTCATACTAGTCTGTGTTTGTCCTATCCCAAAAGCAGATGGTGAATCTCTCCCCATGCAGGGACCATGTGGCTTTGAGTACCCTTCCCAGCACCTAACAGAGGGCTGGGAATACAGTAGGCATTTAATGTATTTTTAAAGGTACTTTATTTAAAAACAAAATATTAGGACGTCTGATCTGAGAAGTCTCAATGTTCTTTGAGGGGACATAAAAATGGAATATTTGAAATATGAACTTGGCCTGAACACCTGGGCCGGGTGAGCAAAGTATATGTGTTATTTGACAGATGGGAAATAATAGCAACTAAAATAATGACAAAAACATAGCAGGTACCATCTTTCCCAGTAGATCATAGAACTGCCTTCTCTAATTTCCAATTTCTCTAATATTTATTTCACAATTTGACAAATATTTATTAAGCACCTTCTGTGGACCTGCAGTGGGCTAAACCTTTCGGGAAGGAGATATAAAAACAAAGAGATATGGTCAGCGCCCTCAGAGGGATCAGAGTTCAGCGAGCAGATGCACGAATAAAGATACAGTTGACCCTTGAATGCAGAGGTTAGGGGCGCTGACCCCCGTCTGGTTGAAAATTCACGTATAACTTTTGACTCCCCCAGTACTGATCTACGAATAGCCCGCTGTCTGTCAACCAGAAGCCTTACTGACAACATAATTAGTCGATTAGCACATATTTTGTATATAATATGTGTTATATGCTGTATGCTTATAATAAAGTAAGCTAGAGAAAAGAAAATGTTATGAAGAAAATCCTAAGGAAGAGAAAATATATTTACTATTCATTAAGTGGAAGTGGATCATCATAAAGGTCTTCATCTTCATCACTGTCCTGTTGAGTAGGCTGAGGAGGAGGAGGAAGAGGAGGGGTTGGTCTTGCTGTCTCAGGGCAGCAGAGGCAGAAGAAAACCCATGTGTAAGTGGACCTGCAGAGTTCAAACCCATGGTGTTCAAGGGTCAACTGAGCATCATACAGTGCGACTAGTGCCATTGTCAAGGTGCAGCAATGTGCTATGGGAACAAGAAGGTCCCCTAACTCTGCAAAAGGAGAAAGAGCGTTGACTTCACAGAGGAGGTTACTTTTGAGTTGGGCCTTCAAAGATGGGTAGAGGGCTGAGTGCTGGAAGGGCCTTCTGGACAGGTTATGTTTGAGCAGTGAGGGGCAGTTCAGGAGGGCAGGTCGGGCAGTGGTGAGGAACCATGCTGTGAGTGCCTGATTGTAGAGCTGGGGCTTTGACCTTAGGCCCAACTTAGGGAGGTTTGTGAGCAGGAGAACAAGGCTCTTGTGGGAGTATTGGGAAACACCAGGTTGGTGGATACCCCAGGGAGGGATTGCAGGTCAGAAGCTGTTTCCTCAAAAATATTTTGAGGGCTGCTGCCATGACAAAGGGTCTGTAAGCAATGCAAGATTGAGATGTTCTTGGGGATAAATAACAAGACCCTCTTGGATGGAGAGAGAAAGAAGAGAGAGAAAAATGGTCAAAAAAGATGAGGTTTTCAGCTCACCTAACTGAGAAGCTGCTGGTGCTGTTAGCCAATGTGGAAAATAAGAATCCAATCGAGGGGAAGAATGAGTGAGTGCAGAACCTCCCCTTCCCTTAGAGCTTCTTTTGGCAGCTCTTTCCCCTTCCTCTGCCTGACATTGAGTGGATATTCCATTACTAATTATTGTCACCTGCCCACAAGAAATATATGCTGTCTCAGGATGAAGATGTAGGTAAATGGTGTCTTATAAGAGAGACTGTGCTGCCTTCGAAACAGAGACCTCTGGAGGGCAGAAGAAAGAAGATGATCCTCGTTGGAGAAATCAGAAAAGGCTTCCTAGAGGAGGTGGCATTGGATTTCAGCCTTGAAGGATGAATAAGAGTTCAACCCACAGAAATGGGGTGCAGAGCACGAGCTGAGGCAATGAGGGACAGTGAGTTAAGGCAGTCTGACAATACGGGGGGGACAGAGGGGAGCTGTGAGCGGGAAGAAGTGAATGTTGGAAACACCAGTGGGAATCGGTGCTGAGTTAGGAGCACTGTGGAAAGCCATGCAAGGTTTCTGAGCGGGGAAACAATCCTGGACTCCAGGAGGTTATGACTGTCCATGGCAGAGGCCTGGATGGAGCTGTGGAAGGAGCTTGAAATGGGGATGGAGAAAACAGCTTTCTGAGCTTCTTCTCCATCCTCACAGCGCCATCACTTCCTGGGTTCATGGTAGCCTTCTTCGGGGACCAGCTCAAGGAAAGCTCTCAGAGCTAATAATTTTATGTCAAGTCTTGTGTAAAACCAGGTTGGATTAATTATTGATGCAAACTTAGGCAAATGAAAGCTCCCTCTGGCTTGGCAAGGTTCCCTTCAGCAAAATTAGCTTAAGCAGCTCTGGCTGCTTCCTGGGGAGAGGCACACGCCTGTCAGCGGCTCCCGACCCACCCGCAGGGACACACACATGGAGGGGCTTTGAACCTCTGACTTCAGATCTGTGCCCAGAATCTCAGCCACTTCCGGACGCCATCTGGGCTGGGGGTGGGGGAGCAGGCCCGGACCAGCGAGCTCCCAGGCCTCCCGCGGATCCCCGTGCAGCCTGGCCGTGCGCAGAAAACAATATCGGTGATAACAACCTCACAGATTCAATTCCATCCCATTTAATTAAATGGTTTTGGCGCTCACAAATTGCAGCGATGGATGCGAGCTCATGCCAGACACACATCTGCAGACCTGCGACACAGTGCACTTTGAAAGGTGCAGCAGAGGCCAGTTACTGCCACGCGGGGAGCCCCACGCTAGGCCACGCAAATGAACAACAGGAATGAACAATGCTCCAGTCCGTACAGCCTCCTGGAAGGGACGAGCTTCATCCAACCGTTTCTTTCACAGACATTGATCAAGGGTCTACTGTGTGCCTGACCCTGTTGTGGGCCTCGGAGATACAGAGGTGAGAGAGGTGGCCTTGCTGTTAAAAGACCCAAATTCTCCCGGGATCACGGAGGAGCTAGCAGACGACGACATGTTAGTGGACTCGGTGTTTTCATAGCAGAGCCCAGCTGGGGGGTGCCAGGGAAGAACTGGAAGAACACAAGAAGTGAGGGTCCCCCTCAGCTGTGCACCTGCATCCCTTGCCTTGTAAGCCATGCCAAGTGTTTGGACATTATCCCGAGTGGACGGGAGCCCCTGGTGGGATTAGGACTAAGCAGGGAGTGTATTTATCAAACACGCCCCATGTCACAGACACCGTGAATGTGCTGAGAGCACTGCAGGAAGCAAGACATTCACTCTCCCAGTCTCCCCTCCTCCCAAGAGTTTCTCCCCAGCCTCCCAGGCAAACATCAAGCCTCCCCAGACAGGCCAGTAGGAAGGGACAAAACCTGGAGTAAGTCAATTGAGGGGGAAAAGTACGAATGCAGTGTGAGTCATGAGCTTGGCCATATCCGTGCCTGAGGCACTTCCCCCACCTGGGAAATGGGCATAGCGCTGTCGACCCATCAGGGTGATCACAAGACTCAAATATAAAAGGCCAGGTACGCAGCAGACACTCAGCACATGTCTTGAATGGATGAAACATGATGGAAGTTCTTGGCCAACTGGAAAGCACCACACCACATAGGAGGTAAGTATTGCCCTCCAGTCCTCGGGCTCTTCCTGTGTCAAGTGGCTACAGTATCTGTTGTTTCTGCTGTAATACACAATTGGTTGCGCTTTACAGTTCACAAAAGGGAATGGGGATGGGAATAGTGTTAACTGAGCATTCACTCAGTCATTCATTCAGCAGATATTTATGAGCCAGACACTGTCTTTGGACCCTGTGGTTGCATTGGTGAACAAAACAGACCTGGCCCCTGGCCCCTTAAACCTCGTGGTGTATGGAGAGGTGGATACTAACGAAATAGCCTCACAAGCAAATATAAATCACCTGCTGCGGTAAGTGTGCCCAGAAAGAGAAGTGTGTGAAAATGTAAGAAACGTAACATGATGCCCACGAGACGCTTTCCCACCCCGGGGCTTTGGCTGCTGCTCCGCTGCCTGATTGCCTTCCCCAGCTCTGGACAAGGCTGGTCCTTCCCAGACCTCAGCTTAGACGTCATCTTCTCACATTAGCCTTCCCCGAGCGTCCCTCCAGGCACTCTCTAACATGACCCTGTTTTGTTTTCCCCAAAGCACTTGTCATTATCTGACATTTCCTTTCTTAATGTATTTCTTCATTTGTTTATTGCCTGTCTCTGCCTGGTAGACTGTGGGCTGTGTGAGAGCCGGGGTCGTCTCGGTATTGGCAGCCTCTAGAACAGAGCCCTAGCAGGAGCACATAAACGTGAGTCCATCATGAAGCACATACAGCCAGGAAGATGTGGCTGAGATTTCAACCAGTTCCGAAACTAGAGTTTTCCCATCTGAGATGTGCTCAGATACAATCCTATGAGAAGACAGGGACTAACTTTGAAAAGGGTGAGATCTCTGAAAACATATCAGCTGTCGTGAATCTCATCTGTAAAATGGGGATAATAATAAAGCCTGCCTCCTAATATTGTTATATAACGTGCCTAGAGTGGTTCTGGCAATGTTACTGTTCCTGTTGCAGTTGTTGTTAGTGGCAGTAATTGAGGCGGTGGTGCTGGTGGTGGTGGTGGCGGCGGTGGTGGCAGAAGTATTGTGAGTTTTAAAATTATGCCTGAAATGTACATAACTGAACTTGACTTCAAACATTCCCAGAGAGATTAATTCTACTGAGGGCTTCCAAGCCTCTTCCTTCTTAGATTAGTTAAAGGATATCTGTGCCTACCTCCAGAGTGACTGTCCAATATTTTCTGTGTACCCCCAAGTGAACAAGTGTGGTCTGGTAAAAACAAACCCAGGGTTAAAGAATAGACTGATGTGGGCTCAAATTTTGACTCTTCCCTTTACGATTTGCTAGACTCAGAAGCAGCTACTAAACCTATGGGTCTTACTTTCTTCATCTATCAAATGAGAACAAGAACCTCTGCCTTGTGGGGTTGCTGAGAGGCTAAAAGGGTACTGTGTGTCACTGTGTGACGTATGTAACACGTAGCTGTGTCACAGTCACCTACTCTCTGAGTGTGCTCCGATGGAGAGGGGTTGCCAGTGTTCTACTGGGCTCCCTAAAGTCCTTTTATCTCCCAAATTCATCCTTAATTTTCTGAATGACTTTGGGTCACAGTTCCACCCTTGCTGAGCCTCAGTTTCCCAGGCTCTAATGCTAGAGTAGCCAATTTTCTTCTAACTTAATTATACTCTCTGAGAAAGTGCCTCATGGTGTGTGCACTAAATTAAAACATTAATTAAAATAAAGCATAAGCTCAGCAACAATTAAAACCAGAGAAGAAATATATAATAAAAGAATTCATGTGTGTGTGTGTGTATATACTATATGTAAAGCACACCCCAGCCTTGGTCTCAAAGCCCTCAGGATCCAAAAATGACTTGAAGGCTGACAACAAGGGACTTGTTCCCAAAATCATGTAGGATATCCAGGAAGCCACAAAATTCCAAAGGATATGCCCTTTGAGATTCTCAGGGTAGATGTTTTGAAATGTTAGCACAATTCAGCTTTTGTCCATTTATTCATGTAAACAAAGGCATCTGGTGAAATGCAGCCAGGTATCAGGGATGCAGAGAAGTTCCTCCTGCATTAAACAAGGGTTTTTTATGTGTTGCTCCATGTCAGTCCCTGTGCCAGGCTCTGGGTATGCAGAGTGACAGTATGGCTCCTGTTCCCTGGAGTTGCAGAGCCCGGTGGTCAGGCAAAGTGATGCCAGTGTAAAGCAGAGAGGCCAACAATGGCCAGTGCCCCCGTCCCCACTCCTGCTCACTCTTCACGCTTTCCAGAAAACCTGTTGCCCTCTCTTTCCTTTAGCCTTTGCTGGGTCATTTCCTCTGTTATGATCATTTTTGTCTAACAAAACTTTGCTCCTCGCTCAGGGCCCTGCTCAAAATTACCTCCTCCGGGAAGCCTACCTTAACCAGGGCCAACTGCTCACTTCACCAAGCTCTTTTCCTCCCAACTGGCTGCACCACTGCCTGGACACAACACGTTGCTCAGGTGCTGATGCATGTATTTTTATAAGGACACATCACATAACAGGAAACGTTTATTACTAAAAGGGACATGAGAGACAATCTGGTCCACTGCCCAAGAGGCCCAGAGAGAACCAACAAGCCCACAGTGACACATGACATGGAATGGAGCCAGGCTGAGATCCCCGGCCTCTCGGCTCCCAGATCTGCCCCCAAGGTACCCTCACCTCTCACTGGTTACCCTGTTCCTTCAGGTTTCTGGGTAATAAAAAGAAAGACTGGTCTAGAGGGCAGGATATAAAGATTTAGGTGACCAGATTTTGACCTCCAACATCACTCCAGCAGCAAGCTATGATCATCCCAGGCACATCTCGATGGAAGGTGTTTTGCAAATATCACCTCCTCCAGGAAGCCTTTCTGACTAGCCCAGCCCATCCTGAACTCTCCTGTATGTGATCTGTCACACAGTTCAGCAGCTCCTAGAGGAGAAATTCTTACATTCCTGGGCTCCCCAATTCTGCTGATCTCAAGAGGGGTTGATTCTCCACGAATCAAGTTTCTCAACATTTGCAATAAATGGGACTTTGGGAGAAAACTGAGTTCTACCTCTGCTCATTACTTCTTCAACCTACATGCCATAGAGGAAAAAGCAGTCAACTTGGAGCCTGGTGGCCTGGGTTTCAGCCTCATTTTTGTCCCTCTTGCCTGAGCCTCTCTCAACTTTGCTCAATTCCCTCATGGTTTCGGTGCTTCTCCCATAGCTGTAACAGCCAGTATCCTGCAGCAAGTGACTAGGGCATTCTTAGGACAGACTGGAGGAGCAGGACCCCCAATGTGGCATGTGCTCCCAATTTCCGTCCTAGAGGTCTCCTTTTATCTTCTTGTGGTCTCGTGAAAGATACACCAACAATCTATCTGTGAACACTGAACAGAGGTCCAAATGAAGCCAGGCTTCATTTCACAGGTTAAGAAAGGCCTCAAGTAAATTTCGGGAGCTACCCTGGGCTTTACACTTAGGCCACAGGGGTTCCGGAATCAAATCACTTTGACCAATGTGGCTTTCTTTGGTTCTCATGAATTAGGCAAAATCACAACCAGCACATTCCTACCCATTCAGCAACACCCTCTGGTGATAACCTGCGTTCACTTTTTCTCTTAGAACATCTTGCCTTTACCCTCAGTGATTTTGAAGTTCAATGTAAATTGGTCAGACCATTCCTTGTGCCCCCACTAGCCAAGCAAACAGTACAACGTAGTGAAGCAGTGTGAGGTTTAACATCCAACAGGCCTGAATTCCAGCCTTTCTTCTGTCTTTTCCTACTTGTGGGATCCAAGTCAAATATCCTAACATCTCTGGGCCTCAATTTCCTCATCTGTAAGATAGAAATAATAATAGTACCTGCCTCGTAAGCTTTCGTGACGATTAAATGAAGAAATCTCTGTAAAATACTTAGCAGAGTGTCTGGCATATAGTAAGTGCTCCGTAAGTATGAGCTATTGCCATTGACTATATTATCATCTTTATCTATACCCTCATAATCACTAGTAGTAATAATAGTAGTATTGATCATCCTCATTAATTCAGTGTGCACCCTGCTCCTGTCGAAAAGAAAGCTGCCAGCAGAGATCCACACCAAAGTCCAGATGCTCTTTCTGTATAACCCTCTGCATGTCCAGGCTTCCATAGTTATGGAGCAGTTACCAGAGCTCATATGAGATTCAAGTTTGATTTAACAACATTTATTAAGCACTGTGTGCCAGGCTCTGTGATAGTCACCTATAAAGATACATAAGACAGCCCTTGCGCACAGTCTGCTGGGAACCAGGCAAGGATGTGACTCAGAGTAACAGATTCTCATAGGCACATTCACATATCCTTTATGGCATCACCCCAAACACTGCCTCCTCCAGGAAGCCTTCCCAGATTACCCCGGCATCCTGAATTCTCTTCTATGAAGTCTGCATTGTCACATGATTTGACAGCTCTTTGAGAAGAAATGACCATTCTTTACCCTCTTATGCACTCAGCTCCACTGAGCTCAAATGGGTAATACTCCAAGAATCCATTTCCTATTCCTTTGTGGTAAATGGGACATCCAACAGAAACCGGATCTAGCTTCTGTTCCTTAGTTCCTTGGCCTCATAATGTAAAATAAAGAAGTCTCAACCTGTTTGGTTTAATCTCACTTTTAAAGACTCAGATAAGTCACTTCTCTTTCTGACCCCAAGGGTGCCCATCTACAAGATGCAGCTTCCTCCTGGGACTGTTGTGGTGACTACACACACAGCATGATTTACAGCAGCCTGCACACAGTAGGACTTTCAGCAAGTCATTTCCATTCTCTCCTGGTCCTTCCCTCCAGAAATGCCATGGACTGGTCACACACCCCTACAGAGCCTAGACTTCAAGCAGGCTGGAAAAGTCACATACGATTAAAATTTCATCACCTTTACCAAACAGAGTGCAGTACATTTACTAACGTAATTACACTGCAATTGTTGAAGTCAGTGAACAATGTGCATTTATGAGGCAGTGTCCTTGACAATTATAGCCCCTTCCCTCTTTGTAATCCAGGGTATCACTCATTGAGTATGTCCTACCACTGAGGAATAGCCTGACTTTCTTGGAAGAAATATGAGGGTAGGTGCTATGATGTTTATGCCCCCTCCAAAGTTCATGTTAAAACTTCATCCCCAATGCAGAAGTATTAAGAAGTAGGGCCTTTCAGAAGTGATTAGGCCATGAGGGCTTCACCTTCCTGGATGGGATCAGTCCCCTATATAAGGGCTGGAGAGAACCAGGTAGGCCCCTTCTTGCTTTTCATCCCTTCTGCCACATGAAAACACAGAGTTTGCCCCATCTGGCAAGCAGAGAATGGGCCTCCCCAGGCACTGAGTCTGCCAGCACCTTGATCTTGAACTTTCCAGCCTCCAGAACTATGAGAAATAAGTTTCTGTTCTTTATAAATTACCCAGTCTGAGGTATTTTGTTAGAGCAGTACAAACAGACTAAGACAGTTGGGGCCCTGGGATGCTTTTATTTTTCCTCTTTGACTACTCCGGGCATGCTGATGGCAGACAGAGGAAGGGGAAGACAGAAGGTCAGCATGCTCCTTACTTTCCTTCTAAGTTCCACGGTCGTGAAACTCACCTCATCTTGCTGGGGTGGAAGCTCAAGATGCATACATGTAAGTTTCTGATGCTCTCACTGCACACATTCCTCACCTGAGCAAATACCCTCTGTGTCCTCTCGGCCAGGCTGCTGGCATTCAAGAGAGAAGACCTCAGAATGTGACCTTCAGATTTTATGAAATCTGAAACAAAGCAAGAAGTCGGCCCTGCCCACAGTTGTTTCCCTAGAAAAGCGGTATCGGTACTAAGATCCCAGCATAACACTGTCATTTGGCTGGAGCAGTGTGAGACCTTCATTCATGTAATCACAGCTACAAGAGACAAAGCACTTTTGACTTTTCAAGCTTTTCTCATGAGTTATCTCATCTGATCCTCACGCTGCCTCAGTGAGGTGAGTATTGTTCCCATTGTTCAAGGTAGGAACAGAAGCTCAAAATGGTGAACTGACTGGCCCAAGAATACTCAACGAGGATGTTGTAGGGCTGAGGTTCAAGCCAAGTCTCCTCTGAAGCTTATCCTCTCTCCAGTGGGATATGAGAGAAGCTGAGGTTTTCCCAGCTCTGAGTGTTTCAAAGGAGACTTCAGTTTCCAGCTCTGACACCGACTAAGCCGTGGGAGGCCTCCTGCAGGTCATTTAACAAGTTCCCCTCTGGTTCTCACTCAAAGAACCCTTCATAGCCCCCAAATAATAATGATAGGCTCACTGCTGTGATAACTGCTGTGATAACGTGTTTATTTTCTGGCTTCTGCATTAGACCCTAAGCTTCATGATCACACTGATTTTGTTTACCAATATATCCTCAGTACCTAGTACAGTGCTAGACCCATAGAAGTGTTTAATGAGAATTTATGAGACAACTGAATGAATGAATAAATAAATGACCAAATAAATAGCTCTCATCAGCTGTGTGAGATTGAGAAATATACTTTCTGATCCTCCGTTTCCCCCTTATAAAATGGCAACTATCATATTTCCTTTGCAGGGCTGTTGGGAGACTCAGAGTTAAAGTATACAAAGCACTCAGTTTAGTGCCTGACACATAGTAGGTACTTAATAATCAGGAGATGTTATTATTATCATTTAATGAATTTATACTTCGAGGCAGAGTCTTCTGTCCCCGCTTCCGTACGTCACCTTTGCCCACAAGAAAATGAGGACTTCGGAAGCAGAGTTGGTGGGATGTGTGCTATGGTGCTGGCATTTTCATGTGGACAGGAAAAGCCCATAGTGCCATCACCTGCATATTGGGAGCTGAGCTGCTAAATTGCTTTCTCACCATGCTGCGCCCACCAATACCACTGTGATGGTCAGTCGTGCTCAAACCCCACTCCTGGCTGCCCAGCGCTTGTGGCAGGCAGCACCGTGAGAACTCAGTTCCACCCTGGGGCGTTGGCTGTCAAGGAAAAATGCAAAAGTGTCCTTTAAAGCTCGAGTGATCTGATAGCAGCACCGTCCTGGGAGGCTGGAGTCCAAGCAGCAGCCCCCCAACTTGTTGGTTGCCCTTAGGTTAACTGCTCCCCCTTTCTGGGGTTGGTTTTCCATCTGTAAAACACAGAAGATGACACCCAACCCGTACAATTGTGAGGACTGCAAGAGAGAGATACTATTAACAATAATGTGATGTCAATCACGGTACCAGTGATGGAGGGTTTATTATGTGTCACAAACAGTGCTAAGTACTTGGCCTTGTCACCATATCTTCCCAACAATTCTATTAAAATCAGATTATTATCATCCCCTTCAATCAAATGAGAAAATGAAGTCTTAGAGCAATTAAGAAACATCCCCAAGGTAACACAGCATTCAAGTGACAGAACAAGGATTCAAACCCAGGATCTTAACCACCAGGCTATCCTGCCACCCTGGTAAATGCAGATGAGATGAGGTTAGCCCTAAGAGGACAGGTGACCCTGTTGTTCTGTGACACTGGTTCCAACTCTCTCACTAACTTGGGCAAATCACATTTGAGGCCTGGGGCTACCCATGTCTGAAATTACGGTGTTGAACTAGGTAATATCCAAATCCTTTTTTCCATTTAAACTTCCTAGACTAAGATATTAGAAGTGTGGGGACATTTTTGGACAGAGATGATTGATCTGAATCCCTTAAGCTCCACTTGAAGGCAGTGCAATGCTCTATGCCGGGTATGAGTCAGACAGGCCTGAGTTAGGATCTTTGGCTTCTTCCTGGTGGATAAACCCCCATGTGCCTCAGTTCCCCCTCTGTGAGATGGAGAAAATATATACAACCTCACAGAGCACTTGTAAGGACGAAAGTCAAAGTCCTCATGGTGGCCTACGATGTCCTAGGACCCACCCACCTCCATCTTGCAGAACTCATCTCCTCGTGGGCTAACTCTCACTCTGCTCAGTCCACAGGCTCCTGCCTCAGGGTCTTTGCATATGCTCTTCCCTCTTCCCAGGCAACCTTCCTCCAGATAGCTCCTCGCTCCCTCCCTCATCTCCTCCAATTCTTTCTTCAAACCTCATCTTCTCTTGGAGCCTTACTTGTCAACCCTATTTAAAATTGAAAATCTCTCTTTCCACCCACCCACAGCCTGCCAAGCCCTCCCCAACCCCTGAACCTGATGTATTTTTCTCTATAACCCTTGTTGCCATCTGACATGCTGTGAATCGTCTGTCTTTTCCCACTATAATGCTGGCTTCCTGAGAGCAGCAATCTTTGTTTTACTGACTTATCCCCAGTACCCTGAAACAGTTCCTAATACACAGTTGGTGCTTACTAAATGCTTGTTGAATTAACAAGTATTTAGTATTATGTTATGAATGGGTAATATTATTCAAGGAGCAAATATTCATTCCATTTCTTCGTCTCCTTCATAAAAAGTCCTGCCATTAATTGAGCATCTATTATGAGCTGGGTCCCGTGCTAAGCATCCTACTATTAACAACAATATCAACATGGACGTCATTTCCAATACCTGGAGCTTCAGACTTCTTGATCTGCCAGTATTCAGAGATGCCCTCTCTCTACCTGTCATTTTTTGCATCCCTGGTTCTTCCAAAACCAGTCTCCAAGATGTGTTCAAAGAACCAGTGAGTCTTTTAATTAAAACAGTCTGCTATGATGAATCTGTTATTACAGAGCTTTACCTATGTAAAACATTAATAATACAAATTTCATTTGTTTATGTCAGTGCCAAGCATTAATTTTTAATAGCAAAATGTATGAGTTATGAAAGGCATTAATGCAAACCAAATCACCAGCTGAGGATGAAAAGGAAATCTATTTTTTAGGGTAAGCAGTGGTGATGAAATATTATTGTGGCTTCCAAGCAACGGGGAAAAAAAATATTTCTTCACCCTTCAGCAGCAATTAAAAAAAAAAAGACCCAGATGAAGAAAGAACTTTATCATCACCTTAACATCAGTACTAAATTGGAGCAGAGAGTTGTCCCTTTTATCCTGCTGGATCTCTGGTGGCAATTTCAAAGCAAGAAGTTTATGCAAAATTGTCCTAATTACCCATCCCAGTCCCATTAACACTTCTGGGATAAAATATTACTAATAATTTGTCACATTTGTGCAGCACAACAGAATTTACAAAGTGCTTTCATTCATTTTCTCAATGATTCCTGCAACTCTGCAAGGAAGGGGAGTTTATCCCCATTTTTCAGATGAGCTCACTGAGGCACCAGAAGGTTAGGTGAAGGGATTGGAACTGTAGTTAAGTATTTGGTGAATGAAAAAGGCAAGAAGGAAGAAAGGAAGGAAGGTAGGAGGAGGGGAAGACTGACCAGCAGGCAGCAGGAGGGGCCAGGGAGGGGGAGACAGGACGGAGCGTGGAGATGAAAAGCCTAATGCGCAGGTGACTCTCCATCTGCCGCCCCTTCCTTTCTCCAGACCCATTCTGGGCTTCCTCTGTCCCCCCCCGCCCCATGACCCAGGAAGCTCACACCTGAAAGCTACATCACCAGCCTTCCTCCTTTGGCGTTCAGCCAATGGGAGGCCCGGCAGACGATCAGCAGGTGGGAGGATGGAGGGGCAGGGGCATTTCTTCTGCCCATGCTGCCTTCCTGCTCCAGCACCACCTCCCTGGCCATGGCCTCACCCCTCCACAATCCCAGCTCCCACCAGGAGGCCCCTTCCCCACAATCCCCTTCTCACAGGGTCCCCCAAGAATCCTATGTCCTCCGCTTGTCCCTTCAGCCCTGGAGATGGTGACGGCTTCCCACGAATGCTGGTCTCTGGGTGCCGCCACTGCCCCGGTTTACTCTCTTATCCCCGCTCACCCCTTTGTAAGTGGTCCCTGCAGTAAATACACTTCAGCTAAACCATCCAGGATTCACCAAGGGTGGTCTTCCCTGCCTGGAACCTGACTTATACACCAGTTCTTTCACCCTACTATTATATTAATAGATGGAATTGGATTACCAATATAGACGCTGATCAAAAACAGAGATGAGCTATCATTTCCCTGGCGCTTCCCGCCTACTAAAGAGCATCTCTCAGCCGGTTAACTCAAAACTAGTATTTAAACTTATGGCCTCTGCTTTCAGTTCCTGTCACATTCTTATGGTTTACCTGGAACAACTGGAGGCAGGTGCTGCCCTTATTGAGAAGGTGGTAACAACACAGACATTCAACAAGAGCTTTCCAGATCAAGAGAATGGAAAATGTATTGATATTTGGACACTGTATATTAAATTGCTTAAATATTTTATGAATGTATATATATACACCTTATTGTGTAACATTTATATGTTTACACATCTACCTGTTAGGTAGGTATTATTATCCTAATTTGTAGATGAGGAAATTGAGGCTCAGAGGCCATGACTAACTTGCTTTTCTAAGGTCATGCAGTGATTATCATTCTTATCAAAACTTGCCTTTTATGAAATGTTGACTCTTGAGCCACATGCTGAGCGACATGTATCATCCCATTTAATCCTCTCAAGAACCCTATGACATAGTTACACTAAATATCCCCATTTCACAGATGAGGAAGTTAGGGCCTAGTTCAAGGGGGAAGGTGTCCATTCGAGTGCAGGTTTAGTGGCTCCCCTTTTTGTGATGCCACAGTAATTCCTACTAGACAAGGACACTGCATTGTCCCTCTTTATCTCACACATGGCTTCTGCCATAAAACAAGCAGCACTAACCCATTCTCAGCCACCCTCTGATGCTGCAACACACTGGGTCAAATAATTCTCCAGAATCACATGGGAGACCGTGCCTTTCCCACTTACTTGCCACATCTCTTCTGTGATGCTTAGGTCACATTTTTCATCTCACTGAACACTGAAGTAAAAAGATAAAATTCTGAAATGATCAAAATAATTATTCCTGGGAAAGAATCCTGTGACCCTTTGAGCTTGATAGATTTTTAATTTTAATTTTAAAAGTAATACACTGTTGTTTTTGTTGGTGTCATTGTTTTATTTCAAAATATTATGGTGGTACAAATGTTTTCAGTTACATGGGTCACTTTTGTAATGCTTGAGTCGGGACTATAGGTGTGCCCATCACCCAGGAAGTGTTCATTGTACCCATTAGGTAGGTTTTCGCCCATCCCCTCCTCCCCACTCCCCCCTGCTTGATTTCCACAGAGTTTTACTCCCTCTGTGCTCATGTGTGCTTATTGGTTAGTTCCAATTTAATAGCAAGTACATGTGGTGTTTGTTTTTCCATTCTTTAGATACTTCACTTAGGATAATGGTCTCCAGTTCCACCCAAATTGTTGCAAAAGGCACTAATTCATCCTTTTTATGGCTGAGTAGTACTTCATGGTATACATATACCACATTTTGTTAATCCACTCATGAATTTATGGGCACTTGGGTTGATTCCACAATTGTGAATTGTACTTCAGTAAACATTCGAGTGCAGGTGTCTTTTTGATAAGATGACTTCTTTTCCTTTGGGTAAATACCCAGTAGTGGGATTGCTGGATCAAATGGCAGGTCTACTTTTAGCTCTTTGAGAAATCTCCATACGTTTTTCCACAGAAGGTGTACTAATTTGGAGTCCCACCAATAGCGTATAAGCATTCCTTTCTCTGTGCATCCATGCCAGAATCTATTGTTTTAGGACTTTTTAATAAAAGCCATTCTAACTGGGATAAGGTGATATCTCTTTGTGGTTTTAATTTGCATTTCCCTGATGATTAGGGACATTGAGCATTTTTTCATATGTTTATTAGCCATTTGTCTATCTGTTCATGTCTTTTGCCCACTTTTTAATGGAGTTGTTTTTTTTTTTTCTTACTGATTTGCTGGAGTTCTTTGTAGATTCTGGTTATTAGCCCTTTATCAGATGTATAACTTGTGAATATTTTCTCCCATTCTGTAGGTTATTTATTTGCTCTGTTGATTATTTCCTTAGCTGTGCAGAAGCTTTTTAATTTATCAAGTCCCATTTATTTATTTTTGTTGTTCCTGTAATTGCCATTGGGGTCTTAGTTATAACTTCTTTGCCTAGGTTGATATCTAGAAGAGTTTTTCCTACATTTTATTCTAGAATTCTTATGGTTTCATGCCTTACATTTAAGTCTTTTATCCATCTTGAATTAATTTTTGTGAGTGGTGAGAGATATGGATCCTATTGTATTTTTCTGCATGTGGCTATCCAGTTTTCCCAGCACCATTTATTGAGTATGGATTCTTATCCCCAGCATATATTGTTGTCTGCTTTGTCAAATATCAGTTGACTATATGTGGATGGTTTTATATCTGGGTTCTCTGTTCCATTGCTCTATTTTTGTGCCAATATCATGCTATTTTGGTTACTATAGCCTTGTAGTATAGTTTGAAGTCTGGTAATGTGATGCCTCCAGATTTGTTCTTTTTGCTTAGGATTGCTGGCTATTTGGGCTCTTTTCTGGTTCTAAATGAAGCATAGAATTATTTTTTCTAGATCTGTGAAATATGACATTGGTATTTTGATGGGGATTCCATTGAATATGTAAATCACTTTGGGTAGTATGGACATTTTAACAATGTTGATTCTACTGATCCATGAGCATGATATGTTTTTCCATTTGTTTGTGCCATCTGTAATTTCTTTTCTCATTGTTTGATAGTTGTCTTTGTAGAGATCTTTTACTTCCTTGGTTAAATATTCCTAGGTATTTTATTTTCTTTGTAGCTATCGTGAATGGTACTGAGTCTTTGATTTGACTCTCAGCTTGACTGTTATTCATGTGTGGGAATGCTCCTGATTTGCATACATTGATTTTGTAACCTCAGACTTTGCTGAATTTATTTATCAATTCCTGTAGTCTCTTGGTGGAGTCTTTGGGTTTTCTAGATATAAAATCATATTATCAGCAAAAAGTGATAGTTTGACCTCTTTTTTCCCAATTTGGATACCCTTTATTTCTTTCTCTTGCCTGATTGCTCTGTCTAGGACGTCCAGCACTATGTTGAATAGAAGTGGTGACAGTGGGCATCCTTGTCTTGTTCCAGTTCTTAGTGGGGATGCTCTCAACTTTTCCCCATTCAGTATGATGTTGGCTATTGGTTTGTCATATATGGCACATCAAAAAAATAATCCACTATGACCAAGTGGGCTTCATCCCAGGGATGCAAGGATGGTTCAACACACATAAATCAATAAATGTGTTCACCACTTAAACTTAAGCAAAAACAAAGACCATATGATCATCTCAATAGATGCAGGAAAAGCATTTGACAAAATTCAGCACCCTTTCACGATAAAAACCCTCAACAAACTAGGCATAAAAGGAACATATCTGTTGTTATTATACTATCCAGTGGTACATAGGGAATAAAGTGAAAAGTGAACTCATCCCCTCTTCCTATCTGGCTCCCAAACCCATTTCTCAGAGGTAACCACTATATATAATTTATGTCTTACCGCCCCAATTGAATTTTTAATACATTTTGTACAAATGGTATTAGGCTAGATAAACTGTTCTACAGCTTGATTTTTTTCCTCCAACAATATATCTTGGACATCTTTCTATGCCAGCACATGTACTTCATTCATTCCTTCCTCAAATATTTATTGAACACTGCAGCATGCCAGGCACTGTATGAGCTGCCAAATGCACGCTGATGGGTGAGTCAGACTTCACCATCACCATCACCTTCATCCTGACATGTACTGAGGGCACACCATCTGCCAGGAGCTGGGAGAGCCCTTCACACTGACCTTCTCTTATTATAACAACCTATAGCATAGGTACTGTTAACAGCTCCATCTTCAGAATAGGAAATAGAAGTATAAAGAAGTTAAGCAACTTACACAAAGTCACTGTGTTAGTTCATGGTGGGCTTAAGATTTGAATCCAGATCATCTGACTCCAGAGCCCAGGTTCTTCAACAAAGCCACATGCCTCACTGAGTTCCCAGTCTGGGAGGTACGGACAGGGGAACATATAAAAAATTCATAAGTGCCGTTTGAAGAAAATGAACAGGGTGCATAATATTCTATAGTATGTCATATTATAATTTATTTAACCATTTCCCTATTGATGGACATTTGGGTCATTTCCAGTATTTCATGATTGCAAACAACATACAGTGAACATTCTGGTCCACCTGGTGCTGGTCAACAATATCTGTAAGATAAATTCCTAAAAGTGGAATTACAAAGGCAAACAGCATTTGCATTTTTATTTTGATAGTATCAAACCTAAACAACAGACAGAGGAAGACTCTCTAAAAGAAAATGATATCTACTCAGGAATGGGCATTGCAATGGGAATACACATGGCTATATTCATGGAGTCAAAGGAAGACAAGGGTTTTTAAAAGAAGCCCTTTAGGGAAGAGGGTAAATCATTTTGAGACAATTATCCTTGGCTACAAGGATCAGTAACAAGGATGACATCAGTCCAACGTTGGACAGATAGCTACTGGCAGAATAATTTTTTTAAGGTTGTGATGTCCTTTGTGCAAGGTTGTGATTTTTGCAGAGTCTTTTGTGATAGGTCTTGTTATCTGGCATACATGTGTGAGAAACCTCCCTCTGTGGTCTTCCCCAAGTTCATTTGTCAGGGTTGGACACAAGTGACTCTATTTTCATTGTGACAACTTTCACAATAGATATTTCCAAATTGCCCTCCAGAAAGCAATGTCAGTTTGAGTTTCTACATGCAGTATATGCTACTGCACATGTGCACACAGTCAACAGAACAGGTCCTTAGGAATCACTTCAATTTGTAGCAAAAAAATAGAATTTCCTCTCTGCTGTTATTTTCACTTCTTTTCTTCTGAGCATACTTCTACATATTTATTAACTGTGGTCACTTCTTGATTTTGACTCATTATCTTAGGAGAGAGTATGATTTAATGGAAAGAACTAGAGATCAGAACTCAAGAGACTTGGGATTTAATCCCAGCACCAAAACTTATGAGCTGGGTGGTCATGAGTGTGTTGTGAACCTCAGCATCAGGGTCCTGGAACAGAAAGAGATTAGAGGCTGCAGTGTCTGAGACCACCATGGTGAGGGCCTAAGAGGAGCTCCCACCTGAGGGCTCCAGCACTAAGCTCCCTAACGGGTGCAGGATTTAGCTTGGCCACACTAGGAACTCCCAAAGCCTAGGGGATGTGTTTGGAATCGAGTCCCTCAACAGTGGGACCTACTGGAATCACCTAAGTCCACTCTGAGCTTACAACCCACAAACCACATCACTTATAACCAACTGAAGTGAGGGAAACCTGATTTTTGTGGGCAATCGAATGAGAAAACATGTTCATCCTTCTTCCCTCTTTTCACTGCCCTCCTCCCCCCTCAACGCCAGAAGGGACCATGCAGGGAAGAGGGAAGAAGTTTACGTGACAGGGTGACTCTTTCTCCCAAGCCCCACCCCAACCACTGGCGTCTCAACTCTAGACTTCACAGGGTGATAAAGGGACCTTTGAATCCTATATGGTCTTGAAGATTTAGAAGCAAACAGATGCGACTCTTAATAATCAAAATAAGACTCTTTTAATACCAAAAGTAACTGACAGTCCTGGCATCAGCCTGAGCCCTCCATTCGGCAAGAAAGGGGGGTGCGGCAGGCAGAGCTGGCAGCAGTTATTAGGGGGAACGAAATTAAGGATTTCATGTTTACATCCTGAGCAGTTAAGACTCTTCATTATTAGTAAATAATGAGAGTATTGACTCAGCTGATCTTTTCTACTTCTCAAATGCTGAATTACACAATTTATTCATTCATTCAACACACATGTGAGAAGCACTTATGTACAGAGAGCTGTGCTAAACTGTAGGACTGCAGAAAGGAAAAATGTATTACCTCTGGCCCCTGGGAGCTTCTCACCTCTGAGGAAGGCCTCACCTCGAGGAAGGCAGGGGTGCGAGGAAGGCAGGGGTGCGAGGAAGGTACTCGCCAGAACGTGCCGTAAGTGCAGCGTAGACGTGTGTGCAGGATCCAGTGAGAGGAAGGGGAAAGAGGCGTTGCAGAGATGTCCCCAAAAAAGTAAGCCAAGCCTTTTTTGGTGAAAAAGTGAGCAGAGACTATTCCAGACAAAGAATAGAGAGCTGCACTCTGGCGCGGGTGCAGGGAAGCGTGGTGCTTGGAGGAACTGCAAAGATTTCAGGGTGGCTGGAGCAGGAGCAAACAGCTGGGATCTGACAGCCAGAGAGCAGGGCGGGAAGGCCGGCCAAAGAACTAGGCCTTTGTCCCCAAGGGAGTCATGGGAAGGGGGTGTCAAGGTCAGAATTGTACTTCAGGATGATGACTCTGGGTCCAATCTGGAGGCTGGGGAGAGAACACCTTGTCTACCTTTTCTCCTGTCTCCACAAGCGAAAGTGATGATGCAACAATATCCTCTCCCTTGCAGAGGCACCATCCCAGCAGGGTGGGGCCCCAAATAGAAGAGATGGTGCAGGGAGGTGAGGAGAGAGGCACATGGACATCACACCTGTGAATTCTGTCATATTGAATTTCTCCCAGAACAAAACACGCAACAGTGCTGGTGGGGCCCCTACATACCATGGAGGTCCCAAATGGGCTAAGCAACAGTGCTGGAATCTTGAGGAATCATATCCAAGAGGGGATGCAGGAGGTGAGTGCCAACCTTGGAGCTCATGACAAAACCCTCAAAGGAGAAAGAAAAGCATCACCCTTTTGTGGACACCTTCTTCTCACAAGTCAGTATCATCAATTGCAACTTTCAAATGTCCCCAGCGATCTCACACAATGGAAAACATCATGTCTATTTTATTTGTGAATAAAATGAGATTCAGAGAGCTTGGCTGGCATGCCCAACATTATCTCAGAGGAACAGAGACACTGAGCCTAGCTTGCAACCCAGGCTGGTTTATCCCAAAGCCAGCTGCCCCCACATGCCACCATCAAGACCACTTGAGGGACAGAGATGAAGCTGCCACAGGCTGTGACTTCTGCTGCACATTGGGAGAGATGGCAGAAGAGGCTGAGATTTTCCAGCCTCCATCATTTGGAGCATCTTAGCAACTGGCCAGCCCTTAACTTCCACCCCAGGCAGTGCACATACTCATCCAACACTGGTGTACCGACAGGCAGGAGAATGCAGCAGCCAGGAGTTCTGCCTGCAAAGCCAGATGGCCTGGGTTTGAATCTTGGCTCTGTTATGTCCTAGTTGTGTTTCCTTGTGTTTGCTTCACCTCACTGTGCTCAATGTCCTCATTTGTAAAATGGAAATAAGAATAACATTCTCTCAAAGAGTTGCCCTGGGGCGGGTATTAAATGAGTCAATATATGTAAAGAGCTTGAGAGACCACCTGGCCCATGCCAGGCGCCTATACGCACTGGCTGCTGTAGCTCACCGCGTGCTGTCTGGGTGCATCGCATCAGGCACCAAGGGCATGCAGAAATGAGTGGGCCATCACAGTGAGGTCTGAGGCAAGAAAGAGCATGGTGTGCTCAAGAACTGAAAGGGCAAGGTGGCAAAGTGGGGCTGGAGCTCCCCGATGTGCAGAGAAAGTGGCACGAAGAGGGCTGGGGTGGTATTAGGATTCAGGCCAGGTGGGGGCCTGGCGGATCTCAGGAAGGGGTTTGGAATTTATTCCAAGCACAACAGAAAGCCAGTGAAGAGTTTTAACAGGGAGTGATCTGATTTAAGCCATAAATGAAGCACTCTGGGTGCTGGGAGGAGAAGGAACTGGGAAGGCACAGAGGGGGAAGTAGAAATGCCAGTCAGGCAGCCATCGCAGAAGTCTGCTTGAGGGAAGATAGGGACCAGGAGCCAGTGGTGCCCATTTCCCGGGCCATCGGGCACCTTGAGGTGCTTGGTTAGCAGCTTCTCACTTCATCTTCGTGAACCACTTCCCCCACCCAGGGCCAAGGCATTCGCTGCTGCCTCCCACCCACCCAGGGTGCAGAGCCAACACCCTCACATGATGGAACAAACAAGCCAAGAAACCAGTCTTACTCATACATGAGCAATGGACTGAACCTCTTTAGACCGAATCAAAGAAGACACCCATCTGTCCCACAAACTCTGTACTCAAAAACTATTGAACTCAACTGAGCTATAGAAAAAGCCATAAGTGCAGCCACACCATGATGAAGGTTAATGTCCACATGCCCATACTACAGATGAGCAAGTCAAAGCTCAAGAGGCCACAGGGCTACTAAACATGAGAGTTGTACCTAAAACCTAGATCTTCTGACTCTGGGTCCACACTTGGATTACAAGCAGTAGCTTCTAGTCAATTCTAAGTCACACCGTAAAGGAAGCCATTCTCGGCTTTTGTGCACAGAGCCACCCATGTGGACTCTGTAGTGATACTCCAAAGGAGGAAGCAGGCTTTGTCCTCCAAAATTTGTTTAACGTCCCCAGCCTCAATTCACATGTAACGCCAGCATAAAACCCTCCATGGTGATACTGTCTGCAACAAAGCTGATTTATTGTTTACTAGGAGACAGAGAGAGAGAGAGATCTGGGAACTATTGAATGTGGTCTTTTCCTTCAAGTTTAATCAGTTAAATAACAACTCATAAAGACCTCACAGCATGCCAGGAATCTGTCTGTGCTTCTGTAACACCTTCAGCCTGTGCCCCCAGCTGTCTTCTTGGGCACAAGCTATGGTCCTACCCACACTGACAACTCCACGTGGCCATCTTCCTCTCTGCACATACTCCATTCTTACACCCTCTCTCTAGTTCCTTGATCTTTTTTAACTCCTTTCCTCAACGCCCTCCCTCCACCCCAAATAATTCCTGCTCCATCTTTGTGTCTCTAAAGTGTCAATAATTTTCAGCCACATCTGGTTCTTTAGCAGGACAGGGTATTTACATCACGAGGATGGAAGAGAATCCTAGGGCTGCCATAGCAAATTAGCACAAACTGGGTGACTTAAAACAACAGAAATTTATTCTTTCATAGTTCAGAAGACTAAAAGTCTGAAATCAAGATGTTGATAAGGTTCTGTTCCCTCTGAAGGCTTAGGGAAGTATCCCTTCCTTGCCTCTTCCTAGCTTCTGTCGCCTCCCGGCAATCCTTGGTGTTTCTTGGCTTGTAGCTGCATCACTCCAATCTCTCCCTCGGTCTTCAAGTAGCATCTTCCCTCTGTGCATGTATGTGTGTGTGTGTGCCCTCTCCTCTTCTTATAAGGACACCAGTCATTGGATTTAGTGCCCACTTTAACCCAGTATAACCTTATCTTAATTTAACTAATTATGTCTGCAAATATTTTATTACTAAATAAGGTCACATTCTGAGGTTCCAGGTAGATGTGAATTTGGGGGACACTCTTCAACACAGTACAAAGGGCAAGACCTTTTGGAGAGATACATCTAAAAGAAGATCAGGACATTTACACCACAAAAATTAAGCTCTTGCTAGAGTTTCTCCAGTACCTAAACATGCTAAAATAGACTTTCTCCTACCCAACCGTGAGTGACTTCATCACAGGATATTTTCTGTTAACTTTAGTACAAGAAGTACAGGCTCAGGAAATACAGACAAAGTTGAGAAGAGAACCTGTACAGCTACCTATGGGGCCCAGAGAGAAGGGGGTGCAGCTTATCAAAGAGGCCTAGAAGCCAAAGCTCCTGCCCCCACATTGGTTCCCTTTCCATGTCACCACATTGCCTTGGGAAAACAGGTGTGTGTGTGTCCAATGACTCGAAGAGAATGAGACAGGTAGGGTTTGGGTTTCTTGGTGCTAATGACGCCAGAGGCCTGGGTCTGGTGTTCCTAGGGCAGAGCTGAGTGCTGGCCCTGGCCAGGAGACACCACACAGGTTTTACTCAGCTTCCAGACTATTCTACCTTCTATCAGGGAGCCTGGCAATGAGTCATACCCATACACTTGAAATGAAAAGAGGAAAGTAGTCTCCTATGACATTTATCAAACCTTTCCTAGCCAAGATGCTCTGGTTCTGATCCTTGCTTCTACCTGTTGGTGAAAGGATGGAAGTCAAGTGGTTTTTAGGGTTTGAGGATGTCAAAGATGCTGTTTTACCAGGCCAGGTGAGCCTGGATTTTGCCCAGGTCAGCAGAGATAATGAGAACTCCAGGGTTCAACTCAGCCCCTTCCAGATGAGAGTCTGGATAGTTCCAAGAAGAAGATGAAAAAGAGAGAGAGAGAGAATGCATTAGATGGATTTGGATATAAAAGTGTCGAGTTTATTTCCATCTGCCACAACCCCCAAGACAGATGCACACAGGTGAGCTCAGCTGGAGAATGAGTCAGGCTAGGTGCAGAAAGTCTGCCTGGTACCTGGAGAGTGCATTCATTCACGATGGCCTAGCTGGCTACCCTGAGATTGAATCTGAACCCTGCACATCCACTGTGAAGTCACCAGCAATGCCCCCTCCAGTCAGCCTCAGTTTCCTCACCTGTGCCTGGGGTGCTGCCCAGATGGCCATAGCAATTGAATGAAATCATGTATTTTTAGAATGTATGTATACATCTGCCTTTCCAGAAAGGATTCGAGGCACCTATGAGATAATCTAGATACAGCCCTTAGCACACTGTTTAGCATTTAATAAGTCCTCAGTCAATGCTAGCCGTCCTTCTAAAAAAAAAAAACTCAGCGATTCAGTCTAATTCAACGCCGAGAGAATGCAGAGGCCAGAATGAATGAGGGAAATGTAGCTATTTTAAGAGAAAAGTACCCTTAATAAGTAGATCACCTATTCTTCTAATAAAAAAAGATAATTTTAAAAACTGGGTAGCAATATGAAAAATGTTCTGATGTACATAAAAAGGCAGCGAATAACACTGCATATGTGGCTATGAGCCTTTATAAAATATGTGTCGATATAACAAGAGGGAGAAATTTGTGCCTTACCTCCCCTCGCCTCCCCTCCCAGCACTTGAATTCCATTTGGTAAGGGAGTAGCATTTGTTTGGGCAAGTTATTTGGGAAGAAGTGCACTAAATGTGGAAACTAATCTGGTTGACACAAGGGGAAGACTTTTCTTGGGACTCCAGAAAAGGATAGCCCTGAGGGAGAAATTAAGGAGGGGAGGAAAGGAGATAGAGCAGGAAAAGGGCAGAAGACCACATGCGGTAGGGTGCACGGGACCTTCCACAAGCCCTCACGCTTCAGTCAAGTAATTAACTCCTGCACGATTGGCGGCGCGGGGCTTGCTAGGGGATTGAGGGACGTGGCTGGACTGTGTGCTCTGACCAACGCGAAGAAAAATAGAAATAACATGTCCAGACAGAGGATCGTGGACCAGAGAAAAGCACAGGAGTAGTGGGTCATAGAAACTTCCAGAAGTTGTGAGAAGAAATTCAAACACTCTCACGGCATTGAGTCGGAGAATCAGGGACCGCTGCTGAATCTGGGTTACATTATTATACTTGAACAGAGATGTAAAGAAGAAGATGAAGATCAGTGATAGGTTATGATGGAAAAATAGTGTTGATTTTTAAATACATTTTTTTCTGATTACAAAGTCAAACAAGTACATTGTGGAAAATTTGAAAAAAAATACAGAAAAGTGTAAGGAAGAAAAACCATTGTTACTATTTTGGTGTGTGGCCCTTGAGTCTTCTTCCCATGGGTGTGTGTGCTGGTGTGTATACTTGCACACTGCATACACACGTTTGCACGAGGAAGATCACATCCTTCAGGTTTTCTGACATCCTCCACTTTCCCTACTCAACCACATAACATGAGCATTTTACATGGCATTAAATTTCTTCTTCTAGATCATTTTAATGGCTGCATAGTATTTCATACAATACTATGCACTATTGGTACATAATTAACCAATCCCCTGATTTTGGAATTTACTATTCTAAATAATGGCCCAGTGTATATTCTTACACATAAACCTTTGTATATGTACATGATTATTTTTTCAGAATCTATTTCTAGAAAGAGAATTGCAGTGTCAAAGGTATGCACATATTTAAGGCTTTTATCACATGTGGCCAAGTTTCTTCGCACACATGTACATATTTTATATACCACCAGTTGTGCATGAAAATGCCCATTTTATCTATATACTCACTTAGCAAGGAGGATGGTAATTTTCTTTCACTTCCGTCAGTTTAATGGGTGAAAATGGCATATCAATGTTGTTTTAATTTTTATTTCTTTGATAACCAGTAAGATTCATAATTTTTCTTGTTTATCAAGTATTGGACCTTTGTAGTTCATTTTTTATGAATTACATACTCATGTCCTTTGCCAATTTTCTTGCTGGAACTTCTTTTTATTCTCTTGTATACGTAAACTTTAACCATTTGTCTGCCATGTATGCTGTAACTATTCCCTTGGTTTATATTTGCCTTTTAAAAATTCATTATGGGTTTTTCTTTCTTTCTCTTTTTTTTTTTTTTTTTTTGAGATGAGGTCTCACTGTGTTGGCCAAGCTAGTCTCAAACTCCGAGGCTCAAGCAATCCTCCTGCCTCAGCCTCTTGAGTAGCTGGAATTACAGGTGCACACCACCACCCACTGCACTCAGCTAACTTCTTTATGAGGTTTTTGAAGCATGATATTTTTATTTTATTTTATTAAACCTATCAATATTTTCCTTTATGATATTTTGATTACTTAGGTTTTCCCCACTTTGCAATCAGGTAAATACGTATTATTTGTTTTAATCTTACTATGCTTTCTTTTTTTAAAAAAATTCTTGTTTTTAGTCTACCTAGAATTAAATAATTTATATGAAATAGTGATCTAAATCCATACATTCTAGGAATAGACAATTATCTCAACACCGGTAATTGACTGATCCATTCTTTCCACTAATGTGAAATGTCACCCTTATCATGGCATAGGGTCTTTACATAACCAAGAAGATCTTTCTGTACATTTGGTTGGGTATAAAAATTTTGAATCACAACTTTTTAGCTCAAAATTCTGTAGAAATTGCCACATCATCTTCTAATATGTAGTTTTGCTTTCCATATTTTTCTATACTTTGAAAAAATTTGCATAGAAGTTATTTGTTTCATGAAGGTGTAGAAGAATTTGTCTACTAATGATGTAAGATTTCACCATTTTTGGAGGTAGTTCTTTCAGATTTCCCCCAATCTCTCTCATATTTATTAATATATTATGTTATGTCCACTTAGGTTATTTTTATTTTTTGCTAGAAAATTATTCAGTTTATCCAGATTATCAAATTCATTAACAGAAAGTTTTACAGAGTATTTTACTTTAATTTCTACTTTATCCATGTTTAGATTCCTTTTGTCTTATCCAATGCTGAATGCTTTTGTTTTATCCCTTTTAATTATTAAGATTGTCAAAGATTGTTTTATTCATCTTTTTAAAAAAATTAAACCTTAAATTTATTTACCAATTCTACTACTCCTCTCTTTTCTAATTTATTGACTTCTGGTCTTAGGTGTGTTCTATTCTTCTTTCTAGTTGCCTTGGGCTAATTTTGTGGTTCTTTCCCTCACTTCCCAAGTTGAATGCCTAGTTCATGTATTTTTTTCTCTTTCTTGCCTGATAAGAAAATTGTTAAAAGCTATAAATAATCCTTTGCGTGTATCTCTGGCAACATTCCATCAGTGTTGATGAGTTGTGTTCTCATTGTTACAGTGTTCCACACAGTCTGTAACTATAGCTTGTTTTGATTCGATCATTGATTAAAGAGTAGCTGAAATTCTCCCTTACCTCATCCAATGTCCTTCTCAGCTCAACCTGTTTCCTTTTGGCTTCACGCTTCTTTTCCAAGCAGACCATGTCTTCTTAATGTCTGCCAAGGATACAAAATACTTTCCTGATTTTTTTTTTTTCTGGAGTCTAAAGAGATGCACCTTCATCATAGGTCTTTTCTCTTGATCTGTAATACTTTTTCATGGCTTTTTATTTTCTTTTTTTTTTTCCCTAGGGTTCATCTTCAAAAAAGTCAGAGTCTATTTAAACTCTATAAAAATACAGAATATAAGAAATGTACTGCCTCACTCTCTGTTTGCATGGGTGATAGCTAAATCTTCTCAGATGTTCTTAAGGAATATAGACTAAAGTATACGACTAAAAGCTTAGTTTCTAGAGGATAACTCAGCTTGACTGAGGGGACCTCTTCTACAGTGATGGTGAGTTCTCAGTTCTCTAAACAGGTAAGATAGACAGAAAAACTACAATTCCCAGCATGCAGTGATATCGTGATTCATTCTGTGTCCATTCTTTTGCCTGCCACACCTCATTTGTGGGGCTTGAACTTCACGGTATAAAACGGCACTGTGTGGATTCTGAGTTACTGTCTCTGGTTGCATGCAGATAGGAGGCTGGGTGGGGGTAGGAGAGAAAGGAAAGAGAGTAGGAGCAGGGGGGAGGGGGGAGGAGCAATATTCTAGTTGCCTCACGGTGGAAGGGTGGCTGCCCTATTTTCTGATTATTATGGTGCCAGAATCTCAGAGTCAAGGAAAGTGGTACAAAGTCCCTTCTCACTTTCCTTCAGGTAGTCTCTCAATCCAATGCCATCTGCTATAGAGTTAGTGGAAATCCCTCTCTGATTCTGCATTCAGCTAGTTACCAATCATAGTTTTGGATGATTTTGTGAGCGTTTATCTCATGTTTCATAGGTATTTATTGGAGAATTTAAAGAGGCTATATCAGGGCCTAAGAGCCAGATGCCATTTTAATGAGCATTTTTTATTCATTGTCCTAATTTTGCTTGTGCAATAAATTCCAGTCTTGCTGCTACCACAATTTCTTGACAGAAGTATTGGGAAAATTTCCTGACTCTTCTCTCTGCCTCCAGTCTTATACCTTCCATCCCATTCTCCACCCCAGTCACCAAGAGTGACTCGCCAAAAGCCAAATCTGTTAAGTCCCTTTCTCCATTCCAAAATCCCCAAGTTGGCCATTCAACACTCACTGAACACCTATGCAGCTCCAGGCACTGTATTAGGTCCCAAGAAAATGGAACTAAACAATACATTGAGAAGCATACAGTGTCTGAGGAAGAGAGAGAAACCAGAAGTTATGATTCAGCAGGATGAAGGCTGTGGAGGGGGAAACTCAGTGCGTTGTGAGATGGAGCAGGAGCATCACCACTCTGGGGAAGGTTCCCAAGAACAGGAGGTGCTGGAAGGACAAGGGAGAGTCTGTTGGGAAGGAGAATGTTCTAGAGCCTGGAGGATAAAAAGAAAGGCATGATGAAGGAGATCATGTGACAGTGACAGTGACAAAGGACCAGAGCACAGCAGGCCAGGACACAAGGGATGGGTCTGATAAAATCAACAAGACCTGGGCCACAGAAGGCCCTGAGTCTGAGCTAAAGGGTTTGGTATTTTTACGCCAAAGGCAGCGGGAATCAATCAAAGGTTTTTAATCCAGAGAATGACATGGCCAGTGTGCCTCTTGTGGCACAGGAGGAGGGGTAAGAGGAGACATACTACGCAGGGAGACTGTCGAGGAGCTGCTGCAATGGTTCGGGTGAGCGACGCTGCTGAGGGTATGAAGTCCAGAGATGTTTGGAAGCAAACCTAGAGGATTTGTTGATGGAGCAGCATCCATACATCCTTTCACAACAGTCGAGGCTTCTTTTTAATGTCTATAAAAGGAAGTAAGAAAGAGCAGGACTGGTTAGGAACAGCCACCCGCTGGATGTGGCTGTGGTCTTTGCCCCACCATGGACCAAAGCTACAATTCCCCGATCTCCCATCAGGCTAGAAAGATGACAAAATGAACAGTGAACTGCACAAAGCCAAGGAGGTCCCCAAGCACACATAAGGAGTGACTATGCGCCCAGCCCTGTGCTAGGTAATTCAGGGGAGGACAGAAAACTGCCAGTGAAACAAATAGTCTCTACCTACTAGGAAATAGAAAATTATGATAAGATGTCTGGAACCTTCCAGAGATATTTACAATACAGATGGAAGGAAGGGCTGTTTTTTGTTGTTGTTATTGTTATTTTTAGTAAATTCTCAGTTTAAATTTCTAATACGATAAATATCAACAAATTCAACCATATAAACAAAATCTCTTTGGCTCTACAGTAATTTTTAAGAGTTTAAAGGAATTCTGATATCAAAAGTTAGAGAACCATCACACTAAATGATAGATCCCTAATCCAGTAAGGGCCAGAACCAGGAACACATGACCCTTATCTGATACCAAAAGTGGATTAGTGTTCTAATGCTGCTGCAACAAATTAGCCCACACTCAGAGGCTTAAAACAACACACATCTGTCATCTCACAGTTTTAGTTGGTCAGAAGTCCTGGTATGGGTCAGCTGGATTCTGTGCATAGGACTCACAGGTTGAAATCAAAGTTTGGGCTGGGTCTTCAGTCCTCTTCTGAGGCTCGGGTCCTCTTCCAAGGTGAATGGTTGTTGGCAGAATTCAGTTCCTTGCGAATATAGGACCAAGGTCTCCACTCTTTTTGCTGGCTGCCAGTGGTGACTGCCCTCAGCTTCTTGTGGCATCTCTCTCGTCCTTGCGCACGGCCCCCTGTTTCTGACCCTCTGTCTTGTTGGCTGTTTGTTCTGTGGACTGTTTAATGCAATCGTCAAGGAGGCTGGGCTGGGGTAGGCTGTGGTCTGCGGCCTAGGCGGGATAGAAGAGGCTATTCTGTCTGGCTTAAGTGGGGTCAGCAGGTCAGTCACAAAGAGCCAGAGGAAGAAGGAAGTTCCAGGGAGAGAAGAGCCCGTCAGGAAATGACTTGAAGAATGAAATGACCAAGTACAGCAAATGGCTCCCCGTTCCTCCCGTGTCACAGGGAGGACAGAGGCCAGTCCAGTGCTTTCCTCTTGGGCCACTAGGCCACAATTTGGCTGGGAAAGTGCAGAACAAAAGCAAATTTTCCCTTCAACTTTTCAGTTTTATCTACTACGAATAGTATTGTTGGAATCGGCTACATAATTTGTATAGTCCCAGTGCAAAATGAAAATCCAGGGCCCTTGTTCAAAAATTAGGAATTTCAAGATGGTGACAATAGAGCACTACAGCAAGCACGGGGCCCTCCTGAGTGTGGGCCCTGAGCAGTTGCACAGGCCACTCACCCGTGGAGCCAGCCCTGGCTGTTGTGCTTAGACTAACAATCGGTTATCAGATGGCTGGAGCTGGAAAAAACAGAGATAATTTAGTTCCAAATCTAGCCCCTGCCCTGTTTGCCAGGAGAACTGGGTCTGAAGCTCAGAGAGGGAGAGGACCTTGGGCAAGATCCTAGACCTAGTGAGGGATGGAGTGTCACGTTTGCAGATGAAGGGCTCTTTATTCTTCTGTGCTGCCCGCAAAGCTGTCTTTCACCCTCCAAACTGCAGCAGACATGGGTGAAGCACCTACGACAGGCCAAGCACCAAGCTTGCCACCTGACTTCACCTCCTCATTGCACAGAGGCAGCGAGGCCCAGGGAGAGACTGTCTTAGACTTGAAGCAAGGATTCAAGTCCTTCACCAAAAATCTGCACGTCCCCTGGGCGGCAGGTCAATTTTTCTCCCCGGGCTTTCGTTTCCTCCTTTGCAATAGGAAGGAATTGGACCAGCTAGTCTCAAAGGTCCTTCCCAGGTCTCACGTGTACAGAAACAACAGGGAGGAAAGCATTCCAATGGCAAGTCAAGGGAGCCTTCCTCCCCCATGAAGGAGGTAGCTCTGGGCTAAGCAGTCCCCGGGTGAAATTAAACTCTGCTTTCAACTGAATTTGCCAGTTTTTCAGCCAAAAGAAAAATAATAATAATAAGTATCACAACTACAAGCTGTTCCAAGCCAAGCTGCCCTTAAACAGATAATCGGATTTGCATAATTGGGTGCTGCTAAGGTTTAAATAATTCATCAACATGGCAGGCTCTTTTTAATAGCCAAACAGAACTGCCAGACTTCAGGAAAGGATCAATGGCAATCCGCGTCCCCGCGATGTGAGCTGCATCCTCAGGGCGGCCGGAGCTGCTGCGTGAGGTTTGGAGCCTGGACTTTCTGCTGCCTGGTTCTGCACTCTCACCATGGGATTTGGACCAAGGGTTTGCTTTTCTTCTTCCACCAAGCTGACGTGTTCAGCAAATCTTATTTACAGAGTTAAGGGAAAGGGAAACACTTGAGTCCCTTTGAAAATAGACAAACTATCTGGAAAGATCTTGGGTTCCAGCAGACCTGGAAGAAATGAGTGGGATAAATTGATGGGTGACAGAAATAGGGGATTTTAAGCAAAGATCTGAGTAACAGGAGACAATTTCTCTGCCTTCAAGTCTCTGAAAGGTTGTCGTGGCCTAGAGAACAGAACCATTTTGGTAAGGCCCGAGTCAGGGCCAATAGGAACGCACTGGGAAAGAGATGATGCCAGGCTATCTGGAGATTCAGTTTCCAGCCGTACCTCTGTAGCTTGTGTTGCTTCAGTTGCCAATGTTCCCCTGTCAAAAGGTCACCGGAACATACCTGTCATGAAGCACGGCTGACTTCAGTGCTTATCACAACGGAGAGCACATACCATGGGCAGCATGAGGAATCTCAAAGAGAGGGTGTCAGGAATGACTTATAACAGGACGTGAGCCTCTGTTAGGTGATTTGGGGAGGGTTCCAGGAAGTGGGGTTCACTTGCTTGGATGCTGTCAGGAAGTGGGGGCAATTCTACAACTGGGTGCCTTGATCAGTCTTATATAAAGGAGGGAAGAAGACAGTAGGGCTAAAACTGGGATGGGTAAACAACAGTCATTCCCATTAGCTGGAAGAGGGGGTTGGCCCTCTTGCGATTTGCACAATGACCTTGTTTGTGTCTATGCCCAGACAAGATTATGAAGGGGTCTTGTGACCACATTATAGCCACAGAGTGACTTTATCTGATGCTGGTGTCCTGTGAGGTTGTTTATGTCCCACAGGAGAACACCACAGCCCAACCACGAGTGCCAGGCAAGGTCCTAAGAACACTGAGACCTAACTGGGAGTGTCAGGCCAGATCCCGGCTATCAGGGGCTGCCTTTCTCTTTCTCACAGTCATACAAGGAAATCAGTTTTATTAATTTGTCTCCATAAATGCTGGCTCAGAATGTTCAGTGCTGACTTTGTTGTCTTCCCCCGAAGCTTGTTCCTTCTCCAGCGTTCTCTGCCTTGATAAATGGAGCCACCGCCCACACAGGGACCCAGGTGAGCTATCTGGCCATCATCCTAGCCTCCTTCCTCTCCCTCACCTTCTGCATTTAACCCCATCAGAAACCCTGTTGATTCTGCCTCAAGATTAAATTCAAACTCCTAGAGGTTTTGTTGTTCTTGTTGGGTTCTGACTGCCCAGGTCAGTAGGAGACTTTGCAGATGGGAAAATGGAAGTGATGGTAAAAATGGAGGTGGTGGCGTGGCCTCTGTCCCCTTCCTCACCGGTGCTTTGGATGAGTTTGGAGTCTCAGGGGAGCAGGAACTTAGAAGCCAAAGGAGGTGTGTTGGTAAGAGGCTGTGTGGAACTTAGGCTCCAAGCAGACTGGCTTTGGTCATTGTGTGTGGCACAGAATTGGGGAAGAACCTTCCATTCCCCAACTCCAGCAAAAGCTGCCATGTGCCTTGACCATCCTCTTGGTGCGGGAATGCCAGAAGATAAGGGCAGGTGTGCCCAGGGGGGTGAAATCTCAAAAAGAACATGGAAAATAGAAGCAGAGACATTTGTAGTGAAAGCCGGAGTAGACAAACAAGAGCAGAATTTTCATGAGCATCTATGAGCCAGGGGAGAGGCTTGACCTGGAGGCTTCAAATCAGCTAAATATGAATATAAATATTAATATGATTCTGTTGATAGCTATAGGCTAGTAAAAGACTTGAGACATTTGGATCTCACAAAGTCTGTGTCCATACAATTTATAGGGCCCTGGATGGACCAGTGCTCCTCAAACTTTCTATGGTGAAGAACCACTTGTCAGTGTTGTTGTTGTTGTCATTTTTATTAATTCCCAATTCATCGTGGACCATTGTGTGGACTTCTGCATGTGACTAAGGCATGGTTCACGCCACCTGCAACTCACCACTGACTTTCAACAGCACCCAAACTTGTCTATACCCTGTTCAACAAGGCAAATCCTTTGATTACATGATGGGATGTCTCAGCAATGCCAAATTGCTATAAAAGGTTTTGAACACTTGCTTCAGCCCATTTTCTGAATGCTGTCATCACTACTCCTCCCGATAGGTAGAGCCAGTGAATGGGGGAGGGTAGAGCAGGGCAGACACTTTCTTCCTAACAGTTCATGGACCAGCACCAGTCTGTGGGCCATACTCTGCCTAGCACTGTTCTTGGCCATTAAAGGTCAAAGGGATCATTTACCAGTTACCTAGTCTCATCCCCTCTTCTCAAGAGTGCAGTATTTGACTTAATTTCTCAGCCCAACAGAAGCCAAAATAGACTTATCCCCTAAGGGAGGTCAACAAGACTGTGATAATCAAGGTACATTTCCTATGCATGATGGTATGTGTATCAGTTTCCTATGCCTGCTGTGACAAATAAACACACACTTAGTGGCTTAGAGCAAGACAAATTAATTTTTTTTTTTTGCTTTTGGAGGTCACATATCCTAAATGAGTATCAAGGGGCTAAAATCGAGTTGTTGGCAGACCTTGTTTCTTCTGGAAGCTCCGGGGAAGAATCCATTCCTTGCCTCGTCCTTCCAGCTTCTAGAGGTTGCCGCATTCCTTGGCTTCTGGCCACATCGCTCCAAGTTCTGCTCCCAGCACCACAGGACTTTCTCCAGCCTTTGACCTTCATGCCTCCCTTTTAATAGGGTCCCTTTTGATTACAGTTAGGGCCCACCTGATGGTGTCCCCATCTCAAAATCCTTAACTTGATCACATCCCCAAAGTCTGTTTTGCTGTATAAGGTAAAATTCACAGGTCCAGGGATTAGGACATGGACATCTTTGGGCTGGCCATTATTCAACCTACCATGGTATGGAAAGCACATTTTCTTTAAATTTGTCCTCCCACATCAGGCCTGACTTGGTGAAAAAAGGACTGGCTTGGGTGCCTCAAAGACTTAAGCCCAAACTTCGTCTCAGACATTTCCTTGCTGTGCTGTGCACGTCATTTCATCTTCTCTGCATCTCAACTAGTTCATCTGTGAAATGGGGCCATCATTCTACCTTGCAGGGGTGCGGTGAGAATAAATATATGTGTATTTAAAGGGCCAGGCACTCAGTAGGCGCACAGGAAATATTGCTTTGCTCTTCCCGGATATAGTGCTGTCTGTCCACAAAGAACATTGGTGACCTGGGCCTTCCTTCTCGCTGGCGTTCAGGGGATCCATGTCATTGTAATGTGACACACATGTCTCCCCAGCCTGTGTTCTATCTCTGCAACATCTCCTCCCACACCCCTCCCCAGCCTCAGCCACTGCCCATGGCAGCAAAGGCATTGTTCCAGCCTTGGACCACACAGAGCAGGGACAATGAGCAGCACACCAGAGGACAGCCACACAAACATCCACAGCCAGACCGGCCTGCTCCGTTGGCTTTGAGGCCAGACATGAAAGGCCTTTTTAGAGAAATGCAGGGAATTGTCATTAAAGCCTTTCTTCTCTTGATAATGGCTCTGCTAGAATCAGAAGGAAAAAAAAATGTTGTGTGCTATTTATTATAATACGTGGGCTGCAGGGTCTATATAATCATGAAAATCATTCTTTGACCAAAACTGCTACTGTATTTGTGCCAGTTCTAATACTGTGCACTATCTAAAATTTTTTCATTGGTGGTCTCATAAAAAAATAATAGAATGTTAGCATTTTAGGGGAGCTCAAAGCCATTTAATCCATCTTCAAAAAACAGCCAATATATGTCATTCAGTCTCTACTTGCACATCTCTAGTGACAGTAAACTTACTACCTCCTTCCTCCAGAGTTTTTTCTTTGGAGTCTTAAGGGTGATAAATAATCACACCTCTGTCCCCTCCTATTGTGACTAAGTTATGAAAGAGACAGCTGAGTCTGCAGAGGATAATATAAGAGCTTCTTTGCTGGAAAAGAGGGAATAGAGTAGGCAGACTAGACGTGAGAACAGAATAGGCTTTCTCTTCCTCCCCAAGTCTAGGACCAGCTTACAGTGGCAGGTAAATTTGCAGAGTAGCCTCCCGCCCACCCCCCAGCCCCTTGGTGGCTGCCTCACACCCTATGTGGGCCCAGAGAGTATAGGAATGTAGTGCTGTGCTGCCTTGTGAGCAAGTGGCATGTGGCCCCTTATTCTTCCCGACATGCAGGGACCAACAGATGTCACACTCTCACCATCTCACCGGCTGGATAAATCACTCCTCTTCCTAAACCTTGCAGCCAGTGACAGGCTAAAGCCGGGCAGAAGCTTTCTTATCCAAACTTCGGAGAGTTCCTGTTACAAGTGCCAGCAGCAGCACAGTGAGGGAGGATGCAGTTCCGCCCTCTGTGGTTGTCTGGAGCCTTCCTCTATTGAGCCCAAATCAGCTTCCATTCCAGTCTGCCCACTCTTCCCAGTTCTGCTGTCTGTTGCTACACAGGACAAGAAGTCAAGGACGACATCCGCCACCCTGGGCTCTGTAGCCCAGCAAACCTCAGTCAGACCTCGGCCTTGCTACTGACTCGTTGTGTCTTCTGAGGCAAATTACTTTTCTGAGTCTCCACTCCCTCATCGGTGAAATGGGGTGATATTGGTCCCTCCCTCATAGATGGTTATGACTATTCACTGAGATAACCCACGTGAAACATTCAGCCTGGCATATGGTAATAGTTTCATAAACAGTAGCTTCCAGTGTTAGTGCCACATGGAGTTAGTGGAAATATCACACAATACAATACACAAAAAAGGAGCTTCGCCTACTCTGGAACTTCTGGTGGCTGCTCTGGGGAACGCGAGAGGAAATACAAGACCCAAACTCCACCCTTTACCAGCCTCGTTGAGGGAGAAGACCCCAAAGACTGCCATGGCGTGCATATCTGTGCTCATTCACTCTCATCTGTGGGACACATTAATTCCTTTATCAAACTTCTCTTACCCTTTGTTCTGTGCTAGGGCCTGAGGCCACAGACGTTAAACCCTTACAGATCCTTATAGAACCTACAGACCTAGCAAAGACCTCAGTGTGTAGCACAGAGAATGGGCCCCTCAAGAGTCCCAGGAGGGAGACACTTCCAGTTAGTGGTCTCTGGAATACTTCCTGGAGGAGTGGGAATTTTTTCCCACCTTTATTGAGGCATAACTGACAAATAAAAATTGTATATATTTGCAGTATACAATGTGATGTTTTGATATACATATAAACTGTGAAATGATTAACACAATCTAATTAGTATATCCATCACCTTACACAGTTATCTTTGTGTGTGGGGGGGTGAGAATATTTAAGATCTATTCTCAATTTTCAAGTATCCAATACATTATTATTAACTACAGTCACCATGCTGCATAGTAGATGTCCAGAAGTTATTCATTCCAAGTGAAACTTGGTACCTTCTATCAACATCTCCCCACTTTCCTCCACCTCCAGCCCCTGGAAACCATCACTCTACTTTCTGTTTTTATGAGTTCAACTTTTTTAGATTCCACATATAAGTGAGATCATACAATATTTGTCTTTCTGTGTCTGTCCTATTTCACTTAGCATAATGTCCTCCAGGTTCACCCATGTTCTTGCAAATGACAGGATTTCCTCCTTTTTAAAGGCTGATATATATATTTTTTCACATTTTTTTAATCCATTCATCCATCATTGATGGACACTTAGGTTGATTCCATATCTTGGCTAGGAGTGGGAATTTGAACTAAGTTTTCAAAGATAGCCAGAGCTTGAATGGGTGGTGTACCAGTTATTTATGCCACAATAAATGCTGTGTAACATGCCACCCCAAAACTCAGTGGCTTAAAACAATAAACATGTAATTTTGTTCATGAGTCTGTGCCTTGATTGGGTGGCTCTATGGACCTTGGCTGGCATTTTCACATATCCCGGCATTGGCTGGCAGTCAGACGGTCTAGGGTGGCCTGACTGGGGCAACTCAGGTAACTGGGCCCTCATCCACATGCTTCTCATGCTCCAGCAGGATCATCTGGGGATGGTCTCCAGGGAATGGTGGAGGAACAGAAGTGACAGCAAGCTGTGACGTGCAAGTGTTTTTCAAGACTCTGCTTGTGCCGTGTTCACTAACATCTAGTGGCTGAGACCAGCATCAGGAGACAGGACCTTGAAAAGTTACAGAGCTCAGGGAAAGGAGAAGAACAGAGGCTGTTTATGTGATCAGTCTGCACAGGAGGAGTCAAGGGAACAGCCAGAGGGAAGACTGAATGAGGCGTGAGGGGAGGGGAAGAGGGAGCCCTCACTCTCCCATCTGGACCAGAGCACGCATCAGCCAACACAGCAGAGGCCGTTTCCTGAGCATCCACGCTGCTCCAAGCACAGTGTCAGACACCCAGGCCATTATCTTATTTCTTCTGCACAACACCCCCACAAGGCAGATATTCCTATCTTGCAGGTGAAGAATCAAGGCTCAGACAAAACAAATCACAAGCTCAAGCAATGGAAGAGCCAGGATTCCAACCCTGGCCTGTCTTACCCAGAACCTGATGTACTTCCAGCCACCTCCTGCTGCCATTCACACCATCAGGAATCAGTGAGAGGTCTGAGGGTTGGACCCAGATGGTCAAGACTAAAAGTCAACCCTTGTCCCCACCTTTTGCAGAGGCTCATCACCTTCCTGTCACTTTATTCCAGAGCTTGCTTTTCTCACCATCACTGAGACCCTGCCTATACTCACTCGCTCCATTTAGGCATCCTTATTTGAGCTTAATTAGGTTTGCGCTAAGTTCATGAGTTTCTGTAAACTTAATGGGCTCTAAAGAGAAAATAGAGATCTCTCTCACCAGGTTTTATTTCCTTCCCAAGTTGTCCCCATTGCACTCTCAGATTCATTTCCAAGTCCCATCTGGTTAATGGGTGCAGGTGAGATTGAGCAAGGCACTGTGTCCCCTCCCCAGCGTGCCCCCACCCACGGCACGCCCAGATGTTCCCTACTCCCCAGGCAAGACCAGCCTCTGCCCCAAATGCACCAAATCCAGCCCTCCCATCTGGCCCTAGGTATCTTTGCAAAGGGCAGGAAAAGCATGGCATGTCTTGAGTACCTACTATGTGTTAAGCACTGCACCCACACTCTTAAGTCATCCCATCGAGTGACTTGGTAGAGCATGGATCCTGGTGTCAGTTCACCTAGCTTCGCTAAGTTTTCAGTTTTTTCACGTGAGCCTCAGTTTTCTTATCTGAAGCTCAGCATAAACATAATACTCACCACCTCCAAGGTCATCATGAGGATTAAATGAGTTAATATTTGTAAGGTGCTTAGAACAATTCCTGGTTCAAGACAAGACTCAATAAATGTTTGTCACTATTATTACCACTATTATTTCTATTATCCTGATGACAATTCTGTAAGACAGCAACTTGCCTCACTAAAAACTAATAAAATAGATTTGTAGAGGTAAAGCAATTTGCCCCAAATCACCCAACTAGAAAAATAATAACTAACAATAAGGTTTCAACCTCCTCTGCCAGCAAAGGCCCTTCCCTGTCCATCAAGTAACTACCCACCTGCCTTTCTGTGGAACAGGCCAGCATTAAGGAAGTCATCTTTAATGGAACAAAACCCAATCCTCTCTAAGGTAAAGGCAGAAAAGAGCTCCCAGGAAGTGGCTCTGGAAGGTGGAGACGGTTGCAGCCTTTGCTCCCTTACCCTTCACTCCTCATCTCAGGACGTGCTGGTCACCTTGTCCTCAGTCTGAGCATAAATAAAATAGAGCCCTCTCCTGGGGTGCTCTTCCTAAGCAGAGGTGGTAGCCAGTTCTTCCTGGGGCTCAGAGAAGGCTTTGTGGATAAGGGACCATTTGAGGGGGCTTTAAAGGATGAGGAAAGTTCTCAGGGAAACCAAGAACAGAGAGAGCCCCAAAGCGGCAAATGCAAAAGACCAGAAACACAGAGCTTTGGTCTTATCCCCAAGCAGGTAAGGATACTGCTTAGGCCAGAGGATAAAATGATTAGGGCTATGGAAATGGTGGAGGATTTTGAAAGGCTTCTAGTGTCAAGAAAAGGCATTTGGGCTTCATTGTATGCACAGCAGGGAGCCATTGGGGTTTTTAAGCAGATAGAAGACACTATCACAGCTGGGATTTAGAAAGCTCCAGTCCACGGAATTGATTTGAGGAGGTAAATATTAAGAGGGAAATTAACTTTGGGGGACCTGTTACAGGGCAGGTAACACATGGGGCAGTTCACATGTGTGATCCTGAGACCTTGCCCAGTGATGTCAGAATAGGAGTCTGTAAACTACGGCCCATGGACCAAACACTGCCTGCTGTCTGTTTTTGTAAATAACAATTTTTAAAATATAGTCACCGTCCATTTGTTTATGTACCGTCTGTGGTTGCATCCATGCTGCAACAGCAGAGCGGAGTAGTTGCAACGAAGACTCTTGGATCTGCAAATCCTGAAATATTTATGAATCGGCCCTTTACAGAAAAAGTTTGCAATGCCCATGTTAGAGGGAACTACTATTATTCCCATTTTATGCATGAGAAAACTGAGGCTCTGAGAGGTGAGATGACTTGCCCTAGGTCACACAGCTTGTAAGTAGAAGCATCGAGATGGACCAGGAAGCCTATAACAATCCTAAGGTAAAACCAGGAAGGTGCCCTGGATGGCCTGACCCCAAATCCATTGCAGCAGCCCCTGCGGCACAGCCCTGTCTCCTCCCACACAGCCCACCATGCAGCCAGCCAGGAGGGCTCAGGCGCCTCTTTGTCAGCCAGAGCCCTTGCTCTGGTCCCCAATCCAGCATCAAATGACTAATTTAAAACCTAATGCTTCCACCACGTCCACCCTGGCTGCCCCTTCTTCAGCTTATTGCATCCTATTCAAATCCAAAATAAATTATTTCAGCTCTGCAGCCTTTGGATAAAGAAAAAAATGAAATTAAAAATAAAAAAGGAAGAAGGAAAAGCTTTGAAGGGGCAGCCTGCCTCCCTCCCTCTCCGGCAGTTCGAGGCCTTTTTTCTAAGCCCACACTGATAACCTCCAGGGGATACTGAGCCCTGGAGGCTGCAAGGACAGAGCCACACTGTCTTCCAGACCCTAGGCCTTCCGTGGGCGACAGGACAGAGAGATGCAAGGGCTGTAGGCAGGAGGTTGTACCTCTCCCCCTGGTGGGACCCAAGCCCTGGCTAGCTCTGCAGATCACAATCCCCTGTGTTTAGGAGGGGAATGGGTCATATTGATTGATAGTCATTCATTTATTCTTTAGGTATTTATTATTCACCTGCTGTGCATATGCCAGGTGCTGGGCTAGGCACTGGGCACCCAAAGGTAAACAGAGGAACCCTGCCACGTGCCCGTTTTCATCAAACTGCCAGCCCTAAGCACTTTACAGTCTGCAAAACCCTTTCCCCTCCATCCTCACGAGAGCCTACCAATAATTCTCTGAGGTAAGGAGGACAAACATTATTAACAGCCTCATTTTATAGATGGGGAAACTGAGGCTGAAAGAAGTAAAGTGACTTTGCCCAAGGTCACAGGGTAGGCAGGCAGCAGAACTTCTGCAATTCTTCTCACGTCACAGACCCTGGCAGAATAATGTGGCAGTTAAAAGCCTGGTCAGACTGACCTGGGTTTGCTGGCTGTGTGATCTTGGGAAATGTTTCCTGAACTTGCTAAGCCTCACTTTGCCCATCTCTGAAACGGGAAGACATCTAACTCATGGGGTCATTATGAAGGTTAAAACGAACTATACAAAGAATTTAGGGCAATGCCTGACACGCAGCAGGCTCTCACAGAACGGTCGCTTCATCTGCCATTGATGTTGCTGTGTCGGATGACAGTGATAGAAGGAGGAAGAGGAGGGAAAAGGAGAAGGGGAAGGCGGAGGGGGAGGAACATGGCAATTATTTGGCACCACTTCCCGACTCCAGATGGCCTGTTCCCACAGCCCCTCAGTGAAATAAAAAAGGGACTCAGATTGTGGTCCCGGCTGTACCACGGACTTACTCCATGGACTTGGACAAACCCTCCCACCTCTCTGGTCTCAGTTTCCCCACCACAGGTGAGGGAGAGGGACAAGACAATCTCCAAGCCACCTTCCTGGTCAACTTGCTAAGAATTTAAGTCTCAATAACCAAGAGAGGAGAGACACAGGCCCCAGGTGGAAGAGGACCAGAGAGAAGGCTTGGGCGGGGCAGATGCCTTGTAAACTGAACACCTCCACTGTCGTTAAAGGAAACACGCCCCCCTGCCCCACCCCCACCCCCCAGGCCCAGGGCAGCCTAGAGGTCTCTCTTGTGGCTTTCTCATTCAAGAGGGATGGTTGTCAACAGGGAAAGTTGGAGAGATGGAGCAGAGATGTGCCACGGTGTCTTGAGCATCTTAGAGTGACTTCAGGTGTTTAACAGCCACTGAGCATCTTTGGAAGATTTGTTTGAGGACACCGTTAGGACTCCGGGAGTTTTTCAGGAGCACACCTGGTGGCAGTTGGTGCACTGGATCACACCTGGAGCTGAGGCTGCCTTCCGCACTCTGGCTCTCGCTTTGGGCTGCTGTGGCCTGCACACCCACGTGGCTGGGCCAGGCTCAGAGGCCTCTGCAATCACATGGGTCATGGGACAGCCAAGGTGGGGAGAATGCCCAAGACACACCCATGGGCTTTTGCCAGTGCAGCCTATCTGGGGAGGTGTGCAGATGGGAATCGAGACTCACTGCGAGGACAGGTTTATGTCCCGCAGTGACATAATGAGGAGAAGAGACCAAGTGCATTAACCACCCCAGCCTCACTTTCCGCATGCCTGATGCTCTCAGCATGGTTCCCGGTGCGTATTAACCTATCCCTAAATAGTGGCCTTTGCATTATGCCATTTTCTGACCCCCTTAAGATGACCCTGCAAGTCCCAGGAGGAGTCCTCCTTCTGTGGACAAGCCCCTCCCCACAGCCTGATGTCCAAGCAGGATAACCAGTGACCTCATCTCAGGGGGCGATTTGCATGACTGAGGCCTCATAGCTGGGTGAGCCCCAGCTGCCTGGAGCTTTGCCTCTGCCGAGCAGTAGAAAGAGAAGGAGGACCTCTGGAGTCTGATCTCAGGGGGCTGGATCTCAGCTCTGCCGCCCGGATCTGTATGACCTTGAGCAAGTTCATGAAACTCCCAAAAGTTCAGTCCCCTCCTCTGCACAATGGAGATACCAATCCCCACAACATGGGCTGGTTGTAAGGACTGGAAACCACAGGTTGGTTGGTCATTTGGGATTTTTTTTGGCTTTCGGTTTTTGTTTTTTGGGGGGCTTGCTTATCATGTGCCAGCAGTATGCTAAAGGCTTGCATGTATTAGCTCATTTAATCCCTGCTCCCCTCATGAGCAAGACCCCTCTGTGCTTGTTTCACTTGGTAAGAATACTGAGGCCCATGGAACCAGCGACTTGCCCTGGGTCACTTGGCTGGTGAGAGACAGAGCTAAGCTTTGGAAACACACATCGACTCTGAGACAGTCTGCTCTTCCGCTTTCCCATTCAAACAGGCTTCCTTAACACCGGGCCTGAAACGGCAGGGATTATAAGCCCTGCCTTACAGTCAGGGACCCTGGAGCTCAGGAAGGTGAAGGGTTTACTCAAGCCCACACCAGTCAGCTCCTGTGTGGCCAGCTGGAGGCAGAGCAGTCTGGCCGACCCCAATGCCCGGGCCCTGCTGTGACCTCCAGCCGCCTCTCCTTGTGATGATCTGTTGCTTAAAAAGTAAGAAAGAAAGAAAACACTTCACTGAGTGTGTAGCTGAGATGAAACTGACTGAACCCATCACACTGGTGTTAAATTATGGATGGAGCCAGGCTGGCAGTCCTTGCCTCCCCCTGCCATGCTCTGGCCTCCTTGCCTGCCTCTGGGGCAGCCTCTGACAGCTTGTCAGGAAAGGCTATTCTGCACTTTGGGCGACTTGCTAATGGCTGATTAGGGTGCTGGTATGACCCAAGAGGCAGTAAGGAAGCACCTTGGCTCCACCTCCAAGCCTCTACAAGGAGCTCTCACCTTAGGTCAGGGAAGGGCTTGGTCCGGAGCAGGGAGGTGAGTGAGATTCCGTGTGACCTTCCATCACCTGCACCCTTTTACAATTGGCACTGTCATATAAGGCAGGCAGCCCAGTATAGGGAAAGGGCCTGATCTTAGGTTCAGAGAGACCCAAGCTTTAATCCCAGGTCTGGCTCTGACACTTACTAGCTATGTGACCTTAGGCAAGTTGCTTGCCTTCTCTGAGCCTTAGTTTCCTCCTCTGTAATGCCAGAATAATAAAGGTACCTACTATATAAGGTTCTTACAAGACCCAAGTGGGCTGAGAGAGGAGTAAGCTAAGGGACAAAGATCGGAGTTTGATTTCAGACATCTTGAGTCTAATAGGTTGGTGGAAATGTCGGGGAGGGAGTCAGCAATTAAAGTATAATAATAAGTAGATAAATAAAACTAGCTCTGAACAAAATTAAGACAGGGAAAAAAAATGAATTGATGAGCAATGCCTTCAGCTTTCCTCTCTGACGGCCACGATTTTGGCCTGTGACTGTGTTCCAAATGCAAGAAAGGTTATGACATGGAGGTAAGGGGTGATCCAGGTAGGAGGAGGCTGCACGCAGGTGAGGAACCAGCTTTGATTAGACAGTTGCACACAGCCAAGCCTTCTGTGACCAGTACCTTTTTCAACCCCCTCAGCAGCCCCGGGAAGCAGGTTTTATCATCTTCATTTTGCAGATGAGGCAAGTGAAAACCAGAGAAGCAGGGTGCCCCGTGACAGTCACATCGCTAGATCATAAGAGCAGAGTTCAAACCTAAGTCCACCTGCCCCCAAATCCTGAGCCTTTGCCTCACGGTCACATGGCTGGATGGGCCACCAGGTCGACTAGCTGCTGTCAGCACCCTGTGTGGGAACCCAAATCTGAGGCAGACACCTGCTGTCCTAGCTACCCCCTGCCAGGCCAGGAAAGGGGTGCTCAGGGCAGAGGGGAGGGGAAGGGACCAGGCGGGGAAGGGGAAGGGGCCCCTGCTGCCTGGGGAGCAAGGAAGTGGACAGTCATGGATGTGACCTTTATCTATCCACAGGAGGGGGTCAGCGAGCGGATTCACTTCACCTCTCTGAGCCTTGCTTTCCTCTTCCTACACCAAGGACTCATAATGCCTGCCCCGTCAGCGCTGAACGAGATGCGCAGCCTGCTCTGCAGACCTCCCGGTGCACAGAAGGCACTGGACCACGGTGCGCTGTTCTCCGCAGCGGCACGCCCAGGCCGCCTGGCTCAGAGCACCTGCCCCGGGCAGCGCCGTGGGCACGGGTGCCTGTGAGTGTGAGCGTCGGGTGTGAGCCTGGGATGTCGTTGCTTGCGTGTGTGTTGAGGTGAATGTGACGTCTGCCCTTGGGCTGCCTTAGGGGAAAAGAGAAAAATGCGAGGGAAACCAGGAAAAGAGAAAGTTGAGAGAGTGACAGACAGAAAAAAAAGGGAAAACATCTGTGGCCTCTCTTCCGTCTCTCTCTGTCTCTTTGTCTCTCTTCCCCTGCCTCCCTGTCTCTCTCTCCCTGTTTCTCTGTCTCTACCTACCACTCTCCCTGTCTCTTTCTGCAATGAATGCATTCCTTCTTTCTCACTGGACGTTTGTGTTCGTCTCTCTCTCTCCCTGTCTCTCTCTCACACACACACATGCACGCCCCTTACATCCACCCAGCCAGGTCTCTTAGACACTCCCTGATCCCTCCAAATATTCACACTTCTACCCCAGATCTCGTCAAACCCACTCGTCACTCGATCACCTGTCCACTCTAGGGGCACCGGTCCGTCCATGCCTGTCATTCTCTTTGACTGGCCAAGATGGAGCACTTGCAGGTGCTCGGGTGCCTGCTGGTTGCTGGGAGGACAGCAGAGAGCAGTGATGGAGCTCACAGTTTGCACATAGGATAACAAGGACACTTCTCCTGGCCCCGGTGTTTTCTCCCAGCAGTAAGAGTACAATTAGTGTAACTCCTAGCCTTTTTGTCCCTTGACTCTCACTGCCCAGGGGACCTGGAGGGACTCTTGGTACCCAATTTGTGAATTGGGGAAGAGAAACTCAGCCTGCTCAGATCAGCCCAGCTCAGCCTGAGAGCACACAGGTCTCTGTTCCACCCTGCCCCAAATCCTGCCTAGGCGGGCTGCCATCGGGAGGCTGCCTCCGAGACCCCCAACAGCATATCCATCCCTCCAAACAATTTACGTCATTGACCACCTTACACACACAAATCTCCATTCTCACCTAAATCTCACTCCAATGTACGATCTATCCCACCTAGTAACCCCATGCTGTAGAGACATATGTCCACCCATCCTCCATGCACCCAAACCCACACCCCTCTCTTTCCACATTCTCTTCCCCACCTTCATTCCCAACAAGCCCCCCCCACCCCGCCCCAGGGCTCACAGCAAGTTGTCCCTCTGCCAGCGCAGGCAAAACCAGGTCAGGTCACAAAGCAATTTTGCCCAGCCCGCCAGATTTTTCACACCACTCACAGATAACAAATAGGACCATCTTCCCAGCTAATCGGAAAAGCAATCTGGTGAGCTCAATTGCTGCCGATATGCATTTAAATGGCCGCATCTAAGAAGGACGTCTAAATGAGAGCGGAAGGAGGCTGGGACACCGGGGGGAATCTCGCTAATAACTGTGTAAGACGAAGCAAGTCAACAGAAAGCTGCAGCCTCGCTTGGGGAGACAGAAAAGACTACTGTAACTCGTGTGCTCAGAAACTTATTGGAATTTCCACACTTTTAATATAATGGCATTAGTGTCACGGTTCCTTATATATAACTTCACCCGCCACACGTAATAAACGGAGCACCATTTCTCAGCACGTGATGTGTGGATGTGGGCACAGGGAGAGGGTATGTGCTCAGGGATATCCTTTGGGATCTGGGTGATATTGTGCAGCCCTGAAGCACAGAGGGAGCCTACATTTGAAGGCAGAACAGACCGAGTTCAAAGCCTGGCTCTGTCACTTACATGCTAGATGTAGATAAGTAATCTACATTGGGTAGATTACTTAACTCTGGGAAAGTCCATCTCCTTGCCTATGAAATGGAGACAATGATGCATACTTCCCAGGGTTGAACTGAGGATTCAGTAAATTGTATACAAGTACTTGGTTAATAATACACATTTGCTTAAGAAATGTCATTAGTAGTCCTAGGTTTGAGTTCTGCCTCCAATATTTACTAATTGAGTGACTTTGAGTTTATTGCCTAACCTACCTGTTCTTCAGTGTCCTCATTGTAAACTGGAGGTAATAACAATTCTTTCTTCAGTGAATGCATGCAAAGTATTTAGAATAGCGCCTGTACTTTGTACATGCTTGATTCCGGTTAGTTTTCATCATCATCATCCTTAAGTCAAAGGTGCTAAAGTTTATTGAGCATCTATTATATGATGCCTGAGAGATAGAAGAAAAGAGACTATTGAGTCAATTCAGTGTCTCATGCAGTATGAAATACGCTTGCAGCCAAATTTCTCAGAAATGGTATTTAGGATATCCATCACCTTGAACACTGATCATTTCTTAGTGTTGGGAATATTTCAACTCTTCCCTTCTAGCTATTTTGAAATATGCAATATATTGTTGTTAACTATAGTCACCCTACTGTACTACCAAGCACTAGAACTTATTCCTTCTTTCTAACTGGATGTTTGTACCCATTCACCAACTTTTCTTCATCTCCCCCAAACCCGCACACTCTTACCAGTTACTCTGGTAACTACCATTCTGTTCTATACCTCCATGAGATCAATGTTTTTGGCTCCCGCATATGAGTGAGAACATGTGATATTTGTCTTTCTGTGCCTGGTTTATTTCACTTAGCATAATGATCTCCAGTTCCATCCACATTGCTGTAAATGATAGGATTTCATTCTTTTTATGCCTGAATAGTATTCCATTGTGTATATATACCACATTTTCTTTGTTTATTCATCTGTAAATGGATACTTAGGTTGATGCCATCTGATTTATATTTTTAAAAGAACACTCCAGCTGCCATATGGGAAATATATTGTAGAAGAACAAGGCTAGAAGTGATGGGCTTTGCAGTAATCCAGATAGCTCATGGCTTTGGCAAGGATGGCAGGGATGGGGTGATGAAATGTGATCAGACTCACATTATACAGTCAAGTCACTTAATGACAAGGATACATTTTGGGAAACATGTTGTTAGGCAATTCTGTCATTGTGAAAATATTATTGAGTGTATCCACACAAACCTAGGTGGTATAGCCTACTACACACCTAGGCTATGTAATGTAGTCTATTGTTCCTGGGCTACATACCTGTACGGCATGCTGCTGTACCAAATACTGTAGGCAATTGTAACACAATGGTAAGTATTTAATATACAAACATATCTAAACATAGAAAAGATATGGCAAAAATATGGTATAAAAGATAAAAAATGGTACATCTGTATAGGGCATTAACCATGAATGGAGCTTGCAGGACAGGAAGTTGCTCTGGGTGAGCCAGGGAGTGAGTGGTGAGTGAACGTGAAGGTCTAAGATGTTACTGTACAATACTGTAGACTTTATAAATGTTGTACACTTAGGCTACCCTAAACTTATTTTAAAAATTCTTTCTTCAATAATAAATTTAGAGTTCTGCCACTTTTTTACTTTATAAACATTTTAATTTTTTAAATTTTTTGACTCTTATAATAACACTTAGCTTAAAACACAAACACATTGTACAGCTGTATAAAAATATTTTCTTTCTTTATATCCTTATTTTATAAGCTTTTTCTATTTTTAATTTTTTTTTGTTTTTACTTTTTAAGCTTTTTTGTTAAAAACTAAGACAGAAACACACACATTGGCCTAGCCCAGCACAGGGTCAGGATCATCAATATCACTGTCTTCCACCTCCACATCTTGTCCCACCAGAAGGTCTCAGGAACAACAACACACACGGATCTGTCATCTCCCATGACAACAGTGCCTTCTTCTGGGAATATCTCCTGAAGGTCCTCCCTGAGGCTGTTTTACAGTTAACATTTTTTTATTAGGTAGAAGGAACATACTCTAAAATAACAACAAAAAGTATGATAAATGCTTAAACCAGTAACATAATCTTTTATTATCAAGTATTGTGTACTACACATAAATGCATGTGCTATGCTTTTATAAGACTGGCAGCAGAGTAGGTTTATTTACACCAGCATCACCACAAACATGTGAGTAATGGGTTGTGCTACTGTGTTACAAGGGCCAGGACATCACTAGGTGATAGGGATTTTTCAGCTCCATTACAGTCTTATGGGACCACCATCAGATATGCGGTCTGTTGTTATGTGGCACATGACTGTGTTTTAAAAGTGCAGCCAATAGGATTTACTGATCAAACGTGGGATGTGAGTGGAACAGAGGAGTCAAGGATAGCTCCAAGGTTTGTGGCTTGAGCAACTTGGTGAGTGAGGAAACATTTACTGAGATGGGGAACCCCACGGGAGAGCAGGTCAGGTGTGAGTTTGAGGGAATCGAAAGTTAGTAGGTATACAAGCACCACTGAGTGGTCAGTAGAAACCCTTGTGACAGGGAGGCTGCTCTGGTTTGAATGTATCCCTTCCAAAATTCAGATGTTGCCAATGTGATGATATGGTGGGGGGCTTAAGAGGTGATTAGCTGTGAGGGCTGCTCCCTTGTTAACAGTATTAAGGCCCTTATATGTGAGGCTTCGTGCTGCATTCACGTAGCTTGCTAGCTTGTCCTTCCACCTTCTGCTACATGAGGATACAGCAAGAAGGTCCCCACCATACCTAATGCCAGTGCCTTGATCTTGCACTTCCCAGCCTCCAGAGCTATGAGAAATAAATTTCTATTCTTTACAAATTACCCAGTCTCAGGTATTTTTTTGTAGCAGCACAAAAGGGACTCAGACAGTGGCCAAGAGGATTTAAAATAGAGCAAGTGGATTGGAAATGTGCTTTCTGGTTGTTTGCTTGGGTTGTTTCCCAGCACAATGCAATGAGACTTCTCCCCACTATCCACAATCCTTCAGTAAAAGTTCTGCATGCCACAGCCTTAGATACGTATTGGCCTTGGCAGGGACAACCAAGAAGAAAGAATCGTCACCTCCGTGCATGACAGGGATACTTCTTCCAGATATAAAGAACCAAAAACAACTCCAAGAATAAGAATTTTTGAGAGACAATAAATCTAAGTAGGAGGTGATGGTGAAAATGTAAACTCCCGAGATATCTGCAGCAATCTTAAGATGTTTGGATTTCTCCCATAGAGCATGGAATGAGAATTTGAGCTAAATTTATCCAGATCTCAAGGGGCCAAGACATCCCGGCTCACATCTGTAATATGAATACATATATAAAAGACTACAGAAAAGGAATAAGCCAAACTATTAAGTGGTGGTTGTACATTTATGGATAATCTTTTTTTAATCCTTTATTTTTCTCTACATTTTCTAAATTGGAGACAGTGAATATGTTTTATAATCAGAAAAATGTATTAGAAGTAAAAATCACAAAGTGGGATCCCATGAACAACTACATTTCTCTTGGCGTGGATGAAATGTATTTTAAAAAAACGGGGAAGGCATCTCCCTATTCTAGGCAACACATTCCTAATAGCACAGCTTAGGATGGCCAGTAGCAGATCACAGAGTTGGCTCAGTGTCACTGCAAACGTCTATGGATTATTGACATGTGCATGTTCTCAGCTGTTTTTCCCCCATCCCAAGCCTGTGATGTTTAGACCTTAGCACAGGATTTGCTGTTACTGCTACTATGTTTCATTTTATAGGATTCAGTCTCAAATCATAAGTTGCTGGGACCTTCTCTGAGTCCTGAGTATCTTCCAAAACATTCTTTGACCCTTCCACTATCTTGTCCCTGGAAAACGAGGATACCCATGCTATCCACATCTTCTTTTCTTCATTCAGAGATCATGTCTAAAACATTTACTGAGCTCGTTCCAAGGGTCAGGTGGTGTGTAAGAGCTGTACACGTATTCCCGCACTTAACCTTCACAACAACCCTACAAGATAGGTGCTGTCATCATCCCTATTTGACAGATGAAGAAAATGAGGCATCTAGAGGTTAAATATCTTGTCGAAAATCTCAGCAAATAAAGCGGCAGAGGCAGGATTTGGCTCTGTGCTCTTCAACACCATGCTATCCAGTCTCTTGCGTGGTTGTTGAGACCCAGGCTTTCTGATACCGGTGCAGACACAGAGAGAAATAAGCACCTCCCTTCAGAGAGCCTAGTGGGTGCTACGATTAATTGTAGTTGGGCTCTGTAGGAGCTATGCTAGCTCACCTGCTGTGAGACTCTGGGCACGTTACTTACCCACTCTGTTCTTTGGTTTCCTTATGTGTACAAGAGAGCTGAAAATAATACCTACCTTATGGGGCTGTCAGGTAAATTAAGTGAGTGTAATCCTTAATACAAGTAAGGTACTTATTACCTGCATATAATAAGTGCTTAATTAACATTAATTATTAATTTTTATTCTTGTGGTAGGATATAGGGAGGCACAAAAAAAGGAATGCTCAGTACTCTCTAGAGCAGTCAAGAGGCTTCAGGGAGGTGGTGAAATCTCAGTATTGAAGAAGGAGGAGGCCTTTTCTGTAAGTGAGCAGTGAGGAAGGAGATCTGGCTTTGCAGGCAATAGGCCTACAGGAACCAAGGCCCAGAGGCAGGAGGGCATAAAACCAGTGTGTCCTCACTCCCCGTGGGCATTTAACCACACAGTGTTATTTTCTTTCCACCCAGGAAATGGGAGCAGCCTCCACTGCTGACCTGTACAAACCACCTTAATTTGTGGCCTCTGGGGTGGAAGGTAAGTGAAGACTTTTCAGGTTTTAGCTCTGTTTAGCGCTGGAAGAGCACAAACTTTGGCTTCAAAGAGAAAAGGCATTTGAAAGGCTTATGGAAAGGCTTATGAGCCTTCTTGTACATCAAACGCGCCTTATGAAGCAACATTTTGATGAGTTAAGTGCAAATGAATCAGAAACACAAGGATTAAATTTCCCTTGAAATACACATAGGTTTAAAGATTAAGGGGAAATTGCCTAGCAAAACGTGTTTTGGGTTAAACACTGGAAAGTAGTTCAAGTTGGTTCCTGTCTGCTACTCCCCCTCTCTTATGAGTGTAAATAACAACAAGAGTATCAAGACTACTTGATATAATTTTAGCTCACTCAGGGCTTATGGGAGTCTTTTGAGTAGGTGCATAAAAAAGTAAAATGTAATGATAGAAATAGAAATCCACGGAAGGGACTAGGATGCAACCGCAGAGCCCGGCTATTTGTCTTTCCCTTTCGTCCTCAGCTCACAGCTGGACTACATCTTCCAGGACGTGTTTCAGCCAGTGGAATATGGCCAGAAGTGGGGAATGTCACTTCCAGCCTTGGCCCATAAAAATCTCCTGTGTGTTCCTCTGTTCTCTCTCTTTCTCCACCTGCTGGCTGGACACGGATGCTCAAAGCAACCTTGAAGGTCACATGTTGAAGATGGCAGTGTCTTCATCAATGCCACTGCCAGCAGACTTTCTATGAACATGAAATAAATTTCTGTCATGTGAACTCACCGAAGTCTCAGGACTTCTCTGTGACAGCAAGCGATGTCACTTTAACCAAGACAGATAAGTGAAAGACCATGCAGGTAAGAAGAAACTTGGATCCTAAATCAGGACACCTGAGTTCTAGTCACTGCCTCAAATGTGCTGTGTGGGGCTCTGGACAAGTCCCTTCCTTCCCTCTCTGTCTCAGTCTCTTCAGTGGTAAAATAGAGATTAGACGAGGTGATTGCCACAATCTAGCTCTAATGCTTAAGATTAAATTATTCTAAAAACAAATTGCAGCTCAAATTCTATTCTAGTCGACAAAGGTTTATGAACACCTACTATTTGCTAGGCATTGGGACTGCAGAGTTAAATAAATCCAGGCATTTAGAGTATAGGCTTGAACATAAATTACTATAATAAAAATAGCAGAAAGCAAATGAATAAATTAATCAATCAATCACAGACAGCAACGGGCTCTGCTTGGGAGAGGGTGGAGGTGTAACAAAAAGCCACTAGGAGACAATGACATTTGAACTACACTTGGAGGACAGAAGGCCAAGAAGGTGAGGGCCTATTCCAGACCGAGCCAGGGACTTCACAGCTGAAAGGGCCCTTCTTTCACAGATAGGAAACTAAGATTCAGTGGAGTTACTGATTAGTTGCAAACTTGGAGGTCATTAACCCATTGCCCAGAGTCTCAGTCTTTCTCCAGACTAATAAATACATAAATAAGTAAGTAAAACCCTCCAGGAGATAAGCTTTGAAATTAAAAAGACTGGCTCTAGCCTCTGGCCCTTCCAGCCCATACCACCAAATAGCCATCCATTGACAAAACCATCCTCACACTCTATTGACTTCTCACAAACTCACAATCACCATCCATTTTATTTGACACAGGCATGAGACTTTGCAGTTGCCCCCACTCATTTCATATTTCAAAAACTTAACCCATAATTTGAGTCTGGCCATGATCCAACACCTTGTTCTCCCTTCAAGTCTCATACCACTCATACATTGGGCATAATACAATCAGTGACCTCATGAAGTCATTAATACAAATAACAGACAGGACAGGCCCAAAGATGAAGCCTGGAATCTGCTGCTAAGGGGCTTTCCTCCAAGTGAGCATGTCTGACACCCGTACCAGGGAATGTACCTTTAAGGTAAGCAGGGCATCCTTCTGAAACATGTGGTAAGAGCAGGTGTGTTTGTTTTCTGTGGCTGATTAACAGATTACCACAAACTTAATGGTTTAAGCATGATAAATGTATTGGTTTTATAGTTCTGTAGGTTAATTGTTCAACATGGGTCTCACTGGGCCAAAATCAAGGTGTTGCCAGGGCTGTATTCCTTTCTGGAGGCTCCAGGGGAGAATCTGTTTCCTTGCTTTGAAGGGCTACCCGCTTACTTTGTTGTATCCTTGGTGCCTCAAACAGCACTCAGTGCATAGTAGATGTTCCTCCGAAGATTCTAGAGGCCACCTGCACTCCTTGGCTCATGGCCATATTCCTCCATATTCAGAACAAACAATGGCAGTTCTAGACCCTCTCATATTGCATCATCCTCACCTCCTCTTCTTCCTCTATCTTCTGCTTTTAAGAGCCCTTGTAATTACATGGGATCCACCAGAATAATCCAGGATAATCTCCCTAATCAGCTGATTAACACACTTAATTCCATCTGATACCTTACTCTCCCTATGCCATATAATGTAACATATTCACAGATTCCAGGGATTAGGACATGGACATCCCTGGGAGACTATTATTCTGCCAATTACAGGAGTGATGATGTCAATTCCTTCTTTCAGTCTTTATTAAGTGCCTGTTTTATGCCATTCACTGCACCAGGGTCTAAGAATACGGTGAGTAACAAGATAAACTTTTTCCCTGCCTTTGTAGAACACATAGACTAGCGAGAAAGACACTGCCTTTAGTGTCTCAGGCACCAACTAAGAGTAATGGGTGTCACAACGGGGAAAGTATGGCTAATGTTTAGGAAAATCACTCTGAACAGAATGCATCTGTATCTTTTTGCTTTGCTTCAAACCTAAAATCGCAGATTAAGACCCAGGAAGCAACCCCCAAAAGAGTTCATTTCTCTACCAGAAAAAGAAAAAGAAAGAGAAACTGGGTTTATTTTTAATGCACTGCCTTGGCCTTCAATGATCACCACTACCTTTTCCAGTTCTTCTTTATGAAGGCTGAGTCTGGACTCTTGCTTGGGTGAAATATCGACTGTACACCAAAGGCACTGAGGTTACAATGATATGAGAAGTTTGGTTCCTGCCCGGAGAGGTTGTAGAGCCCAGCAGCAGGTGAAGACAAGTCTTCAGCACTCACAAGAGTATGACAGACAATAGTTTTGTTTGTCAGTGGGGGGTTATTGGTAGCAGGACAAGGTGGGCCAGAGTTTTGTGACAAATATTGCAATATAGACAAGAAACCACAGCAAGGACAGGGGTTCAGTCAGGGTCTTGGGAAGGTGTGTCTGGGAAGAGTGAATCCAGCGTGAGGCTGGGGTTTCCCTCTGCCCCCAGCTGCTATAACAAAAAGGAGGACACAGACAGGGTCCACAAGTGATTTGGCACTCGGATTTGAAATGCCAAGAGGTCCACACTGGAAAGTGTCTGAATCCAAAGGCAGGATCAAACCAGTTTATGGAGTCAGGCTATGGGTCAGAAGGGCACCAAAAATGGGATTCTTGGAGCCAGTCCCCGGAAGGTTTTTCTTCCCTGTAATATGAGCATAAGCTGAGGTTCAACTAGGAAAGGTCTTCTTTGTCCTCCACGGGTATGCAATTGCTGCCAGCTGTGGGGGTAGGTGCTGGCCCAGCATCAAGGCAGCCCTCTGGGTTGTGGTAAAACCTTTCCCAGCTCAAATTTGTCTCTGTTTCTGAGGTCTCATCCAGTATATCACTGGGTTTACAGCAATCACGTTTTCACCAAGGCAGCAATGACACATCAGGAAATCAGAGGTCATTGCCATCAATACCAGCCCTGCACAGGTGATCAGTTGCTGCTGCTTTATATTGCTACCTTCTAATTCAAAACCTGGGGTGCTTGTGGGCACTTGAGTCGTGGGCCCATGACCTCACTACAGGGGTGACTGGGAAAGCAAGCAAGCCTAGCATCTGTCAGCATTTGATCTCTGCTCATGGGGTGGGAAAATTCCCAAAACAGAAAAGTGAAGCTTCAATCTGTGAGTTGTCATAGCAGCTGGGAATGCTTTCAACTGCAAGTCATGGGATATCCAATGTTTTTAAGTGACTTAAAAAAATGAGAAAAATTTATTGTCTCATAACAAGTTATGCACAGGTAGGTGACTCCAGGGTTGGTCCAGAGAATCAACTATGTCATCAAGAACTTGAGTTCTTCCCAACTTTCTGTTTTGTTATTCCCATTATACTGGCTCGGTCATGCAGCTTGACCCTACCGGGTTGCAAAACAGCCTCCACATGCAAGGCATCGTGTAGGATTAGGCCATATACTGTGGGTGATTGATTGGTTGCATAGTTGCCCCAGTTGTTCACTTCTCCCTGTACTTATGCCTTTTACCATGAGACTTTGTATTTTTTCTCACCTAAGAAGCAGAGTCTATTTCCCCACCCCTTAAATCTAGGCTGGACTTGTGACTTACTTTTGCCATTGAATGTAGATGAAGTGACAATGTGTCAGCTCTAAGGCTGGGCCTAAAGAGATCATGTGTATTTCTACTTATTAACCTCTGCAATTGCCATGAGAACTCGCCTGGGCTGCCCTGATGGAGGACAAGAGATACGTGGCTCAGTCACCCAGTAGCCCCTGATGACAGCCGGCCAACCATCAGACATGTGAGTATGCCCAGAAAAACCAGGCCAGAAGAACCACACAGCTGAGCTCCAGCTAAATCCATGATCACAGGCTCATGAGCTAAATGAACGCTTGTTGTATTAAGCTACTGAGTTTTGTTACGCAGCACTATTATGGCAATAGTAATTGACACACATGGCCATGCTGCAAGGAAGGCTGGGAAAACAATATCTGGTATTTTCAGCCTCGATAATAAAAAAGAATAATGGCTACTGGGTAGGCAACCAACAAAGTCTACCCCAGCAGCCAAGAGGAAAGACAAATACACACAAGGCCAGGAAAAGGCTAAGGCAATGCCAAATGCTCCTGTGTAATTCTTCAAAAGGGACAGGCCAGTGGGTGAAGGGTTAAGTAGAGAATGAGAAGAAAGCAGCCAAGTCCTCATGCAGCCAAGATTTATCAGGCCTTTCTGCTTGAGTTGTGATGATAAATACATCAGGGACTGTATTATCAGCAAGACAATTGCAGAATCATGGGACGACTCGCTGTAATACAGAATTCATGAGCTTCTGGAAATAGTCTGTATTAAGGCACTTCTCCCAGGTCACTTCAGCAGAGTTTGGACATTCACATTTTAATATATGGTCCTTCTTTGAGCTGAGTTCCCGTGCCTGACAAATCCCAACTCACCCAGAGCATGGCCCAAACCAAACCCCACAGCAAAAAGTAGAATTCACCCCACTTCTTGGCTGTGTCTTACACAATCCCTTGCATTTGTGCTGCATTTCCTATTTCCAAATTACTTCCATGATCTCTTGGAATCCTTACCTCCACCCCAAGAGGGGAACATTTCAATTCTAATCTCAGATGAGAACACTGAGGGTCCAAAGGCTGTCCCTTGCCTGAGCTCACCACAAGGTGGGGGAAAAGCTCTTACTCTTTCTGCCCAGGATCTCCCCATGTGCTTCCCCATCACTTAGTTCAGGTCTTTGCTCAAACGGAGGACTCCTGAGCTACTTTTCCTAAATTGCCACTCCTGTGTCTTTCTCTTACCCTGCTTTACTTTTGTTAATAACTCTTATCACTACCTGACATGGTATCACACATTTTTCTATTTATTTTTAGTCGATCTTCTCAATAAGCATGCAAGCTCTCTGAGGGCGTGAACTTTGTTTTCTTACAGCTACATTCTCAGTGCCTGTAACAGTGACTGGCACATTGTAGGCAGTCAACAAACTTGTGCTGAGTGGATGAATGAATGAAGATGACAATCAGCTTGATCGTCCATTCCACACCCGTGGAAACACAGAGCCCTCCAAAGTCATCCTAACTCTGACCTTCTGCTCCTGCAGAATTTTCTCCATTAATGGGGCATCTCTCTTCAGCTCATGTTCTACCCGTATCCCACACCACTCAGACCCAGTGAGAAACCCGAATCCTTCCACAAGGGTCACCAGAAAACATCTGATGCACACAAATCATTCTTAGGCATGGTCAACTTTACTGATCATTCAGTGTAGGGCATTGGAGGAGGAATTTACATCATATGAATGGAAACAATTTCATAGCAAACATCAGACATCACTGTTTTTGACATGTCCCCCGATCCCACCACCGTCAGAGAATTTTCACCAGGCACTTCTCCAAGTCTTCAACCCCTCTCTGCACCCCAGGCCCCGTCTCTCTCCTCCCTTCCTGCCCCTTCCCTCATCTCCACTCCCCTCTACTCTCTTTTCGTCTCCTTTTCTCTCCCACCTCTCTTTCCGTGGAAAAATAGAGCACTTTGGGCATCTCTCTCTAATGCTTTACCTCCTAGGGTCCCTATGCCCCATGAAGGTATTTTTATAAACAAAGACAGCACATTCCCTGAACGAAATTCAGGTCCCAACTTTTAAGTATTATATTTTGCTCGGCTGCACTGGAAGGGCAGAGCTCATTGGGGTATAAACACAAAGAAAGTGCAGGAGAACTACACTTTCTGTGATACCTGCTACATTCATCACTTTGTTTAAGCCCCCCAGACACAATATAATTTAGAATTTACTTTCTCCATTGCAGAAATTAAGTAATTTGGGGCTTAAGAAGGATGTAACCTGCCTAAAGTCACTGAACAAGTAAGTAATTGAACAGGATTCAAATTCGGGTGTAAGTCCTAATGAAGGTCGGACTTATTCCATCCTTTACATGGCTGGGATGTTAAGTCCATGAAATGATTTCATAATGAGACCAGAAGATAATAGAAGAGTCTTCTGGTCTCTCTTCCAAACTCTAGATCCGTTTCTAGATGTCCCTATAGTATCTCAAACTCAATCTGCACACAACTGTCTGTCTTCACCCCACCTGCTCCTCTCCTGATTTCAGCAAATGGCATCCAAGCCAGAAAAGGGGGAGTCTTCCTGGAGTTTCCATGTCCTTCCTTGTTCATGTCTAATCTTTATTCAGTGTCCCTAAATTTCAGTGAGCCCGGTGCCCACCCAGCTGCCCCAGTCCTGGCCAGCATGTCGTCTCTGTCCTGGATAACCACAGCCATTTCCCCTGTTAGCCCTACGCACGTCCCCACCTCACCTCCAATCGGGATGCGTGCCTGGTAGCTCATCTTTTATGGTCCTCTCTCTCAGTCTGACCTTCTGTACCGGCGGTTCTTTCTGCCTGCAGCTTCATCTCCCACACTTTCTGCCTACAAGTCCTCACTCTCCCTTCACGGCTCAGCTCAGAAGTTACCTTCCCACTGTTCCCACCGTCAGTGCCCTCTCCACATTCCCAAATCCACCTTCCTCTGCACTCTGTGGCCTCCAGCCCTCTCCTCAGACAATCCTGATCGCACTGGACTGCGTATTTTCTTTCCTTGTCCAACTTCCCATTAAACCGTGACCACCTGGAAGGCAGGGACTGAATAGTTTTCACTGTCTCCTCAGTGTTTTACAGGTGCCGGACACATAATAAACACTCAGTGAATATTTGTTGAATGAACGAATGAATGAATTAATTAAGATATCTCCTGCCTCCCTCCCACTATAAACAATAACACACAAATCTACCATGGCTTCCTCACCACCACCTGCTCTGTAATATTTTATTCCCATTCCTGGTCATTCCATGAATCATTTTTTCATCTGTTCTTGTGATTTGAAAATTATGTATTGAGATATATATATATATATATATATATATATATATATATATATACTAACTGGCATTTCTAGAATTTGGATTTGTATATATATATATATATACCCTTTAAAGGAAATTGATTCTTATGGACCACCCCAGTTCCCCCAGGTCCACAGACCCTGGGTTTAAAAAACATTAATTTCATTTAAGAAAATGAAGTCTTATCCTATGCAAATAAATGTCTCTCAATAGTAAATTACCACTGCTAGAGAACATTTGTCTATAAAACTTGTAAAAAGGGAAATATATTAAAACCAAAAAATAAATAAATTCTTATAATTCTTTTTTTTATTACAAAATATTAAGAGGGTACAAATGTTTTAGGTTACATAGATCACTTTTGTAATGTTCAAGTCCTGGCTATAGGTGTACCCATCACCCAAGTTGCGTTCATAGTACCCATTACGTTGGCTTACTACCCTCCCCTCTTACCTGCTCCTTCCTGGTTGCTTTCCACTGAGTTTTACTTCCCTCTGTGCACACATGTGCTCATTGGTTAGTTCCAATTTAGTAGTGAATACATGTAGTGTTTGTTTTTCCATTCTTGCAATACTTCACTTAGGAGAATGGTCTCTAGTTCCATCGAGATTGTTGCAAAAGATATCAACTCATCTTTTTTATGGCTGAGTAGTACTCCATGGTGTACACATACCACATTTTATTAATCCATTCATAAATTTATGGGTACTTGGGTTGATTCCATACCTTTGCAATTGTGAATTGTGCTGCAATAAACATTTGAGTACAGGTATCTTTTTTAATAAAATGACTTGTTGTCCTTTAGGTAAATACCCAGTAATGGAATTACTGGATCAAATGGTAGGTCTACTTTCAGTTCTTTGAGGAATCTCCATACTGTTTTCCATAGAGGTTGTATTAATTTGCAGTCCCTCCAACAGTGTATAAGTGTTCCTTTCTCTCTGCATCCGTGACAGCATCTATTGTTTTAGGACTTTTTAATAAAAGTCATTCTAACCGCGGTAAGGTTACATCTCATTGTGGTTTTAATTTGCATTTCCCTGATGATTAGTGATGTTGACCATTTTCTCGTATGTTTCTTGGCTATGTCTCTTTCTTCTTTGAAAGGCATCTGTTTGTGTCTTTTACCCACTTTTCAATAGGGTTGTTTATTTTTTTCTTGCTGATTTGCTTGAGTTCTTTGTAAATCCTGGTTATTAGCCCTTTATCATGTGTAGCTTGAGAATATTTTCTCCCATTTTGTAGGTTGTCTATTTGCTCTGTTGATTGTTTCATTAGCTGTGCAGAAGCTTTTTACTTTAATCAAATCCAGTTTATTAATTTTTGTTGTTGCCATGATTGCCATTGGGGTCTTTTTCTTCTTTTTATTCTAGGCTGATATCTAGAAGAGTTTTTCCTACATTTTCCTCTAGAATCCTTATGGTTTCATGCCTTAGATCTAAGTCTTTTCTCCATCTTGAATTAATTTTTGTGAGTGGTGAGAGATGTGGATCCTGTTTCATTCTTCTACATGTGGCTATCCAATTTTCCCAGCACCATTTATTGAATAGGGATTCTTTTCCCCAGTGTACATTGTTGTCTGCTTTGTCAAAGATCAGTTGGTTGTAGGTAGATGGTTTTATATCTGGGTTCTCTGTTCTGTTCCATTGGTCTATGTCTCTACTTTTGTACCAATACCATGCTGTTTGGGTTACTATAGCTTTGTAGTATAGTTTGAAGTCTGGTAATGTGATGCCTCCAGTTTTGTTCTTTTTGATTAAGATTGCTTTGGCTATTCCGGTTCTTTTTTGGTCCCAAACAAAGCACAGAGTTATTTTTTCTAGATAAGTGATATATGACTCTGACAATTTGATGGGGATTGCATTGAATTTGTAAAACACTTTGGGTAGTATGGACATTTTAATAATTTGATTCTACCTATCCATAAGAATGGTATGTTTTTCTACTTGTTTGTATCCTCTGCGATTTATTTTCTCAGAGTTTTGTGGTTCTCCTTGTAGCAAACTTTCACTTCCTTGGTTAAGTATATTCCTAGGTATTTTATTTTCTTTGTAGCTATTGTAAATGGTATTGAGTCTTTGATTTGACTCTCAGCTTGACTGTTATTAGTATATATAATTTTTGTACATTGATTTTGTATCCAGAGACTTTGCTGAATTTATTTATCAATTCCAGGAGACTCTTGGTGTAATCTTTGATTTTTTCTAGATGCAAGATCATATTGTCAATGAAGAGCAATAGTTTGACCTCTTCCTTCCTGATTTGGATACCCTTAATATTCTTCTCTTGCCTGATTGCCCTGGCTAGGAATTCTAGCACTATGTTGAATAGGAGTGGTGATAATGGGCATCCATGTCATGTTCCAGCTCTTAGGTGGAATGCTTTCAACTTTCCCCCATTTAGTATGATGTTGGCTGTGGGTTTGTCATATATGGCTTTTAAAATTCTGAGATATATTCCTTCTATGCCTAGCTTGTTGATGGTTTTTATAATGAAAGGGTGCTGGATTTTGTCGAATGTTTTTTATGCATCTAGTAAGATGATCATATGGTCTTTGTTTTTGCCTTTGTTTATGTGTTGAATCACATTTATTGATTTACGTATGTTGAACCATCCTTGCATCCTTGGGATGAAGCCCACTTGGTCCTGGGTGGATTATTTATTTGATCTGCTGTCGAATTCTGTTTGCTAGTATTTTGTTGCAGATTTTTGCATCTACATTTATAAGGGATATTTGTCTGTAGATTTCTTTTTTTGTTGTGTCATTTCCTGGCTTTGGTATCAAGCTGATACTGGCTTTGTAGAATGAGTTGGGGAGGATTCCTCCTTCTCAATATTATGGAATAATTTCTGTATTATGGGCACCTGGTCTTCTTTGTCACTGTGATAGAATTTAGATGTGAATCCATCTGGTTCAGGGATTTTTTTTGTTAGGAGGTTTTTTTACTAATCCAATCTCACTGATCATTATTAGTCTGTTCAGGAGTTCTATTTCTTCTTGGTTGAGTCTTGGGAGGGTGTGTGTTTCCAGGAACTTGTCCATTTCCTGTATGTTCTCTACTTTATGCACACAGAGATTTACATAGTAGTCATGGATGATATTTTGTATTTCTGTGGTATCAGTTGTAATGTCACCTTTTTCATTTTTGATTTAGCTTATTTGGGTCCTTTCTCTTCTGTTCTTGGTTAATCTAGCAAGAGCTCTGTCAATTTTTTTGTCTTTTCAAAGAACCAACTTTTTGTTTCATTAATCGTTTGTATTGGTTTTTTGTTTTCCAATTCATTCAGTTCTGCTCTGACCTTTGTTATTTCTTTTCTTCTGCTGGCTTTGAGTTTGGTTTGTTCTTCCTTTTCTATTTCCTTAAGGTGTAACATTAAGTACACCTTAATGTTCTTAAAGATCAACTTGTGATCTTTCTGTCTTTTTGATGTAGACATTTAAGGCTATGAAGTTTCCCCTGAGAAATGCTTTCACTGTGTCCCAAAGATTATGATAGCTTGTGTCCCCTATGTTGTTCAGCTCAAAGAATTTTTTAATTTCCATCATAATTTCATTCTTGACCCAATAATTGTTCAGCAGCAGTTTAATTTGCATGACTTTGTGTAGGTTTGAGTGTTTCTCTTCTGATTGATTTCTAGTTTTATTTTGCTGTGGTTTGAGAAGATACATGGTATAATTTCAATTTTTTTGAATTTGTTGAGACCTGTTTTGTAGCCTAAGACATGATCAGTCTTGGAGAATGTCCCATGTGCTGCTGAGAAGAATGTTTATTCTGTAGTTTTGGGGTAGAATGTTCTGTAAATGTCTGTTAGGTCCATTTGACTTAGACTTTGGTTTAAGTCCATTATTTCTTCATTTATTTTCTGCTTAGATGATTTATCAAGCTCTGGCAGCAATTATGGTGGCAATTATGACGGTTCTATTTATTTCTTTGGTTAGCACTGATAAGATTTGCTTTATGTATCTGGGAGCTCCTGTGTTGGACATACATATGTTTAGGATTATTATGTCTTCTTATTGGATAGCTCCCTTTACCATTATATAAAGACCCTCTTTGTCTTTCTTTACCTTTGTTGGTTTAAAGTCAACTCTATCTGATATGAGAATGGCTATACCTGCTCTCTTTTTATTTCCATTTGTGTGAAATATTTTTTTCCATCCTTTCAGGATGAGTCTGTGTGCATCCTTGTGGCTTAGATGTGTTTCTGGAGACAGAAGATATTTTGGTTATGTTTCTTCATCCAGTTGGCCAGCCTATGTCTTTTGAGAGAAGCATTCGGTCCGTTCACATTGATTGATGGCATTGATATGTGGGATGTTGGTCTGTTCATCCTATTGGATAGTCCCTTATTGCTTTGTTTTACCTCTTGTTCAATTGCTTTATAGGAGATGTGTGTTTTGGGTTTTTTTTTTAGGTGAGTTTATACTGGTGGGTATCTGTTGTGCTGATTTGTGTATAGTGTTGTTTTGAGTATTTCATGCAGAGCAGATCTGGTCATGACAAATTCCCTCAGTGTTTGTCTGGCTGGAAAAGACTTAATTTCTCTGTCTATTGTGAAACTTAGTTTTGCAGGATACAAAATTCTAGTCTGGCAGTTCTTCAGCTTAAGTCGATTGAAGATGGGACCCCAATCCCTTCTGGCTTATAAGGTTTCCACTGAGAAGTCTGCAGTTAGCCTGATGGGTTTTCCTTTGTAGGTTATATGATGCTTTCATCTTGCTGCTTGCAGAATTTTCTCCTTCATTTTAACTTTGGCCAGGTTGATTACTGTGTGCCTTGGAGATGACCTATTTGCTATGAATCTTCCCAGTGTTCAAATGTCCATCTTGTATCTGTCTGTCTGAATTTCTGGCAATGTCTGGGAAGTTTTGCTCAAGAATTTCCTCAAGTAGGTTTTCCATGCTTTTAGCTCTTTCTTCTTCACCCTCAGGGACACCTATAATTTGAATGTTAGTACACATCACATAGTCCCATATCTCTCTCAGTTATCGTTAGGACTTCTTTATATTCTCTGCCTCTTTGAATGACTGGGTTATCTTGAGAGCCTTGTCTTCAAGCTCTGAGATATTTTTTCTTCTCCTTGTTTTAGCCTATTGTTAAAGCTTTCAACTGAATTTTGAAATTCCCTGAATGACTCTTTCATTTCTTTAAGTTCTATTATATCCTTCCTTATGTTGTCTAGCTCTCTTGTGACTTTTTCATTTTTTTCATTGATTTCCTGAAACAGTTTTTTGGCTTCTTTTTGTTGGTTTTCAACTTTTTTTTCAATTCCAATAATCTTATTTGTCATCCATATTCTGAATTCCATTTCTGTTATTTCACCAATTTCCTTGTGGGTGGAGTCCACAACTGTACCTCCATTGTGTTCTCTTGGGAATGTTGAACTATTAATATTTTGTTTTTTCATGTTGCCAGTGTTCTTTTGCTGGTTTCTCCTCATTTGGCTCCTATTCTCTTGCCCTTAGCTTAATAGGATTGCAGGTCACCTGTTCTCCTTTGCTGGGGACTTTCTCAAACTAAGCCCAGGAGTGACAGCTGCTCAGGGCTGGGGGTCCTGGGTGAAATATTGGACATCATGGAAGTTCTGCTGGCCCAGCAGTAGTGGTGGAGGCTCAGTTGTGGGGTCTTGGCATCCAGGCACAACTCTGGAGTCTCAGGGGTAGAATTAAGAGCCCAGCAAGGGCCCTGGAGCTACAGGGGCAGAGCCTCACAATTGGGAACAATGAGAGCTTCAGAACTGGCTCTGAGGACTTTGGAGGCAGAGCTGCCCTAATGGGAGGCTGTTCCCCCAGCATGGGGACTGCTGATGCCCAGTCACACAGGCAGAAGTTTCTCTCAGTGGCCCAGGTTTCATGTAGGTGGGCTGGATCTACTGGTCAGCCAAGGTTCTCCTTCCACACCTAGGACCCACTGAGGCAGTCACCCGAGGCTTCCCAAGTGATGCCTGTGGCATCTGAAGCTCCCCCTCTGTTCAGCTTCCATGCCAGGGAGGAGGTGTGCTCAACCTCTAGTCATGGGACTCCACACAGGGGAGTATCTATTCCCCCCTGGCCCAGTGGGGGTGATGCTAAGATTAGTACTGGATAGCTAGGTCCTGAGCAGACCTGGCTCTGTGCACCAGATTGATCAGGATGTTGTCAATTGCAGAAGCCTGATATTGGCAGGTGCCAGATCTCTGCTGCACCTGCTCTCCAGTGGAATGTCTCCACACAGACTCTGAGCAGCTTCCTGATCAGCCCAGAGGTCTGCAATGGAAGAGGAAGGCCCATCACAGATCAAGCTGCCCATACCTTTTGTTTCTCTCCTAATAAGCACTGTCCCCTTGGGTTGCCTCTATCCAGCTGTTTTCACCTCTTCCCAGCAGTGTGAATTGTACTGGGTACCCCAGCTTAATTTCCAAAATGGTGGGTGGCACTTGTGAGCAAGAATCAGCCACACCCTGTTTAATTGAGTTGGTAGATGCTGTGATGAGCTATAGAGTTGTTCTCCCTTTCAGTGGTTGATGCTTGCATGAAAGAGCCAACTTCCAAGAAGTTCTTTTGTGCCCATGGTAAGCCCTAGTCCCTCAGGTGGAGCACTTGAGTCCCCAGGCTTTGGGAGGGGCCCCGTAGCTCCCAGGGGGTTGCTTGATCTCCACCGCAGTAGAGGTAGGTGGAGGAGCAAAGCAGAGTGTGGTTAGGTTATGTGAGCCTGGAAGGCTTTGCAAAGCCTGGACAGGGCTCAGAAGTTGCTTTTGCAGCTGCTAAGGGGAGCCACTGGGAGGAGGGTTGAGGCAGGCTCTTCAGACTAGGAGGGCTGTTCATGGGGGAGGGGTCTAAACACTTGGTTGCTATGGCATTGGGCTGGGATCTACCCTGCTAGGGGACCCCACCCTAATCCAATAATGCAGCTTTCCTGCAGGGAGGGGTGGGTGCTCTCCCAGATGGCCATGTCTCAGAACCCCACAGTATTCTCCCATCAGTTCTGTCAATGTGGGCTCCCTTGCCACCTGAGTCCAGCTCTCAAATCTCCACCCAGCCTGCATGACTGACTCGCTGGTGTGCATCTCTGTGAAATACCAGAGGGCAGGGAGCTCACAGATTGAGCCCCCTGCAGGTCCTCAAGGGAAGAAGCATGGGCCCCACTCTCTGTGGAGACCTCAGTCTGTAGCATGCACCCGCTGGAAAGAGGTGGCTGCTCACCAAATTCTAAGCCCAACCTGTTCTCCTGGTAGCAATGGGTGGGGGATGGGTTGCAGTTCCCAGTCAGCCCCAGCACCTGAGTGTGCCATGCTTGGTTGCTATGGCTCCCGGGGCTGGGTTTTACTCACCAGATGACCTGCCCTAATCCAACAGGGTGGTTTCCCTGTGTGGGGGATGGGCACTCTCCCAGATCGCCATGCCTCAGAACCCCATTGTATTATCCCATTGGTTCTGTCCCCATGGGCTCCCTCATCACCTGAGTCCAGCTCCCAGGCCTCCCCACTGTGTCTCCCAGCAACCCCCTTGAGTCCGAGGGGCATGGTGTGCAGCCTGCTTGTCTGACCTGCTGGCTTGAGACTCCATGAAACACCAGCAGGCAGGGAGCTCCCAGATCGAGCACCCCAGGTCCACTGCAGGTCCCCATGGGGAAAGGTGTGGATCCCACTCTCCGTGGAAATGCATCTGCTGGGGAGAGGTGGCCGCTCGCCAAATTCTCAGCTCAAACTGCTTTCCCAGTTGCAGTGGATGGGACAGGGGTGGGGAAGGAAAAGCATCCAAATGGAAGAAAGCCAGCTCTCTGGCCTCTCGGGTCACTCTCCTTGGAGGGAAATCTGACACGGAATGTCCAAGCTCTAGGATCACACAAATTCTCCCCACTATTCCATGTTTGCCACCATATGTCTCCCTTCAGATCTATCGACCGGTTTCATGTGGGATCTTCACTCTAAAGCAAACTGCTTCCAAGAACCTGGGGAATTAAAATAAAATGAGTCATTTTATTCTGATTATTTCTGGACTCTGCCACTCACTGGGTCTGCAATCGTAAGTCACTTTCTCTCTCTGAAACTCATTTTCCTGATGCATGAAGACTTTGGTGTACATTATGTGCTCAATTAATACTTGTTGAAGGAATAAATGAATGACCCCAGTTTGAGAAACACTGAACTAAACTCTTAGGAATGCAAATAACCTAAGGTCACCTAGTCCAACTTCCTTGTCACACAGAAGAGGAAACTGAGGCCTGGGGGGTGTGGCTTGCTCCAGGTCACATAGCAATGCAGACTAGAACCTGGAACCCCTGGCTCTTAGTTCTTCTAGAATCTACTTTCTACCCTGAATTATATTAATAGCTATTGTTAATGAAAAATTTATGCAATGACACTTGCTAAAGCACCATAAGGAAGACTTTATTCGGGACTATGGTGATAGGCATAGGTACCACTGCAATGGGATTCCACAGTGGAAGAGAGAATTGGACTGAACTCCTAATACAGCATGGGCAAGTGGGAATTTATAGCCAAGGAGCAAGGTGAGAGTCAGTGATGGATATTTACTAAAAGGAAACATTACAGGTAAGGGAGATTCTGGCTAAACTGGCCTAGGAAGATTCTTTTTGAAGACAGGCCAGTGTGACCAGGCATCCTCTGGGGGATGGTGGAGGTTGAGAAACCTAGTCAGATATAAAGGGTGATCATATGTCAAGGGTAGGGCATTCATGCTAAACTCACTTAGCAGAGTTCTTGCTAAAACTTGTTAAAACTAGATTATATGACGAAGTGCACAGATGGGTCTAGGAGAAGGTTTGGGAGCCTGACTAAAGTTTGGTCAAGCAAAGAATCTTTATCACTACCTAATCACACTCTTTGCGTATGATTATCAATCTTCTACTTCCTTTTCTTCAGGAGGTCTTGGTTTATTTGAAGAAAGTAAGTACAAATACCCCCACCAAAGAACCTATTTTCCTGAGGAATTTAAATTCCCCAAACTCAGTAGAGTACCAGGCACACAAAGCCTTCAAGCATCCATAGCTGCTTCTAATCATTGGTGAAGCAATGGCAGATGAGTGAACTGGTACAAAAAGAGAGATTTTATTCTACCTCTCTCTCGGAGGTAAAAGACGAACTTCCCTCTAAAGAATTCCTCCATATTCTTTACCTAAAACCTCCAACCTAAAACCTTTCCCACAGCCACACAAATGTCTTTATTCTTACCTCATTTGGACATTCATTTATTCCTTCAACAAGTATTAATTGAGCACATAATGTACACCAAAGTCTTCATGCATCAGGAAAATGAGTTTCAGAGAGAGAAAGTGACTTACGATTGCAGACCCAGTGAGTGGCAGAGTCCAGAAATAATCAGAATAAAATGACTCATTTTATTTTAATTCCCCAGGTTCTTGGAAGCAGTTTGCTTTAGAGTGAAGATCCCACATGAAACCGGTCAATGGATCTGAAGGGAGACATACACTTTCCAATAATAAACAAGAAACCATTTACAAGGAAAGAAAAATTGAAGGGCAGAAAGTAATGAATCACCATTGCAAGTCGGCACAAAAAGAAAAATTAGTTCATAAAAATGCAGTTGGATAAATAATAGGTTATTTCATCATGTAAATATATCCCAAAAAAAACTTTATTGAAACGAAAACATCTATTGCAGCCTAAACTATTCATCACACTAACGTATATCTAGAATCCTAACAAATTTATGAAAATGTTATATTCCATAATCTTCCTGATCCAATGCAAATAAATAGTTGTGCTTCGACTGTCTTGTGACAAAATGATTAATCGCAGCTGCCAAAAGCAGCCAAGAAGCTAATTTTGATTTTTCACATTGTGGGTGGCATTTGGGGGAGTGTCCCAGGACCTGTCTCTGAGCATTGGACCTTCTGCAATGAGCATCTTATTCCTCTGCCTCCCCCAAGCTGGACCAACCTGGAAAAGAATCATCATTATCACTTGGAAGCTGAATACTGCTCTTTCCAGCTGAAGAAAGTCAAAAGCTTCTTATTGGACAGAAGAAATCAGGAGAGGAAGGAAGGAAAGTGACATTCACTGTTGTTATTTTACTTTATCCTCACAACACCGCAGGAGAGGAACTACTATTTATGACCACAGTTGAGGAAATTGAGGCTAAAATTTTCCAAAATCACCTAGAGATTGGCTTAGCACGAGGGTGACCTACCTGTCAAGGTTTGCCCAGGACTTTGCCGGTTTGAGCACTGGAAGTCCCAAGTCAAGGGAAACTTTGTCAGAGCCAGGCAAACCAAGGCGACTGGTCACCACACCCAGCAATTCAAATGCGGGTTCACCTGATTTCAAAGTCCTGTACTTTTTATATGTGTACATGACCACCACCCCTAAAAAAGCTCAGAGGCCACATTTTGGTGGCAAGAACCCTTTGAGCTTGGGTGAGACTATTAAATCTCAGGCTTTCTGTTTCTCCAACAGTAAAACAGAGGAGGGAAAAGTGGAGATTAGACTAAATTATCTCTACACCTTCTTCCAGCTCCAACATCTTGTGATTCTAATTGAGTTCTCCCTGCCCCATATACACCATCCTGTATCTAAAGAATGGAGGCCATAAAACCTCTTCCATGTCTGTAAAATCCTGTCCAATTACCTTTATAATTAGAAAAGTGCTTTTATTTTTTACTTTAGAAATCTTGTTCCTTTTTTTTTTTAAAAGAGTTTGTTTTGGGAGAGAATCTGGTTCCTGTAGAAAAAAAGAAAGTTTCTGGCTGAAACTGTGAATTTTGTAACTGTGAGCTCTTTCAAAGTCAAGAAGGCAGACAGTGAAAGGATGGTTGCTAAGGAGACAATTGTATTTAAATTATCAGCTCACAATAGACCAAGCAAAGATATTGATTGGATGTGAGAGGCTAAAATTATTTTCTTCAAACCAGAGAAAAACTGAGGGTCTGACTAGGGCCGTAGGGTGGGAAGAGACGTGTGATTGTACTGCTTTTCTTTGTTTAATTGGAGATGCTGAGAACGGAAGGAAAGATGTGTGTGAGCTTTCTGTTCTCCGTTAATAGTCTCTCCCTCGAGTTCTCTGAAACTGGGAGAGACGAACACACAGAGAAGGAAAATGTGTTGTGCTCCCAAAGAAAACTAATACCTCAAAGGGAAGTTTTTCTAACAGTCCTGAAGCCAACACATATGAGAAACTAATTATAGTAGAAACACTCATATTCTTCTTTCTACACAAGAGACCATTTTTCTATGTAATTCCCTGTGTTAGCTCACTGAAGCTTCACAAGAACCCGTGAGGTTTTTATTGTTATTCCCATTTTACAGACAAGGAAACTGAGTCGGATTAGACAAGTTGTTCAAGGTCGTGCAACTGGTAAGTGGCAGAGCTGAGATTTGAATCCAGTTAGCCTGACACCAGAATCGACGCTCTCACCACTACATCAAGCTGGCTTTCCAAGGTTTTGAGCCCACATAAGCATAAAAACCCTATAGCCTATTTGGACAAATTCCCCCCCCCAAAAAAAGTATTTTCAGTTAAAGGCATCAAATGGAGAAAGGTATGTATTACCCAAGCCTGGGGGAAACAACAGGATTTGATTAGGACATAACTGATAACATTTAAGGACTAGTGATAAAATTAACACACTGATTCCAGTTTCTTTAAAATCTTATGGTAGAGGAATATCACCTTTATCTACTATTTGACTTAGGGGCTGTATGATAGCAAAGGAACAGACTCCCTCCCTGAGTTAGCAAGGGATCTGTGGCAGGAAGGTACCAGGAACCAAGGCTACAAGCTCCTACAGGCCACAGGGTTTCTGGCCCTCCCTGTGCCCTCTCCTTCAGCCAGGTGCCTCTGCACCCTCCCACCCCCCAGCACAATGTGGCTCAGCTGGCAGCTCCATGTCTTATCAAACTTGTTCTCTAGTGCCCACTATTGGTTCTCTTTGTTCAAAATGTCTCAAGAAAGAATTGTTATAGATCTGCCAATTAGTGGATCGGATGACCATAATTACAGCCCATACACCTGTGAAGTCTTGAGTAGGGGTGAGGGATGGAAGGGGAGAGGAGCCTGTGTCCTCCTTCACTTGGTGGTTATTTCATGTTTATGCTCAGGTGTGTTAATACTTGTTTCTATCCTGCAATAGTGCTGAGGTGAATGAAGATACCCACAATACTGACCCTAGATTTGATGTGTGTATAATTTCAATCAATTATGTCAGATCAGTTTAAGTCCTTACTGACAATAAATAAAAAAAAAATGACATAAAAATAAAGAGGGATATCAATTACTCCTCAAACCATCAATAAAGATCAAGTGAGTCAACAGACTCTAGCTTAAGAAATAGAAAATTCTATATATATTACATACAGTTGTATAGGTAGCAAACACAAGAACTCATTGCTTATGGTAGCAATATATAGGAAATAACTTAAATGCTCATTAAAATGGGATTGATTAAATAAATTAAGATACATCCACATGATAAAATAGCATACAGCCATTAAAAACAATGTGGTAGATCCAGAGGTATGGACATGGACCGTTGGCCAGGATGTAATACATAAAAAAGTAAAAGTGCACAATGGTATGTTTTAGAGAAAAGAAAGTTTATAAAAACATGTTGCTTGAACAGAGTACCTCTGAAGGGTACAGAAGAAACAGGTAATAGTGGTTTCCTCTGGAGATTTTGCAAGTGGGGCTTAGGGTGAGAAGTTTACTTTTCATGGCTTCAATTTTTTTATCATTAATATGTATTATCTTTTAAAAATGAATTTTCTGATAGGTAGAGATATATTCATATATGCTTACATACACATACACATATGTGTGTATACACAGAGATAAGATAGAGATAGAGAGATAGAGATATATAGATATAGCTAAGGATATAGATACAAATATACCCCAAGTGTCCCTGGAGTGTCCCTTTCCCTTGTGGGTCCCTTGGGAAGGGGAGGCATCTCTGGGACCCCTGGTCTTACCTCCAGTCTTCTGCTCAGATCTTACATCTGGTTATATGAAACCCTTTCTGCTTTACAAGGTGCTTCCACATCTATTTGATCCTTATAACAACCCTTTGAGAGGTGAAACATGGGCGCCATTCTCCCACTTTACAGATGAGGGAACAGGTGGAATTTGACGCAACCCCGTGACTGGAGGAGAGTCTAGTTCTCCCAATTCCCAGCCCCGTGCTCTTTCCGCTTGATCAGGCCCCCTCATTTGACTCACCCCTGCAGGCTCAGCCACCGCCTTCTCCGACCCCTTCCCAGACCCCTCCCCTGTACTCCCACAGACCCCCAGCCCCACCCACCCCACGCCCTGTGCACCCCCCACCCCAGCACTTCAGACCAGACACAAATGGAAACTGTGTCTCCCGGCTTTTCTAATCTGCTGCCCTGCTCCAAACGTGAGCACCGTCAATTTCTTCTCCTTCCCCTCTCTACTCCTTCCCCCTGCGCCACGCCTGGCACATAGAAAATGCTCAGTAAATGTTTGTCAAATAAATGATTCAGGGAATGATCATTCCAGAGCCTGGTAGCTTCATAGGATTTGAGTTATTGCATTTTTCCCCTATCTAGAAAGAAAAGCTCCCAGACGACCCCTCGGCTGTGTTCAGATATTGTAAATAATTGATCATAAAGATGAAACGCACAGCCTGGACAGAGACCAGGGAACCTGTCAATATCGTAGGAATAAATCTCCACTCGCAGCGGCCCAGCGCCTGAGCTGGCTTTCCAAGGCCATTAAACTATCACTGTGGCTCGAGCATTAGTTGGAATAAAGTGTTTGTGTTTGTTTGTTATCATTTCTTAGTAAAACTAATTAAGGAACTAATTGATTGTTTTGTTGTTCTACTAATTAACTCCATATGGTGCCCATTTCCATGGAGATAGACTATGAGTTATGGGAAGGACTCTGATTGCTAAGTTTGGGGACAATCCTTTAGAATTAAGTATCCTTTCCAATCTTGTTTCCCTTCATTGCTGCAGCCATGTTCTTGGCCTGTTCGGCACCTACTATGAAGCTGGCACCATGCTGAACACTGTGCTGTGTTATCCCAAAACCTGCCAATGACCAACACCCACATTAGTGGTTCCATTTTGTAGAAAAAGAAACTGAGTGCTCATTCATTCATTCAACAGATATTTATTCCACACCCAGGTCCAGTTGCGGCCTCCGGAAATAGCTCTGAATCAGACAGATTCAGGCCTTCCTCTCACAAAGCTTTTTTTCTGGAAGGGAGAGACAAGTAAGGAATAAGAAAACGAATAAATAAGGTTATTTTAGATAATGACAAAGGCCAGGGAAAAAAGAAGTCCAGATGGTAAGAAAAAGGACACATGATAAAGGAAGACCTCTGTGAGAGGTGATATTTGAGCTAGAATCTGGATGTTAAGAAGGAAACATCCATGTGACTATCTCAAGACAAAGAGAACAGCAGTAGAAAGCTGAGGCAAGAAGGAGCTTTCTGTGTCCCAGGAACCAAAGAAAGTCCAGCGGGGGGCAGGAGTGGGGGGCAGGGGAGGAGGAAAGGAGAGGTGAGGTCCGACAGGGGAGCAAAGCCAGGGGGTGTGAGGGCCTGGCACATCTTGGTGGAGTCTGATTCTCTTTTATGCGGAGGATTCAGTCCACCTGACTCTAGAGCTCACGTTGTTCTCACCGCCCTGTGCTGCCCTCGTTACAAGTCCAGGAGATCCCATGACACAGGCAGGGCACTCACCAAGCATGGTCCTGAGAGGGTCCTTTTGAGAGTGACTTGTGTGGCTCCTGATGTGTGAGCCCCAGATTCTCAGGAATTAAAGGAATTAGTCTCAGGATGCCTGGCTCAGGAATGGGGATGCCATTTATCCACAGTCAGTAAATATTCACTCCTCTCCCCTCCCATGGAGGGTGGGGTACATACTCCCCCCAGCTGATGTTGACTAGTCCATGTGACTTCACTTGGCCAATGGAAACCAGCAGATGTGATGCAAGTAGAGGCCTTACGTGTCTGATGTACCTTGGTTGGGCCCTTGCGCTCTTTTCACCTGTCATGAGGCAGCTTCCCGGGTAGCTTTTTTCCTTCAGCCTGGTCCCCAAAATAAACCCACAGTCTGGAGCCAAGTTCAGCTGACCACAGCCTGAAACAGAGATACCCAGCCCAAATCAGTTGAAACACAATCAACCCAAAAGCCTGGAAGCATAAGAACAAAGCCTTGTTGTTGTAAGCTATTGAGATTTAGGGATATTTGTTACACAGCATTATGGTAGCAAAAGCTAATTAGTATACCCACTATGTGCAAGCGCTTGACTAGATGCTGGGGTGTAGAAATGAATAAGGTTAGGGAATTCTGTCTGCCCTTCAGGAACTGACTGGCCAATATGAGTCATTTTTTTTTAAGCCATAATTACTTGAACTCATTTTAGAAACATTGAATTTTCACACTGATTAGATGCTCTGATTGGCAGTTACATCATTAAAAATTTTAAAGGGATAAGATGAATGACTTATAAATTAATATATACAAAGGCTTCTTTACAGTGGTGGATTGGCTGATAAAGTGAAGTCACAGTATGGTAGAAGGATGCAGTCTCTGAAGCCAGACCTACCCGGTTCAAGTCCTGTTTCTTCTGCTTAGTAGCTGGATGACTTTAGAAAAGAGACTCAACCTCTCTAAGCCCCAGTTTTTACATCTCTATAATAGAGAAAATAATGCCCACTTCCCAGTGAAGTTGTCAGGGTTGTATAAGAATGTATATGCAAAATGTCCAGCATGGTGTCAATTAGGAGTTGTATTTCAGACAAGCTCCCTTTTAGCTGTAGGTTCTTTATTTAAAAAAATAATTATTGTGATAAGATCACTTAATATGAGATCTACCCTCTTAACAGACTTCCAAGTATACAACACCATGTTATTATCTATAGGCACAATGTTGTACAGTGGATCTCTAGAACTTACTTTGCATACCTGGGATTAGCAACTCCCCCTTTCCCCTCCACCCTCAGCCTCTGGCAACCATCATTCTACTCTCTGCTTCTGTGAGTTTGATTGTTTTAGATATCTCATTTAAGTGGAATCGTGCAGTATTTGTCCTTCTGTGCCAGGCTTATTTCCCTTAGCATAATGTCCTGGAGGGTCATCCATGTTGTCACATATGGCAGGATTTCCTTCTTTTGAAAGGCTGAATAATATTCCATTGTATGTATATACCACAGTGTCTTTAGCCAGTCCTCCATCAATGGACATTTAGGCTGTTTCCACATCTTGGCTATCGTGAATAGTGCTGCTGCCAAGAATGTGCATTGGGGAAAGATAATCTCTTCAACAAATGGTGTTGGAAAAACTAGATATCCACACACAAAAGAAAGAAATTACACCCAAAAATCAACTCAAAATGGATTAGAGACTTAAACCTAAAACCTGAAACTGTAAAACTCTTAGAAGAAAACATAAGGGAGAAGTTTCATGACATTGATCTTGGCAATGATTTTTTGGATAAGACACCAAAAGCACACGCAACAAAAGCAAAAATAGGTAAATGGACTTCATCAAACTAAAAAGCTTCTTCACAGCAAAGCAAACAATCAACAGAGTGAAGAGGCAACCTGTGTAATGGGAGAAAATATTTGCAAACCATACATCTGATAAGGGGTTAATATCCAAAATATATAAGGAACTCCTGCAACTTAATAGCAAAAAACAAGTGCAAAAGCCTAATGAAGATTTAAAAATGGGCTAAAGATTTGAATAGACATTTCTTCCAAGAAGACATACAAATGGCCAACAGGTGTATGAAACGATACTCAACACCACTAATCATCGGGGAAATGCAAATCAAAACCACAAGAAGACAGCACCTCACACCTGTTAGAATGGCTCTTATTAAAAAGATAAAAGACACCAAATGTTGTCGAGGATGTGGACAGAAAGGGAAGCCTGTACTCAGACCTATGGAAAACAGTATGGAGATTCCTCAAAAAATTATATATGGAACTAACATATGACCCAGCAATCCCACTTCTGGGTATTTACCAAGTGAATTGAAATCGGAATCTGTAAGGGACATCTGTCCTGTAGTGTTAAGTCCACTTTAGAGGTAACAGGAGATTTGACTTCAAGCCTGCCTTTGCCACAGGCTCTGCAAAGTCAACCCCTTCCCTCATCTAGCCCTCAGTTTCTTCATCTATAAAAGGAGAAGGTGGGGCCAGGAAATTCCAGAAGACCCCAGTAAATTCTAGAAAGGGGCAAACTTGCAGTCCCCCATGTTAGTTCAGATCCCAATGGTTGTGGAGATTTTCTGCAAACCATGAGAAGTTAGTATGGGAAAAGGTTCTCCTATCTGTTCTTCCTTCTCGCAAGGGCTCAGGCCAGCCTCCTGCTCACCTCAAATGCAGCTGCTCACCCAAAGTTTCCCAGATGCCCTCCCTGCCTTCTCCCCTCCAGTTCCTGTCTCTAACCTTTCCAATTGTTTATTTCCCTCTGATGTTGTCTGACGCTCCAGGATAATCGTTAGAGGAGAAGCAATCAGCTCAGCCTTCGACAAGCCATGGAGACAGACAGGCAAGCAGGGGTATTAGACTGTCAATTTCCGGGCCCTTCAAAATGTTAGAACAATTTTTGTGAATTACAAGCAATAGAAAATCACTTTGGGTGCTCATTAGGCAGGAGGCAGGAGTGATGATGAATGCACAGAAGTGGAGGCAGAAGTAGGCTTTCCCAGAGCCAAAAGCCCACCTTCTAGCATCTTCTGGGGATGTGTCACTTAACCCTCCCTTGTCTGGAGAAAGCCCAAGGAGATAATTCCTGCAGGCTCTGGTCCATTCACTGAGGATTTATAGAACGCCCACTGTCTATATGGCGTCCTATATTTCTCAGTCCAGTGAGAGAGAGGCACATAGAAATACCACAAAAGATAGAACAGATAAGACTTTCAGACGGCCAGCAGGGGTAGGAAAAGATGCTCAACACCACTAATCATCAGGGAAATGCAAATTGCAGCCCCAATGAGACAGCCCCTCACACCTGTTAGAATGACTATTATCCAAAAAACAAAAGACACCAAGTGTTGGCAAGGATGTGGAGAAAAAGGGACGCCTGTGCACTGATGGCAGGAATGCAAGAGCTGTGTACTGCAGGACTAAGGAAGAGAGGGTGACAGATGCTGAGGGGGGCTTGACAGAAGAGATGGCTCTAGAGTGGGGTCTTGAAGAATGAGTAGAACATTAAAATACAACCGTACTCTGCTGTGGATAATAACAATGATGATGATGGCTAACACTTACGTGATGCTTATATAATTCTATTACGTTCAAGTCTTGTAAGTAAATGCTTTGCATATATATTAAGTTATGTAATAATTCATAATAACTGTTAGGTAGATACTATCATTGTCCCCATTTTATAGACAAGGAAACTGAGGCACAGAGAGGTTAAGTACTTACCTGAAGAATTATAGCCAATACATGTCCAAGTAGGGATGCATACGGTGCGTGTGGGCGAGTCATCTGAAGCAGACCAGGGTGGTTCTCACAGCTGTTTAGCGAAGATGAGAGATGACTGATGAATAGAAGGCACATCAGCCAAAGACACCAGGGCTCAATTCAGGCTCCACCATGTACACTATTCAGGTGACTCCTCAGGTGACTTGGAGGAGTTACTTAGGCTTTCCGAAGTTACTTAGGCTTAAAGGAGTTACCATGGTCCCAGGCATCCAGGGACAATGTCCAGAAATAGTGGCAGCTGGAAATCAGCATCAGAAAACTAGATCTGCATTCATTCCCTCACCCCTAGCGTCCACTGAGCACCTGCTGTGGGCCCAGCACGAGGTAAAGTGTTGGGGGAAGAGAGATAAATGAGACCAACTCCTTGCTGTTGTGGAAAACGCAGTGTGGTAGGGAATGCTCGTAAGTATTAACCTCCGTGCTTGCTCCTAAACCCTGCGGTCACTGAATTCTGTCAATTATACCCCAAGGGTCTCTTCTCTCCCCTGCTCCCCAGGCTTTACATGAAGGTATAAGTCATCCATTATGGAATGTAAAACAAAGTATGCTGTGAATACTTCCAGATGCATAAACAGTCAGATACACACCAACAGAGATAGCTTTTCTGATTGAAGAGACTAAGTAAAGGGCACAAGAAAGGGAGAGAAAAAGTTGGGAAGGGACCTTGGGGACCAAAGAGGGTGGGGTGGAGATTTGCTCAGAGGAAGAAAATGACCTTGTACCTAAGCGTCAGGGCATACAAGAATACAAACTGACTCAGCAGCCTCTGAGGGGGACCCCGTTGGCCATCAGTCATCTAGCTTTCCATGGTGTTGGATTGTTCCCTGCAGACTATGTCTCTAATTGGACAGAAAAAAAACCATTCATGGTCCCAGGGTCTTTCACATTTTCAAAAACCCCAGAGAAGAAAACAGAGGCTTTGGACACCTCATGGGATGGTCATGGCCTCAAGGAAAAGCCTCAACCCCTGACCAATGTGGCAGTAGAATGAGCTGGCTTGAAATTGCCTCATTTCACTATCTGGAAAGGAAGTCAGAAAGGAAGGCATTGGAGATGTTGGTGCTGAGATGGAACCTGTCCAGTGTCCCAGGTTACAAAGGAAAGTGAGGTCAAGTCTACCAGTGGAGACAAGGGGAGGCCAGGAAAACCCTCATAGATAAGTTGACCTTTAAACTTAGTCCTGGCTCCAACCACCATATCTTGGAGCGAAGGGGAGCAGTCATGAAGCCAGCAGTAGCAAGATCAGGCCTTCAGCTAAAGGGTCTGGGGAAGCAGGAGCTCCCAAGGTGGAAGCATGATGCGGGATAGAAAACAGGACCCCCCAGATCTGGAACAGAAGGGAAGCTGGGAAGGGGGACTCGATGATGATCCCTGAATATGAGGTCAGGGCCCCTCTGGTCTCAAGTGAGGGACAGTCCTGGCCCTTGTGGCAAGATGAAGGCACAGATGAGGCTCTAATGGCTCAAGCTTGGGGTGGTGGGGGTTGGAGTGAGACAGAGTCTGGAAGCTAGGCGGCACTTGACACGTAAAGATAGATATTAAATGTTTGCGTTTTGATCCGAAGGTCAACTGCCTAAGCCCAATATGGAAGAAATACTGATGAAGAGAAGTTTATATGAAAAAGATTTGAAAGTAAGAGACGACTCAAGCTCTGTAGAAGCCAGCCCTAAATTAAACCTAGATTTGTTACAGTTGTCCCAAGTGCATGACAGTCAGTTGTACAGTCAGGATTTAACAGAGGCATCTTTTAAACTGGCAGAAGGAACAGGAAACTAAAGACACATGGACCAGTGACCTGATGAAAAGCACTGAGGCTATGAAGTCAGACAAATATGGGTTAAAATCCTGACTAGGGTGTTTAGTAGCTCTGCAACCCTGGGCAAGCTATTTTGCTTCTCCAAGCCTTAGTCTTCTCAACTGGAAAGATTATTTAGAAGATTAGAGAAAACAGATGTAAAACAACTGATAGAATGCCTGGCATAAGACAGGTGCTCAAGATAGAGTAGACTTCAATGACGATGAGTGGTGGTGGTGGTGGTGGTGCTAATGACAGTGACAATGATAATGGTGGTGGGGGTGGGGGTGGTGGTGATGACAAACAAGATGATAACATTGTCCTTTAAATAAGCCAGGCTGTGAGGACACTCCCGCCAGACCCCATAGCTCTTGGATACTCTTAAAACGTTGAGAGATGGAAAATAAGCATCCAAGTGGATAGTAAAAGAATTGTTGCAGCTGTGGGCCTCTGAGAAAAGAAAACTTTATTTCACAGTCAGTTGAAGCTGGAACTTGGGGCAGACAATAAAAATAGCTGTCATCTGCAGGAAATCTCACTGGGGGCCGCAAGACACAAGGGGCTTTCACGTTCGTTGTCCTGTTTCAGCCCAACCCTCTGCGAGAGAGGCAGGGCCGTGCAAAGGCCCCGAAGGGGGGGAGTTGGACAGTTGGGGAGCGGAGAGCAAAGGGGAGAAGAACGGGGCAAGGTGGGGCTGCACAGAGTCAGTGGCACAGTGCGAAGCACGTGGAAAGCGCTCAGGAAACTCGGACTCTGTGTCATCATCATTATCAGGCCCGAGACGGGAGAGGAGCTGCTGCAGGAGGGACCCAGCTCCCTGTCACAGGAGGCATCCCAGCAGTGGTCACCAGACCTTTGTGGGGGCTACGGAAGAGCAGACTAAAGCATTGCACCGGGGTGAGGCTTGGATCTACCAGGTCTGGGAACCACTTCGACCATGGCTGCCCATGAGCTGGTGAACTGGGAAGAAGCGGGCACAGGAGGCACGGAGATATTTGGGGTGCCCCTGAAGGCCTTCTGTGTAGGTGGACCCCACTGCCCGCCATTACCATCTGCCTGGGCTAAAGGTAGAGTGTGCCCGAGGCGCCCGGCCCAACCCTGGGCATAAATGCCCCAGAAAGGCAAATTATCTCTCTGTGCCTTCATCTCTTTTGAACTTGTCCTGCCTCCTTTGTTCTCCCATTTTAATGATTCCATTCTCTCCACCGCCCCCCTCGACAGCCACCGTGGATCAGCCCCCACAGCAGGGAGCCCTTTAATTGGCAGCAGTGTGGCCAAGGCTCAGCTGCGCAGGTGGAGAGGCATTTAGCGGTGTTTGTTCTGTGCCCGGGGAACAGGGGGGAGTTCTTCAAAACCAAGGAGCTACAGTAGCTTGTTCAACACGATTTGAAGGTGATAAATTGGACCTGATTTTTTTGTCATTTTTTTCCCCCTGCCTGTTCTTCTGACAAGTGGCCACTGCTGAGATTGCTGAAGGAGACAGAATTGCTTTCGGCAGCAGCAACTGCCTTCCCGCTGCCTCCCTTCCCACCCTCCCGTCCTTCCCTCAGGGGCCACCACCGCCCACTGCAAAGACTGCCCCAGGGCGGCGCCCAACAGACCTGGGCAGCATCGCTGAGGGTGCGTGCGCCCGGGCTGCTGAGTTCTGTAAGGAAATATCTGGAAAGAAGGCCGGGTGCATCCATGCACTGGAGCACGGCTGTGGGGCCTGAGGGTTGGGCCCAGAAGCTCAGGCTCTGGAAACCCTCTCCCCTACTTTCTTACGCGCTTCTCACGTAATTCATTCATTACACCAGAATTTACTGAGTACCTGCTACGTGCCAGGGCGCTGTGCTGGGGATGCGTAAGTGAACTGACAAATCCCTGCCCTGGTGGGTAAGAAGGGGAACACAGGCAAGAAGCAGTATATTTAACAAACCAGCAAATTATATAAAGAGAGAGAGGGAGAGAGGGAGAGGGTGTTGGGGGCTATGGAGAAAACAAACAAGCACAGCAGGGGAGGGGTAATAGCCAGTGTGGGTGGGAGCGGAGAGACTGCAATTTCCAAGGTGAGCAAGACACACGATGGCCCTTACGGAGTCAGTGCTGTGGGAGCACCCTTCCCTCCTCACCCCTGCCTCCCTTCCCTCACTCCTGCATCTCCCACTCACCCACTGCACCATTTCCTCCTTCATCCATTCAGGCATCCATTCATTCACTGGATCACTCATTCCTCATTTAGTCATCCTTTTATTCACCAATGCGTTCACCGCTCATTCCGCCATCTGCTTGCTCACTCACTCGTTCCCACATTCACTCATGAGCTCATTCACCCATTGGTGTCTCAGGCACTGAGCCCTTTCCATGTCCCTCCACAAGCACACCACATGCCTCCTTCTCTTCTGGGCCTTTGCATCTATTGTTCTCACAGCCTGAAATGTTATGTCTGCTCATCTCCAACTACAGCGCTTGGTTTAGAATCACCCCTCTCTGACTTGTGATCTAGGTTAAGGGCTCAGCTCAGGGTTTCCACACCCTTCTGTTTCTGTCTATCACAACATTGTTCCAGCAGTCAGTGTCTTAGCCTGACACCCCTGCAAGACCAGGAGCTCCTTGAATTTTTGGACAGTGTCTTATCCCCACATCTGGCATTATATATGGCACACAATAGATACTCAGTAAATACTTGTAAAGTCAATCGATTGCCAGGAACAGTCTGAGCAGAGAATTGGAAGGAGAGTCACTGACCAGCCGGGGATACATGCTATTGGGAAGAGGAAGAGAAAGTGGTGTTGAGTACCTCTATGCACCAGAGGCTACACACACCTGATTAAGCTCCACACTGACCCTAAAAGGAGGGCATTCTAAACTCTACTTTATAGATGAGGACATTGAGGCACCAAAATGTTAAATGCATTGCCAAAGATCCCATGGGCAAGAGGTGGCCCAGCTGGAATTCCTCCCAAGTCTGTCTGATCCCCCCAAACCTGCTCTTGCCACACCCCTGAGCTGCCTCCCTCAGGACAAGTAAAGTCCAGTTGGCCAATCTGAGAATGAGCCTAGAGCTCTGGAGCTGTGTTCACTCGGTCCTAGGCACCCACCTTAGCTACCTGCTGCTGGCTAATGTAAGATGATTCTCCTGACTCTGCATTTAAATGGGGCCAGACCTCCCCAGGACCACGGAGCCCTGGCCTCAGACCTTTTAACTGGTAATTACTCTGCAGCCACAGTGTGAGATCATCCATTAACCTGAGGCCAAAGTGTGCCCTGCTAATCAGCCAGTCCCGATTCCATCAAGCAGCTGGGCTGATTGCGGACCTTAATCACGGAGGCTCAGGCACAATCAGACTGTCTAGCCCTCCTTCGAGCCCAGAGGGGAAAGAAAGTTTTATTATAGAGGGGCTGACATTTGGCAGCCTCTGCAAGGAGAGGTTGCCATGGGTTGCCATAGGCGATGTCTCAGCCAAGACCTGCTTAATAACCATGCAAGACCAAAGAAGGAGGAGGAGCTTGGGCCAAGCAGACAGGAAGGAGCAGGAGACAAAGATCAAGGGTAAGAAAAGGAAGGGAACTTTTTGAGCACTTACTAAGGGCCAAGCAATGCACTGGGTGCTTCACTTATATCACCATTAGTCTTCAAATAATGTTGCAAGGGAGGTATTCTTGAGCCCCCACTTGCAATAGGGAAGCTGAGGTTCAAGGACATTAAGGAACTGCCCAAGATCAGATGGCTGGTAAGTGGCGGAGCCAAGAATCAAAGGTGAATCTTCCTGGCTTTGAAGTCTGTGCTTTTTCTGCTACTCCCAGGGTCTGATTCCCCTGCCTTAGGGATGACAGAACAGTTGATATGTAGGTGGAGATTAAAGTGTGATGCCCATCCTAGCCTCATTTGCATTTGAAGAGAACTGTGATTAACCTGAAGAAGAGGCTGGGTGACAGTAGAATTTCAGGCACTGTGCTAGATTACAGGAAGAGCCCTATCAGCCAGGACTCTGCAGTTCCCTCTGGGTCCCTACTTAGGATAATCCTTGTCTTCCCTTGATTTCTTTAATCACTCTGGTTGTGAAAGGAACAGCAAGGGAAGTTGGAGATACTGTAGATATTTTTGCCAAATTCTTTGCAGAAAGAAAATAAATAAGAGGTACGGTGTTCTTGGGAACAAAGGTAAGAGATGTCTACTGCAGAGCAAGATGGCCCAGTCCTGGGAGGATACTTCAGCCTAGAGTGGAGGAAGAGGCTGAAGAGAAGCAGGGCCGCCCACGCCCAGGTAGTGCCATTCCATCTCCCACGCTGAGATGCTGTTCTGGGAACCTAAAAGGGTATGAAAGGACAAACGGAAAAGGCTTCAGACAGGTGACTCCGGCAGCTTGCCCCTGACCAAGAGGATTCCTGCTCTCCCCCCACACTCTCCCATATCTAACGCAGACAGCTGCCCCCGGGGTTGGTCCATTTTCCCCACTCCTGAGACACCACCATTGTCTAAGCCACCACCACCTCCTGTTTGGACTGATACAAGAGCCTCACAAGTGGTCTCCATGCATCTGCTCTTGGCCCCTGCTATCTCTTCTTGCTACAGCAGGGAAAGTGATCTTTCCAAAGAATAAATCAATTCATCATTCCCCTGTGTGCAATCCTACAATGAAATCAAAACTCCCTGCCAAAGTCTCCACAGTCCTGTGTGCTCAGGCCACAAAGGCTTCTCTGACTTCACCCCCCAACTAGGATCCAGGAGCCCTTAACCGCCTTCCAGTTTTCAGGGCACTTGCACCCCCACCCCCCGCTAGGAATGACCCCTGCCCTGTCCTGCCCCACACCCTCTCAGAGACACCTCCCTAGAGCATCACCCCATCTAGATTGCCCAGCCAGTCACTCTCTGTCACATTGTTCTAGTTTATTTACGGTTTCCTAGTGGTTGTCTCTGAAATTGTCTTCTTTCATTGTCTTCCCCATTAAAACATTAGCATCCAGGAGGGTGGAGACTTTGATTCGAATACTGCTGTAGATTCACAGCAGCTAGAATGGCACCTGGCAAATAGTAGGTGCTTAGTAAATGTTGGGGGGAAATGAATAGTGCTGGTGTTAGGGCTACAGGATGAGTAAAGGATGAGGCCCTCAGAGAAGAGGGATTGGAGGCTGGATGTGGAGTAAGATCGGGTTTGTTATCTGAAATTTGAGGCCTGGCTTCTTCATTCAGGATATGAGGATATAGAAAACCACAAAGACGACTAGTTCCAAAGGGCCATTTTTGCCTAGTCTTTCTCTACCAGCCCCCATCCAATAACCTGTACCTTCCAAAAATTCTCACCTTTGTCCACGTCTCTCTGTCCCTTCCTCTGTACCAACCTAGACTGGCGTCATCGCTGACCCAGAGCTCTCTGTGGCCTGCTTGGGGGCTCTCCCGCCTCAGCACTACCTTCCAAGCAGTCCTCCCTGGTGCTGCCACACCAGCCTCCAGTCCTCATCAAGGCTGCTCAAGAACTTCCAGTGGCTCCCCATGGCCTATGGAATAAAGTCCATGCTCCTCCACAGGTCCTCCAAAGGCCTCCAAAATCTGGCCCCTGGAAAACTCTCCTGCCTCGTGTCTCCCCCTTCACCTGCCCCAACCACTTTCCTGCTCTAGCCCCACTGAACGCCTCTAATTTCCTCAAGTTCATCATCCTCTTCCTGGTTTTTGTAGATTCCACTGGCACTTACCTCCCGAACTCAGGTCTCAGTTTAAATGTCACTTCTTCAGGGCCACTTCTAGGAGAGTAGATTTAGACACTTTGTTTTTTGCAGACAAAATCTCCCTATGTTGCCCAGGCTGGAGTGCAGTGGCTCTTCACAGGCATGATTGTCAAGTCCTACAGACTCGATCTCCTGGGCTCAAGCAATCCTCTTGCCTGACAACCTCCCGAGTAGCTGGGACTATAGGCACACACCACCACACCTGGCTGGACACTTTTCTTTATGGCCACAGAGAACAAATTAAATCAGAAGTTAAGAACACAGTTATAGCATCATATTCAAATCTCAGCTATTTTTTTTCCTAGTGGTATGTCCTTGGGTGAATCACTTCACCTCTCTTCTCTGAGCCTCAGTCTTACCAACTGTGAAAAGGGCTAATGATATCTTCTTTGCAAGGTTGTTGTAAAAATCAAGTTAAGCTGAAGCAGTGCACCTGGCCACAATAAGTGCTCAATGGGTGACCACTGTCACTGGTGAATGGGTCACAAGCTTGGGCTCACTCTGTCCATCCTGGCTGTGTGACCTTGGCAAGTAGCTTCCCCTCTCTGAGCCTTGCCCACTCCCCTCATTTCCAGAATCTCCACTGGGGTGCTGCTCTTCCCATACATGTCACAAGGGTCACCAGTCTTCCCGATGGACCTTCCATGAGCCCAAAAAGACCTTGAGGTTGAGACTGCATGGCCAGATCCCAGAATCCATCCATGTCTCCTGCCACTTAGCAAAATGTCCCTATGATCTCCCCAGCATTAGCATGTATTGGCAAGTTCAGGGAGGAGGCTCTCCCTGCTCTAATTTCTCTTTCCTATCTTCATTATAAATCCCATGAATTCAGATCAACAAACATTCGCTAAGCACCTACTGTGTGCCAGGTGCTGTAGTGAGGAATCAGAGATGAACAAAACATAGCCCATAAGAACCCAGAGGCTGGGGGTGGATTAATCCAAAACTAGATTTTTTCCTTTTATCTGAGCTCCTTGAAGATCCGCTGTATCAGAGACCCAGCAGGAAACCCACAGCATATTCAAACATGGTAATTGAGACATTAACAGTGTCTTATTTACAAAGGCCAGGGCAAGGCTAGGGTAAACCAAAAAGGTTAGTGCAGTGTTCTGGGGGGTGGCGGGCAGGGGAGAGTTACAAACCCAGAGAAGGGGGTTGTAGCTTAGCAGGGGCCTGTCTGCAGAGGAAGAATTAGTCTGACTTCTGTCTCCTCCCACCCTTTGATCTCCTGCTGTGGCTCTCCATTGGCTGAATCCAATGAGAAGTTAAAATGCAAGGAAAATGCATTGATGCGGGCCTATAAGTGTTGGCCTCCCAGGACACAGAGCAGGGGCAAGACACAGGGAGAGAGAATCTAGACGGACAAACAGCACATCCAGAACACCTGCTTGCTACAGAGAATTAGACAGGACCCTGGAAAGGATATGACCTTCACCCTTTCCACACATGAAATTCCCTCCTGTGAACCTGGGTTTTTATTTCCAGGAATGCATCACACAGGGGGAGTTCAAGTCGCAAAGTGCTGTTATTGAAACACCCTGAGTGTCTCCAAGGCCCTATTGAAATTCTCTCCCTCTCCCCAACTCTCCTGGTAGCATTGCAGGATTACTGCAGCTCATATTCATCTGTCTCCAAAAGATTAAACCGTCCCCTGGAAAAGGCCACTGTTTCCCAAAGGAGGAGAGTCCATTTATGCTCATTCCTGCAAGAAACTGACTTTTCAGAAAAGGTATATGGGTTGATTTCTTCCCTGGCTTGGGAGGAGGCTGCTGTTTTGGGGGGTTGCAAAAAGTACACAATTGTGTGTATCTGAAGGAGTTTTCTTGCAATGTCACCCCACCCGCAGAGTTCTGTTTGAGTGGGAATGTTGAGAAAATTAACAATAGCAATAATAATGACAGACATTTATTTATTGAACACTTACTATATGCACTATGTTGTGAAGTACTATAAACAAATTACCTGATTCGGTTGTCACATCTGCATGAAGTGTCTCCTGTTCGTAATCTCATTTTGAAAGTGAGGAAACAGATGCAAAAAGATTAAGTGATCCATGAAAGATCAGACAGCTACCCAGAGGCAGAGTTGGGATCGGACTCAAGTCTGGGTCTCTCTTTAAACCAGTGGTTCTCAGCTGGGTGGTATCTAGTCCCTCAGGGGACATGTGGCAATGTCTGGAGACATTGCTTAGTGTCACAACTGGAGGGAGTGCTAATGGCATCTATTGGGTAGAGCCCAGGGATATTTCTAAACATCCTACAATGCCCAAGATAACTCCCCACAAAGAAGAATTTTCTGGCCCAAAATGCACATAGCGCTGAGGTTAGAAAACCCTGCTCTATCTAAAGTCTCCCACTACTCCTTGCTATGGTTTGGATAGGGCTTGTTTGCCCCCACCAAAACTCATGTTGGAATCTGGTCCCTGTCCTGGTGGTGTTGGGAGGTGGGGCCTAGTGGGAGGAGTTTGAATCATGGGGACAGTTTCCTCATGAACAGCTTGGTGCCATTCTTGTGGTGGTGAGTTCTCACTGTAGCAAGGCTGGACTAGTTCTCAAGGGAATGGATTAGTGCCTGTGAGAGTGGGTTTTCATAAAGCCAGGATGCCCCTCCAGTTTGGTCTCCTCTTCACACATGTCCACTTCTCCTTTGACCTTCTCAGCCATGTTATGATGCAGCATGAAAGTCCTCACCAGGAGCCAGGACCAAGCCCCTGAACTTCCCAGCCTGCAGAACCGTGAGCTCAATGAACCTCTTTTCTTTATAAATTACCCAGTCTTGGGTATTCTGTTATAGCAACACAAAAAGGACTAAGACACTCCTACTGCACCCACCCACCCACAACCTCTCCCCAGCTGGGGAAAAGCTCAATAGGAGAATAGGGACCTACATCACAAAATGTCTATGGCAACCATTGTTGAAATGTTGGTCTTTGGCCTAAGAGCATTGGGAAGTCCTGAAGGATTCTGAACAGGGGAGAGATGTGGTGAATTTGAATTAAAAGAAGATAACTCTGGCTGCTGTGTGGAGAAGGGATTAAAGGGCACCAAGGGAAACGAGTGGGTAGACCGTTGAGATAATCCAGGCAAATGATGATGGTGGACTGGAGGGGATGGCACCAGGGACAAGCAGGTGGATCTGGGATCTATTTAGAAGGTGGCAAAACTCACCAGGACTTGGTGTGACTACCAGGCTTCTGGTCTGAGAGATAAGTTGAACATGGAACACTTTGATTTTATAGGCTTTCTCTCTCTCTCTCTCTCTCTCTCTCTCTCTCTCTCTCTCTCTCTCTCTCTCTCCTCTCTCTCTCTCTCTCTCTCTCTCTCTCTTTCTCTCCCCTCTCCTCCCCCCCTTGCTATGTCTATCTCTATTTCTAACTCTATCTATCAATCTTTCTTCCCATAACCATCTGTCTGTCCAATAAGCAACTGTGGTGGATAGAACAGCATCTGCAAAGTTACCAAGAAGGGAAGAGGTCGAGGTCCATTCTCAAGGCTGCCAGTTGTGGTTGTGCAGGATGTCTACAATGTGAATGGTGTCCCCTAGGGTTGAGAAGACTACAGGGAAGCCTGTGTATTCCAGCTTGTCATAGTCTCTGGCTTGAGCTCTTAACTCTGGGTTGACCATTCTCCAGCTTTGGGAACAAAACAACCAAGAGTGAGTTCAGTCTAAACAAGAGAAAGCTCAAGTCAGCATGGAGAGCTACCACCTCCAGCTCTCTAGCAAGGGGAGGAGAGGAGGTCAGTGTGGTACCTGCAAGGTTAGAGCCCATGAATGGAAGTGATGGGGAGGCATATTTCAGCTCAATAAAAGAACCATTTAACAATGAAAGCTGTTGAACTGTTAAAATCATCTGCTTTGTAAAAAAAAAAAAATGAGCTCCTCATCACCAGGAGAATCCAAGCTCAGACATGACAACTTCCAGCCAGAGATACAACAAAAGGATCCCAGTATCTATTGAGTAGGATGTTAAACCAGACCCCCTCAAGGACATGTTCTGCTCTGAGAGTGGGTAATGCAAACTAGGCATGCTGATATGTCCATGTTAGCCTTTATAAAGCCCAAATGAATTTCTCCAACAAACTCTTAGAGTGTCTGCAGCACCAGGTGAGAAAAATTACACTGACACTCCTGACCACATCACTTATTAAAAACACTCCCCACAGGACAGGGAAAATCTTCCAGACATTTTTTGAAATATATCAGTGATTTGCTTGCAGCCGCTGACAAAACTTCAATAAAAGCTCCCTCAATGTAAACGTGTTTTCTCTCTTCCATCTAACGAGTACTTTCTCAGCTCCCACCCACCTAAACACTCCCATATTCTTTCCTTCCACTTGGGTAGGAGTTGGGGAGAAAAGATCAGGCATGATTAAGGAGATGGTGCAGGGACAGCCATGCCCACACCTTGAGATGAGTCATGAACTACCCTAATGATTCTAACACAGGCTCTCTCCAGCCCAGATCTTTCTCCTGAGCCCCAGACCTACAGAGCCAACTGCCTGTGAAGCCTCTCCTCAAAGATGTCCCACAGGCATCTCAGATTCACCAGGTCCTGAGTATAGTTCATCATCCTCTCCTGAAATGCACTCCTGTCCCTGAGTTCCAGGTTTCAGAGAACATCATCCAAGTCAGACACCTAATCCTTAGGGAGTATCTTCAACTCTTACCTCTTCTTCACTCCCCATAACAATTTGCCTCTGCCTTAATTTGGGTCAACCAGAAACAAACTCTGAGGCAAGGATTTAAATATAAATAGTTTATTTGGGAGGTACAGGAAACCCTGGGTTAAGGGAGTGAGGAAGTGAACCAATGATACATTTATCAAGCCATCTGTGCTGTGGGCAAATGAAGCTTAATTCCACAGTGGAAACTTGAGGAAATGGTGCAGAAACAAGTCTCAGAATCACAACATTATTTGTTGGTTGAGGGCACTCCTGGGAGGTGTTAATTCTCTGGCACTTACATCTTATCTTACCCACAGGCAGTTCCCCAGCTTCAGAGAGAGCCTTCAGGCAAACAGATACAGACACTGCAGATGGAAGAAAGCTGGGATGTAGTGGGGTTCCAGGGAGGTGGGCAGGACACCCACAAAGTCATCTGCAACATCAAGTCCTGTGAAGTCTATCACATAAATAACTCTCCAATAGTCTAGATTCTCCTCATTCTAGATTCCTGCTTCTCTGTCCAGTCCACCATCTGACTTTATATTCACAAGCTAGGGAACTAGAGTGATATTCTTGGAGGACAACTCTTTACCCAAGGATCAAAGACACTATTTGTGCAATGAGTGCCTTGGGGGAAAGAGGCCATATGAAGATGACTACTTCATAAGTTTGCTTATCATGGGTGTTGAGCCCAAGAACCCAACAACACAGAAATGCCTATAGCTAGGTCCTCCCCAACCAAGGGAGATCTTGTGGTCAGAAAGGTACGATTAAAGAAGGAAAAGTTTCCATATTCTGTATGGCAGATCTAGTACTGCCAGTAGAGCAGAGTCTTTAGAATTAAACTGATATTGGCTTAAAATCCATCTCCAATACTGACTCACAGTATGCCCTTGAGCTGGTGACTTTCTCTCTCTGAATCTCAGTGTCCCAATCTATAAAATGAAAAAAATACCACCTACCTTATAGAAATGTTGTAAGGATTAAATATCATCACATACATAGAAAGCTCCATCATATAGTAGGATCTCAATAAAAGTGAGAATTCTTTTTCTCTCCACCCGTAATGACCAGCTCTCCTAGCCTTGATCTTCCCATGAGCACAATGGAAATTATAACATCATCTTGGATATGTCAAATACCCAGTCCCACATCCTTTCAACCCACCTTTTCATACTAGTCCTTGCTATGGAAACTACCTGTGGGTGGATGCAGCCTGACACCTCACATCTCCTGCACCATCTCTCCCTTGACTTACATCCCTGGTCTCATGAGAACTTCCTTTCGACCAACTAAACCAGGGCCTGGTTCACAGATTTTTGGTGTTCTTCAAAATAAGTGGCAATGAAGGGCTACGGCACTGCAGCCCTACACGGGGTGACTCTGAAGGACAGAGAAGAGGGGATTCTTCACAGCAGGTGGAATTTTGAGGAGTACATTTGGTTGTTCACCTTGCATGGAGGGAGAAAGGTGCTGAGGTATGAGTATAGACAGATTCACGGGCAATGACAAATGGCTTGGCTGGTTAACCAGGGCCTGGAAGGAGCATAATCAGAGATTAGGGACAGGCAAATGTGGGGAAGAAGCATGTGAAGCGAGCTATGAATATGGATATAATACATGTAGATATTTGTATCTCACATTGTTTCACACAAAAGATCACCCAAGCAGAAGACACATTCAACAACTAAACCAGATAAGTCAACCAGTGAATGTCAGCCAGCTTCCTTCCTTGGTCACCTGAGTGTTGTGCAAGGGGCCATGACATCCCAGAGCAGGGATGGGGGTTATGCATAGGCTCGGCGGCACGGGCTCCTTCTCAATAGGGCTGACCTAGCTGCTGCCGCTGATGAATGCCCAGACCAACAGCAGCAAAGACTGAAAATGAGTCCTCAAAATTGCACCATGAGGACACCAGATAACCATTTGGTGACAGATTAATTACATCAGGCTTCTCTTACTGAAAACAGGGTAGCAATTGTCCATATGGGAAGTGATACCCACTCTAGCTATGGGTTTCTCTTCCTGTCTGCATTGCCTCTGGCCAGCACCACCAATCATGGACTTAAAGAATATATGACTAGCTAAAATGCTATACTACACAATATCACCTGGGGCTAAGAGATTCATGAAAGAGCTATAACAATGGGTGCATGATCCAGGACATTTGTGCACTTAAATGATCTATTAAAGTCTCAATTAAGGAGCCAACTCTGAGACAACAACCTGCAAGGCTGGGACACTGTCGTCCAGGATGAGGTATATAGAGCTGGCTCACCTCACCAATAGCCAGAATATACAGGTCCAGGAATCAAGAGTAAAAGTAGGATTGGTCTCTCTGACCTACATACCATGATACACTCATGGTATTTGTGCTCCCCACTCCTGCATCCTGCTTCCCATGGGATAGAGGAGAGAACTTTACTCTGAAGAGGGAAAATAAAACGCACAATATTGGCAGGGATAGGCAACTCTGATACTTCTGCTGTGTAATGGTGGCAGAAAGAAGCATGTCTGGAACCCAGGGGACACACTGGGACATCATCATCTTTTGGTGCTTTCAAGACACATGGTCATTGTACATGGTAGTTGCAACAACCACAACTGATAACAGTAAAGCAACTAAGAGTTCTGACTTTTCAGGAATAGGCTGGGTGTTTCCTCACCAGACAAGCAACCTAGATCTGCTGAAGTATTTGCCAAGGGTAAAGGAAATTTAGAATTATTGCTGGAGGTGAGAGTTGATGAAGATCAATTATGGCCTTAGGACCTGTTGCAGTGATAAGAATTGTAATTTGATCTATTAATCCATCTATCTTGAGTGTTTTGCAGAGATTGCAGCCAACTACTACCTTGCAGGCTGTGATAGACTGGACTTAATGTTGAGCACAGCAAATGCAAGGGGTGGACTGTGTCAGATACTTTTTCGTGACCTGTCTTATTTCCTCTTGGTATACTTTTTTGCCCCAGCTATTTCTGTGGCAACCAGCTGCAGCCAGGTTTAGCCTGACAGAACCTCATCTTAGCTATACTATCTCTTGGTTTCTGCCCTGGGCTGTTTCTCTGCCTGATAGAATGCTTTGGAAGCCCATTCAGACATTCTGGCGCATGCATGTTAATCAGAGTTTTCCAGAGAAACAGAACCAATAGGATGCACATATATATAAAGAGACTTATTATAAGAAATTGGCTCACATGATTATGGAGACTGAGAAGTCCCACAATCTGCCATCTGAAATCTGGAGACCCAGGAAAGCCAGTAGTATAGTTTCAGTCCGAGACCAAAGGCCTGAGAACCAGGAGAGTCAGTGGGAAGTCCCAGCCCAAGGGCAGGAGAAGATCAAGGTCCCATCTCAAACAGTCAGGCAGAAGGAGAATGTTTTCCTTTCCCCCACTCTTTTGTTCTATTTAGATCCTCAATGGATTAGGTGATGCCCACTTGTATTGGGGAGGGCCTCTGTCTTTCCTCAGTGCACCAATTCCCATGTTCATCTCTTATACAAACACCCTCACAGACACACCCAGAAGTAATGTTGAGCCACCTGTCTGGGACACTGTGACTCAGTCAAGTTGACACATAAAATTAACCCTCACGATGCACAAACCTGGAAATGTGAAGAAATCAACAACCCCTGAGGCAACCATTGACCAAAAGGGAACAGAAACTAGGACATAAATATTCCCCTTTCTGTATTTCCAGTAAACAATTCTGAGACATATTCTACATGACTTCTCAGAAGATCTCCAGTAGAATTGAGCCCTACTTGCCCAAAATGCTAACTAGGTCAGTAACTACCCTTTGGATGGGTCTCTTCTTCCTTCTTTATTTCACTAGTTCCAGCCCCTGCCCTATCCCCTGTTCCCTGGGAATCACTTTCCAAAATAAACTACCTCTCTGTAAACTGGATTGGGAAAATAACCTGCCCTCCCTGTGCCTCCGTTTCCTATTCTGTGAAATGGGATTCATAATTACCCCTCCCTCCCGAGTTTGCTGTGAGCAGTGACTATGAAGTGCTGAACCTGATGCCAATAGACAGTGGGGGTTGTGCAGGCAGGCACTGAAAGAATTAAAATAATGGACAAAGCAATGTTTGACAACTTATTTAATAAACTATTAAAATTTTCATCTTACTCCACTTTTCCTTCTGCCTCATTCCCACTAGGTCCCCTTCATGCAAACATACCAATTGGCACATTTTTCTCTCCTATGACAACCAAGGGGGCCTGGCATTCCTCTTCTGAGGGAGTGGGGGATGAGGATTCAATTATTCATCAACTCTTTTCCAAGGGAGGACCCGCCCAAATGAAGATTCAGTTGCACATGCAGCCCCAGGAAAAAGCTGGAGAGAAGTTTCCCAAACACTGGGTCCAGCAGCAACTCCTTTTTTTTTGTTTTTTTTTTTTTCTTCAGAGTCACCTGGCTGTGCCTCCGAATTCTTTAGGGATCGGATTTTGTTTTCCATTGGTTCTGGCATCTCTTTATCCAAAGCCTCAGATGCTACACTCACAAGGGGCTTGTGGATAATGCATGGTGCCCTGAAAAACTCCAGGTGGGTAAATTAAAGATGAGCATGAAAAACCTGGATGCTCAAGCTGAATTCAGCTGTGACCACAACAGGCAGTTCTGGAATCCACGATCCATCTAGTGGTTATCCACGCTCCACCTCAAAGGCACGCCCCGCCTTCCCTGGGTTCTGCAATGTAGAATCTTCCACATTGGCCTGCTCACTTCTGCAGTGCCCCGGTCCTGACCTTGTTCCTCAGCAGCCTTCAAATATTACCACTCCTATGCTCCATTTCTTCTACAGCTTATTAGGGAATTAAAGTTAAACCTAACAACTACTTCATGCAATACAGGTAATGATGAACAAGGCAGTGTCACCCTTCCAGACCACAATTTTGTGTGGTTTTTTTCCCCTAAAGGCTGTGCTTGGACAAAGGTGTCTGCAGACACTATTGAGATAGGGGAAGACAAGAGTTATTTATACTATCGACCTGCAAGAACTACAAGACACAGGATGGGGACACAGGGGAGACCTGGTCCTAGTCTGGTCTCCCTGCTGTCATTGCCTGGCTGAATAACCCAGCCAAGGGCTTCTCTTCCCTTGTTTCAATTTCCCATTCAAAAGATGGGAGAACAGAGGTTCAGAGTAGAGAAGTGACTCTCCCAGCATCACACAGCTATGATAGAGCCAGAAAGAGAACCAGAATCCTTTTTTTTCCCCAGTGCAGCCCTCTTCCCACTGCTCTAAAATGCCCACCACCCCCTTCTCAAGTGAGCCATCCTGGGAAAAGGAGGGGGGAAATATATTTGCAGGTGATTTAAAACAGGGATGCTTCCAGGACGCCCCGCTCCATCTGGGTAATTTATGGATGTGTGAACAGGATGATGGGCCCGTTGCTTACACCGTGTAATTCAAAAAATGCAGCTGCCCTAGAAAGATGGGTGAGAGGTATAAAAATATGTACATTTGATGGAGCATATATATGTGTTTGTAAATACAGTCTGTTATTGCTCAGTGTTATTATATATCCATCATCTTTCTTTGGGTTATTGGAAACATAAAAATCTTAAAGCACTAAAAACACAAAGAACGATAAGTCACCCAGGAAAGTATATCTTCTCGGGGATGATTTTATGTCGGGAACAGTTTGTGCCTTCGGAAAATAAAGTCCTTGCACTGCCAGGGAGAGAAGAGAAGACAGAGTGTGGGGTTGGAAGATGTTACCTACAAGCCCGGAGGCAGAAACAGGTCCTTGAAGTGGCAGGATGGCCAGTGAGACAAGGGAAAAAAAACAGTGGACCGAGAGTCCAGCCCAGTCTGGGTTCTACCATTTGCAGCTCTCTGGCTTGGGGCAAGTCATGACCTTGAAGCCTGTTTCCTTTGCTATAAACTAGGGATCAGAATGCCCACTGGTCCATATTAGGGCTCCACAAATATTAGTTCCCTCCCAGTCAAACCACCCCCTTCTAAGCAAGCCTCAAATGTGGCTGCACAAAAAATGACTTTGATGGATCAGCTCTCCCGCCGCTCCCTGGGTTCCCTCCTTGCAGCTCAAGTATCCAAACCACAAAGCGGAACCATAAACTAAATTCCAAGCAGCAGACATAGTCAATAGCACAGACGTGATTTTTAAGTGAAATTAACGATTTTTCGAATTATAGATTTCCTCTCCGGGCCCTTCCCTCCACAACTTCGGAGATTCATGCTTCTACGCGCGATGGGTAACGTTGCTGAAGCCTGACGTTCTGCTACAAGTCAAATGTTAAGGAAGGCTCGAGGAGAGCATGGGGGTGGGAGGCTAGCAGCATGGGGTCACGTGTGGAGAGGGTCCTTTCACAATCACAGTGGAGGACACAGAGCCACCCAGATGGAGGGCAGCGGGCTGGAGTGAACTGGCGGTGTCAGGAGTCCTGGGGTCGGATCCAAGTGCTGCCCCTCACTCACTCTGTGCCCACCCACATGTCCACCATTCCATTCTGGGCTTCAGTTTGTGCATCTGAAAGTGAGCAGGGTGGAAGGAAAGCCCTTTGAGGTCCCCTTTAGGACTTCACTTTCAACATGAGTTTGGACTGATTCACACTCTCTTTTGTTCACCTCCAAATCTCCAGCATGTAAAATAGAGGAAATGTTGTTTCCTCTATTTTAATTAATTGTGCTTGTGTTCTTCAGAAATTCACTGGAGGGACTCCAAAGGTAATAGCATGATTGCATTAATGGCCCCAGACAATGGCCTCCCCGTGTCCTCAGCCTTTGCAGTTTACTAACATTTGGACTCTAGACTCAGCCACATGACTTGTTTCTGCCAGTGGGACAGTAGCCATGTGCAGCAAGCAGAGGCTGGAAAAAGCACTGTGTTTTTCTACCTCTCTCACTTGGACCCAGCCACTGCCACGGCCTAGCTGCTGGAAGATGTGAAAGGCATCTGGGGGGAAGATGAGGCATCGCAGTGACAGCCAGGTCAGACCAGATGGCCCTGGGCTGACCCACCGGGGGACCACACACATGTGAGCAGGCCTGGCACTATCAGCCAAGCCTGGTCCAGAGCAGCAGGGCTGCCCAGCCAGCCTGCAGATGCATGAGAAACCATAAGTGCTGTTTGTTATGCAGCAAAAGCTAACTGAAACACTAGGTATTGGGAGATTTTGACTAAAAATTGTGTACCTGGGGAAAATGGAGCAGCCAGGCCTCAGAAGGAGCAGCAAACAAGCAGAGATGGTGCTGGGTCCAAGATGGGCTTTGGCTGTCAGCTATGGAACTCCGGATCTTTGTTGTCAAGCTCTGAGTTTGCAGCAGTTTGGCTGTTCTCATACATGCAGCAGTTTGGCTCTTCTCATGCCACCTGCTAACTTCCACACCCTCTCCAGGATGCAGATTTCTTCCTCCCTGGTTTCTTTGCTTACACCATGGGCAAAGGACCCATCACCACCATCCAGCCTTTCTCTCTCTGTGAGGGCCTTTCTGTCCCTGCCCCTGCTACTAACTGCCCTAGGCAGAGTCAATTGAATGCCACAGCCTCACCACAACCCTGCACTCACCACTCAACTCAATTTACAAGAAGGACATCACAGGGATACTATATGTGTAGATGCATACGTATATGTGTGTATGTGTATATATGTATGTGCATGTATGTGTACACATGCATATCTACATATGCATTTACACATACACATGTGTATACAGAGAGAGAGAGAGAAGATACTCCAGTCACACAACAGTGATTGGACTAGATGGCCTATACAAGCTGAAGATTCTTAAATTTTCTCCTCTGAGAGAAGCCCAGAGAGGAATAGTAGCTTTGCCAAGGTTACACTGCCAGACTCAAACTCAGTTGTTCAGTCTCTTCATCCAAAGCTGTAATATTTCTAATACACTATATTACATTTCCTCCTGATCTTCATTCCTGGGAACATGCAGGAGCAGCTGCAAATCAAGCCACGGCATTTTTGCAAGAGAACCGCCTACAGTCCCTCGTGTATCCCCCCAGGCATGCCTGGTCCTCACAGGCTGGAATGAGCTCCAGCCCGCGTCATGTTATCTACCAGATATTCCGCACCGCTCCCGACACCAGGTCTGCTGGTGATAATAAACTCTGTTCTGACACAGCGACAGCTCAGAAATTTCCTGCCACACTTTTCAGGACAAAATGAGAGATCCGACAGGTGCGGGGACTCCAAGGCCTTTCAGAAAGGTCTATTTCAAGGAGTTCATCAACAGCAGAGGAAAAATTCAAATGGCACAGAAAGATCTTTACCCTCTGCAGAAGAGCAACTAGGCCAACACGCACCCCGGTGGGCTCGGCACATGGAGAGACTGGATGAAATCGGGATCTGGCAACCAATGTTCACCGGGTCCCTACTCTGTAGCCAACGCTGGGTGGACACTGGGGTCCAGAGGATGGCTTGAGCAGCCTCTGAAGGAGACTCTCCCAGAGAGCCTCTCTCTCTCTCTCTCTCTCTCTGCCTACATCTCCTCCCCTGCTAAACAAGAATGAGAACGGTATCTGTCCCTAGGGATTATTGCAAGGCTCAAATATGAAAGTTCATGTTAAGCACTAGCCCAGAGCCTGGCATGTAGATGCTCAATAAATGCCAACTATTCATGACAATTATTTTGTAGAACATTCAGGGCACAGAGGAGGTTGGTGAGAAAAGGGCAGGGAGACAGAGAAGCTTTTCTGGAAGAGGAGTTGACACCTGAACTAAATTTGGGGAAAGGGATAAAAGACGACCTGGTGAATAGGGAGGAAGGGCATCCCAGGTAGATGGCATAAAAAAATTCCTGGAGATATGAAACATTTTCATGCATAAAGGAGGAAAAACTAGGTGATGTGATTGAAGGATGGAGTTCAAAACAGGGGAGAAGTGGCAACAGACAGAGCTGGAAAGGCAAGTAGAATCCAGAATGTGAAAAACCTTGCATTCGGGCTTGTTCCTTGAGGTACACAGGAGCCATGGAAGGATTTTGAGCCATGAGATAACACCACAGATAGACATTCATACTAAGATGAGAGTAAGTGATACGTCTTCAAATACGACCTGCCACTTTCCTAGGAATATTTGCTACTTTACAAGGGCCAATTCTTTTGGTGGTAACAATAATAGCTGACACTTAGAAAATACAGTGTGGCCAGGCATGGTGGCTCACACCTGTAATCTCAGCACTTTTGGGAGGCTTGAGGCAGGAGGATCACTTGAGGCCAGGAGTTTGAGACCAGCTTGGCAACATAGCAAGACCCTGTCTCTACAGAAAAAAAAAAAATTAAATTAGCTGGGTGTGGTGGTGCACACCTATAGTCCCAGCTACTTGGGAGGCTGAGGCAGGAGGATCACTTGAGCCCAAGAGTTCAAGGCTGCAGTGAGCTATGACTGGGCCACTGTACTCCAGCCTGGGCAACAGAGTGAGACCATAAAATAAAAATTTTAAAAATACAGTGTGAAAAAGACTCATTACTTTTATTAACTTGTTTAGACTTGTAGTCTTACCACCATCCTCTTTCTCTCCATTTTACAGGTGGGAAAACTGAGGCACAGGGAGATTAACTAGCTAACCCATTGCCATTTAAGTAATCAGTGGATCTGGGATTTTAAGCCCGGGAAACCTGGCTCCTAAATCCATGCTCTTCAGCACTACACTACAGTGCTTTTTAGAAAAAGAAGTCAGTCTTTAGGCATGAGCTAGACTCCTAACTGGTAAAAAGAGATGCTTGATGACATGGTGGAAAGAGCTCTTGGCTGGAGTAACTGAAACCTGAATTCCAGTCTCAGCTTAACCTCTGAATCTCTGTGTGACATTGAGCAAGTTGCTTTTCCTCCCTGGGCCTCAATCCCCCATCTGAACCACAAAATTCTTCTAGCTTTGATATGCTCCAGTTCCAGGGCTTTCTAGGAATGTCGAGAGTAAACGTCCATGATGTTAAATTATACAAACAAGAGTCAATTCTCAAAGTTTGGGCAGGAAGTTGTGGTCTGGGATAGAGAGAAAACGGGGGAGTCAGGATCCTCTGGAGACCTAATCTGAGGCCAGCGTCACAAGAAAAGAGTGAACCAGTGAGTTACTGGCCAGGGGAAATGCAAATACCTTCACTAGCTTAGCTAGGCAATGACCAGCTTAGCTTCAGACAACGCTAAAGCAGAGAGATCTCTTAAAGGTTAAGTTATAAGTCAATGGTTTTCATACTTATTTTAAGCTGTTTTTAAAATCTTGCATGGGATGCAATATATAAAGCCAATTTTTTAAAGCAATGTTTTATTTGTGTGAATTTATTTTATATGTACAGATTATAACCTTTACTTATTATAAAGTCAGTCAATAAGAACAAGGCTGTTTTGATTAAATAAATTGGATGCTCAGGTTGATACAAAACTGCAATTGTCATCCATAACCACTTGACTTCACATTTTTGTGTTTATCAAAACAGCCTGATAATTTTCATTAGTTTTGGTTGTAGAGTATCTTGAAAACACTATTTACACAGATGAGTAGCTGCAAATGCTGACAGATTAAAAAAATAAACAAGAAGAAGAAAAAGTAAAGATGGCTTTGCAATCTTTGAATATTTTTCAAAGTGATTCAGAGGCTTAAAGGAAGCCAAAGAGACTTACATTAATTATACAAAATATCCTATTCCAGATCACACACACTATGTGGCGGTTCATTCATTCACCCATTTATTCAGCAAATACCTCCTGAGTGCCTACAATGGGTTATGCGCCACTCCAAGCACGAAAGACGTGGCAGGGAGTACAACAAAGGCCCTCGTCTCCTTTTGAAGCTTAAAACTTTAGCATGTGAGAGATGGATAATCAATAAAATACAGTAAATGAAATCTATGGCATGATACAGTGATGAGTGTTATCTGGAATAAATAAAGCAGAAACAGGGGCAAGGGACTCTGGGGTTGGGGGTGGTCCAATTTGAAATAGGTCAAGGGGTCCTCACCTAGAAGGTTTGTACAAAAGTCTACAGGCGGGAGGGAGCCAGCCCTGAGGCTGAGGCAGGAGCAATCTTGCCAGTGCCGTGGCCCAGGAGCGACGAGAGACCCCTGCTGGACCAGCTCCAGGAAGAGTAAGAAAGCTGAGGCTGAGCAGCTACGGGTGACTGGGCAAGAGGGAGAGCTCCAGGAAACAGGTCAGAAGGGAAGAGGGAAGGGGGTGGGTGGGACAGAACAAGGTGGGCCTGCTAGGCCATTATAATGCCTTTGGCTTCTATGCACATAAAAAGGAAGCCACGGAAGATTTTTAAGCAGAGAGTGGCAGTGTCTAGCTTATGTTTTTACAGCATCACTTGTGAGATTGGGCTGCAGGAAGCAAGGATGAAAGCAGGAAGAAGGTGTATCCAGTAATCCAGGAGGGACGGTTGGTGGCTTGGACTCGTGCTGGTGGACATGGAGAGAAGTGGGTGCCTCCTGGATGTGCTTTGAGACTAGAACTGGGGGAGATCCTGACCGACTGGATGTAGGGTGCTTGGCCCGAGACCCAGTAGGGTGGGGGTGCCATTACCTGAGATGGGGAAGAGTAAGGAAGCAGTGCATTCGGGCGGCTGTGGATCAGGAGTGAGGTTTGGGGTGTGTTCACTCCAAGATTCCAGTAGAAATCTAAGGGAAGTTGGACAGATGAGTCTGGAGTTCAGGGAAGTGGTTCAACCTGGAAATATCCTTTGGGGCATCATTTATTGCAGATGGTGCTTAAAGCACGAGGGAGACAGCAGGGGATCACCAAAGCAGTAGGAGTGGACAGAGCAGAGGTATAAGGACTGAGCCTGGGGATCCCCCACATTAAGGGGTTAGGGAGGGAGAAGGAATCAGAAGGAGAAAGAAAAGGAGCGGTGGGGTGGGGAGAGGAGATCAGGAGAGTGTAGCATCAGGAGGCCAAGCGAGGAGCGTGCTTTAAGGAGAAGGAAGTGCTCGGCTGCATTAAATGCTAACAGAACAAATAAGAGGTGGCCAGAGACCAGACAGCTAGCTTTAGCCACGCAGAGGTCATGGGTCATGGGTGACCTTGGTACGTCAAGTTTTGATGGATTCATAGGAGGAGAAACCTGACCTGGCTGTTGCAAGAGGGAAATGGAGAAGAGGCATTGGGGTGGAGGTAAAGAAGGATCTTTCCAGTCTTGAAATTTTGTTATAAAGGGGAGCAGAGAAATGAAATGGCAGCTGAAGGGGGACGTAGGATAGGGATGTTTGTGTGTTGCCTGTTTTAATACAGAAGAAATCTTGGCATGTTTGTACACTGATGTCACGGACCCAGGAGAGAGGGAATGTGTTATGATGTAAGCAGGAGAGGGAAATTGCTGCAGCTGTGTCCTTGGAGGAGTACAGAGGGGGAGGGTTGGCCTCGAGAGTGGGGACGGTGCCTCTGCAGTGATGGGGAGGAAGGCAAGGCATGCTCAGGCAAGGCAGCGGGCGGTGGGGACCCGTGGAAAACCTCTGATTGCTCCTATTGTCTCCGAGAAATGGGAACTTGGTCATCAGATGAAAGCGAGGGAGGGAGGAGGTGTTGGAGGTTCAAGGAGGAAGAAGAAGGTGTGAAAAAAATCATCTAGATGAGAGGGAGGGTGGACGGACCAGGGAAACAGATCGCAGTTGCCAGGCAGCGTAAGAGCCCATGGGAGATTCGTGCTCATGAATCAAGGGGAAGGCAGTGAGCACGCTGTATGCTTTTCTCTAGCCATATTCAGCTGCTTAGGGGCAGCACCCAGTAGGCAGAGAACTGGTTATGACCAGGTTTGTGGTTGTGCCAAATAACTATGAGAAGGACAGGAGTCAAGGGCATGGACTCTGGAGGCAAGATGCCTGGTTACAAATCCTTTATCCACTGCTCACTAGCTGTGTGGCCTTGAGCAAGTTACCTACCCTCTCTGTGCTTCAGTTCCTTCATGAGGTTCTTAAGTCAAAATTAAATGAGCTGATGTACATACAGTATTTAGAATAGTACCCAGTACATTTAAAGCTCTCAGTAAATGTTACCTATTATTACCAATACTGTTTCAGGCAGTCAGCAAATGGGTTCCATGGCAGGTTAAAATCCACACTGGTTGGCAGAAAACTTTCGGGAAATGAATCTTGTTACATTAGGAGATATCAAACAAAATCATTTTTTAAATCTTACTTGGCCCATTTCTGCTGGATACACCTTCAAAATTTCCAGTCTAATTTATCTTTTTTTATGTATTGAGGCCGAACATTAAGTTTCAATTTTCCTTCTGACATTTCATCTGCTGTCAGTGCTGTGACAACTAAAAGTCGGTCAAGAAGCACCCAAAATGTACAATAACATGATATTATCACAACATGATGTGATGCGCACTGCACAGCTGACTCTTACACCGTGAAGACAGCAGGTACCTGAGACACACCTGAGCCTTGCCAGGAGTTTTAGTTGACCTTAGGAAAACATTTTTTCTCAGGCCTTGAGCTCTGCAGTAGTATATATACTAATAAACTTTCATAGGAGCAGACATGCACTTTTTTAAGAGACTTTTACAGCTGCAATTTCACTAACTAAAGACTCATTTATAACAGATTTGAGTACATTGACTAAGTAAATGATCCCAAGTGCGGGTCGGTGGTAGATGGGGAAGACACGTGAAAAGTTCTTTTGTGAGCACTTCTATTTTCTCAGTAGAATAGGAAAAGCAGTCATCAGCTGAGAGCACGGGTGGGGAAAAGGAGTTGAAGATGGATGCTGAGTTAATGCCCTAGCAGCCTACAAAATGTGTTAAAGCTCAGAAAGCAACATATTTGAATTTGTGTGCTGTATCGTATAGATATCGTATAGCAGCAGTCCCCAACCTTTTTGGCACCAGGGACCAGTTTCATGGAAGACAATTTTTCCATGGACCGGGGAGTGGGAGAGATGGTTTCAGGATGATTCAAGCACATTACATTTATTGTGAGTCAAACCTCTCTGCTAATGATGATGTGTATTTGCAGCTGCTCCCCAGTGCTAATATCACCACCTCATCTCCACCTCAGATCATCAGGCATTAGATTCTCATAAGGAGCGCACAACCCAGATCCCTCACATGCACAGTTTACAGTAGGGTTCGCGCCCCTATGAGAATCTGATGCCACCACTGATCTGACAGGAGGCAGAGCTTATGCAGTGATGTGAGCGATGGGGAGCAGCTATAAATATAGATGAAGCTTCACTTGCTCATCCACTGCTCACCTCATGCTATGCAGCCCAGTTCCTAACAGGCAACGGACCAGTACTGGTCCGTGGGGTTGGGGGCCGCAGTCATATAGAGGTTAAGAGTACCATCTCTGAACCAGCCATGGGACCTTGGGCCTGCCATTTAACCTCTCTCAGACTAAGTTTCTTCATCTAAAAAATGGGGATAATTACAGTACCTACTTCATAAGGCTGGTGTGAGAATTAAATGTGTAAAAACATGGGCAACCTGTAGAACATGGCCTGGAAACAGAATATGACAAAAGTATTAGCTATGATTCTTACTGTTTTTTAAGGGCTTATATTTTTACTCTGAATTGCATTTCTGAAGTGTCCTTGGGGCCCTAGCGTTCCTCTAAACATAGTTTGACAGCCATTGATCAAATCCAGTCCTCTCTTGTTATAAATGAGAAAACTGGAACCCAAGCAGATGAGTGCACCTACCCCAGCTACACAGCAGGGAACCCACCTCTGATGAGGCTTGGCCTCAGGGCTTGTTCCTCTGTGTTAGGCAGGTTCTTTGAGCCCATCCCAGTTCAGGCCTCCCTGTGCCTGCTCCAGGAAGAGTAGCCAGAGAGTCTTTCAATGGGCACATTGGGAAGAAGAGGCAGTGTCACCTCCGAGAAACTTCTGGGAGGCTGAGTCCCAAGGATTTGACCCCCATGATCGGACATACTGAGCCATGCGGAGTTTGCTGCTAGGGCTCTGGGGAAGACAACATGAGTCCTGGGGGTGAGGGCGCGAGGCTGGGGATGGGTCTTCACTGGAGGTTCATTCAGAAACACAACGTTCAGGAAGTCCCCAATGGACCAGCAAAGTGTAAAGGAAGGGAAAACATTTGGGGGAATTTATTCAGGAGGTAGCTCAAATCCAGCAGCAGCAGCATCACATAAGATATTGTTAGGACCACAGGATCCAGGGCCTCACCCCAGACCTACTAACCCAGAATCTCCAAGTGATTCCTATGCAGATTCAAGTGTGAGAAGCGTCCGGTGTACCATGTCATTTTGTCATCTGTTCTTCACAGCAGCTCTGCCTACAGGGTATTATGTTCATTTTGCAAATAAGGAAACTCAGAGGCTTAGAAAGGTTCACCCCCTGCCCAGGGACATACTGACAGTGCATGGAAAACTGAGCGAGTGAACACAGACTGTCAGATTCCAAAGCCTATGCTCTTTCCATGACCTTGAGCTGCCACCTCCTTGGCAGGACAGGAAGCCTGAGCTGAGTTTGGGAAGGAAATGGAGAAAGGACAAATACTGGCCAGGAATCCTATGGAACCTTCTCATAACACAGTACAGGAACCTGGCAGCATTCCCTAACTCACTCACTTATTCATTCCGCAAACATTTCCTGAGACCACGTGCTAGGAACTGGGGTGCGGAGAAGAACGTCTCAATGCCCGTGCCCAATAAACCTAGATCTGTTTGGAGAGACAGAAGAGTCAACCAACCACTCTTGTGTCGCACACTCTCGAACTCCCGCTTCAACATCTTGTCAGTCCTTCGCCTCTTTTCTTCCTGCTCCTGCCTTCTTGTCCCCTCCTCCGGTCCCGTTCTTCCTCTTTTGTAAGAAAGACACCTCCAAAAGAGAAGCAGCAACAATCGTCACCCAGATGATGGCTCTGGTGAGGGACAAGGCTGGGCCAGAAACGGTGTATCTCAGCCCTCTCCAAAGGCTGGGTCTCTGGCACTCCTGTTGGAGTCTGAGAGCTGAGCCTCTGACTCTTGGCACCAGACGGATCACTGCCAGGTGAGGCCCTTCCAGCTGATTTCAACGTCCTTTCTTTGGCTGAGGCCTCCCTGCTCCCAGGAAGCAAGCAGAGGCCTGTTCCCGATGCACAGCCCCCTCCGGAAGCTCAGGTGCAAATGAGCTGGTTGGACCGATTCAGACCCTGCCAACACCAAGCATGGCTGGATTCTGAGTTTCAAAAGCAACAACAATATCAGTTGGAGGGACGATTCAGGGGTTGGAATAAAAGAGGTCAAATTTATGACAGCACTGAAAGTATCATTTTTGTAGCATAGCCCCGAGAGACAGTAAGAAAAGTGAACCCAAAGACAGCAAGGGCCATATTCGATCAGAGTCAAATGAGAAAAGCAGTTTACAAAGCAGAATGAGCCCAGTTAAAGATACAGTGAGAATCTGTGTACACATGTGTATAAAACATGGAAATATCTGGAAGGAAGGAAGTGTCAATCTGAGTTGAGGGTAGAGTGGCTCGGTGCTGATTTAGAACAGGATGGCGCTCCAGTAGGCAGGAGAAAGAACAGCTCTTCTTCCTGTTCACCACTACCAACTTGACATTAGCAATGAGCTTGACTTGGCAGACATCTGCCCATGGACTTCCCTTTACTTTTAGCCTGTTGCCTAAGAAATTCTCTGTTTCTTTCCACATCTTTCTTCACTGTGATTTTTATGACCTCTAACAGGATCATAAACTTCAGCTTCATCCAACCCAAACCCCTAACTTAACACACCATTTACAGCTACAAAAACAAGACTCTCTTGGATCCAGAAGGTGGAGTGGTCTGAAGCATCGGAAAACTGGTTTGCTGCACTGTTTTCACCAGCTGAAAGAAAAGAAGACCGTGGGGAACATGAACCCAAAAAGCCTTCCACTCTGCTCTAAATTTTTGGAGAAGGAGTTTTGTGATTTATATAAAACTTGGATGTGTAAAGGGGGGTGGGGGTGAAGAGAGGTTGATTAATGGGTACAAATATGCAGTTTGATAGAAGAAATAAGACCCTAGTGTTCAATAGATCAGTAGGGTGACCATGGTTTACAATAATCTATTGTACATTTTGAAAAAGCTAGAAGAAAATAATTCTAATGTTTCTGGCGTAAAGAAAAGACAAATATTTGTGGTGACGGATAGCCCAATTACATGGCTTTGATTTTTACAAATTATATAAATATATTAAATTATCACATGCACCCCCAAAATAGGTACATCTATAATGTATCAATAAAAAAACAAAAATTTAAAAATTTTAAAAATTGAGACATATGTCTCTCAAAATCACCTGTTTAAGATTAAATTAAGAGACATCATGTGACTTTCTCCCTCAAAGTCTCTTAACTTCATTAAAGTTTAAGGAAAAAAACTGTTCCTGTTACTAAGAACAGACTTTTTTTTTTTCTGGGTTAACTTGGCTCCACAAGGACAAGGAAAACTGTCCCAACCCCAAGATAGTAATACAGCAGTCATTTATGGAGTAGTTCCCATGTGCCCAGCACCACGCCAAGTGCTTAGCAGAACTTATCTCAGCAGGTCCTCACACCCAAATTATGAGCACCCCTATTTTGCCCATGAGTAAACTGAGGCTCAGACAAGATAAGCAACTTGCCCACCCAGCTGGTCAGGGAAAAAAACAGAACTGAGCGCAAATCTGCTGAGCCCAACACCTACTCCCCTGCTCTGTGCCACCACCTTCCAGATGTCACCCCTAAAATAGCAGTGGTCATTGCCGGGTCATGGGATTATGGGCAATTTTTGTTTCCTTCTCTTTGTTTATGCATACTTTCTACATATTCTACAATAAATATGTGTTACTTTTGAAACACGGCTTAGAAACTTAATATAGAATTTTTGGGATATAGAAACTTAATATAGAATGTTTGTTTGTTTGTTGCCCTGGCTTAGAGTGCAGTGGCATCATCCTAGCTCGTGGCAACCTCAAACTCCCGGGCTCAAGAGATCCTCCTGCCTCAGCCTCCCGAGTAGCTGGGACTACTGATGTGCTCCACCACACCCAGCTAATTTTTTGTATTTTTTCGTAGAGACGGGATCTCGCTCTTGCTCAGGCTGGTCTTGAACTCCTGGCCTGAAGCAGTCTTCCCGCTGCGGCCTCCCAGAGTGCTAGGATTACAGGCGTGAGCCACTGTGCCCAGCCTTAGAAACTTGATGTAGAACTTAAAAAAAAAAAGGAAGTTGGACTCAGATTCCCTGAGAGAGGAGATCTGCAGATAGGGAAATTTTTGCTGTGATTTGGCCGGGAGTTTCCTTGTGCTAAGCACCCTGAGTGCTGGGGAGACCACAGAGAGTGCACCCCACTGCCTGCAGAGGCTTCCCCCCACCCGCAGCCCTTTAAGCCTGTATGAAGGCAACCCAAAATGCTCTTCCACCTGAAGCACCCAATTCGTTTGTGTCTTCAGACTCATAACCACTTCATAAAGCAAGAGTCAGCAAGTTATTTTTGATTGACTGAAAGTGTTTTTTGATAAAATCATCTCTCTTAAGCCATCAATGTGTGTCTTCAAGGAGACTGTGTCTCTGGTGAGCCCTGAGAGGGCCTTTCATCTCCTCTTGGGAAGCCCAGGGGTGGCAGGTGACTTTGCTATGTGACCCACTCTCCCACTGCTGTCCCTTCCGTGCTCGAGGGACCGGCATAGGGAGGCGGAGGGCACAGGCAGTCCCCTGGCACTGTGGAGTTAACATCACAGTAGTCGGGGCACAGCAGATTAGAGTGTGCAATCCATGACTGTTTCACAGGGTCCTCAGGATGGTACATTGTGTCACCAGGTTGGGGCAAATAATGAACTTCAGGCCCTCAACCTTGCCAGCTACAGAATGCCTATGATTCTCCAACTGCAGCCAAAGCATTGGAGATCCAGAAAGCACACCGTGACCAGTGGGAAAGCTGCACTTCCCCCCAGCCCCCTGGCACCAGAGAAGGTATCTTCCCTCGCCTATGTTCTAGGCGGGAAGCTTAAAGCTGAACTCGGGCAACAGAAGGTTCACATTTTCCACAGGCCAAATTCCAGGTGAAAGGTGCGTTCTGGGCAGCATCCAAGAGTTGACAGCTCAAGTGGGGATCTATGGCCCTTTTAGTTGATGGTTTTTGGGGTTAAGCATTGCCCTCAGGGCTCTTGCAGGTCACCTACCACAGATGGGGTTTTATGCTAGGCAGTAGAACAGTGCCATCAGAGCGGCAACATATGGGTCTTTGTGTGGTTTCGTCCCCCCACAGATCCTTGGGCCCTCCAGCCAGCTTGCTATTTACACACACCAGTTTAATATTCAGCAGAGGCAGATGGGACTTCTCTTGATTGGCTTTGACTGATTAAAAACCCGTTAAGAAAAAAAGGAATGTAGAAGAAGAGTCACACACTCAAAGAACTTCAAAGGAACTTGGAGATCACCTACTCTCCTGTGCTACACCTGCTGCAGACCTCACTGACTCAGCATCGGACCCCTTCCCACTGAGCCCAAACCCAGCTTCATAGTCCTCATCAATATCACATGTCAGGCTGCAACCACCAGCTGGCTGGAGTTGGCAGGCAAGATAAAACTTATTTGATATCCCCAATAAAATCCAAAGCTATCCTTTTACAGATAGGAAAACCAGGTTTACAGAAGGGGAGTGACTTGGCTGGAATCATACAGGGAGTCATGATAGTGAGAGAATCTGGGACTATCTGACTCCTCTTCCAGTGTTCTAGAATCTTAGGATCAGAATGAACAGGAGGTAAGAGGAAGATGACTTAAAAGGTCATCTTATGGAAAGAACTGTGGCTTGGCATGAGATGACCCCAGGTTCGAAACTTGGCTCCACCATTTGGGAACTGTGTGTCCTTGAGTAGGGGACTTCACTCTCTGGCCCTCAGTTTTCCCACCTACAAAATGGGGACAATAATGTCTCCCTTATAGAGCCATTGTGATGCTGAAATGCAATGGTGCCTGGCACAGTGCCCAATACAGACTGAGTAAGCAGTATCTGCTGCGATTTCCCCTGCCAATACCAGGCTCCCCATGTCTGCCCCTTCCCTTGAGGCCTCCTCCCCAGCCAAACCACTTCCTGTTCATTCAAATGCTGCCAGTGATGGATGAGACTTCAGTTTCCATGGTTGCCCAGACCTGTATATTGGACAGATGACTTTCATCCTCTGCACATCTCTGCTTGGAGCTGGCAAGACCTGAGGCCACTGAAGCTGCATTTCCAGAGCACCTGAGCTCTCTACACTCCAGAGAGTGCCCAGGATGCTTCTGGGACTTTAAGACTCCCTCTGTCGATTCCTGGGTAAGGGTGGTGGCATTTGCAGGAAACTCCACATGGAATTAGTGTCAAGCGCCCATTGAGTAAATTATTACTCAGACTCCAAAAAGCAGCTCTGGCTCTCTCACTAGCTCATGAGCTCCCCAAGGGCAAGGCCTGGGTCTTATTCGGCTCTGTATCTCCTGTGTCCACATCTCCTGGCATGGAGTAGATGCTCATGGTGAATTGCATTATTGACCCCAATTCTCCACCCCTCCCTGTCTCCACACCCTTTAGCTTGTAACTTTGCAATGCTGTCTCACTGTACACAGGGCATAATTCCCCATGTGACTTGCACTGGCCAAAGGAATGTGTATTAGTTATCTATTGCTGTGTAACAAATTACCCCAAAACTTGTCATCTCACAGTTTCTGTGCATCAGGAATCTCAGCACAGTTTACCTGGGTCCTCTGCTTCAGGGTCCTACATTGCACAGGGCTACGATTAAAGGGCCAGCTGACCTGTAGTCATCTCAAGTTTCCACTTCCAAGCTGATGTGCTTCGTTGGCAGGATTCAGTTCCATCCAGGCTGTTGGCCGGAGTCTGTCTTCTACTCCTTGCTATGTGGGCCACTTCATCAAAGCACATAGCCGAAGAGACACTAGAGAGAATCTGCTGCCAAGACAGAAGTCATAATCTCTTGCAACCTAATCACAAAAGTGACAGTCCATTACTTTTTCTACATTCTATCTATTAGAAGCAAGTCACAGGTCCTGCCCATACTCAAGGGGAGAGGATTACCCAAAGGTATGAATGGCAGGAGGTAGGGATCATTAGGGACCATTTTAGAAGTCTGCCCACCACAGGATGTTTGCAGATGTAATGAGCAGAGTCTTGAGAAACACATGTCCAGTTGGGCTTGCTTGCTTCTGTGAGAAGGATGTGCCCTGGATAACCCACTGGTCCCAGAAGGAGGATGAGAGACACATGACACAGAGCTAAGTCCCTCAGCCAAACCCAACCTAGAGAAGAGTCCCCAATTAAAGTATAGACACATGAGTGAGCCCAGCCAAGGCCAGCACAACTGCCCAGTGGAGCCCAACCCGGAGCAGTTGAATCTGGCAGAAGTCATGGAGGTTTTGTAGTTGGTTGTAATGCAGCAAAAGCTAATTGATGCCATGAGCAATAAGTATTAGCACAATATGAAATAATTTATTTTACATCTCAGTTTCCTCATCTGAAGAAAGGATGTGATTGTATTTATACCTCACAGAGTGATTATGAAAACTAAATGAATTAATATTTCCAAAATACTTGGAAAAGTGTCTGGTGCATAATAATTAAGCATAAATACTCGTTAAATTAAAATAAATCCATCAATAACAGCTAACCTGTTTGAGCTTTTACTGAACATTAAACACTTTATATTAATATATATGGTCTCATTTATTCTTCATAAAAATCCTGTGGGGCTGGTACAATTATTATCTTCATTTTAAAAATGGGCCTTTAGTTTAAGAATTGCCAGATACCACGGATGGGAGCAATTGATATGATCGTAAATAATCCAGTAGAAAAGACGGTCAGCAATAAAGAGGTTGGGGTTGAAAGAGCAATGAGAGCTACAAGCAGCTGGCTGGGTTTACTCAGGACTGTGTCTACAGAAGCTGGGCAGGTCCCAGGGCATCCCTTCAGTTTGTGCCCTCACATGCCTCATGGGGGCCAAAGGAATGCGCCACGGATGACAGAACAGAGATGTTTAACTAAGGAAAGGGAAGGCTGAAGGGGTAACATGAGAGACGTTTTCAAACAAGAAAAGCCCTTGAAAAGAGGAATTGGTGGTTCAATGTGACTCCAGGGGACAGATCTAGGTCACTTGGGTGGAAGTTCAGAAAGAGGTCAATGTAAGGAAGAACTAGTTAAGAATTCCAGGTACCAAACCATAAATGGAGTGCCTGAGGAGGCAGGGAGCTCCCCTGGAAGCGTGCGAGCGCATTCTGGAGAACCACATGCCACAGACGCTGCAGAGAGATTCCTGTCCTGGATGAACAGCCAACTGATTTGCCTTGCGAGACCTCTTCCAGCTCACGGTCTGAGCTTACAAGAAAACGATTGCGTATGTGGGTGTGCAGCCAAAACCCTGCCGATCAGGGAACTATCACCTGGTTCATTTCTGATTCCATGGCAGGAAATAAAGACAATTTACAATAAAGCTCTATTTTTTTTCAAGCAAAAGAAAAGGAGTGAATAATTGATTATAATTCCAAAGACTAAAGGTGCTCAATGAAGTTAATTATCATCATGGTCCTCAACAGACAGCGTGGACGTCATTAACAGTCACCTGGACCAGTCGTATTCAGAGACACTTCCCGAGCCCCTACTTAGGCAAGACCAAAAGCTACTCCCTGATTCGCCTCCTTCCCTTTCCTTCCCGTCTCCACCTGGCTTCTCCAAAGCTCATTCCTCTTGCAACTGAAAGCTGCATTTTCTTTTTCTGGAAGCCCCTTCCTCTCCTGGTTTTCTGCTGGTGTCTCCTTCTTTTCCTTCTTGGGGCTCCGCAATGGCCACTGTCTCTGCTCCCTTCTGAAATGTTGGTGAATCCCAAAACTCTGCCCAGCCTTCCTTCCTTACCAATCCTCACACCTCCACGGGTCATCCCAGCCATCTCCGTGGGGTTTTGGCCACCCAAACACTAGCAACTCCTGGAGCTCAGCCTCTAGCCCAGGTGTCTCTGCGGAGCTGAAGCCTATGTGTCCAGCTGCTGCGGGACGTCTCCACCTGAGTGACCCCCAGGCATCTCCCACTCAACCTTTGCAAAATTTACTCTTTACCTTTCACCAAAATCAGCCCTTCTTCTTTTTAATGGCACCAAACTATGTCCTTGGGTAACTTTCTTTTTCTCCCTGGGCTTCAGTTTTTCCATCTGTAAAATAGGGAAATTAGAGTGGATTATTTCCAAAGTCCCTTGCTTTCAATGATGACATCTCGTTACTCTGATGTTCTAGGACTTCAAATGGTGCTGTGTTCTATTGGTCCAGAAGACAATATAATGGGAAAATGATAATAATAACCGAATTTTATTGAGTAATTACATGTGCTAGAAATTTCTGTAATTACTACCTATAGATCCTCTCCATGGGGTGGCCCCACCACCATTGTCTTCACCTAGAATATAAAGAAACAGAGGCCGAGAGAGGTTAGGAGAGTCGAACAAAGACGCACAGCTGGGAAGCGGCCACACTAAGATTCAAACCTTCGTGATCTGACTTACATTCTTGGGCTCTAAACCTGGTCCAGAGTGTTGAGTTTGAGTTCTGGCTCCAGATTTTGTTAACTCTGTGTCCTTGGGAAAATTTTTTGCCCTTTTATGGTTCAGTTTTGCCATCTTTCAAATGGGAGTGGTAATAGTAGCTAACACTAACTCACTTGCAGACCTGCAGGATTAAATGAGATAATACTTTGAAATATAAACTAAGGACTTTTCCACCCATACTTCTTTGTTCCCCACAATGCTTAGCCCTCCCCACCCAGGCAGAAAGGTGACTAGTCTCCCAGGCATTCATTGCTGCAGGGAAGGGGTATCAGACAGGAATGCAGAGAAAAGATTTAAAAGCCTAAACGGGAACCAGGACATAAATATTGACTTGGGGGAAACAATGTGGAGTCAAAACAAGGGTTCCTGTTCTCAGGCAGAAGAAAAGATTTATGAGAAGCCATGAGTAAGTAGGTGTTGGGGCTTTCCTGAGACGGAGGTCCTGTCCTCCCCAACAGCCTGCGTCTCTGTGTGTGGTGAGGGAAAGGGAGGGTGACGAAAGTCCCAGATAGGTTTGAGGATCTGAGAGCAAAGGGGGCTTGTGCTCCCAACACCAGCTCAGAACACCCTCTGTAGAGGTAGCTGAGTCTCAGATCCGGGCAGAAGATCCTGAGCCCACCTCCCAGCATTCTTGGCTCCCAGGACAGCTCAGGAACCAGAGCCCTGAAGACATGACCGACAGCACCAACCAGGGAGGCCTTGTAATCAGGATGAAGGAGGACCCAGCAGCAACCCACAGGGGCCATGGACTGGGAATCGGGGTGTCCCGGCAGCTGGCAGCAAGATAGATGATGACACACTCAGTACCAGATGCCCACACTCTCTCCCAGCCCCCAATGCCCTGATACCCTCAAAGACCCCTGGAACTTGGACATAACCTGGGGCAAGGTAGGACCCCAATGGATTGAGGTTAGGTTTCTGCTGTTTAGCAAACTGGGAGCTCAAAACAATAAGAAAAAAGGAAGGGAGTTATGTTTCAGCTCTTGTCCGCCTGGGTGTGTGGACTGAAGCCACGGCCACTGCATGTGTAGAGCACTCAGCCTGGTGCCTGGCACAAAGTGAACACTTGATAAATGAGGGCTGGTTCCATTACCACCTCCTGGTAGAACCTCCTCTCCACACGGGCTCTTTCCCCGCCTACTGCTTCGTGTCCAGCTGGTATCCGGGCTCCCTGGGACAGAAACAAAATAGGAGGGTGAAGCAGGTTTGTTCATGACTCTGTGCACCCTCAGTGACCTTTTGTCTAACTCCAGGTGAAGAAATTACTTTCCTCTCCTACTAACTGCAGATGCTTATTGATGCTACTGTGAAAATTAAAAGGTTTGCTGAAGATTACTCCTTAACCCTCCTGGATTTCAACTTGGAGTGTGTCTATTTGTTCATTAGTTAATTAGTTAATCAGTTTGTTTATTTAGTAACAGCTAGACTCTATGAGACACAGCCAAGGGAAGGAAAATCCGTTAGATTCATACTTCTCAACCTTTAAGGTGCCTACACATCACCTGGGGATCTTGTTAAAATGAAGATTCTGATTCAAAGGTCTGGAAAAGGGGCATGAGTTCTACATTCCTAATAAGCTGCCAGGCGATACTAATCATGCTGATCCATGGATCCCACCTGGAGGTTCTAGAATCAGACACACTGTTCAAATCCCAACTCTGGCTCTTGGTAGCTGTATGACCTTAGGAAAGTTAATACACCTCTCTGAGCCTCAATGCCCTATTTTATTAAATGGGACTATACATAACTTCGTACTGAAAGTTTGAATAGGTGAAGATTAAAGATAATTCCACAGAGCCGTGGCACATCATGGACATTCAGCAGTGGCAGTCTGAGTTTTTAGGACAGTGTGGTCCCATTTCTGCTACATGTGGGAATGCATCTTTCTACTAGATCCTTGGGATCCTTCTCATCCTGACAGTCTGCTATTCTGTGAATAATGGAATAGCTCTGAAATGAAGAAGACAGGTGTCCCTATGGAGGGGCAGCATTTTGTGTCTACTCTCAGTGTGTGTGGTCATTGTTCCAGACCAGCTGTGAAGCGTTTTGCTCTTGAAGTAGATCTTGCCCACGGCCCAGGCAACAGCCCTCATCTTCCCCCTTCAGGTGTGTCGACCCCCAGCCAGCTCAAGACTCATTCGTGTGCTGTAATCAGCACAGATGTTACGGCAACTCCTGGGCCTGGAACGACTTGTTCCACCCGAGGCAGCCTGAGTCTCTCTCTGAGGTCCCCAGAGCCCGTGACAGCTCTGCAGGACTCAACTCTGGAAATAAAATTTCAGTTAAATATACTGGAAATTAGATTAGATTTTATTACTGGAAGGAAAAAGGAAAGATGACAATAAGCAAAGGCTCAGAGGGGAAAGGCATGTGCACATCAACACACAAATCTAAAGTAAAAAAGCCATTCTGCAGCCTGACTCACCAACCCTCAGGGGCCAGCCGGGGGTGAAGAGTAGGCTGACTCAGCCCCAGGGATGGCAGTGCTGAAACGGAGGGGGCTCTCACCTCTGGATGACAGGGCGTGGCTCTGAAAGCATGCCAGCCCTCAAGGCAGAGCGCCAGGGCTCAGATCCACAGTGACCATTCCTGAGCTGCGTGAACTTGGGGGTACGGCTTCCCCACTACTGGGAGTCTTCACATTCTCCCTGCACTGTGGGAGGATGCTGACGCCAGCACACAGCTCAGGGGAGGGTGGTGCAGAGTGAGATCTCAGAAACTGCCCCCCAAGACCATAAACTAGGTGATCAGAGTAAGAAATACCCAGCTCACAATAAGAGCTATATTTTACATCATGGCCCTGCGCATGTGTATGTATACATAAATAGATAAAACAAAAACATTAAGTATTACAAAATAAGATGCGTCAATAATTGCAATCACATATAGTACATCCTATGTTCTAGGTCCTACTCTCAATACTTTATAAATATTAACCCATCCCTATGACATAGCTGCTATTATTATCCCCATTTTCAGACAAGGAAAGCAAGGCTCAAGTTCCCTTAAGTAACTTACCTATGGTCTCACAGCCAGAGAATGGCAGAGCCAGGATTCAAACACAACCAGTCAGTCCTATCCCCTGTGCTACAACATCCGGTAATTCCTAATCCAGTCTGTTCTGGTCACAGACCCCCTACACTGATTTCATGACCACTAAAGGGTCCCAATCCGAAATTTGAAAAATGGAGCTGTAGTGTGTCTGTGTGGGTAAACTTTGTCTTTCCCTTCATACTGGGCGTGACCCTGACCAGGGTGGAATTGTTCATTTCTGCTACCACCATCCCCACCCTGAGTACTTGGCGCACAACTGGATCCATAGTAGCCCCCAGTGAAGACTTTATTTAGTAAATGTTTTATTGAAGTAACTAGGTACTTTTATATTGTGGAAAAATGTAATGACACAAAATGTATCATTTTAACCATTTTTAAGTGTACAGTTTAGCGGCATTAAGTACATTCACATTGTTTAGCAACCACCAACACCATCCATCTCCAGAATCTTTGTATCATCCCAGACTGAAACTCTGTCCCCATCAAACAATAACTTTCCACTCCCCTTCCCCCCACCCAGCCCCTGGTAACCACCACTGGCTACTTCATATAACTGGAATCACACAATATTTATCCTTTTGTTTCTGGTTTATTTCACTTGGCATAATGTCCTCAAGGTTCATCCACATTGTAGCATATACTAGAATTTTATTCCTTTTTTGACTGTATGATATTCCACTGTATGTATATACCACATTTTGTTTATTCATACATTGATGGGCATTTGGGTTGTTTCCACCTTTTAGCTGTTGTGAATAATGCAGCTATGAAAATTAGTGTACAATATCTATTTTAAGTCTGTGCTTTCAATTCTTTTGGGTGAATACCCAGAAGTGGAATTGCCAAGTCATATGGTAATGCTGTGTTTAATTTTTTGATGAATCGCTGGACTGTTTTCCATAGCAGCTGCACCTTTTCACATTCCCACCAACAATTCACAAGGGTTCAAACTTCTCCACATTCTCACCAACAATTATATTCTGTTTTGGTGGGGGTTTTAAATAATAGCCATGCTAATGGGTGTGAAATGGTATCTTATCATGATTTTGATTTGCATTTAGTTCATGACTAGTGATATTGAGAATCTTTTCATGTACTTATTGGTCATTTGTATAACTTCTTTGGAGAAATGTCTATTCAAGTCTTTTGTCCATTTTTTAAACTGGATTGTTTGTTTTTTGTTATTGAATTGTAGGAGTTCTTTATATATTCTGAATATTAGTCACTCATCAGATATATTATTTGTAAATTTTTCTCCATTCTGTGGATTACCTTTTTACTCTGTTGATAGTGTTTTTTAATCTATACACATTCTTAACTTTGATGAAGTCCAATTTACCTATTTTTTCTTTTGTCAAACGTGCTTTTGGGGTCATAACCAAGAGACCATTGCCAAATTCAATGTCATGAAGATTTTCTGCTATGTTTTCTTCTCAGAGTTTTATAGTTTGAGTTCTTACATTTAGGTCTTTGATCCATTGTGAGTTAATGTTTGTATATGATGAAAGGCAAGGTTTTAACTGCCTTCTTTTGCATGTGGATATCCAGTTTTCCCAGTACCATTTATTGAAAAGACTGTCCTTTCCCCATTGAATGGTCTTGATACCCTTGTTGCCAAAGTCATTTGACCACATACGTGTGTTTATTTCTGGGCTTTCTATCCTATTTCATTGGTCTATACATCTGTCTTTATGCCATTACCACACCATTTTGATTACTATAGTTTTGTACTAAGTTTTGAAATCAGAAAGAGTGAGTCCTTCAACTTTGTTCTTCTTTTTCAAGATTGTTTCAGAATTGGGGTCCCTTGAGTTTCCATGTGAATTTTAGGACAGGTTTTTTTCATTTCTGCAAAAGACATTGGGGTTTTGATAGGAATTGTATTGAACCTGTAGATCACTTTGGGTAATACTGACATTGTAACAATATTAAGCCTTCCAATCCATGAATAGGGAATGTCTTCCATTTTTTGTGTCTTCTTTAATTACTTCCAGTAACATTTTGTAGTTTTCAGTGTATGAGTCTTTTACCTCCTTGGTTAAAGTTATTCCTAAGTATTTTATTATTTTTGCCATTTATTATAAATGGGATCACTTTCTTAATTTCTTTTTCAGATTGTTCATTGTTAGTATATAGAAATGCAATGGATTTTTGTGGTTGATTTTCTACCCTGCAACTTTGCTGAAGTCATTTACTAGTTCTAATAGGCTTTTTGTGGAATCTTTAGGGTTTTCTACATATAAGATCATGTCATCTGAGAACAGAGATAATTTTACTTTTTCCTTTCCAATTTTTATGGCTTTTATTTCTTTTTCTTGTCCAATTGTCTGGCTAGAATATCCAGTACCATGTTGAATAGAAGTAGGTGAATATTCCCAGTATTAGAGGAAAGGCTTTCATCTCACCACTGAATATGATGCTAGTTGTGAGCCAATAAAGACTTTTATAGTTGACTGAGAAACAAGTGCATTTCATAAAACTGTTTTTAGCAATAATGATGAAAGCAGTTAGTAAGCTGCCTCTATGTATCAGGTTAGAGCTGACTGTTTCCATTCTTCAAATTATAGAATCCTCACGGTGACCTGTGAGGCAGGTACTGAGAGCCCTTATCACCAATGCAAGGCTCAGACAGGTGTAGTGACTTCCCCAGGCTCCCAGTGACAGCAAGTGGCTACACTAGTATTCAAGCCCAGGACTATCAACTCCAACATGTTTGAACTCTCACATTCGTCAGCTTAGTAGATATGAGTCATCCCTGTTACAGGAGGGTCTTCTCATTCTTGGAGCCTGATTGGCAAAGATTCCATTTTTGGCATCAAAGAACCAGTCTTGAGTCTTGGCTGTACCACTCCTTGATGTGATAACTGGACGAGTCCCTGGAACTTTCTGAGCCAATATCTTCATCTGAAAATCAGGCATCATAATAAAAACTGCTTCATAAATTTGCCCAGGACAAAGGGGTTTTCCAGGGTGCAAGACTTTCAGTGCTAAGTGGCAAAGTGCCAGGCAAACAAGGATAATTGTCACCAGAGATGATGATCAATAAGACAATTTATTCAATTACTCATTCATTCATTCAACAAATATTTATTGAGTGTCTGTTGTATGCTAGGCACTGTTCTTGGTGCTGGAAATGTAGGAAAAAAAGAAAAAGAAAAAATTATTGGCCTTCATGGAACTTATATTCTAGCTAGAGGAGAATGGCAGAAACAAAAAAGTAAGATATTTAGTATGCTAAGTAGTGATAAATACAATAAAGGAAAAAAAGCAGAAAATTATTCAAATAACCCCAAATTGGAAGCCACCCATCAGCAGAACAATGAATAAATAAATTGAGGTATGTTCATGCAATGGAATAGTGCACAGTAACAAAAACAATGAATTACTGGTACATATAATGTGGATGTAGCTCATAGACGCTGTGTTGAGCAAAAGAAGCCAGGCACAAAAGAGTACATGCTGGAAGCTTCCATTTATATGAAGTTCAAGAACAGACAAAACTAACAGATGGTGATTAAAGTCATAAGAGTAATTACCTGAGTGGGATACTAACTGGGAAGGGCCAAAGGAAATTTTTGGGGTGCTGGAAATAGCCAATGTCTTGATGTGGGTGGTACTCATATGAATAGCACATATGTGAACACTCATCAAAGTGTACACTTGACATAGCTCCAACAAGTGCACTTTGTCATGTATATGCTGTACCTCAATTACAAAATTTTTTAAAATAGATAAATAAAACAAAGGTGAAATGGAGGTAAGAATGATCTGGAATTAGGATAGCACAGCTCTCAACATGGAGTAAGAATTCGTTAACGAGTAAGAACACGTTAGGTAATAATATTTGATTATTATCCAAAGGCTATCAGGAGTTTATGGCCTGTGGTTCAAAGAGCAGAAGACCCTCTCTTGCCTCCTTTGGTGTCTCTGTTTCTCCCAGATAATCTCAGGAATCTGATGCCTCTCCAGGAGCCCATTTGGGAAGGCTGTGCTTTTAAGTGCCTCAATGTTGGTTCTGAAACCGAGCTCATCAACGAGCCAGAAAAAGTTCTGGCAGGACCACACCGGTTTGCTCTGCACCATACATCCTAATCTCTCGCCCCTGAGATTGTAGTGACAAAGATATATAACATTTTCCTATGCAATGGGCTTGAATTATCCCAGGGATAATGGAAAGGTATTTTTCATCCTTAGGGCATTAATGAATATAAATGGGATTTACAGCCCATTTCTCTCCTTTCTGTTCCCTCTGGAAAATGAGATCATAGGAAGAAAACTTCCAGCGGCAGAAGGGGAGAGGAGCTCCTCATCCAACCCTCCCACTCAGGACACCCCCAAGGATGGGAACGACATCAGCAACCCCAATGTCTTCCCTTTCTGCCCAACTGGTCACAAACTTCTCTAAGTATGAAATAATCAATTCATCACGTTAACGAGAATTGTTAGCTACAGGGAATTACTAACCAGCAAACTTCCAAGTGAACCAGGACCCTGTGAAGTCAAAATGTAAATCTCTTTTCTAGATGGAATGCCCTTCTCTGTTCACGGCTTTCTTCTGGGCAGTAGAGAAGGTGCTGTCTTGGATATTAGTCCACATATCTTAGGAAATAATTCTGCCATCTCCTCACTTCTCATGCTTTGTTTTATGCTGGATTAATTATGGGACCCAGAACGTTCTTCTTCCCCTCTGGTCATTTACATATTATTCTTTATGCCTAGAATATGTGGCTAAAAAGGGGTCATAAGGGATAAAGAAAATGTGGTCTATATTCACAGTGGAATACTATTCGGCCTTAAAAAAGAAGGAAATCCTGCCATTGGTGACAACATGGATGAACCTGGAGGACATCACACTCATGAAATAAGCCAGGCTCAGAAAGACAAATACCACAAGATCTCAATTATGTGTGGACTTTAAGAAAGATGAACTCATAGAAGCAGAAAGTAGAATTGTGGTCACAGAAACAGGGGGTGGAGGGTATTAGGAAAATATCCGTGAAAGGATACAAAGTTTGACAGGAGGAATAAGTCCAAGACTGTCCAACATGGTGACTATAGTTAATAACGATGTATTGTATACTTGAAAATTGCTAAGAGAATAGATTTTAGGTGTTCTTACCACAAAGAAATATTAATACATGAAGTAGTGCATACTTTCACCAGCTTGATTTAGCCATTCCACAGCTCATACGTGTATCAAAACATCATGTTACCCACCATAAATATGTACAGTTTTTACTTCTCAATTAAAACAAATCTTAAAGGGGCCACAGGAGGGATCCTGGTGGTACTGGAATGTTCGATACCTGACTGCACCAATGTCAATATTCTACTTGTGATCTCTTACTAATGTATTACAAAATGGTGCCACTGGGGGGAACTGGGTAAAGGGCACAAAGAATCTCTCTGTATTGTTTCTTATAACTTCATATGAATCTATAATCAACTCAAAATAAGACCTTTAACTTTTTTTAAAAAAAATCTCCTTGGATAGTCTAATATGAAATCTATTTTTTCACAATCCTAGAGGCTGGAAGTCTAAGGTCAGGGTGCCAGCATGGTCAATTCAAATGAGGGCTCTCTTCCCACCTTGCAGACAGCCACCTTCTTGCTGTGTCCTCACATCACAGAGAGAGAGAGAGAGAAAGTGAGTGAGAGACAGGAAAAGACAGAGAGAGATCTTCCTCTTCTCATAGGGCCACAGTCCTATTGGATGAGGGTCCCACCCTCATGAACTCATTTAACCTTAATTACCTCCTAAAATCCCTATCTCCAGATACAGTCACATTAGGCGTTAAGGCTTCAACACATGGATTTTAGGGGACATAATTCAGTCCATAGCAGGAGCAAAAGATGAAGCCTCATCTTTCTGGGAAGATAAATAGGGGTTGTGTCACGGCAGGTCTTACAGGTCTCGACCAGGCCTTAAGATTTCATCCTGGGGGCAGTGGGAACCCCTCAAGGGTTTTAAGGTAATGAATGACATGGGCAGCTCTGCATCTAGAAAGGTCACCCAGGGATCACTGCTCCCACTGCTCACCTTCATTGCACTGTCTAGTGGTACCCACTTTGTGGAGCACCTCAGCTTATCTGTCGCTTTAGCATGATCCCTGGGTTCTGCCTGTCTGTCCCAGTGACAGGCAGCCCCACTTCCGCCTCAGTGGGCAGGGAGGGTTCAGAGTCCCTCGCATGGGGCCTCTTCCTGCCCCAAGCAGGACCTCTCTGAGTAGTGGTGGGGCAGATGCTCCATTCTCAAAATGGTGGTAAGAAAGCGCCTCTCATGCAAGCACCTTAAATTCTGACTTTTCCTATGGTCTGTTACAGACAAAGCCACTGAGAGATCTGGAGAAGGAAAATCAGAGCATGCTTTTGCTGCTATTAGCTAGGTAACCTGTAGGGGCCTTTATGATTCAACCTTGGTTCAAATCTCAGCTGCTCCACTTTAAGCTGGTGTCCTTGAGCAAGTTATTTCATATTGCCGAGTCTCAGCTTCCTCATCTATAAGTGACCATAATAATAACTATATTATAGGACTGGTGGAAGGATTAACTCTAACACAGATGGAAGGTGCAGAGTACAGTGCCTGTCGCATGATCTGTTCTCAGCATGCAATCCACTGTCATTATTATTATTATTACTATTACCAACTACGAATCAAGACGTTTACTAACCATTTCCCTGTGGATCCAGTTTTGTGCCAGACTGAAGGATACAAAGACAAACTCAAGAAAGGAGAAACCATTATCCAATGCTATCTCTGCCTGGTAATGTCTGGGTGAGTTCTGAGGCATCAAAGCAAGTCATGGTCCAGGGGAAGCTCCCAGGCCCTGAGCAAAAGGAGCGTGGAGCCTGGTAAAGGAACGTGAGGTTAGACCCAAATGGGCTACCGTCCGTGATCAAATGTTCTGTGTTGTCATCCTGACCTTATTCCCCTGGTATCTTCTCTGTTGAAGGTGACCTTTATCTTTGGCATCCTAGTTAATCTGCATCTCCTTGTTCCCTGCTGTTCACCTTCTAGCCCCCTCTAGGACAGGGTTGAAGATACCCATTACAATGTCATCTCGGGCTTGGCATTTAGACACTCTCCCCAGTGGATGGCCTCATGTGATGAAGCCTGTGACAGTGGCTCTGTACCCTCCCTGACTGCAGCCTGGATGTGTCCAGTGAAGGACTCAGTGGAGGGAGACAGCCCTCTAGGGGGACAGGATCTCTGAGGACTTGCTGAATGATATGAGTTTGGGGTTGGTCTTGAGGGATTAGTTAAGGAGGCAAAAAATCTGGGGTACTGTTTCCCCAGGGGATTTGTAAAGAACACTCATTCTGTAGGGTATTAATACATAAGAATTACATGAGAAAGAGTTCCTCAGTCAGAAAAGGTTTTAGAAATACTTGTTAGACAAAATTAAATAGGTACATTACTAGAAGATGTCTCAGAACCTTTCCTATGCTAACTTGCACTGTGCCTCACCCAGAGAAGGGCAGAATGTATAGCGTTCCCCAAATGTGTGGGGCCTTGCGATGCTTTTCTCATCACACAGCATCTCTGTTGATGGGTGTGCCACAAGACACATAATCTACGGGGATTTTGTAAGAGCAAAGGCCAGAGGCTGAACTTGGAGATATGGTTTTGAGGCGAGCAAGCAAACTCCTCCGGAGCAGAGGGTGAGGAAAGATGAGTAGAGATAAAACCGGAAAGGTAAGTTGAGGCTAAACCACTGATCATTTAGAAAGCTACCTGAAAGGTGTCTTTTCACAGTGCATTGGGCCAGCTCCAGACCTAGATCCAGGTGAGATTCACCTTCACCGTCATCATTGTCATTATCAGTAACACCATCATCATCACCTTCATCCTCATATCATCATTGTCATCATCACCATCATCATCACTGTTATCAACACCATCATCGTTGTCATCCTCATCATCATCACCATCATAGCACAAGCCTCTTCTGAAGAGCTCTGTGACCTCTGGGAACTGTAGTTTAAAAAAGAACACTAGGCTGGGAGTCAAACATGAATTTGAGTCCCAGATTTGTCACTAATTGTCTATGTATATTTGTGTAGTTTCCAGAAGTCACCGAGCCTCTATAAGCCTCAGTTTCCTCACCTGGAAAATGATGTGTGGAGCTTAAATGGAAAGAATGGATGAGAAAATGTTCTATCAATAGTAACTGTCGAGGAAATTCTGTTCTCATTAATACTATTTTGTGTCTTGCCTGATCCACCTCATGCCTGATTTCCCAGGAACATTCCCTAAAAGTCAGACCTCAACCCCTGGGGCACAGTTACTTCATTTTAATTTGATTACGTTTGTGAATACCTTATCTCCAAATAAGGTCACATTCTGAAGTAGTGGGGGCTAAAGGGTGTATGAATTTTGGAGGACACAATTCAACCCATAGCACGTGGCTAGTGGCTGTCATCTCAATATCTTAACATGCCACCTGATGTGGTAGGGAAAATATGGTCTTAAATCCTCCCAGGTTCTGTGACTTCAAGTGAGTCGCCTTCCATCTCTGAGCCTGTTTCTTTGTATGGAAAATGGGATCATAAGGTTGTTATGAGTATTCAATTAGATAAGGAATGTTAAGTATTTGGCACATGGAGGGTATTTCATAGATGTCCATTCTTCCTGTTTCATAACTTCTCTGAGGATGGCATTAACATGGGACACCCAACATAATGGGAAATAAATAGACAGATAGATATTCATAACATTTAACCCTTTTGTTTTCCAGTGGGGAAACTACCACCTGAAAAGGGGAACTGACTTGTGCTGATTTGCTCAATGAAGCCCTGGACAAACTTAGACTACTGGATGGGATACATGTCCTCTAACTTCAGATCAGGGACCTTTGAATTAGACCACAGTAGGCCAAAAGAAGAGTAACCCCCTCTCTCCTCATTTCCAGTATATGAGTGAATAAGAATTCCTGAAAGAAAGCTACTGGTACAGACAGCTCTTAGGACAGAGAAGGGCTGCCAACAGCTGCAGACGTGGGGAGAATTAGTGTTATCTGCCCAATACACACATGAAAGCATCATTTCTTCTGCAGTTGCCTCCGTTACAAATAGAACTTTCCTTTCCAACCAAAGTAACTTCAATAGCTGCCCTAATGTCCTGTGGAAGGGACGTGTGCCTTGCATGCATGAGTTGTCATCGATTTCCCCACAAAGACCAATTTGGGGATGCCAGACAGTGTATGCAGAAAAATTAAGGCGAAATGCTAGCTAAACTGCTGTACACAAAGGGAGCGTGTTTCCACCTATTGGTGGGTAAGTGGGAGGCTGGTTAATCCTCCCAGGCAGACAGGCAGGGTTCCAAGCCTGCCGTGTAAATTGTGGCTCTGCAAGGGCACAGTGGGGGATGGTGCTGTGCACAGGGCAGACCACCAGACTGGAAATAGGGAGACCTGAATTCCAGTCCCAGATCTGCCAGTGGCTCACCCAAGTCCTGTAAAGCAATCCAGTTCTTCAACACATCATGCAAAGAGCAAAGAAAGGCATGTAGGATAAAAACAGTCACAATCCCTGTGTTTACTGGTGCTTGCTTTTACCCATTCGTTAAGTTCCCCCTATGTTCCAGGCACTGTGCTAGGTACAGACATGGTCCCAGCCCTCTCAGCATGTAGAAACTGGTAGAGGAGACTTGGAGTAAACATTTAATTATATCTCAAAAAATGTACACTTATGTCATTTCAAATTGTTATAAATGTTGTGAAGGAGAAATGGTTCTATTCTGGGGTGGGAGAGTGGGAGACAGGGAAGGCTTCCATGAGGAAGTGATATCTCATACGAAACAGAAAGAGTAAATAAGAGAATGCACAGAGAGAAAATGAGATGAGAATTTTCAAGTAAAGGGGCATAAGACAGGCCCTGTGCTGAGCTTATACGATCGTATTTCATTCTCACAACAATCCTTTGAAGTTGGTCTTATGATTATCCTCACTTTATAAGAGAAGAATTGGGTCAGAGATGGCTTGACCAATCTGCCCCAAATCACACAGTGCTTAAATGATAGATGTGGGAAACTGGGATTTGAACCCATGAATGTTGGACTTCAAAGCCTCATTGTCTTGGCTGCTATAAGACACTATCTCCCAGACAACTCAGATCATCCTCCCACTCTCCTTGGTCTTCACATTCAAACTCTCTGCCTCCCTGTATTAGTCAGCTATTGTGGCAGTAATGCTGCATAACAAACAACCTCAAAGTGCTGGTGGCTGACAATCCTTGCAGGTTCTCAGGGGTTAGGATGGGATCACTGCTGTCAGCTGGGCTTGACTCCAGGCTGTGGGTTGAGTTCAAGTATGTTCCATATGTCTTCCTTCAGGAACCAGAGGCTACTCAGGCCATGCTCTTTCCCATGGTGGATTTCAGGAGTGCACAAGGCCATCTTAAATTATGCAAGCACATTTAAAGTCTGTTTGTATCCTCTCCACCAGCATTCCATTGGCCAATGCAAGTCACATGAGAAAACCAAAACTACTGGGATAGAGAAACATACTCTGCAAACCCTAGTGGGAGGTACTTCAAGGTCACATGGCAAAAGACATGCATGTACAATTTGTTTAAGTTATCCAGTCTATCACCATTGCTGACACCTTGACTCCCGACTTCTACTTAAGACCCCCTGTGGCAGAGAATGGCAAGATACTCACTCAATTGTTCCTTCTCCTCCTGGAACACTACTAAACTACAATTTTCAAGCTTCCTTGCTTCTAGTTGGGACCATGTGACTTTCTCTGCCCTTTGGGATGTGGGCAGAGCTTATGCTTACCTCGTCCAGGCCTGGCCCTGAAATCTGCCAAGCCCCCCTCTCCTTTTTTTCTCTTCAGTGTCAGCTGCCAGGAGGTAGATGATGTGATAGGGGACTCCAAGGACCTAGAGGAGCCACTACATAGAAGAAGCTTTAACCCCTGCATTTTTGCCTGAAGGAGAGGGCCCAGGAGAGCAATGCAATACCTGAACAATACAAGCCACATTGGGCTTTATGGAAACAAGAAATAAATTTTTGCATTAAGCCTACAACATCTGAGGATTACTTGTCATAGCAGCCAACTCTAACTAATACATCCTTCTCCTTCCTGGATAGACTGGACCAGACTCTGGTTCAAACTTTCCCAGCTTCTTTGCTTGCCTCCCATGTTGTGAACCCACCAGCTCTGAGCTACAGTTACTGATGTGCCCCCCAAACACACATCAGAGAAGAGAGGAGAACAATCCCCTGTTCACATTTGAGCCTCAGTTTCCCCACCTGTGAAGGTAGAGATGACTCCTCAGGATGCCTCTGGCTCTAGTGTTTGCCCTTTCACTGATCACAGTGGGGTTTATACTTGACTGAGTGAGTTTGAGGACTGAAGAGAGGTCAACTAAAGTGTGTAGCTGGAAACAGGGGAGATTCCTAGGAGAGGACTCATCCTGGAGAAAGGACCAGGATCGTCAACTAAACAAAGCCTCAGTTTTCTGTGAGGAAGAGGGATTCTGCATATGCCCTGATGGTTGTCATCTGTCCAGAACAGCCCTCCGGGTACGTGGGTACGTGTTTAAATTCTAAGGAGAGAGAATGACATTGGTTTAAAAAATTTTTTAAATAAAAAAAATAAATAAAAACTCAAAAAGCTGGTCGCTACACTCTGTGGTACACGGGGACCCAAACTACACTGCTTTGCCCTCCTTCCCACCTCACTGTGGTTCACCCCCAGGATGTGAGCTCCTCTTCTAAGGTTGTTTGGTCCATGTTCCTTTAATGAAACCTTTCAAAAGGAGTGAAGAACTGCTAACCAGGTTTCCTGACCATAATAACTCAGTGAAATTCCATTTGTCCTTTTATAATGGATGGTTTTTTAGTTCCTCTCCACTGGTCAGAAGTGAAAGAGAATTAGAGAGTGGGGATTTGAGGGGTCAGCCAAGCTTTGGGGTAAGAAAGTAGTGAAGGCAGAGAAGCCCAAGAAGAGAAGGAAGTGGAGTCCCCAGGGCAGGCGCAGAGGAACGGAGGGTGGAGTGAGGCACCCTTCATACCTGAGCAGGGAGGCAGCCAAGCGCGGAGCTCTAGAAGCACCTGTGGGGGTCACCAGAAGAGCTTCTTCATGGATCCCAGTGAAGGGTGTTTCAAGTAAGGCTCTGACTTCACTGACACGTCCTGGGTATATCACGGTACTGCCTTGAGCCTGGTATCCTCATTTACAAAATAATGCGATAAACCTACCCTGCTGGATTATCCTGTGGCATGAGATACATTGGATGTGAAGTGCCTGGCAGACAGTGAGTGCTCAAGAAGCTGCAGCGAGAATGATGACTATGATGGTGATGGTAGCAGCGAGTCGTGGACTGTACCTGAGAATGGCTCGCCCTGTAGTGCCCACGCCCCTCCACTGAGCCCCTGAGGACACTCATGTGTTAGGCTTCAGCTATCTTTATGGAATGAAGGCTTGTTGACCCCTGTTGAACTGAGCTGAGATATCAGGAGCTGTGGAGGGAATTTGTATTTCAGCATTGACCCTTACCCACCTCGAAATCATGGTATGCAGACTACCATTCTAGAGGGGATTTATTAATACAGATAAATAAACCATGTAATTAGCACATAGTACACAGCAATTAAGGTTCATCTCACACATCACAACAAACTGCATTAAGAGCCCTATTTTTTTACTGCTCCCTATATCTACACACTTTGACATGTGTCTTTGCAACTTATTTCATCGAAGAGGTAAAGTCTGTTTTTCACCTCTCCAATCTGAGCCCAGCCACATGAATTTCTCAGAAGGAGGCATATGTAACACTGGGCCAGTTCCCAGCCTAGGCCTCAAGAAGGCTTGCGTGTTTTCAGTCACTCTGGGCTTCTGCCACTCCCATGAGAACATACACAGACAAGCTCACTTGTCCCACAAGGCGGATGTGAGATCCTGCAGGCAGAATTGCCCCAGCTGAGCTGACTCAGCCCAGCCCAGCTAGAGCAGAGCCCCTAGTCAACCACAGACGCATGTAAGAGTCTAGGCGGCATCAGCCAAGTCCAACCAAGACCAGGCATTCTCCAACCATCCCAGCATATAAGCAACAAAATCTTATGTACCACCAAGGTTTTATAGTTGCCTATCATACAGCATTATCACTGTAGAAATAAATAAGAGACACACACTAATATAGATCCATTGGCATAACTGAAGTTTTATGTTAAGAAAGGGTCAGAGTCCACATCCAGGCTGGGTAGAGAATACTGTCATAGCGGCTTAATGATACCTGCCTCGAGCAGAGAAATACGGACATATAATTGCTATCTCTGAATGGCATGTAGCAGAACAGATAATTTGGATGAAGATGATTTTGACTTTCTACAGGCCCAAACTTCCAATAAAAATTACAACAGAAATTAAATTTAAAGAATCTGTTTATTTCTTTGTGAGCACCCTAGCCTACCGTCAATTTCGAGATGTAGCAATGACACTCTGAGTATCACCAGCAACTAACTCCAACATCTATCTATGATCTCTTTGTCCATATTTTTGTTCATTGTCTTCATTCCCAATCAATCTCCCTCTCTTTCTCCCCGTTGCCCACAACTGACCAAGATGGCTCAAGACCCCATGATCATATCCTGCAAAAATTGAAGAAAAAATAGCAGAAAGAACCTGGCCACTGACTTGAAATCCCTAGGGAGCTTTTTTGTGGCAGAAAGAGCAGACCAAGATCGTGTGGCTTTATAGGATTTAACCACAAGGTCAAAGTTATAGGATGACATGTTCTGTTCAACATGGAGAAGACCTTTCTAACAGCCAAAGTACTTTGATATTGGATTGGGGAAACTTGTGAGATAGGAAGCTCTTTGTATAATGCTAATTGTGTAATGTATAATGCTTTGTATAATGTCCTCTCAAACCATTACTTGACTCTGCTGGCCCCATTTGGGTTGTTTGGCTTGGTCTTATGTGGGAAGACGTAGAGTTGATTTGAGTCTCTACTCAATAAGAAACTTGCGCATCATGGAAACCCTACACTTTGAGGCTCACCCCCTTACGGTGCTCACCACCACCACCTTCCCCACAGCTCTGCCCATCAGAAGAAGATGAGCTTCTTCCAGACAAGGTTCCAAGGCTCTTACATTAAAAGTCAAGGACCATCTCTCATTGGTTTGTTCCTCTTACTTTGGGAAAGAGAATTTGATTATTAGTGGAAATCCAAACATCACTCTGCCCACAATGTGCTGACAGGCACGTGGTTGCCTCATTCAACAGACATTCTAAGCCACACACATACTCAGTCCTGAAGCATAAACACAGGTAGTATAATTGTTTCTTCATGTACTCCAAGGGAAGAAAATGATGATTCCCAAGTTTAAATCTCTAGCTCAGCCTTATCCTCTGAGAAATAAACCCATATATCTAGCTGCCTACTCCAGATTTACCCTGGGATATCTTGGTGGCACAGCATAATCAACATATTCAAAGTCCAGTGTGTGGTCTTCATAAAAAATATTGGTCCTTTTTGGTGTTTCTTATTCATTGAGGGATATCACTATAAACATAATACTGACTGTTGACTGTATGCCAGACACTGTCCCAGGTATCAACCTGTGATTTAATCCATATCACATGCCTATGGGGTAGGTACTAGAAGTGGCTCAATTTTTCATAAAGGGAATAAGTGCCTTGCCCAAGATCCCCAGGTGGTAAGTGATAGGCCTGTCTCCAGAGCCCGTACACATAACTATATGCTGTACTACCACCTGCTGCCAATGCTGTAAGCCAGAAACCTATGTGGCATCTTGAAATTTCTCCCTCACTCTGCACATGCACCCATCACAACACCTGGTCATTTTACCTCCTTTGATCCACCCATTTCTCAATATCTTTGCCACCACCACCCAAGTCTAAGTGACCACCATCTTTCATCTGCCAAAGCCTCCAAACTGACCTTCCAGGATCCACACCTGCTTCCCCATCTGTGGTCCATGCTGTGGAATCTTTACCACTCTCCTGCTTAAACCCCATCCACACTTATCCACTGAGCTTAAAAGAAAGAACAGCTTCTAGCCTCTTTGCTGCTCTCCAGGACTCCTCTCTGCACATCTCCTCAGTCTGGTTCTCACCACTCTGAGTGACGGATAGATCTTTGACCCTGCTAAGCACTTCTATGCAGAGCCTTTACACAAGTTGTTCCCACACACTGAAATGCTCTTTCCCGGGCTCCCTGCCATCTTCAACCACTTAACATCTACTCACCCTTCAGAGTTCAACTCCAAGGAGACTTTCTCAAGGAAGCCATATTGAACCACTCAGGTCAGATCAGAATCCCTTTTTATAGATTATTGTATATTGCCTTTCTGCAGTTTGCAATTGTATCTTTGTAGGTTTATTTGATTAATATCTGTCTATCCATTAGACTTTAGCCCAAGGACAGAGAGCAGGTTTGTTTTGCTAGCCATTGGGTTCCCAGCACCAAGCACAATGTCTGGTATGTGGACTGCACTTAAAAAGTCTTTAGGAACTGGACAAACAAACAAATGCATGTATGCACGCACAAGTGAAAGGCCATATTCCATGGGAAAACTCCCAGTTCTAACAACTGCTTTACCTTTCCACATTCACAAAGAAAAGCATGCGGGCCCTGCTCTCCAAGGTGCCGGGGCAGCCTCCCAGGAGAGGCAGACAACCACACAATTACAGTTGAGGTTGTTCACCCTGACACTGGAGTTACCTACCAACCAGCAAGAAGAGCACAGGGAACAAGCACGTGGCTTCTGCCTGAGCAGCCAGGGCAGGCTTCACAGAGGAGGGGACAACACTGGGGCCCCGTCTCAAAGACGGCCTAAGCATCACCCATGTGTGTGGCGGGAAAGAAAGTAAGAGAAGGGAAACCTGGCCAAGGGCACAGCACAGGCAAAGGCACGGGGTGAAAAAGCTCCGCATAACTGAGGTGGGAAGCATAAGAGAGAAGTGGTTGATACGGGCCAGAAAGGCTTCTAATCCCCTTTGGCTGTATATCCCACCACTTTGTGACTTTTAATAACATCTTTATAAGAGCCCAATCACTAACAGAGCGGCTGTGCTAAGGAAGCATGTCACCCGGAGTTTGAGGAGATAGTTAGCAAGAAAATCTATATGACCCCGGTGAAGTCACATGCAGAATATTGCCTTTTGTTCAGGGGCACCTCATTACCAGGCCAAAGCAGACAAATTGGAGGGAGTTCAAAAGAGAACAAGGAAAAATGATTAGGGGAATGGAGAAATTGATCTAGGCAGAAAGATTTAAGGAAATAAATGCGCGTGTGTGTGCGTGTGTGCGCGTGTGTGTGCACTCAGTGGAGACGCGTGCAGGGGAGGATGGCCAGAGGGTAGGGGGGAGACGGGGACAGAGTGTGCAGGCTGAACTGGGGCCCAAGAGGGAGCAGGGGGCAGGGTAGGAGGGTGGACCTGGAGCCGGGGCACCTGTGCTTGTGACAGGGGAGCCCCCATCTCGGGATGCCAGGGGCTGCCTGGGGCTTTGCTTCCACACTAAAGGGCCTGGCGTGGCTCCCTTAAGAGACTCCTGAGTCATGAGAAATGTGCTAAGACAGCATAGAGCTCAAGAGAACAGGCTTAGAGGTCAGAAAGCCCTGGATTTGAAGCCACCTTTTGCCATGTTCTGACTGTGTGATGTTAAGCAGGACCCTTAACCTCTCTGGGCACCAGTTTCCTCTGAGGATGCTCTGCACTCACAGACCCACGCCTCTGGCTCTTCTCGTCCTGTACAGCCACACGTGGCCTCATCGCAGCTGTAGCTGAAGGCCCGTTTTCTGCTCTCCCCTGACCCAGGGTGAGGCTCTGGCAAGAGGTTCTCCTTCCTTTCACCGACCTCATCTCTCTTGACTCTGACCCTTGACTCCCACTTGAAACCTGGACCCAAAGAGCATTATGTGCCCCCCACACCATGCTTCAGGCCATGGATGGCTCCAGGATGGCCAGCTCCATGGAGAGGACTTTCAACTGGGCCTGGAATTCCATCCAGGATTCACCACCCACTAACCGCATGTACACAGCCACATCTCTTAATATCTCCGGGCCTCAGTTATCCGTTCGCAAAATGGGCTTAGTAAGAACCGCCACTCTGGGTGATTGTGAAGACTAAGATAACGCCTGTGGGGCATTAAACACCAAGCTTGACACATGAATAACACTCTGTAGTGGTGACTGCTATTGGATGTCTCTGTTCCTTTTCTTAACTAATGGCTCACCCAGCCCACCAGGCTCAGACGAAAAACCTCCAAGGCACCTGAATCCTCTTCTGCCTCCGTTGACATCAGTCACTTTATTTTTCACCAGCATCTGAGGCCCCTGTCTCCACTCCCCTCCCCCTTCTGTAGTCCCCTAGGCCTGGACCCCTGCTGCGACTCTACAGCGTGTTTGCACCCAACTTGGCCTCTGTGACCACTGCATGTCCACAGGCCAGTCTTCCTGGAGCACAAGGTCCAACCACATTAAATGCTTTCAGTGGCTCCTCATTGACGTCAAAAATGTGAATGCTTCACCCTGGCATTCAGGAGGAAGCACTGAGGTCCCTTTGCTCCTGTGCCCCTTTCCATCTGCTCCCACACCCCCACCCCCACCTCATGCACATACACATGGCCTGCACGACAGCCACAACTAATTTCCCAACGTTTCCTGAGCGTGCTATGTACCCTTCCGCTTCCTGGCTTTAGGTGACACCATTCCCAGTGCCCGGAATGCCCCGACTCCCCGCACAGAGTTAATGGCAGGTCACATCACCTTCCAGCCTCCCTTGGCTCTCTGTTTTATCACCACCATTTCCTCTCTCATTCAGCAAAGATCATGGTGCATCTACCTGTGCCAGGCATTGATCTTGCCATCTGGAGGCTGGAGATGACGTGTTTCTGCTCAACTAGGCCGGGAGCTCCTCGAGATCAGGATTGGATTGGGTCTCTTCATTGTTGGATCCTGGGATGAACGTGTCATAAAGTGGACCAGGACATGCTTCATAGATGCAAGAGGGAAGATGGCACAATGCAAGAACTTCTCAGAATCCAGTGTGACCGTGGTATAGACAGGTGTCGGGAGTGGCCAGAGGTGAGGCTGGAACCAGAACTTGTAGGGCCTTGTATGTCATACTCAGGAGCTCCATTTCCATCCTATAGATAGCTGGGAGCCTCACTAGGCTGCTTTCTGTAGACTACTGGTGCCGTTTTCTCTCTAGGGCTTTGCATATGCTGTTCCCTCTTGGTAGAATACTCTTCCCCTATCTCCTCACCTGGCTAACTCCTCATGATCCCACAGGACTCAGAGGAAGCCCCATTTCTCCAGAAAGCCTTTCTCGTACCTCCTTCTGGATTGGCTCCCGTGCTGTCTGATCGTGGACGGCCGTCATGGCTTGTTTCATGCTGGTGTGGCTCAGACTACAAGGTCCAGTGAGACGTGTCTTCCCTGTTCCCTGTTGGACTCCCAGCCCAGCCAATGCCAGACCCATGATAAAGAGAAAAAGAAAACGAAGGAAGGAAGGAAGGATGAAAAGAAAGAGGGGTTGTTAGATCTGTGTTTTGAAAAAAGTTGGGAGCTGTGGGCAGGACGGACTGAAGCATGATGGGCCAGGGCCTGTTAGGAGGCCTTTGCAGTCATCCAGGAGAGACATGTGTCCATGGTTGTTCCAGGTACAATTGTGTCCCCCAAAACTTATATGTTGAAATCCTAACCTCACTACCTCAAAATGTGCCCGTACTCAGAAATAAAATCACTGCAGATGTAATTAGTTAAGATGAGGTCAGACTGGAGTAAGGTGGTTCCCCAAATCTAATATGACTCGTGTCCTTACGAAAGGAGGAATCTGGACACAGACACCCACACAGGGAGACTGCCGCGGAGGGAGCAGGGTGCTGCCTCTATAAGCCAAGAAGTGCTGAATTTTGCCAGAAACCACCAGAAGCTTGGGGGGGTGGGGTGGGAATAGAAAAGATTCTTCCTTACAGTCCTTAGAAGAAGCCAACCCTATTAACACCTTTATGTCAGACTTCCAGCCTCCAGAACTGTGACGATACATTTCTGTTGTCTAAGCCACTCCATTTGTAGTTTGTTACAGCTGTCCTAGCAAACTAATAAAGGGGTGCAGCCTTCTTTTTAGGGATGCACCTCCTGAAATCATAATCTGACTCCCTCCCAGGAAAATTCTATACCTGCCAGGCCTGCTGCTGGTTTTTAATCTGACACCCCCTCATTGTAGAGAGAAAGCAGAGTCAGCAAGCTCACCATGGGACGCTACTGTGGCTGAGAGGTTAGAACCTCTGTGTGGGAGACAAATCCCTCCTGGGCCACTTGAGCCCTGGCCTCCCAGTGGAATTTGCCTTTGTGCTAGGAGCATCATGAGGGAGGAGGTGGAGCTGTCATGGGCAAATCAGCTTGTCCCATGGGAAGTGGGTGGATTCCCCTAAAGGAGTCTTTGCATCACTCATGATGTGTTCTAGAGATGCATTTCTTTCCCTCCTAATTCTAACGCCTCCTCCTCCCATGGGGGAAGAGATGACAGTAGCCCAGGCTGGAAATTCACTTTGGAAATAAGAATGCTGGTGAGGCCATCCAAGTGGCTGCTTGGAGCAAATCCTGGTCCTGGGGACTGGCTGACAATAGGACGTAGCAGGAAGAGGAGAGGCAGGAGGTGGGGGTTTCAGTCCTGGCTCTGCAGCTTTCTAGCAGTATGGCTTTGGGCTTTCAAGTCATGCCACCTCTCTGAGCCTCAGTTCCCAGCTGTAGAATATCTAGTAATAAAATGGAGATAATAGTACCAAACTTGCAGGCTGTTGCAAGGTATCAGGGTGTACAGCAAAAGGTAGGAAGAACATGGGCACAGAGGCAGACGCACCCAGACTCAAATTCTGTCTCTGTCCCCATTTTAGGCTGTGTGACCTTGAGCTGATGATGCAATATGAAAGTCTATTTCACCTCCTAGCCAAAGTGGACTTACCTCAAGGTCTAGAGTGAGTATAGGAGATGCTGCATGTGAGGTACCTGGCATGGCACTGCCTTTATTCAGCATTCTGCCAATATTTTTTGAGCACTTACTACATCCTGTATCTGTTACTGGTTGAAGAGGGGATACAGTGGTATCTGCCCCTCACCTGAAGGAGGTCGCAGTCAGGCTGGGGAGACCCACAAGCTCAGAAAGATGATTACAAAGCCCAGTTGATAAGGCCTCCTCCTCCCCATAGTGGGAGCATGAGATCAGATAGCAGCAGCACCTCCCCAGGTGCAGGATGAGGAAAGGCTTCTTAGAGCAAGGACGTGTAGGATGATCGGGAGTTAAGCAGGCAAAGAGGGAGGGGAGGTGCCTGCCGCAAGGATGTGATATCTCCTTGGAGACAGTAAAGGAACCCAGGAGGCTCAGTGTGGATGAACAGAATGTCCACCTGAGGGGAAAGACGGGGTTTCTCAAGGAAAAGGGCTGGAAGACAAGAGAAGTCTGGAGGACCATTCTCAGAAATTTGGAGTTTACCCTAAGGACCATCGGGAGCCCCTGAAGTAATTTAAAAAGAGAGTGACAGGACTCGGCTAGAGGGAGCAGGCTGCCCCTGCGTGGAGCGCCCCAGGTGAGTGGTGATGGAGTCTGGACTCAGAAGGTTTCTGTGTCTCCAAGTACGGGCTGAGCACCCACCTCCCTGCGTGCTGACTCTGGGGCAGTGGGAAAGGATGCAGGAGAAACTAAGAGACAAGATACGTTCTGTGGACTGGTGGCTGGATGTGAGTAGGGGGGAAGGTATCTAGTACAGACCCCAGACACCCCGGATTCCCAGCTTGGTCAACTGGGGGGACGCTGCTTGGAAGTGGGGAGTGTTTCCTGGCTGTTGGTGGTCCTTATTGTAGTCGTTAATATAAAGCATTCTGGAGAAGCAAAGGCAGGTGCAGCCTTCAGGGACTTCTCAGGGCATGGTGTAGAACAGTGCCCCTTATATTGAGATTATTGGAGGTTGGGGGCCAGGCGCTCAGATGTAGGATCTCAGCCCTGGAGGAACTGTGAAGACTGGCAAAGCCAACTGTCCCACGTCACTAATTAGCAAACTGAGGCCCAGAGAGGAGAAAGGACTTTGCCAGCACCACACAGCAAGGCCGGCTCCACCCCAGCTACTCCGGTCCATGCACCAGCCCCAAACCAGGTCCCAGCAGGGCTTCAGTCCAGCCATCACTTGGGTTTCAGCTGGCTCTCTCCCTAGCATCACAAGATGAAAGCACCTGCACTGAGGTGGGTGTCCATCCCAAGGGAAGCAGATGCCACCCAGGAAGTTGATCCCCCCGACTCTCAGATTCGCCATCAAACGAAACCATTACTGGAATACCACTGGTCTCCATTATCTCTTATTTCAAGGGTGGGCCAGCTACATCCTACAGGCCAAACTCAGCCCACCCCCTGTTTTTGTAAATAAAGTTTTATTGGAACACAGCCGTGTCCATTTGTTTATGTATTATGCTTGGCTGTGTTCATACCAAATGACAGAGTTGAATACTTACAACAGACATCCTTGTGTGCCAGTAAAGCCAAAAATATTTACTCTCTGGCCCTTTACAGAAAAATTTTACCAACCCCCACCCATACCCCCAGCCTATGAGAAAGATGGCAGCTTGGGCTTCAGGGTCAGACCAAGCTTGGAGCCCCAGCTCTGCCACCTGCTAGCAATTCAGACAAGCCGGTCACGTGTGCAACATGGAGAGAAAGCAGTACCCACCTCACAGGGCTGTTGTGGCAATTAAATGAAACAACACAGGGAACGTGCTTAGCTCAGTGCCCAGCAGAGAAAGAGAGACCAATGGAGAGGCAGAAACAGAGAGAGACAGAAGAGAGAGACGGAGAGACAGTGAGATGCCAGGCGCCGTCGCCTCCCAAGTCTGTCGTGGCCAGCTCTGTGCTGGAAGGCCCTCGAGGCTGCCACTTTCTTTCTGCTGCCTTTCCTTTCCCTGAGCCGGAATCAGCGTCCCTTCCCTTTATTCCCACACTCTCAAATGTCAGCTCGTAACCCTGTGGCCCTTACTAACACGGCCGCCTCTGCTCTCCTCGGCCCGTCCACAAAAGGTTAAAACAGCGGCCACCCCATGCAGCTGCGGCTGCCGGGGCTGGGAGCGAGATCTTCTGTCAGCGTGTCCTGCAATTCTTTTGGAAGTCTGACAGGATTAAGGGGATTAATACATTAAAGCATTATTATAGCATTCACAGGGGATTTTCCAAAGACTTTATGCTGTGATCTATTTGTCCCGTTACATAAAACTCACATTAATAGGCTGATGGCAAGAGAAAAAAATATCCATGGAATCAATAGCCTTGTTTTTTGGTAAACACATTTAGCAGGCCGAGCTGGTCATTAAGGCCTGCAGACCCTCCCACGGTGACAAAATTACCCCTGGAGAATCCATTTGCCAATTAAGCCGAGGTCTTGTCTGAGTCCTCAGGCCGCTGATGGCAGGGGGTAGGAGAGAGTGTCTGTCTGCCACCCTCCCTGGCTTACCCCCAAGTCCTGCTAACCCAGCACAACACATCCTGAGTCCCTGTCGCTGGGCCGAGGGGACAGTACTACAGGGAAGGAGAGTGGGAGGGCTCTGTGCCACAGGACAGTCTGTGTTTCCTGGACAATAGGAGGGTGGCTCTGGGGAGGGAGTGGTAGGGCGTAGCTCGGATCACCCCAGGGGTATACACGCAAGAGGTTCTTTCTTTGTGTTGCTGCCCTCTGAGGCTTAATAAAGAGACCTTCATTCTGTTCCCTCGATAACATGGCTAATTCCTCCTGTCTGTGCCTGCTTCCCCCCTTGCAAACTGCAAAGAATAAGGTAGTATCATAAAAAAGAAAATAATAGCTTACACTCATGTAGCATTTGCTAAGTGCCAAACGTTATTTTAAGCACTTCACATACACTAGTTCATTTAATAATTCCAGCAAATTTTTGAGGTAGTTTCTTCTATTATTCCCATTTTTCAGATGAGAAAATTGAGAGGCAACTAGAGATTAAATTCTTGCCCAAGGTCGCATGGCTGTTAACAGAATTGGGACTTGAACCCAGCAAGCAGGCTTCAGAATTCCAACATGTAACCAGGATGCTGTATGCATCAAGTTATCCTGCTAACAATATTCTTAAAGATTGCTTCCACCTTCTGAGCAGTTAGTTACCCAGTGTCTAAGAGCTTGTGTTATGGTATTTAATTCTTATGGAAACCCATTGACATGGATGTTATTAGAATATTCCCATTTTTATATAAAGAAACTGAGGCTCAGAGAGATAAAGAAACAACTGGCCTGGAGTCACATGACTGGCAAATGCCAGAGGCGAGATGTAAAGCCAGGCAGTCTGATGCCAGATTCCAGACTTGTACCCAGACGCAAAGCACAGGGTCCTTCTGAACTCAAAGCGTTGCTGTTCAGGGACACTCAGCCATATTAACAACACCCTCAGCAGGCCTGCACTAGGCCTGGAGATGAGAAGAGAGAGAAGACACAGCCCCAGAAGAGTGTTGGCCAAAGGGCTGGCACAGAGCAACACACATTTGGAACACACTGGGCTCTAGGCTCCCAGAGAGCAAGGTCTGCAGTTCTGGTCCCCATCACTGCATTCCCAGACTTATCCCAGAGCCTGGCATATAGTAAGATCTTTGTTAAGTATATTATTGAATAAATTACCACTTTAGAAACAAGCAGCCTAAAGCTAGAGAGATGATATGACCTGCCCAAAAATCACACACCTAGGACATGGTAAGCTAAGATTTGAATTCATTTTTCTCTTCTTTCTTAGACTATGTTTACCCCTTGTCAGTCCTCCCTGCCTGCTTTCCTCCCCTCCATGCACACATGCAAGCACATACACACACACACTCCCAGGCACACATACACACACACACACACACACAAGTTTTAACTACACCAAACCGGCCTTTGCATGACCATTTCCTCTTCCTGGTACACTCCTCCCCAAGCTTCCTCTTCACTTGGCTGATTCCTTCTCATCCTTGGAGTCTCATGATAGCTGTCACCACATCTAGGAAACCTTCCCTGGCCTCAAAGCTGGGTCAGGTCATGGACCCCTTCTCTTGGCTGCCACTGCCCAGATTCTCCTGTTCCTCAATATCCTGCATTGAAATTGCCTCCTCCCTCTAGACGGAGCCTTCTAGACACCGGGTCTGTGATTTTCCCATTTTCATCTATCTCTGCCTGGCTATGGGACTTTAAAAAATAGGTGCTGAATGAGTGAACACAGTCTACCATTTTTGCATACTCTCACACACACACACACACACACACACATACATTGAGGGTTACCTGAGATATCAATTTGTGTTTTGTTTTTGCTGTTTATTATTTTAGCCAGTTATTGTTGTGTAGCAGATTATCCCCAAAACTTAGTGGCTTAAAACAGAAATAAACATTTTGATTATCTCATACAGCTTTTGAGGATCAGAAGTTGGAAAGGGCTTAGTTGAGTGGTTACGGCTGGGGGTCTCCCATGAGGTAGCAGTCAAGATGTTGGTCTGGGCTGCCATCATCTGAAGGTTGGACTTGGGCTAGAGGATGTGCTTCCAAGGTGGTGCACTCTCATGGTTATTGGTAGGAAGCCTCAGCTCCTCATCACGTGGGCCTCCAGGAAGGGCTGCTTGAGTGTCCTCCTGACATGGCAGCTGGTTTCACCCAGAATGAGCGCTCCAGAGAGAGCAAGGAGAAAGTCAAATACTTTTTATGACCTATACCATCACACACCACCACTTCTGCCACATTCTTTTCATTAGAATTGAGTCATTAAGTCCACCTCACATTCGAGGGGAGGGGACTCAGGCTCCACCTGTTGGAGGGAGGAGTGTCAGCAAAGTTTTGGACATATTTTAAAACTTTCACACTGCTCTAGGAAGGATATCAGAAAGAAAGAAAGGCCTTTTCCCTTATCCCCATCCCCATAAGCAATCAAACCTTAGCTTTCTGTGTCTGAATGCCCTTGCCAGAGAGTATTTTTAACAGTGTCTCTATTTCAGAGCACGAAACCAAAATAACTTGGAAGGTAATAACCCCCAATCCTTCCCTCACCAACCCCGACTCTTGCTGGGGATGGAAGAAACAGAAGCAGCTGATGCTGAGAGAGAAGGGAGCTCCCAGAACTGAAAGGGGACAGGGATGGGGGTGTGGATTCTTCCCTCCCACATTCCAACTCCAAAGAGTGACACAGCCCTGCCCTCACATGCACTCATGACCTCCAACGGGGGAAACTGTGGGATGCCCATGGATGTGGCCACTGAGGACTGAGGCCTCAAAGGTAGCAGCAGGGGTCTCTGTGGCATTGCCCGCCATCCCCTGAGAGGCCCCTGCTGCCCTAAAGGACCCCCCAGGAGCCTCAGGGCCCACCAGACAGCAAGGCCAGGCCTAACCACAGCATCTTAACCCCAAGCTGCCCTAGTATCTTGCAGGCAGGCAGAGACTGAAGCCCCTTCCCCATTTCTAGGCATCCAGGACCCACGCCAGCCCCCCACCTCCATACATTCTAATATGCCCATGAGGAAGGACAGGGATGCCCCAAGCACACTGGCCTGGGGTTGAAATTCTCTCCACCCTGGAGAGTGGCCCTCACAGAAAAGACGTGATCTGATTCACAGCGAAGGAAGTGTCTGCACACTCATTCAGCAACACAGTCTTTGTTCCTAAGCTCTCTTGAAAGTCAGGCAGCATTTTAATTAAACAAACCAAAAAAATGCAAGGATGAGAAGGGAAGGAACTAATTACTGAAGCCCTACTGTGTGCCAGGAAATTGGTACATGCAGTATCATTCAATTCTCACGGTGGGGGTTCTCATTACTGTTTTACAGACGGAACAGGGACTGGAGATTTACGGAATGTCTTCATGTGCCAGGCATTTGCCTGCAGCTTTGGAATCTTCTTCACACCTCCGCAAGGAAGTATTATAACCCAAGTATTAGAAACGAAGAAACAGAGACTCAGAGAAGTAGCCCGGGCCCATGCAGTGAGTGATAGGGCTGGCCGCCCAGAGCACAGCTGACCACAGTGGGCTGTCCTTCCTTGCTGAGAAAGACTCAGGAAGAATCTTTGCTTAACGAGTCGTTGTCTTTCGTTAAAAGAATCAATATTTCTCTCCTGCCAAAAGTCATCTCCCGCCATCCTGCCCTCTCGGCCCCTTGGAGCTTCCAGAGGGGTGAAGGGAGGATGCAGAGAAGCACCCAGGGCCTCGCAGACGGCAGTGGCCACCACTGCAGAGACAACAGAGAGCCACCGTCGGCTCCGCGGAGAGTCTGTGGTAATTTGACAGGATTAAGGAGATTAATACATTAATGCATTATTAGCGCTTTTATAGGAGATTTTCAAAGAGTTGAGCGCTGTGATCCCTATTTCCTGTTATACAAACCGGCAGTAATTGCCTTAATTGGCCCATTGTTGCTGATGGGAGCAGACAGGGAACAGGCCTGATTATCTCCTGGCCTGTGGTTCCGAGTCTGGCCACAGCGCCTGGCCAAGCCAGGAAGGCTCAGGGAAACTGAGTCTGGGTGTGGCCTTCCAAACAGCCTGCTCTGTGGGAGGAGCAAGCCCAGGTCTCCGTTCTCCATGTGGCAGAACAGAAAGTACCCTGGGTGTGGCAGTCAAAGACCTGGATTCCGGCCCCAACTGTACAGCTTACTGGCTAGTGGCCTCACCTCCCTGAGCCTCCGTTTCCACATCTGCCAGTGTGGACAATAATTAGATCTACCTCATGGTGTCACTGAGAAAAATACAAAGAGCCACCGTTGATGAACACACTTTGTCAATTGGACAAGGCCTGTGCTTATGAGTGGGAGGGTTATATTAATAATTTTTTTAGATGGACTGAATTGGGGATTTTGCCTTTTGGTGTTTATCTGTTGGGAGAAAATAATAACAGCCCTGGGGGAGAGTGGGTGGGATGGGCAGGAGGGCTTGAAAGATGGCCCTGGGGACGGGACAGCCAGTGGGTTGTGAAGGAAACCAGCACACTCCAGTACTAAGGGCCAGACACCTCAGCGTCCCTCCTGCAGGTAGAGCGGCAGTTCACACAGGAAGCCGCCCAGAAACTGTGGGTGCTGGTTGCTCGGAGTTTAATTTTCTTTGCTAATTAAGTCCCTGGGTTGGACACCTACAGGAGGTGTGTGTCTGCAGCTTCATGGATGAGAATAATAATAGAATCCTAGACTCACAGTTTCGGAAGGGTCCTGAAAGAATTTTTCCTAGAAACAAACAAAATATCTTTTCTCTTCCTCTCTCTACAAATCTAGGCTTGGTTGCCGGAGGCCCCTAGGCGCTGCATCTGGAAGGGAATGACCTGGTAGATTGGAACTTCTGGTGATCCCTCGGACTGAGAAGCCAAAGACGAAATACAAGGAGCAAGAGTGGCAAAGAGACAAGGTGGGGTGGATGCAAAAATTAGGGGAGATGTTGTAAAGCCTGAACTGAGACAGGGATCATAGTCATGGAGAGAAGGGAATGGGGGGTTTCTTGTTCACGAAAAGATTTGAATCATCTGTACTTGGTGACCCATCCAGGAAGCTTGAGGACCAGAAATAAGATGCTGTGGACAAATATTTTTTGTTTCTCCCCCCGACCCCACTTCCAGGCACATAGTTGGATTGCATGTCCCTCCCCTCCTGTGGTTGATGGAGCATGTGACTAGCTCTGGCTGATGTGCTGGGAGTGCAAGCACCATGTGTCACCTCTGGGCCAAGCAGTTAATTATCAGTGTGAGATCCTTCTTCTCCTTCTGGCCCAGCAACCAGCAAAGTGTGCAGTGGTGGCTCTTCCATTGGAACCACCCTGAGTGATTACAGGAAGCATGGCCCACCTGGAAACCTGCAATAGACAATGCAGCACAAACAAGAAATTTAAATTCTATTTGTTTTAAGCCTCTGAGAACTTGGAGCTGTTTGTTATCTGAGTACAACCTAGAGTGTCCTGATGAATACAGAAAAGTAAACTTTATGGTCAGAGACCAATGAACAACATCAGTACAGTAATGTCCACATTTTTAAAAAATCCCATCCCAACTAAGGGCTTCTTTGCTTTAAGCCAGATACACTTCCTCCAAACTTGAAAAGCAAGGAAGAGTTTGCAGAGTTTGCCTGGAATTTCTCTGTAGCTAACTTTTGCTTTTGGGTCAAGATGTCGGGAGAGAGGATCTTACGTGTGTATTACATACATTAGTCACAGTGTACATGGTCCTGGATGTTGGCCATTGGAACTGGCCTCACATTTTAGCGCATGCATCTGGACAAGGCAGATAGAAACCTAGCTGTGATGAGTTTGCCCCTCGTCCACGACATTTGTGCTTTGTAGGGGGGAAATGAGGGAAAATTTTAAATGCTGAAGTCTGTTCACTTTCCGCACAGTAACTGGGATGAGGCCTGGGAGTCTGACTTGGATTTAAACTTAGCTTCCCAACAAAGCCTGGAAAGAAATTTGTGATGAATCAGGTGATTTTTAGAATCTTTTGTGTTTTTACCCAAATTTGCATTTTCCTTTTTCCACTGATGAAGGTGGAACTCTCAAGACAGATGTGATGGCTGTTATAAATGAAACAAAGTGGGTACCTGAGCCCCACTGTGTGCGGGCATTGGGTTGTCTGCTTTGTATGTTACCTCCTTCAGTCCTCATATTAACTCTTCAAGGTAAGTTTGTTAATTCTTTTTTGAGGGAAAGACATTCAGAAATGTTTAATATTGGAAAATGTCATTGCCAGAGTATGAATCTAGGCACGCCAACCCAAGAATCCATGCTTTTTCCCCTCTACCACCCTGCCTTGGGATCCATGATTAAAGTTATACCCTGATAAAATAAGTGTGCCCCACCAATTACCACTTTGTCCGGGGAACAATGTAGTATTATGAAAGACACATAGTTTGCAGAATCAGTCAAACCTGTTCAAATCCTGGGACCACTATTTAGTGGTGATGTATCCTTCTGACTTTCTGTTTCCTCACATGGAGAAGAGACTAAGGAAGGTATACGGTGACAATAATTGAGTAAACAGGTAGGGGGTAAAGATAATTTCAGGTAGTGGTGGAAGCTGTTATAGATGTAAACCACGTCACTGTGATACAGGTAGAATGATAAGTGATGGGGAGTGGGGGGCAACTGCTTTCGACTGGGTGGTCAGAGAAGACCTCACTGAGGAGGGGGTGTCTGAAATAGGATTTGATTAACAAGAAAAAGACAGACTTGGAAGACCTCGGTCTGGAGCAATCCAAGAAGAGAGGCTAGCAGTTATAAAGCTCTTGAGGTGGGAAAATGCTTCGTATGGTTGGGGAACAGAATAAAAGACCAATGGCTAGCTTGATTTAGCCATTCCACAATATATACATATTTCAAAACATGTTATACACCAGGAATATATACAATTTTTATCAATTTTTAAAAATAAATACTTAATTTTTTAAAAAAAAAGACCAATGGTGAGGGGGAAACAATGGGACAGGAAAGTGCAAGAGAGATGACAGCACAGAGCCAGGGTGAGGAGGCGATGCATTCTCCCCACCTCCACCATTTCCTTGTTCTCTGAACTCGGGCAATTTAGAAAACTCCGGGACAGGGCTTCTTCACCAATGAAATGCAAATGAGGATGACAGTACCTTAACGAGCACATTTGGTGAATCCCTATGAGTAACCTACAGCCAGCACTGTGTGTTTAGGGTGCTGCTAGCTGCTAACACAGTCACATCCCTTCTCGCCCATGTAACAGTTAAGCAAAGGTGCTCCTGGGTGGCAGGTGGCTCTCTGTGTGATTCACGACCCAGGCCCCTTCCAACTTGTGGCTCTGCCCTCCCCTGGGGCCTCAGAGTCCTCTACATTGGCTCGTGAAAGAGGAAAGAGGGTACATGGGGGAGGCACGTCCTCTTCTCCAGTCCTCCATCCAGATGCAACACACACATTGCCTCCACTCACAATCCAAAGGCAAGGTCTGGGCACAGGTTCCCACCTCAATGCATGGGGTGCTGGGAAATGTAGTCCAAGATTGGGCAGCCATTTCCCAGGAACAACCCTACACTAGGAAGGAAAGCACAAATTCTAGTAAACATTATGCCATAAATACCAAAGGAAGAGAGTTTTCTCTGGTCCATTAGGGTTGCTACAAAGGTGTGAAGCTGGGCCACATGAGGACAGAAGACCCCTACCCACCCCGTGCCGTAAGGCACCGGACAGGAACTTCACATGCCATGTGCTCCTTTGGGTCTAGGACAGAGCCCACATCTGCAGGTCACCAGGGCTGGGATCTCGTCTGACTCCCCCTCAGTGACCTTAAGCCAGTCATCAAACCCTTGCCTTTTCTGAGCCTCAGCCTCCTCATCTGGAAAAATAAAAGGTAACAGTTGAGGCTCGAGGAGTCTTGTCACCCGTGGAAGCCCATGATTCCATGACACAGAGGGTTTTCCTTGCCCTCTGACTGCTTACAGTCGGACTTGGGACATTAGGTCGGCTTTGTGGCTCCTGCCTGTGTAAGGGCCATGTGGTTTAGGATTAGAGGAGGAGAAGATGCCTGGTACCATGAACAGTGCAGCGCCCCACACTTGCGCCTCTGGTGGCCTCATCACCGCCTCCGTAGTGATGAAGGGGAAGGTAGGTCCCCTTCTAACCTGAAGTCCCTTCCGCAAATTACTCGTGGCTAATCAGAATGGTTGGGAATTTGCAAAACATTGTACCCTTCTACTGAATAGACTGTGGAGCACTCTGTTTCCAGAGAATGCCTGGAAAAGGCAGAGAGGAAGGGAGAGAAAGAGATGAATAATCAGAGCAGTTAAGGTGAGAAGAGACAGACAGACCTTCAGACAAGGCATTCAAGGCAAGGAAAGAAAGAGCAAGTTGGGCAGAAAGTCCAAGGTGGAAAGGAGAAGGGAAAGGGAAGGAAGAGGAGCTGGATGGGCAGGCCCAGTCTGGAGGGAGGGGTGCAAAGAGAATGGACAGACAGACAGATAGACCGACTGCCCGTCCAGGGAACAAACAGGACCTTCCCGCGCCCAGCTGTGAGATAGAGACGCAGAGGTACAACCGGGACAAAGGTGTAGGGAGACGGATGGTTGTAAGTTCCAGGGAGACACGATTCCAATCAAGCCCGTTGAAATGGATGTGGCGAGTTCAGGAGGCAGCAAAGCGTGGGATTGGGAAGGGGTGGGAGGGAGGGTGACGGTGGAACAGGTTGGGTGAGCTTCTGCCAGGGACAGGGCTAGGGCGGCTGCTGGTGAGATCGCAGCAGCGTGGCCGCGGGAAGAGCCCTCCGCCCGCCCTCCCACCACGATTGGACTCACCTGACAGTGGAATGAGTAATGAGTTCATTAAAACCTCCAGCACTCGTTCCTGAGAAGAAGATGGATGTGGCCAAGAGAGGCAAGGCGCGTGCCTACTCGCGTGTGTGGTGCCCACAGCGTCCCTGGCACCCTGCTTAAAGTGGCCACGTCCCTCCCCTGCTTAGAAGCCTCCCTTGGCTCCCCGTCACCTTCAGGGTCAAGTGTAAACCTGTGGCCTGGCATTCAAGGCCTTGCACAAGCTGGTCCCTGCTGACCTCTTCGACCTCAGTTTGTACCATTCCCTTTCCTGCTGGGCAGCCAGCCTTTCCCACCTGCCTGTAGCTTCCCACGCAGACACAGCTATTTTGTAAGGCTGTGTCATTCCCTCGGAGGTCCACCCTGCCTGGAATATCCTGCACCTCCTCACAGGTGTGTTTGTGCGGTAAACTCCTAGTCACCCCTCTGAACCCTGCTCGGGGGTCACTTCCTCTGTGAGGCTTCCCCTGGGCAACAGAGCTGACCATGTCTCCTCTGTGGCACTCATGTGCCAAGAAGTCTTGTTATAGAGTCGATCATTGTGAACATCCATTTCTGCACCTGATGCCCGGCTGGATGCCCACCCTCTGTATCTCTGTATTTCATTAATCTCTATATCCAGGAGGCATGTATAGCGCGAGGAGGTTAAGAGCAGAATTTTAGCATCAGGGAGCCGTGGATTCAAATCCCAGTTTGTACCACATCAAAGGGATTGGAACCCTGGGCAAGCCACCTCGCTGAGCCCTGGTTTTCTGGAACTATGAAGTGGGGCTGAAAATACCTACTTCCAGGGGCGCTCTAAGGCGAAAATGAGACAACGTTTGCTTAGTGGAGTTTAAAAAAAATTATGTTAAAAGTTGGCACCAGACTTCGAGGGTAAAAGGGGGCTCTGATCGTTCGGGTTTATGAATGTGGGACAGCCTGTCCCAGTCCCGCTCTGGCTCTGCCCGCGCCAGCTGTGCGAGGTTCAGCAAATGGCTTCCCCCTCCCAGCTTCAATTTCCTCATACGGAAGATGAGGATAATAGTGGTCCCTGCCTCACAGGGTCATTATAAGGATTAAAGGGGACGGTGTAGGTTGGAAAACTAAAGTGCCCAGCAGTGCCTGGGATGGAGGCAGAGAGGTCAAAGGAAATGTGGGTGTGAATTTTGGAAAACACCGTGATGGAAGGAGACCAGAAGGCAGGTCTGGAGTTCAGGGTCAAGGGAGTGCAGGAGTTTCTATATCATAAAGGAGAGGCTGCTTTTCCTCTTTTCTTCTTCCTTCCTTCCTTCCTTCCTCTGTGTTTATTTTGGAGTTTGTCATGACATGTCGTGTGGTCACTTTTTAAAAAATAATGATAGGTCTTTGATTGGCTGTCTGGTTGGTTGGCTGGTGGGTTGGCTGGCTGGGCGACTGGTTAGTCTGCGGATTGCGTGGCCCTTTGGCTGGTTGTTTGACAGGGAAGGAAGGAAAGAGGGAGGAAGGGAAGAAAAGCAGCCAGGGAGCTGGGAAGAAGACCAGATGTGTGGTCTGGTACCTACGCAAGGTAGAATGGCCAGTGGGGAACACCCAAGAGTGGGGAATGCAGTGGAAGCTCTTCTACGCACAGGGACGGCCGATAGTGCTTGCTGCTTGCATTACCACAGCTTACGCCATCTCTGTGGCTGCAAACTTTCTGTAGCGTCCACTCCAGGCCCAAGAGTGAATCTTTGTGGAAATCAAGGGATGAGCCTGAGTTCCATACCTTGGAATAGGAACACGGGCAGACAGAAGGACCATTCAGAAAGTGAGCTGACTCAGTAGAAACAGAAACTCTGAAGTAGGGAAGCCCTCGAGAGGGTGAACCCCTCCCCACAACACACACACGCACACACACACGCACACACACTCCCTGCCCCAGAAACACAGAAACCGTGGGGAGGGCTTTGGACTTTCCACAAATTATGAAATGAGGATCCAAATTTATATTATTTAATATCTAGCTCATGAGGAGCAGGATTAAGTCCAGCTGATACTCAAGTTGAATGAGAAAATTGCTCAGCACAGTACTTGGCACATAAAATACGCCCATAAGTGGAAGTGCCATTGTAATCCTCTAGTCTAAACAATAGCATGAAATTGGGACCAAGTTTGTGGGGTGATCTAGTCAAAGCCTTAGATGTTTGAGCCACGCCATCCACTGCCCCTTCCGGACCTGGTGAGCAGCCCTTGTATACCTTCAGTAACTGGGAGCTCACTACCTCTCCAGAAGCCTCTCTGACTGTCAGATGACCTGGCTGCTGCAAGATCTTCTTCATATGAGTGTAAAGCCCAGATGCCTGTGATTTTCCACCCACTGGTTTTCCACAGATGCTCTCATCTCTTACGTGTGGGTTTTTTGTTGTTTCAGGCTTTGCTTTTTATGTCACAAGAAATGTTGAAACAGTTTTTTCCAGCTGTGTAATCTTCCCTGTCATATTTGCAGGCTTTTAGCAGGCCCTGCTGGCATCTTTCAAGCTTATCTCTAATTCCCAATACATTAAAGAGAAAAAAAAGGAAAGAAGGTGAAGTATTTGGAGTCAAATAAAGTTACCTATAACTTTTTTTTTTCTCACTTGCAAGGCAGCTGACATGCTTTTACCCTGGTACCATCTCTTTCTTTTTATAAACCTCCACCACCCCAAAGGCAGTGATGCAGTGGGAACTGGTTGAGACCTGCTGGCGGGAGGCCCTGATTCTGATCACAGCCCTGCCCCTCACTAGCTGGGTGACCCTGAGCAAGCTACCCACCCTCTCTGAGCCTGGAAATAATGACACCTACCTCGAAATTGTGGGAAGACTAAAGTACTTACAGTGCTTAAGCCAACATCTGACACATGGTATGTGATCAGTGAATGACAAGGTTTAAACAAAAATCTTCTCCCAGCTGACTTCTTGGGGCTCCTAGCCTGGGTGAATACAAGCAAACAGATATTTAGTCCCTATGACCAAGAAGCCCGGAATCTCCTTGAGATGGTTGGGTGGAAACATTTCTCCATTTGTTGGTTTAGGTGCTACATGGTAAGAACCTAAAGAGTCCAATGCTGAAATAAATTAGGAACGTGGATGAAAAACACAGGGCAGCAACGTACACTAGAGAGAACGTCCTTGACAGCAGATACATCTGAATTTGAACCCTTGTCCTGCATGTCAATCAGCGTTCCCCAGAGTAACAGAACCAATAGGATATACATAGATAAACAAGAGGGGATTTATTTTGGGAATTTGCCGGTGCGATCACAGAGGCCGAGAAATCCCACGACGTGCTGTCTGCAAGCTGGAGAACTCAGGAAGCTGGTGTTGTAAATCAGTTTGAGTCCAAAGGCCCAAGAACCTGAAGTTCCAATGTCCGAGGGCAGGAGAAGATGGACATCTGAGCTCAAGAAGAAAGAGTGAATTCGCCCTTCCCCCATGTTTTCGTCCTATCCTGGCATTCCGTGGATTGGATGATGCCTGCTCACATTGGGGAGGGCAGATTTTCTTTACTCAGTCTGCCCATTCAAATGTTATTTCCTCTGGGAACACCCTCAGCAGACACACAGAAATAATGTCTACCAGTTATCCGGGTATCCCTTAACCCGGTCAAGTTGACATGTAAACTTAGCCATCACACCTTGTGACCTTGGCCAAGTCACTCTGCTTCTCTGAGCCTGCGTGTTCTCATCTGTGGAATGAGTAAAGCAGGCGTTCCCACCCCAGAGAATCACCGTGAGGGTCAGCTGAGGTAACGTATACAGAGTACTGAGAAGTCTCCCAACCTCCTACACCTACCCATAGGACAGATGAAAGTGTATGTAAAATTACAGAAATGTGAGGGTTATGGGGGAGGAAGTCGGGGTCAGAAAGGCTGGGTTCAAAGCCTGGCTCCCCCCAACTTTCCTGTGGGAAATCTCAGGCAAGTGACTTAACTCAAGTGACCCAGCTTCAGTTTCCACATCTGTGCAATGGGCATACTAGCAGTCATCCCCATCTTCTGGGAGAGTTGTGAGAATTCAGTGAGGTCTTACGTATAAAAGCACTCAGCACAAAGCCTGCCCCAGAACGAGTATGCAACAAACGTTCGCTGTTGGTCTTATTAATAATCAAAGTAGCCACTATCCCTGGTGTTTGCTGGTTATAATGGAAAGATACGATCTCAAATCCCAGTTTTGTCTTTTTTACTTACTGTGCAATCTTGTGCAAATCCCTTCCTCTCTGAGCCTCAGCTTCCTCATCAGTAAAATGGGAACGAAAACATCTATCTTGCAGCACTTTTGTGAGGGTCGGCGTGTGCCTGGCACATAAAAGGCCCTCTATAAATATCCACGACTATGTCTGTATGATTTCAGACAAGTCACCTCAGGGCTCTGGGCCTCACTGTGCTCCTTGGTCAAATGTGGACATTATACATCCTTCCAGGGCAACAGTGTGGGTGGAAACAGACATCTGTGAGAGGCTCTGGGACAAGCCTCCGCAGGCAGCCCTCCTCTCCTGTCGGCCAGATATGTATGGTAGAGCCATTCGGCCCCAATTAGCTTTCACACGTGCAGGGTCTGAGTTCAGGAGACGCTGCCCCCAGCGCCTGGGGGGAGAGTTATGAACCTTGTATATGAAGGTCATTAACCTGGGCAGTCACAGGGGCTGTCTGGTCCACAGTGTACGTGTGTGTGTGTGTATGTGTGTTTATGTGTGTGTGTAAAGAGAGAAACAGAGACAGAGACTCGTTAAGTCAAATTTACACTGGGTCTCCAGGCGGGCTGCAGCCCTGCCCCGTGATTTACAAATTGCCCTCAGAAATGGGCCTCACCAACTGCCCATGAAAAGACAGAGCATCGTGCTGCACTAGGCAGAATCACCTGGCCTAGGATCCAAATTCTTACCTTGAGAGGGACCTGGGGAGCCGAAACAGGTAGGAGAGTTCAGCATGGTGCACCAAGGCCCACAAAAGGAACCTCTTCCACTGCCCAGCGCAACAGGCCATGCTCAGGCCCACCCCCACACCACCGCTGCCCCCACTGCTCCCCCGGCTGGAGACACCCTCGCCCTCCCTCTTCTCTGCACACCCTGTACCCTGGAGCCACCCAACCTCCAGAAATTCTACTTCTTCCATGAGGTTTTTGTTAAACACTAGCAATTATCAAATTTATTTCCTTTTGAATTTTTCACATTAAGTCATGCATTGCTTAATGATGGGGATGTGTTCTGAGAAATGTGTCCGTAGGCAATTCTGTCTTCGTGCGAACATCATAGAGTGCACTTGTAGGAGCCTAGATGGTATGGCCTACTACATACCTAGACTATGGTACAGCCTACTGCTCGCTCGTAGGCTACAAACCTGTATAGCGTGTTACTGTACTGAATGCTGTAGGCAACTGTAATGCAGTGGTAAGTATTTGTGTGGCTAAACATATCTAAGTATAGAGAAGGTACAGTAGAAATGCGATATTATAACCTTATGGGACTACCATTATATATGTGATCCACTGTTGACCGAAACTCTGTTACACGGCACGTGACTATACATTCTCTCTAGTGTGCCTTGCAGTAATGCTGTGATGTGGATAGAATCCCCCCCCGCTATTTTAACAACAAAGGAGACCAAAGTTTCCCAACTGCTCATCTCACCCTGGGTCGCACAGGGGTGGTCTCCTGCCTGAACAAATAATCCTTTTCCTGCCACACTGTGGCTGTTCCATTTGCACTACGCTTTCTTTCTTCTTGGAATTCAGTTTGCATTTATAAGATAATCCCTATCACCTAGCACTTGATTCAACCCCAGCCAGGATTATTGCCCCACGATTTGGTGGGCGTGGGCGTGTCGAGAGTGAGGATTGTGTCCTCTCCCCTACACGTCCCCCCTCCAGGCAACCCAGCTCGGTGCTGGACGTGTCAGTTGTAGTCAGTAGCTGGGTGGGTCTGCTCAGCACTGTTTTCCTCCTTCTTCCAAGGAACTGACTGCCTGTCACTAGAGTCAAATGGCTGGGGTTGGGAGATGTCATTCTGAGCACCTGGAAACTCTTGTCTGGGAGGATACATACATGGCTCAAGACAAGCCAATTAGAGTCTTTTTCCAGATTGTTTGCTTGGAACCTTTGCATGTTGCAGCCATACGTGGAGCTGAACCTGGGAGAACGCCCATCTCTCCACGTTGTCCTTTCTCGGGGCTCACTGACAAACTATTCCCCAGCCCCCCCTTGCATCTTGAGGGGCCATGGGTCTATTCTCACTAACAGAATGTGAACAGAAGTGATGTGTGTGTGTCACCGTCTGGCCCAGGCAGAAAAGAAAGAGTGGCTGTGTCTTCACCTTTATCTATTTCTGCAGGTAAATGGAGAGAAGTCCATGGACCTAGAGACAAGCAGAGCCACAAAATGGAAGACGCCTGGGCCTCTGGAGGACTGCGTGGAACAGAGCGACCCCTATCCCACATTCAACTGTGGCATGAACAAGAAATAAGCTTTAATTTGGCGCTCAGCCACTGAAATGTCAAGGTTTTTTCAATGGTTAGCCTACACAGGCCAGTAAAATGTACACATACAATCTTTGTCTTTCTAATACTTATATAGTACCAAACAGATATGTTAGGGCCAGATAATAGAAGGCCTTGTTGGCCAGTATTTGTCAGTGTTCATAGAGTCAGTAAAGAATTCCAAGGAGGAAAAGTTATTTTAAGAAGGAAGGAAAGGAAGAAAATGCTTTAAAATTGTAACTACTATATATTGAACGCTCCCACGTACCAGATACTATATACCAGCACTTCATCAACACCGTCTCATTTCATCTGCCCAAAAACCACATTTCCCATTTTACAGGTGAGGAAACCAGTTCCCATGGCACTCAACAGTTAAGCAGCAGAATCCAGCATCAGACCCACCTCTGCCCATCTCCAAAGCTTGAGCTCTTTTTATTAAACCATATCACCTATTAAGATTAGTTTGGCCCAATGTATTTTTATATAGTTTTCTTTTTAATTTTTTCAGCAGTGGCTATACATTACTTTTACAATAGTAAAAAGCACACTTAAACACATACCAAAACAATATAAATAAAAGTTAATCTGGCCATGGAAGAGGAAGCAGAATTCAAGAGCCCAGTTACCATGGGGCTTGTCCTCTTGGGTTAATCCTTCAAAGAAAAAGCTCTCCTGAACATGTAAATGATCGTCTGGCTGAGGAATAGTGACAGTAGCTTGTATCGCAATTTCCAGTCATTCCAGGAAAATGAAGATTTCGTGCAAGTCTTGTAATTGCCAATTTGTAAACAGTATCTGTGTAAACTCTGATTCCCATCACTTGTTAATCAGGTTGGGTTTGGATAACCAAGTTAGCTTCCTTGTTGCATTTTCTGCGAGGGGCCCTCTCTTCTGCTACCCACGGCTTCTTCCCCCAGCCCCTCTGTTTCTTCTCTGCATCTGTTTACGTCTTCCTGGTTTTCAGTTTCTTAATGATGTTTTAACGAGATGCCAGTTACACATGCAAATTGGAAAGAGGCGACATTGAAAGATTGCTACCTGGTGGTAAATTTATTAAAATCAAGGTGGTTTTAATAACTTCCTTGCATATGCATCCGCCTCCATGTCTGTAATATTAGTTTTGGGGGTTTTTTTAACCTTCTTATCAGAACAAGTGTGTTAGGAAAGTATAAGGACATCATGGGAAGGAAATCTAATTGCTCCATGAGTATCAGTCTTGTTCCTCAAAATTGATTGTACGGGAGTAAACTACCCTCTTCTACTCTTTTGGCCTGATCTTCCTGTTTTTTGCAGCCACTTCCTTCAATCTTCATCATCATCTTCATGACTACCATTTATTTATTAAGCTCCTAACTCATGATCTCATGGGCAGAAAATGACAGAAAGATTTCAAATTCAAATCATTCAGGATCTAAGGCTCCTGCTCTAGTCTTTCCCCTTCTTAAAATTTTCTTTTCCTTTGCCTTTGCTGATGCCATGCCCTCCTGTTTATCTTTAATCTACTGCCTACATTTTCTCTGTCTCCTTTGCAGGATGTTTTTCCTCTCCTTCTTCTCATTCCTTCCCATTCTGCCCTCTGCCGCCTTCTCTTCTTTTTCAACAATGTCACTTATCACCCTGGCCACCTTCACCCATTACCATGATTCCAACCACTGTTGTCTATTGACAGCCTCTCCTGAGCTCTGGGCTCAACACATCCAGCCACCCACCAACCATCTCCGCTGGGTGACACACAAGATCCATACAAACCCAAAAGCAAGCTCATCAGCTTCTCCCCATATCTCCCCCATCCTGTATCTGTCACCTAAAGAAATGGCACAATCAGAAACCCAAGCTTTTCCCACTCCTGATGTTTGCCACCATGAGAAGGAAGCCCAGTAGCGTAATCTTCTGGCAGTTCTCCACCCATCACTCACTCCTGCCCTGCGGGGACGAGGGGTCTGAGTGGCCCAGACTCCTCTTTCCTTTCTCGTGGAAGCAAGCTGCCTTCAGGGACAAAGTGCCCCATCCTTTGCTGCAAGGTCGAGAGGGCTTCCTGATTCTAAAATTCAGTATCAGGAAGCACACTTGCCTGACACACCAGCCACATTCTCCTGCCTCTGCTTGAGCAGTAATAAAAGTGGTATGTTGTTTACCTCTTGCTTTGTTTCCCAATTGGTTCAAAACTTGGGCAGGAGGAAGGTGCTATTTATTGAGCTTATTCAAACCCCCCACAGCTGGCAGTCACCCCAAATTTCCCTCTCCCATCATTCCCATTGAGTTGAACTGGGAATAGTCTTGAGTCCTCCACCTCAACTGTGAAGGCCTGGTCTGACCTTCCCATCTCTCACCTGGGTTATGGAGGCAGCATCTCCCCAGCTGGCCCCTCTCCTTCCCAGGCTCCCCTCCACATTGCCCAGAGTGACCTTCCCGAAGCCGAGCTGTAGACATGGCTACTCACTGTCTAAGGTGAAGCCCCAACTCCCAATGGTAGCTTGTAAGAAATTTGAGGGCAGTGGAGCATGTTTGGGAACAGACAGCAAGGATGGAGTTATCTGTTGAAAATAAGAGAGCAGCACCTCTGTCTGTCACCTGGAACCTAGAATAACACCCAGCATGTATTAGGTACTCAATAAAACTTTATTAAAGAAATAACTGTTTTCTTTGAAAGAGTACTGAATTTGGAGTCAGAATTCTTTGAGCCAAGTCTCAGATTTGCCAATTACTAGCTTTTTAATCTTGGAGAAGTCTCTTTTCCTCCAGGAGCCTCAGTTTCCACATCTGTAAAATGGGGATTCTGTTACCTATTTGACAAGGTCATGATGAGGTTTGGCTGAGCCACAGTACATGAAAAGCATTTTATAAACTATTTTTATGCAATGTGAGACTTAAGGCTGTACCTCCATCTCTGGGTTTTTGTAGATCAAGTCACATTTGTCATACATGCATTGGATTCAGAAATTTCAATCTGAGCTTAAACATCAAAACTTACTTCACTTTAAAAAAAAAAACCACACTCCTCTCTAATTTGAATCATGGGAGAAGCATGAAGAGAATCAATTTTTATATGAAAATTGCTTTCAAAACTGCTGCAGCTTTGTTCTCAATCAGGAGTTTATAATGATGCAACCCGACTTCTGTTTATGTACTTGATTTGGTGCTGGTGTGTGTACGGGCTGCATATATTTGATTTTTATGGTATTTTTTTATGTTTGCAAACAGCATTCTTTAATCTGAAATATCTCTCAGTTTAAATGCCAGTTGTTAAGTACACAAAATGGCCAATCAATTTTTTTTCCGTACACACGGTCAATCCATGGTTTTGTGTGAACGCTGAGAGCAGTCAGAGAGAAATCAAAGGAGTAAAGAGAATCAGATCTGGGGGTGGGGTGGCCTTAAAGACCATCCCCAGGGCAGCCCCCTCATGTAGCAGGTGGGAAACTGAGGCTCAGTGAGAGAAAGGGACTTACTCAAGATCACACAGCTAATGAGAGAGGAAGAGCCTGGATGAAAACCGGGACTCCTGGTTCCCCTGCTGCACCCCAGGCCCATCTGCGAAGTCCACTTGCTTCCCCAGAGACATGAGCCAGCGTTTGGCGTGTGTCAGAAAGGCTGAAGCAGTTATCGCCAACTTGGGGGTGGAAACGGGGAGGTTCAAAGCAGGCAGCCACCATGACGGTGGGTCCAGGCACTCACAAAGCAACATCTTTGTTTTATTTAGAGAGAATTCATAAGCAATTGATATTCCTATAACTGAGTATAGGAACAGGATCCCATCCAAAGGAGAAACAGAAAGTCAATATTTTCTTTATCTGTGGCTTTGGATTATTTTTACCTTTGCATCCCTTCCTGTAATGAAGCTCATTAAGTGTAGGCTTTGGAATCAGACAGACTCAGCTCCGGGACTTTGGGCAAGTGGCTTCATGTCTCTGAGCTTCAAGTTCTCTGTCCTTAAAATAAGAATGATACTACTTCCTTCAGAAGGTGGCTGTGAGAATTTAAAAGTGTCCTTTTTAGTAACCAGTTCAGAATAAAAGACTCAATAAACATTGGCCACACTTTCGGGATGACTCTCCCTATTTATAAAGTTTGGAAAAGAAAGTGCCTTATCCATTGCAAAGAATGATGCCACAAAGCAACAAAATGGTGGGGAGAGAACAATAGCTCCCGGCAAGCACGATGCTGGCAGTGGACCACCTCACCCATGATATTCTGCAAGTGCTCCCTTACCCCATTCTTGTGTTTTTAAAAAAATTTAATTCCATTCATTGGTCAACTTTTCCCATGAGAACACATCTTTAATTTAATCATGTAAATCAATGGGAAAATCTAATTCACTTTAGAGAAATTTGATTCAAGGCTAGCCTTATGGGAATGAATCTGTTCCTTAAAGTGTATCCATAGCAAGTGACGTGTGTCTTTATCACAGTTACAAAGGGATATAAATTAATCTCCAGCCCATTTCAGAAAATAGAGAGCTGATTAAATAAGCAGTAGCTCTAGTGATCCAAATGATCTGGCATTTTTAAACATCTCAGACACTGATTTTAATGCTAAATTTTAGCTTTTCACAATTGTAGATGCCATTTGCTTCTTTAATATCCTATTTGCCTGATTATCACTCTATTAGTTCCAAATATATAATTTATTATTGTTCCTCTTTTTGATTTTTTCTAATGCTTGTTCCAAAGTCTGTCTGGCTTTGGTTTGTGGAGTGCACCCTGAACAGGGAAATGATAGCTCACTTCCAGCCCAGAGTGTTTCAGTTTGCAGATAGGCAACACTCTTGATGCTGTATCATCTTCCTCCCAGGGAAGCCACCACCTGCCCAGCCTATGGCATTTTTGTGTGGATCAACTAAGAGGATGGATGTAGTAGTACCCGTACATACTGTTCTTATACACAACAGTGAAGGACAGGCAAATGAATGATTAATTCCATCCATAAATCTCTACTGAGGATTCTTTCTGTCCCAAGAGCTCTAGAAGTGGAGAAATGGGGACCACTAAGATTCATCCTTAGCCTTAAGGGGCTCATCGTCTAGGACAGCAGATGGGCAAGTGAACAGATGCTAATCACTCAGCACATGTGCTCTAATTGTGGGAGCCCAGAGAAGGCATCCTTGACCCACACTTGGAATGAAGGAAGGCTTCTTGGAGAAGGTGAGTCTTAAAGCCCATATAGGAGTTAGCCAGCCAGAATGCCAGAAGAGGGCATCAATTGAACACAACATATTTGATTAAAACTCCATCTATTATGCACTTGGCCCTGAGGAATGCAAAGAAAGCAAAACAGATATTTCCACTACTGTGTCAGTCTGAGATCCCATCAGGAAAATGGGCCCATCACAAGTATGATAGGAATAAAGGGTTTGATATAGGAATTTGGGCTTACACACGTGTGGGAGGGGCTGGAGGCAGGGAGGGATAGAAGGAAAGGAGCCGGAGGATCAGAGACACAGGCCCTAAAGTTTTCAGCCCCAAAGGCTGGAGCAAGTGGAGGAGCCAGAGCTCACAGGGAAGTCTAAGAAGCCACTACATCCAGGAGCCAAAGGGAGAGCCCGAAGTGGGAACTCCAGGAGAGGAGTTCCCATGAGCGGACCGCCATGAGAATAATGCCTTCTGCTTCAGCGTCTAAAGCGCCCGCAAGTTCTACTCATTGGCAAACTCTACCCTGGACCCCTACAGAGAAAGGGATTCTGGGACACAGTTCCCAGCAGTGGATAGGAATGGGATGGGGCTGAGCTGACAACAGTCCCTCACCCTCCCTCAGGGGGTCCCAGTCTAAGGGAAAGATGGCATTAGTCAAATAATCACATCAGTGTACATACAAACTGTGCAAAGTGTTGGGAGTATATACAATGGGGGGCCTGATCCACTCTGGGGAATATGGAACATCTTCCCCGGGAACTCGCAATTGGGCTGGGGTCCGATGGACAGAGAGATGATATAAACGGTCTCTAAACCTTACGCCACCATCTCTCTCTCACACTCGACCACCAACGCAGATGGTCCTTCTTTCTGCCACCATGGTTCACAGAAAGATCTGCCCAAGTCTCCCCAACAGCCCAAGGAAAGGTTTATTGCTCTGGGGACAAAAGGTGAACCCAGCTTAAAGAAATAGTCTGAAAAATGGGCAAAGGACATGAACAAAAACTTTTCCAAAGAAGACAGAATGATGGCCAGCAAACATATAAAAAAGTGCTCAACTTCTCTAATCATCAGGGAAATGCAAATCAAAACCACAATGAGATATCACTTAACTCCAGTGAGATTGGCTCATATCAAAAAATCCCCAAATAACAAATGTTGGCGGGGATGTGGACAGGTAGGAACACTCATACACTGCTGGTGGGACTGCAAATTAGTACAACCTCTATGGAAAAGAATATGGAGATATCTCAAAGAATTAAAAGTAGAATTACCATTTGACCCAGCAATCCCACTACTGGGTATTTATCCAAAAGAAAAAAAGACATTTTATAATAAAGACATCTGCTCTCGAATGTTCATAGCAGCACAATTCACAATTGCAAAGTTGTGGAAACAACCCAGGTGCCCATCAATACACGAGTGGATCAATAAAATGTGGTATATGTATACCATGGAGTATTACTCAGCAATAAGGAACAATAGTGAATTAACACATCTGGTATTATCCTGGTCGGAGCTAGAACCCATTCTTCGAAGCGAAGTGTCACAGGATTGGAAAAACAAGCACTACTGGTACTCACCATCAAACTGGTACTAACTGATGAACACTTACATCACACAGGGCAATAACATTCATCAGGGGGCGGGCAGGCGGGAGGGGGGTGGAAGGGATGGGAAAAACTCTCACTGAATGGATGTGGGGAGCACAGTTTGGGAGATGACCACGATTGTGGCTCTGACACGGGCAGAACAGGGGCAATGTGTATGGCCAAAATGTTGTACCCCCATGATATTCTGAAATTAAAAAAAAATAAAAAAAAAAAAAATAAAAAAAAAAAAAAAAAAAAAAAGAAATAGTCTGACCTCAGGAGTCATAAATGAAAGCCCTGAGCCAAATCTCTGTGGGGGGGTTCAGCCAGTGAGGTCTTCTTCATCCTTAGGTGCACACCTGAACTAAAGGACTGCCTAGGGCTCCGAGCTGACCTGGCCCCGGTGTCCCTCCCCTCCCAGCACTGCAGCAAATGGATGAAAAATTGTATCATTAAACTCTCTGATGTTCTCCTGTCTAATTGAACCTGTGAAATTTCCTAAGGTTCTCCAACCTCCAAAAATTCAATTTTCCATGTAATGCATGGTGACGTATCAATAAATCATGCTGTAAAATAAATGCACGGATTCTTTTGTGCAGGAGCGAGTGAGGAATAAACCTTTCGTAATTGATAAATAATGTCATTGGAATCAATAGCTGGCAGAGGAGTTGGAGGAGTAAGCCTGAATCATGTATGAGTGCTCCGGGGTGATCAATGCCTTTGAAACAGCCAGGAGCTTGGGAGCCAAGTGTATAAATTACTGCCTTAATATTACAGCAGGACCCAAAGCTTAAAAAATGGGTACGTTGCTAAGTGCTGGTGAGACGGGAAGATGGGTCTAGGGTGTGGGTGGGGTGAGTTCTCTGACGGTCACTCTTTGGAGGGCATGTGGGCTCCCTACAGAAGGGAGGTGAGGAGCAGATTGTGCAATCTGGAACTCGGGATGGAGACAGCACAATTCCAGCTCTGGCCAGTCTTGCCAGCATCCTGTGTTGGCAGCAAGAGAAGTGAGCTACTGTGGGACCACGGACGCTACTTAGGAAAATGGCCTAGCTGCCCTCAGCGGCCTCGACACTGGGGGCTGGTGCTGACACACGAGGTGAAAGATGAGCCTGGGAGTCACTGAATCAGGCTCTGAGTGACAGCCACAGACCGTGTTGGACCAAGGGGAAAGGTTGCTATGCAGTGGTTGGGAGCCTGGCTTAAGAGGCAGCTGCTCAGCCCTGCCACCAGCTGTGTGACTCTAAGCAAGTTACTTAACCTTCCTGTGTTCCATCCTTCTCCTTTGCAAAATAGGGGACAATAATGCCAACCTCACTAATTCTTGAGGGCAAAATGCAATCCTGTTTATAAATATCTCAGCTCAGTGTCTGTCTCTACTAAACATTAAGCAAGCTGGAGTTATAGTGCTTTATTGATTGTATATTGTTTCTGCACTACACTGGTCATTTTCCCTAGATTATCTTAGTTAATCCTCACAGCAACCCCATGAGGTAGTTACTATTATTGAGGAAACTGAGGAAACTGAGGCTCAGAGAAGGTGAACACCTTGCCCAAATCACATCGCTCTAATTGATGGAACCAAGAGTTGAACACAGGTAGGCCAAGTCCAGGGCTGTTTCTTAACCATGAAACTATATTGTAGCACTGCTCTTGTCCTGGAGCCCACCCCCCAGCCCTGTGGAGGGCTGTGTTCAGTGGGCACCGCCTATGGTGGTCTTCAGGGGCATCCCATCTAACTCACAGGTGGCCCGAGAGAGAGCAGACAGCAGGAGACTCAGAGTCAGGCAGTGGTGGGTTCTGGTCCCAGCTCCACTACGGTGTGCCTTTGAGGCCATCACTCCTGCTGGCTGAGCTATGGTACCTGCATCATCAGTAATATCGGAGTTGTCATGCCTGCCCCTCAAGGTCATCTGCAAAGCACGGTGCAAAGAGCAGCACAGGAGCTGGTGGCAGAGGCCATCAGTGAGGCGAGCTCTGCAGTGAACCTGGGCAGGACCCTGGCTCAGCCCTACCCAGCTACGTGCTCTTGAGCTAGAAGGCCCTATCTGAGTCTGATTCCTCATCTCCAGAACATGAACTATGACACCAGCCTCCAAGGACTGAACTGAGAACTGGATGAGATGTCAGTGTAAATCACTTTCCTGGCCAGTGCCTGCAACTGGTTCTCTCTAACTCCCTTTTCCTTCCGAGGGAATTCAGAAGGAGTCCCAGTGGATAGTGCTGCACAACCCTAGGGTGCCATTCACATCTATTATTGTGCAACTGGGTGCAGCAGACAGAAGAGATCCAAAGTAAATATTGAGCAAATTTATTCATTCCGCTTAAAGTCACTTCCTGCAAAAGCCCTTTCCTGGCCCCATGCTGTGTGTTCTCATGGCTGCTATACCTCGCCTATCACAGCTTCTACTCTGCTGCTCTATAGCTAAGCACCATGCATTCTTGTTAGAGGATCAGCTTTGTGAGGACAGATACCTTGTATCTTAGGTTGGTCGGGTTTCCCCAAAAGCAAACCTTGAGAATAGGATTTGAGTACAAATAGTTGATTTAGGAGGCAATCCCAGGAAGCACCCATAGGGGGATGGAGAAACAACACCCATAGGGGGATGGGACAAAAAGATAAGATGGGTGCTCTGACGAGCAGGTGTCCACTGGGGGCCACTGGGCAGTGGCCCAGATCCTGGTGGCCCATGCTCACCACCTCAGTGAGACAGTGTTGGACATGTCCCAGAGTGGCCCCACATGATGGGAGAGGAAGTTGGAATACTTATACACCAGCTCCCACCTGTCGTTAATTGACTCCCAGCATTGCCAGCCCACGCTGCACATGGACAAGTGCTCCAGCAGCCAGAGAAAGCCCACAGGTAGAATTTCACAGGTGCTTGCCGTAGGAAGCTGTCATATATAGGAGCAGTGATAGCCACAGTGAGTGGAGTATCCGCTACACCTAACTTGTCTCTAAAGCCCTGAAGCCCTGTTGGTGCCCGGCTCAGTGCTTGCTTCATGATGGAATGAATTAATTCCATCATGAGTGAATGAATGGGAAATGGGACCCTGGGTCAGAGCTGTTCTACTGCTGAAAAGCAAATTCTGAAACTTCTACTTCAAAAGCTGAGGAGCAGCAGGCTGTCCAGGCAGCACATGACAGCGTGCTTTCCTCTGCCTGGGCTGAACCACCCTAGCATAGCATCCTGTATCCGAGGGGCCAGGCAGGTTCAGACACTCACACATGGAGCCCGTGGGAAGCCACTGAACAAGAATTCTTCTTTCTTCCCTGGTGGGCTATTGTGGAGGGATCTAGGAAGCTCCAGAGGGCAGGGGGAGCCTCTGTCTTTACAGCCCACCTTCTGCATATAACACAGAGCCTTGAATGTCACAGGCACCCAATGCATGTCTGAGAGACCAAGTTGAACTGGGAGGAGGGAAAAAAAATGGATTTCAGTTCAACCGCAGAATGACTTTCTAGCTCTTTGTGACAAAATGGACTTATGTGTTGTTCATTCATTTGGCAAACATTTGTTTAGGACTCCACATGCCAGGCTGAGCTAGGCGATGGGGGCATAGGAATGAATAATACAAAGTCCTTGACCCTGAAGTCAAGTGGAGTGTCAGATACATCAAACAGTAATTAGGGCACAGCATCATATGTACTATAATAGAAGTAGCTACGGGAAGATTATGGAAGCCCCCAAGGGAAGGATGGATTGTCAAACTGGGAGTTGGTCGAGAAAATTTTTATACATTCCTTTATTTACTTCTCTTCTGTGCCAGGTTCTGAACAAAATGGACATCCTCCCTGTCTCATGGGGGTTGAGCAAGAAAGCATCTATTTTTTAGTCTTTAGCCTCATACAAAACACTATCTGTGCCCCAGCTCTGGGTCAGTGACTAGAACCGCACCCTCCCACCATCACCTCTGGCAACTGGTCAACTTTTGCTCATTCTTCAAAGCTCAGTTCAGGTATCAACAGCTCTAAGAAGCCCTCCTAACCCTTGGGGCTGGACTAACTGCCCCCTTTGTGTTTATGCAACCTCAGGACCCATCACGCAGTATTGTTCGCTTTTCTCTCTCTGTTTAGTTGGGATTAGATTGTGAATAGCACAACACGGTCTTAGAAAAGGTGGACATTTATTTCTCTCCTACATAAACTAAGCTCAAAGGCAGGTTATCCAAGGTGGGTGTGGTGGTGCTCCAATCCCCTGGACCCAAAGTCCTACCAGGCCTCCACTCTGCCTTTCCCAGAGCTTAGCCTTCATCTTCATAGTCTCCGACCAAAACTCCTTACCCAGACCCCACCCTTCATCTTCCTGAACACACCACTAGCTGACATTTCCCAGCTAGACGCCCTTGCAGTTAGGTGCAGCCAATGGACTGGGTTCTGGCCAATGGAACATAGACAGAATGTCCCTGCCAGGCGTGGCCCACAAAATCTCCCAGTCTTCCCTTATCTTTCTCCCCCTGCCTGTTGAACCAAGAGGATTCTGAGGACCTAGAGGAAGGCAGAGTCATAAGATGGAAGGAGCCTGTGTTCCTGAGTCAACACCAGACCAAGAATACCTGTGATGGACTGTCACATGAGCAAAGAATAAACTTTGTTTTGTTTGTACCGTTTATAGCAGTGACTTACTAAGATGGACATGGAGTGGCACCTCCCAGATGCTCCCTCAAGAAAGGATTATTGCCTCAATTTCTGGGAGTGCTGTCAGCACACAGCCTCCAACTATCCCCATCAAAGACTGTTTCAGTTGCAAAGAGCAACTTCACCCAAGACCATGCCCCTCCTCGAGCAGCCCATATCCCAGTATCAAAGCACAGGTATAGAGAAGTATACTGGCCCACACACATAAAGCTGTGTCACAACTGGCTCCTCCCTTTGCCCAATCCTGCTTCCTCCCTCTCCCTTCCTCAGGGACTGATCCCCACAGCACCCCCTAGTAAACCTCCTGCACACAAAACTCTATCTCAGTGTCTGCCTCTTGGGGAACCCAATCTGTGACACCTACCTTGACTAAGGTATGTTCCAAAAGAACTGCTATGACTCCAGCCATCACATCCATATTCCTTACAGAGTGTTGGAGAAATGGGTGAAGAAGACTTTACCTTCTTAAGCCGCCTTTCTTGATGTCTCATTGGCCATGGCTGGGCCATATTGGCCACACCAAACCACAAAGGAGGCTGGAAAATATGTCTTTATTCTGGGCAGCCACATGCTGCACTAAAGCCACTCCAGGAGAAGGGGAGAATTGATATGAGAGGCAATGGCCATCTCTGTCCTATAGTCCAGCCAACACTTAAAAAGGACTCGTATTTGTCAAGCTTCTACTCTGTGCTCAGGCTTTGTGATAAGGAGTTTACATGAATTGTAGCATTTAAACCCACAGCCACACTCCTATGAGGTAGGAGCTGTCATTGTCCCCATTTTACAAATGAAGAAACTGAAGCTTAACTGCCCAGGGCCAGACAGCAAATCCATGGCAGAGCTGAGATTTGACCTTGGATATTTTCGAATTTGGATCCTTGTGCTCTTAACCACCGAGTGACTCAGCCTCCCCATGGAACTATGAGCTCCTTGAGAGCAGGAAACACATCTTAGTCACCCCGACATGCACAGTGCCTGGAAGAGCGCTTGGCACCTGGTAATGGCTCAGTGAATATCCGCTCCCTTGGTTAAAAGGGAAGGAGAAGTCGGGAGTGGCCCTTGCCTGGGGCCATGGGATGACTGGTAGAGCCATCAACTGTTAACCAAGGTAACCATTAACCGAGGAAGAGGAGGCAGAGAGAATATGACTCTAATTCATACTGGTTGAGTTTAGGTGCCTGTGGAACATCCAAGGGAAGATGTCCAGTTTGCAGCAGGATCTACACCTCTGAGGTGCTGGCGAGAGGCCTCGGCTGGAGGCATGTTCAGGAGCCTTCTGCGTGTGGGCAACAGTCCAGCCGTGAGCGTGGCCAGACTCACCCAGAGACAGCGTGTGGAGAACCCCCAATTACGTCCAAAAACAAGAGCAGAATTTCCAATTAACAACATCACTTTTGTTTTGCATTTCCCCTCCTGGGTTGATTTCCCTATTTGCTCTTCTGCCCATTTTGAAGGATGATTGCTTTTCTGGGCAAAGAGCCCATTTTTCATGTGTGTAATTTTAAGGTCTTACACCATCCCAAACACTTACCCAGATATGGGCAAGATATAAACGTATCTAATAGATTTATATTCACACACCCACCTGCCTTAACATACATGCAACTGGGACATTAGAATGGCCATAAAATGGATACACATCTCTATGAAAGCAACTTTCTGAATGCCAGTACTACCTGGCAGTTGGCATAAAAACACCAATAAGAGGCAGCAGAAGTGTGTTTGACTGGGAGAATGATTCTTGTTTTCTTTTCATTATTCTTAATAAAAGGAGATGGTGCCGAAAAATTGTGTTTCCTGGGTTATTTTCCCCAAGAGATCTTTTATAAAACACGGAATACATAACAGACCATGTTGCAGGCAAATGCCTCATTAAGGGAATATAGTTAGAAAGAAATAGTAACCAAACTCAACAGTTATTTTCTTTATTTTTATTTATCCTCTGTAAAATGAAGAAATTGGATATGGTATGAATTTAGCAGCAGCCCTCAAATAATATTGTGAGAACATGACACTTGCACCTTGAGACGGGGATGTCTTTGAATGCTGCTCCATGAAGAGGCTGCAGTATTGGGATGTGCCCTACAAGCCCCAGGGAAAGGCTTCTGTCTTCCAAAGAGCCTTCTTACCTTTTTATGGCTTGACTCAACCGTGTGGGTAGGTTTTCTTGTCTGTCTCCTTTTCTCTCTCTGCATATGCTTCCGGATGATCTCAAACTTTCTCAGTATGTGAGGTAGTGATTCCAAATCTTCTCTTCTGACTCACTCTCCAGAACCTGAGGCCCCTGTATCCAAGAGCTTCCTGGATGTTGCCACCTGAACACTCCTCCCCACCCCCACTCAGGGCCTTTAAACTCAATATGTCCCACATGGAGCTCAATCTCGTCCCACAGCCCTGCTCCTCCAGGACTCCCATACTGGTGGAAGGCATCACTACCCACCCCATTGCACAGATCAGAAAAACCCTGAAATCAGACTGGACCACACAGCCCACAGCCACCATGTCCTGGAGACTCAACGCCAAAATGTATTAAATGCATGTCCTTTATTCCAGCTCCACTGCCACCACCCTGGTCTAGACCCCATCCTCTCTACCTGGGGTCCCCTCCCCAGCCTCCTTCTTGGGCTCTTGCTTCCGTGCAGCCTCTGTAGAGCTCTCTGAACAATCTTTCCAGAATTCTGTTGTAGACTCTTCAGAGGCTCAAAGTTCCTGCTGCTTGGCTCCCTGGTATCAGAACACGATTGCCCTTCCACTGGCATCTCGTCAACCTGCCCCCTTAGTTCCTCCTCCCATCCTTTGAGCTGTCACTAGTCCCCCAGATGCCCCACCCCCTTCCTCACCTAGATGCCTTTGCACATATTGTTCCTCTGCTTTTCCAGGTCCCCCTTACCAATCCTTTTCTCTACTGGCTTTGGCTATCACTCATTCATCCTCCGGTCTGAGGTGAAGGCCCACCTCCAACAGGAAGCCTTCCAGACTTTTCTGTGCTCTCAGAGGCCCTCTATCATGACAATTCCCACTCTGCAAGGTCATTTCCTAATGCTCATGTGTTTCTTCCATTAAACTGTGGGCTCCCTGAGGACAGAGATTGTGTCTTGTTGAGTTTCTTGTCCTCAGTAAGTAATATAGTAACTGCTACAGCTAAGAGGTTCAATTGTCCAGTGATTGGAAGTCATTAATCGACCGCTAGAACCAGTGTCAGCCTGCCAAGACAAGGTCGAGATTGGCCTTCTGTCTTGCAGGAATTTCAAAGCAACGTGAATGCACAGCCTATTGAGAGGATGAAAGCAGATATTATGACCCTCCAAGTTCTTTTCTAGGCCAAGGATCTGGACCTCTGTTTTTCACAAAGAACAAAAAGTAATTCAGCGCTTCCCAACCATAGCAGAAAATGGTGGTTAAAAGAGTTTCAGGTGCTTGGTATCGAATCAAGAACATAGTCTTTGAAGTCAAGCAAACCTGAGTTCAAATCCTATAGGTGTTTTCAGCTTTGCCTCTCTGAACCTCACCTGAAAGGTGATTATCACGGCCCCTCTCTTGCTGGGTGGTTGTGAGGACAAGACATAAAGATTAAAAGCGCAGGAACTGATATGTAGTAAGTGATCAATGAATGGTTAGCATTATATCGTGATTGCTCCTAAGGGTTAAAATGCATATGATTGCATTGAATCAGAGGACCACATGGTGCATATGGGAAACTATAATCAGTTGAGTGTAATTTTGCCCATTTTACAGATGGAGAAATTGAGGCTCAGAGAAGTGAAGAGACTTGTTCAAGATCACATAGCAAGAAAGTATCTGAACTGGGATTCAAACCCAAGAGTTTGTGTACTTAACCATCCACAGGGATCAGATTCCTCTATCTTGTGATTTGGCTAGAGAGGAAGGTTCTGGGAAAAAGGCAGCAACACTCAGGAAACTTGGGAAATTAATGCTCAGTAAAGAGGGATCAGATCCACCACTTCTTCTGCTGCAGCTGTTACCTGTCAGGCGAGGTTGATCCCTCCCTGCCTTTTGCCTTCCACCCCCAATCTGTTACTGACAATTCTAAAATACTATTGAGCCCATCTAGCCTGGCAGTTTTCAAACTATGCTACTCGAAGGCTTAGCATTCCTGGAGGCACCTGCAGAAGTCTCCGTGGGGAGCAAGGAGGAGGATGAATAGAGGGCTTCCCACCCTATGCCTGTTCCAAGCAGAGCCACTCCTTCTTATATTTTATACATTGTCTTATACATAAGAATTCCTGTGATCAAAGCATTCTGCTGCTTTAAAAAATTGTTTTAAACTTCAGACCCACCACAATACTTTCATCTACAGATGGGGAAACTGATGCCTGGAGAGTAGCAGCTGGTCCAAGGTCCTGCAGCCTTTTGGAAATTGAGTGGGGGTTTGTCCCAGATTGCCCCCAACGTAGCTCTATCTAGACCAATCTTCCCACCCACTCACCCCCAGCTGTCCAATGTGAAGCGGATTTAATAACCACAAACAGGAGGCATTTATCTCTTAAATAACTGTTGTGGTACAGAATAGGAAAATCAATGCATTCATTAGCACGTACTGGGAGCAGGAGGCAAGATGCAGACCGACGCTGGTCTTGGGCATTTGCAGCAGTGGGGATTGAGTCTGAGGAGACACGGTGGGTAATGGGACATTATCGGGACTCCTCACTGGACTCACACTCAGCTGAATTGGTGTGGGGAGACTTTCGCCGCCTTCTCCGCCCGAGTTTGATCCAAACGCATCGACTGTGACAACGTTGAAATTATATCTGGAAAAACCAGTTAGCTTTAATTCCAGTCTCCAGAGAAAATAAAGGGAGGTGATGATTAGAGAAATATCGATGGCCAGGAAAATCAGACAGCCTGTCTGAAAGGAAGACTTTGTCCCTGAGACATAGAGCTGGCTGTGAGCTTTAGAGATCACCCAGCCCAATGCCCTTGCTTGAGAAGTGGGAAAACCAAGTCCAGAGAAGGGAAGACCTTGTCTGAGGTCACGCAGCCAATTAGGTACAAACCTGATATTCAAACCCAGGTCTCTCTCTGGGAGCTTCTTAAAGGCAGAGATCATATCTTGAATGGTCCCTAGGGCCCAGCACACTCTGGTACAGAGTAATCACTCAGGAAATGTAAGCCACATAAATGAATGAACAACTTCTCAATAGTTCTGATACCAGAACTCTTTCCAGAATACCTCATCTCTCAGAACCATCCCCCAGTAATGGTTAACATTAAACATCTCAAATATCTTTTGCATTTTCCTTCACATTTTAAGCACATGCACACATAGGAAAAAAAATCCAAAGGAATGTCATGTGAAATCTCACCTTAGTTGACCTAATCTTGACAGTGGGTAAAATCCTTTCAGAGTTGAGAATCAGAAGAGCTAATTTCTGGATCCTTTCAGCCTTACCACCTTGGAACATTCTGAGCTCTTGTCTGTGCCCCCCCAAATGAACCCTTTCTTCCACAAGTGGGATCACTGGGCCCTACAATGAGTCCAGCTCTGCGCTAGGTCCTGGGGATAGAGCAGCGAGCACAACAGACAGAGTCCTGCTCTCATGGAGCTTGCATTGCAGAGGGGAGGGACCAACAATAAAAAGGGACAGGATGAAATGTCTGGCAGAATTAGTGCCATGGAGCAAAGTGAAGCAGAGTGGGGGGGAAGGGGCCTGGGCTCAAGAGTGACAGCAGGTGATTCCGATTGGACCTAAGTCTTAGCTGAGTTCCCTAGAAGCAGAGCCAGAGACGGGGACTCAGGTGCATGTGATGAAACCTAGAAGGAGAGAAGCAGGACAGGACTGGACTCAACTGAGAAAGATTAGGGATGTGGGTCCGCTCAAGTCCAGCCTTGGCCACATTGGGGGTATGGGGCCGGAGGGGCATAATCTGCCAGGTGAGGTGGCTCCTGTCAGCCAAGGGCAGTCTTCTGGAGCAAGAAGGCAGCTGTGACTGCTACCAGCCAACGCCCAGGGCACTGGAGATCCGGGCGAGGCACCCGCAGCACCTTCTGCGGGCCACCAGGAAAGGCCTTCCTGAGGAAGTAACATCTGAGGAGGGGAGTGAATGAAGTGAAGGAGCAGGATGTGGAGAATGTATCTGGAGAAAAGTGTTCCAGGCAGAGGGACTAGCAAATGCACAACCCTAGGAGTGCACCTGGCACGTTGGAGGACTAGCGCAAGTCAGCAGTGCTTCCCCTGTCTCCTGACAATGGTGGAGGAGCAAACGAGACCCGGAAGGGATTCCCCCACATTGGAAAATTTGCTTGGGGCACACTTCATAAAATGTAGTCACAGTCATGAGACTATTAACCATCCCATCCATGGACGCAGTGCTTTCCTGTGTACAGAGACCCTTCCCATTCCCTTGTGTCTCATGGCAAGAGTTAGAGGAGATGTTATTACCCCTACTTTATCCAGAAGTGAGATCTCTAGGGGAGGCCTCAAAACCCTTCCTTCCTGACGCTGACCACAACCTCCACTATTTTCCCCACACACTCCCTTGCCTAAAAGAGTTGTAAATGGAGGGGTCCAGTTGCAGGATCCGGGCTGGGTTGTGCTTGTTAGCAGGAAGGGCCACTGTGCACAAAGGCCCTGCATATGGACACAGTTCTCCCTGCCACTGGTGAGCTGGCCCTGGGCCCTTGTACGGGAGGAAGCCCAGAAGTCTTGCTCTCTCTGAACTTCTCCCTTTTCACTTGTGCTATAGACCTTTTAGGTGGCCCTACATACCTACCCCAGGATAAACAATGCGCTCACTCACTCTCTCTCTCTCTCTCTCCGCCCCCCCCTTTTGGGTCTCACAGTCCTAATTAGGTACTGCAGTAAGATCCTGACACCTTGGGTAATAACACTAACCTCACGATATTGTGATGCTCGAAGGTAGGCTGATCGGAAGGGCACATAGTAGGTCCTCGAACAGGAGTGGCTATCATGTTAGCTGCCATTTCACTATCCTCACCAATTGGGTAAAGGGATTTCCAGGCTCAGAATGGGGTGGGCATTGAACTGATTACCCCTTAAGACCCTATCCCACCAAGGGCCTAGGCTTCTATGACCTGCCCGAGGTCACACAGGAGGTAACAGCACTGGGACTAGACCAGGTCTTGCCAGGGTTCCTCTCACCCCGAGTGACCCGCCTCTTCTCAATGCAGGTGATAACTCAGGAAAGCTCATAACCTGCGGGAGAATCAGCCACAGCTCTAACTGCCATGCGAACGTGCTTCTGCACTAAACCATATGATCCTTAACCTCTCCTTCTACCTTACTGTCTTTTTATTAATTTTTGAAACTTATTATTGTACTTCATGAACCCCATGGACTATTTTAGGTATGCTGGGAAATGTTTAACATTGTGTGCTCGATTTCTCTGCATCAAACCTTCCTTGCTTCCCACCCAGTCTGAATACACTCTAGGGCACTTTTTGGTAAGCTCCCTGAAGGCAGAGACCTCATCTCTCTAGTTTCTAACACAGAGTAGATCCTCAAGAAATATATGGTTGTTTAACTAATCAATCAGTACAAATAGCATTAGGGGTTACTACTACCTGTTCTAACAAAAAATGGAAAATTTAGATTAGCCATAAGCTGACTGTATTCTTTTTAATCAGAGTTTATTTCTCACACTTTCCCACTTATAAGGAAAAAATACACATCATAAAGAAATAAGGTCAAGAAATCTCCATACTGTTGTCCATAGAGTGTGTACTAATTTACATTCCCACCAACAGTGTGTGAGTTCCCTTTTCACTGCATCCGCACCACTTTTTAACTTTTTAATAATGGCCATTCTGACAAGGGTAAGGTGGTATCTCGTTTTAATGAGCATTTCCCTGATGATTAGTGATGCTGAGCATTTTTTCATATGTTTGTTGGTCATTTGTATATCTCCTTTTGAAAAATGTCTGTTCATGTCTTTTGCCCACTTTTTAATGGGTTAAACTTTTAAAGGCAAATCAATACCTTCTTCATCTCCATCCCCAGACAATGAGTATGTATCCTCCCACTGACTCGTTGAACCTGTAGGCTCTATGAGGTCAAAGGCCAATTGTAACAAGTCACTCCTTCCTCCTCCCAAAACTCCAGAGAGATGGAGAGGAGGAAGGAGTGAATGAGGACAAGGCTAGAGTGGGCCTCACAGGCTAAAGTGATGCTGGGCCAGGAAAATAAAATGTGAGGGGGGTGAAAAAATTGGATCTTTGCTTCCCCACTTGCTGGCTATTGGCCTTGCAGGAACCATTTCATAGCTCCGAGTCTGACTTTCCATGTCCTCAAAATGATGCCAGTGATAGGACCAACCCCAAAGTGCATAACAATGTGTCTGGCACTGAAAGTGTAATAAACATCACAGATTTGAAAAAAATCTCAGAACTGAGAGATTCCCAAGGACTAAGGCTCATCCTCCTCCCTCTGTTTTCCAGAAGCAAACCTGAAGCCCCTGGCATGCAGAGGGTTGCAGAGCCCTACCCACAGCACACCTAAGTTCTTCTTCTGCCCCCTGCTTGATTATTTTAATTTTATAGAGCCCACTCATCATCCACCTGCCTGCTTTAAACCAATATCTAAAAGAGCTTTGTTTAAGGAAATGCAAGTTTCGGCAACAAGACGAAGTATTAACAAATTTAAGTATAGTTTTGACAAAACTAAATAATTATAATCTCCCTGAATCCCAGTCAGCCCACCTCAATAATTATTTTCCCTCCCATGTACTGAGCATCTATTCTGGGCCTGGACACATGTTATATTGTTGCAGACTTGTTACTCTGCATTTTTCATTTTGCATCCTATCATAAATGTACTGTGTGTTACTATAGTCTTCATAATTATCATTTTAATGGTGCCATAATACCTCTTCATGTTGATGCTCCATAATTTACAAAACCGTTCACCAATTGTTGGACATTTAGCTTTTATACAGTGTTTGTTGTTGTAGATATTGCTATAATGAGCATCTTCATTGCACATAGCTCTTGGCATCTAATGAATTATATCCCCGGGGAAAAAAAAGAGAGAAATTCCCAGGAGTCAGTGTTTGGAGTCAAAGGGCATAAACCTTATTAGAACATTTATCTATTATTGGGTTTTTTCCCCAAAAGGATTGTACCAATTTATGCTCCACCAGTGGAGTATACCAGTACCATTTTCACCATGAAGCTGCACCACCTTGTAAGTTCTAATTTTGTTTTTCTTGACTCTTTCTGTTTATAACAGAAACACATGTTCATTATAGAAAATTCAGATTGGAAAAAAATAAACTAAAAATCATCACAACCCCTCCAACCAAAACTATCAGTACAAAAACTTAAACATATTTCTTTCCAGTCTTTTTCTCTGCCATTGAGAAAAAATTTTCCCAAAAACTTAGATCAGATTCTATATTCAGTTCTATTAATGTTTTGTTTTGTTTTGTTTTACTTTCACTTATTAATTTTCTCAAGTCATTGGAAAATTTTTGAAACAATTAGCTTTAATAAATACACAGTATTTTATCATATGGACAGCTCTCTTAAAGACTCCCTGATATCAAATGTTTAAATTGTGTCTAGTATCCCCATATAATAAACAAAGTAGTAGTGAACATCCTTCTGTATAAATCTGTATCATAACCTTTGTTTATTTCCATAGCACAAGAAATTTGCAGTAGAAAAACTAGATCAAAGGGTATAATTTTTTTTTAGATATCCTTGGAAAATTGAAATTGAGAAACATCAGGGGGATTTATGCCATATCCACCTGTGTCCTCAGGAAGGCAGCCCAGGGCTCTGCGAGGAGCACAGGCAGTCAACCGGGCAGTGATGAGGTCCTTTGTCAGCTTTGGGGCTTAGGGAGAAGCATTTAACCTCCATGTCTGTTAAATGGGATAATACCTTCTGTCATCTGTCATTTGGGGCTGCAGAATATCCAAATCCCTTCCTACTTGGGGGAATTTCCAAGTTAAGAAAGAGACGAAGTCTTCTTCCCATTCTGGAAGCAAACAAGGGCCAATACCCTTTCTCCCGGACCCCAAAGGCACACAGAGCTGAGGGCACAGCACAGGACTTGAGCAATACCAGACTTTCTACCCAGGACTCTGCTGGGCACAGGGTCAGTTAAAAAGCATGACCAATGAATTCAGCAGAATTGAGAGGCCTGAGGTGTGGCAGGCTGTGCGCAGAGGCAGCTGGGTTCCAGAGGTGGCCAGATCTTGGCTGCATCGGCTTCCCTGGGCTCTTGCTTTCTGGTCCTCCATCTTCATATCAATTGTGTGAGTTCCTAAATACCTTCCCAATAATTATTTTTTTCTGTTTAAGTTAATCGGAGTGGATTTCTATTGTGGCCATCAAGAACCAACTAGGTTAAGTGAAATAAGCTAGGCACAGAAAAACAAATGCCACATGATCTCACATATGTGGAATCTAAAAAAGTTGACCTCATAGAAGTAGAAAGCAGAATCGTGGTTACCAGGGGTTGGGGAAGCTGGGGGTTAGGGAGATGTTGGGAAAAGAATACAAAGTTGCAGTTAAATAGGAGGAATAAGTTCAAGAGATCTATTATACATGGTGACTATAGTTCATAACAATTTATTGTATTCTTGAAAATTGTTAAGAGAGTGGATTTTGAATGTTCTCACCACAAAAAAATAAGTAGGTAAGGTAATACATATGTTAATTAGCTTGATTTAGCCATTCCACAGTGTATACATATTTCAAAACATCATGTACATGATAAAGATGCATGATTTTTTGTCAATTAAAATAATTAATTAAATTTTAAAAAGAGAACCAACTAGAAGCCAGCACATGCACATCTGTGTGGACTCGAGAAAACATGGGTAGATATGCCAGAATGACACCCAGTCCAGAGTAGGCACTAAATAAGTAATGGCTGTTGCTATGATTTCTATGGCAATATTGGGCAGTATAGAACAGTGGTCACAAGACAGGACCCTAGAGCCAGACTTCTGGGGGGCCACTTCTGGCATCCACCACTGGATGACCTGGGGTAAGTTACTCAACCTCTCTGTGCCCCAGTTATAAGCGTAATAATACCTACCTTTTAGGTTGCTATACAGAGAAGAGTTAATTACATGTTAAGTGCTTAGAAGAGTACCTTTTAAGTGTGTGCTATTATCATTATAGCAACAATTAACCTGAGTATCACACTTTGTCATTTCTAGAGCATCTTCACAGTCTCTATTGCATCTGATCCCAAGAACAATCACATGAGATGTGAAATCCTCATTTCACAAATTTAGAAGCTGAGGCTCAGGGAGGTTCCAACCAGTAGGTGTTGGAGCCGGGGGCTAAAACCCAGGACTCTAATTGTGAGGGTCAAGCTCTTTCAGGTACACTAGCTACCACTTTGGGGGGTGATATGTGTATCTCAGGTTCTCAGTAATTATTCACGGACTCACAACAATGAATGAGTGAAGGACTGAAGTCCATTGAAACCAGACTCCACCGAGGAGGACAGAATGCAATATTTGCTGAGCACCTGTCATGTGTTCAGGCCTTGTGTTCACCCATGACACACATCATTTAATTCTTATAACACAGTGCCATGGATATCATCTTCCCTTTTCTGACCATGAGGAAACTGAGGCTCAGAGGGGTTTAATGCCTTGCTCAAGGCCACCCAGCTGGTGAGCAGCTGGCCCAGCTCTGCTCCCAGCCACTGCCCCCTGAGCCCTGTTTAGGCTTGAGAGGGGAACCTTCTGTATTGCATCTGCCAGGCACCTCCCTCTTCCCATTATCTCCATGCTAAAGTGTGCAAAAAGGTTATTTTCACTACCAAATTGGCGTTTAGAAGCTGGAGATTAAATAAACAAACGTGTGACCAGTTTATTTCGAGGTACACATGCTGCCAGCCTCGGCATAGGCCAGCCTCCCGATGGGGACCATTTGACCGTGGGGCTGCCTGACAATGGCTATGCTCAGTGTCCTGTTTATACAATGAATCTATAATGTAATTTCATGAGGTTCTGAAATGCACCGAGAAGCATGCGAGGACTCCGCGCCTCGGCCTAATCCATATGAAACAGGCTGGAATCGCGCCTGGTAACCACACAGAGACCAAGCGGGGCCGCAGCGGGGCCCACCCTTGTCTAAAAAGGATTATCACAGAGGGAGCGGGCGAGGCCGGGCTCTCGAGCGAAGTGGACGCAGATCCCGTGGAAGTGGATGTGCAGGATTCACAGAGAATTCCAAACCCGCCCCTCCTGCAGGAACCTGGATGCTTACACTGTGGGGACAGGTGCCAATGAATGGCAATGGAGGACAAAAAGCACAAGACGCCTTTCTGTTCCCTAAGGCAAGTTTTAGCAAGAACCATGTAATCACTGACACAGAAAGAATGAAGATTCTCCCTTAGCCAAAATTGGGTTTGGTTTTCTGTTTCTGCCTCTTGTGGGTCTGTGCTTTCATGCATGCGTGTTCATTCATTCAACAAACCTGCCGCATCACCTCCCCTCGGTCAGACAACAGGCACGGTAAGTAACATCTATGGTCATCAGTGCTGGGGAGAAAGATAAAGTGGGGATGCAAAGTTACATACGGACGGTAGCCAGGAGAGGTCTCACAACAACCCTCCAAGGCCACTTTACAGAAATGGAAACTGAGGCCAGGGAAGGCCAAGTAAGAGAGTAATAATACTTAATAACCATCATTTCTACATATAAAGTACTGCAGCATAATTGAAGTGCTTCCAAGTAAGGTGGCACCTTTCATCCATTCAAAACCCCTGAAGGTCATAGGTGTCGGGGCCCCCTCTGCCTGGAGTGCAAGGAAAGCCCTCGGCAGCCTCAGGGCCATGTCATAAACAGAAACCTATCATGGTTGAATGACTCAGTCTTTCTCAGTATGAGCCACCGCCTGAATTTCATTTTCCTTTCACAAAAGCTCAGCCAAGTCAAGGAAGTCAGTTGTACTGTTCGGGTCCCAGGCTCTGAGAGGTTTAGCTTTTCTCTCCAAGGTCCCACTCAGATGGAGGGCAGGGGGGAAGGTGTCCCAGGCAGGGGTACAGGTGAGCAAAGACAGAGAAAAAAGGCGTTCGCGTGGTATATTTTGAACACAAGTGGCTGGATTGGCTGAAGGGAGACTTCATGCAAGCAGGCAGAAGGAAATAAGAATAATACAACTGAAGTTTATTAAGCACATAGAGTGTACAAGACGCAAGTTGACCAATCCCATGTTTGTTTCCTGTCTGGTCTCTCGATTCCTTCTATGCACGTCCCATCCCCATCCTGTCACCCAGTCTATTCTGCTCAGAGCCACCAGGTTTTAATAGATCCACACACAATGGGAGTCAGATCCTGCCTGTTCCTGCTCAAAACCCTCCAATGGCTTCACGGATGTTTAGAATAAAACCCACACTCTTTTCCATGGTCTACAAGGGCTGCAGGATCTGCCACATCTCCACTCTCTCCAGCCTCCTTTCCCAAGTCCCCCACCTACCTCCACTCCAGCCTCGTGTTTGAACTTGACAGTATGCCCCAGGCCCAGGACCTCCGGGCCTCTGTTCCTGCTTCTTGGAGGTCCCATCCCAAATGTCTGCACAGCACTTGGGTCTCGGCACAAATGTCCCCCCGACCTCTTTTGGCATACCCTTACCTGCCATTTTCTAGCCTATTTGATCCTGCTTCATTTTCCTTCTAGTGATTATATATTATATTCTTAGCCCTAATATATTTTAAGGTACAGTTTGCATAAAGTAAAATTCATCCCTTTTGGTATATGTTCTATGAGTTTTGACAAATGCAGAATTGCATAACCACTACCATAATCAAGAAGAGTTTCCATTAACTCAAAAAATTCCCTTTGCAGCAAACCCCTCCCCAGACCCCAGCTCCTGGCAACCACTGATCTGCTTTCTGTTCCTTTAGTTATGCTTTTCTGAGGTTGTCACGTAAATGGAATCACACAGAATGTAGCCCTTTGAGTCTAGATCCTTTCACCTAACATATGTTAGTGCGTGTTGCAGTAGTCTGTTCCTTTTTATTGCTAAATAGTATCCCATTCTATGGGTGTATTGTGGTTTGTTTATCCACTCACCCAGTAAAGGACATTGGGTTGTTTCCAGTTTGGGGTGATATAAACATTTACATTCAGGTTTCTGTGAGAACAGATGCTTTTATTTCTCTTGGGCAAATACTTAGGAGTGAGATTATATGGTCACATGATAAAGGTATGTTAATTTTGTAAGAAATAGCCAAAATGTTTCCCAAAGTGACTGTATCATTTTGCATTTCTACCAATCACCTGATACATTGTGTGTGTGTGTGTGTGTGTGTGTGTGTGTGTGTTCTGTCTCCCCTAAGTAGAATGTAATCTCCCTGAAGGTAGGGAGTTTATTTTGCTCACTGCCATATCCTCATGCCTGGCACATCTAGGCACTCGGTAAATATCTGTTGGTTTAAGAAAAATAAACTCATTAATTCTTATAGTTCACAGAAGTCTTCTAAGGGAGGCATTGTCATTGTGCCCATGTTACAGATGTGGAAACTGAGACCTAAAGCCATTAGGGGACACACTTACAGTTGTCCTTTTAGTAAGTGACAGAGGAAAGATTTAAACTCAGAGAATGAGCACATTAACAACATCCTGTTCCCACCCTGGGATGGGAGTAACATTTTGTTCCCTGAGCTGTGGGGGGCCACTGGTGGGTTTTAATTTAATTTAGTGACAGTATCATAGAATTTGAGGAAGACTCATGAAGTAATGAGTGGTGAATAGACCGGGGCAACAAGAGCCCCAGTCCAGATCCAAAGGGAGGCTATCCTGGGCTAGCGAGTGGATTTGTGGGTGTGGAGAGTGTAGAAGTAAAGACGCCCCACATGAGAACAGGCAGGGGCTATTTATTCAGAGCTTGCCACAGCAAGGGAGTCAGCCACCATCACTTGTGCTTGTCAGAGACTCAAAGGCGGGTAGGAGAGTGGGAAAACTTTACAGTGGGAGAAAGAGAAGGCTTCAGGTGTGCTCGGATGGGAGGTTGTTGGCAGGAGGAAGCTGGAGGCGGGCTGACTGGAAGTGAGGCATCTTATGCAATTGTTCTGCGGAGCACACGTGGCTTTGTCTGGCTGGTACTGAAATGGAAGCAGGGACAAAGGAAAGCTGGTAGTCATTGGCCAAGTCCTGACCATCTAGGGCCATTTGCAACAGAGGTTGTGGGTTAGAGTTCTATTGTCATAGGTGGTCTGGTCATTGTCCATTTGTATATTAAGTCTCTCAAGAGAAAGAGACAGAAAGAAGAAGCAGTACGTGCAGAAGAAAGGGAACTCCCTTCGGGGACAAAAGCCAGGGTTTGCATTCCAGCTCTGTGTTTTGCAACCTTGGGACTCACGTGAATGCCTACGGTCTCAGCTTCCTCATAACTAATCCTAAGTGCGTGTATGTGCATGAGGTGGGGGGCCTCATCTTTGTTTTCTTAGATTAAATGGGGTGGGTGTGATGGGACAAGCCTGTGACTTGTGTTTCTTTCTTTTCTGGGAGCCAACAGTTGCAGCTCTGGAGTGTGAGTGGGCGGGCTGGGCAGAGAGAGGGTGCTGGATGGGCTCAGGCAGGGGCACGGGCGGCTGCACAGGTGGTGGGGGCGGGGGCGCAGGCTGGCTGCAAAGGGAGGGACTCACAGCCAGGCCCTCAGTGTCCCCTCCCACAATCCCTCAGGCCCCACCAGGCTGTCACCCAGCCACCGCACAACCCAGCCCCTTGGAGCTAAACCACCTTTGCTAATTAGGTGCCTGGTTTAGCTCCCTGGAGGAAGTATGCAAGAATTGTCATATATAAGCATAATAAACAAATCTGAGAATCACAGACCCAGAAGAGGCAGCAAGGTCTTTGGTCCAACACCCCACCTCCCTGCTCCATCAGTATAGCAACTTTATAATTTATTGAATGCCTTCCTATTTGTGTTGAAAATAAAAGTTAGCAGTCAGTTACTCTTGGCCAGGCACTGTGCCTTATCCCATTCCACATTCACTCTCTGACGTTGATATTACCTATTATACCCCATTTTACAGTTGAGAAAAGAGATGCTCAGAGAGGCTGAGTAATCTGCCTAAGGTCACACAGCTGACAAGGCTCAGAACATAGATTCCAGTGCAGGCTGAACTGTGTGACAGCAGTGAACTCTCACAGCCCCTTAGGACAGGTAAAGCTGATGGTGGGACTTCCTCAGCCTGGAGTTGGGGCATGTCGTTTAAAAGGGCTGGTTTTGTGGTTCAGCGGGAAGGGCACAGGCTCTGGCATCAGGCAGGCCAGGCTAGAATCCCAGCTGTGGAGCTGATGACTCACACGGCCTGATCACCCCCTGTCTCTCTAGGCCTCAGCTCTGCATCCTCTAAGTGGAGACAATAGGCCTCACTGTGCAGGGGACACCAAACCCAGGAATCCCTCTCTCTCCAAAGCCCACTGCTCTCCTGGGCACTGATCAGCCTTCTCCTGCCAAAGTGACAGAGGCAGTGTGTTCAGTGGGGACGTGCCCAGATTTGGGGGTCAGACAGACACAAGTTTAAATCCTGCCTTTGCCATCCCTTGTTGCATGAACTTGGTCAAGTCACACCACCTCTTGCAGCCTTGGTTTCCCTAACTGTAAAATGGGGACAACAGCACCCACTCAGAGGGTCGGTGTGAGGGTTGAAGGAAATCTGGCTTGCTGGTACTTGGAAGAGTTCCTGGAAGATAGTAAAGGCTCAATAAACGTTAGTCGTTTGCTGTCATTATTCTGATTGTCGTAAAGCTCCGTTGGCATGGACCACTGAGACTGTCCCTGAGTCACTGAAAGCTCCTCAAACCCCAGTTTAGTTTGCCTCTTCAGCAAGGCCCTTCCTGACTTCCTGGCTGCCTCGGGCAGGGTTAGGCCTCCCTCCCCAGGCCCTAGGCCTTGGTGCTGATCACATCCTGCCACAGGCTGTCACTGAGGACCCGCCCGCTGGGCTGTGAGCTCAGGAAAGCTCCATCCCCACAGCGCCTGGCCCAAAGCCAGCCCACCCCGGGAGTTTGGTGTTTGTTGAATGAATAGCTGAGTACGAGATAATCAGTAGGCCCTGCTCGATAAGGAGTCATAAGACCTGAACCAATGTCTCTGATAAAACAGGACAGGGTGGAGAAACCAGCCAAAACCAGCTAGAGTCAAGGGGGCCACAAAAAACGGCCTCAGGTTACCCTCACCGCTCATTATACACTAGTTATAATGTGCTAGCATACTAAAAGAAACTGCCACCAGCGCCATGACAGTTTACAAATGCCATGGCAACTCCCAGAAGTCACCCTATATGGTTTAAAAAGGGGAGGAACCCTCAGTTCCAGGAACTCCCGCCCCCCTTTCCCAGAAATCTTATGAATAATCCTCCCTCTGCTTAACATAAAATTAAATGGAGGGTATAAAATAAGACCCAGAAACTCACAAAGTGCTACTCTCTGTTGCTCTGGGAGACAGCTGATGCCCTGTCTATGGGGCAGCCTCCCTAATTTTTCTTTTCTTACTTCAATAAACTTGCTTTTGCCTCACTCTGTCAGCTCACTCTTGAATTCTTTCCTGCTCAAAGCCAAGAGCCCACTTGGCCTTCAGACCGGACCCCGGTATTGGGGTCCTCTTTCTTGACTTTCCTTCTACAGAAGGGCTTAAGGGCTGTACTAATCACCCATCCCTGGTAATCCCCTCTTCCAAACCACAGTTTGCAGAGCCTATCATTCTAGTCAGTCATGCCTTATGTCTCTGAGGCCTGAGGAAGTAGCTCGGAATAGCAGGGGTATCATGTACCGTTGCAGCTAAGATCCAGGGCTCCCTGGGTCTTACCCTAGGTTCTGCCACTCCCCAGCTTTGTGGTCTTCACTAAGTCATTCAACCTCCCTGAGCCTCAGTTTTACCTGCTTTTAAAATGAAAAAAATATATTAATATTAATACTTAGCTCACAGGGGTTTGTGAGACTGAAATAAGATAATGTAAAGAACATGACAGTCATTACTTAACAAGCACTTAATGCATGGTCTTCATTATTGTCATTGTTACAATTACAACCATTTTGAGAATCTGAAATGTGTGCAAATACACATTATTTTGCCTTTAATTTCAAGAAATTCATGGGCCCTCCACCCAAGAACCCTATCAATGGATCCCATCAAGATCCATGAACTCGTTAAACTAATTATTTTCCCTCCATTTTATAGGAAAAGAACCAGAGACCCAGAGAGGGGATGGGATTCGACCAATATGGCAGGGCTGGACCCAGATGTCTCCACTCAGGTCAAGGTTGCAGCCAAATTGACTCTCGATTGTGTGCTATTTTTCTCTAACAGTAAAATCCCTCTTTCAGCAAACATTTTGGAGCTCCTTAGCACTCTGTTAAGGCTGGAACTGTGCAAAGAGATAAGCCAAACAAGTGTGCACGTTTCCTGCCTGGCCTTCAGTCTATCCCTTCTTTCTGGGTAGTGAAATCTCTGTCCCATACAACTGGCCCCAGAGAAGCAGCCAACCCAGCCCCGCTGCTCACCTACTGGGAAGTCTCGGGCCAGACACCAGATACCTGTGAGCCTCATTTTCTTCATATATCAAATGGGGTGATATTACCTACCTCACCTGGTTTTTGTGAAGATCAAACAATAAATGTATCAAAAGTGGCTGGCCCCAACCAAGTAAGCTCCTGGTAAACGGCACCTATCACTATCACCAGATTGAAAAGTTAAAGGAGTGAATATTGTTCCTTTGGAGGAACAGTAATCCACCGAATCCAGCGAACAAAGGTTTGCCAAGTGCTGCAGGTACCGGTTTTAATGAATAAATGTGAATGCTTGGGTAATGGGCATAGTGATTGTCTTATGTAAATGATGCTCTTATGAAGCTCGTAAACAATTTCTTGTCTCAAGAAAACATTGCCCTGGAGAGCTTGTTTACAATATCAGTTTGCTTCTCCAACTTTCTCTTCCATGGCCTACACAGAGGAGCACGTGGTCCAGGTCTGAGAGAATCCTGACAAATCCATAACTGTCACCTCCAGTCTCAGCAGTGGCAGATGGGATCCCAAGAGCTTTTAGAGGGAGCGCCACCTTAAAAGAAATGTTTCTTTTTTTTTTTTCTTCTACCCTGCCCTTGGTCCAAGCAGGAGGGTCAGATGATATTTGACAGAGTCAATGTTTGGGTCTGAGTAGAAGTGTTGAGTTTTGATTGGGTAAAATAAGAAGCACAATAGTGAAAGGATGTCACCATCAACTAGAAGAATTTGCTGTGCCCCCGATTCACTCCGGAACCATGGGAAAACTAGGATGAAAAATGGGCAGCTGCTCAGAATCCCAGCCTATAAGAGGTGCTAAATAAAGTTGTGCTGAAATCCACCAGAAATTCAGTATGTATCTGAGAAAGATAGCTCAGGTTTCCACCTGCAATCTCTTACATAATGGAAAACAGTCAAGTGGTCCTGCTCCCTTGTCACAGAAAGTGCCTGCAGTTACCTGCCTCAATCTGTACAGATAGCATGATGTAACTGCATACCACACTGCCAGCCCTGCACCAGCCATCTGATCACTTAGGATACTGCCCAGAGAGCTATATGATCTGGAAAATCTTATAATAAATATTTTCTTTTTGAACTAAATAAAAGGGTACATATTTTTTATGAATTAAAAACTAACATTCCCCTGTCCCTTCCAAATGAATATTAAATTGAGTTTAAATACTACAAGCTTGATGGGATGTTAAATTACTAGCCTGTCAGGTGGACCCACATGGTCCTGACCGTAAGTAATCATCTGACTTTCACGAGTCAACTTCCTGACTGCCAGAGGGTGATGTGAGTGGTTGTCCTACCAATGCCAAAACAGCTTCACGTTTCTGCACCACTGGCTTGCTGTTCCTTCTGCATGGAATGCCCTTCCCCAGCCCTCCCCTCCTTCTTAGTCATCTGTCAGTATCGCAGTCACCCAGTGAGAGCCCTTCTCTGTGAGGCCTTCCCTTTTTCCCCAGCAGAGTCAGTCATGTAGCTGGCATCTTTGACACTATGATCAGCATTATCAGTTCACATGTCTATTTCCCTTATGAAATAGTGAGGTTTTGAGGCTCAGACCAGGGTTTATTTCCATGTATGGTCCAACATCTGGCACTGTAAGTGGCCCTGAGTAAAAGGTCAATAAATGCACTAGAGAAACAAGAATGTCACCATGACCCTTTATCTCCTGCAATGGCCCAAAGGGAGGACCTTCCTTTCATGTAAAGAGCTCCTCTCTGAAACCCCCTCCATGAATAGTGTGGAGGCAGCAGCACACCTGGTGTCCAAGAGGCAGTGGGAGTTGGAGACAGTGGACATGGCTGGTCCAAAAGACAGCCAGCATGATCTGATTGGGAGATTGGTTACACACTGGGGTATTAACAAATAAGTAAATATATTGAGGATAATAAGAACCAGGTTGCTCACTGTCAGAGAAAATACAGGAAGGGAGAAGGCTAGAACGAACACTGTGTTATCAAATCAGAATTGGAAGTATTAATATAAACTTATGATTTAGACAGGTAGAGACATAAAGACGTAGAAGCATAGAGATGTGTGTGTACATATATACAAATATGTTTTCCAGCTCTTTCCATTGAGAGGGCCTAGAAATAATGACAGTCCACTAGAAATGAGCACACTGAGCACCCAAATCTTGGTGTTGAAACACCACCCTCCACTAACAGGAACTAGGGACCTTTGAAGAAATGGCTGGGGCAGGGTAGTAAAGTACAAGACAAACCTGGAGTTTCTTGTGCCAGAATGTAAAGATGTGCTCCAGAGCGCATGGGAGCGAGCTCAAAGGAGCTCCCACTAGGAAAATTTGGGATGATTTGAGCATCAAAGTAAATAATGACAGCAATGGACTATAACCCATTAAATAAGATAGTAATCATATTTAAGATAAGAATTCTGAACTGATGTTAATTAATTAGCAAATGCGGGAGAAGGGAAAATTGTTCCTTACAGTATAATGCCAACTGGTAAACGTGGAAGGAATGACGGAAGTAGAAAATCACCATTTGGTAGCCGTCACTGCAGAGCTTAGGCAGGAATTGTCAGTGGATGCTAAGGCTGGTGGGTGGAGGTTTTTATAAGTAATAGGATATTAACATAATCTTGGGATATCTCACCACTAATATCAATTACAAAGGGAGAAATGGTGACTTGTTGGTTGAGAAATCTGGAAGACACCAACTTGACCCTCATAGCAACCCAATGAGAGAGGTAGAACTCTGCCGGGTCCATCAAACCCCGACTATGACAACTACTCACTGGTGATCTTCATCACATCATCTCTCTGTGCCACAGTTTTCTCTTCCCTAAAATGACAATATTAACAGTTCCTACCCCATGAGGGTTATATTGCAAATTGATATGTTAGCCCACATAAAATATTTAGGACTTTGCATGGCCCAGAGCAAACCCTTGATGAGTCTTAGCTATTATAAATACTATGGATGAGGAAATTCAGCTCAGAGAGGTGGAAATGGTGCTCAAACCCACATTCACCAAACTCCAAATCATATTGTCTCCCAGAAATCAATGAGTCACAGTTGTCGGGCACCTGGCAGTTTTCAAAGTGCTATTTCATCCACATTTCCCTTGAAAGTGGCAAAAGTTCAAAAGGTAAACAGAAGTTAGATTTCTTATAGGCCCCATTTTGTAGGTGAGGGAGGCCCTCGACTCACCCAAAAAGACAGCACTAATGAATAGCATAGGAGGAGTTTGAGCCCATGTGTCTGACTCCAAATCCCTGGTCGCTGTCAGGGCCTGACCTTGACTCCAGGGATTCCAGCCCCGTTCCCACAGGTCCATGACATGGCCTAGGGACAGTATCTACTTCAGAACAGGCAACCAAAGCTGAGAGCTTTTGGTTCTGAACTTGAAATTTACAGTGAAAGCCCTGACATGCTTCTCCCCCTTCCAAACACGTTACACCCCTGGATTAGGACAGGCAAGAAAGGGGTCTGACAGGGAATCAGAGAGACTTAAGAGCAAGGATTAGAGCTGAGAACCAACATCAGCCAGTAAGGCTTCAAGGTCAATGCAAGGAGGGCATCAGGCCCTCTCAGGCAAGCAGGAGAAAGTGTCCTGGCTTTTGTGTCTACATTTGCCATTTGTCATAATCTCACTTTGTCATCAGGGTGGACTTATCTACAAGGGAAATCAGCCTTAAATGACAGACCTTCCTCTGGGCAGGCCCTGAATGGAAAGGTGCTCCTTACTGGAATCCTGGTGGCTCTCAGCTTCTTAAGTGCACAAACAGTAGCCAGGGTCAACTCAGCACTTTTTGCCAAAAAATGGTTTGAATGGAGGCCTTCATCAACATAGGAAGACAGAACTGAAGTTTATAATCACACCACTAGAAGATGCGAGTGTCCGATGCCACTTGCGTCAAAGGACCAATATGCACCACCCCCACCCCCACCTCAGCTCTGCCAGGACCATCTATACAGATTTAATCTCTTTCTCTTTCTCCTGCTCTCTGGGAAAACTAAATCTCATCTGTCTGCAGTTAGCAGAAGCCTGGAGTAACTGGATTCGCAGCTGGAACAAAAGATATATGTGACATTAACAGTTCATTGAGCTGTGAGATGAACAAGACGGGTGTTGAAAAGGAAACCCGAGCTGAGAGTACATTTCCAGTGTTAATAAAGCTTCCCTTTTGTTGTATGTTTCCAAACACTGACTCCAGGATGGGCGCCATCCGTTTCCTTCTAGAATTAGACAGGCCTGCAGATTTAAGGCATCGAAGAGCATCACTCGGCCTTATTAATGGACAGCACAAGGTGCTGCGTCAGGAACTTGCCTCCATCTTTAGCTCTGGCTGCAATTATTCTGCTGGCGTGGCAGAGCGTGTGCCTCCTGTTCACCCAGAGCATGTGCACATGGATAGCAGCCCACTGGGGAAGCCACCAAATTCCCAAACTCAGGCTTGTGGGTGTGCGTGCAAGGATGCTTATCAAGGTAATGCCATCAGCAGTGCGAAAGTGGAAAGCAGCCTACATGCCTGACAATTGGTGACAGGTTAATTAAACTATGGAAGAGGCACACATGATGAAATTCTACAGGGCCCTTAAAAAGCATATTGTAGAAGTGTATTTGTTGACATAGAAAGATATTCGCGATTTATCACAAAGTATTTTAAAAAGCAAGGTATAAAACAGTATGCATAACATGATCCCATTTGTATACCAAGTGTAATAAGAAAGAAAGAGCAAAGAGCTGTGGTCTAGCTCCTAGGAAGGACTCTGCTAAATTGAAAGCTGTGGCAGTCTTGATGATTTTAGGTAAGTGAGAATAGACCTTGGCTGCAGGTGCCCAGGAGGGACAAAGAGCTCTGCACCATAGAGAAGGAAGTGGAGCTTTTGCGGGGCATTCCAAGAGGGGAAAGGTGAGGGGGCAGAGAAATGAAATAAGAGAAGAGAAGACTGTGGTGAGTTGAGCTGTTCCTCCCCATGCCCCGAAAGGTCTACTGAAGTCCTAACCCCTGCTGCCTATGAATGTGACCTTATTTGGAAATAAGTTCTTTGCAGGTGTAATCAAGATAAAATGACATTATAATTAGCTAAGGTAGGTCCTGGTCCAATGTGACTGGTGTCCTTATAAGAAGAGAAAACAGAGACACAGGGAGGAGAATGCCATGTGAAGACAGAGACACGCAGGCCCAGAGGGAAGATGGCACGTGGGGACGGAGACAGAGGTTGGAGTTGTGCTGCCACAAGCCGAGGAATGCCTGGAGCCACCAGAAGCTAAAAGAGGTGGGGAAGGATACTCCTCCAGAAGCCTTGGAGGGAGCATGGCCCTGCCAACACCTTGATTTTGTACTTCCAGCCTCCAGAACTGTAAGAAAATTTGTTGTTGTTTTAAGCTACCCAGTTGTGACGCCCTGCTGTGGCAGCCCTGGAAGACTAACATAAGACACAGCAAGACGGGATGAGGCTGAGAGGCCTGCAAGGGATGAAGAGACCAGTGGGTGGGGAGCAGATAAAGAACACTTTAAGGATGAGGATGCCTCGAGTCCATTTTAAAGTCTTTGGGTCCCTGTGATGGAAACACCTCCTCCAGCTCCCTCCCAAATCTACGCAAACTGGGATCCTCTGTTTTATGTGAGGGGGAGTTTGGAGACATTGAAGACTTTTCTGTCTGGACCATCATGGAACAGAACCAATTCAGGGCAGAGCCGGGGGCCTGGGTGATCACAGGACCACAATGCCCCACCCCACCTGATCCCACCCCAACCCAGGAAGTCCTCAGAAGCCCTGGGGGCCTTTAGACTTCCACAATGCCTACATTAGAGATTCTATTTTGTGGGTTCAAGAACTGAGTCTTGGAAAGTTTGAGTAACTTGCCCTGGTCATACGATGCCCATATGTGTGGGAGTCCAGAACCCATGCTCTCACCAACACATGAGCTGGGCCAGCCACCAGTCCAGCTGTTCCAATGGCCCTGACTAATACAGAGCAGATGTCCCACATAACCATTCTGTGCCTGTGCCATTGCCTGGGTCAACCAAACAGTAGCCAAAGAAAACAAAGGACATTTTTTCTTTTGTCCATTCTCAACGCCACCTGGGGCCTCCTTACCCAAGCTCCCATTGCCTCATGCAAACAGCAAATGGCCAAGGACCTATAACATTTCTTTCCCCTCCCCTGACTATACATCTGATTTATCCAGAAAGAAGTTATTTCAGACACCCCTCAGAGGCTTCAACCACCCAGGGACAGGTCAGAACAGCTGGCCTCTAGGGTCCCTTCCAACCCTGAGATTAATGGCGGGATTCATTCGTTGGCGAAGTCAGGAGAGGAGACACCTAGTAAAAGGTGTGAGGGGGCAGTGAAGACTTAGCCTAGTGGGCAGGTGACGCTATAGAGATGAAGGGTCCCTGTTTAACATTGTGGGAAACAAAGTTCCTGTCTGAGAGACCAAGGGAGACCTCTTGGGATCTGATCCCAGGAGGGAGTCTTTGGTCATAGGGAGATGTGGGTGAGACATTCCAGGAAGAGGGAGCAGAGGTGGCAGAGGTTCAGAGGAAAAGAGGGACCAGGTATGCGTGGGAACAATCAACCATCACCTGACTCCAGCAGAGGGTGGCTGAAGGAGGAGCAAGAGAGGATGGCACCAGGCAGCACCAGGTCAAGGTTCCACACGCTGCTCCAAAGGTAGAAGGAGGCCACAAAAGGATTCCGATCAGGGACGTTCCATGGCCAGAGCTGCGCCTTGGGAATTTTAGGCTGACAGCACAGGCAAGGTGGGTTGCAGGAGAAGTCAGCCAGAGACAGGGGACCCTTTGGAAAGATGAGGCGAAGTCCAGGGAAAGAAGACGAGGCCCAAGAAAGGGCAGAGAAAGTGGGCGTGGGTGGCAGGGAGGGGCGCTGAGAGACCTTTAGGAGGGGAGATGCAGATGGTCTGTGGAGAAGGAAGAAGAGGAAGGAGTCCGGGGCCACACGTCTGATTTGGGGATGGGGGTGGCACGATCCTGGAGCTGGGACATCCAGCTGCAGCAGCAGGCTCGGGAAGAAGCTGTGGAGTGTAGTCTGGGTATGTTCAGTTCGGGTGCAGTGGAACGTCCAGGGAGAGACCAGCGGTGGCAGGAAGGGAGGGAGGACCTGGCGCTGGGCCGCCGCCCTCTGCTGTGACGTTGCTGCTGACGCTAGGGGGTCAAGCACTGGAACCGTCTTGTAGGTCAGTCCCCCAGGGTCTCTCCTCTCCAGGGCGGGGCATCCAGCCGCCACACCCGGCAGGCTGGGGGCTGACTCCACCGCGCCCCCCTCTCCTTCTGCTCCTTATCCCTGCTCTTGGGGCTACTTTCCCCAAACACAGCTTGATGCATTCATGGAGAGATTAAAAAAAACAAAAAGAAGAAATTGGCTGGGCCCCCAGGTTCCTTTATGTTCTTCATCAGATGTTTTATAAAAATCATTTATAATGATTTAATATATATATATATTATATATAATATATATCATATATATAATATATAATATAATATAATATATTTATGTATATTTATTTTATTATTGTATATTATATATGTATTTTATAATAATAAAAATTATTTTAAAATTTTATTTTTAAATAAAAAATGTTTTATAAAAATTCCACCCCAGTTAATTCTCAAGCCCTTCTTTAAAAGGTCTGCCCCTCTTTCTTTCTTGTTGTCTGTACCCTTTTTCCTCCCTTTGTTTGGCTGTCTCTGCTTCTGTCTCTCTGCTCTTTGTCTGTTTGCTTTGGTGTCTTTCTCTCCCTCTGTCCCCCTTTCTCTCTCCCTGGCTGCCTCTCTACTTCCCTCCTGTGTGTGTGTGTGTGCGTGTGTGTCTGTCTGTCTTTCTCTGTCTCTTTCTCTCCATATATACACGTATATACCTCATCTAATACACATATGTCTTAAATCTATCCTCCTTTTCCTGTTTTGCTCTGTCTACCTCTGTGTCTCTATCTGTCCTAGCCTTGCAGTCCTATTGTCTGAGTCTGACTTTCCCTGTGTACCTGTTCTCTGACTGTGTGTGTGCCAGGGTGTCTATCTGTGTGCATTTGTGTGTGGCTATGTGTGCATTTGTGTTTTTGTCTTCCTGTGTGTCTCTGTCCATCCCTCCCCCACCATGCAGATCTAGGAGCACAGACCCAGCTCACACTGGAAGTCACCTCTCCAGCCATTTTCCTGAAATGGAGTTAGCATTGACATGTCCCTCCCCGGAGACTGTCACCTGTGTAACTGAGGGAGAACTCTGAATGTGAACCTTGAGGAACTCTGAGAACGTTGGGTGAACAGGGTGGAAGGAAACTAGAGTCACGCCAAGTCTCTCTGCTGCTCACACCCCCTGTGGATCCCAGCACACTGAGAACAAGACCAGGACCTCCATGGCTGGTCCTGCCCTCTCTGCCCTCACTCTTGCCCCTGCCCCTGCGCTCTGCGCTCCGGCCACACTGGCTTCCCAGCCACTCCCGAGCCTGGCACACCCTTCCCAGGACCCCCATGTGGCCTGTTCCCTCTGCACACAGGCTGCCCTCCCTCCAAGCAGCCTTCCCAGGCCCCGCCCTCCCCCTAGCCACACTCCAGTCCCCTTCCCCACTCCACTTGCTGTCGCAGTGCTAGTCGCATGGAAGACTGCATGTCTGCTTGCTCGTGCTTTTGCAAGTCATTTGACATGATTATCGGCCACGTGAGCAGAGCTTTGTCTGCTTGTTCATCTTGTTCACCATGAAATCCCCAGTGACTTGGCAGGTGCTCAAGAAATACCGTTGAATGACTGAATGAAGGCTCCAAAATCTCCCACCTCATTCACCCTCTGTTTGGCAATAACTGTGCTATTACACAGGGCCTGTCCGGTGATGGCAAACATGGAGTCTTCATTCCTCCCAACAGCCCTATGCAGGAGATGGTATTACAGTCCCCATTTTACAGATGCAGAAACTGAGGCACAGCTGGTAAAGCCAAAGGTAACAATTGCAGAGCTGGAGTTCAGACCCAAGGATCCTCGCCCCAGAGGCCTTTCTGCCTCCCTCCTTGCACCTTCCACAAAACACGTCCACCTGCCTGCTGTCCTTTGCTCCTCACGGCAACCCTGTGAGGGGGATGCTTTTATCCCCCAATGACCAGAGGAAGAAACTGAGGCCCAGAGACTTGCCTGACCCTGGATTCTCGTCCCTGCCCTGCCATTCTGTCAGCCTGGCCTTGCCTGAAAAGACAAATGGGTCAGAAAAGAGGGATTTGTTCTAGGCCTAAAGTTGTATTCTTCTAGTCTCCCCAACAAAACCACCGTCTCCCTGAAGACAAAGATGCTATTCTTTTCCCCTCAGCCCCAGAGGACTGGGCCACTGGTAGGTGCTCCAGAAACCTTTGTTAAAAGTAGGAGTCACCGTGGAAGGGTCACAGAGCACATGGGTGCTGGGCCAGGTTACTTCCATACCGCCCCCTCCCCACCCACTCCCCGCCTGTCCCGAGATTCCTTCATCTAATGTCCTGGGACCCTGCAGAACCAGCCCCGCAGAGAGCTGGAGCGAGGGCCGGGCACAGGCTTCTGAGATGGTAAAGCTCCTTCCTCTATTCATTGATCCCACAAGGTATGAGGTGGAGTGGCCCCAGGCTGGGGCTTTGGGCTCTGCGAGTCCTGGCTCTGCCCCTTTCTAGGGAGTGATGCTTCGGGGGAGCTGGTAAGAATGAGAAAGCGTTTTCAGGCGATGTGACCGTGATCGTGGCCATGGGCTGTCTGTAGGGCGCTTTACGGTTTGTCGAGTACGTCCATGCTTGTTGTTTGCTCCACTCTTCACCCGGCATTGTGCGGGACCTGCTGCTGTCACCTCACTGCTCGGACCACGGAAAGGGGAAGCAAGAGAGAGGCGCTCGGGTCATGAGAACATGGGACTGGTGTTGGGACCCATATCTGACTGTCTCCAGAGCCCACCCTCGCTTCCAGATGCGGTGAAGTTCCTGACTACGCCTAGTAAGTAAAGAGGGGGCCAGGATTTGAACCAGGTCCCAAGACCACACTGCCTTCCCCCACCACCCACTGCACCACCTCTCCCGGAGGACCCGGCCCAGATCAGCAGCCTCACCAAGTTTCCCTGCAGGTTCACTTCCCAGTGGGTCTTTCACCTGGGTTTGCCATCCTTGTGCTCTGTAACCCCTGGTAAGTCCTCCATCCCTTGCCTCAGTTTACCTACCTTGATCATGCCACATTTTTCTAGACAAGGACAACAGTAGCACCAGTCCCTCCTACAAAACAAAAGAAGAGAAGGAAGAAGGAAGGGAGGGAGAGAAAAACAGAGTGACAAAGAAAAAGAGAGAGAGAGACAGCCAGCCCTCCTACGCACAGGGAAAGTTACATATGAGGACACTTACTCCCCAAGCCGCTGTTCAGCGAGGCGCTTCAAGCGAGCTTCCCCAGGTGCCTCGCAGAGGCTTTATGGAGTTGGGTGATATATGACGTCCACCACGTGCCTGCTGATCTACGACTCAGGCCGGGGTTACACTCCCACCTCGGGATGGCTGCGTGATTTAGGGCCGTTCCTGAGACTCCAGCTGGCCTGAGGGCCGGTGTGGTCTAATGTTGTGTCTGGGATGGGGTGTGCTGCCAGGAGGAAGGGCACGGCATCCAATTGCCTGAATGGGCCCTGGGAGGGAGGCGTGCAGACTCCCTGTCTCCGAGGTCAGCTTCCCTCTTCATCCAAATGGAAAGATTTACATTTTTGTGTTTCATGGTTCTGGGACAGGTCACCACTGCTTCAGTAATAAAAGATCTGCAAACACAGAGGCTCTTAGAGATTGAAGCAAGTGCAAAGAGATCTCCTCTGACTCCCCGATCAATTCAGGAGTCATACATTCTTTCCAAAAATATGTACTGAACTCCTAATATATCCCAGGCAGTATGTCCGGGTGCTGAGGGTACAACAGTGAACAAGGCAAAAGTCATTTTTGTCCTCATGGTGCTTGCCTTCTATAAAGGAAAACACTTTACATAAGGAAGTGGGCAAGTGATACGTTGTTAGATTGTGTCAAGTTTATGAAAAGAACCACAAAAAGCAGAAAAAAAGTAGATGACAAGGGGAAGGCCACCCAAAGCATGGGCATGGAGCTGAGACTCAAGGGAAACAGAGCCAATGATGTGAACAGCAGGGAGAAGGGCCTGCCAGGAAGAAGAAGAATCATGTGCAAAGGCCCTGGGGTCAGAAAGAGTGGGGCATGTATGAAAGACTGGAACAAGAGCAGGCAGGTGGCTGCAAGGTAGTGAGAGCAGGAAAGGGCAGTGGGTGTTAAAGGTAGACAGGAAGTTGGGGACCAAATTCTGCAAGGCCTTGAAGGTCATTAAAGGATCTGAGTCTTTACCCTAATTACAGTAGGACCCATTTTAAGGGAGTCAGTTGAAATAGACAATAGGAAAACATTGTCTTATGAAGAATGTCAGGTTCTAACCTATCAAATTAGCACTTTCTCCTCTGCTTGCTCAAAACTCAAGACATCCATAAGACAGTTCTTCTGTGCTCTTCCCATTTGGGGACAGAAAGGCCTGGGGATGGGCAAGAAGGCAGAGCACAGGGAGAAGCAGCAGATGTTTCCTCCCCAACATCGGCCCTCGTGTGCCCAAGGAATACAGGAAAGCATAAGTGAAGGGGGCAGAAATGGGTCAAGAGGGCGGTTAGGGAGGGCGACTCTTGTCCCCACAGCCTGAGGAATATTTTAGAAGCATCCAAAAAACAAAAAACCTTTTGTGCTTCTATACAGCAATGTGGACGTGTTCCCCTACAGCAGCGGGGTTAGGGCTTAAGGACGTCTTTTTGTGCCCTTTGCATCCCTGATGCTTCCTTGCCAAGCCGACCTTGTTTGCATCACTGAAGCCCTGAGATAACCAAGAAGCAGGTTTTTTTCAGGATTATCCTTTTTTTTAATCCCCTTGTCCAGTGTCCTGAAATTTTCCTCTGGGTGATTGATGTTGTCTGTCTCATTTCCTACTTTGCCATGGTGGGCGAGTCATCCTGACCCAGGCTTTCAGAGACAGATACTGGCAACACGAACTATTGGAGGCGAGAGTTCACCGGAGATCTTTAAAACGCTGGGTGAGGCAGGGGTCACCAGCACCGTCCCTGCACCAGCCTCCATACTGGCCTCCCTGCTACCACTGTGAGGGTACTCCATCCTTTGTGCACACAGCAGCCAACACGAATTGTCACTTTTAATACAAATCGAATCCAGGACCACCCTCGTTCAAACCCTCCAATGGTTCCCCACTATGTCTGAAATGAAATCCAAACTCCTCCCCACTGCCTCCAAAGCCCTCTGTGTTCCAGTCCTCGCCCAGCTCTTGGACCTCCACTGTCGCTCCTGTTCCTGTCCCCAGCTGAGCTCTGGCCACACTGGCCTTCACCACTCTGTGCCAGCCCCAACACGAGACCTTTCCATGAACTCTTCCTCCCCCAGGACACTCTGTCCAGACCTCTGCAAAGCTCAGTCCTGATTGTTCAGGTCGTGGCTCAAATGTCCCTCTTCAGAGGGCTCTTCCTGGACCACTGTGTCTAATAGGGTCTACCCCGTGCCTCATCCTTCACATCACGGCACTGTGGTTCATTTTTTTTTTCAGAGAACTTATGTCCATTTGGAATGATCTTGCTCAAGTACTTGTTTATCTGTTTATGTTTACCTGTCTCTGCACTGAACTCTGTGCTACTGGAGACAAGTTTGTTATCTATTTTATTCCCTGATCTACCCCCAGCCTGGAACAGGGCCTGGAACAAAAGAGGTACTGAATGATTATTTGATGAAGGAATGAAGAAACAGACAAATGAACATAACCCGTGTTGTAAGATCAGTTCATCAAACACATCTTAAAGCACACATCCTTAGAATCACAGCTCTAGTCAAGCCACCTGGACTCCAGAGGAATGAACTGCAGGGCAAGGAGAGGAGATAAATCCTCAAGGTCACACTGTGAGTGAGTGTCCAGAACTCCAGTCCTCTTCGGCCAATCCAAAACTCTTTCCCCTCCCGAAGGCGGTGTCTGGCATACAAAGACCTCCAAATTCATAACTCCTCCCTGGCTTCTCTGGCACTCCCAACTGCTCAGCTCTCGCCATCTGAGGGCCCACAGGCACCTCCAGCCAGGGAGCCCATCCACGTCTCCTGGGTGAACTGGTCCCTTCGGTGGACACCACGCTGGAGAAGATACTCTCTCTCTCTTCTCGCTCACTCAGTTCCTCTCCCCAGGTGGTCTCATTCCTCTCATGGCTTCAGCTCTGACACACAAGCCCAAGGTCCCAGATCAGTTCTCCAGCCCAGGCCTTTCTCCTTGTTCCGCATAAACAGAGCCAGTAGCTGATGGGCATCCCTCCTGCTGATCGGCAGGTGGATCCCCATCTCTGCCCACTCCCTTCTCATCCCCCCCCGCGCTGGGTTTCCCATCACCTCCCTGCCAGCGGCGGCTCCACCCAGAACCTGGACATCATCCTCCACACCCTCCCCCTCCCCGGCCCACCCCTGCATCCAGCAACAGCTAAGTTCTGTCAATTCCCTCTCGCTGCACCTCCATGTTCAGTGTGAAGGTTATGTCCCTCTGGGGGCACCTGGCTCAGGAGGTAAGTGGGACTTCTGGCCCAGCCCTGAGCCCTAATACAGGGCTGTGTCTGTCTGGACAAATGGGTACCTTCCCTCCCTCAGCCAGGAAAGAGTCCCCTTAGATCCCTGGATCCCCAGGACTTCAACCCCATGCATACACCACACGGGGAGCAGAGCACTTTTATACAAATGAGAAAAAGGTACCCTCCCACCACCACTACCTCATCAAGTGTCATCATTTCTCACCTAGACCATAGTCTGGTGAATAGTTTAGAGCAGCACCTCCTGGTTGGTCTTCTAGCCTCTAGCCTGGCCTTCTCCAATGCCTTCTCCTCTGAGAGTAGACAGCCACAGTGCTTTTCCTAACATGGGCATCTGACTGCATTTCTCTGTTCCCTAAAACCCTGCACTCTACCAATCCTATGTAATACCTCCAGTCTTTGGCTGTAACTTGGGGTCAAGAGACCCCTTACCCAATCCACACCTGGGATTTGACCCTCCAACTCTATAGCTCCCACAGCAGTGATTTCCTATTTACCTGCTACCTCCCCAACTAGATCTGAGGCCCCTGAAAGCAGGGAGGGGGTCTCTCCTCCACATCCCCAGTGCCCAGGGAAGTACCTGGCACAGGGTACCGAGTAAGTGAACAAATGAATGAATGAATGCATCATGAAGCTTCAGCTGGCCTTCTTGGAGATGATGGCTGTGATTAGCCCCGTGGGAATGGCTAGTGAGAGGGGAAGAAGCAGGATGGGCCTGTGGGCAGGGGCTTGGGGAAGGAGAGAGGGTCAGTTACCTACCGCAGCGCTCCCTAGCCCGCCTACCCAGGGGTGGAGAGGATGTGAGCAGCTGTTTCACCGAGGATGCCCCAGGCTGAAGAGCTTCCTCCTGACACCCTCCTCAGCGCTATAACATGCTAAGGAGAATTGCCAATTTCCGAAGTACAAAACATGAATCTCCTCAATTCTAAAACATTTATATCAAACATTTCTGAAATCAGCATGCATCTTACGATGGATGTGTGTAATTTTTTTGTTTGTTTCCAAACAGCTGTTATTAAATCTATGACATGTCCTATGACTCATGGGCCCTTGGAATCAATGAAACACAACACTATGCACAGGGCCACTCTATGCTCCGTATCATATAGTCCTGGTTTGTGCCTGTCATCCCAGGATAATTATTAACAGCTGCCCCTTGCACTCTCAAATGTCCCAATTTGAATAATATATTATATGATCATCCTAACGATACAGCACTAATAAAAGGCTGCCTTCAGGAGCCCCCTGCTCCAATGGATGGCCGGGATGCTTTATTTAGGAGCCATCTGTCCTATAGCCTTTGCACATTTTCTCATCCTCATCTGTCAAAACAAGCCATTGTATTTCAAAAGTCCTTTTCAGCTCCTCGACACAACTTCTCTGATTCTCCCCTGGAAGGCATGTGAAGATGACAAAATAACCAAAGGTCTTTCTGCCAGCTCCTAAGCAGTGTTTCCAAGCCTTCCCCACAACCATAATCCCCTAAAGCCAGAGGAACGTAAAAATGTGCCCCCAGGAACCCCACAGGCACTGCCCACAGCTCCCCACAAAGGTTCTTTTAAATTCTGAGTTTTAAAATGAAACACCTAGAATTTGCCATCTACATGACGTATATCAATGTTTATTTTTTAACTTGAAAACTATGCTTTAAATTAGTTGCCAATATAGAAAATTGAACCACCCAGAAGATGCTCTATGTTTATTCTGGGTCCCCGGATACTTGCTGGCATGTTTCTAAGAAATATGACCCCAGAGGCCTTTCCTTTCATCAGATGGGAGCTGCTTGCCGAGAGTGAAGAGGTAAATTTTCGCTGAGGAGCCCTGCATAGCAAGCTACTTGAACAGGAAAGAAACTGACACCACGGGCATCATTTCATCAAACCGCAACTCTGGAGTGAACATTACTATCCCCATCTTACCGATGAGGAAACAAAGAGCCATAGAAGGTCAGTAACTAATTTAAGTTCTCATGAAAATAGGGAGCACAGAAGAAACTCAAAATCCAGGGCTTTCGGATTCAAAGACAGGATTTCTCCTGTCTCAGGAGCCTCACAACTCCAAAGTTTTTCTTCCCTGTCTCCTCTGCAGTTTACTGAAGTGCTCTTAGTATAAGATGTGTCTCCCACCTCGGGTTTCTCATCATCTTCACTGTCACTTTGAGTTTCTCTCTTTAAATTGACTTCCAAGGGCTCTCCTGAGAGATTTGGGGGGAAAAAATTTTTTTAAAGCCTCCATGTCTATTTGTAGCTCTAAAAGCCGGTTTGTATTTAGAGGAGATTATTTTGTGAGATTAAAAAAAAAGTTGCTGAAAATGTGGAAAACTACTATAGATAAAATGCATTTATTCTGAGATATGATCTGTTAGATTCTCTACTACCAAAGTGGGGAAAAAACAGGTGGTACTCCAGAAAAATACTCACAGATGGAAAATGTATAAATGGTAATTCACCAAAAACAACTGCAATCGTGACTTTTAAAATATGATGCTGGTTTCTTTTTTGGGGCTGGTGCATTCCTGTGAAAACTTTGGAACTCCCCAGATAACAAATGTTTGGCTAATTAGATGCTAAGTCCTAGGAATAACGCATGGACGGAGGAAAGGGGCTCCTTAATCACCATGAAATTTTAAACTATGTCCTCAATAATTTGGGCTTGGATCCTATTGAAGGAATGCAATATGGTGCCGCAGGGGACGTCTGAGCTAAACCAAACCAATTCCACACAAAGCACATTCCTCTCCATACGTCCCCCTTGTTACTGCTACGAAAGCTTCAGAGGTTGAGAGAGACTGAGTCATACCATTCCCAAAGCTGCTCAAAATTTTCTGTATTTCCACTCAATCTCTATTGGTTGCAATGAAGATGTAAAACAGCCTGTCGTGGACTGGATTTAAATGAGTGCAATAATATTAGGATAAGAACTGTTTTTCCCTGCCTGCCTGTCAGACTCCTACTCATACTTCAAAGCCCTACTCAAATATCCCTCCTATGAGGTATCACTCCCCAAGCAGAGTCATTGTCTCCCTACTGGGTGCCCCCTCTGCTTTTTGTATATCCCTCTTTTGAATTTCCTATCTTGCCACAGCAATCAGTTTTGTTAGTGACTTGTTTTCACCCACTAGACTATGAGGTCCTCAGTGCCTAGCATCCAGAGTGCCTAGCATGAGGCTTAGAATACAGAAACTGCTCAAGAAATGCAAATGAATGCATGAGTAAATGAATGAATGGAAAAAAACAAGAATTCACGTGGAGTAGAAATGGAACCGAAACACTTGGGTTTCTTTTCCTTCCACGGGGCAGCTGTGCCCTTCGGAATAATTCTTCAACAGGACTTAATTCAATCTTCATATTCATTCATCCATTCATGCTTTTAAAAAAAAGTCCCCTGAGCATTCTGATTCTAGTACCTGTGGAGCTAAATTAAGCTGAAAGATAAACCAGACTTGGATCTTGCCCCATGAGCCTCACACACTCCTGCAAGTGCCCTCCTGGCTGGACGGCACATTTGCCAAGACTAAGATTACCTTCCCATGGCAAGACCCTCTCCACTGCTATAGTGGACACTGTTGTGTGCCTCCCAGGTGCCCCTCCAGGACCAAGGCACTCATTCCCCTAGCTTCCTCTGGAGTGTTGGCTGCTGGTGGCTCACAAAGCATCCTTCGCCAGGAAATGCCCTTAGCCAAAAGGAGCTACCTCATCCATGGTCATGTCCCCTCCCCTGGGTCAGCCCACTTCCACGTGGGAGTACAAAGATGCGGGCCCCTTGCCTTGACTAAGAGCAACTCTGAAAGGCCATCCCAGCTCCAGAGCTTCCTGTAGGATAAGCTGATATGTCTGCTGCAAAGACATTGAGCTCAAGTCTTTCCTCTGCCGATCCTGCCTCCCTCTCTCTCTCATGAACATCATCCCCAAGAGCTGAACTGAACCAATACCTCCTGCTTGCAAATCTCCTTCTCAGAGTCCATCTCCAGGAAGCCTAACAACTGGATCCTTTCCCCAAGGAATGTGGGCATCTTTGGGGCTGGAATACGTTAACAGATCAAAGTTAACACTCAAAATGTCACCTACTTGCCACCCCAGAGTCTAACTTGACCCTTGTGTTTTGTTGACATATTTGAGGAGACCCAATGCATTGCTTCTCTGTCCCTACCTACATCATCTGAAATAAGGTGGAAGACAGTCCGGCACATGCCCCTTCTTTCAGCTTCCTATATCCTGTTCCTTGACTACACCTTCCCTTTGCTGGCCTTCTTGGTGTGGCCCTCTCTGAGCCTTTGCAGCCACTATTCCTTCTGCCCTATTGCACCCTTTACCCAAACTTTCTACACCCTGCTTGTTCTCCAGTCACACTTCAAACATCGCTTCTCCAAAGAGGCCTGCCCCCAAATTGGTCATTCCCTCGCACATCACCCTGTACTTTCCTTTGACAGCGTTTATCACAACCTAATTAAATAATCATTTGTATAATCAGCTGTTTAATATCTGTATCCCCCAATAAACTATAAGCTCCATGAGGGTTGTGTCATTTTGATGTCCATGATATATGGCAGGTGCTGTATTAATATCTACTGAGCAGGTGAATGAGGGCAAGCATGTCTCTGAGGCCTTTAACCAGCAAGGTTCCCTCAGCCAGCTTGTTCCAGCCTCAGGATCTTCCTTTGTCATCTCCTTAAGGCTCACTCATCCGGTCATCTCTTTTCCCCCAACATCTCCAGTCACCTACTCAGCTGTGAGGCCCTGTACCACCCTTGCAGCTAACTGGCCCTTAAGGGCAGACATGTTCAGCTTCTGGGGAGAGCTCTGTACAATACAGCGATGTTTCCCAAGGCAGCCAGAACTAATGCTTGCACTGTGTGGGGATGAATTCAAACAAGCATTTGTGTAATGACAGTTTAATATCTTCATCTTCTGCACGGAGCCCCAGTCAATTAATATTCAGTCGATTAGAAAATGTTTCCAAATAGTAATAAATTATCCACAATTAAGTCCAGCCTGGAAACAAATGACTTCCTTGCTGCTTTGGGGGAGGCAGGGCGGAGTGGTAATTGGACTAGCCCTGTAAATAAGTAAGTGATTTGGGTACATAGTGTCTGGGGCCACAGGCGGCCATGGAGCCGGCGTGGCTCAGGGACCTAATCAATGTTGCAATTCTGGCTCTTATTGGGTTAATAGAACTTAACATATGGCCAGATTTCTGACTTGTTGAGCTTATGGCCAATTCCACACAGTGACTACAATATGGAAGATACTCAATAAACATTCGAAGTGATTAATGAATGACTTAATCATGCTAAGAGCCTCTGACCTAGTCTTTTTAGTCCCCACCAATCATTCTCCAGATTGCAACATGAGTGATCACTCGAAGCTACAACACTGACTGCATCATTCCATTGCATTGCATATACCCTTCCATGGCTCCCTATTGCCTTTGGGACAAAGTGAAAGATCTTTTGGCGACACCCAAGGATTCCATGCACCACTACCAGAGGCTGCCTCCTCCCTGCCTGAAGCCTCCTCTCTCACTAACCCCATTCACACGCTGGGTCCCCATCATAGTGAACAGCATGCATTACTCCAGGCCTTCCATGCTAATTCCTCCCACTGTGCCCTCACAACTGTATCCCCTCAGCCAAGAACTACTTCCTTCTTCCATCTGTCCATCTGTCTACCCCTGCCCATTTGTCAGGACCAAGCTCAGATATTGATCCTTCAGAAACTCGTCCTGAAAATAGTCTTCTCTCTCTCTGGAAGAGGGTTAGACACCCCTCCTCTGGGTCCTGCAGCCCCTGTGCTTGCCCCATCAATTCATAGACCACACTGGACTGTAAATGCCCATTTACTCATCTGTGTCCTCCACTGGCCTGAGAGCTCACTGGGACCTGTACCTGCGTCTGCAAGACAGGCTTAATTACGCCTGCTCTGCAGGGTTGTTGGGAGGAGTAAATGAGAAAATGCACACAAAGTGCCCAGCAACGTGCTTGGACATAGAAGGTCATAATGTATGTTGAGTGAATAAATGAATGGATGAAGATCACACAGCTAGAGGTTATTCAGGGATCCAGGAGGAAAAACCAGAAGATTTTTCATCCAGAAGATGGGATTTAAATGGTGTGACAAACCAGGTGTGTGCCCCGAGAGGGGAGGCAACAGGCTTTATGACCCTCTTAGATTCAAATCTCCCTTTTTGCAGCAGCTATTTTGTAACATCCCCTTTAGTACGATGAAATAAAATCCATAGATAGTATAACCTACCTACATAATTTTAAAAAATCAATATAAAGATAAATAAAAGGAGACAACTTATAACAAATAATGTACATTTCAATAAGGAAATGTTGAGACATGACTACAGAGAAGATACATGAAATAATCAGATGTTTGCACCCTTTTTAAGGAGTAGGTTAGGATTTAAGAGATGGAAGGCAATATTTAACTGAATATTGTTGACATTTTTTCCTCTCTATTTGACATTTTGAAATAAGGGCTAAATAAGTATCTTCCTATATTTGTAGCTACAAAGGCAGACTGAGATGGGGACATTGTTTTGGTGTCTTCAACTCCACAGTGGCCTTGCCATCATCAGCGTGATTTTCTGAAATGGTGAACAACTCCTGGTAAAGTTTTGAACAAAACAAAGTACAGTCTTCCCTTGATATACCCAGTAGTTGCATTCCTAGAAAGTTCAGTGTATTTTATCCAATACTTTTGGATAATATCATCCATTCATAGATAGATAGACAGATGATATATAGATAAAGAAAGAGTTCTAGACATACACAAACAGGTTCTTCACTTACATATATGTCCAGTGAGATGAGACATGTGAAAAATCTCACAGGATGCAAGTTGATTCTTTGTGATGTGGAACTTTCCAGCACAAGGCAGTATGTTGGGCACCTCTGGCCCCCATCCACCAATTGCTAATAGCTCCCCCAAACATTTGGACAATCAGGAAATACCCCCATAAATACAAAAAAATACCCCACAAGATAGCACTTCTCCCTTTGAGAACCACAGTCCTAGAAGCCTGGCTGAAACCAGGGTCCCATCATCCTGCGGGGGACCCCCAGGGACTCAGCCTGCCCTCCTCTCCTGGTGAAAGCTCAGCTAAAACCTCCCAAACAGACAGGCTTCAGAGGAGGCTGCAGAGCATGCAAGCTGGCACGCAGGACAGCCACCTGCATGCACTGTCCCAGCTGAGGCTGCCTCCAAGGATAATGTTTATAGATAGGGGTGTGAGCAAGAGACGCCCCTAATGGTCTCCAGCATGGTCAGCCACACCGGGCCTGGGTTACGGCCAGACCAGACTAGGCCATGGGCTTCCTGCCCAGGCTGGATCCAAGCTGAGCTCAGCCACCAGCTTCCCACAGCCAAAATTGATGGCTCAGAGGCAGGAGACTTGGGTGGGTTCTAGTCCCAATTCTGCTGCTGACCTGCAGTGCAACCTGGGCAAGGTGTTTTACTTCTCTGGACCCCATTTTCCCCTCTTTCATGGGAGTGAGACAAAAATCTTCTTTCCTGCTTTGAAAGTTTATGTTACAAGAAAAGATGCATCAAAACAGAAGGGAAATGCCCAACTCAAGTGACTTTTGAAAGCACATCCCTAGTAAAACTGTTTCCAATACCCTTTAAGGAATATAAATGGGCCATCTTGTAATCCGCACATTAATTGCTTGCGCACTGATGACCCAATGCTCAGTGCATTAAAAGACAAGGTTTAAGCTGGACTGCAAGGGGAGAGGTAGACGACAGGCTGTGCAGAGTAAAGAGGTAGCTGAAAGCCAAGACACATAAAATTGGATGGATAAAATGAAACCTGATTAAAGATTAAAGAGCCTTGAATGCCTGCCTGAAAGAAGCTTGAGTATTAGGAAGCAGACATTGGAAGGAAGGAGTGTGCTGGGCAGGAGAGTGGCAACAGGGATGTGGTTAGAGTCTGGGCCTGAGGTGGAAAACAGGGACAAGATCGGAGCTGGGGGACCAGGTAGGCACGTGGAAGGCAGCTGCCCCTGTGGCTACGCCCTCAGCTGGCCCTCCCAGTGGTAGTCCTGCGAGAGGGTGGTCCACCCTGCTTCTCCTGCCTCGTGTAAGTCCACAACTGGAAGACCAGGAAGGGGAAGGGAGCTGGCTTTAATTGAGCACCTACTGGGTGCAAGATACAGAGCTGAAAGTTTTGTATAATTACAGCATCAGTGTTGGTGCCACATGCCACTCTCAGGGTAAATGTCATGGTCCTTACTCTACACACAAGGCCCCAGGTGGTAAACCAACCTTTTCAAAGTTACTTGGCTCGTAGGCAGTAGATCCAGATGTCAAACCCAGGTGTGTCTGACTCATTAATTCATTTATTCATTCATTCAGTCAGTCCACAACTACATCTTGAGAGCTTCCTATGTGTCCAGCACTGGGATGGTGAATGGAACAGACAAGCTCCCTGCTGTCCCAAAACTGACATTTTCACGGTGGAAGAGAGAAAATCCACGAGCAAAATAATACATTCATGAGATTGTTTCAAATAGCAAGAAGCAATAACAAAGAAAATAAAACCAGACAAAGCATAGACAGTGGCTGAGAAGGGGGGAAGGGGGCTGACTCCAACTGGGGGGCAAAGGGAGGCCTCAGTGAGCAGGGGACAGGTGGGCGAGCTGAGACCTGGAAAATAAGAAAAAGTTAATCGTGCAAAGGTCTATGGGAGGAGGGTGCACGGCAGAGGGATCTGCAGGAGCAGTGGCTTTGAGACAGGAGAGACCCATTTGAGGAGGAGGGAGAGGGTGTGGCCTGTGCCCACTGAGGGGGCATGAAGGTGTGGCCCGTGCCCACTGAGGGGGCATAAAACGAGGTGAGGGCAGAAGTGAGCAAATGCAGATGGTGCATGGTCTCCTGGGTCCTCACAGAATTGGATTTTATCCTAAGAGCAATGAGCAGACATTGGAGGAATTTTTTTTTAAAGAGTACCCTGATCCTTTTAGAGGAGAGTAGACATAGGGTACTAAGAGTTGAGACCAGTTCAGGGGCTGCAACTGTCCAGGGTGGGGGAAGAAAACGGCCTGGATTAGGACGTGAGCAGCTAAGATGGGAGCCATGACAGGTTGTGATAGCCTTTGGCTCTGGCACCAACAGGACTTACCCATGAGTTGCATATGGGAGGCCAGGGAAAAGGCTCTCTGATTTCCCACACTGCTCAGATGGCCTCAGAGGTCACTGGCCCTGTGTGGTGTTGGATGGTCCTCACACGCGGTTCAACACCCCTCAGGACTGGGGCTCATGCTCCGCAGCAGCCCACAGGAGACTCTCAACGTGATGGGGAACACCAGAGTGTGCTGTGTTTTGTCTTCCTGGGACACCCACCTCATGTTAGTTCCAATTCTCTGCACCAGAGGCCCAACAAGGAGAGTCAATTCCTTCCCTCAGCACTCCCTCCAAAGACTGACACCTCATCCCCCGCCTGCCTTGGCATGCTCCAAGCAATGGACGTTTTCTCTCGGGGCCCAGACCAAGGCCTTGCACATGCTGGCCTTTGCTGGTGTTCCTGCTTCTTCCGTGTTTTGTCTCAGTCTTCCTCTCTGCCCTCACATCCAGACCCCCTATCCATTCACCAAACACATACACACGCCTATGCACACCACACACACACACACACACACACAGATCTCTGTATAATGGTAGGATTGATATGCTCTATTCATACTCATCTCTGTCTGTCCCCCTGGTGCCTGCCCAGGTTCTAAAGTTTTCAGGAGGAAAAATCATGGGAAGGAACCCATCGTGCCTGAGCTGATCACAGAGCAGCAGCTAATCGGTCCTGGGGCTCTAAGGCCGCAGCTGACAGCATCTCAGAAGGGGCTCTGTGATCAAGAAGATGGCATCAGACCACGGGATTGTCTCCTCGTACTCCACAAATTTTTTGGACAGGTTGAGAAGATGCGCTTGTTCCCCTAAATGGGTTTATCTCAGCCTGTCAGCTTCGGATGTGCACCACCCTCCTTAAGGAGCATTTCCAGCCAATTATATCCCCTTCACCATAAAGCACTAGAGAAATTAAGAGAGGCTAATGGACTTAAGAAGCCCCCGATGCCAAGACCAATACAGACGACAAGGAAGCTCCAGAACTATCTGCCTTTTTTCCTATTTTCTCCCCTGTCAGTAATTTCTTCTGTTAGCTGAAAATCCCTATTTAGCCAGCCTGCAATTCCTATTTTAGTAGGGCCAGCCAGGGGCACCCCAGGGAGAATCACCAGTGGGAGGAAAGGGCCTTTTGAAGATTAAACATGAGCAAAAAGAGAGAGGCTTTGAACACTGATGGAGGTTCTGGGCTTCAAACTCCTGCTGGGGCTGTAGATCTCACTGAAAAATAAATGGGCAAAGGGGAAGGAGGTGGAAGAAGTAACCACTACAAGAATTAGAGGAATTTAGATATTGCAGGAGTGCAAAGAAAACTGAGAATCAGAAACCAAAGTGATTTCCCCAGGCTCTGTTTTTGCTGTATGACCTTGGATAAGTCAGTACATGGCTCTGGGTCGTCTTTGTTCAACACATGCTGGTTGATAAATACTCCAGGGTAAGCATTGTGCCAGGTACGGGGGATGGATTCCAAGACAACGAGATGAAGACCCTGCTCTCCAGGAGCTCACAGTCCTGTGGAGAAGCCAGGAAAACAGATAATCACAACACAATGTGACAAGTGCAATAGTGCCCACTCCTTATCTACAGAATCAGCAGCTTAAACCTGGAAAAAAATGACAGTGCTAGGAATAACAAACATCTGTTGAGCTCCTAGTCCCCTGGACAGTGAGCACCTCCCCTGGCCTCCCACTGCCGTGGACAAGAGTGAAGAAGGAGCCCCAGAGCACTGGGATTCCTGGCAAGGTCCTACCCCTTCCCCCTCCTCCCTCCAGCCCTCAGAGCCCAGATGCACCACTGAGGTCCGCCTTGAGACCCCCAAATCTAATCCAATCATGCCCTACATCATGGTTCACATCAGTCACCCCAAGAAGCCAGGGGTTCCCAGGACATGGCCCCTTTCCAGGGTTCTTATTCCCACCAGGTCTACATCCTTGCCTCTCTCCAATTCCCCAAAACCTCCCACCATGCCCTCTGCCATCCCACACTTCTCCAGGGACCCTCCACTCCTGCAGCTCCCTAAGAGGACCTGTTTCTCCCCCACATTCCTGCTGTCACTCATTCTGCTCCTTACTGCTCCCCTCTGATGCTTCCAGGACCTCATTCCCCTCCCCAAAAACCTCCAGCTTTGAAGCTCTTCTCATCATGTTAGAGCAACAATCATCCCCTGTTTTTCATGGTCATCTTCAGACCTGCAGGAGATCACTGACCCTCGATCCCCAAGGCTTCTCATGCCTGGCTCACTGGTGCCCTTTCCAACACACACTTGGTTTCAGTAGCTACGTAGGTGTCCTCCCAACAGCCTTGTCTGTCATTCTTCAACTTCCTCTCATCCAAAAGCCACACCTCAGTCACTCACCACCACGGTCACACTGCATACATTATCATTACAATAACTGTTTTCACCCCATAACCTCAGTTTCTAGAATCCCTCTCTCTGACCTCTGCTCACTAGAGGCCAATGATTCTGCCACCTCCCTGAGTCCTAGGGTCCACTGATTGGGCCACCTTCCCACTGCCCTTCCCTCCCTATGTCCTCGCTTTGCTCTTTGCCCAACTAAGAGGTCACAGTCCACCAGCACCACCAGCTTCATCATCATCTCACATCACGCTGGTGGCAAAAACTGTTCTAAAAACTGGCCATAGCAATCTCTCCCATCTCACTGGCACTTCCCACGTGACTTTGACACCCCTCCCATCGAGAGGCAAGTCTGTGTTTTCTCTCCTTGATTCTGGAAGGGGCTATGACTACAGCAGAAGTAATGCCAAGGTAGGTCATAAAAGGCAAGAGAGCTTCTGCCTAGTTCTTTTGAGACACTCACTCTTGGAATCCAGCCACCACACCAGCCACCACACCAGGCGAGGCCCATGTAGGGAGAATGAAGGCCTCAGCCCTCAACACCAGCTCACAGATGATGGATAGAACCAACTTGCCAGCATGTGATTCACCATCTGTATCAGTTCCCTAGAGATGCTGTAATAAATTGCCACAAACTGGGGGGATTAAAACAACAGAAATTTATTCTCCCACAGTTCTGGATGCTAAAAGTCCAAAATCCAGGTGTCAGCAGGACCACACTCCTTTGGCGGCCAGAGGAGAATCCATTCTTCACACCTTCCGGCTTCTGGTCCTCCAGGCATTCCTTGGCATGTAGCTGCATGACTCTGATCTCTTCCCCTGCAGTTTGGGCCCACAAGGATGATCCAGGATAACCTCCCCATGTTAAGATCCTTAACTTAACCACGTCTGCAAAGACCCCTTCTCCAAATAAGGTGACATTTACAGGTTCCAGAGATTAAGACCTGGTATCCTTGAGGGCCATTATCAGCCTACTACACCATCTTAAAAGTGGGCCCTCCATTCCGCAGCCATGCCATCCCAGCTGAGCAGATTCAAGCTGTCCGTACCAAGGCTTTGCCAAAAATTGAAGAGCCACAACAAAAATGAACTAATATTGTTGTTTTAAGCCAGTAAGTCTTGGGGTGGTTTGTTACACAGCAATAGATAACTGATACAACCCTCAACTCCTTGTTCCTTTCTTGCTTCATTACGTTCGCTGGCGCAGTCCGGCTCTCCACCTGCTCCCAGCCTGGCCCCAGCAGCTGTGTGGTAAGAGGGAAACACACAACCCTGCCAACCCCACCCGCTCCGGTTCACAGCCACTCGAAGCTCAAGCGGGCCCTCAGGCCCCCAGCCAGCCAGCTGCACTTCTCCAAGAGGGCCCCTCTCCGTCCTCCCAAATGGCCACCTTGCTCCTCCTCCCATCTCCGACCTCCACTGCCTCCTCCACTGCCTCCTCCACAGCCTCAGCCTCAGCCTCGGCCTCGGCTCACATCCTGGATTCCTGATTCAGGAGGACACAGGAGCAACCAGAGCGGAACTCGCACAGTCCCTCCGCCACATCCGCCGACACACCCACCCGCTCGCGCTGCCTCCCCTCCCGTTCCTGGGGATGACCTCCCCAAGCATTAGCCTCTCCACGCGCCCACTGACCCAATCCCAGGGACAGCGCCCACCATCCCCTCTCTCCCCCATCACCATTTCTCACCTCTCTGCCGGGTCCTTCTTATGAAGGCTACACACATTTTATCTCTCCCGTTCCTCTCCAGCTACTGCCCATTTTCCCTCCCCTTTAAAATAAAGAATGGTTCATACTCAGTCTCCAGTGCCTTTCCCTGCATTCTCTCTTGAACCTACTCTAACCAGACTTTACACCTCCACCCATTTTACTGAAAACAACTCATGTCAAGGTCACCCATGACCCTCTCCACTCCCAACATTGCCAAATCCAAGGTCTTTTGTCGGTCCTGATCATAATTAACCCATCAGCAACGTGTACTAGTTTCCTAGGGCTGCCATAACAAATTATCACAAATTAGGTGGCTTCAGACAAAACAAATTTGTTTATAACAGTTCCGGAGGCTAGAAATCCATAATCAAGGTGTCAGCAGGGCCATGGTCCCTCTGAAGGCTCTAGAGAAGAATCTTCCCTGGCATCTTTCAGCTTCTGGTAGCTCCTGGGCTTCCTTGGGGTTTGTCGGTTTGAGCTGCATCACTCCAGTCGCTCCGCCTACCTCAGCCTTCACATGGCCTTCTTCCCTTTGTGTGTCTGTACGTCCTCCCTCCTTCTTATAAGGAAAACAGTCATTGGAGTTAGGGCCCACCCTCATCTGGTATGACCTCATCTTAACTAGTTACATCTGCAAGGACCCTACTTCTAAGATTCCCAGCAGACATGAATTTCAGGGGAACACTATTCAACCCATCAACATTTAGTGCAGTTGATTATTCCCTTTTAGAAATGCTTCTTTCTCTTGGCTCCCAGGACACCACACTCCCCTGGCTTTCCTCCCACCCCAGTGACCACTCCTTCTCAGTGCCCTTGGCTGATGGCTCCTTATTTCTCTGAGTGCCCCAGGGCCCAGCCTTCAAAGGCCTTCTCTTCGCTGTCCACACTCTTTCCCTACATGAGCTCATCCAATCTCACATCTTCAAATACCACATAGATGCTGACGACTCCAAAATTCCTACCAGCAGCCTCAACCTCTCTCCTGACTCCAGACTCATACATCTACCTTCGCTATCTAAGAGGCATCTCAAACCTGCCATGTCTCAAAGCAAACTCTTAATTCTCCCCACACCTTTAAAAAAAAATCCTGTTCCATCCATAGACTCTCTCATCTCAGTAATTGGTGTCTCCAACCTTATTTTGCTTGGGTCATAATACTTGAAGTCATTCCTGATGGCTCCCTTTCTCACCTGTTACCTCCAAGTCGACACAAATCCTGTTGATATATCCACCTTCAAAATATATCTTTCTCAGCTACTTCTCACAACCCCATCACCACACCCCGGTTCAAGCCACCATCATCTTTCTTAGAGCAGGGATTAGCCAAATCCAGCCCTGCACCTATTTTTGTAAATAAAATCATACTGGGACACAGCCACATCCCATGTAATTGTTTACATGTTGTCTATGGCTACTTTTACATTCCAAGGGCAGAACTGAGTAATTGCAACAGAGACCATAAGGCCCTCAAAGCTGAAAATGTTTACTGTCTGGTCCTTGACAGAAAAAGTTTGCCAATCCCTGGCCTATGTTATGACAAAATCACAGGTCTTTCTGTCTCCACCCTGTCCCCACCATAGCTGATTCTCAAGCCAGCAGGCAGAGCAATGTTTTAAAATGTAAGTCAGACCCTAGCCCTTCCCCACTTCAGTGCTCACTAGGCTCACTCACCTCAGCTCACCTGACCCTGCAGCTCTAACCCACCCCCTGGCACCTTGCTGCCTTTATCTCCAGCTATTCTCTATCTCAAATTTCTCCAGCCACACCAGACATGTTCTTGTTTCTAGAACATTCCAGGCATGCTTTCACTTGATGGTCTTTGCCTTTTCTAGTCTCTCCATCCTCACAGGCTCCCCCGTGCAACTCTCATATCCTCGGGAGACCTCCCCTGCTCACCCTGTATCAAATAGCGCCATCCCCCCAAGCACTCACTATCCTGCTTGATCTGCTCTATTTCTCTCCATAGAACTTATCACCATCTGACATAAAATACATTCTCTTATTTATTTGATTATGGCTTGTCTTGCCTTCTTGCCGTCAGGCACTCTGCAAGATACTCACTGTTCTATCCTGTTAGAACTTAGCTCAGCACCTGGCACATAGTACGCGCTCAGTAAAGATGTGTTGAATGAATAATAACTAAAAGAATGAGTGCAGACCTCAGGACAGCCCCATAAGGTAGGCACTGAGGCACACAGCTCAAGGACACCCAGCCAGGACTCAAAGTCATGCGCAACACCAAAGGTCACTGTCCCGACCACCTCCACCTCCTAAAATTGCACTGGTCTGTACATTATAGAAGACATTTTTAACATGTAAGTTTTTATTTCCATTAATATCAACTCAAAAGTTCATCAATGGGTGAATGGATAAGCGAAATTTGGTACGTATCTACAACGGAATATTATTCAGCCTTAAAGCAGAAGGAAATTCTAACATATGCTATAACATGGATGAACCTTGAGGACATAGTGCTAAGTGAAATAAGCCAGTTATAAAAAATACAAATACTATATGGTTCCACTTATATATGGTACCCAGAGTGGTTGAATTCCTACAGAATTCATAGAAAGTTGAATGGTAATTGCCAGGGGCTGGGAGGGGAGGGAGGAACAGGAAGTTATTGTTCAGGGGGTGTAGAGTTTCAGTTTTGCAAGACGAAAATAGTTCTGGAGATGGGTGGTGGCGATGGTCTCACAACAATACTTAATGCCACTGAACTGTACACTGAAAAATGGGAAAGGTAAATTGTACTTCACCATAATTTTTAAATTTAAAAAATCCATATTTCTTTCTCATTACAAACTGCCAAGTGGGTATAAGCTCTGCAGTTTCCAGAAAAGGGAGGTGAGGTTCAGAGAGAGGGGCAGACCAGACCAGGCCACGGCTGTCAGAGGCAGCAACTTGAACCCAGATCTCTCTTGCCTCTCATTTTGACAGTGCCCTTTGCCACCACCCTGCCTTCTCCTAAAACAGCAAAAAGATTTCCCTCAATGTCTTTACTATATTTTAAATGGCAGGAAATTTGGTTCTTCCATTTCTTGGGTGGATTAGAAACTTCTGGAGGCTTCTTTCTTCATTGGCCTTATCGGGTTCTAGCTGGTGTGGGACAAGTGAACACAAACTACGGAACATGTCCCTGAACAGCGAGCAGGAGGGGCTGACGGGAGACGTCAGTGCATTAGCATATGCAAATTGGCAAGCTTAAAGAAAACTGGGAAAGCTGCTATTTTATCATTTGTGGTAATTATAGTAATTTGGAGTGGGGAATCAGTGGGTTCCTGGAGGTAAAAGCCATCTCGGAAGGATAACGTGGTGTGATTAAGAAGTTCTGATTAAGAACCACTGTCATTTTCACTTGGAAAAGGTGAGGGAAGAGACTGGGAACAAGTGCAGGGACACAAGTCACGATGGTGGGGACCTCAGCCTGCCAGGCCCCGTCCCTGGCGCCTCGGAACTCTCCCAGAGGAACGACAGCCGCACATTCATGCCTCATGCTTGTAAAGGAGTACAGAGGAAGGATGACCTTTGTCTCGGAGGGAAAGAATGGTCTGAAAAAGCTTCAAATAAAAAAGGTGACACCTGAATGGGGTTTTGTGGTATCAACAGGAGTTTGTAACTACAGCAGCCAGGAGAGAGGGATTTGCAGGTGGAAGGAAAAGTGTGTGCAAAGTGTGGCGTGAATGTGCTTTTGGGAACTCCACAGGATAAGTGGAAAGTCTAGGGTTATAGCTTATGAAGCTAGAGACACTGCCAAGGCCCGACAATGGAGCCTTGAAGGCCACTCTAGCGTGCCTGGAAACAACTCAGCTACTGATGGGAGCCATAAAGACAGAGCAGGAGAGTGGCTTGGTCAGAACTGAATTGAAAAAAAAAACCTGGTGAAGGGGACCAAAGAGTCAGTGCAATAAACCAGGGCCTGAGATAGAAGGCTGGGGGCAGGGGCCGGGGGTCTGGAGGGCAGATGAGACAGCAACAAGCCCTGGAAACAGAAGCAGAAAATTCAGAGACAACCAACTTGGAACTTCATGGGTCACAACGGAAAGGGACCTTAACAACCATCTACCTCAACCCCCATTTTACAGATGAGCAAGCCAAGGCTCAGCGAGGTTAAGGCCTCTGTTTGACATCTTACCGCTCATAAACAACAGATCAGGTGTTTGACACCAGGCCTATTTGATTCCAAAGTCCGAGATCTGTCTAGTACTCCACAAACCTGGGACATAAGACAAAATGGTCAGTTATCCCAAGACCCTGTCATTTGACAGGAGTATCAGAGACCAGTCAGTAGCTCTGCCTTCCATGTTGTCAAGGAGGGTGGCAAGCTCAGGGAAGACCTGGGCACTGTTGTCAAACCCCCGAGGGACTGCCCTGTGGCAGAAGGGGCAGATTTTATTCCCATGCACATTACAAGGACTCAGGTCACCACCCAGCTGAGAGAACAGTGGAACAATTAGACCTGTCCACCAATAGGGTATCTATCTGAGTAGATAGTGAGTCCCCTGTCCCTGAGGGTATGCAAGCCAGGACTGAGTGCCCACCTCTCCAGGATGTACTCGACAGGATACCTGAACTCGAAGAGATTCTTAAGATCTTTTTCAACTCTAAGGTTCTATGATATTTTCAGGTTGAGACCCAACTCCAAACAAACTAAACACCCTTTCATGAGCTGCCACTAAAGAATTGTTCATTCGCAAGCAAAGAGCATTTCTGGAAAACACTTTGGTGAGAGAAGCACTAGCAGAGCACTTCTTAGGGGGTGCCTGCTACAGCTGGTCTCGAAGGATAAGAAGGAGGGACCGAGCTGCAGCAGTAGGAACAGCAAAGGCTAAGGCCCGGGGCAAGAGTGACCACAGTAGGTCAGCACAGCTGGAGGCAGGTGAGGCAAGCCGAGAGTGGGGAGAGACGGGGCTGCAGACACACGGACACACACGGGCCGGTGGAGAGTCTATAGCAGCAAAGTGATTGTGTGTTTTAGAAAGTTCCCTCTGACAGCCATGCGGAGCCAATGTAACCGTCCTTAAGACTGTTTTATATAAGAAGGAAAATAAAACCCTTCTTTGGCTCCCAAATAGCAGTGTGGGGCATGCGTGTTTCCATCATGGTCTGGGACAGAGGTCTTCACCCACATCCGGACCCCAGAACTCCCGGAGCCCTTTCTGGTGCCAGGGGCCACGTCCCCAGGCTGCCTGCGGTGGCCAGGACCTCTGAGCCTTGGCCCATGTGGGCCCTCTGAACGCCAGCCCCTTGCAAGGGGCCTCGGCCCGGCCTCACCACCGACAGATGGAGCGTTTGTTGACGCCCCGGTGACAGCTTGGAAACTCATCTCCTCCCTCCAAGCCGGCCCGTTCCACCTCGTCCTCCATCTGCCATCTCATTTTAAAACTAGCAGAACAACTCGGCTAGAGCAATTCCGACTTTTTCCATCTGTGCCGAGTTAATTAAGAGGGTAATGAGAGCTGGGAATGAACGAGGCCTGCATTAATTCAAGATATGATTAAGAGAAACATTTCTAAAATGTATGTGTGCATCCGGAGAACAAGGCCGAATGAGTTGGGTGTGCGGCCCAGGCCCAGGGCCTCCACTGTGCCTGCAAACACACAGGACCTCGGTGGGAGGGCTCGAGGGAGGAAGGAGATGGGAACCCAGCCCGGGAGCAGATGCCATCTGGAGCATGGGCTCCCCAAAAGAGGCCAGTGTGGTCGGAGGAGGGAAGACAGAGCCCACCTTAAAGACTTATTCCCCACACGGACACTCCGCAAACACACATTCATCACTAGTATGAATAACAGAGACAAGTGGTAGCTAGAGCTTCTCATTCGAAAGCTTTCAGTCATTTATTACCTAACCACTTATCTAAAACAGTCACAGATAGATCAAAAAACCCACTAAAGATCGATAGAATAAAAAGCTGACACCAGAACCCAGGTCTTCTAACTACTAGTCCAATAAGCCTACAAGTAAAAATTCCAGCAATGATGAAAAATAACTGATAAAGAGCTAACATTCATTGAGCACTTACTATGTGCCAGGCGTCATTCTAAGGACTGTGTTTATGTATTATTTCATTTAATTCTTATAAAGACCCTAAGAGGTAGGTACTATTGATACCGCTCTCCTTTCACAGATGAGGAAACTGAGACTCAGAGATATTAAGAAACTTGTCCCAGATGCTACCATTAAGAAGTGGCAGAGATGAAATTTGAACTCACATCTCTATGATGCCAAACCTAAATTATCCTGCTAAATAATACCAGCCCCTGTGCTCAAAGAGAGAGAAAATTAGGATGCACAATGTAGTGCTTTGGGGCACAGAGAAAGAGAATCTTACCTGGCCTTTCGTGATTAGGGGAGCAGGGACCAGAGAAGGCTTCCTGGAGGAGGTGACGACCTGGCTGACTCTGAAATGATCCAGATTCAACAGCTGTTTACTGAGCTCCCACAAGGTGCCAAGCAATCCCGCCAGCCCTCTAACATGCCTTACGTCATTAAACCAGCCAACCTCAGGATGGAGGCCTCAGTGGCCCCATGTGACCAATGAGGATACTGAAGTTCAGGACAAGGATCACCACCCAGGGCCTCCCAGCTTGTAAGCAGAGGCAGGACTCGAACTCAGGTCAGGATGACTCTAAAGAGGACGCTGGGTCCTCCGCCCAGGAGGAGCTCACTCAGAAGTGTGGTGGGAGGATGAGACGGTGGGAGAGCCCAGGGAGGGCTGAGGGGACCCAGAGGTCACCGGCCTTCCCCTTGCAGCAGTCAGGACACCTGGGTTCCAGTTCCTGTTCTCCAGCCCTTTGCGAGGTCCTGGGCCGTCACTCAGCTTCCCCATCTGCACCATGGAACGACTAGACGAAGGCCCCTCAGACCCAGCATTCCGTGGTCATGTCCACCCCCAGTGGCCTGGCCCAGCGTGGAACCATGTTTCCTCACCCTAAACCTCACTGCGCGCCTTCCATCTCTCCAGCCCAGAGAGTCAGGCTCATGTGCGAAGCCAGCCTCCACGGCCCATTGCCCCCCATCTCTCAACTTTCCCTTCTCCTCCCAAACTCCCCCAAACCCACACTCCTGCCTTAGTGAGCATGACCGACCGGAAGCCTGGGCGGACTGCAGGCCCTTCAAGGGCAAACGGAAAGTCACCACCGTCCCTTGGTTCTGTTCCCCGACTCTCCACCACTCACTCTCCAGGAAGCCAGAAATACGGGAGCTATTCCTGCCTCCTCTTCATCCCTCAATCCTGACCTGTGCCTGGGCGCCACGCCCTGCAATCATCTCTGAAATGTCTCCAGCCTTCCTCCCTGTGGGTCCTCACTGCCACCACGCCAGCCAGGCGGGTCTCCTCCCTCCGCTCATCGAGGCACCTTCCCACAGGGCTCCCCCCAGCCACATCGCCCTCCAGTCCCCCCCTCCACATCCACTGTAAAAACAGATTTTTTTTGTCCCCATACAAATGGTATTTTATTACAGAAAACTATCTAATTTACAAATCAATGCAGTGCGCATTTCAAAGAAAACATTTAGGCGTCATAAAAGAATGCATGAATATAAAAAACTTGATGTGCAAGATTCAACAAGGAAATGCACATGAAAACTTATTTTTGAACTATGTGGTTGTTACTGTGCCACTGTGAAGGCAAAATAAAACTCCTCTTCCAGAGGCCAAAAATGGAAGGAGACCTTAAGAATGTAGCAGAAGCATTTCCACGCAGTGGTTGCAATAGTCTGGTGCGCGCGCAGAGACGTCTTCTCCGGATTCAGGGAGCGTTTGCTGTTTGGAGGGAGAAGGGCGGAGACACTCCGCCTGGCTGCCCGTTTGGGGTTTCTCCTGCTCTTTGGTGAGCTGCCCTTATTGGTTTAGTCTCAGGAACGTCTAAGGCGTACTGGGACCCACAGCTTCCCAAGGCGTGGGGTTTTTTAAAATCAATAATTACATCAAGTTTTCAAAAGGAATGAACAGCAGCCACCTCCTACTGATTAGGATGGCTCCTGTCAAAAAACAAAACAAAACAAAAAACCCAGGAAGTAACACATTGGAACCCTTGTGTACTGTTGGTGGGAATGTAGAATGGTTCAGCCACCGTGGAAAACAGTATGATGATTCCTCAAAAAATTAAAAATAGAATTACCGGATGATTCAGCAATTCCGCTTCTGGGTATATGCCCAAAAGAACTGAAAGCATGGGCTCAAACAGATACTTGTACACGCATGTTCATAACAGCATTATACACAATAGCCAAAAGGTAGAAGCAACCCAAGTGTCCATCAGTGGATAAGTGGATAAGCAAAATGTAGTGTATACCCACAATGAGATATTATTCAACCTTGAAAGAGAAGGAAATTCTGTTACATGTTACAATGTGGAAGAAACTTGAGGACATTATGTTAAGTGAAATCAGCCTGTTACAAAACGACAAATACTGTATGATTCCGCATATGTGACATACCTGGAATAGTCAAATTCATAGAGACAGAAAGGGGTTTTCAGGATCTGGGGGAGATGACGAAAGGGGCACGACTGTTTAATGTGTGCAGAGTTTCGGTTTGGGAAGATGAAAACAGTTCTAGAGATGGATAGTAGTGACGGCTGCACAATGTGAATGTCCTTAATGCCACTGAGCTGCACACCAAAAAACAATTAAGATGGTAAATTTTATGTTATGTGTATTTAGTCACAGTTTTTTTAAAAATATTAAGCACTAAAAAAAAAAGGAATGGACAGCAAAAGATGAGGCTCCAATCACTGCCAAGTTTACAAGCATCACTGGTGAAATAAGTTCCTTCTTATGGTCGGGATCTGAAGTTGGGAGGAGCCGGTGGGGGCCTCGGTGCCAGCTGGTAGGGGGACTGGCAGGAGGAAGAGGTTGATGATCAGGATGAGGAGGTTGCCCTCCTGCTCGTGACCTTTCCTGACTCCCCAGCCGTTGAAGCCCTGCCAAAACCCCTTTCAAGTCAAATCACTCATTACTCATGAATACAGACGAACTTGCCATTCTGCGATCTTGCCCTGCACCCTGCACATAGATCTGCCCATGGCATTCCTTCTGCCTGCGGGTTACTTGCCCCTTGCTTATGAAGACCTGATACATCCTTCTCTAGGAGGACTTCCCTGGTCCCTGCAGCCTCAGATGCTGCCCACGCCTCCAGATGTTCACAGCTCCCACAGCTCCCACTGACTGCTCTCTGCTCTTAGGCGTTGCACCCTTGTGTCATCTCTTCTACTAGACAAGGGGCCTTCTGGACACAGACTTTCCACAACAGATTCATCCTGTATGCCCCATGCTGCCTACATCAGTTCTCTCCACACAGTAGAGATAGCCATTGAGCTGAGGTTTGACTACATATCTCTAAAAACCCAGAGTAACAGTAGTTTCAACAAAAAGAACATTCATTTCTCTCAAGAAACAGGCAACAAGGACCCAGACTTCTTCTATCATTTTTTTCCAACATTCTTGGTGTGGCTTCCATTTGCAAATCCACCTCACTGTCCACGGTGGCTGCTGGAATTCTTGCCATCGTGCCAAGGGGGCAGGAATGAGGAGGGGGATCATATTGAATGAGCTCCTTTAAGAAGAAGCATTCCTGGACTCTTCCTTCTGTTTAGATGTCACTGGGCAGAAGTTAATCACTTGGACACATCTAAAAAGGAGGCTGGAAAATGTAATTTTTCAGCTGGGCATATTGTCATTGCAAATAAGATTGGAATTCTATTATAAAGAAAGAAAGAGAGGATGGGCATTAGATGGAAACTAGCAAACTCTCCAACAGGAGATGCGAACGTGTAGTGAAGAGCTGAGTGCACAAGTGAGCAAATGAATCCTGGGATCATGTGGACCAAGCCTCTTGGCAAAACTTTGATAAGCAGAAGCTAGACATCAATTACTCTTCTGGGACTGTTATACCTCTCCAAGCTCTCATCTTCACAGAATAATAAAGTCCCAAATATATATTTGGGGTCACCCAATTCACCCCGGCCATTGTCCACTTTCCTTTCCTATAAGACAGGAGGCATGAAGAAAGAAATCACTTTGGAGAATGAATGTTCTTAGTTCAAATCCTGGAGCCAGCAATTAGCAGCTTTAGGACCTAGGCAAATTATTTCTCTAAGCCTCAGCCTCCTCCTGTGCAAAATGGGAACAATGTCCCATCTCTCAGAACTGTGAGAGAGGTCATTGAAATAACAGAGACAGGCCAGCCTGGCACCTAGTAGGCTTCCATCCTGCTATCCCCCCATGCCTACCTCAGTGTCACCATCTGTCACTCCCTTAAGACCTGGAGCTCGCCTGGCTGCTGTCTAGTCTCCACCAAAGGACTTGCAGTGAAAATCAGACATAGCATGCTGACAAAGCTCCTGGCACAGACCTGGCCCACAGTAGAGCTTGGGGGAAGTAGGAGCCACAGTATTAATGGGTGTTTCTTTAGGTATTTCCACTTTAAACCTGTCGGGGGGAAATGCATTTGAGGCCCAAAGAAGTAACTACCAAATGCTGAAATGCATCACTGTAACAGAGTCAGAGAAAATGCTAGAAATGGTCATTTGGTGGCTCCCCCAAAGGATCCCACCAAGGCAGCCATCAGTGCAGCTACAGGTGAGGCCAACCTGTCCTCTCGGAGGTAAACTCCCTCCCCAGACTGCTGCTTTGTTTTACTTTTTTGTTTTATTTTATTATTTTATGGAAACCAGCCTCTCTGGGGCAATGTGACAGTGCCTAAATAAGATCTTAGAAACTTTCTTGGAAAAACCTCAGAAAAATAGTAATAGCTAACTTTTGTTGAATGCTTGTGATGTTCCAGGAACTTAGCAGCATTTTCCGTCTATTATCTCATGCCTTCTTCACCAAAACCTCCTGAGGTGGGTACTATTATTAAATCCATTTCACAGAAAAGGAGGTCATTTATCCATGATCACACAGCTAGCAGGCAGAGGAGTCAAGACTAGAAGGCAGGTGTCCAGCCCCAGGCTGTATCAGATGAGGTGCAGAAATGCAGGCCTGTGGGTTTAAGTCTCAGCTCAGCCCAGAAGACCTGTGTTCCTTTTGGAGGCTCAGTTTCCCCATCTGAGAAATGGGGGGACATGGGTAGCTGCACATTGGATTGTTTCTTCTAGCTGTAGCTGTCGATGAACCAACTCTTGATTGCCTTTTTGAGTCATTGAGCTAAACGAGAAAACTATTGTGTCTGTTAACAATCCTCATCAGACTTTTCCCATCTAAAACTTGACTTCCTAGACTGGAAACAACTGTCAAAAGTCCCCAGAAAACAACAGCTGCTATTAGCTCAAGTTACCCAGCAAGAACACTTGTGTTCACGTCAGTGCCCTGGGCATATGGAGCATCAGCGGCAACAGCTGAGTGGGAACTGTGGAGGTTGTGGTCGTTGGTCGTATGGCGCTTGGAATCTATCCCCCTTATGCATACGTTCCTGTACTGCAAGGCTGAGAAGCTGCCTACATTTCCCAGAGGCAAAACCAGCTATGGTTTTGGAGGCGAATCAGGCTCCACCAATGAGATGCATTCATGTGAGATTCTGATGGCACAAAAGAGGCGCAGGGCATCCCCTGCCTTCACTGCCACTGGAAAGCAATGTTGTAGAGACATGGATGTTTCCACAGCTGGGCTCAGTATTCCTTGGTCTAGACACTAGTTTTATGGGTGAGGGGAGAAGCTGGGGTGGTGGCAGCAGCTTCCTAACCTCTGGACCACAGCTGTCTGCCCTTTCAATCAACAGACCATCTGCAGCCCATGCCTTCCTCATCCCAATTCCTTCCAACTACTTCTAAGTGCCTAATGCCCCCTATTAAATTCTGTCCTACTTCAAATCCTTGGTATTCTGTTACTACACTTCATCTTGATACCAAAATGAATAAGAGTATTCGTTCACCTTATCCAGGTTCTGCAGAAGATTCCAGAAGTTGTGTAGGCTATGGCATCTCAAACCAAGTGTAGACTCACAGCTCCTGTCCCAACCCCACTGCTCTCTTGAGTCCAGCAACTGCACATTATTGTGACCAGCAGAGTCTAAGATGGGCCCATTATTTTCCCTTGAAACAGCCAGGTCCCAGCCTTCCTCCAACTCAGGGAAACACAGTGATGAACAGGACATAATTCCTGGTGTTTATTAAGATACAATAGCCCAAAATAGCCAAAATATGAGGCAAGAGGAAAGAATGCACCAAACTAAACAGTAGGATGCTACCAAGACCTGATTCAGGAACACAGGAAGCTTCCAATCTAAAAGGGGAGGCTGGCATGTACCAAGTTGACTCTAAGACAAAACACAATGACAAGTTAGAACTTTTTTTTACTGCATGCCCACTATGATGCCAGACACTGGAAGTGCCAAATGGAGGAAGATGGGAAGATGCCACATACCATGAATGCTGAATCTGACCACAAAAATAGAGGAAAATGTCATAGAGGAGGTAGCATAGCAGTAGGCCTCCAAGGATGGGAAGGGTTTTGTTTATCAGAAAGTAGGACCTACATGAGCAGATCACAGTGAGCTCAGGCAGCAGACCAGTGAGGCTAGAGGAGGGGGTGCATGTAAGAGAGGCAGACACGGAGCTGGCAATTGGGAAGGACCAACTATGGAAGCCTCGAATGCCACACTCATGATGTGGGCTTTATTCTATAGGTGCAGGTCCTTTCTTTATTCACTCAACAAACATCTGTCAAGTACATATTATGTACCAGCCATTGTGCTGTGCACTGGGGATATGACAGTAATTAAGACAGGATCCCTGCCCTGAAAACACTTTTCTTCCAGCAACGTTTTGAGGGAAGAAGTGATTTCACATGGCCTGGTTTGCAGGGAAAATAGCAGGGTCAGGAGGATGAGGTAACAGGCCCCTCTTGTTTTGCTTTCCTAGTAGCCCCTCTTCTTCTGGGAATTCCCCCCACTCTATCCACGCTCTGTAAAATTCTTATAGGCCCTCATGTCTTGGCCACAATTGCTTAGACTGAGGAAATCACGTGAGCTGAGTCAGTTTCGGCACATGGCACTTAAAGAGGGCCCAGAAGCCCCACTTTCATGCTTAGCCCTTTAGGATGTGAGGCTTTGGGCAAGGCATGTGTGGAGGTGAGATGCAAAGATCAATGATACGGCAGGAACGGGGATAAGGAGGGGGAGAGAGGAAAAAAACTAACAAGAACAAAGAAGAAAGCATTCGAAGCCCTAGTACCAGTCACTCCTGAGGCCCAGCCGCACCCCTGCCCTTGGACTCCGGGAGACACTCACTATCTTTACAGTGAATTCCATTTTCTCTGCCTGTGTCCATTCAACCCAGGTGTCTGTCTCCTGGATGCCGCAGTGCTCTGTGTAATACAGCCAGTTAGGCAACTCTTGCAAGAGTCTGGCTGAGAGATGCTAAATCCCTGGCTAGATGCAGAAGTGGACACAGTTATGTTGGGGGGAAGGGGGGGAAATGAATGCCTAGAGGAAGAAGTGAGATCCCCATAGCCACCCTCGAGGACTTAAAGTCAAAGAGAGAAAATACAATATTAAGAAATCCCATATTTTCACAGTGCTTTGCTGTTTCCAAAGGAGGATGATAAACAGAATCTCATTCATTCATGTATTCAACAAATATTTACTGTGCTCTTTTTTGCCAGGCACTGTCCAAGGTGCTAGACATCCAATATAAACAAATCAGACTCAATCCCTAGGCTTATGGAGCTTGCACTGTAGAGGGGAAGACAGACAATAAACAATTCAATAAATATATGATTACAAACTGTGGTAAGTGCCATGAAGGAACACAACTGGGTGCTCTGAGAGGGGATAACAGCAGGCCTGGCTTAGACGGAGAAGCCTCCCATGAAGACATGATGCATGCGCTAGGACAGCAGGAGAAAGAGAGAGCATTCCAGGAAAAGGAACAGAATGTGCAAAGGTCCTGAGGTAGGAACAAGCTTTCCATTGAAGCTGAAAGAAGGCTAGAGGGGATTAAGCAAGGATAAAAGGGTGGCGGGAGATGGGGCTTAGGAGGTGGCTGAGCAGCCCAGAGAATGATCTCTTGGACTACAGCAAAGAATCTGGATTTTTGTTCTAAGTACCTGAAAGGCAACACTTGATGTCAGATTATCTCTCCTGCTTTAAAGATGTAGAAATTTAGGCTGCGAGATGTGAAGTGGCTTGTTCAAGGTGAGCAAACAAATTATCTCCATAACTAATGCAATGCTGCAAGTTGAAGGGGAAGAAAAATGACAGTTCTCAGAGAGGAATGCCAATGGCAGTGAAGGGGAGATATGGGAAGACTTCATGAAGGAGGTGGCATGGGGGTGGGACCCTGGTGACAGACTTCGCTGGCCTGTGGGATGGATGCTGCATGCATTGTTTTCAGCTTGCTTCTGAGGACCACTAGACCACCTGGGAGCTTTTAAGTAAAGCAGGACTGTCGGGTCCCATCCTAGAGTGAGCAAATCTGAAACTCTGGAACTGGGGCTCAGGAATCTGGGTGCTAACATGCTCTCTAGGTGACCCTCATGCATGCCTAAGTTTGGGAACCACAGGCTCAGAGCGCCTTCTTAGGGGTCCCTAGCTCTGGTAGTAGCTGACATCTTCCATTTGGACTCCAGTTGTTAATCTGCACACACACTCCAGGGTCTACTATCTAATTTTTTGTTAATATTTATAATTTCCTTATTCACTTTTTAATAACTTATGTACAATGATGTGCAATACTCTTAAGTGTTCAACGTTCAGTGAATCTTTCCAGTTGTACACACCTGCAAAACCATCGCCCACATTAAGATATACAACATTTCCAGCCCCCCAGAACACATGTATGCCCCCCTCCAATGTGTTCTTCTCAAAGAAAACCACCGTTCTGAGGACCACCTCTATAGAGGACTTTTGCTTGTCCTTAAGCTTCATATAAATGGGATTACACTATAAGCACTCTTTAGTGTCTGGCTTCTGGCCCTCCATATTGCATCTGTAACATTCTCTACATCATTGGGTATAGCACTTACTTGTTCTTTTTTATTGCTGTGTAGTATTTCATTATGTGAATATTCCACAATCTATTTATCCATTCTATCATTGATGGGCATTTGGACTGCTTCCGGTTTGGAGCTATCATGAATAAAGCTACAGGGAATATTTTTGTACTTGTCCTTTACAGGACATAAACACTCATTTTTGTTGGATAGATAGATACCCAGGGGTGGAGTTGCAAATGTTCAGCTTTTGTGGATACTGCAGGTCTTCCAACCAATAGCAATATTTCATTTAATCCACACAGCTCAGCAAGGCAGGGATTGTCCTGTCTCCCACATTTTAGAGACAAGAAAACTGGGCTCAGAGATGTAAAGTCACTTTTCCATGACTATTGATCAACTCCTGACAGGCCCTGTCAATGTGAGCAGCTTGCTTCCTCTATCTGGGCCTCAGTCTCCTCATCTGTAAAATGGGTGGGAAGGCTGGCCAAACTTTTTAGCCACAGAACTCTTTCTTCGAATAAAATTTTATGCAAAAGCCCAACATACGACAGGGAAAAAAACAAAACAGGGGTGCTGTGATTTAAGCCGGAGGGGGGCAGAGTCATCCCACCCCTAGCACCGCCAGCCTCTTCACTATCTGAACTACCAGGGCTCCTCAGAGTTAAGTTTGACCCCCGTGGGCTCACATTAACCCACAAAAAGTTTCTGATCCATTCTATGCATCTAGGAATCTTCTCAATTCTCCCAAGAGATTCAGTTTGCCTGTCTGCCCTGGCCAGCCTCAACCTAAGGGGTATCCATGCCAGCCCCAGGGCAGAAGTTGGAGAGGCAGATGGAACCAAAACAAGGCTGCTGCCACTAAGAAATGCCCTTTCTGGAGTAAGTTTCCATTTGCCTGGCCTTTTTCTATTCCCTGCTGAGCCTTAAACTCTAGAAAATGCTGATGGTATCTTAACTAGGGATGGTTGACTGAAATTAGAGCATAGTTTATCCCAGGTAATGCCGTGGTGACTTTTAATTTACATAATGTCAAGATGCAATATATGAACTTTTGAAGAAGAAAAAAAATAGTGATTTGGGAAGGGAAAAAAAAGTCACCCATTTTATTCCTGCAGCCACTTCCAGGCCGTGGTGCTAGAGAATGAACGCGGAAGGAAGAAAAGGGGAAGAGAGTCTGGGGAGGGGAAGAGAAGCAGCAGCGATCTCTGCACTGGCCTCGCACTGGCCTGTGAACCGCACATGCAGTGCTCGGTGGGGAAGGTTCTGAAAGACAAGGTGACCAGACACGCATCCTTGCTGTCCCCACCCCTCTCTAATTCTAACATCTCGGCTCCCACCTCCCCCAAAGAGTGCCTTGTTTCCTCCCCTCTCACTTCCATTGGAGCATTCAGCAAACATGTACTGAGTGCCAAGTGCCAGGCGCTGTTCTAGGCAGTGGGGAGACACTAAGGAACAAAACAGACCTATGCCGAGGAGCTTATGTTCTCCTGGAATGCCATGTCTCTCCAAAGGTCCCCAGAGTGGGCTTTCCTTCTTGTTGCTTCCATGGTCTGATGCAGCAGAGCTTGCTGCCTCCCAAATGGTCTCCTTCCCTTGCTCTCCCCTTTCAGCTCTTGACCTTCACTGGAGCTAACCTGAACTTCACACTCCCCAGTGGGAATCCCTGGCTAAGACTTCATTGAGCCCCTCCCTACTGTTTCAAGGACAGAGCCAAAATTCTACGCAGCTCTGCTCCACACAGCCATTACCTTGTATCTTTTTGCTCTTCCTACCCCTAGGACAGTTTCATCATCTCCTTGGTCAACACTGTGTCACCATGATGTCCAGACACCAACTCATGGGAAAGGAAAACTGCACAGAGCAGGCACAGCTAAGTTCTAAGGCCCAGACTGAGACATGGCACACCAGTTGATGAGGACAAAGCCCCCCAGGCTTACCTAATGACAAGAGTGGCTGAGAAATACAGCACGTGCCCAGCTATAGTCCAATCATTGTGGACAAAGGGGAAAGGGGATTTTGGCTGACACCCAGCAGTCCCTCTAGCCCCCTCATTGTATATATGGCAACTAAGGATCAGAGCAGGAAAGTGATTTGGCCAAGATCACAGAGCTAATCTCATATACCATCTCCCCAGTTCTCAGCATAAATGTGTATTCTCATTACTCTGGTCATAGATCAAATGAGTTACTCAGGGGCGGCGGGGAGGGGGTTTGCAGTGCTGTCAGGCTCAACAGCTGTGAGGGAGTGAAGGAAGCAAGGCTGGGCAGAGGGAGAAATTGAGCTATGATGCAGTTGCAACAGAGGCCTCACCCGATCCCAAAAGGAGCTCTGAGTTGCACAGAGATGACACTATAAAGTTGTCCCAAGTGTTGCCCCAGGGAGGGGGTGTGACCTTAGGTGAGGTGGCTCCCTTCAGCCAAGGGCAATTGCTGACAGGGAGTCAGCTATGGATCAACAGCAGCCAACACTTCCAGCGGCTGGGGGAGCCGGGTCCTGAAGGGGGATCTGCGTGGCATGACCCGGCTCCCGCCACAATCCCTGCGTTCTCCAGAGAACCCAGCCCAGGGCCAGGCACCTAGAAGACATGCAGTAGTTTGTGGACTGTGGGATCAGTTCTCAAATTTGTATGATGATATTTAATCACTTCTTTCTGATGTAGTTCTCTCTCACGTTGCTTGATGCGGGTGTTTGTGTAGTCTCCACAATGTGGAAGGCACTGTTATAGAGCATGGCAGATGTTTTTAGTGATAAAAGACAGAATCTCTGACATCTAAGGTTCTGAAATGTATTGGGGGCAGGAGAGACAAATTTATAAAGAGATGTAAGATGTGATGGGACATGATGAGGGCACACAGTAGACACTAGGCAAATGGCTGCAAAAAATGAAGTTAAATCTGTTTGAGGAGATCAGAGAAGACTCGTTTTGTGCTTCTTTCAACTCACCTGGAAATGAAAAGGAAACGGTGGACTCTGTACTACGAAGGGGCCATGAGACTTGAGGACCATGAAATGTCCATTTGATCATGTGGGGTCTGAAAGGGAAGGAAGAAAAAGAGGAAGGACAGAAAGCGGGGGCTGCAAAGAAAGCAAGAGGAAGCATAGAGTAAGATGCGCAGCCTTGGGTTTTCTGCACAATGTCAAACACTCACAGGTACACGGCCACAAGCAGGGTTTGTCTTAGAGGTATTCATCCAGCCCAGCAAGAGAGGAGATTATTCTAAATAACATACAGTCTGACATGACATTATTATTCTTGGACTATAAATCAATAATCAAAATAAAGTAAATTGTTAGGTCTGGATGGCATAAAATATGGGCACAGACAAAAGACTTAGGGGTACAATTTGCTCTAAATCAGTTTAACCACCTTGCAGCTTCTTGCATTACAGTCTTAATCTAGCACATTAGCAAGATTAGTATGTGGTTTTTGCAATTAAATTGCATATTTTATCATGTCTCCTTCTTTCATGCTATATAAACTTCCAGGAAATTACAGACTCATAAACTTTGGCATAAAGCAGGAGGCAGTAGGAAGTGGAGAAACCAGAAAGACGTTTCAGGGCAGCTCTGAATTCCACATTCCATATTTTTATGTGATATAAAAAAGTCCTCCATTAATACCCCCATTAAGGTAAAGAAATTTCAGTGAATAGATTAAAAGATGAGTCTCTTGATGCGCATAGCTGGGGTCCCTGGGGATTACAGGGCGGGTTTTTTTATTGCTAAGAGGGAACATTTAAGGTTTTAATATAGATGAGCTGGGGGTGGTAAATTATTCTGCTCTAACAGCAAGAAAAACACATTTTCTGCCGAGTTCCTGGCTTTACCGTGGCCCCAATATACATGATTTGGGATCAGGATCCATACTTAGTAACCCAGAGAGTGAAAATCCATTTGGTAGGGGCATGTCTGGTGAGCTATCGCCTGTGACTTTGTCTTTGTGATATGTGAGGAACTAATCCTCCCACACACAGACCCATGAGGCACATGTGCACATATGCATACACATACACGCACATGCGTGCACGTGCACATATACACAGAACCACACAGTCTTTCACACACAGACCAAACTGCATTCCTGGAATGCAACTCTGTCCCCCAGCAGGTTGGAAGGCCCAAGTCCGAAGCTTTGATTAGGACACATTTACACATTTCATGCACTCATAGGAGGCTGAACTTGGAAGGATCTTCCAGCTAATCTTCTAGAGCCCTCTCCTGTGAAAACTGAGCAGAGAAGGACAAGGACTTACCCAAGGTCTCAAAGCATTGTACTGGCAGAAATGCAACCTCTGCTAACTTTAACAAAACTGAACGTGTCGTGCAGATCCAGGGCTTCTCCAGCCTTCCCTGGAGGTGGAGCGCTGGCCGCTCAAGATCATGGGTGTCAGACAGACCTGAGTTCAGTCCTGATTTCTCCACCTCTTTGACCGCATCTGTAGAATAAGAACTGGAGAATCTACTTTGCAGAGTTGTAAGGTGTAACTAAAGTTTTAAATATATGCACATTTATACATAGTGCTTAGACATAGCAAGCCCCTAGTAAATGTCAACTGGCACTATTTGATTTTAATGTTATTCTTGTTGTCTATGTGCTAGAAGCATGGTGGTGCCAGGAATCTAGTGTTCAATTCAACTCACTGAATGTTTACCAGGTGCCTGCTAAAAGCCAGGTCTTGGGCTGCCCGTAGGTGATACTGATGTATTCTCTGATCTTGCAAAGCATCAAGGTCTGTTGGGAAGGTGACCACACGAGCCAGTGAGTGAGTCTGAGGAAGGTGTGCTGTAGAGACCACTCATGGACTACAGGGCTGCAGAGGTTGGCTACACACAGGGGAAGTGGAATAGTCATTCCAGGTCGCGGTCCATGCAGGTCAGACATCCAAAGGCCAGGGTCCAGCATCCCCACTGCTTACAGCTGTGAGACCCTTGCCAGGAGCGTCCCTACACTCCCTGCATCTCTGTCCTACCATCTATAAGAAGGACTCCCAGAACAGACACTGTGCAAGTCCCATCTACAGCTCAAACCAGCAGTGGAACTGAGACTGGAACTCAGGTTCCCGACGGGGCTCTGGGTTTCCAGGACACCTCAGCATCGAGGGTGTAGTAACTAGGATCCTCCCGATTGCTGAATCTCCTTGCCCTTTTCCAACAAATGAAGCTCATATACTTAAATGTCCCCTGCAGATGGGAGGCGGGAAGTAGATGGGCTTAGAGTCCTCTCCTGGGTGATGCCAGAACTATTTCCTCTTTTTTAGATTTATGTTGAACTTGTCTGGACAGTCAGGCTCTGCAATTCCCTGCCCTATCTCCCTCCGCCCACTTCCCTTTCCAGGCCCCAGTTTGATCAGAAACGCAGAGCTATGCGTCTTCTGAATTGCTGTAGGGAAAATATCTGGTTGACTTCGCTCCCACTGAGCTAAAACAAAAGTGCCCCGGAAGGGAAGGCGAGGTTGAATGAATGGAGAAGATTTAATTCTTTAATTAATAAGTGGCAATAATGAAATGAATAAAGGAATGAATGAATGAGGAGGCTAAACTGTGCCCCACCCAAGGGGGTGGCTCTACCTTCTCTTCTCTCTCCCCTGGTTTTCTTTCTTTGCTTGTTCTCTTTCTTGTCCATGCCAACACTTGACATATTTTATGAATCGCTGTAAGACATCTTAGCCTCCTTATAAATTAAGGTAAGTCACAGATCACTTAATCAATCATTTCTAGTCCCCGTGGCCAACCCCAGGGCCTAACGGAAAGAAAGGGCATGGAGTTGAATCCATAAAGCAGCCCTGCACGCAGCTACCAGCCAGATTAGGCTTGTCCAACTTGACCCTGGTCGTGGCCTCTGAAAGGACCCACGGCCTATTCCATCCTCCACCTCCAGCATCGGGAACCCTCATTCTGGGTCCGAGATCTAAGCCTGGAAGAAGCAGGAAAATTTCCTTGTCCAAGGCCAATGAGGAAAGGTGGCAGGAATGGGAAGGAGAGAGGACACGGTGGCAGCGGGGACAGAGGAGGAGCCCTGGTGTGGAGATCTGGGACGTGGGTCCTCAGGGCTGTCCCACAGGGTTCCTCCGTGCCCTTGAGCAAGTCTCTCTCCTTCTCTGGGCTGCAGATTTCTTGTGGGGCGCACATGGGAGGGAGAAGGCAGAGGCAGGGGAACCTGTAGCACAAAAGCGCAGAGGAGGACTTGTCTTGCCTCCTGGGTATGGATTTGCAGAGTGCTGTGCTCAGCCCTCTGGGGGCTGGGTGGTGGTAGAGGGGGCCCCAAATGGAAATTAGGGAAGCTGTATGCTCCCAGCTTGCTGTGACCCTGGGCAAGTCCTTCGCACCTGAGTTCTCATTTATAAAATGAAGGCTGCCAGTGATCTCTTTTTATTTTTATTTCAGTAGATTTAGGGGTACAAATGGGCTTTTTTATTTCAAAATATTAAGGGGGTACAAATGTTTTAGGTTATGTGGATCACTTTTGTAATGCTTGAGTCCTGGCTAAAGGTGTGCCCATCACCCAAATAGTGTTCACAGTACCCATTAGATTTTTGCCCCTCCCCTTCTACCCCCTCCCAGCTGGTTGATTTCCACTGAGTTTTACTTCCCTCTGCGTGCACGTGTGCTTATCAGTTAGTTCCAATTTGGTAGTGAGTACATGTTTGTTTTTCCATTCTTGAGACAATTCACTTAGGAGAATGGTCTCCAGTTCATCCAGATTGTTGCAAAAGGTATTAATGACAACAAAAAAAATTAATAAGTGCAATTTGATTAAACTAAAAAGCTTCTGCACAGCCAAGGAAACAATCAACAGAGCAAATAGACAACTTACAAAATGGGAGAAAATATTTGCAAGCTACACATCTGATAAAGGGCTAATAACCAGAATTTACAAAGAACTCAAGCAAATCAGCAAGAAAAAAACAAACAACTCTATTAAAAAGTGGGCAAAAGACATGAACAGAAGCTTCTCAAAAGAAGATAGGCAAATGGCCAATCAACATATGAAAAATGCTCAACGTCACTAATCATCAGGGAAATGCAAATTAAAACCACAATGAGATATCACCTTACCCCAGTTAGAATGGCATTTATCAAAAAGTCCAAAAACAATAGAGGCTGGCGTGGATACAAGTGGCTTTTTGTTTCATGGATGAATTATATAGTGGTGAAGTCTGGGCTTTTAGCGTATCCATCACCTGAATAGTATACATTGTACCCAATAGGTAATTCTTCATCCCTCACCCACCTCCTAGCCTCCCCCCTTCTGAGTCTCCAATGTCCATATGCCAGGCTGTATGACCATGCATGCCTGTAGCTTAGCTCCCACTTATAAGTGAGAACATGTGGGTTTTGGTTTTCCTTTCCTGCATTACTTCACTTAGGATAATGGCCTCCAGTTCCATCCAAGTTGCTGCAAAAGACATTATTCGATTCTTTTTTATGCTGAGTAGTATTCTGTGATGTGCATATACAGATACACACACACACCATATTTTCTTTATCCACTCACCGGTTGGTAGGCACTTAGGTTGATTCCACATCTTTACAATTGCGAATTGTGCATACGAGTGCAGGTGTCTTTTTGTTATAATGACTTCTTTTCCTTTGGGTACATACCCAGCAGCAGGATTGCTGGAATGAATGGTAGATCTACTTGTAGTTCTTTCAGAAATGATCTCTAATGGCCCTTTTATTAGAATTCTAAGATGGAGACCCTGGCATTAAGAAGATCTCTGGAGGAGAATAGAAAAAACACATAAATGTATTAGAATCGTTCACAAAGGCCTGTGCCCCAAAAGATATTGAGGAAATGTTTTGCAAAATAAAGTGTTTTCAAACATGGATACACATTGCAGTTACCTCAGATACTTTAAAAAATATATCCACCCACGGCAAGTCTGCTTTCTTTGGTCAGGGGTGCAGCCAGGGTGTGATTTTGAAAGCTCTGGGGTGATTCTGATTGGCAGCCAAGGTTGCAAATCCCCACCCTAAACCAATCCCTGCCTGTGACATCAGCCATACTGGCAAGTGGCCAATATCAGACTATACCTACAACCTCGGGTCAGCCAGTTTGACCATCACATCCTTAGACTGACCACTGCCCAAATGGCCAGAGGCCATGTTGAGTTAAAGCCTCAGTCCTACAGAAAACTATAAACAAGATCCAGAGAAACCGGTAGAAGTAAGTAGTCGCATCTGCAGCCACACCAGTGAGAGCAAAGCGATCATCGTGCCTGGCATTGTTCTAAGCATTTTTCATACAAGTCATCTCTTCCTCGAAACAGCTACTACTGGGGGATAGCTGCTATTATCGGCCTCATTTTGTTGATAATAAAACTAAGACACAGAGAGGTTAAATAGTTTGCCCAAAGTCACACAGCCACACGTAGCAGAAGCAGGACGCTGCCGTGGCAGTTTGGGTTCACCACGATGCTGTGCTATATGTGTAGGTCTTGACTCCATCTGAACAGCTGCCTGGGGTGCCCTGCTGGCTGCCTTCTGAGAGAAGGATGCCTTCAAGGATGGTACAGCAACAGCAAGGTGCAGGCTAAGCAAAGTGAGACACCAAAAGCTCTCATGCTGGAACCCACCTCTGCTGGCCTCTTAATTTCCCTGCCACAACAGGCATCCTTTTGGCTAAGAGCAATGAGGTACCTTTTATTTAGGTGATAGTTGGGTGGAATTGCTGCTTTTGCCTTCTGAAAATGCTTAAAAGCACATCCACACATCTCGGTGGAAAGGAATTAATCATCAGCTATGAAGTTTTACCTGAATACACATTAGCACCATCTGGGGAGCTGCTAAAATTCCTGGTGCCCTGGCAGCACCCCAAACAAATTATATCAGAATCTTTGGGGTCGGACCAGGCGTCACTATTTTTTAAAGCTCCCCAGGCAAGTTTGAGAACAACTGCTATGGACCTAATTTCTTAGCAGGCAAACTATGAATGGAGCCACCTGTGAAAAGTAAAATCACCATTTGGCTATTTGTGTTCAGTGCCCAGGTCAAGGAGAAATTCACGGAGCCTTCCTGGAAGAAGCAGCACTTGATTTGGGCTGTGAAGACAGACTAAAACTGGAGAGGCAGAGACAGCCCTGCGGGCCTCTCTTAGGCCCTGAAGTCTGCCCCCCTCTTCGGGAATGCAGCCTCCCCCAGCAATTTCCTCCTTCCTCATGTCCCCCAGGAATAAGTGGAGGCCCCCCCAGACAAAGGTGATGTTGAACGAGGAACATATGTCCTGCGTGCACGTAAAGAGCATCTCCCCCTCCTCGCCAGTCTCGTCAGGAAATAAGTTCCCTCTGCTTTCACATTTTAGGAACGAGCAGATGGCAAAAGTTTTGATTCAGGAATAATGTCCATTTGAACGGCCCACGCTCAAGGGCTGCTGACTGTCATCAAAGAGCCATCACAGACATGCAATCTGGACTCTTCGAAAGTCATTAATCCATCCAAAACCAAAATCTTTAACTATCCCCACCCCAGCCCAGCTTCTCCTCCTGTGTCCCTGTCTCAGGATACGGAGCCCCCTTCACCCCAGCCAGGAAGCTGGGCAGCAGCCGTGGTTCCCCACTGACCACGTTGCCTTGTCCTCCACGTGCATCCCCTGCTCTCGGGCCCCCACCACCCCCTCGATGGCTGGAGCTCAGGCCTCCCCGTGTATCCCATGGTGGTTCCCCAGCCTCCTCCCAGCTCTCCTCTCCTCCAGGCCTCTCTCCCACCAGCACCTGTTCCACACTGTGACCTCAGAGCTTTCTAGAAGGCACAACTGACCAGAACACGTCCCTGCTTAATAACCTCCAATAGCTTTATGCTGCTACGGCATGCTTCCCCGGCTCATGCTGAAAATGACAATATTGTCCAGCACACTGGAGAAGACGGATAAGCTGCTCATCGCTAGGAGTAGCCAGCCCTGGGGACTCTACTGGCCAACCCCAGGGCTGAGGGGTGTAGGATCTCAGCACCTTTATAAGCCATCAGCAACTGACTGGGAAGCTCAGGCCTATAGCCATGGACCCCAAACATCTGTGGCCACCAAAAATTGGCTGGGACTTTTTTTTAAAAGTATAGATTCCCAGGCCTCCCCTGACCACCGTTCGTCTGCCACCCTTCATCTGGTTCAGAGCCTCATAGAGCCAGGCTCTTTTCCTTAAGAACACACTCGTATGTACCAGCATTTACATACAGTCTGCCTCACTTGCTAAATCAGAAGCTCCAATAGCCACACTGTATACACAGTCTTCCTAGCCCAGATCAAGTGCTGCTTCTTCCAGGAAGCCTTTGGGGATCTCTTCTTCTTTGTACCCAGACTGATCACCTTCATCAGGCATATGTGATGAGCACTGACAATGCCTGGCACACAGTGACAATGCCTGGCACATAGTGACAATGCCTCGTACATAGCACATGCTCAAAAATCCTCTGTTGAGGATGGATGGATGGGTGGATGGACATATGCACAGACAATTGGCTATCTAACTAGATGGATAGACGATTAGATGGAGGATGGAGGATGGATGGGTCTTGGTCCTGCTGACCCTTGCAGCTTTATCTCCCACTATATTCTCATAGACATGATAAAGACTCACAAAATTTAGAAATGTCATGACTGTGTTTCTACATGGCTTTGTCCTTTGAAAAGAGGAGCTGTTTTGCCATTTGAAGAGGGATTTCTGCTCGAAGAAAACACAAGCTTCTGGAAAGAACAGGAAAAGTTGTGTCAAAAAAGTCATTTCCCTAAGAGGCAGCACTGATGCCAAGAATAGCAGATTTACAGGCTTGCACACTCCCCTTCAGCTGTCGGGGGAAATGGCATCAGTACCCAAGGAGAAGATCAAGATCAAGGGTGGTAAGACCAATCCAATGACTCTGACTGGACCCAGTGAGGGTTCTAGGAGAGCTGTGTAGAACCCGTAACAGCGGTGATAATAACCACCCTTCTTGCTGAGCAATAACTATGTGCCAGAAACTCTGCTGAGAATTTTATGCACAGTATCTCCTTTAATCCTCACCACGTCTATGCTGTAGGAACCACCACTGGTGGGCTCTGGAGCCATACTGCCTGGGTTCAAATCCTACCTAGTGGCTACAAGGTGTTGGGCAAGATATGTAATCTCTCCCTTTCTCTGTTTCTTACCCATAAAATGGGCATGATACTATTGCCTACTTCATGGGATTGTCAGAATAAAATGAATTAATATAATATATGTAAAATACTTAAAACACAGTCCAGGCACATAGTAAGCATTCATTAGTTGTTACTTATTATTATTATTAATTCCATTTAACAAATGAAGAAACTGAGGCTCAAATAGGTTCATAGCAACCAAGTAGCAATATCAAGATCTAAAGCCATCTCTGTCTAGTCAAAGTCCACATTCCTAACCACCAGACATACTGCCCAGCTCCAATACCCTGGAGGCGTGATCTCACCTCAGGTGCCTTCCACCTCTGCACCACCAAAACTGGCAATCTTCTTCCTCTAGGCGCAGCTCCTTCATTCAAGAAATATTTCCTAAGAAGACAGAATAATGGCCAGCAAACATATAAAAAGTTGCTCAACTTCTCTAATCATCATGGAAATGCAAATCAAAACCACAATGAGATATCACTTAACTCCAGTGAGATTGGCTCATATCAAAAAGTCCCAAAACAATGAATGTTGGCAGGGATGTGGACAGATAGGAACACTCATACACTGCTGGTGGGACTGCAAATTAGTACAACCTCTATGGAAAGTAATATGGAGATACCTCAAAGAGTTAAAAGTAGAATTACCATTTGACCCAGCAATCCCACTACTGGTTATTTACCCAAAGGAAAAAAAGACATTTTATAATAAAGACATCTGCTCGCGAATGTTTATAGCAGCACAATTCACAATTGCAAAGATGTAGAAACAACCCAGGTGCCCATCAATACACGAGTGGATTAATAAAATGTGGTATATGTATGCCATGGAGTATTACTCAGCAATAAAAAACAATAGTGAATTAACACATCTGGTATTATCCTGGTTGGAGCTAGAACCCATTCTTCGAAGCGAAGTGTCACAGGAATGGAGAAACAAGCACCACTGGTACTCACCTTCAAATTGGTACTAACTGATCAACACCTACATCACACAGGGCAATAACATTCATCAGGGGGTGGGCAGGTGGGAGGGGGGTGGAGGGGATGGGAAAAACTCTCACTGAATGGATGTGGGGAGCACAGTTTGGGGGATGACCACGATTGTAGCTCTGACACGGGCAGTGCATGGGCAATATATATAGCCAAAGTGTTGTACCCCCATAATATTCTGAAATAAAAAAAAAGAAAGAAATATTTCCTGAGTGAGTGTAGCATGCTCGCATCAAGGGAATGGATAACTGAATCAGACACAGTCCCCACTTTCAGATTGCTACTGCCTAGTGATAAAAAGACCTGGGTATGGGTATTAAGGTACAAAGTAGAAAGGGAACTGCTTTGATTTGGTACCTGCTGTGTGCTGGGCCAGGGTCTTCCTCATTCCCACGTCACTCTATGGGGTAGTATTATTACCCCCATTTTATAGACATGGAAACTGCTGTCCAAGGTTAAATCACCTGCCCAAGGTTACACAGTGAGGAGGGAATTTGAATAAGGTCTATCTGATTCTGATCCATTCAGGTTATTCTGAGCTAAAGGGTGACTCACTCTAGTATGGATGAGTGACACTGTGCTGGGATATATGGATCCCGGGGACATGGTAATTAGGGATCCCAGCACCTCAGGCTGAGAGGAACGCCATGGGAGGGCTCAGATGGTGATTACAATAAGTTCACCAAAATTGTCAATTTTCTAGAAATATATAACTTATTGAAATAGACTTGAAAAAAATTTAAAATCTGAAGAGATCTACAACCATTACAGAAATTGAATCAGTAATTTAATGTCTACCTACCAAAAAGTACACACACACACACACACACACACACACACAAATAAGCACAAGTAAAACTGCAGAAATCTGAATAAGACAGGGAAAGAACCAAGGTGAGTTTTATATGTAGCTGTGACATTGTAAAAGAGAGTGGTTTAAAGAAAACATGGCAAAATGTACATACATAGTTAATTTTAGAGATAGGTATGTTATTTCTTTATGTTTTAATATTCTTGGAATGCTTCAGAATTTAAAAGAAAATAAATATTCTATTTATTGTATTTATATTATATAGATATATAAATCTGAATAAGATGGATTATATCAATGTTGATATATCCTGATTGTGATCTTACACTATTATTTTGCAAAATGTTACCACTGGGGGGAACTGGACAAAGTGTTCTGAGGATCTTTCTGTATTATTTCTTATAACTTCACGTGAATCAACAATTATGTCAAGAAAAATTTCAGTTAAAAAATTCCAATAGAAAGGTGAGCAAAGTATATGAACAAGCCATTCATGGAAGAGAAAACAGCAATGACCAACAAACATACATAGAGATAATAAAATTAAAACAATGAGGTATCATTTCATACCAGGTTTGCCAATTCATTTTTGCAAATCTGATAACATGAAATATTAGCAAGGACCTCAGGTGTTCATTCACTTCTGTTGAGAATATAAATTGGTACAAGCACTTGGGACAGCAGTTTGGCAAAATCCAGTAAGTTTCAGATATGTATATTCTACTCTCAGCAACTCTGCATCTATGTATCTACCTTAGAAATACATATGTATGTATATAAATACACACACACACAGGGACATGTAAAAAGAGGTTTCTTGCAGCACTGTTTATATAGCAAAATAACCCAACTTCAACAGCAGAGTAGATGAACAGTGATTTGTCAGTACAATGGAATGCAATGCAGAAGTTAAAACAGCTAAAATAGCTGATCTTCATACATTAGCATAAACTCAACAACAAATGTTAAGTGGAAAACAAGCTGCAAAATAATATGTTATATTATGTATTATGATAACAGTCATTTCAAAAAATTAGATCTATAATACATACTATATACATACAGTTGCTGATGAAATACAGCTTATATATATTGCTATATAATACATCTATATACATACAGTTGCTGATGAAAACATATATATGTAATAAAAGCTCAAATATACATATGACAATATGTGTGGAAATGATGTGCACAAGAGAGTGGGCACTTCTGGCAAGAGATTGGGAGAAAGGACCAAGGTGAGTTTTGCGTGTAACTGTAACATTGCATTTCTTTAAAAGGGAGAGATTTGGAGCAAATATGGCAAAATATATATACGTTAAATTTTGGACATAGGTATGTGATAACAGTTATTTCTTATGTTTTAATATTTTTGGAATCCTTCAGAATTAAAAAAAAATGATTATGAGAGCTTGTAATTCCTGAGCCAGCAACTCTACTTTTAGGAATGTAGCTAACAGATATTTTTATGCATGTATTCATGAACAAATATTTTTAATTGTAGCATTGTTTGTAATAGCAAAAGCCTGAAAACAACCTAAAAGTTCATTCATTAGTGACTGATTACACAAATTATAAAACATCCATAAAATGAAATATTATGCAACCATTAAAAAGAATAACGTAGTTCTATGCATGTTGATATGGAAGTGTCTAAGATGTAATATTAGAAGGGAAAAAACAAAGTGCATGATATTATGCACATTATGACCCTCTATGTATTTATGTGTGCACACGTGTGTGTTTTAAAGAGGTGACGCTAAAAATTCTTGCATGCACATAACTTATGGAACACAGGGAGATGGGAAATAGGATAAGGAAAAGAGGTTTTAGCTTTCACTTTATAGTCTAATGACCTCGTTGAAAATTTTTTTACCAGGTCTATATGCATTATTTAATTTACAAAAACACTTTAAAAAAAAGAGAACCGAATTATAGTCAGATTCTAATACAGGCTTCTATTAGCAAAACCATATGTTACCTAAATAATCCAATTTTGTGAATTGTAATTGAATCTACTTTTGTTCAAGTAACATTTTATCCTCTGAGGTTAAAAAAAAAAAAAACATGCTCATGAAGCAGCTATCTTGTAATAGGTTCTGGATATGAAAAGATGAAAATATCTGCTTTTCCTCAAGGAACTTAAACATTCCAGGAGGAGCAGATAACTTAAAAGACATGCGGACAATAATAGACAATGAGGACCGCAGTGAAGATAAACCCAGCCGGTTGTGGAAGCAGCAAGGTGTGGCACCCAGGGAAGGCTTCCTAGAGGAGGTGTCTATTAAACAGGTTTTTAAAGATGAATAGGAGTTCCCAGGGGAAGAGGGAGCAGGTACTCCATACCAAAGCAAATGTGAAAGCACAAGAGTGTGATTCAGCATGGTGCCTGCTGGAAATTGTGAGTAGTTCAGTATGCCTGAAATCAAAGGAGGAGAAGGTGCTAAACACTTTTATCTGTATTATCTAATGTTCCATTTTATAGATGAGTAAACTGAGGCACAGAGAAGTTAAGTAACTTGCCCATGGTCTCAAAGGCAGTATGTGGCAGAAGCAGAATTTAAACTCCCAAAGCCTGAGCTCCTAACCAATCCAGAGTTTCAATCATGCCCAGGGGAGAGGTAGGAGATAAGGCTGGAGAGTTAAGTCCAGGACAGATCAGCGAAGACTTTGGGAGTGCTGTGGACAATGAGGAGCCAAAAGGATTTTAAGCAGGGAAGTGACGTGTCCAATATGGGTCTATTTCTAAGATTTTATGATTCAACATCTCAGGAAATGTTTGCTGAATGAATGAATGCTCTGCCCATGCCATTTATGAAACCTCAAAGCAGAGACAGAATCAGGGGCTAACTATGGCCAATTTTAAGCAAAATTGTGACATTGGTGATGCTTGGTGTTGGCAGACTTCTGCTTCCCTTTCAGACCCCCTCTCCCATGAGCCCTTCCTAATCCTGGAACCCAACCTACAAGGCATCAAGTTATCCCCACTGCTCCCTCAACTATGACAAGTTTCGCATTGTTCTCTGCCAAGGATCTTTGCCCTTTAATAAGGACTTCTTACCAGTAAAGACTACAAGACACCATAATGATGTAGTTTCAGACACAGTGTCAGGACATTTGCTTAAAGAGCAAGACAAGCCTGTCCTGGAGGGATGGTGCATGAATTTAACTCTAGGCAGCATTTCTTATAGAGGAGTTCAAAGAAGTACAATCTAAGCAATAAATAATACTGATGGAAATCAGATGTGAGAGGATGACAGGATGCTTATCTCAGAGCCACTTGGTGGGTGTGAGATCCTAGCTCTGCCACTGTATCAGTCAGCTTCCACAGAAGCAATGCTGCATAACAAACAACCCTAATATCTCAGAGGTCTACAGTAACAAAGATTGGTCACTCTTATTACATGTTATCCGAGGTTCAGCTATAGCTCTGTGGCACTTTAACCCTGTTCCTAGCTGCATATGGACTTGAGTTCGCTCCGTCTGACTTCTCATTCTGTGGCCCATTCTGTGAGGCTGGAAGAGTAGCATCCATTGGCTATATGATGTTCCCATGGCAGAGAGCAGGATCTGCAGAGGAGTGGTGGAAATATGCAGAGCTTCTTAAAGCTTCTGGTCAGCACTGATACACTGACACTTACTCTCAGATTTCTTGGCCAAAACAGGTCATGTAGCTAAGCCGAAAATCAAGGAGGTGAAGACACATACTCCACCCACAAGAGGTAGGCAAATGACATGATAAAGGATATAAATCTATGCTCTTATGGGGAAAGAAGTGGTGATAAATAGTTGTGAGAATAATAAAATGGATTACAGCCACTTACTATGTAACTATAAATAAATTATTTAACCTCTCAGAGTCTCAGTTTTCTCACCTATATAATGGAAATAATAATGCCTCCTTTGCAAAGTCATGATAATAATTACATGAGATAATGACAGTAAAATACCCTGGCACAACGCCTGGGATATAGTCGATCAGTCCTTGTTTCTTCCAGCCCCACTGGCTGCTAGATGCAAGATGTAAGATGAAGGTTTCCTAGAGCAGTGCTTCTTAAATTATTTTTGATGAAGGACCAGTGTTTTATTTTGGTTTGTGTTTTTTACTCCCATCTCATTGCAGACCAATACTTTTGTAAAACACAATAAAAATGAATTGCTACAGGAAAAAATGAAATAAAAATAAAGAAAACAAATTGCTAGCCTCAAATGTTTATTATTAGAGTCAACAGATTTATCAAATTGCTATAAAAGTTATTTTATTTCAATTTCTGTTGGGAATAAGCACTTATGCCAATTTCTGTTCCTATTTTCGACCAGTAACAAGCAGTTGCAGACGGACACTTGTCAGTCAAGCACTACTTAAAGGAGCACCGTCCTAGAGGAAGGACCATTATCAAGGACTCCAGCCAGGGCTGCAAAGCCAGGAGCAAAGGATGACCAGGACGCCCTCATTCTGTAAAGAGATGCTGGCCATGCCCACACAGGACTCATTAAAGAGACCCAGAAGCACCCGTGATCCACCCCTGCACCCCACTGCCATCTCAACCACCTCTAACCTAAAGGTGTCCCAGCTATTACTGCTTGGTAACACACCACTCCAAAATTTATTGGCCTAAAACGTCATTTTATTATCTCTTCAGGTTTCTGTGGATCGGGAATCCAGAAAGGGCTCAGTTGGGCGGTTCTGGCTGCGGGTCTCTTAGGCGGTAGTTGGTCGATGACTGAAACTGGAGCAGCAGGGAGCTCACTGGAATTTCTCTCTTTCCCTCCAGTCTTAGGAATTCTCCCTGTGGTCTCTCCGCCTGGGCCAGTTTGGGCTTTCTCACGGTAAGAGCTGCCAGGCAGCCAGCCTGCTGACGTGGAAGCTCAGGGCCCCAATTCGCGTGTTCAACAAGCCTAAGCTTGTTGGGAAGTTGCACTGTCTTTTCTGCCTCACCTCAGAAACCACACAGCATCACTTCTGGCACATTCGATTGATTATAAGCCTATCCCAAACCTGCCCAGAGTCAGGGGGAGGAGAATTAGACTCTACCTCTTGAGCGAGGAATGGCAAGGTCCTAGAGTCTAGAATGGTATGTGGGCAGGAGATATTGTTGCAGTCATCTTTGACTGTAGGGGACAATGAGGAGGAGAGTTCTTTCAGGGGGATTTGTAGGGATGTGGAGGGCTGTGGGGCTTCCCTTGCCCTCTCTGTGGGAGGAAAAACACTAAGAGTGAGCTGCTCATAGAGATGTGGGGTGCTGGTAAGAAAGGGAGCCTGGCATCCTCCACCAAGGGTGGGTGCTCACAGAGCTGTGACTCCTCGGTCCCCAGTGCCAAGTTCTAAGTGGAGCATTGAGAAAGAGTTCTGAAGAGTTTGTGGGTGCATGTGAGCCCAGACACGGCTGAGAATGCTGGTGAAGGGGGCCGAGGAGAGGGGCAGTAAAGGAGCAGCTGTGGTTCTAAAACTCGATGGGGTACACGGGGGGCTGCAGGCCAAGCAGATGCCACAGAGGGGGCCATGTGGGAGGGTTCCTGAAAGGGCTCAGCCCTAGAAAGCTCCCTGCCAGGAGGAGGACACCCTAGAAGGGAAAGATTGAAGGTGAACTGCCAAGGCAGGAATTGTGGGGGCATCATCGGAGAGTGCAGTCATTGAGGTCCCATGGTGGGTTTCCATTCAGCCATGAATGTGTGGCACAGGAGACAGCCTACTAGAGCAGAGGTCACCAGTGGTCAAGTTACAACAGTACTGATCCTATAAACCTGCAGTTCCCAACCCCCAGGCCATGGCCCGGTGCCTGTCCGTGGCCTGTTAGGAACCAGGCCGTGAATCACTGCCTGAGCTCCGCAGTGAGCACCCCCCACCCCCGCCCCTGTCCGTGGAAAAATCGTCTTCCATGAAACTGGTCCCTGGTGCCAAAAAGGTTGGGGACCGCTGCTATACACCCATGAGATGTCATCCCTTCTCCCCTAATCTCTACTGCTGGGCCCTGACCCTGGAGAAGCCATCAACAAGGGGTGGACGGGGCCAAAGTGATGATGACCAAGGGATGAGCAGACCAAGACCAAGCCCCCTCCCCACTGCAGGTCCTCAAACCACAGGGCTGAGCTGGGAGCGTCTGAATCAGATGGGAGATTGAAGTGTCGATTTGGACGAAACTGGACCTTTTAATCCCTGAAAGTAGGACTATATTTAATATCTAAAAGGGATTGAATAATAATAATGTATCAATATTGCTTCATTAACTGTAAGAAATGCACTATACTGAGGTAAGATGTTAGTAATATCAGAAACTGGGGAATGAGGAAACTCTCTGTATTCTCAGTCTTTCTGTAAATCTGAAAGTGTTCTAAGAAATAAAGTCAAGTTAAAAAATATTTTACAAAGTGACAGTCTCTAGGATCTGCCCAAGATGCCTTGAACGGGTGCGGAAAGGAGGGTGAACAGAACATGTCTGAAGGCAGTGGAGGGAGAAAAGGAAAGCTGTTTCCTGCTGTGCCCTAAGAGGCCAGTACATCCAATAACAGGTGATACTAGTGATACTTACAGATGGAATGATCTCGAAAGTACGACGAAACTGAATTCTCTGTTTTTTTCTGAATCAAATGTAAAATTTATCAGCCTCTCTTCTGCTTCAAGCACCATGATACAGAGATGACTCGGGCACCAGGTATGATCATTGGTGCCCCAGCATTCACTTCCCCTATTTCTCATATCAGCCCCTTCATGTTCCTTTAGGAGAATGTCCCTCCCTCACTCACAGACCAGGTGACCCAGGCAGAACTGATTCTAACCTCCTCCCCACCCTGAACCAGAAGTGGGACATGACTCAGGCCTGGCCAATCCTTTAGGTCACAGTTATCCATTCAGAGCGGACACACGATCCAAATTTGTGCAATAAGCCCCAGTCCCTACAATAATAAGTAGGCGAAGCTCTCTTTCTGCGACGTGGCTATGACAGAGCCACAGCTTTGCCAGGTCCACCCCATAGAGAGAATTCCCTAGGAAAGAAACTAACATGAAGGTAAACAGAAAATTAGGCACTAAATCCCAGTGACGCCATTTGAGCACCTAGATCCAGCCCTATCTAACCCTAAGTATCCCTAGAACCTTTCAATTATGTGACACAATAATTTATTTTTCACTTAATCCAACTCAAGATGGGTTTCTAATCCTTGCAGGGAAAAGAATCCTAATAAATTCTGCAACAGTTCCGCCCTTGAGCTAATCTAATGGGGGAGACAAACGTAGAAAGGAATTAACCGAGATGCCAGCTGGGCCCTCCTGGCCCTGGAAGGTGCAGGTGCCTGGCTCAGACGTCCTCATCCCAAGAGAACAAAGGTCTTCCCATGGCTTCTTCTCACTTCTAGAGATGTGCAGCTTCCTAGGCCCATCTGCCCTGCACCTGGGTCTGAGGCTGCTCTCTTTGTTTTTACTCTAAATCCATTCAAAAGCCTGAACTTTGTCAACTTCCCAATATAGTCAAAAGCATTAGTGAGTGGTGCCGACTTTGGAAGATTTTGGATGACAGAATGGAGAAACATAGTGCACATCCTACAGCGATCAACCTAAAACTCCCATCTCAGACAGTCCCTGTGCTCCCTAAGTCCCTTCTCAGCTGCCCCTCTAGCGAGGGAGGCAGATGGCTTTCATCTGTCCCTGGAAGAGAGAAGCCACCCCAGTTCCTCCTCCCCCCACCCTTCCAGGTCTTCAAATTCCTCTCCCTCTGTAATGCACAGTGACTTAACCCTGGCGCCAGCCCCAAAGTTGTTTATATACAAATACACCAAGGTGCTTGGCAGAACAAAGGCTTGCCTATTAACTTAATCCACTCTCTTTAGAAGCCATCTGGGTAAATAGGAAAAGAAAATTTTGTTAAATGCAAAAAATGCCATGACAGTGTGATAAATACCGTGCTAGAGAAAGATGCACAAGGTGTACCTGAGGAAAGGGGAGGGGAGTTGTGAACTCTGACCAAGGGGGCTTTAGGAAGGCTTCCCCACAGAGGTGACACTTGAGCTGAATCTCAGAGCATGAGGAGGGAAGCTTTTCAGAGAATGAAGGAAGGATATGACCAGCAAAAGGAAGAGCATATCCTGACTGCAGAGACCAGAAAATTCACGGTTAATGTGGGGAGTAGCTGGTGGAGAGTACCTAGGACAAATGGTTAGAGAGGAGGGGGTGAGGAGGTGAGTCAGGTGAGGTCAGCAGGAACCCAATCATGGAGGGCCTTGGACGCCAGTGACCAGATGGACTCCATCCAGCAGGTGAAAGGGAAGCCATTAGCGGATTTTAAGCAGGACAGTGACCCAGCCAGATTCTGTTTAGAAAGATAAGGTTGGTCACCAATTTGGAGGAGAAACTGGGAGGCTGATGGCAAAGGGCAGAATTGGGGGGAGGAGGTTTAGGAGGCTGTTGCCATGATTCAAGCTAGAAATGATGATAATCTAATGGGATTGAGGAGAAGGGGTGGAGACACACTGCAGAACTTAGTGGCCACTTGAATTTGAAAGGACAAAGGGAGGGAGGAATAATTGTCTGTCTTCTCTCCTGTAGAGTGTGAGCTCCTTGACAATGTGCCTGGGATTTCTCTGTGAATTCCCAGCACAGGATCTTGCACACAGTAGATGCTCATTGCCGCATGCATGCGTGCATGAATGGGGGCTGACTGATGAATTCTGATGCTTCTGTCCTGAGCATTGGTTGAGTGGCTGGCCTCACTGAAGATGCAAGGCCACCTGCAGCATCAGCCTCAAGGTGGGACATGAGCCAGGAAGGCTGCGCAGCCTTAACCAGAGGTGCAGAGGGAGGAGCAATCATAGCTAGAGTAGCGGTATCATGATTCAGTTCTGAGAAGAGACGCGACAGTGTAAGTCGGGGAATAGGTCACAAGGGGAGCGGCCATGGGGATGGGAAGTGCTGGGGGCTGAGCACAGGCCAGGGCAGGCAGGCAGGGCAGGGCTGAGCTGCCGAATGACTCTCAGAGATCTACCTCTATGTGGCCATGAATGAGACAGACGTCCAAAAGGAGCCTCGAAGAACCGAGCAGGGGAGGGACTTCAGGCAACATTCCATTTGTACCACGTATGAGGGCACTGATGCTGTATAACAAACCCTAAAACTCATCGGCTTAAAACATCAAGCATTTATTCTCATGCTCATGGTTCTGCAGGTTGCTGCAGTTTGGCTAAACTCAAAAGGGCAGCTCTGCTTCAGCCTGCACTTTGGCTAAGCTTGTCTGGGCTTGGCTTCAGGCTACAGGTTTGCCTTGGGGCCACCCCACGTGTCTCTCAACCTCCTTGGACCAGCGGCACATTCTTCTTATGGAAAATGGCAGAAGGACAAGAACCCAAACCAAACTGCATAGGTACATTGAAGGCCTCTGATCAAGTCTCATCCACTATCATTCCATTGGCCAAAGCAACTCACATGCACAAGCCCAACATGTACTCTGCAAGGAGCAAAAGCAGTGGCAAAGGGCGAGAATGTGTTCTCCTATTACAGTGGAGCGATTGGGACCAATAATCCAATCTATCACACACCATCTTGCTGGTCCAGAATCTCTAGGCTCCCTCAGACCCTGCCAATTAAGGCACAGTTGTCATGCACAATGCTCCCACTTAGAGCGGCATGCAAAATTCATGGGAAACCACAGCTAATGGAGGTCTAACTAACCATATCGTCTGGGCCCTCACCCCCTTATTCATACAACCCATGCATCTAAAGCAATTAGCAGTCTTTTAAGGAAGGTTAAGTTGGAGGGTCTAAGAAATTTGACAATGTCCTGATGAAAAATCTTCCTTCCATCTCCTTGGGAAGATCAGAGTGGAAACTTCCTTAGTGAATTCCATCCACGTAAATCATAGCCACCAAGGTTAGCTATAATGTCACCCACTCCTTTGTCAGTGAGCTCCTCCCTGCACAACACTTCATGCATCTTTTATCACCACCTTAACGCCTTTATAAAATATTGATTGCACATTCCCATGGCCCAGCCAAGGGCCCCAAAATGAGTTTGTGTGATGATGTCTGGAGTTTGGGGCACGTTGCAGATGACAGAACCCACTCGGGGGACTAGGAAGACCTTCTAGCCCCAGCATGGAAGAGATACTGGGGAGTTAAATTAGCACCATGTTTACTAATGAGCAAATGAGGATCTAGGAGGAGGGTTCGTGAGGAGGGAGATAAAGGGAAATTAAAAGGTCAGGAGGAAGGAAGAGGAAGCGCATGAGTTGATGGTGGGACCAAGCTGAAAGCGTGATCATCAGCCGCATTTGTTGTTAAATTTATGGGCTGTAGGTGTTGATTGCTCAATCCATAAAATGAGCTATTAATTTGCTGTTCTAACAGGATAGGACCTATCTTATGCAAATTGATTTGAAAGCCAGCATCAGCTCTAAGACAACGGTTAAGACCTCTCCCAGCCAGAAGTTTCCAAGACTTTCCTACTGCAGGGTGCTCAGCCGGCTTGTTGCTGTGTCAAGTGAGGGTGTGCCTGATGGAGGGTCCCCGGAGTCAGAGGACTTAGGTCCCTTGTCCCCCTGCCCTCTAGATGTGAGCTGCTTGAGGGCAGGACTGTGCCTGTCCCATCCACCTGTGCCCCCAGCACATTACCTGGTACCTAGAAGATCTGCCACATCCCCATGTATGATTCTGGGCAAGTTGCTCTGCTTCTCTCGGCCTGTAGTTCCACCATCTATAAAGGGCAAGGTTTGGACCGAGTGTTGTCATGAAACTTCCACTGTCAGGGTTATCAGCTAACTCTGAGTATGGTGTGTGAGTGCTGCGGTCTCTGAGAGATGAGAGGGTAGGTGGGTAGGTGGAGAGGCTGAGTCTTGACAGCCCTGGGTCTCACTCGCCTCCATGGAGTTATTCTTCAAGACATAGGCCCTGCCGACCCAGGTTTCAGGGAGCCCTGGCCTGAAATGCCACAGTTCCAGTCTCGCTCTAGTGCTGACTTGCTATGGGACAGTCACCTTTCTTCTATGGGCTTTGGCTTATAGTGTCAATGACAGTAATGATTTTGACCCCACAGGACTGGGGAAGCTGAAGTTGAAACAAAGGAAAGAAAGGTGCTTTAAAGGCAAAATGTTCTGTGAACATGTCAGGTGAAGGAGCACGGACTTTGGAGACAATGTGATCAGGTCTCAAATCCAGCTCCAGCTGTGTGGTCTTGGGCAAATCACTTAACCTCTCTGAGCCTCAGTTTCCATAGCAATAAGCCTAGAGTGACCACTCCTTACCTCATATTGGTTGTCAGGAGAATTAAATGTAATAAGGTATGTAAAGTGCCTAGTACTACAATGCCTAGCACTGCAGGACTGGCTGCCTGATTTGCAGGACCCAGTGCAAAATGAAAACACAGGGTTCCTTGTTCAAAAATTATTAGGAATTTTAAGATGCAATAGCAGAACATTAAACCAAGTCCGGTCCCTCTCTCAGTGCAGGGCCCTGTGCAAGTCCACGGGTCACATACACATGAATCCAACCCTGCTGGCACATAATAGCTGCTAAGATATGCTGGGCCCTTCTCTTTCCTCTACCTCAGACCTTGCCCTGCTCAGCACAGATAAACAGGATTCAGAAACTTCTTTTTAAAAGAAAATCACTATTATTATTCCTGAGGCAGCTTCGTTTTTCCTCCTCTCAGCAGAACGGAGTCACCCATCCTGATAGACACCAGATAAAGGTAGAAAGAAATCAACTGCCTGGCTGCTGGCACATGCTGCAGCCAGAGTAACAGGTTTACAGGATAAGCCAGGGATTAGAACAGGGAAACGTGACCAGTGATGTTTTCCACACATGGCAAGAAACCATGAGCAGATTCCTGAAAGCACCATGTTCCTTGTTTATGAAACTTCACTGGCTCCCCATCCAGAACATTCAAGAGAATGTCCGTTATCTCTAGCAGGTGTTCAGTGCCCCCCATGGTCTGATTTTCTGACTGTCTTCCACTGTTCTCTACTGTGGGCTTCAATAAAGTTGTTTTCTCATTGACCCCTCTGTATCCCAACGTATCTCCCCACGTCTGTGGCTCTGTAACTCAGCTTCTGCCTCCTGAAATGCACTTTCCCCATTTCCCAGTCAAATAAAATTTTTTCTAATCTGAGTTTACATTCCATCTCTTCCGGGAGGCAACTCGGATTAGTCTCCAGGAGATGGAGACTGTATTAGTCAGCTTTTGCTGCAGTAGCTTTTCTATTCTCATGGCAGAGAAAAGAAACTCACAAGAGGCAGAGCCAAACCACATGAGTCTTTAAAGCTTTGGATCACTGCAGTCCACTTCACGTCCACGCGTGTACCCTTGGCCAGAGGAAGTCACATGGCCATGCCCAGGGTTATTGGGGTGGCCAAGGATACTCCCCCGAGAGGAAAGCACAGCAAGGGAAAGAAGGGCACGAGTCATTGTGAAATAGCACAATGTGCTCAACAATTGGAGAGTACATCGGGGTCAAACATTGTTTTGAACCCCAGTTACTCCAATTACTTGCTCAGTATGTGCAGGTAAGTTCTTAAACCTGTGCCTCAATTTCATTATCTGTAATAATAGGATAATAATATTTACTTTAAAGGTATCTAGGAGGAATTAAATGAGGTGATGACAGTGAAGTATTTGGCACAGTCCCTGGCACATGGTAAGCACTCATAAATGATATTTTTATCAATAGCACTTTCAAGCTATGATTAGTCATAATGATTTCCCCTTCCCTCATTTGTCTGTTTATCCATTCGTTTATTCAGCCAACATTTTCTTTGCACCCCCTGGCATCTGTCTGACTCCCCAGCACAGTTTTATTCCTAAGGAACTTGGGTCCCATTAATAAGTCTTATGATCTCCAAACCAAGAGGTGGCTGACATCCTGAGTCACCCCACCAATGCACATACAACCTCACACTTGTAAGAAAGTCCTAGAGACTTTTCCCTCTTGGCCTAGTTCCATTTCAATCTAAGGAATCTACAATCAGTCCGGTAAAGCAACATAGGCACATAAAACTTTAATTAGTTTCATGAAGTCAGAATTGCTTTCAGGGGTGGAAGGAATAAGGTGGGGGAGGTTGAGACTAAAACTGAAAAAAGAAAAGAAGAAAGAGGGGAGAAAATGCTCCAAATGTCATCTGACTCGGCCAAGGAATTTGTCTTTGTAAATTACTGGGCTTTTCAAATGAATGAGAAGAACTGAGGGAGGGTCTCAGGCCCAAACAAGACAGTAGACAGTTCCCTTCAGGACAGATAGGAAAACAAGCAAAAAATTCGCCCTCCCACAAATTTCGCCAGCATCACCCAGACAGTTCGATATAACAGAAAACCCACAAGTTCCAGGTCTGCCTTTACCATCTGTGTAGCCTTGGGCAAACTGCTGCATTATTTCTGCGAGTATCAGCTTCCTCCATGGAGGAGAGGCAGCGGCAGGCCCACCCGCTCAGGGCTGACAGAAGATTAAATGAGATACTGTGTCTGTGCCTGGCGCAGAGCGGCCACACAGAGTGTCAGTTCCCTTTCCCCCACTGTGTTGAGAAGGAAACCCTGCTCGCTTCAGAGCTAGATGGTTCCTGTATTAGTCAGGGTTCTCCAGAGAAACAGAACCAATAGGATGTATATATGTCTAGAGAGAGATTTATTATAAGGAACTGGCTCATGAAATTACAGAGAGGTCCCAAGTTGTGCAGTTGGCAAGCTGGACACCCAGGAGAACCAACCGTGTAGTTCCAGTCTAAAGGCCAGCAAGCTTGAGATCCAGGAATGCCAATGTTTCAATTTGAGTCTGAAGGCAAAAAAAAACTGATGTCCCAGCTGGAAGGCAGTCAGGCGTCAGGTGGGAGTGATTTCTTCTTATTTGAGCGGTGGAGGGGCAGAGGTCAGCCTTTTGTTCTATCCAGGCCTTTGGTTGGATGAGGCCAACTGCTCTACTCAGTCTATTGATTTAAATGCTAATCTCATCCAAAAACACCCTCATGAAAACACCCAGAATAATGTTTGACCAAATATCTGGGCATCCCATGGCCTAGTCAAGTTGACACATAAAATTAACCAGCAAAATTCCTAAGACTTCTGTCCAATGCCAAGATCTTCAAAGAGGACAGTGTCACGTCTTGCATAGAAGCACAAGTCCGAATACTTTCTATTTTCCACACTACTGGGAGAATCACAGTAATTAAAACCCAGGAGATATGGCACCATAATCATTTGCCATAAAAGAAATCACTCTCTGAGGCTGGTTCCCACTCTGTTAAAAGGAGACTATTAATGTATTCAGTATTAACAAGATACTGTAAAGGGTTAAAAGGAAGAATGTTGTGCATGTGTATGTGAGTAATGCACGTGGGGTGCACATGTATGCAGGAGAAATCAGGGCATGGCCCCTGTACTGGTTGTACCAGTTGGCATGCTTTTAGCTGCAAGTAACAGTATAAGCCAATAAATAGTTCCTTGAGCAATAAAGAAAGGTAATCATCTCAATGACAAGAATCCTGGCTTTAGGGCTAGAATTGATTTATTCAGCAGCTCGATGGCATCAGTGCACTGGGTCAGACCCTATGAGGTTCTCATGGTCTTCCTGTCAGGGTCTCAAAAGGACTGAAGCAGCTTACATTCCTCCCAGGACAGTGGCTAACCCTGGAAAGGAAGGAGGGATTGGGAAAAAGTGCTTTCTCCTCCTTCAGATGGCTCTCTTAAGACAGAACAATCTGACTGGGCACAGTGGCTCACACCTGTAATCCTAGCACTCTGGGAGGCCGAGGCGGGAGGATCACTTGAAGCCAGGAGTTCGAGATCAGCCTGAGCAAGAGTGAGACCCCATCTCTACAAAATATGGAAAAATTAGCTAGGTGTGGTGGCACATGCGTGTAGTCCCAGCTACTCAGGAGGCTAAAGCAGGAGAATCTCTTGAGCCCAGGAGTTTGAGGTTGCAGTGAGCTACAATGACAACATTCTACTCTAGCCTGGGTGACAGAGTGAGACCCTGTCTCAAAAAAAAAAAAAAAAAAAGACAGGACAGTCTTTCTGGGACTCCCCCAGCAGATTTCCCCTTACATCTCATTAATACGACCTTTGCCAAGACAAATAGCATCATCATGATTGTCTTCATTCAATCCTGATTTACCCCATGGTGCTGGGCACATTGGCTCTAACCAAAATCAAGACTTGACCGCAAGAAAGAAAAGAGAAACATTGGATGGGCCACCAACAGCATCCACCATTTTTTTCCACAAGGGCTGTCAAGAGCAGTAGGTCAGTTTGAGATAATGTTAGCATGGCTATGAAAATAAACACAACTTGGGACAAAGAAAAAGTTTATCCCTAGATGAGAGAGGCCATTTTTTATTTAAGGACTGTGCCTCCATCTTGAGCTAAGAGGGTCTTAAAAAAATCAGTAGAAATGAAGGTAGCATGAACTAAAGAGAATCTGATTTTAGCAACCACAGCCAACTCTTAAGCCATAATATCAAACTGACATCATGTGATCACCAAACAGGGTTGGGGGGGTTGACTTTTCAGTAGTAAATAGTAGTTTATTATTAATTCCTTTACTTTGTCCTAAAAGGTATGTCTTATTAATTTTGTATTATGCTTACTTAGTTTTGCTATTTGCTCATGAATAATTTATCTTTTGTTCATAAACTGGGAGAATTTAGAGTTCTTGTTTCCCTTGTTCCTGAATCAAAGATTTACATTCCTAGAGCTACATTGCCAGACTCTTAGATCATCAGCTGCCAAGCACCTGATACCTGTTTGCCCCTGAGGGCATCTGACACCTGTTTGCCCCCAGAGAGGCAGTATCACAAAATAGAGGTAAAACTCTCCAGCAGAAATCTGCAAGACCAAGTCAAAATGACACTGCTCATAGTAGGTGTTCAATGAATGTTTGCTGAACTAACTAATTCTCCAGTGCAATAAGTAAACTATAGCAAGAATGTGACATCTTCCTTGGTTCTCTTCTGGAGTAGGTTATGTAGCTGGTTGGTTAGTTGGCTGGTTGATTCCTATGTGTGAAGCATTCTGCTCAGTGCTGATCCTCCAAAAAGCATCTGATGGGGGTGGGACATGCAGACTAATCCATACATTCCTTCACTTTCTTCAAGCCAGGACCTATGCTGGGCTCTGGAGAGAGACTAAAAGAGAGAGAGAGAGAGAGAGAGAGAGAGAGAGAAGACCCAGCCCTAGACAAACAGGAGAGACAGCAATAGAAACAAATAGCAGTGATCCAGAGAAGTAAATGCTAGGACAGAGAGTCTTGTCAAAAGAAGGAGGCCGCAGATCCAGTGCTTAGGCACACGGCTCTGGTGTCCAATGCCTGTTTGAATCTCCACACCACCACTGACCTGCTGGGTGGCCTTCTGCAAGCCACTTAACCTCTCTGTGCCAGGGTTGTGATAGGAATTAAATGGGAAGTGCATGGCAAGTGTTTAGCACAGAGCCTGGCCAAGAGCAAGAGCTCAACACATGTCAGTTATTGTGATTATTCCCAGGAAAGTCAAAGGACACGTGATGGGGAGAAGGTGAGGGTATGTAAGCTGAGCTGCAAAGCATGAGTGAGCGTCGCCAGGGAGGGCCTGGGATGAAGAGCACTAGGAGGAAGAGTATGGGCAAGGGCAGAAGGGTGGGAAAGGACCAGGTGTGTTTAGGAAGATGCTAGAGGTCTGGGGTGGATGGAGAGGGGCTGGGTGGACGGGACGGCAAACTCAAATGCGGAGCTGGCACCGTGCTGGCTCCCTCTCCCAAGACCAGCACTGAAGGAGCTGGACAGGGAAGACATTAGGAAGCAAACGAATGGTCAGATGCCCCGTGAGGAGGGGTCTTTCTTGAACAGGCATGGAGCGGTGCCTTTGACCTGAGTGAGGAGTTAGCCCAGCTAGACTGTGGGCAGACAAAAGAGGAGAGGAACAAGCGAAGTCCCAGTCTTCTTTCTCAGCCACCGTCGTCTTGGGACAAACAGTGCCTCTCCTATGCCTGCAGGGACTCACGCCTGTGGTGTAGGAAACCTCAGGAATAGAATCATGAAGGTACAGGAGCCCTCTGCTTGAGAAAGGCCAAGGAAAACATGTGGGGGCCAACTAACTTCGGGTCACTCTTTAGCTCTAGGCTGGAGGCAGTGATGGAGCACAGATACTTGTGAAGTCAGAAAGCCACTGCTGTCCTCCCTCCGTCACTCCTGTGGCATTAGCTCTGTAGTCAGACGGATCGAGGTTCCCACCCCAGCTCTGACGCTGACTAGCTGGGTGACCTCCAAGAATCACATCTCTCTTTCAGCCTCAGCTTCCTCCCCTCTAAAAGGCAGGTATTAATCCCCGAGTCCCAGGTGTGAGGATAAAAGCGCATCATGTTTGTAAAGTACTTAGCACCATCCATGGCACGTAGTGAGCACTCAATACATCTACCTTCCCCACCTGCTTTCTTCCTGTGGCTCAATATTGCAAAGAATTCCGTGAGTGCTGGGGCCACATCTCTTTTGCTCATCATTGTATCTCTACATAGTGTCGGAAGTATGGGAGGTGTTCAATAGGTCTTTGTTGACTGATGGGTGAATGACTGAATGAGAAGATTTTGATCATGCTGGGGGATTGATGGAAGGTGTTAGGTTGTGCGATGGCCTTTGTTGGTGTAGAATAAGTCACCGGAATGGAGCAAAGGAATCCTTTGTGTCATACTACCAAATCCAAAACAATCCTCATTCAGGAATTTATTGGGCCAAGCTCTCTGTGTCAAGAAAATGACTAAATTCTCAGGAGATGAGTAGTCTGCTATGCCACAAAATCTCAGCCTCTAATACTTAACATTATAAGCTCTGCTAATAACTGCAGGTCACCTGCCTAGGGAAAAAAGATAAGGATTTGAAAATTTTGCATATTAACATGTATAATCTACCACCCAATTTTGTTGACTCTGAGACTGAGATATTTTAATTCACTTTCCCCCCACTTGCCCTCTGAGAACACAGTTATTTCAGGTGATGTATTAAACAAATGGAGAGGGATGATTACTCTATGGTTTCATTCTGGAACTTTTATGTCATTACATGTAGAGCCAGTTTCCACACATATTGCCAAGATGAGCCCCTTCTCTGCAGGAAGGAAATGTTTCTGGAGTTAAACATGAGCAATAATATCCTTAAGTTTGAATCTGGGCTCTCCTATTGATCTTCTATGGCTTTCTGAAAATTCTCAATATTCATCCATTCATTCATTTCCCCCCTGCCTTCTTCCACTCTCTTAATCCATGCTAATTTAATACTGAAATACGGAGGCACTATTCTGTGGCAGATTGAAGATGGCTGGTAATTCTTTGACCTTCCTGCAATCAAGAGGTGGGCTGTATGTGCCCTTTCTCTGAATCTGGGCATGCTCTGTGGTTGCTTGGACCAACAGAATATAGTAGAAATGACACTGTGCCAGTTTTCAGGCCCAGGCTTTAAGAAACCAGAAGCTTCTACTTCTTAAATCTGGGACCACCCTCTCTGGGAGCTCTAAATGTGCTTGGAAGAAGTCCAACTTCCCTGAGCCCACTATGTTGGAGAAGACACATGTAAGTGTTCTTGTTGACAGTCCCAGCTGAGCCCAGCCTTCCGGCCATCCCCACCAGGGCACCAGACCTGTGAGTGAAGAAGCAGTCTTGGAGGTAGAACCTCCAGCCCCAGCTGTCCCAGCAGATGCCACATTAGTTGGTTAACTGCCCAGTTGAGCCTTTCCCAGATTCCTGACCCCAAAACTCATGAGAAAAATAAATGGTTGTTTTAAGCCACTAAGTTTTGGAGTAGGTTGCTAAACAGCAGTAGATTACCAAAACATCTTCTCTGCAGGGAGCATCAGAGCACATCATGATTCAATCTGAGGGCTTGTTTGCTCTTGAGTTCTTCTTGTTTGTTTTTCATTTGGAGAACTCATGCCTCTAGATAGAAATCCAGAGAGAAGAGAGCACCCAGAAAGAAGGGAAAGGTCAAACACAGACCATTTGAAAAAGAGAAATGGAAATAGCTAGTAAATATTATAATATTGATTTGACCATACTACTAATGAAAGAAATGCAGACTGAAACAAGAATTCTTTCACCTATAAAATAGCAAGGTTTCTCTTTAATGATAATTGTCTAGGCTGGGGAAGGGAAGTGGGGCATTGGAAATCCTCACAGACAGCCAAGTGGAGTAAAAATTGGGTACAATATTTCTGGAAAGCAAATTGGCAAGATTTAGATCTGGGTATCTCTCCTAGAAAAATAATCTGACATGTGGGCAAAGATTTATGCACTAAATATGTTCATCACAGTGTCATTCATAATAGTAAAATATTACGGGTAAAAAAACTTAAATGTTGGATTTCGGGGACTGGCTAAGTAAATTGAACTGCCTCTCACAAGATGGAATACTGTGCCGCCATTATAAATGATGCTTATGAAGTATTCTTAACGATATGGAAAAATGCTTAATGATATAACATTAAGTAAAAGAGCAAGATAGAAAAAGGTTATAAAGTATGATTTCGACTACTTTGAAAACCATAAAAAGACTAGAAAGAAATACGATAAAATGTTAATAGAGTTTATCTGTGGGAGGTGGGATTATGGGTGGTTGTTTTTCTTATTTATTCTTCGCTGTATTTTCAACATTGGAAATGCATTACTTCCACAATCTGAAGTGGTTGTTTTCTTTTAATAAGAAAAAGGATGGTCAACAGTAGTAAATCTTATGTCCAAGTTAAGAGGTATGAAATTGGAGAAAGGGGTATTGGAGGTTTTTAGGCGTCCCTGGGATTGAAAACCTGTGGTAATATAGACCTTTCAGGTGAAGTTTACTTTTGTCCTTGTCTATGATAGGAACAATATTTGCTGAATGCATGAATGGTACAAACACAGACTCTGCCTCCACAGCAGGGCTTGATTTGATAAATAAACCCCACCTTGTTCCCAGGATATAGCTCTGGGCTCACCATATGAGATTTGTTTGGGACTCAGAAACTGAAGTCCACTGAGGCAAATGGAAATAGGTCAGAGTCCAGGTAAATTGTCCTCAGACTCAAAGTGACAAAGTCCTTGAATTTCAGACACCAGGAATCTGCTTCTGCGCCTCCTTGGGCACCTGTTTCAAGCTTTTTGTGTCAATTGCATATGGTGTTATTTATGAAGAAAAGAATTGGAACTAACTGATGAGCACACATGTGCACAGAAGGAAGTAAATCTCAGTGGAAAGCAACCAGGGAGAGGGGGGAGGAGAGGAGGGGAATAAACCAACCTAATGGGTACTATGAACACTATTTGGGTGATGGGCACACCTATAGCCAGGACTCAAGCATTACAAAAATGATCCATGTAACCTAAAACATTTGTACCCCCTTAATATTTTGAAATAAAATAAATAGAATGAGAAAGTAGAACTCCTCGGGTACTTAGAATTATAGAATCTTGGGGCTACAGAGGGCTTCCAAGATCACATTTCTAGTCCAAAGCTTTGTTTTACTAATGAGAAACAGAAGCACAAAGGGGTGTGCTCTGCTCAAGGTCAGCCAATGAGTCCGCGCAGAGCTGGGACTAAAACCCACATCTCCTGACTCTTGCTGCACTACTCCCTCTGCTTTTCTGTGCTGCCTGGATAGATAGATTGGCAGCTGGATGGATGGATGGGTCAGTAGATGGACGGATGATCAATGGATGGATGAGCTGGTGAATGGATAGATTGTTGGATGTATGGATAGATGAGTTAGTGCATGGATGGATAAATGGATGGATGGATGGGTATATATGGATAGATGGATGACCTGAGGCAGAATGGTATAATGGAAAGACCATGGGTACTGGAGTCATGTTGACCTGGGGTAAAATCCCAGCACTAGCACTTGTTAGCTCAGCTGTATAACCTAAAGTGAATCATTCAACCTCTCTGAGCCTCAGATAATTCCCTTGTATAATAAAATGGTGGTGATAACGCCTCAAAAGGGGTTTTGAGAGTTAAATGAGGTAATATATAATATACAAAAGCTTTCTGCTAAATTCCTGCCACCATAGCAATTGCTAATTAAATGTTACCTTCTCTTCTCTGTCCCATGAAAACAAGTCTAAGACATGGCTATTGTCACTTGAGCCTTGACATGGAGGTGCCAGTTTTGTACTGGCTTTCAGAAAAGTTCATGGGTAATGAATTCACCTGTATATTCTGGGACAATATCTTCACATATTATATCCACCAAAATAAGTGTGAGATCAATTCAATAAGATTTACTAAGTACCTATTAGGTAGCTAGGGTGATGCTAAGACCTAGATAGTGCACAGAGAAGAACAAGGGATGGCCTTTGCCTTCAAGTTTTTGTAGAGAAAGAACCCATACATATTCAGGCAATCAAAAAGTCTATGTATCCATGGTTTCCCAGCTCAGAAGAGAGATAATAATGTCCCTAGAGTGGGCACAGATGGTTATAAGACAAGAGCTCCAGTCCTGCTCAAAAACCTCCCCACTTGTGCAGAAATCCCCAGGAGATAATGCCCCATGCATTTAAACTACTTCACCTCGTGGCTGAGATTCTGCCATTTCCTCTTCAGCAACTCTGGGTGTTGATATGTGGGTCCAACTTCCTGCAGGTTCAGTGGTTATGTCAATATGTGAAGCGCCTCAAAGAAAGGAGAGCTCACTGCATGATGAGCAGTTAAGGATGCCTCCTGAAAGAGGTGGCCCTCGACTTACACCAGGGATGGTGCATACACACCACTTGTGTCTCCACTTCCCTACCTCATCCAGTCAATTATGGCACAACTTACACTGAGCTCAGAACCCTTCTCAAACCCAGGGCCATCCCAACAGATCAGACTGGCAAATAAGAGGGTACCTACTTGCCACCCCTGAACCAGTCATTGACTTGGGGTAAGATTTGGGGGATGGCATAATGCAATGACAAAAGTACAACAACTCAAGTCAAACACTCCTGGGTATGACTTCTAGTTTTTCCACTAACCTGCTATATGGCATTAGCTAAATCAACTTAGTCAGGAATTCTTTCCACTCTGACCCTTAAGTGTTTGTTTCTTTAACAAACACTTCTATAGCACTTAACTATATACATCAGGCACTCTTCTAAGTACTTTATGAATTTTAGTTCATTTATTTACTGCTACCTTGTGAGGTAGGTGTCATTATTATCCCCATTTTACAGATGAGGAAATTAAAACACAAAGGTTAAGAAGTTTTCCCAAGATCAAACTGCTACTAAGTGGTGGAGCCATAATTGGTTAACCCTGTGGCTTAAGCCTGCCCTTAACCAGGCAGGTTAACCCTACCCTTAATCAATATACTACAATTCTTTAGTTCCTTTACCTTAAAAAGGGGGCTTTAAAATGCCTCTGGAAGAACAGCTGTAAGAATTAAGTGAAGTGAAATAAAGTGACAAAAACACAACAAAACCAAAAAAAGTGACTAGAGTTCATCAACACAGCCAAAAGTTGATTCTTTGATTTGCCAAAATTAACCACAAGCTGGGCTGTAACGCAAGTTCAACAAATTTCAAGAATTGAAACCATGTTTGAAATCAAGCAGAGAGTGCTCTAAACACAGTGAAAGTAAGCTTGAAATGAATACCAAAACACACACACACAAAATTACTAAAAAGTCTCTGTACTTTGAAGTAAAGAAATATAATTTTAAATAACCCTTGGGTCAAAGAATAGATAACACTGAAAATTTTTAAATATTTTTAACAGAATGATAATGAAAATGCTACATATCAAAACTTATAGGATGCAGCTAAAACTGTGCATAGTGGGAAAATTATAGCCTTCATTGCATGTGTTAAAAAAGAAAAAGGCTGAAAATCCATCTCAAAAAGTTAGAAAAAGGCAGCAAAATAAAACCGAAGGAAGTAGGAGGAAGGACATAAAAAATGGAAATTAATGAAAGAGAAAACTAAGTACAATAGAGTTGATTAACAAAGCCAAAAGTTGATTCTCTGAAGACTAATCAAATTGATAAACCCCTGGCAATACCAATCAAAGGAATAAGAGAGAGAAAGCACTAATAACCGATATCCAGCATCAGTAATGACAAGGGACGTCACTGCAGGATCCTTTAGAAATTTAAAATATAATAAGAGAATATTATGAACAACTTCGTGCCAATAGATTTGAAAATATAATTGAAATTGACAAATCCCTACAAAAACACAATCTACTAAAATTAACACAAGAGAACATAAATAATCTATAAAAGAAACTGAATTCATAATAGAAACCATCTCACAAAGAAAACCCCAGGGCTGCACAAGTAACTTCACTAGTGAATTCCACCCAATACTTAAGGAATAATACCAATCTTACACCAACTCCCACAGAGAATGTAAACTCTTCCCAACTCATTTTATTTTATAAGACCAGCATAATTTTGATACCAAAACCTAACAAATTATAAGAAAAGAAAATTACAGACTAATTTCTCTCATGCATCCAGATGCAAAAATTCTCAACAAAAGATTAACAGACAGAATACAAACAGCTGGTCCATTTCTCCTGTTCAAGGCAGCTTAGTCCAGTAAAGATGCTCGTGGAATCCTAAACTTAGAATTAGGGATAAACCGAGGTCCTCTTTTTCTACCAGGAGGCTGGGGCCCTGGAGGGTCAAGGATGATTATCAATATTTTTGAGTGAATTAAGAAAGAAAGAAATAGGATGAATGAACAGAGAAACACATTGTGTTTTTATGGAAAAAGGGATATGGAGGGAGAACACTGCAGCAAAATCATTTGCAATTGGTCAAATTTCACCTTCGAGAGGAACCCAGCATGCGTGGAAAGCACAGAGCGAAGCTGATGCCACAGGCTTTCTAGGAGCAGTGACATCATTGTGGCTGAAAAGGGCAGGAAGCCGAGGGAAAGGGACGTGGGGACTCAGCATTTCCATATCAGATAATGGACTTTAAGAGCATTTGGTTTGTGATTGAATCTGATACCCTGTGCTCCCTCCCACCTCTGTTCTCTCCACCGCTCAAGTAAAAACGCCTCTTCGCACAGCAGATTCAAGAGCAGAGCTTTGCTTGAGATGGCTGTAGCACGGTGAGCCCACCCCAGGTTGGAGTGAAATGGTCTCGTCACCTCTGCTCTGAGCTCTCAGGGAGACTGACGTGTGATCAGTCACTGTGGGAGTTCACAGGGAGAGTCCGTGGAACCGAGAGAATGTCAGATGGGGGAGCTTCTAAGACGGAGATTCCAGCCTCTCTTTCCCTGTGGGAGTGACCAGCCTGAGGTCACCCAGGGACGAAAGGCCAGGGCCTTCTCTGCTCCTCCTGCCACTGGCAAAGGGGCTACTTTTGTGGGATATGGAAAGAATTCAGTTCATCACCAACTCCATTTATTGGACAGATTTTCCACCCTAATTCCTCATTTCCTATCCAATCCTGAAATGAGAGAGGCCCTGAGTGCTCTTCTGAGCCCCTCCCATTCTCTAGCTTTCTGTGCACTCCCTCACTCAACATGCACTGACCCAGCTGACTGAAGCGGCAAGGCACAAGCTTCAGAGCTCAGCCACTTACTATCACATCAGTTAAGCAAGTAACTCCCCTCCCTCCGAGCCTCAGCATTTCCACCTGTAAGTGGGGCTAACTTGACCACACCTGAATGGTAGAAAGGACTAATTTCAAACTCACTCATGGAGCTTGTGATGCAGTGACTGGCACTTAATTGGTTCAATAAATGTTCATTTCTTTCCTCCCTGTGTTCAGACTCTGGGATTACAAAGGTGAATCAGATGTTTTTGCCTGACATCAAGAAGCTCATAATATAAGGAAGATAAAAACTATATACAAGAAGAGTAATAACGTTTGCATGGAAGAGAGTGCAGTGTCACACAAATGTTCTCAAATGCTAGGAGGATGCAGAGAAGAGAGGGGAGGGATGAGCTGCTCAGAACAAATTTTCAGAGAACTTGGCATTTGAACTGGTCCTAAAGTTTTTTTTTGGGGGGGAGGGCATTTGACATTCAGACATGGTGCAGCGGGTGGTACTGAGGCAGACAGGGGGATGGATCACTGCAGCAAAGGGGTGCAAGCAGGAAAGTCCAGGGCATGAGTGGGGGAGGAGCGGTGGATGGTCTGTCCGAGGAGGGTCTCCCTGAGGAAGCACAGTGGAGATGAAGCGGGAAAAGTCTTTGGACCAGACCCTGGAGGGTCCTAAGTGGCAGGTGTTGAGCTCGGGCCTCATTCTGGGTAAACCGTGATGGAAAAGATGAGCGATGAGACCACTTGGGATCTGCCGCTCAGCGCGTCTTTGAGGCAGCGCCTTCCCTTCTCCTTGCACAGATGCTAAAAGAGCCAAAGTGCAGGGGGCACTTCACCCCACCCTCATGGCACATCATTAACCCCCCATCCTTCCCAGCTTCCCCAGAGTTTGGAGTCCTCAGTTTCCCAGGGAGTAATTTACTCTTGGCCAAGTGTCACCCACAAAAGGGGCCCGAGCCGGGAGACGGGGTGGGATGAAAGCCACGCTCACGAGTGTCAGGCTCTTCCCCAGGCCCCAGACCACATTCATTCATTAATTTATGTGATGGCTGCACCAGCGCCCTCACAAAACAGAAACCAGGGCATCAGCCTGGAGCCCCCTTTGGTCCTCGCCCCTCTCTGGCCAATCCATCAGTAAGCCCTGCTGAGCCTCCCTCCTAAATATCTCTGAAAACCGTCAGCTTCTCTCCAGGACCACAGCCTCCCGGCTAGCTCAGGCCCCCATCCTCTCTGCCAGAGGCTTCTATCCAAAACACTGATCACAGCATGCCCTGTGTAGAACTCTTCACTGGCTCCCACTGTCCTAGGACAGACTGTGGACTCTACCCGTTGGCCTTCAGGAGACTCCCAGATCTGGCGCCTGCCAAAGTCTGCAGCCCCACGCCGCTCTCCCCAGAGGGCCCCTACTCCCATCCAGCCAGACTGGACACCCTTTAGTTCCTTGGACCCGCTGTGTGCTCTCTCTCCTCTAGATTTTGCGTACCTTTCCCCCGAACCTGGATTCCCTTTCCCTACCTCCCAACCCTCTCCCCACAACCTTTACCTCCACCCAGTGTCACAGGTTGAACTGGTCCCTTCCAAGTCCACGTTAGAGGTCTAACCCCCAGCATCTGTGAAGGTGACCTCATTGGGAGATAGGGTCTTTACAGAGGTCACCAAGTTTAAGTGAGGTCGTTAGTGGGACCCTAATCCAATGTGATTGGTGTCCTTCTAAAAGGGGAAATTTGGAAAAAGTCACACGAACAGGGAGAATCCCTCGTGAACACCAAGGCAGAGAGCAGCGTGATCAGTCTCCAAGCCAAGGAATGCCCAGGATTGCCGACAAATCAGCAGAAGAGAAGAGATGCCTGGAAGAGATTCTTCCTCACAGACTTCAGAGGGAACCAGCCTTGCTGACACCTTGATTTTGGACTTCTAGCCTCCAGAACTGTGAGAGAATAAGTTTCTGTTGTTTAAGCCAGGGGTCCCCAACCTACGGTGAGTTGTATACTTATTTCATTATATATTACAATGTAATAATAATAGAAATAAAGTGCACAATAAATGTAATGCGCTTGAATCATCCCAAAACCATGCCCCCCTCCCCAATGCATGGAAAAATTGTGTTCCATGAAAATAATCCCTGGTGCCAAAAATGTTGGGGACCGCTGGTTTAAGCCACTCAGTTTGTGTTACTTTGTTGAGGCAGCCCTAGCAAACTAATACGTCCCATCAACACCTCGTCACCCATCAGAGCCCAGCCTAGATGTCCCTCCAGGAAGTCTTCCCTGACCTCCCTCACCTCCCAGAGCAGGTGAATTCCTAAACTCTACTCTCCCAAAGCATCCTGTCCTTCCTTGTGTCAGAGCACCTGTAACGCTGCATGGGCTTTGCGTGGGTGCTGTCTCCCTCCGCAGCCAGCCCTGAGCACCACAGGAACAGGGCCCCATCTGTCTAGCCAGCCAGTGTTCCAGAGCCCAGCACACTGCCCGGGACTGAGAAAGGCTCAATATGTGTTTATTAGGTGAATAAATGCATGAATGTGTGGAGGCTAGTAACAGCCAGGGCTAAGATAACATAGCCAAAGAAGAGTGACCAGAAACTCAAATATTCAGTGTCTCCAAATGTGCACTGAAGGCAGATCTGAAAGCTCACAGCAGGTTGGGTGAGCAGGCACACCTCAGCCTGGCTCGGGTGTTCTTTGGAGAAGAATGCAAAATTGTTTTCTGAGGGGCCAGGAGCCAGCTGGTAAAGGGAAGGAACAGCTGAGAGCTGAGTGTGGCCACTGGTTCCCCCCAAGCAGGGAGGGCTTTATTTGGGTTCAAATTCCAGCTTCAAATCAGCAAAAGCCAGACTGTGGGAAATTAGACAGGGCTCATTCCCTGGTTCCATCAACAAAATATTATAATGAAAGGCAAGAGAGATGGAGAGGGTACCCGCAGATTGATGTAAAGGCCATGTGGAGGTCAGTTGGGGGGTCCTTTCATGCCCAGCAGAGACACCGAAGCCAAGCCCTGTGGATTGAGCTGAGTGAGTGATGTTCAGGACAAAGCAGCGGTCTGGTAGGCCCCCTGGAAGCAGACACCCTGGAGGGTGAGCTCAAAGCAAAGACCAGCCCCAGGCCCCCACTCCCCACAGGAGCATGGACATGATGCCCACAGTCTGGGCTGGGTGGGCAGGGCTGTGCCCACTGAGGAAGGAAGGAGCAGCCCTCAGTGCTGGGAAGCCTCCTGGACCCCTGGTGCCATCCAGGGTCTTCTGGTGTTGATGCAAGTCACATATGCAAGCAGCTGAGATGAGGAACTTGCAGGCAGGTGGTCACAGTACCGTGTGTGAGTGCAGGTGGGAACTGCAGCCTGGGTGCACAGAGTGGGCACCTGACTCTGCCTTGGGGGGCTCCAAGTATGCTGGGGGCAGGATGTGCTCAGTGTGTTCTAGGCACAGGGAGAAAGCCGGTGTGGCCAGAGCAAAAAAGACAGGAGGAACATGTGACTAGCACATAGCTCTGGAAAGACATCTGGGTTCAACTTTCTGCTTCAAATGAGCAAAATCCAGATGTGGGAAATTTGACAGGATGAATTGCCTGGTTTCATCAACAAAATATTGCAATGAGAGAAAACAGAGTTGGAGGGGGAGCCTACAGATTGAAATGGTTAGGCGCCTATCACATACGACCCATCACAACATATGACCCTGACTCAAACACCACAGGAAAGAGGCAGGGAAATGTGGACACTGAGTGGGTCTTTGACATATGAAGGAATTACTGTTAATTTCATTTAGGTGTGATAATGGCATTTTTTTAAAGTTCTTATCATTTAGAAATATCATCTGAAATATTTACAGATGACAATTTTTTTTAACATACAGCTTCACTATTTATTTGCTGTGTGTGACATCTGGCAAGCCACTTCACCAATTTGAGTCTCAGTTTCATCATCTGTAAAATGGGCATTATAATACTCTGTGGTAAAGTGCCTGGCCCATGGTAGCCGCTCAGTAAATGGCAGGAGCTATTAGACCAGCCATTGCCTGGAGGAGGTCCCCACTGGAAGCCAGATCTTCTTATTCACCTGACAGCCCCAGGGGCGGCCCCCCTGGTGGAATCTCAAAGATGAAAGAATCTGAATTTCCCAGGTGAGCCCACTGACAGCTCAGACTGAAGATCTCTCTAGACCAGAATCCAGCCCCAGGGTGGCCCCCAGGGCAAGTATGCCCTTACTAACCTCTCTGAGCCTAGCCTCACTCTCAGAGAGCCAACATGGGAAGGTGGTGTCAGCAGAAAAAATCCTCTAGATGGCAGCTCCTCCTCCTGCCTGGACCCCTGCAAAGTCACACAGGCCCCCTTGCAGCCGCCAGCCTGCTGCTATAGTGATGATTAAGGTGGCTTCCTACATCCTCTAGGGGCTGCTCCGCCCTTCTCTCCCTTTGGTCATTTTACCTGCCAGATAGTCCCCAGGGTCACAGACACTTCTCAGAATGGCTTTTGATTAAAATTCAGTGAAGCTGAAAGCCAAGCCAGATTCATAGGGGAAAACAATCTCAGTTCGGGGAAATCAACTTACTTCACTCTTTGCACCAGGGAAAGGCTGGCATCAGAAGTGGGCCTTGGACCACGGGGACTGCCATCTTTGAGCACCTGTCCCGCTCCAGGCCTGTGAATTACATTCTCCCACTTGATTTACCAGGAGCGGGTGGCCTGCCTGTGTGCCTGCCTCTCCTGGGAGCCCCTACAGTCAGAATGGAAACTCCAGGCTTCTGTGCCTGGGGGTTGGGGACCGCAGGTCTAGTTACTTGCCTGTTGCCTGCAAAATGAGAATACTACCCACGCCCTCTAACCAGGATATTGTGCCACCGAGTCTCTGCCCAGCATATCATCTGTCCATGACAGCCCAATGCAACCACCCCCAGACCCAGCAAGATTAACCCCCCTTTCCCTCCCCCCCCCCCGCTCCCCGCACAATGATAAGCCAAGCACATGCCCAACCCCCTCACCCCCAGACTACAAATTCCTTGTAGGTAGCAGGGAAACGGGCATTTTTAAAACTAGAGAATGTCAAAAGGAGGACAGAGGACAGGAAGAGTAGTGGCCCATGAAGAACAGGTGGAGGAGCTGGGGTGGAGAAAATAAATTATACGAATAATAAAAACTAACACGTGTTGTGTACTTCCAACATCCCGGGCACTGAGCCAAGGGCTTGGCCTTTGGAAGGATGGCTTAAAGCCACCCTCTCACTACAAATGGCAACACCAAGGGACTGTCTTGAAGACGTTTCTTCAGCACAAATACGCCCAACACAGACGGACTCGAGAGCCAGCCTTTAGCTGGGGGCACACCTGACAACACCTGCCCCCTTCACTGATTACATCCCCAGGACAAACTAGCGAGTTGAAAAGAAAACCTACTGGGCGGGGGGCCACAGGGAAGGGCTGCTGAAATAATTTCACCTCTTTTACTTAAGTTGGTTGTTGCCGTTGTTTCTAAAAGACAATTTTTGTCATGAGATTGCTGATCAGGCTGTAGTATTCTCATTTTGCAGGCAACAGGCAAGTGACTAGACCTGTGGTCCCCAACCCCCAGGCTGAGGACTGGTACCAGTGCATGGCCTGTTAGGAACCAGGTGCACAGCAGGAGGCGAGCAGCAGTTGAGCAAACGAAGCTTTAGCTGTATTTACAGCTGCTCCCCATAGCTCGCATCACCTCGCCTAAGCTCCACCTCCTGTCAGATCAGCAGTGGCATTAGATTCTCATAGGAGTGCCAACCCTACTGTAAACCGTGCATGCGGGGGATCTAGGTTGTGCGCTCCTTATGAGAATCTAATGCCTGATGATCTGAGATGGAGCTGAGGCGGTGATGCTGCTAGGAAGGGATTTTGCAGATGTAATTAAGGTTACTAATCAATTGAACTTAAAATAGAGATTATCTAGGTGGTTCTAATAAAATCACATGAGCCCTTTAAAAGTAGAGTTTTCTTTGGCTGGTAGCAGAAGGAAAAGCCAGGGACTCAAAGCACGCAGGGGATTTGATACAGCATTGCTGGCTTGCAGAGGGAGGGGGCCATGCACAGGAGCTGAGAGTGACCTTCAGCTGACAACAAGCACGAAAACAGGGACCTCAATCCTACAACCACAGGAACTGGATTCTGCCAACAACCTGCACGTTCTGGGAAGTGAGTTATTTGCCAGAGCCTCTGGAGAAGAGCCCATTCTTCAGACGTCTTGTTTTCAATCCTGTGAGGCCCTAAGCAGAACCCAGGCAAGCCTACCCAGACTTCTGACTTACAGAGCTGCAAGGTAATAAATGGAAGTTGTTTTAAGCTATTAAATTTGTAGCAATTTGTTACACAGCAAGAAAAAAACTAATACAATCATATGAAACTTTCTACCCGTTAGCTTTGTGTACGGCCTCACCTGGTTTGCCCAGGAAACCAATTTATTCATAGTAATTACTTACAGAGCAGGTAGTACGGGGAAGAATCTTTCCTATTTTCCTGGAATTGGTGGGTAAGCATCACAGCTTAGGGAAAAAAAGGTTGCTAAGGTCCTGAAGTGTCGGTTGAGAGAACAGCTACTATAAGGTAGTGGTGTTGGGTTTGTTTTCCCCATTCTGTGGACAGACTCAGGACGAGCTGGTGGGCACGTGTGAGAAGTTTGAGGGTAATCATTAAAATAATAGCAATACAGTGAGTAACTTCCAAACCAACAGAGGAAAATAAGGGCATAAGAAAACTCCATCATTCAAATGGAAGGTAATAAAGGAGAGAGAACAAGATAAGCAAAGGAAAAAAAAACTGGTAAATAAGAAACATGGGTAACAATAAGTTTAAATATTGGTAACATAATATAAATAGACTATGCTCCACTATTTAAAAAAACAGATATTCTCAAATTAGACTTATTTTAACCTACTTACATACACTTTATAACCTACTTATATACACTTTATTAGCCATACCTAAAATATAAAAATACAAAAAGACTGAAAGTAAAGAGGTCAGAAAAGATATACCAGGAAAACACTAGCTGAAACAAAAATTCTAAAGCAATTTTAATTTCTGGCAAAATAAGCATTAAAACAAAAAGTATTATTAGGGATAAAAAAACATAATTCACCTTGAAGATTCAGCAATCCTGAACATGTATATACCTAAAAAAACCAGCCTCGAAATTTATAATGCATACATTTACAGTATTATAAGAAGAAATTGACAAATCCCCAATCTTGGTCAGAAATGTTAATACACTTCTCTCAGAAATTGATAAATCAAGTAGCTATAAAGTGTTGGCAAGATATGAACAAGTTGGCGATGGAAAAGGAAGAGGACTACATAGAACAGAAATTTAATAAAACCCTTAGAGAATAATGAATATTTTTATACCAATGAAAACAAACTGAACAGTGTTCTGGAAAAAATATACACACTAAAAAAATTCACTCCAAAAAAGTGAAAAACATGAACACATCAGAAAAGAAAACTTGGGCCAATATCACTTACACAAATGCTAAAAGCTTACACAACATATTAACAAAGCTAGCAACTTTTTCTAATATGATTTAGTCAAGTGGTATTTATCCCCATTATTTAAGGATGGTTTAACTTTTAAATATCTACAAAAGTAATTCATCCCATCAATAGATTAAAGAAGAATAGCTATGTAGTAACTCCATAGATGTGGAGAAAAGTATTCAATAAAACTAATGCGCAGTAAAGATGGAGGAAATTCAGCAAGCAAGAAATAAAATAAAACTTTATTAACCTGCTCAAATGTGTGTCTACCAAAAACTAACAACAGATACCACATAAAATGATGAAGAATTAGGAGCAGTCTTTTTAAAGTTAGGAGCAAAACAAGGATGTCCACTATCACAACTTCTGTTTAACATGGTACTGGCGGTCCTAGCCAATGCAATAAGACAAGAAACAAAAAATATATATAAAGATTGAAAAGAAACAAAATTGTCATTATTCACAATTTATGTTTACACAGAAAATTCAAGAGAACCTACAAATAAATATTAAAATTACTAGGAGAATTAAACAAGGACACTGAACACAGATCAACATTCAAATATCAATCACTTCATATATACTAGCAACAACAAATTAGAAATGTAATTTTTTAAATTCCCATTCATAATAATGGTAGAAATTATAAAGTTCCTGAACCTTTAATAAAAAATTGTAAAACATAACTGATAACAAAAATACTTAAATTAATGAAGAAGTGAAGCATATTCTACATGCAGAGACTCAACATCAGAATTGGCCCCAAATAAATCTACAAATTCAAGGACATTCCAATGAAAATGAAAATTTGAATTTTTCACGTAACTTGACAATCTGATTCTGATATTCACGGTAGCGAGTCAAGAATGGTCAAGATAATTTTGAAAGCGAATAATGAGAAAGACTTGGCTCAGATACCAATATTTCCAACAAAGCTAAAGTATTTTAAACAGTGTACTATTCTCCCATGCGTAAGTGAATAAATCATTGGACTGGAATAGAGAGACTGTATTTATCTTTCTCTCCCTTTCTTTCTCTCTCTCTCTCTCCCCTCTTGCCCCCATATATACACATAAATATATGTTTCAGCAGATACATATGAATATGTATATTTTTATATATATATATGACTTGGTTGGCATTTTCAATCAGTAGAAGAGAAATGCATCATTAAATGTGAAAAGCAGCATTTTAAACTTCTTTTTTAAAATAGTCCTTATCTGTTACCTATAAACTAATATTGCTATTGATGATATGATGTCTGGGATTTGTTTGAAATACCCCAGAAAAAAGTGGGAGGGATGGGGGAAAACAGATGACGTGAAAGAGGCATGAAGTCGATGGTTATTAAAACTAAGGGAAGGTACATGGGGATTCATTGCTTTATTCTACTTTTTTGAGTGTATTTGAAAATTGTCATAATAATGAGTTTTTCTTAAGTTTTAGAAGAAAATGTATGAAATCTTTTTGACCTTGAATAGCAAATGATTTCTTAATAAGACATTAAAGGCACAAATCACAAAGAAAAATTTGATCAATTTGACTACACATTAAAATTTTAAATTAATGTATGACAAAGAATGTCTTAAATGAAGCTAAAATATGTGCCACAGATTGGGAATAAATATTGTAATGTATATAACTGACAAAAGATTAGTATGCAGACTATATTAAGAACTCCCACAAGTCAAACAGCCCAATAAAAAAATTGGCAAAATGTGTTCAAACAGTTCTGTAAAGAGTAAACTTAATGGCTAACATAAACATATGAAAATATAACCAACCTCATTATTAATCAGGAAATGCAAATTAGAATAAGATTCCTTTTCCCATATCAGATTAGCAAAAATGAGAATGTTGGACAATATTGGGTATTGGTGAAGAGTAGAGAAATAACTCTTGTACAATCTTATGGAATATTAAATTGGTACAACTCTTTGGAGAATAATGTGGTACTATCTAGTAAATTCAAAAATGTTTATACCTTGCACTCCAGAAATTTTGCTTGTGTTTGTTCATGGTTCCTTGCATGCAAAACTAAGATAATCTCTAATACATACCTAGAAATAGAATTGCTTGAATGTATTAGATATTGACAAATTTCCCAGCCAAACAAATGTACCATTATACTACCAATAACATTTGAGTTTTCTCCTTTCCCTATCCCCTTTTTAACATATAACAATCTATAATAGATAAAAAGCAAATTCATTTTTATTTTAAATTTCATTTCTTTAGTTATGAGTGAGGCTGTGCATCTTTTCAAACATTGCGCATTGGTATTCCTTTTTTCTGGAAAGAGCCTGTTTATAACCTTTTCTCATCTTCCTCTTTTTATTATTAAGAGAAAACTTTTATTAATAAGAAAATGTTCTTTCTGTCATTTGTTGCAAATATTTTCACCAGTTCAGTTTTGACTTGTTTACGGCATTTTTGCCACACAGAAATGTTTTAAATTATATGTAATGCATTGGTCTATCTTTTCTTTTTTTGGCTTCATGGTTTTGTACAATGCTTAGAAGAACGCTTGCCCCTTGCCACTGCAATATTCTTTTTTTTTTTTTTTGAGACAGAGTCTTGCTCTGTCACCCCATCACCCCAGCTAGAGTACAGTCACTGCGACTTCAAACTCCTAGGCTCAAGCAATCCTCCTGCCTCAGCCTCCCGAGTAGCTGGGACTACAGACGTGTGCCACCATTCCTGGCTAGTTTTTCTACTTTTTGTAGAGACAGGGTCTCATTCTTGCTCAGGCTGGTCTCAAGTTCCTGACCTCAAGCAATCCTCCCACCTCGGCCTCCCAGAGTGGTAGGATTACAGGTGTGAGCCACTGTGCCCAGCCTCCAATAATTTTTTAATTTCACCCATGTCTATATCTAGTACTCTATGATTTCATAATTTACATTTAAATCTTCATCGAACTGCAATTCGTTTAGGCATAAGTGAAGTAGGAGTATAGCTTGCCCATCCTCCACCACCAGTGACCAGTCAGTAGACCCAATAGCTTTTGTCCATCTTTTCCACACTGTTTCAAATGCCACCTTATTAAACACTAAATTCCCTCATGTTCTTGGATCTGTTTCTGAACTTTCTATGTCCTGTATCATATTATTTTCATCATTATCATTATACAATGTGTTCTAGTATCTCATAGGGTTATTCCTCTCTCCAATGTTCAGATTTTTCCTGTCTTTTCTCACATGTTCTTATTATCATATGAACCTTAGAGTAATTTTATCATTACCTAGTGGTATTTTTATTGGTACCATATTGAATTTATAAATAAATTTAAGGAGAATCACAAAGTTTACAATAACGATACTTCCTATTCCAAACAAGGGGTGCCTTTGCATTTAATGTTTTTTTTTTTAGTTGATAGTTGTTATGGACTGAATTGTGACACCCTCCCAAAAAAAATTCATATGTGGAAGTCCTAAGCCCCAGTACCTCAGAATGTAACTGTATTTGGAGATAGAGTCTATACAGAGGTAATGAGGGTGAAGACACAGGGAGAAGATGACCATCTACAAGCCAAGGAGAGAGGCGTGGAACAGATACGTCCTTCATGGTCTTGAGAAACAAACAACCCTGCCAACACCCTGGTCTAGGGTTTCTAACCTCCAGAACCATAAAACAATAAATTTCTGTTATTTAAAGTACACAGTTTAGGGTACTTTGTTACAGCAGCCCCAGCAAATTAATATAGTGGTGGTAACCTTCCAACATCTCCTCCAGATCAGCTCCATAATAACAATATCAGGAAAAGCAGGTAGAGTTGGCACAACTGGGTTCAAATCCAAATTTGACCATTTACTATCTGTGTGACCTTGTCTAAGTCATTCACTTTCTCTGTACCTTTGTTTCTTCGCCTGCAATATAGGAGTGATCATCATTTGTAGGTTTTCTGTGAGGAGTAAATGAGACAACACAGGAAGTGTGTAAGGAAGGTAGATTCAGTGGGACTTAGTGACCAATTGGGTGAGGAAAGGAGGACCCTAGAATCTCCCTCACTGGATGACTCAATGAAGGATGAGGTTGTTCAGTAAGACTAGGAACACAGGGGAGAAGCAGGTTTGAAGACACAATGATGAGGTCAGCTTCAGGCATGCTCATAGTGGAGGACGTGTGGGACATGGTGGAGCTTTCCAGAAAGGAAGCTGAGGAGAGAGTTGGGCTAGAGACATACGTGGGAGAGTTGACTCCATGGGAGTGAATGAAGCCCCTCAAGGAGAGTATATTAAGCAATAAGAGGGAAAAATTCAGAGCCCATGGGACTACCAGCACTTAAGGAACTCCCTAAGGAGCTCATGCTAACATAATACACCCTAAAGATACTTCCTTGTTTTACAGGACTTGGGGGAGCAAGCATTATGATCACAACTGCTTACAATGTCTCTGCAAAGAGTTCATCCTTGTCGGCCAGGTCAGCCTCCAGCATCATCTCCTCTATTTGTTCTCTTCAACTATGGTCTGTAGCAAGCTCAATGCCAAGGTCTCTGTCACACTTGTATCCAGTTCCCCAAGTGCTGACCCAGCTCTCTTTAGTGGGTTTCCCCCAAGTCCCCATTAAAATAAAACAATGACAACATTTCTCCAGCCAAAAATGCTGATGGTAACTGACAACACCCTTGCAAATGCTGAAGAATCTTCTCCTTCAATCCAGTCTCTTATTTTCATTTTAAATCTCTGTCTCCTCCCCTACCCCCACCCCTTCAGCCATGAAGTCATTACTCCCGCCTGGACAGCTCTTGACTGAGCACGCCTATGGTTGCAGCAGTAGAATTTGAACTCATGGTGCCCAGCAGATAATTATGGTACAGGTCTGGTCATTGGAAACACTGGAGTTTCATCCTATCTCTGTCATTTACTGAGTGTGCAACTGTGAGCAAGTTACCTCCTGTTTTAATCTGTGTGTGAGACTGGGTAATTAATAAACCACAGAAATTTATTTCTTGCAGTTCTGGAGGCTGGGAAGTCCAAGACCAAGGCACTAGCAGCTTCAGTGTCTGGTGAGGGCTCAGTTTCTACTTCTAAGATGGTGCCTTGAACACTGCGTCTTCCAGAGGGGACAGATGTCATGTCCTCATGTGGTGGAAGATATAGAAGAGCAAAAAAGGGCCTATCTGGTTCCCTCCAGCTCCTTTATAAGGTCACTAATCCCACCCATGAGGGCAGAGCCCTGAGGGCCTAATCCCCTCCTAAAAGGCTGTCCCCTTAATATTGTTGCCCTGGAGATTAAGTTCCAACATGAATTTGAAGGAGACACAAACATTCAAACCATAGCACCTCCCCTCTCCAAACCTCAACTTCTTCATCTGTAAAATGGGAATAAATGTGGAACATTCCATGTAGAGTTATTATTAGGATTAAATAAGATAACGAAAGTACTTAGCATACAATAAGCCCTGGGTAAGCTTTAGTTATCTGTTATGTCCCTACACACTTGGGCTTGAGTCTCTACAGCACATTCCCTCGCTTCAAAGAGACAGTTTAAAGGCTTCTTTGACCTTGGGAAATTTGGAATTTAATCTTGAAGGTGTAAGGAATGCTCATGGGTTTGGAATCAGAAAAATCCAAGTGAATTCACTCCAGCTCACAAGTGTTGATATCTCTGAACTTCTGTGGGGACAATTAATCCTTACCTGGTTAAAGCAGGCAATGAATGAAAAGCGTCTATCCCAACATCTGGCAAAGAGCAACTGCTTATGACTGACATTCCCATCAGCTTGAGGAGACAACACAAAGAACTTTGCAAGCTCTACGGGAAAAAGTATCCACATAGAGAATATAAAGTATTAAACTAGCTTGTTCTTTCCAATAAATCCAAATTTTCAATGTAAACTTTCAATATAACTAAACTAAGTTAAGTCTCCTAAAAAAAAAAAAAAAAAACTAGCCCAGTTCATTAAATCAGGCCAATTCCACATGGGCCAAGGACAATTTACATAGGTTTTGTTTGGCCTTGAAGGTTGACTTCCCTTCTGTAGAGTTATAGATAGTTTTGACATATACTGTATGTGTTAAACAAAGAGCAGGGGAGAACACAAGAAAGGGGTGGAAAGACTTTTTTAAGCAGAAAAGAAATGTCATTTATGAAGCAGTATCAGGCATCACCATTGCAGAGAACAATTCGGATGGGGCAAATTAAGCAAACGTTCCCGTGATGAACTGTCTCTGCACAGTCAGTCATGTGACGGTAAATCTGGCTTGAATGGCAGCCGTGTTAACAAACTGGAGAGAAGATTGATGCCCATCCAAGGCCAAGAAATGCACAATCTAAGTGAAGAGCTCTTTCAGCCCTGCACCAGTCAGAATATAAATATGTATCACTGGCTTCTAAAGTGAGTTATTATTTCATTCTCCTACTGGTACCTGAAATCTAGAGAGGGCATTTGTCTAGTCCCTGTATCGGGGGTGACAGGTATAGCAACATGGTCACACGGGGGAGATATCTGCTTGGCAGATAAATTAGATGCTGTGAAGGAACCTGTTGTTATCAATTTGATCTTGGGGGGAAAAAATCTCCCTGTACACAGGCAGTATTGTCAGTACATTGAATGGGTCTTTCCTTTACTAAAGCATTTGCAGGCGCTGTTTTCTCCAATCTGTTATATGCAGCTTTCTGTCCCCACACTTCACACAAGATACTGTCTGGCTTGCCCACTGGAGTGTAAATAATTTGAGGGCAGATCCATGTGCGATGCTTCTGTGTCCCCACGTTTAGCACAGAGGCTCCCACCACTTGTTCATCTGAAAAGAACAAACAGGTCAAGCCTGAAATCTAACCTCCACCAAGAGTGGAGGAAACACTGGAATAACAGTTCCAAGAACACGGGATTTCTTTTTCCGGGTCTCTGTAATGAGGTCCAAGACCTCTGAGTACATCCTCAATGCCCAGGGCTCATTTCTTCTCATTCTATTCACTGTAAGTCCATCCCCTTTCCAGAGCTTCTCATCTAACCCCTGCAGTAACAGGTTCCAAACCTCTATCTGTAGCCCAGACCATTCTCCTGGGCTCCATACCCTTATGTTCAACCTTCTTGACGACATCTCCATCTTTATATCAAACTCAGCCTGTCCAAAGTGGAACTTGGCATCCTGCCCTTCTTCCCCCCATGTCCTTGGCTCAGTCAATGACACTGTCACTGCCCCAGCTGCTCAAGCCAGAAGCCCAGCAGGCATCCTTGATACCCCCAGAACATAACTTGACATCCATGATGAATGGATTCTAGCAAGAAGTTAGACTCTTGTTTGGGTGGAGTGAGTCCTAGCTAGGACACTAATCAGAGCTCACATTCATAAGATGTATTTCCCTATAGTTTGACAGATTGGACTTGGCAAGGATGAACAAATAGAGCTGACTCTATCCGTCTCCATAAAAGAGGAGGTTGAACTAGTTGAATGTTTCCAAACTAGCTCGAAAGATTTCTTTATCTGCAGGTGCACAAACCTCGTCCTAGACGACCTTCGATGGTGAGAAAGGCTGCAGAAGCTTCCTTCTGCCTCCTAAGGCAGACTCCCAGGAGGGGATTCCTCAGAGCCCGGTTTGTCCCTGTCTCCCATAAGGCCTTGAGAGGCAGAACCTGAGGCTTTGCTCCCTTTCCTCAGTTGTGGAAACCCGAAAGGTAACCCTGAGAAGTAGCCACATGGAGGGAGGGAGAGCTGTCCCACAGGGAGCGCTGACATCATTTGGATAACTGCAGCAGCAGCACGTTGCGGTCAGTGGCAAGGGGCCCCCAGAGAGATCATTGCCTCCTGAACCCCTCTCCTTTTTCACAAGGAAAGCTCGTGGCTAGATGCTTACCTCCTCGGGCTTTAAACCAGCTTAGCATGGAGGTTAAGAGTACACACAGGTTTTGGAGTCAGACAGCCTTTGGGTCAAACCCCAGTTCCACTGCTTACTCACTGTGTGACCTCAGGCCAGTCATTTCATGTCTCTGAGCCTCAGTTTCCTCATCAATAAAGCAGCCCTACCTCATAGGGCTGTTGTGAGAATTAAGTGCAATTAGATACATACAACTGCTTGGTCCAATGGCAGACATAGTAGGTATTTGGTAAGTGGTAACCATGGTTTTACTGATGACCACAATCATCTTTCTCTTTTGAATTCTAAGTCCTCTCTTGAAAGACTTTCTCAAGTCCCCCTCCTCCCTGAAGCCTTCTTGGATTACTCCTGTCCTGGTTGTCTGACAAGAAATTGGTACCTTCCCTGAGCCACATGTCCAGCCAGGAGCTGGGGAGACAAAGATGACCCCCACACAACTCCTGCCTTCAAGGGGGTGATGGTGCTAAGCAGAGTTCAAACCCGCTACCCAGCACATCTCCATGGTGTGAAGTCAGCATGAAACGTCACTGTTCTGAGGCACAGATTGCTCACTGATACAACAGAGGTGACGTTCCTTACCTTTGTCCGTGGTATTGAGAGTTGGAAAAAAAACTGGCAGGGAAGGATGGAAGGAAGGGAGGGAAGGACTGGAGCGGAAGAGGGAAGGGAAGCGTGAAGACCAGCCCGCCCTGAGATAGGAATGAGCAGATGGACGAGTGGATGAGGCCAGAGCCTGCTCCCCGTGGGTCTCAGCCGCCACCCCCCACAGCCAGGCAGGGGCGAGGCGGCACGGGGGGCAGTGAATCCCTGCCCTTCGGCTGATGAGCTGACTAACCTGGGAATGTTTGCATAATCTCCCTGAGCCTCAGTTTCCTTATCTATAAAGTGGCGATGCTAGCAGTGGCACCTCACAGGGTTCTTGTGAGAATTAAAGGAGCCACCACTCCCCCGGTGCACACATCAGCCCCGATTGCTATGGTGTACATTTGCCTTAGACCAGAAATGCTTCCTGCAGGACGTGTGAGTAAATATTCCCTCCTTAAATATTTGATTTAAAGAGCTTGACTTGGAGGACAAAATAAAATAAAGCTGCAGCTTTTTGCCATGTATTATTAATACCCGCAAATGGGTGAAGGTGCGGGCTCTGTCCGAGGCAGCGGGCCTCTAAACACGTTTCACCTATTGAAAATGAAATGTCTCACCTGTTAGGATGACAGAGACGTGGCAGCGGGCATCCTGCAAAAGGATGGGCCCCAGGGAGGACGGCTGTGGGACCGGGAGACAGCAGGGAGAAACGTGGTCCGTCCATTCGCTCACGCGTATCTCAGAGCAGGTTGGTCTTCCCGCTTCCCGTCCTTCTTCCGCTCCGGTCCTTCCCTCCCTTCCTTCCTTCACTCATGTGTCTTAGGACAGTCACTCAAGAGGAGAGGACACACCCTGAGCGCGTCCTCAATGCCGGATGCTACAGGATGGTGCAGGCTCTTCTATTTTTTTTTAATTTTTTTTATTTCAAAATATTATAGGGGTACAAATGTTTTTCGTTACATGGATGGCTTTTGTAATGCTTGAGTCAGGGTTATAAGTGTGCCCATCCCCAGATGAGTGTTCATTGTACCTGTTAGGTAGGTTTTTGCCCACCCCCACTGACCCCCTCCCCTCTGCTTGATTTCCACTGAGTTTTACTTCCCTCTGTGCTTATGTGCGCTCATTGGTTAGTTCCAATGTAATAGCAAGTACGTGCGGTGTTTGGTTTTCCATTTTTTAGATACTTCACTTAGGAGATTGGTCTCCAGTTCCATCCAAATTGTTGCAAAAGGCCTTAATTCATCGTTTTTTATGGCTGAGTAGTACTCCATGGTATATATATACCACATTTTGTTAATCCATTCATGAATTGATGGGCACTTGGGTTGATTCCACATCTTTGCAATTGTGAATTGTGCTGCAATAAACATTCGAGTGCAGGTGTCTTTTTGATAAGATGATTTCTTTTGCTTTGGGTAGATACTCAGTAGTGGGTTTGCCAAATCGAATGGTAAGGCTACTTCTAGTTCTTTGAGGAATCTCCATACTGTTTTCCATAAAGGTTGTAGTAATTGGCAGTCCCACCAACAGTGTATAGCGTTCCTTTATCTCTGCATCCACGCCAGCGTCTACTGTTTTTGGACTTTTTAATAAAAGCCACTCTAACATGAGTGAGGCTGATATCTCTTTGTGGTTTTAATTTGCATTTCCTTGATGATTAGTGATGTTGAGCATTTTTTCATAGGTTTATAGGCCCTTCTATTGGGAAGGCAGCAAACCAGCTGTTACTGGGCATGTGCTCTATGTCGGGCACTAAGCTAGGTCCCGTGCACAGGTCATATCCTTGAAGGTTAGCTATTAAGTCCCCATTGTGTGCAGGACCCAACTGAGGCCTAAGGAAGCATCCACAGCCCAACAGTGAAGGCAAATACAAAAATAGCCAACCATAATGTGCCATAGTGATAATAACACTAGCAACTAGCATTTATTAATCACTTTATTAATTTATAGTCACTAGGCCACACATTTTCCCAGTAAGTCAACAGCCCTGTGGGGGAAGAGATTGCTATCCCCATTCTACAGATGAGGAAACTGAGGTTCAGAGAGGCTGCCCAAAGTCACACAGCTAGCAAGGGGCAGAGGGTGCTCATTCTTAACCCTCATGTTTCACTGCCTCCTCTACTCACTGCTATGACACGTGTCACAAGGAGAGTGCAAAGGGAAGTGCTTAACCCAGTTGATGAGGTTTGAGCTGGGCTTTGATGAGATGGTGTATGCCAGGCAGAGAAGGAGGGAAAGGGTGTTCCGTGCACTTGACAACAACCAGGGACAGTCAAGAGCAGGAAGGTTCAGAATGTCTGCAGCGTGGGGAACGTGGTAGGAAATGAAGTGGGAAAGAAGATGGGTTAGAACCAGAAGGACATTGAATGCCAAGCTAAGAATGTGTGGTTTATCCTGCAGGCAATGGGAGTGAGCGGGGTTGATGGGTTCAGATTTGGGAAGTTTGGGGGAGGATGGATAGGAGCAGAGGAAGGTCGCAGCCAGGACATTGGTTATTATGGTCCAGATTTTGATGCACCGCTATTGATTGAGTACCCACTGTGCCAGGTACTGTATATACTCCCTCTCTAGTCTTTACTCTACAAGGCAGGTCTAATTGTCCCCATTGCACAGATGGGGAGGTAGGCTGCAGGAGGACATGCCCTGGGGGAAGGTCCCTTTTGGGAGGCAGCAAATAAAGCTGCTTCTCCGTCCCCTTCCAGGTCAGCCTCCCCAGTGACCCAAGACCATCCCTCCTGCCCTCCTGACAGACCAAGAACTGACAGGGATCTTTGTTCCTTCACATCTGCCTCCATGGGTCCTTCCTGGACACCTCCCATGGGCAGACCCAGCACTGGGCTCTGGGAAGGAGTCCTGGGCAGGACACACAGTGTCCTCACTGCTGAGTTCACAAAAGGAAGCAAGGCACTCTGAAGCCTGGACTTGCAGCCCCAGGGCCATCCCCACCCCCAGCTCCTGTCCTGGGCTCTCTAAACAATTACATCTAGGCACATTAGTGGCACCAGCTAAATGCTGAAGTGTGTGTTTCCTGCTCAGAGGGACTGGTTATCGCTGACTCTGCAAGGGTTGCCCTAAGTGCTTGAAAGTGGATAGGAGGGGGCTGGCAAGAGAGGAACAGCCCAAGGATGGGCTGCTGCCCACCCCCATGGAATTCAGGGCCCCCCATATTTAAAAAGCAAGAGCTGCTGGGGGGGATGGGTGGGGGGGTCATACTTAAATGCATTTTTAAAAGGCATAACACCAGACAATCTTTGCAAGCCGCAAATGGAGAGAGGGACGGCCAGGGAGGGCAAGGGGATCTGGTTAATGGAACGAACAGGAATCAGAGTCGGGAGTAGAATGGGGACTGTGGAAGAAAGCCAAAGCCCTTTTTTGCTCAGGACTAAGACATCTCAGAGGGTGCTCAGGTCTAAGAGACCAATCAAGTTCCATTCACATCCACAACACTGATAATCTACCTTGATATCAAGGTCACACAGGTGGCTGCCAGGATCACCTTGCAGCTTTGAGAGTCAAATGACATTAACTCTGACCCACAACTCACCCTGCAGGTCAGAGACCCAAAGTCACCTCCTGCCTTCCCCTGGGCCTTCTGGGTGTAGGATTTAGATTTCTCCTGGTACACTCTGGCTCCTGGTGTGTGTTTCTGCTACAATGACTCTGCTTACAGACTGCACACACTGTCCCTTCTCCACGCTGTGTCACCCACACTAGACACATCCTGACCTCCTCTCCTTCCCCCACCAACACCTCTGCCCCAAGATTGCATGAGGTGGACTTTGCTGAAGGTGCCTTGGCAACCGTCAGAATTCCCAACACCTTCCTGCACACACATCTCCATCCAAGGCACCTTCCTAGGCCCAGGCACCCTCCTCTCTTCCTGTGTGGTCACTCTCACCCACTCTCTTGCACCCTGAGGTCTAGCCACTCTCATATAGTCTTCACTTTCTTGAATGTGCCACATTCCTTTCTGCCTCAGGACCTTTGCCCAAGAAGTTTGCTCTGTCTGAAATGCTCTTTCTCTGTTCTTCCCCTGGAGGACTCCTACTCAGGTCTCAGCACAAACGTCACTCACTCAGGGAAAACTCATGACTCTCCAAGCTAAATAATATTTCCCATCCCCTATCCACCAGTGTGTTCTATTACTTCATTATTCTTTTGCTTTATTGCACATATCACAATTTTGCGTGTGTATGTATATGTGTGTGTGTGTGTGCACTAAATGTCCGTCTCTCCCACCAGACTGTAGGCTTTATGAAAGTAAAGACCTAATGTCTAGTGGGCAGTCAACAAAATTTGTTGAATGAATGAATTGTGTGTATAGGACACAGAAGTACTTTAAGAAGATAAGTATCTCTGTCATACTGAGGGAGACGTCAGAGAGAAGGCAACACCTAAGCAGGGTTTTGAGATACAAAATGGTATTCACCCGAGGGCTCAGATCAGAGAGCAGATGCTGACATCCTTGGGAGAGAGACCCGCCTGTGGCCACAGAACAGAATGGGTGTTTGGGGGAATCACCCCTGATGTAGTCTGACTGGGGAGTCAAATGCAAGACAGGGGGGTGGCGATGAAGCTGGAAAGATGGGCAGGAGATGGAGCTAGAACTTAATAACAAGGCAATGTGGAGCCATTGAGGAGGTGTGAGCGGGACAGTGGTGTGATCCAAGACGGTTTCGGAGTCAGGACTCTGCCGCCACTGCTGAGAGGAAGCGGCCGGGGAGGGCAGGGCAGGGGAGAGCCATCAGACAGCTGCTGGGATGGCAGTGGCAGTGAGTGATTAGATGCCTAGGGTGTGTGCACTGAGGGGAGGGTTCACCCAAGAAAGGACAGACTTGCTGGGGGAGATGGATGATCTGGTTCGGGCCATGCTGAGCGGGAGGTGCCCGTAACCATCCAGATGGAGATGTCCGTGAGGCCACGGGATCTGTGGACCAGGAGTGCCAGGTGAAGCCAAGGGCATGGGTGAGAGGACTCAGGAAGAATATCTAAGGGATGGAGCTCCCTAGCCCCCTCCAGCCCTGACAATCACTGACTTCGCAAGCGCGAGAAGCTTCGTTTGCGAGGGGAAGGGGCGGAGTGCAGTTCGTGCTCTCCGTCCACACGAAGGAGCTGGAGGGGCCAGAGCAATGGAAGGGGCTTATTATCCTCCATCTCCTTGCATCAGGCATCACTCAGGTTGGCATCTGATTGCTGGCACTAATGAAGAGGCACGCCTGCCACCCGGCAGCCTATAATCAGGGGCTCGCAGGGCTGAGCTAGGCTGCCAAAGGTCACTGGCTCTGTCCCCACCCCCTGAAAACCTGGTATGTTTGAACCCGACATGTCTTCAGGGGCATGTGACTGGTCTGCAGTGTGGATTTTCATCCCCGATGCTGGCCTTTCAGAGGGACACAGGCCAGCAGGATGTTCACTAGCAGAGGTCAAAATCTATGTTTCATGCAGGACAAGAAAAGAACTGGGGTGCTCAACCTGGAGAAAAGAAAGCCACAAAACCCTGGAGGCTGCCCGGGGCCAGACGAGCAAATATGAGCTGGGGGTGACGATGGTGAGCTGCCTGTCACTGTGAGTGAAGGAGACACCATTAGAGAGAATCCAAATCTTGAAGAAGGGATCACACAAGGTGACTCTCGAGGCCACTTCTGACCCTTAGAATCTAAGGGATTTTTCAGTTCAGATACAAAATTTTCTCTGGGTATCCATTCTCACATCTCAGATTCCCAAGGTCCAGAAAGTCCTACCTAGCATCTCACCTCAAACACTCTGAGCTACATTTGCCCACGTTAATGTAGCTATAAGCATTCTGGAGCTACATAGTCCCCCTTACCCAGTCCTCCCAGCCCCTCTCTCTTTGCCCAAAAACTGTCCCTTCACTGCCCCATCTTATGGGTCTTACGTGGTCTTATGCAAGTGCCTGATACCGGGAAGATGGAATATGAGAGCCCAGATGTCAACGTTATGCAAATGACAATCGGTCACTATCTGACTCGTTTATGTGCCTCTCCAGGTGCCTCTGGCCACGGTTTTCTGCTCAGTGTGGTTGGTAACCCTCTAGGAAGATTGCTTGGCCATGATTGCATGGCTTTAAGCCACAGAGGAGAACTCAGGAGTTCTTTGAGCTCCATCTCCACCCGTGACAGGATCCTGGCATCATAGTGTTCCCCTACATGGCTAGGCAGAGCTGCTTTGGAAATCTGCTTCTGGCCCTGTGTTGCTTGTGGGTTCGACCTGACAGATCTCTCACCTCCTGCCCCTTCCCTGTGGCCACTGATGCACTAGACTCCATGGGACATGCTCAGTGACCACATATGAGCACTGGGTCACCCAGCCAGGACCCAAGGCTGCAGTAGACAGGCAGACAGGTGGATGTTCTTCTGACCCACACCTTCTCACTGGCCGTCTTAGGATTTATCTCCCCCAGTGGCTGCTGAAGGGGTACCGTTGTGCAACCTGAAAGTGCAGGGGAGTTGATATCTCATGAGAGCAAAATCTGACCAGTAGGAGAAGGGAGCCAGTAGAAAAATTCTTCTGCCTTCCTCCCTTGGGCAGACTCTTTAAAGATATAATACCTTCATTCAGCCCCTCTGAAGATATCTTATAAAGCTGTTATGAGCTGCACAAAACCGGTCAACTCAGCACCATACTCCCTTAGGTTTGCAGAACTGCTTCTTTGCCTTACTGTCCTGGGAATAGCCTTCCCCAGCAATGATAACACAGCCAGCCCTCCAAATCCGCAGGTTCTGCTTCCCGGATTCAACTAACCACAGATCATAAATATTTGGAAAAAAAATTAAAAGTAACAATACAATAAAAAATAGTACAGATTTTAAAATACAGTGTAAAAACTATTTGCATAGCATTTACATTATGTTAGACATTATAAATCATCTAGATATGATTTAAAGTATATAGGAATATGTGTATATGTTATATGCAAATACTATGCCTTTTTATATAAGGGAGTTGAGCATCTGCAGATTTTGGGATTCCCCGGGGTCCCAGAACCAATTCCCCACCAATACCAAGGGATGACTGTATATACATTTTTCCTATGGTTCTATTTTCTTGGGAATCTGAGTTAATGGATTGCAATGTGGCCAGTGAGTTCTTCATCCCTAGAAGGATGAAATTCTAGAACTGTGAGGAGCCCAACTTCGTCTCATTGAATTTCCCTAGCAAGGCCCACGTGGGGTCTTCTCAGGGCCAACTTTAGGGACTAACAAGACTTCATAGGCCATCTCAGCCCCAGGCTGCTCAGAAGGGTGTAGGGCAGGGAGACAGCAGGCTTGAGAACCTCCCTGCCCCAAAGGAGCCAATATCTCTTGTAACAAGTTCTAGGGCTCCCTAAAAAGGACATGCTCAGCTACCAGGGTCATGGTACCCAGAGAAGCCCCAAAATGTAGCCTCCTGTCAGGTATTTGTAGTTCTCCCCATTCACATGCAGTTTACCAATAAGGGATCATTTCTGCCACAAGTAATATTGCCTAGTGACAAAGTTGACATACTCTTTTCATTCAGTTACCAGGGGAACGGAGCTAGTGAGTTAACGGAAGGTCAGACTCAGGTGCAGAAAGGGAAAGGGCTTTGTTAACTCCTCACCCACACCCCCACTAACATGAGCTCCAGAGAAACGGAGACTGGTCCAAGGTCTTACAAGCACAAGGCAGGAAACCATTCTAGGTATTTCACATGCAGGAAGGGATTTAATACAGGGGATTCACTGGACACAACAAGAAGCTGCCATCCAAAGAGCAGAAAGTCACCGCCACTGCTGCTGGCACACCTGCTCTCACCCCTCTGAACTGGTGACTAGAACCTGGAACTCAAAGTCTAGCTGCTACAAACGTTCATGTCTCTATGACTTTGCTTATGAACAGCAATAGCAGGATGAAGATAGTCTCTTCCTCATCCTCCACTTCATTTCTGCCTCCCAAAGTCTCACATGGGTGCATCTCATCAGTGGAACTCAATTTACATTCTGACTTAGTTGCAAGGGAGTCAGAGAAAGGTCAGTTTTAGATTTCTAGGAAGGTACGCAGAAGGGGATGAGGATGGATGCTGTGTACCAGGTGAGATATGCAGTGTGCAGAGCATATTAGTGGTGAATCCAAGATCCGCTCACAATTCCTCTCTCCCTGGCCAGGCCTCCCTCTCCTTTGCACCTTCCTCGTTCATGGTCCTTTCTCCCTGAGCCTTCAAGCACTCCTGCATCTTCCCTCCCAGCACAACGTATTATAGTAGCTCCCAAATGTCCAGCAGCAGAACTGTATGGGTCTGAGACAAGGTGGTCATAGGAGTAAAGTGACTAGACAGTCCTTCTCAAAGCAAACTGATCCTTTTTTTCTAGCATAATGCTCTTCCTTTGTGTTGGTGGTTTTATTATTCGTTTTGGATCATTAATGTTAATAGTATTACGATTATCATCTCCTCTTCTCATACTCTCAAACCCTCAGTCTCTCCTTGGAAAAAATGCTTAGTAGGTGACATCAAACACCTCCTTGGCCAGGCGAGGCAGCTCACACCTGTAATCCTAGTGCTTTGGGAGGCCAAGGCAGGAGGATCGCTTGAGGGCAGGAGTTTGAGACCAGCCTGAGCAACATAGAAATACCTTGTGTCTACAAAAAATTTTTGAAGTAGTCCTAGCTACTCAGGAGGCTGAGGCAGGAGGATTGCTTGAGTCTGGGAGTTTGATGTTGCAGTGAGCTATCATGACACCACTGCACTCCAGCCCAGGCGACAGAGCAAGACCCTGTATATATATAAAAAAAAAATCCAGCATGAGTTTCAATGGTGGAAAAAGAAAGACCAGGAGACTTGGGTGGCCTCTCAGTGACTGTCAAGGAGTCGGCCAGTTTGGGGAAACCTGGGGTAGAGGTAGGGGCAGAGTTATCTCCTGGCCCCAAGAGAGAGGAGGGAGAAGACAAAGGGGCAATTGAAATCTACCTATTGGTTGGTCTGCAAATAGTAGCCAGAGCAACCAGGAACCCCACTGTAGTAGGTTGCATTGATGGCCCCAATTCTTCATCTCTCCCAGTATCCATGACCCTTGACATATACTTTGTGGGATCCTCTTATTCCAAGGAGAGGAGGGGTGGGGGCAAATTACCCATCCTCTGACTCTGGGCTTGACTATATTCCTTACTTTCACCAATGGGATGTTAGCAGGCATGATGTCTTGAAAAGCATGTGCACCTCTCTCGTCACCACAAGAAAGACATGCCCAAGCCAGCCCACCAGTCCCAGAAGGAAGGGGAGAGACATGTGGAGGAAGCTCACCCCCAGCCAGCCTGCCCTGGGTCAGCTAATCCCAGCCAAGCCAGAGATCCATGAGAATGAATCATTATTTTTTTAAGCCATTGAGTTTGAGTTTGTTTGTTAGACCACAATTTTACCTAGTTAAATGATACTTCAGCACAGAACCATATCATGGGCCCAATCCCCATGCCTTCTCCACTCCTTCCCATACACCCCAAAAGGGCCTCCCAGTCTCTCTCAGGAGGACTAACCCTAAAAACATTTCTTCCCAATTAGCATGAGGCTTGGCATCAGGAGACCTGAGTTCTGGTCCTGGTGCCATCACCTTGTTAAGCCTCGGTTTTCTCATCTGGAAAATAGGTAGAATGTGGTCACCTAAGTTTATACGTATAGAACACTTGTTGTGTGCCAGGCACTATGTTATGCCTTTACACAATTTTGGGAAATAGCTGCTTTTATTATTCACATTTCACAACTGAGTAAACTGAGACTCAGGGAGGCAACACAGCTCATTCAAGGTCATCAAGAGAAGGGGGAAGGATTAAAATTCACCATTTTGAGTCCTAAACCCAAAGGTTGAATCCTGTCTCATTCAACTTCCACTAGCTGATTCTTCCAGTGTGTGTCTGAATTTCAGATGGGGCTCTACAAGCTACATTTCCTGGACTCCTTTGCAGCTGAGGTTTCAAATGTGATTAAGTTCTGCCACCCAAATGCTGCCATGCAAGCTTTGGAAGGCAGAATAGGAGCATCATGGGAGAGGAAATGCATCAGCTGTCCCTTCTGCAGACAAAGCCAGTCACAGGTGTCTCCGAGGCAGCTGAAGTGGAGTTCCCAGAGGTTGATCCCTCACTTCGTAGCTGCTGAAAGGCAGGGCTCAGGCATCCAGTCAGCCAGTCTGAGTCACAGAGAGGCGGCATGGCTCCAGCTTGCAGTGGTAGTGGGGGCTTCTCGATTTGGCAGGCACCTTCCCAACTCTACAGCTTCCTAATCTGAGCAGCGGCAGCAGCTCCCTTGGTGGCCCAGTTCTGTGTTTGGTTTTGGGAGATCATCCTGAAATTTCAACCCAGGACCCATTTCTTCAATGTTCACAATGATTCTGTAAGCAAAGTCATGCTCTGTAAGACCCTTGGTGCTTTTGCACCTGAACCCCAACCAACAGAGATGTAAACATCCCACCCAACGCCCTTATTTCAACATGGCAAAGCCAAGATCCAGAGAAAGCAAGGGACTTAGCCAAGATGCCCTGAGAGCTGCTGTGTCCCAGGCCCTGACGTTCCAAGCCTATGCTCCTTCCCTCCACCTCCAGCAACAGAGAGAAGGTAAAAGCCAGGGCATGTTGCAGCAAGAACCCAGGAGTCCTGATTCAGGGCCCACAATGCTTCTGTTGGTCTGGAGCCATCTTTTCTTAATTTAGAAAAAGTTCTTTAAGTTGCCACTGAGTGTTCCAAGGAAGATGTTAGGCCTGAAGACATTTTCTCCTCACTATAATCCCCTGGCAGCCCCCAGGTTACCTGCCTGAAAAGCCCCATGCTTGGCTGGACCAAAAACAGGACATTGGCTGGGCGTGGTGGCTCACGCCTGTAGTCCCAACACTCTGGGCAGCCAAGGCAGGAGGATCGCTTGAGGCCAGGAGTTCAGGACCAGCCTGAGCAAGAGTGAGACCATGTCTCTACAAAAAAATAGAAAAATTAGCTAGGGGGCTGTAGTCCCAGCTACTCAGGAGGCTGAGGCAGGAGGCGCTTGAGCCCAGGAGTTGGAGGTTGCAGTGAGCTAGGATGACACCACTGCACTCTAGCCAGAGTGACAGAGCAAGACTCTGCCTAAAAAAAATTAAAAAAAAAAAATCTCAGTAAGGCTGAAAAGTGGTTGTCTCTGGTGAGTGTAATTGCAGGAGGCAGAGCCCTATTGTTTTTTTTTTAATACCACTTGATTTTTAAAGCATGTACATGTATTATTTTTATTAAACAATATTTATTTGTTAAAATAGTAACTCCAGGGTGGGAGGATTGCTTGAGGCCAGGAGTTCAAGACCAACTTGGGCAAGAGCGAGACCCCATCTCTACAAAAAAATAGAGAAAAATTAGCCAGGTGTGGTGGTGCATGCCTGTAGTCCCTGCTACTCGGGAGGCTGTGGCAGGAGAATCGCTTGAGTCAAGGAGCACTCTACCCCGGGAGACAGAGCAAGACCTTGTCTTAAAAACAACAAAATAAAATAAAATAATAAAATAAAATAGTAACTAATACACATAAACAATTATATATATATTATATGTAAAATATATACTGGGATATGTATTACATATAAGTTATGTGTGTGTAAACATATTTGAAAAGTCCTAACTTTATGAAAAAGGGCAGTTATATATGTTGAATAAATTTAGCTTTATGAAAAACTGATTTAAAAAAAAATGCCAGCTATGGCAGGTAATTTTAACCCTGAATCATCTTCTTCAAAATTCAAAAACACATTTTATCTTATGCCAACTGTATCCTTTTTTAAGTTTTCTTGCTAGCCCTGGTTTACAATATGATGTCTCTCTTTTTTTTCTTGCATTCTTTGCATTATTTTTGCAAGGCTTGGCAAAATGCTGTGTAGTGGCTCTTCCATCAATTATCATGATGTTTAGGGCACATTTTTCTGGCTCTGGTCTAAGAAACTCTGCATTAAACAAATCTCTTCTTTCCCACAAATTTTGAAAATTTAGAGAACAACAGTTTGGCTCCAATATTAGAAACCATGGAAAGCAAAGCTGCAATTGCTAAAGGCTTCCTGTCCATTCACACGTGAGAGTACAAACTGACCCCAACCCTCATTCCACAGATCTCAGTGACATCTGTCCCTTTGCAACTTCCAGGGCTGAGACCAAGTTTGGTGTCCAAGGCCTGCTGACAGCAGGATGTCCTCAAGCCTTCTGAAGTCTGGCCCCAGCTTACTTTTGAAAACTCATCTCTTGCTTACTTCCTCTCATACCTCACTCCAGCCAAATGCACCTTCCCTAGATGTCCCTAAACCACACCTCTATTCGCTCTGTTCCTTCCTCCTAGAGTGCCATCCCTTGACATCCCTACGTGTTCAGATCCTTCAAGGTGAGCTACAATAATACAAACAGCCAATAATTTGAGCATTTACCATGTGCCTACATGTACCTTCAGGGATTTAAAAATAGTGAACACGCACTGAGTGACTCCTACATATTAAGTTCTTTGTGTCCATTTCCATTTAATCTACACAACCGTCCTATAAGGCTCACCTCAGGAAAGGGAGGAGCAGAGTTAAGCAACTTGTCTGAGGTCCTCCAGCCAGAAGGAGTGAAGCCATGCCCCGAGCCAGGCAGTTCACTATCAGAAGCACGCTCTTCACCACAACACCACGTAGGGTTCCGGGCAGGCGATGGGTGCATTGTAAATAATTGTTGTCTTGCAGAAAGGCTATAAGCACCCAAAAAAGCCAAGCATAGAATTACCATATGACACAGCAATTCCACTCCTGGGTGTACACACAAGAGAAATGAATACACGTCCACGCAGAAACGTGCACACTAATGTTCACGGCAGAGGTATTCGCAATAGCCAAAAGGTGGAAACAACACAAATGTCCATCCACAGATGACTGGATAAACAAATTGGACAATATACATGCAGCAGAATATTATCCAGCCATAAAAAGGAGTTAGGTAATGACACATGCCACTACATGACTGAACCTCGAAAATATCCTGCAGTGACTTGTCACTGTAGGATGGGGATACTGGGGAGGCTGTGCATATGTGGGGCAGGGCGTATGTGGGAAATCTCTATCTTTCCTTTAATTTTGCTATGAACCCAAAACTGCTCTAAAAATAAAGTCTTTTTTTTTAATCCCTTTATTAGTTTGCTAGGGCTGCTGTAACAAAGTACCACAGACTGGGTGGTTTAAACAAGAAATTTGTTTCCTCACCATTCTGAAGGCTAGAAGTCCAAGATCAAGGTGTCAGCAGGGTTGGTTTCTCCTGAGGCCTCTCTCCTTGGCTGGCAGACAGCCTTCCTCTCCCTGTGTCCTCACACCGTCTTCCCTCTGTGTGCGTCTGTGTCCTAATCTCCTCTTCTTAAGAAGACACCAGTCACAGTGGATTAGGGCCCACCCTAATGACCTCAATTTGAATTACTTACCTCTGTGAAGATGCTCTTTCCAAGTGCAGTCATATTCCAAGGTGCTGGGGATTAGGACTTCAACATAAGAATTTGGGGAGGCACAATTCAGCCCATTACAGTCATATATCATATGATTTCTTTATATGAAATGTCCAGAATAGGCAAATCCATAAAGACAAAGCACATTGCTTATAACCAGGGAAAGGGGAAGGGGAGAATGAGAAGTGAATACTTAAGGGGTGCAGAGCTTCCTTTTGGGGTGACGAAAACATTCTGAAACTAGAGGGAGCCCGTGGGTGCATGGCACTGTGAGCCTTAAACTGTAAAGGGTTAATTGCATGCCATGTGAATTTCACCTCAATTTAAAAAAATGTTTAAAAAAAGGGGGGAGGGCTAAAAAAGTGGGCCTCTCTCAAGATTCCCATACCCCCCCCCCACAGTGCCCTCCCAGCCAGGCTGCAAGTCTCGATGGGGAGGATGGGACCCTGAGGGATAACGGGGCCCTGGGTTTTCCTAAGTGTAATGTGAGATGAAGTCAAGTTTGTCAAAGAGAGAAGGAAGAAAATGGTTCCAATTTCAGGAGCATGTAAATGAAACCAAAGCTCCAAGCAGAATATCAATCCAAAGAACCAACCGCTGCGCGTCTGAGACTGGCCAGGTGTGAAGTTTGTTCCTTTGTTCCGGGCCCCTTGCCAGCACTGGCTGTGGAGCCTCTGCGAACGTGTGGGCTGGCCCCAAGCTCAGGCCTTGCCATTGTTCTCTAAAAGGAAAACTGTTTCCCAGACTTCGCCTGAGGATGGGGAGTCAGAAAGACGGACAACTACTTTGGGGAACAGACACACTGTACAGTGCCTTCCTGGGGCTGCAGCCTGGGCCCCGCCTCCCCTGGCCCCCAGCGGGGCTCCACGAGGCCCTCAGTTCCTCAACCCCAGCACTTCCCGCAGCGCATTGAAGGCGTTTGCTTTTTCACTTGGGACTGGGAGGCCCTGGAGAGCAGGGACAGTGTCTCATTCTATCTTGGGCCCCCAGTGACCAGAACAGGGCCTGAAACAGAAGAAATGCTCAGCTAAAGTTGGTGGAAGGAAGGAAGGAAGAAAAGAAGGAAGGCATTTGATAGGAAGCAGATGGCATCCCAGGCCTAATTCCCAGGTGACCAGGGGGCTCAACCCCTCTCCTCTGAGGGACACTAAGGCCAGGATGCGCTGGGAGCATTCAGGAGGCAGGAGGGCTGTAAAGGTTTGTCTCAATGTCATTTTGCCATCTCCAAGTTCATGAACTTGATTTGCTTCATCATATGCTCTGTTGCTCTCCTCCAACACACACACCCCCCAGTGGCCACACACTTGCCTAGGCCTCCAAAATTTCTCCTGAGATAGAGAACTCTTGTCCAGCAATGACCCCCTCACTATGTGCCCCAGAGGCAGAGAGTCAGAATCTGTGGATCCCTGGTAGGACCTTGAGTCACTCCTTAACAGTCCAAGCCTTAGCTCCAGACATATCTGGGAATCCTTCCCCTTGCTCCAAGCTGATTCCTCTATACCTGCCCTCCTGCTCTCTTGTGGGCATCTCCATCTTGTGGGCATCTCTCTCTTCCCAGTATCTCCACCTGGAGCTCCCCCCAAGGACCTGGACACAGGAGATTAGCACATTCCCCCACCCCCTGCAAAGCTGCTCCTGATCCTGCATTCTCGGCCATACCCCTCAGTCCACCCAGGCCCTGGGGTCACCTGCAGTGGTCCCCTCTCCCATCCACACAGTCAGTCATTCACTGTGTCCAGCTCATTATAACTCCCCTCTATCTCCTCCCATGTTCAACCCACCTCCGTCTTTCTCTAGAACCACCATAATAGATCTTCCAACCCCAAATCTTACTCCCCTCCAGCCCACCTCACTGTAGCCAGAGTGGGTTCTCCAACACCATGGATGACCAGGGCAACATCCTCCTCCTCCAGGACAAAGTCCAATGTCCCAATCCCCAGCTGGTACCAACCCACACTTCTAGCCTGCCTGTTCCATCTCTTCTAGCCTGGTCACTTCCCTGCAGTTGCACCAGCCCACTGGTGATTCCCCACATGAACCATCCTCTTCTCGTCTTTCATCCTTTGCATGCAGCTTGTCTTCAGCCTGGAAGGCCTTTTCCTAGGAAGCTTTCTCCTGTGTCCCAAGCAGAGGTAGCTGATTCTTCCTCTATGCTCTCACGGCAGGATTTGTTAGGACCCACATCACAATGCATCGTAATCATCCATTTATGGTATTAGTCTCACCCACTAGATGATGAATGCCTTGAATTCAAACTATGTCTTGCTCTAAGAGTGCCAACAGTGCTTAGGACTGCGCCTGAGAACAGAGTAGGTGACACTAAGTATTTGTTGGAAGGAAGGGAGGGAGAGAAAGAGGAAGGGAAGGAGGGAGGGAGGGAAGGAGGAAGGGAGGAAGGGAGACAGGCAGGCAGAAGAGGGAGGAAGGGAGGAAGGAAGGGATAGAGGGAGGGGAGAAGGAGAGAAGGGGAGAAGGGAGAAGGAAATGCACATATAAATTTATGATGGAGTCTTATTTGCCCATTTGGTTCCCCAGACTTATTGCTGAGAAAGTGAGTGCTTTCACTGGAATGGGTCAGGAAAAATGGCTTGCTTCCTCAGTTTCCCCAAAGAGATTCATCTCCAAAAGACCAAATAAAAAACATTCTGGAGATGATATAGATTCAAACAAGAACAGATCTTGAAGGCTGAAAACTGTATAAGATTTCCTTGCACAATTGTACAAGACTTCTTTGCTATTCCCTCCTGTCAAGACCAGCACTCAAAGTGCAGACAGCATCACCCACCACCTTGGAAACTGAAGGGCCTTCACCTATAACCATGGGCATGATGATGGTGTCACTTCACCCCAGGCTCCTAGACGCATCCATCACCCAAGGTGTGAAGGGAATGGACTTTTACAAATCACCTGCTCTTGACAGACAGCATCCCAATCATCTCACGAAGAACATGAGGACCAGGGAAGCTAGGATCGCCCAGCCAGTTGTGACAGAGCCAGAACTGGAACCCAGGTCTGTCTAAGTCCTCACACTCATTACCCCACACCCTGAGCTCCCAAAAGCCCTTAAATCTCCAACATTAAGTCCTGTGTTTCTAATTCAGCATATGGCAAATCCTACCTTGGCAACATGACCTTTATCTCTGGCTGGTAAAGGATCACATCTCAGATTATGTTAAGGCATCTGCACTCTCACGGTGCCTCACACATGGCAGGTGCTAAAGTGAACATCCCTCATTGGCTGGGTGATGGAGGTAGGGGCCCTCGTAGAGTAGAGAGAGCCCAGGATTGGGGACTGGGAGACCTAAGTCACATTCGGTCCCGACTACTAACTAGCTTTGAGTTTTACCTGAACACTTATTCTGTTTTATAGGTTCTAAATCGGTGTTTGGACTCAGTCTTAAATGACATGTCTGGATACTCTTTAGTAATCAACATACTGAGCGTGTACAGTGTGCCTGCATGTACTATGTACTTTTCATACTTTGACTCACTGAATCCCACACAAGATTGCAGGATTCCTCCTAACTGGAAGGAAGAGAAATCTCTTTGGGATCAATTGTTTTTTGCTTGTTTGCTTTGTATGAGCTTGATTGAATTCTTTTCAGATGTGACTTCATTTTATCTCTCTGGTGGTTTTGCAAGTACCTTAGAATGTAAAATTGTGGGAACAGGCCTGTCATGTGTTAATTCACGCTAAACTTTGGATTGTGTGCACTAAAATTCCTATGACTATTACTTATTGAATCCTTGTGTTGTATATTGGAATAAAAAACTCTGAGAATGGGCCAAAAATGTCTAGAAATTATCTTCAGGGATATCTAAATGTGATGAAAAATGGAATTGGACCTGAAATGTGCTGTAAAGACCAAAATTCAGCTGAATTTTGGTCTTTTATGGCTGGTTCATGTGGCGCCCAGCTGAGTCGCTAGTGTGGGATCTCCATGGTGTCATGGACATTGCTCTTTCCAGGTAGAAGTTTGCATGTTTCATGTCTTGGGCCAATCTTTGTGAATAATAAAAATGAATATGTAGACCCCTGATTTTAAAGGTATGTACTCAATGGCCTCTAAGAAACTGGAGGGGTAATGTAGTTAACAATGGCTCTAGTACAAGAAAAAATGTAAAGGGGAAAGGACGAGATTAAAGGAGTGACGTTCCACGTTGTACCTTGTCCGTGGGAGTGTAAAATGGCACCACCTCTGTGGAAAACCGTTTGATGGACGCTAAACATAGAATTGCCATATTACCCAGTAGTTCCACTCCTAGGTATATACCAAAAAGAATTGAAAATAGAGACCCAAACAGATACTTGTATGCCAATATTCATTGCAGCATTATTCGCAATAGCCAAAAGGGAAAAACAACCCAAGTGTCCATCAACAAATAAATGGATAAACAAAATCTGATATCTATATGCTTATATATATATAAAATGTGATATATAATGGAATATTATTCAGCCATAAAAAGGAATAAAGTACAATGGTATATACATACAATGGAATATTATTCAGCCATAAAAAAGACAAATATTGTATGAATCTACTTACATGAAATAACTAGAATAGGCAAATTCACAGAGAAAGAAAGTAGATTAGTGGTTACCACGGGCTGAGGGCAGGGGAGAATAGGGAGTTATTGCTTAATGGTACAGTGTTTCTATTTGGGGGTGATAAAAATATTTGGGAAAGAGATAGTGGCAATGTTTGCACAACATTGGGAATGTAATTAGTGCCATTGAATTGGACGCTGAAAAAATGGTTTAAGTGGCAAATTTTATGTCATACGTGTTTACCACAATTTCAAATCAAATTTGGGAACAGGGAGGAAGAGGAGAACTAAAGAAACCCAAGTGGGTATCTTCGGGCTGACTGAAAAATGTTTTGGGATTCTTGATTTATTTCATTGTTAAACTGCTCATGCTGTGTAATATGTTCACAGAATATAAATAACATTAGTGATTATAGAATATCAATTTCTGTCTTTGAAGCATTAAAGACTTTTTTTCCAACTCAGAAGAAGGAGGAGGAAGCGGGGGAGAGGCAGAAGGGTAATGAGGTTCCAGCAGAGAAAACTGGGGAAGAATTTTAAACAAAACCTTGAGCATCAGTATTCGCCTACATTCAGCCCTTGACTGTCATCTTTGCTGGGCATTTGGAAATTCTATCTGTGATAGCGAAAGTGTATGCCCCACATCTGAACTGCAGCCTGAGGACGAATTGTAGTAACTGCCTGCCCCGTGAAAAGTAGCATTTGGGAAAATAAGCAGTACAGGGGTGCTTAGCGCAGCAGGAGTTGAAATTTAGAACTCGAGGAGCCAGGGCAGGTGGTTTCTCCTCCCTCCCGGCATAGGGACCCTTTTTAATTGTTCTGGTCAGAACTTTACCCTTGATCCTCCAGAGTACACTGAAATGCAATGCAAACAAAGGAATTTGTCACCCCCGGGTAGCCAAGTAGTGAGAAACTTTAAATTCAGAGGACGTGGCACAATAGTTAAAAATAAGCTGAGGGATGGCAACACCTAGAACCATGAGGCCGTTCACAGCGGTCAAAGGATTCTGCTCCTGGAACTGGCAAAGAGGAAAGCGATACCGGGATGGTTGACACTTTCCGTTGTTTTGCATGCAGAATTATAACGTCTCAGAGGATCATCACTCTAACGTTATTCATCCATAATGGTAGCAAAGTAGTAACAAGGAAGGAAAAAAGGTAAAGGCAAGGGACGGAGAAAGAGAAGGCAGAGAGGAAGACAGACGAGAAAAATTGCAAACGAGCTCCTTTCTACAGGGAGATAAAAATATGAAAAAGGACACTTGGGCGGGGGCAGGGGGCGTTGGATGTGAAGTGCTGATGCGGAGCAGCTCTTGGTAGGGAGAAAGACAGGACAAGGAGAGAAAACAAGCAGAACTGTGGGATGGTTACATTTTTTTAATCCCAAGAGGGAAGCCCACTTTCGTCAGAGACGAAAATCTCTGTCAAAGCCACCTGCTAATGTTCTAATGTTCCATCCCGCACTGCCCTGAAAATAGAAAATAGAAAATCTACTTTATGGTAATGACGTTAGAAGAGGGGAAAGACATGTAGAAATGAAGAAAGAGTGACTATGGGATATATTCATTTCCTCTTGCTACTGTAACAAATTACCACAAACTTTTCATGGCTTAAAACAAAACAAATGTATTATCTTACCGTTCTGGAGGTCAGAGTCTAAAATTGGCCTTACTAGGCCAAAGTCAAGGTGCTTTCGGGGCTACTTGCCTGCAAAAAGGAAAAATTCTAAGGAAGACTCCTTTGCCTTGCCTCTTCTTCCCCTTCTGCAGGCCGTCTGCATCCCTTGGGTAGCTGGCCCTGCCTCCCTCTTTGAAGCCGGCAGCACAGCATCTTCAAACATCTCCCTCCAGCTCTGACTTCTCTTCTGCCTCCTTCTTCCACTTTTAAGGATGCTGTGTTTACACTGGGCCCATCCAGGTAATTCAGGATAGTCCCCTACTTTAAGGTCATCTGATTAGCAATTTTAATTCCATCTGCAACTGTAATTTCCCTTTGCCATGTGATGTAACATATTCACAGGTTCCGGGGATTCGGACATGGGTATCTTTGGGAAAGGGGCATTACTCTGCTTCCCACGAGGGGAACCACATATGGCATAGTTAGCACCATCCTAAGAAAAGGTCTGGAGAGAAGTTTGGGAGGGGCTCTGCCACAGACAAAAATGATATACAGGGAAAGGCTATGACGTGTGGCCAACGTGAGTCTCCAGCCTAGGGAAAGATTTACCTTCCAAATCCTGTCAATCTATTTGTTTCTCCCCCTGGCTCTAGTCAGAGTCTATGTTGGGTAATAAATCATGTGGCTGCATATCCACGTTGCCTAGGCAGCCTGACTCATCAGCATCCCTGCCTGGAAGCAAATCCCAAATCCTCCTCAGCCAAGTCTGGCAAAAGACAGTCGCTCATCCTCCCGGGGCTCTGTGGAGGGAGGGAGTGGGGAAGCCCATGGCTCACATGATTCCCCTGTCCTTACTATCACCCCGGAGGGCTGGGCCATCCAGAGGTGGGGAGTAGACCAGGAATCAACAGTAGGTTTTATTACTAGACCCTTTCTAGAGATGTGGAAGCTAAAACAGAGAGAGATTGAGTAACTTGCCTCACAATCCGCTGGCAAGTAAGTGGAGAAACTGGGATTTGAATCCAGATCTGTCTGACCCTCAAAGCTTAGTTGTTCGCTCAATAAGTATTTAAATGCTTACTATGGGTCTGCCATTATTATATTGGATTAAACACAAATGTAAGACTCAGTAACTCTTCAATAGCTTCAATTTAAAGGAAAGACTGGCCTGTATTCAGACAATTAGATATAGCAGCATCGGCGTTTATAGATCAGAAAGTCTGGGAGCTGTGGCAGCTCATAGGAATGACAACTAACCCTGCCTCATTAGCAAGGAATGTTTTCCATAGAAAGGGACATCTATACTGAGCCATTAGATTAGGTAGGAGTCATCGAGGTGAAGAGGTTAGGAAAAGCATTCTGAGGAGAGGGAACAGCTTGGGCAAAGGCAGAGATTTAAGAGAGATCACAGAGCACAAGAGAAACCACCAGGAGTGGGTGGGACTAGAGTGTGGTGAACTGCTGGGTGTGGGGGGTGTAACAGGAGAATCTGGGCTGGTGGAAGGCAAGAGTCAGGTATCAAAGGTCCTCGAATGTCTAGCCAGGTGCTTAGACAGTCTCTTAATGCCTGACAGCCATGGAAGGCAAGCGGCAGGATCCAATCCAACCCATGTTTTCTAAAGATCATTCTGGCAGCCCCAAAGTGGAGTATGGATTGGGGAGTGAGCCTCAGATTGGAAAGATGTCCTAGGAGATGTGGCTGTAATTCTGGTGAGAGAAGATGAGGGCTTGGATTTAGGGGTGACAGGCAGATACAGAGGAGAGAGTGGCAAGATATTAAGGATAGAGAGTTGGTAGCACTTGGGGTCTAGTTAGATGTTGAGGGTGAGGAAGGTGAAGACATTTGGGATGACACACCTATTTTTGGCTTGGCTGGAAGGAGGTGCCAATCACCGAGATACTGAAGACAAAGGATATTTGGGGCAAAGAAGAATGGGCTAATGGTAGGCCATTGCAGGCCAGCACTTACTCTCTCTGTGTCCTTGAACATGTCACTTAACCTCTACAAGTTCCACTTTCCTCGTTCCTCAAGTGGAGATGAATAATATACCTCTGGAGTTCTCGGGAGGTTGAGATGAGATGGTGTCTCATAGACTCTAGAGTGATGAGGGAGAAGGTATCAGATAAAATTGCCGTTCAATTCAGTCAACTGAATGGAAGGGAAGTGCTGTCCCGCTCTGACCGTCTCCTTTGGCAGAGAACTTCCTCATTGGGGCGAGCCTGCGGGTCTTTGCCATGAGATTCAGCACCTCGGAGAGCGACACCGCCTGTGGCCCACAGCTTCCCAGGACTCCTGGGTGGGCGGGAGCATCGCCCCCGAGAACTAACAAGGATTTGCTTAATGGTCTATAATGCCACTGTGGCCCAGTCCCCTGCCTGGCACCCTCCTGGCACCTGTCACTCAAGTGTGCAGCCAAAGCGAAGAACTTTGACAGCAGGAAAGGCCATGATGGCATGAAAAATGACAAAATATTCATCAGCTTGCAATTACCATTTCAGAGGTTTTTGTTGTTCTCCAACCCAAGGTACCAATAGACAGTGCTCAGAACAGATGTACAGTTTCACCGGGTGATGGCATGCAGAGAAGGAGCCATCAGGCCAGCCCGCTCAAGTTCGCTCCCTTCCACTGTCATCTGGTCCTCACTATCCCCTGTGAGGCCTCAAGGGCTGGGATTCTCTGTCCCAATTTACAGAATAGGAAAGTGAAACTCTGAGAAGGAAATTGCTTGGCCAAGGTCACCCAGGTAAGAATCCACAAAGCTCTCAGCCTTGAATCTGGGACTGTGGGCTCCTGGTCCTACCTGCCTCTTTCCTCTACGTGTGCATTTATTCACTCACCTTTTCACTGCATTCCAACATATATGCCAGGCACTGTGCTAGAACTATTCCAAAGTGTCACATAGAGAAGTGGTTAGATATCACAGAGGAGGAGGGGCATAGTCAAAAGTTGGCATCATGTTGGAAGGAGCAGAGACTTTGCATTCAAGGTCCAGATCTGCTTCTTCCTACCTGTGTGAACTTGGGCAAGACAACTCACATCACTGAGCCTTGGTTTCCTCATCTGTAAGATGGGTATAATATGCATACTTACCATCAGTCTTGTTTTGAGGGTTAAATAACAGTATCTCTATATAAAGTTTCTAGTAAATTGCATGACACATAACTGGCACCCAACACAAATTGGTTAAATTAAATAATTTTTTTAAAAAGTTCATGGGGGAGGGAACTTTTGAATTTGGTGGTGATGGTGAAGAGTAATCATTTTATATTTACATGCAGTCTCAAACAAATAACTCCAAAACTCAATGCCTTAAAGAAAAATTATTTTTCTCTAAAACCTAGATAGCTCTGGGGAGGAACTTGTGGTCCATTGAACAATGCAGCTCATCACCCCCTGCCATGACAATAGAACATGTGGTTTAGCTTATTACAAAGGAAGGAATATTTCTCTGAAGGAAGATAGGATAATGGATGCTTTCCAGAGAGCACTTCTGCCCCCAAAGTCTGTGCTTCCTCTTGTACTGCAGGTACTAGGACTCTGTCTAACATTTATGCTTTGGCCCAAGAATAAAGACACTTAGGATCTAGTGGCAGCTCCATCACATATGCGATGTGTGACAGGCAAGGCAACTAAGAGTCATTCAGTTTCTTCATTTTTTAAAGTGGTGATAACAACATTGTCCCAAGAGCAATTGGTCTACCTTAACTTTGATTTGCCCGAGGTGAATTTATCCAATATGTGCTTACTGAGCACCTGTGTATTGCCTGTTCTCTTTTAGGTGCTGAGACCCTAATGATTAACTAATGCCGGGATTCTGCCCTCCAGAAGGTTCCCGTACAGTGGAAAAGGTCATGTGTAGTAGATTGTATTATTACTCAAAATATTCCCTGCCCCTCCCTCAAAGAGGAGTATGGCTTGAGCATATGTCATTTTTCCAACAAAATATAAGCAAAGGTGATGGTGTCCCTTTTGAGAAGAAGATTTAAAAGTTATTATGTGGCTTCCCTATATCTCTTTTCCATCTTCCCCAGGTCATTTTTTAAAATAAATTTTCTGGATCATCTGGACAGCCACCTTGTTTCTGTGTCCGTGGTGTCCTCTGATCTGGTTGGCCTCATTAAGTGATCAACTAAAATGACAGCATTTAGCTTTTACTACTGAGGGCTACAGATGTATTTATGAGGATTAGTGAGCTCTTCAGTTCTCAAGAAGCACTGGTTTAGACCACATGAAAGCATAGAGAGAGCCACTATGTCAGAATGCAAAGAAAGAGGCAGGAAGTGTAGCTGAAAAGATACATGAGGGTTAGATGCTGAAGGCCCTAAAAGCCAGACTGGGGACATAGCTTCCCACTGTCCAGCATCAGACAAAACAATCTCTATCCTTCAGAAAACAAAAAGAAAAAACTCTGTTGCCCACAAACAACAATGCATAAGTCAGAGAAAGGCTATATTTGGCTGTGGTGACAAGAAACAGGTGTTCATTTCTCCCACACACTGCATGTCCGCTGCAAGTTGGCTGCATCTCTGCTCCACGCCCTCTTCCCTCCAGGTCCCAGGCTGATGCGGCAGCCTCTGTCTGTCTGGGACATTATCAGTCATAATGGCAAAGACAAGAGAGATGATTGTGGGAAACCATGTGCTGGCTCCTACAGTGTCTGCTCAGAAGTGGAACACATCCCTTCTCTCCACATTTCATTGGCCAGAGGAAGTCGTGTAACCAAGCCCAATTAAAAATAGGACGGAACAGGGAGAAACAGCCAATATAAGTGAGTTATGATGTAACATACCATACAACGGGAGGCAGAATTTGGGGCCGCGCTCAAAGCCTGCACTTCACGCCATCATCCAAACTCACACAGGATTTGCTCTTTCATTCCCAGAGGCATGAAATCACCAAAGGCGGGGAAGAATTGAGTCCATGACACGACATCGGCTGGACCAATCCCTGCCTGTGGGAGCAGCATCCCTCCCAAGGTCTCTTCGTAATAAACAAATAATAAACATTCCACTGAAATCTTGAAACGGATAGAGGAGTTTAATTATAATAATTTAATTTTCAGAAGCAAAAGCTGCTTTTATACAATTACAGTGAGGCAACTTTTAATTAACTTTGGAAACTTTCTTTTGCTTGGAAAATCTAATTAAAAATACTCATGGAACTATTACCATAACACAAGATTCAGAAGGAAGGTAGGAATAATATTGGGAGGGTATGGAGAAGAGACACGGAAAGGGTATCTTTGATGAATTAGGGTCGTTCAACAGTTCCTGTCTCTCCCCGAGCTCCTGGGACATGGAGGACAGGTTTTGCCCGTAGTAGCTCTGTGGGATTCCTCTAAGCAATGGGGTCTGATGAGAGTTCTGCCTTTTCTTTCTTCGACTTTTGAGACGTCCCCCTCTCTGATGTAGGGAATGTGGGGGAGGGAGGAATTTAGACTGAAGGGCAGAGGAAATTTCAGAAAGTGGAATGACCCCATAAATTAGCCTCTCCTGGAAGGGGACAGCAGGAGAGCATCTGCGTACTTTGCGACATATCTACTCCTACTACATGTCCCAGGGGGTAAGAGTACAGTCTCAATCACAGCGAATCTCAGAGAGTGGCCCGCAGTCCAGCAGCATCACCTGGGAGCTTGTTAGAAACAAAACACAGGTGCTTGGGCCCCGCCCTAGGCCCACTGAATCCGAATGGGCATTTGAGCATGATGCATGCAGAAGTCTGAGAAGGCCTGGGGTAGGCCACAGTCATCTCCAGGTGTGATCTGCCAATGAGCTGCTTCAGAATTCCAAGGGGAGTCAGTTTACAAAGTAGATCCCAGGCCCTGCCCCAAACCTAGCAAAGCAGAATCCCTGGAGGTGAGGCTCAGGAACCCACATTTCAAACACGCTCCCGCAGGAGATTCTGATATGCCCTAGAGCTTGGGAACCACTGACATATTCCAAAGAACTCTGTGCTTGGGGTCAGGAAACCTGACCTGCACCCACTGGCTGGGGAGCCCCCTCAACCTCTTCTCAGCCTCAGTTTCCTCCTCTGTGAAATGAAGAGAGCATTGCCCTCAGTTTGCTGAGTGTCAGTTGAGGACGTGGATGGGAACCACTGTGTAAATGACAACTGGTTGTGTAAATCTGAGCATTCTTTGCTAAAGGTGATGTCATCATCCTAGGCTGGTTCCAATGAAATCAGAGAGCCAGTTGGAAGTGAGTAGACCAAGATTCTAACCTGGATCCACTACTAACTCACTGCAATGCCTTGGGCAAATGAGACTACCCTCTCTGGTCTCAGTTTCTCAACTATCTCAACAACCAAGCAGAAAGTTACAAAATGTGCAGGATCATCAGAGACCTAGGTAATCTTTGAGAACTCCTAGGGCCCTGGAATCTGTCCTTTGCAGAGAAGTGTGCCCTCTAGATGAAAATCACCTTCCTGGGTGAAAGCAGGCACAGGCGGAAGGGTCTCCAACAAAGGTGGCTCCAAGCCCATCCCAGGCTTTAGGAAAGAGGGGATCTGTCCTCTCCATGGCACACACATGTATTTACAAATCAGTCCCCATGTTTTTAGAGTTTCAGAAGACAAAAAAGTGGCCGGGCACAGTGTCTCACGCCTGTAATCCCAGCACTCTGGGAGGCCAAGGCAGAAGGATTGCTTGAGCTCAGGAGTCTGAGACCAGCCTGAGCAAGAGTAAGACCCCGTCTCTACTGAAAATAGAAAAATTAGCCGGGCGTGGTGATGCGCACCTGTAGTCCCCGCTACTCGGGAGGCTGAGGCAGGAGGATCCCTTGAGCCCAGGAGTTTGAGGTTGCAGTGAGCTATGATGATGCCACTGCACTCTACCCAGGGCGACAGAGCAAGACAATGTCTAAAAAAATTAAAATTAAAATTAAAAAATAAAAACAAAACAAAAAAGAAAAGAAACAAACAAAACTGATTCTCAAGGGGCTCTGAATCCCCCAGCCCACCTGACCTTGCATCTGACCACCAGGGGTTCCAAATATAACCAGCTGACCCAGATTCTGAGCCCAGGGGCCTCCCTCCACCAGGGCTGTGCAGGGCTGAGCAGTCGGGAGGAAGTTTAATGCTACACTGACCCCCTGTGGAAGTCAGAGGCAGCAGCCACTGCTCCCACCTCGGGCAACCCCCACCCCACCCCAGCGTCCCACTTGGCCTTCTACAGCAGCCCCGGGCCCTCTGGGGGGGTCCATCCTCCAGCTGCCACCTCTGAGGTAGAGACCTCTGGGCAAATCTGACTGCATCCTGGGGAACCCCCGCCAAGGTCAGACAGAGGACAAAGGGAGGTGGCATGTCCACAGGTCCAGCCCACTGTCACCCCACAGCACACCACCTCTTGCCTGGACATTGCTACAGCCTTCTCCATGTCCTCCCAGCCCCCAAATTCATCTTCCTTTGGACGAAGCCTCTGTCCTGCTCAAAGGCCTTTACCAGCTCTCTATAACCTTCAGGATTAAGTTCAATCCTTGTCTGGCTTCCAGGGGTCCCCAGGATCTAGTCCCAACCTGCCTTTCCAGCCTCCCCTCCAGACTCAGAGAGGCAGGAGCATGGAAACCACAGTTTCCCATGCCATGCCCTGGCTCAGGCTGCACTCACACCAGAAGGCCTCCCTGGTGTCCTCTTCCAAGTCCTACCCAGACGTTGAAGCACAGCAGAAATGCTGCCTCCTGGAGACACCTTCCCTGCCCACTTGAGCACCTTACAGACGAAGGTCAGAGGCCTGGGTTTGCACCAGCTCCTACTTGTTCCCAGATGTGACTGTCACTTCCCCTCTCAGATGCTGAATGGGGATAATAACTCCAGCCCGGCCCCACTCAGAGAACAGGCACTGAGATGTAACAAGGTAACAGGGACTTTGAAAACTGTTAAGTGTGTGCCCATGTTACCTTACGTTACAGTGGTTTGTGCCATGCATTGTCTTGCGTCACATGGAGGTTTGTTTCACACCCTAACCTCAAATGGCTGAGAGTGGCCACTGGAGCCAGCAAGTGACGGAGTTGGGCCTGGAACCCTGAGGTCCAACCGTGTTGGATTCTGGAGACACAATGACACCCACAAAGAGCCCCCGACTAATGAAGAAGACAGACTCATGAGGATGACGGGTCAGGTCGATGAGGGCTGGGATGGAGGTAAGCAGACACGTAGCAGGGCCCTGGACCCAGTCTCAGGGGTTAGGGGAGGCACCCTGGAGGAGGTGACATCTGAACTGGGACCTGAAGGACCGATGTGAGTTGGCCAAGAGAAAAGCATGTGGACGGGCAGGACAGGATACCTGTGGAGTGCTACAGGTATCCACGTGCAATGACCCGGGTAGGGGAGAGCTTAAAGGTTCAGCATGGCTGGGGCTGAGGTCAGGAGGGGAGGCCAGCAAGGCAGGAGGGGCCTGATCATGCCAAAGACTCCAAACATGAACACAGCAGGAAGCCTCTGCAAAGTTTTAAGCAAGAAAGTGACATGGTCAGATTATTGCCTGAGAAACATTTCTGTGACTTCAGGATGCACAGCAAAAGGGGGAGATCGAGGACAGGGAAGAGGCAGAGAGGGTGTGGGGCGCTCACTCCAGCCAACAAATGCCCCGTCTTTGGGCTCTGTTTAGCAGAGGAAAGCCCCCCTCGCTGCTGCAGGAGGAAAGGTCTGTGAACGTGAGGGAACCACAGATACACTCAGACTCACAGGGCCCAAGAGGACCTCAGACATCGTCCCTTCCAAACCCAACCCCAGCACCTGACTCCACCCCTTGACTTCCAGCTTCTGCTTGCTGTCATACAGTGCCGGAGAACTTGCTGTGTTGCCAGGCAAAGCACTTCCCAAGGAGAAATGGAAACCCTGCGGAGTCAGTGACAAGGTCTCCCCAACCCTGAGTTGTTCCCCAAAACGTGTGGGGATGGTGGACACATGCCAGAGGAGGGAGTTATCAGTGCCCAGAGCCTGAATGGTGGGCACATGCGCCTGGCTCAGCCTTGCCCCGCTCTGCCTGGCTATGCTACATCCTCAAGAGACTTGCTGGCATGAAATGCCAGTGGGAAGGAAGGATAAAATCCACCAGTGTGAGGACCCATGCTAGTGGCCGTGGCACCGGCCAGGGGGCAACCCCTGATTGGCAAGTGACATGGGGACAGTAATGGCACATCCCAGGGGCAGCCTCTCTGCTTCTTCCACTCACCTCACAGACCCTTTGAACTTCACTCCTAAGAGTTTTCCTTCTATCTGCAAATTTCTGGAAAGTGTGCATGTATGCGTGTGTGGCATACACACACATTCTTACTCGCACATTCATGACTGTGCGCATATCTATGTTGGAGGATACTGTGTGTTTGCCTTTAAAGTTTTCATGGGTGATTTTGCATGGTTTTTATGGGTACACTCTGTCCAGCATTCCCATGTGTGGGGTAACATTTGCCCCTCTGGGGGTGCTTTTGTATTAATAGAAATCCATGCCTGCATGCTGTAAGGTGTGTGCAGGTGTGAGTTCAGGTCTGCGTCTGCTATCTACACCATGGAACCAAGTCAACTCTCTAAAGTATCAATCTGACTCCAACCTTGATTTTTAGGATGGTACATCCGTCCCTCCAAGTGCAGCCTGGGAGCACGGTGCGCAGTGGTCGGTGTCCATGATCTGGAGTCAGGTACTCTGCGTGAGTCCCAGGTCACCTCTCACTAGCTGGTGACCTTCACCAGATGACTTGACTGCTCTGAACCTCAACTGAACCTCAACTTACTCAACTGTCAAGTGTGGGGGATGGTCAGGCCCACCACACGGATCAACCAATGCATGTGCTGTACCCAGCACAGGTGTGCACAGCACTGCTAGCTCTTATGCTGGGCCCTGAGCATGCCAGGCCTTCGTTCACTCATGCAGGTCCGCCAGGCTGGTCCGGCCTTCTCCCATCAAGGCCTACTCTGTCCAGCCGTTCTTCAAGTAGCCGACTGGCCCCCGTGCAGTCATGAACTCTGCGAGTCGTGAATATGCTGAGGGTAACTGCCCTCGCGCTCCCGGCCAGCAGGAGATGTTGGAGGGGAGTAGGCCACAGCTGTGCCCCAGGGGAGGACTGCGGGCACACAGTGGAGGGCACTCTCCCAGCCTGGGGGATGGCAGATCAGGGGAGCCTCCCTGGAGGAGGTGGTATCTAACCCAGAGCCTGAAAGATGAGGCATGGCTGGGTGAGGGAGGAGGAAGAGAGGGCCAAGCAGCGGGCACAGCACAGGCGGTGAGCGAGGGAGGAGCTAAGCCGAAGGACCGGAGGAAGAGTGGCCAGGCTGGAGCAGGGAAGGTGCGGAAGGGGCTGGGGAGGGAGGACACTGGGGACGCCAGCGGAGCCTGGGGGTGCAGAAATCCTGCAGATGGGAGTGGGCTTTAGGAAGAGGGGAATGGCATCCACACCCCCAGGGGTATGTTCTAGAAAAATCCTTCCAGATGTGAGAGGAGGATGGGTGGGGGGAGATTAAGCAGCTGTATGAGACCACGGAGCATTTACTGTGTACCAGGCCCCGCCCTCAACCCCGACATGTCTGTTAACTCATTTCCTCCTCCCCAGAGACCAGTGGAAGAGATACTTCTATTATCCCCATTTTCCAGAGGAGGAAGCTGAGGCCCAGAGAGTCTAAGTAACTTGTCCAAGGTCACAGAAGAGTAAGTATGCAGAGTGAGGGGAGAAGAAACAGCCAGCCTCAAGGAACAGAGCCCAAGCATGTCAGGGCCTCAGGGATGGGGCTGCTCGGGGGGCTGAGGGCTCCACCTCACGAGGCTGGGCTGGGTGTAGGGTCGCAAGAGCCCTGGCTTTGGGACGACAGGACCTGGCCAGACTTTTCTGCTGTGCCCTTCTGCAGCTAGATGAGCTCGGGCAGTTGATGTCCCCTCTCAGTTTTCTCAGCCAGACCTCTCGTGAGGATGAGTGTCCGGCCCAGAGTAGGTGCCCGGGAGGGCCTCTTCCCTCCCCTCCCCTGTAGCCTGCAGAGCCCCACGGGCACACACCCAAGCGTTGGGGGCTGGCAGCTGGCAGTTGAGAGCAAATCCCCTGCCCTGCCACGCTTCGTGCCCTCACAAGAGGGGGCACCATGGCCAGAGTTTAGGGTCTCACTCTCGTGTGCACCAAGAGCATATGGTGGAGGACGTTCTTCTTCACAGCTGGGAGGAAACTCTCCCTGAGATCCAGGACGAGTGCCTCTCTCAGCCTCTCTCAGGAACAGCTATGGCTCCTCTGTGCAACGGCAAACAAGTTGTAGATGCTCCTTTCACTCTTTGCTTTGGCTACGGGGCAGCTAAGAGCCAAGTATAAATTTGATCATCCAGCCCTATCAGTTTCCCAGTGCCCACTGAGAGGAAACAATGTGGAGGTCCTTTCTACAAATGCAGATGACTTCCCAGTATATATTTGGGAGAACAAACACTTCCTTTCGTACATCTTATATTGCTATACTTGTCTACTCCTAGCCCCAATTTTCTTACTTTTTCCCCCAAAATAAAACTACACACACACTGCTTGAAATTCCACCCCTCAGAGATAAGTGCTTATGTGAACATTTTGGTACACACCCTTCCAGATGGGCATGAAATGAAAGTATAATTTTATAAAAAGGAGAACGTATAATTGACTCAACTATATATCATGGAGAGCTTTTCATATCAATGAATATAAATCCACATGACTGCACAGTATTCTATAATATAGATTACCATAACATATTTAGCCAGATCCTTACTTCTATGCATTTAGGTCCTTTCTTATTTTCGGTAATTACAAAGCAAGCAGTTGTAGAATTCCTGGTACAATCATTTTTCCCATTTGTGTAATATTCTTCTTATAAAAATTTCTTTACAATGGTCTCTTACTTGTGGTTTTAACCTGGCAGGATTCTTTGCATTTTGTACGTGATTGGTAAATTTGAGAACAAGAAGAAAAATATTTATAAAATAAATGATGATATATTTATCTATTTCTCAATAAAAAAGAATACTATTTAATAATAAAAAGGAATGAAGTACTGATACATGTTGCAACATTATTCTGAGTGAAAAAGGCCAGACACTGCAGACCACATATTGTATGATTCCATTTATATGAAATGTTCAGAATAGGCAAATCTATAAAGACAGAAAGTAGGCTGGGGTGGCCTAGGGCTGGGGTGGAACGGGGGTGTGAGGGTGATGGCTAAGGGCCCCAGGTTTTCTTCTGGGAAGATGAAAGTGTTTGAAAATGGATGGGGTGATGGTTACACCACTCTGTGAAGACCATTCAATTGTACCATTGAATCGCACACCTTAAATGGGTGAGTTGTATGGTATGTGAATTGTATCTCAATAAAGCTATTACAAAAATAAATAAAATACAATAAACTGTGAACAAATCCCCAGGAGTTGGAAAGGAGACAAGAGGCCTATTGGGGGGTGTGGAGGGAGGTGGTTGGCATCACGGGGTTCCTCATCCTGGGGAAGAAACCAGGAGGCAGCATCTCAGCCCCCCACCCCAGGGCAGGGGCAATGGTGGCAGAAGAGTCCCTCTGAGGTTTTGGGGGGCACAGGAGACATCCCCAGGGCTGTGGGTCCCCCCACCAGCTCAACTGGCTCCCTGCCAGCCCTAACGCCATGCATAATGCTGGTGGGGCCTTCTCTGGTGCTCACACGTAGATGGCTCAAAGCCCTCTGATTACAGCCACCTTTAATCATTTCCCTGAAAGTCACTAATAAAAGCCAAGAAGCTACAAACAGAAGAGAAGGGGAAAGAACTCTCAGAGCCCAGTGGGAGGGCAAGGCGGGAGGAGGAAGTAGCCCCCATTTTACTGGGCTGGGTCTTTGGGGTCATCTGTCCCTCCCCCCTGTGGAAAGTGGGTACGGCCAATAACGCCACCCACAGCTTCACACTGGCATCAGCCTCCAAGTGCCTGGCAGAGACATGGGCCACAGGATTCCACCATCTGCCCTCCAACAGCTGAGGGCACAGGACAGAGGGTAGTTGGCAGCCACAAGCCACCAGGTGGCCCCCAACACTCCAGGAATCACCCCCTTTTTCTGTCACCCTCCCGAGAGACTTCCCCACAGCCAGGCCATGTGCTATAATGGCACATGGGCTTAGAGTCAGGAGGGCCTCCAATCCCATTCCTAGCTCCAGGACTCTGAGCAAGTGACTTCTCCTCTCTGAACCTCAGTTTCCTCTTCTATAAAATGGGGGTATTGGCCACAATCTACATTTTATTTCCCTGGATCTCCCTGGAAGATCAAATGAGCCTCTAGACAAGACAAAGGGATTGACGGCAGCAGTTCCTGAAAACCAGACTAACTGCCCCAAAATTCCTGTGGATGCACATTAAAATACAGATTCCTGGGGCCCCAGCCCAGAGAGGAATGGTTCTTCGGAAATGGAGTGGGGCCTGGGAATCTGTATTTTGGAAAAAAACTAAAAACGCCTTCTAGCCAGACAGGTAGGCGGCCAGACATGGGGACCACTACTTTACAAACCAGCGTGGTGTGGCCTCTCGGTCTGAAGGACGAGGAGCCTGACATCAAGGACAGAAAGTGGTCAGTCCAGAGGGAGCCGCTCTCAGCTGGGCCAAGTTACTTTCCTACCCTGAGCCTTGGTTTCCTCATCTAGAAAGTAGAGGTTCCCACCTCTCTTTCAGCTTTGATAGATCAAGGATGTGAAGTGCTCAGTACACAAAGGGTCTTCAATAAATGGTAGTTATCATTTTTATATTATTTTATCATTTTTGTTATTATTATAGACCACAGTTGACCACTGAACAACATGGGTTTGAACTGTACAGGTCCACTTAGATGCAGATTTGTTCAATAAATATATTGGAAAAATTTTTAGGGATTTGCAACAATTTGAAAAAAGTAGAAGATGAACTGTATTGCTTAGAAATATCAAAAAATTAGGAAAAAAGTATGTTGTGAATGCATAAAATCTATGTAGATATAGTCTATTTGCGTGTTGACTGTGTTATCCTGGCTACCCAGGAATCCTCACTCAAAGGTATAAGGATGAACGTCCAAAGACGGGCACTGAGGGTGTGTTTATGAGAAAAATTGGAAAAGTTTTATTTTTCCAATCAACACTAGCCTATGAATAGTTAAGTTTGGGGGGAGTCAAAAGTTATACTCAGATTTTTGACTGTGCAGGGGTGGGCACCCCTAACCTGCACACTGTTCAAGGCTCAACTATATTAGCAATCATTCAGCTAACTTAAACCCCAAAAGTCATCATTTGTGTTCTTTGTGTAAAATTTTTCTCCAGTTTTTTTTCTTTCTCCTCTCCAAAAGTAATACATGTTCATTGTAAAAATTCGAGCCATCTAGAAGTATTAAATCCCACTGCTCGCGGGGCATAGTCTTGCAGACATTTCTCTGTAAACAGAAATAAACCTGTAGCTGTTACTTCCTCTCACACACACACACACACACACACACACATGCAGTCTCTGGCACCATACATTACAAACTGTGCCAAAACTTTTTTTTTTCCACTTAACAATCTATTGTGGACATCCTTCTATGCCTTAGGCGTTGATATAAGGGTTAAAAAGTATTCCATTAAACAGGCACACCATGATTTATTTAACCAGGCCCCTTCTCGTGGACAGTTAAGTGGTTTCTGATTTTTCATTCTCATAAACACCCCCTCAGCGCCCATCTTTGGACATTCATCTTTACACCTTTGAGTAAGGATTCCTGGGCAGCCACCATGTACCTGGCGTATTTATGTCATTTAAACCTTACCACATCCCTGCCAGACTCAACAGATGAAGAAACTGAGACTCAGAGTTTTAAGCCACGTGCCTCTGTTCACATAGCTAGCCAGTGGCAGGGCCACAGTAAAGCCTATGACTGACTGATTGCTCTGGTGGCCCCAATTTTTGCTGCCTCCCTCACCCTGCTCTTCGGTAGACCCCTCCTGTACAGACTCTGGGTGTGGCCATATCACTTACTTTAGCCAAGGAGACAGTAGCAAACCAGATGCAAGCAGAAGTGTGAAAAATCATTTGCATATTTCTGCTCCCTCCTTCAAACCCCTGTTCAGCCATGAGAATGAGCCCAAACTAGTCTGCCAGAGAATAAGAAAACACATGGAGCATCTTTTCCAAGGCCATCCTAGAGCAGCCAGCTCCCAGCCCACTCGCCAGCCGATCCAAGACCCATGAACAAGTTCCGCCAAGATTAGCCAATCCATCCCAGATCAGCAGAACAGCACAGGTGACCTGGAGACTCTTGAAAAATAATAAATAGTTCTTATATTAAGCCACCAAGTTTTGGTATGATTTGTTATACAGCAATAGCTAACTGATACAAAACCAAACTGACTCACAATCCCTGTTATCTCTGAGACCCCACTGCCTTTGTTAGGGATCTAAGCCCTGTACATAATCCACATGCAACATACCCTGCGCTGACAGACCTGGAGGGCCGAGATTAAACAAGATATGGCCCCACCACTAAAGAGCTGACCATCCAGAGAGAAAGAACCTGAACAAATGATTACGGTTCACAGACAGGAACCTGGGGCTCAGGAGAAGCCTCTGAGCAATAATGATCACATAGCACTTCAGTGAAGAAGAGAAACCCCAGGCCTCTTGACCCTAAATCCAAGTTCTTGGGGCCATTCACACCTTCAAGCATCTTTGAGCACCGCTACAGTTATGCGCTCAGATCCTACCCTCAAGACAGCACCCCAGAGAGAGTTTGTTCCCAATTTAGTGAGTCAGGTAGAAGAGCTCCAGTTTCCGTCAAAGGGCATTAACTGCAAATTTATATTTGAGGCCCTGTGTGCAGTTTTTTATGCATCCTTAAATACCAAAACATAATTACCAATGTCAATACATAATGTTTATTTCTTTCAGAACCGACATTTTAATTTTCCCGAGCAGGCGGGAAAAATGATATGCATAAAAATAATGACAAATATTAAAAGTCTCCCAAATAAGGGACCTAGATCACCCGCATAATCCTAAATTTAAATGCACTCATGATCGCAGCCACATTAAAGGTCTGATAAGCCAAATTAGGTTCCATGTAAGCATAATTAATCTTCTTTTTCAATGAAGATATTACAAGGGCATTAATTTGAATCCCAAAGGCCTTTGGGAAATTGAATTATATAGATAAAGCAAATATTTGACCTTTTGCAGATAATTACTATTTTAAAAAATTCACAATGCAAATGAACACCAAGTAAACCTCGGGTGTTACCCAGCCCTGCCAAAATAAAATTCTTTATAAATATTCAGCAAGAGAAGAGACAGGTATTCTACTCTATTCAGCCTCCCAGCTTTTTATTTCAAATTTGCAAGCATAAAACTCCAGCCAGGGGTCCTGGTGTTTATTAACAAATAATTGAATGGAAATTGTCCAGGACCGATTATGTCAAATTTGCACATTATCTGTTATCATTCATAGGTCATTAAATTTCAAAAGACAGTGGGCAATGGAGGCTCTGTTGCTACAGCAATGATCCAGGGGCCAGCGTTAAGTGGGGCTAAGGTTTGTCGAGGTAAATGGCTCACCAGTAGGAATGGTCCTTCTGTCGCCTCTGAGTCAGCCTCCTGGGTCCCCAGGCAGGGTAGGAAGGAAGAACCTGCTTCAGCATCACTATCTTTCCCCTTTGGCCCTAAGAGAAAAAACAGGAGCCTAGGACCAAATTCTGGTCCTACAGCTCATGGGCTGAAGGAGGTTGGACATCTCTGGGCTTGGTTTCCTCGACAGTAAATGAGTAGAATCAGATCAGTGGTCATGACCCTTGAGAATATGAACGAGATCAAGGATTTTGAATGCTGATGCCTGAGGCACAGGCTTCGGGGTTAGAGAGACTGGTGTTTGCATTCTGGTCCCCTCGCTGGTGATCAGGTTTCCCAAGCTTCCCAATCTGTAAAATGGGTCTATAGCACTGTCATAATATCCTGAGATTCTTGTGAAGATGAAATAAGACAGGGCCCACAGGACGCTGGCAGAGAATAAATGCTCCTTGAGGACTAGCTCTGTTTCAGAACGCTAAGCTGCTGCCCCGTACTCTCAAACAGAGCGTAACTGTGGTGCCTTGGCCCCCTTCCCAATCCCAAAGCACACAGCTTCTCTGGGGCCTGAAGTGACACTGTTTGCATCTAGAATCTCATGCAATCAGTCCTGAAGACTGTCCCTGCAGTTTCTGGTGCTAAGACCTCTCCGGAAAGATGTTCAAATAACCGCTGCCACTCACGACTAACACTGAGTGCTGACCTGTGTGCTGTCCTAAGGGCTTTGTGTGACTATTTCATTTAATCTTCTAACAGTTGTATAAAGGACTGCTGTTACCCCCATTTCACAGATGAGGAAACTGAGACCCAGAAAGGTTACAGAAATCCCTGATGTGACAGCACCGGGGCTCACACCCTTAACCCATACATGGCGCCACCATCCACACCCTCCAAGAGGCCAGGGTGGGGCCAGGCCACCTACCATCAGCAGCACGGCCCTGGCCTTCCCCTCCTCTCTCAGTGGACACAAAGGTAGGAACTCGCACCTCCCCAAAAGCAAAGGTCTTTGTGCCCGTCAGCCCATGACAGCATATGCCCCAGGGTCCCTGCCAGCCAGGCCTGCAGCTCCAGGGAACCTTGTACATGTGGCACAAAGGGGCTGGTCTGAGGATCTACCCAGGCCCCTGCACCACTGACATTGTAGGATGGTGCCTGCCTCAGTTTCTTTCTAAGAGTGAGCTGCAGCAGACAGAGATGGCCTGGGTTCAGATCTAGCTAGTGCCTCTAGGAAAGCAGCCGCATGTGAGGCAGGGCAAGAGAGCAATTAAAGCAGTGCAATGCCACCCCAGAGCTGGCCACCTGTTTTGCCTGGGGGCAGCCAGGCTTTCAGAGGGGACATTCTGAGCTGACTTTGAAGGATGAGTAAGAGGCAGCCTGGTGGAGTGCTGGGGGCAGGGGAGGAGGGGAAGGGCACTCCCAGAGGAGGAAACAGCAGGAGCAAAAAGAGGGAGGTGCACAGAGCACGTGGTAGTGGGAGGGTGCTAAGGCACAGCCTCCTGCCAGCCTCTGAGTCACTCCTTATGCAACCGTTTCCAGCCCCAGGCTCCCCTCAGCCCAGAGTGCTGCCACCAGCTCTGAGCCTCACCCCTGGGTCCACAGGGCCTGGCAGGATCTGACACTGGCCCCGGCTCAGAGCCAGGCAGAAGGATGCACTCTTCTAACAACACTGTCTGCCATCATGGTCCAAGCTCTGCCCCAGGCTTCATTCTAAGGCCTCCTCGCTAGGGCTCTACTGGAAAAGAGGATATTGACGTATTGAGATCTGATAACAAAGCTCCCCCAAACCCACTCCCTTCCCACAGCCACAGCAAGTCCAGAGGCCTCAGCTCCTGGGAAGTGTTTGCAATGGGAGACTTTCAAATGGCCAGAAACAAAGTCGCCTTCCCAGCCATTATTCCACTGGAGTTTTCTATCTCTCTGATTAGAGAATCATTCTATCTGGCCAGGTGAAATTGAATTTGAACATTTCCCTAGTCATACAGTATTCAAACACTCAATGTTCTAGTCCCAATTAGTCTGCCCTGATCTGGAAGGAGCAGGGAGATGTCCTTATTGAGAAGAGGGGAGTAACTATGGGAGCCTGGAGTTACTGTTGATTGATCAGTAGTGTTCATTGGGTACATGGCCTTCCTGGGTACCAGAAGGTGAGCATCCCAGGCAAGGTATGTGCCAGGGCAGGTCCACCTGCAGTGAACAATTCGGTGCCCTCACAATTTGAGTGAGGTTCCTGGAGTTGGGCTTTTCAGGCTGGTAAAGGCACATCCACAAGGAGATATTTGTCATGGATCCAACAGCTGTTTGACTGTAGATTACCAGGTAGGCACCATAGCCAAGACCAGATCCCAAATTAAACCCTAGATTGTGCTTGGACCCGGCACAGGTCCCCCTCTCCTACTTGTGGTGCTCCTGCAACTTCTCTCACCAAACACTTTCCTGATGGCTTCATCTGCCCACTCAGCTGTGATTACCATCTTCACCCTTGACCTCTCTCTTGAGCTCCAAATCCAGGGATCCAGTGGCCCTCTGGCTGTCTCTGCTTGGATGTCCAAGATGCTTCTAACTGAAGTCAGCATCTATGCCAGGCACTGTTCTAAGGGCTTTACATGCATATTTCATTTAATTCTCTAACACTCCTATAAGGAAGGACTGTTATCATCCCAATCATACAGATGAGGGGACAGTTTGCCTTTCTATATATAAGATTATTTGGAAGAATCAAAAATCACTGGGCTGCAACCACTTCTTTTCCAACTCTGTTGACACTGGTCTGTTGCTTCAGAGGACATCTGAAGCCTGCTCGACTTGTTCTTTGCTGGGTCACCTCTTAGATGTTTTACTTTTTCCTGCCTGGATCCTTGCAAGTGGTTTGTTTTTACTTTTTCCCTTCTATTTCGACACATTGTCCAGGATTTATTCAAGTGTGGATCTCCTTCCACGGGCTCCATGAGGACCTACACAGCGATCATTAATTTCTGCTTTGATGCCAATAGACCTGCTCTTTCCTCAAGAACTGCCATAATATCTATTATTGCCCCTGTCATTTCTGTTTTTATCCTTTTATTCTGCCTTCAAAGGGAGGCTTTTAGGACTGTCCTCCACATCACTAATTTGATTTTCCATAAGGTCGATTTCACCATCGATGCTTGCAGGGATGTGGTGATGATGCCATCGCCTTTTAGATCCCTTGTAATTCTTCCTTCTCATCCATCTCTCCTTTATTCCTCAAAGTATCTGTTCATCTCAGCTTTACTCTCCTTATGACTTTCTGCTCTAATTTCATAAATGCCACCATCTCCTGGCATTCGGGTGAAGGTCCACACAAAATTCTACAATTTTTTTCTGGACCTGAAGAAAACACTTTTCAGAGGTCTGGCCATCTTTAGAGTTTGGAACAATATTCTCATTCACGTAGTCAGCAATATCTTTTCACGGGTCCCAACCGTTTCTTGAAGAATATAAAACAACACTGATTTAGTCATCAAATATTTACTAAGCACCATTATGTCCCAAGCACTGCACAGAGGGCCGGAGAGGCTGGGCTATATGTGCCACCTGCTCACAGGTCTTCTCTGACTCTCTGTCCTCCTAAGAACCCCAAAGGTGCCAACTCCAAGGCCAGTTCCCAGCGACCCAAAGGCTTCCATCTGATACAGCTCCTCCAGACAGAATCTTTCCCTGGCTTTTACTCCTCTTATAAGTACTGAATTCATTCAAACCACAATTCCCAGATTGCCCTTGCCTGATTCTGGATGTCCATCATCAGGAGGTCTGCCTACCCACTGACATGAAGAAATTTGAAATTTGCTTTTCATCAGTCTGTGGTGTGGACAGAATGTTTGCGTCTCCTTCAGATTCATATGTTGAAGCCTAATTCTCAATGGATGGGATTTGGAGGTAGAGCCTTTGGGAGGTAATCAGGCTTAGATAAGGACATGAGCGTGGGGTCCCCATCATAGGATTAGTGTTTTTATAAGAAGAGGAAGAGACCAGAGACCCCTCTCTCTCTGCCATGTGAGGATACAGCAAGAAGACAGCCCTCTACAAGCTAGGAAGAGAGCCCTCACTGGGAACTGAATGAGCCAGCACCTTGATCTTGGACTCCCCAGCCTTCAGAACCATGAGAAGTAAACATCAAAATGTCATTGTTTAAGCTGACCAGTTTATGGTATTTTGTGGTAGCAGCCCATGCTGAGTCCTAGTGGACAATCCACAAGGGCAGGGAAGAGATGTGACTTCTGTGCCTGGCACAGCCTATGGATGGGCCCTTGAATCTCAGACAGGACCTAACTGAATGCTGTAATCATGCAGGGGAGGGAAAGGGTGACATTTGCTGTCCCTTCTCAGTCTGGATTTGCACAGCCAGTTCCCAGAAGGCAGTGCCCACCTCCTTTGAGACCAAGGCAGCTCTCTTCTTGCCTTTCCCCGCCTTACCTGTTGATGCAGAGACTAAAGAAAAAGTGGTCAGCCCAGATCTGGCAGTGAGGAGGGGGAACTGAGAGCAGCTGGCTCCAAAGTCAAGCACATTTGAAGCCAAAGCAATGGCGGCTAAGAGAAGTGGCTCCTGACAGCCAGAGCCCAGGCCTCTGCCTCCTAAACCAGAGCTCCCTGCACCACATGTGCCCTCCCTACTGTGTACAGTGCTTGAGATCTTATCAGAATAGAACAAGCAGTGACTTGGGCAAGGCAATGATTAGGAGAGAGATTTTGTGGTAAGAGAAGGAATTCCTAATCTTCTCAGGCTAGTAGGAAGGTCCTACAGTTGCAAAGACTTGGACAGAATCTCCATGCAAGATGATTAGGATGCACAGAGGACCAAGAGCTGGCACAGTTCCTGCCTTTGAGGAATGTATATAACTTAGTAGAGGAAAAAGGATAGGACAATGCATAAAACGAGAAAATGTATGCATGCATATTTGATTATTTTAAAGGTGCCCCAATTCTACATGTTTTAGCAGCATCTACTGAGGTATACAGGGATGAAATTCCATGATGTCTGGAATTTCCCGGGAGCTTGTTAGAAATGCAAATTCTCAGGTCTTACCCCAGAACTACTGAATCATACTTTGGAATTTAACAAGATTTAATGTGATTCCTCAGCACATTAAATGTTGAGAATCACTGATTTTAAAAGGGGGCGGGGAGCACTGATTTAACAGAGAGAAAAAGGAAAAGAAAAAAGAGAGTAAAGAAAATAGAGAAGAATATTGATCATTGTTGAGCCTGGATCATGGGCATGTGGGAGTTCATTGTATTAATGTTAGTCTCTACTTTTGTATCTGTTTAAAAATGTTTGAGGTAAAAAAGATATGCACCAATAAATTAACAGGGGAAAAGCTGAGCGAACTGTGGTCCAAGACCGGGAGGTCACCGCAGGACTTCCAGGGAGGCTGAGAGAAGCCCCAGGCTTCACGTCACTAACACAAACAGCTGCGTGGCCCTAGGCATGGGACGTCATCAGGTGATTTGTCAAGGGGCTGCATTTAGGATGCTGGGAATATAGCTGTGGCCTCAAAACACAGAAAGCACCAAAGCCAAGTCGGATGAACGAGAAAGACCCACATGGACACCTCTGGGCGAGATTTTGGCACTCCAAAGATAAGAGAAAAATTTTAAATCTTCCAGAGAGCAAAACACACACAACCTACCAAGGTTCTCCACTCCACCGGATTCTGTTAGCGTGGAGTAAGGTCTCTGTGTTAGTTTCCTAGGGCTGCTGTAAAAAATTAACATAAGTTTGGTGGCTTAAAACAACACAGCTTTATTCTCTTGTAGGTCAGGAGCTGAGAAGTCTGAAATCAGTTTCACCAGATGAAAATCAAGGTGTCTGACTGCGATCCCTCCAGAGGCTCCAGGGGAGAATCTGTTTCCTGGCCTTTCCCAGCTTCTAGAGCTGCATTCCTTACGTTCCTTGGCTTGTGGCCTCTTCCTTCATCTCCAAAGCCAGCAGCACAGCACCTTGCTTCAGCAGGCACATCGCTCTCTTCCTCTGTAGACAAACCTCCCTCTACCTCCTTCTTATAAGGATGCTGTGGTTACATTCACAGCCCACCAGGATTATCCAAAATAATCTCCCCACCTCAAGACCCTTAATCACATCTGCAAAGTCCCCTATGCCATATAAATTTAACACTCACAGATTCCAGGTATTAGGGCCTGGATGTTTTGGGGGCCATTATTCAGGCTCCACAGCTTCTAAGTTCTGATGAAAATGGTTTTACTCCAGGGTTCTATACAAAGCCTAGCCATCAAGTGAGGGGAAGGGCAAAATAAAGATATTTTATAATTCTCAAGAACCCAGAATATTTACCACTTCTACACCCAAATTTAAAAGCATGTAGGCCAAGCATGGTGGCTTACGCCCATAATCCTAACACTCTGGGAGGCCAAGGCGGGAGGAGTGCTTGAGGTCAGGAGCTTGAGACCAGCCTGAGCAAGAGTGAGACATCCTTCTCTACAAAAATAGAAAAATTAGCCTGTAGTCCCAGCTACTCAGGAGGCTGAGGCAAGAAGATCGCTTGAACCCAGGAGTTTGAGGTTGCAGTGAGCTACGATGAAGCCACCGCACTCTAGTCTGGGAGACAGAGCAAGACCCTGTCTCAAAAAAAATAATAATAAAATAAAATAAAAGCACATATATTGAGAAGTTTCTACAACAAAATAATAATAATTTTTAAAATATTTTCATCAAGAAGTCACAACTCAATTAAAACATGGGCAAAGAACTTGAATAGACATACCTGCAAAGAAGATACACAATGGCCAAGAAGCACATGCAAAGATACTCGGCATCATTTTATCCTCATTGGGAAATGCAAATAAGAACTAGAGCGACCACTTCACACCAAACAGATGGCTATAACCAAAAAGTGGAAAATAACAAGTGTTGAAGAGGTAGGGAGAAATTGGAACCCTCATACATTGCTGGTGGGAATGTAAACTGGTGCTGTAACTGTGGAAAACAGTTTGGCGGTTCATCAATAAGTTAAACATAGAATTGTCATATGATACAACAATTTTACTTCTAGGTGTATACCAAAAAGAATTGAAAGCAGGGACTCGAACAGATCCTGGTACACAAATGTTCATAGCAGCACTAGTCACAATAGCCAAATTGTGGAAACAACCCACATATCCCTCAGCTGATGACAGGAGAAGTAAAATGTGGTATATCCACACAATAGAATATCATCCAGCTATAAACAAGGAATGAAGCACTGGTATATGCTATAACATGGATGAACCTTGAAAACATTATGTTACATGAAAGAAGCCAGAAACAAAAACATACATATTGTATGATTCTTTTTATATTAAATGTTCACAACAAGCAAATCCACAGAGACAGAAAGTGGGTTAGTGGTTGCCAGGGGCTGAGGGGAGGAAGGAATGAGGGGTGGCTTCTTAATGGGTACAGGGTGTCCTGTTAGGGTAAAGAAAAAGTTCTGGAACTAGATAGCAGTGCTGGATGCATAAGATTATGAATATACTTAATCCCACTGAATTATGTACTTTAAAACCATTAAAATGGTAAAATTTACATTTAAAACACTTAAGGAAGAGAAATAGAATAGACACAGGAAACAATGACATCTAAGGATAAGTTAGGATCAAGGAAAGTGCAAACCAAATTATAAGAGAATCCACTAACCCTGATGTTTAGAACATTCCCTCTGAGCAGTAAGGGTTTCGAGACACAGGACTGATTACATTCTCTTCTCTACATGTCTAATCACATCTCTTGGTTCTGCAGTGAATATTTCCATAATGTAAAGTGTATAAGTGATATTTTTATTGAGTTTAAAATTTTAGAACCAACCTATAGAGAAATCATGAAAGACCATTATGGTAACAGAGTGAATATAAATGTTATGAACATTGACAATGTAAGAATAATTATTTAACAAGAATAGGGTGCAGACAGGAAACACAGAAGAAAGTGTAAGTACAGCAATTTCTTTATTTTTCATAGCAAAGATCAATACTTACAATCCAAAAGAAATAAATCAAAAAATAGATACTTAGTATGTTATTAAAACTTACAAAGGCAATCAGTAGGAGAACTAAGAATAATGCCTATAACTACAGAATTCAGTAAGGGACAGAAGAAGTGGAAGGCAGTAAGCGTGCTCAGTTCCTCCAGTTTCTTAGCAGAGAAGCAACAAATACTGTTCAAAGAAGTTGAGTTGAGAAATGGAATAATAATATTTAAAATTTCAACTGAAATCTGGTTTTGCTTGGTGACAAAACCCCTCCTTCCCTGGGGATATCCATTTGGGTGGTTAAGGTGGGGCAGACCTACCCCTATGGCCACAGGAGTGGTCACATGACCCAACCTGGCCAATCAGAATCTTCCCTGGGACTTTATGGCCAGCACTGTTGGGGAAGATATTGACTTCCAGCCAGGGCTGTCAAGGTAGGAGAATGTGCCTCTGGGACTTTCTGTGTCCAGGTGCCTGCTATTGGCCATGAGTCTGCAGACAGACTGAAGCAACATCAGAGCTGATGACATTATTAAATCCTTGGATGTGCCTGAAGCTTGTATCACCCTTCAGGTTTCTATTATCTTATCCAATGAATTCCCCTTTTGCTTAAAAAAAAAAATGGCTGAGGAAGCCACTTGGCTCATATGCTATGCTAATGTGTGGTGCTAACCCAGGGAATCTTCCAGGAGGAAGAGGAGTTCACTAGCATTGGAAAGGAGTTAGAATAACAGCCCATGTGATGTGTGAGCCCATGTGGCTTTCAGCATCAGGCCACCAGTGGTTTTCAGTGGCCAGAACATCACCCGGTGGGGTGGTGATCACAAGGCGTGTGGCCAGAACTTGACATTTGGACGGCCAGACTCAAGTCCAAATCCTGCCATCCAGGAGCTGAGCAACTTGGACAAAATTCTTAACCTCGTTGACCTTGGCTTCCTCATTACCCAGATAGAGATAGTAATGTCTATCCCGTGGGGTTGTTGAGATAGTGAAATAATGGAAGAAAGTAAGCTTTATAAACCATACCAGTTTTCATTTTTTATGATGATTAGTTCAGTCCCTGGGTTGGTCAGTTAAACTGGTTCTGTTCTCTGATCACAGATTGCACCCCTAATTCTGCCCAACCACCCCACCGATGTACGCTATATTCCAAGTGGCGAGAGTGGGAGAGTATGAATGAGTCACTGCAGCCCCTCCCAGTTACTGGGGAGAAAACAACTACCCCAGTGATCAAAGGTCACTCAGCTAAAATTGTCATCATTTTCTCCTCCTGTCTCTCCCTCCTCTTCCTACCAGGTGCCTCAGCCTTCTGGCCAGTTCTTCTTTTAACTCTATTGTGCATCTGTAAATGCCACATCCTCACGCAGAAGCAGAGAAGATTTTTGAGGGGAGCAGGATGTGATGCAGGTGATTTGTGCCTCTGGATATATTACAGTAAGGAAAATCACTGTGGAAAGGGGAATGGCTTTCCACTAAGATAGTGTCACTTACAAGTTATGTGGTGTTGGGTTCCTTTTCTAAAATTCCATGGGTTTTTTCCCTTATTATAGAAGTAATATTGTTTTTATAATATTTTTATTATAAGTAATATAAGTTATATTGTTTATTGCAGCAAAGATGGAAAGATAATAAAGGAAATAAAAGTCACCCACAATCCCACAATCCAGATTTAAACCCTGTTAACATTTTGGTGGACTCTTTCCCACCCTGTTTTACTAACACCCCTGAAATCACATCACATATTGCATCCTGCTTTTTCTATTGAACATTACATTGTGAGCATGTCTCATTTCATTAAAAATTCTTTAAGACTTTTTTTTGTCCAGTGTCCTACTCTAGGGTACCAAAATCTATTTAATCAAGCTCTCATTATTGAATATTTTAGGTACTTCTCGTTTTTTACTACTGATCATTCAGCCTAAATGTTTTCATCTGTTCAATAAGAGACTTTAACCATTTGTATGCATCGTCATAACTGAGACATTTAGCCTTGTAGCTCTCTTGGTTCATGGTAACATGTCCAGGATGCCAGGTGGCTGGTCCCAAGGGGTGCCAACACCACCCACACATGAGACAGTCCCCCTTCCCCAAAGGCAATGTTATTTTCCAGGCCTTCCTGTCCTTCCCGGCTTCTGATCCTCACTGAAGGCACTCCCTGACTAATCTCCCTGACTGCCAGCTCTCCCTGACTAATCTCCCAAAGGCTGTGGTCTCAGCCATGTCCTCCTAAAAAGCTCTGGGCTCCTTATGCAAGTAAGTCCCTTGCTCCCAGCTCCCAGCTCCAGAAGGTAAATGTGCAGTTTTCTAAACCCCCAAAATCAGGTCTTACACTCTAACCTCAGAGCAATAGGTGCCTCCCGCCTCTGCATAACTGACCCCCTCTCCCATCTGTCCTCCCCGCACGGGGAGAGGGCACCAGTGGAGGTTAGAGGGCCAGGGAAGACCGGCCAGAGATGTCCTGGAGTGAGTGTCCTATCTTGCAGGTCAGGAGATGGAGCTCACACTGGGGCAGGATGGCACTGCTACACATTCAAGACTTCTCTCACAATATGTGCCCCCGGGCAGCAGAACACATCCACCACGTCCCAGTATTCCAGGGTCTCAGCTAAGAAAGAAGAGGCCTGGGGTCTAGTTGCAGCTCTGCCATTAGCATGCTGTGTGATGCTGGGCAAGTACCTCAAAGATCCTCCTGGGTCTGATGGCTGAGCCTGAGCCCCACAAAGAGTATTCTGTGAGCAAGAACATGTGGTGAAGGGAAGCCAGCCTGCTTCCGAGGTCCTTGCAGAGGCAAGGGCTGAGCTGCGGGACGCACGACTCGCTCCTCCTCAGCCTTTCCAGCAAGGGCACGAGGTTCAGGAAGTACCTGGGAAAAGGGTGGGCTTGAGGCCAAAAGGTGAGGGGGAGAACAGTCTCTGTCCCCTCAGACGAACAATGGAGGTAATGGTCACAGGCCAGCTGCAGGGCCCGGGGGAACGGCTGAAGTTACAGTGCTTTAAAAACTGAATGGCCCTTGTCAAGGAGACACAGGAGCCAGCTTGAGGGGCTCCTGCCGGCCAACCTTGGACAATGTGAACATCAATGTCAGTGATGAAAGGAACAGATTCTAATCCACCGAATAACATAGGAGATCGTGAGTCTCTACAGACATCAATAAAGAAGCGAATTAATTGAAAGTTTGATGAGAAATGGCATATTTACATCATTTCAAACACCTCCCCCACAAAATAATTACTAATTAAAAGGTGAAAGAAGTATCAGACAGACGGACACCCCCTAGATCAAGTGATCAAAATGAACATCGCTAGTAACGGAACATACTGAAACTCGCACAACCTGATAGAACGTCCTGAGACAAAGGCGGCATCACTTCCAGGAAACTATTCCTAAGACACACAGCATGCATCCAATCATGAGAAAGCATCGGACAAACCCAAACAGAGGGACATTCTGGAAAATAACTGCAAAAATGTCAAAGTTGTGAAAGCCTAGGAAAGACTAAGGAACTGTTCCAGGCTGCAGGAGATTAAAGGGACATGACAGTTAGATGCAACACACACGGTACTGATCCCAGATCCTTTTGCTGTGAGGGGACATTATGGGGACTTTGGGGAAGTTTGGTGGGTCCGAAGGTTAGATGGTAGTAATGTGCCAATGTGAACTTCCCAGCATGATGCTTGTGTGGTAGGCAGCCTCCCAGATGGCCCTCAATGATCTTAGTGCCCTATATTCTCTTCCTTGAGTGGGAAGAGGCAGAAGAGCTAGGGTGTCACTTCCAAGATTAGATTTTAAAAAGACTGATTTCCATCTCTCTCTCTCTCTGCTTCCCCTCTCTCTCTCTCTCTCTCTCTCTCTCTCTCTCTCGTAACCCACGCTGATAGAAGCAAGCTGCCATATAATTTGAGCAGCCCTAAGGAGAGGTTTCCTGCAGCCCCAGCCAACAGCTCAACTGCATCTCACGGGAGACCTAAAGCCAGACGCACCTACCCGAGTTGTGCCTGTGAGACAATAGACGCTTGTTTGAAGCTGCTGACTTTGGGGGTGATTTGTTACACAGCAGTAGGTAACTAATACAGGTGTATGGTGGTTATGTAGGAGAACGTTTGTGCTTGTAAGAAAAGCACACTGAAGCACTCAGCTATGATGGGGTATCTGATGGGGCATTCTTCTCAAATCGTTCAGGCATGGAAAGTTCTTTGTATCATATCTGCAACTGTTCTATAAGTTTAGGATTGTTTCAAAATTAAGACATTTATTTTTAAAAGAAGTAATGTGCCCAGGGACACATGGGGAAGGAACTCTGGAAGGTCAGCACTCAGGGCACAAAGAAGTAGCCACAGTGGTGGGATTTCAGACCTTGGGCCCTCTCTCTAAAATGCAAACCACACTCCTGCCTTATGCCCTTTGATGACTCCTATTGCCCTCAGGACAAACAGCAAGCTCCCAAGCCTGGCGTTTAAGGCCACTAGAACCTCCCCACAGCCACTCTCAGCCTGCCTCTTGCATTGCCTTAAATACCTGACACTGACGGCACACTCACCAGCAGCTCGCAGAGGCCACGCTGTCTCTCCCTCTTTGTCCTGCTCTGCCTGGAATGCCCCACTCCTCCTTTCCTGGACAAGCCCTAATGATCCTCTGAGACTCAGCTCAGGGGTCCCCTCCTTCTCCAGTCACAGCGCAGCACGGGATGTCACGGGGGTCTGTCTCCTCCATCTGACTGAGAGCCCGGATAGGGCTGAGGCTCTGCCCGATTCCCCACAGGCACTGGGCACCCAGTCCCAGGCACAGCACATGGCCTGTGGCCTGACCGAGGCACGGTTAAGCGTGGGAGCCCTACAGCCAAACCCCACGGGGACCACCCGCCCCAAAAGTCAGAACAGCACAGCCAGGACTCAGTCTTGAGGGCCCGGACACCAGTCCCCGGAAGTGGCACCCTGCCATGGGCCCTCGGACCCCGCAGTGCCTTGCAAAGGTCCCCGGGGGATTTCAGGCGCTGCAAGCAATTTGTACTTCAGGCTCGTTAATGAATCCCTGAACGAAGGAATTAATTACTGTCTGTCGAAATTAGACTTCTCCCTTCCTTTGAGATGCATCTTCTTTTTATTCTTAATTAATTTTTAAAATTACGACGTCAGCGCGAAGTCTGATTTATTTTACTTTTAGCATTATTTCCCCAATAAGCAATTTCATTGTATGCCAGGCGCCCACCTCAGCGCCAATTCATCATGTCAGCTCTCACTTCGAGGGGCTGCGGCAGACCCGACAGGGTAGGCGCTGAGGCTTCAGCTGAGCTGCTCCCTCTCCTGGGCCTCAGTCTCCCTGCTGAGGAATGAGTGCGTCACCCTCAGCCACTTCCCAGGGCCCTGCCAGGCACTGTGAGTGCAGCCCCCCCTCCATCCCAGGATGTATGGAGGGGCCAACGCTGAGGCCGCGGCCTTGCGAAAGCACAGCCACCGGGTGTCTATAAAGTGCCTCCTGCGTTCATCATCTCAGGGACCCTGCAAAAACCCTTTTGAGGCAGAGCTTGTCATCCCCATTTTACAAGTGGAGAAACTGCAGCTCACTGAAGAGAAAGTACTAGGACATGTCAGAAAAAAAGGATCCCAACCCAGGCTAGTCCGGAGGACAGGTGCTTGCCCCATCCAGGATCCTACGCTCAGCCACAGGGAATGGTCACAGGGAGGGCCCATGACTCAGCTTGAGCCATCAGCTTCTCCCCTGGGATTTTTCTCACAGCAGCTGCAGGGTGAGAGCATTCTCCTCTCTGGTTATGAAGCTGAGATGGCGTGAGCCTAGAAGCTACTGCAGCTGGTGTCCCCCATTCCCAGCCCACCCAGGAGAGAGGGAAGTCACCTACAGAAACAAGGAGCGATGGGCGGGGTGGAGAGGCCCTGGCTCCAGCTCCTTCTGAGGCTGCACCACCCTTGCCCCTCCCCCTTCATGGTCTATTGCTATGAGTGGGGTTTCTGTCACTTGTTACCCAAGAGTACTGAGTGGTACACGCGGGCTCGTAGAGCTGGAAGAAGATAGGCGCTCAGCCTGACATGCCAGGAACTGCCTCCAGTCAAGTGATGCTGAAACTGGATGTCCCACAACCCAAAGGTGACTTGTCCCTGCCTGCTCAGTACCTTTCCCTCTTCTCCAGGACAAAGCCACAGGTATGCATGGCCCTCAGGCTCAGGCCTGCTGCCCGTCCCAGCTCACCTCCCACCCCGGCGTCTTTTACACGCATCACTGTATGCGGCGGCACAGGGACATGCTTCTCCCGACATCCACGCCTCTGCACGTCGGGCCCCTCGGCCAGGCCCTCCTACCACCACCTGCCTACTCGTTTCAGACAACACCCGCTGCGGAGGGCCCTCCTGGCCACCCCAGGAAGAGTGGCTCCCCACGCCTCTGTTGTGCCCATCAGTCTGTTGTCACTAGAGACACCTGAGCTGGAACTGTTGTGAACTACTTAAGGACCACGTATCAGTCTCCCCAGGGACCCCCACACCCCCACCTGGGCCTAGCACAGGGAGAGCCTCATTCATCAACAAATATCTATTGACTACCCACTAGGTGCCAGACGCCAGTCTAGGTGAGCAGGACAGACAAGGGCCCTGCCCTGGTGGAGTTTACAGTCTACGGAGGGAAAACAGACGACAAGCAATAAGCATGACACATACGAAAACGACACAGCATGAAGCCGCCGCGTGGAATCAGGCATGCAGGGGCGGGCGGTGATTGCAGTTAGGGGGCCAGTGTCGGCCTGATTGATCAAGGCGGTGAGGGAGGAGACCACACGACGTCTGGGGGAAGGGCATGCCAGGCACAGACACGGCGGGCTCTGGGGCAGAACATCTCGCTTTCAGGGGAAAACGCGGGAGTCAGGAGGCGGGCTTGGAGAGAGAGAACAGAGAGGGGCAGGCATGTTTCGTTAAAAAGCTCAAGAAGCTCTTGTTGAACAAATTGAATTGAAATTTGAAAAGATTCTTATAGTCTAGGTGGCAAGAACTGCATGAATAATTAAAATTGGGAAACACAAATGACATTTCATGGCTCTATGGCGATCATAGAATAATTGGCTGGAAGAAGTTGGGGAAGTTTTCAGACACAGTGTCTCAAGCCAGGACATGGGACTCGTGTCCACTTTGGCTTGGCAGAGTAGGGAGCAGCAATACAGGTGGCGGAGGCTGGATTCATCTCCCAGGGCTGGCGTAACAATGTACTGCAAACTGGGTGGCTTAAAGCAACAGAAATCTATTCTCCCACAGTCCTGGAACTGTGCAAAGGAAGTCCAAAACTTGGAAGTCCAAAACTAAGGTGTCATAAGGGCCATGCTCCATCTGAGACTCAGGGTACAATCCTTCCTTGCCTGAGAGCTTCTGGTGGTAGCTGGCAACCCTTGCATTCCTTGGCTTGCAGCTGCGCCACTGCAGAATCGGCCTCCATTGTCACATGGCCTCTTCTCCCTGTGTCTGCATCTTCACATGGTGTTCTCCCATCTCTCCCTCCTCTGCTTATGTGACACCAGCCATATTGGGTTACAGGCCCACCCTACTGCAGTATGACCTCGTCTTAACTAATTATATCTGTAATGACCCTGTTCTCAAATAATGTCACATTCTGAGCTACTGGGAGTTAGGACTTCAACATATCTTTTGGGGGTCACAGTTCAGCCCATGCCAGAGGCTTAACCTCCCAGGGACCTGACGGGTGACTTTGGGTGTCCACTGTTCCTCTCTGGGCTTTGGTCATCCGCCTGTAAGACGAAGGTGCTGGCACGTCACCCCTTGAGCACACGGCTTGTGGGTCTCCAGTCCTTTCTGAAGAACCTGCTCTTGTCTTCTCACTGTGCCACCCCTGATCTCCAGCACAGCAGCGCAGGGACAGGAGCTCAGATGATTCCAAACTGTATCTTTACCATAAAACAAATATTTTGAAAAGCCTTTTGATGTCACTTTAATGGAGTATGGAAAACACTGTTCAACCCCCCGCATTTTTAATTTCATCCTTTTTGCTATTATTTTCCCCTTTAAAGCTTGTGTTTGCTTTCATGTTACATGTTATTTATTTAGTTGCTTGTCAATTAGTGTCTATTCTCCAAGCGACAAGCACATTAACAGCTGCAGAGATTGGAATTAAAATTTGCAGCCCAGTTGGTGCTACCATAGCCGGGCCTACCCGACTGAGAAAACAGCACCTCTTTGTCACTTCAAAAGATGACCTTCCATGATATTCTGAAATTTAAATAAATAAATAGATAGATAGATAGATAGATAGATAGATAGATGACCTTCCCCTCCCCTTGTCCTGTTTCTGGCTTCCCATTTAATTCCTACTGACTCCTCCGTGGTCACTGCTCAGACATGATGGCTTGAGATGGAATTTTTTCAAATGCAAAGGAAGATGCGGACTCCTGTTAACTGTGGTCTTTGATGACGGTTAGTGTAAAGCAGGAATCGGCTGGATTTGAATAACATGCTCTAAATTGCCAGTCTGGGGGTGCTAACTCAGCCAGCCTAATTCTCCACGCCTCCATTTGCAGTTCAGCAAACATTTGGTGAGGTGACATGACGGAGTGGAAACAGTCAAACCGACTCAGCTCCAGTAGCCGCTCTTTGATTTACTGGGCACGTGACTCTGAGGAAGTGAATTCACCTCACGGAGCTTTATTTCTTCTTCTGCAAAATGGGGGAATTGAACCCAGCTACACAGAGATGTGTATGTAGGGCTTTGCAAACTTAGCTTTGGTGTCTGACCGTTCCAATGAACCTGAGGTATGTTACTTGCATGAGTTAATCACACGGCCGGGAGGGCCTCGGGGACAGAGACTGATGAAGTGGAGGCTCCAGGGCAGAGACAGGAGCCTGTGCCCAGCCCAGCCCTGGCCTAGATCTGACCACTATGCATCTGAACGCTGCAGGAAGAAGGTGGAGGGACTGTGAGACCCCAGTGCAAGGGTCGTTGCACTTCAGACCCCCTGTCGTTGGCTTCAGAGCCCAAAGACAAGGCAGGAAATCAAGTATTTTCCCTTTCTCTGTTCCCAACATGCTACTGCACAGATCCGGGCAATGGAGGTATTGGGACAACTTTTGCTTCCTCCCATCCCCTCTCCAGAAGGCTCCCCTGTCCACCCAGTTAACCACCACCACCTGCTCCCTCCCCTCCCCTGCTCTGCACTCCCCTCTAACAGAGGAGACAATGGGCTTGTTTATTAGGCTCTCTCACTGCTGGAATCCAAGCAGGGTCTTTGTTTTGTCCACTGAGGTGTCTCAAGGGCCCGGAACAGTGCCCGCCATACAGTCGGTCCTCTGTTAAGTATTTGTGGAAGGGTGACAACCACAGGTGATGGGGCCTGACTTAGGGCAGGGCAGGGAGGTGCCGAGAGGAGCTGAGACCTGAGAGACGTTCCAGAGGAAGGAGTTCTTACCTCGCTCTGTGCAACAGGACCCTCAGGGGCTCCTGTTGAAAACAGGGATTCCTGTGCCTTACCACAGACTCACCACACCTCAGTCTCTAGAGCTGGGGCTCCAACCCCTATGACTGACAAGTCCCCAGTGGTTCTGATGCAGCCAGGGTTGAGAAAGAAGGGCATGAGGGAGGGGCACAGGCTGAGGGGACACGACCGCTGACCCCAGCTCGGCCCCCAACTTGGCGTATGCTCTCAGGCAAGCATTTGCTGCGCTCAGAGACTCAGTTTTCCCATCTGGACTAAGGAGGCACCAGGCCACTGGTTTTCAAAGGGTGTCCCTCGGAGCCCCAGTGTTCAGTGGAGAGGCCTCAGGGTGGGGGTGGAGACTTAGTGGCTCCCGAGTGGTCAGGACCCTGAGGCCCATCTCCCTGGGCTGACCCCTGTCTGCTTTGCGTATTGCAGTTCCACATGAGATTCTTTTTGAACAAAGGAATTCCCAAAGATGTTTGGGAACCATGTGCCGGCCACTGGCTGGGTGGCAGGAGATGCTGGCAATGTCAGTTCTGGGCCTTGGGGAGATGGCCACATCCCTCAGGGCTTCACTTTCCCCATCTGTCTAATGTGGGGTTGGACCGAATGACAGCAAAGTGCCTTCTCACCTGGGAAGCTCAGGTATTCCGGCTTCCTGGTGGCAGCAACATCATGTGTGGGAACCGGATGAAGATGGGGAGATGGTGTCTGCAGACAGACAATTATCATCATACAATATAACACTCTAATGGCAGAATCTTTTATATTAGCAGACATTATGGAGCACAGTTCCATCAAATAAATATAATAGACTTGTTTTATATTACCATGCATACTGTAATTACACATTTCAATAATTCCTTCAGTGCATTACAAAGAGGGGTTCTGAAGTAATGGAGTCCTGTGACCACATATAATAACTCGCCTAAAGGGAGATGCTGTGGGTGAGGACAGGGAGGCCTCCTGGCCACAGGGAGAACCACAGTCTCCTGCTGCCCCTGGGCCCCGTGGCTCCTGCCTCTCATCTCTGAAGGCTCTTTGGAGAGGCCGTTGGTCCAAGCATCTGCCCATCAAGGCAGAAATCCCCTCTAAGACATCTCCAACAGCTGGCAGGGAGCCTCTGTAACACACCTCCAGGGACGGGGAGCTCACTACCCCATGGGCTATCTAGTCAATGGCCCCTGTCATTAAGAAATTACACTATGACAAGCACATGGTATATGATCTCTAAATTCATATGATCATATTTACACTGACTAAGGCACTGGATTTGTTTTCTATTGCTGCCATAACAAATTACCACAAACTTAGTGGCTTAAAACAACACAGATTTATTACCTTATAGTTGTACAGGCAGAAGTCTGACCTGAGTTGCACTGGGCTAATCAAGGAGTCGGCAGGACTGAGCTCTTTTCTGGGGTCTCCAGGGCAGAATCTGTTTCTGGCTTTTTCCAGCTTTTTGAGGGCACCTGTGTTCCTGGATTCTGGGCCCCTCCCTCCATCCTCAGCCACTCTCTGACCCTGTTGCCACGTCTCTCTCTGGCCACAACTGGGAAAGGTTCTCCTCTTTTAAGGACTCATGTAATTAGAGTGGGCCCACCTGGATAATCCAGGAAAATCTCCCATCTCAAGGTCTTTAACTGTAATCACCTCTGTAAATTTCCTTTTGCTGTATAAATAACATGGTCACAGGTCCCGGGGATTAGAGAATGGACATCTTTGGGGGCCGTTGTTCTGCCTACCACAGGCATTATTTTATTATTATAATACCAAACAGACCATGAGTTTCTCTTATCTATAAGAAGGTCATATAATACTTTATAGGATTAAATGTGACAATATATATGTAGTGCTTGGCATGTACATGTTTGACAAATGGAAAACAAATTCAACGAACCAGGGTGAGAGCAGCGGTGATATAATCCGCTTTGTCCATAGCCCTCCTAAAGCGAGGCATGGGAAGTGACCACAAGGCTCCCAGAGTAGTCTGACAGGTCGTGGACAGAGCACGACGACCCACCTCCCTTGTTTGGACTCTGTACCTCTATTAATGTAGCCAAGGCACCATTACCATTTTAGATCCCTCCCTTGGTCCCAGTTAACTTGGCTGCTCGCAGTTGATTAAGGCCCTAAGTCTGTCTCCAGTTACCAGGGGCAAATGGGATCATGCTCGTCTTATAGGGGGATGAACTGACTTGAAGGATGGAGGCCTGAGGCGAGTCTCTAAGGGTGAGTGGGAGTGAGTCAGGCCCAGGGTACAAAGCCCAGAGCTGCAGCAAAAGGAGGTGCCTTCAGGGGCCTGGGAGGAGTTGCAAGGCTGGCACCTCCTGAATGGCAGCAGGGGACACCATCAAGGACGAGCCCAGATGGATGGGAGATAAAGGCCAAGGTCAGATGGGACAGCTTGGACGCCAAGGAGGAACGGGGACTTGGTCTTGGGAGGGTTTGCAAGCAGGGAAGTGGCGTGACTGGGCCACTGGTGATTGACGAGCTGCTCCTGGCCGTGCAGAAACAACGTGGTGGGGCAGGAGGCAGGGAGACCCATGAGGAGGCTGCTGTCCTCCCCCAGGCCAGAGGTGCCCCTGCTGGTGCAGGCTCCAGTGGCCTTGAGCTGGAGGTGGGGATGGAGCGGGGAGGACAGCAGGGAGAGTTTGAGGAAGGAGATGGAATCCACTGGGCAGGTGAGAGGGAGGGAGGGAGGGGCCGAGGACAGCCTCCTGCTGAGGCTTGGAGCAGCTTCAGTCTCAAGGACAGGGAACCCTCAAGGAGGAGGAGGTTTGGGTAGAAAATGGGAGGCCTCATCACCCCCATCTCAAAGGTGAGGCTGGAGACTGAGGCTGGGAGAGTTCAGATCACCTCCCCGAGGTCAGCTGGGAAGCCACGGAGAAGAAACACAGCCGCTTTCTGGGCAGCTGCCTGCAGCCAGGTCACCAGGTCGCTCCAGGGTGGGCCCCCGAGTCGGCATCGCAAACAAGAGTCCCAGCGAGTCCCCGGAGGCCTCCAGGCTGCCGTCCTCCCCACTGCCCCGCTGAGAAGGCTGGCTTTGTTCATGCCATCATCCTTCCTGTGACAGGCACAGCCACAAGGAGAGAGCAGGATTCTGTGTCCTCACAGCCATGAGGCTCACGAATCCTTCATCCCATCCCCAGCTGGCCTCACATCTAGCCTTTTTCTTTCTGCCTCCTCCCTGGGCTTTCTTCTTCATCTTACTGGAACCATCACCACTGGTTCCCCAATGCCAAAAAAAAAAAAAAAAAAAAAGGCCCAAATCCTGAGTATCTTGTACCCAACCTCATGTTTGACACCCTGGCCACACTTCACTAGGTGGGTCCCTCAGTGGCCTCCATGCCTGGAGTGCCTTCCCCCCTGCCCCCGGAATATTCTATCTACTTTGAAAGGCACAGTTGGCATTTGTCACCCTTCCGCACTCTTCTGTCCCCATGGATGTGGCCAGGCCATTGACTGAGCCAGAAACCAGCAGCCTGTACCCTCTCCTCTTCCTCACCCCCAACCCTGGGGTGCATGCATACACACAGGTCCCCAAGCCCTCCTAAATGTCTTGAACCCGCCCCGCCTCTGTTCCAGAGCCCTGCCCAGGTGAGGACACCCTGGCCTGGGCCCCTCAGCAGCTTCCATCCACCCCCTTTCCCCAACACAAATCCATCCATCCAAGTCTCTTTGCCATTGTGCCAAGGAAGCCCACCCACCCCCCACCGCCTCACGCTGGCCCCCCAGGCCCTGCCACTGTGCAGACTGGATTCATGCTCCAGCCAGGCTGATGCACCACACCACCGCAGGCCTTTGCCTGGACTGTTTCCTCTGCCTAGAGCCCCTCCCCATCCCCCAAATGCCCGGTCAGCTTCAACAGCTCACCCAGGGGCTCCACAGGGCACATTCCTGCCCGCCTCCCTTTTCTGGGCACCTGGGGCCCTTATCCTTACCATTTATCTTGAGGTAAAGGAGGCAGTTAATTGTGTCCTGGCCTCTCCCCAACAACTGACTGGGAGCGCCCCAGGGGCACCTGCCCTGGCAGGTCTGGGCAAAGGTAGGTGCTAGAAAATGTTGAATTTGATAAAAGTGAACACCTCCAAATACCTTCCTGTGCCGAACATCCCCCCACCACAGTCTCTCTCTCATGCTCCAGTCTGGCTCCCAGCCACCGGCTCCTGCCACAAGCAGCCCTGTAGCCTGGCCCCCAGCCTGTGACCCCAACCCCACGGTTGTTTTGGCTGAAGAGAGAGGCCAGGGCGCCCCTGATCCCCTTCTTCCCTGTGTCCACCACCACGGTCGTCCAGTGTCATAAACAAGCTGAGACCACACTTTGTTCCGCTGGGAAGGAGAAAGCGGCATTAATACAAATAGAGGGCTTTTCAAAACTGAAAACATGTAATTAAGCTTTCCTGTCGAATGCCTGTTAACAGTGATGTGATTATGCTTTTGAGAGAGGAGCGAGTGGAAACCACTGCCAGTTTTATTCACATGTGATCAGGTAGAAGGGGCTCGCCTTGCGGGTGCTGCCCTCTGGGGTCAGGCAGAGCAGCCCCTTTGGCAAGGATGGGGTCAGCACGGACAGAGCTGACAGGGACCCAGGCAACAGTGAGGACAAAAAGGATGAGTCAGAGACAACTCTGCCTCCCTGTCTCCCATGGAGGATGGAGAGACTGGCCAAGCCAGGGGCAGGGCTGGGCTTTGGTCACTGGCAGAGCCTCTGAGCAGGCAGCAAGTAGCAGCAGATACTCTGCCAGTGCAGACTGCACTGCAGCCCCCCAGCCCCCAGCACTCGCTGTGCTGATCTGTGCCTGCTCGCAGCACGGTGCGGGGCTGGGCTCTACAGCCTGCCGGCCTCCATGGGCACCCAGCTCCATGGCCTACTGGCCGTGTGATCTCAGGCAGGCCACTCTGTGCCCCAGTCCTTCATCTGAAAAAAGCAGTACCTTCCCCACAGGGCTGTCATGAGCATTGCCTATGATAATGTTCCAAAGACTGCCTGACTCCCAGGCCCCCTGAACAAGTGTTCCCTATTAGTATTACTTGTCTGTTCTCCCCACCAATCCAAGTTCTTTCAGAAGGTGGGAGCAGCTCTGGGAATGTTGGGCGAGTGAATATATTTGCTGGCCCTGTTGCCAAGCAGTGCAGCTGGTGCGGTAAGCAAATCACATGGGGTTTGTGCCCTCACGGAGCTTCAGGCCAATGACCGGGGAGAGGCACAACCCAAAAAAATTACAGTCACAGCAGTGGCCAAGTACCAGCCGGGGAGAATCATCACGCTCTAATAGGAACTCCTGATCAGGAAGACGCCTCTGATTGGGCTCTGAGGTATGAGTAGCAGTCAACTAGGAAGAGAAGCCAGGATAGGAGCATGCTAGGCAAGGGCAGCAAATGCAAAGACCCTGTGGCCAGAGAGGAAAGACCTAAGATGCTGGAGCTCAGGGAGCCAAGAGGGTGGGCACGACTGAAGGAATGGGCAGGGCCCAGTGCACTGAGGGCCTGCGGGTCATGCTAGGTGCAGCGAGAGGCATTCCACATTGAAATCGGGAGGGTGATGTGATCCACTTTGCCTTTCAAAGAATTGCTCTAGCTGTGGTATGGCGGATATTTGGAGGGGGGCAGCATGGTTGTGAGGAAGCCAACTGGGAAGCTACTGCGGTAGAGAGAGTCGATGGTCACTTGGACCAAGGTGGCAGTGGAGACGAATAAAGTGATGGCCTTGGGATGTAACAGTGGATAGAATGGACCTTATCGCAGATGGGATACGGAGGGTGAGGAAGGGGGTGCAAGGATGCCTCCAGCATGCACTGCTGGCCTGAGGCAGACCCTCCACTGAGATGAATGGATGAACCCCAGGGATTGGCCAATGTCCAGACCTCACAGCCATTACATATCTTTCCACGTCTCATAATTTTGCAGACGAGGAAACTGAGGCTTGGTTCTGTTAGGAGCCCCCTGAGGCCCAGGGCAAGAGCCTGGGTCTCTGCTCTGTCCACACCCACCCCACCTGGTGCTGGCAGAGTGAGCTGGGTGGCCCCACCTGTGGCAGGAGGTAAACAGGTCTGGCTCCTGGGCTTCTCAGGAGACAGAACAGGACAAGTAATTTCGCTAACTGCATTTTTGAGTTAGACTTAAAATATAGCCAAGATTGAAGAGGCAATTTGGCAGGGCCATATCCCCCAGGCAGTTTTCTCAGCCTCCACAATGCTGAGAACTTATTAACAAGATCACTCTTTCTCCCATCCATGGCCCATTTACAAGCAGTTCTCAGGGCTGCTGTGTTGAGGAATTAAACTGTGGGTCCCTGGGATCCTGCTCTGGTCATCCAGAGACGTTTTAGTTGGAAAGGGTAGGGTGGGAATTCTTTGGTTGGTAATGCAGGGAAAGGCTGTAGTTTCTTGAATAGATGGTATTTCGGGGGGTGGGGTAGGATAATCCAGAGGACAGGTTTTAACAGACTCAGGTTCAAATCCTGGCCCCGCTCTGGTGTCCTCACTTATAACATGGGTAGGGTGGGGCAGATTAAGGCAAGGATGCAGTGTGGCTGTGGCTCCCCAGGTGGGCACAGCCTGGAGAGGGGAGGATTTTACCCTTGGGGCTCCTGATGGGGAAGTGGGCAGGTGGGCTTCAGCAGTGAGATCAAAGCTCATTCCCAGGGTGGGGCTGGCAGGGGGCCCTGGGCCTCTCCCCCCACCCTTCTCTCTCTATATATATTTAGCCCCTGCAGCTGTTTCTCTCAGGTGCGGCTCCTGTACACGTGGTGATTAATTTCACCAACGGGAAATTGACGCATTTTATGATTACTGCTTCAAAGCCTCCTGAATTCAGCTGCTGGTAAAATTAACTCACCAGGGACAATGGAGCTTTTTCCAAGGTCCAAATTGTCTTATTTGCAGAGTTTGTTCTTGGCCCTAATCCAGCCCAAACAAACCGGGCTGCTCCTCCACCTCCCAAAAGAGGGAGGGCCTTCACGAGCCCAAGGTAGGAAATATTTCACACGGCTCTAAACTGGGGGATAAAAATATACTTAGTTTTGGATTCCTATGTTCCTGAAAAGCTGTGGGTAACCTGAAGCGAATGGCCAGCTGGGCTCCCAGAGCCCCTTCCTCGAAAGCCCCGCTTCCAGGCATGCCTGGGTTTACCAACCAGATAGGCCTGGGATATACCAGAATCAAAAGCCGACTCCCTGCCCCCGCACAAGCCCTGCACCTCAAGCCCTTGCCAATGACCAAGTTCAACTCCCGTGGGCTGTGCCCTAACCAGGCAAAGTAGTATTGTTGCCCCGTAGGTACATCTGAACGCAGGTCTGACTTCCAAGCCTAGCATGAGCTCTAACCACTATACTGTATGACCTACTCCTCTCCTGCCCCACCCCACACACACATTTGCATTTGTGCATATTGGCCACAGAACTTCAAATATAGTACTCCAAAAACTTGCTTGAGACCAGCCCCTGAGAGACACTGAAGAAGTATCATTGGTTTTGGGAAAGGGTCTTATTGCTCAGCTACTTCCCAATGTTAAGGCTCATGGCTCTAACTGGGACTGGACAGAGGGTAGCTCCCACTTTACAGGTGTGGAGACCGACAGCAGCAGCACGGGACTCGGGACCAGAACGGAGGCTCCTGCTCCTAAAAGGCACCAGGCTAACCCAGCTCTGCCACAGGGCCAGCTTCTGGTTAGCAGTCAACTGTGTGACTTCTGGAAAAAGAAACTCCACATGACATGCCCCAATCTGGGTTTTCACACACTGGCATGCATTAAACCGAGGTACACCTGTGCAAGCATTTCTCTGGATGAGAGCACAGATGACTGGAACCCAAGTAGGAAGGGTCCATACTGACCACTTTCCCCAGCCCCTCACTTCATGGATGGGGAAGCAGAGGCAGGGAAGTGAGGTGCCCGGGATAAGTCCACTCTGTGACCCCCAGACTCCCAGCCTGGGCTCATGCTCCCTAGGCCCCCGGCTGATGCAATCACATCTGCTCCATCACAGTCGTGTCTGGGGAGCTGTGGAGCTGCAAGGGAGAATAGAGTCTGCGGTCTAGAAGGACAGGAGGGCCCAAGGCCCTTGGACGAGTAGCTCGGGCTGGGGTGATCCTGACCACTGCAAGCACCCCACCCAGGCTCTGGGGGGCTCTGATGAGGTATTGGGGGGAGGGTGCCTGTAAACGGTACTGGACTGAGCACAGGAGTCCTTAGGATCACTCAGCAACTTGCAGGCAGAGTCTCCCTCTGATCAAGTCTCTCCCAGGGCCTGGTCCCATGTGCTCAGCTGTTTTCAAGTGCTGGCAATTCAAGGTAAACCAAGGCTCTGCTCTCCAGGGGCTTGGAGGAAGGTTCACAAATGGGGAGTACGGGGACTGCAGAAGCAGAGATAGGTACTTCCCCCAGTATGAGGGGTCAGGAGAGGATCCCCACAGGGCGGAAAAAAGATTTCTGAAAACCATTCAAAGCTAGCTAGAAAAACAAAGGCAGGAGGAGCATTTCAAAGAGAGGGTGCATTCTGGGCTGAGCGAGGGTAGGAGGGCCACACGGCACTTTCAGGGAGCTGGGGACGGTTCAGTTTGCCTGGAACACAGAGTGGGAGGCGGTAAGATGGCAGAGCAACAGGAGGTGCCAGCAGCAGCCAGACCTGAGGTCTTGCACACCCTGTTAGGGGCTCAGGCTTGGGTCTGAGGGTAGTGGGAAGCCACTGAAGAGTTTCAGAGGGAGAGCATCCTGGTCAGATGCACGATTTCTCTTAACACCTTGGCTGGTGCAGGGCAGAGGAGGGATGTGGATGTGGGGAACAAGACCCAAGAAACTGGATGGAAAAGGAACTGAAGACACAAAAGGAGCTGATGGGCAGGGACAGAGGTGGAGGGACCAGGGACTAGGATCTCCAAGGGGTCAAAGCAGAGGAAGCATGAGGCAGCGAGCTAGCAGGATGGGAGGCAAAATGTCAGATTTCAGAGGGAAAGCAAGCTGAGGGGTCCTCCAGATGGCTGCTGAAGTCCCCAGGATGACAGCAGGAATGGGGATAGAGAGGGAGGCTGAGTCAGGACTCAGAACGCTCCCAAGTGTGGGCTGCACTGTGAGGCCCACCTGCCCAGCTGGCACCTGCTCGGCGGTACTTGGTGGTGGCACAGGGCTGTGGGCAAAGAGCAGGGTCCAGCAGTACGGCACCATGTCCAAGGATAGCTGGGGGTTCCAGGGGCACCCTGGGCCAGTCTCAAGCCCCATCTGCAAACGGGCCTAAGCCCACTTGGGTCAAGGTCAGTGACAGGGCTACAGCAAGCAAGCACACAGGCAGCAAGGTAGACAGCTGAGTGGACAGCTCACTGCCATCATGGAGACAGGGCAAATGCCAAGTCCTAGCTCTGGGCCTCACTTTGCCCTTTCCTAAATTGGAGTGGCACCACCTCAAGGGCTGCTCTGCATAAGACGTGACTGTGAGATGCCAGTGCCATGGCCACGCCACACAGAGTCACTCCTCTCTGGGCACCTGCGTGAGCTCAGCAGTGAACTTGGAGCAATCCTGAGGGCCACGTGACTCCTAGGACCTTGGCCTGTCCACCTGGGAGTTTGAGACCTGGGCTTTGAGGCTTCACACAAAATAACTGAATTATCAAGTTGAAATGAAATGAATCATTTAGTGAGAATCTTCAAACTGTGGTGCTGCCTGAGTACTAAGCAAATCCGGGGGAAGGGCGTGACGCCCACCCCAGCTCTGGGTACCTGCCCCAGGTCTAAAATGCAGCATCCAAGAGCACAAGGCCTTTTTAATACCTCATTGCAGAGCATCTGAACCTTTCTGACAACTCTTAAGCCAACTTTCAGAGAAAAAACATTAAGGGAAAAAATATACTTCCTTTGGCCAGACAGCTCTTTCTTCCTCAATAAATAGGAACCACACTTGGAACAAAGAGAGTGTGAGCTCTGGGGGGAACCACAGGCTTTATTGGCTGAAAGTTCTCCTCAGGAGCCTGGTCTGCTGGGACTGGATGTTCCTGGATGGGCACCCCCGGGCCTAAGCTAGGAAAACAGAGGGAAAAGAAAAAGAATTTTAAGTCCAATGGAGGGTTTCTGAAGTAAGATCCCTGACAGAGTTAAAGGCGAGATTGTTATTCTGAAACTGCTTTCAAAGACATACTGTTTGATCTGTAAATATTTGCACAATAGAATGAAAATAAGATCATATTGTATTCATTCAAGAAATATTTATAAAAGGCCTACTCTGTGCCAGGCACTGTTTACTATATTTCTCACTGGTAAAAACAGCATTTAAATTTAAAAATTAAAACCACCACTGACAACACGGCATGATAAAATGAAACTTTTCATGCACTGCTGGCAGAAAAATACAACTCTTTTTTGAGGACACGTCCCCTGGTTTCACCTTCAACATCATTTTTCAAAAGAAGTCATTTCTAGCCCTGGCCCCATCCCTACCCTCCAAATGGCTTGCAGTGAAAACAAACTCAAAGGGCATTACCTCCAGGTTTCCTCTGGCCTTCCGAAGGATTTTGTGGGTTACAACCACTGAGGAGAAAGCAAAGAACGGGATGATCAGAGATGCGCACATCCAGGAGGGCAGTGTGAAAGCCAAGCGCGGAGGAGGAGCCCCCCCACCCCAAGGCGTTCAGACATGTGGACAACCCTGAAGCATCCAGACCAGACAGAGGTCTGAAGGCCCCACGCATGCCATCACAAACCCCGGGACCAAATAATCCATCAGAAAGGGTGGACCAGAGACACCTTTCGAGGCCTCGCTAAGCCACCACCTCACAGCAATCCAGAGAACAGAGCATGCTGTGCCATTTTATATGACATCACACCAAGGCTCCGCATGGCCACCAGCTGCCCAGGTATCCCTCGGGCTCGCCTCTGTGGGAGGGTGATGGTGCAGGGCAGGGTGGAGGCCTGGGCTGACCCGTGCCCGGCCTTCTTTGGTATCCTGAGCAATCTGGGCAACAGCTGTGGGAAGAGGCATACCCTGCTCCACGAAGACTCCCATGTGGAGGCCCAAGTCAAAAGTTGAGGGAAGTTCTATAAAGTCACATGTTTACACAGCAGTTCTTAGAGCTAGCTCCTCATGGCCTGGGAGAAAGAGCTCTGGGCACTTTCTTCCTCCTTCACCTGTGCTTTGGCTGGTAGAAGAGCCCAACATGGTTCCCCTGAGCAAGTCACATTCTGCCTAGACAGAAGCGGGTTGGGCGGGATGATTTCAAAGGTTCCTGCTGACTCTACACCCCGAGCTGTGTACTGGGCAGACCCCACGTATCAAAACTCCTGGAAGGAGTGGGTGTGCCCTGCCTTTCAGGGAAACACTGCAAAGAGAGGTCACTTCTACCTTGTCCAGCACAAACTGCAGCAGCAGGAATGCCACCATTGACTAGACTTCTAAGCCTAATGGGGAATCTGTCGTAAATAGGGCTTGGTGAGGGCCAGGAAATCAGCATACTCCCCGGGTGGGATAGACACTTGGCCAACAATGCCCAAGGCTGAAATGGACCCACGCCCAACACACACAGCCCAACTCCCCAATGGCTTAGTCAGAATAGGTGCTATGTGTGGCCTTGAGAAAACATTTATTTCTTGCCTCACAAAAATCTCCATCTGGAGGTAATGAAGTTTATTGGTAATCTGTGACATTGGGGAAGGGACAGTGTGGGCTTTGTTTTTAACTCAGCAAAATAAATTCCAGAAGTGGCTACTGCCTCTCTGTCCCCTGCCCTGCATTGCTGCAGGGCAAAAGTTCTTAACCTGGGACCATGATATGCTTTGGAGAGTCCTAAATCCTCAAACACTATGTGCAAATCTCTGTGTGTGTGTGTGTGTGTGTATATATATATATGGATGTATGCATTTTTGGGGGGAAGAAAGACCATAGATTTCTCGAGATTCACCAAGGGGCCTGTGACCCAGAAAAGATTAAGTGTCATAGCTGTGGAGACTAAAAATAATTTTGAAAGAGTGCTGAATATACCCAGAGAAGAAAATTCACAGAAGGGCTAAGCATCCCCTGGCCCCAGTTTTGAGCAGACCCTTACACCCGAACAGTACTGCCCACGTTCTGAAGCACAGAAATCCCTGCTGCAATGAGAAGACTGAGGGACCCAGTGGCAAAGGACTCAACCCACATCAAGACTTGCCCCAGCACAAAGATGTGACTCCCACTCAGGCCTGCCCAACTCAGTCCAGGTTTCTTCCCGCCTCAGCAGCATTCTGGAAAGAAGGTTCCTGAGTGGTGTCCAACTGGGGCCAGGTAGTTTGCCAATTGTGACCTCACTGAATACTCCCAAACCTATGGGGCAGCATTACTACCCTTACTTTGCAAATGAGGACCCCAGGCTCACAAGTGAAGTGGGTGGTTCCAGGTCATGTGGGCAGTGGGTGGCAGGGTCCTCGGGTCTCACTGGGATGCAGTTTCCTTACTTTCCCCTGAAGGCTCTGGGAGGAGGTGTAGTGTCAGCTCCACCCTAGAAAGGACTGGCCCTGGCCCATGCTCTTCTCTGCCACCACAAAGGCAAGGAGGAAGAAGGGGACACCATGCCAACTTTCACTACGTCACTTTAGAGCCAGAGCAGATCCGTGAGACTGGCAGGGTTTGGGAAATTTCCAAGGACATGTCTTGTCTGGATGAGCTGCAGGAGCCTGGCACAGAAGGAGTTGTAGGCCTGGGTTGGCCACCAGCTGTGTGACCTGGGGCAAGCCCCCACCCCGCTCTGGCCGAGCCTGCTCCGTGCCAGGCCTTGGAGATGCAGAGATGGGCAACACCACCTCAGGAGGGGAAATGCTATGAGACATTCATGGTTCTTACTATGAATGATTTGCCACCTCCGTACGTAGGATTTGGTCTGGCCTAATGGAAAGAAAGAGGAAGAGAACTAACATTCTAACAGTTGTTGAGCATCTTCTCTGTCCCTGGCCCTGTGCTAAGTACCATACAGTTCTGCACTACCATCCGTGCTTTACAGATGAGAAAATGGAAGTACTCCATTAAAGTTGTTAAGAGAACCCAGGCCCATCTGGCCGTCTGAGTCCTTTGGAATTCCTGTCTCCCATTAGAGATGAGGAATTTAAAGCTTGGAGTTAAGGTCATTTAATCCAGGTCACACAGGAAAGTAGGGGTTTGAACCGTGCTCATTCAATAATTCCATGCTCACTGACCTAGGACACAGGAGGCCTGGGTTCTGCCCCAGGAACTTAACCCATCTGAACCTACTCCTGCAATTTCCTCACCTGCAAAAAGGGTTAACTACATGTGCCCTGTGACTGCTCGGGACTGGGCTGCTGAGGAGGAGAATGCCAGTGCAGGGAGTTCTGCCTTTGCCTGCACGAGAGGGCTGACCAAAGCACCGCTTCCCACCCCTGCTGCTCCAAGAGTCTGACCCAAACGTTCCACAGCTACCTCAACGCCATGACTGGCACGTCCCCTCCAGAGCTCCTTTTCTCTGTGAGTGACATGAAGCCCTCAGCCAGAACCCCACAGATATCCACCAACTCTGCCGGCTGATCTCCTTCCTACCTTTCAAAACCATTACCTCTGTCCCACGGCCCTGCCCACCTGGGGGGCTGTGGCAGAGGCCTCCTTGCCCCCAGCCCCTCCAAGCTCAGCCACGGGATCTTCTAATACACAAATGGGCCATGCCAGTTCCTGCTGCTCATACTAGAGTCTGGTCCACAAGGCTCCTTGTAACCCGGTTCCTACTTACCCCCTCACTCATCTCTCACAGGAAAAGCCTCAGCACGTCCTAAGCATGTCCTTGAATACTTAGTTCTCTGTCACTTCTGGGAGTGCAGCTGCAAGGCCATGAGGATATCTGCCAGAATCCTGTTCCTGCCCCTTTGCTGTCTGACTCCTACTCATCCCTCAAGACCCAATCAGTCTTGAACCAGAGCCTTGAATCACCTCTCAGGCCTTTTGTGATGGACTCAGCACATTGTCCTGCAGCTAAGCTTTGTGTCTCCCCACGTTAAGCCCAAGATCCTCACTGGCAGCAACTGTCTTGTTCACCTCTGTCCTCAGAGCCTGGCATGGGGGGCACAGAACAGGAACTCAGTGCCTGCTCAGTAACTGAGCTGCTCTCTTTTGCAGTTCAAACTCTGCCAGTCTCACAGAGTCTATTTTCAGAAGGTTCCCAGGGGGCGGCTAAGGAGAACTCCTACTTGGCAATAATCTATGTTCTGTGCTTCTCAGAAATGCCCCAGAAACATTGGACTTTGATAAGAGAGCAGTACAAGGCAGGCTGGCACCTCCAGAGAGGAAAGCACTACAGTCAGCAGTTCTGCTAAGATGGGGAAATTGACACGCAGACAGTGCAAGGCTTGGCCAGGGCTGTGCTGCCAAGAGGCACAAAAGGAAACTTGGCTACTGCCTGCTCCTCTAAACATGCAGTGGGAGGGAGTGCTGAGGGTTTAAATTGGGCAAATGGAGCTGCTCCCAAACAATCTCTGAAGTAGCGAGATCAGAGCTGGGGCTGACCTTACAAAAGTTACTAAGGCTCTCTGACCTTGAGTTTCAGTGTCTGGCTTGAGAACTATTTCTCAAATCCACGCCCTCCTCTGGATCCCCACCATCCTGGCGGAGGCCTTCCCTCCTTTTCTGACTACAGAGCCGGCCTCCTCCTCACTGATGGAGCAGAGACTGGCAAGCCATCATGCACCCAGATGTGACAGGCTGATCCTCTGCTCTGAGCCTGCCATCTCAGGCCTCTCACGGATGCAGTCCCTGGTTCCCCCCCCACCCCTCCACTTCAACCTGCACTGAAGCTTACTTACCACAGGATAGTTTGTCTAACAAATAGTCTGCCTCTGCCTGTCACACTGTTCTCTGGATGCCCTCCCTTTTGATGACGTCCTCTAGCAGTGGGCATGTCCAGTGCCCCCAACGAGTGGCCCCACCAGCAGTGTCGAACCTAGCATCGCCGACTGCACACATCTGCCCCAGGGACGCCGGCAGGGGGTGTGCAAAGGTCTTCAGAGATACATTGCTGGGATCAAAGATGAGTTGAAAGAAACCAAAATAGAGTGATACAACGCAGTTCCAAGCGGAACCGGTGATTTAGCCTCGGATGCGAAGTGACATGGCAGCCCCCCACGCTTGCTTACATGACAAGATGCTTTTGGGCTGCAGCGCAAAGTGCACATTTTGCAACTTCTTTTCTTGTTCAAACAATTTTTTGTGCAGTTTGGTGATCTCTGCCTTCATTTCTCCAATCTAAAGAAAAAAGAATAAGAAAAATGAACTAAGAATATAATGAATCATATTACATAGGAAGAATTACAAAAACATAAAAAGATGCTCAATCTCACTAACAAAATATTTGAACAAAAACTAGAAGCCTTTTTCTGCCGATCAGATTGGCCAAATTGGACGAAATCCAGTGAGGGTGAGGGGAACGTACCCTCATGACTGTTAGCAAAACTGTAAATCGGCATGGCCCAGCCAGAACACCTTGGCAAGATCTCCCAAACTGCAAAATGCGCTGGACTCATCCACCCAGCGATTCTACACCTTGGCATTTACCCCAAGGAATAATAACATAAGCATAAGAAGATGCCTGTGTATAAAGGATATTCATCTCAGCATTTTGTTCATGGGAGGAAAAAATAAAGAACCCAATTTGTTTTAACACAGATCTGGATAAATTATGGTGCTTATATATAATGAAATAAATTTGCAACTATTAAAAATGACATTGTAGAGCTCTATTTATTGATATCAAAAGATGATGATAATTAGTGACAAAAGAATCAAGAACACATACTGTATATATAAGGCATTCCTGTTTCATAAAACTGAATATATATATCTCCACATCCATAGATGTGGATATTGAAAGGTCATCAAAATGTTAACAGTGATTATCTCTGAAAGACATGATTTCAAATTGAGGGTTTTTTTACAAAAATGTTAATGCTGACTTAAAAAAATTTTTTTAATGTTTAAATCTTAAAAATATCATATAAAAGTATTATTAGGAGAGTATAATCCCTTAGGAGAGCCTATTTTGATTTTTCAGAGCAGAGTGGTGAATGGGTGGCAAAACCAGAGTCCCCAGTGCTTTGAAGTGAAATACACACACAGGAGAGACTCCCTTAGCCAGCTGCCACCAAACCAGCTCACAGGGTTAAGGCCACTCCCTTTCTCTCAGTAAAACACCCTGGCACAGGCTGCTCTCGGCTACACTGAAACACCTCTGCTCCTAAGAGGAGAGAGGGTGAGCTGTCAGCTTATGAAGAGTGACTTTAGTTTATTCCCAAACTTGTTTATGGTAGTAGTACTTGTCATCAAATTACATAATTTAATTAAATATTAAGTAAACCCATAAAATATGTGTATTAAAAGAGAGAACTCCGGTTGTATGAAAACTAACATATGCTTCAGAAAAGACTTGATAAAAGCAAGTTACTAAAAAACACATTTCTGGCAAATTAGGTGTGGGTGAGACAACTATAAAAGATGTGGGAGGAACACAGTCTATAAGAATTCTATATTCAAATTGCTTTGCAAGTGTCTAAGTTTTCTCTTCATCTTAAAGAAACAGAAATTGGAAGTGACAGACATACATTATGGATGTCGTTTAAGAGAGAAAGATGATGTGGAGCTCCAATCAGCAGACCCACATTCAAAGAAAAGGCCCTGGCCCGACATCAAAGGAATGGCAAATGAATGTACATTTATCTGTTTTAAGTTAAACTAAAATGTTTAAGGTATGTATCATTTTTTGATTCCCTGCCTTAACCTACTTTTAAGATTAACCAGTCATGTTGGGTACAAGGACTTTAATGGTTCTTCCCAAACAGATTCTAATTTTAAACATTAGGTTTGCTTTGATTCTCTTCCTCAGGCTAAGAGTCCACAAAGGTTTAGGTTCTGGTCATGGATCCATAGGCCACACATTCTAGGACAAAGTTTCTCTCTAGTCAGAGCCTTAGTTCCACATCTATAAAATTGGAATAACCACCCTGGACCCATCTATCACACGCAGTAGAGTGAGACTCAAATACAACGCTGGAGGATAGTGGAGTGGGCGTTTCAAGTCCTGCCTGGCCAACCCCTATTCCTCCATCTAAAGTCAGCTCAGGTGTCACCTCCTCCAGGAAGCTTTACTTGACAGCCCTTCCCCACCCGTCTGGGCTAGTTACTGCTTCTCTGGGTGCCCGTGGTGCTCTGTGTCCCCCATGTCACGGTGGGCTGTAGGAACTAAGTGTTTACCTGTTCGCCTCCCTATTGACCACAGCTCACTTCTTCCCTCTGATCACCAGTGCCTGGCGCAGAGTAGGTGCCGGGACACCATCTGCCGGCTAGTGGGTTAATTTACATTGGCGCTCTCCTAATACCTTGTACCCATTCTAAAAGCACTTAAAACAAAGAATTTTAATTATTTACTTGTCTGCTGTTCCACTTGGTTCAAATCTTCATTTTTACAGGATGAATATATTATGGTAAAAACAGCAGGGGCTCCAAAGCACAGCACTGCCACTTCCTAGCAATATGATGTTGGAGCAAGTCACTTGACCTCTTGGAGTTTCAGTTCCTACCTCTGGAAAATGGGAGTAATAATAGCTAACTCCTTGAAGGTTATGCAAGGAGTAAGACGAGATGCTGAGTGCGAGCAGAGTGCCTGGCACCCAGCAGGAGCGCAACAGGACAACTGTCCCTGGGTGCCACAGAGCCAAGCCACCCTTCTCCCCTCCTCAGACTTCTTCAGTGTTCTGCCTGACTTCTGGGGCAGGATTTTTGCCTTGTTTGTTTTCCTTTTATGATCAAAAATCTCAAACATTTATAAAAGTAGAAAGAATTGGATAATGAACCCCCGGATAGCGGTCCAGCTTCAGCCATTATCAATTCATGGTTACACTTGTTTCTTCTACATCCCCGCTCATTCTCTCCCCAAGATTATTTTGAAACCAATCCTAGAAGTCAATCATATCATCTATAAAATATTTTAAAATATATCTCTAAAGGAAAAATGGTTCCTTTAATAAAAAGACACACAATATCATTACCACACCTAAAAAATGACAATTCCTTAGTATCACCAAATACGGAGTCAGTGAGTATTTCCCTGATTGCTTCATAATTTAATTTTTTTTAAACAATTGGCTTGATTCAGGATCCAAATAAGATCTACATCTAGCATTTATCTCTTCATTTTCTTTTAATCCAGTGGTTCTCAAAGCTACCTAGAGAGCTGAAAAAACAGACTGCAGGGGCCCACTCTCAGAGTTTCTAATTGAATAGATCTGGGTCAGGCCTCAGAATTTGCATTTTTGACAAGTTTCCAGGTGATGCTGATCCTGTAGGTCCAGGAACCACACTTTGAGAACCACTGTAAATCTACAGGGTTCCCTCCCTCCTCCCACCTTGTTCCTTTCTTACCAGGAGAAAATACATTCTAAGCTCATATTGTACACTTCCTGCCCCAGACCTAGGAGCAAGCCAGTTCTCCAAGAAGCGCTAGTTCCTTTTAGTGGGAAAAGGTATCTAGAAATGACAATTTGAGCACTAAGAGTGCTCGTTGGTACTAGATCAGACATTGTTTCTAAAGCTTTTTATATGGAGTCAGTAAATTTTTCAAATAAAAAAATACATCACGAGTTCATACTGATACTTGCTTCAAATTTAGGATTACAGGGTCTTCATTTCTTTGATTTTGTATCTTTTTTTCTCTTATAAAAATCTCAGTTCCTAATGAAATTAACAGTGTTTGTTTTATCTTATGACAGAAATATAATAGTTTCAGAATATTAATACCAATATTATTACTAACAATATAATCACTGAAAATAGTTTAAATTTATTTTGGTAGTTTTTTTGCCCTTAGAATATTTCTACTACTTCTAATGCTCTCAGAGTGGTTTAAAAATAAAAAATAGATATATATATTTCTACTAGGAACGCACGGTCAAATTACTGTGTTTTAGTCATTGATATGCTTCCTCTTTGTGTCATTATGCCCACAATGCCGTATACAGTAAGGTTTGTTTGTTTCACCTTGCCATAAATTCTTAGACATTGTTTTCCCATGTTGTTTTTTTATAATTGTGTAATGCATTTACAGTTTCAAAGTCAAATCTACAAAACAAGTCTCTGAACGTCTATTCAGAGAAATCTAGCTTCTACTCCTAGCAGCCTGTTGTGTTATTGTTTATTCTCCATTTAAAAAAATTATGATAAGCAAGTATGTGTGTACATTTGTATCCCTCCACACAGCTTTCTTTTTTTTTTTGGGACAGGGTCTCACTCTGTCGCCCCAACTAGAGTGCAGTGGCGTTATCATAGCTCACTGCAACCTCAAACTCCTGGGCTCAAGCCATCCTCCTGTCTCAGCCTCCCGAGTAGCTGGGACTATAGGCATGCGCCACCACACCTGGCTAATTTTTGTATTTTTTGTAGAGACAGGGTCTCGCTCCTGCTGAAGCTGGTCTCCAACTCCTGGCCTCAAGCGATCCTCCCACCTCAGCCTCCCAAAGTGCTAGGATTACAGGCGTGAGCCACTGCACCTGGCACCTTCCATACAACTTGCTTAGATAAACATGATACACACTTCCCAGAGCAGTCCTGTGGACTGCATGGGATGGCATTTTAAATGCAAGAGGCAAATTAATGGCACTCAGAGAAAACACCAGGTAGTAAAAAACCCTTGGGGTTGCTGGTGAAGACTTGGAAATCTGCATTACACACATTTCACACCAAGCAAAAGGACCATATGAAACGCAGGCAGTGACAGGAAAGAGGCAATTTAACACCACATGGAGGTCTGTACACCAGCAACCACATCAGAGCATCTCAGAGGTCCCTTTTCTGGCTCCACAATTCTAAGATTTCTATGATATGACAGTGGGCATGATCAACTACCCGAGAAAAGAAGGGTGAGTCCCCATGGGCCCCACCAGGCCCGGACTGTGTGCACACGGGGAGGACCATTGTGGCTGTAGCGTGTGTGTGTGTGTAGGTTATATATAATATGTTATATATATGTATAAAAACTCAGAACTGGATTCTGTCTATTTAACAGTTACTACTGTGTGCTAAGGACAACAGTACTGCATTGAGAGTCAATTGTTTAGTTCAGACATGTTTGGTTTAAAGATCATATGAGGCGGGTACTAGAGTTTGGGAGTACGGGAAGAAATTCATTCATTCATTCAAAAATATAAACAAAATAGACATGGTCCTCTGAAGGAAAAGAGAGGAAGACAGACATTAAACAAACACATAATTACACAATCTGTGATGAGGGCTATGATGAAACAGAAGAGGACGCCACGACTGAGGGATCAGGGAGCCCTCTCTCTGATGTAGCAGTTAATCTCAGACTTAAAGGTAAAATGGAGCCAGAAGGGGGATAGGACATTCCAGGCAGTCAGACCACCTGTGTCCCCTAAGTCTTAGACGGAAAAGAGCTTGGTGGGTTAGAAGGAAGGAAAGGCCAGCGTGGGCTGAGCCCAGGGAGCCCCACCCTTCCTCCCTGATACTCTTGGCTTCCACCTGACACCACTACCAGCCAAAAGTGGGCAAAAACTGATTTCCCTACACAGCGAATGATTATGAACTTCCTCCCCAGAATCCCAAGAGGGAAATCTTAGGACAGCCTCATCAGGACTGCCAGAGCAGAGAGGGCTGTGTCACCGGCTACTTCATTGCCATGTCTGACAGATCTGAGAGCTGTCAAAATGAGATAATGGCACGGAATGCAAATCTCCCTTCTGCCTTCCTGCTGGCCTTTGGCAAGAACCTGTAGGTTAGATAAAGGAAGGGGGAACTATCTACCAGGTACCAAGCAGAGGGTCCTAACTTCCTTGACCTGCATGCTCTTCTTCCAGGGTGGTTTCTCTGATTAGCCAGAGTGGTGCTCACCCTGCCATGGCACTGCATGTGTCCCACAGACAGAAGTCAGGGGACAGCTTCTACTCTGCCTGACTCCTGGTTCACAGCTTGTCATTCCTAAGTAGTTAAAACAGATTTTGAGCAAGACCCACTAAATTATGACGATGAAAGCTATCACTAGGAATGAGAAGGTCAAGGGAAAGGCATCTAAAATGAAAGGGATTATAAGTAGAAAAGAATGAGCTGGACCATGAGGACAAAGTGGGACTTAAAGCCTATAAAAGAATAAACTTTGGGTTCAGATACTTATGCTTTCCAACCAGCTCTGCAACCTTGACCAAGTACCTCAATGCCCTGAGTCTCAGGTTCCTCACGTGCAGAATGCAGACAGGATTCTACTTGACAAAGATGGACTCAGAGTGGGACACAGACGGGTCAGGGCTGCGGGCAGATCAGGTAAGAACACAGTGAAGCCATAACAAGCACGGTGCCTTCCCCTCCCTCTGACACATACATCTGCTGTGGGCCAGGTCCCGGGCTGGGCACAGAAAGACTGAGACACAGGCCCCAGCAGCATGCTTGAACCTCTGAATCGTGTGTCACCACCCACCTGCTCGCAGTGAAGGCCACACGGGCCATCTGTGGGGAGTGAGACTCTCCAGAGGAGCTTCAGTAGCCTGGAGGCCTCTTCCAGGGTCAGCTTGGCTGCGCTCACACTGGTGACAAACTTGTTCAGCGGCGCCAAATGTGGACCCTACACAGGAGGATAAGAAGGTTGTCACATGCAGTCTTGAAAAAGATTATGGACAAGTAAGCTTTAACAGGCAGCATAAATCTCCAGACTTTAGGGCTTGTGTTTTCACATGCTGAGCAAAAGCCTGGTGCCACATGACACCAATTTATTGTTCTTAAAGACCGGTGAATTGTAGACTATGAGAGAATTTCAGTGGTGATTTTAACCCAATCAATAACCATGATTAATAACCACTGGCATTAACTACAGTTATTATGCCAAGAAGAAGATCCACGGGAGGGCCACTTGCACTGCCCTACAGCCCACAGAGACCCCCAGAGCAAATGACACCAACTGCAACTAAAGCAACATAAATGTTTTTGTCTTTAGCGGTTCCTGTTAAACAGCCCTGCTTACTGTGAATATGATAGCAGGGCCTTGTAAAGTCTCTCTCACCCTCTCTATGGGTAGAAACAAACTTAAATTAGGGGATGCCAAAGGCATGAGAAAACAAAGAACATGACTCAGAGAAGGGGAAATAAAAAAAAGAAGAAAAGAAGTTAAAAGAGCATTTGTTTTGACAAGTAATAAAATAAATACAAACATAAAATGACATACCCTTTTGAGATATCAAATTGACAAGAAATCATCATAAATAAAAATAATGAAGACAAAGGTGTAGGAGACAGATGCTCATAAACAGAGATAAAATCTTTTTGGAAGGTAACGTAGCAACGGCCGCCATCAAAAGCCCTAAAAAGTTCACAACCTGTGAACTAGTAATGAAAAATACAATCACAGATTTACATGTAAGGATGCTCATCACAGTTTATACATCCAAAAAACAAGTGAAATAGTAAATAAATGATGGTACACCCACTCATAAGCTATTTGGCAGCCATTAAAAATCAAGTGCTAGAAATACATTGAATGAGACAGGAAAAGTGTTACTGTGACGTTAACTGAAATATATGAAACTCATATCTATGAGTAAGTTTGATAAACTTTATGAATGACCTGAAAGTATACATGTCGAAATTTTAAGTGCTGACCTCCAGGTGGCATTTTTATAAATGTTTTGTTTTTATGTTTTTCTACAGTTTCTATCTTTTGTACAATAAAGATTATAATCAGAAAAGAACAATACTCTCATTAATATTTATTAATTTATTCAAAAAACATTTACTAAGCCCCTCGTCCATGCCAGGCATTGTACTGGGCAGCAGATACACAACATTACACGTTGAGCGGAACAGACACTACTGGTGCTCTCCTGGAGCTTATGATTTAGGGGAATAGAAAATGCCAAATTGATTTTTACAATACAGTAAAACAAAAAGTCAAAACAAGTCTCAGGAAGCAGGGGGCTCAAGTATCCTCAGTGAGGACCTGAGAAGAGGGATCAGAAAATGTGACCCACAGAAGCTTGAAGGTCTGGTCCAGTCTCGAGAGAAAGAAGAAATCTGACCCCAAGGCTTGGAGGCAGCAAAAGGGTAAATGCATGTCAAGCACTTGGGTCCTCAACAAGAGGAAACTCTCAGATGAGGCAGGGAGAAGGGGCAGGGAAGGGGTTGGGGGCGGGAGCTCCACACCAGAGGGAACAAGGGGGGCCAGGGCAGGGATGGTACGCAGCCCAGCCTGCTCAGAGCAAGACGTACGGGAGGACATGGGAACGATGCTGGGGAGGCAGGCAGAAGCCAGACTAGAAATCAGAGCACCCTGCAGCCACTGCCAAGGGAGTAGCAGTGCCTGGCACCTCCTGTGAGGTGGAAGCAGCATCATGACACAAAGGAGAGTGCCTTGGAGGACAGAGAACTGAGCTCAAAAATTGACCACTCCAAGTAACTTCACCTCAGCATCTGTAAAGGGGGAACCATATCACCTACTTCACAGGGTTGCTCTGAGGAGAGAACAGAATATCATATAAAAATCTCCTCTGCAAGACGAGGTGGGAACTGCCAACAATATCAAGGTGGCTGTGGGAGACCTCACACTGGCGAGCTAGTCACAGCAGCTGCAGATGCTGTGGCATAGCACAGGACACTTCATGAGGATCAGGGCCCAATCGTCACCATAGCAGTCCCGGAGGCTGAGCACACGGCTTGATGGGCAAGGGACAGGGGACTGGACAGAAGCATGGACAGACACTAGGGCGGGGGTGCAAAGAAGGACAGATGAACGAGTGGACAGATGGGAGCAGTGGCCCATGAATCCCAGGGCACAAACCTCAACAAGCTGCTCCCCCACCAAAAGCAACAACCACCAACAGTCCCCCACACTGGACCTGACCTCTGAGCTCTCATGGGCCACAATTCCTGGTCCCTCTTCTTAGGGCCTTTCAAAGGACAACTGTGTCACTTGCCTCCCAGTGCCCTCAGCTAATCCCTTCCACCCCCTGCCCCTGTGAGCATCTCCCCTGCAGCTCTGTGGTCAGGTTACCTTTGTTGCCAGCTCTTCACTTGCAGGGCCGGGAGCCTCTTGGCTTTGAACGTCCATTTCGGCAAGGAGCCTCTGGCCCTGGTCAATCTGCGTGCACAGAGCCTCAAAGTCCTCAATCAGGCCCAGGACGTGGCGACCACTCTCGCTGGCCCACAGGCGGTGGTCAGTGACCAGGTGGGACACACATGGGGTGCTGGTTGCTGAGCTGGTACTGTCACAGGAGAGGGAGTCCATGTCATTCCCAGAGAGTGGAGGAGTCTCTGAAGCTGCAAAATGAAAGGTAAGGTGTCAGATCTGTTTGGATCATCCTGCATTCAAGGAGCTTAAGGTGTTGACGCTAGCTAGGAGGACTAAGACAGGCCCCCACGCCCAAATGCCACTCAACACAAACCCAGTGGGGGAAGAGGCCTGCCTCCTAGACCTCAGTCTATGTATTACCCCACACTGGGCTTATTATTCATCTTGTGGGAGAGGCTCAAGTCAATTTAACCAACACTTATCAACCACCCACTCTGCAGAAGACCCCAGATTCACGCAAATGAATCCAGCACCACAGTCTAATTGGAATATGCACACGACAGGGGGTGCAACAGCACAGTGATGAAGAGCCAGAGCTCAGAGAAAAAGCAATTATCTGTTCAGGGAGGGAGAGGTTAGGGAAGGCTTCTTAGAAGAAGCAACAGGTGAGCTGGATTGGACAGGTAGCAAGAATTACACTAAACAGAGGTAAAAGCCTGTTGCTTTTTTACCTTTGGATCAACAGAGGTAATTATGGATGAATAATTATGACCCGCGATAGCAGGAAAGTCGCTTCACAGAGGAGCCTGTGCTAACGATGAGTCCTGAGGAAGTAGTAGGACTTTCACTGGCAGAGACTGGAGCGAAGGGGGTCTGAAAGCCACAGAGAGGAAAAAGCAGGCCTGCCTGCAGGATGGTGACCCCTCTGTGTGGCTACACCAGGGCAAGTGACAAGGCTGGACAGAACCACTGGGGCTGGATCCTGGAGGGCCTTGAAAGCCACGCTAAGGTGATCACACTTTAATCTACAGCAACAGAGACTCAATGAAGTTGCTATGGTTGGTAACACCCAGGAGTAGATTAACTGACTTGGAGGAAGAGACCACCAGCCAGAGAGGCTAAGAACCTGGAGCCCCAAATCCCTGCCAAACACCCTCCTGAGTTGGGACCAGGCAGCCCCTATTCTTCGATTTAAAAATCCTACTCCCACACCCAATGCTGCCACAGTTACCCAGACTTCAGCTTTATACCTGATTTTGGTGTCACTGCCCGAGTGGAATCAAACAGATCAAATGAATTATCACTTGCCATGGGACATTTGTCACCATCTACAAAATGCAAAACAAGAGAAGGAAAATACGCCATTAGTTTCACTGTAGTCAGCATTTGAGAGAGAAATGACTGAGGATACAGTAACACCCCTCACATGTACACTCTCTCTCAGTCAGGCACACACAGTCATTCATCCAAGTCTCTACTGGGCATCTGTCCTGCCGGGCCCCGTGTAGGACACCAGGGAGACAAACTGACCAGGCCTGGACCCCTCCCTACAAGAACCCTCTTGTCAGACAAGTGAACAGGCAGTTTCACTTCAGTGTGATCAGGGATTAGGGAGGGAAACAGAGGGGCCATGGGAGCTCAGGTGAGAGGTGTTGGCTCCAACTTGGCTTCCCAAAGGCTAACACCTGCATTATGTTTTAAAACTGATTGTGATTGAGCCACGGGAAGAAGGAGGGAAAGAAACGCCAGGCAGTGGGAGGAGCAGGTGCAAAGGCAGAGAGGAGTGAACCGGGATCGGGGAGAAACAGCAGTTCACGCGGCTGAGGCCTGGCAGGATGCAGTGGGACCCATGCAGGGGCTTTAAGCAGGGTAACGTCGAGTTGAGATCCGTGTTTTGGAATACAGGAGTGAGTCTGGAGGCTACGGTAGTAACCTAAGCTGGAGAGGAGAGTGACCTGCACCAGCAGCTGGGGGTGACGCACTTGAAACACAATAAGGAAGCAAAATCAACAGATGCTGTACAGATGACCTTGAGACACGTTAATATGGAAAGCATTTTCACAGCTGAAAAGCTACTGGATTCTCAATAGCTCAGAGGGCAGAACAGCATTGTAAATCAGGTTTCATGAAGGGGAGACCGAGGGGCAGCAGAGATGGGAACTGATCTGCCCAGCGTAACCCAGCATGTCAGTGGTAGAGCAAGGACTGCGTCCAGGTCGCAGGATCCCCTACTCCAGCTCCTTCCCATCCCTGCACCACTAGGCAACGAGCTGACTGCACTCCAGCACCTCCCGAGAGTGCACTGCAATTCCCAGGGCTGAGGAGCCAGGAGGTCAGCTCCGTGGAGCTGGCCCCTGAGGGAATCACTTTCAGCCAAAGCAGCCTTTAGAACAAAACTTTTAAACAGGTGCACTTAAATATAGCCCTGAAAAGTCTTTTGCAAAGGAAGAAATGCTGCTGCCTGTGACAGAATTCTGATCTTGACTCAAGGAAATTAGAAAACTTTTCTGCTGAGGCAGCACTGTGAATTTTGAACACTCTCCTGGATGCCTCTTGCCAGGCATGCCTAGGGCTGCCTCTGAACAAATTTCAAAAGCAGGTAAAGGCTGTGTATTGGCCTCCTCACTTCAGCTTCCCGACCCTCCTTCCTGGGCTTCATAAGCACAGAATTGTTCTTCTTGCTTCAGTTTCCCCTAGCCATCTCCACAATCTTCAGTGTCTTCTCCTCAAAGCCCTAAAAAGGGCCAAGAGCAGACCTATATTTAAAATGGCAACGCCCGGCACTGATGAAGTCATGCTAAAACCACTACCTTTGCACACTGCTATTTAGAAGGTTGCAATTTGGCACCATTCCAACCTTTTGAGATTTCCCCTAGCAGGATTTTATCCTGAGAATATTGTTTAACAGCAAAAGGCATATTAATATCAATGTTTATGAAAGCTCCAAATCAGAGACCACTGTAATAATCAACAGAGTAATGGTTTGGTGACTGACAATAATCTGCAAACAATCATTAGGAAGCCCACTGAAAGCAGGGGGAAAGTATATGATGTAATACTGGGCAAAACCAAAGAAAAGACACAGAATAGCACAAAAACCAATTTGAACAATATAAATTATGCCTATATTTGATTAAAAAAGAGAAATATGCAAAGTTTAAAAAAATGATTATTGTGTAGAATCACAAAGGGTTTTTCCCCTTCACTTTTTTTCATACTATTACATCATCTTTTCAGTTAAAATTTTAAAATCCTTCTCAAGAAGAAATCAATGGACTAATAATCACTATGAGTTCTAAATCTGACTGGATGCTCCTTAAGAGATTTTTATTTGTTTAATTAAAGGCAATAGACTTTACTCCCAATCCAAGTAAAGATAAACTTTAGTATTTGTTTATAAAGTCTGTTGGTATCCCTGTCCCACTGGATGCACACACCCACCCTGTGGGCATTAGGACAATAATCTCCCAGACACCCCAGGCTCCAGAAGGCTGGGTAGGGGTCAGGAACTGCACCGACCTCCAAGCTGGAAATGGTTTCTAGCTCCAGCTCTGCCACCTACTTGCTGTGTCACTTTGGGCAAGCCCCATCCACTCTCTAGGCCTTAGTTCCTTCGTCCCTAGAGCAAGAGGGCAGCCGGCTGACTGCTTTACTCCTGACCATTTGCTGGTTTGCTCCAGGACCTATGCTGGGCAGGTGGCAGAGGTGTCTTGTCTTCTTGCTGCTGCCCTACACTGCTTCTCCAGGGCTAGACAATAAACCCACAAGCAAATGCAAAACAGATGAACTTTTTAAACCTACCAGGATGCTTTCCAGATCGTGAGGACACTGAAAGACAGAGTAAGAGGTTTAGATTCTCTTTTGAAGGCAGTAAGAGGGACTGAAAAGGACTCTCAGCACCGGAGTGATGTGGGCAGGACTAAATGGGTAGGAGGGAGGAAGAGCAGAGGCATCGAGGGCGTCTGGAAGCCCAAACTCCACTTCCCTGAGGACCAAGATGCCCCACACAGAGATTACACCATTTTGCCAAAGGTGACAGCTAATTAGCGGTCAGGTCTCCTGCCTCCTAGGGTACAGCATGTCTGCTGTCAATGGAAAGACACCTCCGTGGGGCAAAGGCATCATTCAGAAGCTCACGTGCTACACACAGATACTCAGCTGCATTTTCAGAAAGTGAGGAGAAGCAGGTGCAGTACCGTGTGTGTCTAGCTGAAGGGGCCGCTGGGGGATGGACAGAGCTTGGACAGCCAGGGTGAGGGCTCCTTCCTGTGCCTTCTCTGCACCCTTTGCCAGCTGCTCCTCGAGCTTGCTCTGCAGGGTGCTGTTGGTTTCGATGCTCCTTTCCAGCTGTGCCCGCAGAGCCTGGATCTCTGTCAGGAGGCCATGCAGGTCGCTGAAAGGATCCTGCCCCTTCCAGCCTTCTCTGGACGCCTCTGCTCTGGCCTCTGCAGACATGTGCAAAGGGAGGGCTTGACCTCTTCCACAACCAAAAGTCAGGCATCAAAGGAACTGAACAGTGTTTCAAACCCACCACCACCATCACCCTCCCCCTTCCTAAGAACTAAGTACAATTTAAAATAACAACTTGACTTAGAAACAAAAATACTGGCAGACTTAATTGCTGCTATTCCATAGGCTAAATAAGAGCTGGAAATTAATTTTCCCTTCTGGCCATAAAAGCCTAGCAAATTGCACACCAAACCCCGAAATTATGTCTGGTAGTAATAAAATCTATTTGGACTGGAATTACAGAATGAAAGGGAATGATTTTAAGAGCCACAGTACATTAAAAAGACACAACAGGAAGAATAAGAAAAGCAAGTTGAGGAGAAAATGAAAGCTGTGAGATGACCCTTTTCTAGATAAACTTTCAACAGGGAGAAACCACCTGGAAAATTAGTTTTTAAAAAAAACCCACCACACCTCAAAATTGACTCTGAAATATTAGACTTTATAGTTGAGTCACTGCAATCTGGTATCTTTCTTGGGATACAGAGAGGCCCAGGGCCAACAACCATCCCCAGAGCAGTGCCCACATATGGGAAGTTCTCCATAAATATTTGCCAAATGAATGGGTAAAAAGAAATGCACACTAGCAGGAAAAATTTTAAAGAAAGTCATTTCTCGAGTGCCTACTGAGTGCCAGGTACAGGGCTAGGATACTTTCAATAAACGATCTCATTCAACTTTCACAAAAACTCTACACAATGGGTATTAATAAACATGTTTTATAGAGGCAGAAACAGGCCTATAAGGGTAAAGTGACCTGCTGAAGGTCGCACAGCCAGGAAGGAGGGAGCGAGGGACTTCAGCTGGCCTGACTCCTGAGCCTAAGTCCTTCCATGTTTCCTGCTGCTTCTTCAGAAGAAGAGTCAAAGCACTTGCTTCAAAACATAACTACTCTGCCATGAGGCCAGCATGGGGTTTGATGACAGCACTTCAGGAAAGAGTGCTGAGCTCTGCCCTCCGGCCAGCTGTCTGGGGAGGCTCACAGCCCAAGACGCAGCAGCCCCAGGATGAGAAGAGCCTTGGACCAGAGCGCCCAGTACCTCTCGGTCTCCGGTGCTCTTCATCCAGCTTCTCATATACCTTCAGCTCCACTCGGAGGGATTGGAGTAGCTTGTCGTTCTGGGAGAGCAGCTGCTGCCTCAACCTCACCTCCTCCTGCACCCTGAAAAGGCCCCACGAGCATGGGGAGGAGAGTTAATTCTACCATAGGTGACTTATTCAAACCCCCCAGGGCAGGCCAGTTCTACCCTCAGCCAGAGTGTAGATAAAGAAGTGACAAGCATGGTTAAGAATTCCAGTCATTCTCCCCCTGCTGATGGTTTGAGCTAGAAGACCTGTCTTCTCCTGTCCCAGATGTTCCTAGTTAGATTCCATTAGCCTCCAATAGGAACCTACGAAATCGACTCTCCAACTCCCAGGCCCTTGGACTACACAACTGGCTTTCCTGGGTCTCCAGCTTACAGAAAGTACATCATGGGATTTCTCAGTCTTCCTAATCTTGTGAACCAGTAGCTTATAATAAATCTCTCTATCTCTCTATACAGTACCAACAGAAGATCTGTATCTATATAGTGAGGGCAGGAGAAGAGAATCGTACTGATCCTGTATCTTTGGAGAACCCTGACTTATAAAACTAAGTCTTAACCCTTTTTAAAATTTTTGCTTAAAAATTTAACATATATCAACAGTGGCTTCTTTGTTGGATAGTTTTATAAAGTTTAACACATGTATTATCTATGTTACCACCACAACCAGCATACAATGAAATCCCAACATCCCCCGTAAAACCCCCTCTTGCTTCCCTGTGCATACCACCCTCCACATACCCCTAATGTTGGCAACCACTTATCTGTTCACCTCCACTTTAGTTGTGTCTTTTCAAGCGTATCATATCAATAAAATCTTACAGTATGTCACTTTTTTGAAACTGGCTTATTCACTCAGCATTAATGCCTCTGAGATTTTTCCAAGTTGTAACTTGTATCAATAGTTCATTCCTTTTTATTGTGAAGTAGTATTCCATTGTACGATGTGCCACAGTTTTTTATCCATTACCCTACTGAAGGACATTTGGATTGTTTCTAGGTTTTAACCCAGAATTCCTACTCATGGGTATTTACCCCAGTGAAATGGAGGCTTATGTTCACAAAAACATTGTACTCAAATGTTTATAGAAGCTTTATTCATATTAACACAAAACTTTTTTCTTCCAGTCATAAGGAGAAAATATTTGCAAACTTCATCCAACAGGGGACTAATATCCAGAATATATGAGGAACTCAACTCAATGCGAAAAAAACAAATAATTCCATTAAAAAGTGGGCAAAGGACATGAATAGACATTTCTCAAAAGACATACAAATGACCAATGGGTATATGAAAAAATGCCCCATGTCACTAATCATCAGAGAAATGTAAATCAAAAACACAATGAGATACTATCTCATACCTGTCAGAATGGCTAATATTAAGAAGACAAAAAATAACAGGTTGGCAAAGATGCAGTGAAAAGGGAATTCTTACACACTGTTGGTGGGAATGTAAACTAGTACAGCTACTATGAAAAACAGGATGGAGACTTCTCAAAAAACTAAAAATAGAATTACCATTCCACCCAACAATCCCACTACTGGGTAGCTACCCAAAGTAAAAGAAATCAATACAGCAAAGGGACACCTGCACTTACATATTTATTGCAGCACTATTCACAGTAGCAAAGATACAGAATCAACCGAAGTGCCCAGCAACAAACGAGTAAAGAAAATGTGGTGCATATACACAATGGAGTACCATTCAGCCATAAAAAACAATGAAATCCTGTCATTTGCAGCAAAATGGATGAAACTGGAGGTCATCATGTTAAATGAAATAAGCAAGGCACAGAAAGACAAATAGCCCCTATTCTCACTCATAACTGGGGGCTAAAAGAGTTGATCCCATGGAGCTAGAGACTAGAATGATAAACACCAGAGGCTGTGCAGGGTGGGGAATGAGGAGAAGTGGGTTAAAGGGAACAAACATACAGAAAAATAAAAGGAGTAAATTCAATGTTTGATAGCAGAGTAGGGTGACTATACTTAACAAAAATGTATTGTACTTGGGTGATGGACACCCTAAATACCCTGACTTGGTCACTACACATTACATACGTGTAACAACATTTCTCATGCACCCCATAAATTTGCACAAATAAAAAAAATCGGTAATTATTTCATTCTGCTTTAAAAGAAACAAAAAGAATTCCAGTCAGCCACTATTTCCCAAGTGCCCCCATGTCTAGCCCTTTACATATGTAATCACATGTCATCTTCACAGACACCCTAAAAGGTAGGTGTTCTCTTAGTCCTCAGTTCAGAGACGTGAGGATTTGAAACTTAAAAAGGTTCCGTCTCTTACCCACGCACAGCTTGGGAGAGGAGCCCGGACTTAACCCCAGGACTGTCTGATGGCAAAGACAATGATCTTGCTACATCGTCCACCCTGGGTGATGAAGGTGATGATGGTAACTCTAAAAGAGCGGGGCATTCACAAGTGCTGACAGGAATAACTGAAGTGTGGAACAAGACAGAGTCTAAGGGGGAAACTGCAAAAGAGTGATCAGTACGATCCTTATAAAATCTAAGGCAGATTCATGTCCCACCTCTGCTCAGTCTCCCAGGGGTTTCCAATGCCACTCAGAGCAAAAACCAAAGTCCTTACACCGGTTACAAGGCCCAACATGATTCTGTATCCGGCCAGCTGCTACCATGGCCCTCTCTCCAGATGTGCTGGCCTCCCTGCTCTGCCAGGCACAGGCCAGGGCCACTCTGCCTCAGGGTCTGTGCCCCTTCTGCCACAAAGGATCATTCCCAGACAGCTACAGCACTCACCCCTTCACTATGCTCAGTTCTCAATCAAATGTCATCTTTTCAGAGAGGCCTTCCCTGACCCACCCTAGACAAAAAATAGCAACCTGCTCCCTAAGCCCTCTCCTCACTTTCATGGTTTTTCTCCATGTATTTTATGCTCTCCAGACATATGACGTGTTTGTGTTTACTGTCTGTCCCCGCACACTAGGGCAAGGGCTTGTGTGCCTCGTGCCTCATTCCACAATTGCAACCCAGTGCCTGGATGCGTGGTATGGCCAACAGGGGACGGGTGTGTCATGGCCACTACCTGCTCAGCTCCTTGCCGGTGCTGCAGACCTCCTGCGCCAGCTGCTGGTTGTGTCTCTCCTTCTCGCTGGCGTCCTTCTGCAGCCTCTCGTTTTCCTCCTTCAGCCTGGCACACTCCCGCTGCAGGTGCTCGAGGCTCGCAGTCTTCCTGGAGAGGGACTCCCGTAATTTTTCATTCTCCTCCTGTTTATCTGCAACAACAAGAAAAGTGCCACTGAGAAGGGACGCCATTTGTTTTTTCCAACCTTATTACACAAATACAGCACTTCAGCTCGAGCACTCCAAGAACACAAAAAAGAATGAGATTTAATCTGGCATTTATGATCTTGGCATTCCAATTATCTTACACATTTTGGGCAGATAAATCTGTCAACATCAAGGCCGCAGATTAAACGTCACTGGGATAAAATGGGCCTGTTTAATTTTCTATTAAATAATAGGCCACACAAGCCTAGTTACTTTGCCTTCACAGAGCAAACAGTGGGTAGAAACTACAGACAAAGGCAAGAAACAGGGCCCCAAACTCAGGCAATGGGCGCTGAGAAATCCACAAACCTTCCTCAAGCCTCCCACCAGGAGGCCAGCAGGGCTGTGCAGATGGCACCGGGGGCCCATTCACTCCTCAGGCCATGAGGACACCACCTCTCCTGAGGAATAAAATACACCCAGAGGCACAAGAGACAACACGGCCAAGAGCAGGGTGTGGAGGCAACGTGGCCATGTTTAAGTGCAGCTTCTCAGTTTACTGACCTCATAACGTTGAGTATGGTTCTTCACTTCTCTGTGCCTCAGTTTCCCCACATGTGTTATTGTGAGGATTAACTGAGTTACCATCCATAAAGGGCTTAGCACAGGGCTTCATGAGCACACTGGGGGCTGTAAGCACTCCATAAGGACGAGTTGTTAGCAGTGCTGGTGGTGGTTAAGAGCTAACATGTACCAGCACTAACTGTGCAGGCTTTACACTGAAACCTTCACACATAGCATCTTATTTAATCTTCAGAATAAACTTCCAAGGTAGGTTCTATTATTCTCCCCATTTTCCAGATAGAAAACTAAGAATCGATGAGGTTAAGATTTCCCCAAGGTCATGCAGCCAATTAGTGGCAGAGCCAGGATTCAGACTCAGGTTTCTGACTCCATGACAATCCTAAGCAAGCTAAGCAAGTTTCCACCTCCTCCCTCAGACTCCAGACACACCAAGCTGCATATAATTCCCGATTGGTCTCTACTCTGCTCACCCCGACCCCTAGACCCTTGTCTGCTTTCTTCCTTCTATTTAAAAGGCCCTGGCTCCTCTAAACCTTAGGTGCCTTGGCTAATCCCTCCTTATCCTTCTAGACTCAGCTCTGGAAGATAAGCTTCTCCTGGGTCAGGATGCCCTCCCGGGTTCTGCAGTCCCCTGAGCCTGCCTTTATGGTGGCTAATGGCCATGCTGGCTTGCCATGGGGCTGTCTGGCTATCTCCCCCATCAGACCATAAGCCCCCTGAGGGAAGGGACCAGGTCTCATTCATTTCTGTATCAGAGTCTGCACAGGCTCTGACGTAAAACAGGAGATAGGAAATGTTTGCTGAGTGAATGAATGACCTACAGAAACCCTAATTTCATCTCTTTTAAGCCAAAATCAGTATCAATATCCCCTAGGGAAAATGGGATAAGCTGGCCCAAGTTTCAGCTCCACCACCTTCTAGCTCTATGACCACAGGCCAGGCAATTCCCTAGGCCTAGGTAAAATACTACTAATAATACCTCATTCCAGAATTGTTTTACATATTAAAAGATAATGTAAGTGAAAACTCTTTGGGAGCTAATCTCCAAATACAAGGAATTAAGAGAAGGGATCTTTATAAGAAATACTGGATAAACCTTGCTGATAGTAGGAAATCTCTGGTTGAGATTTAGGCAGTAATACATTTCCAACTCTTTTCCACTGTGAACAGGGACAAAAGAGAGGTGACTGTTCAGAGGGGATGAGTGACAAGTAAATAAAGTAACATTTACTGAGTGCCTATTAGAGACACTGTGCTGAGAGCTTTATATTGTTTAATTGTCACAACAGCCCTATGAGGTATTACTTAACCTCTCTGGTTCCAGTTTTCTCAGCTGTAAAACAGGAATACCTCATAGGGCTGTTGTGACAATTAAACGGTGTAAAGCCGTCACAGAGCTGCAGGATTCAAACCTAGGTTGGTCAGACTCCAAGGTCCACGTTCTTTCCACAACACAGAAGGCTTTGGGGTTCCAGACTGCAAGTGACTCCTTCAATTCTTACCTCTGGATCCTTTAACGAGCATTGTATTGAGAGCCTGGTTTTGCTTTCTCAAGAAATGAATTTCCGACGTCAGAGAATTATGCAGCTCTGAACCAGAAGCAAAAATGTTTGTAGAACCTATAAAAACACACACAAAGAGTGATTTATAAATAGTCTCCAGGTCAGTACGTTTGGAACGTTCTAGAAAACAGTTCTAAACAATGAGTTAACCCAACATGCAAAGAAAATCACTCCTGTGAACTATGTAAGGTATTAAAATACCAGAGGCCAAAGGGAAATGAGAGTGAGCTGGGAAGAGGGGGACGGGGGCTCCCCCGCGTCTTCCTGCCCTAAGGGTGAGCAAAGCAGGAGACCTGGGCCAGGAGTGGGCTGAGCGAGTGCCAGCCTTAACCTTCACAGACGTCTCTCCTGAGGCAAAACTCATGTATCCAGCCACCTGCCGGGCCTCACCGCTGAGGCAGCTCGTCCACAGAGCCAAAGCTGAACTCCTCGCCCTTCTGCCTCAGGCGATGGCATCACCACAGCCCCTAACCCAGCTAGAAACCTGGGAGCCGTCCTACACTTTTCTCTCTTCCACTGCCCAGTCAAGCAATCACGAATGCTGATTCTTTCTCCAAAACACCTCAGGCACTGGCCTACTCTTTTCTATCCCTCCAGTTCAGGCCTGATCACCTTGCTCTAAGCTTACCCCCGCCCCGCTCTTCTACCAACAGTCCGTTCATGTTACTCTCCGCTCAAATAACATCTGATGGCTCACCATGGCAAAAGACGGTCAAACAAACAAAACACAAGGTCCAACTTCTCAGTCTAGAACCCAAGGATCTCCGTTATTTAGCTCCAACCTCAGTGCACACCCTACCACCTCTCCACCCTGGGCCCCACGCCCTTATGGCAGTCAAAATGGACCACTTCTGTGCCCCAAACACACCACGTGCTCACACACTTCCCTGACTTCACAGAAGGAGGTATTCCCTTTGCCTAGAACGCCTACCACTCTTCTTCACCTGTCAGAGCCACACTCTTTCAATGCTTAGTTCAAATTTACTGCTTTAAGTGTATACCCTAAAGATCAGGGTCTAGAGCTCCAGACTGGGCTGGAGGTCACATCCTCACCTATAAATACCTCACCACACTCTTGTCTGTCTCCTGAAACCCTGCCCCTTCCTTTAAATCCAGCTCGGATGATACCTCTTGCTGGACACCTCCCTGACACTCCACCTCAGCACTCCCCACCCTCTAAGCTGTCTGTGTCCGCACCACAGATAATGTCCATGTTCACAGTTACCCTCAGAGAGTGCCTACTGTGTGCAAGGTGCCTTCTACATTGGCAGGCATATTCTTCCCCTCCCCTTGCTCCACACTGATTGAGTCCACTTACACCACAGAGCCAAAATGCCAGATCCCTGCTTTCCCAACCGCCCTGCCACAAGGATATGGGCACGTGCCACTTCTGGCCAACAGGACCTGATGGGAAGTCTGCTGGGGCCTGCTAGGAAAGATTTTCCCCTGGATGAAAAGAGAAGGACAGGGAGAAGCCTCCCCCACTTCTTTGGACACTGTCCTGAGAGGATGACATGCTTATAATTACTGCAGCCATCACAGATACTAACCCCAAACTCTGCAATCACTGAGCCATAAAACATGCCTTGGAACTACCTGCCTCTGGATTTCTTCCTATATAAGAAAACACAAACCCTGGTTGTTAACATCAATTTTTACTTATATTCTTTTACCTGCAGCTAAAAGCACCCTGGTACACATCCTGGTTTGAATACCTGTAATATTCAAACTCCTTGTAAGGAAGGTACGACATCAGTTCTCCCAGAAGTTCATACTCTTTCCACTCCACCACACCACCTTGTTCTCATGTTAATGATTCACTCATCACAACGTCATACAATTTTTTTTATTCACATATGTCTTTCCCCACCATCTTCCTCCTCTCTCCTCTATGAACTCTGGTATCTTTTCAGAGACACCTGGGTTTGAACCATGGCTCTGGCTTTTTAAGAGCTGCATGACCCCAGGTAAGTCACATAACTTCCCTAAGTCTCCAGTAGCTCAGTCAAAGTGACTGATGTGGTTGTTGTTACTGCTATTACCATTTGTATTAATATCACCATTGATGACAGGCTGGAGCCAAAATAGTACCAAAGAGTAATCTGAATGAGCAGGAACAATTCTACGGTAGAAGTCTACAATGACCAAAGCTAAGGTAGCAGCTTTGAAGGTAGTATTTCTTTTCAAAGGAATAATTAGGCCAAAGAACAGTTCCTAACATAGCCTAAACCTAAGCAACCAAACCTGAGCTAGTGAAGTCCACTCCTGATGCTGACAGGCCAGTCTTCCCTCTGAACGTCATAACTATAAGCTCGTACAACTGGGGATAAGCTGGAAGCTCTAACACATGAGATGATGGTTTTAAACAATATTCTACCTCAATATTATAAGGAGTCATACCTTTCTCAAGCCTACTCCCAAGGTAAACATTTCACAGCAGGGGGAGGTGGAGCCACTTTTATTTCTTTATCTTTTCAGACATTGTGACAACATGGTGAGAACAGTGTGTCTTTCCACCGGTGTAAATACTTTATGAATGCCTTTTTGTAAACCTTCCCATCAGAGTGAATTACTCTCCAGAGTAACTGCTTGCTCCATTGTAGCTGGTGGCCATTTGAGCCCCCAAATAATTCTATAATTGGATATTCCAGGGAAAATGTAAAACAGAATGAATCTAATTCAGGCATTACCAAGAGTGAGTGTGAAGGGCCGAGGCGTGTATTTCTTTTCCTGTGTTTGATGCAACTAATAACTCAGATTAATCAAGTTCCCTGAGGGTGAGAGGAAGAGGACGCAGGACGAGGGTGGAGAGAGCGGAAGGGAGGGAGGAAGGGAGGGAGGGAAGGAGAGCGTGTAAGGGCACCATTCTGTTTACCTTGCAAACTACAGCACATACAGTACTTTGGAAAGATGTCCTTCTAGGCTTGTGGCTATGATGCGCTAGAAAGGAATGAGGACAGGACAGGGGTCCAAGGACTCAGGTGCTGCCATCCAGTACTATCTTTCTAGAACTAAGTTCTCTCATCTCTCAAGATGGGAATGAAATTAGGGTCTCTGACCATTGTAGAGCTTTGCCATGTTAAGCACAAAATAAAATAGTAAAATAAAACTGATGATGGTGATGAAAGCAACCATTTATTGAGTGAGGCACTGAGCAAGGCTCTATTTATAACACTGCCTCACTTAATCTCACAATGACCCTGTTTTATGAAATAATTAAGACTGGGAGAGATGGGGTGAATTGACCAAAGTCACAAAACTAACAGAAGAACAGGGCTCCACACCCAGGTCAGTCTAACTCCCAAACAAACTCAGGCTTTTCCAAGTGCACCAAGATGCTCTCAAGATACATTCTTCATGGAATGAGGACACTATCTCTGGAGCAATAAGGGAAGATGCCCAAGATACACTGTGCAATGAAAAATGGGACAGAATAGTGGATATAGAGTATGCTACCTTTCGGGTAAGCAAGGGGGAGAATAAGAATATATGTCTGTATTTGCATTTTTTAAAAAAATCACTGTAAGGATACAAAAGAAAACCAATAAAAAAGTAGGGAAGAGGGACAGAGCACAGGGTTAATGTGTAAAGAATGGAGGTTTTAATTTTTGAAGCATGTAAATGTCTTACCTATGGGGGAAAAGATATTTTTAAGTGCTTCATGGAAGATCATTCCATTCCAAGCTAATTGTGATTATGCAGAAATATTGGTAACCTTTTCACTGGCAAGCGAGCTTTACTAGACTGCTAAAATGCTGATATTTTTATAATCCATTATTGATGAAAAGACAAAATACTGCTTTGTTTTATTTTAAAATATCTATTTTTCTACAGCTTCCAAAGTCAAATGAGGTGCAAACCACAATTCAGGATGCCAGAGGCTGGCAGACTTCTCCAACAACGGAGAAATTAACATTTATCAAGCACCTGCTTTGTATACAGACTGCTTACTCAGGCAAAGGCACCACAAAAAAGCACTCACAGGCTTATACCACCCTGTGGGAAGGTCCTCCCCTACCTTGATCAAATTCAGATCCTTGTCGTTCCAGCTGTTTCCGTAGCTTCTCATTTGTTTTAATAGATTCTTCTAAACGTTTTCTCAAAGTTCGAATTTCCTGTATATGTTCCATTAGTAAGTCTACAGGAAGGAAGGGCATTTTTAATTCAAAGTCTGAAGCCCCCAACAAATTGAATAATTTATAGATTATGCAGGGATCTTGAAATCCCAAACAGTATTGGATGTATTAAGATAGCTAGCAACTGCCAATTCTTTCCTAGGCACAGGGAGGGTGAGTTTCCCACAGCCCACAGACACAATTCTATAATGATTTTCTGCAGCCCTCCATTAGGAAGATACTTTACATCACATGGAAAAATTATATTCCATACAATTTTAATGCTAACTCGAATGTAGCCTTTTATTCTTCTAAATATCAAATATTAGTTTAATATCTTCCTTATGATGAAACTAACAGATCACTTTCAAGTCTGTTTGAATTGCCTGAGAGTTGATTAAACTACCTTCATAATGAATCCAGTTATTTTCAAGACTAATTTTTTGAAAGATATAGGTTATCTATTTACCACTTACTAATTTAAGACTTAAAAAATAAAACAAAACAATGCTAGTGAGAATGGTGATAAAGGATAATCTCAGGAGTATATCCTGTTAGTGTGAGCACAAATGCATACGACCTTTGGGGGGTATTTCCATCATTAGACTTAGAAAAGTTCTTTGCAATGTCTTTTACCAAATAATTCTACTTCTAGGATTCTATTTAAAGAGATCACCAGAGATGCTGACAAGCATTTGCCAGAATGCAGGAAAATGTTCATCTTAGTATTGTATGTAACAGCAAAAACTGAAGTAACTCAAATTGTTAAATAAACTGCACTACATCCATTATAATGCAGTATTACATAGCTGTTAAAAAATACGTTACGAAGACTGTAATATCATGGAAGAATTATGTTATTATGTTAAGTTTTAAAATAGACACAAAGTTAAATATTCAACATAATCACAACTTGTAGAAAAAAGCCAAACTCAGTTTCTCCTACATTCTTACTCAACAATCAACACAGAAGAATTCTCTGACCAAATGTCGGGGGTGGGGGGAGGTTCACTTTTCCCATACACACCAAGCAAGCAAGCAATCTGCAGTAGAAACCAGCTAGGCGTCCTCCCATTCAATTCAATTCTGATGCCATCTACCTGGAGATAGCACCAGATCCACAGGTTGAGGTCTCAGCCACATAAGACTGCACCCAACTTCAGATGCCAACGGCAAGCCTCAGGTTGTTTTACCTGTGCTTCTGACTACAAACTGGGGTTCCCAAAACACCCTCCTTGAATTCAATTAACTTGCTAGAGTGGCTCTCAGAACTCAGGAAAACACTTGCTTACGTTTACTGGTTTATTAAAAAGGATATTATGAAGGACACTGATGAACACCAGATGAAGAGATGGCTAGAGCAAGGTATGTAGGAAGGGACATGGAGCTTCAATGCCCTCTCTGGGAGTGCCACCCTCCAGGAATCTCCCAGCGTTATCTGGAAACTCTGTGAACCCAGTCCTTTTGATTTTTAATGGAAACTTCATTATGCAGGCATGATTGATTACATCTTTGACTGCTGGTGATCAACTTAATCTTCAGCCCCTATCCTCTCCCAGGAGATGGTGGGGGGTGGTACCTGAAAGTTCCGAACCTATAATCACATGGTTGGCTCCCTTGATAACCAGCCCCCATCCAGAGACTACCCTGGAGCCCCCAGCCACCTGTCAACTCAATAGCATACAAAAGGATGCACACCACTTCAGAGATCCCAAGGATCTGAGGAGTTGTATGCCAGAAGACCAAATATATATTTCACAATATCACTTAACTCTATTTAAAAATTTGTACATACAGGAAAGACACAAATATACAAAGGAAGGAAATACATCTAAATATTAATAGCAGTTGCCTTTGGGTGGCAGGTTTTAGATATTTCAAAAATTCTCTATTACATTTTAATACAATATTTAATCATATATAAAATTTTAAATTTTCTAAAATGAACATATTTTTTCAGCCTTTGCCGCATCTCACTTTAACAAAGAAAGAAGGAAGCACAATTCCAATCTAGAGGTAGGTTTCTAGAGTCAGTGTTTAAAGCATAATCACATTAAGTATCCAAAGGCAAAACTAATGTCTTTAATTCATCAATTAGGGTATACTCAGTATGTCTTAGTAATGTTTGTTTTAAAACATTATACTAATGTTATGACCCAGTTTTCATTCCTCCAAAATGACTTTCATTTAAAAGTAGCACAATGTTACAGATCTTTTCCTAATTAAATAGTAATTTTGCCATGAATTTGAATGTTTATGAGATTACTTAATTCCCAGACCTTCAGCTATCTCCTGTTAATGCCAGAAGTGTGGCAAGCAATTTGGTGGAATGTCTGGGGCTCTCGCTGCAGCACAGCACCGAAGGACTCCATCTGCAATAAACTCTTGGCACGTCATAGCACTGTACCTCCCCGTTCCTGTCTTGCTGCCCTGCAAATCTTCTGCCAGTGGCAAGTCAGGTCAGAGTCAGTCAGGAACTTGTCTGTTTTGACTGTAACCTTCCTTGCTGGTCTTTCCAAGTCACACGCTGCTGGTTTTGGGGTACTAAATGCTCAGTAGCCATCGATACAAGCCAGTTTCCACTGAGTCTTTGGCCAGGAGCTGGAATCATGACTTGGGCTTAAGGAAACACTCCCAGTCGAATTGGATACTACTTATCAATTATGCAGCCACACCAAGGAGGGGAAACACTACACTAGCCTTTACAAAATGGGAGAAAAAATCTGTCTCTTACAATAATACCCTCCTGACAAATGCTAACTCTTTAAAACCATAAATCCTATAAGAAGGAACCACCCCCAAAAAATGTGTATATCTTTTGCCTAGTAGTTCCGATTTATAGAATCCATGTTAAATAAATGCCCCCAAATAAGGAAAAGGCTTCATGTTCAAAGATGCTCCCTGCAGCATTGTGTGCAATTGTGAAATCTGGAAATGACTCAAATGTTCAGTAACAGGGGAACATAAGGAAAACGGCAGTTCAGCCATTCAATGAACTATTCTAAAGCCACTAAAAATGATGTTATGTAACAACATGTCAGAAAGCCTATGATATAATGTTAAGTGAGAAATGGAAAAATACTAAATTATGTCTTTACACAGATTACAAATATGACAAAAGAAAAACCAGAACAAAAGGCTGAAGAGAAACAAACCAAAAAAGACAGCAGTGGGCATATTAGGGTGGCTCCAGAGAGCACTGTCCCCGTTCAGGTAATCCACTAAAAGGGCATGATAATCCCAACGTCATGGGTCCCCAGAGGAATAACAGAAGCAATGCCTAAAGCCTTCTACATTAGAAAGAAAACAAGGTTGGGGTGGCAGAGGCAGACAGGGTGAAGGGTAGAATTAGAGGAGCAGGCAAAAGGAAGCAGAGGAATAAGAATAGGGATCTCAAACATTCCTGTTTAAATCATTCGGGCTGCTGCACTGTAACTGTTACCCTCCTTCTGGTTCCTCAAACCCTCAATCATGTCTGCACAAAGGCCATGGGAGTGGTCTCTAGGGGTCTTGGAAAGAGACTGAGTTTCAGACTGGATTGATACAATCAATGCAGGAGGTAGTGCTAGAGACAGGGAAACAATTATCGGTCTGACCTAAATTAGGGGAAGGCAGAGTGTAGACCCATAAAGGACTAAGAAAAATCAAGTACTCAGAAACCCACAAAAATTGCAGAGGGATACAGCCAGAAACCCAAAGAAACCAGGTCTAGGTGACTGGCTGCTGGAGAACCCCAGCTGATGGCTGAGTTATACCAAGAATACACATTGTGTGCTCTAGGTATGTTTTCAAACTGTGCCCTTCTGGGCCCTGAGTGTCCTAGAGGAGCCTCAGAGGCCACCATTTGGAAAAAGACTCCACTCATATCTCTTTTACATTTTGTATGAGGCCTCTGTGTAAATTTTCATCTAAAAAAGGGATTCTGTTGCTAAAAAAAGATTTCAAATTTTTGTAAAACAATGATCTATGTGATCAAGTATCAACAAAGAGCTTTTAACAAGGAAGGGTCAGTGTCTTTTTGTAAATAAAGTTTTACTGGAACATGGCCATGCCCATTCATTTACATTGTCTATGGCTGCTTTTGTGCTACAACAACAGAGTTGAGTAATTGCCACAAAGACCATATACCCTGCAAAGCCTGAAATATTTACAATCTGTCCCCTTTATAGGAAAAGTTTACTGATCCCTAGTCTGTATGGTCTGATCTACACAATCCCTTGAACCTTTGAAATATACTGAATTATAAACACTAAGCCCTATACATTACCCCAAAAGGAGGAATCAAAACTGCAAGTACAGAAAAAGTGAAGGGGAGATCAGGAGCAGGTTCCTTGAGAGGTTGATTCTGCCAACTCAGCCCGTGGTCAGAGGCAGAACAAAGGTGTTATGGACTGAATGTTTGTGTCTCCAAAATTCATATGTTGAAGCCCTAAAGCCCCAATGTGATGGTACTAGGAGGTGGGGTCTTTAGAAGGTGATCAGGTCACGAGGGTGGAACCCTCATGAATGACAGCAGCACCCTTATAAAACAGACCTCAGAGAGCTCCCTCATCTTCCTTCCTCCATGTGAGGATACAATGAGAAAACAGCAGTCTGCAGCTCAGAGGGCCCTCATCAGAGCCCAACCTTGCTGACTGGTACCCTGACCTTGAACTTCCCCGCCCCCAGAATTGTAAGAAATAAATTTCTGCTATTTATAAGCCACCCATTTCTATGGCATTCTGTTACAGCAGCCCAAATGGACTAAGACAAAAGGCCTGACCCAATGGGCCAAGGGGCACACTAAAGGGAAACAAAGCAGATTTATACAATCACAAATTTTGTACTTATACAAAAATATCAGAACCGGGGGTTTAGGTACTCTTAGGCATCTGTACAACTCAAAGCAGAAGAGTCTTTGAAGTGGCCCTGCCTCAGGATGAGTTTGAAAGAAACAATAGGAAATTTACCTAACTTGCACTGACACACAACCCCAGTGACACACAGCCTGCAGGAAATGGCAAGTCATATATTAAGTGGTCGTTTTTAAAATAAAAATAACTTTTTCCCAATCACCAACACTTTCAACAACCATAGCTTTCTCCAGTGATAAACAATACTCTGAATGACCAGCTTTGGCCCTAATGGGATCTCCTTTCATCGGAGAAATATTCAAATGTCACCACATTCTGCTTCCTAAGGCAAGAGGGCAAACTATTGTTTAAATTGGGCCATGTATAAAATGCTTAGTAAAGCTTAAAGCTCAGCTTACCTTGAGAAAAATTGTTTGCCACAACTGAAGTCTTCTCTGTCTCACTATCTTGCTTCTGGTCCCGTGAGAAGAAGGACTTTTCGGATGTTTCATAATCAGACAATGCATGAGAGGCTGAAGGCTCAGGAGATTCAGGTAGAATATGTTGGTAGGTTAAGTTGTCTTCCTCAACCCTTAACCATTGGGATTGAAAGATAAATCATTCCCCATGCTAAAATCCCAAGCCAGGACCATGACTTAAGAACACTTATGATTACTTTGCCCTTTGTAACTTCCCCATGCTTGCAACTTCAGTCAGCCCTTGTTTCTCTACAGCATTAAGCAATGACATTCTAAAAACAAAAAGGGCTCAGTGGGCTTGAGTTTGGAGCCAACAAAGGGGAAGTGGGGGATTGTGCCTGTCCCACAGTCTGGCTTGTAGGGGCGGGACCCCAAAAGAGGGCCTGCATCGATGGCAGCTGTTTACCAGATGCCCACTCTGTACCAGGCATTTGAGATCTTACTTGGGCCTCACAGAACCCTATGAGGTAGGGATCACTATCCTCATTTAGAGCTGGGGAGACTGAAGCTCATCATAAACTAGTCCCTGCTACACAGCTCGTAAGTGACACAGTTCAGATTTGAACCAGGCCTGTATGGCTCTAAGGCCCCAGGAGAATGTGGAGCCCAGCCCAAAACCATAAGGTGGCCTTATGGATTTAAAAATCTTAAAACCCTCATGGTCCCCAAACAGGTCCCAATATCATCATTCCAGTAATCATCTGGTTATTAACCTGTATTTCCCAAGGACCACATAAGCCATGGAAAAAAACAACCTGAATGCTGTGAAAACCCAGGTGAATCTCCATTATAGATAAGTTCCTTAATTTAAGCTCTTTCTTCCTCCCACTTTTCCTATTACATCTTGTCAGTGGCCACAGTCTCATTATTCACATTATTCATGAGCTCAGACAAGAGCAAAGGACTCCAAAGCTGCAATGCATTCATTAACAGGTAAACACCAGATGCAACTTCGCCCAGACAGCATGATGGATGTACAAGCTTGCTGCTGGCTTGCAAAAGTGCAGAATGGGCCAAAGGCACCCATTTAATTAGCTTAGGAGCGACCCATGTGAGTGCTAAGCCTACAGCTGAAAAAAGCCGGACAGAAGGAAAAGAAACAAATCTGTTAGGAATAGAAAGGGTGACGCATTGGTTGAGGAGAGCTAAAAGAGGTTCCCTGCCTCTCTCCAACCCATTGTCTAAGCAACCACAGAAGTCTTCCAAAATGGCAAATCTGATCATGTCTAGTCCTAGCTTATCCTCTTTCAAAGACTCCCTTCTGCCTAAAGAATAGAGTTTGGACTTTTAACACAGCATCTGAGGACCAGCCCAACAGGGCCTGGCCTGCCTCTCCAGCCTTGACCCTCTATGCATCAGCTACACTGCTCAAAGGGGCCGTGTCTCCATCCCAGGCATGGACACTCTCCCGAGAACCCCCGGTCCCTTCAACTCTCAGCCTTTAGATCTCAGCTAAGAATGGCCCCACTCTGGGAAGTCTTCCTTGCCCTCTCCATAGACAGCCAGTGGGATGTGATCTGTTATTACAAGGTGGAAGCGGAGACTTGAATTGGGAGGGATCTTTGACAATATTGTAGTGAGAGAGGAATTTAAGTTTCTTTTAAATTTATAGAAGCCCTGATTAAAATATCCTCCAATGAGCTGTGATATTCCTGCCTGCTTGCTTTAATGATGCCAGTGGCCTTTGCAATCCCAATAAAATCTCAAATTCTGCACCCCAGACTGGCCTCTATTTCTTTACTTTAGCCCCAGAAGCTCAAAGGGCCACATCTCCAAAGAGGAGGAAAGTACCCAGCAGCATTAAAAGCATTCAGAACCTACAACCAGTAAACAGAGGAGGGCAAGACCTTGGCATCTTCAGTTGGCCATAGAGGCAAGCTAAGAACATACACAATTCATTTATTCCATGAACATTTTCTGAGCACCAACTATATGCCTGATACTTGGAGCTGGAACAGATATAGAGAGATTCAAGACATAGTCTTTGCCCCTCAAAAACAACATGGGATAATAGTAAGAGAGCAGGCATTAAACTGTGTGATAGATTCAAGTTCAAATCCCAGCTCTGCCACTAATAGCAAATATGCAATTCTGACCCACAGTCTCTCCTCATCCTAAAATGGTTACTTCTAACCTTGTAGGGTGAGAAGTAATAAATGTGAAATACCTAGGGCAGCTGCTGGCACGCACCAATACCCAGTTAGTGCTAACTAGCTCCTTTCCTCTTTTGAGGAATTCTGGGAATAGAAAGATAAACGCAGAGAGCATGACACCACCACGTGATAAGCGCTATAATGTAATTACGTGCCCCGTGCTAAAGCAAGAATAACTGATCCTGCAACGTGGTGGAGACACAGGGCATCAGGGAGAATCAGGTTCATTTCCATTTGAACTGACTCTGAAGATCTTCAAACTATAAGAAGAAAAAGGTAAGAGTGTGCAGCTTGTGCATAGCCATGGTCTAGAGAATAATATTATACAAAGCCAAGAGGGGCATGACGGGAAGGGAAAGTGAGTTAGAAAGGCCTCAAATGCCAGGTTAAGGAGTCTGGAATTTATCCTGCAGGTTATCTGGAAGCCAACAGAAGGAGTATGTCATCTGGTTCAAATCACCTGATGCAAATGAAACAAGTGAATGAAGGCTACAGGACACACAGCATGAACTCTTGGTTTTGTATGGCCACCATCAGTTCCAAAGATGTTTATGTACTTATAAGAAGCAGGAAACTAAAAGAATGGGAGGGAGCCAAAATATTTAAAAAGCTGACAGGCAAACTGAACCTAGAAAGTTCCAGAAAGTCTTCTTAACAAATGCTACATACTCACCTCTCTACCAGTTCATTCTGGGTGCTCATTTCTACTCCACCTGATTTTCCTGGAAGCAGAAATAACAAGAAGGAAGGGAAAAAAATTTTTTTAAGTGTTCCCGAATAATTTCTTAATCACACATTTGCAGAGGCACTATTCTATTTGCTTAAACACTGTTTATAACCACCCCAGACAGTTAAAGTAGGAGTACCAAAAATACAATTCAGACTATAGACTCCCCCTTTATCGCTGCATAGACACTAGCTGTAGGTGACGGCACTGAATCTAAAACACAATTACAAAGGCATTGCTGGTGCAGGTTCTTTTTCCTTCTCCGAACCTCTGATACTAACAGAATATATGCTCATTATAGGAAATGGGCAACAGAATAAAAAAAGATCACTATCCTCCCAGTACCTCCTGAAGACATGTTGCTGGATTTCCTTCCATTATTTTTTCCATGCATTTTGGCACAGATGATGCTGTACCGTGACTTAATTTTTTCACTTAGTACTTCATTATAACCATTTCTTTTACTAAATTTGCTTTAGAAACATCATTTTTAATGCCTACACTAAGATTCCATTATAAGCACGCATGTACCACAGTTTTTGCCAGTTCCCTATTTGACACTTAGGTCATTTCCAAATTTTTACTTTTATAAATAAATGAAATAAACATCTTTGTGCACACTGCTTTATCTGCATTTAAATTAGTTCCTTAGGAAGACTGTCAGAAGTGGGATTACTGCGAAAGGAGTACCTGAGGACAGCTGAAAAAGCCACTGTCTACAGCAGGGGAAATGACTAAAAGAAATTACAAAAGAAAACAAAACAAAGCTCAGAATGTAGTTGGGCAAAAGATGCTCTGCTCTCTTCCTGCGTGTCATCCTTTGCTGTTTGAAAGAAAACACATGAGCCCAGATTTCAAAGAGCTAACAACTTTATTTTTAAAATACTTCAGAACCCTGGAAATTGCAGGCTGGGATATGCTCTTTGAAGAAACTAACGCACGGCTAAAGAAAAAAACAAACTCTTCTGTAGCTGTGCTTGGAAAATGAGACTATAATTAAACTGCACCCACACATACAATTTTCAAAACTACTCTTAAAATAAAAAGTTCTCAAACACCACAGTGTAGAGGAAAAGATCACTAGAGCCTCACACATTTGCTTTATGTCTAGCAGTTTCCCCCTACAGACTCGCAGGGCTGGCTGGCACGGCTGTCCAGACTCTCTCTCACCCCCCCAGGATGGCCACCTGGGCATCAAGAGTCAGCGCTACATGCCAAGAGATGGAAAGTCCCCTACCACCGCAGGGCACTGTCACCCTCAGGAATGAGTCAAAGGCGCCCGACTGACCAGGCGCCAAGCCCTGAGTATGGTTCTCTAACATCCACTATCTCCTTTAGGCCCCACAACAATCCTGCAAGCACACTGTCAGTATCTCCATCTGACAGCAAGGAAGTGGAAATCGAGGAGGTTTAAAGTTTCGACTCTCTCGCTTTGCCCGGTTCACTCTCTCACTTCCTTTACTGCATTTCATAGTTAAGCAAGAGAGATGGCGACATCCTGACAGCTAAGTCACAAATCTACGCCTTGATCCTCTTGGTTACATCCTGGCCAAAGATGGTGTGATATTTTGGTTTCTTGAAAGGGAGGTAGAGGTTGACAGGCCTCTATCACAGTGGGTGCTCTCAAGGTCTCCACCTTTCTGTCCTCTACATTCCTCTTCAAGGGGGGACAATCCTCATGTGATAGGGTCAGATTTCAAGACCATGAGTGGAAGCTGCGGCTTGCAATACCATCCCTAATAGGCGGGGACAACTGTACGCTAGAAGAGCAGCTCCATCGGCACTTTCCATTTCACGCCTGCACTAGGGCTGCTTACCAACGGTCAGCTGTGATGACACTTGGACCCTATAGACCCTGAGGATGGGCCATCTGCTCCAGCCCAGCCTTCCAAAGAGCTGAGGACTACCCATGTACTAGCCAGGCAAACAGTAACGAGACGTTCTGCTTCACAATCGCATTGTTCTTCAGGATTATATCTCCCTCAGAAACATCACAGGGCAGGTACCCTTGGTTTGGGGCAGGCTTTAAGCATTCCAGGTCTCACAATCATAAACTCATCAAAAACCTCTCCTCCATTCCTAACAAAGCCCATAAGCACAGAAGGAAGTGCCCTGATGCCCCCAGCAGCATGGGTTTCCCCTTCTTCAGATAAGAGACCCTTTGGGGAGCTTACAATAATTCAACAACAATCCTATTCTACCCGTTCACCTATCACAACAGAGTTCTTTAAAACCAAATGACAAATGGTTATTGCAGGATTCACAGGGAGATCATAACAACCGATGCATTGAATTTCTTGGTGGAAACTGCCTTTGCACAGGTGACAGGGTACCATCTGTTGGGCTATTTCAAAAGCTTAGGATGCATGTCATGAAAATGCTGCTCCCATCTCTCAGGCAAATCTTGTTGCTACACCTGAGAGCTGTGTAGTATGAGGCAGTGGGGGTACTTCATCCTTTCAAATAAAAAAAAAATCTAGTTATCCCACTTACAACTGAATAAGCAAAAGAGGACTATTATGCAGGACAGACTTCCATCCTATATAGTGCTACCACTTAAGAAACCTCTTTTGAAACAGTACTCCCTAAGCTCAAAATCCATCAATCCTACAGTTAAGTTCAAATACATAGCCTGGCATCTCCTACGTGATCCAGATGTTTCTTCCTTTCTGTAATTTCTAGTAATTGGTAGTATATATTTACAGTGTTTCTCCTAGGTGCCTGTGCCAGACACTGAGGATACAGAGATGAACGAGGAGCCATCCTGCCCTCAGTCTAAGTGGGAACAGTGGACCCAAAGACAATTACACTGCACTGCTGTGACAAGGGGCAGCATGGATACTGCTGGGGGTGAGGGGCACACAGAGGAGACAAATGAAACCCAGCCTGGACTACTGGGGAAAATTTAGAGGAGATGGCAATGGAGTTATATCTTTGAGGCAGAAAAGAATTGCTTTATAAAGGTAAGAAGAAGCTAAGGGACTCTGGGAAGGGCAATTCCAGGGATACTTAGGAGGAAACCCTCCATTTTACCTGATAGCTGGATCTCAATGCTAACCTTAACTTGCATACCGCATTATCACTGTTGTCACCTCCTGAGCTCCCACTATTTGCCAAGCAGGACACCCTTTAAATAATCTCATTTAATCCTTACAAATTTGTAAGACAGGTGCTACTATCCCCACGAGGAAATGTGACCCTTAAAGGGGTAAATGATCCGTAAAGATGGGATTTGAACTCAATTCTGTCTGACACCAAAGGTCCTGTTCTTTCCAACCCAACACCCTTGGGATGGCCTCCATCACAAGGTCAGAAGTGAATGTCAGGTGTGAGCTACAAACAACCTAGAAATAAAAAAAAGAAAAAGATTTTGCTTCTACTTTGGGTGAACAAAGAAACCTTCCTGGAGGATAGGCAGAATTTCTGTAAGTGGAAAGGCCGTAAAAGCCTTACAGAAAAGAGGATGGTTTGAACAGAGCCACAAAAGTGAGGAAATACAAACCCTGGCCCACAGAAACATTTGACCCCTGCGCCCAATTTGATGGCAGTGTGAGAAGCACAATATACCATGGTTAGAAGGACGGGCTGTGGAAGCCAATTGCCTGGGCTTGAATTCAGACTTGGCTGCCACTTCTTGTGTGACCTTGAGCAAGTGGATTAACTTCTCTGCTCCTCATTTATCAAATGAGGATGATAAATAATACTTCCTTATAGGGCTGAAAACAATGCCTGGCATATAGCAAGCGCTCAATAAAGACCAGCCTTCCTCATTTCCTCATTGTTTCTCCTTCATAATCATTATCGCCATCATCATCATTAGAGGGTAGTGGGCTAGAAAAGGCAGACTGTGGAAGGCACTGAAAAGAAAAGAATGTTTTAGGTTCATCTCTATCAGCAAAGGAGCGCCAATGCAAAGGATCCCAGCAGCTGTCTTCTGTTCATGTGGTTAAACCCTGACACACATAGTGAGCTCCTTGAAGAAAGGAACTATCTTGTTAGTATCTTTCCCAGTGCCGAACACAGCTTACTCAAAAATACCTGAAGACAAAATACTGCCTTCCTTATTTATGCAACTGGTCTTGGGAAGCACCATGCACAAGGATATAGTGGAAAACCTGGCTGCAACACCAGTTCCTGATCTACTGTGTCCCGCCCTCTTTGAAAATCTAAAAGCTACAGACTCTCACCCCAGAAAAATGTACATAACCCACAAAAGTTTGCTGAGTTCCAGATCCCTAGGAGAATTCCCAGTTTAATGAAGCTTAGGAAGAGTCCCTTTACAAGCATTAAGAAACCATACTAGCATCCTACTTTTTGGATGCTACCAATCAAACATTATTAAAGAAATAGCAAGGACACGTACAAAGATTCCAATACAGTGTTCTTTATAATAGCCCCAAACTGGAAACAACCTAAATATCCATCTAATGGGGAACGATTAAATGAATTATGGTACATTTATACAAAAGAATGTTCTAGAGGCACTAGAACTTCCAATGTATATGAATATTTTTTTATCTATAACTGAGCAAAAGAAGAGGTTGCAAACAGCCCATTTCCATAAAAAATACAAATATGTATAACATAGGTCTAGGCATATAAACTCCAGGGTGTTCAAGTTTTGCTGTGCAAATGATGCAATTTTAAGAGTACTTGCTTATCTGTTATTCCATATTAAACATGTATTGCTTTGTATTAATAACAAAAAGGCTATATTTAAATTTTTAAGAACTCATGCTATGTAACTGCCTCAAATATAAAAATACTTTATAATAAGCTCACTTCATAATTCAGGAGCCAGACCCCTTACATAGCATCCAAGAAAGACCCACCTCTGTGTTCCATTTTATGCTCTAAGAAAAGGAGCTGTAGTGAGGTTCCTGGGACTTTTATGCACTTTGTAGAAGAAAATAAAGTTCTATGTTTGTGTTGTCTATTAAGCCTGAAATGCTTCTGCCTCCAGAACCCATAGGAAACAAGTGGGATCTCCTCTACTTGCCAAGGTAAATAACTAAAAAATAAATCAAGGGGAGCGGCTAGGTGAGGGAGGGATGGCAACTGGGGCCAGAGGCACTCTCTCTCAGCCTCCCACTTCCTAGGGCCTTGGGTGAGGGCTTACAGGAAGAAAAGAGGCAGACAGAAAATGCCTTGGGCCTGGAAGATTCAGCTTTATAATGAGGACCCACTTATTTCTCTACCAATAACATTAAAACTAGCTTATTTGGAAAACCTTATCCAGAAGAAAGCAGATTTTTATAAAGCTGGGAAAAGTCAAGTGCACCTATACCCTGGTCCTCAAAAGTCCTGGGAAACTGGTACTAGGAAAATCAGTCTACAACAGGTCTAAGCTGTTGGGCCCTTTGAAAAAGTTGGGAAAAAACATTCACTGGGCCCAGATGGGCAAACTATCCCATGTGCTATCCTGGAATTAACTGAACTATGTGGACCCTCATAAACCATCTGTTTTGTACATATGAAGACAGAGAAACAGAGGCAAATCCTGGTTCCACCAAGGCAGTTATGACTTTGAACAAAATACCTTTGCTAAGGCTAAGTTCCTCACTTGTAAAGCAGGTTGTTCTGAAGATTAAGTCCCATCTCACAATAAATACAAATACTAGTAAATACTCAATACATTGAGCCAAGCAAGACTTCACATCCATTATTTAATATAACCCTTAAGAATGACTCTGTGAATTAGGTATTAGAATGCTAAGTTTACAGGGGAAGAAACTGAGGCAAGGAAATGAGTAAATTTCCCAAAGTACACAGCTACAGTGGGGAGCTGGAGCTCTAGCGTGGCAGCCTAACACCAGTGACCGCCTCTTCACCATTAGGCCGACTTACTTAGGTCCGTATGGTAACAGTGCTGTGCCCAGGTTCATCATCTGCAAAACTGCATTGATAACTTGTGCTTCCAAGGTCATTGTGAAGTTTAAATCAAATAACATATATGATACCAAATGGAATACAAGTAGATCGAGTAATGGAAAGAGGTTTTTGTCCAGAAACCTGATTTGAAATTTCAGCTCTGCCACTCGCTCCATAAATAATCACAGATGAGCTTCTTACTTTCCCTGGGCCACTCTCCACAACTGTTAAACTGGGATTCATTCACTCACTCACTCATTTATTCACTCTCTGAAAAAACATGTATTGAGTATCTACTATATGCCAGATGTTGTCTACGTCCAAGCGCTATAGCAACAACACAACAGACAACGTCCCTGCACCCTCGTAGGGATTACTTTCTAACAGGGAAGGCAGAAACGTGTGTGACAAACGAGAACACATAAAACACACAAGATGGCAATGAGGAGGACAGAGGCAAACAAAGCAGGGTAAGGGGAAAGGGATGCCAGGGGTGAGCAGGGGTGCCTTGCTATTTTATACAGAGTTGTCAAAGAGGGCCCTACTGATAAGACGACATTTGGGAAAAGGCCTAAGGGACCAGGGACACCAGAGAGAAGAGAGGCCCTGAAGCAGCAGCCTGCCTGGGCATGATGGCAAAACTACAAGGTCAGTAGCTGGGGGGTGGGTGGCACAGCAGGAGATGAGGGCAGAGCAGGGTGGGATGATGGCACGGGGCTTTGCAAGGCCTTCACTGGACTTTTACACTGAGGAAAAGGAAAGGCTTTGATTTGGGGGCAGAGAAGGGACATAATCTGACTCACATTTTTAAAAGCTCACTCTGACTACTGTGTGGAAAATGCACTGTTGTGGCACCAGGGCGGAAGCTCAGGAGCCAAGCAGGAGAGGCCTGCAGCATCCAGGCAAACGACAGAGGCAAACTGGGGCGGTGGCAGCAACAAGGTCAGAGGCCACGAGGACTGGTGAGAGATGGAAGACCAGCGGAAGGCAGAGCCTCACAGGGACAGCCAGGGGGCGGGAGGAGAGGCAGAGGAGAACCGAACTCTGAGTGGGGGCCTCCAGAAGCCAAGTGAGCAAGGAATTCCCCAAGGAGGGAGGGACTGACCACATCAAATACTGCTGTAATCTGAGGAAGATGAAGACTGAGAATGGATCCTTAGATGTGGCAAAGGGGAAGCTGTTGGTGACTTCAGCAAACCCTCTCAGTGGAAAGGCTGCAATGACTGGAAGCCAATCCCAATGGCCTAAGAGAAAGGGGGACTAGAAAGTGACATACTGGATATAAAGGAGAGGGACAAAAATAACGACTTTAGGAGACGGACGCAGTGGCTCACACCTGTAATTCTAGCACTCTGGGAGGCCGAGGCGGGAGGATTGTTTGAGGCCAGGAGTTTGAGACCAGCCTGAGCAAGAGCAAGACCCCATCTCTGCAAAAATACAAAAAATAGAAAAAACTTGGCCAGGCAGGGTGGCGTGTGGCTGTAGTCCCAGCTACTCCAGAGGCTAAGGCAGGAGGATCTCTACAGCCCTGGAGTTGGAGGTTGCAGTGAGCTATGATGACACCACTGCACTCCAGCCAGGGCGACAGAGTGAGACTCTGTCTCAAAAAAAAAAAAGTTAAAAAAATAATGACTTTATAAAGGGAATTTAAAAGAATACAAGTCTTGACTTTGGAACCACATTAATGTTTTTCATATTAAAAAAATAAAGTTAAATTAAATCAACAAGGATAGGGTATAAGACTCTAAAATTGAATACAAATAGAAACAAATGAATCTAATTGTATTTCAAATGAATAACATAACACTGTAGAAAGAATGAAACCAAGAAACTTTTAAATTCAATACCTGACTATATACCTTTAGCCTAAAAACAAACAAACAAAAAAACTACCATAAACAAATCCTGAACTCTTTTAGCAGGTTTGTTTTTCACAGTGGTATAGGTGGAGCAATGCTGGAACTACTTGCGTATATTATAGAATTGAGCAAATCAGCAGATACATTGATGTTGTCAGAGCCAGGGTTCTCACTGTTGGAGAAGTGAAATACAAATATGGTAGCAGGAAAAACAATAAAGAACCCAATGAAGTTGGATTAGAATTGGAGGTACCATTGTGAAGTAATGATTTTTTTAAATAAATTATATAATGAAACACTGAGACACACACACACACACAAAGTTCTGCTTGCTAAAGGGCCTAGAAACAATGACAGCCTAGTAGCAACGAACACACCTATAACAAAACCTTGGCTTTTAAATACCATCCCCCTTGAAAAGGACCCAAGGCTACTTGAAGAAGTGGTTGATTCAGGGGCAGGGGCAGTACAAGTTGAGCATGGAACATCTTTTTTTGTGCCAGAACGTAAGGACATGCTCCCCAAAACATGGAGACATATGAAAGGAACTGCCACTTACCAAATCTGGGACAATATGCATGACAGAAAGGATAACAGTCCATTGAATAAAATAATCATAAACCCAGATTGACAATAAACAAATAACCAATATATAAATAAAAGGAGTTTAATGGAGAATACACCCTTCTAGTAGATGCCATCTAATAATAAATGAAGAAGGAATGATGGTGTTAGGAAAAAAACCATGTTGCCACCATTATAGTAATTTTGACTCAGGCAAGAATCATCAAGGGATGGTAAAACTCGTGGTAGAAGTCTGAAGAGGAACAGAATATTCACAGAGTTGCAAAGTATCCTCCACTAATTCCTTATTCACTACATGGGGAAATACAATTTACAGCAGAGAAACCTGACAGACATCACCTTAACCACGTGATCAAAGTTAATATTGCCAAAAATGAGATAAACTGATATCATGTGCCTCCTTAAGGTAATAAAACCATGAGAATAAAAACTCACTTATATTTTATTCCTGCCAAAACTACACAACTAATCTAATCTAATCATGAATTTAATCATAAAGAAACAACAGGTAATCCCAAAGTGAGGGACTGACCAGAACTATTCAAGAATGTTAATGTCTTGAAGACAAAGGGCGAGGAATGACTCCAGATTAAAGGAGACCAAAGAGACACGACAATGCATGTAATGCGGGGACTGGACCCTGGATCAGCATCAGGATCAGGATCTAGAATAAAACTGTCATAAAAGACATTATTGAATCAATGGTAAAAGTTCAAATATAGACTATATATTAAACAATAGTATATTAGAAAACACTATTATGATTTTAATAATTGTACTGTGGTTATATAAGAGAACGTCTGTGGCCTGAGAAAATACATACTGAAGTATCTAGGGGGAAAGGAACATGATATTTTTAATCCACTCTTACAGGGTTCAGAAGACAATAATGTGTATGTGTGTGTGCGTGTGTGTGTGCATGCAGAGAGTAGGAGAATGACACAACAAATGTGGCAAAATTGCTAACAAATGATGAAGTTGGGTGAAGGGTGAATGGGAGTTTTGTTGCAGTCTCGGAAAAAAATTATTTAAAAAAATTTTAATGCACTAACATTTATTAAAGCACCCAGCACATGGCAAAGGTTTAGCAAAGGTTTTCCTTCATCCTTCCTCTGGCCACCTCTAACCTTTGGATATACTTTTTAACTAATAAAAGTTTTATTTAGTTGGTTGGGTTTTTTTGGTTGACAACATTTCAAGCTCATGAATTTTCACCAAAAATCCCGATTTCCATCTTCTCTGGAAAATTTGCAAGAAGAATAGGCAACCATGTGGCCAGTGCTGAGGGGCACCTCTGGCTGACTTCACTCATGTACCTCACCAGCCTGGCCCCTGAGGCACCCAACCTGGACTCCTGGTTTTGAACAGTGCAGACCACAAGCCACTTGAAAATGGTCACTGGAAGGAAGAAGCAGCCAGTGTGGTTCTGTCACCTCATCAAGGCAGAGGGGCAGGTGATAAGCAAGGCCAAGGAGTCAGTTCCTCCTGTGCACCTCTAAGAAGTCCTGGGTCAATTACTGATGTCTTAGGACTTGCGTACTTCACCCCACTTACCGCTGAGAAATAGCTTTTCCAATTTCTCCAGTAGTTCAGCACACTGATTCAGCTGCTCCTGGAAACCTTGGGCCACACAGTAATCCACATCACTGGCCTGCAGCAACTCTTCAAACGCCTTAATCATGGTGTTCATATGTTGACGGGAAATGACACAGATGCCATGGCTATCCTTAATCTGCTGCCGTTGAAGGGACAGCTCCCTGGCTTGAGACTGAACTAATGAATTGTATCTGATAAAAGAGGGGAAAGAAAATGCATGGACCATTTTAGAATTGAATTTTTGTGACCTTAACACTAATTGGAAAAATGACAGAGCACAATTTTTAAAAGCCTGCAGCGGTACAAGTATATACACTTTTAGAAAAATTGAAACTGTACAGGGTCACTCCTTCGATTTCAAACAGCCAACAAATGCTGGAACAAAGATTCTTCTGCAACATTTTTAACCTTATAAAGCCCCCAATTAAAGCACAGATTGACAAGGACTCAGGGAAACAATTAGTTTCCATACACTCTTCAAAAATACTATTCTGAATTGTAGAAACAAGTGCTCCAAGGGTCAGTGGACCCATCAAAAATTCTCATGAAGTACAAAAAAGAAAGCGTAAAGCGAGGAAAAAAAGATAGGACTCTCTCCTTTCAACTGAAAGGTCAGGGAATAATCATGATCCTAACTACCATTTAGTGAGGGCCTATCAGTCAGTCGCTGAATTTGTGATTTTATATAAGTTATCTGATCCTCCTAGTCTTCCAACAAATGTATAAATGTCCCCTTTTACAGAAGAGGAAACTGATCGCAAAGTTAGTTAAGTGGTGAAAATTTAGTATTTAAACACAATTCTGACTTCAAAACTCTATTATGCAATACCACCTCCTTAATACTATGTGCCGTCTTTTCCTATGTGAGCCCACAAATATTAGTAGCCACTGAAAAAACCACAGATTAAGGGAAACATGGCTCATATGAACTGTGGCCACAGTAACCTGGCTCCAGAGAATGGCTTAGCAAAGATGCTGATACTTCAGGTCAACTGTTTCCCCTTTCCTGAAATGACAGTACATGGGCCTGGCAATCACCTTTGACACTGAGTGCATACATGCAGATCACATGACAATGGTATTAAAGGTGGCAGCTGGTTTAATGGAAGAGAAAGAACATGGGTATTAGAGTGGGATAATATGGGCATGAAACCTGGCAACAGCTCTGACCAGCTTCGTGCATGTTCTCGGGCAAGTCACAGCAACCTCTTTGAGGCTGTTTCCTCATCTATACAAACAAGCTTAAGAATACCTCCTTCTCAGGTGATTTTGAGAATTAAATTAGAAAAGTGACTAACCAGGGGCCTGAAACAACAGCCTTTCAATAATTACAAGCTTCCTTCACTCTTGCTGCTTGGGAATTCTTGAATTCACTCTGGATCCTGACAATTCAGAACAATGTATTTGTTTCAAATTAGTGACAAATGAAAGTCAACTTTACAAATGGTCCCGTTTTTGCCATATCTCATGAAGCAAAACTGTATATATCTATACCCATAAAGCATTATCTTCGTGACCTAAGAATTCTTCTCTTTCAACACACAAGCTTATTTCTCTAAGATGGCCTTAAAGGGTAAAGATACGGAGAATATTTATATTCCTCCCACCCTGCCAAGGACATCAGTTTTAGTTCCACAGCACAGCAAAAGCCAATAATGGAGTCCAGGAGTAAACACTGCAGTTCAGCAACAGTGCTATCACCCACCAAATGACTGGTATGAAACCTTTACCCTGAGTCCCCAGCCTGGGAGGGCAAAATCTGCCCTGTCAATTCCAGAGAACTAAAGACTCATAACTGACATTCACGTGTGCTGGCACTATTCCTATTATTTGTGGCCTCCTGTCTCACTCCCCCAGGACCTGGGGGCCTGAACCCCACCGTCAAAGCCTTCCCCAGAACACATACCACCCCAGCACAGAACAGCATTCCCTTTTAGTTCGAGGGCTCCTGCCTACTGGCAGTATTGGGGCACTGCAGACTTAGATCAGGAGAGAAGGCAGAAGTGGAACGTACCTTAAGGGTGAGAGATCTCTGAACTTATCCTGCAGGTTATGGATTTCACTGAAAAGTTCCATGTTCAAATTCTGCTCCTTTTGCAGCTCATATTCCTGTTCCACCAGCTGCTGTTTGAGGCTCTCCAGCATCCTGCCATCAATTATCTCTGGGGCCAGCGGATGGAGGATCTTCATGTGCTTCACGTATCGTACTTGGTGCAAACTTGAAAAGGTCATTTCTTCTTCATCAGTACTGACCTTGGGCTTGCTCAAGCCATCCTGGGCCCCTTCTGTCCCACACAAAACTGTGATAATGGCCTCACTGCACTGGGAGTGCTTTTGAAGCTGAAATATGAAATGCCGGTAGCCCTCCAGCTCAGTTTCCAAGTCCTGGATTTTCTGTTTTAAGCCTTCTGTATCACTTGAGGTATCGACGTCCTCAGACTGATCAGTCCCAATCACACTGACTTTAATGGAAGGCTGACTCTTAGAACTCACATAAGTAGCTACTGATGTCGGGCCCAGAAAATCTTCAGGATTCTCTTTGCATGTTGGCAAGATAGCCAGGTCATCAGATGGGTAAATTTCAGAGTCTGAAAAACAAACACATTTGTGTCAGTATCTTCTTTGCCAAAATCCACCCCCCTTCTCCTTCCTCATAGCCATAGCCGAGCCAAGGCCACTGAACAGCCTCCTAACAAGCCCCCTGCCTCTAGTCCTTCCCTCTTACCCCTCAGTCGTCCTCTTCCTCAGAGCAACTGTTCTGAAAAGTAAATTTAACCATGACAAATCCCACACACACCTAAAACTCATCAAATATTCCCACTATTTACCCAAGACTTTCCATGATCTAGTTCCAGGCAACCTTTCCAGGAACATCCCTGGCACCACCTATGAAGGTTTCCTACTAAGTTAACCATGATTCCCTATACATACCATGCTGTTTCACGCTTTTCACATGCTGTGCCCTCTGCCTGAATACCCCTGGCCCTCTACTCTACTCCTACTCAATGAACTTCAACACTCAGATCTAATTTTCCTTCCTCTGCAAGCCCACCTCCAAACTGTGCAAGAGTCACTCCCCTCTGTGCTTCCATAGCACCTCATATACATTACTCAAGACAAATATACTATGTGCTGGGTGCTAAAGTAAGAATTACCACTGGCTTGTTTATTTACATAGCAATTAGATATTTGGATTCCTCTCTCCCTCACCTCTCCCTCAACAGACTGCAAGTTCTTTCACAGCAAGGATGTGGCCTTTCATCTTCACATTCTCTGAGCTTAGCACAGTACCTAACCCAGACCACAGGTCACTGACAGTCTGAGAAATATTGAGGGACTCAGTGAAGCAACATTAAAGAGAAGTAATTCTAAACATGCATGACAGGTAAGCATTGTCTTCTCATTTCCACATCTACCAGTTTCCAGGCGATGCCATGACGTCCCCTTTAGTGAGTTGTTTCACTGACTCACAACCCTACCAGGAAATACTTCCTTATAGCTAGCTAAATCCTTACAGATGCAGCCAAACTTGTTTCAGAGGTGGAGTGCTACAGCAGAAAGAATATACAACTTTGAAGGCTGCATAGCCTTAGGCAAGTAACTGACTATCCCAGACCCTGTTTGCCCTGTGTGTAAAATGAGGAAAGAGATGCCTAATGTGGTTGTAGCGAAGCTTCAAGCTCAGGCCTGACTCCAGAGCTTCTGTTCTTAACCACTATTCCACACTGCCTGCCATCCAGGGAAAGCCCAGCTCAATATAAAGAGTTGTCTGAATGTTTAAGAGGCAGCAGAATGAGTAGAAAAACCCATCTTTGAAATCCAACAGACCTGGTTTCAAACTCTGGCTCTGCCACTTACTAGTTGCATGACCACAAGTTACCTGACCTCCATAAGCCCCAGTAGCTTTATCTGTAAAATGGAAAGAATATCATTCACCGTGAAAAGTTGTGTTTGGGTTTTTGTTTTTAGGATTATATGGAACAATATCTGCAAAAAAGCTAACACAGTGTCTGGCACATAGTAGTGAAGGAACCAAGTAACATGAACATCCTTTAACCATTCAAAGACAGAAGAAGATGCCCATCACTGGAGGACTGCACGCAAAGGCTGACCTGGGGAAACGCTGCAGAAGTGACAATGTGGGTTGGACCAGATGACCTAGCAGATCTCTCAGAAAGAAAATCACACAAGAATCCTTGTCAGACTGCATGTTCCAATTTCTGGTTCTGCAATCTGTCCCTATGACTTTAGGTCCACCCTTGTCTCTCTGCTCACAAGACAAATACCATAAAATAAACCTTTTTGTTTTAAGAAGCAGCGGCTGCATGGACCTAAGGAAGCACCCCTCACACAGCATTCCTACTGTATGCAATCTGCTACGCTCTCGAGTCGATGAGGGCCTTAAGGGAGGAGATCATGTCATCCATGTCTGTTTCTCCAGTGTCTGGCACAGGGACTGGGACAGACAACACACTCAGTAAGTACCTCTGGCTGAAAACATATGGGGGGGGGCGGGGGGATCTCAACAAGGCTTTGTTCCAGTGAATCGCCCTCTAAGACAAGGAAACAGCTTAGCTGTAACAACCTCATGATAATGGAATTTGGTCTGTACTTCATGGCAAGAAGCAATGATCACTCATGGGAATAAAGATTAGTTCTGATGACTTTCCTTAAGTCATCATGAGCCATCACTAGTATCCCCATTGTATAGAAGAGGAGGTTGAGGATTAGAGGCTGAAGAACTTGCCCAAGGTTCAGGGTGAGTAAGCAGCAGAGCACTTCGTTAAAGCCTGGCGACCTGCCCCTAACGCTCCGAACACTGCCTCCTGCCCTAACCCTCCTACAATCAAGATCTCCTATACCAGGGGTGCATGAGAAAGAGAGAGAGCTCTTAACCCTCAACATGAAGGCCAATAACACCTGCGAAATCCCCTTCATTCATTTCCCAGGTATCCATCAAGGGGCTCCTGAAGAAGAAACAGCAGTGAAGACGTCACATGCAGCACCCAGCCTCAGCCAAGCAACAATTTAAAGGTGGAAGCTCGTGCACAACAGCATACGCAAAGCTCTGAAGCACACTGGGAGGAATGCAGGGCGTTCAGCAAGGAAGGGGAGTACTGAGAGGAAAGGGAGGCTGTCAGTCAGTCCAGAAGTCTTCATTCATCACTATGAACAAGAAATCAAAAGATGTCCTCAGGACCATTTACTTGCATTATAAAAAATATTGTGATTCTAGAACTTCCCATAATTCAGCTAAGGGGCACTTTATTGCCTGGTAGAGTAGCTTTCTCCTCAAAGCCCGGGACACTCAGAAGCAGGTGACCACGCATTCATTCACTGCAGTGACTTTAGGCCTTGGGGAAATATACGCCATTGGGAACAGAGCCCATAACTCAGTATTTCTCCAGAGACTGGTGTTCCCATGGCCATCCCATGACAAATTTAGGATTCCTGAGGATAATTACTTCTTACAAAGTAAATCATATCTAGATTAACGGTGATTTTTTCTAAATGAAGAAGAAAAAAAAGATCTAAGGTAAGATGAAGATATGTAAGCATTTGTTCATTCTGGTTGAATAAGAACATGGGTATTTGCCATATTATCTTTTGTACTTATCTGTGTGCTTATAATGCTTCACAATTTTAAAAAGAAAGGAATACAACTTGCCTGTGACCTCACTCACATCTCTGCACCTTTCTCATTGACCTGCCTGGCAAACCCCAAAAACCCGGTCTCAGCTATAGGCTGTCCTCTGACCCACTCTTCCAGGGCACACAGAGGCCAACTCTGTGCACTCCTCCATGACAGCCGGCACCACACTGAAGACTAATGGATGGCTGGGATGGCTGTCTCCTCTAAGCTACAGGGTCCCTTTTCATGCTGAACCACCAGAACCCAGCCCACTACCTGGCAGAAAAGTGTCTTAACACATGGACTGGTAAGCTCTAACAGACATCCTACCACACCTTGACTTTTCTACCTACTTACCAGTGGGGTGACCCTGGATCAATTATTTTTAAAAACCCCAGCTTCTCCATGTGTTAGACAGGAATGATAATAATGCCCTGAAAGGGCTGTTGTGGGATTGGTAATAATTTTTACATAAAATATCCCAAATGGTGTCTGGCACATGGTAGCTGTTCAATACTCATAGGGGTTGAATTCGGACCGATCTCGTAGCTTGTTTGCTGATCATTGTCCACTTCCTTGCCTCTCCCAACAAAGGGTGTGGTTTTAACTCCTTTATGCTCTCCTGGGCTGTCCTGGCAGCCTTATTCCACAAGAGTCTGAGCTACAGGCAATCGCAAAGAGAAAGAAAAATAAATAAAACCATAGACTTGAAACTTAGCCAAGCAACTGAGAAGAACACAAAGATACAACAGGGAAAATAAAAACACTGGGGAGGCAAAATGCAATTTATAAGATAAAATTAATCTATCGAGCTGCCATAACAGGACATAAAAAGCATAAATACACTGCAGCTTGTCTGAAATGGTTTAAGTCCAGGCTCTCAAAAAGCTGAGTGAGAAAATGAATTCTATCAACTTGTGCCTACTCTCCCAAGAAGAGAGAGGCCCCAGGGTCTTGTGGGCAACTGTGGAAGTAGCACCCTCGTTGAGCCACCTGAGTGTCTCAGCAAAAAATAAAAACAATGTTGAGTGCAAATGGCAAGCCCTGGGCAAAGTGCCAGGGCCTCTGTTGGGCTGAGTCACCTTTGCCATAAAATCTTTCCTCTCTGAAGCCCCCACAACCATGCACTGATTTAATTACCTGCCACCTCCCCAACCAGCCACTAGACAGGGAGCTCTCAGAAGGCAGAGACTATATGCTGTTTTATCTCTCTCCTACATCCACAGCAGGTGCTCGGGGAATGTTCACTGAGTGCATCAATAGATGCCTGGATGGATGGATAGATGGATTAACAGAAGGTGGGAAAGGAGGGAGGGAGGGAGGGCAGGCAATTCTGCCATAAGGCCCACTTATCTTGAAACCTCAACTATGTTAAACCCAAGAGAGAACCTAAGAGGAAATGGAAGATACCTCTGGCTATAGATCATCATAAAATCCACATGACAAGTATCATATACTAAGCTATATGAAATAGTAAAGAATGCAGGCTTTGAAATCAGGCAGGCTGGTTCACATCTAGCTCAGGAAGCTGGTAACAGTGTGACTGTAGCCAAGTCACTTTATTTCTGAAACTGCTGCCTCAACTGCTCAGAGCTCCCAACCTATCATCTTTCCCCAACTGTAAGAAAAGGAAAATTATTGTACTTGCCTCAAAGGACTGTTGAGAGGATTCAATTAGACCATATATTTAAAGTGTATAGTAGGACTCAATAAATAATAGGTGCTCATTTTATTTACACCACAGGAAGTGCTCAAAATTTACCACAAAGCTATGGTAACCAAAACAGCATAGTACTGCATAAAAACAGACACATAGGCCAATAGAATGGAAGAGAGAACCCAGAAATAAATCCACACATTTACAACCAACTCATCTTCAACAAAGGTGATAAGAACATACAATGGGGAAATGAGAATCTTTTCAATAAATGGTATGGGGAAAACTGGATATCCATATGCAGAAGAATGAAACTAGACCCCTACCTCTCACCATATACTCAAATCAAAATAGATTAAAGACTTAAATCTAAGACCTGATACTATGAAACTACTAGAAGAAAACACTGGAGGAAATGCTCCAGGACATTGGTCTGGGCAAATATTTTTTGTGTAAGACCTCAAAAGCACAGGCAACAAAAGCAAAAATAGATAATTATTAGGATCACATCAAGCTAGAAAGCTTCTGCACAGCAAAGGAAACAATCAACAAAGTGAAGAGACAACCTTCAGAATGGGAGAAAATATTTACAAACTATCCATCTGACAAGGTATTAATAACCAGAATATATAAGGAGCTCAAACAACTCAATAGCATATATATATAAAAATAGAGAGAGAGAGAGAGAGAGTAAGAATGGGCAAAAGATCTGAGATCTTACATACCTGAGAAGCAAGAATAGAAAAAAAAAAAAGACCAAATGGTCAACAGGTATATAAAAAAATTCTCCACATCACTAATCAGAGAAACGCAAATCAAAACCACAGTGAGATAACATCTCACCCCAGTTAAAATGGCTTGTATCAAAAAGACAGGCAATAACAGATGCTGCTGACTGTGGAGAAAGGGGAACTCTTGCATACTGTTGGTGGGAATGTAAATTAGTACAGCCACTATGGAAAACAGTACGGAGATTCCTCAAAAAACTAAAAATAGAACTACCATATGATCCAGCAATTCCACTACTGGGTATAAACCCAAAAGAAAGGAAATCAATATATCAAAGAAATATCTGCACTCCCAGGTTTATTGCAGCACTGTTCACAACAGCCAAAATATGGAAGCAACCTAAGCGTGCATCAATGGACGAATGGATAGAGAATATGTGGTGCATATACACAATGGAGTATTACTCAACTGTAAAAAAGAATGAAATCCTGTCACTTGCAGCAACATGGATGAAGCTGGAGGCCATTATGTTAAGTGAAACAAGCCAAGCACAGAATGACAAATATCACATGCTGTCACTCACATGAGGGAGCTAAAGAAGTGGATCTTATGAAGACAAAGACTATATTCGTGGTTACCAGAGGCCAGGAAGCGGGGTGGGGATAAAACAATATAAATGTATTTATTACCACTGAACTGTACACTTAAAAATGGTAAAGATGGTAAATTCCATATGTATATTTTACTTCATTAAAAAAAATAAATAATACCACAGGAAGTCCATGTCCAGAGTCATCTCAGATCCCTGAACCACCCTGGAAATCCCTTATTCTGGTGTACTCTCCCACCCCGGTCCTCATACCCTTCACTGGCAAATCCCAAAGAACAGCAGTCTCCTCTCTGAACATCACCTCACCCCCTCGTTCTAAGTGAACCCGGGCTGTCCCCCGAGGACACTGCTTCTCCAGCAGCCTTCCTGGTCGTGATCATTTCTGTCCCATGTTTCTTGTATCATGGGCCTGGAAATGTGTAGGTGCCTTTACTCCTCACTGCCACTTCCAGATCATTCTCTCTCTTCCCTGAAAGCTCCAGCTTTGTGGCTCATGCTGCCAGACTATACCACTGACTACCCCACCCTACTGCGGTCGTCCATGTCCTGATTCATTGAATCCCTTGAGATTCATTGACAATTTGGCTCCTAACTGCCCTCCTTGTTTACACGCCTTTACAGTACAATTCCTCAGAGTTGTCTATTCTTGCTGTCACCAATCTCTCTCCTCCATCTTCTCTCTGGAACCCATGCCAATCAGGCCCTGCCCACTATACAGACACAGCTCCCTTCAAAGCCACCAATGACTTCCACTTTGCTAAATCCCAAGCCCGATCCTCAGTCCTTGTCTGATCTATAATACTAACAATGTCTGACACAGCTAATCCATTCCTCACTCAGCTTTGAGAATGTCATCCTCTCCTGGCTTCCCTCCTACTTCAGTAGCTGCTCTTCTCAGTCCAACCTTTAACCACTAGAAAGCCCCAGTTTCAATTTCTGGACCTGCGCCCTATGGCTCCAAGTCACGTGGCTTCAAATATTAGCCATGTGTTGCTGTTTCCTAAGTTTGTATCTCTAGCCCAGACCTCTCCCCTTGACTCCAGACTAATCTATCTCCATCTGCCTACCTGATGTCTCCCCAGGGATGGTCAACAGGCATCCCAAATAAGTCTAAAACCAAACACCCAATGTCCCCCCTAAGTTTGCCTCTCCTGCCATCTTTCCATCCTTCCAACAGTTCATATCCAAACGATCCTTTAAAGCAGAGGTCAGACTATTTTTCTTAAAGAGCCAAATAATAAATGTTTTAGGCTTTGCAGGTCATAGGGTCTCTGTCCCAACTACTCAACTCTGCCATCATGGCAGACATAGACAATATGCAAATGAATGGGTATGACTGTTTCTATAGAACTTTATTTGCATTGAGCTGGATTTGGCCCACAGGCTATAGTTAGTCAACTCCTGCTTTAAAAGCTTAAGTCAGATATGTCACTCTGCTGCTCAATACCCTCCAACAGTTCCAATCTTAGCGAGGGTAAAAAACTGAGTCCTAGAGTGGCCTATGAGAGCCGGCCTGACCTGCTAACTCCCTGGGCTCATCTTTGACAGCTCCCCCCACTTTCTCACTCCACTCCAGCCACATAACTGGCCTCCTTAGTATTCATCCAACTTCCCAAGTTCACAGCAACGCCCGGACCTTTGCCTTGTTCATTCTTCCCAAGATGACTACTGCACTCATTTCCCCGCTCAACGCCCGGTTCTGTTCAGATGCCACCGTCACAGAGGCTCTCTACAGCTCATGAACGTCAGCAGCCCCCACCCCTCCACGTTCCCCACGCTCTCACCCTGCTGCAGTCTTGTCCACAGCACTTCTTTTCTCACATATTTTATACATGTGCTTATCAGCTATGACCACCACCACCACCCCCCACTGCCGACAAGCACATAAGCTAGACACAGACGTCATCCGTTTTGTTCGCTCCTATCTCCCCAGTGCCTAGAGTAGTACTTGGCATACAGGAGAGTTAATAAATATTTTTTAAGCAAATAAACAAAAGATTACTGTTGTTGTCCTTGTTATTGAGTTGCTGCCATTTGCATACGGCAGAAGTTCAAAATTAGGGTCAACATATGTACTTTTGTGGATTCACGAACCCTGAGAAAAGAATGTAAAATGCTGCGTATGTGCTCACCAGCATTGTTCTGCGGTGCAAGAAAGCCCTCCGCTTTCTTCAGATTCTCAAAGGGTTGGTGGGCCAAAACCTCTAAGCACCACTGTCCTAGCCCAGAGGACACCCCCAGAGGTGCTTCCTCCAAAGTATCTGGACCCTAACTACTTAAAAACATTTTAACCCAGGGACCCTCTATTGTCTTGGCCCCCAGGAGACCAGAGGCAGTAGATTCAACATGAGTGGTGAGGCAGGTCACTTCCAGAGGAAGGCACAGAGTCAACAGGGTTTGGAATTAGCCCTGAGAACCCCGCAAAGGGGACTCTCACTTGCATACCTCCAATGCCACGTGCCTGAGGCTTCCACAGATGAAGCCAGGCAAAATGCCCAGATTGAAGTCATCCCACACTGGGGAACCTGAAACAATCCCAAGTGAAAGCAGCAGTGACCCCACAAGACTTTTAAGACTACAAGTCCCTTGATCCAGACTCCAGAATAAAATGAAAGCAACAGATTCATTTTCCTTATTGCGTCCCCTCAGTTGTGCATTTGTCAGGAGTCAAGAGTAATCACTGCAATTCATGAAATTTATACTCAAACTTATCGCAATTCTAAACAACAAGGTTGACATTTCAAGCAGTTCTATCAGGTCATTTGTCTAGCTCATGAAGAAAACACTCTCCTTGGTGCTTACCATTCAGTAACGTTTTGTCGGGCGTTGGCCTCGCCTCCATCATTGCTTCAGCCAGAATTAACTTTTGGTGAAGTTGCTCATTGCGAGTTTTAAACTCCTTCAGCTCCCCCTGCAGCTTCAAGATCTGGCCCTGCAGCTGGGCCACCACCTCCTGGGTGGCAGGGAGATGATACACATTTCCTAATGACCGGGATGGTTTTATCAGGATTGGCAAGCGGGACTTCTTAGCATCCTGAAAACACACACATACACAACAATGAATATGCGCTGAACACACTTCCTTTGGTTGCACAGTCAGCATTCTCATACCAACCTTATAAAACAGGATTCAAACTGGCTGCCCAGACATCTACATTTACCCACCAGCCAGAGTTTGTATCTTGGCAGGTCCCGCCCCTGATTGTCAAGGGCCAGGCTTTTCCTCCTCAACACCCTTTGGCCCTGGCAATCCAGATGCTCCACATACGGCAGTACTTTTTCCAACACAATCTTCTGGAAACATTTTTATTTCCTCGTTTCCTAACCATTCTTCAGTCTAAGCCAATCTGCCTCCCGCCCCTGCTAGTCTACCAGAACCACCCCTTCCTTCAGCGGCTAGTGGGTCACTAACCCCGTCCACATCTCCCAGGCTCAGAGCTCCTAACCTGTCACCTTTACCTGCGGTGGCTCATAGGCACTCCAAGGTCCTCTGAAAGCTCTTCAGTTCCATCCCCCGTATTCCCACCTGAAAATCTATGCCACTTCAACAATCCCAGTCTTGGTGAATCACACGGCCATCCGCTTACTATTCGATCCAGAACCCTGGGAATCATTTTAAACTTCCCTTTGTTCCCATCACTCACTGTCCTCATTGATCAGGTTCCCCTAGTTCCACCTCCCCCGTTGTCTCTCAATTCTTTCAGGTCTTCCCGTCCTCCACTGCCACCGCCACACTGCAAGACACTGCTAGTGCTCACCTAGGCCACGGCAACAGTCTCCTGAGTGGTCTCCACACACCCACTTTTGCCCTCTCTTATCCACTCTCCATGCTGCAGCAAAATGGCAAACTTACTACTCCTCTTTTCTGCTTACAACTATTTTAACTGCTTCCCAGTTCCCTCATGACAAAGGTCAAAGTCTACATAGCACAGCCTACAAAGTCCTGCGTGACCTGCAGCCTGAGGTCCCACTTCACCCTACTCTCCAGCCACACTGACCTCCTATCAGTTCTTCAAACCCTACATTCCTTCTACCTCAGGACCCTGGCATATGCTGACTCTTCTGCCTAGAACACTCCTTCTCCCCCCCGCCCCCCATTTCCCACACTAATTCCAAATCATTCATTAGGACTTAGCTCGATTGTGCTTCCTCAGGAGAATGGGCCTTGATTTCTAAGACCAGATCAGGTCTCCCCCCTGTTATACACTCACTGTCCTCTACAATTCTCCTCAGAGAACATTAGTATCATTATAATTAAATGCCTGTGCAATTACTGTTCACTGCCTATCTTCAGCACCAGCCTGTAAGCTCCAGGGTTCAAGGGTTCTGCGAATCTTGGTCAGACTCTCTCCACATTTTCCAGCACAAGAACTTGCACACAGTAAGTGCTCAACAACTATTTGCAGAATGAACGTGCAAACAATAACTTAAGAGGCCAAATGGGGGTGTCTCTCAAGTGGGGAATTTTAAACATATTCAAAAGCTGAGGAGATGGACTTGAATCTAGAATAGATAAAGAACTATTACAACTCAATAATAAAAACACAAATAATCCAATTAAAAGATGGACAAAAGATCTGATCGACATTTCTCCAAAGGAAATAGACATTGTCATAAGCACATGAAAAGACGTTCAACATCATCAGTCATCAGGGAAATGCAAATCGAATCACAATAAAATACCACCACTTCATCCTTGTTAGGACAGCTACAATTAAAAGGACAATAATAAGTGTTGGTGAGAATGTGGAGAAATTGGAACCACCATACACTGCTGGTAGGAATGTAAAATGGATGTAGCCCCTTTAGAAAACAGGTGGTTCCTCAAAAGGATTAAACGTAGAGTTACCATGTGACCTACCAATTCTACCTCTAAGTGTATAATCAAGAGAAAAGAAAACACGTCCACACAAAAATTTGCACATGAATATCAACACTGTTCCCAAAATAATCAAAAAGTGAAAACAACTCAAATGTACATCAACTAATAAATGGATAAATAAAATGTAGTATATCCATATAATGGAATACTGTTTGGCAATAAAAATAAATGAAGTATTGATACATGCTACAATATGAATGAACCTTGAAAACATTATGCTAATTGAAGAAACCAGTCACCAAAGACCACATATTGTATGATTCCATTTATATGAAATATACATAATAGGCAAATCTAAAGAGACAGAAAATAGGTTAGTGGTTGCCTAGGGCTAGGGGTGGGTAGCTGGGGGAAATGGGTAGTGACTGCTAATGAGTAAAGGGTTTCTTTTGGGGATGATGGAAATGTTCTAAAATTGATTGTGGTAATGGTTGTACAACCCTGTGAATATACGAAAAAACCACTTTATACACTTTAAATGGATGAATTGTATAATATGTGAATTATATCTCAATAAAGCTGTTATTAAGATTTTTTTAAAATAGTGGAGGAGAAGGAACCTAAGAACAGGAAATATTTGGGACCCAAGGACTGAGGAAATCACCAAGGTCTCTAAAGAAGGAAAGGAGACTGAGGGCCCCTTCTTGCATATTCTAGGATATGATATGGTTTCAAGCACATTCTCCCATAATCCTAAAGTAAACTGCATTCCCAGAGATCACAGGATAATAGAAGTTATCGTGCTTATTTTCCAGACAAAGATCTGAGATGTCAAACAACTAGTCCAATGCTGCACAGCAAGAAGCTTCAAGAGTCACAGCTCAGACTAGCTCTCAGATTCCAGTGCTCAGTTAAGAAAGGCAACATACTCTCTGCCCTGAAATTGCAGGGACGAGGAAAGAGCAGGTTCAAGGACAAGAATAGTTCGAAGTGGTGATGGGGACCACTTGGGAGGAGGTGGGTGCATCATCATAGAAGGCTGGAAAATAACAATCATTTGCCTGGTCCTCAGTCTCCACCAATCTGTATTCTTGGATCCAAATCTGTGTGTCATATGGCAGCAGAAAAGATATCTGCAAGTGCACAAATACCAAAGCCAATTTCAAGCTGGAAGACCACCGTCAATCAACCTAATGCTGGTTCTAAAATAACACTACACAAAATGCTACCTTATGAACTCAGAACAGAGTTCCACCTACCACTTTATTGAAGATATTATACTGGATTTTCTTACCTGGGAATGGAAGGGGACAAGAACTCACACACTCCTACCATGCACAAGGTACTGTAACAGGCACTTGCCACACATTACCTCATTTAGCCATCATGCTAGCCTCAGGTTCTAGGTCACACTGATCCCATTGGAGCTGCTGAGAAAGGCCGGGTAACTTACTAACCAAGGACTCAAAGCAGGTATTTGGCCAGGCCCAATGCAAACACACGTATATCTGTAGAGTCCATCCTCTTGCCTCAATAACTAAACAACTGGAAGGATATCTGGTCTCCCTGTCTTACCCTCAGGCTGCAGTGATACTCCTTTTAACAGGATACCAGAGTATCCTTTTAAAAGAGGTAAGCCATAGGAATACTAACTCCTTGACTACCAAAGACCACAAAGAATATCATTAAATTTCATCTACTTTGCATAGACTGGAGGCCACAACGGTGGTAAGAGGGCTCCTTCCTCCCTGAAAAAGGTAGGTTTACGGTATCTCTGTCTGCCGCCAAAACCAGACTGTAGTGTAGACCCCTACCATTCTACCTACCAGCTGAGTCACTCACGACAGTTTTCTGAGCCTTTTAGGGCCTATATTTTTTCATAAGTAAAATGTAGGTAATACCTACCAGACTCATACTCTTAAGATGATTAAATGAGGTGATGTAGAGAGTGTCTAGCACAATCCCTGGCACATATGGCAGATGCTAAAAATAATAATAAATAAACATGGTTCCCTTCCTTTTGAAGACACAAGCAAGAAGAATAATTTCAAACTAAAAAAAAAATGTTTTTAAATACATTTGTAGAGATTAAGTCCGTTCAATTCTCCAATTTTCCTGAACATAGAATGACATCTCCCACACAATAGAAAAATACAAACAAAAAAACAAACAAAAAACACCTAGTTTTTCTAATACACAGGTGCAAACTGAAGGAGCTTGGGCAGATGAGAGCATTTCTATTCTAGCCAAACTGCACAAATTTGCATTTCGAGTACCATTAATATAATGACAGTGTCTTTTTTTTTTTTTTGTCTCTGATATCTTTAGAAAACCCTTTTCTAGAAATTACAGTTTGGGTGCATAATTTAAAACAATCAAAAGCAATTTTCCTAATGATACATCTAACTCTCTTTGGTATGCACAAAAGCAGTAATTTAGTGGTCAGAAAATAAACTTAATTCTCCATTCTGATGCTATAAAGCAATGTGTACAGTTGATTTCTCAGATACAAAACACCCATCAGAAACAAGCACACCAACAGCCTTCACTGGAGCTCTAGCAGCAACATGACCCACTTCCTTCTCTACTAGAACACACCTCCTTGCTATGGGGATTCTCAACCCCAAGCCCTGCCCCCAAGAGGATTTTAGTAAAGGTCCAACCAAACATTGCTAAGAGAGTCTGGTTTTTAACAATCTGGCATATTTCATGGTATTTGTGAAGAACCTCAGATATAGCACCTAGACCAAAGGAAAATCAACATACAGACATTCACCCAACAAAACCAGACTCTGCCATTTTGGGCTACCACAGCTGGGAGGTAGCTTGACCTAGGGAAAGGGTGTGGCTGTTGGGGGTGGAAGGGCACAGTGGGAGTCCCAGCATGGCTCCTTAACTGCTGGCCAAGTATGGGCACATGGGATCTGGCTTCTTCATCTGGCTTTCCTCATCAAGTGCTGTAAGATAAGAGAATATAGACAAAGCCCTCAGAAAAGTACTTCTCCTACACAAAGTGTGCACAAAGTAAAACCTGGGTTCTCATCCCTACCTCTAAAGTCAGGTTATTACAATTTTGCTGCAACCTGCAAAAGCAAATGTCCATCAATAGATGAAAACTGTATAAATTTTGGCACATTGCCACAATGGACTCTTACGCAGCCATTACAAGGAATGATGTTCCTCATAACATGAAAGACAAAGCTACAGACGGACATATAAACATGATCCCACATGTGTTTTCCCTAAGGAAAACACACAAATATCATGATATATAGATAAACGAGACAGGGCTGGATGGGGGGGAAGAGGGGATGAGTGTGAAGGGAAGGTTCAGGAGGACAACACCTCCAGGCGGAAGCCAGGGTAAGTACAGGCCGAGGGACACACCGGATTTTCTGTTCATATAAATGGGAAAAAGTGATGGGATCAGAGGTAATTTTTAAAGTTTTTTTGTTTGTGTAAAATAAATACATAATTAATATCTGGAAAAACTTACTCTGTCAGTCCCACTGAGGAAGGAGAGGGACGTGGCCTGCCGCCCAGGCATCCTACACAAGTTCTCTAGCTGATGCTCAGCGCTGAATCCGGCATTGGTTGGTTTCTCTTCCCAAGCCCCTCTCTTTCCTTCGTGTCTGAATCCAAGCACATCGCCCTCAACAGCCACAGTCTGCGCTGAAGCATCTTTCAGCTCCACCTTGGACACTTCACCCGCCTTTACTAGCTGGGCCTCCCAAGGTGGCTTCAGTTCGTCATGTGGCTTGGAAAATGAGTTGGCTTGGACAAATTGTCCAAGTTCACCTTTTAGCTGAACAGCTATTTGCTTAAGTGTCTTCTCAGTTTTACCATCAAGGCATTCTCCAGAAACTTCCTGCTCTGTCAAGCATATTTGTTCCAGAAGCAGTTCATGTAGCACTTTCAGAAGGTCTGGCCTGTTTTTCCAAAAGGGAAGAAGTGGGAGAATTAACCTTTCTACTAAGGCCTTGTCCCCTTGCTCAGAATCCATCTAAACTAAACATAGTATGTGCCCACAATATGCCAGGAATCACTCCAGGTATTTTATCCCACGTAACCTCATGACAACCAAATAAGGCAGGTACTACTACCATGTCTATTTCATGGGCAAGAAGACAAGAGGCACACAGCAAGTAAGTGAGCAGTGTGGATCTGTGAATGCAGGCTGGGCCTGGGTAGGAGCGAGCAGAATCAAAAGGTGTCCGTGACAATTACGGGTCCCCCAGCCCTACCCTATGGCCATGACCCCATTCCTACATCCAGGGGCAAATATGGCTTTACATGATTCTGGCCAACCCGGCTGGTCCATCAATGACCTGATCCATCTTAGTGCACAAGGGGTATTCATAAATAGATGTTAATGAAGGGAAGCTGGTATACAAGCACAGTAGGAAGGGTACTGGCTTTGAAGGCAGATAAAAATGGTTCCAAATTCTAACTGCAATTCTTTGAAAAGAAGGTAAGTCTTCCTCCACAAGACAGCCATGAGGATTTTTTTTTTTTTTTTAATTTAGAGACAGGGTCTCACTCTGTCGTGTGTAGTGGCACGATCATAGCTCACTGCAGCCTCAAACTCCTGGGCTCAAGTGATCCTTCCACCTCAGCATCCCAAACAGCTGAAACTACAGGCACACACCACAACGCCTGGCTAATTTTTTTTTTTTTTTAAGAGACAGGGTCTCACTATATTGCCGGCTGGTCTTGAACTCCTGGCCTGAAGCAATCCTCCCACCTCAGCCTCCCAAAGTGCTGGCATTACAGGCATGATCCACTGCACCCAGCCCAGTCATGAGGATTAAATGAGATGGTGTACAGGTAGTAGATGCTTTTCATGTCCCTTGCCACATGGCCTTGGCCCACCTCTGATTACAGCTGCAGCTGTGTTGGCAGTTCCTGTAGACACAGACAGTCCCACCTTAAGCACCCTCTACATCTCTACTGCCTTGAGGCTTTTTCCAGAGCTCTCTGAGCCAGCCAGCAAGGCAGCGTCAAGTGTCAAACAGTTTCTATCTCTGGGGGAAACCCTCAACCAGTGGGGGAAGAGAGCTGTTGGGTAAATGTCCCAGTCTCCCACCCTTCAGAGGGACAACACAGGCACAGTCTATACAGCTCTCTGAGGGTGCCCAGCAGGACTGAGGCCCAGCTGCCCACAGCAGTAACCAGATCAATACTGGGCCCTCAGTGGCTTTGTTTTCATTGCTATCTTCCTCTCCCTGAGCCCTCCTTCCTGCTGCCTGGTGTCACATCCCAAATAAATCACTCGTACTCAAGTCTATATCTCAGGCTCTGCTTTCCAGGGACTAAAACCAAGCCAGCATGTAAAACATCTGGTATGGTGCCCAGGGTAGAGGATTCAAGAAGACTCTCTTTTGTGCTTCTTGTACCAGCCACTATAGTGGGCACCAGGGAAACAAAACTGCCCACAAGGACTCAGCTTGGTTGAGAAACAGATGTATAAACAAATCATGAGGGTTACAGAGCAACTATCCCAGAGTGTCCAGCTGGGGTGGGAGGGAGAACGTCAGAAGAGGGCTCTGACATCAAAGAGAAACTAGCCAGGGGGAGGGAAACGGAAGGGCCTAAGCATAGAAAACAACAGGAACAGAGTCAGGTGGCGAATAAGGAGGTGAGGCTAGAAAGCTAGGCGGGGGAGAAATGAAGAGTCTTGCACCCCACGTAAAGGAAAGGAGGGCCACTGAAAGGCCCTGAGATGGAGTGGCCTGGTCACGTGTGTGCTTTGGAAAGGTGACTCTGGCTGCTGTGTGTAAAGAATGAAGAGAGATTTCCTGTCAAGATGGTGGTGTAAGTGCACAAAGAGCTCCTCTCACGCTGCTCTAGTGACATATAAATGACAGCAAAATATACACAACAAAAATTTTTTAAGGTACACTATCGGGCTCAAAGTCAAGATAAAAGCATCCAAAGATCAGACACAGGTGGAAACCCATAGCCGTGAGAAAGGGGCCGGAACTGGGGGCATTTGCAGAAAACAGCAGAGCCAGAAATTGAACCCCCATGGTGAGAGAGGAACCATACAGATTTCATGGGCCTAAAGTAAGACCCTAGAGGGCCAAGTTGCAGCAACTTCAAAATCACCACGCAGGCCAGAGTAAGGGTGGAGCAGCACCCAGCTGTTGGCACCGGCAAACCAAACTCACAACCAAAATCCATTATTAAAAAAGACAACAATCCAACAAATTAGAGAATTCACACTTGAGAAAATAGAAATAATAACCAATCTGAAAGAGATTTTAAAATAAGTATGTTTAAATCACCTGAAAAATAAAGGAAGAAAACAGATTCATAAGAAAAAAGAGAAAGGTATGACATTGAGACAGAAAATTATGGGACAAGGGACTGGAGGGGGCAAGCCCAGAGGCAGAGCCAGGTCGGGGAGCTGCTGCTAACTCCCAGGAGAAGGAAGCTGTGGGTCTAGATGAGGCGGTGCTCACAGAGACAAGGGACAGTACGCCCTCACAGGGTTAGCACTTTTCCTTCTCCCTGTAGTCTCTCCTCCCTGCCCTATTGCAAGAAGCCTCGTGAAACAGTCAGACCAGACTCTACCAACTGCTTTAACATACCCTGACCTTCCCATTCTGTGACCTTTGCTCCTGCTGGAAATGACATGCACCCTGGTGTTATCTTCCCCAGTGAGCCCTCCGAGGGCAGGGATAAGGCGCTCTTCATATCTATTACCTAGATTGGGGCAGAGTCTATTCATTTCAAATTAAACAGCTATAGCAAGTACACTGAAATGGGATTTTAAAAAAAGTATTCACAAAATTTAAATGTATGGTACATTTTTCACTTCTAATGTAGGATCATCTAGGTTACATAAGCCATCTTACACTATAGTAAACCCAGACTTTCAAATATTTCTGGTATTTCAAGCTTCAGGGGATATTAAACTAAATTTTCCTTTCCTCTCCCTTTTTAATATAGATAAAGAATAATGACAATTGTTACTCAGCTAGCCAAAGGAGGACCATTACTCACCACCAAACACCACACAATAAAACCCAGGAAAAAGACTTTACAAATGGATAGTAAAAGGTAGTGAAAGAGGCCATTATAATATACTAAAGTGGTGGTGCTATTAAATAAAACATTTCAAGTGTTACTTTGCTAGGAATAGCAGATTCATTAAGCTGTCAACACTATCAGGACCTTTTGAATGGTTCAGTCCAGGGGTCTTCTCAGAGGCCCAAATATTGTTTACATCCCTTCCTGAGCCTCTTTGCCATGTAGAAGGTGTCAGGGGAAAGGAACTGACATTTACTAAGCACCTGCTATGTGCCAAATCCTTTAACTACACTAAATCCTCACAATAAGACTGTGAGGTAAGGACGGTTATTAACTCCCATTTTATAGATGAAGAAATGGGCTCCTAAAGATTCAGGTTCCCCCAGCAAAGTGGCAGAGCAAAGATTAGAACCCAGACCTTTCTGACTCCCAACCATCACGTGAGGCCGAAAAGGGCCTGTTTGCCAGAGGGAGCTCCCACCACAGCCCATGGTACTTTCCCCAGCTCACAAGTACACTCCTCCATGGCCCTCAGAAAGAAAGTGGTATCTTTTAAATCTGATGTAAAGTTTAGGATCGTGATGTTTAGGAAATCCCCTATTTTTAAAGCACCGACTGTGGTCACCTAACTACCTGTGATAACAAACAAGAATAGCCACTGAGCATGTCTCCCCAGAGGACTCACGCTAGAAAAATGTTAGACAGATGTCAGGGATTGGGGAGGGGTTAGCCTTGCTGAGCGCACAAAAACAGGATGCTGCAATCCTTTTTGTAGTTGAAGAAATGTCCATAAGGCTTAGTTCATCAATGATATAAGAAATTCTACAGTTCCTGGCTCTTGTCAAGAGTCATGGGCAATAGTTACTGGCTCCATTTCTCTGCCTACACTGGAAGAGAACTGAAAACTGTTGTTGAACACATACCACACGCCAGCCATTTTTCTTAAACATTTTTTTTCTTACTCCTCACAGCAACCCTAAGGAGTGGTCAGAGAAACTGAGGCACTGAGAGATGAAGGCACACCTCTTTCGGCTCCAAAGCCCAAGCAGCTGTTATGGATGGACTATAAAGAATATGAAAGGTGGCAAAATTGCTCTTAAAGGATTAATTGAAAAAATACAAATGTACTGTTTCTCCTTTTTTATTTTAAGAAAAACAACCTGTAGTGTTTCCTCACATAGGAACGACTCCCAGCAGATATAATGAGAAGAGAATTTTAATTTAAGCTCTACATAAAACAGCAGAGTCACAACTGCAATGGTATTTTTTAAGCTATTGTAGAAACTGGAAGAGATTTCAGTAGGGCTGATTTCTCTTGCGGACAGCAAGGCAGCCCCTTCTCGGGCTCCTAGGAATAATTCTCAAGGAAAGCTTTCTTTCTCCTCTTTATAATGGGCTTGCATGAGGCTCTGCTGAAGTCCCCTCACAGCCACTAGCATGCAGCCTAATTACTTAATTGCATGACTGGCAAGATTCCTTCCAGGCCATTTCAGGAGCTCTCTCAGGTAAATTACACAGCACCATCATCTAAATCCATTTAGCAAAATGAGTTTGTTCTCCTCTTAAACTAGAGAGACAAAGCCATGTCTGGGCCCCATGTCTACCTGGATTCCAGCAACAATGTGGCCTTCTCATTGAAGAAAGGGGCAAGCAGGTTCATGAGCTCGCCTTCTTCCAGGTTCTGGTCTCCAGGGCAACCAGGTTTGTGGGCCCCATCGTAGTCTAAAATACTGGAATCTGTGTGCTTTAAAAATCCATTTTTGCAGCCCCCTTTGAAACGATCCTCCATAATCTGCAAATAAAGGTATTTGGTCAAATAGTGGAACATGGAGGAGGGGAAGGAGGCACATGAAGGAGAGAGAAAGGATGGAGACACAGGGTAAGAGAGAGAACGTGAAAGGAGCAGGGGGAGCGGGGGGAGAGAGGAAAACAGGCACGCGGGCGCACACACACCCATGTTAGCGCAGGGAGACGTTCTAGAGACAGGATAGGGAGGTTCATATCACTCCTCCTCACCCTCAGTGTCCTCGTCTACAAAATGGGGACAGTAATGTTACCTCCCAAGGTAGTTAGGAGAATGACATGAGATGACTGACTCGGGTTAAGCGTCTTACTCACTACAGGTACACACCAGATGTGTGTTCTCCCACCCCACAGCCTACTCCTTGTAAGTTCTTCCCAAGAAGGGTACAGAACCCATGTCATTAACAATGACGTGGATGTTTATTATATTCTTCTTGCAGTGTATCCTCCTTATTATATATCAGAAAGCCAACTTAGTCTTTCCAGACACATACAGGTCACTGAGGGTTCCAGAGGAGTGGTACCAAGGATGCAACTAGTTAAAGCCTATGCTGGGCATGTCTTAAGGTGCTGTAATTAGCATTCTTTCTCTCCTATCCAAAGCTGTAAATTTCTTCTACCAGTCTATAAATAACTGCTCTTGACTTCATTACTGCTGGTGATAAACACACTAGCCATCACCCCATTTCTCTACACTGGTAAAATGATTAAGATTTTTAAAGGGAAGACACGACCCACACAAATGAGCTGTTATTTATAGGGTCTTGTTTGCCACCAATCTAGTTATTAAATCCATCAAATAAGCAACCTCCAAAGAAGGAAAAGCCTAGAATATAATAACAAAAACAGTAATCATTATCATTTACTGAGCATTTATTACATGCCTTTCTATTTAAATAACACAACAATCTTAAAAGGAAGTATTATTATCTTGACTGATCAAGAAACTCAGGCTTAGAGGTAAAGTAATGCTTAACCAAGGTCACAGAGATAGTGGTGCCAAAGCCAAGACTCAAAATGAGGTCTCTCGCATTCCAAAGCCTCACTTTTAATTACTTTATTCTCCAAAACTATCTACAATTTATTATCTCCCATTCACAACTCCACAAACTTGAACACCTTAAAGGCCTACACTGCCCAATTGGCAGCATCCTATCCCCCACCACATCCCAGTCTGTAGGGTTCCTTCAACCTTGGAGAATGCCTGCTCCATAGGTTCCGCACGAATGTGACTGGACGAGCATTCAGTGTGGATGGGGGTCAAATGATCACAACGTCCAGAGGATACAAGCTGGGTTCCAGATCAGGAGACTGCAGAGGGCCCCTGGGAAGGGGAGCTTGGTTCCACCAGCAGCTCTTTACACTGCAGTCAAATGATCTGGGACTTCACAGCAGTCCCGACACAAGGGTTCTTGCCCCAACTCTGTCACCAACTTACTCTGTGCCCTGGAAAAATCACCTTCCCTCATAGTCCTCAGTTTCCAATGCATAAAAATGGGTTGCATTAGATCTCTAAAGATCTGTCCAGGTCCAACATCCAATGCCTGTTATTCTCCTATAACCACCCCATTTTCATTTGCAACTATATGTCTGTTTTCATTTTTCATGACTGGCTCTATCACCTGGTTTATAACTTCTGAGAGGGAAAAGACCCAGTCTTTTTGCTCTCTTCTGGCACACAGCAGGCACTAGATATAGGTGGAACGAGCAGAAAACCCACTGGATCCATTCCGGTCGGGAAGACTGACTGGGCACAGAGTGGGGCGGATGGAATAAGGAGTTACCTGCCACGTTCTGACCTCATTACTCTGCTCCAAATGCTGGTCACTCAGGAAATTATTCTCATCATCCTTTCCAATTTTGATCGTGTCCTCGTCCTCCTTGCTAGCCAGAAGCTACATGGAGCATGGAATGATGTGAAAATGCAACCCAAAAAAGTGTGAAGCATGAATAAGCATGAGTAAGTCAGTGATGTCTTTTTTTAAAATGCAAAACAACAAACAAACAAAAACGAGGCAGAAACAAATGCCAAAGCCATGAAATAAAAATTAACCAAAGTTAGAGTTGCTAGTTCTGGCAAATCACACACAGCTCCCTGGACCAAGCATAATTTAAGGACAAGTTCCCCAACAAATAACTAAAGGCATTTCCCCTTGCCCCTGCATGGCCTTTCCTCAGCTGCTGAAATTAAATATGCTGTCTGTGTGGCGCTGCCATTCCTGCCTTTCCTAAATTCACTTTCAGATTACATAAAAGTAACAAGATTTTGGAAAATAGCTATTGATGGAATTGAAAATATCAAACAGTGAAAAAGCAATAAATTTCATTTGTGGTGTGCCCAATTTATGCGTCACTTCTCCTATTCAGCACAAGGCATAAACCTCTTGTTGGACTGTCACACATCTAAGATGGACAGTCCCCACAACACTTTCATTTTGCTGACAAAAAGTCCTCATCTCTAATGAGAAGAGTATCACGCTTGCCTGGCGATAACTTTATGCTTTTTGGAAATGAAGTACAGTTATTTATAAAGACTGCATAAATCCCTAATGCTTTAAAGTGTAAATCCCAAAGCTTCTGCATTTTGCAGAATGGACAGTACAAAGTTCTCAAGAGAGCCAGTTCACAACTCTCTGGAAAAGCAAAACTTGTAGTCATGAGATACCTGGATTAGCCAAATAAACAATAAGAGGAAAGGTGGCCACATCCGGGCAAGGAATCAATCAAAGGTGTTTCAAAATTACACCAAACCTCATCTCACCAATGAAGTAGTTAACTCTGCACTGAAAGTGTTAAAATCAGAGTAGTGGGTCACTTGTTGGGCATGTCGTACATGTATCTATGGTTCTAGCTCAACAGTTTTATTACATTTAGTCAATTGCCCCCATAACTCCCCCAGTCCAACTTAAATTCTTCTGATCTTCCTCTTAGAAGAAAAACCTTGTTTTGGAAGAAGAAAAACAAAACCAAGCAAATTGACTTAAACTTTTACAGAAACTTTCCAGGATCAGGACACATTCAATCTAACCATATCCACGTGCACAATGAGGATCAAACAGAACTGATGATCAAAAACCACATCCTACTATACCATCAAACTTTAAACAGACTAGACGTGCATAAATATACTTAGTAGGACATAAAAGCTTACAAATATGGGTGAGGAACTCTCTTCCTCTATTGGCTTCTTCCCTCATTACTAAAACATTCCCAAGTGATAAAGACCAACTAGGACTATCCAACTTCGTGGGAGTATAAAATGTTAAACCACTTTGAAAAAAGTACTGCCAATTTCTTGTAAAACTAATAACCCTATGACACAGAATTCTATTCATAGGTACCCACCAAGAGATAAGAAAAAAGGATGTACCCACGAAGTCTTATACATGAATGTGCACATCATCTTTTACCCATGTCCATTAATAGCAGAATGAATAACACGTGTAATGTATTCATACAAAGAAATACTACTTAGCAATAAAAAGGAACAAACTGTTGATTCACATAACAACATGGATGAATCTCAAAAACATTATGCTGAGTAAAAGTTTACACAAAGGAGAATATACTGTATGACTCCATTTATATGAAGGTCTAGTACAGGCAAAATTAATCCATGGTAGAACAAAATCAGAAGAGTGGGTGCGGTGGGGGTGGAGGGTCGGCAAGAGAGGGCACAAGGACTCTTGACAGGGGTCTGGCTTACACTGCTACAAACACTTGCAAAAGCTTAGCAAACGTATACTCACAACCTCTACATTTCATTGCATGTAAATTTAACTTTAAAAGAAAAATAACTATAAACATATACTGAAGATATGCGTGCTGAAGTATTTAGGGGAAGTAAACTGATGTTTGCAATTTCAATTAAAATTTGTCAAAAAGATAAGACGGCATGATGATGGACAGGTGGGAAATGTTAACAGAATCTAGGTGGTGAGTATATGGGTATTCACTGTAAAATTCTTTTCACTTTGCTGTGTCTAAAGATTTTCATAATTTAAAATGTTGGGGGAAAAGCCTTCCCCATCTTTAAAAAACTACAACAGCAGAAGTCTCCCTCTGATTCCCCAACAGCTCTGGTCACTGTGTAACGTGGCTTTGCTGCCACTTCTGTCCAGAAACTGCCCAAGAAAGGTCCCCAAAGACCTTCTAATACAGGAGGTAAAATCTGCCTGGGGTTGGGAAGGGAAACAGAGAGAAGCTCCTCCCCAACTCCTGTGGATATTAAAAGGGTTTCTCCTAAGTTTAGCTGAGCAAATATTGTTAACACACATCATTCCAAGTTGAAATATCAAAAGCATCCAAGTTATTATGCATTTCTAGAACCACAACCATGCCATTACTTGATACAATGAAATAAAAATTAGCTTTCACTTCTCCTTACCTCTGCTGACTTGGACTAAAATTAAAAGTAAATGCTCAGTTTCTAGCAATGGTCAAGAAATTAAATGCTGTTGACATAGAGAGATGTCCCTCATGCCATATGCAACTTACCACTTTTCAAAGACATAGAACAAGATGTCAGAAAGAACTGAGTCACCATACCCAGCTCTGCTCCCAGCCCTTCCACCACCTAGAGAAGTGACCTCCACACCTCCAAGTGTCAACTAGCCCTGTCTCAGCTCCTCGCTCCTTATCATTCCTCCATCCACAGCAAGCTGGCTTCTGGCCCCCTCACTCTGATGAAACGTCTCAGGTCATGGCACTCACTGGAAATTCTCAGTCGTTTTTTCTTTCTTGTCTTCACAGTACTTGACACTAGGAAACACTCCCTCCTTAAAACACCACGCTGTGACTCTGCATTCTCCTGGTTCTCCCCCTGCCTCCTGGGCTATTATTCAATCTGCTTGGCAGCTCCCCTTCATCCTCCATGAAGAACTTCCCTTGACCCCCAAAGGGAGGGCTGGGCACCCGTCTACACACTCCTCTAGGCCTCTGCAAAAACACAGCCCTCCCCACACTCTGCTGCAACTGCCCTTCTGCTTCCTTGTCGTACACACTATACAGGGCAGGGACACGTCTATGTTCAGAGTTTTAACATCAATGCCTGATGCTTGATAAAATGCTGCTGAACGAACAAACAAATGAGTAAAGATTTTTTTTCAAAATGAGAGCTGGAACCAAACAGTTTTCAGGATTCCCTCTGGTCTTGCTACTCAAAGTGTGTTCCTTGCAGCAAGCAAAGCATCATCACCTAGAAGCATGTTAGAAATGCAGACTGTCAGGCCCAAGCCAGGCTTACTGAACTAGAATCTGCATTTTAATAGGACCCCCAGGAAATTCACAGGCACATTGAACTTTCAGAAGCTGCCCTGTGGTATTTTTAAAACAACTCAAAAAAGAGTCACAAGAGGGTTATAGCTTTAACTCTGCCACTAACTTACTAAAAAGTAAAAATAAAAATAGCTGTTTCATTGAGTGCCTACTACATGCCAGGCACTGTGCCAAGGGCTTTATAAATCATGCAAAACTCATATTACAAAGTCAAATTTTCAGCAAAGTCCTCCTTTTCATGAAATTAAATCTGCTCCAACAAACCAAACTTTATTCTGTTACCATTAATACTAACAGAATATTTAATAAGCACCTTATATTCTGAGTACCATTTCTGTACTTTAGAGTCACACAAGGTCTATTCCTTGTTCAACATGACAGCCCTATAAATACCTGAGTTCAATTAAATTATGTATGCCCCTTAATCCACATTTCCTCTCTATGCCAAAAAATCTTAGTTTTCTAAGCATTCCTAATAATGACAATGGAAGGAAATAATAATAGTAACTGATCCTTTTTGAGCACTTGAATCTGCTAGTACTTGTGCTAAGTGCTTTACACATATCCTACACTTAGAGATGGTAGGTCCACAAGTTACACAGTTCATGGTTTTCAATGCTCACCATTCTGACTATACTCTGCTGAAATCACTCGTGTATGGTGATTTCCAACCAAATTCTCCTATAATGTATAAATAACCAGCAAATAAATTTAAGAAAACAGGCAACCTCATAGAGATTTTCTAATGCACATGAAAACAACAGGTCTTGGTCTTTTGTTTGGTGGTTTCTACATGAACTGTCAGCATTCAGAGAACAAGCACCATCATACCCAGCTAGCAGGGTTCTATACCAGGCCAGCCACTCTGAAAAGAAACCTGACAAACTCTATCAGGGCCTTCAAACTACTTATACCCTTTTCCAAATTGAAAGTTGTTGGGGGACGGTATGTGAAAATAAATTTTATGCTTATTGCATATCCGTATCTACCCTTTGACCTAGTAATTACACAATCTGGGAACACAGTCTAAGGGAAAAAACCCTTAACAGAAAAAGATCTGTGTCCACAGACATTCATTATGTAATTTAAAATAGTGAATCACTAGAAACAATCTACAAGTCCAACAATAGCAAGCCGGTTAAATTTCAGTGCATTCACACGATACAGTAAGATGCTATGACCTAACGGCAATTAGGAAAAATGGGATACAAACTGCATTACAGCAGAGGTGTGTGCATCCACATGTCCACACATACAAATATAGAAGGCACAATGCCAAATGTTAAATAAACGTGCCTGTTTTAAAGTGACAGGATTAGGGGTAATTTCTTTCCTCTGTTTTCCAAATGCCAGGGTAATGCTATGGGTAAAGTAAATATTAGAGGAAAAATACTGAATTTTAAAAACACAAAATATATTTGCTTTTTTTTTGGTCTCCTTCTCTGATTTATAGGCTCCCAGAGAACAGGAATTGTGCCCAGCCCCCACTCTGCAAGTCCGGCTGCTCAGAAAATGCTGTGGACAATAGAAGCATTTCTGGTCTGTTTCTGCCTTCTCATCGAAAGAGCACCACACAGACTCCCAGAGAACAGCACCCTTCACTCTTCGCCATCCCACCCTCACCCTAACTCCCTCTACCCCTCAGCTCAAGATTATAGTGGGCACATCATTTTCCCCATCCCATTCCAGGGAAGATGGGAAAGTGTACTATAAAGGACAAGGCTATTCACGGGGAACATCAAATCGAAGTGCAATCTGACAAATGACTCAAATCTGAATCGGCTGGTATTAAGATCTTAGAGTGGGAAGAGGAAAAAGCCTCCCTTCTCCAAAGGACATAATGGGACATCTAACACATTTTTTTCAAATGGCAAATGAACAAACAAAACTCGCCATTTATGTCGCAAATGAAGTCAGTGAAGAATGAGCTGCTTATTAAAAATGCTGCCTTGGAGGAAGCAAACCAGGAGACTGGTTTCTCCCTAAATGGATCGCAGATATTCTTGGTTTTCAAAATTATCTGGAGTCCTAGAAGCTAAGATCAATAATCTCCCCTCTCTCAAAGAGAGCAGATGGCCAGAGCACAGCATAAATACCTTTGAGCATTTCCCACTTTGAAAGTAGGAGGAGACACCTTAAGGCTGACAGATCTTTCCAAAGAAATGATGTGGCAATGAATGTGAAAGCTCTATTTACCTGGTACTCCAGGCTGAGTTTAAGACAACTCCAACCAGGAAGATTCCAGTTTTGTACTTGAGGGACCCAAGACAAAAAGGCCCTACTACTGCGCTTCACAGTGAGAACAGCTCTGGTCTTCTGAAACAATGCTAACACACACGTGGAGCAAGGTTCTTCCCATAGGAGAGTTAGGCTTTTCCTCACCATCACAACTTCAGTGTCCTCCCATTGTGCAGCACGTGTCACAAACAGAGAAAATCGGAGATAACACATTACAAAGATCAGCACTGAGACCCAAAAGTCATCAAGGTAAATAAGGCTTCCTTGCCCTTTCCCCAGGTGGGGTATGTGTATGTCTGTTTTTCAACGTTAATGGAGTCATTAAGACTGCATCTACACTGCCCAAATTATCTGGGTAGTTTGGCAATTCTCCAGATCCCTCTGAGACCACATCGCTCATCCAGATGTGCCATCTGCAGCACAGATCCCAGGGTTGGCTCAGAGTCTAAGCATTGCAATATATTGAATGTGTCCATGGAGACATGATGCAAACCTGAGGAAGTCTGTGGATGGACCTGCTTGACCTAATAAGCCCTCAAAACCCAAAACCCCATCCACAGCAAAGGGAATTTCAATTACAGACCTCCCCAGGACAGAGGCAGTCTTGAGAAATCTTTTGGGTTGTTATATTTTTATAATTAGCAAGACAAGAATGCTTCTTCCTACCTCTGTTCGTCCTGCTGACTCAAGTCTGCCATTTCCCTGGAAACCCATGCAGGAGAGATCAAAAACGGTTTTCTTCAGGTGCTGGTTGTCTGTGTACAGTTCCTTCACTAGCTGTATAAGGTCGCTGACCTAAAAGAAAAGAGCAAGAGAGGGCTGGCTACCCAGTAGCAGACTTCAGCTTACTGGGACCACATCCCTACACAGACCTGCCTACTGAGCAGATTCTTCTGCACCTCAGGCTACCCACTTCTAGCCTTCAGGACACCCTGGATATAGTGACAAAAACACTGGCTTTAACATTTGGCATGCCAGTATCCTCATCCCAGAGCCAACCACTTTAAGGCAAAGAGATCCTGGGCAAGCTGCCTAATCTAAGCCTCAGTTTCCTTATCTGTAGAATGGGTCACTGTGAGAACCAAACAGGACCATTGTCACAGCATACTAAAGTTCTTGGCACAGTGCAAGTGCTCAGTCAATGACAGCTAATACTATTTCTGCCTTGTACTTGAGACCCTCTGGAGGAAAACTCCCCCAAGGCTGAAGTTTCTGAGACTGTCAGAGCCTTATTTTACAGCATCAACCTCTTTCTTTGTATACCTATCTAGCAATGTCAGTAATAAATAACAGTTGTCAGTTAGAAAGTAATTTACGGCTAATACTAAAACACTCCTATAAGCTTCAGTCAATAATTCCTTGCAAAAATCCTGAAGAGGTAGACAGGCTAGTGTGCCTCTTCCAGTTTCACTATAAGGAACCTGAGCTACAACAAAGTTAATTGCCCAGGGTCCCATATCTGGGGTGTCTGGAGAACTAAATGAGACGTAACAACAGCTGAAGCGCCTAATCACGTGGGAAAGATCAGCTGCCACCACAGAGACAGAGCCAGGCCCGCACTGAGCTCCCCAGGCTCCTAGTCCAGTGTTCCTCCTTAAGGCACAGATCTTGCTGGGCCAGACACACAAGCAAACTGAGCAGACAGCACCTTTGTTTCCTGCAACTTTCGAATCCCAATGGCCAGGAATTTTCCAAAGACTTCTTGATGGGAGCAATCATTAGCTCTTAAAATAAAGTGGAAAATCCCACCCTGACTAGACATAGCAGACGTTCAACACATCAAAACATGAGTAAAAATTGGATCCATTCCTCAACGAGGTTCTAGTAGGAAGAACAAGACCTTCTGATTCTACAAAAATTTACTAAGTGCCAACCACGGGAAACATCTCCTGCCCTTACTGCAGCCACAGAAGACACTAGGCTCCATGTTCTTCACCTTCAAAAACTAGCAGCTGCCTCAATGCTCCTTGCCCTACTCCTCTCAAAATACCCAAATTTTTCCAGTTCTCCTTGCTATTTCTTACTTCTGTACCTTACACAGGCTGTTTTCTCTTTCTCTACTGAGAAAGCCCTCTGCCTGGACAAACTCCAAATTCATCCTTCAAAACCCATTTCAAACCTCACTTCTGTTGAGAAGCTTACCCTCATCAAGTGGGTCACCCCACGCCCCTGGTAATAACCTCTCCTTCTCTGCTACCTCTATACCTTGTACAGCTGCGCATTACAGCAACCCTTGGACTATATTTTGCAATTTACTTGTTGACATGCCTGTCTCCTCTACCAGAATGTGAATTATTCCAAGACAGCAACTGAATCTCAGCCACAAATGTATGATAATTTTATAATAAATCACACAGTTTCCTCTATACTCACACTTCCTACTCTTAATAATGGCGCTTAGAACCTTGAAACACTAAACCACTCTAACCAAGCCACTGATTGACAGATTGAAAAACCTTTCCAGTTAAAAAAAAAAAAAGATTTACTGATCAAACCTGGAATTTTATTCACTCAAAAAGCATCTATTAGCTCCTACTATGTGTGTCAGGCACTGGAAAATCACAAATGAATAAGACATGATCACTAAGTTTAAGATGTTCACAGCCTAGCAGAGGATATAGACAAATAACAGGTATGAGAAGGACACCAATTCGGATTAGGTACAGGAAGAGAGGTCAATGACCCGAGGGGCCAGAAAGCCTTTCCTCAAGGACAGCAAGCCTGGGCTGGGGTCCCAGGCCCGAGAAGGTGTGTGTCAGACATGGGTGAGAGCAGTCCAGTAGTACACACAGGAGGACAAAGACAAGGCAGAGGGGAGAGGAAGAAAGGAGAGGAAAGGGGCTTTCACCCCTGATCAGGAACCCAAGAGACAACAAACAACCTTTAAAAAAAGAAGCATTAAAAGTTAATAGGTCAATACCTTTTTCTTAAGTTCTTCTTGAGAAAAATGCTCCACTTGAAACTGATTGTGCTCTTCAAGGCAAATACTCAGATAAGATGTTTGATCACTATAAAATGAAAACGGTTCTTCTGCCCCAAAAAAAAAAAAAAAAAAAGGTGGGGAGGGGGAGGAGAAAAAGAATATCAGAAACAGACCCTTCCAAGACCGATCCCAGCGCAGTCCATCTAAAGCAATTTGAACTGGGGGAGGTGTGGGTGGAAGGGAGCGTAAGTACACATAGAGACTCCAAAGCACCACCTTTGGAGCAAAAGTAATTTTCCCTTTCTCTACAGGCTGATATTTCAATGTATGGTTTCATCTTAGGCTGTAGGTTTTCACTGTGGCCAATCCTGAATTAGAATTTGCATATTGAGTGTTGTGCCTGGAGACCATTCTAAATGGCACAAGCAAATGGTGATTTCACTTTAAATGAGGGAGTGATTCTGTTTAGGTGAGAATACAGAAAAATTAGATGTGACCCTCAATGGTAGAACTCAAGGGAAATAAAAGTGCCTGATCTATTTTTCACTGGCCCCAGACCCCTCATGGGAAGCAAACACACTAAGTGCAGAGACTGCATGCTAGAGCTAAGATATTAATAAAAGAATCTTCAGTCACCTATGTAAGGGTTTGCTTCCTTTGCAGCGAAGGAATGTTCTAACAGGGAGGGAAGAAGTGGAGGAGGGGGAGGCTGTTTATCGAGTGAGGCATATCCACAAACAGCATCTCATTTAACACTCGTAAGAGCTGATACACCTTCTAAAATACAGTGTGGAATACTAGAAAGAGCTAAACTCCAAAGGAAGATATCATGCTCAAATCAAACCCCACTCTACCCCCAAGCTGAGCCTTAGTTTCTTCACCTGTAAAATGAAGTTAATACCTACTGTACCCAATGAGATGACTGTGAGGATCAGAGATGAAAAGTTAGGTGCCTAGCACTGTGCCTTATACATAGCAGGTGCTCAAGAAATGTCAAAACTACCAATTTCACAATATGTGCCAGGCATCAGGCTAGAGATATTTAAGGGAATAAGACATCAACCCAGACTTTAAGGGGCTCAGGTTCCAGCAAGGGAGAGCACCAAATATCACTGTGATGAGTATGGCAACGCAAGTCCCACAGGACCCTCATCTTGTAGCCCTCCCTTAATGAATCTACAATGCTACAAACAATGTCTCAACCTGCAAGAGCAGTCTCACCCACACATCTGTGCAGTCTGGGCTCTCTGCAGTGGATGCTGTGGTAGGCAGTGTCCAGATATTTGGGGCAATGAGGACTGTTTACCAGAAAAAGACGATTGCAAGTCCCCAAGGTTATCCGGAGCTAGGAGTGTCAAATGATGCAAAAAATAGTATAGGCAGCAAGGAAGCAATCCTGCAACAGACCCTCTGCAGAATTTAATACAATTTACTGGGTTCTTCAACATGAAGGCCAAAGCCAGATGGATACAGCCTGGGAAAGCCAACATCAACATGGTCACCACAAAAAGAATCCCCAGATGAAATCCCGTGGGTGCTTCATCTCTTAATGAAGTTTTAACACTATCTTAAAGTTCAGCCCACATCCTCCAAGACAAAAAACCAAAAGGAAATACATAGAAGAGAGCATGTTTACCTTCACGCCTCCGAATTTCACTGATCTGCTCCTCCAGGGTCTTTTGCAAATTCCGATATGAGAGTACATCCCGCTCCAGTTGCTTCCGCAGGGCAAAAATGTTGTTTAACTCAGCCTGCAGGTTGTTGATACTTGGTAAAACAAGACACCAGAAATTTTAAAACTGACCTATTTGTGCTTTAAGATACAAAGCTCAGCAAGCCTCCCTGTGATCTTTATGTCCTTTGTGTTTTTTCTGGTTATAAAAGTAAATACATGTTTATTATAGAAAAGTTAAAATATAAAAGTATAAAGTAAACAAAAGTCCCATGCTCCTACTATCAATCAACACATTGCAGACTGTATTTCCTCTCGATCTTTTTCCCTGTATTATTTACAAGGCTGAAATAATACTGGATGTACAATGCTGAACTGTACAATTTCTCACTTAAATATTTCCCTACATTTTTGGAAATTATTTGCAAACATCATTTTTAATGACTATATAATATTAAACAAGGTGACTGGCCCACCATTTACTTTAACTCATCCCCTGTTAGCAAATATTTGGGTCATTTCCAAGTTTTTGCTACAGACATAACCAGGTGTAAATAATTTAATTCTCCAGAATGCTTCTCTATGTGGAATAATGCCTTGAGAGGGCTTGGGTATAGAAGGGGAGGCTATTCAGTGCTTGGGTGTCACCCGGCACCCAGGCTTCAGAAGAGAGGGAGACTTCTGTGTTACTCCTCAAAGAGATCATATTGGGAGTAAGGGTGAGGAACAGGAGGGAAGAGAAAAAAATAAAGGAAGAAGAGTCAACAGTAAGAAAGAGGACCAGTTTAGGGCCAACAGAGCTCCACTGTGGTGGGTTAACCACTCATAAATGCACAGTAAAAACGGATTTTTATTTTGGGAGGGGAGATGTCAAGTTTCACATCTGGGGCAATGTGATACAGTGCTGAGCTATACAGGGAAGTCCAAAACCCAGAGGCCATGAAAATGCATACCTTCCAAAATCTGCAGTCACTGTGGGGGGCCCTGTCCAACAAACTTTCTCCAACGGAAAGGTTCTAATATCTGCACTTTCTACTACAGTAGCCACTAGCTAAATGTGCCTATTGAGCATTTGAAATATGGCTAACATATCAATGAACTGAACATTTGATTTTATGAAATTCAAAGTAAGTTTAAATTTAAATAGCCACATGGCTAGTGGCTACTATATTGGACAGTGCAGATCCATAAGAAAGGCTTTGCACTTCTACTGACATGCAACTGGCAGAGATCTTAAATCCAGCTCTCAGAGGAACATGGAGACCCCGGCTGACATCTAAATAGCATAAATAATGCTTTTCTGTACATCTCTGTGCCTAAAGCCTTGTTTGACATTCAGGTTATTTTCGTAAGAAAGATTCCCAGCAGTGCAATTACTAGGTCAAAGTATATGAACATCGTTAAAGATTAAACACACTAACAAATCAGAAAGCCTCCTTTTTTAAACACCGAGAAATATATCATTCTCTGTCCAGCGTCTGACCTATGGTTCCCTGAGAAGGTCCATCAACACCTTGAAACGATCCGTAAAAATTTATGAATATGTGGATTTTTCTAGGGAGAGGGTCCATAAGCTTCCATCAGATTTTTTTAAAGGGGTCCATACCCCCAAATGGTTAGGAGCCATTGCCCTAAATAATGTGTGTCAGACTCAAGCCCCATTTCTCCTTCAAAGACTTCTGCCAGCTCCATCCATCGAACTGCACACATAAATCAACATACATTGGAAGGAAAATAAACCATTATGTCTAATCTTCGATGCTTGCTGCTTTGAGGATGGTTCATTGTAAAGTAGTCTTCACGCAAGGGAAGGGGCCCTACTAGCAACTTGTACCTAGTTCCATTCCAAGACAATCATAATGATCAATTTGTAAGGCTGATGGAAAACCTTACAGAGGTGTGACAGCACAGCACGAGCTTGGATGCAGTCATGCTGCAGAGACATTTAACTAGGGGGAAAAAAAGGAGATTGTTTTAGCAAAGCTCCTGCGACTAGGGCTGGGGAAAGCTAACTGCTTCACTCCCTCTTCCATTTTCTGACAGGGTGAAAAGTACACAGCTGCCGCTCCTCTGTCTGTCATTTATGTTTTCCCAACTCCAGAATCTTTTCAAGGTGTTAGGAGTTGGCAGAACAAAAGGTGCTTCACTCAGAAAGAAACAAAAACCCTGTACCTTCCTTTCTTGAATCGGGGTGGTGGGGATGGGGGACAGGGAGGAGCAGAAATGAGGAACCAGAGAGATGCAAGCTCAAAATAGCATACTGCACTAACTAGTTCCACGTCCATGGGCAAGTCAGTTAAACTGCCTCAGTCCTGCTTTCCTCATCAGTAAAATGGGGATAATAATACCTTTACTTCAAGATTGTCTTCAGGATTAACTAAGACGTTACATGGGAAAGACCTTGCACAGTCCTAACATACATTAGACGCTCAAAAAACATCATCTCCTTTCTTCCACAAACCCCAACAACTCCCATAAAAAAGATGATACTTGCGAGCCAAAATTTCTGATTTTCATGAGTTATAGCAATGATTCTTCTCTAGATGATTTTGCCCCACAGGGGACATTTGGCAACGTCTGGAGACATTTTTGGTTTTATAACTGGTATGGGAGGGGGCAGGTGTGCTACTGGCATCTGGGTAAAGGTCAGGGATTGCTAAATATCTTACAATGCATAGGACACCCCCTCATGACAAAAAAATTATCCAGCCCCAAATCCCAACACTGCTGAGGTTGAGAAACCCTGAGTTACAGGGAAGTGCAAGCTGTGCTAGTCCTCATGACAGGTAGCGTATCAGTAAGAGCCTAGGCTCAGGAGCCAAGAACATCTGAGCTCTGATAATTCCTAACTGTGAACCTTGGGTAACACACTTAACATCTTTGAAGCCACATTTCCACTTCTGTAATGTGGGGATAAACCCGACAACTTCCAAGTGTGACTATGAAGAATAAATAGTAAAAGTGAAAGGATCAGGCACACAGTTGCCTGTGATGAGTTTCCTTCCTCCCTGCCCTCCCTTTCCAGTTTTAATCACAGCACGTCATGTCTCCAGTCATGTACCTTTGTGGCCAGTTTCCGGAGAGTAAGCAGTGCTGGACTTACAGAAAGGAGCTTCACCGGCCTCAGCCCACAATTCTGCCCCCTGAGGATTCAAACCCCCCACCAAGCTACATTCACCCACATTGGGATACTGAGGCATACATAAGTTTTTCATGTTGTTGTTATTCTTAAGAAGTGTTATCACTTACTGATGAGTGCTTACTATGTGCCAGGCAGTATGAGTACTTTGCATAGTATCATTTCTTGTTTCAAAACAACCCTGTAGGGTAGAAAGACAGGTAGGTGGGCCAGCCAATCTCAATTTTATAAACACACTGAGGCTCAGGGTGAGAAGTGACTTACCCAAGAGCTCAGAGCTGCTGAGTGGCAGAGCTGGGATTTGGACCCAGGTCTCTCTCCCCCTAAATGTACTGCAAGACTGAAGATGAACAGGAAACATTTTAAGCATCCTTGTTAGTCATACCCCTGACTCGCCTCAGTCCCATCCATGTTTCCATTCATTAAGAAAAAGACTGTGAAACTCAGAGCCATTCACGATGCTGAGGGGGCTTAAGAGCAGCCACATCCACCCACAGGGCCTCTCAGTGCCCAGAATCTCACCTGGCTCCCACCCAGAGAAGCTGCACAACTGAAATGAAATTTGTCCATTCCTCTGTGAGTTTTCCTACATGACTCAAACCCTCTCCCAAGTGAAAATGGCCAGCAGCCGGGGCTTCTTGAAAAAGCTCACTTTCAGAGAGTAATGCCTACTCCCAGAATTTCATCATCATGTTTTCATTTTCTGTAAACTCATTTCAGATTTAAAAATCTGGAAATAATCTCATAATTTAGGAGATTAGCACTGGGGAGAGGGGCATTCCTGAACAGAAGTTTCCCAAGTGCCTATTCCACACCAAGCCCTGGGGAACGGAAACAGTAAGACGGGCTCCCTGCCCCGGGGGAGCTCCCTGTGCAGGTGGGGAGACAGAGCAGTCACAGATGCCCACACAGGATAACCGCCCAACGCAAGGCAGGCGACTGTTCTGGGGATTAGCTGGGCCTCCTGACAAGGGTAACACTCAAGCTAAATTCTAAAGGACTAGTGGGAAACAAAATAGGGGAAAGGTGGAAGGGTGAGGGGGGCAGGTAGGAAACACAAGTGAAGGCAGAGGCAGGAACACACAGCCCAGGGAACAAGGAAAAGCTCACTACAGCAAGAGCAAAGGGAAGATGAGCGGGAGAAGTGAGGGGTGATGGTTCTAAACTTTTTATTATGGAAAACTTTAGACATATACAAAAGAAGACAAACTAATATACCCATACCCCAGCCCCAACAATCAGGGAGCCAGGGCCAGCCTTGTTCCTTCAATATCTGTACCCACTTCCTCTGCTTCTGTACTGTTTTGAAATGAATCCCAGACATTATATACTTTCAACTGTAACTATCCCACTGTGTAGAGAAATGATTTCTTAATGTGGGAACTCCCTGAGGCCAACCCTGCATTTATAGATGTGCAAACAGAGGCCAGAGCAGGCCACTTGCTTGAGGACACAGAGGTAGAAAGTGGGAAAGCCAGGGCTAGAACAAGACCACTAGCCTATAATTGGCTCTCCTTACTAAACCACACTGGCACTGAATCATTTCAGTAATTCTACAGAGACCCAAGTTGCTCCAAGACAAGAAGGTTTGTTTGGATCCCAGGGTTCTGCCACTTAACACCTGTGTGACTTTGAACAAGTCACTTAACCTCTTTTAGTTTTCATGGCCTTGTAGAAAATAGAGGTACCATTATTACTTACCTTATAGAACAGCTGTGAGGATCATATGAGGTAACAGACATGAAAGCACTTTCTAAATATATTACAAAGTATTTACAAATCTGAGCAATTATTATATTTTATCCTAATTTTGCTGCCAAAAATCAGATGATTCTTGATAGAAAATAGGTATATCTGACTAAATATGCCAATTACCATCCAAGCACTTTATAAGCTTCCTAAGCAAAATGATAGGGCTTTGCTGCCTCAGAGACCACCAGCATTTATTCAAGATGTGTGTGTATGTGTGTGTTCACACTCGTGTGTGTGATGTCCAAACAGAAACCCCCTTACCTGTCTGATTCCTGCAGAGATTTTACCAGATGGGTATAGATGTCCTGCTCCTTCTTTAAGACTTGAATCAGTTCTTCATAGTCTGATTGTTGCTTTTCCTGGAAATGACAATGGGCATCTGACATTAAGGGAAGAATTTTAAAAGATTACATCCTTACATTATGCAAACATATGTGGCTAGCTCTGGTTTTTAAAACCAAACGAAGGTGGGGCCCTGTGCCAGGCTCTGGCTCAGGCCACAGTCAGAGAGCACCACCTTCAGGGGGAGTGGGGAATGGCGGCCCATCGCTAACCCCAGAGCGAAGCTGAGAGCTGAGCCTCTAACACTAAATAGCTGCTAGGAAAGACTCATCAGTTACCCGACTTGCCCATCGTGAAGCTGTCACCCCTCAGAGCTGCTGGTCATCGTTTTCACAAGACAACACAGAATGCCTTTCCATGCTTGCTGTTGCTCCAAAGAAGAGAAATTCACAAACCAAGACCCGACAAGTACTAAGGACAGGGACTTACAGCAAAGCAGAAGCGGTCAAGTGAGGCATTGTTGGAAGGCATCCAGCGGAGTGATGACAGAGATCTGGGCTGGATCTCTGCCACCTGCTAGCATTGTGACCATGGGTAAGCAGCCTGACAAAGTTCTATGAGGTCCAGTCTCCTCATTTATGAAATGGGGATGTGGTTTTGAGAATGAGCACTCACAAATGTGAGGTGTTTTTAAAAATTCACATTTTGGCTCTGCCACTTACCAGTTCTAGGATTTTGGAAAGCTACTTACTAAGAGCCTTGATAATCCTACCTGTAAAATGGTGGACAATAACCACCACCTTGTGGAGTAAATGGAGCAGATCAAAGATAAATTGTGAACCGTAAGAACCCAGGCCTACCTGGAGAAATGGCTGACTCCAGTATTGGGACAAGGAAAATCAGTGGAAAATGGAAAATACATCTGAAGCATTTTCTTGTGCCACAAAATAAGGAAGTGCTTAAAGAGTAGAACAGTGGTTGCCAAGGGATGAGGGTGGGGGGATATGGGAGATGTTGGTCAAAGGGAACAAAGTTTCAGTTATGCAAGATGAACAAGTACAATCTAGCCAAGAATCATAAAAGGATGCTAAAACTAGTGTGTGAAAGTTTAAAGATCAGGATATTTACAGACTCAAAACTTATTTTGAGTTTTGAGTCTTAATATTTATTAAGTATAAAGGAAAAAAGAGTAATAGATGGTCAAGACACCTGGCAGACATCACCTTCATAAAGTTATCAAAGTCAGCATGGCCAGGAATGGGACAAATAGAATCGTGTACCATTGGATAGGACACTATGAGAACAGCATCGCTACTGTGATTTTCCTGCCAAAGATGCATAGACTGAATCTAATCACCAAGAAAACACCAGACAGACAACACAAGCTGAAGGGCATTATATAACATAACTGGCCGAGACACTTTAGAGGTATCAAGGTCATGAAAGTCAAGGAAAGACTGAGGATCTGTTCCAGATTAAAAACTGAAGAATCAAGACTATTAAATGCAATGCGTGATCCTGAATAGGATGCTTTTGCTACAAAGGGTGCTACTGAGACAACTGATGAGATGTGTATGAGTCTGAGGATTACAAGGCAGTGGTGAAGAAAATTAGTCTAGGCTAATTTCCTGGTTGTGGTGGCTGGGCAGAGGTTATACAGGATATTGTCCCTGTTTATAGGAAATACACACTAACGTATTCAGAGGGGACAGGGCTTCACGTGGCAACTTTCTCTCAGAAGGCTCAGGAAAAACCGAATCCTCTATTCTTGTAACTTTTCTATAAATTTGAAATTATTCCAAAATTAAAAGAAAAAATGTTAAAATAAATAAAGTTGATGTGTACAGAATACCTAGCACAGTGCCTGGCACCAACTAGATGCTGGAGGAGGACATTCAGTTAACACAGAAACTGGGGCTACAAACAACCTTTGTAGTTCACATTTACTTATGTTTTCTCCTAAAGTTAAGATACCACCCAACAGGGGTTCTTAACCTGATTAAAATTTAGGCCAGGGCTGGGTGCAATGGCTCACACCTGTAATTCTAGCACTCTGGGAGGCAGAGGCAGGAGGATCGCTTAGGGGTCAGGAGTTCGAGACCAGCCTGAGCAACAGCGAGACCCCATTGCTACAAAAAATAGAAAAAAGCCGGGCATGGTGGCGAGAGCCTGTAGTCCCAGCTACCCGGGAGGCTGAGGCAGGAGGATCACTTGAGCCCAGGAGTTTGAGGTTGCAGTGAGCTATAATGATGCCAATGCACTCTAGCCAGAGTGACAAAGAGAAACTCTGTCTTAAAAAATAATAATAATAAAAAAAATTTAGGCTGGGCACAGTGGCTCATACCTACAATCCCAGCACTTTGGAAGGCTGAGGCAGGAGGACCGCTCGAGTCTAGGAGCTCGAGGTTGCTGTGAGCTATAATTGGGCCACTGCACTGCACTCCAGCCTGGGCAACACAGTGAGACCCTGTCTCCAAAAAAACACAAAAAATAAAAAAATAAAATTTAGGGGTGCATGAATGTGAATGGTGGAAAAAATTAAATTTTTATTTCCACTAACTTCTAACTGAAATTTAGCATACCATTCAATTATGAGTTGAAGGAATACCACTATTGCTAAAAGCCAGTAGTACTAGTGGTATTACTGTGACTTTGACATCAAAAGAAATATAATTACTTTATATATGTTGCAGATAGCTCAAAATATTCATTTTTATGACTATTTCAAAACTACAGTAGTCATTTTACTCACCACATTTGCTGTTTAATGTATTAATAAAGAAGCACCATTACTATAGCATAATATTTTTTATATTTTGATAACTGAATTTCAAAATATTTGGTTTCCTTTAGAATCCTATGCATATATTTTATGCATTTAAACATTCTTCCAGGGAAGGGGTCCTTGACTTCAGCAAACTACCGAAGGGATGCAGAGGGCAAAAAAAGTTAAGAATCCCTGAGCTAGGAGAATACCACTATGTTTCTAACCCTGACAAAACAAGGCTAAGGCACCACCTGCCAATTAAAAGTTTCAAATGCTAAACCACCAGCTTCCTCATGATAAGTTAGTCATCCAGACTGCTAGAAATGTCAGGTCCTTTTGTAAATCATGCCACATGTCACTGGCACAAGGAGCTCCCAAATGCCTTTTATATACAACAACAGCATGATGTGACATTCTCTCAGCTCCCACCTGCACACAACCATGTGTGCAGCCGAGAATCCCAGAGAAAAGAGTGGATAAGATTTAAATAGGACACCAAGACCGAGGAGGCTATCCTGCCCTCAGCATGTCAGCCACCATGTGAAATGATTTCCAGGCACCTTCTCATTTAATCCTCACACCAACCCAATGTGCTTACGTGTCACCACGCTCTCCATTTCAGAGATGAGGAAACTGTGGCACAGAGGGCTGCATTCCCAAGATCAGGGAGGTGGGGCACAGTGTGGGCTCTGATGCCCGTGCTCTTCAGCCCACCCATCACTGCTCCATAATGGATGCAAAACACTGGGTGCTTGACAAGGGCGACATGTCAGCTACACAAAGGCCAGCCAAAGAAAATAAGAAAAGCCAGTGACCAAATAAGAAAACCTACTGCTTCTTGAGGCAGTAACATGAGAGGCAGTGATGGTTAAGAGTAAGTGAGCTTATTAACTATGTGACCCAACAAGTTACTCAACCTCTCTGTGCTTCAATATAGTCACCTATAAATGGAGGTAATAATTCTATATATCTCATAGGGTTGTTAAGGAAATTAAATGAGTTAATCTGGACAAAGTTCTCAAAACAATGCCCGGCTCAGAGTAAACACTTGATAAATGTTAGCTGTTAACTATTATTCCGGTGCTCCAAGTGCTATGCTAGTTCCTTACATATTAATATATTAATGTATCATCTCTAATTGTCACAGCATTCCAGGAAAGTATTTAATTGTCCCACTTTTCAGATGATGACACTGAGTCTCTGGGAACAGAGGTAACTTCAGTCCACTCAGCTAATGATTGGTAAAGTCAGAATTTGTGCTTAAGTATGTACCTTCAAAGCCAACCAGGAAGGGATAGGGAAAAAAGACCACTATGGATTTCTGGTGAATGGCATAGAGACAGCAGGAATGTACGCATGTGGGACCCCGTATCTTAACTGGATCTCTGTAGGCTAGGCTCCAAGTCCTAGAGGAGGACAGCTCACTCCCACACCAGGGCCTGGATGCTGGCTTCCCCTCTTCTTTCTGGCAACTATTCCAAAGCTTCCCCAAGTTTTTCAGGCCACCACTGTCCTCAGCTCCTGCCCTCATCCTTTTCCTGCTGCCCTTCCATCTCAGTGGAACCAGGAAATCCCTCCATCTGAGCCCCAGGAAGGACTCCTCCTCCCTCTTTGGAGACCAAGTGCCACCATTTACCACTCTCCACTGACACACTCCAGGGCACCTTATGGGATCTCACCAGGAAACTTTCCCTGACTGAGAAAGATGCCCCCCTTCAATTGCCAGAGCAGAGCATACTGGTTCACCTCTGCCCCACGGCTAGTGTACCAACCACCTGTTTACAGGGCTGAGGGCTCCCTGCAAGCAACAGTGTCCTGTGCCAGGCACAGTGTCTGGCACAAATCAAATGCTGCCATAAATACTTGCTGAACTCATGATTAAATAGGTAAGAGGGGAACACAGGGACTGATATGAATCTTAAGAGCAGAGATTCCTGGGGATATTTTGCATAATGGAAGTCAGAGTGAGTCAACGTCTTCCTAGAAGCAAATTGCTTACCCATGTTAAATAAATGAACTCTTCGGAGCCATTTGGGTCCCATTTCATCAATCACCTATTCCCCTGCGTTGAATCATGCCCCATTAGAATGAAGTCATTTGGCTCCCTCAGCAGAGATAACAAACCAGTAGATCTCCTCGGCACAGAGGCAGGGGCCAGGCTGCCCAGAGTGGGTAACTAGAAGCACCTGCTCAGCAAGAGTAACCAACCACCCTCTAAACCCTCGCCCTCCACCTAGCCCCTCCAAACAAGCAGCGACCCAGACAGAAGGCCTCTCATCACAGAGAAGACTTACCACTGCCACACACCTGCTGTGTGTCTGGCTCTGCACTGTGTTCTCCACAGCCCCTGGAACGACCACCCAGCTCACCACATTCCCCTGCCTCTTCTGAGAACTGTCCCTAAGACACAGGGGCGGGTCCCAGGAAGACTCCTCTCCTTTGTGAGCCAGGCCCTGGGCCCATGCTAAACCAGTTCAATCCTCTCCCAGGAACTGAGAGATTTAAACCGAGACACCAGACATCTGGGAGTCACTGGGTCTGAGTCATGTCCAAGACAGAACCCTGGAGTCTGCGACTTCTGCTGTTGAGATCTGTGAGCCCTCCGCGGTTTTCACCCTCCCCCGAAGCGTGGCTGCTCAAGTCTTGCTTGGCATCTGTGAGCACCTCCAGTATGATCCCAGTCAATACTCCCTCTCATTGTTGTTTTGCTCAAACTACTCAATGTTGGATTCTGTAACCTGCAACCAAAAGAACCTTAACTAATACACTTATATTATTTCTAGTCCTCTCAGAAGGCAGGCATGTAATTGCCCACTTTAAAGATTAGGAAGGTGAGTTTCAGAGAGATTAAGTGATTTGCTAAAGGTCACAGAGATGGTGAGTAGCAGGACTGGCATTTTCTACCCTACCATAGTTTTCTTAATGGCATGAAGGAAATACATGTTATGTGCAGACCACAGTCTGAAGAGGCAGCAGACATGTAAAGAGAAAGCTTAATGGATCACTTCTTGGTAATCAGGGCAATTTAGTGGCCTGGTAGATGGATGATGTCTATTTCAGTAGCTATGACACAGCCCTGCAACAAAGACATTAATTTTAATACTCAGAAAATTCAGCAGTGATGTCCCAGCCATGTCAATAACCAAGCTATAAATCTCTGGCTGCAGCAAGTTAAATATGGTCAGTGTGTTTTACTCTCTATTCTTCAATTCCCTGATCATCTAGCATTAACTCTCAGGATCACACATGATTAGAAGGAAAACAAACTGCCCAGCATCCGTAGAGACATCATCATAGCCTCAAGTTCTTTGTAGAAATGGGCAGAGGATAAATCCTAAATCAACACAAAATGGCCATGGGCATAGCAAAAGAAATCCACATTTTCTACAAAGAAAGAACTACAATCTGGAAAAGTATGCCTTTCTGGTGAGGGGGGTGGTGGATTGTAAGGCTGCAGAAGTTTGGATTTCTTAAATTGATGGCTAGAAATTTATAATTCCTAAATGAAAATGTATAATTCTTTATCTACAATTTGAAATTAGTCTTGAAGAAAAGAATTAAAACCTTTGCTAAAATACTTAGGTATTTTGTACAGTAATTTAAACATCACTAGGATTTGAATATTAAATGCCCAGGCAATGACTTTATATTTGTAGTTATATGAAGCAGAGATACCACCCAGCACAAAAACTAAAAACAAAATGAGGCAGATGATAGAACTGGTGAAATTAAATTTTAAAATACTCAACCTGTTTAATAAACGTATAAACATTTTGTTCAATATTTGATACTTTTTAGTTGACTAAAATTTGATTCAAAAGAGCAAAGTTTAACTATGTATTCAAATTAGCGAAAATATTTCCATCTAAAAAAATCTAATGGGCTGCTATCTTGTTGCAAAACAAACTGTACCTTATTATAGGCTAATGTGAATCTTAATAGCCAAACTAAATTTAGTCAAAATCAAACAACTAAATGCAAGTTAGAATCATAAAATATTAGCCCTCTGAGATTTAGCTATCAGACCTACCCAAGGTCACCTACGTGAGATGACAGAGCCAAGAGAGAATTCCAGGCCTCCGGATTCCTGGCCCAGCCCAGGGGCTCCACAAGTCCATGCTGACACTCTCAAGAGAAAGAGCAGAGGCAAATACACAAATGGGGTCAGAATTAAGAAAGAGCTCCAACTGTTCAGCCAATGATGCCCTCAGGACCAGGTCTGATACGGAGCCGACACACAGCACAATGGCTAGTACTGATACTGGAATACTAAAACACTTCTACACCAGTTAGAAAATAAACGCTGGTCCATCCACTCCAAACACCCCAGCTGCCGTGGCCCATCCCCATGGACCCCTAGACACCTCCCCATGATCTAATTAACTACAGGGCTGGTGCCCGGCTCCAGCCCTACTGCCTGAGTCTGTCCTGATGGCTGATGCCGATGCTGCACCGGTTGTTAATTATTTTGAGAATCACCCTTCACAAAACCACAAGTCACGATCACAGCCATTCATCAGAGAACTAATTTGTGTAAGAGTTCTCTATCTTCCAAATGTATGAACTTAATTAAAGCCAGGTTTAAAAAAAAAAAAACTTGGCCTAGAGTTAATTCCTTTCCTTTCCCATATTTGGCTGCCTAGTTGCATTATTCATTCATTCATTCAACAAACATTTACAGAGCCAGGATATGGGCTGAGCAGTGGGATTCAGAGGACGTGCCAGTTCCTGACCCATGAAGTGCCAGCCCACGGTGCTGCACAGTTCAGAGGAGGGGAGGCAGAAAGGTGGATCCCACAACTCCAAAACAAGGAGTAAGTGCTACCATGGAGGGTTGTGCAAAATGCTGTGAACCAGACGAAGAGGGAACCTGGCTACTAAGGGAAGGCTCCACAGAGAAGGTGACACTAGAGTGGCACCTGTAGGGATGTTTAGGAGTTAGCAGGTAAACAAGAAAGGAAAAGTCATTCCAGGCAGAAGGAACAGCAGATGCAAAGGCACAGAAAGGTACAAGCATGGTGTTTTCAGGAATCTGCAACAGGTTAGCTCTTGCTGGAGATGGAAGAAAATGAGATAGGAGAGATTTGGAGCCAGGTGAAGAAGAGCTGCCATGCCATTTTTTGTGTGTGTTTGAACAGGAAAACTTACTAAACACCTGGGATTACACAGTTCTTGCAAGACTGGCCCCTGATAGAGCAAACGAGGCTTCTCTTTTAACAAGCTGTGATTTCTTAGTTTCATGGACAGTGCAAATACTAATGCTGAGCTAAAGGACATTAATCTGTAAGGCAGTAGGCTAAGAACTCCTCCTCCTACCTGTTATAGGCTCAATTATCAGCAAGAAGGCATTTGAGGATCTCTAGATCAAAGGAGTTATCAAATATGTTTCAGAAAGGAATATGAATACATTCTCATGTGCATGTCCAATTTCAGTCAAACTCACCTCAGAGAAGATGACTTTGCTGCCAGGTAACTGTTGAGAAGAGCATTTTTCTGTTATTAAACCTTCATTCCTAAACTCAAGATCCTCTGCAGTCATTAAATAATGGTTCTGCTGTATTACTTCCAAATCTTTTTCATTGAATTTCTAGGGAGATGAAATAACTTATGAGGAAGTTTTCATCAAGGAAAAAAATATTAAGACATTGTCCCAAACTCTTTAAGGAAACATATTTTATTTTTTCACAATGCCCTTATGTACCCTAAATAACTTCCATCATCCCAAAATACCAGGCAATTACAAAACCATAATGCAACTCCATTTCTATGTTAGTACAACTTAGAGAATAGCAGCATGCCAGCAAGGCAGAGCCAAGAATGGTGGCAGTCGTTACAAACCTTCCTGACTCAGCACCATGACTGCCTTTCAGTAGTGTGGAGAACCCAATAGAACTGGTTCCCAACTTCGGTCCTCCCTGCTTAGGATGTGATCTCTGGGTCTGTTTCCTACTCTGCAGGCTTACTGGAATGATTAGAGGGCTTGTATATCAAAACCCAACAAAGGCTTAGTTTCTCTTAAAACGTTACAAAGTTGGAACTGTCTATATCCACAAAGAGATTTGACTTCCAGGAAGAAAAAGCCAATACTGTAAATACTGCCATAGGGTCTGGACACATATGATGATGATACACAATACAGTTCCCCTCACTGATCCCTCCAGAGGATCTGACATCTAGCAGAAGGACTGGACAGGACTGGGGACTGTATTTATGGTCTTTTGGACAAGTTCAAGCACAGAATCTATTCCTAACCACTTAAACCTGGTCCTAAACTAGGACTCTATCCACTTTTTGTCAGAAATCAAGGGTAGGAAACACATCTTACTCCTAAGTACCCAGCAGAATTAATTTATCATGCCAAATTTTTACAAGAAATTAGATGAACACAAACAAAAAAGCAGAGGCAATTCTTTGTAAAAACACACTGAACTACAATAGAAAGAACAAGGAATCAAATTACCAACACTGACTTTCTAGAATTGCCATAATACAGTTGTGCTTAATTACACTTTTCATTTTCATTTTTTTAAAGCCCAGTTATATAGTTTAACAGTCAAATAGCACTATAAAGCTTAACTGGAAAGTAGCATCCTCTACCTCTCCACTTCTCACCTCTTAAGTCCCACTCTCAGAAAAAAACAACTTTCACCTCTTTATTTTTTCTATTTACCTCCATGTTTCTACATTTACATTCTTACTCTCGTATTTCTTGATTTCTTAAGTTTCAATTTCATCTATTGGCTCCTATCATAGAAGTTTAAGGATTCAGCTCCTACATCCTCTGCCCCTCAACCCTTTTCCTAATAATTATATCATAATCTTAGTTATCAATAACTAATTACTAGTAAATCATTATTCTGCATTTACATTATTACAGCCACACAAATACCGCTCATGGCTCAGCCATACCGTGCTCCATGATTACATTCCCTTCATGTTCAATTCTTTGCTTATCTTGGAATTCATAACTGCTTTATTCTATTTGTTTACTTAGTTCATAAAATTATGTATTTTATGTTAATTTATCTCCTAAACTCTCTAGAAGAACTTCAAAATTCCTCTCATGGAGTCAAATACATCAGGTAATTGACCACTTCCACTTTAGTGTCTTGGAGAAATCCCAACCGAAACTCTCCCTCAATGGCTCAAATCTGGGCTCTGTACCCACACGGCTCAGCTGTCACCCTGGGGCTTCCTTCACCATCCCAGGTGAATGCTTTCTGGATCCCATGTCTCTCCTTTGATTATTCCCTCATTTATATGGAATCATCCTCCAAGAGCTTCCTACAAAGAGTGCATAGGAGGCCAACGATTTTAGGCACCAAATGTCTGAAAATGCCTTTAGTCTCTCCTCACACTTAATGACAGCTTGGCTGAGGACAGAATGCTGGAGTGGAAATCGCCTTTCCTCAAAATCTGAAAGCATTGCTCTTTTGTCTTCTGGTTTCCAGTGTTGCTGCTGAGAATTCTGATGTCATTCCAGGTCTGGGTCCTTTGCATGTGACCTGGATTTTCCTCTCTGTAGAAGCCTTTCAGATCCTCTCTTCATCCGCTGTGTTCTGAAATTTCACAATGACATGCCTTGGGGAATGGGTCTTTTTTTATTTTGTGCTAGAAACAGAGCAAGCCCTTTCAATGTAGAAACAGCTGTCCTTCCCTTCTGGGAAACTTTCTCCTATTACTTCGAAATTTTCCTTCCCTCTCCTTTGCCTGTTCTGGCTTTCTGGAACTCCAGTTAGTCATATCTTGGACCTCGTGAATCAAACCTCTTTTCTTATCTTTTCCCTTCCATTTTCCTAGATTTCTGTTTAATTCTATTTTCTGGAAGACTTACTCAATTTTATCTTCCACCTTTTCTAACTCTTCTATTAAACTTTTTATATCTGCGATCATACTTTCAATTTCCAATAGGTCATTTCTCTTTTCTGAATACCTTTTTTATCAGATCCTGATCTTATTTCACACCTAAAGGTGGTATAGGGTTGAATTTTTTGGTTTTTTAAAAGCTGTCTCATCTTCTTCTCCTACTTGCGTTGTTTCTATTTCTTCTACATATCTTTGTTCTGTCTCTTTTGGCCTTTGTCTTCCTCTTAAATACTTTTCTTCTATTTGATGAACTCAGGCCATCTATTTGCTTTGAAGGGTTAAAAGTGCCAAGAAGCTCTGTGAGTGTGGAAACACACGTCAAAGGTGGCCTCGCCGTGAGATGCTCAGGTAGAGAGCCAGCTGATTTGCTGGAGGACCCCCAAATGTTAGCATCTTTCAGTCTTTTCTCCCCTCCGAGGAATCTCACTGCTGGGTATGTGCACTTTCCCTCCCCACCATTTCCATTCAAGCTATCCACTCCGGTTTTCAGTGGCAGCTAGTGACCCCCAGGCCAGAGCTTCTCTGGTTTAAGGTCCCCAGATAACTACTGGTGAGAAGAGGATCACCTAATAATGCACAACTGCTAATAATGTCGGCCAGGTCTCTTGTTTTCAAAGGTACCAGGTACATCCAAGGCCTACCGAGCCTTCCTGGGGTTATAAATCAGCATAAGTCAGCTTGCTTCTTGTTGGCTTTTCATCCCAAAGGCACATAGCAGAGTGGAGAAAGCTGAATCCTATACAGTTACCACTTGCCCATTCACTTATCCAAAATTTTGTTGACAACTCACACCTGCTGTTGTATCCGTTCCCATTCTCCAAGTTAGTCCTTGTGGGTTTATACCTTTTTATTCCTTTACTGTTATTTTAATGAGGTTTCAGTATGAAGTAGAGTTAAATACCCATGTTCAATCCAGCATGGTACCTGTAAGTCTGAATTGAATCTCAAAAATTCACTGCATGATCCAACAAGAAGGGTATTCCAAGACAAAAAGGAACAGTTAGAGGAAAAGTACAGAGGAGTGAATGAACATAGCACAAATACTTGATGCAGGTATTCACAGTACAAGTACCTCAGTAAAGTGGGCTGGGCACTAGGGCAGAACAGGCCAGAGCCTCTGCCATTTACTAGTCATATGACCCAGGATAAGTTAATCCCTTCTCTGAGCTTCTGTTTCTCCAAACTTACCTCCCTGGTGGCTGAAGCTCAAATGACATAAAGAAAGCTCGAAAGTGCTCTAAAATATTGCAATGAAGACTATAATCATAAATGTTCCTACAAAAGAATTTTTAAAAAAAACAATTCATGCTAAATCAAAAGATTTAAATACAAAAGAAAGTAAGTTATGGTACCCGAAGCAACAAATCCTTTTGATTGGCACTTTCTGTTAGATGTTTGATCACTTGTTCTTGACTTTGCAATTTTTTATTGCTTTCATTCAAAAGACTCTTGTACCGATTCTCCATTGCTTTCTCTCTTTCATTCACTTCATTGCGTAATTTTTCAACTTCATTTCTAAGGTCCTACCAGGAGAAAAAGGAAAAATGGACTTTACTTGACAAAAATTTCAAGGTGACAATGTCTTATGTATTTGACTTGCTAAATTACTGCTAGAAGAGCAAGATAATAGATGTATTTAACAAATGTGTACTTCCTTCTCATTTAAAGTCTTACAAAAGCCAACTTTAAGAATAATCTGAAATTTGGAAAGAGCTTTATGTGCAGATATTTATCACGACATTATTTACAATGCTAAAAAACCAGAAAGAAACTAGATAGCCAACAATAGAGAAATAATTATAAAGAGTACAGTATTTTTAAAAAGCACAATTATAAGTAAAAACAAACCAGGACACCAAATTGTATATATAATATGATATGGATTGTTTTCTAAATGTTTATATAACTGTTGTAAGGCTATGCAGAACACATCAAAATAGTAACAGTATATCTAAGTAAAGGGATTATGGGTGATTTTTCAGTTGATTTTTACTTTTATATTTTTCTAAGTTTCCAAAATCTTGTATCACTTTCCTAATCAGAAAAAAATTGTTTTTAATGCCATTTACAAAGAATTTATAACAAGATGGAAAATGCTCATGTTGTAACGTTAAGGAAAAAAAAACAGAAAAAAAACAGTATACGCTGATTGTGACTACCTTAAAATATGTACTATTTGTAATACTGAAGCACTATCCATAATAGCAAAAGGTTGTAAACAACCCAAATGTCCACCAATAGAGGAATAAACTATGGTACATTCTCACAATGGAGCACTCTTAAGCTATAAAAGAAAAGAAATGAAGACTCTCTAAATATACTGCCCTAAAGTAATCTTCAGAATATATTGTTAAGGAGGGGAGGGGAGTGCACCCAAGAGAAATAAGTATGGGTAACATATTGCCATTTATTTATTTAAATTAAATGATTGTCTATAAGGTATAAGAGAGAACAAGGTAGAAGAGACACAGACTAGAACTCATTTTACAGATACGACGTTGCAATCATTTAAATGTTTACATAATTATCTTAAAATAAAAATCCCCTAAAACTGAAAACACAGCAAAGAGACAATCAAATAAATCTAACTTTGTAATAAGTTGATTGAGAGGAATTATTTCAATAACTTTAAAGCAGAACAATTTGTACATCCCTTGTGGGATATTTCTGTAAGGACAAAAGAGACCAAAAAATCTTAAACTGGTTTTAGTAATCATGTTCTAAGTAATAATATTGGTATTATTCTGAAACTGTGTGTGTACATGTAATATATATTTATTAAATAAGTAATTATTAATGTCCTAAGAACCCAGACTTTAAGCATAAAAGACATACACAAAAGAGGTTAAAACTTGTAATTATAAATTTGAATTTGAAATATCAATATGAACTCATATTTTCTGTTACTTCATTCCTTCCACCAAAAAAGGCTAGACTCTGTGCCCTCTTTGGTATCCACACTGTAGTATCTAAATACCATTTCCTATCAAAAAGAACAGGATTCTTTAAAGCAGTTCTTCCCAAAGTGTAGTCCCTAGAACAGCATAATCAGTATCACCTGACACCTAAATGTGCACATTCTTGGCCCAACCTAAGACCTATTAAATCAGAAACTCTGAAGGTGGGTAGAGCCCATCAACCAGTGGCTTTAACAAGCCCTCCAGGTAATTCTGATGCTCACTAAAGTTTGCCTCAGAGAAAGGGATGACTGCAGACCTGGGGCAGGAAGGTATAGTATGAGCCCAAACATCTTTTCATATCAGAAAGGAAGGAAGCTATCAAAGACTACAGTGTTGATGTCCACAGAACTCAGGAATCAACTAGAATAAACTTTTCCACTGTCCAAAGATAGGATAATTAGAATTATAATAAGGATAATAACAATGAATTAAAATATATCAAAATGTTAAAACCTATGAATTCATAAGGATACTGTAAAAAAAAAAAAAAAAACCAAACCTTTGGTCACTCTGATAGAAAAATAACAGTCCCCCAAAGACGTTCACATCCTAATCACCAAATGGCAAAAGGGACTAAAGGTTACAGATGGAATTAAGACTGCTAATCAGTTGCCCTTAAAATAGAAAGAACAGCCTGGATGATCCAGGTGGGCCCAATATCATCACAAAGATCCTTAAACGTGGAAGAGGGAAGCAGGAAAAAGGTTCCCCCAGCCACGATAGGCTCTGAAGAGGGAAAGGCGCCACAGGTCTAGAAATCAGGCAGCCCCCAGAAGCTGGAAAAGGCAAAAAAGCAGATTCTACGTTAGAGCCTTCAGAAGGAATGCAGCCCTGCCAACACCTTGATTTTAGCCCAGTGAGACCCATTTCAGACTTCTGACTTCCAGAACCATAAGATAACAAATTTGTACCGTTAAGCCATCAAGTTTGTGGTAATTTGTTCCAGCAGCAATAGGAAGCTATTAATAATACAGTAGCCTTTGGAGGATTCTAGGGAACTCTGATTTTGTCTCTCCTACATGAACTGTACCTAAGGGTAACCAAATAGGTGATGAAAAACAAGTTTCCCTTCATAGAAGTATTCAGCTATAAAAGAAGGAATAATGAAATTAGATTATCACCATTTGCAAATAATAATCAATGGCTAGTAACATCACAAAAACAGGGACTATCAAATATTTGAAAGTACAAATGAATGACCACCTATGATGTAGTCTTGCCAAAAAATGAAACCTGAATTTGATCATGCATTTTATCTAAACTACCAATTTGCTAGAAATAGAGTCAGCAGAGAAAAAAGTTAATGATATTACAAAGACAACCAGCAAAATCTAGAATGTGGAAAACTCTAAAGGACAAATGACCCAGCTTAGTCAACAAATACATTACAAGGGGGAAAAAAGGAGGGAGAACCTGTGCATTAAACAATAACTAAGTTAGGGAAGGCAAGAATGAACTTTGTGGAATCAGTATGAACCCATGACTATCCACAAACACACAGAGTTGGATAGAAATGGAAATAAATATAGATGTCTATATGCATGTGTCAATATACATACACTTATTTCCTAGCTCTGTCCACTGGCAAGGCCTGGAGCCAATGACACTCCAGTAGCAGTAGTGAAGATACCTATCATTCAGATCTTTGTTTCTAAATATCATTCTCCAATAAAAGAAACCAGCAGTCCTTGGAAAAATGGTTGATTCCAAGCTTGGAGCAGGGAAAATACAAGATGAGCTCAGGATATCTCGTGATCCTAGACAGCAAGGAATTGCTCAAAAAATGATGGGCCATATTGAAAGGACTCAGGAATCAATTTGAAGGAGCTCCCAATAGCCAAACCTGGGATAATTTGAGCAACAAAATAAATGATAGTAATGGCTTACAACAAATAGAATAAAACAAATATCCATGAGTCCATACTGATATAAACAAATAACTAAATATAAATACAGGAAAAGGAAGGACAGCTCTTCCTTATAGTAGACTTACAACTAATAAGTGTAGAAGGAATAATGGAAATAGAAAATCCCCACTCAGTAAACAACACAGTAATCACTATTGCAGATAAGAATCACCAATGGATGCTAAAATTCTTGAAAGTATGATGAGAAATAGGATAATTACTTAGTCTCAAAATATCTCCATAAAATACTTATTAATTATAAAGGAAATAAAATAGTAACTTTATAGTGGAGAAACCCCCAGAAGATCTCACTTTAACAAAGTGACTAACCCTACCCTCACTAGTAATAAAACAAATTGACATTCTGCACCTCCTGATATGACACAAGAAGAGCACATCACTTCTGTGCTATTCTCACCAAGAACGTATAACCTTAATCTAATCATGAGAGAAACATAAGACAAGCCCAAATTTATTATAGGAACATTTCACCAAAAAAACTGACCAGTACTCTTCAATGCAGTCAGGGTCATGAAAAACAAAGACTGAGCAACTGTCCCAGATTAGACAGGACTAAGGAGACAGAACAATTTGATGAATGTGGATCCTGGATTGGATCCTGGACCAGAAAAGGGTCTCTAATTGGAAAACTAGCAAAATTCAAGTACAGTCCATAGATTAGTTAATAGTTTTATATCTGTTAATTTCTTAGTTCTGGTAAGTGTACTACAGTTAAGTAAAATGTTAACATTAGGGGAAGCTGGGTTAAGGATACATGGGAACTCTATTATTTCCCCACCTTTCCTTTATGTCTATAGTTATCAAAATAAAAAGTTTTTAAAAAGAAACATATCGGGTGCCACCATTTCTTCCGCCTCCGGTCTCTGCGCCTTTTACAGAGTTCCCAATAGCGCCATGTTGGCACAGGCCGTCCGGACGTTCACAGCCTCTGTCGTCCGTAGGAGCCACTATGAGGAGGGCCCCGGGAAGAATTTGCTATTTTCGGTGGAAAGTAAGTGGCCGTTACTAATTATGATGACTTTGTACTTTGGATCTGGATTTGCTGCACCTTTCTTTAAAGTAAGACACCAACTGCTTAGAAGTAAAGACGTTTTAACTCATCCATTTAACAGACGTGAAGAGCACTTTTAGACGTACAGTCTCTTTGAAAAATGGATCAAACTCTTGAACTCATAGCTTACTAGGTGTTCGTAAATAAACTTAAGAAATGAACAAAAAAAAAGAAACACATCAATCAATGCAATGTGTATACCTTGCCTGGATCACGATTTGAACAAACCGTCGCTAACAATTTTTTTAATGAGACAATCAGAGAAATCGAAACATAATTGGCTATTTGGTAATTTAAAGAGATTATTGAGCTTTTTGATATGAAAATGGTATTTAATTTAAACATACTGAAACACTGATAAAATAACGTGTCTGGGAATTGCTTAAAATCAGCGTTGAAAAGGAGGGTATGGGGGAGAGCAGAGACAACACGAGGTCAAGTTTATGATTGCTGACACTGGTAGACAAGTACATGGGAGTTCAACATTCTGTTCTCTCTCCTTTTATGGGTATTTGAAGGTTTCCATAATGAACAGTTTTTTCCTTAAAGGTATTTATTAAAAACCTGGAAGAAATACCAAAACACATGATTATGGATGGTTTTTTTAAATTACGTTATATTTTTCTCAATTTTTTAAGTACTTCATACTTAGGATAGGCTACATTCACAATGGGCAAGGGCAAGTAAAGTAACATTTTTTTTTAAATCCTTTAAAAATTAAATGTTAATTTTTTTCTTAGTCAAACAGATGATGAGATTGCCTTAGACCTTTAATCCAAAAGAACTGGAACATAAACCTATCATGAATTATAAATGTCAGTAAATAGAATTTCAATTCTGAAGGGGGAAAAAAAGGGTTTTTTTTATTATGATGATACAAATAATACTAAAGCAACATTAACAGAATTCTAAGATTAGAGAATAAAAACATTCTCACATAGTACAGTCACACTAACAGATCACACATCTTCAAACTAGATGCTCCCTGTGGTCCCTGCCCATCTGCAGCCCTAATTTTCATGCAATTTTAACTTTGGTCTGGACTTGTCTCCATTTTACTTTATTTATTCCATTATACCACAACCTACAAAGAGCATACAGTAATTAAATGACGACATAAAAAGAACAATTAAAAAACAAAAAGTTTAAGAGTATAAAGAAAAGGTTTTTTTATTGGCTTAAAACAACACAAATTAATTTTCTTACAGTTCTTGGGGTTAGAAGTCTAAAATCAGTCTATGGAGCTAACATCGAGGTGACAGCAGGGCTCCATTCCTTCTGGAGAGGAAAATCTGTTCCATTACCTTTTGCAGCTTCTAGAGACTGCCCACTTTCCTTGGCTTATAGTCCTCTTTCAGAAATAACAGGTCCTGTCCTTTTCATGCCGGTCTCTCCCTGGTTCTCCCTCTTCTGCCTTTTTCTCCCACTTTATTTTTTTTTTTTTTTAATTTTTAAATTTCAGAATATTATGGAGGTACAAACACTTTGGTTACAAATATTGCCTATGCAGTGCCCAAGTCAGAGCTACAAGCGTGCCCATCCCCCAGACAGTGCATCCCGCACCCATTAGGTGTGAATTTACCCATCCGCTCCACCCCCCTTCCACCTGCCCGACACCCGATGAATATTACTTCCATGTGTGCACATAAGTATTCATCAGTTAGTACCAATTTTATGGTGAATACAAGTGGTGTTTGTTTTTCCATTCCTGTGATACTTCACTTACAAGAATGGGCTCTAGCTTCATCCAGGATAATACCAGAGATATCAATTCACCATTGTTTTTTATGGCTGAGTAGTACTCCATGGTATAAATGTACCACACTTTATTAATCCACTCATGAATTGATGGGCACTTGGGTTGTTTCCACATCTTTGCAATTGTGAATTGTGCTGCTATTAACATTCAAGTGAAGATGTCTTTATTTTAGAATGTCTTTTTTTCCTTTGGGTAAATACCCAGTAGTGGGATTGCTGGATCAAATGGTAGTTCTACTTTTAGTTCTCTGAGGTATCTCCATATTACTTTACATAGAGGTTGTACTAGTTTGCAGTCCCACCAGCAGTGTATGAGTGTTCTTATCTCTCCACATCCACGCCAACATTTGTTGTTTTGGGACTTTTTGATAAAAGCCAATCTCACTGGAGTTAAGTGATATCTCATTGTGGTTTTGATTTGCATTTCCCTGATGATTAGAGAAGTTGAGCAATTTTTTACATGTTCGTTGGCCATTATTCTGTCTTCTTTTGAGAAGTTTCTGTTCATGTCCTTTGCCTACTTTTTAATGAGGTTGTTTGATTTTTTTCTTGTTGATTTTCCTAAGTTCTGTATAGATTCTAGTTATCAGCCCTTTATCAAATGTGTAGCATGCAAATATTTTCTCCCATTCTGTAGGTTATTTGTTCACTCTAATGATAGTTTCCTTGGTTGTGCAGAAGCTTTTTAATTTGATCAGGTCCCATTTATTTATTTTTGTTGCTGCTGTGATTGCATTGGGGTCTTTTTCATAAATTCTTTGCCTAGGCTGATGTCCATAAGAGTTTTTCCAATGTTTTCTTCTAGAATTCTCATGGTTTCATGTCTTAGGTTTAAGTCTGTTATCCATTGTGAGTTGATTTTTGTGAGAGGTGAGAGGTGTGGATCTAGTTTCAGTCTTCTACATGTGGCTATCCAATTTTCCCAGTACCATTTATTGAATAGGGATTCTTTTCCCCAGTGTATGCTTTTGTCTGCTTTGTAAAAGATCAGATAACAATATGAGGATGGTTTTATATCCAAGTTCTCAGTCCTGTTCCATTGGTCTATGTCTCTTTCTTGTGCCAGTACCATGCTGCTTTGGTAACTATAGCCTTGTAGTATAGCTTGAAGTCTGGTAGATTGACACCTCCCTATTTGTTCTTTTTGCTTAAAATTGCTTTGGCTAGATGGGGTCTTCTCTGGTTCCATATGAAGTGTAGAATTATTTTTTCTAGATCTGCGAAAAATGATGTTGGTATTTTGATAGGGATTACATTGATTCTGTAGATCACTTTAGGTAGTACAGACATTTTAACAATGTTGATTCTACCAACCCAAGAGCATGGTAGGGTCTTCCATCTATTTACATCCTCTGCAATTTCTTTTCTCAGTGTTTCACACTTCTCCCTATATAGGTCTCTCACCTCCTTAGTTAAGTATATTCCTAAATATTTAATTTTCCTTAATGCTATTGTGAAAGGTATTGCGTCTCTGATTTTATTCTCGGCTTGACTGTTATTGGTGTATATGAAGGCTCCTGATTTGTATGCATTGATTTTGTATCCTGAGAATTTGCTGAATTCATTTATCAATTCCAGGAGCCTCTTGGTTGACTCTTTGGGGTTTTCTAGATATAATAACACATCAAGAAGAGTTGTTTTTATTTTAAAGTACAGAGATAAGAGGCCGGGCATGGTGGCTCACGTCTATAATCCCAGCACTTTGAGAGGCCGAGGCAGGAGGATCACTTCAGGCCAGGAGTTCAAGACCAGCCTGGGCATCATAGCAAGACCCCATCTCCACAGAAAAATAACAAACTACAGAGATAAGAAAGGACTACAGAGCTGCCATACCTGAACTTCCAACTTGGGTCTGCTCATTCCTCTTAGTCTAAAGGAAAGGCAAGACAGGGCTAGGTGGTGCTTAGTGAAAGATACCACATATTCTTTATGTATATCCATTGTAATGAATATATCTTAAGTCACTTAATTATCTCCCCACTGACTTCCAACCCTTTACAGATAATACAGCAAAGCATAGCTCTGTGCAAAAAACAAGTCTTTTTTCTAACTGTTGATTTGTTTTCTTAGGCTAAATCCCCAAGAGTGGAATTACCAGGCCAAAGGGTAAGCATGTTTTGAGGACTCTTTCTACAAACTGACAAACTTTCTTCCAAAAAAGCAGTGGCAAAAATGGTAGCACGGAAGTGTAAGTTTTTTGTTTCACCACATCCTCACTAGCACTGATATTTTCTTAAATGTTTGCCAATTTATTAATAATTGCTTTGAAACGGTTTCTCACTGTGTTTGAATCTGCATTCTTTGCCAATCATGCTTCCATATATTTGACTATTGTTTGGATTTTTCCTTGTGCAAACTGTCCTTGCTGGCCATGAATAAAAATAGTTGCAAGGACAGTTCTAATGAAAAGATGCTGTCTCAAGAATCACCCAAGGTGTGCATACACAAACATACACACACAAACTCATTTTCCCTCTACATCAGAAAATCTACCAGGGCAAAGCCTGCCTTACCAGCGCCATTAGAGAAGAGGCAGCTTACAAGGATGCACCTTTCATGTGTACTTTGTTATGTCTTTGCCTTCTTGGTTGTGTTTTGCTGGCCAGGTGACTCATCAGAATGAGCAGCTGTGGCTGAGGAGTCAGTACTGAGTGGAGTAAGGGGACCCAGGGGGTTCCCACACCTGGGAATTCCCACATCTGGGTTCTATTAATAACAAACGCTACTGCTACTGCTACTCCTACTCCTACTCTTGTTGGAGGCAATGTGCTAGATGCTTTCATAACTACCCATTTAATCTTCACAACCTACAATGGTCTGCAAGACCCCACCCCACCAGCTGCACCCTGTGACCTTGCTGCCCTCTTCTGCCACTGCTATGCCCACACTAGTTCTGCTCTGACAAACCTGGCTGTCTTGCTGTCCTTCTTACATACTAAGTCAAGGGCTTTATGCCTGCTGGTCTCTCTGCCTGGAAAGTTCAAGGCTGCTCCCTCACTTTCTCCAAATCTGTGCTCAACCATCACCTTCTCAGTCCAGTCTTCCCTGGCCACCCCATCTCAAATAGCTACCACTAGCCCCAGTATAGCCCCACTCTCCATATTCCCTCCCTTCACTATTTTTCCACATTGCACCTCCTAATATAGTATTCAATTGATGTGTATATTTTGGTTCTAGTCTTCCCCACCAGGGTGTAAGCTCCATGGAGGCAGGGACTTTTGTGTATTTTATCTGCTATATCTCCAGCACTTAGAATGGTACCTGGCACATAGGAGGCACTGTGGCAGATTAAAGATAGCTATAAATTCTTTGACCTTCCTTACATCAAGAGGTGTGGTGTCTATGTCCCTTCTTACTAAATCTGGGCAGCACAGTGACTGCTGTGACCCATAGAATATAGCAGAAATGACACCATGCCAGTTTCTGGGCCCAAGCCTTAGAACACCACCAGCTTCCAACTCCTATCTCTTGGAACACTCTCTCTGGGAGTCCTGAGAGTCATACATCTAAGAAGTATGACTACCTGAACACTGCCATGCTGGAGAGACCACACACAAGGGTTCCAGTTGACAATTCCAGCTGTGCTTACCTTTCCAGCCATCCCCAATAAAACATGTGAGTGAAGAATCATGGACCCTGCAGCCCAGCCCATCTACCAGCTGAATACTATCAATGACCTGGGCCACCTAGAGCAGAAAATCACCCAGCTAAGCCCTGCCCAAATCCCTGGCTCACAGACTCATTAAATACAATAAAATGATTATTGTTTCAAGACATCAAGTTTTAGGGAAATTTGTTATATAGCAACAGATAACCAGAAAAGCACTAAGTAAATATCAGTTGGGTGACTGAATAAATCAATGAATGAGTTAGATGGGAATGCTCCCAATTTATGGATGAGGAAACAGGCTGAGACAGGTAAAGTAATTTGCCCAAAATCACTGCACTAAGGGACAGCACCTGCCTGATTACAGGTCTCTCTGATTCCAAAGCCTCTCAGTTCACCTCCACACCATGGCAAGACTTTAGATCTCTTTGCAGCACTCACTAACGTACTGATCTCAAGCCACTTAATGATCATCTGACATTCACTTTTAGAAACTTTCTCCTGAAAACTGCTATGAAGAATGACTATAAAATCTGTGTTAAGCCAGCCATTTAGGTACATCTTTAAATTCACAATAAACTTGCACACTATCCTAGAAAGATCATGCCTACCCTTTAATTCTAAAGTGTTCATATATCGTGCTCAGTAAAGAGAATGCACTGTTCCTGTACACGGTAATTACAGGTCCACTTATACCACTACCCAGATTTGGTTCCCTCCTTTATATAAACACCTATCAGACCCATATTTTGATGTGTGGTTCAAGTTCTAGTGTATATGTGTGTACTCAGCAATCATTTATTCCATTCTCCTTTATATTTGCTTTTAAAATTTTAACTCAACTACCTAGTAAGAACTTCTTGCATGTCTTAAGTCTGCAGTCCCCAACCCCCTGGGCCACGGCTCAGTACCAGTCGAGCCGTGCATCACTGCCTGAGCTCTGCCCTGTCCATGGAAAAACTGTCTTCCATGAAAATTAGGAACTGGGCCACACAGCAGGAGGTGAGCAGTAGGCGAGCTAGTGAAATGTGAGCGCCGCGCCTGCCGCCGCCCCCACGCGTGGAAAAATTGTCTACCATGAAACAGGTCCCCGGTACCAAAAAGGTTGGGACCACTGTCTTAAGTGATAAAGTCTACTAATGTGCCACATTTTTCTCACATGTCCCCTAAACCTAACAGAGTTGACAACATGAAAATGACCTGTTCCAGAATCCCAGAAAGGATGTGTAGTTTTGTCATCCCCCAAGATTAGGAATTCTTAACCTAAAGTCAATTGACTGGGCCCTGGGATCCTATGTAAATTCGTGTGTGTGTGTACATTTTTTGGGGGGTAGAGGGCCTACAGCACCATCAGGGTCTTAAATAAAGTCAAGATACCAGCGAGTATAGACCACTTCTCTTGTTATAATCACTAGTAATAGAACCCATCATTTACTGAGCACCAGCTATGAGCCAAGCACAGGCCAGGGCAATTTTACGTAAAACATCTCTAACCCTAATAACTGCCTACATGGTAAGTATTATTGGTCCTGTTTTGACAGAAAAAAAATTAAGGCTCACAGAGATTGAAAGATTTTCACAAAGCTTCAGTAAGTTCTAATGCTGCAATTCAAACCCAGGTCAGTGTGACCTCAAGTTCTTTCAGAACTTTCCACACAACTGCAATATCAGTTAAGGCTAAAGAAAGTACAAAAACACTCTGTGACACGATCTTCCATTGGTCAATAATTCCAGTACCCCGAGGTAATTTTACAATTTCTTAAGGACTTGGATTGGCAGACTATCTAGCCTGAGACTGAGGCCCACCTCCTAAGGAATGGGGCAGAACCAGAGGCCTTGAATCTCATATGAAGAGCAGTCAGAGAAGGCTTAAAGTAAAAGGACCCCTGAGGAAGGGCGGAGGCAGGGGTGGGGGCTATTGGTGTGCAGAGGTGGCTTTGAGGAGGAACAGCTGCCATGGCAACACAAACACAGCCTACAGGCTCACGTGCTCATCACCAGAGGGGTTATAATGAGCGTTTTGGGGAGGCATGGAGACGGCATGTCTTGCCTGAGCAAAACAATCAGAAATGAAAATTGATGATCTTAGGTGGTTTCCCCAAACCTCCTTTAATATTCCTGGACTGTGAAAACAGACAGACCTAGCCTTGAATCCTGGCTCTACTGCTAACTAGCTGTGTGACCAAAGACAGATAACTTAAATCTTTTTTAGTGTTTCCTTCCTAGGAAACGTAGATAATAATGCAAACTCCCAGGGTCCTTGGAGGGTTAAATGAGAGAATGCACAATGGGTACCCAGCACAAAAGCTGGAACAGAGCAAATGATGCTGTCCCACCTCTCTCTCCCCCCATGCACAACCCCCAGGCTGACCCCTCCTACCGGGCTTCCTCATGAGGCCACAGCACCACCACTCACCCAGCTACAAGGTTTGGCTCTTGCCCCTCCCTCTCACACACACCTTGTCATCCATCAGGTAACCCAGGCCTCAAGGTACAGCACACCCTCAACACAGAGCACATGACATGAAGGTGAGGATTAGGTGCTCTTCATGGCCAAGGGTGCCCAAATCCTGCCCTGTCTTCCGTTCCTACCACCCCCAGAGTCTGAAAGGAGCTATACTCCAGAAACAATAGCAGGATGGGAATCAAATTACAATTCTGTGACAATCTTGTACCCAGAGCAGGGCTTTCTGATAAAATTGAAGGTTTGTGGTTTGTTGCCATTGAGTTTTTTGGGGGTGGGGTAGGGAGGGTGAACACAGCATAAGGGAGCTGCCTGAATCCTTTTACTCAAGCAGAAGTCAAGCGGGCAAGAGGACCGAGAAGGAGATGAGGAAGTCGGCCCACGAGGGCCAGGCCTGGCTGTGTCTGAAGCAGAAAAGCAAAAGGATCTGGAACTTGGGTTCTTGCCTTAAGGTACAGTAACCCACCCATTAACAAGGATGGCCCAAAAAATATCCTGGACTCTGGTTAATCACATTAGCAACTCCTCCTCCCTTGATTAGGAAGGAGGAAGGGCAGAAGCTGCAGGAGCGAGGGAGAAAAGTATGCCTCCCCCGCTCCTTGGCCCCTCACCTCCATCCATCCCACCACCACTGCCTGCTTCAGAACTCAGCTCTCACCCAGTCAACTGCAACAGCTTCCTAACTGACTGGTCTCCCTGTCTCTGGGTTCACGCCACCAAACCACATGTAGAGCATCCTTCAGAAACTCCAAATTAACTGCAGAACGAGGCTATCATAACAAGCCATCATTCAAGACTCCTACAGTGGGCTCCAGCTTACCCCTCAGCCGTACGCCCACCCAGTCCCCCTGACCCAAGCACCTTATTAACATATTCTCCAGGCTTTCTGTCTGTATCCACCCTGTGCCCTCCACCTGGAAAATGTATCAAAAAATTCCCTCCAATTCTGCCTAAAAACAGCACCCTATCTTTCAAGGCCCAATCCAAGTGCCATTTCTTCCACAAAGACCAATCTGATTACTCAGGTCCTCATCAAGCATCCTCCCAAAATACTACCTGCCACTTTTTTCTATAAACCTCTGCAGTATTTAGGAGAGTGCTGGGCACTTTATCCATCACCTCATTCAACTCTCAGAACAACCCTATGAAACAGATACAGGCATACCTCGTTTTAGCGTGTTCTGCTTTACCACACTTCGCAGATATTGTGTATTTTACAAATTGAAGGTCTGTAGCAACCCTGCATCAAACAAGTCTATCAGCACCATTTTTCCAACAGCATGTGCTCACTTCATTCTCTGTATCACATTTTGGTAATTCTCACAATATTTCAAACTTTTTCATTATTATTAATCTACTGTGGTGATCTATGATCAATGATCTTTGATGTTACTATTGTAATTGTTTTGGGGTGCCACGAACTGTACCCACATAAGACGGCAAACTTAATTGATAAACGTTCTGTGTATTCTGACTGCTCCACACACCAACCGTTCCCTCATCTCTCTTCCTGCCCCCTGGCCTCCCTAGTCTCTAAGACACAACGATACTAAAATTAGGCCCATTAATAACCCCACAATGGCCTCTAAGTGTTCAAGTGAAAGAAAGAGTTACATGTGTCTCACTTTAAATCAAAATCTAGAAATGATTAAGCTTAGTGAGGAAGGCATGTCAAAATCCAAAATAAGTCAAAAGCTAGGCCTCTTGCACCAGTTAGCCAAATTGTGAATGCAATGGAAAGTTCTTGAAGGAAATTAAAAGTGCTACTCCAGTGAACACACAAATGATAAGAAAGCAAAAGAGCCTTATTGTTGATATGGAAAAAGTTTTAGTGGTTTGGATAGAAGATCAAAACAGCCACAACATTCCTTTAACCCAAAATCTAATTGAGAGCAAGGCCCTAACTCTTCAATTCCGTGAAGGCTGAGAGAGGTGAGGCAGCTGCAGAAAAAAATTATGAAGCTTGCAGAGGTTGGTTCATGGAGTTTTAGGAAAGAAGCCATCTCCATAACATAAAAGCATGAGGTGAAGTAGCACATGCTGAGGTAGAAGCTGCAGCAAGTTATCCAGAAGATCTAGCTAAGATAACTGGTGAAGGTGGCTACACTAAACAACAGATTTTCCATGTAGACAATACAGCCTTACACTGGAAGTAGATGCCATCTAGGACTCTGACAGAGAGAGAGGAGAAGTCAGTGCCTGTCTTCAAAGCTCCAAAGGACAGGCTGACTCTCTTTTTAGGGGTTAATGCAGCTGGTGATTTTAAGTTGAAGCCAATGCTCATTTAACATTCCAAAAATCCTAGGACCTTTAAGAATTATGCTAAATCTACTCTGCCTATGCTCTATAAATGGAACAACAAAGCCTGGATGACAGCATATCTATTTATAGTATGGTTTGCTAAATATTTCAAGGCCTCTGTTGAGACCTACTGCTCAGAAAAAAAAAGATTCCTCATTGGCAACACATCTAGCCACCCAAGAGCTCTGATGGAGATGTACAAGGAGATTAATGTTGTTTTCATGCCTGCTAACACAACCCATTCTGCAACCCATGGATCAAGGAAAAATTTTGACTTTCAAGTCTTATCATGTAAGAAATACATTTTTTTTAAATCAAGTGTGAAGATTTTGAGTTGCTAACCTTGTAGAATAATGTGCAGTTTAAATGACTTATGTTGAAAGTTCTATCTTTGCAAGTTCCGTTTTCTTATAAGAGGGACTGAATGCAGAGACATTGGCGTCAAACTGGATTTGAGTCCTGGCTCCGTCACTTACTAGCTGTTGAACCAGCAACTTTGTCTCTCCATACCATGGTGTCCATTGCTTATCAGAAAAATAGGGATTAGTGGCTAGGATTATCTGAGATAAGGTACAGCACTTAGCTTAATACCTGACACACCATAAATGATTAACAGTTGTTAGCTATTTTGATGATGATGCCTCTGCCTTGGGCCCTAGAAACTTACCAATTTTAGTAGGCATCTTTGGAGTAGTGGAAGACAGTGATGCACTTGAGTTGCAATCTCAGCTGCAGTTAGAGGTGCTTACTCTCTAAGCCAACCACTTAACCTCTCTAAACTAATGTTTACTCCCCTAAAATGGGGTTGATTATATCTATTTTAGGATTAAACAAATGAATACTAAAGTTTAATGTATGAGAAAATGCCTGCTGTGGTTCCTGACACAGAGTGGTATATGCTTAGTGTATTAGATTCATTCTCTTCCTTCCTCTTTTCCTGCTTTTAATTATGTGCCAGGTGCTGGCTCAGGACTTTGAATGACAAACCATTGCCGGCTAGGATGCACCGGACACTGTTGATTAATAAATGTGGTCTACCCTTCTCCCAGTCAAGTCACTAAAGCTGTGAATTTCTTCCTTGATCAACACTAACCTGTCCTCTGAAGGAAGTGCTCGTCTGTTCCTGTCCAGCCAACTGATGCCTTTAGGAGGGGAGTCAGAACACTCTTAGACCGAGAGACTCTGGAGCGTCTCAGCGGCTCACGCGTGAGGCTGCTGGTGCAGCTGCTTTAATAGGCTGTGCCATCAGTTTCCACGTGGAATTGCCGTACTCCGTCTGGGACACAAGCAGAGAACCTTTCTCTTATCTTACCTTCTTATTTTATCATTTCTGTGCCAGGCTCTGTCCTGGGCACTGGGAGTACAGGACTGAGTCAGATCATACACAGTCTCTGAAGGAATCTAGTGGGGAAATACAATAGAAATGCAGACAAAAAGCTAATTAAAATATAGCGTGATAAGTGCTGATAGTGGGATGGACCAAGTGCTTTGGTGCACAGAGAATGGAACTGTGCTAAGAGACCAGCAGGGGAGGGAGGGAGACGTCACTGAGGAGGTGGATTTGAGCTGTTTGCCCAGGGGGACAGGAGGTGGAAATGCATTCCTGGGAGAGGAAAGGCCTGTGCCAAGGCTTGGGGGGCATGAATGAGCCTGGCATGTGGGCAGCAGTGAGTGGGGCTGGAGGCGGGGCAGGTATGTTCTTTTGCATCCTTCAGGTGGGGTTTTAGAGAGGTGTGGTGTCTTGTCTGGGACCTGACCCAGCTGGACCCTGATGCCTGCATGATTTGAACTCCAAATCCTGTGTCCATTCTTTGTAGCTTTCTGGTGAAAGCTACACTGAGCCCCTTGCTCAGAATTCTGCAGTCTTCACAGCCAGTACCCCCAGCTAGGTGAGGCATATTTGTTAGTTCTCTGTGGCAAAGACTGTCTCATTCCAGTGGCTTCTGGGTTTTTTTACCCCAGCATAATAATTCTTTGTTCAAGTGAACTCTTATGGAGAGGAAACATAAAAGTAGAGCTTCTCAGGGTGAAGTGAGATAGGAGGCCTGGCACACTCCCTCCCCCACCATGTCCTGCTTCTGCCACAGCCCCCAGGAGCAATAAGGCTCCACAGAACGTAGGAGGAACACTGCTGTCTCCTACTAATTCTGAAGATTCTTACGTCACCGAGTGCCTGTACCTCATTAAGATTTTAGAGAAGTTTCCTTTGTATTTTTAAAGGTAACCACGGAGCACTTTGACAAGCTTTCTCACGGTGAAACCTGATAAGGTGGAAATTTGATGGATGAGAACCTTCCCATTCCCCATCTGGCCAGAGATAAAACGAACTAGCTGGCTGGAGAAGGAAGTGTGAAGGCCTGGCTTTTCATTTCTAATGCAATTCTAAGATTTTAGGGATATTTTATTTTTCAAACAATCCACTTAAAAAAAATTTTTTTTAGTCAGCCAGTCTGCTCTGAGAGAGCCATGCAGACGCAGCTCTCAGCTCAGTGTTGGTCCAGAGTGTACATGTGAATCTTAAAGGAAAATTGCCGGTTAGTGTAGAAATTGAAGCCATCAGTTGATGTTACCATACAGATCTTGCTGTGGCAGCACTAACTTTAAATCAAGGTGGAGTTTATAGGGGTTTTCAAACTTTTTTTTTCTGTGTAAATTCTTTTTGTTCAGATGCAAATAAAACAGATGCACCCAAGGGAGCTCTGCAGATCCCTTAGGATGGTCACTTTTTGCATTAAAATCAAATATAACTTTCTATGCTCTTCCCCTAGCCTACTGAGTCAATTTCTGGAGGAAGGCCCAAGAACACATAGATGATAGCCAGCCAGCTTTGTGTATTCCTAAACCTAGGGCTTCTTGGTTTGGTTTGAAAAACCACTGGTGTAGTAAAAATACAAATGGACCTGGTTTAAAATCCTGATTCTACTACTTTTTACCTATGTTATTTTGGTTAAGTTGCTTGAGCTCTTTGAACTTCAGTTTTCTGATTGGTAAAATGGGTCTAACCAGAGTGAAGGCATCCATTGGAGATATTGTGGGTTCGGTTCCAGACTACTGAAATAAAGCAAATATCACAATAAAGTGAGCCACATGAATTTTTTGGTTTCCTCTCCCAGGAATGTATTTCCACCTCCAGACTGTGTATGATTTGACTCAGTCCTGTACTCCCAGTGCCCAGGACAGAGCCTGGCACAGAAATGATAAAATAAGAAGGTAAGATAAGAGAAAGGTTCTCTGCTTGTGTCCCAGACGGAGTACGGCAATTCCACGTGGAAACTGATGGCACAGCCTGTTAAAGCAGCTGCACCAGCAGCCTCACGCGTGAGCCGCTGAGACGCTCCAGAGTCTCTCGGTCTAAGAGTGTTCTGACTCCCCTCCTAAAGGCATCAGTTGGCTGGACAGGAACAGACGAGCACTTCCTTCAGAGGACAGGTTAGTGTTGATCAAGGAAGAAATTCACAGCTTTAGTGACTTGACTGGGAGAAGGGTAGACCACATTTATTAATCAACAGTGTCCGGTGCATCCTAGCCGGCAATGGTTTGTCATTCAAAGTCCTGAGCCAGCACCTGGCACATAATTAAAAGCAGGAAAAGAGGAAGGAAGAGAATGAATCTAATACACTAAGCATATACCACTCTGTGTCAGGAACCACAGCAGGCATTTTCTCATACATTAAACTTTAGTATTCATTTGTTTAATCCTAAAATAGATATAATCAACCCCATTTTAGGGGAGTAAACATTAGTTTAGAGAGGTTAAGTGGTTGGCTTAGAGAGTAAGCACCTCTAACTGCAGCTGAGATTGCAACTCAAGTGCATCACTGTCTTCCACTACTCCAAAGATGCCTACTAAAATTGGTAAGTTTCTAGGGCCCAAGGCAGAGGCATCATCATCAAAATAGCTAACAACTGTTAATCATTTATGGTGTGTCAGGTATTAAGCTAAGTGCTGTACCTTATCTCAGATAATCCTAGCCACTAATCCCTATTTTTCTGATAAGCAATGGACACCATGGTATGGAGAGACAAAGTTGCTGGTTCAACAGCTAGTAAGTGACGGAGCCAGGACTCAAATCCAGTTTGACGCCAATGTCTCTGCATTCAGTCCCTCTTATAAGAAAACGGAACTTGCAAAGATAGAACTTTCAACATAAGTCATTTAAACTGCACATTATTCTACAAGGTTAGCAACTCAAAATCTTCACACTTGATTTAAAAAAAAAAAAGGCACGGAGAGCATTTGACCCTTGTTAAAAAAACATACTACCTCAGGTCTGTGGTCTTAGCACTAACCAAGCAGCCTGTAGACTCTGTCTCCAAATGCCATGTTTTGATTCCAGTTCACCAAGAGATGTTCTAAATGCTCTCACAGTCTCATTTGGAGCTATCTATCAATGAATGCATGTGAGAACTGCAGGGGTTCAGGCTGAACTACCCTGAAATTAAACCCACTCCTGACAAAGCACACAGGATTAGTCAGCTAGGTGATGGGTATAACCTTAATTAGATTTGGGGGCTTTAGCCAGCAAATGCATCCCCACAGAGCTAAGTGCCCAGATACTGAAGCACACACTTGTCAGGGTAGTGGATGACAGGTCTCATAACAGATGAGAGCATTCTGAGACAGTCTGGGAAATACAGCTAAGCCAATGTCTAATATATGTTGCTTATAAAGGAGAACAAAAAAACTATGGCTTGCTTCTCTCTCCCACCCACCCTGAGTAGAATACAGAGTACCTGAACCAGAGAGAGCACATCTAAAATAAAGACTTCTCTCTCTCTCTCCCTTCACTAAACACACACACACTCATGCACGTGCACACACTAAAAGGAAAGCCTCAAGTCTCTAGGCCCAGATAGTATCAAACTCAATCAAACTCAGGGATGTGAGGTCGGGATTCAAGGATTCAAGGAGCATCCCTGTTACAGACCTCAGAGGTTAGGCCACTTTAAACATCACAGTTAGGACACAGACTTGGGAACACTGGTTTTTTTGGTTGTTTTTCTTTTTTTTTTTTTTTTTTGGCAAAGGCCTCTTAAACTTCCTTGTAGGGATATGCGTCCCTCTGGTGGCAAAGGACGTATAATACAATACAGGGGATCTATTTGTGACCCTTACTTTTTGACCTTTCTTATTGTAAATAAAATTCCCAAAGTAAAAACCAAAGCTTCTATTCACCAGAGCCCAACAAAAGTGCCTGCACCATTGCAAGTACTCAATAAATGTCTGTTGAACAAACAACCTGCAAATTCCAACACATGCTGAGTCAACTGGCACTCAGTAACTGCAATCACAGGCAATTAAAACAAACATGAAGACCACATGGCTCAAGCTCTCATTGTTCATGATCAGACACAGAGCATTCATAAGCCTCTGATCCAAGCTGAATTTTCAGCAAAAGAATTGCCTCCCTCCAAAATGCTAAAGAACAGGCACAATGAGACTGGCAATAAATGTTGTTGGCATGAGCAAAGGATGGTTTGATCACATCCAAAAGAGAACCAGTTGGCTTACCATCAGAATTCAGGGAATGCTACAAAAACCAGAACTGCTTGATCTAGGTCCTCTGCACAGGCTTCCAGTCAGGGCTTGTCTGTAAACAGGGCTGCAGCACTTCCAACTGATTTTGCAGTTCTTGTCCAAGAAAAGAGAATAATAAAAAACAGCTAGATACAATCCCAGGGACTGAGAACCTCCTGCTTACAAGCTTACTGACTTGGATAACATTGATCTGGCCCTGTGCAGAATTCCTTTTATTAAATGGGGTACTGTTGAAGACTCTACACTGCTCAGAGTACTCTTTATAAAAACCCACCAAAGGCAATTCTTCCCTCAGGCCTTAGTGCCAACAAAAGCTGTCCTTTTATCTTAACATGTTCATCTTATAGACACTGGAGACCTTGTAACTGAATTTCCCTCTTTACTTTTGCTGCCAGTAAGTATCTGCTGAGCTGTAAGTCTTCCTCCTTAGCAAAGTGAAAGACATCACAACATGCATTTTTACATACTCACTTCGGTGGTTCTATTTCACTAGTTCCCTTTATTTTTCTTTGACCCTAATGCCTTTATTTTTAATCTCATTTAATCTTATAACTTTCTATAAACCTCTGCAAATGTTTTTGATACACAGAGAAGAACAAATTACAATTTTTAAAGCTTCAATTAGCCAGAATATTTCAAGTTGGATGTTCTTGAGAATGTATTATTCTGGTCTGCTGAAAAGCTGAAAATGTATCAATCTTCCTTTCTGCCAAAAGCACAGCATTCTCAACATTATTAATGATTGTTTGGCATAGCCACAGCATAGTATCTAGGCAAAGTCCTGAAATTACAATCCACAGACCTGGATCCATGTCACATATATATCACTTTCTATGCGACCAGGGTCAAGCCATTTAAATTCTGAGGTTAAGATTAATCTATAAAATGCCCAAACACAAGGGTGTGACCATCATGAAAAACACAGGGAATCCTTTATAAAACATAAAGTACAGTCTACACCTAAGGACCACATCTGCTTTATTTCTGTCACTCCAAATAGCAGTTTTCATTACCAAAGAAGGTTGTTGAAGATTGAGCTGAGTGTGGATTGAGAACAAGACCTGTTTTGGACATTTTCATTATCAGCGTTTTCTTTACCCTACCTGTGGGATACAGTGAAGTTCAAGTAAACAGAAGACTCAAAACTGAACATCCAAAAGTCCTTGTGGGCGAACCTTTGAATATGCACCAAGACAAGCCCTAGAAGCCAGGCCTGAGCATCCTCATTATAGAGGAACAGGTTCCTTCCCTTTCCCACCTATAATCCTGACCTCTCAAGAGCTTGACTTACAGGCTGAAGAAAGGACTTTTCTCATCTTCTTGCCTCCCAACTTTCCTATAGCAATCCATCCTCCAGATATCCATCCATCAGACTAGTCTTTCCAAGCTGTAAATCTGATTCTGTCCATCCTGTGCTTACCTCCCCTCCACATGGGCCCCAGTGCCTGTGGGTCAAGTACAGGTTCCCAAACTCCTGACATGTCCCTAGAGGCAACCACCCTTCACTATAGCCCCAAACTCTTCTTCCCCAAAATCACCATACTCTCTCCCACCTCTGAATCTTCACCTTCTGTACAAAACTGTCCTCTCCCTTGCCTGTCTATTAACCTTTAACTCAAACTTGGGAACCAGTTCAAAAGTTACTTTCCCCAGAAGCCTTCTCTGGTCCTGCACGCCACTTCCTTTCATTGTGTTCCTATGGTAGTTTGTTCTTATCTCTGTCATGGAACTGTCCTCACACTTAGTAGAGGGCCTGCATGAAGTATTCTATGCTGCTGAATGTATGAATAGATTCCTTTCCTTTGCCAGGAAAGAAAATAAAGACCACTAAAAGGTCTGGATTTTTGTCTGTTTCAATCCAAAAGCAACACCAGTAGCAGCTGGCAAATGGGAGGCACTCTAGTTAAATAAAGAGGCCTAGTTAACAGGAACAAACCATAAGATCTGCAAGGCTAGTGGGTTATGCTCTACCTGTGCGTTTATCCTAGCACCATAAAGCAAAAATATCACCCCACCATGTTTCCCCAGACTCTGAACAAGCTAGTACCCCCAAGATCTGATATAAAACGTTCATGTGAAATAGACATATCCAAATCTTTAGATTATAACCAAAAGTTAACTGGAGATACAACTGGGATGCAGTATATATGCAAAAAAGGGGGAAACATGGCCAAATCATGTTGTCAGAAACATATATGTAATTTGATGTATCAAAGTAGCCATGATGAGATAGATGCCAGGAAGTTTTGAGTCACAGGCATGCTCACCTGAGGTAAGCATTTAGAGTACACAGCTGTTGTTCTGGTCTGCCCAGTGCCCTGAGACAAAATACCACTTTCTCTGGGTAACTGCTCCCTCCAAACATGTGGTTGTAGAGGAGGCTGCCAATGATGGCATACACACACACACACACACTCTCTCTCTCTCTTGCCAAAGCAAGATGGGCATGTGACCGAAGTTGAGCTTCTCAGTACCTCACCCATCTGGCCATCCTGACAGGAAGCCAGCAGGGGTAGCGAAGTGTAAGAGTCCTCCTTCCTCTTCTGCAATAAACTGGGAAGATGTGATCCCAGCAGGGATGGCAAAGAGGGGCCCAACCACTTAGAACTGGAGTATGCAGATGTAAGAAAAAGAAGCCAGCTCTCAGAGAGACAGAGTCTGCCCTGGCAGTTTTCCAGTGCCCCTGTCCTGCCAACAGTTTAGTTACACAAGGAAATAAATTTCCCTTTTCGCCAAAGTTTGTCCAAGCTGGGTTTCTGCCACTCACAAGAAAGTCCCACTCATAGTGTATTTCATCCCAATCCCTCCCTCTTGCCATCATAGTCCCCTCCATTCCTTGCCAAATACTGTAACCTCCTCATGAAGATGTATACATGTTACATAGGAATATATCTTTTTATCCACAGCAGCCTAAAATTCTTCTAGAAGCACCAGGGTTTACATGAATAAGTGAATTATGAAACCAACAAACAATGTCTAATAATAGAAGGATGTGTAAGAAAATTACAGCATATCCACTTGATGTAATTTTATACGGCCATTCCAAATGCTTACCAAGAATAAGTTATAACGTAAAAAACATTACATATCACATATGTATATATAATTTTATGTGTGTGTGCACGCGTGCACGCACATGCATGTGTATCTTCCCCCTTCCTCTGCCATCCAAATTTTACTGAATCAACATTGTTATGATAACAGTAGGGGGTGGGGGGTAACTATTTTAAACTAAAAAAATTGTTATCCAACAGCAAGGAATGTAAGAATTGACAATAAAAACTGCAACTCTATAACAGGACCCTCTGGCCAGGCTTTTCTTTACTCATCCATAAAGGCACACTACTCAACTCTTACCCTTCTCTTCAACTCAAGTGTCAGCCCCTTCTAGAAGGTTTCCCTGACTACTCCATCTCACAAAGACCTTTTGCACTGAGAACAGGTTACATTCATTAGCTCTGGATTTTAATTGTTTTGCATTTTGTCATGAATAACATTTTCATCTCCCTTAGAAAAATAAAACTTGCAGAAGTTATGTCTTACAATTCCATCAATATCTAAACCACATTTGGTGTTCAATAACATTGAATAAATCTGGGAAACAGGTCTTTTAATAGCATGCAAAAAAGTGGTACACTCCAACATTGCTGTTGGCAGCACAAAATAGGCCAGCCCTTTGGACAATTAATTTGGCAGCATGATTAACCAGTATAAAATATTTGCACTATCTGACCCAATAATCTCTCTCCTCAGAATCTATCCTATGGGTTTCAAAAAAAAATGCCTTTATGCCCAAAGATGTTCAGTGTGGCATTACTTAAACAACCAAAATGTTCAACAAAAGAGAAAATTATTAAGTAAATCACGTGAAATCTATTCAGTGAGAGTGTGCACCATTCACCATGATCACTCTAGAGCCTATACAGCATGGGAAGGTGCCTATGATAGAGTGAGTGATCAAAGAACACAGAACAGTATTTAGCCTCTGATTATACCAGGAGCCCAAGTATACCAGGATTGAAGGGTAATACTGAAAAGCAGAAAGAGTTATTTTGATAGAGTAGTGGAATTGTAGCTGCTATTTTCTTATTTTTCTAAATTTCTATTGCTGTTCCATTAATGGTAAAATTTTAATAAAATACACAAACATTTGTTTTTCAATTCTTTCTTTAGTGTTAATACTGGAGTTTCAACCTATGGATCCTGGCATCCCTGCCAACAGCAGCCACCAGAACTACCCACTGGTACCTGCGGGCTCTCTTTTGAGTCCTCTGTTCTAATGACTCTGCCTGCCCCAGGATCTAGGGCAAGTAATTCAATAACCTGAGTGCCAAGGATCACTCAGACTCAGACCCTAATCCTGCCTGACTGCACCAAAGCTATGCATCTGAATGTGACTCTCAGGAGGGATTAAAAGACATTGAATACTTAAGTTTAAATATAATTGAAACTCAATAAGCCTCCCAAATTCAGAGAGAATTTTTCAATGCTAATACTCAATGCTGAATAGAGTACAGTCATGAAAAAAGATCACATATAGAAACCTGGTACAATCCTTCTGGAGAATAATTTGAGTATGTCTTTTAAATGGTATTTAAAATATTCATACTCTTTGACCCAGAAATTATACACCTATAAGAAACAATCAGTGAGCTGTGTGTGGTGACACATGCATATAATCCCAGCTACTCAGGAAGCTAAGATAGGAGGATAACTTGAGCCCAGAAGTTCAAGACTTCAAGACCAGCCTGGGCAATATAGCAAGACCTCATCTCAAAAAAAAAAAAAAAAAAAAAAGAAAGAAAGGAAAGAAAGACTCAGTGGATAAATATTTACGTATGAGGATGTTTGCGGAAAACTCCTTATAAGGCCAAAAAGGTGAAATTATCTAAATGCCCTTCAATAAGAAACAAGTTAAATAAATCATAGCACATCCAAGTGATGAAATATTGTCCTGGCACCAAAAAAAAAAAAAAAACCTTGTGTTTGAAGAACATTCATGACATGGGAACATGGAATTAAAAAAAGCAGGACACCAACCTATATTTTCAGCTTGATACCAATAATGTGCATGTGTGTGTGTGAGAGAGAGAGACAGAGAGAGAGAGAATAAAAGGACTGAAACATCAAATAGTTAAGACTGGTCATTTCTAGGTAATGAGATGATGAATTTATTTTTATTTTCTTCTTCATAATTTTCAGATTTTCCTAAGTTTTCTGCACTGAACATCAGCCTATAACCAGAAGCAGCCACACAGCCCCAGCCCGATGCACGTGCACTGTCCGAGGGCACGGCGCACTCACCCGGACGACGCAGTCTCCCGTGCTCCTGTCTCGATGGCCTTCCTTCAGCTCCTTCTCCAGTCTCTCCCTCTCCTGCTGCAGGCCGCTCAGCTCCTGGGTGACCTTCACAACGTTCCTATGCTGTCTGTGGTTCTCTGAGCGCAGCTCAGCCAAAAGGGCTTCCTTTCCTGATGGAGCAGCCTCATCATCTTTGGGCCCCTAGAAGAGAAGGGAGAGAGGCGAGATGCACTTATTGTCGTACCCATGAAACCAACCAAGAAATCTGGGCTCCTTTTCCACCCTGAGGGAAAAAAGAGAAGAAAAAGATTAACATAGATAACATTCAAAATCCAAAGCAAAAGTAATGTGAAGATTTCGGAATAACACAGGATAATGTTTGTTACGACGTTGATGGTAAGGGAGAAAAGTCTACAGTTGTGTAAAAGAAATATTTTTTAAAAGAACCAAAAGAAAAGCACAAAATGCTAACAGTAACTGTCTTTAGTCAGATGGGACTAAAGTTGATTTTTTTTTCCTTCATTTCTCTGTATTTTCAAATGTTCTAAGATGAATGAACATGTTACTTTCATAATGGTTTAAAAAACAATAAAGTCATTTTTAAAAGGTGGAAAAGGAAGAGCTACATTTGAAAATGTGAAAATTTTCAGAATCAAAATGGAGTCACTTGTGTTTTAAAAAAAAACAAAAAACAAAAAAAACAAACCTTGACCCCTTGACAGAGTTGGGGAAGGCTATAAAGAGACAGTTCTCACGGGTAAATGCCTGATAGCAAAAAACTACCACAACAGACTCCGCAAATACCACGACCTTCCACGAGGCCATCACAACCCTACACAAAAAATACTTCTGCCCAGCAATTGCCTGTCTAACCTCAGACTGGTGTCACCCTTGCTATTGACCCTTGTAGCCAAGGAAAATTATCTCAAATCAATTATGTAATTCTCCTCATTTTTCCTTTAAAAATCTTTGTCTTCCTTTACCTCCCTGAATATGCACATAGTTTACCAAAGCACATACGTTCCCATTGCAATGCCCTATTCCTGAATAAACACCATTTTCTTTTAGAGAGCCTCTCTCTGTCACTTAGGTTGACAAAAAGCAGCGATGGATCCAAGCACTTGTAATGTTCATCTATGTTAGAATGGCTCTAACCCAGAGTAATCTGGAGAGAAAGAAGTGGTCAGCCTGGTAGTTCAATGGCCACCCTGAGAGGCTACAACTTTAGCAAAGTCCAAGAGCTAAATGAGTCAAGAACATCTTAATTTCATTAATACACAGTTCACTAGAGCAAATATATAGGTAATTATCAAACATATCAAAAAAATATTCTGACCCACCAATACTCAAAAAGAACAAATTAAAACAAGGTTCTCCTTTATCAAGTGAGATTGTTTTAATGAGAATATCCAGTGCTGGCAAGCTTCTTGTGAAATGGTACTCTTAATATTCACTCTTTAAGAACTGGCCAAGCACCTATTATATATTGGCAGACTATATTTAGAGTGTGTGTGTATAGTATAAACCATGTTCACACTCATCCCAGTAATTCCATTCCTAGGATTAAATCTCAGAAGAATCCAAAATATAGGGGGAAAAACAGCCTTATATACGAACTCCTTCATCACAAAATTACTTATAACAGTGAAAAATAAGAAATAACTTAAACATGCATAACACAAAAATGGAAAAGCCAGGCATGGTGGCCCATGCCTATTGTCCCAGCTGCTTGGGAGGCTGAGGCAGGAGGATCACTTGAGCCCAGGAGTTCAAGGCTGTAGTGCATATGATCACACCTGCGAATAGCCACTGCACTGCAGCCTGGGCAACACAGCGAGATCTCGCCTCTTTTAAAAAAAAATTGGTAAGTAAAATATGATAAAGATACATAATGAAGTCTTAAAACTATATTTACAAAGATTGATAACATGGGAATATTTCTAAGTTGCAACATATGTTTCATTATATGAAAAAATAGATGACCGAATTATAAATGATCTAAAACGCAATCTATGCATAGAAGAAGTCTAGAAGGAAAAAGATCCAAATGTTAATGGTGGTTGGGTGATTTCTGGATTTCTCATTTTTTTCTTCTTTCTAGTCCTCTGAAAAAAATTTTGAAGTATAGTAATACTTCTAATCAGGAGAAAAGAAACTTTTTTAAAATCTCCTCTTTGAATTAAGGCTGTGGGTCAGGATTAAGAATTCAAAAACAAATGATACTTGAGCTGTCAATGTCACAACTCAGACTGTGAAATAAAGGCCCCAGCTTCTCGGCCTTTTCAGGCAATCCATCTCTGCCACCACCACTGGTTACGTCTTAGCTGTTCAGGTTGTCAACTCAGTTGTTCCAGAGAGCTGAGCTACAACCACATTTAATCTGGGGGCTGAGGAGCTCTGCTATTCCTGGGCCACCTAAAGCCCAGACATCTGGTCCCATGTTCCCCAAGCTTCTATTTAGGACACAGTAACATGAACTGAGGGTGAACTCCATGCAGATTTCAAAGTAAGTTTATAAATGCTTCTGGTTTTGTTTCTTTTGAAATTAAAATAAATAAAAAGAAGTGGGAAACCTAGATCACAAGGCCAAAAAAAAAAAATCTGTGGCAGTGCTTATTTAAATAAACTCAGTAAACAAAAGAAGGTAAACAATGATTGGAAAACGCTCATCTTGAACAATATTCATAGCTACCTCTTATTAAGCACCAATTATATATAAGGAGCTAAACCAAGTGCTTGTTTGTTTTTCTTTCCAAAATCTGTAGATTTGTGTCCACCAAGCGCCTTTACATGTATGTCCATCTCTCACACCAACCCACAGAGTGTACGTTACGAAGCTCAGAACTCCTAAATGACCAGTCTGTTTTTAGACCATAGACTCAAATGATTCCAGAGCCTCTGCTCTTTCCACAGCACTACACTTCCTTGTCTTTAGTGGTGAAGATTCCAATTAACAGCAATAAACTAGTAAGAATTAAAACAAACAGACTAAATTTGAGGGAAGAAGGCTAGAGACAGGAATATCAGTTAGAGGATTATAAAACATAGGACAGCAATGGTTATTATTAAAAGTTATCATAAAGTGATGAAAGTTTTGCAGAATTATCACATAAATGAAGACAAAGCCTCTTTAAAAAATCCAAGCTCAAAGAGTTTAAATGCATAGATTTTATTAATTTCATAAAAATACCTTCCATGTTAACTTTTCATTAAATGGCCCTTTGAAAAACTTCTTTGGAAGGCTTTTTACCTTTTTCTGCACGACATCCAGGTGGCAAATATTTGGCCCAATTAGATATAGTCAGAAACTGAAGGCCAAATATAATATTAAGCAATTTCTTCTTGCCCACTGTGCATAAATGTGATCAGTTTAATAAAGAGAAAGTCAGAAAGCCAAGGGTTCAAAGACTAATTCTAGATGTGTGACTCTGGAGAAAGATAACTTCTCTGAAGTTCAGTTTCTTCATTTGTGAAATGGGAAGCAATAGCCTCTATTTTCATAGGGTTGTTGCGAAGATTAAAAATGATACATAAAGTGCCATTTCAGTGGGTACAGGATAAATAAATCTAGTTCCCCTTTTCCTTCACTTACCCCATTATCTTTCATTCCCAATAAAAAGATAACAGGTACAGTGGCTCACGCCTGTAATCCTAGCACTTTGGGAGGCCAAGGTGGGAAGATTGCTTGAGCCCAGGAGTTTGAGGCTGCAGTGAGCTATGATGATAGCACTGCACTCTAGCCCAGGCAGGAGAGCAGATTCTCCCTCAAAAAAAAAAAAAGAAAGAAAGAAAGAAAAGAAAGGTAACAGAGATGTTCCTCAAACCACTGAGAATCTGAAAAACAGACCAAAGTAACTACCATATTTTTGCACCAGAAAACTATACCACCTAATTTGAGGGTGAGCTAACAACATTTATTGTGCCCAGATACACTTTCCTATTTAATCCTTGTAAGGATTATTTGACATTAGTGTGATTATGTGATTATCCAGATTTTACAATGCACGAACAGGCTGAGAGTGCTCAAATATCTCGCCCAAGATCACATAGCTAGTGAAGAGCAGAGTCAAGATTCAAATCCACGTCCCACCCCATGTTCTTTCCAGTAAAAATAACATGGTACATTCATACAATGGACTATACGCAGCTGTTTAAAAAGATCGAGTAGCACAGGGTTAAACACGCATACACATACACAAATGAGTGCATGTCAACTGCTAAAATCTGCACAAAGTCAGTGGACTGCACTAATGTCAATGGCCTGGTTGTGATATTATATTACAGTTATGTAAGATGTTACCTATGCGAGAACTGGGCAAAGGGTCTAAAGAATGTGCATGTAACTCTACAATTATCTCAAAACTCAAAAATATTTTCTTAAAAATGATTGGGTAGATCTATATATACTGCCATGGCAAGAATGTTGGGTTAAAAAAATTATGGAATAAAACATATTATGATCCTATTTAATTTTTGAAAGTTTATACATATAGATGTATAAAAATGCATTAAAGAGTCAAGGCATTAACAGTGAATATCTTTGGAGGTGAGTTTATCGGTGATCTCTATCAACCTTTCTCTACTACTTTAAGTATTTTATAAATGTCCTACAATGTGCATTTTTACTTTTATAGTTGGAAGGGGGGTGCTATTTCCGATTTGAAAATAAGTTTTTTAATGGGTATGGAGGTAGCAGCAGCCAGCCCACACTATAACCTTCACAATGTCATACCTGTGAGTAGAATTCATATCTCTGTGCTTCTGAACTTTGGCAAGCACTTCAAGAGTTTAAATATCACTTGCTGTTGCTTCAGTGTCAGGCTTGTTGTCAACCCTATGAACTATGGCTATTTTACTCATGCTGCAATTATTAATAATTCAAATCACACACTATCCCAAAAAGATCCCATGAAAGAAAACGCATCTACAATTGTCTGTGCAACATTCAAACTATGTCTACTTCACAATGAAATAGCCAAGATAAGCATATTGTGTGCATTTACTCACACACGACCAGAGTAATGGAAAAACAGGCTTTGAAGATAGACTTGAGCTTGAGGCCTGGCACAAACTCACTTAAGTTTGTAAACCTACTGCCTCCTTGGGTAAGGATTAAATGAAGGTTCTCCGAACAGCCAACCTGACAAGGATAAAGTAAGGAGTTACAACAGTTCCTAATATCCATGCATTGCAACACAAGAAACCTGATCAACACTGTGTATCACAAGACCTCAAAAATCATTCTTAAAGTCTTTCAACTAGGACTGACAGTTACAGTTATTAAATTAATAAATGTAAGTAATAAATCTGGGTAACATTTAAATTTACAAGACTCCTTTTTCTCCTTCAAGGCTCAACATAACAAGTAAAATATCACAATGCTTATAAGAATGTCTGATCTCTCTGGTTATCAGTTGCCAATATACTTTTTTTTCCAAGCAATGGAAAATATGAAAGGTTTTCCTAAAAATTCAGCTTTTAAAGCTTATTATTTTCTAAGCCAGGAAAAAAAAAAAACCAGTTTAAAGTGTAATCTCAGCTCGATTTCATCAACCACTGGCAAAACGGTGGGAGAAGGCAAGTCTGAGATCCCCAAAGCAGAGCTCATAGCATACCAGGACTTAAACCAAATTACTTCAATTATTCTTACTGTGAACAAAAGCTCTGCAAAAGATAAGGCAGGGGATATGAATCTTGGGACTCAACCAGTCTTAAATTAGATTTAACTTCCAACTTCTACTTTACAACCAAAAGCAACATCAGTGCAAGGGGTGGGAGGAGAGAGCTTTAGGCAGTATGGACTTATTTTGATGATGGAACTTCATTGATTCATTAAATTATTAGTAATAGGTATAAACTGTATAGGGAAACTAGAAACATGAGAAGCAAATGTTAAAATAATTAAAAATATAAAACTAAAATTAGGAAAAGAGAGGGAAAGTCAAGGGGCTGATCAGCAGGAGTCCTTGCAGTACAAAGTTGGGGGAAGAAAAGAGGAAGGCAGGTCAGAAACAGCAAGGCCTGGAACAGAAACCTGGAAGGGAGCATCTGGGATCAAAACAGCCAGGAGAGGGGAGGTAGGGGACGACAAGGGAGGTAGTGGTAGAGCTAGGATTTGAGCCCTGAGGTTGGGAGTGAGACTAGCTCAGGGCTCAAATCCTAGCTCTACCACTTACGAGATTTGGGACCCTGAGCAAGTTATTTGAATCTAACCTGGATTTCCTCAGCAGTAAAACAAGCATATTAATAGTGCCTGCTTCATAGAGCTGTTGTGCAGGTAAGTGAGATAATCTACGGGGAGCACTGGCAGGGCTTGGCACATATTATGTGTTCCACAAATGCCGCCTGCTATTATTAGCAATTACTACCTTTAAATCTCGGCTCCACCACTTGCTAGCTGTGTGACAGTGAATAAGCAGCACACCCTCGCTGAGCCTCAAAACCTCACAAACACAAGGGGGATGATAATTACCTTCCCCACAGGGTTGTGAAGATTAACACATTAACTGCCACGTGAGTTGTATTTAACTCACGCTAGTGTTGAGCCCAGAGCCTCATGAAGCATATGTAACTCACACGTCTCTTTACCTTGGTAGCCCCGTGGTGCGCAGGCAACTCTTGTTGCCATGCTATAGCACATGTGTTAGGTGATGGGTGGCCCCCGGGCAAAACTCTGCAGTTGGTTCCTGAAAATCTTACTTGTTGATGTTCTTATTGTTACAATTAATATTGACAATTTAATTGCATATAACTCATGCACAGAAAATAAAAAATAACAAATTTTTCATTACATTAGAAAGGATTGTTTTGTTTTCGAAGTTTTTATTCTATTTTCATAATAAAACACCATGGCCCCAAGGAAAATTTTTTTATTCTAGTGTGGCAGTCAATTTGTTAAATGAGATAATCCACATATCTTGCACTATTACTGGGCACAGAGTAAAGTCAGCACTCCTAATTGCGGGGGTACTTAGCATTATCATTATCATATTGAGGAGGGGGCTGGAGAAGCTCCCAAAGCTGGTGGAGAATCTCCCTTTAATTAGACTGAGCTAATTCTATCACAGAAGACCACCCACAGTTTTCCTTATTAAAATCATCCAAGTTCCTTTCAGCTGCAAAGTCCTCACTTCAACAGGAGTCAGGATCAAAGAGACAGCCATTTAAGCCGAAGTGAACACTTACCTGCAATTCCTGGGTGTGTGCTTTCCACACAGCCTCTCTGGCTTTAGCAAAAGCAGCATTGAGCTCTTTGATTTCACAGTTAAGTTCTTCAACCTAGGGAAAAATAAGGACTAGTAGCCAAGTATGCAACTGGGCTCTCCTCTCTCTTCACAGCCCACATCCTTTTCCTGCTCAATTGTGTATGGTTTATAACCAAGGGCTTTGTAGTCAGAAAAGACCTGAGTGGCATTTCTAGTTTGACCATTTACTTCAGGCTGACTTCAGGCAAGGTTCTTAACCTCTTTGAGACTCCCTTTCCTCAACTATAAAATGAGGATTCCACCACTCACCCAACTATAGTGTCAGGATTAAATGAGGAACGTATATTGGTGCTAATATAATGCTGGGCTTGTACTAAGTGTTACTATTATTATTATTATCCATATAGAAGACCCACCAAACAACCTATAGCCTGGCTATTCCCAGACTTCCCCATCCTCTCGTGACTTTCTCCTACACCCAGGAGTCAAATACGAACTACCTTGGCCACACTCCGGACTTTGCCAGCACCCAGGAGCACTCCACCACCGGTGGCACGACCTCAGCTCCAACCTCAGCTGGGCCTTAAACTCCCAAAACATGATACAAATTATAACTACTGTTATTATGAGCCACATCTCTGCTGCACCTGACACTGGTTATTATTCAAATACTTGCACTTCTTCAGCTTCTTCAACATCACAGTTTCCTGGTTAGTTTCCTACTTCTGCATCCACTCCTCCGTCTCCTTTGTGCATTCCTTTCCCCATCCCTGAAATTCTGACATCCCCTGCAGTCCCACCCTTAGCCTTCTCCTTTCCCATTCTACACTCTCCGTGGATTACTAGGTCAACTCTCAGAATTTTTACTCACACTTGTATTCGAGTAATTCCCAGATCAACCTCTTGAGGCCTGAGTTCTCTCCAACCTTTAGACATCACATCCTCTGCCTCCGGACTCTCACCTGTGCCTCGGCTCTCAATCACTTCTAAACAGCCTTTTCCCCACACTTCTGACATCTCCTCTTCCAGCACTAGTCGGTCACACCTCTAGTCATGCAAAGCGATACTAGAAGTCACTTGACTCCAAGTCTACTCTAACAGCTAATTTCCCACCTTTTTCTAATCTTTTAATATTTCTATTTTATTTATGAATAGCCCCTCCCCTTCCACATTACCTACTTGCTATGACCCCTGCTCTAATTCTGCCTTTCTTGGCTCTCACCTCAGCTACTGGCCTCCCTGCCTCCATTTTCTCCCTCCTGCAATCCACTCTCCAAATACAGCCAGAGACCTCTCTTAAATGAAAATGTGACCATTCCCCTCCTGCTTAAGAGCTTTCAGTGGCCTTAAGTGCTACCCAAGCAGCTCAGGAGATAGTGCCAGCCTCCAATGCATGGCCTCCCCTGAGGCTAGTAATCAGACTCATGCCTCCATGCTATCTCACTCTCTTGCCTCCCTTAAGTTTTGCACCTTGTGCTCTGACAACTCCAAACTGTTTGTGGTACATCAGTGTCTTTCCTATCTTAATGTCTTGACCAACGTCCTATGCCTCTGTCCAAAATGGCATCCCTGTCCCTGTCTGCATTCCCAACTAACTCCTACTCATCCTTTAAGACGCAGCTCAGCATCTTCTCGTCTAAGTACTGCTCCCCACACCCCACACCCACACCTAGTCTGGATCAGGTCCCCACCCCCCTCCCCCCCCTCCCCAGCCCCCCGCACTTCCCTCAATCACAACACCCATCACTCTATTCTCCCCACTAGACTTGCAAACAGAGTTGGGTTTTCTTCTCTGCATCTGTGCCTAGCGTAGTTACTGGGACACAACAGATTGCTGTACTGACAAGAAAACAGTGCAGAACCGTCAGCCACCACCTTGGATCCCAAAGACAACAGGGTACCCCAGGTAGCTCTCTAACTGGTTCATAGTCAGGGCCTTGCCTCCCAAAATTCCTTTGCCTCAATTTTCTGTTATCCTTTGAAAGACTGGACCTGCATTACACAATATGGTAGCTACTAACCACATGTGGCTCTTGGCAAGTGAAATGTGGTTAGTCTGAATTGAGATGTGCTGTAAGCACATCTGGACTTCAAACAGTTTGTTCTGAAAAAAAAAAAATTGTTACTTTTGTTTTATTGATTACATGTTAAAATGATTATGTTGGAGATATAAATATATAATTATTAAAATTAACTTCACTTGTTTCTTTTTACTTCTTTTTAATGTAGCTACTAGAAAATGTAAAATTACATACCTAACTCATATTTCTATTAGACAGCACTGGATTAGACACACCAAAAGAATTTCCAATTGACTAAAGGATCATTTCCCCACTTTCTATATACTATCTCAGCTCTCTTATAAACTTTTTAGCTAAAGCTAAAAATTCAGGGTAGAACAGGCCAGTCACAGAAGCTAATAAAGAAAAATCTCACTTCAAGTGTATCAGACATACCTCTTTTTCCTTTGATTTTAATGCCATGGTTAAACCCTGAATGGCTTTATCCCTCTTTAAACTATTTTTCTTCTCTGTAGCAATTTCTCTTTCCTTCTCTCTCAGGTCCTTCTGAAGTGCCTAAATTAGATTAGAAAAAGATTCACTAAGTTGATGCGTTCCTACCAAAATGCACTGTAAATATATCTTTAAGAGCACACTCAAATGCAGTTATTCTATCTTATTCCTGTCAACCTGTGATTAATGTTTCCAAGTCGAGCTGAACATAGTGGCATCGGCTCCAAGTTACTGTGTTACCGCTCACGGCAACAGGGCTGGGTGAAGGGAAAGGGATCAGATCAGTTAAGACAATGACAGCTATTCCTATGGGAAGGATTCCAGTGCCTCCTGGAATATGAATACAGTCACATCAGAGTCTTTCATACCAGGTTATTTGGGGGAAATAACAGATCATTAATTTCATTCCTTTTGATGGAGACTGAACTATACATTTATAGGCAGTACATTTCTAAGGATAATCACTGCTGCCTCCCTCCCGGGCTGCTGTGAGGATCAAATGAGATGATGGATGTGAAGCGCCTTCTGAGCTGGCAGGCACTACCAAATGCCAGCTGCTGTGACCAACGGGCCACGGAGCACGGGCAGGTCTGAATCCTTGCTCTACCCCTCCTGGCTGTGTGATCGTGGGCAAGTGACCTCACCTCTCTGAGCCTCAGGAACCACATCTGTAAAATGGGAATGCTTGCTTCACAGAGTTATCGCAAAGATGGAGAAACCCTTTCTAAAGTGCCTCACACTTGACTAGCACGCAGTAGCAGTCAATAAATGACGGAAATTGTCACACAGGATATTCTGTTGCACTCAGAATAAAACAAGAGGGAAGAATAGGATAAATCTTCAATAAATTTTTAAAAATTGTATCAACATACCTGGATCGTCTCTTCAAAGTGATTTCTTTCCTTCTGATGCTCCATTTGTGCAGCCTAAGAAAAAGCATTAATTGATGCCCAGAAGGGACCCATAATCCAATAGCTTCACCAGAACAATTAAAATGAGCCCCTCATTTTACTCACTCTCCCCCAGTGCTGCGGAACTCGTTAAAACAAGTGTCTCCTCCTTCTCTTGGCCCCACCCAAAGTCCCACCCAATTTGAATGAAGAAAAACGTGAAGACAAGCAACCGACACCAACTGATCACCAGCCCCACAAAGAGCACAGCAAGGTGCTGCTGAGCAAGACGAGAAGACCTGCTAAGGGGCAGCACCCAGCAAGTGAGAAAGAGGGCCAGAAGGATGAGCGGGAGACAACGGCTGATCACAGATAAAAACTAATCTGTGAGACCACAGAACTCACTGCTGTGCCCAGACACAGCACAGACCCTGCTCCACAAAGAAATCAAGACTTTTCACGAACATCCAGAACATCTCTAATGTGAACGCACCACGTGCAATGGAAGGCCTAGACTAAGACCTACCTGCACTTCCCGCCTGCCCACCCTCTTCAGAAGAGCTTGCTGGGGAGGCTGCCTAGTGAGGGGGAGGAGTCCAGGGAGGCTTTGGGGTCAGCTACTAGTAACCCACCTCTTGGAGCCTAGAAAAACATAACAACTCCTCTGAGCCTGTTTCTAAACTCAACAAGGAGACAATGATCTCCGCCTCACCAGGTGGCTGGGAGGACTGAACAAGGTGATACACTGAACCCCTCCCACACTGCCAGGCCCAATACAGGCTAGTTCCCTTCCCCCACTACCTCTCAAGTTGCAGACCAAAGCTGGCCTCAAGCCTGCCTCTAACTACAAAGGCAAAATGCACCACAGTTGTATCCTAAGAAAACCCAAAGGATGAAAATAAAGTCCCCAGGCAACAACAAATTAACACATGGTGAAATAGAGGCAAGCAGGTATGGGACTGTTTTCTAAACTAACTCTTTATATGAACAGGAGGCTGAGTGGGCCCCTGATAAAGGCGGTTTCTGCTTGTTCCTCAGCTGACAGGGAACACATATTTAGAAGCAAACTACGTGTGAACCGTGAAGACTGAATGTGCATCCATTTCCCACAGAGGAGTCTGGTTGCTAATTAAAGCCCTCCCCTTCACGTCCCGTCACCTTACCTCAGATTCTCTCTCTTTTTCTTCCCTCGGAGCAGCAGAAAGTCCTCGGAGCTCTCCAGATGACACGTTCTCATCAGGAGATGCCATCTGAGATTTCTCCTCTTTAAGGCACTGAATTAAAGCTTCTTTGCTCTTCAAAGACAGCTTCAACTCCTCAATCAGTCTAAAAGAGAACAAAATTTAAATATTAATTCTAAGCTGTTCTCTTAGCTCAGTGGAGCAGGAGGAGGTAGGAAATGGGGCCAGACATCTTCAAAGTAGACATGTCCAATGACTGAACATAAACAGAATCATCTTTTACAGGTCGGAGATTATGGGCCAGAATTTGTGTGACATTAACGGGTCCCCCTGTCTCCAGCCTGGCTCCAGTCGATCCAACTCTGAGCTGCCAAACTATGGTCTGGCCAAGTCACACCACTGTTCAAAGACCTTTAATGGCCCCCACCGCTGACAGCTGTGGATTACTAATTTTTTTTGACCAAGAAATCCTCTCTCCAAAAGAAATGTCACCAAAACCTAAGCAAACAAAACCAATAAAGCAGAGCTGTTCTGGTAAGTGTGGATAAAATGGGGAATGTCTCTCCAGGGCTTCTCAGGGCAAAGTTTAAAAACACACTGACTTTCAAGATAAAGGCCAAACTCCTCCGCAGGGCATTCAAGGCCCTACCTCTGAGGGCTGACCAGATCAGACGCCCCTGCTGACAGCCTCAGTCTCCTCTCTCACAGGAAACCAGCACCCTATCTGTTCCAGTTCTCTCCCGAAGCCGGGCTATTGTGTGCCTCTCTGCCTTTGCGCACACGAGTCTCTCTACCTGGAATGCCGTTCCCAACACTACCCCCACCTCCGCCTGATAGGCACCCGTACGTCCTGCCACAGTTTGTTAAGCATCACCTCCCCTCAAGGAAGCTCTGCCACCCTTCACCCTGAGGGTCCCCATCAGGGAGAGCTGAACACACCCTTCTCTGGGCCACCAAATTACCTCACATCAACTGCTCTTTGACCATGGCAAGTAATTCAGCCTCTCTGAGCCTGTGTTTCCTCAGCTATAAAACAGAAGACTAGAGATAAGCTATTCAAAACCACACCACACCGCTCCTGGCATATGGTGGAACTCAACAAACGACAGTTTGTATAATTATTACTTTTTTTAAACACTCAACAATTAGCATTTTGTCAGAGAACCCTCAGAAGAGTCTTACTATAGCTAAGCCTAGAAAGCAACTTAGTGTGGTAGAAAGAACAAAGGCTTGGAAGGCCGGCAGAGATGTCCCAGCAAAGCACCCAGCTTCCCAGGGCGAAGGTGAGGAGGGAGATGAAAGTAGCTGAAGCACCGGGCAAGGCAGTGGGACAGGGTGCTGGGCAGCCCCAGTGCCATGCGCCAAACACCTGCCAAAAGGCGCGAGGCTGCCCTCTAGGGGTTCAACTCTGAATCATCACATAATCAACTGGAGCGGTAAAAGTCACCAAACTGTTGTATGTAATTTATTACCTCAATAAAATTCCTCTTCTTCTTCTTCTTCTTTTTGTTCTTTTTAGTTACATTAAAGCAAGTCCTAGACAGGGAATGGAAAAAGTGGGCAGGCCTGGTGGGGACTGTGGCCAGACTGGAGTACCGGGCCCATCTACAGGGAGCGGCAAGACGGGCCCAGGGCTGCCACATCTTCTAGGCTTTCAAGAGAACCTGGAAATCCAGACTGCTATCGGAAATCCAATTTATTAAATATTGGCAACTAATTCAAACTCTTAAAAACACTGTACGCCAAATAAAACATATAAGTTGGCCATATTTGAACTGCAGGGCTCCTCAATAGTGACTGCCTTAAGATACAGAATAGCTCAAATGCCAGATTGAAGGAAATAAAGTAGCTACAGCATGTACCTTTGAAAAGGAGGTGCGAGCCCAGAGAGATACTTGGCAGTGCCCCATGCATGTGAGGGGGGCCCTGAGCCCTGAGGATTCAACACTCTGCCCTGCCCAACAGCAGGTAATCCGTGTGGCAGATCTGGATCCATCTCACCAGAGCACGGCCAAGGACCCCTGCTCAATTCCATGCTAGCCTTCCCACCTTGACTTAGAGCCCTAGGCGGGCTGCCTTTAGGGAGGGGACACACTGATCCCAGGCCCAGAAGAGTTTCACCACAAAAAGGAGCACACCCTGAGCAGAAAGCCAGAGTTGGCATCTGGTAGCTGCACCAGTCTCTGGGAGTGCATCTGGGACACATCTATCCCTGAAAGACAGACGCATTTGCAGGACTGACAGATCAGGTTTCTGTGCCTGTCTAGCCACATCTATGGGAAATCCCAGAAAGATGCAGACTTCAGCAAAGCTCTGACCTGACCACCCACATCCATACAGACCCCAGTAAGTACCTGATAAACACTAACCCTTCCCAGATTCCCTCTTCCAAGAGAGATGAGTAGTCAAGCTTCTGTGGCACACACTAACAGGGACCACTTTCCTCTGTGATCACCTTGAAATGTGCCAGGCCTGTACCTTTGCATGTGCCATTCTCTCTGCTCCACAAGGCATCCTCACCCAACTCCAGGACTCCTCTGATAAGCCTTCCCTGACCCACGCCTAGGCAAAGCTGAACACTGCCTTGCTTTTGTCACAGAACAGAACCCTGTGCTCACCTCTATCACAGCATCAGTCACAACACATTTTTTTTGTTAATGTCTCCACACCGGGAGCTCCACATAAGCAGGACAATGTTCATCCCTGCATTCCTGGTACGCATTCCCAAGGCCATGCTTGGCAGTGGGTTAAGGAAAGAATCTATACCTCCCTTAATTCAAGCCATAATCCATATACCCAACCACCTCTATTCACAGATCCCTCAAACCCAACATGTCCCAACTGAAAGCATCCTTTTCCCACTCCCTCCACCCAAAAACATTTCCTCTTTTTCCCTTTTTGGACCCCAAAGTCTGCAAAATGCACTACCACCCCACAGTTGCTCATACTCAAACCTGGGTGAGGGGATGTCACTGCAGCCCTTTCTGTTACCCCCCAAATTCAATCAGTCACCAAGCCCTTCACATCCGTCACGTCCACTCCACCTTCTTTCTATCTCTGCCTGTTCTCCATTCCTACCTCTGTCACCTCTGTCCTGGTCACCATCAGCTCTTATCTGGGTTTTGGTGTCAGCCTGAGAACTAGTCTTCCACCCAGCCCAGCATCAATCCATCCCCAGAGGGCAGCCAGAGGGAGCTCTCTAAATTTAATCTGATCCTGACACTCCCCCGAGCCCCACCATTAATTCTTCAGTGGCTTCTTACACGTCCTTAGGATAAATCCTAATTCTTCGACAAGGCCCCATGACCTCCCCAGCTTTCCTCTCCTCACCTCGTCCCTCCTCCTTTCCGGAACACAACACTGGACCTGGACTGTACCGTCCACCTTCCTGTGCCTGGATCATGCCGTGATCCTCTTGCCTCTGGACTTTCATACATATCATTCCCTATGCCTAGAACACCCTTACTTCCCTTTCTTTGTCCAAGCAATTCTTCCTCATCCTAGTACTTCCTCTAGGAAGCTTTTCCTAATCCCTCTAAACTGAATTAGATAAATATGTTAACCCATATTTTATCCCATCTAGCCCTTATCATTGTTCCTGCCCTCCACCCCTTCCACCTAGCTAGATGCTAAGCTTAAATTCAGACAGTGAGATTCCTGGGGAAAGGGACTCAATCTGTGTCACTCACTCCTATATTCTAATCACCACTGTGTTCAGTAGAAGATGCTCAGGAAATATTTGCTGAATAAAGTCTCATCCCAAGATTACTAATCACAAAACTTCCATTTGCCAAATCAAAGCTAAGGAAAGGTTGCAGAGCACCAAATAAATGGTTTCTCCTCCAGATGCTGAGCTAGGGCACTTAAATGGAAACCATGGGCTCTCCCTCAGGGTCTATTTACTCCTCTTTTACAAATAATCTTAAAAGGATTGCTCACCTGATTTTCCAACCCATAAATAAAAACAAGTAGCAGACTCAGATCTCAAAAGGTGGTACAGACAGAAGCAAAAGCAAACAACAGTTGAGAAACCAGGGCCATTAGGCACAAGAACCTAAACAACATGCTGTGCCCATCAATGCAGGGGGCACTGAGTGAACAAGAAAAAGGAATCAATCAGTATCCTCTGAAATAGATCACGTGCTTTAGAACAATTTCCACCAAATTCCAAACAACCTTGGCTCTTCGACAGATAGGTCACAGGTTGCACTTATCCACTCAGTAACTGCCAAAACAAGGCAAGAGTACCAAAATGTAAGGTTCATGGTAAAGATTAAAATCAAAAATTTGGTTGCAAGACATGATGAGCATTAAAGACTGCCTAAAGGCCACCTTGGCCACCCATTTCTCTGAACTAAATGGCATACATTTTATCCTGGATCATCAAAGAGCTCTGTATTTGGTCTCCATTGTTGTTTTTCACCCCTTGCACTAATCTGGGCCTTAGCCTGCATTAAGAGATGTGATGGAAAACAAGTCACATAAAACTCACTAGTATTTATTGTGAGGACGTAGTCACTCACTGTTCCCTTTGGGAAGAACCACAAGAGAAATCTCCCTCTGACAGTGCCAAGGAAAACTGGGCTACTAAGTTGCTGGCTTGTTTTACCCTGTGAGCAATGGGAATCTTGTGGCCACCAAGATTGTTTCTCCCTTTTTCCTTTGGCTACCAGGAAGTTTAGAGCCAAAACTGAATGCTCAATTTAGAATGTGAGCAGAACTTTTCAGCATGAATGTCTATCAGTAGACACATCAGTAGACTCTATCTCTGTCCTCATATTACTATGCTACTCCTTCTCTTTTCACCCCGATTTTATCCCTAGTTTTCTATAATACTGTGTTGGACATATTCTAGAAAGTCACTTGGTCCCACAGGGAACATGGAGAGAAGGGAGGGAGAGAAGGGAAGGAAAGGGAACAATTCTTTCCCCACGCTGCCAGACAATGGGATGTCAGGGTATCACAGGGACAAGAGCCAGACCTGTCTTTCTCTTCCAGGACCAGAACCATCTCCAAGTCCCCCTCATGCATCTTCTTCATCTCTGAAAGCTTGTTTTCCAAGCTTAGTCGAAGAGCCTTCTCCGTTTCTGTCCCTGCAAAGGCTTTTTCCAGTTCTGCTTGGGCGGCTTTCACATCCTAGAGTTAAATTAAATGCATTTGATGCAATTTTTCAATACAATTGGGAACATTTTGAAAGGAAATTGGATTAAAATATAAATATTTATGACTTTTTCTCCGGTACATTTCCCCTCCCTGAATTGTACTATACATGGAGAGAATCAGTAATAAATACATTTGCCAGCCATTTTTCCCTCTTGTATCCTGAAGAGTAATAGACATTTCCAATGGAAAAGACTCAACTCTACAAGAACTGTATTTTTGGTTTTGAAAAATCAGATCAATATTTACAGCTTCAATGAGAACAAGTAGAAACGCGCCTCTCAATACTAAACATACATAAATTTCAGAGTCACCATAATCTCCACACAAATTCACTCCATACCTAGTGCCCCCTCACTATTTTTTTTAAGATAATGACTACACAATTCTAAAGTCCACATTTTCTATATCTCCAAGGTGATTTAGGTGTTAAAAAAAACTCTATGTTCTTCCCAAGAGCTCAGAGAAGCCTATAAGAAAATTACCTAAATCACACAAGCAGTGTCTGTGTGATGGAAAACGCCCTGGTGCTCACAAAAGTGACCTTGGAGCAGACATGAATCTCCAATTACTCATGTCATGCCAACTGCATCTGATTACATCACAAAGATAAAAATCAAATCGAACTAAGTTCAAAACCCTGCTCTCCCATTTACTCACCCATTTACTTGCTGTGTGACCTCAGGTAGTCACTTAACCTCTCTGAGCCCCAGCTTCCCAATTTATAAAACAAGGATAACCACCATCCCATCAAAGAACTGTTGGGAGACTTTCAAATGCCTGCTGCATCACAGGAAGCTCATGGTGGCTTCCTCTTCCCTGCCCTCGCCCTCTACACCTCCTCCCCCACCAATGTATCCCCAGGAGACTGGCCTACCAATCTCAGTGAAAGCTAGAAAAAATCATTTCCCATATTCTTAGACAACAAACAACAAAGCCTGTTATTTACTGAATGCGTACTAAATGCCAGGCTCTGAGCAAGGAGCTTTACATATATCATCTCTGATCCTCACCCAACCCTAAGAAGTTATATACTGAGACAGTAGAGTACAGCAGTTCTGCGAGTCTACAGCCAGACTACCTGACATTTACCGCCTATGTGACCTTCAGTAAGTGATTTAGCCACTGTTTTATCATCTATTTTTTAAAAAAAGAAAGAAAAACCATGATAAGCATATTTGCTTCACTGGTTTATTGAAAGGATGAACTAAATCAGCGTGCGTGAGAAGCAGAGGGGTACTTTACCCAACGGTATACCCTTAGTAAACTGTTAGTAACGCTGTTATTATTACAATTACTACTGCAAATTAGGTATCACTATTCTCATTTTACAGATGAAGCAACAGAGGCTCAGGGAAGGCAAATGCCTTATCTAAGGTGATAAAGCTAGTTAGTGACAGAGCAGAGATCTGGAACCTCAAAACAGTGGGAAGCACTTACTGGGCAAAATAAGATGACCAAACCAACAGGTTATATCTCACAATTACATTTTACCTAAAATTCAGAATTTGGGATCAAAAGATCCTTCTTTTTGTTCCAGCTCTACCACTTATGACCTAGGCTAAGTTTCTCACCCTCTCTGAGCCTCCATTTCCTTGCCTGTTTTTGGACCTAATATCTACATTCTCTGAAGGGGAAGATACAAAGACTGATGTAACATCACAAATGGAAAATCGTAGGCTAAAAAATACAGTGACTGCTTTTTGTACCCAGAAGTGATTTTGGTGTCATTTCTCTTCAAACCCACTAAGAAGAACCAAAGTTTCAGGTAGAGAAACTGAGATGAAACAGCAGACTTCAAAGACCAAGGATTAAATAATATTACTTAATACTAGCTTAAAGTGAAGGAAAACATTTTAACAGCTAGGAGACAGAATTTTTGAGCCAGAAAACATCCTAACTCCCATCACAGTCTTAGGAAACACCCAAGTGAGAATAAGTAAAAGGAGAAGCTACACACAGTGAGCACTGGCAGGATGGCTGGATGGAGGCTGGATACTGGGAGCCGGAGCCAGATGGGCAAGCAGTGGCCTAAAGGTCAGGAATCTGCTTCCAGGCTCAGGTAATGTTGGGAAGTCGTTTCCCTTCTCTGGCCCTCAGCTTCCACATCTTTAAAATTAAGTGACCATACTAGATAATAAGCAGAGTGGTACTGCAGAAAGAGCTTGGGCTTTAAATCATCAGTCACAGGTTTAAATCCAGGATTAAATTTGGACGAGTTACTATTCCTCTCTTTGCCTAAGTGTCCTCATATAGGAATGAAGACAACAATGGCCCATTTGCAGGGTGTAAGGGTTAGAAATTGTATGTGTAAAATGCCTCAGTTGTGGCTAGAACCCAGGAGATGCTCAATAACGGTGGCTGTTTTTTCTGCTGAAACTGACAGTTTATGAAAAAGGAAGCCAAACTGTGCCCACCCCACAACTGACCCATGGTAAGAAATACATTCCCCTTAGGATTCCAGACTTGCCTCTTCTAAAAGGAGTATCCTTTTGTTTAGGATATCTTCCACCTGCTGCACCTTCTTTCGAGCATCTTCTTTCACCCGCTGAATTTCAGAGCCACCCCCTTCAGCTAAGCTCTCAACTGCTTTGCTGCAAAAAGAGGCAAAGGGGTAAAACACGTAAAGATGACAGTCTGATGATAACGTCAACCACCCCAATAGATGAGGGATATTTGTTAGTCGCTTCTCCCACAGACCTGTGCTGAGCTTTTTGTAAAACTTATTTATAATTCAAAAACACAGATAAGAAAAAAATAAGTATCATCCATAGTCTTGTCACTCAGTATAACTAAGTCAACATTTTAGTATATAGTCTTTCAGACATTCTCTACAAAAATAGAACCACTTAGTACATATCAGTGAACTGATTTTATTACTTAATATACTATAAATATCCTTTTGTGTCAATAAATAAAAATTTATATCATCACTTTTAAAGGCTACATATTAATTCATGAATGAAATGTATGAAATGAACTATATTTGTATATACATATATGTATACTGTATGAATGTACTATAATTTATTAAATCAATTCCCTATTTTTAAAGCATTTAAATTATTTCTGATTTAACACATTTGTCTGATAATACTTCACAAAGTTCTGAGAACAGTGCCCGGTACAAAGTAAGTATTCAGTAACTGTCAGTGTCATTGTTTATTATAATAAACAATGTTACGAAAGAAAGCATCCTTGTATGTCTACTATCCAGAGATTTCCTGAGGATAGATTCCTGAAAGGGAATTGCTGGGTCAAAGGGTAAGCAACTCTTAAGACTTTTGAGAGCTGTTACAAAATTTCCCACCAGGAAACTTCCAACAAAGTACACTTCCCCCAGTGGTACAGGGAAGGTGGAGAGCTGCTTTGACAAACCAACGTGCAAAGGAGCAGTATGCAACAAAAATACATCTGTGAGATTAAGAATTTGTATGCTTCACCTTCTGCCAACTGGAGGGGAAAGAATTTTAAATGCAGCACCATCAATCTGAGCACAAACTACCACTTAGAGCATGAAGAGGGGAGATCATGCAAGCAGCCTACACTCCATGTCATTCTAACACAACACGCAGAGTGCACACTGCTGTAGCGCCACGGATTATCCTCGCCACATGGCCAGCAGTGGTGGGGATGGCACACCACAACCACTGACACCAAAAGGAAAAGCATCAGACACGAATCTATAAGACTTACACTCTGGGCAGTCCTCATCAGATTTCTAAAATGATTGCAGGTTTCCAGAAGTCAGAATAATAAAGGAAATGGCTCCACCTAAAGCTGGTTTCTCAGAAAAACTGCAACAGAACAAATCTATTCACCACCAGCCTCCCATGCCCTAATTTAGGGATATATAAAATTTTTCCAACCAAGAGCCATGTAATCAAACACTCACATGTACAGGCCATGTGAATTTTGTACTGAGAACAATGGAAAGTCAAGAAGGCCATACTTGTCCAAGTCTCAAACATGAGTCACCTGCAAATAAAGACTTTATTCATATCTTTTTTCCTTTCACCAATAAGGCTTCAGAAGGCCCCAGTGTCATGATATCACTTTAATGGAATTCAATGTGAACAACTGGAAAGAAAGAATATGGGCTCTGAAGCTGGACAGATCTGCTTCCAAATTTTTACTCTATTATATCCTCAGTGTGACTCTGGGTAAATTACCTAGCCTCAGCAAATTGCTTCTTACACCTCAGTTTTCTCATGTGAAAAAGGAGATGATTACCTCTTAGAATCAACGTGCTAACACATGTGGGGCCTCGTGCTCTCTGATCCGAGTGCTCTGCATGCTGGCCTGCGGCCTCTAAGGCCAATGCAGCACTGGCCCCTACTGAGCCACTAGGAGAGGCTTCATGCTACCCCTCTGCTGAGATCTCTGCTGGCCAGAACCAAGATGGCCATTTCCACTTCCTGATTAATGCCATTAAATGTCTTGGGTCCCCAGTCCCTGGGCTCATTTCTGGATCAGCACTGTTTGAATTCACCGTGACTCATGATCATTTCTATCACCCCTCGAGGGGCGCTATATACAGTCAAAAGAATTCTAGACTAAAAGCCCCTCCTTCCTGAGCCTTGGATACAGGATTTTTCCAGTAATGAATTTCTGCTACCCACTCACAAATGTTTTAGCCCTGGGGCTTTATAGAGCCTTCTCTATATACAATGGCTCACCTCCATTAGCCCTACCCTCACCCCCGCCACCCCTACCCACCAGGGTGCAAATATACCACCTCCCTCTATCAGCCCAGATCTAACCTTTGTGTTTTATAGTCTGAATCATATACATTGCCAAGAGGCTGACTACAATTTTTAACAAGTACTGGTATTACTCAGTTTGTTTGTGTTTTAGTTATACCAATAAAATATATTCCCAATAATAAATGTTCCAACTTTTCATTTATCATCTTTGTATTTTACAGTTACTGTAGCAATAAAATTTATACTCAGCAGTACGGTGCAATTTTCCTATACTAATGGAATTATTATTTTTGTTTGTGTTTTAAAGCTACAGAGATAAAATTTACTCCCAAGAATATGACTGCTTTTGTTTTTAATGTCCCCTTATTACAACTGATAAATATAACAATGGAAAACCTGCAAACAAATATGTTTACGTCATGGCAAGGCAGAATGGGCTCTGAGCCAGACCAGTTCCAGCTCTGTTACCAACTTGGGCAAGTTCCCCTATTCCCCTGAACCTCAATTTTCTTGTCACACAAATGGGAATACTGGCTAGCTCGTGTAATTGTTGTAAAGATCAAATGCAACAAAGTTTGTCAAGTGCCAGGCACAGGTTTTGGAACAAAGTAGGATCCCAATAATTGTTAGGCCCTCCCTCTACCCTTTCTTTCCTTGTAGAATCTGGGCTAGCAGATAAGGCAGACAGCAAGACCTAAGGAGAGGAGAGGTTGAGAGAAACTGGTCTAATCCAGTTTTCCACCCAATACAAGAAAGAACCTTCTTTAAATACCAGCCTCACTACCCTTTTCAGCCCTCAACATTTCCTCTTGATTCTCTCCATTCTAATTATAGTTCTGTAGGAAAAAGCAGGGGTTTTTCCTGCAGCAGGTCCCATATCCTGCCCCGACACCAAAAATCACAACACTGAAAAAGGGACTTGAGGGCATTATATATTAATAAAGATATTTCCCATCAATAGGTATCTACCACAGACATACTGCTGGGTGCTGGGTAGTTATGGGTAAAGGGAAAAGCACATTTAGCAGTTACAGGGTAGATATCACCATTGAACAGACATAGATACTGCGCGTATACTATGTCTTCACATGAAAATAAAAAAAGAACATGAAACCTAGCGCTAGACTACAAGTCAGGGACTTGGGTTCTAATCCCAGCTCTGACAGCTCTGGCTAAGAGTCATGGCTCTCCCCTTCTCCAGGCCTAAATTCCCTTCTCTATAAATTAAGGGTATTCCTTGAGATTTGCCTAGATCCCAGGATAATGATGGGATATAAATGGATGTGAAAATGTTTTACAAACTGAAAAGTGCTACACGCATGGGATTGTCACTATACGCCAGAGAAGTCTGTTACGAGACTGACATGGGCTAGAGGAAGCCATGTGTGGTTCAACACTTGAGACTTTCCAAAGGCCTCGGCCACAGAAAGCCATCTGGGCTGGGAGGAGACAAGAAGGGAAAGAGGTCTGCCAAGGCAATGCTAGATCAGCAAAAACAACAATTTTAGCATCTGTGAACTGCGTTTGGGATAACGAGTTGGTGGAGAGGAAGCTGGAGCAGTTAAGCACACGACCTTAACCCCCGACAGGAGGCATCCCTGACATCTCTCTTCCCATCCTTCACCAATGCCTGCGATTTTGCTTCCCAAACGTCCCTCCAATCCACCCACCACCTCTCACCTCAACCACTGGACTAGCTTCCTGACTGGTCTCCCAGCTTCCACTCAAGCTCCCTCCACAATTCATTTCCCACCCAGCATCCAGAGTGACCTTTTCAAAAACAGAGCCCTGATTGTGTCACTTGCTCGAAACTCAAAACCCATGACTGCTTCCCATTTGATCTTAAGATAAAGACCAACATCTCTACTGTTCTAGACTTCTCATGTTTCCTCAGACCTACACATTCATTCCCTTTTCCTTGAATACTTTTTTCTCAACGCATTCACGGGGTTAATTCCCACCATCCTCCAGATCTCATCTCAAATACTACCTCCCCAGGGACACATTCCCTGCTATATTTCCACATCTATATAGCTACTCCTACAACTATAAACTCTCATAGCTCCCTTTATTTTCCTCATAGCCCTTGTCCCAGTTTGTATTTATGTATTTACTACTGCAAGTATTTCATCACCATCACCTCCAACAGAATGTAACCCTCACAGATCTGTCTGGATCATCACTGTGTCCCCAGGAACCTAGTCCAGTGCAGCACACAACAGCAACTTAATCAATACTTTCTGAATAAATTAATAAAGCCGGTCAGACTACAAAGGGCCCTGAATACCAGGCTGGGCAGTTTGGGAAATATACACATACAAACATGTGCACAAGCCACCAAAACACTCAATCCTGTGTGCTGGTATTGAGGGGTACACACAAGCCTTTGTAAACTGAGGTTTCCGTATGTGTAAACTTAGCTAAAAACAAATCCTAGCCCAGGCCTGCAGCAGGCAGGGTGCTGGGTGTAAAACAGACCAAATTCTATTATGGATCTTCAGGCTTGATGAAGCAGATTTGCCCCCCCACCCAGAAAATATGTGCTTCCAAAACAACAACAAAAACTTGTTAATCTGGTTATATTTATTAATTCATTCACTCATTCAGAAAATATGTACGCAAGTTCAGCATAAGTCAGAGAAGAAGCCTGGGCCTGGGGTCCTCTAACACGGTCAAAGCCAACAGCAGGCCAACTTCCAGCTGCTGGATCCTGTGGCACTGAAAACAATTATACCTGGCCCAGAGCAGTGCAGCTGTGTCCTAAGCCAAAGACTCCATGCTCCTGGACCACCACACCCAGCAAGAGCTCTATAGCCACAACAAAGAAAGTATTTCTGCATGAGCTTTCAGCCAGATCCCCAGTGGGGCAGCCCTGAGAAGTCTTATTCCACACTCAAGGAGCAAACCTGAGCACATGTTGGTGTCCCCACTTTACCCAGAAGCGCCCACCATCACTGCACCTCCATTACGCTCTATTTGTTCCCAGCTATGACGGACAGCTCACCAGCCTCCAATGAGCTCTCGGTGTAAGGGCATGTCTCTTTTCAGATATTCAGTGTGTGGCACAGGTTATTACGTAATAAATGCTTATGAATGAGTGAATAACGAATTGATTCACAGACTATATTCTCTGAACTATGCTTATTGTTCAATAAATATTTCAAAAAATGAATTAATTAATGAAAATACTAGCTTTCAATTTTTTTTTTTTTTTTGGAGATATGGTCTCACTGTGTTGCCCGGGCTAGAGTGCAGTGGTGTCATCATAGCTCACTGCAACCTCAAACTCCTGGACTCAAGTGATCCTCCTGCCTCAGGCTCCCGAGTAGCTGGGACTATAGGCATGCACCACCATGCCCGGCTAATTTTTCTATTTTTAGTACAGACAAGGTCTTGCTATGTTGCTCGGGCTGGTCTCCAACTCCCAGCCTCAAGCGATCCTCCCACCTCGGCCTCCCACAGTGCTGGGATTGTAGGTGTGAGCCACCATGCCTTGCCAGTTTTCAAATGTTTTTTAAGCAGTAGAACCCCTTTCAAACAAAGTATTACAAATGGCCCTCGTACATATAACAGATAAAAAAAAAAAAGTTACTCTGGCTGAAGCCCCGTCCTCTGCCCCCTGCCTCACCCACCAGGACCCCTTCAAATCCTGTAGGTTTTCATACCAATGAGAATGAACCGCTGAGATAATTAGCAATAGAGGCGAGTTTCACAACTATAGCGTGAGGAAGGAAGCCAGACACAAAGAGTAGATACCATATAATTCCATTTATCTAAAGTTCAAAAACAGGCAGAACTAAGAAACAGTGATAACCATGGTCAAGACAGGGGTTATCTTTGGGAGAGAAAGGTAAGTTCTGAGAGCACAAAGAGGGCCACTAGGGGGCTGGTCATGTTCTGTTTCATGATCTGGATGGTGGCTCTGTGGGTGTGTTTGTTTTATAAAAATTCATCATGCTGTACACTTAAGATCTGTTCGAAGTAAGTAATTCAATAAATACAAAAACCTCCTTGGGGTCCTCAGAGCCTAGGTGGAGAACAACTGGTTTAGAAAAGTGTAAGGTTCTACTTTACTGACCAACCTAGTGACTACCATCAGAAGCCCCGGGCAATCTGCAAGCTTTTGACAGGATGACAGGTACTCACGAGGCTTTGATGAGCAGCTGCTCTCTCTCCTGGAGCTCCCGCTTCAGACTTTCTACTTCCACCTTGAGCTCAATGTTCTTCAAGATAAGATTAAGAAAGAAAAGAAACAGTGTAAAATACGGGATCTATGAATGCCAACAGTGGGGAAACAACTTCTAGCACAGGCTGACTATGCAATGCTTGTAATAGGCAGATGTTAGATTCGAAAACCTCATTAGCCTCAGGGCACAGGGAAAAGGGAATTATTAAACACTGGTGGTCTCAAAAGAAAGCCCCCAATTTCTCAAGACTTGGAACAATTATGTAAATACTCCAAGCTTCTAACAGCCAGAGCATTCAAATATCAAAGCATAAATGTCATACAAGTGAGGCTGATTTAAAAATTGTTTGCCCTTCGCCAAGCAAATTTATAAGCAATTCTGCAGTTTGTTTTTACCATTCCAAGGCAATTACTTCTGGTTGTTTACAATCATGCATGTGGTGGTTGCAGCAGTAGCAACAGGTTATGGCTTTAACACATTAACTGCCGTGTGAGTTGTATTTAGCTCATGCTAGTTTTGAGCCTGGGGCCTTGTGAAACATATGTAACTCACACTTTCTTCACCTTGGGAGCCTCAAGAACTATTTTCCAAGTTGCATATAACTCACACACAGAAAACAATAAAAAACAACAAATTTTTCATTAAGTTACAAAGGATAATTTTGTTTTTGAAGTTTTTATTCTATTTTTTGTAATAAAACACCATGGCCCCATGGAAAAATTTTTTTCTAGTGTGGCAATGTGTTAAAAAAATAAAACATGTGGATGGGTAAGTGGGAGGCCGCGTCGTGGTCTGTCTCATTTCAATATAAGATTTCAGGGTACTCACAAAAAAGCCACAACCATGTGGGGCAAACTGTCTATATGGGACACCACAGTGTTCTTCAACCATCCTGCTCCTAACTGACTGAAGCAAAGGGAGTCACACGCAGCCTTGGGCTGACAACTCAAATGAGAATCCAAAGACAGAATTTTTGGCAAATAGAGCGCAACATGAGACAGAGGATCGGTGGCAGGCTTCTCAAACTTATCCACAAGTGTATCCCAGACAGAATATTAGATGAATTCATGTAGTAGAGACAGGGGGTCTGGGTGTACAGTTTGTAGAGGATTGCTATAAATCCAAGATTTCTCAGAAATCTCTCTCCTATTTTATTTTAATAACTCATGTAAATTTTACATTCTACTATAACACATATGTACAATTTTAACTAAAAATAACATTTCCAGTAAAATTTACTGTCTCAGCGGACACGACCAGCAAGCAGCCCTGGGGGAACGAGTACCCCAGCTTGAGAAGTATGGCCAAAACAGAAAGGTCATGGGCGTGGAACCTGAAGGACATGGGTTCAAATTCTGCCTCAACTCTTTACTGGGAAGAGACCATAGTAAGTCAGGGGATACTCATGTATGCACTCCTTCACTCCACTTAGCGAGCACCTGTGAACGGCCTCGCACTGAAGCCACTGGGTAAACAAGACAGACACAGGCCCTGCCTTCATGGTGACATGGAACAGAAGACTGGAAGTGCGACCTTTCCAGGGGGCGAGAAACCACTGTTTCTCCTTTCCAATCCTTCAATTGTCAAATGAAAAACATAAGGCCCCCATGACGTGGAGTATTTGAGGACTAAATGAGCTAGCAAACGAGAAAAGCCTAGGACATAGGACTCAAAATAGGTTATTTTCTTCACTGCCAAACAAGAGGAACTAAAGAAGTCATCTATGAGGCAGAACTTTTTCTAAAAGAAACTGATCTTTGCATAAAGGACACTGAGTGGCAGTACATAATATCTTCAACTGTGATTTTGTGAAAAATGCACAAGCACCTTTCAAACAGAGGATTCCTTTTCCAGGAAAGGGCAGAGAGCTTTTATTTCTATGTATGAGCTGATATAATATATTCTAAGTGCTTTGCTTTCTGATGAACCACCAGGCACTCCAACTAATAAATTTGGAAGAATGGATAGCTAACATGTCCATTAGACCAGGGGTCCCCAACCTATGGTGAGTTATGTAATTATTTCATTATATATTACAATGTAATAATAATAGAAATAAAGTGCACAATAAATGTAATGCACTTGAATCATCCCGAAACCATGCCCCTCCTCCCTGGTCTGTGGAAAAATTGTCTTCCATGAAAATGGTCCCTGGTGCCAAAAAGGTTGGGGACTGCTGCATTAGACTCTTTTTCTCAAGCCCAATATCTCAAGTTACAAATATATATATATATATATATATATATATATAGTGATCGTAATTTCCAAATCAAAAGTCAGGACACCTCCTAGGCATAAAATGGAATATTATGAAGCTATAAAAAAAGAATGGAGAAGCTCTTAAACTACTATTAAGGAAAGATATCCAAGATATAATTGAGTGAAAAATGTAAGGTGCAGAATAGAACATGCTTGCATTTATGTAAAAAGGGGGTTTTACACACACACACTCACTTGTACTATATACACACATAAAATTTCACTGCATAAGGAATAAATAACATTGGTTAGATCTAGGCGACCAGGAGACCAGGTGGAACAAAGTCTTTTCAGTGCATACCTCTCCACTGTACAGGGCTGTCATGAGAATTATAATAAGAGGACAAATGTACAAATGCCCGTGACAGCGCCAGACAGATTCAACAACTGACACATTTGCGCTTCCTGTCTCCCTAGAAGTTCTGAGAGGCATGACCACCACACTTATTAATACATATAAAATGCCTTAGAGTATTGGTTTTCCTTTAAGATTTTGATTGCACCACCACTCCCTTCCAGAAAAGGGGACATCCTCACTGCCTTTCTGACTCCACAGTGAAGAAAAAAAACTGTCTTAGGGGACAAGGGAGCTTTTCAGTTCTTGAAAAGGCGCAGAAGTACAGTACAATCCCTCTTCTAGACAAGTCAATTTAAGTTCATCTGCTGAAACTGAAGGAGAATTCTTTTTCCTCCTTCAAAAGTTTCCAGTGGGACAAACTTGAGAGGGGAAAAGATGGAATAATTCCCAGGCCGAGGGCTAATGTGCTAGAAAAAGCCAAGAAACGGGCACTGCAATATTGTTTGCACTCATATCTTTGCAAGAAAGCCAAGTTCTTCCTTCAACTTTCAGAACCAAGGTTTGTTTTCAGACTAAGACTTCTGGGTCAAGGCTTCAAATGGGGATGGACTTTTTTTCTGACAGTTATAAGCAAGCACACAAAATACAGAGAAGTCACATCACAGAAAACCTGACAATCCTAACTTTGGGCTGCCAAAGGAAGCCTCAATAAGACAATGATGATAACTGTCAAGCACTGACTATGTGCAGGAGCATTTCATCTGTCACCTCATTTTAATCCACACAAATAACTTTATGACAGAGGGATTATCGCTTAACTCTGGAAGCAAGTCCAGAGAGCTGAAGTGACTTATCTAAAGTTATACAAGTTAGTTGGTAACAGTAGCATTCAATTCCAAAGCCATTCTACCATGCCACTGCCTGTTTCTAAATAATAAATAACTATAAAAAGCCAATTGAGATAAAGATAGTGCTGATTTTAAAAAGAGTGAAAGACTTCCTTAAAATTAATCACGTACCTCTTTGCTTAATATTAAAGTCATCCTAATATCTTTATGCTCCCCATAATCAATTCAAATTATATGAAAGCAGCTCTACCTATGCTTGCTAACTCTGAGAACAAATATTAATCAAATTTCTGCTTGGAATGACTATGAGAAAAGACACAAGGGACAGCAGTGAGAAGTGGGCCACTCACAGTTTTGTAGATATGTTCATTGGGGCCATCAAATTCCTGTTGCATTCTTTCCTCAAGGAAATAGATGCGGAGCTTTAGGTTAAAGTTTTCTTTCTTCAATTCAGTAATTTGCTGAAAAATATCACAGAAGGGTTATCTAAAGCAGACAAAAGGTAAAGGGTCTAACAGATGCTACCAACATTAATCCCCATAGATTACAAGGGTACAAAATGGATCCAAATGTTAAATACTAAAGAAAGCTTATCTTTGCTATAACTGCACCAACCCAGAAGAATTAAGCGGTTCCCACCAGTCAAATTTTGGACAATTTGAGCATCAGAATAAATAATGACAGGAATGAATAATGACTGAATATGGAAAGAATTTATGACTCCACACTGATAATACGCAAGTAAGAAAGAAAAAGAAAGGAAAAGGGGAATCTCTTCTTTACAAAAGTAATCCAATTAATAAATGCAAAAGCATAACAGGAACAGAAAATCGCCACTATACAAATTCTATAGTAATAATTGATTCAGGTAAGAATCAACACTAAAAGCATTAGGTGAAAGATCACTGCAGTCTCAAGATATCACCCCACAGATGGCCCTTTACAATTTAGAAACCTTGAAAACATACCTGAATCAAGAAAATACATCTATTATCACCATTGATGGGACAAATGACATCATGTTCCTCCTGAAATAAATCAATGAGAGCAAACAATTCCATCTAAAGTGCTTGTGTCTACAACCTTTAACCTGCATCTAATCAAGAGGAGTCAATCAGACAAAGCTACATTGAAGGACGGTATACAAAACAACAGGATTGAACTCCTCAAAAATCTTAAAGACAATCTTAAGGTGAAAATGATTGGGGAACTCTTCTAAATAAACAGAGGTTGAAGAAACATGACTACTATGTGCAATGGAATCTCAAATTTTTTTAAAAAACAGCAATAGGATGATAACTGGGGAAATTGGGGTAACAACTTTATATTAGGTACCAGTATTATGATTCTGTAGGAGAATGTCCTACGAAAGAGACACACACTGAAGTACTAAGGGGTGCTGTGTCACGACGGCTGCAACTAACTCTCTAATGAGGGGGGAGGGAGGAAAAAAGAGATAAAGCAAATGTAGAAAACATTCATTGGTGGATCTAGATGAAGTATACATGGTTGTTTGCGGCATTATTTTGCAACTTTTCCATAGGCTTGAAACTTGTCAAAATAAAAAGCTGGGAGGGGCGGAAAGGAACATATTAAGAAAACTAATGTTTACTGAGACCCTACTAAGTAAACAAGCACTGGGCTAGATAATTTCTATATAATATCTCAATTTTTAAAAAAACACTGTAAAAGTATTACTCATGCTACCCATATGATCAAAGATCACACAACTAGTGAAAGAACTGGGATTCCTCTCCTTCTGTCTGGCTCCAGTGACTAAGATCTTTCGATTAAACTTCACTGCCTATAAGAAAATTCCTGATTTTTGGATTGGTTCATCTGGCAAGCTTTTCTGAGCAGGCTAAACTAACTCCAAGAACAGACGTTAGCCTACATGTGAGAGCAATTTCCTAATATGTTTACATCACCATGATTAATAACTAAACGTTTTTCAAAATTCTACCCAAATCCCCCCAAGTTCTCCCTCTCTGTTTCACATATCTTTGAGTATTTGCCTTGTAGGGGGGAAAAAAAAAAAAGATTCCTCTCTTTAACATTGTTATAAAGAGAATGACAGAAGTACAGGCTAGGAAGGGACTTATCAGTCCAGGATGATGGTGACCTTTGGGGAAGAAAAGTGGGTAGTGATTGGGAAGAGCCACAAAGAAGACTTCTGGGGCTCTGATAACGTTCCATGTCTTGTCTTCGGTGATGGTTATAGGAGTATGCTCTTTCTTCAATAATTCATTGAACTATTCACATATGATTTGTGCATGCTCCTATATGCATGTTACGCTTCATTTCTAAAAGTTTTTAAAGTTAAATAGTCTATGGTTAATTTAAATTATTAAAAGTCAACTAGTCCATGGTTAAGTAAATTATAGTATGTCTACTCAACAGAATATTACAGAGCCATAAAAAAAGAAGGGGAGACCACTTTGTGTACTCATAGGAAATTATCTCCAAGATACATTGTTAAATAAGAACACTATGGTATAGATATAGAACATTATATATGGCAAGTTACCATTTTTTTAAAAAGGCGGGGATATAAATAAATGTTTATTTGTTTGATATGATGGTATACATCTGGAAGTACACTGTATACCCTTTTTACCTTTTGAATTTTGTACCATATAAATTTCCTAATAAAAAAGAAATTTAAATAATAGACAAATGCATCCTTTTTTGAGACTCTTTGAATTGTGAAGAGAGTGCTGATAATGTTTTACTAAACCCAGTGTGTCTGCCCGCACTATAATTCATGCATCTGTTGATCCCTTTCCATTCCCAAAATCACTACTCAAGCTCAGTTCTCAATAGTAAAGCAGAAAGACCAGGCTTTGGAGACAATATTAAGTTCAATGTGAACTCTCTCTCATGGTACAACCCTAGACATGCTTCCTCTCTGAGCCTGTTTCTAACATAGGGATAACAAAATCAATCTCATAGGTTTTTGTGAGAAGAAAATAAATGGATTTGACTATTTCAAAATGTAAAACTTCTAAAGTCAAGCTACTAAGGCGTCTGCAACATGTAAAACCATGTACCAAGAGACATAAGACAACAGTCTTGAAATGAATGGAAAGATAGAAAGCTTCAGCAGAGAAAGAGAAGATATAAAGAAGAACCAAATAAAAATTTTAAAACTGAAAAATACAATAATCAAATAACAAGTCAACTGGATGGGCTCAAAAAATGGGGATGACAGAAGAAAGAGTCAGTGAACTTAAAGAGAGATCAACAAAAATTATCCAGTATGAAAAAAGAGGGGGAAAATGCTTGAAGAAAATTAACATAGCCTCAGGGACCTCTGAGATAATACCAAAAGGTCTAACATTCATCCGAGTCCCTGAAAAATAGAAGAAAAATAGGAGAAAGAATGTGGTATGGAAAAAAATATTTGAATAAATAATAATTGAAAACTTTCTAATTTTTGGAAAAAGTATAAAACATACAGACTCAAGAAGCCTACCAAACACCAAACAGGATAAGCTCAAGGAACCCAGAGACTAATGAACACTTAAGAGCAAAAAAAACTCAAAAGCAGGCTGAGAAAAATGAAGCATTACATATGAGGGAATGAACAATGATTTAAACAACAGCAGATTTCTCAATCAAAACCACAGAGGCCAGAAGCAGGAACATTATTATTAAAGTGTTGAAAGAAATTGTCATGCCACAATTCTATATCCACTAAAACTATCCTTGAGGAATGAAGGAAAAATGAGGACATTTTCAAATGAAGGAAAAGTAAATGAATTCATTGCCAAAAGACCTGCTCTAGGAAGGTCTCTAGACTTGCTCAAGAAAGTTCTTCAGATAGAAGGGAAATGACACCAGAAAGAAACGTGGAACTTCAGAAAGGCAGAGAAAAACAAATAGTAAATATCTGGGTAACTGCCCACAAGAGAAATTCAAATGAAAAACCCACAAATTCTTTTTTTTTTTTTTCAAATTTATGCAACCGGGGTAGAGGCTGTGGATGACTCATAATTCCAATTGGGAGGCAGAACTTGCTTGGTCTTGTAACATCAAGCAAATAGATGAATTCAGTTCTCTATCAGAATCAGACTGAATTTAGCATCCTTATCCTTCCTGTTCCTGTCAAGATGCTTTAGAACAGCAACCACTTTCTTAATTAAATGGTACAGATCCTCAGGCAGATCAGGAGCAAGTCCTTTGGACTTAAGGATTCTCAAGATTTTACTGCCTGTCAACAAAACATACTTGTACAACGCCATGTGGGTCCCTCAGGATCACATCTACCTGTGAGGGAGTCAGGCCCTTCTTGGCCAGTTTGTAAACAGGCTCCTTCACATCATCAGACATCACCTTCAGCCAAGTGGGGATGCTGCAGCAATAGGGCAGAGCCAACTGAGACAGGCCCTTCCCAGGAGCATGCATCCAACCCGTGATGGCGGCAGTCAGGCAGCAAAAAGCAAAACCCACAAATTCTTTAAAATATGTATGACAGCTGAATTCAAAGTTATAAAACAGTCTGGTCAGGTTTTTCAATGTACAGTGATATCATACATATTGAGGATGGGCAACAGTAACATATGTACATTTTACTTACAGTGAAATGAAAAGTTAAGCATGCAGTATACATTATAATCCCTAAAGCAACCACTAAGAATTTTATTTTATTTTTTTTTATTTTTTTATTTTTTTAAAGAAACAGGGTCTCATTATGTTGCTCAGGCTGGCCTTGAACTCCTGGCCTCATGTGATCCTCCAGCTTCAGCCTCCTGAGTAGCTGGGACTACAGGCATGTGCCACCACCCCCAGCTAAAGCTTTTAAAATAAATTATACAAAGAGGTATGTTCAAAAACTCAATAGATAAATTTAAAGGGAGTACTAAAATAATTCAAATAATCCTAAAGAGGTTCAAAAAGGGAAACAGAAGAATGAAAAACAGAAGGAAAAATAGAAAACAAATATGAAAGTGGTAAGCCTAAATCAAAATACATTGATATATGTTAAAAGTAAATGGGATAAACATACCAATTAAAATACAGAGATTATGAAAACCAGTAAAAAACAAACCCAACTATATGCTGTATACAAGAAAACACTTTAAATATAATGACAGAGGTAGGTTAAAAGTAAAAGGATAGAAAAAGATGTACTATGTAAACACAAATTAAAAGAAAGCTAAAGTGGCTGTTAATATCAGAAACCGGCCAAGCACTGTGGCTCATCCCTGTAATACCAGCACTTTGGGAGGCCCAGGCAGGAGGATCACTTGAGGCCAAGAGTTCAAGACCAGCCTGAGCAAGAGTGAGACTCTGTCTCTACAAAAAATAGAAAAATTAAGCCAAATATGGTGGCAAACACCTGTAGTCCCATCTACTTGGGTGGCTGAGGCAGGAGGATTGCTCAAGCCTAGGAGTTTGAGGTTGCAGTGAGCTATGATGACACCACTACACGTTAACCCAGGAGACAGAGCAAGACCCTGTCAAAAAAAAAAAAAAAGAGAGAGAGAGAAACTGTAGACTTCAGAGCAAAGAAAACTGTTCAGGGATAAAGAGGGACATTACATAACAATCCTAACCCTAACATTACAGCTTCAAATTCATAAAGCAAAAACTGATAGAATTGAAAGGAGAAATGAATAAATCTAAATTATAGTCAGAAACATCAACATTCCTCTCTCATTAATCCATAGAAAAAGTAGATAAAATCAGTAAGAATGCAGAAGAATTGAATGATACCATCAACCAACAGGATCTAATTTACATTTATAAAACACTCTACCCAAGAAGTCAAGTGCATAGAACATTTACAAAGATATCCTGGGTCATAAAGCAAAACTTAACAAACTTAGAAGAATGAAAACAAACTACGTTCTCTGACCATAATGCAATTAAACTAAAAATCAATAACAGAATATTTTTTTTTTTATTTTTTGTAGACACAGGGTCTCGCTATGTCGCCCAAGCTGGTCTCGAACTCCTGGCCTCAAGCAATCTTCCCACCTTGGCCTCCCAAAGTGCTAGGATTAGGGGTGTGAGCCACCACACCCAGCCAAGAAAACTGAAAAATCCCCAAATACTTAGACATTAATCAACACATTTCTAAACAATGCATGGGTCAAGGAGGAAGTCTCAAAGGAAATTAGAAGACATTTTGAATTAAACAAAAATGAAAATACAATATATCAAAATTTGCGGGATGCAGTTAAATGAATGCTTAGAGGGAAATGTATACTATCACATGCTTTAGAAAAGAAGAAAGGTCTCGAATCAACAATCTAAACTTCTACCTTAAGAAACCAGAAAAAGAGCAAAATAAACCCAAAGCAAACATCATGAAGTATATAATAAACTTAAGAACAGAAATCAGTAAAATGGAAAACAGAAAAACAATAGAGAAAAATCTATTTAAAAAGCCAGTTCTTATTTTGTCTGAAGGTTAAAAACAAAAGAAAAGAAAAGAAAGAAAGCGGGTTCTTTATGGTTCTTTAAAATATACCTCTGGCAAAACTGACCAAAAAAAAAAAAAAGAAAGAAAAGGAAAGAAGACACAAATTACCTATATCAAGAATGAAAGAGAACCTATCAGCACAGATCCCACGGCACTTGAAGGGACACAAAGGGAATAATGCATACAACTCTCTGCACACAAACTGGACAACTCAGGTAAAATAACCTAAGTCCTGGAAAGCCACAAATTATCAAATCTCACCAACAGATAACCTGAATAGTCATTCATCTATTTTAAAAATTAAATTTGTAGTTTAACACCTTGCAAAAAAGAAAATTCCAAATCCAGATTTCAGTGAGAACTTCTACCAAATACTTAAAGGAGAAGTAACACCAATTCTACACAATCTCCCCCACCAAATAGACAATGAGGGAACTTTTCCACTTCATTTTATAAGGGCATCATTACACTCCACTGCGCTCAGCTGTAAGTGGGATTTATCCCAGGAATGCAAGACTAATTCAATATTCAAAAGTCAATCCATGTAATCCACCATACTATCAGAATAAAGAAGAAAAAATATATATATATATGATCATATCAACAGATACAGACCCAATAACCATTCATGAAAAAACCCAGCTAACTAGGAATTCTTAAAAATTTCATTAGCCTGCTAAAGGGCATCTATAAATAAAAGCCATCCATCTACAAAAAACATATCTAATTAAAGGTAAAATACTGAAATACTAGCCTGAGCAAGAGAAATCTCATCTCTACAAAAAATAGAAAAATAAGCCAGGCGTCATAGCATACACCTGTAGTCCCAGCTACTTGGGAGGCTGAGTTAGGAAGATCGCTTGAGCCCAGCAGTTTGAGGTTGCAGTGAGCTATGATGATGCCACTGCATTCTGGTGGAGCAACAGAGCAAGACCCTGTTTCCAAAAAAAAAAAAAAAAACAAAAAACCTGAATACTACTCTCCTAACATAGGGAATAAGGAAAGATATCTGCTCTCACAATTCCTATTCAACACTGTATTTGAAGTCCAGACAGTGTAATAAGGCAAGAAAAATAATAATAAAAGGCATTCACATTAGAAAGGAAGAAATAAAACCCAAGGAATCTACAAAAAGCTCTTGATACTCATATGTAACTTTAGCAAAATCAACATACAAGTGTCAATCATTTTAATATACAAGATCAACATAAAAATATCAATCATATTTCAATATACTAGCAATGAACTAGAAACTGAAATTTTTTTTAAATTCCATTTACAACAGCTCAAAAAATGAAATTCTCAAGTATAAATCTAATAAAACATGCACTGTATGCTTAAAACTACAAAATGCCAATGAAACCAAGAATTTCTAAATAAGAGACTTACCAAACTCATGGATTGAAAGACTCAATGTAATAAAGATGTCAATTCTTTGCAGTCATATTTTGGGGTGAAATTTCCTGAGCGCCTTAATATTTAACAAAATTCCAATCAAAATCCCAACAGGATTTTTTGTGAATACAGACAAGCTGACTAAAAAATTTATTTGGAATAGTAAAGCAACTAGATGAGTCAAAACAATTTTGATAAAGAAGAATCCAATGAAACAGAATACAGAAATAGACCCATACAAGTACGGCCAACTGATTTTTGACATAAGTGCAAAGACAATTCAATGGAGAAAGGATAGTCTTTTCATTTTTCACAAATGGTGTTAGAACAATTGAACACCCACCATGTACAAAAATTAACCTCAACATAAACCTCAAACTTTAAAGAAGTTTACTAAAATTACATCAAAGATCTAAATGTAAAATGTAAAACGATATAACTTTTAGAAAAATACATATGAGAAAATCTTTGGATCTAGAGCTAACCAAAGAGTTCTTAAGATATAATACCAAAGGCATGATCCATTAAAGAAAAAAAAAATCAATAAATTGGACTTCATCAAAATTTAAAACTTGCTCTGAAAAACAGTGTTAAGAGAATGAAAGACAAGCCAAACACTGGCAGAAAATATTTGTACATCACATATCCGACATAGGCGTTGTATCCAGAATAAATAAATAACTCTCAAAATGTAACTTTAGGAAAACAACCCAATTTTTCTTTTCTTTTTTTAAATTGCATTTTTTAATTTCAAAAAAATTTATCAGGTACAAGTGTTTTTTGTTACATGGATGCATTGTATCATGCCGAAGTCAGGGTTTTCAGTGTACCCATCACCAGAATAGTATACCTTGTACCGAACAGGTAGATTTTTATCCCTCATCCCCCTACCCCTTCTTAGAAACCAATTTTTCTTTAAAAAAAAAAAAAAAAGCAAAGGATTTGAACAGAAATGTCACAGTGGAAGATATACAGAGAGATGGCAAATAAGCACAAGAAAAGATTTTCAACATCTACAGCCATTAGGGAAATGCAAATTAAAACTTCAATGACATACCACTACACTCCTATTAGAATGGCTAGATTTTTCTTTAAAAACTGACAATACCAAATGCTGACGAGGATGTAGAGCACATGGAATTCTCATACTGTGCTGATGGGAATGCAAAATGGCACAGATACTCTACATAATAGTTTGCCAGTTTCTTACCAAAAAAACTATACTCAACATATGACTCAACAATTCCACTCCTAGGTATTTATCCTAGAGAAATGAAAACCTATGTTCACACAAAAACCTGTACACAAATGTTTATTACAGCTTTATTAATAATCACCAAAGCCTGGAAAGAACCCAATGTCCTTCAAAGGGTGACTGGATAAACAGTGCAATACATATGATGGAACAGTGCTCAGCAACTGCTGTACAAACAACATGAATGAATTTTAAAGACATTATGCTGAGGAAAAGAAGCCAGTCGCAAAAGATTACATACTGTATGATTCCATTTATATGACATTCTGGGAAAAGCAAAATTACAGGGATGGAGAACAGAGCAGTAGTTGCCAGACGTTTGGGGTGAAGAGAAGGTTTGACCACAAAGAGGCAACATAAGGGAATTTTGGGGTAGTATGGAACTGTTCTATATTCTGATTGTGGTGATGGTTACATGAGCCTAGAAGTATACACACATTAAAAAAAAACTATTATATAACCACACATATATCTTGATTAAAATAGTCATTACAAGGGAGAATACATTTGTCAAAATTTATCTAACACTTAAAATTGGTGGTTTTCATTTTATGTAAAATATATCTCAATAAAGTTGATTTTAAAAATAACTAAAATGGGCCGGGCGCAGTGGTTCATGCCTGTCATCCTAGCACTTTGGGAGGCCGAGGCGGGCAGAATGCTTGAGCTAAGGAGTTCAAGACCAGCCTGAGCAAGAGCAAGACCCCGTCTCTACCAAAAATTGAAAAATTAACTGGGCTTTGTGGCACATGCCTGTAGTCCCAGCTACTCGGGAGGCTGAGCCAGGAGGATCACTTGAGCCCAGGAATCTGAGGTTGCAGTGAGCTATGATGACACCACTGCACTCTACCCAGGGCAACACAGCAAGACTCTCTGGTGAACTAAAACTAAATAAAAGGCTTCCCCACCACCGGCTGACTGAATGGACCCCCTCCCAGCCAAGAGGATATCCTAAAACTAAATTGTCTGCCACGAAGAGGAGGTCAGACATGCCTCACCATGCCCCCCTCCCTTCTTGGAGATATCCTTTGTAACTCATCAACAGGCCTAAGGCTATACAAGACAAACCTGCAGGTCCCCAATTTACACAACAAATATATGTCTGGTGACTTGTCTCTTCCTTATCTAAAACATTCCAAGCCTTTAGACAAAGCTTCATTTTTTAACCAATTACAAGTCAAGGAGTCTTTAAACCCACCTATAACCCGTAAGCACCGCCCCCATGGCCCGCCTTTTCAGGCCAAACCAATGTATGCCTTCCATGTATTGATTTATGACTTTACCTATAACCCCTGTCTCCCTAAAATGTATAAAACCAAACTGTGGCCCAGCCACAGCAAGTCCACTTGCTCAAGGCTTCTTGGGTGTGGCTCCAGGTCATGGTCCTCAAATTTGGCTCAGAATAAACATCTTTAAAATTATTTTACAGAGTTCGGCTTCTTTTCCGTCAACACTCTCTCAAAAAAAAAAAAAAAAAAACCAAAATGAAATATAGCAAAATATGAATAGCTACACTTGGATGCTAGTACATTCCTACACATATACATTCACTGGGTATTTTTTCAGCATTTTTAAAAACAATTTTAATAGCATATAATATTCTTTTTTTAATTTCAATAGATGTAGGAGATACAAGTGCTTTTTGATGAATTGCATAATGCTGAAGTGAGGGCTTTCTGTACCCGTCTCCAGAATAGTGTACACTGTACCCAGGAGGTAGATTTTTATCCCTCGCCTCCGTCCCACCCTCCCCACTTCTTAGTTTTCAATGTCCATTACACTATCTTTTAATAAATGTAGCTTTATGACTGGATAAAGGGAAATAATAATCATATTCTACATTAAGTATATTTTCAAACTGTCTACCATTGGCCCGTTTGTTAACACTTAAGGTTTCAATTTCATGGCTAACAAGAACAGCACAAGAAACAATTGGTAGGTTTATAAAAGCCTCCTTTTAAATGTTTTAAGGAAATAGCACATAAAACATTCATTCAAACAAAAAAGTCCACCCCACCAGATGCTTCGTATAAAGAGAAACCTTATTCTATTACTCAGCTACCAATAAAATATTCATGGAGGTTGCCTAGAATGCCCACATGGTACACAATGTTAAAATTCTTAGTAACACTTGAAAGAATATTTATCCTATTTATAGGTAAAGAAATTTTTTTAAAAATATGAGAAAGGCAAATATGCTTTCAGAAGGTCACAGCAAATGCCACACAGGCCCAAATAAATAAAACGAAATACAAGCACCACCTTTTCACAATGGCCAGTCCAGTTCTCTGCTTATTATCACTTCCCTCACAAAGCTTTCTGTGATTGTCCCCACCAGGCTGGACTGGAGACCCTCCTGAATGTTTGCACACACCCTCTACCTTCTTTACCATAGTGAGGATGACGCTGCAATATACAGGCTGGCTGCCTGCCTTTCTACCCACCCCATCACTAAGATGGGGAACCATCCCTAACTTGTGCATTCTAGTCTGAAACACAAGAGACAGTTACTAAATAGCCAATGGCTGGCTGGATAGATGGACAGATATATTTAAGAATTTCTTTAAGGCAGTGAGATGTAATGAGAACCCCATAGTCCTCAGAGTCAGACAGACCTGGTACACATCACTCCCCTGCTTAAACCCTCTGTTTTTGGGTTTTTTCCATCACTCTTAGAATAAAACTCACTGCCATGGCCACAAAGCACTGTATGATCTGGCTCCTGCCTGCCTCTCCAGCCTCATCAGGTATCATTTTCTCCCCTATTCACAATGTTCCAGCCTCACTGGCCTCCTTTCTGGTCCTGAAATAAGCCAAGCCCTTGTCTGCCTGCAAAGCTCTTCCTGCAGCACTTGCCAGGCTGGCTCCGTCCCGTCCTTTCCATCTCAGCTCAATGTCACCTCCTCAGAGAGGCCCTTCCTCACTCCCACGTCTAAAGGGGGCCCATCTCTACCAGTCCCAACCAAGGTGCTCTCTAACACACAACTCCTATTTTCTTGCTAAAATTTTTCACAATCTGTACTCATCCTATCTATTCACATGTTTATTATTTATTATCATGTTTATTACATGAATACAATTCACTTAATCTTTCGTGGCTGTTTCCTCCCAGGTTTTAGCACACAATATCTAGAACACAGTAGATGCTCAACCAACATTTATTAAATGAATGAATAAATTCATGAATAAATACAATCCAGACTACCTTACTAGCTGTATGATCTTATTTAAGTTAACTTTTTCTGTGTGTCTCAGTTCCTTTATTTATAAAAATGGGATTATAATAATACCTACCTCATAGAGCTAGTATAAGGATTAAAAGAAATTAGAATGTTAAGTATATGCCTAGCACAGCATAAGAATTTAAAACACATTGATGTTTTTCTCATGTGTACTTTTCCCTTTATGAGAAACAAGTTCCAGAAGAAAAAAAAACTCGAGGTAGAAGAACAGAAAACAGCTTACAACACAGAAGGAATAAATACCTCAAAATGTAAAACCCACCAAATATGACTTAGAAACTTAATGCTCAAAAGCAAGCTATTGCAAGGGCTGTATTTGCCACATTCCAGCCCTTGGAACCCAAGTGTCATTATGGAACTGCAGCCATCTAAAATGGGAAACATCCCAACATGATTATGGGGTGGTGCTTTCCGAAACTGGACAGGGGCCCCAGCCCAGCAGCAAGGAAGATTTTGTAGGAACTGCTAGTCAGTCACTCTGACTTCCGCCTACCCCCACTCCCTGTCAAAAGCCTTGCTTAGCCTAAAGTTCCACGTAAAAGAGAAGAAAAACAAAAACCAACAACATGAAGAATCAGGACAATTCCAACCAGCCCTACCTCAACTGAAATCTAAGCAAGGTGCCTAACTCTGGCTATCAGTTTCAATGGCTTGCAAGAGCCGGCCTCCAAAGCTGAAGCTCACCCTACAAGATCATCTTCCTACCAAGGCAGCAAGGGCTAAGAACAAGGGCTCTGGGGTCAACAGAAACAGACTAAGTTCCCAGTGCTGCTGCTCGTTGAGTTGTGTGACCTTGGGGAAATTATTTAACATCTTTGAGCCACTGTTGGCTCATCCCTAAAATGAGGATAAAATCAATGACCTCACAAGGGTGTTGGGGCAACTAAATGAGCTAAAGCACCTGGCAGAGCCTGGCACTTAGCAAGCAGTAAACACAGGTAGCTTTAAAAAGGAATCCATTTTTCTCACTCAAGCTCTCAATAAGCAGATCTTTGGGCCACCATCAATTTTTTATCCTCTTTGAAAGGATAAAAACTGTTAGACCTCACCTAGACACAACAAAAAGCACGATTTCTTGCTGCCCAAAGTTCATCTCTAGTAAACAATCCTACATATAAGAGAATTCTGCCAAAAGCAGCTAAGCGAGGTAATAAAATGAGGAGGACACTTCAGAATTCATTTCTGATGCCAACACTCTTCCCAGTGTCTTCAAATCATCAAGAAAACTGTTACTAGGCAAATATCTATTTATTAACAAACAATACTGGAGCAGTAACAGAATTTTAAAACTGAACCCCGAACAACACTTGGAATATAACTACCTAATGAAATCAACTCTTTTCATATTTTTCAGCTTTTGCTCATGAATATACATGTTTTGTAGAATCATAACATAAGTGAATTTGTACATTCCATTGCTTTTGCTTAATATATCTTAAGTATTTTCCATGTTGTTGCAGATTACACATAATTATCAGTTTAAATGACTGCACTCAATTCCACTGAACTGATTCAAAGTCAATCATCTAACCACTTCTCTATCATGCATTTATGGATTTGGTGTGCTCCAGTGGAAAGTGCACAGGCTTTACAACCAGAAAGACCAAGTTTGAATTCTATCTTCTTTTGGTTTCTTGATCACGCCAAGCTCACTGGCAAGTCATTTAATCTCTCCAACCTCAGCATCCTCATCTGTGAAATACCCTCAACACAAGCTTGTTGCAAGTCAAAGAAATAAGAGACAACAAATATAAAATAGAATTTCCCTTCTTCCCAGTTTTTCACAATTATACACAATGTGGCAACAAAGACCTTTGTGAACATAGCTTTTTCCTTTTCTACTGGGTGGTTTCCTTAAGTTAAATTTCCCCAAAATGGATTATTGGGCTCAAGAGTAATTTTATTTTTATGGCTGTCAAAATCTCTTTCCAAATGGCCTTCAAAAAGATTGTAAAAAGTTACAATGCCCAGCCCACCATCTGGCCAGGTTTGTGGAGAGCATGGCCAGGACATGCAGAGGTACGGGAACTCAGAGCGTTCAATCCAGTAAGCCATCCTACTACACAGATGAACCCCCGTACTTAACACATCCCCACCAGCAAAAACCCCAATTGACTCCAAATGCTCAACTCTGCAAAGGCCCTTGACACCATCAGGCCATATGTTGTGCAGAGAGCTACACAGACAGTGGCTGTGACACTCACTCCGCCAGCTACAGGTGTGGTCCTCAACTACTTCCACTGAGCTGCATCCCAAACGGTTCTTGCTCTCCTGCCTCGCCCTAAGCTCACCCTTGTCCCCCTATCTTAGCCTCACCTTGCCCTCATCACTGCTTGCTCTCTTGAGACTCTGGCTTTGCACGCCCCCACCCGCATTACGAGCATACCCTGGGTACGCTGTCTCCAGCCAGTTTATTAACAACAACCACAGCAGCTGCCCCTGAAGACCTGGTAGACCAGGCACTGTCCTAGCATGTTATTTAATCCTCACCACAAGCCAATGAGATAAACATTATTTTTCCCACTTTACAGATAAAGCAATCAAAACTTAGGGTTTAGTATCTCATCCAAGGTTACATTCATTCAAGCAACAAATATTTATTAAGTGCCTACCATCTTATTAGGTTCAGTGTTGAGCACTACAGAGTAGTGGAGACACATTAAGCAAGTACACAAATAAAGACATAATCACGGTCCTAAGATTAATGGCAGGAAAGACAAGGTGCTGACTGGTTGCTAGAAGAGAGAATAATGAATTGGGGAAGGGAGTTAGGGACAGCCTCTCCAGAAAAGTCACATTAAAGCTGAGGCATGAAGGTCCAGGGGCTTGCCATTCAAGGAAAGGGAGAAAAAGCGTCCAGGCAGAGGATGAAGCACGCATGAAGGCCCTGACACAGGAACAAGCTGGGTGTGGTTGAGGAAAAACAGCCTGTGTGGTCAGAGCACAGCATACAAGAGGAAAGGGGAACATGCTGCGCTTGGAGAGACAGGGAGCTGCTGATCACACAGGGCAGGATCCCATGGGCCACGGCAAGGTCAGGATTTTATTCCAAGGTCAAAGAAATGTCACAAAAGGATCAGCAGAAACTGAACATTGCAGGGGCAGAACCCAGGGGCAGTGGCTGTAGTAGACAGAATCTTCAGATTAAAGCAGACACAGCATTTATTGAGTACCCGCTATGTGCCAGCCATCATGATAGGTGCTTTCCACACCATAGGTCATAAAATCCTCATAACAACTCTGAATGAAAGACAGTATTAGCCCCACTTTATCTATGAGGTTCTGGAAGCAACCTATTCAAGGCTACAGGTCAGTAAGTGGCAGAGACAGACCTAAAACCCAGTCCTTATCATTCTTAAGTCCATGTTGTATCCACACACCATGGTGCTTTTGAAAGCTTCGGGGCCATACAATTGGGGCGGGGACAGAGGGTGAGAGAGCTATGTTCTGGTAATAAGTAACTCACAATATAGATATTACAGAACAGATTTAAAGATGCAAATCTCCTAGCAAAGCCACAGATAAAACACTCAAATTTGACCAACTGCCTCAGCTGAGACCATGAATTTTCAACAGACAGGAATAAAGGGCTCAGTATAAGAAGGCCAGCATCTCAGGGCAGGTGGGTATGAGACAAGAGCGACAAAGGATAGGGATGAAGAGAGACCCGGGTGTGGCCAGCGTACAGACAATTGTCCCAGCCACACCTGGCTAAGAGTTTTCCCAATTCCTTACAAAGGCACTAGAAATAACAAATCCTACTCCATAATATCTATTGTTTGTTGCACGTAAGTTATAGTTAAAACCTCTGCCATCCAGAAAGCTTATTTCCAGGAATTTACCCTAAAAAAAATCACGTAACTGTAAAACATATGCACAAGGATATTCATCACAGCTTTGTAAAAGTGAGAAATTAGAAACAACTTGAAATGTCCCATAGTAAGAGATTATGTAAATTGTGGCTCAATCCATCCTTTTTAATTATGAAATATTACACAGCCATTAAATAAAACCATCCATCAGTATTAATGGAGATAGAAAGCTATCCATGTCGTTTCCTGTCAAAAGCCAGAATTAAACTCTTCCACGTATTGATAAAGATTGCCACCTGGACTGGATATGCTGTGCCAGATTCTGAATCTTCTCCACTGAAGGAGCTCAGGGAATTTCACCCCAAAATATGACTTTTTGGTATAAAGAGTATTTTGAATTAAAGGTCGTTAGAGATCAACAGGCTAGAAGAGGCTTTCCCTCCATTTGCATAAAACCAGAGGGACCCATCAAAAAGAACAACTGCCTTTCCTTGCCCTTCAAGTTATCTCAACATATTGCAGGAGAAAGATCAAGAAAGCAACCAGATCTGGCCCAACCCATTTTAAAGATAATACCTGTCTCTCCGGTTAATTTACTTTCCAAAGAGAATGGTTTACAAGTTAATCTGTTTCCCCCCATCCCTTCATTCTCCCAAATATCTATTCATCCTCCCTAGTAACCATTTATTGCCCCTGAACAGAATTACCTATATTCCTCATCTCCCTCTCCCCTCTGAAATGAGGGTATATAAGTTTCTAGACCCCACTGAGATATTGGATAATCACTCTGTGATTCTCCCCATGCCCAGAGTAAATAAATCTTTTTCTCTTATTAATCTGCCTTATTGTGAGGTGATCTTTCAGCAAACCTTCCAGGGCAAAGGAGAACTTTCCCCTCACCCCCACATCACTCACCCAAAAAAATGTTTTTAAAGGGAGAGAGATTGTAGTGTCCACAACAGGTCCCAGCAGGTAAGCACTGGCCTTCACAAAACCCTGCCTCAGCCAGGCCTTCTCCATCCCTCTGTCCGGGAAGTGCCCTACTACATTACCATCTAGAAAGAACGAGTAAGTCAGGCTCCCACTGAAGATCAAACTGAGTTACCAACTTCCTACCATAAGCCTGCCATACAGGTGATTATGCCCTCAGCTAATGAGGATATTATACGATGGGTTATCAGTTTAAAGAAGACAAGTGGTTTACACATGTCAGAGTGAGTACTTGCACAGCACAGTCAAATGTAGTAGAAAGGACTTCTTGCGCTAGAAGACCTGGGTTCAAAGCCTGAGTAAGTCCCTACCCCTCTAAGGGCTTCAGAGTCCCTAAGTGTCAAATGAAGGGACTGGATGTGATGATTCCTGGAAGCTCCTCCAGCTCTGAAATTCTGACTCTGTTCCCAACATCTCTTTACTCCATGTCCTTAGTTCTGGCATTCCTCCCTCCAGGCCCATAACACCACAGGAGCCTTTGAACTCATCCCCTTGCCACCAATCTTGCTCCCCTCCAAACTCTTTCCTCGTAGTCACCAGCCTAGGTAACCTTTTGAAAGCACAATTCTGGTCATTTCCCTCCCTAGGTTAAAACCTATCACTGGTTCCCCTTCATCTTCAGGACAAAAATCAAACAAAGCAGTGTAACATTCAAGTACCTGCAGGATCTGACCCCTACCTGCTTCAATGGCCTCACTTCTCTCACACCCCCTCACACAGCCTCCTTCCAACCAAAGGGAGCTTACGGTTCCCTGAATTCATCATGCCCTGTCATGCCTCTCTCTACATTCACACATATGAGTCCTTGCGCCTGGGATGGTCTCCCAGCCCTCTCCACTTGGCCAATCCTTATTTGTCCCTGATGACCCAACTCGGGCAACACCTCCTCCAGGGAGGCTTCCCTGAATCCCCCAGTTGATTCAGAGCCCCTCTTCTGTGGCCCCACAGCACCCTGTACTTACCTCTATTCACTGCACTGTTTTCCTATCCATCTTCCCAACTAGACTCTGAGCCTCTTGACAGGCAGACTTACCTTGTCTTAATCCACTGCAGATTCCCAAGACCCTGGCAGAGAGCCTGGCACAGGGGCATATATTGGAAAATGTTTATTGAATGGATGAACTCTGAGCAAAACCAGAAGAGGGCCTATCTCTTGCTAGTCCCTGGCTATACGCACCGGCTGATGGTTAGACGTCATCTGAGACTAGAATAAGAGGAATCATGAGTTTCCCCTTTCAATCAAAAGTATTCCAGCCCCCTCCTCAACATGCATGCTGACTCTAAAACTAGCTTCAGATGCCAAGAGCATTTCCTGTAAGCACCCCACAGAAGGTTTAGACTACCAGGACATACAGATCATGCATTTAGTAGCTCAGGCCAAATGAAATATTTCACTGACTTATAAAGACCTGAAAGGGAGACACTGAGAACAGTGTGGCCATTTCAATTTCAGCTGCAGAATTTGCTCTTGAAAATGCTACAATAAAAAATATTAATGCCATAAAAACCGAACAGCAGCCAAAGGACCACAGTCATAAAGAAAAAACATAAATCCTAAAACACACTGGCATAGAAGGCTCTCCCTCACCTTCAAGAAAACAGGATTTAGGTCATCAAGAAAACATCTCAGCAAGGGAAACTTAGGCCACGTGGCAGAGTAGAAAAAATAACAAGTTTAACAATAACAGTAAGAAGGAGAAATAGCCAACACATAGAATGTACTCTGTGCTGGGCACATGTGCTCCACATATATTCACTCATTCACTCCTCCTAACAGCCCTAAGAAGGAGGTACTATTATAATATTATGCCCATTTTAAGGTCAAGAAAAATGCAGAGAGGTTAAATGACTGGCCCAAGGTCACCCAGCAGAAGTGGACAAACAGGCAGTCTGGCTCCAGAAGCCATGGTCCTTAAGCGGCACAGACTGCCTCCGAGAGTGGCTTTGCCATACCACATCCCTGGGCCTCAGTTTCTCCCAAATATAATAAAGAGAGCTGGATTCAATTCTAGGATTCCTTCCAGTTCAATAGGCAGACAAATGATATGAAACCAAAATTCTAGGTTTCTGTGAAATTTTCTCATCTAAACTAAAATTTATAACTGTCCCCTTCAAAAATGAAATAATAACTCTCTATCTTGTAGAGCCACTGTAATATTAAAGTAGCATATACAAAGAGCCTAGCACTTAAAGTGCCGAGCTCAGAGCCAGAGCTCAATAAACAGCAGCAATTATTACTCTCATGATAAAACGGGAACAACCATTTAACAGTAGAGCATATTTTAATTATACACGATGTAGAATAATCAAATCTCATTCGTTTGAGGCCCCAGACCCCACAGCACAGATCGAGTTGTACAGCTGAAATTATAACAACTCAAAGCTCAGAAATTACTTGTTTCCATTAGAGATCTGACAAGTCATTTCTTCAATTGGTCGCTGGTGGCTTGCAGATGACTATTAGCAGTAATGAGGATTCTAAATTAAATCCAGAGACAGCACTGCTCTGCTCTGTGACAACGGGGGAGAGAGGAGCGTAACCATGGGACGTCCTTCTCTCTGTGTCCTCCGTCTTCTGAGAAACACTCCTGCACCTTGCATGGTACGGGTTTCATTTGCTTGCAAAGGAAGAAGGGTCTAATTCTTCCCAAGATAAATGAGAGCACTGCACAGGTAACTTGTTAAAGAGAATTGGAATTGGGAAAATAACTTATTTTCTTGTTACTTGACAACAAACCCCCTTCACTAACAAATGAAAGACAATGCTGGAAGACATTAAGCATCAAAGCCAAATTTATCACCAAGTAATCCATTCTCAGACAATACTATACAGTACTAGGTACAGGCTACTCACATTTCCTTCAACAGCAACAAAGATAAAGTCTATAAAATGCAAGGGGAGGCACACTGCAGTGGAAAGAGTAACGGCCCTGGAATCATTAAAAACCTGGATTTAAATCCCAGCTCTGACACTTACATATTATATGACCATAAACAAGCATCTCCTAGTCTTAAGATTCCTTATCTGTAAAATGGGGATAATACAAAACACCTCAAGAGTTTTAGCAAGGATTAAATAGGGCCCATAAATAATGTGCCTTACATCAGTGGTCCCCAACCTTGGGGACCAGCGACTGTTTTCATGGAAGACAATTCTTCCATGGACGGGGGTGGGGGATGGTTTCAGGATGATTCAAGCGCATTACATTTATTGTGCACTTTATTTCTATTATTATTACATTGTAATATATAATGAAATAATTATACAACTCACCAAAGGTTGGGGACCCCTAAGAGTAAGGCCCTTAACAAATGTTAGCTCTCCTCAACTGTGGAATATAGTAACATCCTCACCTTCAGGGCACCAGAAATATACCAAACTCCCCCAAGTTGAAAATTGCTGATCCTGTCAGAACCCATAGCTGGCCCATGCCTAAAAGGGCTGACTGCGTGTGTATGCTATAGTCACGCAGAGAATGCCTACAAGAAGTGGCATTAGTCCTGCCTCTGGCATTATTCAGCTTAGACAGTTCTCAAGAAACACAGCTCTATCCTGGGATGGTTGGACAGCGGCAGCAGACGTGATTTGTTAGGGCCAATAATTTGGTATCTCCACTTACATTTTCAAAGTCCTTCATGTTCCGTGCTCTGGTGGGAGATACCATTTCTTCTGACACATTTGGGAGCACTATAAAAAGGTAAAATAGACATAGGAAAACATCATAGCAAGAAGATTGACCAGCATTCCTATTAGGGAATAGAGCCCAGAGAAGAGAAAACATGAACAGCTTCCATAGTATACCCTGTGGTACTTGCTGTCAGTCGTGATTTACTGATTTCAGCCCAGGGAAAGCTCTAAACCATTATATGTCAAATATTTACAGATTACTTAAAGTAACCCCAATGTACAATAGTGTGCATCAAAAGATGAACCCAGAAAATGCATCAGGCATTCGGCAAAGCAAACAGTCCTGATATGTACTTCCTTATTTCATAAAATTATTTTGTTGAACAGGGTATCATCTTCACACGTCAATAGTTAAAACAAAGTATGTCTAACTGATTTGACAGCAGAGATTGGCAAACTTTTTCTTAAAACGCCAGACAATAAATATTTCAGGCTTTGTGGATGATACACAAAGCCTAAAATCTGTCACAACTACTCAAATCCTGTCATAGCACAAAAACAACCACAGACAATTCATAAACAAATAAAGGGGCTGTGTTCCAACAAAAGTGTATTTCCAAAAGCAGGCAATGGGCCAGAAAATGCTGACCTCTGCTTTACAGTGAGTAAAGACCTTGCCAATACCCAAATTTCTCCACAGCTTCTTTAATTCAACAAACATTTACTACATACTTACCCTGTGCCAAGCACCATCCTGTGTGCTGGGGAAACAACAGTGAAGGAGACACTGATCCTGTACCCAAGAGGTTCCCAATCAAGCAGGCAAGAAAGAGATGTAAACAAACTGTTACATGCTGTTTCCCTTGGCACTTTGTAGGGGCTGAGGAATTGTGCGTTAAGTGAATGAATTCATTCATTCTTCTAACAAATATGTATTGAGAGCCTACCTTCTGCTAGGGCCCTCTCTAGATGTGGCTGTATCAGGAAACAAAATAAACCAATGGGGCAGGCATGGTGGCTCACAACTGTAATCCCAGCACTTTGGGAGGCCGAGGCAGGAGCATCACTTCAGCCCAAGAGTTCAAGACCAGCCTGTGCAACATAGCAAGACCCCACCTCTTCAAAAAAAGTGGGTTTTTTAAATTTTTTTAAAAATTAGGCAGGTATGGTGGCACACACCTATAGTTCCAACTACTTGGGAGGCTGAGGCGGGAGGATCACTTGAGCCCAGCAGTTCAAAGCTGCAGTGAGCTATGATCACACCACTGCACTTCAGCCCGGGTGACAGAGCCAGACCCTGTGTCTAAAAACAAACAAACAAAAAAACCAATGGAGCCAATATTCTAGAGGGAGGAGACAGACAATAAATAAAATAATAGGGCAATTGCATAATATATTAAAAGGTGATAAATGCTGTGGGGAAAAATAAAGTGGATAGGGATAGGGAATAGCAGGGGTGGGGTGAGGATTGCAATTTTAAGGCAGGACTCACTGAGAAGGTGACATCTGGGCAGACTTGAAGAGAAGGAGTCCGTTACCTGGGGGAAGAATACTCCAGGTACAGGGAGAAGCCTGAGATGGGAGCATGCCTAGGGGATCTGCAGAACGGCCAAGAGGCCAGTGGGCTGGAGATCAATAAACAAAGGGCACAGAAGGAGAGGAGGTAAAAGAGGTGTTGGGGGACAGGCTGTGTATGGTCTTGTAGGCTCGTCTAAGGACTCTGAGGAGCCGCTGGAAGTCTGAGCTAAGGAGTAACACGATCAGACTTAGGTTTCTAAGGGCTCCCTCTGGCTGCCTCGCTGAGAACAGACTATAAGGGGCTCAGGAGAGAAACAAGGAGAACAGTTAGGAGAACACTGGGATAATCCAGGCCAGAGATCACAGTGGTTTGGATCAGAATGGTAGGAATATAAGTGGGCGAAAACTGGTCTGATTCTGGATATTTTAAAAGTAGCCAAAAGGAATAAACTAAGGAGAGGAAACGAAGTGAAGCACATGATATAATGTTTAGAGAGGAAAACGCATCTAAGTCAGCTTGGGGGAGCCAAGACAGGTAGGTGAGCTTTGAGCTGAGGCAGGCACCAGCAGATGAGAGGGACAAAGAAGGGAGAAACAGCCCAGGCAAAGGCCCAGAGGTGGGAGCGAGCCTGGGGTTCAGAAACAACTCAGCAGAAAAGAGGCCATGAAGTGGGTGGGGCAGACTGTGAGGAGCCCTGTGCACGAAACTAAGGGCACATGGGCTTGCTTTCCTGTCCCTCAAGCGGGCCATGCTCTGTTATCTGTGTCTGGGATGCTCATCCCCTCCCTCTTCCCTACCTAGGTCCTACTCACTCTTCAAGTCTCTGCTCCAGTTTCAGTTTCTTGGGAAACTCTTGCCTGGCCCACCTCCTCCATACCAGGGTAAATCTCTTTCCAATCCCCTCTCATGGCACCTTCTACTTTTTTGCTCCTGACACTGATTATATATATGATTTATCAGAATTTTGTGCTTAATTGTCTGTCCTCTCACCTTGATGGTAACGCATTCGAGACTGAATCCCAGTATCTAGCCCACAGTCTGGCCCAAGGCAGATGAACATTATTGGATGAATTAAGGAGGAGGCCTATCAGTTTTCTGCTTCTAACCGCCTATAGGCAGGAAGAATAGTAATCAGGCTTGTTTGATTTTTTTGTTTAAAGTAAAAGTTAACAGGTTCCTAAGGAAAACCTGAGGGTGGCCAATAAGTTAAGGTATCCAAAATAAATTAGGACCTTAGCCTGTCTGCTCAAAAAGATTCCTTGCATGTATCTCACCCTTTGGGAAGAAAAAACAAGTCAATTTGTAAGATTTCAACAAGAAAATACACTACCAAGAAATCTTATGATAGTTCACAATTTTTCCAAATGTACAGAGAATGTTAGCAAGTCCCAGAAATGAAATCATCAAATCTAGCTAACCCAAACGCTATTTATTCAGATCCACTTAACAATACTCTATTATTCGCCCAAGGGCGCTATGCTGGGTCCGCGGCAAAGGGATCCAGCAGCCTGGCCAGCAGCCTGAACACCAGACCGATGGCAGGCTTTGGCCAGCCATCGAGCTGGAGCCACAGACCCTGCGTGGTCCAATCACCATTCATGGTGTCCCATCAGGCCTTCACACAGTCGTTCAGTTCAGCAAACACTATCTGAATCCCTACAGGCTTGGTAGCAAGAAATAAAACTCATGAAGTATGGCCTAAAGGACATTAATTCCTCTAGTGTTTATGAAAGGAGATGGAGAGCAAATCAATACATACAAAAAATACTGAGCACCTACTATGTGTCAGCTCAGGGTAGGCTCTGGGCCCCAGAGATATGAAAGCCCAGTCCCAGGCCCTGTGGAGCTCACCATCTAATGTGTACTTCCCTTGTTCTTACTCAAGAGAATCCCACCCACGTTTTACCCAACCGTCCAACCGCATTGGGGTGATCCATCCGGTACCTGGTACACTGGGAACAAGGCCACTAGGAGAGAACACAGGGGATGAGAGATGAGCTAGTGTTTGAACAACAGAGACTGCTAAGACTGCCAGGATTGCACATGACGATCATCAGGCCATAGCCAGGAGGGACAGACACACAGCTGAGCTACCTCGGAGGCATGAAACGCACAGGTTAAGAATTCAGGCGGTAGGGCCGAGTTCTGGCTTTAGAAATGAGTGCCAGCTTTAACATTTGGTACCTGAGTGACCTTCAGCAAGGTCATTCATTCATTAATTCATACATCAAATGTCTGTGTGCCAAATATGTGCTAGGTACAGAGGCACTATGCCAAGTACAAACTGCTTCTGTTTCTGAGTCCCACTTTCTTAATCTGTTACACGGGGATATCACTCCACCCATGAAAATTAAATTAGTTCACATATATAAACACTTAGCACATAGTAAGCACTCAACAAATGGCACCTATTGTTGTTTTATGATTATTATTATTATTACCACATAATATGCCTATCACAACTTCTGGGACTCAAGTACCAATTCAGATGCTTTAAGAACGTCAAACAAAAATGCAAAATTCACTGATCCAAGAAGTTGTACCGGTTGAATTATATAAATAGATTCAGTAAGGACCTGGAGACACTGACAGAAAACTAAACCATAATTGGAGGTGTGGTTGACACAAAAGACACTACCCTGGATTCTATTCTAAGCTCTGCCACGTACCTCTCCAACCCTCACTTCTGTCAGCTGTAAAAGGAGAATAGCAGCTATTTCATAGAGTAATTGGCAATTAAACAAGATACAGCAAGCTACCTGGCAAATAGTGGGTACTCCATAAATGGGAACAAAATGTCATTATCACCTTGAAATATACAGTGCTTTACAATTTATAAAAGATTTATCATCATTAGAACTGCCCAATTCCCTGAGGGTCCACGCATTTTCCACAGGAAGACTCTGAGGCCCAGACAATTGCAGTGTCCTAGCCAGAGTCACATGGCAGTTAAGTGAAGAACCAAGTCCAGAGTCCAAACCTTTATGCCTAACCCCCACTCAGGCTTCTCTGTCCATGCTGCAAACTAGGGGTTAACAGAAGCTCAGCTTGACTTTTTGGCAGTTTGCTCTTTCCATGCCCCTAAATCCAAATTCATTCTGCTCCTGGGACAATTTTGCCTAATCACCAAACTTTGGAGTTGGAATGGACCTTTAAGAACAAGCAAAAAATTGGAAATATCATAAAATTCCAACATCAGGAAAATGATCATATAAAATGTGTCTGCTATAAAGATAACTGAAAAAACTTATTAAAAAGAGTATGTCCTCAATTATGAAAACAAGACCTACAGTACACATACACTGTAGTCACATCAAATCCTTTTGGGAAGTAGATAGGCTATAGACACATAACAAGACAAAGAAAATATATTAAAATATTAAAAATCATCACTTGTAGGGAAATGAGAGATGCTTTCCTCCTTTTTAATGTTCTATAATTCCCAATTTCCTCCAATAAGCATCACCAAAAGGACAAAGTCCTTTTCTAAACTGAATTTTAAATATTAAAATCAAGTTCAACCACCACCTTTTGCAGACGGTGGGCCCAAGGCCCAAGGTCACACACACATACCAGGTTACTGGCCAAGCTTAGCCTGAGTCTGGTCTTCCATTCCCAATCTGGGATTGTCTCCACCACAGCCAGTAAATTAACCCCTGCTGGCTGAAATGGCCCATCCACAACTCATGCCAAGATCAATCACAGCTGAAAACTACCTAGCAGTCAATGCCAAAGATTTTGGTCTTAGACAAGCTTCCAACACCCAAACACTGAATTTAAAAATTTTCCCAATCCTAAGGAAACCACTATGTAATGCAAAAATTCCTGCCTGGTTCCTGCCAAATTTCCACTTGGGCTTTACCTACCCACTTTTAAAATGCTATGAATCTCTGTCATCTGCACCCTCCAATCAGTCCCAGCCACACCTCCAGCCCCAAGCAGGTCCCTCTTCCCATTCTGATCATTCACTCTTAGCCTTGTAATTAAGGTTGGGGCCTCATGGAGATCCCCTAGAAATAAAAAACAATGTAAGCAAAAGAAGAGGGCTCAGATATGATTTTATCACTGTAAAGATGGGAAGACTGAGACATAGACAGGGGTAGGCACTAACTTGCTCAAAATTACAAAGGGTAAGCGGCAAAGCTACGACTATACTCCAGGTTCCCATGCCCTTTCCACTTGCCAACCTGTGTCCGGGCTGCCCAAAGCTCCTATACGAATGTGACACGTGGTAGAATGCCAGTTTCCTCACATGCAAAGTAAAGCATAATCCTAAGGAACCTCCCCTATACGGGGCACCCATGCAGCACAGCAGCCACGCTCAGGACAGGAGAGGCAGCCTCCCATTTAACATTCACCACAGCCCTTCTGTAGTTGGTGGTACTTTTTAAATGTTGCCCTTTTTTAAAATGAGGAAACAGAGGCCAGGAAAAGTTAATAAAGCTGGAAACCCCAAGCTGGCTTGACTTCAAACCCCATGCTCTGGGCCTCTACAGCACCCTGGTGCCCTGAACGCCTTCCTCAAGGGGGTGGTGAGGAGCTAATGAAGGGTTTCCAGCGGTCAGCACAGCTGCAGCCATCACAGGCACTGTTTGTTGACTGTTGAGTGAATGAATGGCCCTCCCCTGAGCTTCCCCTGCTCACTCTTCTATCTTGCTCAATTGTCACCCAAAAGGAGTGATCTCTTTCTGTGCCTATATATGCCAACAACAATTGTCCATTCAGACCACTGGACCCAACAAGGACTAAGCATTTCATTGATAAAGTGTTATGAGAGCCATGGATGGGACTAGACATAGCATTTAGAAAACAATGACACCAACAAGCTCGCTTTTGTTTGTGTTTTAACAAATTCATTCTATGTTATTTATTCTTAATTAGAGAAGAAACACATTAAATACAAAAAGACAGATAGGCCTAAAGGTCTCCTTAGCTACTTCTCACTCCCATTTTAGTCACTACATGAGAGGTCATGACCATTGTCAAAAAGACCTGCAAGGTGGGAGGGTAGCTTGAGGCCAGGAGTTCGAGACAAGCCTGAGCAACACAGAGAGATCCCGTCTCTATAAAAAATGTTTTAAAAATTAGCCAGGTGTGGTGGTGTGAGCCTGTAGTTCTAGCTACTTGGGAGGCTGAGGCAGGAGCACCACTTCAACCCAGGAGTTCAAAGCTGCAGTGAGCTATGATCAGGCCACTGCACTCCAGCCTGGGCAACAGAGCGAGACCCTGTCTCTACAAGAAAAAAAAAAAAAGACCTGTATTCTTCCAGACTTTTTTCTATGAATTCACATACATAGACACAGTTTTAATTTTGTGGTTTAAAAATAAAGCAAATGCAAACAAACTGTATATACTAGTCTACAACATCTTTCCTCTACGATGTCCTAATGACGTTTTCATGACAGTACAAACAGATCTGCCTCAATCTTTTTAACTCCTACAAAGCATTCTACAGCAGTGTTTTTCAAACTTTATTGACTATCATGCACAGAATATATTACCCTTAATCCTTGAAATGTTCCCTATTCTGCTCTAGTTTTCTAAATCCTGGTTGCAACCTACTAAATTCAATTTCATAAGCTACCATTGGGCCACAAATAGTCTGAAAGATACTTTTGAAAGGGTATGTATTTACCCAATCCCCTACTGATGGGAATTCAATTTGTTTCCAGGTTTTTCTTTTACAAACAATGTCATATGTATATCCTCGTACAGGTCCCACTGTGCACACACATGTGGATTTCTCTAGGATAGATAAAAAGAAGTGGAATTGCTGGGTCAAAACATAGTCATGTTTTATAAATGGGCAAAGGATTTGAACAGACAGTACTCCAAAGAAAACACACAAATGGCTACAAAGCACATGAGAAGATACTCAACACATCAGTAGTCATTAGGAAAAGATTATAATCAATACCACAATGAGATACCATGTCACACCCCCAAGAATGGCTATAATCAAAAGGACAATAAAAAATATTCGTTAGGATATGGAGAAATTAGAACCCTCACACACTACTAGTGGGAGTGCAAAATGGTGCAGCCACCTTGGAAAAGAGTTGGGCAGTTCTTCAAAATGTTAAATGTAGAGTTACCATGTGATCCAGCAATTCTACTCCTAGTTATATTAATAATATGTGCCCAAGAGAAATGAAAACATGTACACAAAAACCTGCACATGAACAAATGTTCATAGTAACATTATTCATAATAGACAAAAAGTAGAAATGACCCAAATGTCTACCAACATGAATGAATAAACAAAATTGGGTACACCTGTATAATGGAGTATCATTTGGCCATAAACAGGAATGAATACTATCAAAAAATAATAAGTGTTGGTGAGAACATAGAGAAACTGGAACCCCTGTGCACCGTCGGAGGGAATATAAAATGGTACAGCCACTGTGGGAAGCAGTATGGCAGTTCCTCAAAAAAATGAAAAATAAGGGCTGGTGTGCTGGCTCACGCCTGTAATCCTAGCACTCAGGGAGGCCGAGGCGGGAGGATCGCTTAAGGTCAGGAGTTTGTGACCAGCCTCAGCAAGAGCAAGACCCCATCTCTACAAAAAATAGAAAAATTAGCTGGGCCTGGTGGCGTGCGCCTATAGTCCCAGCTACTCGGGAAGCTGAGGGAGGAGGATCGCTTGAGCCCAGGGCACTCTAGCCCCGGCGACATAGCGAGACTGTCTCAAAAAAAAAAAAAGAAAAGAAAAGAAAAAGAAAATTACCATTACCATATGATACAGCAATTCCACTTCTGAGTATATGCCCAAAAGAACTGAAAGCATGGTTTTGAAGAGATGTTTGTATACCCATGTTCACAGCAGCGTTATTCACAATCGCTAAAGCATGGAAGCAGCCCAAGCGTCCATTGCAAACTGTGGTATACACATATCATGAAATATGATTCAGCCTTTAAAAGGAAATTCTGACACATGCTACAACATGGATGAACCTTGAGGACATGATGCTAAGTGAAATAAGCCAGTCACAAAAAGACAAGTACTATATGATTCCACTTATATGAGGTACTTGGAGTAGTCAAAATCAGAGAGACAGAAAGTAGAACGGTGGTTGCCAGGGGCTGGGAGAAGGGGGAATAGGCAGTTACTTTTTAACGGGTACAGAGTTTCAGCTATACAAGCTGAAAAGAGTTATGGAGATGGGTGGTGGTGGTAGCTGCACAACATTACAAATGTATTTAATATGACTGAACCATACACTTAACAATAGTTAAGATGGTAAATTTTATGTTATGCATATTTTACCAAAATAAAAAATAATTTAAAAAAAAAAAGGAATGAAGTACTGAGACATGGTACAACACGGATGAACCTGACAAAAGACTACATACTGTAAGACCCTATTCATATGAAATGCCAGAGTAGGCAAATCTGTAGAGACAAAAAGTAGACTGCAGTTGCCTAGGGCTGAGGTGGGGGAAGCGACTGCTCAGGGGCTCAGGGTTTCTCCTTTGGATACTGAAAATGTTCTAAAATTAGCTTATGGTGATCATTGCATAACTCTGTAAATATATTAAAAACCATTACTCTAAATGGGTGAACTTTATGGCATGTAAATTATATCTCTATAAAGCTGTTAAAAAACACACACAGAGGCACATTTTTAATATTAATATAGATAATATCAAATTGTGTTCCAGAAAGATTGTACCAGTTGACACCCTGTGTGTGTACTTTTTCACAGTGATTACAAAGCAGCATGTGACAACTAAATATGGAGTCTTTTTTTTTTTTTTTTTTGAGACAGAGTCCCACTCTGTCGTCTCGCCCCGGGTAGAGTGCAGCGGCATCATTGTAGCTCACTGCAACCTCGAATTCCTGGGCTCAAGCAATCCTCCTGACTTAGCCTCCCAAGTAGCTGGGACTATAGGTGTGTGCCATCATACCCAGCTAATTTTTTATATTTTTGGTAGACACAGGGTCTCACTCAGGCTGGTCTCGAACTCCCGACCACAAGCAATCCTCCTGCCCCAGCCTCCCAAAGTGCTAGGATTACAGGCATGAGCCACTGCGCCCAGCCTGGAGTCTATATTTAGATGGTATTTATCTTTTCAAACAGAGACTGAACAAAATTGATTCATTCAACAAATATTTGTCAAGCCTCTATGTGTCAGACATGGTTCTAGATGCTAAAGATACAATACAGAACGAACCAGAGGTGCTCCCTGCCCTCACTGAGCTTATACTGGTGATGGGGCATGCTGTCCCCAAACCTCACAGCCCAAGGGTACCCCATCCAAGGTCAGCCCTCCTACCACCATCAACCCTTCACCAGAAATTTCATTCCACCATCCTCTTTCCCAACTTTCTTCTAGAAAAAGTTCATAAAGGCACTCTTTGCCCAAGAGAGTGTAAACTGTGTTTATAGGAAAAACATTTCTTTTTGGTCTGCTCCTAACCAGACAGCAAGCACTTAATGGCCATGTGCTGAAGGAAACCATGGATGAACAAGCCTGGGCCCAGGCCTCAGGAAGCTCACACCTGGGGAGAAGCAGGCTCCTAGGCATAAAAGCAAAGGGATGGACGTAGGGTTGTAGGCACAGAGGATTCTGTCCAGGGCAGGTAGCATGGTGGTATAACAACTGTATAACAGACCTAGCCAACATTCAGTGCACTCCCCAGTAGGTGCCAGGCACTTAATACACACAATGTCACTTCATCACACAGCCACCCAATAAAACAGATATTATCCTCGAAGAGAAACTGAAGCTCAGAAGGGTTAAATGAATCGCTCAAAGCAACACATCTAGTAACCAGCCGAACCAGGATTCACATCCACTCAACCTGACTGCAAAACCCAGGTTTTTTCACACCACTAGGCAGGACTTAATAAAGGGCCTTCATTTGGGCAAAGTCTCTGGGGTTAGAATCTGACCCTAAATCCCTCAGGGCTAGAGCTGGGTGGGGTGCCCACAGGTGATCAGTTTTGGAGGGAATTAAATACACTGACATATTCAACAAGTCTAAGGACAAACTGGACTTTAATTAACTGTACTTGTAATTGTACAAGGTTAGTCTTTAAAACTGGGGAGTGGAAATTATTATACCAAGCAGAAGAGTGCTCAGAAAGTACTATACTAGAATAAAAAGGGGTGATTTTATTCTAGGGATTTTTCTCTTCCATTGTGATCACCTAATGGAGAACCTGTCTCTCTCAGGATATTTCTGCCACTCTTTAAGGGCCAGTTCAAGTGCCAGGAGCTCTGTAAAATCTTCCCAGAATCCTCTCAGTCAGAATTGATTCAGAGAACCAGTTGGAAGGCAAGACAGGTTCCAACTGTCTTGGCTTTGGAGTCAGTAAACCTGGATTTAAATCCTGACTCAGTCGACTACTGTTTGTGTGATCCCAGACCATGTGCTTCACCTCTGAGCTTCAGAGTCCCCCGTAAAAAAGAAGATAATATCATCACCTCAAAGGACCATTGTTTATTCAGTGATTTAACAAATAGTCACTGAGCCCCTATTATGTGCCAGATTCCAGGTTAGGAAGTGGGGTTACAAAAGATGAACAAAATGCAGTCCCTGCTCTCAAATGGGTCACAGTGTGGGACAGGTAAGTTAACAGTCAACACCTGCGCTGTCCAACACAGGAAGCATCAGCCACATGTGCTTATTAAGCACTTGAAATGTAGTTAGTCCAAATTGAGAAGTGCTGTATATATAAAATTAATACCGGATTTCAAAGATTTAGTAACATAAAAAAGAATGTAATATACTTATTAATATTTTTTCTACTGATTATAAGCTAGAATGATAATATATGGAAATATTAGGTTAAATAAAATATATTATTAATTTTACCTATTTCTTTTTAATTGTTTTAATGTGGCCACTAGGAAATTTTAAATTACATATATGGCTTACATTGTATTCCTACTGGACAATTTTATTGGTCAATAAAATTCAATAAGGCCAACAAGGACTGAGACAGGGTCAGTGACGGCTGGGGGTGGCTAGAAAAGTGGAGGGCCCGGGTGGGGATGGGGAATGTCAGTGAAGGCTTTCTGGCAGGGACACCTAAACTGAGACCTGAAAAATAATAGGCATTAGTAACGCAAAGGAGACAAGGGAGGGCAACCCAGGCAGCAGGCACAGAAAGTGCACAGGCCTAGCAGTGAGAAAGAACCAGGCAAGAGCATTCACGACAGAGTTTGCTAACCTGGCATACAATGAAGGACTGAGAGAGGACACGGGGTTGGGAGAGTAAGGAGAGAAGAGACTAGAGAGGTAGCCAGGACCAGATTATGAAGGACCCTGGAAGCCATATAAAAGAACTTCATCCTGGGGATGACAAGCCAAGGAGGGTCTAAAGCAGGTGAGTAAGGCATTAGCTACCAGGAACGTATGCAGCATCTAACTCCCGCAAAGGCAGGGAGAGGAGGGCATGGAGAATATTTGCTGATCTGTTGAGTAGGTACTCTGGGTCAGACAGTGGGCTTAACTCTTTTAGACCCATTTTGATCCTATGCCAACCCTAGGCTTTATACCAACCCATTTTACAGATGATAAAAACTGAGGCTCACAGAGGATGCATGGCTTGCCCGAGGTCACAGGGTTGTTAAGTGGCACAACTGTGATTGAAACCCAGGTAGGTCTGGGTCCCCAAAGCCCAAGTATTTGGCCAACAAGCACTGAAATGAGAAGAGCTATCTGAGAGAACAATAATGGACTTTATCCGAATGGCAATAAGAAGCATTAAAAGTATAAAGCAGCAGACTGTGAAGATCAGATTTATAATTTTAAAAGAGTTTTCAAACCATAGTATAAAGAGCTATTAGAGATATGAAGGAAGCCAGGACAACCCAGGTGAGAGGCTATACCCCAATATATTGGGGCAGTGGAAGTAAGATGGATAAAAAGGGGCATGATGAACTACCACAGGATCCAATTAGGCAGGAACTGCAAAGGGCCGTGGTCTGTGCCTGATACATAGTAGGTTCTCAATAAACAGAATAACCATTACCCAAGATAGGACCTGTTTATCCCTGCTGCCCAGACATAAATACTAATTATGCCTATTTCACTCTTAAAAGTGTCCCACTTGGCACAATAAACACTATGGTCACCCTTTCAATTAGGGTATGCTGACTAAAAGCAGCAGCCTGTCCCTAGCAGAGCTGGATAAACACTACAGGTTCTCATTCAGGACTGTCCTCCTCTTCCTTCTACCCTCTCCAACCAGAAGCCCAGGACAACCACAGGGGCCCAGTCATGGGCAGCCTAGGGCTCCCAGGCCCTCCTACCAAAAGGAGAGATCCCAGCCCCACCAGCAATGGGGTCTCCACCTGCCTCTTGGGGCAGGTCCAATAGGAGGCCACTCTCAACCATTCCCTGATTTGTATCACTATTGATGACAGCAGTAATAATAATAATAATGGGCAACACAGGATCATTTTTTAAGCACTGATTATGTGCCAGGCACTACAAGCCAACTGCTGGGCAAGCATCACCCCTTTTAATCGTCACCCCAACTCTGTCAGTGGATATTCCCGCTAGCCCATTTTACAGACGGGAAAGTAGATTAAGTCACTTTATCAAGGTTACACAGTCAATCTACACGGCCGGATTTGAATTCTATTCTGTCCAAGACCAGCCAAGGTTCTTAACTGCATTCCATTGCCTCCTTCCTGGGTAGCCACTGTGTGACTCGAAAAGCACAGTCTGGACATACTGACTACAGTCTCCATGATGAAAGCAAACCCCCCAAACCAGAATGAACCATCAAGTGCCCTCAAGGTCCCTGTCCTACAAGCAATCCCCACTAACAGAATACTCCAAGTGCACCCCCCTTGTCCCACTCTTTCAGAAAACCCCTCACCTGTCCTTCACACCCTCTTCAAAGTATGTCCCGAAATGCTAGATGCGAGTGTGGTGCAAGTCGGGACTCCCAGCCCCCCACCCTCAGTATCAGCTGGTGGGACCCCCAGAGGCCCTCCCTGAAGGAACCCACCACACACAGTGCCCCTGGCCAGTCACCCTCAAGCAACCTCAAGAGCAAGCCCCAAGGCCGCGGTAGAGCAAACCCGCATGAGCGGGAACCACGGCCCGGTTACCGCGAACCCCCAACGCCGGGCCGCACCTGCAGCCGCTGAGCGTCCCGGGGAGGGTGACGTCCTCTTCCAAAACCGAGTCCATCACGGACACAGAAGCGATGGTAGCTTTGTTGTCTGTGGCGGCGGCGACGCCACGGGTACCCCTTGCTGTAGCGACCCGCCCGGCTCCCAGGTTCCCGCCCCCTCCAACCCAGCTCTTGTTCGGACTCCGGCGGCGCCGCTGGAATTCAAACCGCAGCCGCCGCCATCTTTCCCAGCGCTTCTTCCTACGGAAACGAGGCGGGGTCACCGAGGCGCGCGCGGTGAAGCCGACCTGGCGGGGCCAGAGGCCTGGCAGGGAAGCGGAGGCAGGCGCCATGTTAACTAAGGGCATTGCATCTGCGCTTGGGTCAGCAAGACTAAGGACAGAGAGGCCGGCTGCCATGTTTTGTGAGGGCACTCAAGCCGAGGCTGGGGCGGGCGCCATCTTTGTTGAGGGCGAAAGCCGGCCATGGTCCGTTAATTTAAGCGGGAGATGGGAATATGGCCCCCTACGGACCTTCAGAGTTCCTAACCCAGTCTTTGGTATGGCCACTTTGTGTTGGGGTCTGTGCATCCAAAAAGCCTCCTCCGCTTTGAGTTGAAACTCAGATAATCGGGTGCTTTAGGAAAATCCTACGTGCAGATTCTCAATGCAAGCAGTAATTTGCAGACTGAGTTTGAAGCAAATAACTCCTCCCTATGAGCCAAGAGCTCAGCTCCACTCCCACTCCGATCTCTCACCTTTATTACCCTCAGGGCTCAAACGCACCTGCGACCAGTAGACTGAGGCCCAGAGAGAGGAAATGACTCTCCCAAAGTAATACTGTGAGTATCAACAATAAGTTTGTCAACTGGGGCCAGACCAGATGAGGGCTGTCTCCAAAACCCTGGCTGCCTTCCTTAAAGCACATAGCAATCACCAAACACCTAGACAATTTTGGCAGAGCTTAAGCAGTGAAATCAACCTTCCCCTCCCCTTCTCAGTGTTGCTCCCTCCTCTGCAGTCTGTTGGGAGAGCCCTGGGTAAAAATAACTCGAAAAGGTGGGTGGATGGGTAGATGGTGACTTTCCCGGTAATCATGAACAAGTCCCCTCTCGGTCTCAGTTTCCTCATTCTTCAATTAAGTAATTAATCAACTACTTTCCCAAAGAGGCCTTCCCGGCCGGTCCAAAGGTAGTGAGTTATCTCACTTGATTGTTCACAGTTACAGATTGAACTCCTTATTCTACTACTTTCCCCCCTTCTCACTACTGCACTTGACTAGTCTTAAAAAAAAGAAGAAAAAAAAAAAAGAGGCCTTCCCTAATCCTCTAATCTAAATCAAATCACTTCTTGTATTCTTAGCAACCCATAGTATTCCTTTGTAGCACTTACCACATCTTACAATTGTATATATCTCTGGTTTTTTAAATGTCTTCCTCTTGCACTAGACTGGAAGCTCCATGAAGGCAGACACTCTGTTCTGAATTGTTAACTGCTATATCCTCAACACCAAGCCCTGTGCCTGCCACCCAGCAGGTATTTGAAAATGTATGTTAAGTGAATGAATGATTTGGTCAGTCAATCAATCTGGAAAATGGGGCTAATATCTATCCTGCAAGGTTTTGGGGAGGATAACCTGAGATATAGGAGCTCAATCAATAGTAATTCCATACATCCTATATTCATTCTCTCTCTCTCTCTCTCTCTCTCTCTCTCAGCTTTAGTGAGGCTTACAAAGCTCATGATTCTGCACCTGTCCCTCTTCCTTCCCCAGATCTTCAAGCACCCCTAGAATCAGCAATAGGATAACAGCCCAAAACAGAGAGAGAGGGCTAGGCAGTCCTTAAAGCCCTGGAACCAACGCTTCTTGCCAGTGCTAAGTCCAACCCATGAGATGAGAGTATCCAAAAGCAGGGAAGCTGGGGTGGCAAGATTCCCACCCTGGTTCTGCCAATGACTCTGTGGTCTTTGGCACACCACTTCTGCTCTCTAGACCCCAGTTTATACATCTGTTAAATGAGAGGATTGGACCTCTTAGGACCTTTCAGGACTTTACAGCTCTGGAGGTGATTTCTCTGTGTTTACTTCAAAGCTACTAACATACAACCAACTCTCTTCTGGAGAGGAAGGCTGAGTAACAAATCATCACTTCCCAAATGAAGGGACTAACTTTCCATCCAGCCAATGGAAACTCTTGAGAAAGGAAATAAAGAAGAGGACCTACTTATTTTGAGCGTGTCTTATGTGTCACTTGTGCCAGGCATATCAAATGCCTCACCTCAATTAACCCTCACAACAACCTTTTGGAAGAGGTGCTACTAGTATACCCATTTTGCTTACAGTTGCGAATACTGAGGCTGCAAAAGGTTAAAACCACATACTCAAGTTTCCAGTGATGGTCAGAGCCAGAACTGGGATATGAGCCCAGGTCCCTCTGAACCCCAATGCCTTCATTGTTTCAGGCAGCCTGTCATCCCCATTTGTTTGCTTTTCTCCACTTGAGAATTTAGGATTGAGAGGTAAGGGCCACATCCAGACAACAGTATTTCAGTGATATGTTCACCAGACTCTGCTTCTTCGGCAACTGCTTCAAGGTGACTAAGAAGTGAGTCTTAGTGTGGGCAGTGTGATTACAAGACTGGAAGTCTGGACACCTGGATTCTGACTCTGGAAACTCCTCCAATTTATCCTGTGACCTGCGGTCCCTTTCCCTTGCTGAATCTTTATTTTCTCATGTGTAAAATGGGGTGGACAATGCTGAGATCACATGTCTGCATTATCTAATTAGATATTTTGGACACTATAAAGAAGGAAGAACCTTCTTTAGAAGGAAGATTCTCATTATGGTTAATCCATTGCCTTATTTATCATGACCACGTTCCTGGATTATGTGCTAAACCCTTTAGTGAACCTGGAAACAGAAAATAGAATCAACTGTACAAATGAAAGGCTATTTGGGAAGTTGTTTTTCCTGCTACTATGGTGGTTTCATGGTCAGGGACGGAGGCCTTTGCCCTGTCTCTGTCTCACCATGGCCTTTCTTTCTGCCAAGCCTGGAGGTGACGTCACTGCCACCAGCTGTTTGAGCTATCTGGAGCCATCTCCTTGACAACAGCCACACAGCCACAAAGCTGGCATTATTATTTCCTCGGACAAGGTCATATCAAATGACTGGGAGGAAGTAGCTTGCAGCCAGATGTTTTTCATTTGGGTGGAACCCTCCTGAAGTTTTAACAGGTCAAGACACTTGAATTGCCATCACTAACAGCAAGAATAACTTTTTATAGGATCAATACGTATACATTGCTACTTTGCACTATTCCATTTGCTCCTCACAATACTGTGAAGTGAATGGGGATGATTGTGCTGCTCTACAGAAGAGGAAAATAAAGGCTCAGAGAGGGAAAGAGATTTGCCAAAGGCCGAACTTATTTCTTTCCTTCTTAGCTTTTTGTTTAGAAATAATTTCAGACTTAGAAAAAAGTTGCAAAAATATTGTAAAGAATTCCTCATATAACCATCACTTAGCTTCATAAAATATTAACATCTTACATAACCATTGCACAATTGTCAAAAATAAGAAATTACTCTGATACAATACTATTTATGACAGGCCTGATTTAAATTTAATCAGTTTTCTCATTAATTCCCTTTTGCTGGTGTGGGATCCAATCCAATAGTCCACATTGCAATTACTTGTTACATTTCCTTGCTTTCCCCCAATCCTTGACAGTTATTCTGTCTTTGTCTTTCATGACATTGACACTTTCTAAAAATTCTTCCTGTTATTTGATAGAATGTTTCTCAATTTAGGTCTGTGTGGTGTTTCCTCATGATTAAATTCAGGTTAGGCACAAGGTTTGACAAGAATACCACAAAAGTGACACTGTGCCCTTCTCAGGGCGCATATCAGGAGACACGCAATGTTAATTTGTCTCACTAATGGGTGATGGTAATTCTGATTTCTTGACTAAGGTGGCATCTGCCAAGTTTCTCTATAGGAAAATTACTACTTTTCTTTTTGTAATTAATAAGAATCATGTGGGGAAATATTTGAGGCTATGTATCCTGTTTTCCATAATTTTACCCACTAATTTTAGCATCTATTGATAATTCTTACCCAAAACAATTATTACAGTGGTATTTTCCAATTGGTGATTTTCTATTTCCATCACTCTTCTGTATTTATTCATTGGAATTCTACTGTAAGGAAGAGCTTTCTCTTTTTCCCCATTTGTTCATTTATTCAATTGTTTATTTACATTAGTATGGACTCATGGATATTTGTTTTATTTTATGTGTCATAATCCATTACTATCATTATTTATTTTGTTACACAAATTGCTGTAGATTTGGCCAAGCTGCCCTTCTAAGACATGACTGTGCGAAGGTTCAAACACAGGTGTGTCTGGGCCCAAGGTCGGCAGTATTTCTGGCACACCAGTCTGCCCCCTTGCTCTCAAGAACTCCTCCCAACCCACCCTCGACATCAGCAGTCTTTGCTAGGGACCAATTTCCAGTCCGTATCCACTGTCTTCTCCATAGCATGCTGGTTTATCAAGCCAGTGATGCCTTCTGGGCTCAACATGTAGCCCAAGGCTGTGCACACAGTAGGTGCTCAATACCAGTTTGTCAAATTAACTCCAATTCCTGACTTTTTCTCAAGATGGGAAGAGGAATGAGAAATATCCCATACAAGTGGAATAGAATGTAGATTATTGAACTAGAGAAGGCAACACACATGAACATGTTATGACCTTAGACCTGCCAATTCAACTTTCTGGGCCAATTTTCTTATCTGTATACTGACTGCATTGGACTACAACATCGAGGCCCCTTCTGCTCTGACGTCCCAGGAATAACTAGCTACCATATACTGAGCTCTTTCTATGTGCCAGCCACTATGTTAAATACTTCACATTCGATCCTCACAATAACCTCACTAAATAAGAACTGATTATGCTTCAATTTTATAGATGACAAAACTGAGATTCAGAGAGGAGGAGTGGCCTGGTCATTGAAGGGGATCAGAATTTGCCATCCCGAAATATTTACTTTGGCATAAGGATTATTTTGAGCTGAAGGCAATTGAGAATCAACAGATGCGTGAAGAATTCTCAGCCTTCTCCTTTTCTGCCTTAAAGCATAAACTCCCCTTTGTACAGGTGTCCCCCCTCCCTGTCTTCCATTAGTTCCCCCCACATATTCACTAGTCACCTCCCCATGATTTATCATCCCTTCAAGCACAAACCCCCTTTCTTTTGTTAAAATGGTTTAAAAGCCCTCAAGCCTAACCACTGCTTTGAGTTTCACCTCTTTTCTGTGAACTCCTGTGCACATAACTATTAATAAAAATTGTATGCCTTTTCTCCAGTTGATCTGTCTTTTGTTCTTTTAATTCACAGACCCCCAGCTACTGCTGAACCTGGAAGGTGAGAGAGAAAGTTTTTCCTCCCTGACACCATACAAGCAGCTAAGTGGTGATGGAGGTGAATTTGAACCCAGATTTTCATTCTCTTAACCACTAAGCCATAGCACCTTTCACTGAATTAGTGGAATCCCTGCCCTCAAGAAGCTGGTTAAAATGCACATAAATAATTATAAAACAAAGTAAAACATCTTAAATACTTTGTTGATATAAGAAAAATAACAATAAAATTCTAGGGACACACAGAGAAGGGATTGAGTCATTCTGATCAAAAGGTTGGGGAAAGGTGTTTTACAAGATCTATGCCCTGCGAAAGCAGGATAGAAACCTGTACATACCATATGTGCGGTAGCTTCTCACTTTTTAAGCCCTGCAGATGAGATAGTACAGGAGGTGGACTTTGGCTGCCTGCCTGAGCCTTAAGCCAAAGCTTACGTCTGCTTACGATACTGAACAAAAACTTTGAAAATGATTAACACCCAGCTTCAATGGAAGGTAGTTCTGCCTTCTTTAACAGGACGTGGCAACTGTTGGAGCAGGGGTCCACCAGCCCCAGTCAAAGCCAGCACAAACTGGTTACTGCCAAGATGAAGCCCAAAGTTGACTGCTCATAGACATTTTGCCTCATTTTAATGCTAAAAATCACGCCCAAGGGTGGAGATTTAACATGTTAATGAGACATGCGATGTATGAAGGTGCATGATTGCCGGATGGGCAGCTGCCAATAAAACTCTGTCTCCGCATGCTATGACTTCAGTGCTAGCATCAGACTTTCTCTCTCTACCCTTTAAAAGTTCCCCAGCCCTTTGTTTGGAGAGCCAGTCTGGTGGCTCCTTAACCAGCACTGTCTCCCTTTCATTCAAGCAAAAGCCCTCCACACACTCCCCCATAAAGCCTTGCCTGTATAAATTCCTTTTTCGGTCTCATGCCAATTTCTATTGACTCAGGGACCAAGAACCAGAGATAAAATAAAATTCCTACTTGATACAACTATTTACAAAGCCTATGTCACATTCTTCATCCCTTGATGCTCTCTCACAACAGTAACTTGAGACAAGTTCATTATCACTCTTTTATGGATAAGGAAATTGAGGCTCAGTGACATGAACTGATTTTCTCAAAGTCACACAGCAAGATAGTGACAGAGAAAGGAACTTGGACCTTAATTTCCTGATTCCCAAAAGGTGATGCTCCTGAACTTTCTGAAACTTACAGAGGCATAGGGATACATCCCAAGCCAAGATGTCCCTACCTAAATTGATCATCCTGAGTACCACGGCCAGATCCCCACCCATCTAAACCCAGTGGCTGGCTACAAGATAGCAAAAGGCTGATGGGAAAATTACCCTAAGACGTCAGGGAGAGCTTTCAACCACCCTCTCCAGCTGCATATTTGAATATGTAAAGCAGCAATAGCTCTAGGCAAAGAAGGATAATTACATTAATCAATTGTCCAGACATTTTGCAAATTAAAAGAAGCATTTAATGTCTTGTGACTTGCAGGAGGGCATGGTAAACTTTGCCTCTCCCCTAAATGTAGTGAATTCATGTTGAGAGTGCAGGTCAGGACCTAGGGAAGGGTGAATATATTTGTGGTGGCTGCAGTACCTCCTTCCTCAAAGGGATGGTTGTAAGACCCCTCTATCTTTGCATATGCCCTCCTCCCTGTCTGACACACCACCAGGTACACTACATGGGTGGTGTCCTGCATGAGTACATCCAGCCCATAGGATGAGTGGAGGTTTAAATTCAGTTCATGCTCTTCTTGACAAGCTGTGAGTCCATTCCAAAGTAGGAATGCCTTTTTGTAACTCACACAAAGGAACCGTATGTGCTAGTGGTTCTTATATTCTAGAATACCTTTCCTTCTTCTTCTCTCTCAAATTCCCAGGGTCCTCCTCACCACAGTTAAGAGACAGTTTATGATCTCTTTATGATCTCTTTTAGTACAAAAATGTGAGATACAGATTGTAAGTAAATGAAGTTAATTCTTTACCCAGGACAGTATCTGTTCATTTGAACCTTACCATATTAGCATAGATATAAAACATTTCCATCACCCTAAAAAGTTCCTGGTAATCCAGTCCAAGTCAATCTCCTTTCCACCTCAGGAAATCCCTGATCTACTTTTTGTCATTAAAGATTTATCTTTTTGACAGTTTCATATAACTGGAATCATATAGTATGTACTCTTTTGCATCTGGCTTCTTTGGAGAGCAGGGACTTTTAATTCTACACCCTAGGATCTACTAGAGTACCTGGCAGATAATAGGTGTTTAATAAATGTTGGGGAAAGAATAAATTAATAAATCTTAACCAGAATTTAATGATCTTACCCCAGATGCCCTTTTCTTCCCACCTAATAGAAGACAAAAATGAAAAAGGCTCTCATGGAGAACATTAAACTAAACCTGTTGGATTCACTGGTGCAAAAACAGATCCAGATGGGTTGGGTGGCCTGCCCGAGATCTCTGTGTGAATTTATAACAGAGCATGGATAGACCTGACATGTGCACACCCCCAGGCCTGTGCTCTCCTCACTGCACAATACCCACTGCCCACCCATTTCTCATAGGCAAATATGGCAATTCTTGCAGATCCCTGTGGGACCACAGAATGCCCACAAGATGCCAGACTGCCTATTTCAGCCTCCTGTGGGCACCATCCTGGACCAGTATCACCCAGTGAAGACACGAAAACAGCAACAATTCAGCTTAGAAAAGTATCCAATTTTCCACTCGCTAGCGAAAGAATAACATTACATTTGTTGGTAAAAGAGGAAGGGAACTATCATTCACTGTAGACCTTGCATATGCCAGGGTACTTCACATGTAAGATTTCACTTGACCTCACTGCAACCTTAGGGGTCAGCATCATTATTACTTTTACAGGTAATGACAATAGGACTAAGTGCCATCTGTTAACTTGCCCAAGATCCTATAGTTGTGAGGCCTGCACTGGAACCCACATCTCTCTGCTCTCAAAGCTGATGCTCTCAGTACTGCAACCTATTATCTTTTAGAACCCAGAAAAAGAGATTTTCTGTTGATGTTCCGTTATGCATCCCTTAATTAGATAGTAACATAGCTAAGTAATCGATATTGTTGATTGTTGGGAAGCTCATAGCTAAATTGGGTGTCAATTGCTAATTTAGCCTTTAGTCTAGGTTTTCTGGTATATTTCTACTTCCTCCTGGGTATACTTAACTCATACTTTAACCCTTAATTTAAAGGTTTTATGATCTCTTTTAGTACAAAAAGGTGAGATACAAATTATAAGTAAATGAAGTTAATTCTTCACCCAGGAGAGTATCTGTTCATTTGAACCGATGGAAATTCAAAATGTAACTGTTACCAAATTCCTTGTTTTAGAATTTAAAGACCTCTCCATTTCAGACAATTCCTTTGGGGATTAACGGGCCATTGGAGTCTACACAATTTGCTTAATTACCCTAAAATTACTATCTCAACTAAAGCAGAATCTTAATAGACAACCTTAATGTCTTTATTCTTATCTGGAAGAATCTCATCTCTTTGCAAAAATAGCTTCTTCGAATGAGGCTGGATAATCCCCTAGCCATGGTGATTAAAGATAACAATGGCTCATTTAGAAAATGTTTTGAGGAATTAAAAAGCCAAGATGTAGCCTGTTGATTCTGCAAGCTACTGACAATAAAGGCAAAAAGGGGAGGGCACCAAAAGCATCCATATATTGGACTATGTTTGCTTCCTACCCAGTGAGCACATGCCACAACGTTTGAGGATATACAATCCAGTCCGTGGGTGAGATCTGAAGGAATGAGCTCTGAAGGAATGAGCTTCATCAGCACCATTCCACTGAAGGGAATTTTGTGCTGTATGTTACCAAGGTCACTCACAAATATCCCTACTTACAAGTAATGTGGTGCTTTCCAAAATAATAGTCTATTTGGTTTATGGTTTAAACTTTCACTAATTCAAAGCCTACAAACCACAGTATACTGACACATCTTTACCATATTTATGGGTGTAAAAACTGTGATGCAGCTGATTCACTTACTCATTCATTTACTAACATTTATTAAACTTTTCTTTTGGTATTAGAGTCAGTGCTTGGCAATGGGAATAGAAAGATGAAGACAGCCCAGGGAATTCTTTGAACCCCTTCAGTTAGGGTTTTTATGGAGGCTTCATCACATAGGCATGATTTATTAAATCATTGGCCATTGGTAATTAAAGTCAATCTCCAGGCCCCAGAGGATGGGAGTTGGGGCTGAAACATATGATTGGTTCCACTGGCAACCAGCACCGCTATCTTTAGGGGCTTTCCAAAAGTCGCCTCATTAAATCTGGTGTGGTTGACAGGGGCTTGTCATAACTAACAAAAGACATTCCTTTCACTTTTTTCTTTTTTTTTTTTTTTTGAGACAGAGTCTCGCTCCGTCGCCCGGGCTACAGTACCGTGGTGTCAGCCTAGCTCACTGCAACCTCAAACTTCTGGGCTCAAGTGATCCTCCTGCCTCAGCCTCCCAAGTAGCTGGAACTAAAGGCGTGCACCACCACGTCTGGCTAATTTTTCTATTTTTTGTAGAGACAGGGTCTTGCTCTTGCTCAGGCTGGTCTTGAACTCCTGGTCTCAATCAATCCTCCCACCTTGGCCTCCCAGAGCGCTAGTATTACAGGCATGAGCCACTGCGCCCGGCCATTCCTCTTTTCTAATACAGAAATTTAGTGCTCTAAATTTTCCTCTAAGTACCACTTTAGCTGCATCCCATAATTTTGAAATATTGTGTTTTCATTTTCATTCAGTTCAAAATACTTTCTAATTTTTCTTCATTTCTTTTTTGACATGTGCGTTATTTAGAAGTATGTTAGTTTTCAAATATTTCAGAATTTCCCAGATGTTTTTCTGTTACTAATTTCTAATTTAATTCCATTGTGGTCAGGGAACATATTTTGTATGATTTGATATTTTAAAATTTGTTGAGACTTATTTTATGGACTAGTGTATGGGCTATCTTGGTAAATGTTTCATGTGTAGTTGAAAAGAAAGTATTTCCTGCTATTGCTGGGTGGAGTGTTCTACGTCAATCAGGTCAAGTTGGTGATAGTGTTAAGTGTTCTATATATCCTTGTTTTCTGTCTACTTGTACTATACATTGAGAAAGGGGTTGTAATATCCAATTATAATTGTGGTTTTGCCTATTTCTCTTTTCAGTAGTATCAGTTTTTGCTTTGTGTATTTTGAAGCTGTTATGAGGTGCATATACATTTAGGATCATTACATCCTCTTGATGAATTTATTCTTTTACCATTATGAAATAAAATGTAGTGGGTTTGTTTTGTTTGTTTGTTTCTTTAGCACACATATTACCAAATTATGGTGTTTCCTTCCAAATATTTTCTTTAGATATTTTTTCAACATAGTTGAAATTATGTTGTATCTACCAGTTTATATCCTATTAGAAGTTTTCACAATGAAATTACATATATATCAATCGTATGTACAAACACACACACAGTTTAAAAAAAGAATACAATGAAAACCCATATACCCACACATAGTTTAAGATATAGAACATTACTGATTACTTTGAAGCCATCTGTGCATCTCTCTCTCCCTTCCAAAGTTGTCTTTACTTTTGTATTAATCATTCCCTTGTCTTTCTTTACAGTTTTCCTACAAATATATATATTTCTAAACAACATATTATCCTATTTCCCATTTTTTGGCCCTTAGATTAAAGAAATTATACTGTATAGATTTTCTATGATGTTTTTCGCTCAACATTATGTTTTTGTGGTTTATCCGCATTGATGTCTATAGGCTGTAATTCATTCATTTTCCATTATGGCATAAAATTCCCTTCAAAGTATATGGATAGATCATGATCTATCCATTCTTCTACTGACAGACATTTGAACTGTTTCCAACAGTTTTTGCTGTTGTTTTTGCTATAACAAATAATGTTGCAATGAAAAATTTGGAATGTGGCTTCTGGTGCACATACATAAGAGATTCTCTAAACTATATACTAGGAAAGGAATTTCATGCACATCTTCAAAATATTTCATTTTTCTTCACTTAACTTTGATTCTGTTTTTAATAATTCTTCCTAATCCTTCTTAGTGATTGTATTTTATCTTAACAAGTATAAGTCCTAAACCACATCCCTATTCTTGAACATCTAGAATTTGTCCCAATTTTTTGGAACTTTAGACATCACTCTAAAAAAAAATTGGTGAAGTCTCTGCTTTTTAGGTCATTTCCTTATGAAGGATTCCCAGAAGTGAATTTCTTGAATCAAGACCAATTTACCAATTTTACCAATTTACATTCAGTAGGAGAATTTTTATTGCTGAAAAACACAAAGTAAAAACCATCTAAGTAGTTGTTAATCTTTTTGGGATCATGGATCCTTTTGAGACTATGATTAAAGTATGGCTCTTCTCTCCAGTAAAAAAGACACATAATTGCATTCCTAAACAAAACAGCATACAATTTCAAGGGTTTCTCAGACCCTCTGACGCTCATATATTGACACTTCTCTTGAATAAGAAATATTGTCCTCCCCATTGAATATAAGATTTCTTACAATACTTCACCAAGTAAGTTCACATACCAACTCTTGTATTGTAAAGTACCTTTTGTTTTAACCACCACTTACTGAGCACTCACAATGTACCAGCAATATGCCAAATACCAGAGACAGAAGAATAAATGCTCCTGGTTTCAAGCAATACAGAGTCTACTGGGGAAGACACAAACAAGTATTTTATAATAAAACATGTGCAGTAAGAAAGGTATTCACTAAGCAAAATGTAGGTACAAATTAAGGATTGATCAACTTCCTTTTCCTAGGGGTTTGCAAAGAATGAACAAACATTCTCAAGGATATTACAGGTAGAGGAAATTGTACCAGCAAAGGGGCTATATATGCCTATATAACCTGGCATATATAGGAAATTATATGAGATTAATATGGTTGGATTAGAATGGCAATAAACATGGGGAAGGGAAGAGATTGTTCCTTACTTGGGTCAGAGATTTAAAAAAACAATATTGACATATACAATTTTAGCAGTTGGTCTGACAACACAAAGGAAACCACAAAAGAAAATTTCCTCCCAATCGCTTCCTTTATTACCCAAACCTACTCTTATTACATACAAAGAAAACATTTTGCCTGTTTTTTTCTCCAACTGTCTGAAGTGCAGTGTTCAATTCAACATACAAGCTTTAAAACCTACTTATTATTAATACAAACAAGCAATACATTTTAAGTTTAACATTGTCTGATGGCTTTCATTTTGTACGCACAAGTATTTGAAAGCCTGTACAATCATTACTACAATAATTTCTTCATAAAATTGCCTTGAAAAACTAACTCGTAGGTAAAACTACGATTTTAACATTGCTTCAGAATGTTGATTTTGAGCTTGTGATCGCATGAAAAACATTTTGTTGTTTTTAATTTAGCTTAACTTTTTCAATATAACTAAACACAATCGTTATACTTTGAAGTTACTGATTTAATTATAATGGAGCATGTGGAATTTTTTTAAACATATGTATCTTATACTCCTACAGAAAATGAATACAACCAGTCTTGATAATGCAATCTAGTAAATGTCTTTACTTGATAGACTTTCATTAAAAGTATGAAAACAATACTATAAAAGTAATGTTTTTGACAATATTTCCTCTCAGTGTGGTAAGTTTGTATATATATTTACTTTCTCTTGAAACTTTAGTTTAGTTAGATTTCTACCATGCTTATTCTGTTCCCTTAAGATAATACCCAATTCATATACATCATAGAACCACATTTATAAACATATAAGGTGTGATTATAAAGTAATAAAGCCTGTTTTCATGTGTGGTAAAGGAAAAACAGGGTTTTAAAATTTAAATATCAACCAACTGAAGCTGAATAAACCAATTTAAGTTTATAAAGCTCTTAGCACAAAGAGATACCTGACTTTTTTTTTAATTGGGGATCTCTTAAGATGGCATCTCATTAAACATTGTTTAGCTTTGTCAAAATAGAGGATCTTCAAGGGTTCTTTAAAACAATAAAAAGATGTACTCTCATTACAGGTTATTTAATAAACACATAGAAAATGGTTTCCCTTCCAATTTCTACTAAAGAAATACTTTACATGTATGAAAAAGAAATCCAAAGCAAGCAAATTTTCTCTATAAAATTTTTATGGAAATCCCAATGGATCTTACAGGGAACAGGCAAAAGCACAAAAAGAATATATGTTAATATGTTTTCTTCTCATGTTTTGTTTTCTTAAAGGGGGAATCTTTATTTTTTTTTCCCCAAGTAGAAAACATTTTTTAAATGAACTTAAACAAAATACATGGTCAATAAATGAATGTTTCAAAGATTTTCATGAAGTGAGTTGAAAAGAAACGATCCTTGGCATATATTTAAAGCCATCCAATAACTCTGACCACATAAAAAAGTAAAAGAACAAATCTACAATAGGTACAAATTATATACATTTATTTTTTAATAATTTTAAATAACACTCTTGTATAAATTCTTTCATATATTCAAATCATACACAAATTTAGAAATGCATCATGAAGCCTAGTACAGCATATGTATGAGACATGTTTTAAAAATTTGTTAGAATTTTAGTGACATAAATACAAGTTTAATGTTTCAGAAACATTTCCTAATTGCTTGGGCTGATTTAATATATTACAGAGTGCTTGTTCCTAACATTAAAACTTGACTTTAAATCATTTAGCTTTTGGACTAACTTAGATCTGAAGCCCTGGGCTCACATTCTAGGGCTGCTGCTGCAGTTATTGCATATGCTTGAGTAACAAGTAAGAAAGATTCCCAATGGCCTTTGAAAAAGCATCATTCAACTACTGACATTTTAATGATCCATAACCTTTAGTCTATTTGATATTATTTGACTTCTTCAGATGGATCAGTGTATTCTTCCTGCTTTTCCCCTTGGCATAGTCTCTGGCTCAGGGTTAAAGAGAAAAATGCATTAACCTTCCTTTACTCCTCCATACACTTCAAACTCATTTTAGCTCCAAACTTCTTAATATGAAGAAGATCACAACAGACCAAAGTTTCTTCCTGGATGAGGCCACAAATGCTTTCCTTACTCTAACAGATTCTACTAGGATGTTTTTTACTTCTCTGAACTTTTTACAGAGAGCTTTCCTTGATATGTGGAAATTCACCTCCTACCCACATACCCTAAAATGTAAGTATGAAGGATGTTCATTATAAGTGGTTTTAGGTACATCAGGTGTCCTACAAAAAATACAGGACCAAGGTGAAGGATCTAATAACTCAGTTCCAACTGAAGCTGTCAAGACGAAATACTGTTGCTTTAGCTGCTTCCAAAACAGCCTGAGGACTAAATATCCTGAAGGCACTCAGCTGACCATAATGAGAACTGGTAAGTCAGTGAGTATTGCTTTAATGGTCAATTTTCCCAGGAATAATGGGGCTAGAGAACAGCAATATAATTTGAGGCTTCTACAAATCCTGTCGAAAAAAATTCTTTCTCCTCCCATCCCATGTCTATTCTGTTCTCCTCTCATAAAATCTAGGTGTCCCTGGGAAGAGTAATGCACTAGGTCCATAGGACCTTAGTATAAATGAGGTTTAGTTTTTTATTATCATTTTTTCTCTATAACTAGAGAAATTCCATTAATAAGAGAGCCCCAGGGGATAGAGGGTAGAGGAAGGGAGGAGGAAGTAAGAGAGGACAAAGACAAACTTAACACTACCTAGGGCATCTAACTATAAGAAATGCATAAGAGCTTACTAAAATGAATTAACAAAGATACAAGTATCACTTAACAGCAGTATCTGTCATTATTCAATAGGCTTCACATCAGCCTTTAAAAGTAACACATTTCTAATCTTCCAATGAGAGTTCTTCCGATATGAGGCTTTCCAGACTGACGGTACCCTGCTGTTGGATGCCATAGTGCATAGCAAGCACGCCTTTACAGGAATGGATATTGTGCAGCGCATTCCATACTAGTTTTCTAGTCTGATTTCAGTGGTAGATCACTTCATGATTGATTTATATTTTAAAGCAAAATTATTTCCACAAGCAAAAAGGTGGTGACACTAAAGGATATTATTTAAAACAAATTTTAAGACTTTTTTTATTAGGAAAAATTAAGAACACAACCTAGGAGCTATTAACAAGTGTTTACAGTACATGTTTTTTGTGATTCAATTTTTGCAATAACTTTAAGGTCTACTTTAGGAATCTCTACATGATCAGAATCCTGACTATTTGGCTTTGGCTCTTAAGCTCCAACAAACACATCTTCTTTTTCTATTGGGTTAACTTCTGTTTAACAAATGTTATTTCTCACTATCCTCAATCCTGACCTTTTTTTTTTGGAGGGGAGGGGTATCTGGGAGAAAGGCAGGTATGCCACTTTGCCCAGTTCCTTAGAACTGTGCACAGGCTGTATGTACATATGCAGCAACTGCTTGGGAAAGCAAGTTTTCCTTTCCTGCTTGGAGAGATTAGTTCACTTTCATGAAGCACAAACTGGCAGTTTTGTTTTCTTATCACTAATACTGGCTTCAAATAGCAATCTTCCTGTGTTCTTTCCACTAAGTCCTTCATAGCTGTACGGCCCTGGATTGCACCTGGTACTTACAAAAAATTAGAAACATCCACAATGGGACTCTTCCTCCCAGCCTTCTGTGTCCATGGCTAGGCAATTTCTGCATTAGTATAGAGTTGAAAGAACATGTGCTTTAGAGTTAGAAGTCCTGATTCCAAGCCTAATAATGACATACATTGTGTAGCCTTGAACAAGACAATTAACCCCTCTGTGCCTCAGTTTCCTCATCTATAAAAATGGGACAACAATTACTTCCTCAGGGGGCTATGGTGAGGAACAAAGGACACACATGTGAAAAAGTGCTTTGCAAACTACAAAAGGTTACAGAAATATTACATAATTTTAATACAATGTAATGTAACCTCTACTCTTACGGGCAATGGCCAAATAAGCAGAGGACCCTCAGGTTACCAGAAATAGATTATTTGCCTATACTTCCTCGAGAACATTATCTCCAAACCCTGAGAACAACTTAGGGGTCTCCTATAAAGGGATGACCAAATTCTAGGTTTTTCTCTAGGGAAGTTACGCAAAGGGGTCAACTTGGATTTCCTAAGTCTAATCTAATAGGAAGTCTTTGCTTTTTTCTAACCACTTCACAGTTTGCTGTTCCTCCTAATAAATATCTATATTTGACTTCTGACCACTTTTTCCAGCTTGTTTAATCCACAATCTGTTAATATCATAATAAATGAGAGCAACAGTAGTAGTTGGCCTCTAAGAAAACAATTACATTTAAAAGCAAGGACTAACTAAGCACACCCAACTACAGAGCTACCCTCTAACTAGACAAGAAGATGGGAGAACTATAGCACTGCAGGGAGATGGCACATACCTCATGGCAATGAATGATAGGTTATGTTCAAATGTAGATTTTTTATGGGGGGGATATAAATATTTCACAGGCACAAAAACTAGAGATTCCAAGTGATATGATGGCTTTTCTTTTGGAACTAAAATATTTCTATCCTTTGGAAGACTATCTTTTACATTCAGGAAAAAAAAATTTTAAATGAGGATATGTTTTATATTAATGTAAATCTACATAGAGTGGATAGTGTCTAATTAGATGAGTATTTTGGAGAGTGCAGCCTGTGTCCCAGCTTAACAATTATTGACTTCAAAATCTATTGCTTGAATCTATAGTAAGTCAAAGAGCATATAACTCTACTTTCAGATTGAGAAAGGAAAGAAAGATTAGAAACATTCAACCTCTTATAAATTTCAACAATGTCCAAAGAGGGACTAAAAATGACTGACGCTCACCAGAGTCCCAGCTCTAGCAATTTTGCCAACTATTTTACAGTATTTTAAGCAATCCCCATATTTTCTTTTTACAACACCATTAACTGCTGTACAAATAAATTCCAGATGATAAAATATGACATGATTTTTTTTTACAAATAGATACAATGTTGACCAGATATGCTACATTAACTATGTACACCTTATTTCTCCAGAGGCAGGAATATTCCTTATTTTTAGACAATTTATCATTTACACTGAGACCCTGAGGAGGACCATCAGCTTCCTGCTCTCCAATGCTGCCTTCCTCTACCATTAGAAGCTTATCCTGTGCTTTAATTTTATCATTGAGCAAGAATCCTGGGAGGAAAAATCAAGCCCTTCTGAAGATATTCTTGGGACTTTTCTATTCCTATTCTAGAAACAATCAAGACTGCTTATTGTGATACAGCCTAGACACCAGCTTTTCCTCAATGATATCTTTTAGTATAGTAAAATGAGTATAATCCCTGACCCTCCTTTAAAAAAATGTATTTCAGGAATGGAGATGAAGTCTTCCAGCAGTCCTTGCCCCTCCATCATCTTGTTATCACTGGTTTGGTGAACATTTCCCCAGGAGTCTATTTGGAGGTCAAAGTGGATTTGGGCTGCAGTATGGGGTTCAGCCTTTCCTTACTCCTATGTGGTTTGGTACAAAAATATACTTTATTTCAAGTCCTTAACGACAGTGAATGCTTCAGATCTTCGTGGGAAAATTAAGAGCAATAGATAGGCTAAGCGCATTACAAATTGGTACCCGAAAATTTCAGATGCACTATTTGCCTTTGTTTTCTCAGCAAACTCTACCCAGGTTTTGTCTGGCCCAGGAGCTGGTGCTGTCTTAGTAAGCACTGTGATTTAACAATCCAGGAGAATAGTTCCAGCTCCTTAGGCTTTGTAGTTATGTATGGGTGTCGTCAGGGTCAGTTGCCCATTGGGAGCCACTTCATTGCCATCATCTTCCAACAATCCCGACACATCTGCGTTGGGAATGCTGTCATGGTAGCTGCTGAAACTGATATTGTCTTCTTTCAGCTCAATGGTCCAAAAGGGGGCATTGAGTTTCCGGTTTTGGTACTCACGGTACATATATACAGCCCCCACAAATCCCATTAGCAGCACCACCACAATGATGATGACTGTCAAAATGATGATGTTAAACTGGGTCCATGATACATCAGCTAAAGCTGAAGTGCTGTTTTCAGAAGTGCTTACTGAAAAGATAGTCTGCAGGGTTGTGGGGGTAAAGGTACTATTTATAATAGGGGTGGGCACTGATGTGGTCAAAGAGGCATTGGAAACCAAAATGGTAGAACCTTCAGGTGTTGGAACAATAACTTCTGAAAATAAAAACAGAGAATGAAATGTAAAAGACAAAATTATCTAGTTTTGAGAAACAATAAAAGAAATACACATGGGAGTGGAAGTTGATGTGGGATGTTCACATGATAGTCTGCTTTAAGGTAATGCAAGTTAAAAATAATTTTTAAGGAAATATAGTGACAAGAATCAGGGTCTAGAAAGCTAGATTATTACATCTGTGGCTGTTCTCTAATATGTATAATATCTATATTAAAACCTTTGGGAAAATTCCAATGTTGAAGTTTTCTATCCTTCTTTACTCTCAGATAGTCTCATAAATTCCTGCAAAGGCAGTAAATATGTCACTACTGAGTTCTAAATCATGTGGTTAAAAGTGACAGGGATAGATGGTAATCATTTGAACTAAAATAAGTCCAATATGTCTGATGGCATTTCATACCGGTAAAATTCTCCTCAAAGGAGGTGTAGGAAAAACTGTACCACTAGTTACATCAAAAAAGTACAATTTAAATTGTCCAAGGCTGATGTCAACCAAGAGAGAAAATAGCCTTCCTTTAATTCCATGTGTAGTAATTCTTCCTTTTTGTAGATTATAGCTATTTTATAATTAAAGTACTATACTTTGTACTTCTAATGGCAGCATAATTAAGCAGAATGACCAAAGGCTTTGAAATCAAATAGAACTGTGTGGCTATAGGTAAGTCAATCTTTTTAAAGCTCAGGTTCCTCGTGTGTAAAATGGGAATAATAACATCAACTTTACAGAGTTCTTGGAAAGGATTAAATGAGATAATATACCGTGCAGCATTATCACATTTAATGCTTACAGTGCTTGGCACATAGTAGGTACTCAATAAAATGATTACCATTATTATTATAATTCATCACCACAGTCAGCCACATCAATTTATCCTAAAAAGAGTCAAATTTTATATGTATTACCTAATACTTAATAAGAAAAATCATACTTTCAGCTTAGAATGGGCAAAGTATACCTCCCAAATGGGAAAGATCTCTAGCTAGTGATAGGGTTCAATTTGGGTCTTTTAGACTTGCACAATAGCATAAGGATATCAAGAAAATGGCAGAAAGATGACACTTGCCACAGACCAACTGTTCATCAGCCTAGTATTCAACATCTGTTAGAGTATCAAAGAGTGGTTTGTAGAACAGTACAGTCTAATCTCTCTATGACCTACTCAATATCCCTAACTCATCCTGAATTTATAATCATTAATTTTTTTCTTAATATTTACTGAACTTCCCCGTAAGAACATATGAATAACTTTTTCTTTTAAAAATCAAAAGGAATGTTATTGCTATTTCTTCCATCATACATGGGGAAACTTAGGCCCAAAGTTAGGATAGAAGCTAGAATGAACTCTCGTTTCTCAGCTGGAACTTCTAACTAGATTAGAGGTCCCTACTTGAAAAGACCTTTGATGATCACTGGAAGTGATGAGAATAAAGGAATCAAAGAATAAAAGAAATGATAGGACTCTTTAATTGTTAACATAAAAATAAAAGTAGATGAAGAGAAAATGTGTGAACGCTTTGTCTCACTGTCGCAATGACTTTGTCTTGGTCCTCAAATTCTGGAGTTGACTTTGGAGTGTCAGAAGAGCAGCAGGAATAGAAGGAAACCTCTTTAGGCAAATATCTATCAAAATCTATTTCCAGAAACTCCTCTGATGGGATTGGAAGGTTTTACAAAGCTAAAGGTAGCTGTCCTGAAATTTTCATTGCTAGGCTTAGATATTAAATTTACAACCTTAGGTGAAGTTTTACCTTTCTTGATGCAATTTCCCTCGAGGTCTTGAACATAACCTTCTAGGCAGTTTTCACACCAAAACCCAGTGGTGTTATGGAGGCAGCTGATGCACTCACCACTCTCAGGCTTGCAAATCTTTGGAGTTTTATTTGGGTCCACATGGCCATGACATTGGCACTTTCTACAGATGCTGTCAAAATTATAATAGCCATTTTCACATTTATTGCAGTTCTGGCCTGTGTAACCATCTTTACACTGGTCACATTCAGGTTCCAACTTATCCAATTCTAAAAGAGAGAACACCAAAATAGTTTAGTACAGTCTCAAGCTGCAGTTAAAAATACACAACTGCTAGCCCTTAACAAGGTTTATAAGCCCTTCTTACTATCGCCTCTCAATCTTAAGAGACACATGGAATCAAACTAATAACCTATACCTAATTTATTAATTTTCGAGCTTATCGTCGGAATGATGGGGCCATCCAGAGAACCTTTTCAGAAAGCGAAAGAAATATGCTTACAGAAGGAGTCTGAATAGTTATGATGGGGTGGCACTCTCGTATTTTTTTATTCCTTCCTTCTCAGACATGACAGACTGAATAAAATATGGTTTTAAAAAAAACTTCCTCCATCCCTCCCCTACTTAAATGTTGATACTCCCCAGACTTCTATTCTTGGCTTCCTTCTCTTTTCACTCTGCTCATTCTCCTTGGGTGACTTCATCCACTGACATAGTCAACAATTCCAAGATGTGTCTCTCTAGTCCCTATCTCTGTCCTAAATTCCAAACTATATACTAATTTCCTGTACACCTGGATCCACAAATGTCTCAAACTTAACATACACAACACTGTCCTCAACATCTTCCCTAAGTCCTGTCCTCCTCCAGTGTTCCCTACATCTCAGTGGATGGTACCAACATCCACCCACTTGCCTAAGCCAAAAAACTGAGAATCATCCTCAATCTTCCTTCTCCCTTTGTCCCTTGTAAGCAGTTACCAATTCATAACACTTACACCTGATTAAAATCTTTCCAATCCACAGATGTCTCTCTCCATTTCTACTGCAATGGTCTTAGTTTAAGCCTTCATCATTTCTCACCTAGATTACTGCAGCTACTTCCTAATGGATCTCTTTACTACAATGCACCCCTACACTCACTTTGAACTTCAAAGTAAATCTGAACATGCTACTTCTCTAGAGAAAGCTCTTCAATGGTTCCCTAACTCCTTCAGGATTAAATGAAAACATAATAGAATTTTTATATCCTTCATAATCTGACCCCTGATAACTACTCTCAATTTTTCTCTCTTCACTTCATACTGTACCACCCCCTAAGCTTTAGGCACATTAAATGGCTTAAGAGTACTCCCAAATACTGTCTGCTTTCTCCTCTCTGAGCTTTTGCACATACTACTTCCTCTGCATGGGGCATCCTCTTGCCTCCCTAATCTCACTTCACCTTGCAAATTCAATCCATAGGAATTAACTCAAGAATCACCTCTTCTCAAAGGCACAAAAGTTCCTCGATTCCCTCAGTTTGCTATAGGGTTAGCCTAAGCTTACCTGTAGCATAGGTCATTCTAAATTATAATTATCTGATTACTTGTCTGTCTTTCCCATTAAACTATGAGCTACTCGACATTTTTCTGTCTTTATCTCCAATGTTTGGCACAGTGCCTGACACATAGTATGTGTTCAATACATGTGTACTAACTGAATAATTTCACCTTAGGCAGTGGGAAAATACCAGCTCATACTATCTGCTTCCTTTTTTAATTCTTCATAAGATTTTAATTCAGGATTCTCAATTATGTTTAATAAATAATTTTTAATAATCAACAAACCATAATTTTATTTATCTGTTAAATGGATTAGTTCCTTTCTTAGAATTTACTAATTATATTAGTTGGATCATCCTGTTATCTGAACATACACTAATTTTATTATAGCAGTACTACTTTACAGTGGTCATGGAACTTGTGGCAATTAATCACATCTCTGATATTCTTTACGAAAAATAAATCCCTTTTGTCTATTTTACTTTTGCTTTTTAAAATGGCTTTACTTGAGATATAATTCACATACCATACAATTCAACCATTTAAAGTGTACAATTCAGTGGTTTTTAGTATATTCCCAGAGTCATGCAACTGATAAAAAATTTTAACTTACCACTTACAATCCCAGTTAGTGTGTTCTCAATTAAGTTACTAAACTCTGGGCCTCAGTTTTCCATATTTCAAATAAGGGGATTAAATCAGAAAGACTTAGGTTGTTTTAAACAATAAAAGGTGGCAGTTGAATGAATTCATAACCCATGCAAACAATGATATGCAGAAAAAAATACTCAACAAAAAGGTATATACTCCTCTTTCTCAAGGAACTTATAGCTCACAATGGTACCATACTTTACAGCATTTTTGCAATTCAACAACTATATCAATAATAACTAATATGAAAAAATTCCTGATGAAATAGATTGAAGGACTGAAATTGAGGTTTGTGAAAGTCTTTCCTGTCTGTCTTGTTCAGACCAACTGGACCTCAAGACATAACATGCAAAGGTTCTGCCTGTTTCACTCCTTCTCCCTTATACTCTGTTTCTGCCATTCCTAAGTAGTTCCTTGATCAAATTAGCTGTTTTAACATTTCTGTACCTTTGTTCATATTGATCTCTTTATCTGAAATGTTCTTCTTTCTCCTGTCTAACTGCTAAATTCTAACTGTTATCACAAGACTCAGCTTTTATATCACATCCTCTCTGAAGCCATGACTGACATTTCTCCCACTGCAGGTAGAGTAACTATTCCCACTTGGTAGATCCACTATACATAAACCCATGAAACTGCACTGCAATTATTTGTATGTTAGTCTCTCCACTAGAAACTGTGAGCTCTGAGAGCATCAAACTATCTGAATTAGCTGGGTACTTCCTACCTGTAGCCTGCAGTGTGAGCTCAATATGTGTTTTTGTTTGTTTGTTTGTTTTGTTTTGTTTTCAGACAGAGTCTCACTCTCTCATCCCGGGTAGAGTGCAGTGGCATCATCATAGCTCACTGCAACCTACAACTCCTGGGCTCAAGCAATCTTTCTGCCTCGGCCTCCCAAAGTGCTAGGATTACAGGCATGAGCCACTGTGCCCAGCCTGAATTTTACATTTTAAATAAATTGTATGTGAATTATGTGATTTATATCTCAACGAAGCTATTATTTAAAAAGGCAAGGAGGGAGAGAAGAATCCAAACCAGAGCTACCCAGCTAAGGTACTCCCAAATTCTTAACAGAATCTATGTGAAATAATAAATGCTTATTGTTTTAAGCCACTAAACTTTAGGGTAATAGGTTATGCAGCAATAGATCACTAATATATTAGGAAAAAATGAAAGTTAACTATATTTGTAAGATTACCATATAGGCACAGTTAGTCAACATTATTAAGTACCTAGGAAGAACTATTTAATGCTTAGCAAATGTTACCCTGCAATAGCTGAGCAAAAGTTGCTCAGTCTTGAAGTCCCTGTATTAACTCATTATGCTGCTTTTTAGACATTTTAAGTCTTATTTCACATATGTATTTGGGTTAGGGTGTAAATACCTAGACAGGAAAACGTTTGCTGTTTTTATGACTTCTTTTCACCTATAGCATCCAGAACTTTATTCATCAATGCAATTTATACCTGTTGATAACTGATACACTGATTTTTTTCCCTCTAAAATGAAGAGTTAGAGAAAGGTCTTACTTATGGTGCAATTGCCTGTAGAAGTCACTGCTGAACAAGGGCAGCGAAGACATTCTTTAGTGGCATTAGGACTCTGATAAAATCCTTCTTTACATTCTTCACAGTGATTTCCTTTGCTATTTTCCTGGCACTTTAAACAAGCACCTAAAAGAAACAAATCATTTAAAAAAGTTAAAGAACATGAAAAGCACAGTAGCTTTCAAAAGCACAGTTCAAAAATCATCCCTACAAACAAAAAGACCATAAGAAAAAGAAAAAGTAACAGGGATTGGATAGAGTTCTTTTCTAATCCATCTTATTCTACACTAGCCATGTCTATGAATTATGTCCCCTACTACACTGCAAACTCCTTAGGGAAAGGCTGGATTAACATTAAAGTACAGGATTAACATCACAATAAGCCTTTGTTGGTTGATTTGACTACATACCAAAAGCAGGTCAACTATGAGCAAAGAAAAAATTTTAAAAATCAAAATACCTACTGATAGAAGAATAGATAAATTGTGGCATTTTCATAAGTGAACTAAACCCTTTATGCATGAACATGTATAAATCTTAAAAACAACATTGGTTGAAAAAGCAAATTGCAGAATGATACATACAGAAGGAGAATACTTATTTCATAAAATTTTAAAAGCCACACTAAGAAATATTAAGTAAATGGATACATGATACACTAACTAGATGGATACATACACATATAGTAAAAATTAAAATGTGGACTGAAAGAGTATAGGGGAATTTTATGCTCTGCTTGTCTGTGGAGGGAGGGAGAAAAACAACACTAGGGAATAAAACAAAGAGGACTCTAACTTTATTTGAAATTTTCTATTTCAAATACTTAACTATATACACATACTCATATATATAACTAGGAATCAAAATTCTAAAACATTAATCTTTATTAATTCTGGGTGAGTATGTAGGTATTTGTTATATTATTCTCCATAGGTTTTTACGTTTAAAAATTCAAAATAAAAATAAAAACAATTAATAAAGAAAATGAAAAGGAAGGAAGCAAGCAAAGTTAGGTGTTTTGTAATCATATTCCCTTGGTACTCTATTTGTAAGGATGTTCTACAGACACTGAAGCAGTGTAGCATCTGAAAATAGGAAATGAGGAAGTACAGTATAATTTACATTCCTTCTTTACGGAGCCACGCAGATTCAAAGATTCAGAACTACTATTATATAAATAAGTGAGTAAACTCTACATAGAAATCTAGGAAGATGATGAAATTTTACAAAATATGCTAAACACAGTTCAATGGTAAAACTGGTCATAAGCAGTCTGATTTCTTTTCCTTAGTAATAGGAATTTACAAAAAAGGGAGAGAGAACGAGGCTGTGAAATAAAATGGTCTTACAAGTGGAGCAAGATTTGAAAAGCCAAAAGAATGAACATGTTATAAATATACACAAATCTCAATTCTCAAGTGATTACAGCAGAATTCTCCAAAACGTTATGAACTTACTAGGAAAGACATCTTCAAAAGTTTATTATATAAATACTTAACTTTGAATTAAATCAAACTTGCATGTAAATATCATCACTTTACATCATATAATTTTTTAAGGCCTGATAGCATTAGTGATATTTTTCACGTATATAACAAAGTAGTATACACTCATATAGTGTCAGACACTTTAGGTACTGGTTTCTTTCCAGATCTTCTTATAACCTAATCCCTCTTTAGCTATGTATCTTTCTGACAATAAAAATAGTTGAAATATATATACTAGGAAACTGTGGATTTCAGCTCCAAAAATAAAACAATTTTAAATGTCAAATTGTTCTGAAGATTGGAAAAGTTAAAACTTGCATTATGTGCAAAATCTGTCTACCTGCTCTCCCCCTATTAAAAATGTTCAATGGAAAGAATTTTTAAGAGAAAAAGTTCTGATAAAATACTAAACTTTAATATAAAAATACCTCAAAAAAGCTAACAGTTCCATAACAAAATTTGGATGTTTGGGGTAAGATGCATTCCAATAATAAGTCCTTTGTGTATGACTGATGTGACAAGAAAAGGTCATGTTGCTACCCTTTTAAACAATGGCAATATATACATATTTTTAATACTTTGCTCCTACAATGCTACTGGGCCTACACATGCTTATTATTTTGGGGCTTTTTACTATTCTAGATAAGACTCCCAGCCTTTGTGACTATCACAATATAATTTCACTCTCTTAAACTGATTATTATTAGAATATTTTAAATTTTTTCCAGAAGAGTTCTTTATTTCTATTTGTTTTACGCCATACTCTGAAATGAGAGAAATCAATGAGTAAAAAATAACCCTACATAGTAAAAATGCAACCTCAAAAGTGAAAATGAAAGCAAGTATACGAATAAAACTCATCTGTTCTTAAATACTCATTACTTTACATTGCTTTAAGGCAATATACACCTGAAGCACAGGTATAGCGAAAGAAAGTTAATAAAGACAGACCACATATAAATATAACCAGAATGTTAACAATTGTGAGGGGCAACAATCCTTTCAGGGTTTTTTCCCCCTTCTAATTTTCAAATTGTCTCTAGTATGTATGCATTGCTTTTATTTTTATTATGTTCATTTTTTCCTGATTGTAAAATATATCACATGTACATTGTAAAATATTTCAAGAACTCAAGCAATTTTAAAACACTTCATGTAGAAACTTGAAGATGATTGATTTTTGTAATAAAAATAAAGACTATAACCTTCAAAATCCACATACAGTAGGAACTAATAATGTGAATTTGCTTTTCTAATAGCTTACAACTCCTCTCTGCGAGGCAACATAGTATAAGAAAAGTAGTATGAGATTTAATGCCAAATCTGTGTTCCATTCCCAGCTGAACCTCTCACCTGCTCTGTGACCTTAAGCAAACAGCTTCTCTGATTTTCACTTTTCTTTTTTTTCCTGAGCCTAATTAGGCAAAGAAGAAATCTAACATTTATTTTTCTTCTTCTCTTCCTTACTATCTTGCCACAAATGAACACAAAAGAAGAAAATGTACCCCAAAATGGCCAACTGGTTTCTCCTAATTGTCAGAAAGATTCTAAGTGAAGTATTTTTAGTTAAAGTATTAAAAATGAACATAAGAACACAAAACATACCTAAAGAATACTAACTTGAGTCAGATGTTCCAAGAGAAGCAAGAGAGCACGAACAAAAGAACGAAAAGAAAGTATGTGCCCTTAAAATCCAATCTACAACCACTCCCATGAGTGCACAGGGTTAGTTCTAGTACTGACTAACCCAATACCACCAGGGCTGGCCTGTATGCATTTGATGTGGCTAACTCGCACCAAAGTAAATGTGCTCCCTGGCCATCTGCCCTACTAAGAAGGCTGTGTGCCAGTCATTACTGTTCATTAGAGGGAAAGAACCTGGACAAGAATGTTCTGCCCTCAGGAAAAAATGTTTTAAACATTTGGTTTTACACATGAGCACTTTTTTGGTAAGAGCCAATTTTCACTTTTCTAATCTATAAAAGGGGATAATAGTTCTTTGGCTAAGGATTTCATAAAATGTAAATATTTCAAAGGGTGAAAGACTATTCCATAGGATATGTTTTCTCTTTACGCCTCAATTTCCTCATCTGTAAATTTTAAAAGCTAAACTAGACGAAATCTAAGTTTCCTTTAAATCTAAAATCAGAGGATCTTTCTTTTATAATAAATGATATATAAAAATTAGCTGAAGTTTAACATTGGTCATTATCCTCTTCTGGAACCCCCTGAAATACAACAACACTGCCTTAAAATTCACATTCTTGGCTTGGTGCCATGGCTCACACCTGTAATCCCAGCACTTTGGGAGGCCGAGGCAGGAGGATTAGGTCAAGACCAGCCTGGGCAACAGAGCGAGACCTCATCTCTACAAAAAAGAAAAAAATTATTCAGGCGCCTGTAGTCCTAGCTACTCGGGAGGCTGAGGCAGAGGATCGCTTAAGCCCAGGAGTTTGAGGCTGCAGTGAGCTATGCTGGCGCCACTGCACTCCAGCCTGGACGACAGAGAGAGACCCCATCTCAAAAAAGCCAAAAACAAAAATCACATTCCCTTTGCTGGATGGCCAAAGGTGGATCACATAAAAAAAAAAAAAAAAAAAAAAGTAATGAGTGTTTCCTGAAGATGATTTCATGCTCCTTGGCTAAGCATCTCAAAAATCTACTAGGGATAACCAAGAAAATAACTGGACAAAGAAAGGAATGTATCGCTCCTTTCCAACCAAATTAAGGGACAAAACAATTTTTGTTTTGAAAACAAAAATTGTTATGTGTAAAAAGACTTTTCCTTATTTCCTTTTTTATTTTGCCATTTCATAGTTTATATAAAAGCCTGCCAGAAATACAGCAATGGACTTTGTTGTAAGAAGAAATGCCTTCTCCTCTTCATAGGGCAGAAGGCAAACTTTAACCTGTTAAACTGAAAGGTGGCCAGTGTGGAGCCTAAGTGAACGAGAGAGAGAGAGAGTAACAGGAGATAAGGTCAGAGAGAAGGCAGGGCCCAGAAAATGTAAAGACAAAGTCATGTAGGCCATGGAAAGACATCTGAATTTTATTCAAGAAGGGATGGGAAGCCATTGCAGTGCTTAAGTATGGAAATGGCATGATCGAATTTCACATTTTATAAGATTGCTCTGGTTGTTATGTGGAGACTGACTGTGGTAGCACTGGGGACAGGGGCTGGGGAGATAAGAAAGGAGGCAGAAAGACCACATGAGAGAGTCCCAAAGTAGTTCAGAGATGATAGTGGCTTGGACAAGGAGGATGCAACAAAGGGCATGAACAGTGGTCAGACTCAGGGTATATTTTGAAGACAGGGCTGATAGATCTTGCTGATAGACTGGATATTTGCTAAGAAAAAGGAGAAGAATCAAATATGACTTCTAGGCTTTGGGACTGAGCAACTGGGTGAACAGTGCCAGTTACCAAAATGAAGAACACTTGCGGTAGAGCAGGCCTTAACATATAAAGTAAAATAAACAGTTGTTTTGGATGTGTTAGGTTTATAATGCCAATTAAAACATTCAAGTCAGCTGAGCATGGTGGGTCACGCCTATAATTCCAGCACTTTGGTAGGCCGAAGCAGGAGGATCACCTGAGGCCAGGTGTTCGAGACCAGCCTGGGCAACATACCGAGACCCCACCTCTACAAAAAGAAAAAAATTAGCCAGGCGTGGTGGCGCACACCTGTAGTCCCAGCTACTCAGGAGACTGAGGCCATAGTATAGCTTGAGCCCAGGAGTTTGAGGTTATAGCAAGCTATGATGATACCACTGCACTCCAGCCTGGGTGACAGAGGAAGATTCTGTCTCTAAAAAATAAACAAACATTCAAGCGAAGATGTCAAGTAGTCTATTAGATATTTGAGTGGGCAGAATCAAGGGAGAAATATAAGTATAATAAGCACATATAGACGGCATTTAAATTAATCCAGGGGACTGAATGAGATCACTTAAGGAGAACGTGTAAATGGAGAAAACAAACTTGTCAAGCTCTAAGCTTTGAGGCACTCCAGTACTTGTAGTTGAGCTGAGGAAGATCTAGCAGAGCTAAGAAAGAAAAGCTAGTTATGTAGGAAGAAAACCAGGAAAAATATGATACCCTATAGTGAAGTCATTGAAGAGTAAAGGATTGGTTAACTCAGTCAAGCTAATGAGGTCAAGTTACTCACCATGGGATCCTATGAATACATAAAGGCACCTTGAATTCTTAAAAAGAAGTATATTAATGAGCATAAAGTTCTAGTTTAAAAAATAATAGCCTCTCCCCCACCTCCATTTTAAGGGAAACATGTGCTCAATAAAGAAAACCTAGAAAAATGTAGGAGTAGAAAGAGGGGGAAAAAACTACCCTAAGAAATCTCTCATTAACATTTTGAATAATTTTCCTTGAAATCTTGCTTTATTTATAGGGGTTTTGTTTTTTAAGTAGTCTAATTATATGGTACATGTCATTTTATACCCTGCTGCTTTCATTTTCTCATGTTATATACCATTCTGTAAAACATTTTAATGACAACATTATAATAGTTACCACTTATTGATTGCTTATGATGGGCTAGGCACTGTATTAGGTTACTGTTATTATCCCAAATTTATAGATGAAGAAACAGATTAAGTAACTTGCCCAAGGTAAAATCAAGATTTGATTTTCTGTGTTCTTAACCATACACTGCCTAGATAACAGTATTGACTTAATTCTCTATTGTTAGAAATTGGATTGTCTAACTTTTTAGGATTATTACTAACACTTTGGTGAGCATCTTTGAACATAAAGCTTTGTATGAATTTAGAATTATTTCCTCAGAATAGATTCTTGGAAACAGAATTACTGGATCAAAGAAGTATTTTTAAGATTTCTGATACCTATTGTCAAATTGCTTTCCAAAATGTTTTTCCCAGTATATTTTACTACAAAAAGAATACTTTGAAAATCTATTAACACAAGGTATAGAAAAAGACTAGAGGGGGTTAAAATAAGGACTGTGAAAACATAGTCAGTGGCCACCAGGGGGCAACCACATCACAGCATTGTTGAAACAAATTTTATTTGCAATAAAGAAACTGGTTTTCTATAAAGCTTGCAGTTTTAAATCAAGTATTTGCACTCCTTCATGTTGGATTCCATTTTTGTTATATTTCCAAACAGAGAAGTCATTTATTCCTCTCGCTACTAGCTGCTTTAAGAAATCATAACCATGAAAAATATTTCTTTTGCCTTAAATTATCTTGAGCAAGGATAGGTCAGCATTTACTTGACAGTAAAGAGAGCTGCCTCACTGCTGTAAGAAAAATTAAAAGTGAGAACCAGCAATGTAGACTGCTTTCTGGTACTGTAAAAGATCTAGGGTGCAATTTAAATTGACTCAGTATGATGAAGCCTTCCTGTTGCTACCCAGTATTGAAAATTATTTTTCCTCTGTATGTTTTTCCATTCATTTTTTCATTTATTCAACAAACATTTAGTGATTACTTATTACGTGCCAAGCTACATGCTAGAGATGGTGTATACAGAGGTGAACAAACTGATATCATTCCTGCCCTCATGGAACTTACAATGTAGTGAGTAAGCCATATGTGACTCATAACCACAAATAAATATATAATTACAAACTATGATAAATGCTATGAAAAAAAATACAAGTATATATGAGAGCATATAATAGGGGAATTGTCATTTAACCTACAGCATCAGGAAATGCTTTCTAATGAAGTGATCTTTAATTGAAGACCTGAAGGAAGAATATGATTTAATACGGAAAAGGGGTCAAGAGTGGGGGTAGAGGTGGACTAGAAAGACCATTCTAGGCAGAGGAAAGATCATGTATGAGAACCCTGGGACAAAGGAACATAGCTTGTTTTAGAAATAAAAGCCAGTGTGACTGGATCACAGATGCAAAGGAAAAAAAAATTGCACAAGATAAAACTGGCAAGTAGGCAGGGACCAGATCACACAAAAGTAAAAAATAACACAATTTCTTCTAAATCAATTTGTTTCTCTATAGAATAGAGGATTAGAATGAAGAATAAGCTTTCAATACAGATTTTTTCCAGGGTACTTTCAATTTTAAATATTCTGCTACCCTGTCCTCACAAAAACACGTGTACTTGTCAGGCTAAGTGTGTCCCGATTTTTTGGTTGGGGAAAAAAAGGTTTCCAAGGAAGTATTCCCACTCCTTACATTTAGGAATACTGAAGATTAGAAGTTAATTTACTTTAGTTCTTAATAGTTCGCCTAAATATGGTTTTCTTTGGTTTTGTATTGCTTGGGGTTTGCTGGGCTTTCTTCACCTGTGGGGTGATGTCTTTTGCCAATTTAGAAAATTCTTGGCCATTATCTCTTGAGATATTGCTCTGACCCAGTATCTCTTTCCTCTCTTTCTGGGTCTCAAATTACATTTACTTTTTTCTTTTTTTTTAAGAGACAGAGTCTCACTCTGTTGCCCAGGCTGGAGTGCTTATAGCTCACTGTAATCTCAAACTTCTGGGTTCAAGCAATCCTCCTGCCTCAACCTCTCGAATAGCTGGGACTACAGGCGCGTGCCACCATGCCCCCTGGCTAATTTTTTTCATTTTTGTAGAGATGGGGTCCTGCTTTGTTGCTCAGGCTCGTCTCTAACATCTGGCCTCAAGCGATCCTCCTGCCTCAGCCTTCCAAAGTGCTTGGGTTAGAGGCATGAGCCACTGCTCCTGGCCAAATTACATTTACGGTAGATCTTTTGACTGTGTCCCACATGTCTTTCCTGCTCTGTTCTTTCCATTGCATTTTCTCCAAATGCTTCAGTTTGGATATTTTTAACTGTGCTATATTCGAGTCTACTAACTTTGTCTTTACTGTGTACAATCTGCTGTTACATCCATGCAATGAGTTATTAATTCACATGTTGTATTTTTCAGTCTAGATTGTTCATTTGATTTTTTTTAGATTCCAACTCTCTATTGAAATTTTGCCTCTTTTCCCCGATTTTGTCTGACTTTTCCTCTATTTTCTTAAAATATTAATTTTAGAGTCTTAAAGTCTTTGTATGCTAACTCTAACATCTGGATCATCTGTGGGTCTGTTTCCACTGCTTATTTTTTCTCTTCATTATTAGCCACATTTTCCTGTCTCTGCATTGTCCAGTATTTTTTACCATATGCCAGACATGGTATATAAAAGTACTGGAGAGGGCTCTCCCTTTCCCCTGTTGGGTAGATATAATGAGAGGATCACCTCAATCCAATCATAAATTAAGGTGGGTTGAGGATGGACTGCAATTTTAATATGAGTAAGTTCACCTCTGGTTCATCACTATTTCTTGGTCATGGCCCTCTAAGGCTTTTGAGAGCCTAGGAAGCCTGTGTTTCCCCAGCCCTAAAAGACTACAAGAGATCCAGTATTGGACTTTGGTGGTTTCAGCCTAGGCTCCACTCCACACACCTTCAGAGTCTGGAGATATCTTTAGAGAGAGATGGTTTTATGTTGTAGCAGGCCCTCTCTCTCTAAAGAAATTTTGTCTCCTCAGCACAAGACTGAAAGGGGTTTCTTTCTACCCTTCTGGCCCAGCCTTCCATCTTCTGCATAGTCTAATGTCCTGTGGAAACTGGCCTTGTGCTCAGAGCTCCTCTAGTTTCTAACCATCATGCCAGTCTCAAATGGCTGCCAAAAGCTCTTCTTGTATCTCTTTCCTCAAGAAGAATTCCTTTGCTTGGGCCAACTCTGCTCCTTAGCCTATGCCCAGAATCAGCAAATGGCTCCTCGAAAGAAAATGGCTGGTGATTATCAGCTTATCTAGGAAGAGTTCTACCCTTTCTGGCACTTTAGTCCATATAGTTCTCCTTGCTTCCATAGCTCTCCAACCAATATGATTTTTGAAATTTGTATACTTTTTTTTTCCTCTTTCTTTTTTTTTTCAGAGAAAGGGTCTTACTCTGTCGCCCAGGCTGAAGCACAGTAGCCTGATCATAGCTCACTGTAACCTCCAACTCCTAAACTCAAGTGATCCTTCCACCTCAGCCTCCCGAGTAGCTGTGAGGTTCACACCACCATACCCAGCTAATTCTTGTTTCTTGTTTTTTTTTTAGATACAGGGTCTTGCTATGTTGCTCAGGCATGTATATTTTTTCAAGTTGTTGTAGCAAGAGTTTAGCTTGCTGTGATCTATTACATCCTACTTAGAAGAGAAAGGCCCTTATAAACTATTTGGGAAGAATGAACCTATCATGGAAAGACTTCAAAATGAAAAGAACAGTGGAACAATTACATAACAAAGTTAAGGAAAGTATGTACCTGTGAGGGGATCACAACTGGTGGACCGATTATTGCATTGGCAGGGAAAGCAGCCATTCCTGCTAAAGCCATAATATCCATCTTGGCATTGGTCACATGAAGAACCAATGATGCCCACTTTGCACTGGCATTTCCCAGAACTGCAAATAAAAGTAAAGACAATGAACAAAAGTAAATTAGTTTAATAGTTTTATTGCCTAACATCCCAGAAGGGAAAGAAAGCCAGGCTCATGTAAATAGTATATACTTACCATATCTCAAGCTCTATATCCTAAGAAATCACCTGTTAATCTCCGTATTCCTATTTAAAGCCATCTATTGTATTGCGTTATATAATTTCTTAGCTAACAAATAATTTTACAGAAAATGTAAAATGGAGGCATCTGAAAGCAGATTAATAATAATGATGATGATGATGATGATAAAAACAATGAGCTGCCATTTATTGAGGGCCTGTGCCAATAAATACATATTTTCTCTACTCCTCAAGGTATTTCTACTAGGTGGCAGTCATAATCCTCATTTTACTATAGAGAGAATTCAGAGAGGTTAAAGTTATTGTCCACGGCTAGTAAGTCAGGTTTATTTATACAAAGCCAGACTTTTCCCACTATATCATGCTATCTACCCCTAAGTTTAACTCTAAATTTGTATAAAAATTTGTCTGCCAAATAACTTGGTATCCACTTGGGTATCAAGCTTCATTTTGTGGATCCCAAGCATCACAACTGACCATCTATATAGGTTCTGACTCCAGTGATCTTGTTTCTGCCCTGTCCACAGTAAATCTCAGTCTCTCTTCTCACCGCCAACTTCAAGTCTTCCTTAACAATAGCTGAGAAATCTTACTGCTTGAAGAGAAGATGCAGCCTAACAAAGTCCAAGGCTCTCAGAGATACAAGTCCAAATATTTTGATGTTTAGTTGAAGCTTAATTAAAATTTGTACTGATCATAGTATAGAAGATGAGCATTGTTTTTTTAAAAAAGCAACAGAAATTTACATTACCAAGCATATCTCTTAAGTACCTTTGCAATAAAGAAAAGAAAAGAAACTCCACACACATACATACACACAGCCTTACACAAGAATACCCCAAGGTACTTAAAGATCTAGCAAAGAAAACCTGTATTCTTCAAAAATGAAGTTCAGGAATATCTCATGACTCAACAAGAAGGAATCAGTTAATTTAAGTCCCTCTATACCATCAGAAAATTACAAAGGACATAATGTACTTTTCAAAGAATGGCTAACAACACTTCACTAGCCAATTTCCAAGGTTTTAAAAATGTTAATCAACATGCTTGCTCCTCATTCCTCTAAATATACTAGATTATTCAGTATAGGCAAGGATAAACAGTTACTTTTAATAATGGTGTTTGCCTAAGCCACCACCTACAAGAAAAAGATACTACTTTAGAATACAAAAATCACTTAATAATATCTCATAACCATAATATAGCCAGTATTCCCAAAGTAGTTGCTATTCCTATAAGTGAGCTTTCCCTTCATCATTCTGCTCTGGGCACTCAAAAGACTGATTTAAGCAGGCATCTTTTTCTCTGGAGAATCTGCCCCCTAGTTGCCGATTTAAGAAAAAAAAAAAATCCATGAATGACTTCATGAATCCTGATAAAGTAGTTGACTGAGTCTAGATACCATGCTTTAGTTTATCCTTGGTAGATTTTGAAACAACAAGAAAGGAGGTGCTTTTCTCTCTTTTAAAAAAAGATAAAGAATGAAGTAGGGAAGTTTGGTTATGAGGCTGCACTAGTAGTGCTTTTCCATCATGTTACTCATGGCCCAAGGCCAATTTCTGCATGTATAAGAATTAAATCAGCTGGGCTCAGTGGCTCATGCCTGTAATCCCAGCTACCCAGGAAGCTGAGGTGGGAGGATCGCTTGAGGCCAGGAGTTCTAGACCAGCCTGGGCAACATAGGGAGACCCCTTCTCTAAAAAAATAAGATAAAATAAATTAGCCAGGGGCAGTGGTGTGTGCCTGTAGTCCCAGCTATGTGGGAGGTTAAAGAGGGAGGATTGTTTGAGCCCAGGAGTTTGAGGCTGCAGTGTGCTATGATTGTGCCTGTGACTAGCCACTGCACTGTAGCCTGGGCAACATAGTGAGACCCCATCTCCTAAGGGGGAGGGGAGAATTAAATCACTCAGCAAATATAAAGCTTTGCCTGTGTAACTTCTTTTATAGAATAAAGGCTTTACAACACTCCCTTTCATGAGCTCTCTCTGTTAAAGACTGTTGAATGTTTTCTGAAGCAAAGGTCAATGATATAAATGCAATGAAACAACAAAAAAAGAGGCTTACTAGCATACCACTTACACTTATCCACAGATTTGAAATGAAAGAACCAAAGACTCATAGCTTCGTATCTGGAGAATAAAGGTGCAGAACTGGATTTTGAATATAAATCTGAAATCTATACTACTGAGATCAGCTAACAAGGAATTTAAGATAGAATTTGCTCATCTGGTGTCACTTCTTAAAGACATGTGTTACTAGTAAAGTACTAGTATAGTACAGAGAATTATATCAGAAAGAAGAATATAGAATTATTCATAAAGGAAGCACAAGCATTGTATAACTAAGCTGCACTAAGTATAACTATGCATATACTACACATTTCTTAAATTATCTGAGATGGGATTCTCAGATTTTTCTTATGGTATCAATGCTCAGTTATAGAATTTACATACTTATGGGTGTGAACAACTATTTCAAGGTTTTAACACTTTTCAAAAAGTATTTCTTAAAATGTATATAAACAAATAACATATTTTCAAACATGAATCGTTAATTTTTCAAAAGGAAATTCAATGGTGTATCATCTCAAGATATGGTACATATTGATGTCATACAAATACTAGCCAAATTGTCTTTTAAAAGGTTCTGTTTAAGATGAGTGGGTGGAGAATCTTCAGACTTTCCGTTATTTTATAATCACATTGATTAGGTAGGAAGGGTGTAATACAGGAAGGGAGGTATCAGGGTTTATGGAAAAAAAACAGCCTGAGGAGACAGAGAGAGCTTGGTTCATATTCCAGCTCTGCTAGTTACTAGCTGGTACAAAGTATTTGTTCTCTCTTAGCCTTAGTATTCTCACTTGTAAAATAAAGACAATTATACCAACCTTTGTAGGGTTGTTGTAAGAATTAAAGATTGTATACACAAGGCACTTAGCACAACGTCCAGCACATACTCAGTACTCAAAAATGAAAGCAACTATGAGGATGATGACAATGATCCTAGATCTCGAATATTTTCTTAGAATTGTAAGGAAAATAGGTTAAAATTCCCAGTAGGCAAAGACAAGGAAGAAGACTCTAAGTTATTTACTTTTAAAATCTTGTTAACAAACCTAAAAAATGGCAAAAAATTAAGGGGGTAATTACTAATTTGGTACAAACAAGTGGCTAGGAAAAGAGAACACATTGTGAACATATAGTAGAAATAATTTTTGGAAAGAAAATTTTAAAATTTAGAAGGGAAAGAGTCTGCAAGATCCTACATCAGGTGGAATCAAAGCCAGCCAGACCTGACATGTTTTTCTACCAACTAGCTAATGATTTATTTCTAAGTTGTCAAATGCCTTGGCATGTTTTTTGTTATCAAGAACACTGTCTACTTTCTTCCTAAGATTTACAAGATATAAATTATGTGTGTATGTATATCTTTAGATATCATATTATCAACTTTAACTCAAGCAGTCACAGAATAACTAAAAAGATATACATAGTTCTAATTAGGGGAAATTGATTCATTTAAGGTCATTCAGGAGTTTTGCTTTTCCTCATCCCTCTTCCTCAGACAGTAATACATGTTGGCATTCTGACATGGAAAGAATAAGAAACAGAAAAAATAGACAATTAAATGTATTAATTTTCTTCTTTGTCCTCATTTTTAATAACTAAAAACAATTTAGTTTCAGAAAAGACTGAAAATATTAATTAAAATAGTCTGAAATAAACAGAAAGTTGCTGATTATAAGCTCTCTCAATATATTAAAATTAAAATTCAAAAGGTAGCTAGAAAAATTTTTTTCTACTAGAAAAAGTTTTTATACAAGGAAAAAAATGAAAAGTTGTTAACAATTCTTAATTTTATGTTTGGTTCATAGTTTTGTAGAGGCAATGAAAATAATAGTTTCTTCTTTTTTGTTATTATAAAACTCAGTAATTGGACATTTTGGCAAAAGATTCTCTGCATTTAGTGTTCCTCTGTCTTTCTACAGTCATGGAAAAGATCATTATGCAATGAGCAAAGTTTCTTTTCTGGAGGAAAAAAGGATAGCTTTATTGTTGAAAACATTGGGCCATTATTCTAAACATTCCTTGTATTTTTGAGGGCAAATAGTCTAAAATATGTTTAGAGGAAATCCATATTCAGACAGAAATTCTTTTTTTTTCCCTCAAAGACAGAGGACAGTTTATTCCTCACAGCAATAGCAGTAGTTAGAGTACCAGTATTTGTACCATGTCCTCAAACTTCAATTCCCAAGGGTAATGCAAAGAGGGCCAGTAATGCTTGCATATGAGGTGAGTTGTTACAGAAGAAGAACCCCAAACTCAGAGAATCCAGATCTTTTATAATGGTCGGTGAGCCTAACTGATCTTTGCCTAGGAGGGAGTCTTAATTTTTATTATACTGGACAATCAGCAAATCTGTCCTTTACTCCAGAGAAAGATATTATCTCTATTTTCCAAGATTGTTTGAATAAATAGTTCAGAACAAAGTCAACCAGTGTCTCTGCTTGCAGAAGCACAAGAGACCTTTAGAGAATTGTCTCGAAACAATAACAACCTCTCATTGACACAATGTCTTAGCCTCTGGAAAACTTACCCATGAGTACAACACTGTATCAGTCATAATGATTAATCTGAACAACAGAGCCAAATCCTGTCTGCTACAAACTTTTAATAAATTTTATTGGAACACAGTCATTCATTTAGGTATTATCTATGGCTTGCTGTTTTCATACTTTAATGGCAGAATTCACCATGCCTTGACTATCAGCCCATTGCTGAGTGGCTTTTTTTTCTTTTATTATTATTTTTAATTTACATATAATAATTGTACATACTTATGGGGTACAATGTGATATTTCAATACATAAACACTTTTGTATCTGTTAACCAACCTTTAGTTATCCTCCCCTCCCCCCTAACTTTTCTGCCTTTAGTAACCACTATTCTACTCTCTACTTCTATGAAATCAACTTTTTTTAGCTCCCACATATGAGTGAGAGCACGAGGTATTTACCTTTATGTGCCTGGCTTATTTCACTTAACATAATGTCCTCCATGCTCATCCGTGTTGCCACGAATGACAGAATTTCATTCTTTTTTATGGTTAGTGTTCCATTGTGCATACACAAATGCACCCCCCCCCCAGTTTCTTTATCCATTCATCCACTGATGGACATTTAGGTTGCTTCCATATCTTGGCTATTGTGAATAATGCTGCAGTAAACATGGGAGTGCAGATATCTCTTCAGCATACTGATTTCCTTTCCTTTGGATACATACCCAGTAGTGGGATTGCTGGATCATATGGTAGTTCTATTTTTAGTTTTTTGAGGAACCTCCTTACTGTTTCCCATAATGGCTGTACTGATTTACATTCCCACCAACAGCATATAAGAGTTCCCCTTTCTTCATATTCTCACCAGCATTTGTTATTTTTTGTCTTTTTGATAACAGCCATTCTAACTGGGGTGAGATGATATCTCATTGTGGTTTTGATTTGTATTTCCCTGAGGATTAGTGATATTGAGCATTTTTTCATATACCTGTTGGCTATTTGTATGTCTTCTTTTGAGAAATGGCTATTCAGATATTTTGCCCATTTAAAAAATTATTTGGTTTTTTGTTGTTGAGTTCCTTGTATATCGTAGATATTAATCCCTTGTTGGATGAATAGTTTGCAAATATTTTTCCCATTATGCAGGTTGTCTTTTCACTCTGTTGATTATTTCCTTTGCCATGCAAAAGCTTTTTAGCTTGATATAATCCCATTTGTCTATTTTTTGCTTTTGTTGCTTGTGCTTTTGAGGTCTTCTCCATAAAAATCTTTGCCCAGAGTAATGTCCTGAAGCATTTCCCTTATGTCTTCTGCTAGTAGTTTCACAATTTGGGATCTTGCATTTAAGTCTTTAATCCATTTTGAATTTATTTTTATATACGGTGAGAGAGGAGGTCTAGTTTCATTTTCCTGCATATGGATATCCAGTTTTCCCAGCATCACTTATTGAAGAGGATGTCCTTTCCCCTATATGTGTTTTTGGCATCTGCTGAAAACCAGTTGGTTGTAAATACATGGATTTATTTCCACATTTTCTATTCTGTTCCATTGGTCTATGTGTCTGTTTTTATGCCAATGCCATGCTGTTTTGGTTACTATGGCTTTGTAGTATATTTTGAAGTCTGGTAGTGTGATACCTCTAGCTCTTTTCTTCATGCTCAGGATTGTTTTGGCTATTCAAGGTCTTTTATGGTTCCATAAGAATTTTAGAATTATTTTTTCTATTTCTGTGAAGAATGTCATTGGAATTTTGATAGGGATGGTATTGAATCTGTAGATTGCTTTTGATAGTATGGTCATTTTCATAATATTAATTCTTCCAATCCATAAACATGGAATATCTTTACATTTTTGTGTGTCCTCTTCTATTTCTTTTATCAGTGTTTAATACTTGTCCTTGTAGACATTTTTTACCTCCTTGGTTAAATTTATTCCTGGGAATTTGGGGTTTTTTGTAGCTATTATAAATGGGATTGCTTTCTTGATTTCTTTTTCTTCTAGTTCATTGTTGGTACATAGAAATGTTATTGATTTTTTTTTGTGTTGATTTTGTACCTTGTAGCCTTATTGAATTTGTTTATCAGTTTTAACAGCTTTTCTTGTGGAGCCTTTAGGGTTTTCTATATAAATGATCGTGTCTTCTACAAATAGGGACAATTTGACTTCCTCTTTCCCAATTTTGATGCCCTTTCTTTCTCTTGCCTAATACTCTGGGGCTAGGACTTTGAGTACTATGTTGAATAAAAGTGGTAAAAGTGGGCATCCTTGTCTTATTCCAGATCTTAGAGGGAAAGCTTTCACATTTTCCCCATTCAGTATAATGTTGGCTGTGGGTTTGTCATATATGGCCTTTATCATGTTGAAATATGTTCCTTCTATACCTAACTTGAAAGTTTTTATCATGAAGGGATATTATTTTTGTTTTTGTTTGTTTGTTTGTTTTAGAGACAGGATCTCACTCTGTTGCCCATGCTGGAGTGGGAGTGCAGTAGTGCGATTATAGCTCATTGCAACCTTGAACTCCTGGGCTCAAGTGATCCTCCCACTTCAGCCTCCCAAAGTCCTGGGATTACAGGCCTGAGCCACTGTGCCCAGCTGGGATACTGATTTTATCAAATGTTTTTTCTGCATCTATTGAGATGGTCATATGGTTTTTCTTCTTCATTCTGTTGATATAATGTGTCATGTTTATTGATTTGCATATGTTGAACCATCCTTGTATCCTTGGGATAAATCTCACATAATCATGGCGAATGATCTTTTTAATGTGCTGCTGGATTGAGTTTGCTAGTATTTTGCTGAGGATTTTTGCACCCATGTTTATCAGGCATTTTGGCCAATAGTTATTTTTTTGTTGTTGTTGTGTCCTTGTGTGGTTTTGGTATTAGGGTAATGCTGGACATGTAGAATGAGTTCAGAAGAATTTCTTCCTCTTCAACTTCCTGAAGAGTTTGAGAAGAATTGGTATTAATTCCTTAAGTGTTTGGTAGAATTTAGCAGCAAAGCCATTGGGTCCTGGGCTTTTCTTTGATGGGAGACTTTTTGTTACAGATCCAATCTTGTTACTCATAATTGGTCTGTTCAGGTTTTCTATTTCTTCTTGGTCCAATCTTGGTAGGTCATATGTGTCCAGGATTTATCCTTTTCTGCTGGGTTTTCTGATTTGTTGGCATATAGTTGTTTGTAATAGCCTCTAATGATCCTTTGTATTACTGTGGTATCAGTTGTAATGTCCCCATTTTAGCTTCTGATTTTACTTATTTGGGTCTTTTCTCTTTTTTTCTTGGTTAGTTTAGCTAATGGTTTGTCAATTTTGTTTATCTTTTCAAAAAGCCACATTTTCTTTTTGTTGATCTTTTGTATTGCTTTTTAGTCTCAATTCCATTTATTTCTTCCCCAATATTTATTATCTTTTTCCTTCTACTAATTTTGAGTTTTGTTTGTTCTTGCTCTTCTAGTTCCTTGAGATGTATCATTAGGTTCTTTATTTGAAATCTTTCTACTTTTTTTGATATAGACATTTATTGCTATAAACTCCCTCTTAATAACTGCTTTTACTATATCCCATAGGTTTTAGTATGTTGTGTCTATATTTTCATTTGTTCTAGGAAATTTTTTAATTTCCTTCTTAATTTCTTCATTGACCCACCCATTGATCATTCAGGGGCAGGCTGATTACTTTCTGTGTATTTGTACAGTTTTGAAAGTTCCTCTTGTCATTGATTTCTAGTTTTATTCCATTGTGGTCCAAAAACATACTTGACATGATTTCACTTCTTTTAAATTTACTGAGACTTGTTTCATGGCCTAACATGTGGTCTATCCTGGAGAATGTTCCACATGCTATTGAAAAGAATGTGTATTCTGTAGCTATTGAATGAAATGTTCTATAAATGTCTGTTTGGTCCATTTGGTCTAAGGTATAGTTTAAATAAAATGTTTCTCTGTTGCTTTTCCATCCAGATGATCTGTCCAGTGTTGAGACATTAGACATTGGGTGTTGAAGTCCCCAACTATTATTGTATTGGAGTCTGTCTCTCCCTTTTGATCTAATAATATTTGCTCTATATATCTGGGTGCTCCAGTATTGGGTGCACATATATTTACAATTGTTATATCTTCTTGTTGAATTAATCCCTTTATCATTATATAATGATGTCTCTTATATAATGTCTGTTTTATGTCTCTTTTTATAGTTTTTGACTTAAAGTCTGTTTTATCTAATTTAAGTATAGCTACTTCTGTTTGCATTTGGTTTCCATTTGTGAAGAATATCTTTTTCCATGCCTTCATTTTCAGTCTATATGTCTTTACAGGTGAAGTTTCCTGTAGGCAGCATATATTAGGGTCATGTGTTTTTTTTTAACCCATTCAGTCACCAGACCATATCTTTTAAGTGGGGGATTTAATCCATTTACATTCAAGGTTATTATTGATAGGTGAGGACTTATTCCTGTCACTTTGCTAATTGCTTTCTGATGTTTTGTATATCCTTTGTTCCTTTCTTCCTCTCTTATTTTTTACCATTGTGGTTTGGTGGGGTTTTTTGTAGTGATAAGGTTTGATTCTTTTTGCTTTCTCCTTTGTGTATCTGCTGTACCAGTGAGTTTTATACTTTTGTGTGTTTTCATGATAGTGTTATCACCCTTTTCTTACAGATATAGGGCTCCCTTGAGGATTTCTTCAGTCTAGTGATGATGAATTTCCTCAGGTTTTGCTTGTTTGGGAAAGACTTTATTTCTCCCTCATTTCTGAAACATAGCTTTTCTGGGTATAGTATTCTTGGCTGACAATTTTTTTTTCCCTTTCAATACTTTGAATATATCATCCCATTCTCTCCTGACCTATAAGATTTCTGCAGAGAAATCTTCTGTTAGTCCAGTGAAGACTCCCTTATATGTGACTTGATGCTTTTCTCTTGCTGTGTTTAGAATTCTCTCTTTGACTTTTGACCATTTGACTATTATGTGCCTTGAGGAGGACCTTTTGGGGTTGAATCTATTTGAGCACTTTTGAGTTTTCTGGAATTGGATGTCCATAATCCTCCCCAAACTTGGGAAATTTTCTGCTATTATTTCATTAAATACATTTTCTATGCCTCTTCCCTTCTTTTCCCCTTCTGGAACTCCTATAATATGAATATTTGTTCACCTAATGGTGTCCCAGAAGTCTTATAGGCTTTCTTCACTCTTTTAAATTCTTCTTTTTTTCTTTGACTGGGTAATTTCAAATGACTTATCTTTAGGTTCAGAGGTTCCTTCTCCTGATCAAGTCTGCTGTTGAAGCACTCTATTATATTTTAAAATTTCATTCATCAAATTCTTTGGCTGCAGGATTTCTGTTTGGTTCTTCTTTATGATTTCTATCTCTTTGTTGAGTTTCTCATTCATATCATAAATTGTTTTTCTGATTTCATTGAATTGTATATCTATATTTTCTTGTATCTCACTGAGTTTCCTTAAGATTATTATTTTGAATTCCTTTTCTGGCAATTCATTTATTTGTTTTTCATCAGGGTCTGTTACTAGAGACTTATGTTCCTTTGGTGGCATCATATTTCCTTGCTTTTTCATGTTTATGCCCCTGTGTTGACATCTGTGTGTCTGGTGGAACAATCACCTCTTCTGAACTTTCTAGAGTGACTTCCATAGAAAAAAGACTTTTGTCTGCAGTTGGGTTTTAGTGTGCTGGTTGGGAAGGGTGTGGTGACTCTGTTTCTGAGTTGGTGCAGTGGTATAGTCTCCATGTAGTGTCTGCATCTGTGTTCAATGTCAGCAATAACTGTGGGTGCCTCAGTGGCCTAGATTGTAGAAGTTTGTGGCAGCAGTTCCCAGAAATTCTTAATACCCAAAAAGAGTATTGCTTAAGTCCAAACAATTTTTTTTGACAACTGATCTTACCAAAATGAAACTTAGAAGTTTATTTTGAAAATGAGATGTAAAACTTAAAGGCAAAAAAAAAATCAAAAGTGTCATATTTCCAGAGCCACAACTTGCAAAGGTTAACTTAATTCAACTAGGACAGTTATTTTTCACTACCTTCACTTTTTTTTAAAACAAAGGTAACACAACCATAAGACTTCTCAAACCCACACAAATACTCCATTATTTGATAGAGATTTCTGCATTTCAAAAGTCATTTTGAGAAGAGAAAGTGTGGAGATCAAAACATGAGGTCGAGGTATCATCTTAAAAAGAAATTGCTTCTCAGATATGTTAACATTTGTATTCTAACATTTGTAACCACTGTATAAGATTTGCTTAGTGAAAAGGTAATTATAAATACCTGAATTGTGTGCATGCTGTGTTCCAAAAATTAACTTGTAGTGCCTATAATTTAGAACTCATTTTCTCAGAGAAATGACAGCATAAGTGGTGGCTCAGTTTCCAGATCAGCAAACAAAAACCTGCTTAACTTGAAATGTTGATATTGACAATGCTGAGGAACAAGTCCTTTATCCTCAAGTTCTAAGTCTTTGAGTTCTGAACGTTATAAGGGGTGGAGTGGCCAGGAGGTAATATTAACATTTATTGAGTGCCTACTATGAGGTTATAAATAAAGCACATACCATAATATTTATATATGCATTACTGAATGCAGTCCTTACAATAATTCTGTAACATTCATAAGTCTTGGCTTTATCATTTTCTAGCTGTTTGAGTATTGAGCAAGTTTTCACATTTGAAAAATAATAATAATAATCCCTGTTTGAAAAGATTATGAAGATTAAAATTACATATTTATATTTAAGGGCTTTCTAAATAGTAGGTACTCCATATATGACAAAATATTAATATTATCAATATCCCCAATTGGTAGAGCTTCAGCAACGTGAACTAACTCAATTTTCAAGGTCACATAGGCAAATGGCAGTCAGAATTAGAACCTAGGTCTTTTGTCTCCTAATACAGTGTTTTCTTTTTCTCTCCTATATTGTAGATTACCTCTATGTACTTAATAAAAGCAGGTCAGAAGGTTTTTATGTATTCATTTTAATAGACTTGCAACACTCCTGGAAGAAGCTTTTTATGTTAACCCTCTCCTGGCTCAATTGTCAGTTATTTAAATATCTCTCCTCTAATGAAAGAGAGTTTTAAAAATTTAATTGCCAAAGAAATGAGACATTGCTTCTGATCTGTCTCAATACAATTTTTAGACTTGGGAGCTCTAGTTTCCTAGGTGTATCTAGCACTATTTGCAAATACTCCTATTCCAGTCAATTTCCTTATAAAGTTTTTTTTTTCTTTTCCCTAACAGCTTTATTGATACTCTTCATTTTAAAATTGTGAAATATATCATTCATACAGAAGTGGATAAACTTAAAGACAATACAATTTAAAGGAACATAATAAAATCAACACTTTGATACCCACTTCTAAGACATTTGAAGCCCCTTGTATGGCCCCCCCTCATAAGCATCCTCTCCTCTTGCCCAGAAGCAACTATGTTTTATTTTAAGCATTCTTTAGCTCTTTAGGAGCTTTACGATCTCTATGTATTACTAAATATTATATCATGTAGTTTTACGTGCTCTTAAACTTTATATTTATAAAAACCATTATATACTCTTCTTTGACTTGCTTTTTTCCCCTCAATATAGTATTATGTTTTTAAGATTTATTAGTGTAAATTTGTATAGTTTTAGTCATTCATTTTTCACTGTTACATTCATTACATGAGTACAACATTATTCATTTAATCATTCTCCTAGACATTTGGGTTGTTTCATTTTTTGGCTATTGTGAATAATGTTTCTGTGAACCTTCTGTATGTCTCTTCTGGTATGCATGAGCATAGTTTTCTCTAGGGTATATACCAAGAAATGGAACTACTAGGTAACAGGGTTTGTGCATGATCAGTTTTACTAGGCAATGTCTAACTTTTTGTTTTGTTTTATTTTTGCTTTTTTTAGAGACAGAGTCTTGCTGTGTTGCCAAGGATGGGGTACAGTGACTATTCAGAGAAGCAATCACAGTGTACTATAGCCTCAAACTCTTGGGCTCAAGGGATCCTCCTGCTTCAGCCTCCCAAGTAGCTGGGACTACAGGCACACACCACCACACCCGGTGGCAATGCCTATTTTCCAATGCAGTGGTAACAATTTACGTTCTTATCAGCAACAGAATGATGATCTCGTTGTTCTACATCATCACCAACAGTTGACATTATCAGCTTTAAAATTTTTGCCAAGCTGGCAGCTTGAAGTGGTACCATGTCGTGGTTTTAAATTGCATGCTTCTGATTATTGAGAACAGAGAATGTTTTCACAGTTATTGGCCATGTGAGTTTCCTGTTCTATGAAGAGTCTGCCCAAGTATTTTTGACACTAATTTGTAGAAGTTCTTTATATATTTCTGGAAAAGCAATCCTTTGTCAGTTTCATGTGCTATAATTATCTTCTCCCAGTTTGTGACTTCTTTTCTTTGTTATACTTTCTTTATAAAGTCATTTGACAAACAGAAGTTCTTAATTTTAGTATAGTTGAACTTGTCAATATTTTCCTTTATGGTTTTTTTTTGTTTTTATACTTTGGAGAGTAGTTTAGTGAAACAGTTATGAGCAGGAACTTTGGAGCTAGAATACCTGGATTCAAATCCTGGCTTTATCACCTACTAGTCATATGACCTTAAGTAAATTACTTAATCTCTTTATGCCTCAGTTTCCTCAGTTATAAAATGGAAAACATACAAGGGTTGTCTGCAAAGTATCCAGCCATTGTCATATTCCATGTAATATGAAAAATGGAGACATTTATTACATTAACAATGGCTGGATACTTTCTGGACAGCCCTCGTATATCATAGGTTTGTTGTGAAGATTAATTTAGTTAATATGTGTTAAGCACTTACATAGAACAGTGCCTGGCACATAGTAAAAACTATATAAATATTGCTACTATATTGACATTATTGTTGAAGAAATCCCTCCCTACCCTAGGGTCATTAAGATGCTTTCCAAGAAGTATTACATTTTGCCTTTCACATTTAGGTCTTTAATCCACCTGAAATTTATTTTTGCAGATGATATAAATTAAAGATCCAATCTCATTTTCTTCCTTATAGATAACCAAAGCTCTAGTACAATTCATTGGTAAGTCCATCCTTTTGCCCCTAAGCTTTAGTACCTCCTCTGCCATATACCAAATGTCTTTATACACATAGGTTATTTCTGGGCTCTCTTTTTTGTTCTATTTATTTTCTATCCTGAACCAATACCACACTGTCTAAATTCCTATAACTTTACTTTCCGACAATGTTTTTGTGTAAGCAATTTTGAAAATATAGATAAGTTGAAAGAATAGTATTCTGAATATCTGAGTATATATTTTGCTTTACATACTACTCTTCTAAGCCCTGCTCCGAATGTATAGCACGTCAGCCACACTGACCTTGCTGCTGCTAAAGTATGTTAGGCATCTGCCTACATCAGAGGTTCTACTTGCTGCTCTCTCTATTGGCAATACCCTTCCATGGGATCCACAAGGCATGATCCCTTATGTCTTTTTGTTCTTTATTCAAATGTCATATTCTCAACAAGACCTTAGCTAGCCACACTATCTAAAATTGTACTATCTCTTACTATTTAATATACTATATATTTTATTTTTTTGTTTATCTCTCTTCTCATCTAGAATATCAGTTTCTACAAAATCAGGAGTTTTTATGTGTTTTTTCCACTGCTATATTCCCAGTGCCTAGCACAGTGCCTGGCATGTAAACTTTGTTTAGTGATTGCATAATCTGGCTCTAAAATATATATATGCGCTTTCTTCATTAACTCTTGGTGACTTCTAAGTGCAATATTTGTTTTCATTTTAGTCCATTTAACATTTGCCATGCACTTAATCTTGACACTTTATGTCACATTTAAACAAACCTCTTAGAATCTTAGAAATAGGATATTCATTCTAGGTGAGCAAAATGAGACATTTTAATGACTGGCCCATGATAGGCCAATCAACCTTGTAAGATAGTAACCCATTGGGTTTGTTGTTTAAAGTAGGACAGAGAAGAGCAGACAGGGGGAAAAAAGTACTACCCCACAAAGAAAAATCCATTGTGCTTAACCCCAGTATTCTATTGTGACCCTGCCAAAGGGGCCTTTTTAGCTTATATAATCCTCATATAAACAAAGAATAGAGGTTGGAAATCCTCAAACAAGCCTCTTCTTTTTTAAGTTTTGGTTTCCATCTGCATATAAGCTGCCCCTTAGGCTTTTTGGGACAACATATTGTCCACTAGATCAGTAGTTCTGAAACTTTAGCACGCTGCTATCCCAGAGTTTTTGATTCAATAGGTCTGGGGTTGGGCCCGGGAATTTGCATTTCTAGCCAGTTCCCAGATTATGCTGATACTGCTGGTCTGGGGACCATAATCAGAGAACCACTGTACTAGATTAACTGGAAAAAATATCACCGTACTTATTTCACTCTCTATTTTTTTAATATCCCTAGCCCTGACTGGTAAAGCTGCTTAATTTCAACTTCCAGGCTTAGTGCTGAACCCTTAATTTGGTATCAGTCCTAACTTAAGAAGAGGGTACTTAAGACAATCAACCTTAGTAGTCTGTCATCAAGTCCCATTCGCTACTGGTTTCTTTGACCTTAGTCCCCTATATTCTTTTCTTTTTTTTTTTTTTGAGACAGAGTCTTGCTCTGTCACCAAAGCTGGAGTGCAGTAATGTCATCATAGTTCACTGTAACCTCAAACTCCTTGGCTCAAGCAATCCTCCTGAGTAGCTGAGACTACAGGCATGTGCCACCACGCCTGGCTAATTTTTTTCAAAAATTGTTTTTGTAGAGACAGGGTCTCGCTATTGCCCAAGCTGGTCTCGAACTCCTGGCATCAAGTGATCCTCCCACCTCAGCCTCCCAAAGTGCTACGATTACAGATGTCAGCCACCACGCCTGACCAGTCCCCTATATTCTCAATGACTGAATTATAACTATTGTCCCTAGTTTGTCAATGCCTGGCTCCTGGTCCCAGTTGCCCTGCCTCCCCACTTCCCAACCCAATGACTAGGTCCATGACACTTTCAGACTTTTTACATATCAAACATTTGCCATTTAAACCCCAGGTCAGGTGTTCTGATATCTCAAACCATGGACTCACTTTTAATATTTATAATGTCCTAATTCCTGCCTTTTCCTTTCAAATGATTCTCTATGTATAATCTCATTACTTCTTGTTGCCTTCTATGCAATATTTATTTTCATCGTAGCCCAGATCTGATTTCTAGATTTATATCTCCATGGGCCAGTGCCTAAATTGATGAATCATGCTCACCCACACCCAGCCCTGCACTCAAATTGAGACACTCACACTGCCATATCTAATCTTGCCCATTCTATTTCAGGGTACAGTGGGAAGAGCCTTGGAGCCAGATAGATCTGGACTCAAATCTAAGCTCTGCCATTTATTAGTTATGCCATGTTGCTAAGTAACTTATCTACTAAGACTTTGAATTAACTCTCCTCATTCTGGTATTTAATAGCCATCCAAGCTTGGGCTTATCATGTAACCTTTTCGATTATTGCTTCTCATCTGTAATTTGATGGATAAACATCTTACCTACCTCATAGAGTTGTTGTTAGAATCAAACAAGAAAATGTACAGGAGAAAAGAATACTCTTAACTGTAAATGACTTTACAGATATTAATAATTAACATTCCCTGAAAACCTGCTGCAAACATAGGTACAAGCTTGAAAAACCCAAATTGTTGAAACACATGAAATATATCATACCAGATAATTCATTTAATCTATATAGAGCCATAATAATAGAATTCCTGATTGTAAAACTAGGTCTATATACTTTAAATGTCAAAACAATCCTAGCTGAAGGACTTATGTCCCTTTTTTAAATAGGAAATCTAAAGAAACTTCAAGTCCAAATCTCTCTCTGGCATTGACAAATTTAGGTATTTTGAGTTGAAATCATATCCTGGGAGAAAAAGGCTAAACAACCCCATATTTCTCTCTATCCTCTAGGAAACATATTTCTTGCTATGAAAAAAAAATCTGACAGGGAAAAAGTCATGCTGATTTAATTTTCTTTCAAGGGACACAGAGGAAGACAAAGCCTTCTCTGTGGGAACAAGAGTCCTTCTATTTCAGTATAAGTCTATTACCATGAGTTTTAGAAGCTCCCCTTTTAAAATTTGAGAAAAAAGAATATTAAAACAGGCTAAGAATTAGATTTCATGTTCTAACCACAATGTCATACATCTAAAATGGCAGGTCCTCATGTCAACAAAGTTTATTTCCTTATCCTGATTTCTCTTCTGGACTTAAAAGCCAAGAATTATCACTAGGACCAACTTTGCCCTCATAATAAGACAGTAATACTATATTCCCTTGAATGACTGCTCCAAATAACAATTCTATTAACTTTTTATTTTGAAATAATATTAGATTTAAAAAAGAGTTACAAAGATAATACAGAGATTTCTCATATACCACCCAACTTCCCCTAACATTTAACTTCTTATATAACTATGACATATTTATCAAAACTGAGAAATTAACATTGGTATAATACTATTAACTATTCAGGTTTCCCTAATTTTTCCACTAGTGTCCTTTTTATGTTCCAGCATCCAATCTATAATATTACCTTGCATTTACTCATCATTTTCCTTAGCCTCTTCCAATCTGACAGTTTCTTGGTCTTTCCTTGTCTCTTATGACCTTGAAGCTTTTGAAAAGTACTGGTCAGGTATTTTGTAAAATGTCCCTCAATTTGGACCTGTCACAATTAGAATGAGGTTATGAATTCTGAGTAATTCTATCACAGAGGTAACATACCTTTCTCAACTGATCATATTCGTATTAGGGGGTATATGATATCCACGAATTATTACTGATAATGTTATCTTGGTCACTCAAATGATTGAGCAGTGGTTCAATCAATCAATTAACAAACACAGGGACCTACTGAATGCAGGATAGTTAGATTGATTTGAGCTTGTTTCTGCCACTTACTAGTTGTCTGTTTTAGGGCAAATTAGTCTCAGTTTCTTCATCTGTAAAATAAGAATATACCAGTTCAATTGTTGTTTTATCCTTACAAGATAATACATATAAAACATTTAGCCTGGCACATAGTAAACAGTCAATAAATGTTAATGCTGTTCATTCTGGAGTTGGTGGTGGTAGTAATAACGTTAGTAGCATTTGCCAAGTTGTATGGTATTTTCATCTCAGAAGCAAGTCAAACTACAGACCAGAAGACACTACATGTTTATGAGGTTTTAAAACTGTTTAACTGTAGTAAAATGCCCTACGAGGGGGATGTTTAAATAGAGATTAAATTTGTGGTTTCTTTCTTCTTTAGCAAGAGAAGCTTGCAATTGCTTTGACATTTGGGCAGAGATAGAAAATAACGTTGAAGCAGATCCTCTTGACTGTGTGAAGAATCATTTAAGTTAGATTTCCCTTAGTTATGTAACTATAGAGTGAACAGTCCCCATTGCCCTGAAAGAAGGGTTTAACAAGACCCTTTGCATTTTGAGTAGCTAAAGAAAGGTGTCTCACCCTTGGGGAGGGGGAAAATTGGGGGTTTGTTACTGAAAAGATTCTACAAAATGTCCTCGACAAGTACTCTTGGGGCTGGCTTACACACTGGGATGTGGCTGCACATATAAACTGAAGGAGCTGATTGTTACAATCTATAACTTAGGAGACCCAATTTAGAGCATCCATGAAAGAACCTGGCACTAAGGAAGTGGGTTCATCCTCCCTTAAAGAATCATTGCTGCCTCTGTAAGGATCTGGACCAGTTAAAGAATCATAACAGTAGTGAGCAAGCATCATTCATCAGTTTGCTCAGGGACCAGGCTTCAATCCAGCAATTCCTTGGAGCAGTGAGAAAAAACAGTATTAGGGAACTGATCAGAATCACCTTCCCTTTATACCTAGCATCACAGGAGGATTGACCTCTAGAATTATTGGACAATTAGTAACTAACAGTTGGAGAATGGGTTGCCTCAAGAGGAGAGTACTAGACTTTATGCTATTGAGGCATAAGAGAGTCAGAGCAATTAACAGGAAAAATAAAAGAAGTGTGACTATATTTGAACCCTGTTTGTGGAAAAGTTTGCCAATTATATAAGCTTTCAACTTCCCCATATCCATTGCTATCCTCAAAGGCCTCCTTATAAAGACTAATAGTTTTTAAAACTTCTGAAAGATAAAGGGCCCTTGGATTTATTTTCAGCAGCAAAGAAAGAACGTGGGTATGGGGACATTGCTTGATGCTCAGCAGCAAGGCTTATGGAGGAATAAAAATCCCATGGGATACAGTGGGTGGTAGCAACTTCTGAAGCACAGGAAAGCAGATTCCTGCAGCCCGCAACAAAGGAAGAATGGTAAGCATAGGCAGACGGTGTGGACCTGAGAAGGAACCCTAGGACTGAGCATTTCCATAAATCCAACTTAGAAATACAAACTATCTTTAGATTTGTGTGTATATATTAATGCACAAAATTTCTAGAGAATTATGCACAGAAACACCACTATGATGGCACATCACCATTCTGACTTGCTCCATTCTTTCAATATGCTCTCCGTTTTCACTATTATTACTCTAATTTTGGCTCTTGCTAGTTTTCACTCTGCCTCTAAAATCTCTCTCCTTATTTCTGCTCATTGTACTATGTCCCAACACAGTGCCGATCTTTCTCCTGCTTAAAAATTGCTTAGTAAATAAAACCAAAATCATCTCTCTGGCCCTTAAGACTCTCTGTGACGTGACCACAGCAGGACTTACCAGACTCATCTGCCCCCACTCCTCTTCCATTGACATCTTGAGTAAGCACATCTGTGATGTTAATCTTGCTCTCTCCTGTTCTGTGAAGTCCTTTCCTACCTTTTCCACTTCTGTGTGTCTAAATCTTTCCTTTTCTTCAAAGATGGGGTCAAGAGCTACCTTCTCAATGAATCCACCTCTGATTTTTCCAGCTATAAGTGATGTCTCCCAGCTTCTTACTTCCCTTAACATCTTACCTTTATTCTGTATTTTGTGATGTGTGTCAATTTTTACTTTGTATTATAACTATTTATATATATTTCTTAGGGCCCTTACTAGACTAGACGCTCCTCTGGAATGAGAACCATTAACTTATTTATCCTTTATCTCCCATAAGGTTTATTAAAGTACCTATACATAAATATTTAATAATATTTAGTGTCAAGGTATTTATTTATTCAACAAACCCTGCACATAATTTGTTGAATAAATAAAAATCTTCACTTGATCTTAGCCAAAAGGCTGAGAAGCGATGAATAAATAAAAATCTTTATACCAAAGACTACATTTATATGAACTTGATTATTTATACTATTAGTATATATACAATTACAGATTTGGGAGGAGCCTCTCAGAAGAAACAAAATAATTGATCTTCTAATACTATCGATAACAAAACTTTAAAATATTTCTTTTAAAAATTCCAAACTGGCTTAAAAGTGGTTTAATAAAATGAAACAAGAGGAGTCTGCAACATGGTTTAGGGACAATAACACGTTTGATCAACAGCAACTCACCGTGACATGTTAATGTTCACAAAGACTACCAACAGCTGGAAAAAAGTGGGGTTTTTTTCATTCATTTGACTACTACAGCTGATATCTAATTAATAATGAGAAGACCAGGACGACAGATTACACCTTGTATTGAATGTAGTCTTTATGACAAAAATGCACCGGAAAACACCCGGAGCTTTCCAGACTGCATTAAATATGCATTGTTTGTATTTAAACCACAACTCAGTGCCTTTTTCTGAGTAAGCCCCTCTCTGATCACTTATTAACATTCAAACTTTAGTCTAATTTGTTTTTCCATGAATTTAACATGATACTTGGTGTAATATGCTTAAAATATCTTTTAAGACACAAACCATCTGGCATTGTACAAACATTTATTGAAACAAACGAGCCACAATAAGATAAAGGCTAAGATCAATTACCTACTTTTGACCAAGATGGCTAACTTTAAAAATTCTACTTTCAAGAAACAAAATATTGAAATGTACCCCAAAAAGGTAATTTAAAGTAGAGATTGGTATAACTGCAAAAATAATAATTGGGGTATAGAATGGTTATTTTCAAATAAAATTAAAGCTATGAGGCTTTGTTCTATTTTCCTACAAAATAGCATAAGAATATGCTTGTTTAGATTTCTTGAGTTTGACACACAACATATATGCAAATGTCTAACAGACATCTCTATCTGAATGTCCCACAGTCACTTCCAAATCAACATGTTTGAAATCTAACACCATCCTCTCCCTCCAACTTGCTTATCTACCTGTATTCTTTATCTAGTTAATGGTTTATCTCTTCACTTATGTGCCCAAGCCATAAAGAAACATGGAGTCATTTGTCTCTCTCCCTCTCTCTTTCTCTCCCTCTCTCTTTCTCCCACCTCTCTCTCCCTCCCTCCCTCTTACACTCTCTTGCACCACACATACAAGCAACCATTCTAGTCCCATAGATTTTATCTTCCAAATTTCTCTTAAATTGGATCCCTCCTCTCCAGCACCACTGTTAATGCCAATATCAATGCCTTTGATCAGGCCTTTAACTTTTCTTGCTTAGATTGTTACAATAGTCTTTTCACTATCTCCTTGCCAGAGCTCACTCCCTATCCACCAGACTTCTGGCAGAGTGATTTTTCTAAAAAGCAAATCCAATGTCACCTCTTGTTCAGTATTCTTCAGTGGATATATGGATTTGCATGGCATATCAGGGCCTTCATGATCTGGCCCTGTTTATCCTTTATTCACTCGTTCTATTCATTTATCAAGTATTAACGGAGTGTCTACCACATGCCAGGCACTGTTCTAGGTGTTGGAGATACCTAGAACAGTAGACAAACAGAGAAAAGTTTCATCTTCTGTCATTTCCTATTGTCTTTCAACCCTTCCTCCATCCCCACCGCTACCAAGCTGTGCCTTCGAGAAATAATGAACCACTTGCAATCTACTAAAGATTCCTTTTTCTTTCATACAAATTTCTACTCACTTTTCAAATCTCAATTCAAACACAACATCCTCTCTTAAGACCTCTCTGAATCTCCTCGTGCACTTTGTGAATACTCATATTTTATTTGCATGTCTATCTTTCCACTAGCCAATAAATTCCTTGAGAACAGAGATAATGTCTTTTGACATATAGTTGGCAAATGCAATGTCTTCATTAAATGAAACAATAAGTGAATAAAATGACAAAGCTTTCCTAAATTGTTAATTGTTTCTAGTTATCAAATAACTTTTTTCTTGATCTTCTAGAATTACAGGCAAAGTAAAAAATAAGAGTTTGCACAAGCAGCTGTTACTCTTGAGTATTACACATGAGATGATTTTCAGAGAACTATATGAATGTAAGCCTTGGAGGTGTTTTGTCATCTTTCTATTTGAAATTTGTTTTGGCATCAGTTTACTTAATAAGTAAAAGTTTGCCTTCTATCCTGGGGCACATTCTCATAATTAAAATGCAAAGTAGTAAATACAGTCATCCCTTAGTACCTGAGGGGGATTGGTTCTAGGACCACTCAATACCTAAATCCAAGGATGCTCAAGTTCCTTATATAAAATGATGCAGTATTTGCATATGACCTACTCACATCCTCCCAGATAATTTAATTCATCTCTAGATTACTTATAATACCTAATACAATGTAAATGCTATGTAAGTAGTTGTTACACTATATTGTCTTTCAATTTGTATTATTTTTTATTGTTGTATTGTTATTTTTATTGGTTTTTTTCCCTAATATTTTCAATCTGCATTGGTTGAATCTGTGAATGCAGAACCCATGGATTGGAAAGGCCAACTGTGTTTCAAAATACACTGTATAGCAAGTCCTGGAATAACGTAGTTTAGTTACATTATTAGCTACATTATTTCTGATGAGGAAAAAAACAGATTCCCAGCTGGAGCCACTGTCTGTGTAGAGTTTGTATATTCTCTCCACGTCTGTGTGGGTTTTCTCTGGGTACTCTGTTTTCCTCCCACATCCCAAAGATGTGCACATTAGATTAATTGGCATGTCCAATTGTCCCAGTGTGAGTGAGTGGGTGTGTGTGTATGTGTGCCCTGCCATGGAATGGCATCCTGTCCAGGGTTGTTTCCGCCTTGCACCCTGAGCTGCTGGGATGGGCTCCAGCCACCTGTGACCCTGAACTGGAATAACTGGTTAAATAATTTTCTTACTTGTGTTTATTAATCTTTCTTACATGTATGTATAGCTCACACTTATTTCAATGTTTAATATTAGAAGTGTTTTGAGTCTTTATTTAAAAGTTTGGTGATGTTTTTGTGAGCAGAAATATGTGAAATATATGAACTTAAGTCTTATTTGTATCAATCAGCCTATGGTAAAACAGGTTTTCTTATACCTCTTTTCGCTCAAAGTTAGTTTCCCAGAACCTATGGATGATGTCAAGTGAGGACTTGTACAGCAGCAACCACATTTTAAAAATCTCAAATTAGTACATAATTGCCTACATATAAAGTCATCCCTGATATTTTAAGAGCTATATGAAGAGATTCAGGCTCTCACTAGGCATACTGATTTTTTAGATAAAATGCTACCTGATTTCTCCATTCATTTTTTAAACATATGTCAAAATGTGAATCAGGAAAACATTAGAAATGTGTTCCAAAAGCAAAAATGAAAAGTTCAGATATTGTAGACCAACTCCTTCCAATTAAACAGGTTGGAACACCAATGGTGATGTGAGGGGGTGGCCATCTGTCAGAACATAAAGGACTTTGTGTTTGCACACAAAGACACTGCTCAACCCACATCTGGCTCCTGCAGCCAAAATCTACCCTCACTGGGGCAACTCCCACTGAAAGGCATAAAGAACAGGGAAATGAAATTTTTAAAAGTCAGTTGTTAGTTCCACAGACTTTCAATGTATGAGAGAAACAGGATAAAATTGAGTCCACTTTTCTACTTTTACTTATTTTTAAAGAGAAAACAGGGAGGTCAAGACAGAAGAGAATTTAAGTAGGTGTTAGGAGATCAGATTTCTCATCTCACTGCATAATCTTAGGAAACTCACTTGAATTCTCATGATTTTTCTCCTGATAGGTCTTCTCATCTGTCTGCCTCTCCACATTATAACCCATAGGCACATCTCAGTCCCCACCTCCTCTGTAAAGCCTTTCCCATCACTTCAGCCTACCCCTGTTCTTTTCCTACTCTAAACTATTATACTTACAAATCAACCATATATTTATAAACTATAATATTTTGTATTACATTCTAGTAGTTTTTTGTCTTTTAGTCTTGTATAGATTATACGTTTCTTGACAAGAGCAAAAGCAATATTATTTTTACTACAAAGTGCCTAATACAAACAGAGAGCAATATAATAGATATTGCAATTGATATTTGTTCATCGAAGGGCTGATCCTCTCATGTTCTCGATTTCTACTAAGATAAACTGGGATTAGTACTTACCAAGAATAGTTATTTATATAGCATAAGCTATATCACACCAGGGGAAGGGTCATATTACCAGAGGACAACTAGAAGAAATTCCTAGAAAACATCAAGTGGTCTGTATCACAGCATTAGAATTTCTTATAATACTCATGCTCTGCTCAATATCTGAGGTTTTGAGAAAAGTTGCACCAGCATAGTGGAAAGGAGTACATACTGTAGATCCAAACCGGCAAATGTATCAGTCCCAACTCTCTTACTTACTGGCCGTTACCTACTAAATTAGGCAAATTACCTAACTTGCATTATTTTCCTATACAAATGAGAACAGTAACAGTGCCTACACATGGTTGCTATGAGAATTAAGCAAGTTAATAACTGCAAAGGTCTGAAGATAGTGTCTGGCATGTGTTCAATTTAAGCTATTATTATTATTCTAAAATATAGAATGCTCAGTTTTAAGAGGAATAGATGTTTAAATGAAAATTAAAGAAAATAAGCTAATTTTTTTTCTGTTATAATGGGCAATTCTTTAGCCTACCAACAAAAAACAAATATTTCAATATCTACTCATATCCAAGTGTGGTTGACTTAATCCTTCTCTTTTATATAACACTAATCCTATTCCTCACTGGTTTTTTTTTTAAGACAGATTCAACTATTAGGGAATTATTGAGCTGAATCTACGCACAGTCACAATGTAAGTGGATACATACACACGAACACAATTTCATTTTCTTTTTAAAGTCTTTAAAAATTTTTAAATTTATGGATACATAATAGTTGTACATATTTATGGGCCACATGTGATATTTTGATGCAAGCATACAATGTGTATGATCAAATCTGGGTAACTGGGATATCCACAATTTCAAACATTTATCATTTCTTTGTGTTGAGAACATTCCAAATCTACTCTTCTAGCTATTTTGAAATATACAACAAATTATTAACTGCAGTCACCCTATTGTATTACCAAACACTAGATCTCATCCCTTCTAACTGTATTTTTGTACTAATTCTCACAAAACTCCTTCAGGTTAGATATATTAATTCTGTCTTACAGATAAAAACACTGAGGTTCAGAGAGGTCAAATAGCTTAATCAAGGTCATACAGTTAGTTAGTGGCTCAACCAAGAATGGGATCCATTTTCAGATTCTACTCCCTTTCTACTACATATCACATTACTTGCCTATAATTTCCTTTTTCCCTTAACCTACCCACACAAAATTTATAGCAGAGCAGAACATAGAGGTGTTTCCTCATCGTTCACTCATGTCTTTTTCAAAGCACATAGTCCTGCAACTTCCCATTTCTGTTCTTCTAGTTTCATGTCAATTTAATTTCCTTTCTGGTACTAAGAAATTCAGTCCTTAGAGCTATGTGGTTTTAGAGCTCCTATGCCTTCCTTGTAAAGACTTCATTTAAGTACAGGCTTTAAAACGACTTTCATGATACACTGCTTATTCTGACAAATTGCCTGACACTCTGAAATGTTATTAAAAACTAACTAAATAAATGTTACCCTGCAGTAACCTATAGAAAAGAAGTACAAATTTATCTCAAAAATTGAATATGCCTATCCTTGGAGCCAAAGACAAACAAGAAATAGGGCAAGTAAAAGAAATAAAGATTAGAAGGAGCATGAAGGAAAACTTATTGGAAGAGAGGTCAAGAAACTGAGAGGCCAAAGTATTGTTAGGATCATTTGTAGATTTGCAGTCATCTAAAATTATGGCAAGTGTGGTGTCAGAGAGATAATAGTGAGCCATGTGTAAAAAATAAAGGGTGGTGCGTAGGAGTAGGAACAGCAACAAGGAGGTGTAATAGCATAGTGTGCTGCCATGAGCTTCAAAGGGGACTTTTAGGAAGGAAGAGGGGAAGAGTACTCTGGGAGCAGCAATGACGAGAAAGGAAGATACCTATTCCAACTTCAGGTCCAGAGGTAAGAGTGTGAGAGAGAAAACAGCCATTATTTGCACAGGCTGCAGGGGAAGCAAGGTCCTTCCAGATTTCACTTAGAACAAGATGGTAAATTATTTGAGAAATCCACATATCTTGACATCACGCTGATAATATATAATAAAAGCATGTGTTACCTCATTAAATAAAGAAACCAGCCTGGGCAACACAGCAAGACCTTGTCTCTACAAAAAATAAAAAAAATTAGCCAGGCGTGATGGCACAAGCCTGCAGTCCCAGCTACTCAGGAGGCTGAGGCAGGAAGATGACTTGAGCCCAGGAGTTGGAGGTTGCAGTGAGCTATGATGACCCACTGCACTCCAGCCTGGGCAACAGAAAAAGACCCTGTCTCAAAAAACAAAAACAAAAACAAAAACCCTACTAAGGATAACATAAACTATCAGGCACACATAGAAAATATAAACCAAATAAACCAGGTAAAAATAATGACATTTCAGTCAACAACGTACTGAGTATACAACGGTGGTCCCATAAGATAACAATGACCTCACTATCACCTACTGAGGTCATAGCTATGGTATCATTGTAGCACAACACATTACTTACATGTTTATGGTGATGTTGGTGTAAACACACCTACTGCACTGCCAGTCATATAAAAGTGCCAGTCCACTTTTCTACTTTTACTTATTTTTAAAGAGAAAACAGGGAGGTCAAGACAGAAGAGAATTTAAGTAGGTGTTAGGAGATCAGATTTCTCATCTCACTGCATAATCTTAGGAAACTCACTTGAATTCTCATGATTTTTCTCCTGATAGGTCTTCTCATCTGTCTGCCTCTCCACATTATAACCCATAGGCACATCTCAGTCCCCACCTCCTCTGTAAAGCCTTTCCCATCACTTCAGCCTACCCCTGTTCTTTTCCTACTCTAAACTATTATACTTACAAATCAACCATATATTTATAAACTATAATATTTTGTATTACATTCTAGTAGTTTTTTGTCTTTTAGTCTTGTATAGATTATACGTTTCTTGACAAGAGCAAAAGCAATATTATTTTTACTACAAAGTGCCTAATACAAACAGAGAGCAATATAATAGATATTGCAATGATATTTGTTCCTCGAAGGGCTGATCCTCTCATGTTCTCGATTTCTACTAAGATAAACTGGGATTAGTACTTACCAAGAATAGTTATTTATATAGCATAAGCTATATCACACCAGGGGAAGGGTCATATTACCAGAGGACAACTAGAAGAAATTCCTAGAAAACATCAAGTGGTCTGTATCACAGCATTAGAATTTCTTATAATACTCATGCTCTGCTCAATATCTGAGGTTTTGAGAAAGTTGCACCAGCATAGCGGAAAGGAGTACATACTGTAGATCCAAACCGGCAAATGTATCAGTCCCAACTCTCTTACTTACTGGCCGTTACCTACTAAATTAGGCAAATTACCTAACTTGCATTATTTTCCTATACAAATGAGAACAGTAACAGTGCCTACACATGGTTGCTATGAGAATTAAGCAAGTTAATAACTGCAAAGGTCTGAAGATAGTGTCTGGCATGTGTTCAATTTAAGCTATTATTATTATTCTAAAATATAGAATGCTCAGTTTTAAGAGGAATAGATGTTTAAATGAAAATTAAAGAAAATAAGCTAATTTTTTTTCTGTTATAATGGGCAATTCTTTAGCCTACCAACAAAAACACAAATATTTCAATATCTACTCATATCCAAGTGTGGTTGACTTAATCCTTCTCTTTTATATAACACTAATCCTCTTCCTCACTGGTTTTTTTTTTTAAGACAGATTCAACTATTAGGGAATTATTGAGCTGAATCTACACACAGTCACAATGTAAGTGGATACATACACACGAACACAATTTCATTTTCTTTTTTAAGTCTTTAAAAATTTTTAAATTTATGGATACATAATAGTTGTACATATTTATGGGCCACATGTGATATTTTGATGCAAGCATACAATGTGTAATGATCAAATCTGGGTAACTGGGATATCCACAATTTCAAACATTTATCATTTCTTTGTGTTGAGAACATTCCAAATCTACTCTTCTAGCTATTTTGAAATATACAACAAATTATTAACTGCAGTCACCCTATTGTATTACCAAACACTAGATCTCATCCCTTCTAACTGTATTTTTGTACTAATTCTCACAAAACTCCTTCAGGTTAGATATATTAATTCTGTCTTACAGATAAAAACACTGAGGTTCAGAGAGGTCAAATAGCTTAATCAAGGTCATACAGTTAGTTAGTGGCTCAACCAAGAATGGGATCCATTTTCAGATTCTACTCCCTTTCTACTACATATCACATTACTTGCCTATAATTTCCTTTTTCCCTTAACCTACCCACACAAAAATTTATAGCAGAGCAGAACATAGAGGTGTTTCCTCATCGTTCACTCATGTCTTTTTCAAAGCACATAGTCCTGCAACTTCCCATTTCTGTTCTTCTAGTTTCATGTCAATTTAATTTCCTTTCTGGTACTAAGAAATTCAGTCCTTAGAGCTATGTGGTTTTAGAGCTCCTATGCCTCCTTGTAAAGACTTCATTTAAGTACAGGCTTTAAACGACTTTCATGATACACTGCTTATTCTGACAAATTGCCTGACACTCTGAAATGTTATTAAAAACTAACTAAATAATGTTACCTGCAGTAACCTATAGAAAAGAAGTACAATTATCTCAAAAATTGAATATGCCTATCCTTGAGCCAAAGACAAACAAGAAATAGGCAAGTAAAAGAAATAAAGATTAGAAGGAGCATGAAGGAAAACTTATTGAAGAGAGGTCAAGAAACTGAGAGGCCAAAGTATTGTTAGGATCATTTGTAGATTTGCAGTCATCTAAAATTATGGCAAGTGTGGTGTCAGAGAGATAATAGTGAGCCATGTGTAAAAAATAAAGGGTGGTGGTAGAGTAGGAACAGCAACAAGGAGGTGTAATAGCATAGTGTGCTGCCATGAGCTTCAAAGGGACTTTTAGGAAGGAAGAGGGGAAGAGTACTCTGGGAGCAGCAATGACGAGAAAGGAAGATACCTATTCCAACTTCAGGTCCAGAGGTAAGAGTGTGAGAGAGAAAACAGCCATTATTTGCACAGGCTGCAGGGAAGCAAGGTCCTTCCAGATTTCACTTAGAACAAGATGGTAAATTATTTGAGAAATCCACATATCTTGACATCACGCTGATAATATATAATAAAAGCATGTGTTACCTCATTAAATAAAGAAACCAGCCTGGGCAACACAGCAAGACCTTGTCTCTACAAAAAATAAAAAAATTAGCCAGGCGTGATGGCACAAGCCTGCAGTCCAGCTACTCAGAGGCTGAGGCAGGAAGATGACTTGAGCCCAGGAGTTGGAGGTTGCAGTGAGCTATGATGACCCACTGCACTCTAGCCTGGGCAACAGAAAAAGACACTGTCCAACACTATATGATACTAAACTTTATAACATATAACAAAATAAATGATTTCATAAAGCTACGAGAAACGGGGTCCATAAGATACATGACCTACACCTGGGGTATATTTACATAGCACATACTTAATGTTAGGTGATTGGGAAAATGCAGAGTCATATAATCCAGTCCACTTGCTATACTTAGAGAAAACGATCAAACAAAATTGTAGTAGAATGATTCTCATCACTGCATATTAGGAACTCATTTGATTCTCATGTTTTCTCTATAGGTCTTCTCATCTGTCTGCCTCTCCACATTATAACCCATAGGCACATCTCAGTCCCCACCTCCTCTGTAAAGCCTTTCCCATCACTTCAGCCTACCCCTGTTCTTTTCCTACTCTAAACTATTATACTTACAAATCAACCATATATTTATAAACTATAATATTTTGTATTACATTCTAGTAGTTTTTGTCTTTTAGTCTTGTATAGATTATACGTTTCTTGACAAGAGCAAAAGCAATATTATTTTTACTACAAAGTGCCTAATACAAACAGAGAGCAATATAATAGATATTGCAATTGATATTTGTTCATCGAAGGGCTGATCCTCTCATGTTCTCGATTTCTACTAAGATAAACTGGGATTAGTACTTACCAAGAATAGTTATTTATATAGCATAAGCTATATCACACCAGGGGAAGGGTCATATTACCAGAGGACAACTAGAAGAAATTCCTAGAAAACATCAAGTGGTCTGTATCACAGCATTAGAATTTCTTATAATACTCATGCTCTGCTCAATATCTGAGGTTTTGAGAAAAGTTGCACCAGCATAGTGGAAAGGAGTACATACTGTAGATCCAAACCGGCAAATGTATCAGTCCCAACTCTCTTACTTACTGGCCGTTACCTACTAAATTAGGCAAATTACCTAACTTGCATTATTTTCCTATACAAATGAGAACAGTAACAGTGCCTACACATGGTTGCTATGAGAATTAAGCAAGTTAATAACTGCAAAGGTCTGAAGATAGTGTCTGGCATGTGTTCAATTTAAGCTATTATTATTATTCTAAAATATAGAATGCTCAGTTTTAAGAGGAATAGATGTTTAAATGAAAATTAAAGAAAATAAGCTAATTTTTTTTCTGTTATAATGGGCAATTCTTTAGCCTACCAACAAAAAACAAATATTTCAATATCTACTCATATCCAAGTGTGGTTGACTTAATCCTTCTCTTTTATATAACACTAATCCTATTCCTCACTGGTTTTTTTTTTAAGACAGATTCAACTATTAGGGAATTATTGAGCTGAATCTACGCACAGTCACAATGTAAGTGGATACATACACACGAACACAATTTCATTTTCTTTTTTAAAGTCTTTAAAAATTTTTAAATTTATGGATACATAATAGTTGTACATATTTATGGGCCACATGTGATATTTTGATGCAAGCATACAATGTGTAATGATCAAATCTGGGTAACTGGGATATCCACAATTTCAAACATTTATCATTTCTTTGTGTTGAGAACATTCCAAATCTACTCTTCTAGCTATTTTGAAATATACAACAAATTATTAACTGCAGTCACCCTATTGTATTACCAAACACTAGATCTCATCCCTTCTAACTGTATTTTTGTACTAATTCTCACAAAACTCCTTCAGGTTAGATATATTAATTCTGTCTTACAGATAAAAACACTGAGGTTCAGAGAGGTCAAATAGCTTAATCAAGGTCATACAGTTAGTTAGTGGCTCAACCAAGAATGGGATCCATTTTCAGATTCTACTCCCTTTCTACTACATATCACATTACTTGCCTATAATTTCCTTTTTCCCTTAACCTACCCACACAAAATTTATAGCAGAGCAGAACATAGAGGTGTTTCCTCATCGTTCACTCATGTCTTTTTCAAAGCACATAGTCCTGCAACTTCCCATTTCTGTTCTTCTAGTTTCATGTCAATTTAATTTCCTTTCTGGTACTAAGAAATTCAGTCCTTAGAGCTATGTGGTTTTAGAGCTCCTATGCCTTCCTTGTAAAGACTTCATTTAAGTACAGGCTTTAAAACGACTTTCATGATACACTGCTTATTCTGACAAATTGCCTGACACTCTGAAATGTTATTAAAAACTAACTAAATAAATGTTACCCTGCAGTAACCTATAGAAAAGAAGTACAAATTTATCTCAAAAATTGAATATGCCTATCCTTGGAGCCAAAGACAAACAAGAAATAGGGCAAGTAAAAGAAATAAAGATTAGAAGGAGCATGAAGGAAAACTTATTGGAAGAGAGGTCAAGAAACTGAGAGGCCAAAGTATTGTTAGGATCATTTGTAGATTTGCAGTCATCTAAAATTATGGCAAGTGTGGTGTCAGAGAGATAATAGTGAGCCATGTGTAAAAAATAAAGGGTGGTGCGTAGGAGTAGGAACAGCAACAAGGAGGTGTAATAGCATAGTGTGCTGCCATGAGCTTCAAAGGGGACTTTTAGGAAGGAAGAGGGGAAGAGTACTCTGGGAGCAGCAATGACGAGAAAGGAAGATACCTATTCCAACTTCAGGTCCAGAGGTAAGAGTGTGAGAGAGAAAACAGCCATTATTTGCACAGGCTGCAGGGGAAGCAAGGTCCTTCCAGATTTCACTTAGAACAAGATGGTAAATTATTTGAGAAATCCACATATCTTGACATCACGCTGATAATATATAATAAAAGCATGTGTTACCTCATTAAATAAAGAAACCAGCCTGGGCAACACAGCAAGACCTTGTCTCTACAAAAAATAAAAAAAATTAGCCAGGCGTGATGGCACAAGCCTGCAGTCCCAGCTACTCAGGAGGCTGAGGCAGGAAGATGACTTGAGCCCAGGAGTTGGAGGTTGCAGTGAGCTATGATGACCCACTGCACTCCAGCCTGGGCAACAGAAAAAGACCCTGTCTCAAAAAACAAAAACAAAAACAAAAACCCTACTAAGGATAACATAAACTATCAGGCACACATAGAAAATATAAACCAAATAAACCAGGTAAAAATAATGACATTTCAGTCAACAACGTACTGAGTATACAACGGTGGTCCCATAAGATAACAATGACCTCACTATCACCTACTGAGGTCATAGCTATGGTATCATTGTAGCACAACACATTACTTACATGTTTATTGGAAACCAGTATATAAAAATATATACATACAATTATGTACAGTACACAATACTTGATGATAATAAATGACTATGTTACTGGTTTATGTAATTACTATACTATGCTTTTTATCACTATGTTAGAGTGTACTCCTTCTACTTATTAAAAAAAAGTCAACTGTAAAACAGCCTCAGGCAGGCCATTCAGGAGGGATTGCCTCCAGATGAACGCATTGTTATCATAGGAGATGACAGACAGCTCCATGCATGTTACTGCCCCTGACGACCTTCCAGTGGGACAAGATGTGGAGGTAGAAGACAGTACTACTGATGATCCTGACTGTGTAGGCCTAAGCTGTGTGTGTTTGTGTCTTTAGATTTTAACAAAAAAGTTTAAAAAATAAAAAATAAAAAATTTTAAAAATAGAAAAAAGCTCATAGAATAAAGATACAAAGAAAGAAAATATTTTGTACACTTGTACAATGTATGTGTGTTTTAAACTGCTATTAAAAAAGAGTCAAAAAGTTAAAAAAAATCAAAAGCTTATAAAGTAGAAAAGTTACAGTAAGCTAAGGTTAATTTATTATTGAAGAAATTTTTAAAATAAATTTAGTGTGGCCTAAATGTACAGTGTTTATAAAGTCTACAGTAGCATACAGTAATGTCTTAGGACTTCACGTTCATTCAGTATTCACTCACTGACTCACCCAGGGCAACTTCCAGTCCTGCAAGCTCTATTCACCTAGACAGATGTACCATTTTTTATCTTTTATACCATATTTTTGCTGTATCTTTTCTATGTTTAGATACATTTATATACAAAAATACTTAACATTGTGTTACAATTGCCTACAGTATTCAGTACAGCAACATGCAGTACAGGTTTGTAGCCCAGGAGCAATAGGCCATACCATACAGCCTAGGTATGTAGCAGGCTATACCATCTAGGTTTGTGGGAGTACATTCTATGATGCTCGTGTCCTAAAGACATGTTTATCAGAATGTATCCCTGTCATTAAGCGACACGACTATAATAACAACACAGGTCTCTTCCACCTTCTGCATCAATCAACCATTACTGAAAATCATATATTCTACATGAGATGCTAATGAAGAACTTATTTTCCAATTTTTAAGTGAAAAAAATTACAATTCATTACACATCAATCTAAAACAACTAACCAACTTCCTAAAGTGTAACTAAAACACAGTAAAGCACCTATAAAAATGTAACAAATTTCCATGTGAGGATATAAAATGCTTAAAACATCACTTCCTGAGCAAAACCAATTTCTACCATTAACAGCGGCTAAAAGCAGTAACATACTACATACACATCCTCCTTGTTGACATTTGATATACCTTTCAAATTGTCTACATATGATTCTGACATTCTATCAATTACATTTGGAATTTTTTTTTTTTAGAGGCGGAGTCTTCCTCTGTCACCCAGGCTGGAGTGCAGTGACACGATCATAGCTCACTGCAGCCTCGAACTCCTGCCTCAGTCAAGTAGCTGGGACTACAGGCAAGTGCCACCACTCTTGGCTAATCATTTTTTTTTTTTTTTTGCAGAGACAGGGTCTCACTATGTTGCCCAGGCTGGTCTTGAACTCATGGCCTCAAGCAATCCCCCCACCTCAGCCTCCCAAAGTGCTGGGATTACAGGTGTGAGCCACCATGCCCAGCTATATTTGGAATTTAACATAGACTTCCCACACATTATTTGTTAACACATTGACTGCCACACTAGAAAAAAAATTCTTTTCCTTGGGGCCATGGTGTTTTATTACAAAAATAGGAAAAAACCTCAAAAACAAAATGATCCTTTCTAATTTAATGAAAAAATTGTTATTTTTTATTGTTTTATGTGCGTGAGTTATATGCAACTTGAAAAATAGTTCTCCCAGCTCCCAAGGTGAAGAGATGTATGAGTTACATATGCTTCATGAGGCCCCGGGCTCAAAACTAGCATGAGTTAAATACAACTTACATGGTAGTTAATGTGTTAAACATGTGCTATTCAGCTTTATTGAGTTTCTGGGACATAAATACAAATATTAGAAAAAATTAACTGTGAAGTCATTCTGTGAACTCTGCTTGCATATTACATTTGTTCAAATGGATTGAATGGCTGCTTAAGAGTAAACTTAGGCAAGTTAACTATACCCTCTAAACATCAGAATTCTCATATTCAAAATGGGAAAATAATAGTGTTATCAAGGCAGTTTTTGTGAAGATTAAATGAGACAATGCACCTAAAGCAGTTAGCACAGTGCCCTAGCATATAGTACATGCTCAACAAATGGTTCCTATTATTATTTTTATTATCTGTCTAGCAATTGCAGCTTACAAAGATTTACACATGCACTATCTTCCTTAATCCTTAAAACAAAACAGCTCTGCAGGAGAGAGACAGGACATGGATTATTATCTCTACTTCACAAATAAAAAGATAAACACTTAAAACAAGTTAATGTGACTTGCCTAAAGTTACATGGTTACCTAGCTATACCCACCATGATTGGATATAAATCACCATATAAACCAGGGGTTGGCAAACTTTATCTTAAAAAGCCCAAAAGTAAATATTTCAGGCTTGTAGGCCATATGGTCTCTATTGTAGTTAGTCAACACTGTCACTATAGTACCAAAGCAGCCATAGACAATGCATAAATAAATGGGGGGAGCTGTGTTCCAATAAAACTTTATTTACAAAAACAGGCAGTGGATTGGATTTGGTTCATGGGCCATAGTTTGCAGACCCCTGCCCTAGACCTTAGATTACTAGTCTAGTGTACTTTTCCACTACATTATGGTTACTACCTATTTTCAGGATAGTGTTTTAGCATTAAACTTAATAGCATTAATTGGCAGGGAAAAGATAAATCAGAAATAATTCGTAAAAGAACTATGAAAATAATAAGATATTACATAAATATTAGTATTATTGTTTTTCCCTCTTTTCCAGCTTCTAAAACTCTCTCTTAATCCTTTCCTTCTTTCTTTCTCCTCTAATAAGGCAGTTGGCCTAGGAGTAAACACTTTTCTATCTCTCTAAAAGTATTCAAGGCAAATATGTTTGCAGAATCTTATTCTAAAGAAAGTAGTGGACATTCCATGAGATACGAGAATGAACAAACTTATCAATACCTTGTCTTTAAAAATCATAGAATGTGAAAAATTGTGAATATAACTTGTATGGGCATGTTTCCGGGGAGTGGAGGAAGCAATGGTAAGCAACTACTATATTCTCAATCTCAAACAACAGAGTGATTGTCAGTTTTCTCATTATAAAAGCCACATGTTATGATGGTAAGCACACTGGACTTGGAATTGGAAGACCTAATTTGGAATTTCTTCTCTGCCACTTGCTATCCTTGTAACCTAGTAACCTACATATGAGAAGTTATTGTGAGAATTAAGACAAATAACTATTTTAATATACTAAGCATTATAAACATGGACTATTGCATTTGAAATCATAAACTTCTTAATCAAGTTCACTTCTATATTTTTAACAGAAGTATAATATGCTATAATATTATATAATAGTACAATATAATTAATAAAGCATCTAAAATATCTATTGCTAAAGATAAAGAATAAAGCACTTTTTCTGCCAAGGAGCTAAAAGTTCTTAAAAAAATTCCCTCATTTAAGCCAACAATATTCCTTTGAAATTAAAACAAACCAGAATTTATTGGGTGATATGTGCTAGGCATTTTACACACATCCACTCATCTAATCTTCCTAACAACCTTGAGAAGAAACTGAGGCTCAGTGAAATGAAATGACTTTCCCAAGGCACACAGCTCCTAAGTGGCAGCAGATCTTAGATTCATACCCAGGTTACATTGATTCTAAAGCTTGCATTCTTTTCATTACATAACACTGTCTCTTCAGTTTTTTGTTTTTTTTTTTCACTTGGCATCCTCAAAAGGCTAAGTGCCTCACACAAGGTCAAAGAATAATTACTTTGAGTGTAGTAAAAGGCAAATCCTCAGATAAAAGGACATCCTTAATCTACCAGATTAAGTCATCTCCAAATAACATACTATTTTAAAGGTAATTTTCAGATAATTACTGCTTAATCTAGTTTTGGTCTCAAAAATGTGCTGGTAAATAGAATAAAATCAGTCTACTTACCACTAGTTAAAGAAATTAGGATATTACCAAGTTTAAGCATTAGATGCCCAGATAAACAAATCTAGAATTTTGATAAGAGAAAAAGTTAACCAAAGAACAAATTTCCTCAAACCCCAATGTTATGTTAATAAACATAGCCAGAACATTTCCACTGGAAATGACTGAAAGCTCTTCCAGAAAGCAGATTCTTTCCTCAATAATTTTTTCCATGAAATTTATAGGAACCATCATAGCACAAAATTGGTGATCCAGGTGTTTTTGAAGAACTAAATCAATAAATTAGAAGCTTTTTAATCATGACATTAAATATAGCATACAAAGTGAGGGAATATGAGTATACAAAATATTATATAAATCTTTGGTCGTCCTCCTCCCCCTTTATTTATGCCAGTCTGGTCCTTAAGAGCAAGAGCCTTTTTTTCTTGCTAAAAAAAAATAAACTGCACCTCCACCCTTTGTTGCTTACCTGTTGCACAGCATGCTGAGGGCTCCATGTGGACTACAGTCACATGGCAGACAGAGACCAGAAGTGTGATTCAGGTAAAAGCCCTCCTTGCAGGTTTCACAGAGAAGCCCTTGATAACCTGGCTGACACTCACACTGCCCTGTGGTCTGGTTGCAGCGATTCACATCCAGGCTTCCAACCACAGAGCAGTTACATACATACTCTGAAAAGAAAAGAAGGAAAGAGACATTACCAACTAAGATTTAATGCCTTCTTAATAAAATGAACTCTATTTTCTTTTTCTTGTTTTTCTTTTTTGAGACAGAGTCTCGCTCTGTCACCCCAGCTAGAGTGCACTGGCATCATCTTAACTCACTGCAACCTCAAACTCCTGGGCTCAAACGATCCTCCTGCCTCCTCCCGAGTAGCTGGAACTACAGGCGCCCACCACTGCACCCAGGTAATTTTTCCATTGTTAGTACAGACAGAGTCTTGCTCTTCCTCAGGCTGGTCTTGAACTCCTGAGCTCAAGCAATCCTCCAGCCTCAGCCTCCCAGAGTGTTAGGATTACAGGCATGAGCCACCACGCCCAGCCTTTTTCTTAATAAATTATCAATACTACTTTGTAAAGATAGATAAATTAACTCCATGCTTAGAAATTAAGTTTTGGAGAAGGGAAAAAAATTTTTTTAAATTAACTCTAGTTCAAATTTACTTTCTATCCTGTTCAGTTGATTTAAATTGGGAAATATATACAGTAAATAAAATTATGTATAGTTCATAATTATAAAGCTAACATTCTTAATTTCCTTTACAGTACTCTTCATCTCCTATCCCTCTTACCCAACACCCCAATTTGTGTATGTGTGTCTGCATATTATTAGTTTTTCTGGATTGGAAGCCTCCCAAGGCAGGCTTATCTACATGGCACTGAGAGCACATGCTGGAAATGACATGTTAAATAATAAATAATCCCATTGTATAGCAGCAAAAGCCTATGGCTCAGATGATTAACTCTGGTAACCTATACAATGTCATACAAGATTGTGCTACAGCTGGAATCATAAACTAATATGTTCTGCTCAGGAAGAAATTAATGGAAAATTGAAAGTTTAAGGTAAGGAAATGATGAACAATTAATCCAGAGGAAAAAGTTTACAGGTTCATCCTGATCAATGAGTTAAAATCAATCGCAATTTGAGTATCTTTCCCAAATTAAAAAATTCAGAAAATAAACATTTCCTTTAGGTACATTTCAAACAGTTCTTTAGATAAAAATATTTAGAAGCCCTTAGTTTTAGCCTTGTAATGCAAAGACTCATTTAAAGGTCAGTTAGGATTTGGCTTCTGCTATTTCTACTCATTTTATCAAAAGGAGTGTTTTCAACATAGTGTGATACAGTATCGACACAGGACTTTGTAAGCATGTGCAAAAACATGTAGTGAAAATCAACTGCAGATAATACTCTAGGAATAGGCCTTATTCCAAAATAGCTATGAACCTAGTCTCAACGAGTCCAGAGAAATCTATAGTACAAATTATATTTTTTAATAAGTGAGGCACTATATATAAAATGGCATTATACTGATAAAATTTAGGGAAAAAAAATTTTTTTAATGTTATTTTTGGTTATTTCAAAAAAGCTACTGGGTAACTGCAAATCCAGAGTCTTACACAGAAAGTTATAAAGGGGTTTGCTTCTCTATTCTAGAAAATGAAATTAAGCTACAAAATACTTTATGTATCAACAAACAGCTTATCCACACAAGTCAAAACAAAGAATTCCTCAAAGAAATTCCCACTTAGCCAACTCTATACCTCCCACACTTCTGCAGTTCCTAACCTTTGGTGTGAGTTTATTTCCCTGCTCTAGATACCTCTTCTAATTTGTAAATATAATAAATAAATGAATATATATTGGTGGATGATATGTTTATTTTATGTATATTTCAAGGTTGGGTGGTGAATTAGTTACAAAACCCAAAGGAGAGTTCAGATTTCTTCAGCCACAAGCTGGGGAAAAAAAATCGGCTTCCCATCACAATCAAGGTTCTTATTTTCAGCCAGCCTCAGCGGCTCACGCCTGTAATCCCAGCACTCCGGGAGGCTGAGGCAGGAGGATCACTTGAGCTCAGGAGTTTGAGGTTGCAGTGAGCTAGGCTGATGCCACAGCACTCTAACCCAGGTGACAGAGTGAGACTCTGTCTCAAAAAAAAAAAAAAAGATTCTCATTTTCGCTAGGCTACGTAAGTATGACATTTCTTTGAAAAAGTTAAATGTTTTCCCCACGATATCTACTTTCTGAGTATGTGTGTTGTGTTTTGTATTAATGAATAGCAAAGCCATGTTCAGTTATCTGTAAACATGCCAATGACAACGTCATGGGAAGACCTTCACTCCACCAGAAATGACCAGAACTCTTTGTCTCAAAAAAAAAAAAAAAAAGAAGTGTCTCGCTCTGTCGCCACCCCGGGTAAAGTGCAGTGGCATCATCATAGCTCATTGCAACCTCCAACTCCCGGGCTCAAGCGATTCTGCCTCAGCCTTCCAAGTAGCTGGGACTGCAGGTGTATGCCAGGACTCCTGGCTAACTTTTTTCCTATTTTTTGTAGAGATGGGGTCTCGCTCTTGCTCAGGCTGGTCTCCAACTCCTGAGCTCAAGCAATCCTCCTGCTTTGGCCTCCCAGAGTGCTAGGATTACAGGTGTAAGCCACCGAGCCCGGCCCAGAACCCTTAAAGTAACATTTTTCTTCTGAAATCTGGCAGAAATTCAACATATATCCAACTCTTCCCACTGGACCAATTTCATCACAAATTAAACTGACCAAATTATGCTGGTGTGGGCAGAACTAGCTCAAGAAAAATGAAAAGAGTAGAAAACTCTATAGTAAAGACTATGAATTTTATTCTATTACTTTACTACTAGTGTCTTTCCATCTGAAAACTGAATCAGTATTCCCAATAAATAAGATTAGCAGTATTTTTTTTTTTAAGAATCCAATTAACCTTAATCTAAGAACTCTGAGACTCAGTATTTTTTTTTCAGTAAAGTTCTAATGGATAAACCTTTGGCACTAACCAAGTTCATTCGCTATGCATTATTTCCATAGAGTCAGTTAATCCAATCTTCTCATTACTCCAGGAACATACTCTAGTTAGTCGTATCTCTGGAACCTTTGCTCATTCTGTGCATCTTGGAATGTTCTCTTTTCCACATATTCAAACCTAGCCCCTATTTCAAAATCAGTTGAAAATCACTCCTCCATAAACTCTAACTGTATTGCCCCTACTGTGAATTCATAACAACACCTACTCCCTACACCTTTCATATGACGATAGTTTGAAGAGGCAGTAAAACGAAGCACTTATGAGCACAGATTGCACAGGTAGACAGCTAAGGCTTAAATACTGCTCTTTCACTTACTAACTTCATAACTTTAGACAAGTTAGTTAACCTCCTTGTACCTTCATTTTTTTCATCTGTAAACAGGACATAATAATAGTACCTATAACACTCAGCTCTGCATTACCACTTATTCTTAATAACCACCATATGTGTTTGATGTTTTCCTTCTTTTTGGATTACAAATTTTGTTGAAGCCAAGCATCATGCATGGTTTGTCCCCACCTCTGCTCACTGTTGTATTCCCCAGCACAGTGTTTGGCAAATAGTATAGATACCCAAATATTTACTGGTTTAAAGAAACGAAAGATTTAGGGCTGCATGCGGTGACTCACGCCTGTAATCCCAGCACTTTAGGAGGCTGAGATGGGAGGATTGCTTGAGGCCAGGAGTTCAAGACCAGCGTGGGCAACATAGTGAGACACTGTCTCTACAAAAAATTTAAAAATTAGCCAGGGGTGGTGGTGCACGCCTGTAGTCCTAGCTACTTGGGAGGCTAAGGCAGGAGAATTGCCTGCGCCCAGGAGTTTGAGGTTGCAATGGGCTATGATGATGCCACTACACTGCAGCCTGGGTGACAGACCAAGACTCTGTCTCAAAAAAAAAAAAAAAGAAAGAAAGAAAGAAAAGGAAAGAAAGAAACGAAAGATTTAAAAAGAAAATGCAATAAGCTAACAATTGCATTTCTGTTCACCATGAAGAAGTTAGATTAAAGCAGTTTGAGCAGGATACTACAAAATAATCGAAAGTGATATTGCATGTATACACATCTAACAGCTAAGCTGGAGGTGGTTTGGAGTACTACATTAATTAATACAACAGCTGGAAAAACGTGGAAAGTGATTTCAGATAAAATAACATAAATGTAAAGTTCAGATGTTAGATTGATAGGCCACAAATTTGTTACACCCTGTGGACAAGATCTGAAAGCCCGAGAATGGATTTATTACCATGGCAGCTTTGGACAATGTCTGGGAAACAGAATTAGTGTCCTGTTATGCAGAAATCCAAGTTGATGATCCAAATCATCAAAGTAGATAATAAGAGGATATTCTACTTATATTGGGCTCCATACATTAACAATGTGTGTGCCTACAAATATAGTGGTGAAAACAAAAGGATTTAGGATGTATATTCAGAAATGATGAAAAGTAAGCATTTATTGATTATACAACAACAGGGTGAATGGCAAATATTTCACAAGAGAGACCACCCTATTTCCAGGAAGGGGGCTGACATACCAAGACAAAGAGGCACTATCATGTTAATACTTCTCCCCAAAATAACCAAAGGAAAGGAAGAGAGTACAAAGCACACCAAGTACCAGGGAGCATGTGCATCTTTTCTGTTTTTAGTTCAAAATCCAAGGCCCTGTCCCAGTGATTTGATCTCAAGTGAAATGACCCAAGTTAAATGTATAGTATGACAACTATAATAAATGTAAAACACTGTGAGCATTCATTAAATTATATCAGGATAATCTGTTAGTTTGTAAGTAGAGTAAAATCTCAGACCCTTCACAGTTCTAGACATTCATGTGGAACCAGATGGTAGTTAATGGATAAATAATGCAATCCCCTTAGTAGGAGGCTGGCAATATGAAAAAGAAGAAGGGAAATTTCAATTGATAGAAGTAATGGAAGGACCTATAGCCTCAGACAAGAGAGAAAGTGCTGGCTTTTTAATGAGGTAGAACTTTAGACCAGCACAAAGGAGTCTGCAACATGATTAATGATAAGTCACCAGTGTAGATGTTAATGGGAATGAAACCATATAAAGAGGACACCAAAAGCTAATCATAGACCAGTGTGAATGAGACGCCAAAAAGCTCATGCAGTTGCCTATGAGTAAATATGGAATAAACTCTTTATCGTGTGCGTAGCAGGTTTTCTCTCAATGCCATATAATTCTTGGGAAAACTCTGTAGAGAAATAAAGGAGAGTAATGTAAATGTTTACAGAGAGACCATAATCTTTGGCAATGTTTTTTCTTTTTGTTGTCTAGTTTCTGAAGAGCAATAAAAAATAGGATTAGAATCCTGGAGAAGAATAAGAAACTAAAATCTGGTGCCGAACTGCTTTAAGCATTTGAAAATAGAAATATGAAGTCCCAGAGAAGAGGTAATAAATTGGCATTTTCCCCTGAGAACTTGAATTTATGGGATGATTTTGATATAAAAGTATCCAAAGCAATCATTGTATCTAAATCAAATGCTATACTTTTTCAAACATTCCAAGGGCCAAGAGATGAGATGAAATTTTTTTAGCACTAAAAAAAATACATAAATTAAAAAAATAAACAACCAGTAATTTTGCTTAGAAGTCCCATAAGTCTCCTCGTTGGGCACAAACACTTGCTCTGGTAAGAGATTATCTACTTGAACACACCAATGACCTTTTCTCGGGGTTTCATACACTTGGTAGGCTCTCTCTCCATCCAACTTTTAACCATCTTATATTGTTCGTTGCTCAGTAAAAAGTCTATCTTCTAGGAATTTTTAGTATATTCTGGTACTCAGCTTCTTCACATTAATGATGAGAGTTTAAAAAAAAAATACTAATTGTGATTGTATGTCCTAATGAATGTGCCCTCTCTCTCTGTGCCTCTTTTTGTGAAGTCCTGAGTGTTGAAATTAACTGTGATGCTCAAACAGTTTGGTACAATAGTGTGTTTGGCCTTTGCAGATAAAGAAGAACCATAAAAACAGTAAATGAAAGATTTGCGTAAGGAAATGAAAAAATCTGTGTCCTCAGTCAATTCATGATGCAAATCTCCTAGAACAAAGAAATGTTAGATAACAGTACTGTTGCTAAACTAAAATGATGATGAAATTGTTGCATTTAAGCATAGATACTGGAAAACTACTTGTAACTATAATGAACACAGAACACTTACAGGAATCTGGTTCAGGAATACAGCCTGAAATTCTATCTATAGGCTTTTGTAAAACTGTATAAATACCTTGGCAAAACTCAATTTCTTACTCCTTTTCATTCATTCAACAATGATTTCACTCTTGCTTTTCTTTTCTTTTTTTTCCCCTTTTATTTTTAGTTGACGTGTAATAATTGTACACATTTATGGGATACAGAGTGATATTTTCCATGCATGTATACAATGTGTGATGATCAAATCAGGGCAATTAGCATATCCATACCTCAAACATATATCATTTCTTTGTGTTGTGAATATTCAAAACCTTCTCCTTCTAGCTTTTTGAAAATATACAATAAATTAGAGTTAACCATATTAATTCACCCTACAGTGCTGCAGAACACCAGTAGTCATTCCTCCTATCTAGCTATAATTTTGTACCTGTTAACCAACCTCTCTCCACTCTCCCCTCCCTCCTATTCTTCCCAGCCTCTAAGACCCAAAATTCTACTCTTTACTTCCATGAGCTCGAAAAATTTTTTTAGCTCCCACATAAGAGTAAGAATATGCGGTATTTATCTTTCTGTGCCTAACTTATTTCACTTAACATAATACCCTCCAGGTTCATCCATGTTGTCACAAGTGACAGGATTTCATTCTTTTTTATGGCTGAATAATATTCCACTGTGTAAATATGTCACATTTTCTTTATCCATCTGTTGGTGGACATTTAAGTTAATTCCATACCTTCCTTATTATGAATAGTGCTGCAATAAACATGGGGTGCAGGTATCTCTTTAACATACAGATTTCCTTTCCTTTGGATAGATACCCAGTATGGGGATTAATAGATCACATGGTAGTTCTATTTTTAGTTTTTTGAAGAACCTCCATACTGTTTTCCATAATGGCTGTACTAATTTACATTCCCATCAACAGTGTATAAGAGCTCTCTTTTCTCTGCATCCTCCCCAGTATTTATTATTTTTTGTCTTTTTGATAATAGCCATTCTAACTGGAATGAGATGACATCTCATTGTGATTTTGATTTGCCTTTCCCTGATGGTTAGTGATGTTGAGCATTTTTCATATACCTGTTGGCCATTTGTATGTCTTCTTTTGAGAAATATGTGTTCAGATCTTTTTCCCATTTTAAATTGGATTATTTGGTGTTTTTTGCTGTTGAGTTATTTGAATTCCTTACATATTCTGGATATTAGTGCCTTGTCAGACGAATAGTTTGTAAATATTTTTTCCCATTCTACAGGTTGTCTCTTCACTCTGTTGACTGTTTCCTTTGCTATGCAGAAGCTTTTTAGTTTGATATAGTCCCATTTGTCTATTTTTATTTTTGTTGCTTGTGCTTTTTAAGTTTTACCCATAAAATCTTTGCCTAGACCAATGTCCTAAAGTGTTTTCCCTATGTTTTCTTCTAGTAGTTTTACAGTTTCAGGTCTTACGTTTAAGTCTTTAATCCATTTTGAATTGATTTTTGTATATGATGAGAGATAGGGATTTAGCTTTATTTTTTTTTGCATATGGATATCCAGTTTTCCCAGCACTATGAAGAGGGTGTCCTTTTTCCAATGTGTGTTCTTGGCACCTTTGCTGAAAATCAGTTGGTTGTAAATACATGGATTTATTTCTGCATTTTCTATTCTGTTCCATTGGTCTATATATCTGTTTTTATACCAATATCATGCTGTTTTGGTTACTATAGCTTTGTAGTATATTTTAAAGTCAGGTACTATGATGCCTCCAGCTTTGTTCTTTTTGGTCAGGATTAATTTGGCTATTCGAAGTCTTCTTTGGTTCCATACAAGTTTTAGGATTATTTTTCCTATGTCTGTGAAGAATGTCCTTGGTATTTTGATAAAGATTGCAATAAATCTGTAGATTGCTTTGAGTAGTACTCTTGTTTTTTACTATCTTCAAATGCCATTATCTATTAAGAATATAAAAACCAAAACTGTTCTAGGCTATTCCTAAACTTTTCACTCTTCCCCACATTCAGAAGACATACAAAATATACTGTAATATTGGTGGCATCTTCTATTAATCTCAAATTAGCAAAAACTAGAAGAAATGTATTTCAAATGAATTAAGGCTCAGTCCTTATCTTGTAACCAAAATTAAAAACATTTAAAGTGTTAATAAGTTTAAACTTATCTGAAAAATATTTTTAAACATTATCAATATGAACTATAAGTAAAGTATTCTAAAATATACTTTGTAATTAAAATGTTATTTAATATCCATAAAAGATATTTTTTTAAAAGTTCCACCAGGTTTTAAACTTTTCCAAATATTCTTTAAAATAGGGAAGAATTTTCTTCCAGGGTTTCAAAATGTCTAAAAACTTTGTATCTCTATTTGGATATGCATACTACACTTTAGTATCTTCATCAGGGAAACATTAATTTGTAAGCCAACTAGAGGTCATCTATAGTTAAGAAGAAATTTAGTTTCTCAGGCAAATTTACATAGAACAATCTGATTCCAGGATATAAAACATTTGGGGAGGTTTAAGAAGTGTGGTCATATGACATGGGTCATGTCAGTTCCCATCATACTGGAACAATTGTTATCATTTTCTGTACTGTATCCTAACACATCCTCCCAACTTCCCAGGGAATAACCCCCTATTCCTCTACCTTCCCCTTCTCCTCCTCCTTTTTTTCTCTATCAGCTGAGGTCCAATGTTTGAAAATTAAATGAAGCAAACAATACAATGCAAAGTAGTACTCAATATAACAATAAGTATTATTTTTAGTATTTGGACATATATATTATACTTTAGTATATTTATCAGAAGAGTATAATCACTCAGTGAACATAATAATATTTATCAGAGCACTGGCCATTCAAGTTCTAAGTGCAAAAGAGATATCACAGTTATTAGTGAGTTAGAACCACAGCCTGATTTGCAAAAGTAGATGGAAGTAATTCTATTCTACACACACAACACAAACATTATAAGAACATCCACTGAATTGAAGTCAAAGAGCAAACTGCACATTAAAAGGCATGAGGAACCATCTGTTAGAATGGCTAAAATAAACAAAAAAACTGACAATACTAATTGCTGGCAAGAATGCGGAACTTTCCAAAATTATTGGCATAAATGCAAAATATTATAGATACCTTTGGAAAATAGTTTGACAGTTTCTTATAAAGTTAAATATACCTTTACCATATGACCCAGCAATTCCACTCCTAGGTATCTATCCAAGAGAAATGAAAACTTATATTAACACAAAAAATTGTACACAAATGTTTATGGCAGCTATATTCATAATCACCAAAACCTGGAAATCACCCAAATGTCCTTCAATTGGTGAATGGATAGACTAGGGTACATCCACACAATGGAATACCATTCAACAACCAAAAGGAATAAATCATTGACATGCAAGCACATGGATGAATCTTCTATGTATTATGCTAAATGAAAGAAGCCAGACTCAAAAAGCTACACATTGTATGATTCCATTCACATGACATTCTGAAAAAGGCAAAATTACAGGGGCAGAGAACAGATCAGGGATTTGCCAGGAGCTGGGGGTAGAGGGGGAAGGGCTGACTACAAAGGAGCAAAAGAAGGGAATTTTCAGGGGGTATTTTGTATCTTGATTATGCACTTGTCAAAACTAATAGAACTGCACATCAAATGAGTAAATTTTATTGGATATAAATTTTAAAATAAGCAAAAACATTTTTAAGAAGTAATGAGGTTTTACTAGACTAGATTCTCAAATTTTGCTGGAGAGATGCCTTGGTATGCCACAAGCAACTACTTCAACTGGACTATGGCACTAAAGTCAACAGAGGACCCAATAACGATTCAGTCTTTTTCAAAGTGAATGTCACAATTAAAACAGTGGGAGGTGATTAATGCTTCAGCTGATTATTGCATAAGGATTTGTGGAACATTTTAGGACTTAAAACGCTATTTAACTAAAAGGAGTAGAATTTTTTCTTTTCCCTTTGGCTACAACTTAAGCCTTAAGCTGTAATTGCTCCTATGCAGAATGTGGGAGAAGAGGAAAAAGTGAAAGATAAAGATGTATAGGAGTCCCATCCTTTTTTTCCATATACAAATGTTTATTTACTTTTGAGATTCATCATTAAAAATCCTACTGTGTCTAAACAAAGACCAGGAAAATGCATGTAACTTTGAATCTCTCTAATCTATCCAACATAGAACTTCACCATTCTTCACAAGCCTAGGATAGGATCTACAAAAATAACATCTTTCTTGATTTTCAAAGTGAAAAGAAAAGGAAAAATGATTGTCAGAATCAAGAGTAGGAATATATAATTCAAACCTCTGCCTGTACATCAAATAATTCTAAAACATCCCAACAAACTATATTATCTTGACTATAGGCCTGATTTCCCAAGTGTATGCTGTATTTCAAAATGTTCTTTTTATTAGGACCATATTTCATCTTTATAGGTTTAAAGAAAAGGAATCTCAGAAGGGCCTCATCCTAGGGAAAGGGAATTATCAACATAAGAGTTTTATTTTTATAAAGTATAACATTACTCTAGTATAACATTAATACTCAAATTACATTTCACATTTATGTTATGCCAGGGTATGGTCACAAATCTTTGAAAAGCTGGAAAACTTAATATTAAAACTGATGAGTTTCTTGAGTTAAACCAGACTTTGTAGAGATGTGGAAAAGTTTTAAAGCCATCACTTTTAAAGAAAAGCTTTAAGCTTTACCTTCTAAAATAAAAATGTATCAATTAAAATTCCCAATCACTATTTACTCTAAGAAAACAGTTCTTCCACTTTATGGTAGACATAGGAAAAAGAACTGGGCAATATAACCCAGGTTTTACAGAAAATTTTCCGTCTCACATTTAAGTACCATGTTGTTAGCACTTGCCCTGGGCTTACTGCCAGTTTTCTACAATTCAGAGACAATTTATCTAATTAATGAGACAAGATGACAAGTTCTGGGAAAGGCTGTAACAGCTAGCTTTTACTACTAATAATAACAAAGATGATATTACCAGTTATTGAGCATGTATTATACTACACGTGTATCAGACATCACACTAGAAACTATATACGTATGGCCTCCTTTAGTCTTCACCACAATCCTGTGATGCAGGAGGTAGTTTGAATGAGGAACCTGAGTCTCAGAGAGAGGAAACAAATCATACAATTAACCAGTATTGGAGAAGAGATTAAAACCCAAACTAAATAATTCCAAAGTCCATGTCTTTTCACTATGAGAAGCTTCTGCCTATGAAAATGAGTAGAAAAATCATGAAACACAGAACAACTTAAAATCAGACTTTGCTGCTAATTAACCAGCTCTGTGACCTTCAGTAAGTCAAACTGCTCTGAGTTTCAGTGTCTAAGCCTATAAAGTGTGGATAATTCTTGTTATCTGTGAGTCATAAAAAATAATTGAAGGTCAAATTATATATGGCTATGTATACTGTTTTTTGGTTTATAAAAACTTTTTTATACTTGAGCAATTGGTATATCTAGTAATCCTAATAAGTAAATCTTAAAGCAATTTCCTTTGTAAAACTTAAATGTATGTGTTAAGTTTTGAGTGAAAATCAGGTTTAAAATTGCTCATTGAGGGCAAACTTTCTCATATTTCTCTACATTTCTCATAGTGGCTTAGTATAGTAGTGATCAATAAATAGCTATTGAAATCTATTTAAACTTGATTTCATTTTATAAAATAAAATTAGAGCTGTTCAATTTAAAAGACAAAGATCTTTAAGATTAAATTAAAACCCACAAAATCCAGCTACAAACAGGTTACAAATGACACAAGACAAAAATACACAGAAAGGTTGAAAGTAACTGAATAGAAAAACATCAAGTGAGTAAACACCAACCAAAAGAAAACTAGTACAGCTAGTTAATGACATAAAATAAATGTTCGAGGGGAAAAAAGCATTATTGGGGAAAAGAGGTCTGGTCACTACATAATGATAAAATGTTCAAATCATTAAAAAGATATAGTTCTAGATTTGTATACAAGACATAGTTCTAGATTTGTACACATATAACACTGTAGTCTCAAAATATATAATGTAAAATGATAGCAAATATACTCTGAGGATGAAGTGAGATGAAAATGTGAAGATACTTTTTCTACCTGAATAGGATATTTACTATTTTATCTCCCCAGATGTCCCACTTTTTTTGAAATTTGGAAAATGTTCCCAGAAATTAGTATCAGAAATGAGATATGACAGAGAAAGATGATTGAATTAAAAAGAAAAAGAAAGATGATATGACAATAAATGCTCTAAAACGGGGAAGGGGGTGGAGACTAGGAACTAGAGCTGGCTAAACTATACCTTTTTACAATTTTCTGGTGGAGGGAACTTTCTTTTCACCCAGAATTGGAATAATAATTCAACAGTTTCCTGAAGTCATGGAAAGGGCAGAAGAGAAAGAGAGGTCTAGACTAAATTATAGAAAAATATTTACTATAGAGGGTCAGGAACTTAAATACTTCCCTCATTAGCATTCTGAATCTCCTTATTCCCTAAAATTCTTTGTACCTTCCACTATCTATCCTCTACCATGTTCCTGGAGTACTCTTAGAGAAGTCACAATATTAAGACCTGGCCTGTGAAAGGTTTTACTTTCACTGCATCCCTAGAACTGCTCCAAAATCTTTAGATTTATCTTACTGTTTCCATATCCATTGCCTGTGTTGGCTATTCCAAGCTTCTCTTGACATCTTCCATCCCACCATATGACCAACGAATGATTTCATTTCCAACTTCATTGAAACTGAGAACTTTTCTCCTTCTCTCTTCCTCCCTTTGCCCACCCACTTAACCTTCCCTCCAGTTTCAGCTAACTGACTCTTTGAAAATTAAACAATCCCTCTATTATGTCTTCTTGGTGAAGTGACTCTAATATCATTATGTAATATTCTAGCTTTCTTTTGATTTGTATTTACATTATATCTCTTTTTAATGTTTTTTATAGCTCTTTTTTCCCAATCCAATCCATGATCATGCACTGCATTTAATTTCGGTTTTTAATCTTTCTTTCTTTCTTTTTTTTTTTTTTTTGAGACAGGGTCTCACTTTGTTTCCCAGGCTAGAGTGCAGTGGTATCATCATAGCTCACTGTAACCTTGAACTCCTGGGCTTGAGCAAGCCTCCTGTCTCAGCCTCCACAATAGCTGAGACTACAGGCAGGCTCAACCACACCCGGCTAATTTCTTTTTATTTTTTGTAGAGGTGAGGTCTCACAATGTTGCTCAGGCTGGTCTCGAACTCCTGGCCTCAAGTGATCCTCCTGCTTCGGCTTCTCAAAGTGCTAGGATTACAGGCATGAGCCACTGTGCTGTACATTATATATCTTTTGCCAAAAGTAAAAGCTTTTAACCTGCCTATATCATTATGTTTACAGTGAGTTTCTTATTTTTTAAGACATTCTAAAAATCTGTCTTTAAGTGCTATGTTCAGACCATTTATACTTAATGTAATTATTGACATATTTGAATCTAGGTCTACCATTTTATTATTTAGTGTGTTCCCTCCTTTCTCCAATCTTCTATATCTCTATTTCTATACAGAAAGGTTTCAATTTGAGGGGGTGGTTATTGGCAGTTTACTTTTTTTGAGTTGTCTTTCATCCTACTACTTTCATCCCCTTTATCATATTACATCTGGTCTCTCATGGTCTAACTTAAGGGCAATCTCTTTCTTTTTCTTCTTTTTTCGAGATGGGGTCTCACTATGTTGCCCAGGTGGGTCTCAACTCCTGGGCTCAAGAAATCCTCCTGCCTCAGCCTCCGAAGTAGCAAGGGCAATCTCTTAAAGATTTTTTTGTTTTTTGTTATCTAGCACAAGGAAATACTCCGCCTATGAACAACTCCAGTATTACCTGTATCATTTACTAGTTATGTATATACAAAGTTCCATCTTATGTGATGGTTCAAATAATAATTATATGGGAGCATTGTCTTTGCATTTAGATTGTGAACTTTTTACAAGCAAGAGCCTCATGCTTTATATATCACTTCTTTTCTGAAGTGCTCTCTCTCCCTACTTCTTGCCCCCTACCCCTACCAATGCACAAATAGACACAAGATCTTCCCTTCCTCCCTTTTGATTCTTCACTGGACTGTAAGCGCCATAAAGATAACCACTGTGTCATTCAACTATTCTCAGTTGTCCAACTTAAAAATTGGCACTGGAGATAAAGTACTGTCTTTGGGCTATTCTTCCACCTCCAGAGAGAAAAACCTCTTCCTGATTTGATGGAAAAACCTGAAAGCCTGATATTTTAAACAACGATTTCCAGGACTGTTTCTGAAGTTTATTATGGTGGGATGTAGGGGGAAGTCAATAACCTTTCTGGCCTAAGTTCCTCATCTACAAGATGAGAGGTGGTGGGGGAAGGTAGAGGGAGAGGGAAGGAGAGGAAGGAAGAAGGAAGAAGGTAGGAGAGGGAGAGAAGGAGAAGACAGGGAGGGGGATTTGAAGTACATTATCTGTAAGGTTTTTACCAGTTCTCCTATTTTATGGTTCTCTTCAGAGAACGACCACTTTATAGAGAGTCTACTTGTCAGATGTCTCCCTGGTGGTAGATAATTCAATACTACAGTAACAATAATTAATTATCTTTAAGAAGTACTTTAATAAAACAATGTTTTATTTAGTCTTTATTATATAGTAACCTGAAACCATACAGATCCTTTTCTTGTCTGCTACAAATATTCTTATACACACCAAAGTGCAAAGAGCTGCTTTTTATGTTTGAGGAATATATAAGTAGGAGCTTTATTTCAAAGTAGAGCAAAGCCAAAGCATTTTAAAATATATTTATTGAAATATACTTACCATTCAATAAAATTCACTTAAGTGTATAATTTAAGGATTTTTAGTTAATTACATAATCATGCAACCATTACCACAATCCAAATTTAGAATATTTCTATCATCCCAAAAAGATTCCTCATGCCTATTTGTAGTCAGTCTTTATTGCCACCCTCAGCCCAGGTAACCACTAATGTACTTTATATCTCTACAGACTTGCCTTGTCTGTATTTTTTTTTATACAAGAAAATCTGAAAACACTTGGAAATTAAACAACACACTTCTAAATAATCCATAGGTCAAAAAAGAAGTCTCAAAGGAAATTTAAAAATACTTTAGACTGAACAAAAATGAATATAAAGTATACCAAAATGTGTGATATACAGCCAAAGCAGTGCTTAAAGGGATATTTATATTAAAAAGAAGAAAGGTCTCAAATCAATAATCTAAGCTTCCACTTTAAGAAACTAGAAAAATAAGAGCAAAACAAACCCAAAGCAAGCAAAAGGAAAGAAAATAATAGAAATAAGCACAGAAATCCATTAAATTGAAAACAGAAAGACAATACAGAAAATCAGTGAAACCAAAAACCTGGTTCTTTGAGAAGATCAATGTAATTGAGAAGCCCCAGAAAGACTGAGGAAAGAACAGCACTGCCACTATCAAGAATGGAGGAGGAGACCTCACTGCAGGGAATACTATGCACAGCACAACTCTACACACATAAATTCAGCAACTTTGATAAAATGGACCAATCTCTTGAAAACCAAGCTAGCAAAACTTAATTCAGACTACCTAAATGGTCCTATAACTATTAAAGAAATAGAATTTATAGTTTAAAACCTTCCAAAAGAGAAATCTCCAGGTCCAGATGGTTTCACTGGAGAATTCTACTGAACATGTTAATGAAAAATAACACCAATTCTACACAATCTCTCACAGGTAATAGAAGAGGTAGGAGTCCTTTCCAATTCATTCTAAAGGCCAGCATTACTCAGATACCAAAACCAGATAAAAACATTACAAGAGGCCAGGCATGGTAGCTCAGGCCTGTAAATCCCAGCACTCTGGGAGGCCAAGGCAGGAGGATCGCTTGAGGCCAGGAGTTTAAGACCAGCCTGGGCAACATAGCGAGATACCCATTGCTACCAAAAAAAAAAAAGTCAGGAATGGTGGTGTGCACCTGTGGTCCCAGCTGCATGGGAGGCTGAGGTGAGAGGCTCACTTGAGCCCAGGAGTTCAAGGCTGCAGTGAGCTATGATCCCACAATTGCACCCCAGCCTAGGCAACAGAGCGAGACTGTCTCTTTTTAAAAAAAAATTATAAGAAAACTACAGAACAACATCCCTTGTGAACATCTTGGGTCAAAAAATCTCTCAACAGGCCAGGCATGGTGGCTCACACCTGTAATCCCAACACTTTGGGAGGCCAAGGGTGGAAGATCGCTTGAGCCCAGTAGTTCAAGACCAGCCTGGGTAACATGGCGAGATCGTGTCTCTACAAAAAATTTTTAAAATTAGCTAGGCATGGTGGGGCATGCCTGTAGTCCCAGCTACTCAGGAGGCTGAGGCAGGAAGATTATTTGAGCCCCAGAGTTGGAGGTTGCAGTGAGCTATGATCAAGCCACTGCATCTCAGCCTGGGAGACAGAGCAAGACCTTGTCTCCAAAAAAAACAAAAAAACAAAAACAAAAACAAAAACAAAACTCTTAACAAAATAACCAGTAATATATAAACAACAAATTGAATCCAGCAATATATAAAAAGATTAAGTGGGGTTTATTCCAGAAATACACGGCTGGTTCAACACTTGAAAATTAATCAGTGCAACTCATCCTGTTAGCAGACTAAAGAAAATAGCCATCTCATCTCAACTGATACAGAAAAAGCATTTTTAAAAATCAACATCCATTCATGGTAAAAGTTCTCAGAAAACTAAGAATAGAAGGAAACATCCTCAGACTAATAAAGAGCATCTATGAAAAACCTATTCCTAATATTATATGTAATAATGAGAGACTAAATGCTTTCTCCCATGATTAGGAACAAGGCAAGAATCTCTTCTCTCACCAGTCCTGTTCAACATCATACTAGAAGTCCTACACAGTGCAATAAGGCAAAAAAAAAAGTCTTCAGATCAGAAAAGAAATAAAACTGTCTATTCACAAATAACATGCGTGTTTATGTAGAATATTTTTAAATGTATAAAAAAAATTCCTAGAATGAATATATGACTTTAGCAAGGTTGCATGATACAAATTAACATACAAAAAAAAACTGTATTTCTATGTTATGAATGAACAATTGGAATTTTAAAAAAATTTAAATACCACTTAGGATAGCTCCAAAAATATGAAATACTTAGGTATAAACTTAACATCATGTGTATGACTTTTATGCTGAAAACTACAAAACACTGATGAGAGAAACCAAAAAAGACCTAATTAAATGGAGAGATATACCATAAACAATTAGATCTATAGATTCAATAAATCCCAATCAAAATCCCAGAAGGATTTTTTGTAGATATTCACAAGTTGATTGTAAAATAAATATGAAAAAGCAAAGCAACATGAATAGCCAAAGAAAAACAAAGTTGGAGAACTCACAATAATTTATTTCAAGACTTACTATAAAGCTATAGTAATCAAGAGAACATGTTATTGGTGAAAGGACAGACACAAAGTCCAATGGAAAAGAATAGAGAGCCCAGAATTAAACCCTCACAAATATCATTAACTAATTTTTGATAAGAAGAAAAGGCAATTCAATGGAAAAAGGATAGTTTTTTTTTCAATAAATAATGTTAGAACAGTTGGACATCCATACCCAAAAGACTGAAACTTGACCTAACCCCACATCTTATACAAAATTAACTCAAAATGGATCACAGCCCTAAATATAAAATGTAAAACTGTAACACTTCTAGAAGAAAACATAGGAGGAAATGACTGACCTTGGGTTAGGCAAAGAGCTTTTAGATAAAATACCAAAAGTAATATCCATAAAAGAAAAACGTATAAACTGGACTTCATTAAAACTAAAAACTTTATTCTTCAAAAGACTGCTAAGAGAATGAAAACATAGCCACAGACTCGCAAATCACATTCCTGTCAAAGGACTTGCATCAAGAATATATAAAGAACTCTTAAAACCCAACAAAAAGAAAACAAACAATGCAATTTAAAAATGGAGAAAAGATCTGGGCATTTCACCAAAGAAGATGTATGTATGGCAAATAAGCACTTGAAAACATGCTCAACATCTTTAATTAGGAAAATGCAAATTAAAACCATACTTACATACTAATACACACCGAATAGAAGGGCTAAATTTCCAAAAACTGTCAATACGAAGTGCTAACAAGGATGCTTAGCAACTAGAACTCTCATATGTTGTTGACGGAAATGCTTGAAAAATAATTCAGTGGTTTCTTATAAAGTTAAATGTGTACCTACCATATGACCCAATAATCCCATTCCTAGGTATTTACCCAAGAGAAATGAAAACTTGTGTTCACACAAAGGTGTAATCAAATGTTTACAGCAGCTTTACTCATAATCACCAAAAGTTGGAAATAACCCAAATGTGCTTCAAATGATGAATGGTTAAATAAACTGCAGTCTTTTTTATATCACATATTAATATATTTTTACACATCTGAATTTATTTCTGATTTATTAAATTTTTATATCATATATTAATATATTTTACACATCAGAATTTATTTCTGATTTATTAAATTGATCTTTCTATGCTTATACCTGCACAAAAAAAGTTTTAATAACTATAGTTTTATAATGTGTTCCACTAATGTATTGTTCTTCTTTACATTTCCTCTCAGTTGTTCAGTTATTTGTGTTTCCATATGAACTTTGTTGCCACATTCCCTCCAAAAACAGTCCTATTGCAACTTCCTAGTAATTCCACTTATCCTAAAAATTAATGTATCAAGAACTGGCAGCTTTACAATATTCAATTTTCCCATCTATGAGCATTGGTATGCCTCTCCATTTATTCAGTCTTCTTCTATATCACTCAGTGAAATTTTTTTTTTTTTTTGATGAGACAGAGTCTTGCTCTGTCGCCCCGGCTAGAGTGCAGTGGCATCATCATAGCTCGCGACAACCTCAAACTCATGGGCTCAAGTGATCCTCCTGCCTTAGCCTCCCAAGTAGCTGGGACTACAGCCATGCACCACCATGCCCAGCTAATTTTTCTACTTTTTGTAGAGACGGGGTCTCACTCTTGCTCAGGCTGGTCTCAAACTCCTGAGCCCAAGCAATCCTCCTGCCTTGGCCTCCCAGAGTGCTGGGATTACAGGAGTGAGCCATGGCACCTGGTCTCACTTGGTGAAATTTTATAATTAAAAAATGTGTATGAATTTCATAGGTATCTTCTTGAGATTATTCCTAAACTTTTTATCATTAGTGGTGGTGGTGGCAGTAGTGGTTAGAATTGTGATCTTTTTTCCCCCATACTATCTTCTAATTAGTATTAGTTAGTAATGATTATTATTAATAACTTAGATTTTGGGGGACATACATATAGTCTTTTTGATGAACTCTATTTCTAATGGTTTTCCCCTTGATTCTCTTGAGTAAGACTTCTGTTTTTAAGTTACATGGTGTGAGGTCTTCCATTAAAGGTTATATCTTATCTGGCTAACAATAGATATAATTCTGGGTTTCCTCCATCACAACAGATATTGGTAAAACAGAACAAATTGTTGCACACAACTGCCTGTTCTTTTAAATTTGTTTTCTTTGTAAGCAAGTGAGAGCAAATCCAATGATTAGCAAATGGTGTGTGTGTGGAAGCAGGGAAGAAGTTGCCCAAGGTACAAAATTAATTTTCAAATGGTGACACAGAACACCTTGCATTTGCTTATGGCTAGTGAGCCTGAACATAGTTTTCAGAGCCAAAGACACATACTCATGAGTTAATATTTGTCATCTGTTTATTTTATCTAAATGCACTCTCATAGCTAAAATAATATTGCTAATTTTTATTTCAAATATCTCTTTAGAAGAAGTATACTAATTTAAGATCAAGAGTTCTGGATATGGACTATGCTAACCTGTCAAACTGCTACCTGAACCTAAACAAAACACTTACCTTTTTGTGCCACCACTTTTCCATTTGTATACATTTTTCAAGGCTTTAAAAAAAAACAATTTTGCCATTTAACAGGATTAAACTGCTTATGTTTTGAAAGTGTGTTTTATTCTGCCAGGCCACTATCAAATTTAGAATGTACTAAAAGAATTAACCAAGTACTGCCTATAAAGTTTGAAAGAGTAACTATTCTATCGTAGTTACTATTTATCTACAGAGTTGCTATTCTGTCTCAGTAACTATTCTTGAATTTATATGGGCTTTTTCATTTACAGCATTATCTTAGCATCCCTGAGTTTAAGGAAAAGTAGCGGGCAGAAGAAGAAAACAGAAACTGATTTTGAACAATTTGAAATCTGGCTCCAGGCCACAGTAGAAAGAGATCATTCTATGAGGTCAAGGGACCTGGGTGCAAACCTGAAACCACTGTTTATAGCTCCATAATCTGAAATTCCATGCCCTCTTTGTAAAGACTTTTCATAAAATTGAGATAATGATACCTAACTTTTAAGGGTGTTTTAAAAATTAGAAGAGACAAGGCAAAGAAAACACCTATGACAGTGGCCTCTCTTTCTCTACCCTGTAATTTTTATCACAAGCAATCTGTTTGGCAAAGCAGCATCCTTAGATGTTATTACAGATTGCAAGAACTGAAAAGTAAAAGGGATTATCAGGTCTATTAATGCATTCAAATAATTTCATTAATGCCTTAATCTTATAGCCAACATAACGGAAAACATAAGAAAAGAACTTCAAGTACTGCCAATCACTTCTGAGGTTGGGACTAGATTTGCCTTAGTGTCTCTGTTTACAGAGGCCAGCTGAGCAACTTAAAGGCTAGAACTATTTGCTCATTGTAATGACTGGAAAATTTATTCAGAGAAAGGGAATGCAAAGACAACAAAAGGAAAGGTCAACTTAAAAATGCTATCCCTAAGGTATCCAGTAATGTAAGCTAGGAACTGTTTCCTAATTTTCAAAAAAGGGAAGGTCTTACATATTATAGTTTAACATTCATCCCCAACTAATCCTTAAACATATTACTAAATGGATACTTTGTGGATTACTAGGAATAAATATATATTTGATCACAAGGTTATTGCATATTATCCTGGGATAATACATGGGGAATATGGGGAAGAATGAGTAAAGAGAAAGTCTACTTATTACGGTTGCAGCAAAGACTGATACAGAGGAACAGCAGGAGAAAATACATATTAGAAAGGTATACTGGGGCCCTGAATGCCAGTCTAAGGAGTTTTCATTTGATCCTACATGGAAGAATTCTCCAAGGAAGGTCCCAGTACTAAGCCTCAAAATCACCTGGGGAGCACAGTAAAACACCAATTCCTGGGTCCCATCCTAGACCTACTAAATAGAAATCTCTGGCGAGGGTACTCAGGAATATGCATTGCTGTAAGATTTAAAATTAATTCTGATGCACCCAAAAAGTTTGCCACAAGTGAAAGAGAAATATGGAAAATTCTTGAGCAAAGTAATGATGTGGCCACAGTTGGACTTCAGAAGTAAAAACAAACAATAACAATAACAAAAATAGCAACAACAATATTAACAACAGTAACTACCTCTACTACTAATTGCTTTATTTATTTACTTACTTACTTACTTACTTACATGCCAGGCACAGTTTTATGCACTTTATATGCATTAGCTTATTAAAAACTTATAATAAACCTATAAAATAGTTACAATCCTTATCACAGGATTGAATAAGGAAATGGGGCACAGAAACTAAGTAATTTTCCCAAGGTCAAATGACTATAAGGAGTTCCACTGGGATTAGGTTATCTCTTTAATAGTAGTGTGAAGAAAGGATTAGAGAAGGGAGAAGACGAGAGGCAACAGGCTTATTGGTAAATTATTGTGGTAATCTAACACGAGAATTTGAATTTGCACAGAGTCACTAGTAAAGATTGCTTCTTCAAACATACAGATAGGTTTGGCACAGTAAGTAGGATCTGTCTGTATATTATACAATGAAATTAAGTCTATTTGCTTTCTGAATAAATAAACCACGCAAGGTGGAAAATACACCTGTCTGCAGTTGTCTACAGTGGTCGAAGTTTAACAGATTTGGAGTTAAGAAACAAGTAAAATAGCTGAGCCTTGAGTCATTCCAAAGGACATCTAAAAAGATCTACTTTCTTTTGAAAGTGGAAGAGCGCTATCTTACTTTGTGTTCCCTATCTAATCCTCTTAATCCTCAAAACTTGTTGACAGATTCTTCCCACTCTCCTGCCACATTTCACTATTATCAAACACTTACAAACACTGCTCCAGACTGTAAGCTGTGAAATTCTTTGCTTTATCATCATGACTAAGCACTTGGATAACACTTCATATTCAAGAAGGGCACGATAGAGAAGAAATCCCTCTTTTCTAAAAATTTTGATAGATTTAGGGGGTACAAGTTGAATTTCGTGACATGTATATATTGTATAGTGGTGCAGTCTAGGTTTTTGATGTACTTGTCACCCGAGTAGTGTATCTTGTACCCCAAAGGTAATTTTTCATCCCTCACCCTCTCCCACCCTCCCCCTTTTTGAGTCTCTAATGTCCATTCTACTACTCTGTGTGCCCTTGTGTAGCCATAGTTTAGCTCCCACTTATAAGTGAGAACATGCAGCATTTATTTTTCTGTTCCTGAGTTATTTCACTTAGGATAATGGCCTCCAGTTCTGCCCAAGTTGCTGCAAAAGGCATTATTTCATTCTTTCTTATTGCTGAGTAGTACTCCATGGTATATATATGCCACATAGAAATCCCTCTTCTAACTCCACTGCTCATTCCTACTCTTGTGTACACCATTAGTGGAACTCAACCACCTCCCCACCTATACACACACACACACACACACACACACAGAGGCATATGCACATATGCATACTCTAGGATCCTCAAAAGAAAACTAAGATGGTCAGAAGCCACAATACTAAAACATAGATTGGGAGGCTTCATTTTTTTTTAATGAGAATTTGGAAGCACCAAGATATTAAAAGACCTCGTTCAAGGTTATAAACAATATATAGGCAGAATTGCATTTTATGTTCCTGGCATACTCCTAACCTGCTAATCACAATGTTTCACACCAACATCATACTCATGTGCACTCCTTCAGAGAAAAATACAAAACACAATCCTCAAACTTCCCCTAATCATTGCTAAGGCATTATTAGACATCAGCAATCCCAGATATTCTCAGGGGTCAATAATATATCAAAAAAGAAATAATTTGGCTCCCTCTTCTACTCCTGAAGTAATAACCCTGGAGAAGCAGGCAATGTTAGCTAAAATATCTAAGGAAAATAGACTCTGGCAAAGTGAAATTTACCTCCATACTAGCAGAATTTGCCTATTCTTCCTACTTCATTTCTGATTTCACAGTACTTTCTATACCATTAAAAGCTATCACTACAATCTTGGTGGGATTGTAAAATGGTATGACTGCTATGGAAAACAATATTTTAAAAAGATGATCCAGCAATCCCACTTCTGGATATATATTCAAAAGAATTGAAGGGAGGGCCTTGAAGAGATATTTGCACAACCATGTTCATAGCAGCACTATTCACAACAGCCAAGAGGTGGAAGTAACCCAAATTCATCTATACATTGATGGACAAGTAGATTTAAAAATTTTGAAATATATATATGATAGAATATTATTCAGTCTTAAAAAGGAAGGAAATCCTGTCACATGCTACAACATGGATGAACTTTGATAATAATGAACATTATGTTGAGTGAAATAAACTAGGCACAAAAAGATAAATACTATATGATTCCATTGATATGAGGTACCTAAAGTAGTCAAATTCATAGAAATAGAGTAGAATAGTGGTTACCAAGGGTTTGGGGAGAGAGGAAAAAGGCAGTTGTTTAATGGGTATAGAGTTTCAAATTTGCAAGGTGAAAAAGTTCTGGAAATGTTTCACAACAATGTAAATATACTTAACACTACTGAACTGTATACTTACTGTTTAAAATTATAAATTTTATGTGTTATCATAATTTAAAAAGAGGTGGAAGCTATCATGATACAGTATGTGTGTAGGCATTTCTTAACTTACCAAAGAAGCTAGGGAATCTTAAGTCCTGGAAGTTAATGATCTGATTATCTGCTCAACCACTACCACCTTGTTACAGATAACTGAAGATGAGTAGTACACTAATTTTTCCATATAAACCTTGAAGCCAAACACTGTCACACTGCCGTGAGCCTCAGTTTTCTCACCTGTACAAATGTGAGGATTAAATGAGACAATGTAGTACAGTACCTAGCACACAGTTTCCCTTCCCTTTCAGCTCTCTGGGATGGTTCATTTTATAGCTAAAGCACTGTCTTAGTTGACAATGGTAAATGGAGTGACTATTTGAACAGAAAAGAAAGAGGTGAATTTTATTTTATTTATTTTCTTTTTTACTTTTTTAAGAGACAGGGTCTCACTCTGTTGCCCAGGCTGGCTGGAGTGTAGTGGCACCATCATAGCTCACTGAAGCCTCGAACTCCTGGACTCCAGTGATCCTCCTACCTCAGTCTCCCCAGTAGTTGGGACTACAGGCATGTGACACCATGCCCGGCCAATTTTTCTGTTTTTTGATGAGATGAGGTCTCGCTATGTTGCCCAGGCTGGTCTTGAACTCCCGGCCTCAAGCGTTCCTCCCATCTCGGCCTCCCAAAGTGCTGGGATTACAGGTGTGAATCACCGCACCTGGCCAATAGCTGAATTTTTTATAAAATAGTTTATTAAAATCTGTACATCTAATTTAGATCAATTCCTGAGAAATGCTGAAATTAAGCTAACTATCTACTGAAGTAATTTTGCTTTATGTTTTAATGTTTTCCCTCCAAAAAATCTCCTATACAATTTTAAGGAGAGAATAGTTACAGATTAAATTTAAACAGTCATCTAAAAGACACTACTCCTGGAACAACCAACTCTCTTATACACTCTTGGTTGAATCATGAACTTGTATAACCTCTTCAAAAAAAACAATGTGGCAATATCTATAAAGATAACAATGTGCATATCCTACAACCTAGCAGTGCCTTGGAACTCCAAGTATGGTCCATGGATCTGCATCACCTGGGAATTTGTGAGAAATACAGATTCTCAGTCCCACTTGAAACCAACTGAATCAGAATCTGCATTTTAACAAAATACCCAGGTGATTCATATGCACATTAATTGAGAAGCATTGCTCTAGAGAAACTCTCCCACATGTGAAGAAGAAGACATGTGCAAGGTTGTTCATTGCAGCATTATTTGAAATAGCAAAAATCTGGAATCAGCTCAAATGACTATCAGTAAGAAAACTGATATACTGTGGAATATTCATATAGTGGGAAACTATACAGCAACTTAGACAAAGTAGAGTTACATGAAACAATATAGATAAATCCTAAAAAAATGGTGAGTAAAAAAAGCATGGTAAAATGTCATTATGCAAAATTTGAAACATGAAAACAACACTGTATTGTGTGTATATGTATGTATGTGTGTGTAAACATTTTTAAATGCTTGGGACCAAATTTAGAATAGTGGTTACATCTGAGTAGGAAGGAAGAAAATGAGATAAAAGAAGTACACTTAGAGACTTTAAACATATCTAATATTTTATTTCAAAAACTAAAATCCAAAGCAAATGTGGAATAAAATTCAGATATTACAAAGCTGAGAAGCAAATAGACAGCGGATGTTCACTATATTACTATTTATACTTTCCTGAAAGCTTAATATATTTCATAAGTTTCTCCCCAATGGTTAGCATTTCTCATGAAAAAATATTGTCACAGTCGACCTTATACTATAGACATAATTAAATATTTGTCCTAGCTAGATTCTAAAAGAACAGGTTTTATATCTGATTTATCTCTGAATGCATCCTCTCCCCCCTCCCCAACACACACACACACACACTCCACACATAGTTTCTCCCTGGGCTGCAGGTATCAGGTTAGGAGACATGGAGGTCAGATTTAAGAGGGGACATGGTTACCTAAGTCAATCAAAATGGAAAAACAAAACCTTTGCCTGGGGTAGCCAAGATTATGGCCTCAAAATAGTACTAAATGTAAAGTCCAAAAAATGAAAGAAAGAAAAGAAATAGCAAAGTATTTAGAAACAGAACTGAATCAGGTGCATTGAAAGGGTGAAAAAGAAAAAGACGTACGTCCAAGGGCATGAATATATTCATTTACTCAGCAGATATCACCTTACTATGTGCCAAACATTATTTTAGGTGCTAGGGATGCAGCAGTAAACAAAATTCATGCCCTCATGGGCCACACACCTTAGAAGGGTGGATACACACAGTAACTTAAACAAGTTAAATACCTAGTATGTTAGAAGAGATGAAGACAGCCAGAAAAATAAATGCGAAGGGCATGTGCGTGCAACTATGAGCATAGGAAATTTATCACTACCTGCACTGGATGGCACACTTACGTCCTAAAAACCTAGGTCTTTCTTTTTCTATTGTAGTAAAAACAAATCATATGTGCCAAAGAATTATCAGTGTCTCTTACACAGAAGGTGGGGAAATTGCATAAAAATCAAAGACCCTAATAAAACTAGCCCATAACAATGTTGCCAGAGTTGTACTTTATCAGTACCTAAAGTCATTATGTTCTTCTCTAAGAGAGCACCTTTACTTGCACATTATGTCAATATCTGATAACAATTTTCATCCTTTCCCTTCCCAAAACAATTTTCTACCCATTTTAACAGCTTCTGAGACTTCGAGATTCATGCCTGACAGTGTAAGAGGCAAGTACTGCTTTTCAGCTGAATAAACAAAGACAGACAATGAGGGTAATGTGGCAAATGGCTCTGCCCACTCAGATATTTTCCAAAGTAGGAGTTCATGCTGGGCTCCCTCAGTTGGAAAGCCCAGGGAAATAAACATTCTAGATATATAACTGAACTAATATCAAAGTCATACTTCATCAGCACTATTACTTCTGCTAATTGTTGAGGGGACAGTATATAAAACTTTGGGGAAATTATGAAGTCCGAAAGCTTAAAAATTAAAGAATGGGAATAAAGGAGGTAGGTACACTGGACCTCACACATTAAAACAATTTTATTCACCCACAGAGACCAGGAAAGCAATGAGCTTTCATCAATGCCCTCTAGAGTCAGACTGTGTGTGTATATTAAAAGATATGTGGCTGCAGTCAAAGCTGACAACACTCAAAATGAAAACTATTTATATGTTAGAGTATACTCTAAAAGATTAATGTCTTATATCAACCATATATCAAATGTAGAACATTTGGCTTAGATGATGCAACGTTTGAGGCAGTTTCTCTATCCTTTTTTTTTTTTTTTTTTCCATTCAAAATGAGCAGTACATTCCTAACCAGGTCTACTCAGACACCCAGGGTGCTAGTGAATGGTAGTACAGACTCTTCAGTGACCAAGCAACCAATATCCTGGAATTTGAAAAGAACTTTTTATAACGAAAAGTTTCACTATCAATAGACAATTTGCCTGAGTTGTTTTCATGGTTGCAACTGACCCTTTGCTGGAGAGCAAAATTTCCTCTGTATTAGCCCTAAATCATTCCACCAGCTAAAAATTAGGATAAGATAAAGGAGGAGGGAATACTATAAATTCTAACACAACAAAAAATAGAAGAAATTAGGTGATCAAGGATAAAAATGCCCTTGTTATAAAAATAATGTGGGCTATATATATTTAAAAAGAAATATAAATAGTAAGTTTCTTGAACTCAATAAATATTTATGGAATGAGCATGGTTCAAGTGACAAATTTCAGCACAAGTTGTTTGCAGATTATAAGACCACTGACAAATCATTTCCTTAAGTCATAGTTTCCTCATATGTAAAAGCTGGATAATGATCTGTACCCTACCCTACCCAAACAATTAAAAGAGTCCTTATATTGCCAGTTTTCATCCTGAGTTGGACTAAGTATTTAACAATGCCAGAAATAATAAGAACAAAAAAGCCACCAATTTTCATTAATTATCCCCCCCCAAAATGATCAATCAAGTCTCTAGATTTAGCTTTAGCAAAATTGAATAGGGGTAGGGATGAAGCAGAATTGGCCATGGGATGATGCTTGTCCAGGTTGGTGATAGGTACAAGTCATTACCCTCCTCTGTTAATTTTTTATATGTTTAAAATTTCTGTAGATTTAGCTTTAAAAAAATGTAAAATATTTTTCCCCTAATCATAAAGAAAGTGTTTTTCTGACTCCATATTTAATGATATTTAGAAATTGTTAAATTTTTTATTTAAGTATAATAAAATAAATAGGAAGAGGAAAAACCTTATCTTTCAAAAATATATTCTGAAATAGTCATAGATGAAATGATAAGATGTCTGGCATTTTAAAAAAATAATACAGGAGCAAGGTAAATGGATAGGGGTATGGATGAGGCAGGATTGACCATGGGTGGGGTGATGGTTGTACAGGCGGATGATAGGTATGAGAAAGATCATTACCCTACTCTGTTAATTTTTGTAGATGTTCCAAATTTCACATAATAAAAAAAGTTTTAAAGTGTTTTTATACTATTCTCACCAGCATATTTTCTTAGATTTGTGTTTGTGGCATCTTTGCAACAGGTCACTGATGCCCTGAACAAGAAGTCAGATTTCAAATATGCACTCTAGGCAAAAGCTCTTCACCAAGACTAATTTGAATAAAGTTAGACAGCTTAAATGCATTTGTCAAAATTTCCTGAATGTTTGGAAAATAGGTGAGTTGCTATTCCATTAACAATTTTAACAACTAACATCTACTGAATTCTTTCCCTGTGCTTTCACTGTTTTAAGTGCTTTACCAACATTATCTCGTACCAGTAGTCACAACTCTATGAAGTGGGTTGACAGATAGATAAGTGATGGAGCTGGGACTTGAATCCAGACAATCTGACTTTAGAGCCTGCACTTTTAGCCACCAATGACTGGATCCTTTGAGGCTCAGCAATACTAGTTTGGATAGCACTGGAGAGAATTAAGAAAAGAGGGGAAGAAAACTACTTCAGCCTCAAAAGTATACATACATCTTCAAACCGACTTAAGACATTAAAAATTAAAAAAAAAATTTTTAAGTATAAATACGTTATTGACTTGTCAGGAGAAGCAGTGTAATATGGTATGGAAAAAAATAGAAAAAAATTTGGAGTTAGGTACTTCAAATACTGAATTTTGGCTATTTATCATTCATTATTACATGACCATGAGTAAGTTAAATACCTCTCATCCTCAGTTTTCTCATCCATACTTTGTAGGTTTAAGGTAAAGATGGAAAATGAAAATGTATACAAAGGAATCTAATACATAAGTATTTTAGAGAATTTGCATTTGTGTATAAGTCTGTCTCTCCACCAGACTGTGAATGCCTACATTGTCCACTATTCTCTCCTCAGTTCCTAGCCCAGTGCCTGGCACACCGGAGGCAGTTGCGTTTGTTCAACCTAACACTGGGTACATTAAGAGGTCTAGCATCAATTGCTAGCTTTATTTGTCAAGTCTCTATACCTATGCCTAGGTGTTACACCAACAACCAAAATGGGTTTCAAATGTTTGCTTAATAAGAGAAGAAAGAAAATTCATCATGTCCCCTCTATTACTATGGTATATTAGCATGCAAACCCTTTAATCCAAAATTAATGCTGGAAAAGATTTAAAGAGACAATCAGAGGCCTCTAATTATCTTTGCTTGGGATCATTTACACTTTTAGAAGTACACTGCAGTTTCTAGACTGATCTTACCAAACACAAACCTTACCATGTCACTTCCTGGCTTATAATTCTTCATGGCTTTTAGAATAAATTTCTGAGCATGACCTAGAAAGCACTTCATGATTTGACAACCGTTGACCATTCCAGACTCAAATCTCACCACTCCATGTTCCACCCTCACATATCCTTTCCTCCCCTACTCCAGCCACTCAGGATTTCAGTTCCCTAAACAGGTCATGCACATGCTCTATTACCTCTGTACTTTTTCACATGCTATTACTCCCTTTTCCTAGAGTGCCCTCCCCCTTCTTGGATAATTCCTATTTGTTCATAAGACTCAGCTCGAGAAAACATCCTCCAGAAATCCTTCCCCGACTATAATCCTTAACCCCCTAAAAGTCTGAGTGAGAAGTCCTCTCTTTGCTCCTGTAGTACCCTGTGCATACCACTATGATGGAACTTACCATTCTGTAGTCTAATTTTCTGTATCCTCCACTATGTTTTCACAGACAGAAACCATGTCTTATTTGTCACTCCAGCATCTATCTAGCCCAGCTAGGTGCACAGTGGGTGATTAACAAAGATCTGATGAATGTAAAAGAACCTTATTTTGTTAACACAGAAAGCCCAGTGTAAACTTATTGACAAAAACATCACCTTTTCCTTATTACTTAAATAAAAGTGAGGGCAAAGTCAAGCAGAACCATCTCAATGAAGCACAGTTAAAGAGCAATTTGAGCATGGCAAGAAAAAAACAAACCAGGAGTAAATAGGATCTGAAATCTTGTCTGGTTAACAAAAAAAAAAAAGAGGAAGAAGAAGGAGAAAAGAAGAAAGAGGAAGCTACTATTGAAGACTGGCTAAGCAACAAGGAAATAGAAAGCAATAGCATCCTGCCACTTGTGGCTTTAGTCTCTGAAGACTACCTGATCACTGATTTTAAGTGTGTGTATTTCTAAACGAGCGTTCTATTACACAAGATTATCAACTAAAAGAAATATAGCAAAGAGAAATGCTTACTTTCTGATAAACTGTTAAAAGGGCTGTTGTTAACAAGAAAAACCCTATGCTAAGAAAAATAATTCTCTAAAACAGCAAGTTTAAATAAACGTTTGTTTTTTGCAACAAATGTCTGGAATCCATTTGGAATTTTTCAGAAGTTTTATGCATAAGTTAAAAATAATACACACAAAAGTACATCACTAGGTTGTGAAGCTTTTGTAGCAAGTCAATGCCATTATTTGCTATCATCTCTATTTCTGAGCAACTTGTGTTTCACCTTTTACACTGGCTAAAATGATCCTTAGTTTTTGGATGTGTGCTATTTGCCCTTAAATGCCATCCTGGCTAATGTATAAATTTACTCATCTGCCTCATAACATATATCCAAGTCTTCTCCTCTTGAAACCAATCTACTGTACAGATCAATTAGGCTAACAAAAAAATAAGAGCAAAATTAAAATGTACAGAGTGATACGTGAGGATATGCTTTGTTCTTTCAGGTAAAATGCATACTTTCTACTCCAAAGAATCAAGAGAAAAACTGTAGAGAGTAGTAATTATGGACAAAAACAATGACTACAAATCAGAAAAGAGAAGTGAAGGTGGCAGGGGGGAAAGATGTATTAAAATGAACAGTGGTTAAAAGGATATAATAGAGCGCATTAAACTCAATCTACCTTTAACATGTTATTTTGTCATGACAGAAAGAGCTTCAAAACTAAGACAGATATGGGTTTGAGTCCAAGCTAACTAGCACTTCTCAGCTATGTGACTATTGTGCAAACAACTTAACCTCATCTTAGACTCAGGTTCCTCATTTGTAAAATGGGGTAACACTACTTATCACCAGAATTGGAAGGATTAGAGGTAGTGAATAATTAAAAGGACTGGAAGCAGTGAAGTAAAAAGTTTGAAGGACTAGGTATTTAAAATACAATAAGAACAGCTAACATTTAGAAGGCCAATTTATGCCAGGAATTCTAAGTGCTTTGCATATGTTATTGTTTAATGCTTATAATAACCCTGTAAGGTAGATACTATTATTATGCCCATTTTATAGATGAGGAAACTAAGGCACAGTCAAGGTTACACATTAAGTGGTAGAGAAAAGAATTTAAATCTAGGTAGTCTTGCTCCAGAGATGATAGGTTATCATTAATAACAATTCTTAAGTTAGCTTCAACAAAAGCTGTCTTTTAGCTTGACTTAATTGTACTTTTGTTTCCACCAAAATGCTAACCTCTAAAAGCCACAGAACTCTAGTCTACGTCCATCTCTGCAGTTCCACTGTCCTTATACAAATCATTTTACACTTAAAGATGGGCCTCCATTTCTTCAAAGTCAGATGCTACTCCCCTAGGTTATTATACTTTTTGAAACATAGGAACAAGACCATATGCCCAACAGCCTTTTCTTTCTGGAATAGATGCAATCTCAGGATATAGTTGGTTATACACAAAAGGGGACAATAAAAAGGTTTCATGTCGAGCAGGTGTGGTACTTCAGGCCATTTTTGTGGCTAGTGACTATGGTGGTAGGTCTAGGAAAGAATTCCAAATTGCCCATTTCTGGTTATGTTTCTGGATAGGAGGAAGAGGTAGCCAAAGATGAATAAGGCAGTTTCCATCCTCTTATTGTTTGTGGTCTAGTTGGAAATTATGACAGTGCTTTGAATTTCCCATTTGCATTCAAAGGTCTTTCTGACAGGATCATTCCCAAAGATGAATAATTTATTACTTAGGAGTATTTCATTATTTAATAAATATTTATTGAAGACCTACCATATGCTGGGAATTAATCTAGGTGCTGGGCACACAGTAATTAAAAAGAGAGAGAGAGACACACACACACACAGAGACAAAAACCCCTGCCTTTATGGAACTTACACTCCAGTAGTGGTGAGAGGTTATGATTTATGCATCAGTGCAGTTCAACCATTTATTGAGTATTTACTACATGCTGAACTACTATCCTAGGTCGATGTTAGGGAGTGCAAACATCAGTAAGACATAGCCTATAAAGCCACCTGAGAATAAGGTACAGAAGAGTCAGTTACATAGACAAGTAATAATTAAAACAAGAGTCCTTAAAAAACAAGTAATTAAAAAAATGTACAGTAACGTTAGAATGTATAAGGTACAATAGGAGGCTTCACGGATGATGTTTTCCAAGGACAAATAAGTTTGTCAGGTGGCCAAAGAAAGGGGTGTGGTAAAACATCTGTTATTCTTTTTGGCAGCCTAGTATCATGGTATAATTTCCCACTATCTCAGAATCCCTTCCTACTGGGGGGAATTCTCCATATTTTGAGCCTTGATACCTTACCACAGAGGTTCACAATGTCAGATTCTTGTTTTCCTGGCCTTCCCTGCAGCCAGCTCATGGGCCAGTGATTGAGGCTCCAACAATCAGATATACCCTCACCTGGCTTAGAATTAGAAACTAATGATTCAAAGGAATGGGCATGAGGCCCTCTATCTGGTGGCAGAGGGGGAGATGAATGCAATATGACAAGTGACAGTAATAGTTGCTACATCCAGTACCCAGGGTTAGCAGTGTTGGTGATGCAAACTATAGCATCTAATGCTTAGCGGCGGTATCAGTGGCATATTCAATTGGTAATAGCCAATTACCTCTAGCTCCATGGCCTGAATTTAGTTCCCCAGGAGATTCTGTGAACTCCTCAATACCCTTTTAATAAATCCCACTTCTGATTAAATCAACATGTAAGTGTTGATTTCTGTTGCTTACAATTAAGATCCCTATTAAAACTGAAGAGAAGGGCATTCCAGGCAGAGGGAACAGCATAAGCAAAGGAAGGAGAATCCAATTAGCTTAGTGATTAGGAGAGGAGGCTCTACGGCTAGGCAGATCTGAATTTGAATCAAGATTCTATATTGTACGAACTACGAAACCTTGCTCAGTGTATTTAAACTCTCAAAACCCCAATTCCTGTTTAGTAGAGGAGGGATAATAACTCATATTTCTTATTAGGTTCTTTTGAGAATTAAATGAGGTCATAGTAATTCAGTTAAAGCTCTTAGTATTTGACAAAGAGTAGGACCTTCACAGATTATTGCTTTATTAACAATAATGATGATGAAAATAAGCATAGTATTTGGGGAGAAATATAAGAAATTTGATTCTGCTAGAGTTTAAAGCACAAGGAGTGGAGTGTAGAAAATGAAGACAGAGAAAGATCATGGAAAAGTTTTCAGTCATATTAAAGAACTTGAACTTTATGGGCTGGGATCACCTAATGACAATTAACAGGAGAATTATATTGAAATATATTAAATTATTAACTAGGCAAATATCAGGTTTTGCATTGTATATATATTCTCCACAACCATAGTTATACAGTTTGATCTGACCACTACACTTATGTACTTGCAGGATGTAATAATATTGTATTGTTTGAGTACTAATGCCATACAAATTGAAGCTATTTAGTTCTTTCTAATAAACATAAATCCTCCAAAATTTTTCATATCATCTGTCAATATTTTCTGCAAGTGGATCAGATGGTGCTGGGTCTATAGTTGAATAAGAGCTGCTCCTTTATCTGATCTGAGAGACAACTAACCTTTGAGTGAGGAGGGAAGTTTATAAAACGGGGAGGGGGAATGCATCCTGAGGTGACTGGCAGAAGTATGAATCACATTTACAGTATGATATTCTTCTATGACTTTTATATAATCAAATATCACCTATTTTTTTACAATGTATTATTTTGCATCAGCATCTTGATCTAGAGTCCATATTAAGTTAAAGATGAAAGGTTTCACTGCAAAGTCAAAAAAAAATCAATACTACCATTTCACAGTGTGTGGTATTACTTGCCAAATGCTAATAAGCTTTACATTGTCTCTGTTAGCACCAATCCTCGGGTGCTAAATAGACAATCACATGGTTTCTATTCAGTTCTGCTTTACATTTACCATGCTTTTCTAGCTGTTTACCCTAATCTAACTTCCACCATTATCTCCTCTCCCCACCTCCACTCCACACCCATATCTGCCTTTGAGAAACACTCTTTGATCTAATTTTGATTTTCACAATAGCTACTGAAAGCAACCTGGATCACTGTGTACAACTTGGAACCAGTGCTGAGGAAAAAAAATGTATTAAGTTTGCTGGGAGAGGCGAGGCGAGGTGACAAAAACAGAACCCAAAATGTGCTCTGTAACCACTGAATGCTTTATTTCATTTTCTGGAACTCCCATCTACTTTGGCAATGCAGCACAGTTTAGTCAAAGGAAAAAAAGGGCACAGCCTTTTGAGTCAGACAGAGCTGGTTTTGAATTCTAGGTCCGACCCTCAATAACCCTATTAGGTAGGTACTATTACATTCACATTAGAGAGGATGGTATTGAAGTCCAGGAAGATTATGTGACTTGCACCTGTCTGTGTCTGTTGTTTTTGGCATGCTTTCAAAAATATCAATGTGCTACTAACATAAAACTGAGTGGTCATGTCTTTCTATAGGCCCAATCTTATTTTCACTTTACTAGGTCATTTGTGTCTAGGGCCCGATACCTACAAAAGATCCCAGAGGATTATACACCCACTAGAACTGGACAATGGCTGTTTCAGGGATTCCCTGAAGTCCTATCTTTGAATTTGCTTTTTAAAAATAGCTTCCAAATAGTCCAGTTCTGAGCAGTATCATAACTGTTATATTTGGCAACATGACACAGGATAATTCTGGCTTGACCTGGGCCACTCAGGTCAAGGAGGAGAGGAGGTAGCCTTTACCTCAAGCGTACTGGTCCTACCCTGCACCTTAGAACCACCTAGTAGAGCAAGGTGATCTGCGACAATGTGCAAGTCTTCCTAATTATAATGTGTTACCAGTCCACAAATTTTATCAATGAAGCTGGTAAATGTATTAATCTAGAATTAACAAAGTTATCCCTGCTGTTTTTCAAACATTGTGAATAGGTAATAAAAACAGTATTAATAATAATAGCTAACTTTGAGTGTCTACTATGTGCTGATTATTAATGTGCCGATTATTAAGCACTATTGAATTAAGTGTTTTACATTCACTAATTAATTCAGTTCTCTCTCAATAACACCATGGTTCATTATCGCTTTGATTTCAAAGTTCAAATTTCAGAGAACAATGATCATTGTGTAAACTAGATACCAGTTTCCTAAAGGCCAGAGACATTCTTTGGCATATTCTTTAGCACCTAGGCCTGGCAATGTATAAGCCAGGCAGATGGGCACCTTGACTTCTCTCACCACAGGACTGAAAAATACCAAATGCCTGGCTTGGTTCCAGACTGTTTTGGGCTTTCAGGGGCCACTTGAACCCAAGACAAATCATGCTTGTGCTGGAACAGACACAAGAAAAACAGTCACTGGTTTGGTTCTGTCAAAGAGTACCAAGTCTCAAGGATAGTATCATATGGAGTCTGAGATCACTATCCAAAATACATTTACGTTATTTTCGGTGACACGACAAATAATTTAAATGTGGTGGATTTTTTCACATTTTAATCTGTCATATATTTGTCTTCAGAAGAGTGCTAAATCCAACTCACACTTCTGTTTTCATAACAAATAAGTGATCTCATTTATTGCTGTGAAAAATGAAGCAATATACACAGTAATAAAATATTAAACTCAGTAAGTGACAAAACGTTTTATGGGATAGTTTTTTCTGTAACTATTAGGAGGCACCTAATTTGGTAATTTGAACATAGGCACTCAAAGTTTGATAATTTAAATAACAGTAACAGCACCAACAGTACTACTTTAAACTCCGTTTGAAAGATGTCCCATTTCAAAATGTTTAAATGTTTGAAATATATTATGTTACAGAGCAGTTTCAGAGCAATACATCCATAGAGAACTATCTCAATGGCAAGGAGGAGGTTACGATCAATACTGACATAAAAAAATTCTGTAGTTACCACTAAACTGTTACCTTTAGTTATCTCTAGATTCATTTTTTGTCTTTATACTTCTTTACATTTTCTAAAATGAACATCTATTATTTTTACAATCATTAAAAAGATTAAGTAGAATCCATTCTAAACAGATCAACCAAAAATAATATTAAAGATTTATAAAGCACAACTTATTTATGTTGTGAGTTTAATATGAGATAAAAATTATTTTGTTTTCTGAAGGTAGTAGGAGAAGAAAAATAATATTAAAGGATCCTAAACCTTCGGAAAATACCATAATTGTATATAAGTTATACAAATATGCAACTACAAAATAGCATAAAAATATATTTTGTATAAAGAAGCCACATGCAAATGTGTTTATTTCTTTGTTGTGTTTAATTAACGCTATCTTGTTTACATTACATTATAAGCTAATATAAACCATGTAATCTGGAAAGAACACAAGAAAACAGCTTGAATTCTATAAAGCCTTTGTGTTTGAGAAAAGCCCAAAGTAATTTACATGTGTTACTTCTCAAAAACCTTGGGAGACTGGAAGTGAGTACCAGGTTTCATTTTATAGTTAGGGAAACTAAGTCACAGAGACATTAAAAAAAATATATGCTCAATTTCACAAAGTGAATGGAAAGAAAGACTGGAATTTAGTTCTTCTGCCATTCCACTTATTAGCTGGACCATTCAGCCCTGCTTTTGTAGACAAGTTGAAGCAACAAACTAACTTAAAAACTAAAACCAGTTGAACAGGATAGGGTTTGCAGGATATACACCAACAATTCAGTATAATAATAACCAACAGCTAGATTGCTTTGTGGTTTTGGTACACTTTATAACTATTCATTAACCCACACAACATCAGTGGATGGTGGGGCTATACTATTAATGCTGTTCATACAGAACTGATAAAAACACACTGTAGGATTACAACAAATATAAAGTCAAATGAGAAATCTACAGCAGAAAAAAGCCCAATGCCTGCCTCTAATCAAGCCTCAATACAAATATAAAACTGGATAAATATGTTGGAATGCCAAGCCTACCGTCTTTTCCCCATTATTTCCAGTAACCCTTCCCAAACTACCACCATTACATCCCTACAAATGATAGACAGGATTGAAGGGAACCTAAAAAGCTATTTAGTTCATCCCATTTATTTCAGCATAGACAACATCTAAACTTTTCCTAGAATATTTTTTAAGGATTTTCACCTTTAAAGACCATTTCCAAAATTAAAAGGAACTAGGGAATATGATGTTCTCCTTACAGTTAACAATGCTACTACTTCTAACCTCTTCCTTTTGCTCACATATATCAAGTAAAAGCACTAGATTTTTAAATAACAAATAATAAAAATCTAATAAGATCTTTGGTGATATGCCAGTTTCTACGAAGCATGCAAGACTGAAACAAGTTTCCAGAATCAGCTATCTAAAAGGTCTAAAATTTACTAAATAAAGGTTATTTAACATTCCCCAGCCAGGTTGAAAACATTCCTACTCCTTATCGTTTTTCTTATGACTAGGCAGAACACATTCCTTTTTCCAAATGAATAAATTTCCCCTTCCCTTAGAGCTTAGCTGTCTCCCTGGCAAAGCATCATATAGAACAGCTGTTATATTACCAGTATAAAAGCAATCCCATCTGATCTAATTGTAAAACATATGGACAGACAGAAACCAAACTTTTGGGGGCTCTGTATCTTTAAAGGAAGAAACAATCAAAGATCTTCTATTAGTAAAGACTGTGAACAATGCCATGAATTCAAATTTTGCACAATTTAAACAAGATCTATGTCAATAAACTACTTACTTTAATTAATTTTAAAGTGCAGGTTTTAAATTCCCCAGACAGAATGAAATGGAGACAGAACCAGCTGTTTTCAGCCTCTGCTGAAGATCTCAGTTAAACCTTCCCTAAAGGTACCAAATCTTAGATCTATCATCCCTATTCTATGTTTAAGATTTCTCAGGCCTCAGGAATAGTCTCCTTTCTTGGGTACTGTCTTCAGCAATATCCTTTCTTCAGAACCCCAACTCACTGAGACTAAGCAAATACCTCTGACGCAGATAAAACTTGCTAAGTCAATAACACATATTATAGTTAAGTGGCCCAGGGTAAGATCATCTGACTTGATTTCATATAAGTAAAGGCTTACTGAGCTTATCACAACTTTTTATTCATTTTTAAATTTTATTCATTTATTTTTATGACTATAAGATTAAAATTGGATATATCCATTAAAAACTTGAAAAATTCAGAAAAACACAAAGGGTAATTAAAATTACCCATAATCCCATTACTTAGCTTTAACCAATTAACATTTGGTGTATTTCTTTCGTCCTATGTATATTGCTACTTAACATAATGTAAGCATTTTAATGGCTATTTCTCTATCATAGAATTTTAGAGTAGGAGAATTCCTATTTCAAAAATCTTTACTGAAAGAACAAATCCAATATATAAACCCAATATAAACCCAATGAAAGCAGGGCTGATTAAAGTGTGGGTGAGAGGTGAGGGTTGGGGACAAAGGGTCCACTTGGCCTCTCTATTGCCTATACTGGCTCCCAAACACATCTGAGGAACCCTAGTCCCCAAAGAATATAATTTAAAAACCAAAAATCTAGTCTAACTCATTTAACAGATGAAATTACTTGCTTTTACTAGATCATGGAACTAGTAAAAGAACTTAGGGTCCCACATCTTACAGACAAGTGCTTAGCTTTTCCAATTTAGCTACTCTTTCTACAAAAGTCATCAGATGTTTGTTTGTCCATTGTTGTTCTTCCTTTAAGAAAAATAGAAGCGACAAAGTTATACAACAAAAAATGAACAATTAATATAATATACTAGATCTCAAAGAGCTCCACTTGCCCTAAATAAGTTTTCATAGTATTCCTCCCTCACATTATTACCATGAATGAAGGAGAAAAGTTCATTTCTAAACTAAGGGAAAAGGCCATAATTACATTATTTTCCTCAAGAATACACTGCATGTCTAGTATAGCTACAACCACTCCTTCTTTTCACTCATTCAGTCACTGAATATTTAGTGAGAATCTATTTGGGCTGGACAGTAGGGATAGAACTGTAAACAAAACAAATCGAAGTCCCTGCCCTCATGGAGTCTGTAAACCTGATAGGCTTGGGCAAAATACTTTAACTTTCCAAATTTCAGTATTTGCCATTTATAAGGTAAGGACAATAATATTTAACTACTGCATTGTTTAAGAATTAAATGACATGATGTATGTAAAAAAAATCCTGATAGGTAATTAGGCATATAATAATATGTGCTCAGTTAACATCGGTTGCCTTCTCTGCCAAAGTGTTAAATTTCACATTAAAAATGAGATGTGAGAATACTAAGTATCACTGCTGCTAGCACACTGATTTGAGGCAGTACAACTGACATAGCAGGTTAAGATTTTAAGGAATTCCAAACAGATTCCTACATTAGGAAAGGAAATACAAAGAAATGAAATTTACATCAGCCCTCCCAATCAAGTTCTATGGTTCACCTTGTTATCTGCATAGCTATTTACTTTCAATTTCTACTGGCCTCTTTCCATAACGTTCAGCCCTGTATAGTGCCTAGGAAAGAAAATATAAAGTAAGCAATCCTTTTCTCCAAATACCATTTTTTCATTGTTTAAATATGGGCAGGTAAACCAGCCTAAGATTTACACTTAACAAAATAAACTTAAAAAACAACAGTTTGAAATACAAACTATCAAATGTGAAACCCACTAAAAGCCTGTAAAGATTTGGACAATAGTCATCAATAAAAGTACCAATAGGGGACAGAAGTGAAGCCATTTTTCATTCATATTATACCCAGAAATCAACAAAATATGGATGGCAAAGTCTTAGAGATTGACTGCAAACTTGTTAATTATTAGAAGCACTCTGTTCACTATTAACTTTAATTAGATTTCTACAAGGGAAATTCTGTCATTGAAAAAATCACATGTACCCTATAAAGACATACAACTATTATATACTCATAATAATTAAAATTTAAAAAAATTTTTCTTTAAATCAAACATTTGTTTCTCAACCAAATTAGGCCTTTTATATTAGTATGCATCCCAAATCCACCTACCAACAAAAACAGCTCATATTATTCATAAATAGAAAAAGAAAGTTGCTACTTATTCAAAGTGTTTAAGTTATTTAGAGGCAGATAATTTCCATTATTAATGTTTTTTCTTTATTGTTCCTCAGGAGAAGGGTGGGAAAGCTGGACAATAAAGAAGACCTCAGAGCAAAAAGACAATCTTTTCTCCATTTTTTTCAAAAAGAGAATTAATACCATCTTCCAAACATTGTATAAATGACATTTTCTTATTAAGAGGGCTAAATAATCTAAATTAAATAACTAAAAACAAATCAATATGAAAAGAGTCAAAGGCACAGAGAAAGACAGGTTTTGTTCTAAGTGCAAAGTGTTCGACCCTGTGCACCCTGATACCAGGACATCTTCAAGGACTCTTTGTTCATCTAGAAAGACCTCTTGGGAGAATTAGGCTTTGAGGAGACACTGAAGGAGGACAAAGTGGTAAATTGTTAAATAGAGAGAGTAATTTGGTTCCTTAAAGATCATGGAAAGAATAGACGGGGCTAAGAATAAGAGTGAGAGGAACATATAGAGGGGTTTACATTTTAAAAAATGAGTAAGGAGAATGGAAGAAAGATTTTTTTGTTTAATGAAGAACAAATAATAGGGAAAAATTTCTTCTGACTATAATAATTATCTGTGGAACAGTGGCATTACTAGAGGGATTATTTTGACACAAACTTATCACAGATACATACCTAAAAGGATAATTATTTTGAGTAAACCTTTACTGCAATTCAAAAACATGTATCCAGACATTATCTTTTTCATCACCAATTTTTAAAAATCCCTCCTTTAAAGTACCAGTGCAGTTAGGTTAGTTGTTTCTAGTGAAAAACAGATAAATCAAAATGCATACTTGAAAAAAGACTAAGCTATCACAGAAGAGGTACCTGTAATATAATATCAACATTAGTAATAAAGATTTTTATATCACATCTAAAGAAAACAAACAAAAATCAAGATCAAGGCAAAAAGCATGGATTAAAGCTATGTATAACTAAAAATATCATCTAACACTGTCTTTCAGCTAAACAAGGTCTTATATTTCTATTTTCTTCTGATCTATTAAGTGCCCTAGAGCAGAAATCTCTCTACCCATAATTTACCCATCAGTAAAAACAGCACTGTGATACTTTTCTTTCATTCTTTTTATATGGGTGCCAGGACGTCTGGAAGTTAATATACACATGTTTAGAAATGCTGAGATGAAAAGTAACGCACACTTTAATTTTATGGGTCTTTTAAAAAAATCAAGATAAAAAGACCTAGTCAGATTATTTCAGTGTGTAAATCTGCAACTAGCCAGAAGGCTTCCTGGGGACATAATTCAGAAGTTTTGGAGTTTATGCTGCTTCAGAAAGTCCTAATCAGACTAAGGAATTTCTACAGAAAGCTAGGCACTTAGGCCAGGAATAAGATAAAGTAAACTTAGAAGTCCCTGGGCCTGGCCTTAAAAAGAATACAAATTTCTCTATCACAGACCAGCTCAGAACCCAATCGAAGGAAAAATAAGAGGTATAATTTAATATCACCATTGTAAAACACTGCAAAACAGAAAATTCAAGGAGGTGAATGAATAGCACACAATGGAGCAAAGGGAGTAAATGCCAAAGAACAGTAGAAATTTTCTCAGGTTAATATCCAAGGACCAATATTTTCAGCAAAATGGTTTCCTAATTTTCTCTTCTAGGCAACTATATTTCTTTAAATGCCAATAATACAGCTTCTGGATCCAGACTGACTGGGTTTGAATACAGGTTCCACCATAGCTGGGCTTCTTTAGGACTTACTTTCCTTATCTATAAAGTGAGGATAATAATAGTACCTAACTCAATAGTACCTAACTACTTTGAGGATTAAATGAATTAATATATCTAAGGCACTTAGAATAGTGCCAGGAACATAGTAAACGTGTTTGCAATTGCTATTACAATGGTCCACAAGCCCTCAAACCCAATGCTAAATACCAGAAGCTCCAAAACCAAAAACTTTTCTGTAACTCATTTGGCGGCAAACACCTGCCCTGCCCTGAAAGGATTTGGTAACAAAATCTGACCTGAACAAATACGAGGCTATTTACAGTCTTGATTTATCCCACTCAGTGTGAACATACATGCATTTTGCTGCAGATATCTTAATGTGTTTGATTATAAGATGCTGCTTCAATTCACTGGGATGTATTTACTAACTTCCTAAAATCTCAATAATTCTAAATTCTGGAGCACATTCAACCCTACAAGTTTTGGATAAAAGACTGTGGATCTGTATTACCTTTGAAGCCTGAACAGTTTCTATTTCCTTAAAACAAATGGCATCTTCTTAAATAACCACAAGTAAGGTCCTGAACCTAGTGGTCCTAGTAGTAGAGCACATTGTGATGATGAATACATTTCCCAGTACAGTTAGGAAGGCCCTGTATTCCCAGAATGTTTAAATATAATCCATGTGTAATATTTTATTTACATGTCACAGTGGTCAGAGTTTTCAAATTCTAAATTTTAGGGCTTGCTTAAACAAAGTCTATTCTTATCACTTAGATCACAAATAAATATAATTAAGGCTCGTTAGGGGGCATAAATGTGCCTTGAATCATGCATACCAAATCATCACAGAACTTTAGAGCTGAAAGAGACTCTTCAGAACTAATCTAAACTATTATCCCTTCCCTTCCAAACTGTTTTATCATTCATAAATTTACTTTCCCTTACGAGGTAAGAATAACCTGCTCTAACTTGTACTTAGACTCTGTCTATAGGAATACCCTGCAGGTAAATGTGAATAAACTGGGTGGAGTACACAGACAGACCTGGGATCTAAAAGGATGACTTGAATCTACACAACTAATCTTATAAATTCAGTAAATGTCTCAGATGATATTTTAGAAAACGACAAGAATTTCCAAGTTAAGAATGAAGGAAGACTCATTAGCACATATTAAAAGATAAATAAATAAATAAATACTTAGCTATCTTAATGGACTCAATGAGTCAACAACATAATATGGCTGCCAAAAAAGCTACTGTAATTAGGGACTAACCAAATCAACAGCAGAATCCCATCCAGAAAGAATAAGGCAACGGCCCTCTCTGCTATGAGCTAGTTAGAAGACATCTGGGGTGTTACATTCAGCTCTGTTCCACATATTGGGAGAGAGAGAGAAAGACTGAAAAAGACCAGAAGAGGGGTGACCAGGACAGTGAGGGGATTTGAAACCATGTCACATAAAGACTAGTTGAAGAAGCTGAAGTTATTTAGCCTAGACTCAGAGGGAGCATGATCACTGTCCCCAAATTCCTAAGATCTATCAAGGCACAGAGACAGCAGACTTGTTCTGCATGACCCCAAAAGGCAGAACCAGGTTAGTCAGTTAACTACAGGGAGAAATATTTCAGCTAAGCCTATGGAAGTAGGTCTTCAAACGAAGGGCCACATTGAGGTAGTGGCTTCGTAGGTCCTATCTAGCCCTAAAGGTCCGTAATTTTAAAAAGAAAATATTTGTCATTACCTCAGTGTTTTACTGCTGATTATTATGATTCTCTATTGTCACAGCATCTCCCTTCACCCTGCTTAAAATGCCCTATCCAGCCAACCAGTAGCTGAATGTTTTGCCAGGTTTGGGGAGGAAAGTGCCTGATTGCTGGGTAATTAGTTTCAGTTTGCAGATCAGTGTCCCTGTAAACAAAAGAGGGCCCTAATTGAGGGGCAGGCAAGAGCTCTCAGCTAGATCTCTACGAAAAAAATTCTTATTAATTCAAAAAGCAGCTATAAGACCTATCCAATCAAATAATATATTACCAATGTCACTCAGTCCTTATAGGAACATTGAAATAAAAAACCCTGTATAACCACCTTCCCAAATGCCAGGGAATCCAACTTTACAAGCCAAACTAGCTCTCTCAAATTCAATTAGAAGTTTTCCTTCTGCCAAAGAGATATGTTTACTGTTTAAAGTAGGTTGGAACCCATGCTCACATAAAAAGTCCATACTTGATCATATCACCACAAAGCTAAAATTGCCTACCAATAGGCCCATAAAGTCAGTTCAGCTGCTGAGAACTAAACACAGGCAATCCAGAGTGAATTCACAGAAAAGTACAAACTACAGAATATTTAAAACATGAGAGAGTTATCAAAGTTGGACATTCTTCTAAAACTTCTGTCACCCAAAGACCACCATAGATGTAAGTATAATGTTAGTCCATGGCAATTACTAAAAGCTTGGAACAACAGTTCAGATGGCAAATATTAATCCAATCCAGCGTTACTTCACTTGAAATTGATCTGCATTCTAAGAAACTCCAAAGTATTAGAGAACATAAATATATGATGGACTTAACAAGAACACTCTGTGCTCCTTCTCTGTGCTTTTTAAAGTGAAGCCCAGAAGCAATCTAGGTGTCCATAAATAAGGGATTTGTCAAATAAATTATGGTATATTATTACAATGGAAAATGCAACTGTTAAAAAGAATAAGGTAGTCCCCTAGGCACTGACATGAAAAAAAAGATACATAATTAAATGGATACCACAAGTTGCAAAACAATACGTATAGAATTTTTCCGTTTTGATTTTTTAAAATCTATTTTAAAATACCCTGTGTGTATGTTCATATATGCCCAGCAAAATGTTTGAAAAAAGATCCGACAAACTGCTAACAGTAGTAACCTCTAGGGACTGACTGGAACTAGGAGGCAGTGAAGTGGTGACTTTCACTTTTTCCTTTGTAGACTTCTGGTTATTTGTATTTTTTTGCCAGTAAGTGTTACCTTTGTGGTTTAAAAATAACAATACAAAAATAATAAAAGTAAAATAACATCAACTATACAGACTCATTTATCAGATACTAACCAAAGTAAGTGATCTTGCTACTTACATGCTACTGTGTGCTTAAAATTCCAGAAAATTTAATTCATCCTTTTTCTATTATATTTTACTAAAAAAAGTAAAAATCACAAGGGCCTAATAGTTTTATCAAAGGCTTTCTATCCACAGAAAAAAAGGGGGGGGGCCTAGGCCTGGTCATAAGCATAGCCAACACACACGGTGCTTATTCTGCACCAGGAACTGTTATAAGCACTATAAATGTATTAATTTATTTAATCTTCACAGCAATCCTATGAGGTAGTACTCTTACTAACTTCATTCCACTGTTGAAGAAACTGAGGCCAGAGTGGTTAGGTTAGCTGCCCAAGCTTACACAGCTAATAAGGGGCAGAACTAAGATTCAAATCTAAGATTAAACTCCAGAGTCCATACTCTCAACCACTAGGCTTGTCTATCAGTTATAAGTCAATCTCTCTAAACAAAGGCCAAAAAGGATTACAAGTAAAACCCAGCTAGTTAATACACTCGAAGTTGGAAGAGATGCAAACTTGGCCTTTTATGGGTGAATAATTTGCATTCCTACTTATGTCATTGCCAAGCTCCAACCCCAGATTCAAGACTGTATTAAGGCTCATAAATAACCATGTGAGAAAACTGTCTACAAACTCAATTATAGTCCAAAGTCCATACCTGATTCCACAGTAAATCACTGAGCCTAAGATTTAGGTCAGAGATCCAGCTAGACAAATGGTTTGGACAAATCTCCACCCAGACTCAAAGCAAAAGAACTCAGAAACTCTTGCCTAGCATCTTGACACAGTAGGTTTTATTTGCTTAGTTCCAGGCCCACTCTAGATTTAAAAGGGGAAAGAATATGAGCTGTCTCTAACTTTGCTTGAAGACTTCAACCAGTAGGAAGAGCCTTATTTTCTACATGCACTCAAACAGAAATTGACATTTATCAGCATCAGCAAAAGTAAACATTCTAGCTTAAGGAGACAAAAATGGGCATCCCTGCCTAAACTGTGTATTTGTCCAAACATATTGACCTTGTAATTGAGGAAGAAAAAAATGGTGCAAGGAAGGGATTTAACCTAATTTGTAAATGTGCTCAACCTAGATACACACCTGTCCCACTTATTTGCGGGGAAAACATGGATTACAATGCCGTTTTTATTTTTATTTTTTGGCCTCAAGTGGTCCGTACTACTGTTTGTAAGCAAAATCCTCTCAATATCTCTTCCACCTGTCACACACACACCTGATATTTACATAAAAAAGAAGAAATGAACAAGGAAACTGGACCTTTGGGAGGAATCCCTTATACCCAGCTTTGACACATTGGTTGAAGGAGGTACTATGCTGGCTTTCAAACTTCCCCAAATAACCCAGGCAAAGTGGCTGTGTGAGCGAAACCAACCCAAAAGTTTGCGCCCATTCTGGGTCTCTGACAAAGGCCAGAAAGCCCTGTTTGGAAGGAAATGCGCTACCTTCCACACAGCATCCACCCCCTCCCGAGGGAGCACAGCCCAGGGGGGACAAAAGACTTTCCAGACTGGGCGGGGGGGGGAGCTAGCTGGAGCTTAGACCTCCCCTTAGGAGCCAAAATCTGGGGAGCCTTTGGGGCAAGAAATGATAAATTACAGCCAAGAGCCCAACCCTGGATGCCAGGGGCTGGGGTAAGGATGGGCAGACGCTGGGGAGGGGCCTGCCAGTGAGGAAGCGCTGGGACTCACCTGGGGGAGGCGGAGAGGGGGCCTCGGTGGCAGGTGGGGTGGGCAGGACGCTGCTGCTGCTGGGGAGAACGGGGGTCGGGGTCCGGGGAGTGGTGGGCGCCGGAACGGTGGTGGCTACAGGGGTGGTCGGCGCCGGGCCAGTGGTCGTCGAAAGAGTGGTCGGCGCGGGTCTGGTCGGCGCCGGAGGGGTGGCCGAAGTGCGCTCCACCGCGGGAGGGGGGGTCGGCGAGGGGCCGAGCGGCGCCTGGAAGGTGGTCGAAGCAGGTCCGGCTGTCGCCCGAAGAGGGGTGGTGTCCGGAGACTGGGCTGAAGAGCTCGCAGCCAGGTGTCGGCGGACGGTGGTGCGCGGGGCTCCAGTCCTCCGGGCCTGGGCCGTGGGAGCCGTCACCTTAGGGAAAGTATAGCTGGGCTCGCCCCGCAGCCCCGGGCCCGGCGACGCGTCCACCTGCCCCGCGGCCCCGCCGCTACCGGTGACATTCTCGGCCGCGACGGCTGAGGCAGCGGCGGCGGCGGCGGCGGCGCAGCACAACAGGGCGAGGCCGCCCAGGCTCGGCAGGCTCCTCATGGCGCGCTCGGCTCCGCCATTCATTCATTCAGCCAGTAGGTTGGTCAGTCATCTTCTCCCCGCTGCAATCCGACCGAGGAAGCCGCCGCAGCCGCCGCCGCCGCCACCGGGATCACCATCGCCACCTCCCTCTGACAGGCGGCCGGCCCCGCGGGCGGGCCCCAAAGCGGAGGGAGCGACCGGACCGAGCGCGGACAGCCCGCCCTCCTCGATTGGCAGCCGCGACTGACCAATGGTAGGCCACGCCAGCCCACGTGATCCATCCGCTTACCGGCCCCTTTATAGCCCCGCAGTCCAATCAGAGGACGCCTAGGGGAGGGGGCGGTACGTAAGGCGGTAGGAGGGTGGTGCGAGCCCAGCTCCAGCCCGCCGGGGTCGCAGCAACCCCGGCTTTGTCTATCCAAGGAGCGGGGTACGGGCCCGGGCACCCGGCGCCGTGGATCAGACAAAGGACGCGCCCCGCGCGGCCGAGGCCGGGCCAAGTCATCTGCTCTACGGGGCTGTGAGCGCGACCCGGGGCGGGAAACCAGCTCTCGGGAGCGTCCCCGCCCTCCTGAACAATGGGGCGCCGGCGCGGCACCCGGGCTCGGGCAGGGACTGGGCTGGAGCCCCGCGACGGGCGAGGGTGGCAGCAGCGAGGATGTAGAGCTCAGCATTCCCTCTGCTGCTCGAGAGAGCCTGGCCTCAGCCCTGTGAGCTCTGTGCTTCCATTCCTATTTCAGAGATGGGGAAACTGAGGCCCTTGCTGGGGGCCTCCCTGAACCAAGACCCTAAGCCCTCACCAGGCACCTGCTGTGGGCCAGGTGTTGTGCTAGGCTGGACGACAGGGTCTGGAGACCCTTCAGGAACCGAAGGTGCAAGCGTCCTGCGTGGGGGAGACAGACTCACATGCACACTTTACCCCAAACCCCGGGAAGAATAGGATGAGACGGGGTTGAACCTCAACTTCATGTCTCTTGCTGGGTGGTCTTGTGGCCAGAGCGCAGTTTTTTCACCACTAAAATGGAGATGATAGGACACCGCCCACCCCCTCACAGAGCTGTTGTGAAAATTAAGTAATGTACGTAATGGGCTTAACCCAGCGCCTGGCCCACTGTTGGTAAACCCTCATTAATGTTAACTACTCTCAGTGTACTGTGTCAGAACAAGCCTAGGATTTGAAAGCGGCCCCAGGCCACGGCCCTACTGTGTCCCCAGAGCCCTGGCCTGTTGCAGGGATTGGGGTGGGGCTGATAGCAGAGCTTGACCCTGGATGACACTAAACCCTGGATGAAGCTGGAATTCGGACGCGGAGCCTCGCACCATCCGCCCAGGCCAGAGCTAGGTCAGGCGCTGCTGCCGCGGATCAGCAGCTTCCAGGGGGAGCCAGGCGGGGCGGGTTTGTCATCTGATGGGGCTTAATCCCAGCCTTGCCGCTAACCCAGTTCTGGCCTCCCCTACGTGATGTTTGCCTTTGTGCATGGTTTCGCATTAGTCATTGGCCTCCAACCAGCCTGGCAGGATGAGATTTGTGTGTGAACCTGTGTATGTTAATGAAAGCATGCATTTATTTACCTGCATGAGCAGTGGGGTGGGGGGAGGCTATGTATGTTCTTGTGTATGAAAGCATAACCATTTTTGTGAGTCTGTGTGTATGAGTATTATATGCATCTGTGTGAGTTTATGAGTATGGGAGCTAGTATCTAATTTCATATATTATGTGTCTTAATCTGTATGTGTGTACTGGTGTGTGTTTTATGTATATTTTCTGTATTTTGCATTTGTGGTTCTCTATCTATGGTTGTGTCTTGATAGGTCTATGTATGTAAGGGGGGAGGGGGCAGGATGGGAAGAGGGGTTTCAAGACCAATATTTAGCAAGCTCTAACCAAGGTTCTATTTTTACTTCTCTTTGGGAAGGGGGTGGACAGGTCATGCCCTTTCCTTATATTCTCTTGCTGATTTCTCTTGGCCCTTCAAACCCCAACCAAAATGCCGCATTCTCTAAGAGACATTTCTGGATTTCTGAGTGGGAATTAATCTCTCCCTCCCCATTTGCCCACTGCCCTTTGTTTATTCGTTGATTACAGCCCTGATCTATCAATCTACCTCTCCTCTGCCTCTTCCTAAAAGGATTAAGGATGGCTTTCAGAAATATATACAACAGGATAAATTGAACTGCCCACATGGCTTTATTACTTCTCACAGGCATGTATCAGTCTTAATACGAGAATTTGTGATTTATGTGTCTGTCTCTTCCCTCAGCTGTTCTTTCTGTTCTCAGTGCTTAGCAGGGGCAATACAGATGAGCACGAATTCATGCTGGTTAAGTTGTATTAAATTGAAAAGAGATCCTGTGGTGCCCATGGGAAGAGCATGTGTCTTTAGAGCCAGACGGAACTGGGTCAAGATTCTGCCAACTGTGTGACCTTGAAGGAAAACTTTCACATCTCTGAGCCTCAGTTTCCTTCATCTATAAAATGGGACCAATAAATCCTCTCTCAATTAGTAGAGCTGAGGATTGAGGAGAATGTTCATACAAAACCTGGCACACAGTGCTCAATCTGTGCAGGTTCCTATTTAAGTTATACCATTGCTAACTGTGAGTGAGCCTTGTTGGCTGAAGGACCAGAGCAGAAACCCCATCAGTGACATGGCCCGACAGTTGCCCTACCAGATATCCCAAATGATATCTGAAAAATGCTTTGTTGGCCCTGAGCTGTGCTGTTTCAGAGATTCTCTGGAAATAGGGGAGAAAAGCTGATGCAACTTCTTTGCCAGGAGAATCACAGAGCAAAGGACTAGAAGACCTTGCTGAAGTGATGCAGGCCAGCTGTCTGCCTCAGGCAAGGATCACCCATGCCAGGGCTTCTAAGATGGGATAATTAGCCTGTAGTATGTATAGAAAATGTTGAATTTTTTTGAAAGATAATTTAAGTGTATTAATGTTGATTCACTCAACATTTAATTCTTAAATTTGTTTCTCTGCCTTAAAAGATGACTTTTTTATTTCTTAGGAGTAAAATTTTACTTTATGTTTAAAAATTGGAAACACCTTAAATATCTGACATCAAAGAAAGGTATTATTATATCTGTTCTATTTAATCATATAAAGTCATTATAAAGGTAGCTATGAAGACAGTATAGCAAATATTAGTAGATAATTGAGCTTTTACTATGACACTATGCTAAAAACTACTCAGGAATTTGTTTAATCCTAAGAGCCGTAAGAAGTAGGTACTACTAATATTATGTCTTACTCTGTTTGGGCTGCTATAACAAAGTACTATGGATTGTATGGCTTATAAACAACAGAAATTTATTTCTCACTGTTATGGTGGCTGGGAAGTCCAAGACCAAGGCACCAGCAGATTCAGTGTCTGGTGAGGGCCCTTTTCCTGGTTCACAGATTGCTGTCTTTTTTATTGTGTCTTCTCATGGTGAAAGAGGCAAGGGAGCTTCCTGGGGTCTCTTTTATAAGAACACTAATCCCCTTCATGAGGGTTCTGCCCTCATGACCTAATCACCTCCTAAAGGCTCCACCTCCAAATACCATCACATTGGGGTTAGGATTTCAACATATCAATTTTAGGGGGACACAAACATGCAGTCTATAGCATATTATTATCTGCATTTTATAGATAAGGAAACTAGGGCACAGAGAGGTTAAGCAACTTGCCCATGGTCACTTACTAAGTAATAGAGCCAGAAATCAAGCCAAGGCTGGCTGGCTCCCTCTGACACCCTTAACTATAAGGGAAAAATGCTTCTAACATAAGAAGAAAAGAGAAAATAAAAAGTATAGCTGTGACACTCTGTGTAACAGAATGTTGACTGGCACTTTTCCCATTGCCCCAGAACTGCAGCTAAGGCCTAGGGCTCTAAAGAGAGCTGTCTACCTGTACATGACACCTGGAGCCACAGGGCTTAAGGAAGGACCACAGAATAGCAGGGGTAAGAGAGGACCTTATTGGAGCCAATAAGCAGTCTGACTTTTCTCCTAGGCAAAGGAGATGCTATAAAGGGCCTTGTCTGATTACTCTTTGTATATTCAGCACCTAGCATGGTGTCAAATACACCAAAGTGGCTTAAGAATTGTCTGGTGGGCTAAACGGATTCTTATGATGTGGTAGACACTGTTTCAGGAGTTTTGTATTCATGACACATTTATTCCTCAAAGGCCTGGCTATTACCTGCACTTGAAAGAAAAGGAAACTGAGCCTCCAAGAGGTTAAGGGACTTGCCCAAGATCTGCCTGACTCCACAGCCCAGGTTCTTCTCTATACTCCACAGTCCATTAGGTGGCCACTGTGTGTTGCACAGAGTACGAGGTCAGTGAACACATCCTGAAAAAAAGGACACACATTCACCGAATTTAACCCTCCTGTTAGAGCAGCCTTTACGAAAAAAGAAGCTTTGGGAGTAAGAAAATAAAAGAAGTCCTAATAATATGGTAGAGGTGGCTCAGCATAATAACTTCATCACCCAGATTCCAATAAAAGATGGAAACCTTTCCCCTTTCTGGTTTCATTGAAATAGCAATGCTGACATGGACTATTTCTAATCCTGTAGGAGCCTGGCCTCCTATCAGATGTGGCTAAATGCAAGGTTTGGCATCTTCTGCAGACAAACTGTAGGATTATTGGGGCCACTATTAACAAAGTCTGCCCAGCAAAGGACACTAAGAGACAACTCACAGAAAGGGAAATACAAATGACTAAGAAACATGAAATACTGCATGTGCAACTTAGGTAATCATAGAATTGCAAGTTGAGACAATAAGTTGCCATTTTTTTAACCTACTGATTTGGCAAGAATTTTTAAAAACTGGTAATACTTGTTATTGTCTCTTACTGTTGGTAGAGATGTAAAGTGATACAACTGTTTCTACTCTTTGACCCATTGTTTCCACTTTTAAGAATCTATCCAAGGGAAATAAATAACCAGATATAAATATTTATGCACAAAAATGTTCATCAGAGTGTTATATATAATAACAAAAATTAGAAAAATCTAAACAGTTAACAATAAAGGATTAGTTAAGTACTTTGTGCTCTATGAAGTTTCTATGTTGGAATACTATATATCTATAAAAATGAAATTCATGAAGGAAATTCTTGCAATATAAAATTGTGAAAAAATAGTTTATATAACTATTTATACTGTGATCCCAATTATGTAAATGATAATATATACATGGAATAAAAGACCAAAAGGAAATACACTAAAATATTAACATGCTTTGTTTCTGAATGATTGCATTATTGATATGTAAAATTTTTATAATAAGCATGTATCACTCTCAAAATTAGTAATAAATAAACAGCAGAACTCATTTTAATCTGAGGATATGTCTGCCAACAACATCCCTAACCTACCGCCATGATATCTCTTCTTCAGATGATAAGGAGAAGAAAGACCTAAGTTATAAGCCCACATTAAATGCAAAGCACCATCATCAAACAGTGAAGCTAAATGTTGAAATCCTGGTTCAAAGTCCCTCTGATGCTAAAATAAGCCTAGAAAAGCATTTGCTGCAGTTCTTGGAGATCTATTGAAGGACGTCATTCACAGTGGGCACCAAGTCAAACCCTCGCTCGTCATCATTATTGGCTGCAGTGCAAAGAATTTGAACCATTTGGGGGAGGAATAGGGTCAGAGCTTCACATATAACTCTTTCCCTTAGGCTGCTATAATTGTAATAAAAGGGATTACTAACAGGTGCACAGCACACAGAACTTTCCCAACCATTATCTCATATGAGCTGGGCAACAACCTTGGAGAGAAGGTGGTAGTTGTAATAATAATAACAATAGTGACTAACCTTTACTGAGTACTTATTATGTGCCAGGCACCAATTCTAAACACTTCACATAGATTGTCCCTTTCAATCTTATGCTGTGAAGTAGAAAGGGTGATTCTCCCCACTTTACAAGCCAGTATCTTGTCACTCAAAGTAGTCAAAAGACTTGCCCAAGTTCACCAAGATATTTAGACCTCAGGTCCAGAGTGATTTCCACAACTGCTTACTGTACTTCCTCAACTTTGATTATTTTTTATTGCTATTGTTATTAGGGGCGACAATATTTTAGCAGTAAAGAGTGCTGGATTCAGTCTTTTTCTTTCTAGCTGTGTAATCTTGGACAAGTTACTTTTAGCTCTGTGTCTCAATTTCCAACTCTGTAGAGTGGGAATCATAATATTTACCTGTTAGGACTCAAGATCAAACAAAACAATATATACAGAGCATTGAGCCAAAGCCTGCCCCATAATAAACACTCAAAAAGACATTGGTACATATCTAATTTTCCTAAACTTTATCTTCTCACATAGTGGGTCAAGGCCAGGAGGGTACAATGTCCTTGGGCTGCAATGCCCATAATGTCTAGACTGTCTGAGGAGTCATACTCCTCCACTTCCAGGGCTTCAGCCCTCTTGAAAAGCCTCCTTCATTGGAGTATGTACCTGTCAGAGGGCAGCTTCTAAGACTGAGAGAGTGTTTGGCAGGAGTGAGCACTTGACTGTTTCTACCTAAGGTGCCCTTGAGAAATCCTTAGGCCTTTAGGACTAAGATGCCCTTTGTTGAACTATTTTGAGGTAGCCGTGTCAGTTTCATGCTGGCTTCTGAGGGCTGGAAGATAAGAAAACCTAGTTCTAGGGGAGCAAATGTTTCCCTGAAACAGCCACAAAAAGAGCAAATATCAGAGCTGGAAAGGGATTTAGGCATCAGCCCCTCCAAACATGTCCTTGTATGGTGATAAACCAAGGACCACAGAAGGAAAGAGCCTTGACAAGATCCCACTTTGCAAATTAGAGAGAGAGCCAGTGGCAGATTCAAACCCTCTGACCCCCCCAGGCCACCATCAGACCCAAATCTGTCCCTACAGAGGAGGCAGCTACGGGCCAGTGAGAGCCCTAAAGTCTACTGGCTGCACACCCATGGGCCTTTCCACCCTCTGACTTCTGGTCCAGGGCTCTCTTTATGTCACCAGCTTCCTTCTCCATGAACTTTCCTCCTAGAATCACAGAAACGGTGCCCTGCTGCCAGCTTATTATCAATAGCCAAGACAGGATTTTAAATAATGACAGTAATCAGGGTTTGCTCTCAGGCAGCAGTGGGGACCTCAGGAATGACAAAATCTTCCAAATTAGGCCATATTGGTGCAAAGGAATTAGAAACATCTTTCCCATTTCATCAGACCCAAATTAGAACAGCCTCTGAAGAGGGTCTTGATAGGTTGGGGCCTCCTCTCAGGCCTGTGGGTCTGATTTCCTTTCTCAAATAATCACTGCACCTTTCTTATGATCATGGGAAGTGTTTACTGGGTATGTGCAATGCCTCAAGTGCAGACTGGAATTTGGAAATGGATGTAATCCTTAGCCACACACTGGCAGCATTACTTCTTTAAGAAGCAGGAACTTACAATCTCTGCCATCCAGTCCCATGTTGGGGAATTAGTAATTATAAATCAGTCAAGCTGGGTTCCCAACCCAGAATCTATCTCCCTTCAAGGTGCAATGATCTGGTGGGAAAAGTCTGTGATCTAGTGGGGCTGACGGTACTACTTCCAGCCTATGTTACCTAGGACAGGTATCAACCTCTCTAAGCTTCAATTTTGTCATCTGTAAAATGAGCATTTAATACCTGGTCTACCTATTGTGTTGCTAAAAGGATTCATTCATTCATCAAAAGTGTATTAAGCATAGATCTAGAGATACCCTAGTGAACAAGACAACAGAAAAAAGGGACCTCACACTCGTGGTGCTTGTAGTATAGTGAGTGAGATAATCAATTAACAAGTAAGAGGATAAATAATCAACATATTTACATATTATGATAACTGCTACAAAGGAGACAAAAAGGATGCTGGGACACGGAATGACTGGGAGACATCCCCTCAGGGTGGTTGGGGAAAGCTTCTCTGAGGATGCAACATTCAGATCAAAAGAAGGAGCCAATTCGGCAAAAACTGGAAGGAACAGCAAGTGCACGACTTTGAGGTGGGAAAGGAACAGAAAAGAGACCAGACAGGTGAAGCATATGAAGTGAAGAAGAGAGTGGTACGTGCTAGACAAGGCAGGGCTCTGCAGCCAAGTAAGAAGACCAGGTTTTATCCCAAGAGCAATGAGAAGCCAGGGAGAGTTTTAAACAGGGGGAATGAGGGTGGATCATAGGGCAGCAGGGATGGGAGCCCAGAAACCAGCAGGGAGGCTGAGTTGTCTGGGCGTGAGAAGATGGTGTCCTGGACTGGCTTAGAGGCAGATTCAGAATCTGTTAGAAGTGGAACTGTCAAGACTTGCTATTGGATAGGGTACGGGGTGAGGAAGGACAGAAATCAAAAATAACTCCTAGATTTGGAAATCAATGGGATTACTCACTCATTCATTCAAGAAACATCTAGTAAGCATACATATCTGCCTGACCCTAGGCGTGGTGTTGGGGATAAAGATGGCGATGAGGATCACAGTTTAGTCAGGGAGACAGACCAGAAAAATAGGCAAATACAATGCATTTAAGCAAGTGCAGTAAATGTTGGAGAACATCTAACTCTGCTGAGGGGAAAGGAGCGAAGACATCTTCCTAGGGGAGGGGAATTTGGGCTGAGTCCTGAAGGAGCAACAGGAATGAGGAGGAGAAGGGCTTTGAGGTCATGGGACAGAACTCGGAAATAATATTAATAACAATGGGGGTAACAGTAGTAGTAGTAGTAGTGATATTTGTTAAGCCCTAACAGTGAGCTAGGTACCGTTATGAACACAAATGAATCATTTAATCCTCATGTAAGGATCCTATGAAGTAGATATTATTATTATTATTATCCTCTCTCTACAGATGAGGAAACCGAGGCATAGTTAGCCTCTGTTACGTAACTGGCCCAAGATCACACAACACACAATGGCAGAGCCGGGCTTCAGTCTCCTGCAGTTCGGCTCTGGAGGCTGCGCTCTCACCGCCACACACTGTCTCTCTGTGGGAGGGCGCTACGCATTCAGGGGCTGACAAGTGCACAAGGTATAGGGCGCAGGAAGGTGGGAGGTATCTTACCGATGAGGTAAGATAAATGACATGAAAGCATTTTGCAAACTAGAAGGTACTGTCTCCAAGCAGATTGTCACCACTATTACTAAATAACTGCCTTTCCCTTCTGTGAGAAACAAAGGTTTCTCAGCAGCACCTCTGGATTATTGGCCTTGGAGGACAGTGGCTGCTTGGGGGGCCTGCCCAGACAGAGGGAATCCCAGGAGAGGAAGGGCTGAAGTGAATCTGACCCTGAGTGGGGGAACAGCAGATACGGGCTCCAGTCCTAGTTCTGCACCTAGCTTATTACGTGGTCTTGGGTGAGTCACTTCCCCAGTCTGATCTGCGTCTCTAAGATGGAAGGAGGGAAGAGTGGGGATTCTAAGGGCTTTTTCAGCCTTCACATTTTGGACAATTGCTGCTGCTGTTGATGTTCTGCTTCTCTAGACTGGACGGTGACTAAAAAGAAATGTCTGCTCGAAGGCCTTTACTAAAGCAAAATGCCACCTCAGATGGGAGTGGCACCTTCCAGAAGGCATGGCCCATGCTGGGTGGGAAACCTATGCCTGTATCCCTTGAGTCCACAGATCTCCAGGTCAAACACTTTGCATCCCTCCTGTCCCTGCCAGGACACTGGTTTCAAGCACTTGAATCCAGCCCTTTCCTGTCCCTTTTAATGCTCCACGGGGAGTCTGAGTAGTGACAATATTCTAGACACTATACTTCTGAGGATGCGGCCAGAAGATGCAGATGCAGTTTACACCCTATGTGGTCCAGTTTAGAGCTTTCTATGAGCCAGACCCCCCAGGGCTTTCTCACATGTGCTGCTCCAGGCACCGTCTTGTGCCATTGGTTTTGGATCCACTGTCTGGAAATAAAAAGTGTTCACGTGGGATGCAGCATAGTGTCTTTCTCTTCATGTCTTGGGATCTCCATAGTGAGAACAGAATCATAGACTTGCAAGAGATCCCTTTACATCAAAGTCATGCAATCCAAACCTTTCTAGCTGACAAAGAACTCTGTAAACTGTAAAACACTTTCATACATTATTAATTCACATATTATTCCTGTTATACTTCATAAAAGTCCTGAACTAGTTTGGATAGAGGTAGGGTTGCCAGATAAAATGCAATAAGCCCAGTTAAATTTGAGTTTCAGATAAACAATAAATAATTTTTTAGGATAAGTATGTCCCAAATATTTCATGGGACATATTTATATTAAAATATTCATTATTTATCTAAAATTCAAATTTAACTAGGTAACCTTTAATTTTATTCACTAAATCTGGCAACCCTAGACAGGGATCATTAACCCTATTTTGTAGTACTGGAGCTCGACAGGGTGAAAGGATTTATCCAAACTCCTTGACAGCAGGGACCATGTCTAATTCTTTTTTTTTTTTAGTATTTTTTTTAAACATGAGAAATATATTCTTTGAAAGCCCGTGTATCAGTCCCTTTAGCAGTGATCTAAAAAACTTACGCTGCATGAAAAGCCTGTTCTTCTGAGAATCTATACTGTGTTTGTGTAGGTATGTATATTGCACAGAGCATTAAAAAGTTAATAAGTTCATTTTTAATCCCCAGTTCCCAAGTTGGAGTTAGCTCAGGGAAGATGCTTGGGAAATATTTACTCAACTACGGGGCTTTCTGAGCCTTTCATTCCTATAGGAACCCTGCAGGATGAAAGAAGAGGAACTGGCTCAGGCCAGAGAGTGGTCCCAGGACGCAGTGTTAGGCTTCCCCGATCTTCCCACGTCTCCGCGCCAAAGACAAATTGAGATGGGCTTCAGGAAAGCACAGGGAAACTACACATCATGAAATTATCACGCAGCACCATGAACAGGCTCCTTGTCATCACGTCTCCTTCCTGCTCTGGGTTTAGGACCACAGGGAGGCCTGCCCAGGGCTGCCATATACAGGGAGGTCTTGGCACAAATGCTTCCCGAGGAGTTCCTGCACTATCAAAGGCAGAAGTGTAACGTCCCTGTCCTGCCCTTTGGATGAGTACACCCATCAGGGGCGCTAGTGGGACAGCCCCCGGGGGTGCCTCTGGACCAGATTCAGCTCCTCACTCTCTTGATGGACATCTCAGGATCTGTCCACTGACAGATCACATACTTCTGTCAGCTACCCAGCCAGAGCTGTGAATAAACACAGGCTCTCTGAGAAGGCTTGAGCCGCTGATCACAGAGGTCAGGGGTCTTGGTTCCTTTCCAGGCTGTCAGCTAAGAAAGATGATCAGCTGAAGAATTGGAGCCTGGGCACGAGCCCTTGTCACGGGTCTAACTTTTTTCATGTCTGATGTTCACTGGTGGAATCCTGGAATGTTAGAGTTAGATGAGAAGGCCTTAAAAAGCATCTAGATCTAATCCACTCTCATTCTTTGAGAAAGAAACATCAAGGCTCAGAGAAGGAAAGAACTTATTCATGCTCACACGGTAACTTGGCAGCAGAACCAGGCCTGGAACTCATATTTCTTCTTGGTGCTGCATTCCTGATCCCGACGACAACAACGATCAGCTTTCTGTGCTAAGCAAACAGCAGGTGGGCGGATGTGGTCACTACTCAGTGCGCAGGCCCTGTGGGTCACTGAGCTTTAACCCTGGTGCACCATTAACAGCTTAATGCAGTCTGTCACCCTCTCCTCCCCGGAGGCCCTGCAGTCCACAGAATGTGGATTAGAAACAAACCGCTCTCAGCCAAGCCTCTAAACGGGAGATGAAATGGCCCACAGAGACATCTGGTCCAGTTCCCTCATTGATGCAGAATCCCCAGCCTCTGCTGGGAAATAGTGGCAGAGACCAGTGAGCTCAGTTTGCAGGTTGGTAGGCAGGCCACACAGAAGCAGAGGGTGGTGAGTGGGCCACAGGGGGATGGGCAAAGTGTGGAGCTAGCCCAGGCGAGCAGTGGCATTACCATTCTGTCTCCTGTCAGCTCTGTTCAAAAGTTCTTTTTAAGGCTGGGTGAGGTGGCTCATGCCTGTAATCCTAGCACTCTGTGAGGATGGGGCTGGAGGATTGCTTGAGGTCAGGAGTTCGAGACCAACCTGAGCAAGAGCAGTACCCTGCCTCTACAAAAAATAGAAAAATTAGCCGGGTGTCGTGGCACCTGTAGTCCCAGCTACTTGGCCAGGTGAGGCAGGGGATGCTTGAGCCCAGAGTTTGAGGTGCAGCGAGCATGTGCCGCACTGCACTCTAGCCCAGGCAACAAAGCAAGACCCTGTCTCAAAAAAAAAATTTTTTTTTAAAGTTCTTTTTATAGTGAACTAAAGTCTGTCTCTGTTAACTTCTGTCCACTGGGTCCAGCTCAGCTCCCTGGAGTCCAGGTCATATCCCAAGTTGAAGCGGTTACAATTAGCACAACCCTGGTCTGCACAGCCCGCCTCGCCCTGCATGGCTGTCCCTGCCAAGCTGAACCAACATCACTCGAAGAAAAAGATAAAGCCAAACAAGAGACGCGAGGACCTCTGCACCAGATCCTCAATGGATCACCATAAGTTGCCATGCTGTTCTCATGGAGTTATTTTGGTTAAGCTAGGAAATATAGGGTACCTAAATAAATATTTAAGGAAAATACAGGGCTAAGAGGAAAACGGGGCATAGGAATAACAGGAGAACTGACTTAGGACAGCCGTACTTCACAGGACAGTCCAGGAAGACTCCCAAAGATGCCCAAGCTGAGGCGGCAGAGGACAGGATAGGAAGGGAACCAAGATAAGAGTAGGGAACACAAATGAAAGTCTTTAGGAGAAAAGCGGTATGTGTCAAGGAAGAGAAAGCGAATGGGTAGAATAGCGAAGGGTGAAAGGAAGGGGTTAACATTGAGAGGGGTTCTGGTCTGAGTCAGTGAGCTGGGCTTCAGATTAAAACATGGTGATAAGTCCACTTCCACAGTACCAGAGCCACAGCAAAGCAGAAATCACAGCATCATCGTGATGATAACTGTGAAGCCCAGGTGCTCATGCACATGTGGTGGGGACGGGGCCCCTGGGGCAACTCCACTGGAACCTGCAAGTCAGTTAGTTTTCAGATCCAACTGGGAACCTCTGCCCCAGGTTTCTGTCTGGGCCCAACAACCTCCAGAGGGCTTGTCTACAGCTCCCCCCAGGCACATTGCCTTTCTAGGGGACCCCTTGGGTCAGAGGCAACTAGAGAAGGAAGCCTAGGTTTTAGGAGATTTTGTGAAATATAGAAGGCTAGACTCTGAGCTTCACTTCCTTCCTGGGGCGAAGGAAGTCTTCCCAGAGTCTTCATGAGGACTCTTCACCTCTTTCCCCATCCAGGCCTATTCTTAGAGTCAGCTCCGGTAAAATAGTTCACTCTGGGATATAAATGGCACTGTGCCCTCTCCCAGGAGTTCTGTATCTTATCAAGTCAAAGTCCTGAGCCAAAGCTGTGCATCTAAAATTGTGTAATTTCAGTAATGTGCCATCCAGGTGGGTGGGGGGTAGGGGTACCTGTTGAGTCACCAGGTTGATGTTGATGGTAGGGCCCTGCCTGGTCTGTGTGGTGCTCCATCCCCCAGGCCATACTGCCTTGTTTAGGTAAAACATTTATTCTCACCCACAACAGGCATTTGACTCTTAGGGGTTTATGGGAGATTCTAGAGCACGCCCAGTTCTGTACTAACTGCCACTGTACAATTCCTGCAAAGGCGGCTGAGGCAGGCTGGGTAGCCCTGAATAAACTGACAGTCAGAGCACTGGGACAGCAGTTGAGAATGTTCCCATGGAAAAGAAAAGTCCAGCCCCTTCCAGCAAATGCTGCCTGGCTCAGCAGAGAATGCCTTGTCATCTCACTGGCACTGCTTCTGTATTTCTTTCCCATTTCAGACCAGAAGTGAATGCATGGACAATCTCTGTGAGTTGTTTTATCTTTTCTTCAGGAAGATCTAACCTAAAGTAACAGGAAAAAAAAAACCCAAAAACCTATTCCTATTCTTTGGCCCCTGAGTATATTTCTAAGCAATTTACTAAGGAAATACTTCTGAAGATTGTTTTTAAACCTCATATTAATAAAGGTTGAATATATAATAGCATAAAGTGGGAACCACCCAGGTGCCAAATAACAAGTGAATGAGCAGACTCTGGCCCATCTACTTGAAGGAATACTATGATAAGCTTACAGATGACAAATATGAAGTCTGTCAAAACATGGAAAATTATATACGAATGAATGTCCAGGGAAAATATTAGAAATCAGAACTGCACAAGTCAATCAGTTTTTTCCCTGGAGGCCTGTATATGAAAACTAGAAGAGTTCAAGAAATATTTAAATAAAATTTAAATAAAGTCCATGTTCTTTTTGTGGATATTTGTATGCTTAAATCATGTAAATAAAATAATCCCTGTGAAAATACTTTCTAACTTTTAAATAGTGTTCAATATAAAAGTATTATTCACTGTCTTCAAAAAATAACAAATAATGTTAATAACTGCTAATTGCTCGATCCTGGGATAGGTGGTCAGGATAGAGAAATGATTGTTTGCTGCCTGGGATTCAGGAAAGTGGGGGTCTACTCTTGACCAAGCCTCAACCTTCCCAGGCTTACTCCAGGAGTTGGAATCTAGAAAGCACATGCTCACGCACAAAGGACGAGAGATCACTTTCCCAGGCAGGACTTGTCCTGGATCTGGAGAAACTACCCATGTGGCCCAAATGATTTGTCCTTCTGAAGAAATTGTTCCACCCTCCCAACTAATAATATTAGCTATACCGGGATTCTGAGCTGCAAACAACAAAAATCTACCATGGATAGTTTAGTAACAATTATTATTGTTAGTATCATCATTAATGGTGGTGGTGATGTTGTATGTGGGTACTACGCTAGGCTCAGTGGCAAGGGTTTCTATGTACATTACCTCTTTTTATCTACAACCTTAAAAAGGAGGCAATTACTCCTTATCACAGATGAAGTAATTGAGGCTAAGAAAAGTTGAGCAACTTGCCCAAAGACCACAGATTTAGTAAGTGATAGAGACAGTTTTTAAAGCTGGAGCTGACTGCCAAGTTTAGGTCTCAACAAGATCGTGTCTACATCGGAGATCCTGCTGAGCTTGAGCGAGAATCCAGCAAGCTGGCAATGAGGCCTCTGTCCTTGCTGGGCCTCTACTGGCTTTAATATTTCAGGGCAATTTCCAGAGGGCTGGCTAGAGTAGGTTGTTGACATCCACACCAGCAGAGCTCATATTAACTGGCAGTGGCAGCCAAGGTATCTCAGAAGCAGAAATGCTCTCAGGGCCTCAGGAAACATCTGCAGGTCCTCAAGGAAGCAAGACTTGACCCCTTATCGCCTCTTCAGGGGAGATAGTGGGCCTGTCCCATCTGCAGGGAAAGGACAAATATATTGCTTTTACTTTCCAGGTGGTGTCCCTGCAAATAGAATGATTCATTCCTATTAAACTAACCATTAGGATTGGCCACTTGGGAGCAGGCCACATACTGGGGTGGCAGTCCTGAAATTAGAGCCACCACCTGCCTTCTGGGGCTAGCAGGGCAATGGTGAAGACAGTGACAAGCAACATTTGCAATTCAAAGTGAATGGTGCAGGAGAGAGAGGATGTGGTGTAAGGGGGAAAGTATGAACTTTGGAGTCAGAAAGACCTGTTTCTTCATGTCCTGGTTATGTGACTGGGCAAATTTCCTAACCTCTCCAGGTTATTTCCTCATCTAGAAGAAATGTAAATAATTATACGTTTATTGCATAATTACCATGAGAATTAAAAGGAACAAGTATATCAACAATTAAAACTGCCTAGCACATAGTAGGAACTCACTAAATGATAACTACTAGTATTAATGTTACTACTGTTATTATAAAAGTGCTAGTTGGGGTGTCTATAAATGGCATTGTTAAGGAGCAAACAACAGAGGGGACATATGAGCTGGATTTTGACAGGTAAGAAGTCAGAGTCTGTTGAGTGGCTGGTGGGTAGGAAGATATTCTAGTTAGAAACAACAGCAAGGAAGGACAGCTTTGTGAAGGAGCATGGAATATTAAGGCAACATGAGTGGGCCAGTTAGGAACTACTGAAATATTCCCATCAAGCTATAAGGGCCTAGCCTGGGGAAAGTCACTTTATACTGTCCTCAAATAAAGGACCATAAACAATGTCCCAGTGTTGTTATTCATAAACAGCATTCTTGTAAGCTATGCTCCCTAAAGTGAAGCAGCCTCCACGCCCATGGCCTGACAATCCACAGGGAACAAACAAAGCTGAGAATTAGACTCCAAGTGCCCAAGCCTCTGACTCACCTTCTCTGGAGTCAGACAGGCTAGAGTTTGATTCCTGTCCTTACTGTATAATCTTGGCCAGTCACTAATCTCTCTTCTCTCTCAGTTTTGTTATCTGAAAAATGAGAATTATTATGCATTACACAGAAATCACTATACACTATCACAGTACCTGGCACATGGCAGACGCTCTCTATTCTCTAGAGAAAGGAGCTGCTCCCCTCCCTCAACTTACTGCAGAGTGAGGGCAAGACTGACATATTCCTGGAGAAGCCCCACAATCTCAACCACAAAAGACAGAAAAGAAGACGTTCACAAAAATGGCGTATTACAGATATTATTCTGTACTTCACTTTTTTCAATGAATAATAGATCAGGGCAATACATAGAGATCTCCCTCATTCTTTTTTTATTGAGAACTTTATGGTATTATTCATAAAACATAAAGTTAACCCTTTTAAAGTGTGCAAATCAGTGGTTTTTAGTATATTCACAAGGTTGTGCAACCATCACTATTCAATTCCAGAATAACTTCATCATTCCCAAAAGAAACCCTGTACCCATTAGCATTCATTCCCCATCCCTTGCTCCCCCCAGTGCTGGGGAACTACTTATCTTATTTTCTGTTTCTATGGATTTACCTATTCTAGACATTTCACATAAATGGAATCATATTATACATGGCCTTCTGTACCTAACTTCTTTCACTTAGCATGTTTTCAAGGTTCATCCACATTGTTGGATGTACCAGAACTTCATTCCTTCTTATGGCTGAATAATGTTCCATTGTATAGATATTGTACCACATTTTCTTTATTTACCATTTGATGAACACTTGGATTATTTCCATTTTTTGGCTATTATAAAATAATCCTAATTCATTTTAACAGTTGCATATATTTCATTGATTGGATGTAGCATAGTTTATTTAAACACTTCCTACCAAAAGATAGTTCTGTTGCCACAACATCCTTCTAGTCTTTCATAAGAGGTACTCAAAACTTACCCCATTTCCTGAGGAAATTATCCAACAGAAGCAAAAAATTACATTGACAAAGATATTAATTGCAGCAATTTTTACAATAAGACAAAATTGGGAGCTAAAGAGTCCACAATAAGGAGCTATTAAGATAAATTCTATTGTTCAATGAAATAATGTACAATTACTAAAAATGATAATTATGCAGACAACATAGCAACAGTGAGTTGCTAATGATGATCTTAAGTGGAAAAAGAACCACAACAAAATGCAAAATGGCATCACTTACCCATACTGCTTCTCACAATAGTAACAAGTGGGGCTGGGAAGAATACCCATGCCCCTGCCACATCACCATGAAGAACAGAAGCCAGCCTTCCTCACCAAGGAGCAAGCTGGGGATCACTGCCACCCTGCACCCATGGAGGGTAGCAGGGGAGGGCCTGCTCAGAGGAGAAAGGAGGGCTCTCCTCCCAAGTGATAAGGTGTAGCTGAAGTCACTCTTGCCTTCCCTCGGTTTTGGAGGTCCTGCCTTCTTGGGTCCTCAGAGGGTGGTCTTAGCTGGGCTCTGTAACAGTGATGAGAATCATCTTGATCGCTGTAGAAATGGTCGTTTATGAAGGTAATGGTGACCTGTTGTGGTGGGTACCCTCCGAACTTCCCGTGTGCTGTGCTGGAGTCTCTTGCCAGCATTCAATATCTGGGACAAAGGATGGCTTCTCAGAGTGTACTTGACACTGCACTTTCCACAGTAGTAATGGCAAATACATTCAACTGCAGCAATTGTGAATGCGTTCAACTGAACCAATCATGTGAACCTCTTTTTTAAAAGTAATGCTTCCTATTGTCATAATCATGTATATCACAATCACTGCCATTAAGAGTATACATACAATAAGGCAAAACCAATGATGTATAAACATGTAGCTTTCAAAAAAAAATTCTTTTTTGAGATAGGGTCTCACTCTGTTACCTGGACTAGAGTGCAGTGGCATCATCATAGCTCACTGCAACCTCAAACTCCTGGGCTCAAGTGATCCTCCTGCCTCAGCTTTCTGAGTAGCTGGGACTACAGGCGTGTGCCACCACACCTGGCTAATTTTTCTATTTTTTGTAGAGACAGAATCTCGCTATGTTGCTCGGGCTGGTCTTGAACTCCTGGTCCCAAGCAATCTTCCTGCTCTGGCCTCCCAAAGTACTAGGATTACAGGTGTGAGCCACCGCACCTGGCCTCTTCAAAATATTAATGGGAGAAATTTAGCCCCAATGGAGCATGTTGGTTGGCAGCTCATTTTTTTGTATGCTTACAGTTATGATTTTTGTATTGTAATTTTGTATTTTGTATCAACTGCAGCTTAAATTGCATTTATTTCTAAACCTGATAAAAAATACACTAATACATAATTTTTGTTAAAGTTTATATGAAGGAATATAAAAGACCAATACTTTATGATATTCTGTAAAGTGCCTAGGGGTTTCCAAGTGTTCTGCCACCAGCTTTCTATCAGTTCTACAACTGTGAAATGGTCTCCAAAATGTCCCCAGTCTTAGGGAGAAGTTTGAGGTTGTATTAATTAGGGGTCAGAGCTACACTGTTGTAACAAAGAGACCCCAAGATATAGTGGCCCAAACATGATCAAAATTAATTTCTCTCTTACAAAACAGAACAGCCAGGCTAGGTTGGTGAGGTAAGGCTGCTACAAACAGGTACAGTTTCCCTGTTGCTCGGCCATCCCTCGGGGTGTCATTATTTGTCTAATCAAAGCTGGGTTGCTACTCCTGGGAAAGGAGAAAGTGCCAACATCCAAGAGAAGGAGGTTAAGTTTGGAGATGCCCCAGAAAATGTTCACATTACTTCCCATATGCTGTTAGTCCATGCTTAATCACAGGGCCACGTCCAGCTGCAAGGGAGGCTAGGAAACATAGTCTCTAGCTGGGCAACTGTGCCCAGGAAGAGGCAACAAAAGGATTTGGAGGAAAAAGTACCCCTGTGTAACACAGATTCTTTTTAACTTAAAAATGTTACAACATTAAAAATTATTATAGCACAATCCCATCATACAACTACCGACATTTCTGTTTCTCCCACACTTGATATGTGCGTGTTACATGTGTTTTTACAAAGTTGTAAAAATAATATATATGCGATTTTACATTCTACCAGAAATAAACTAGTATGATGACAATAACATTAGATTAAAACAATGATATACTATTTCCCATCTGTGACATTGGCAAAGTTGTTTTTTTTTTTAAGCCACAGTAGCCAGCTCTGGAGAGATCACGGGGAAATGGCCACAATTAAATGTTACTAATGAGCAACTTTTCTGGAGGGCAATTTGGTGATATATTGTAAAAATTTTACAATTTAACATAAGAGGGAATATTCAGAGATGTGGGTACAGATTTACATAAAATAGTTGTCAAAGCCTTATTTATAATGGAACTAACCTAAATATCCAACAACAGAGAATTGGTTAAGTGAATTATGATTCATATGCTAGACTAGCCATTAGAATCATGCTCTTGAAGAACACTGATGATAAAAAATTTCTGATAATATATCAAGTGAGAAAAGCACATTATTACAAAACAGTATATATGTTCTGATTCTAGTTTTTGGTAAAAATTATCCATAGATATAAAGAGGACTAGAATAATATTCACCAGAATGTTAACAGTGATTCTTCTGGGGGAGTGGTATTACCAGTGATTTTTACTTCCTTATTTATTCTTTTTAGTATTTTTCAAATTTTTGCAATAAACATATATTACTTTTATAATAAAGGGGTTATTTAAAACATTGAATTAGACATACAGAATTCTAACAAGTTAGAGCAGAGAGGATCTTTAGCACAACTCCCTCATGTTCCAAATGGGGAAAGTGAGGCCCAGAGAGGGTGAGCGACTTGTTTAAAGTAACACGACTCATCAGAACTGGGATTTTAACTCAGGCAGTCTGTCTTCAGGACCGGTATTCTCATCACTATTCAACACTAAAAAGAACTTTTCTAAAAGCAGCTTGATTCCTGGTAGCTTAGCCAGTGTTGAGGTGTATACAAAACAAAGTGTAAGTCCTCAGAGGACTTAAAACAACATAAAATACACACACCACACACACACACACCAAATTTCTGGTACAACCAGTGTTGATAAGGAAATATACGTTGGAAAAACAAACATTCACACTGATAGAGACAGGGTATGAACACTTCATTCATTCATTCAGAAAATATTTGTTGATCACCTACTATGTGCCATTTTTGGCACACTAGATCTTGGTAATCGATGTTAGACATGATTTTTGTTCATCTGGTGCTTAGTATTTAAATTCTGGTAATGTTTGTTGAACACCTACTATACACTATACACTCTCACAGACTCTTGTCTGTTGTACTACACCAATAATATTAGCCTTCCTTTAATGAGTTAGGGTCTAATTGTCAAGCACTGCAACTAGGCACTACTTCTAATCTCACAACCACCCTATGAGACAGATATCATTAACCACATTTTATACGTGAGAGAACTGAGAATCAGAGATAGTAAATGGTTTTCCCAAGGTTACACAGATAGTAAGTGGCAGAGCTGGTTTTTAACAATCATTCACCACCCTTAAATGTAGAGTCCTGTTCCCAATGCTGCAGCCTCACCCTCTAGCACCCACGCATTACAGAGCCTAAGTAAAGGCCTAGGACTCAATGAACTTAGACCTATCCCTATATAACTTGTATCTATGGTAAAGCTTAGGGATGACTGCCCTAATCTATAACCTAGAATGCTACAATTCAATCTCCCAGAAAGAACTATCCCCAGGTGTCAGGCAAGAAGTACCAACCCTCAAATTCCACTAGGGGACAGCACAGGCCAGTAAGTCTGGAGAAGCTGCACACTGTTGAACAGAGTGGAATCAGTGATACCGTTCATTCCTTCACTGGACCCCCAGTCAGGGCCTGCCAGGTGCCAGGCACTGGGCTGGGCACTGGTGGATGATTCCTGTAATGCTTCTGCTGTTTACAAACTAGGAAAGCTGCTTTGGAGCAATGTGGTAGACTGAAAAATTGGGCGGGCCATAATATTTTGCAGTTCCTCCTATCAAGAGGTAGACATCTATTTCCCTACCCCTTGATTCTGGGCTGGCCTTGTGACTTGCTTTGACCAAGAGAACATGGCAGAAGTGACTTGCGGAGTTCTGGAGCCTACACCTCAAGGTCTCATAGCTTCTGTCTTTGCCCTTTTGGAAAATTTCTGCCATTGAGTACCTAGGTCTAGGTTGCAAGACCATGCCAAGAGGCCCTGCTGTCCCAGCTGAGGCTCCAGCCTTGAGGGAGAGGCTGTCTTAGACCAGGCGTCCCCAGACCAGCCACCAGCTGCCTGGGTGAGCCCAGCAGACCTAGTCAGCCCACTGAACGGTGAAAAATAATAAACCAGTATTTTAAGTCACTAAATTTTGGAGTAGATTATTACATAGCAATAGATAACTGATACAAGCAGCAACACACAGGGGATTTTAAAATTTATTTAGCAGTTATTTACTGAGGGCCTACTCTGTACCAAATATTATATTGTCTCATGTGTTAGGGATCTGTACCTTGTGGAACAAAATAGAAGCAGCCCCCAGCCGCATGTGGGGGAAGACGAACAGTAAATAAGGAACTGATAGATACATGGCACAGAATAATCTCACATGAAGATAGGAGCTGTGAAGAAAAACAAAGCAAATAAGGAGTCCAGAAGTGACCGAGGTTACAGGTGGGCTACTTTTGGATAGAGCGGCCATGGAAATGTTCTCTAGAAAGGTGAAATTTGAGGATAGGTCCTGAGTACTGAGAAGGAGCAAAGCCTATGAAGATGTGAGAGAAGGCTGTTTCAGGCAAACGGAACAATAAGTACAGCAGGAAAAATCTTATATACTCAGAATACAGCCTGGAGGCCTGGGATTTGTTAAACGCAACATGTACCTCATTTTCAGATCTAGACTACCTCTTCAAAGAATATTAGATGGTTTTAAATAAGATAAAATAAATTATGGGGTCCCTGTTAAGATGGTAAACAAATACTGGGCACTCTCTTCCTTCCTCAAAATCCATTCTGGAGAAATTACTTAAGTGAAATGGGAGGATGGAGTTGAGGAACTCTAAAAAGAAAATATAAGAACCCTCTGGGGAGACAGAAGTCTGTCTGGAACAGAAATGCGTACCTGGGAGCAGGGACAGCGGTGCCTTCAGCCTGGGCGAAGGGCTGACGGAGGCGGCAGAGAAAGGACAGGCAGGAGGAAAGGCCCATAAGGTTGGCTACTGCCTCATCCAGGCATTGTCTTGGGAAAATCATTGCCTACCCCTTCCCCTCAGAAACCATCAGCACAGCCAGGCCACATGGGTTAGGCTACCAGAAAAGCAAAAAGCTCTAACATGGAGAAAAATAAAGTGGAGCTAGAGATTACACCCCAGAGAGACTGCCTCCTCCCAATGCTGCTGCTTCCTATGAATTTAAGGACAAATCCCTGACTAGAAAATGGGCCCCATCCAGAAAGATGGATTAGACCAGAGAGATCGAGGGGGATTCTGTGACCTGGTGCTTATCCCTTCCCCTCTCCTTAAACCCAGTGGGAGGGACATAGACTTGGTCCCCAGCCCTTCCCCCAAAACACTACCATACAGAGTAGCTGATATCCCAGGGGAACAGGAGCTCACAGACCAAACTAATTAGCCACCTGAGGAGTATAACCACAGTAAAAGGACAAAAAACATCTACCATCTGAAGAAAAATTCTTGAAATAGACTGATCAAGAATATGCATGGTAAATAAACTTAGGAAAATAAGAATTAAAAAAATATATAGCAAGAATAGGAAATCACTTTTTTACAACTTCAATGAAGTATAAGTACATAAAATGAGCTGCACATATTTAAAACATTCAATTTGATGGGTTTCGACATAAGTATACACCTGTCAAACCATGACTATAATCAAGATAATGAACATCTCCATTGCCCCCGAAGGTTCTTCACGCTCCTTTGTCTTTGTATGCACAGGTTGTTAATAACAGAATACCATAGACTGGGTGGCTTATCAACGACAGAAATTTATTTTTCACAGTTCTGGAGGCTGGAAGTCCTTGATCAAGGTGGCTGGTGAGGGCCGGCTTCTTCATGGACACCTATCTTCTCACTGTAACTTCATATGGCAGAAGGTGCAATTGAGCCTGCTGGGGTTTCTTTTATAAGGGCACTAATCCCATTCATGGGGGCTCTGCCCTTAGGACCTAATTATTAATACCTCCCAAAGACCCACCTCCTAATACCATCGCCTTGGGGTTAAGATTTCAGTAAATTATCCTTTCCTCCACCTCCATGCCAGATAATTACTGATCTGTTTTCTGTCACTAGAAGTTAGTTTTACATATAGAATTGTGTATAAATAGAATCATAGAGTATGCATTCTTTTTTGTCTGGCTTATTTCACTCAGCATAACAATTTTGAAGCTCACTCATGTTACTGTATATATTGATAATTTTTCCTTTATTGCTTAGTAGTATATATATATTTTTTAGAGGCAGGATCTCACCAGGTTGCCCAGGCTGATCTCCAACTCCTGAGCTCAAGCAATCTTCCCATCTCAGCCTCCCAAATGGCTGGGACTACAGGCATATGCCACTGCACCCAGCTTGCTGAGTAGTATTTCATTGTACAGATATACAATTTGCTTATCTATTATCCGTTAATGAACATTTGTGGGTGTGTCCAGTTTCGGGGCTATTATAAATAAAGCTGCTATAAATATCTATGTACAAATCTTTGTGTGGATGTGTGCTTGTATTTCTTTTGGGTAAAAAAGCTAAGAATGGAATGGCTGGGTCATATGGTAGGTGCTTGTTAAACCTTTTAAGAAACTGCCATATATTTTTCCAAAGTGGTTGTACCATTTTGAATTCCCACTAGCAGTGTATGAGATCTCCAGTTGCTCCACATGCTTGCTGGCACTTGGTTTGGTTAGTCTTTTTAATTTTAGCCATTCTATTGGATGTGTAGTAGCAACTCATGGTTTTTGTGTTTCCCTAATGACTAATGATGTTAAATGTCTTCCTATGTTCTTAGTCATTCATATATCCTCTTTTGTGATGTGTCTGTTCAAATCTTTGGTCCCTTTTAAAAATGAGTTGTCTTTATTATTGACTTATAAAAATTCTTGATATATTCGCATACAAATCTTTTGTCTGATATATGTGTTGCAAATATTTTCTCCCAGTCTGTAGGATTGCCTTTTTATTTTCATAATGGTGTCTTTTGAAGGGCAAAATTTTTAAAGTTTGATACAGTACACTTTAGCAATTTTTTCTTTTATGGTTTGTGCTTTTTTTGTTCTAGTTTTAAAATATTTGCCTACCTGGAGGTTGCAAAGATTTTCTCCAGTATTTCTTCTAGTAGTTTCATAGTTTTAGAATTTACATTTAGGTTTATAATACATTTCCAGTTAACTTTTGTGTATGGCATGAAGTAAGGACTGATGTTCATTTGTTTTCCAGTTGGATAACCATTTGTTAACAAGACTTTTCTTTCCCTATGCTTTGGCAACTTTGTCAAAAATCAAGTGATCATGGGGAAGGGGAGAATGGGGAATGAGTGCTTCATGAGTACAAGGTCTCCTTTGGAGGTGATGAAGATATTTTGGAACTAGATGGAAGTGAAGGTTGCACAACACTGTGAATAAATGTACCAAACACCACTGAATAATACACTTTAATTTTATGTGAATTTCATGTCAATAAAAAAATCAATTGATCATTTATGTGTGGGTCCATTTCTGGACTATTTCGTCTAGACTATTGATATTTCCATACCATTTTGCCAATATCAAGCGATCTTTTTTGTTTTTTTGAGACAGAATCTTGCTCTGTCACCCAGGCTGGGGTGCGGTGGCATGATCCTAGCTCACTACAGCCTTGAACTCCTGGGATCAATCAATCCTCCTACCTCAAGCTAGGACTACAAGTGCATGCCACCACGCTTGGCTACTTTTTTTTGTTTTTTGTAGAGAAGGGGTCTCACTATGTTGCCCAAGCTGGTCTCAAACTTCAAGCTTCAAACAATCCTCCTGCCTTGGCCTCCCAAAGTGCTGGGATTACAGGCATGAGCCACCATGCCCAGCCAATCAAACTATCTTTTTTACATTGGCTTTATAGTAAGTTTTAAAGCTAGGTAGGGTAAATCCTTCAACTTTGTCCATTCTTTTAAAAAATGTGTTGGTTATTATAGGTAATTTGCATGTCCATATAAACTATACAGAGGCTTCCAATCCATACTCACAGTATATTTCTTCATTTATTGAGCTCTTTTATAATTTTTCTCAGCAATGTGTTTTATGTAGTTTGCAATGTGGAGGTCTTTGATGTCTTTTCTTAGATTTATTCCTACGTACCTTATGGGTTTAGGTGCTACTATAAATGAGACTTTAAATTTTTAAAATTTTCTGAATATTTGCTGGTAGTATATAAGAATAGAATTAATTTTTTTAAATATCAGCCTCGTATTTTGTCCCTTATTAGTTCTAGTAATTGTTTGTATAATAGATTCCCTGGGATTTTCTACACAATCATATTATTGGAAAGTAGGGGCAATTTTACTTCTTCCTTTCTGATATTTAAGCCTTTTATTTATTTTTCTTGTTTGATTGCAATGGTTGGGACCTCCAGTACAATGTTAAATGGAAGTGATGAAAGTGGGCATTCCTGGCATGGTTCCCCCTTGGGGGGAAATAATTCACTCCTTCATCATTAATTATTATATTAATTGTAAGTTTTCCATAGAAACTCTTTAACAGATTGAGAAAATTCCCTACTACTCCTAGTTTGCTGAGAATTCTTATTATGAATGAGTGTTGAATTGTCTGATGTTTTTTCTGCATCTATTGAAATAATTATATGGATTTCTCCTTTATTCTGTTAACATGGTTAGTTAGATTGATTGATTTTCAAATATGAAACCAAACTTGCATTTCTGGGATAATGCCTACCTAGTTATGATGTATTTTTTACCTTTCTTATATATTGCTGAATTCAGTTCGCCAAAAAACTTGTTAAGAATTTTTACATCAATGATCATGAGGGATATTGGTCTTCTTGTTCTTATGTCTTTGTCAGATATTAAGATTAGGTTGGCTTTATAAATGAGTTTGGCAGTGTTCCCTCTATTTGATGAAAAATGGAAATGTTAGCAATAAAAATATAATACCTAAAATAAAAAACAAAATAAATAGCAGGGTGAATATAGCTGAAGAATGAATTAGTGAAGTGGAAATATGATTGAGGAACTCTCTCACAGAAAACAGAAAAAAAATACTAACAAATATAGATGATTGAAGTGCAAAATTCAGATACCATATTTCATCAAATCTAAGATGTCATTGAGTGTAAGACACATCATTTTATGAAAGAAAGTAGGCAAATAAATTATGTCCTCAAATTCCACTAAAATGCTTTCTTAGCACTTAGGATTGTCATTTTACACTTATCAAAAGTGTTCTTTTATCAAGTTTATAGATGAGGGGTCAAAAAAAAAGTGTTCTTTTAGACTCAATTATATCATCCATAACTCTCGTGCACATAAGAGAGAAAATATAAACAAAATACATTGGTTAAGATATTCCTAAAACTTTTTGAACATTCAGAGTCCAATTCTTCTAAACCACTTTTTAAGTCAACATTGTCAATGTCTGTGATTTTTCACACAATAATTTCCTCTGTGCTATCAAGAGGACTGATGATAATAGCATTTCTTTTTAAAAATTTATGAAAGAATAAAATGCCTTTGCTGCTGGCCTTTAAAGCCAGCTTTGCAATTATGTGTGATTATTACTTTACTTTTTGTTCATTTTTAAATTGTGGTAAAGTATATAGAAGATAAAATTTGCCATTTTAACTATTATTAAAGTATACAATTCAGCAGCATTAATCACATTCACAATGTTGTACAATCATCACCATTATCTATTTCCAAAATTTTTCATCATCTCAAACAGAAACTTCATACCCATTAAACAGTAACTCCCCATTCCCTCCTACACCCCTCAAACCCTGATAACCTCTAATCTACTTTCTGTATCTATGAATTTGCATATTCTAGATATGTCACAGAAGTGGAATCATACAATATTTGTCCTTTTGTGTCTGGGTTATCTTACCTAGCATACTTTCAAGGTTTATTCACGTTGTATCATGTATCAGGACTTCACTCCTTTTTAAGGCTGAGTAATATTCAATTGTATGTATATACCATGTTTCATTATACACTCATCTGTTGATGGACACTTGGGTTATTTGCACCTTTTGACTGTTGTGAATAATGCTGCTATGACCACTTGCATACAGGTATCTGTGAGTCCCTGTTTTCAATTCTTCTGGGTATATACCTAGGAGCGCAATTGCTGAGTTATACGCTAACTCTATGTTTAACTTTCTGAGAAACCACTAACGTGCTTTCCACAGAAGCTGTACCATTTTACATTCTCACCGGCAATGTACAAGGTTTCTGATTTCTCCATATTCTCACCAACATTTGTTTTGTTTTTTAAAAAATTTATTTATTTTTATTATATTCATCCTAGTAAGTATGAAGGGATATCTCCTGATTGTGATTTGCATTTCCCCAATGATTAGTGATGTTGAGCATCTTTTCATGTGCTTATTGGCCATTTGTATATCTTCTCTAGTGAAATATCTATTCAAGTCCTTTGTCCATTTGTTAATTGAGTTGTTTATCTTTTTGTTGTTGAGTTGTAGGAGTTCTTTATATATTCTAAATATTAAACCCATCAGATATATGATTTGCAAATATTTTCTCACATTCTGTGGGTTGTCTTTTCATTCTTTCAATAGTGTCATTTGATGCACAAAAGATTTTAACTTTAATGATGTCCAATTTATCTATTTTTTCTTTCATTGACTGTGTTTTTGATGTCATATTTTTAAAGAAACCATTCTCAAATCCAAGGTCATGCAGATCTACACCTGTTTTCTTCTAAGGGTCTATAGTTTTAGTGCTTAAATTCAGGTCCTTGATCTATCTTGAGTTAATTTTTATACATGGTATAAGGTAAGGGCCCAACTACATTCTTTTGCATGTGGATACCCAGTTTTCCAGCATTATTTGCTAAAGAGACTGTTCTTTTCCCTATTGACTCCCTTGCTTAAAATCAATTGACCACAGACGTAACAGTTTATTTCTGGGTTTTCAATTCTGTTCCATTGCTCTGTATGTCTATCCTTATGCCACTATCATACTGTTTTGATTACTGTAGGTTTGTGGTAAGTTTTGCAATAAGGAAGTGTGAGTCCAATTTGCTCTTTTTCAAGATTGTTTTGACTACTCTAGGTCCCTTGAAATTATATATGAATTTTAGGATGGGTTTTTCTATTTCTACAGAAAACACTATTGGGATTTTGATAGCGATTGCACTAAACCTATAGATCTTTTTGGATAGTATTGTCATCTTAACAATATTACAATATTTTGGGGTAGTACTGTCATCTTAACAATATTACAATACTTCCAATCCATGAACACATGGTGTTTCCATTTATTTAGGTCTTCTCTAATTTCTTTCATCAATGTTTTAAAGTTATCAGTGTACAAGTCTTACACCTCCTTGGTTAAATTTATTCCTAAGTATTTTATTTTTTTTGATGCTATTGTAAAAGAAATTGTTTTTTTAATTTCCTTTTCAAATTGCTCATTACTGGTGTATAGAAATACAACTGATTTTTTGGTGTTGATTTTGTATCCTGTAACTTTGCTAAACTCATTCATTAGTTCTAACAGGGGTTTTCTGTGGATTTGTTAGGGTTTTCTAAATACATTCTTCAATTTCAGTTTAGATGCCTTTTATTTCTTTTTCTTGACTAATTGCTCTGGCTAAAACTTCCAGTAGCATGTTGAATAGAAGTGTCATGGCATCCTTGTCTTGTTCCTCATCTGAGAGAAAAAGCTTTTAGACTTTCACCATTGAGTGATGTTGGTTAGCTATGGGTTTTTCCTAAATGCCCTTTATCATGTTCAGAAAGTTCCTTTCTATTCCTAGTTTACTGAGTGGTTTGGGGTTTTTTTTTTTTTAAATCATGAAAAGGTGTTAGATTTTGTCAAATGCTTTTTCTGTATCAATTGAGATGATCATGTGGCTTTTCTACTTTAATCTATTAATGCGGCATATATTTATTGATTTTTGTATATTGAACCACACAAAAAGGTTAAGATTTGTATATTTGAAAACTAATAAATTACAAAATAACATTTGGGTTAAAAAGGAAATTAAGAAATACCTAGAACTGAATAATAATGAAAACACAGCAGATTAAAGATGGACACAGCTAAAGCAATGGTTGGACTACCAAAACAAACTCAAAGCAACAAGTTACAATGAAATACTAAGAGGAAATAGAGAACAACTCACAATAGAGAATATTAACAAACTCCAGAGCTGGTTCATTAAAAAGATTAAGATAGACCATTACCACCAAAGCCAACCAAGGAGAAAATAGAGCAGCTACCAAAAAACTAAAAATAAAAAGGAGAAATAATTGCAGACACAATAGAGATTTAAAAGATAATAAAAGAGTTAGAGGAGGTATATGCTATTAAATTTGAAAACACAGAAGAAATGGATAGAAAAACACAAAAAGTCAAAATCGATGTAGAACAAACATCTGACAAAGTACTACACAAATTGATGATAATAAAAGCTCTTTGTAAACTAGGAATAGAAAGCATCCTTAACTTAATAAGTCCAGTCCACACACAAGGAAGATTCACTTCTTAAAGGGAGGAGTATCAAACAATTTGTCCACATATTTTAAAACCGTCACTGACAATTACCTGGAAACGGGCAATTTACAGAAAAGAAACCCTCAAATCCCAACGGAACATAACGTATGAAGATATCCAATGCCCCTGATAGTCAGAAAAACAAAACAACATTGAGATATCACTTTACGCCTGTTATACGGTGAAAAATAAATGAATAAAAATAGAAAACTCGATAAAGACTAGTGTTGAGGGGGTTGCGGGAATACAGAAGCCCCCTTGCATTGCCGGGAGGAGAGAAGGCTGTTGAAGCCATTCTGGAGCAAGCCGGCAGCAGTCAGTCCTACAGGAGCGCAGGGGACATGCATGGTGTTCATCGCAGTGTGTAGCAGGAGTTGGAGACCACCCCTCCGGGGGGGTGGGTGCCTTGGAGAGACCACTTCTCAGGGCACTGAAAGAGGGGGTGCCTAGGGAGACCACCCCTGGGCGGATGCCGGGCAGGGAAACCCAGGGTGGGGCGGTGCCCACGAAGACTGCGTCTCAGGAGCAGTGCGAGGGCGGCCAAGCCTCGAGGCTTCCTCCCTGCTCCCTTCCCCCCACCCCCGCCTTAGCCGGGCAGCGCAGGGAGAAGCTGGAGGGAGCCGGGGGAGGAGGCCGCGCCCAGCACCGGGGAAAAGAGAGACTTGGCCCAGAGCTGGCCCCCCCACCACCCGTGGAGGGCTCCAGCCAGCTCCACACTGCTCCCGAAGGTCCTAGTTCCCTGAGGGCCGCCTTCACCTCTCTTACCCGGACCGCACCAACCTAGCGACCTCATCCAGGAGCTGGAGGAAAACGTCGCGGCGCTCAAATCCCCACTGGGGCTTGAGTGAAATCTCCCTTATGGAGCGATGGATGAGAAAACCTCTGACTTCAGGGTCCGGCAGGCCAGTGTTTTCTACTAGCTCTGACACGAACTAGCCACCTGGCCTCGGGCAGGATTAAATCTCTAAGCCTCAGCTCTCCAAATGTTAATGGGGGTAAAACATTCGATGACATCTGGAGAGAGCGCCTGGCATATACTAGGTGTTCAGTGTGAATTCTGCTCTACCACGATTTAGACAAGCCAATGCTGAAAGTCTCTAGGGACACAGCCCTCCTTTTTCTTGCTAAGCACTCCTCTTTATGCTAAATCAAAATCAACCTTCCCATGACCTATGAAAAAGTGTTTAAATGTTGTCGAAACAAAATTATATAGAGCTTAAAAAGAAAAATAGTTCTACACTCAGAATAAACACACTTAGAATGAAATAATACACTTATAATAAAAACCAGCAGTTCTCCATCCTTTCTTACCCCCAAGAGAGCCACTTCAACTGGTTTAGCTGACCTCCACCTCCAGATTTAACTTCATATTTCTTAAGTAATATGCTAATGCTCTTGGCTCTTTCCTAGATATTTATCTCATATTATGACACGAGGATTCATACAAGAAAAAAGAGTTGTTTCAAAGAAATTATTAAGTGCACAGAAATGATAAAAATTGCATGGTGATATGTGAATAACAAAGGTTTTGAAAACATTGTTCTAGTTCATTCATTCTACAAATATTTGTTGAGCAGCTTCTATGTTTCAAGCAATCTGCTAGGCACAGGGTATACAGGGGTGAGTGAAAAGTTGTTCAAAAGCTCCAAATTATAGAGCTTATAGACTACTATATCTGGACATACCCTTAACAACCACCTAGTCCAACCTTCCCCAGTTTTTAATGATGGGGAAACTGAGGCTGAGAGAGCAGACATGAATTGCTCAGGTCACAAATTTTGCTTGTGAAAGCAAAAGGCAGGAAGCCTGCCAATTCCCTGCCCAGTGCATCACTGTGTCTTCATTCCTCTGAATTCTGTTGTTTGGAGTCTGTTGCTGGGACTGGCATCTCCAAGACTTGTGTCATGAAGTTTCTGCTCTGGAGGCAGCACTTGGGGGAAATCACTAACAGGAGAAGGGCTGCTTTGTGTTCTTATCCCAGATTTCTACTCCTGTGATAAGTATTAATTCATCAGTGTCCACTGCCAGAAATGGCTGCCCCTGTTTCACTTTGAGGAGGCTACTCTAGTGTTTGTTGAAGGGAAGAATGAATTTTTAACTACGTTTATGGTGACCTGTTCTTCCATTCTTTCTGTCTTGAGTATGACATCTGTCCATGAAGTCAGAATGCCTCTAATTTTTTTTGCTATGGATTTTGCTTGAAGTCATGTATTTCATTTTGATCCTGAAATAGTTCTATATGATGAAACCAAAAGAAATCAACAAGGACTCCCACTGTACCTTTCTCTCAATTTTGCTCTGAAACTAAAATGGCTCTAAAAAATGAAGTCCTTTAAAAAAAAAAAAAAAGGATGCCTGGGTCTGCAGAGCAGAAATTGCCAGAGATACAATTACATTCCTCAGAGATCACAGCATTTTTATAATCCTGTGTTCTCATAATTAATCTCTACCAAATGTCATCCATGTTACTGAAATCATTCACCATGGAGGAGTTCAAGAGCTATATTGCTTGTTGAACTGCCTGCCTGCTGATAGCATCCCTATCGTAAGAGCAGAAATAGCACTCCACGGTGATAGCAATGGGTTCCCTTTCCCCACAGCTGATGTGCCCTGTGAGATTCCTTAGAACTGCTGGCTCAGGGATGTGTCAATTCACTGAGCCAAGACAGGAAACATAAGACACATAACCAAGGCTTGAAATCAGAAACCAAGTTCCCGTGGATCCTTCGTCGACCTTTATTTTGTGCATTTCACCTCTTTCTTGGGAATTACAAGAATATTCTACAATTTATACAAAGCACAGAGATGTGTAAACCTCTGGGTGTTCAGGCTGGGATGATCTACAAAACCAGTTGCATCAAATTTCTGGAAAGAATCCTGCAGTATGACTGAAGGGCCTGTGGAGGTAATTCTGTGGCCCATCACTGTCTCCTTTGTCATTTCTCCTTCCTGGCACTTCTCCTTCCAGCATGACTAAGGGCACAGCTCTCGATTATTGCATCCATGGAAACATGCACAGGAGCCGGTTCGTGCTGTTGAACATCAATAAGATCGTGCTACAGGTCAGGCACTGGGACTGGAAGGCCATAGTGGGGGAGCTCAGGCAGATGGTGGGATTTTCCTTTTTAACTTTGTCTCCCCCAGTACTATTTTACATAAATCCCACATTTTACAGATCTTTGTGGAAGCATGTCCCTGGGGCAAATGTGCTGCAGCCTGTTTCCAAAGAGCAAGACCAGTTTAAGTTATTAAAATCAAAGAAAATGTTGTTTGAACCAAAGGAAGTTCAAATTTCAGCATATACAGTCCTGGAGGGCTTTGGCCCCTTCCTGTGATGTGCCTCCAGACATGCTGCTTTCCTTTACCACTGCAGAAAACCCCTCCTGCCAGATGAAACAATAGAGCAGTATAGCAAGTCCTTAATTTAAAATGTGGACCTTGTATAATCTGGATATTAGTCCCTTGTCAGATGAATAGTTTGCAAATATTTTCTCCAATTCCACAGATTGTCTCTTCACTCTGTTGATTGTTTCCTTTGCTGTGCAGAAGCTTTCTAATTTAATATAGTCCTATATATTTATTTTTGTTTTTGTTGCCTGTGCTTTTGAAGGTCTTAGCCATAAAATCTTTGCCTAGACCAATGTCTTGAGGCATTTCCCCTATAGTAACCAAAATAACATGGTATTGATATAAAAACAGACACACAGACCAATGGAACAGAATAGAAAACCCAGAAATAAATCCACATATTTACAGCCAACTGATTTTCAACAAAGGTACCAAGAACATACACTGGGGAAAGGACATCTTCTTCAATAAATGGTGCTAAGAAAACTGGACATCCATATGCAGAAGAATGAAACTAGACCCCCACCTATCATCATATAAAAAAATCAACTCAAAATGGATTAAAGACTTAAACGTTAAGACTTGAAACCATAGAACTACAAGAGTCTGCATTTCTAACAGGTTCCCAAAGTGATGCTGATGCTGTTGGTTTAGGAATCACATACTGAATGGCAAGATCCTGTACACCATGCTGCCTTTTAGGTTGATATTTTTAAAAAATCTCTTTATCATAAATTAAAACACAGATATATAAAAACCATGCAACCACAAATCAAATATATGGCTTAATGAATGATTATAAGGTGAACACCACCCAGGTCAAAAAACAGAATTTTGCCAGCCACCCCAAAAACCCTTTCCATGTGCACCATCCTAATTACAGCACCCCCCTTGTATTATCAGTAACCACTATCCTGACTTGACAGCAATCACTTCTGTCCTTTTTTCTTTTTATTATTTCACCACCCAAATATGTATCACTAGACCCTATAATCTTGCCAATTTTTCAAAAGTCACATCTTCTCAGTCTCTTTTAATCTATAGACTCCTCTTCTTTCTCTTTCATTTTCTTACAATGTATCTGTTGAAAAACCCAGGCCACTTAACCTGCAGTTTTCCATAGTCTGGACTTTGCTGACTGCACACTCTTGCTGCAGTTCAACATACTTCTCTATCCTTGGTACTTCCTGCAGATTGGCAGCTGGATTCAGAGAATGGTTCCAACTCAGGCTTGGTCCCTTTGGCAAGACTATAGAGGGTATCTGACACGACTATAAGGGACACATATCTAATTGTCTCTTTGTAATCTTAGCAGCTGCTGATGCTCAATGCCTATTTATTCAGTGGAGTTGCAGATTGGTTATATGCTATCTTTTTTTCCATTTATATTTGGAATATTTTTATTAAGAGATACTTCCCCTCATCTACTATGTGGATGCTCAAATAATTTTTTCTTTTTCGTTAAAATTCAGTAAGTTTGGCTGGGCACGGTGGCTCATGCCTGTAATCCTAGCACTCTGGGAGGCCAAGGTAGGAGGATCACTTGAGGTCGGAGTCCGAGACCAGCCTAAGCAAGAGCGAGAACCCCGTCTCTACAAAAAAAAAAAAAAAAAAATTAGCTGGGCATGGTGGAGTGTACCTGTAGTCCTAGCTACTCGGGAAGTTGAGGCAGGAGGATCACTTGAGCCCAGGAGTTTGACGTTGCGGTGAACTACGATGATGCCACTGCACTCTAGCTGAGGCGACAGAGTGAGACTCTGTCTCCAAAAAAAAAAAGTTCAGTAAGTTTAATAGAATGTTTTGGTTTTAGCCACTCTGGGTCTACATTCTCATGGTATACTTCCAATATGTTGTTTCAACCTTTTTTAATTTCAGAAGTTTTCTTGAATTATATTTTTTGGCATTTGCTCTGTTCCTCCCTTCCTCTGGTTTTCTTCTTTAGGAACTCCTATTACCTATATGTTTGATCTTCTTTGCCTGCCTTTGTCCATTTCCCTCAAATCTTATCTCTTCATTTCCTTTTTATTTAAATAAAAAAGTTTTCTTTTTCATCATCTTTTAGCTCTTAACGCATTACCTGTTTAGTTCGTATGTTCTTTCTGGTTTAGTCTTCACTTCTAAAATATTAGCAATTTCTAATTCTTTCCTAAATTAACTCATTTTTGAGTTTCTCTAATTCTGATTTATATAGTTCTTTCATGTATTATATCACTTGCTTAATGTATTTTAGTTTATTTTAAAATAAGTTAGTCTTGATCTGTGTTATGTCGTCTCCCTGGTGTGTTTTTATTGTCTATAAGGATGTTATTCTGTGCTCCCTCTTAGCACTCTTTTTCTTTTAATGACTTTGTATGGAATTTGGTCTTGATACTTTTCTACTGTTTATTTTTATAACAATTTATTTTTCCTGACATTTTGGAATAAGGTAAGCTTTTCGACCTTCACAGAGCCCCCTCTTCTGTTGTTTTTGCATGGAGTTCAAAAATATGGCAGCTTGCTTTCTGATATTTCCTGCCTCTGTCCTTATCCTTTTTTGAGTCTAGGCCATCTCTTTCTTTGCTCTCTCTTGTCCCTGCCCTCTCCCAGGAGTTTTAGTCCCAGGAGTTTTCCCTAGTATGGGGACCTGTCTGAGAAGAGAGGTCAGTCTCAAGAGTTTATAAGGGCTACACTGCCTCAGGCTTTTCAGGTGTTCTTACCATAGGCTCTCACACACGCCTACTGTTGGAGAGGACAGAACCTCTCCCAGCTTCAGGTGACATCATCAGATGGCTGCCCAGCTCTTCAGTAATCACCTCTTGCCTATTTTGGGTTCTCCTATTCTCAGGCCTATCATGTACTATCCCTGTGCCTGCCTTTCTTTTCCTCTTACACAACTGTTTCTCTTGTGGCAGTAGGTGGTTTGCTCCACCCACTTTATTTTGGGGGTTCATTGGGTTACCCTGTCACCTAGTTTTGTTGTAAGTACTGGCTTTTGGTTTTGCTATTTAGTTGCTGTTTTTATGTGGGGATTCGGAGAGATTAAAAAAACATGCAGCCACCACCACCATTCTGTTCCTTTTGTGTTGAATTTCAGTTGTTTAATGATTTTGTCTTCAAATTCTGGTAGTGTCTTGTATGTTCCTATAAGACAGTACCAAAATTACCATGAGCGATACAGTCCCACCAACCATGCATCTAGGTTTGTTTGCAACCTAGAACCAGCTAACAAAGACTAGCAATTTACAGGATGTCAGTATCTAGAATTCTACTATCAGCTTAGGAACCCTTTGGAGGGTTACTTCCTCTATGAATCCTTGGTTATTACCCCTAAGTAGAACTCCCATCTTTGTGCTTCCTTCATTACACCTCTTGGGTTTTGTGTGTGTACCATCCCAGAAAACCATGAGCTCCCAGAAACAGAGACCATACACAACCCATCTCTGTATCCCTAGGCCCTAACAGGGGTGGGGAACCTGTGGCCCTGCTAGCAAAATGCCTGATACAGAGTAGGGACTTAACATTAATATTTCCTGAAAGAGGGAATTTGAGCTAAAAGCTGCCTACAGCTGTATAATCTAACTAAAAAAAAATGATTCTTAAAAATTCATGCTCATTGTAGGAAACTTAGAAAATACAAAAAAGCATATAGAAGATATTTACCTATCTTATCCTTAAGAGATAACCATTATTATAGCTTACTGTAACTTCCAACTCCTGGCCTCAAGCAATCCTCCCACTTCAACCTCTTGAGTAGCTGGGACTACAGGTACATGCCACCATACCTGGCTAAATTAAAAAAAATTTTTTTAGAGACAGGGTCTCACTATGTTGCCCAGGCTGGTCTCGAACTCCTGGCCGCAAGTGATACTCCAGCCTCAGCCTCCCAAAGTGCCACTATTACCCTTGTAATGTATTTGATTACATTTTGTTCTTATGTATATTTAAGCCACTTAATTTGAATCATGCTGTATACCATTTTTAATTTTTCTTTTCCCACTTATGTGTTTGCATTTCCCTATATGATTATTCTTTAGTGGCATTATGTAATAGCTGTGTATTATTCCAGGGTGTGATAAAAGCAATTCCAACACCAAATTAAACACATTTCTAAAATAGTAAGGATGAGTTTACTCAGACTGCCTGATGTCGATATGACATGCCCTATGATAACTGGAAATAAAGTAGGAGGCAGGTACAGTATAGAACACACTCAAAATGGCTATAACCTTAAATACAAGAAAGTCCTTGGTGTAATTAATGTATTCAACAGCAACAGAATGCGGCTCCAACTCATTACCAGATGCAACTCCCAAAATTTCCACTAGGTGGCAGAATAGGTTAGATAATAGCAGTGTTTCTCAACCTGAGGGGGCACTGCATCACCTGTGGTGCTCTAGCCTCAAAGTTCGATTCATTAGGTCTGGGGTGGGGCCCAATAATTTGCATTTCTAACAAGTTTCCAGGTTATGCTGATGTGCTGGAAGGGAATCACAGTTTGAGAACACTGGATTACAGGAAGCCACTGTAGACCAACCTAAGGCCCATTCACCCACACATCTACCCAACCCCTCCTCCAGAGTTTACATTGTACCAGTTCTAGAAGATATGAGCACAGGAAAGAATAAGACACAGTTCTTGTTCTCAAGACATAGTCTAATGTGGGAGAAGAAGAGAAATGAAAAATATAACTCAGTCTAATACTTCTACCTCTCCATTTCTTCTGACACACAGACTTCCTAAGTATTAATTTTGTTTTTCTGATCCTCTCTCAGAGTTCAAGGCTTGTGCCTTTAAAGCTTGCATGATCAACTAGCTCAAGAGTCACCTTAACATGGCTAAATCTGCTGAACTAACAAACTCAGGAATATTTACTATCCTGTGAAAACTTTCAGATGGGAAATCTCTGAACTTCCAGAGTCCTGAGATATAAAAGCACACCTGACAACACCCTCCCTGAGTCTGCATTAAAGAGTAAAAATAAAACACCAGGATCCCTACATGCATGGACTCTGCATTGGTTGCTTTCTGAATTCCTCATTTTAAAATTCAGTACATATTACAGTTAATTTTGGGAAAAAAACATTTTGACTCATGATTGCCCATATTTTCCTTTAAATACTATTGTTGACTAGCTCTATTCTTTGGTACTGGGTATTGTTAGATCTACTTTAACAGATAATGCATAATTTGTGATGTATCACATTAATCAATGGTATGTAAATAGCAAATGTTCATAGGTTTACTTGACACAAATCCTTTTTATGTAATGAAAGAAAACTTTTAACGCATGCCTTGGGTTGAAGCATTATTTCTAAATTAGTGATAACTACATTTGTGAAATTTTATTTATGACCATAATTCACTTCAACCAATGTTTTCACAAGTATTTGGAAATGTAATAAGAATAAATGGGTAAAAGATGCAGAAGAATTCAAAAGAAACCCAAATAAGCACACATAAAGACATATATTCACATGTTAAAGAAGTGTCAATTAAAGCAACCTTGTGATACCTTCTTTATATCTACTAAATTGGCAAACATGTTCAGAAATCTTCCTTCTTGACTTGGACAGTGGTTAGAGAGGTGTTCACTCTGTAACTATTTGATAAAACCATGTTTTATGCACTCATCAGTGTCTGTAACAAAAAATGTTAAGAAAAAATTTCCTTTGCTTTTACCAGTAAGTCTTCTATTGGGAACATGTTCTAAGGAAATATGCACAAAGGACTTCTCTGTATCATTATCTAAAAAGCAAAACTGGAAACTACCTAATTATCCACAAAAATAAGAATGTTTTACAGATTAGAGAAATAAACGAAAATTACAAAATATTATCGTTGTTGTAAAGACTTAAAGCACATTTCTGACAGCACACTCCAAAACAATGATTTGCAGTGGCATAAATCTATACACATGTGCCTAAGGATTAGAAGAGAGTATTAAAAATCATAATGATAAAGGATCTCTGGATAATTTTCCCAAGTTTTTATTATTATATTACCTTTACCTCAAAGACCACAGAACATGTAGTTAAAATGCAAAGGACACGAACATTGGCAAGGACTACTCATGTCTAATCACAGTGTAATCATCAAATATTCTATTCAAATATACCCAGAACACTTTGGATGTTTATAGGATATGGCAGAACAGAGAAGTCTAAGAGAGGAAGAGCTGTGTGGAATTGGTCTTTCATTTTGCTTTTGATTTTTGATTCTGAATTTTCAATGCTCTGATAATAATGCTCCCTTATTTTTATTCCAGTTTAATATAGCCCTTAAGATAATCCACTGACTTTATTTAAATTTCAAGAACTTATTGAGCATCAAGTTCCTATTCTCAATCATACAATGTTGCTAGGGAAACAAGGTATTCACCTGAATTTTGAAAAATTTATGGAACAAGGGTAAAAGTTAACTACAAAAGGTACTACGTGATCTATTGCCAAATGAATTGCACAACTATCCAAAATAAAAAGTCAGGCTAAGTGGGGGAGGATGGTCAGCAGAGGCTTTACAAAGAATGGGAGGTCAATGGGATCTCAGGGCCTGGCCCCAGGACTAATGGAAAGGAACATGGAGGATTTCCCATGAGCATAGGGAGAATAAGACCCAAAGTGCAAGGGCAGAACAGAATAGCAACAACTGTTTGCTTGAAGAGGTGAGCTGGGGCTCCATTATGTTAAGGAATCTAGACATGCCCTGTTGGTGACAGGGAGTCACTGAGGTTGTTTGAACAAGAGAAAGCCAAGTGCTCAAATGTGGTTGGGGAGACCCCCCGGACGCAGAGCATAAGACGGGCTGAAAGGTGCACACACGTGGTGAAGGGGGAAGGCAGCAGTCCAGGTTTGAATTGAAGAAACTTGAAACAGGAAGAAAATGAAAAAGGAAATAAGGTAGAAAAAATCCAGGGCTGAGGAGGCTAAAAATCAAGGCTTCAACCTTACCACTTACTACTCCTGTAAGCAATTAACTGCTTTTCCAAGGCTCAGCTTTCTTGTCTGTAAATCAGGAACGACAATCTGCCCTGCAACAGTGCCTGTCAAGGAATCAAAGGTACAGGGCCATGTTAAGCAAATGACAAGGAGAGCTAGAACGAACGAATGCATGTGAGGATGTGCCGGATGGAGGCCAAGAGACGAAAATGATTGCAAGGTCTGGAACTTGCAAAATGGTGCTTTTAGCACCCCCCTCCCCATTTACATCTATTCATGAAGGTCGCCAAAATTCCTCCCTTTCATTTTACTTTTAAATTTATTGTTTTCCCTCTTGGATCTCCTTGAGAAATTGTTACATTGTTGAGCTTGTATCCTAGAACATGCAGAAACAGTAAAAGAACAAAACCACTTTACATCACTTGAGGGGCAGTTCCATTTCTAAAAACACATCTGAAACACACTTACTTTTGAAAAGTCCCCAAATTGGACAGGGAAAAGTGTCTGAATTGGATGGGGAAAAAAAGTAAGAAAAAGTCTTAACTACAGAATATATTTTTAAGGAAATGAAGCTTTATTACTTTCACGTACAAACAATAACTTGGACCTGGCTAACTAAATGTTGCCTAATTGAGGGAATCTGCTTTAATGTATAGATATAAATGATTTATAGTTAGCAAAATCACTCATGGGCAAAAGAATGATTCTATTATGCAAGAAAATAACTTCTCATCTTATAGAGACATCTTATTCCATAATCACTCCCCTATTTGCTTCAGTAATCCCTTCTTCCCCCCACCCCACACAGTTCAAATATAAATTTTACCACATTTCCTCTAGATCACAACACAAAAATAAGTGAAACATGGGTTGATGACTTTTGCCACGTTGCTATAGGTGCTGGATTGCTGAGACCTGCCTTTTTCAAGCTGAGCATTCTCATCAAGAGTGCCAAGTCTAAGTTAGTGAAATATGTCTGTTCACAATGTGAGTATAAGGATACCAAAAAATTATGAGCTTTTATCATCTGAATTAATAATTTGCCAGGATTGAATATGCAAAAACACATCTTTATTTGGGCACATTAATGAAGAGCAGAAGTAACTAGATTCTTTAGGCTGCAATAATTAAGTGGGTTTACACTGGTCAAGATTGAAATACTAACTTTAAACAACTGAACTGTTCTAGGAAAGACTGGAAACTTCGAAATAACTTGACAAGAAGACACCTTTTTGCACTGAGCATGATCATTCAGCCTGATTAGGCTGATGGGAACAGTGGAAAGACTACCCAGTAATCCATCTGAGGATTTATTCTAAAAAAATTTCACTTTTCTAGAGCAGGCATGGGGAACCTGTGATCAGAGACACTGCCAAAGATGGGTAGTGGGCACTTTGTCAAGAATGCTAACCTGTTCTTTTCATCACTCTACCTAGGGACTGCAATTCTTAAGTGTCTCGGTTGTCTTAAACATCTTGGCAAAAGCACCAGCAAAACCACGTAGCAAGGCTGTGTCAAGGGGACAGACCTAAAGGGCTTCTACCCTATCCTAAGTCTGTGTCCCTACAGGCAAAGGTGACAGTGTGCCCTGCCCCAGACTGCATCTGTGGGTAGCAATCTGATTCTGCTCCCTCCCCTACAGAGAAAGGCAAGTGTTCATACACTAAGGCCCAGAGGAGGAGGCACGGAAAACTTTAAGAGCAAAGATTCACCTATAGGCTCCCAGGAAGCCAGGACACACAATGACAACTTCAAGTTGCTGGCTGGGTTTGGCCAAAGCAATGTGTAAAGCCAGGCTCTTTAGCTGCTCTGTTGGATCGAAATGCCTACCCTAATAGAAACAATTTCTTCATGTCTAAAATAATACTTTCCAAATATATTTCTTTTCTCCCTGTTTTACAAATGGAGAGCAGTAATCATTCTCCTGTGAGCAAATACTAGAACGATTATATGATCCTCAAACTTTACCAAGTGTTTTCAATGGCCAGAAGAGTAATTACTTAACTACAAAAAATGAAGTGCAAACCTTAAAATAGCAATAGTCTCTATGTTCCACTTTTGAAAAGCTATCCAAATACGTGCACCTTCCCCTGGAACTTCTACAAAGTCTAGCTCTTCCACTGGAGGATCTTTCTTCCTATTTCTCTGATAGGTCTAAAATGTCAGGTTAGAGTCAGACTTGACAACATTTATGACTTCAAATAATGGAGCTGGAGGAAACTACATTCCTTTAGAATGGGAACTAAGTCTCTAAAAACCTCACACAGCCACTCAGCAATCTTGAATCCCTGTCCTCATGCTGGAGCCTGAAGTTGTTATGGTTCCCTTTATGCACCTGAGAGGAGAGAAGCTCATTGCTTCCAACACACCAGTGTCACCCAAGAAATCCAACCCTCATAAAAAAGGATGGGTCTGCCTGCTCATGACTTAAAATTTTTCAGAAATGAGAATACCCACAAAAGAGAAAAAGGCAATTCCCTCACCTCTCTGCTGAGGAAGCCAAAGTCAGCGCGTACACAAGACAGCCCTCGAACTCAAGGAAAGGAGACTGAGGCACGATAGCTTCAGTTATCCCCTATCTGCTCCTCTCGGACTCCCCACTTTGCTTTATTTTGTATAAAGGATAAGCTAGTTTTCCATTTTTTATAAACACTGGCAATCGTATGAATAAATCCAGCGTCTATAAAGCAGTTAAATAAAATGCTCAGGTGAAATGAAAACCTCTGCGAGGAGGAATCGTAGTTAGGACTCTAACGACTGCCTCTAGGACTGATGTCAAAATCCAGTGGCACTGAGCACCGCCCTGATGATAACTTCTGTATTCGCCACTAAAAACTGAAATGGGACATACCATACAAGTTTCACGCTAGTCACTTTTAATAAAACTTTCCCCACAAATGACTAAAATTATTTGCCCTTTGAAGCTACTGGATGTATCTGAAAGTGACGTGGGGTGGGGGGATGGTCATTAGATCAATAATCTGAGTTATTTGTTCAGGCTGGGTGAAAAGGAAGAAGTCATTTACCCTCATCATTGCCCAAAGTCTCCTGAGACTGCTGTAAAATAGATTCCAGCTGCAATTCTGGTTCCATTTCTAGGATTAGGCAGAACTCATGCACAGACCTCAATGTGAGATGGTTTAAACCCAGATTCGGGGGGATGGAGAAAGATATTATCTTTTATTTAATCCCCCTGCCTGGAGTTTCAACATGGATATATTAACTATACCTGTCCTTGAAACTAACCACTGATTCTCTACTAACCTCACAGCATTCAAAGGTCCACTCTCAGGCTGTATGGTAATGTGGATTCTGGAAGAGCTGGGTCCCCACTCCAGAACTCACATCATTCTCAGTTCTGCCAGTAACCCTTTTTCCCACCTGTAAAATGGATATGCTTTATACTGGAGTCAGCAAGAAGGAATAACTCATATGCCCAGGCAGAGGCTTTCACTGAGGTTCCAATTCTTATGTTTACCTTCAAACTACTTTCCTGTTGGTCTATGAATGAAATATGCCCCTCCATTCCCCCCGTAACACAAGCGGAAACAGCTGAAGAGTAGCTGAGGTTTTTTCTACTGCTCGCTCCCTCTACTTTCTCCCCTATGTTTGTGACAATTATGTCAAAACATTTCCACTGCAGAACCACAGAATTACCTAGCTTTAGAGTAAGAGGGTAGAGGACACAAACTGGCAGTCTGTAGACATGTTTTGTTTAGCCCACCTTATTTTAAATTATCTTCATTCAGCTGTAACATTTTAAAAATCAGGGATTTCGAATAAAAATCTGGATTTCTAGCTCCTCCTGAAAAAATCTGAAAACCTGTTAACACTGGGCTTGTTTCTGCTAATGATAAAACATTTAGAGCTGAGTAACTGCCCTGGCAGATAAACTCTCCAGGGGTCAGCACAATCCTACCCAGCATGTTTTACTCACTTATGTTACCTGCATGGCTTCCCTAGGCATTTGAGTTTGTGAACCCTAATCTAGGACAATTCCTTCATGTTACAGATGAAGAAAATGATGGTCTTGGGAAGGAAAGTTACTTAGAAGCAAAGGAGGAAGGTAAGTCAGGTTCAGGTATCTTTCTTTCTATTATAACACGCTGCCTCCCTACTGACCATGACTCCTATCAGCATTTCTTCCAGCAATTACATAAATTTTCTAAATTGAATCAGTTATATTTTCTACATCCCCCCTTTATCCATCCTTTTCATATAACTGACTTCCTTATAGATAACAACTTTGCATCAGTGATTTCATTTAAGTATTATCTCCAACCTGAAAGAAACAATGAATCAGGGATTAGACAAAAACACAGTATCAACTTTGCACACTTCAGCAGAAGGACTATAAGGGATCTTAGAAATCACTTAGTTTAATACCTGGCTGTACAGTCAAGGAAACTGGGGCCCAGAGAGGATGCAGATTTCCTAGGTAACAGAGCCAGCCTCCAATCTTGCAGCTCAGTGCTCTTTCTACTATAACATGGCACCTCTGTGCACTCATCTGGGCTGTGGGGGACCAGCTTCCTCTACACGGAAACAAAAACCACACAACTCTCTCTCATCTTAAACATGGCCAATCTTGACTCTGCCAAAAACTAGGGTTTAGGATAAATTGTGAACAATTTATAGAATTAGATTTGCACTGGAAGACAGACTTTTTTACAACTGGTATTTGGTGGGAAGTTTATGAATGTCACAGGACTAGATGGTCTTTGTAACACTGGCTCTTATAAAAGCTAAGCCCCATGTGAGAGAAGTTGCTGTAACAACATCATAGCACCTTTGCTTCAACTTCAAGAGAAAAAAAGGCTATAGTAAAAAGCTTTAATAACAGACTGAATGTGATTTTATAGGCAACCAATTAGCAGATTAATGACCCATTTAACTTTCTTAAAACCAATATTCCACTCAAGAAAGATGAACCCAAAATGCATCCTCTTACACTGACCAACGTAAGTACAAATGAAGTCAATGGTGTACCCCATTAGCATGCCGCGTTGTGTGTCAATAAAACAAGCCCTCCCCCACCCCGAGCCCTGGCCCCCTGGCAAACATAGATAAATGATTGTGCACTGCGTGATGATACCATTAGGTGAGAACTTTGGTTCATGCAGTCGGCTGCCATAGAGGTTGCACCCAAAACCCGCAGCCCTGGCACCCAAAGTCAGTCAGCGGTGGTGGCTCGTGGCATCAGCCGTGCTCCTTCCACAACACCAGGTGAATACTGTGGTCAGGCATGCTGGTGGCAAAGACCAAGCCCGTGTCATTGTGCCCATCGAGTCCATTCAGCCAGGACGCTTCGCCTGCCAGGAAGCTTGAGCCTCTCTTTGATTTCCTGTACTCTGGCAGAGGCCAGCGACTAATCAGGCTCTCTGTCCGCAAGTCCATGATGTACAGGTAGCGGTTGTCAAACAGCAGGGCAAAGATATCTCCAAAGCCAAGCAAGGCCAAGTTTGCTATTTCAGGAGTCTTGATGACCCTACAAGGATGAGAGTTAGGGACCATGAACCAGAAGGCAACTTTGCTTCTGTTTATGCTGTCATCTTGTCTGGAGACCTTTAAAAGCAATATAAAATCCAAGCAAATTTAGAAGTAAATGAAAGTTTTTGGTAAAAAGGAAAATATGAAGACAAAAAGCTCTGCCCCATAAAAAAGGGGAGGGGGGAATTCTTCAGTCTGAAAATGGCATGTAAGGGAAAGGTAGTGACTGATGAAAGTTTATAAAAGCACAAAACATCCTTCTAGGCTAGAAAGGATCTTACAGATTATTTAACTTAACATTCTAATTTTTAAGATGTGAAAACTGAAGCCCAGGCAGAGGAAATACTTTGGCTAAGGATTCAGAGCTAGATCGCAAGAGGCAACTCTTACCACTAGGTAGAAAGACTTAATCATCAAATCCTAGAATACTGGAATATCCTGAAGTCCAGAATAAATCTGAAAGCCAAGTAACTTAAGTGCTACTCTACTCAGCTGGCAGCAAGCAAAATGGGTTTCTCTCTAAAAATAGTAGAGGCTGAAAATATTAAAAGTTTCCAAAATACATTTAGAAATATTTATTAATAATAGATTCATAAGATGGTGCAGAAAAGTGGGAGAGCTGGGAGGACAGCCCTAACCTTCTCAGGGGCAGTTTCTAAAACATCAATGACAAAGGCTAGGGAAGACTTAGCTGAACAGCAGCACAAACAAGCAAACAAACAAAAACTTAGCTTCTGTTGTCTGCACCCTTTATGAAGCAAAAGGTTAACAAGAAAAGCTGATGTTCTCTTTGTAGGGACTAGGAAAAGAGATACAAGGGGAATACAAATAATGCTCCACAGCAATATGGTTGGGCTCCTGTGGCAGAGGAGTTTAGCCTATTTTAACAAGGACACCACCAAACTAGTGTAGGTCCAAGAGGTCAACCAGAATGGGGAGGATCTGGAAACCAGGACAACTGAAGGATATTAGCTGAGATGGGGAGGAAAAGAACTAGCAGGGACAGGGAAACTATACGTGAGCATTATTTCCAAACAGTGAAAGACGTGTGAGAGACAGGCCAGACATTACAAGTTCCAGAAGACAGAACTAGGATCAAAGGCAAAGAGTTATAAAGCAGCAGATTTCAGTCTCATATTAGCAAGGCAGGGGACATCTATTTTTTATCAAGCATTTACCACGTGCCAGGCACTGAACTTCATAATTAACATGTTATCTCAATCCCCACAATGCAGTGAGGTGGAGGTGTTTTCTCCACTACACTACTGAATAAACTGAGACTAAGAGCAAAAGGTCCTGCCACGGTCACACAGCTAATACGGTGCAGACCCAGCAAACGAGCCCCGATCTGATTCCAGAACCCAAGCTCTCTCCTCCACTTCCAACTGCTTCCTGTGAGGAAGGCAGCGAGCATCTCTAGAGGAGCACAACTCTTTCCTGAATGAATGGATGAGTGCACAAATGAATGGATTTCAACTGAACAAATGTTTTCTAAATGTCATACATCATGAGTGCTGGTTGGGTCCCTGAAAAGGGATAAAAAAGACAGTCTCTGTCGCTTAGAATGGGAGGGCACAGCATACAACTGTCAGAGTGTGTGAAAACAGGCTCAGCGCAAACACTGCAGTGGAGGTAACAGGAATATCAAGGAGCATGCAATCACTCTACCTTTTATCAGCTGTACCTGGAAGACTACTTTTTTCTCCTTCTTGAAGAAGAAATGCAACGGGGCATTCCAAATTGAGAGAATACTAAAGGCCTCTCTAAAGTTTTACAAATGTATCATGGGCATGTGTTTCTCTTAAAATTCTGTGATACTAAGAATATCAATAAGACATCACTTCTATGAAACTAAGAAAATAGTTAACAAGTGCTGGTCCCCTGCTTGAAAAGCAGATCAGAGAATAAGCTCACCTTGCTAGATTGAACACGGAAGAAACTCCTGCTAAAAGAGGTAACCATTTAGACGGATATGTTCAAGAACAGCATTCATCCAAAATCAATCGCTGAACACTCCCTGTGGTATAAGCCTTATAAACAGGTCTACAAGATGGAGCTTGATACCAGGGAAAGTAGTGAGTTGGGATCAACCTCAAGTAAAGGGGCAACAGATGTCCCAAATCATGATGCTCCAGATGAGTTATAATCAACAACTCATTTCATCACCCACTTGGATAACTCGCATTCACTCATTTAACAAATATTGAGAACCTAAAGTGAGCTAGCCACTGTTGGTACCAGGCATTTAGTAGTAAACAGGACAAAGTTCCTTATACTCAATCTATCCAAAACTGAATTTATCAGCCAAACCTGTTTCTCTATTTCTTCACTTACTCATTTACCCTGTTGCTCAAGCTAGAAAACGTGGCAACCATCCAACTCTCCTCCTCACTCAAGTCACAAATTCAATCACCAAGCTCTACTGACTTTACCTCCTAAATTTTTCTCTAAAAATTTTATTCACCACTCTTTCCATTACCACAGCTCTGGTCCCAGACACCATCTTTTGCCTGCACTACTGCCAACAGCTTTCTATTGACCTCCCGCCTCTACTCTTAGCCCCTTTCAATCAGTTAACCTCACACTAACATCTGATCCTGTTACCACTTTGTTTAAACTTTTCAACTGTTTGATGGCTCCCTAATGCACTCCCATCTCCAGCACACTGAGGCATTTGAGGAACTTCTTTCAATTTCTCAAATGCACCAGGCTCCTTCAGCCTCAGACAGATCCTCAGTCTACAGAACACTCATTGCACACTCACCCCGGCACTTAATTAAGACATATACACTCACCCTTTAGAACTCAGCCTGAATCTCTCCCCTCGCGGAAGCCTTCCTTTACTCCATAAACTAGGTAGGGCCTCAAAGTACCCTGTACTAGGTTCCTCTTATCTCAATCATTAAAAAATGTGATGTAATTAGCTGTTTAATGTCAGTCTTCCCTCCTGCTGATTAGTAATTTCCATGAGTCTGGTAAGTATTTCTGCTACTTCCCAGTGCACATCACAACACCTGACACAAAGGTAGGTGCTCAATAAATATCTAATGAATAAAGCAGTGGTGCAAAGAACATAGGCAAATACAAATTCCTACAAAAGAGATCCAAAGGAATCTGAGAAAAACAGCTAGAAAGTCTGGTAGGTCCCACATCATCAATGTAAAGCAGGGTATAAACAGAAGCACAGAAAACTGAGTGGCTGTAGGGATAGAGCTTAAGATCTGGAAAGATGAGCGGATTTTAAAGAATGAAACACAAATATGTTGCAGAAGAGAGCACAGGTCTTGACAGGCTTCTGGCTCCTTTCATTTTGATCATTTTAGAACTGTAAACAGACATCCCTGCTGCGCAGTCTGGGTCCTTGAACCTAAGTAACCTTACACACTGTACTGAGATAATCTAGCTCAGAGACCGCATCATATCTCAGACTTATGGAACAACCTGCCATAGGATTTGTACTAGGGTTTCAAAAGATGTTGGTTTATTTGTGTTTAGAGTGAAAAAAACAGAGACAAAATAGCCCCTTTTCAAAGAAAAATCAGAACCTAGCACTTCCTACCAGCAAACGATCTTGTTTATTACTTAAAGCTAGTGCATCCAAACACTAAAAACAAACAGAACTTTCATCTAGGACTCTAGTCTCTTTAAGTCATTTTGAGTCAGAAGCATACATGAGAAAGGCAGATGCAGGATGAAATTAAAACCTTTAGAGATTCTAAGCATTAAAACAATTATGATACCTCCCTCCCAAAATTTTAATTCAAAATAAAAACAACATTAAACTGTAAAAGATGTGATTTTTTTTCCCAAGGTGACTATTTGCATTTTTTTCTTTGCAAAATATCAAGTTCTTTCAAATCTTTTCTTGTTTTTTGGTGCCCTGGCTTCCTGGTACCTAAAGTATATGCCTTCTGGATACTCCAGCCATGGATGGATGAATGTTGGCCTAGAGAGAGATGTGGAATTCTGGGCAAGGCCCTCAGCCCGTCTTAGCTTCAGTTTCCCCATCTACAAAATGAAAAGCTGTGTTTTCTAGGCTCTGTTTCAGTCTTTTCTCTCAGAGTACAATCATCAATCATTTCTATGACTGATTCTGACAGCTCTGAAACCTAACTGGTTAGAAATGTTGGTCAGTAGAGTCACTCTAGGAAGACATAAATGGGGTTCTAACTTTGTCACCAGAGAGATGGGGCCTGCCAAAGTTCTGTTGGCTACTGTGATCAGACCCCATATAAATTGACCTCAAACAGTCATGCATAAAACAATGAAGAGAACATTCAATTTTTGTTACTCCCCCAAGTCAGCATTTCCTGAACCATGCTGTGGAATAATAACTCTATGAGTTGTTAATAGGTGTTTGCACAGTAGGTGTGAAGTACTGTGGGTTAAACAAATTCAAACAGGTTTCTTTATATAGGGCTTCTTAGAATTATTAGTAATAAAGATATGCCAGGTCCTGTACCAGGTCCTCTTTACAAGCATTTCATTTAACACTCACTTTATAGGTGAGAAAACTGAAGCACAAAGGGGTTAAGAAACTTTAACAAGATAACGCAGCCCATAAGAGATGGCACCAGGTCTTAACCCAAAGTGTTTCTATCACCAAAGTAAGTTCTCTTAATTACCACATGGCAGCGGCTTCCATCAGCCTTGAATATAATATCAGATTCTGCCAGTCTCCAAGAGGGGTATATGGTGTGCAGTGAATCACAAAATTATTTCTCCATGGACCTCTTCTTATTCATTTCTTTGTAGGAAAACCCTGCAAGTTGTATTTTTCTCTAAGCACCTCTGCTTTTCTACTAGTCAATAGAAGGCCACTTGATTCCTAGATCTCACTAAAATTGACCAGGCTTATAAAACAAGGCATAATTTCAACTGACTATGAAGAACTTAAAATATTAGAACTAGAGGACATCTGAAAGAACTTTTCATCCAAGCCTTTCACTTTCCAGAAAAGCATATTAAATCTGAAAGAAGAAGTGGCTTATGACTCAGTCAGGGGAGATTCCAGCATTTAACTTTTTCTCATTTGCTTACTGCACCTAAAATATTTTTCCTGTGCAAGATGTTCAGTATATATAACCCTGTTTATAACTGAACATTTAGTAACATTAGTGAACATTAGTAAACATTTCCTAAAAGCAAGCTATGGACAGGTATATCCAAATATCTAGTCTTTCAAAAGTAAAGCATGAGGTCAAAGGAAACATTACCTGAGAATATCATAACTGGCAAAGTCCCACTGGTAGAGACCTAGTGCTGAACTACAGACAATGTATTTGCCATCAAAATGAAGTCTTGGCTGCAGGCAGATACTTCTATCCTCAGAGACAGACAATGTCTTTAAACACTTGCAGTTGATTTCTCTCCCAATTGGCCAAATCTACAGAAAAAGAAAATTAGGAAAGTTGACAGATCATATCACTACCAAAAAGCTTGTCCTTACACATTGTGGCCTACATTTGCTGAAGTCAGATAGAGAGTGAAGTATACTGGAAAGACCATATATTTTACAGTTAAAAACCACAGGTTCAAGTCCTGATTCTTCTGTGCAATCATGGGTAAAATATTTAACCTCTCTGAACCTCAGTTCCTACAATGAAGATAATGCCTACCACATGGGACAGTTTAAAACATGTAACAAGAATATACAGAAGAGTGTTTTGTAAACTCTTTGCAAATCATTACAACAAATGAATACGTATGTCTTCACAGTTTAGATCTAAGAATTGAGGAAGGTAGGAGGTATGTGTCTTAAGAAAATAGTAAGAATGGGATGAAAATAAATTTCTGTGGATTTCTTTTTCATTTACAAATCAGAGTTTAGAAACTGCATAGGACACAGAGCTAGTGAATCATCTCCTCTTCTAATGTGTTTAAGATGGGTTGGACTAAGACGTTCCTGCTTCCTCCTTAGAATATTCTCCCTTTGCCATACCACTTTTTCTTATATTTGCCAGTTTTTCTTTGATGACGCAAATTAATGGAGGAAAAAACTCACCTTGATCTCATATTTGTCTGCACTTAAGAGGATATAGTCTCCGGGGCTGTGCAAGAGAGACTTGACTTTGCACTTCTGCAAAACCACCTGCAAATATAAATATCTGTGTTATGAAAGATCCTTTTGATGCTGTTGCTATACTGATTTTATTTTTTTAATCAAAATGTGAAAATGAGCTTGAAATGATGTTATGCTAGAATAGCTATGCTATAACTCCATCACTAAGTTAATCTCTACTAAGATTTTTACTACAACAAGATTCTGTTATTAGCAGTATCTAGAAGTGTCTACTGTTAGCAGCATTAATCTTAGCTTTAGTCTAGAAGCAAACATTAGGACTGATTTTAAAAATTATAAAATGTGACCACAGAAAATGAAAGGAACTGAAAAGAAAAAAGTCCATAGACACTGAAGTAGATGAAATGATCTGCTTCCATAAACATGTGCATTTTAAAGGAAAAAGCATTGGACTTGGGACCAGAATCTGCCATACACTGCCTTTGCAATCTTGGGCAGGACCATCTAAACTGTTTCTCAGTTTCCTCATCTTTAAAATAGCAGACAAGGCACCTATCATCTTATCTCACATAACTGCAGTGAAGATAAAATTTAAAAAATGTAAATAATAGTAGTAATAATGTAACAAAAGCTAACATTCCAGTAGCACTTGTAATATCTGTAAACACCAGGTTCTGGTTATTTTTGTAATAAATCAGCATAAGGTAAGAGGGGAGGCAGGATTCACTCACATAGAAGCCTGGATTGCACATTCAATTGAAATGGAGAGACCTGCTACTAAGTATCAGGCACCTTACTGGGTGTTGTCCCAATATTTCATTTAATATTCACAGGAACATTCAGCAGACAATAAAACTCAGGTCCTTAAGGGAGGAGTAACTTGTCCAAAACAACAGTCAGTGTCCTGGCCCCAAGTCTACTGGGTTTCCCGTAACACCAAAGTGCCTTATATCACTTTTCTATTTAAAAACTTAATGTGCCCAATACATAATTATTGATCATCTCACAAACTGTTCTGCCTCCACCATCCTTACCACAGCCTCGTAAATCACACATGATGACCACCTCTCTACCCATCTCCCCCAACTACAGCATGGCTCCACTGCCCTTCTTCCAGGTCATCGTATGTTCAAGTCCTTTCCTATCCCCAGGCCTATGTATATACTACACCCTCTGAAACACTCCTTCTGCCACTCTTTCCATAGCTACCTCCTATTCATTCTTCACGTTTTGCCCCTTCTCAAAAAGCTTTCCCTAAATTAATTACTTTCCTAGACTTTCTCATACAACATTTTACTTTTCCTTCACGGAACTTGGCGCAATCTGTAATTATGTATTTATTTGTGAAATTACTGTTTAACAACTATTTCTCCAGACTAACCATCCATAAGGGTAAAGCCTAGGTCTACTTTGCTCACTCCTGTATCCTCAGCCCTTCACAGAACAGCATGGTAAACTTAAGAAAAGTGTTTCTGCATGGCATATCCATTATTAACATTGCATTTGATTCTCACAACTATCTCGTTTTGAAAACTAGAAAACATCACAGTATTTTGTTAAAGATTCTGTACATTTTTCATCTTCTTGCAAGCATTATTTTTTCAGAATGAAAACTGCTTTTCTGATTAAAAAAGAAACATGTTCATTCTAAATGGAAAAAAGCACCCACAATCCCACCAGAAATAATCTTCAAAATTTTGATGCATAAACATATTCAGAAACTGGTATCACACTCTACATACTTTTTTGTATATAACCTGTTTATTTGCCACCTCCACCCACCTAATATATTGTGGGCATCTTTCCATGTTCACCAGTCATTCATTTGTTGAACTTTTTACTACGTACCTTTACATGCTGGTCACTGTTGTACGCCATCATGCTTGGTAGTTATATCTATTACATCTTATGACTCACCCACCACTTAGTAGGCAATGTCTACCATGTTCCACCTCCCCTCCCCAAAAAGTCTGACATCAAGTAGGTTTCTTTTATGCCTTCCTACCTTGGTGACCCATTCCGTGTGCCCGGTGAGTGTATTCAGGCATGTTCCAGCAGATAAAGCCCATACTTTCACAGTGAAGTCTGCAGAGCCACTCACCAAGATATCCAGTTCATCATTGTAGTCCACACTAAACACTAGTGCATATAACATACACAAAGTTAAAACTTGTCTCTGTCAGTGAGTCTTTTAAAGAGTGCAATAACATCTATTTTCCCTAGCTGCCCAATTTTATAATTTTCCAAACAGAGACACTGTTAAGAATAGCACTACTCAACCAGCAATTTTAGGATTAAAAAACTATTTCAAAATTGTTATTATTATAGCTTATTATTCTAAAGTTGGAAAAGTCCCAGGAACAATACAATCTCTTTTATCTGTGTTAGCTTTAGAGTGAGAGGAAAAACCAATGTTGGAGATAATAGCATTCTTTCTCAGGACCGCCTACTACTACACAAAACTTCATCTAGCTTATGCAGGAGAACAGAACATACGTGGTCCTACTCAGATATGCACTAATAAGACAAAATGTAAAGAATGTAACCTGAAAAACAGTATTCAGACTCAAGAAAAGCCAGTGTAAGGAGAAAAAACAGAAACAAAAACAAAGATCTCAAAGATCCCACTAAGCCATTTACTCAAAACAGTGTCTGAATTTTCTTCATAACTATATCCCCAATACCTAAAACTAAAGTGTCTACAGTATAGTAAGTACTCAAATATGCCAAGCTCTAAAAGAACAGTGAGGACCCAACGATGAAGGCAGAGACCCTTCCTTTAAGGAACTCAGTCTAAGTGGGGGGTTGAGGAATAAGTCCAGAAAAAATAAATGTTTACCTCTTGCTAGGGAAACACCAAGGAGAATGACTAACTCTGCCCAGGGGTATCAGGGAGGACTTCAGGGAAGAGGCGATATTGGAGATGGGCCCTGAAGGATGAGTAGAGTTTATCAAGAAAAGGAAAAGAATATTGCAGGTAGAGGGAACAGCAAAGGCATGAAGTTAAGAAAAACCACAGCAATGTCCATGGTACGGCAAGTAGAAAATTGCTTAGAGCAGGGCTCTCAAAGTTGATCGGGAATAAAATCATCTGGAAGTTATGGTACATCTTGACATTGTGGAATATTACACTCAGTTTAATATGTAAGTTCCATACTAAATCATGCACCTTCAAATATTAATTTCTAAAACAAATGGTAGCGGATAGCAACAGCCAAAGAAGAATGTATAGGAGGACAAACAAAATGAAACAAAAAATATTTATCAGCAAAACAGCTAGGTTTACTTCAAAGAATTACTGAGCACCAGGTACAGTGTAAAGAACTCAAGACGTACGGGTGAACAAGACAGGCAGGATCACTGTCTTTATGGAGCTTACAGTCTGGTGGGGGAAGTAAGATTATCATACTTACTTGTATGATGAGTTGTATGACAGTAATACACGTTATTGGGAAACCTACAGCAGAGGGACCCAACCTGTTTGGGGAGTCCTGGAAGGGCTGCTCATAAGTGTGATACTTAACAGCAGAGACTATGACTCTCAGAGGCTAAAGCAGTGGGTAAACAGGGAAAGGAAGAAGGGAGCTGCTGCACAAGAGGCTGGGAAATAGCTCATTATAATTTCTATACAAAACTCCAAAATAAAATACAACAGAGGGAGAAGCTCAAGTCTCAAGGCTATATTCAAATGACCAATTTTCTGGAAAATAAGGCTGCTATACATTTATCAGGAAACATACAGTTATCTGTTTCTTTCCCCTTATCTCTAAGTGGTAGCTTGTTTTAATCTATTGTCAACCAAGCTCCAATTGGATATAATCTGTGTAGACCACACAGCCTGGGAACCACCATCACTCCAAAGGACTTTCAGCCCTAATTCTACAAATAAAATGGACTAAATTTAAAAGTGTAGGACTTACTCAATTTAGAGATATGGAATCTGATAAAAGTAAAGGGGACTGACTTCAACAGGACATAAATGAAATAGGAGAGAAGGAGAACTACCCCTTCTCAGCATAAGGGTACACAGAAGAGTTTTTAAATGGGCCAAGAAGCAAAATTGGGGAAAACATTCCAAATAAGGATAATGGAAATAAAGGGATATAAGTGTAGTGACTGTGAAAGAGGCAGAAAAAGGATTAAAAAAAAAAACAAAAAAAAAGGTTTCATATTCTTGGCTCCAGGCTTTAAGGGATGTGGCTAAAGTAATTGTAAAAACCCTTGAAAAAGGGCAACCCACCCGCCCCCGTGTGCCCCCGGAAATGCTGGGTTCTGGCTCCGGAACTCCACTCCCAGCAGGCCACAGTGTTGTCAAAGGAGCCTGTCACAAGCTTCTGTTCATCGAACTTCACTGCTGCACAAGTGTGGGTCTGGATGCCATAAACACACTGTCCTGTGCTCACATCCCACAGCTTTGCAGACAAGTCATCTGACCCTTCAAGAGAAAAACAAGGAGGTTAATAAGAAAACAGACACAGTAAAAAAGGAAAATCAATCCTAAACAATGGTATTCTTAAAGGAGAACCTTAATGGTCCCCTCCTTTAGCACTCCCACTTTAAGGCTGAGGAAACCAAAGGATGGTGACTTGCTCAGTCACCAAAATGGTGTTAAAAGCACTAGGATGGAATCCAAGCTTTTTGGTTTAGCCCTTTTCCCTTAACTTTCCAGGCTATAGAAGAGTATTACACTAAAGCATCACTTGGTGCTTCCACTTGAAAATTTTGATAAATCTTTTGCTACCATGAGCTCTCTGATTTGAGCTTGAAATGGATGGGTATTACCTATAACTGCATGTTTATACTTGCATGCTTGTCCATTACCCAACAGCTCTGAACAAATTAAGGAATGTTGAATAGTAAAGCTGTCTGTCTGAAACATATTCCACTCCAAGGCAGGTCAAAGATAAGCCTCAGATCATGGCTAACTTCTGCAAAAGCTAACTGCTAATTGTTGAGCCATCTTGAAATGTATGAAAGAACCTCAAAGAAAATCAGGGATAAGTCATCCCCCAATCAGTCACAACAACTCAACAAAGAGTTTGTAAAAAGCCTCTTGAAGATTCTGTAGGTAAAAGTAGGTTTTATTTCTGCCTCTGATGAAAATTCAATACTAATCATGGTGACAAATTCAGAACTTCACATTAATTAAGTTTAAAATCCTAATGATTAATTCATGTCTCACAATTTACCTTTAATAAGATTTGACAAAGAAAAAGACATTTTTGAGAACACACTAAATATAGTCACTATGATAAGGACACAGTATCCTAGGAAAGCACCAAAAGACCAGTTTTCAAAAAGCTGAAATGACTAAATAAATAATGCCAGTCACAATTCCAGCTTTAGTCAAGAGCTACTACTTCAGACAATGGAAAAACAGCCACCATTTATGAAAGAGAGCATGAATTTTAACCTGGGAAAACTCTATGAGAGCATAACTATATTTGTTGTCACTTTGATATTTAGGACTCAGTTTCCTTCTGTATAAAAAATGGGGTAGGACTTGGTTGGTGGTTCTCAGTGGGCATGTGAGACATCAGAATCATCTGGAGAGCTTTATCAAAACACACAAGCAGGGCTCTATCTTCAGAGATTCTAATTTAGAATATTTGAGGTGGAGTATAATAATCTTAAAAGCCTGCCAGGCTTTTAAGTAGAATCATTCTACCTCATCAGCAATACTTTAAGAATCAATGGTCTAGAACAGTTCTGTCCCATAGAAATATAATGCAAACCACATATGTAATTTAAAATGTCCTAATAGTTACATTAAAAAAGTAAGAAGAAATGTATGAAAATAATTTAACTCGGTATGTCAAAAATATTATCACTTCAACATGTAATCAATATAAGAAATTATTAATGAGATATTTTACATTCCTTCACATTCTAAGTCTTTGAAATCCAGTATTTCACATCTCAATTTGGACTAGCCACAGCTCAAGTACTCAAAGCCATATGGGGCTAGTGGTTACTATACTGGTCAGCACCAGTCTAGATATTCTTTAAGGTCCTTTGGATTAGGCATTTTGTGACTATATTCCTAAGGAACTAGAGTAGGAAAAGAAATCATTTTAGGTCCTATATGAGCTTGGTTCTGATTTATTACCAGTGTTCAGCTGGGGTCTCATTTATTCAACATATATTTATAGAACTTCTGTGTCAGGCAGGGCTCCTGCTCTCATGGCACTTAGTCTACTTGGGTCTACTTTAGTCTTTTTGTCTTTGGGAAGACAAAAAGGCTAAATAAGCAATAATAATTCAGTACACTAAGTGGTAGGGAGTACAAAAGCCCATAGCAAATACAAGGAGGGGATAAAAAGAGAAAATGTCTCAGGTGAAGTTCTACTGAGTTTATGATTGTGCTCCTCAACATGTGGGTGTTCTACAAACACGTCTAGTAGCTGGCATGATTGGTTCCTCAACTATATCCCCCTTTTATTTGCTTTTAAGCTGGGCTTTGGAGTGGGATCGTTTGAAGAAGGGATTTCACGACTTAAAAAAACTTTTAAGTTTTAACTAGTTGAAATCCAAAGGATGAATAAGTTAACCAGGCAAAAAAAAAAAGGAATAAATAGTATATAGTAGAGGTCAGCAAAACTTTTTTGTAAAAGACCTGACAGTAAATATTTTAGGCTTTGCGAGCCATACAGTCTCTGTTGCAATTACTCTATTCTGCTAGATTTGGCCTACAGTCCATAGTTTACCAATCTCTGGTATATACCTAGTGAAGTAACTATTAAGTATCTCTATATATTACATAAAAAATTGTGACTAGCCACTGGGGCCAATTCATAAAGAACTATTTGGAAACATCTTAAAAACTGCCTATGAATTATTTACAATGCTTGTCAAAATGCATTGCCTAAAACATGAACACTGGTTATAAAAACAGTTCAGTCTGACCGGGAAATAGCGGCAAAGTTAGGCTGGAGAACTGGGTCAGGAGGATGTTTAACTATGACCTCATTTGCATTTCTGAAAGATCACTATGGCTATATCATGGAAAATGGTTTGAAGGGGGGGCAAAACTATTAACAGAAGCAAGAAGGCTAGGTAAAAACTAGGGAAGAGGATAAACAAAATGTGGTATATATATACAGTGGAATATTATTCAGCCTTAAAAAGGAATGAAATTATGACACATTACAACATAGAGGATGCTTGAAGACATGCTAAGTGAAATAAGCTAACCAAAAAAGAACAAATACTGCGGATGATTCCACTTATATGAGGTTCCTAGAGTAGTCAACTTCATAGACTGAAAGTAGAATGGTGGTTGCCAGAAGCTGGAGGGAAGATGGAATGGGCAGTTGGTGTTTAACTGATACAGTTTCAGTTTGGGAAGATGCAAAAAGTTCTGGAGATCGATGGTGGTGATGGGTGCATAACAACATCAATGTACCCAATGGCACTGGATTGTACACTTAAAAATGGTAAAAATGGTAAATTTTATGTTATGTTGTTTTACCACAATTTGAAAAAAACAAAACTAGAGGAGAGATTATCCAAACTAATTATCAAAACCAGTTTGTACAGGAAAATGCTATGCCATTCAGTTTTACATCCTGAAGAAATATCAAAAAATAATCAGGTTGAGCTTCATTTTACAGTGGTACAAGTCCACTCCTAACTGCTAATCCTTTAGCAGCCACTGTTCTCTGCTTCTTTCCTGCTTTATGTCAGCCTCCCCTCTAGACTCCCATTTGCTGCACAAACTAACCCGAAGCGAAAGGGGACTAAATAAATGTGGACTCTTTTACATTTCATGAGAGAAAAAAAAATTCCTCTCAATTCAGACAATAGAATGAAAACACCACTTTGATATATTAAAAAAAAGTCAGGGATGGGTATGTAACACAGCAAGGCAGAAAAATGAGCTGTAACCCAAATGGAGTAAACTGTCTCATCAAGTTAAGTTTAAATATTTAACTGGTAGAATCGAATCTCAATCCTCAACCACCTCACTGCTGGCCAGCTGCATAAACATTTCCCAGCGCCTCCTCAGAACAGGCTGGCACTCTCCCTCTGGAAACGCTCTTCCTCATCGTTCTGTTTCTTTCACCTCTCTCCCTTCCCCAAGTACACTCTTCAAGGATCTACCCTAGGTTCTGTTCTTTTTCCTCTCTAAATCTCCTCTTGCAACTTCACTGCTCCAGCCATAGCTGTGACGTCTCTCTCTCTAGTGCTGAGTACTCTCCAAAGCTGACCCTGCATTTCCAAATACTGTGGGAATCTTCACTTAGAAATATAATAGGCAACTGAATTCAGTTCATCACAAATTGAACCCCATCTATCCTCTCAAATTTATTCCCTCATTTTCTAGTCTTATTAGTACTACTATCTTCCCTGGCATAGAAAGCTAGCAACCGCAGCCATTTCTGAAATCTCTCTTCTCCTTGCCACGTACACAATCCATTGCCAAATCCTGTCAATTCTACTTTAATGGCTGCTCTTCTATTCAACTGCTCTTTTCTTAAATCTCTGTATTCAGAGTCCAGAGTGCTCACCATGGAACTGCAGTCTTTTTAAAGATCTCTACCTTTACTATCCTAAGTCTAGACATATTTATCCTGACCTAAACCGTAACAGGCAAATACTTTAATTTGGAAGCTTTCATTGGTCTATGTCAGAAGGTCTCAGTAGGAGTAGTATCATCTCCTAAGGGAGTATTTTAGAAATTTGTGGGGGTGGTTTCAATTGTCACAATGGTGGGAGTCAGGGGCATTACTGGCATCTACTGGGCAGAGAGGTCAGGCATGCTAGATACCCTGCAATATTTGGGCAGTGCACAAAAAGAACTGTCTTACATTTTATATGACATTCTTGATGGTTCATAAATATCCATAGATATTTAGATATCATATGATATCATATGATATGATATTTGGATATCACATGATATCCATAAATGAAAAGCTTATTTTTAGTCATCTAAGCCTATTTGTTTTAGAAAGCACAATTGCAGTTTAATTATATGCTGAATATTCTGAGTGCAACTACCAGGTAAATTGAGGAAAAACATACTTTGCTTTGTTGGGAACTTTGTAAAGAGTTCTTCACCAATTGAGAAGATCGTATCACTGATGGTATCCATGACACAAATACAACATGCATTTATAGCTGTCACATTCACTGTGACAGTACATATACGTGCAAACATCTGATTACTGTCTTCAAACATAGCTGTGCTTCAGCACTACATGTTTAAACATGTATTATTTTAAATTACAGCCCCCTTATTTCTCCTCTGGATCAGAGTTTAGGCATTACATAAATTTCAAAAATATATGTATGTATAGATAAGTTATTTCTATGAATTTAAGATAAGAAGATATTATAAAGTATGTTATAAAAAGAGGACCTGGGTTTGACACAAATAAGAAACACTGGTCCACCTGAAGTAGAAAGCTCTAACCCTGGCCCTTTTTTGTTTAGAAATCTTTCGTGGCTTTCTTACCGCTTATAGGAAATTGTCCAAACTCATGTTCCCAGCACTCAAGGCTCTTAACATAGCCCAAGCCCATTTCTTCAGATTATATTCTGAGTTCCTTATAGTATAGGAGTTCCCACTTATACCCTAAGAGTACAACTGAAATGAATTTTCTCTATTTTCCTCCTGCATGCTCCATGCTTAGTGCCTTCCATGCCTTTGCTAATGCTGATCTTCCTATTGGAAAGCCCTGGCTCTGTGTCTCACCTGTCTAAAGTCTACCCATTCTTCAAGCCCCAACATAAACACTGCTCAATTTTCCCAAATGGAAGAAATCATTCCTTCCTCTGAACAACTATAATTTTTTCCCCACTCAACTGAACTATATCATTTTATTTTAGCTCTTTTATAGCTCTTGTTTTTCTTATTCAACTATAAGCCAGGGGTCTCAATTCAGCAGCTCACAGGGTGAATATGACTACACCACAATATTTTAAAAATTTGAATAATACATTTTAAAACTTCAGACTATTTCACAAAAATCTAGATTTGAGGCTTCTCTTAAAAAGATCTGGCAACTCTGAGCCTGAATCCCACATGGCAACAATTTACGACAAGGGAATAGTAGCTACAGTATTCTCTGATTTGCCATAGTCCACGCAGAGACTTTTACATAAGTCAGGTCACTTTATTGATCCCAGTGTGTATAATCTCTGAGGAAAGAACTCCTCTAATTCAGCTATATGCCCTCACATTGTCTTTCAAAGGGTAGGCATTTCATAAATATCTATTGAAGAGTACAAATGTTCTGTTCCTTACTTACCATTTTAGAAATAAAGTGCAGAACAATAACTACCTCAATCTACACCATGTCAATTTTTAGCATTAGCCATCAATCTCTTTAGTAATACTGTCTTATTGCTTGCTCAAGGTGTTAATCTGAGAGTCACTGTAAGTTTATTGCCAAATTCAGGATTTCCCAATTCGACCACAGTGAAAATTCAATCTCTTAAGTAACAAAATGACACAAACACATGTATAATTCTGTAATGAATATTTCTCTCAGTTCCAGGGATGCTGCTGTTAGAAAAATTAACCAATGCTTTGAATTACTTTCAATAGCCACAGTAGAGCATAATTCTCAATAAACAAACCTGATGAATTTAATCAGAATAAAAATCACATCACATATAGACCCATCTAGAGAATAAACTTAAAATGCAGGATTGGGTCCACTTATTCTAGATACTAACTTTCCAGGTAGTTAGAGAATTCAGTGAATATTTCCCATTTACTTCTACTCCAAGGGGGGTTTTCTTGCATTTCAAAAGTAAAGTTTGACGAGAGAAGAAAAAAACATTAAAAAGCTAGAGGTGGTTGTGAAAACAATGAGTCAACTGCCAGGATTTCCCTAAGTGGGAAAGAGCTCCAGGCTCCAAGACAATAGTGCATCTTAATCTTTAAAAACACCCACCATAGATCATGAGGCAAAAAGGACATGGAAAAGCCATCATCACAACTGGGAAAGTATAGCAAAGTACAGAAGAACCAATGATGTTGTTCCAATAATCAGGCTTATAAGACAGGCAAAATAATGTAATTGTGAAGTAACTTCAGGATGACAAACCAAACCACGAAATGCCTTAAATCGAATGTTTATTTTCTGTAACTGGCAAAGTGTGTAGCATTTCAGAGAATATATCACCACATGGGAAAATGTATACCCTTAATGAATAAAGAAATGCAGTTTTAAAACTATCTTGAGAAATGATACATATCTTAACTATTAAAAATATTAAAATAGAGTCTGCTGAGGCTCTGAGGGAGAAACAAGTTACTTAAGTTCCGTGGGCATGGCATCAATTCAATCTATCTGGAAAGGACACTGAGAGGAGCTATAAAATCATTCATACTTATGGATCTGGTGATTCTACTTTTAGGCGTCTATCCCAAATAATTTGAGGGGGGAAAAAAGTAATGCAAACAAAGATAGTCATAAAAATAGAAACAACCTGAATATGCACTAATATGGAAATGGCTAAATAATGATGATTGATTATATTTACACACAGGAACAGTTTATACTTACTAAAAATGGCAACTATGTAGTTTAGGTAATACACAAATGTTTATCAGAAGTTATCTTGGATGAAAAAAGAACATCAAGTATCCCTATACATCATATAGAATGTAAGTTAAATAGGCATTGGGATCATTGAACTGCTTGGAGCCATTCTAAACACTGCGTAAGAATTATTTACACTGTCTGTCAAAATGTATTGCCTAAAACATGGGCACTAAGCCCATGGGCCATAAGCATATGTAGAAACATATGCCCATTATAAATGAAAGCTAACATACATAATTCTTAAACTTTTAATGATTATGATATCGTTTTATAAAGTTACTTAGTTGCCTAGTTTAAGATCATGCAACTCTCTTTGTTCCCATGCCCAAACTCTCAACTTCTATTTCTTCTTAGAATCACAGGATTTCAGAGCAAGGAAGAAATACCTCCCATCCATATTTTACAGACAAAGAAATAAACACGGAGAGGTCAAGTAATTCATCCAAAATGATCTAACTACTTGCTAGGATTAACACTAATTTTTCCACTGTTTTTTCCCCCAAAATCATTGCTGATAGCAAAAGAAACAAAATTAGCCAACATGGAGGACTGTACACGGAGGAAGAGCATAGAAAAAAGTAATATACAGCTTTATGATTCACACCACGTTTAAAAGAATGTCTGAAGCTTTCTTCTTGCAAAACTTTACAAAAATGATTGTCTTCTCTAGAGGGAAAGAAGAGGATGAAGGGGGTATATCTACTCAGGGATGGGGGGAAAAATGCCATTGTAGATACCTCATATAATCAACACTTGCCATTCTCAAACCTGAGGAATAGTTTATTCTTAAGTTTACAATCCATGAAATACAAAAAACCAAAAAAAAGCAGTTCCAACATCTCTTACCTGTACAAAGAAGTCCATCTTTATAGTAAAGTGCATACACTCTGGCACTGTGTCCAATTAATGATGAGGTCTCAAAGGCTTCATGGTCCTCCAGTTGCTTCATTCTCAAAATAGCCTTCAAATAAACCTTCTTCCAGTGCAAAGCGTCCTGAACAGAATCATCTATCTGCCAGCCCAAATTTTTACATGCAGTCTGCCACACCTCTGTACAGGCACTTATCACCTTATTCCACTGTTTAGAGACGAGGCAGCAAGTGAGTAAAGTCTGAGGATCGAGCCATTTTAACAAATAAAAACTGAGCTCCAGGGGAAGGAGTTTGAGGAAGTCCCGCTTGAGGAGAGTCTCCAGGTTATTGGAGAGATGCCTGAGCTGGACTGCCCCACTCAGACTAATCAGGTGATCCAGAGTTTCATTTTTCTGCAAGTCCGTCAGAGAAAGAAATGTAACAGAAATGTTATCAAGCCATGTCTCAAAGTCCTTTCTCTCCATAAGGTTATGGAAAAATTTACCTGTGGCACATCAAAATATTGTATTAGTTCTGCTCAAAAAGACCGTTCAAGCAAGACTGCTAACAAATGAAGTATTAAAAATTAGTGTAAAAAACTTGGCATTACAACTTTATGCTTAGTTACTACATTACAACTTTACAGTTAATACACTATATTCATCTGAAAATTTTCCATGCACACAAAAGGAAATACATTTGAGAAAACATACTTTAACAAATCATGATCTCCAAAACATAAGTCAGTGAAAAAGGCTGGTGTGTGTGACTTGTTCCTTTTGTTGAAGTCTAGCACATGCTACATGCATCTTCACAGTAAAATAAAAAGTATTCATTCATTATAAAACAGTGTATTCTATAATACACCCCCTCTCCATCAAAACCATTATAAAACTATTCCCTTAATGAACCTATTTGGGCACTAACATCACAAAAATAAGCACCAGGATGTGACAAGCAGAAAGCAAGTCTCCAGAGCAGTAACCTGAGACATTAGTTATCACGCTAGGCACAATATGACCTGTCACCAAAATCACATAACTATTTGCTTTTGCAATAGATGTTCAGGTGAAAAGGTTTGTTTTTCTTCCCCAAACTTTTTGTTAGTTTTATTCTTATGAATATTCTTATGAAAAAGCAGGAAAGCTTTTTGTGGCACTAAGGCTAGAATGGACATGACCACTAACATCCCTTTCAACACTATGATCTTACAAAGTTATTCTTAAAAATATCTGGAAGAAAAACTCAAAGGCTCAAATTTACTAGGTGTTTAATTGTATAATTAAGGGCACATATTGCCTTGAGGGTATGATTTCTCACTAGGTGCCTTTTTCTCCCTACCCTACCCACATCCCCTGTTTTTCCCACCTCACTAACATTACAATTGCCCTCCCACTCTAAATATTAACAATCACAAAGATTCGGGGAAATGGCGCACGTGATGAAAAGACTCCTAAATTGGGAGATGGGAGCCTGGGCTTGGTCTCTGGTTCTGCCATTATCTATGTTCCCTCAGGGAACCCTCACATCTACATTGGTTTTAAAGACTAAACTACTACTCATAAACATTACTTCATTTGATCTTTACAACCACATGGAAGTATCAATAACACCACCCTTAACTAACCATGAGGAAATTTATGGCTCAAGAAGTGGAGTGGCTTTCCGAGAGTTGCATATGAAGTAGCAGATTCAACATCTTGCCCAGTCCCTACCCTCCCAAAACAAAACCAAATCTATACCTCTAGGTCTTATGAGAGACAGGACATTCTGGATAGAACAGTGTGAATGTGTTTTCCCCTCCTATTTCACCAGAACCTAACCTAGTCAAGAGTGAAAGCAAGATATTTTTTGTTGTTGTCAAGGAGGACGCTTCATCTTTTCTCTTTCCTTACCAAGCATAATCAGTTAAAGAGCACAGAGGCTTTGAAAATATACATATATACCTATAAACTTACATATGCATAAAATATATTTTGAGTATTCAAAAAACTGATGACACTGGTTACCTCCAGAGAGAACTGGACAGCTGAGGAATAGGAAGGGTCCTCTTTTATTACAAACTTTTTTGAATTTCAAACCATGTGAATACACTACACTATTAAAAACAACCTTCAGTTTTAAGATGAATTTTTAAAAGCTTTGAAAGAATACAAATAATATTTATAAAATATGGGTTCTGTAACTCCACTTGTTGCTGGGTGACCTTGGGGAAAACACTTCACCTATTCTCAGGTCCAGTTTCCTCACCTGCAAGATGAACAGCATTACCTACAAGGGTTTTTGTGAGCATTAAACAGGATAATGCACTTAAATCGTTTAGTACGGTACCTGGCACAGTGTAAGCCTACAATAAATGTCAGTTACCATTATTATTTAGCACTGATATTGTTATCTTTGCTTTATTCAAACAGCACCTCACGTACACACCTGTTTCCATGGCATACCCACAATTATGGAGCAGTCCCTCACATTGTACACCACTGTGTACTTCATAAATCACCTCACCACGCTTCATCATCTTTCAGACTCATGGCAGCTCTGGGACATCGTTAACTCATTTTGCAGCTAATGAAACTGAGGCGCTAGGAGGTAGTAACTCCGAAGCCTATTGTCCCATCTCTAAAATGAACTCCAGATCCCTTCAACCCGTTCGTCGCTCCCAGGTCCCTTGCTCCCTGAGCCGTGTTCCGCGCGGCACTGACCTGAGCGAGTGCCCCGGGGCCCAGGACCTCGCGCCGGGCTCACACCGATTAGGCGCGCTCGGGCCGCCAGAGCCTCGCAGCGGCCGGGTCCACTCCGCAGCCATGGCGCCTGCAGGAGAGAAAGACAAACAGCCCGAGGCGCGGCAGGTCAGCAGAAGCGCGGGCGCCCAAGAGCCCCCTCCCCGACCGGCCCCGCCTCGCATACGGACCTGGACCTACGGCCGCCGCTCCCAGTCCGCAGCCTCACAGGGGAGCGGCTTCCGGTGCTGTCTACGTCATCTCCGCGCGTCCCTCCGCCCCGCGGCGCCTGGAGGAAGCAGCTGCACTTCCGGCTCCCGCCCGGAAGGGGATGTGGGAGGCGGGGGCTGGGGGAGGAGAGCGTAGAGGCAGACGGAGCACGCGCAGTAAGGCCCGCACGGCACTTAGACTTCGTGGAGCTTTGACCAAAGTTTTCTTTCTACCGTTTGTCCGTATTTAACCAGGACAGTTATGTCCCTCATCTGCTCTGATCTTGCACCAATTCTGCGGTGGTTTTTTTTATTATCTTCCATTTTCAGAGGAGAGACTCAGAGAAGTTAAGAGACATGTCCAAATTCATACAACCCATTTAGCACCTATTATATCCCAAACACAGTTCTAGGGTATAGGGCTAGAGAACAAAAAACACAAAAATTCCTGACCACTTGGGGTTTATATCTGTTGGGAAGAGGAAGACAGATAACCAAATAACTCAGCAAGTCATGGTGCAAGCCTTAGTGAGTGCTAAGGAGAAAACGCAAGGTAAGGGGGTTGGTGAACGAAAAAAGAGAGATGGTGCAGACCTGAATCACAGCATTTACACTCTCTGGCTGTGTCTGTGGCCTGGTTACTGAACCTCTCAGACTTTATTTTCCTCCTCTGTATAACAACCGGAGTACCCTCCTCATGTGATGGCTCTGAGGATTGAAGGAGATGAAGCATGCAAATCTTTTAGCGTCAGGAACTAAAACTGCGCTAAGTCCCACGCATTCTTCTAAACACTTCATATGCATCGTCTTACTCAATTCCCACAACAGCCCTATAAGGTAGTTATAATTATTAGCCCCACTTTTGGAGATGAGGAGACTGAGATCAAAAGAGGTTTAGGTATTTGCCTAAGGGCATAGTAAATGGCTGTCATAGGATTTCAACCCAAACCAACTTCAGAGCACAAGTTATCCTTGTCTCTCTGTATTGGCTCATAAACCTCATGCATACACACACACTCACATGCATCTTATACCAGAATGTCCAATAAGACTTTCAGCAGTAATGGAAATGTTCTGTCTTGGAGCTGTCCAATAAGGCAGTCACTAGTCTCTTGTGGCTATTGAACACTTGAAAAGTACCTAATGTAACTGAGGGACTAAATTCTTAATTTTATTTAATTTTAATTTAAATAGCCACATGTGGCTCATGGCTACCATATTGAATAGCACAGTCCAATGATACAGACATAACACATAAACAATAAGACAGACACAAATCCTGTTACTGGTAAAGCACAGCCAAGTTTCCAAGCATCCAGACTCTATCTAGGGTACTTGAAATGTGGGAAATAAAAATTATGTGGGGTAGAAGTCAAGTATGGTGTCCTAAAAGTCTAATCTCAAGAGAGAAAATTTGATGTGTTAGGCAACAAGAAGCCACCGTAGAATCCTAAGCCAGAGAGTAACTGATGATAACATTATAAGGCATTTAGGAAGGCATGGATACACAGATTAGAGAACCTCTATGAAAGGGAAGGCAGTACCAGCGTAATCAAGAAAACCAAGCACCGTATCTCTTTGCAGCAAACAGTCTCAACTCCAGTAGGGTAGGAGCTTGATAAATCAAACTGAAAAGACTAAAAATGGAGCTTCCCCAGAGATAATATTCTTTGAACTTCTCATAGACATAGAAACCAAATTGTGTAAATTTAAGGCCACAGGAGATCCAGGAGCACAATTCATAACTTTAAAAAAATTTTAATTGCAAAATAGAAGTCATGTTTAATTAAATATAAGACCTATTTAACTGTTAAATTTAGTATATTTATAATAAAAATTTTTAAATTCCCTTGCATTTGAATGTTTTGAGGTTAGATTTTCCCACTTTGTAAGAATTTCCAAGATTGTATGATGATTGTTGAGAAAACATAGCCAAATTTAATTGTAAGGAGTCATTCCTAGCCAAATAATTACAAAAACTACTGTGAATGGCAGGTAGGAAGACCAACATGTAGACAAAAAAGATGAAACATAGCCTGGCATGACAACAGAATGTTCAGTGTAACTACTTATGTGACAGGAACATGAAAATATGCTGTTGCTTCTTTTCTTAAAATAAACTTGCTGGTAGAAGGGTGTTTAGAATAATTCTAACATACACATGCTCCAGGAAAACAGCAAACATCAAATGCTTAGTTTCTTCAATTTAGGCTAAAATGGACTATATGTTGTTTTCTCTTTTGAGACAGCCTTGCCTGGGGGAGGTAGTTTGGATGACTTACAATTGATTTGGTAAAGTTCTTACATAGCTTATAGGAGGAATTCCAAATCCTTCCCAACGAGGCATACACCAGACCTCACCATAAATGTTTCTTTGGGAAGAAAAAAAATGCCCCCACTAGAGATGACAAATATTGCTTGATGTGATGTTTAGAACAGTTTTTCCATATGCATGTACCAGGGAGCAGGAATTATACCAACTGTTTAGTTTCTTGAGACGCATGCCGAAAATACTATATAGTTCTCCTTGTGTAATGATGCTGTGGAGAAGTCATGTGATTAACTGTTCTTTGAACTCCCACACATACTTTACAATAAACTCAGCACAAAGACAAGGGATCGGTTTCATGAGGTACACAAGGTTGGAAGCATTTGAAGAAGTTTGCTTTTTCTATTCTTTGTTCTGGATTCACGCGAGCTGTAACAAGATCAGCACCCACTCTCCCATGCAGTCAGCAGGTATTCTGGGACAAAAGCTCAGGTTGATTGGCAAGAAACCTTATCCTTAAAGTTTGAGGCACAAAGTACTTTACTGTAATTGCTGTTAGACTGGAGTGATCCTGAGATACATTTGGGCATAACTTGGCATCTGGATCCAGTAACTTCCAAGGCCCTGAAATTGCTCACAAACAACATGCAGGTGGGTTTCTTACAATCTTTGAAGCATTTAATATCTACTAAAATAGGCTTTGAGAAAGAAAGAAGAAAGTTTCTTCTATGTGTAAATCATTAGCAGTGAGAAAATAGAAAGGAGTTTAGATTATAATTGCTGGAGTTTGTTTTGTTGTTTTTTACTATTCAAAGGACATGGAAGAGTAAAGATAGGAATTAGAATTCTCCAGGGGTTAAGAGTGAGCTTTGGACTCTGACAGATTGGAGTTCAAATCATGGCCCTACCCCAACCCCTTACCCACTGTATGATCTTGGGCAAATTACTAAACCATTCAGATGCTGAGCTTAATTTGAAGATAACCTCTTTGAAAGGGATATTACCAGGCTAAATGAGTTAAGACATGTGAACTGCTTAGCACTGTGCCTGGCACACAGGAAATATTCAATAAGAGTTAACTATTATTACAAGAAGCTTTGTGGATCAAAGCTCCAATGAATAGGAATGTAATTCATTTAATATTCCCTAGCTCTGTCATATTGCAATTCTGCATATGTCCATCAAGACAGAAAATGTCCATCTGCATTAATGAGGTAGAGTAAGCTTGGCATAGGTCCATCCTAGATCTCTGAAGAGGTGCTATGCAGATAGCATGAATCTGCCCATATGGACAGACATGTCAGACAAATTGAGAGACTCTGTCAAAACAGACTGATTCACTATTGGGTTGAATTGGAAAGTCATGCTACAAGAATTTAAATGTTTGATAATAGCCAGTGTGCAGTGGCCAACAAAAGCAACCACTTCATGGAAAAATAGCCCTTGACCTTTGTAATTAGAGAAGAAACTGATCCAAGTGCTTCAATTCAAGAAAGAACATCATATAGGTTTTCCTATAGGTTTTGATCACAATGATACCACTTATTACATTATATCGATCTATGTCTGATTCTTCTTTGTATCCCCAGTGACTAACACAATACCTTGTATATAGTAAGTAGGCTTATCCAAACAAGCAAGGAAACAATCGAGTAATATTTTACTCAGTGTTCACTTTGTGCCAAACACTGGAATCAGCAGCACTTAAGTTAGAGATATGATGCCTGCTGTCCAGGAGACTACAATCTAGTGGAAGAGACAGATAATAACAATAAATAATAAAGAACACGAAAAATAGAGTATACTGCAAAGTACTGTATGAGATCGAAATAGGGTTCAGTGGGGAACAAAACAGGAATGGAGATGAAGCTTGAATACGTGTCCTTTTCTTATTTAGGTAACTTTCTGCAGACTTCGGACTCACCAGTGGTGTTTCATTCTATTTAATGTCATCCTATTTCATGCCTTGCTTTTTGGGGCTGACTTTGTGGAAGAATACTTTCTGCATTCTTTGCCTTATATAGATATGAAAGTTCTTGAAATTAAGGATAAGGCAAGAAAATTGAACATGGAACCCCTAAGAAGTAATCTCTCCAAATGTTATGTCCTGAGCCAGCCAGAGGTATGTAAAGGGAAGAACATTTTTTTGCTCTCTCTTATCTTCAGTAGCCCAGGAAATGGAACAAGACGGGACATCATTAGGAAAACCTGGGGTAATGTGACCACTGTCCGAGGGCACCCCATTCTCACACTGTTTGCTTTGGGAATGCCTGTTTTGGGACCTACCCAGAAAGAGATAGACAAGGAGTCCCATAAGAATAATGATATAATTGAAGGAATCTTCTTGGACAGTTCTGAGAACCAAACCCTGAAGATCATCGCAATGACACAGTGGGCTGTGACTTTCTGCCCTAATGCCCTGTTCATTCTCAAGGTGGATGAAGAGATGTTTGTCAATCTACCAAGCTTGGTAGACTATCTTCTCAATCTGAAAGAACACCTTGAAGATATCTATGTAGGAAGAGTTATCCATCAGGTTACACCCAACAGAGATCCTCGTAGCCAAGAATTTGTCCCTCTTAGTGAGTACCCACAAAAATACTATCCAGATTACTGCAGTGGTGAGGCCTTTATAATATCCCAAGATGTGGCTCGGATGATGTATATGGTTTCCAAAGAAGTACCCATTATGGTGCCTGCTGATGTGTTTGTAGGAATTTGTGCTAAGTCCATTGGCCTTATACCCATCCACAGTTCAAGGTTTTCTGGGAAAAGGCACATCAGATACAACAGATGTTGCTATAAGTTCATTTTTACATCCTCAGAAACTGCAGATGCTGAAATGCCCCTAGCATGGGAGGAAATTAATGATGGGAAAGAATGTACACTGTTTGAGACTTACTATGGGCTCATTTCCTGCAAACTTCTGACATACATTGATAGCTTTAAACGTTTTCACATGGAGACCATAAAAAACAATGCCATGTATTTGGTTGATTAGAATTTCTTTGATTTTCCTTGTGAGTCTATTATTTTAAAATTTTCTTCTACCCTGTTATAGAAAGCATCCTGCCTTCCCCGTGTTTTATGTAGTTTCCCTAAATCTTTAATCGTACTTAGCAAAGGTACAAAATGTTCTTAGTGCTCTGATGTGCTCAATCTTATTGAGAACCCATTTTAAAAAATTTAAGTTGGTGCAGCATGATTCTTTTCAAAATAAAACATTTCTTTCAGAAAAGAAAGAACATTACATTTCATTATAACCACATCTTTTTTTAACTGACAAGTATGAATTATGTATCTTTATGGCATATAATGTGATGTTTTGATATATGTATACATGCTGCAATGGCTAAATCAAGCTCTTTAACATATATGCGTGACCTCACATAACTTTTATTTTTGTAGTGAGAAGATTTGAAATCTACTTTCCTAGTAATTTTCAAATATATAACATATTGTCACTAACTGCCGTGACCATGATGTGCAATAGATCTTCTGCCCTTATTCCTCATGTCTAAAATTTTGGATCCCTTGACCAGTATCTCCCCAGTTCCCTCACACCCCAGCCTCTGGTAACCACCATTTTACTCTGTTTCTATGAGTTACAGTTTTTTACACTCTACATATAGGTGAGATCATGCAGTATTTGTCCTTTTGTGTCTGCCTTATTTCACTTAACATAATGTCCTGCAGGTTCATCCATGTTGCTAGAAATGACATAATTTCCTTCTTTTATGAGGCTGAAGAATATTCCTTTCTGGACATACACCACATCTTCTCTATCCATTCATCCACTGGTGGACACTTGGGTTGATTCCATTAACCTCATGAATACTGCTGCAAAGAACACAGTAGTATAGATACCTCTTTGACATACTGATTTCATATCCTTTGAATATATAGCCAGTAGTGGGATTGCTGGGTTAGTTCTGTTTTTAATTTTTTGAGGAACCATGATGGCCGTACTAATTTATTAGGTTATTAAGTAGGAAATGTCCAATTTCCTTAAGTACTAAGTTTGACAATTGATATCTCTGACATCTCACTTTGACTTTTCTTGTTTTATGTTTATTGTGAAGGTACATCCTCAGTCTTTCAAATGCATGGTTTGGCTTGTGATTATCTTTCAAAAAAATTTTTAGAGCAATTTTTGTGAAACCATGGATAAGTCAAAAATTTGTGTTATTTTCGAATATGAGTTCCATCCTAGAACCAATGCAGTGCAGACAGCTCAAAATATCAACAAAGTGTTTGGGGAGGATGTGGCTAATGAATGCACAGTACATTGATGATTTGAGAAGTTCCATTCTGGTGATTTTAATCTTGAAAATGAGCCACGTGGGTGACCTGAGACCAAGGTGGATAATGATGAGCTGAAAGCTGTGGTGGAAGAGAATCCATCTCAACCCACGCATGAATTAGCATCAAGGTTTGATGTTACTATTCCAACAATATTGGACCATTTGAAACAAATCTGCAAGGTAAAGAAGCTGGATAGATGGGTTCCGCATGAATTAAACGAGTGTCAGAAGAGAAATAGTCTCAAAGCTTGCCTTTCTTTTCTGTCAGGACATACAGGCAAACTGTTTCTACACCGTATTGTTACCTGTGATGAAAAATGCAAACAAGAAAAAATGGATTCTTTTTAACAATTGCAAGCATCTGGCACAATGGTTGGATAAAGATGAAGTGCTGAAACACAGTCCAAAACTGAATATTCATCCAGAAAAGCTAATGGTGCCTGTTTGGTGGTCCAGCGCTGGTATTATCCACTAAAGCTTCATGAAACCTGGTCAATCCATTTCAGTGGATGTCTTCTGCAATTGGAAGAAATGAGGATGCTTGCAATTAAGCAGCTGAGATTGGTCAACAGAGACAGATCAATCCTCTTGCAAGACAATGCTTGACCACATGTCACACAAACAGTACGGCTCAAACTACAGAGGCTGGACTTGGAAACTCTCTGTCATCCACCATATTCACCAGACCTTGCGCCAACTGACTACCACTTCTTCCAGGCTTTGGACCACTTCTTGCAAGGAAAAATATTCAATTCTCAACAAGCTGTAGAAAATGCCTTTCATGATTTCATCGCCACTCGCCCCCTAGGCTTCTTTGCTGCTGGCATAAACAGCTACTGTTAAGATGGCAAAACTGGGTTGATAGTTTAGGCGCATATTTTGATTAATTGTACTGCTTCTTGTTTGAGATATAATAAACTACACTTTTGATTCGAAATCAGACATTTCATGTCTTTAATGACTTAAATACATTCCCACCAACAGCATACAAGAGTTCCCTTTTCTCCACACCCTCACCAACACTTATTATCTTTCGCCTTTTTGATATTAGCCATTCTAATAGGGGTGAGGAGAGATCTCACTGCGATTTCAATTTGCATTTCCCTGATGATCAGTGATGTTGAGCATTTTTTCATATACCTGTTGGCCATTCATGTGTCTTCTTTTGAGAAATGTCTATTCAGGTCCTTTGGCCATCTTTTAATCGGGTTATTTGTTTTCCTACTATTGAGTTGTTTGAGTTCCTTATATATATTTTGGATAATAACCTTAATAGCTGTATGGCTTGCAAATATTTTCTCCCAGTCCAGAGGTCATCTCTTCATTCCATTGATTGTTTTCTTTGCTATGCAGAAGCTTTATAGTTTGATATAATCTCATTTGTCTATTTTTGCTTTTGCTGCCTATGCTTTGAGAGTCATATCAAAGAAATCGTTGTCCAGACCAATGTCATGAAGCTTTCACCCTATGTTTTTTTCTAGTAGTTTTGAAGTTTCAGGTCTTATATTTAAGTCTTTAATAAATTTTGAGTTGATTTTTTTTATATGGTGTGAGATGAGGGTATAATTTCCTTATTTTGCATGTAGACGTCCAATTTTCCCAATGCCATTTATTGAAGAGACTGTCCTTTTCCCATTGTGTGCTCTTGGCATCTTTGTCAAAAATCAATTGACCATAAATGCATGAACTTATTTCTGGGCTCTCTTTTCTGTTCCATTGGTCTATGTATCTGTTTTGATGGCATACCATGCTGTTTTGATTTCTACCTTTGAGGTCAATTTTCAAATCAGATAGTGTGATATTTTCAGCTTTGTTGTTTTTGCTTAATATTGCTTTGGCTATTCAGGGTCTTTTGTGTATCCATATGAATTTTGAGATTGTTTTATCTATTTTTGTGGAAAATGTCATTGGAATTTTGCTAGAGAGTGCACTGAATCTGTATATTGCTTTGAGTAGTATGGACATTTTAACAATATTAATTCTTCCAATCCATGAACATGGGATATCTTTCCTTATTTGTGCCTTCAATTTCTCTCATCAGTAGACGAAGGTTTTCAGTGTACAGATCTTTCAATTCTTTAGCTAGGTCTACTTCTAAGTAATTTTTTGGTAGCTATTGTAAATGGAATTAAAAAAATTTTTTTTTGGATTGTTAGTGTGTAGAACCACCACTTATTCTTGTATGTGGATTTTTTTCCCTGCAACTTTACTGAATTCATTTTTTAGTTCTAACAGTTTTTTGGTGGAATCTTTAGGGTTTTCTACATATAGTAAGATCATGTTTTCTGCAAACAGGGACAACTTAACTTTTCCCTTTCCAATTTGGATGCCTTTTATATCTTTTTCTTGCCTGATTGCCTATATATAATAATAATTACATATATATATATATATATATATATATATATATATATATATATATATATAAATAAAATTTAGAGAAAGGGTTTTGCTATGTTGCCTAGGCTGGTCTTGAACTCCTGAGCTCAAGTGATCCTCCTGCCTCAGCCTCCTGTATATTTTATATTATTTATATATATATAAATGCAAGAAAAATATAAACAAGTCTTATTTCTCTTTGTAATTAGTGAATGTTTTTTATCGTTCTATGGAACTGCATGGCTCAGTGATAGCAGTGGTGACTGATTTTTTGAGAATGTTCAGAATTAAAGGAAAACTTTAAATAAGGAAATTTTTATAACATAACGTTATTGTCTGCAAGCAGGAAACATTTTAGTAATCTGGGTGGTGGAATCACAAGTAATTTAAAAGCATTAGCCACTAGTTTATAATAGCGTAAGACCTCAGTAGTGTAAAGACTTGGATTTCTAACTTTTTGTAAAATAACTTTCATCAAGTTCTACTTAGGCCTTACTTCACAGATAGGGTGCCACAAATTCAAATTTGATGTCATAAAATGCACTGTATTAATTTCCTAGGGTTACTATAATAAAGTCTCTCAAACTGGGTGACTTAAAACAATAGCAATCTATTCTCTTGCATTCTTGAGGCTAGAAGGCTAAAATCAAGGTGTCAGGGTCCTGCTTTCACCCCAGGAAGCATGTAGGGGAGAATCCTTCTCTGTTTTGTCTAGCTTCTGGTGGTTGCCAGCAATCCTTGGTGTTCCTTGGCTTGCAGATCCATCACTTCAATCTCTGACTTTGTCTTTACATGGCCTTCTCCTGTGTGTGTCTGTGACTTCACATCATCTTCCCTCTGTGTGTCTCTGCACCTAAATCTCCCTCTTCTTATAAGAACATCAGTCATCAAATTCAGGCCAACCCTAATGTTATCATCTTAACTTAATTACATTAGCAAAGACCCCCCCCATTTCCAAATAAGGTCACATTCATAGGTACTGGGGGTTAGGACTTGAAAACATCTTTTTTGGGGACACAATTCAACCCACAACATACTCTTTCTGATTTCTCTTTTTAGTGCAATGATTAGATCAGTAGTTCCCATCTTGGGGCTCTTGAGATTTTAGGTATCCCCAAAGTAATATACCTTGGGGGTATATTACTTGGAAATCCCTGCCATGACACTTATTAGATCATATTTTTGGATATGTAAGTAAGCCATGTTGAGCCTCAGTTTATGTACAAAATCAACTTTGTATGGTTGATGGTCTGCATGAGATATGTCAAGTGTTTAGCTTTGGATTATAAGTAGAGGAGGCAGCATTTGGGAACATACATTCTGAGTTAAACAGCCTTGTTGGCTCCACTTATTTGCGGTGTGACCTTGTGCAACTTCCTGAATTTTGTTGTACCTTGGTTGTCATCTTTAAACAGGTCTTATCTGTAATAACAGTACATAACTTCTGGGAGTGTGTGGATGGTGACATGAGTTGATACATGAAAAGCTCTCAAAACAATGCCCAGCACACATGAAACACTCAGTAACTGTTAGTTATTATTATCTTCAAAATATAACCAAATAACAAAAGGGGAACACAACTGACTGACCCTCAGAAAGCCAGGTTAATATTCTGGCTTTGGGCTGTGCAACCTGTACAAGGTACTTAATTTACCAGTCTTAGTGTCTTTGTCTGCAAAATGATACTTAACTTTTATGGCTGTTATAAGGATAAAATGAGAAAATGCACACTAAGTGCCTAGCATATAGTAGATGCTAAGAAATGGTAGCTATTATTAGTAATAATGATAAAGAATTTTGTAGTTTTCCCTATTTAAATCCTAGGCTTTAGTTATATTAAATTACTTGTAGTTCCTCAATCATATTCTCTAGTTTTCTTATCTGTACCTGCTCTTCCCTCTGCTTGCTTTGCTATTCCACTCTATACTTCACTTGACTGTCTCCTACTGGTCTTCAAGATTCAGGTGTTTCCTTCTCTGGAAAACCTTCCCTTATGTCTAGTGTAGGTGTTTTATTTTCCTCTTTTATTGCACTCTAACCTTCTATTGACCTATTTTCCTCCACTATTAGCCACTTGCTCCTTGTGCGATTTTGGGATAAACTACTTAACCTTTCTGAGTCTTGGTTTCCTCATCTGTGAAATAGAGATGTAAAAATTAAATGAGATGCCCTTAGCACTTAGGACAATGTCTAGCACTTTTCCCAATGCCAAGTACCTAATAGGCAGTCAGTGCTGACTTACTAAATGAAAATTTTATTAAATCTGAAAAAAAGTCACAGGTACAAAATCAGAATGAATATGTAGGCCATACATAGGACATAGGAGAGGGCATCCCTCTGAAATCTGATGTTAAATGAATAAAATCAACATCATGAAGTCGGATGCTAGTTGCCAGGAGCTAGGGGGAAAGAGGGAATGGGGAATAATTGCTTAAAGTGTCCAGAGTCTCAATTTTAAAGATGAAAAGAATTCTGGAGATAGATGGTGGTGATAGTTGCATAACATTATGAATGTATTTAATACCACTGAACTGTACACTTAAAAATGGTTAAGATGGCAAGTTTTATGTTATGTATATTTCACCACATTGAAAAAAACTGGACAAAAAAGTCAACATCATAAATGAGATTAAAGCAAAAGTCATTTTCAAGAGATAGAGTATTTCTCAGGCCAGGAAAGACCTGGCTGTAGCCTAATTAGTGATATTAACAGTAGGGAAAAAGTCAATATGGAAACACAAAAAAAGGAGACTCAAAGTTACTAGAGATGCCAGAGGACAGATGATCAACGTGTGGATCAGTAATTCCAGTCACTTGTGAATGACTTTGTTAAAGAGTAGGGATGGTTTGTCAACCCCACCATGGCCTAAAAGAAATACCTCTCAATTCTGAACATGTCACACTGACAACATGCTCACACAGAAACCCGTGAACTGGTGATCTGGTGTGCAGAGTGCTTTGCTGTTTAGAGAAGAACGCTGGAAAAGAGGTGGGTATAGTTTTTGTCAGTGAAATTTTATCCTTTGTAAATTAATGAAATGGCATCCTGGTTTATACATATTGTCCCTCCTGTTCTGACTCTGGTTATCAGGAGTAAGTTTCCCTCTCTCTAACTGAAGACTGACTTTATGACTCCAGGCATGGTGGCTCACACCTGCAGTTCCACTGCTTTGGGAGGATGAGGCAGGAAGATTGCTTAAGGCTAGGAGTTTGAGACCAGCCTGGACAAGACAGTGAGACTCCATCTCAAATAAATAAATAAATAAATAAATACATACATACATACATACTTAGCTGGGTATAGTATTGCACACCTGTAATCCCAGCTACTTGGGAGGCTGAGGTGGGAGGATTGCTTGAGCCCAGGAGTTTTAAGTTGCAGCGGGCTATGATCATGCCACTATGCTATAGCCTGGGCAACAGAGCGAGACCCTGTCTCTTAAAAAAAAAAAAAAAAAAAAGTGACTGTATTGACATGAAAAATTTAAAGAAACACATCAATAAATAAAATGACAGCTTAAGAACCTTTCTGGTTACCATGTTATCCCTTTCCCTTCTCCCAAACCAAAACAGGGTAAAATTCATTGATAACAGTGAGGAAAAAAAAAAAAAGCATCAAATGAACACTATAAACATTTTTTAGAGATTTATTTTATGTCTATTTTTCAAAATAACAAAATCAAAAGATCTTATAAAAAGTATTTATTCTTAGTATAGAGAACATAATTTTAAGATTCCATACTATATTCCACATTCACTTTTTAAAGAATATATCCAAGTCTTTGAATGTAGAATCAGAAAGGGAAAAAGGACCAAAAATTTTTTTAAAAGGTGGTAAAGAGAATTTGGAAACAATTTGGTTCCACTTTATTTGAAGATTTTTAAATAAGACCTTGAGTATGTCCATAAAAATTTTCTGAGAGAAGAACAAAACTTACATCTTGTTGCAAAGATTAAGACAGTCAAAGGAATCTGGAAAACATTGGTTATATTACGACCAAGTTTGGCTGCTCTTAACCTATTCTGAACTCCTGATTCCACTTTGTATTTCAATGTAGAACTATAACAATGTTGGTGATAAAGTTACATTAGACACTCCATGATAATTCTGGGGTCAAATGCCTTAGGAGGCATTCTGGTCAAAACATGGTCCTCTATATATACTCTAAGAGAAATCATTCAGCTCCTTCTACTGCTGTTGTGGAAACAGGTTTCACATAGTATGGACCTTCACTTAGGTAAGTTCTGAGCCTCAAATAATTCCGGTTCCCAAAGATTTCTGCAATTGTCTTAGAATTGGCAAGTGCTTTCACCAGTTCATATTTGGCATCCTTTGAAGCTTTGTCATGCTCCACAGACCGGTCCACCACATATTCTACAAAACCTGGACTATTAAACATAAGTTTCTGAGCCCAGGGTTGGTTCGCAATGGCCTGAAATGGAAGGCAGAAAAAACACAATTCCTCTGAGTCTTAAGAAGTTAAATTTGTTAGTGGGACAGCACAATACCTAGAAAGAAATGTGGCAACATGAACCTTTAAAATGTTACCCTTTGTCTAAGTTAATTCCCTCCTGAGAGTCTAACTTAAGAAAATAAACCTAGATATTAAAAAGCTTTGTATACAAAGATGTTCATCATAGTGTGAAAGTTACAATATAAATGTCTAATAATGGGGGAATGGTTAAGTAAATTATGGTATATAGCCATAAAAAATAAACAAACATTAAGAATAATGTTTACAAAGAACAGTTAAAGACAGCTCTTATATGAATAAAGCCGATCCAAGTTAAATACAAGGCATGATTACAACAGTGGAAAAATAAAAACAAAGACTAGAGTAGAAAAGATTACCCTAAAGACATTCTCATACATGTGCACAAGATGGTATTTTCAAGAATGTTCATCGTAGTATCATTTGTAAGATACTATCTAAATCTTCATTTAGAGGAGAATGATACGTAGTGGTATGAATGAAACACTGACTTTCTAATTGCCTCTTTAACATAGATATATTTTTAAAACATAATGTTGAAGAGAAAAAGCAGATTGCCGGATGATATGAAGAGCACGATACCATTTACAAAGTTCTACTTCTCAGTCTTTTCCAAATTTAAAAGTAATGAATAAGCAACCTTTATAATGTTTTTAAAAACCTTACTATTACATTTTAATGAAAACCAAGTAACAATTAAGTTTATGGCCTAGTTTCTTCCTCTCAAAATGCGTTGCACAAAGTGGCAAGCATCAGCATCGCCTGGAATCTTTATTATAAATTCAGGATCTCAGGCTCCATCCCAGAACCACTGAATCAGAATCTACATTTTAACAAGATCCCTAAGATTAATGTCTGAGAAACACTGGCCTACTTAGTAGCTAAGGGTGAAGGGTGGGCTGAAATAAGAATAGCCATCTCAACCAGTAAATAAAAAATTATCTCTGTAACTGGGGCCAATTAAGCAGAGGATAAGGTAGAAGAACAAAACAAAGTAAACTAATAATGAAAATACCAAGCAGGAGCCAAATGGCCACCTCACACAGTGACTATATACGAGGATGAAGCAGTCTAAAAAAACCATGTTTTTGAAGATGATAGGAATATCCGTATCTTTCAAGACCCAGGTCATTTATCACACCCTCAGCAAGTCTTCCCTCTCTTGTCCCTGCCACTCTCCTTGTTCCCTCACAGTCTAAGCCAAGTATGCTGCCTGAGATCTCACTATTAGTAAGATTACTAAAGTGATTACTGTATTTCCATGAGCCCAGGCACCATGGTTATGTGCTAGGGCTACAAAGAGACATCAGATATGGTTCCTACTCCCAACAAACTCTGCTTAATAGGTGAGACAGGTCAATAAATAAACATTTTCAACATAATATAATAAATAGAACACAGAGATATAATCCTTACCACAGCTGTAATTACGCAAGTAACTCTACAATTATTTTCACTGCCTGGCTCCCTCAATAGACAGAAAGCTACGTGAAAGGAAGGTCTTTATGTATTTTGTTCACTGTTGTATCCCCTGCACTGGGCAAAAAAGGAAACTCAACAAGTATTTGCTGAATGAATGAATAAATGCAACATATGAGAGCCAACATTGTTTAACTCAACTGTGTCAGTTTGGGCAAAGCATGCAGAAGAGATAGCTGAGCTAGTCCTTGAAGAATGAATGAGGTTAAAAAGCAAAGCTAAGGAAGGGCATTAGATGCAGAGAGCACAGCAGAAGTCCAGAGATGTGAAACAAGCAGTTTGGTATCACTAGAGCACCAAGTGCCAGGAGGGCAATGGCAGGAACTAAGGCTCAGGACGACGATCAGGGCTGGGTCAATAGACCCAGATAAGGAGCAGATAAGGAGTCTGAAATTAATTCTGTGATTCCATAGCACCCTGTTCAAACTTCAAACAGTACCTAATTGTTTACTGACACAATCTGTTTACACATCTGATTCCCTCATTAGTCTCTAAGGTAGCAGAAGGCAGAAACTGTCCTACACACTTGTGCATCCCCAGAGCATGGCAAAGGGATGGGCTCATTGTAAGTACTTATGTGTTAGCTGGCAGCATCCCAGAAGGACCCATGCAGAGGACAGAATACCTACTGTGAACACTTTTAAGGCAGCACAGTGCAGTTCAGGGAAGGGTTGATTACTGATGCCACGGAAGAGCTCCAGTGGGTCCTGAGATAAAGAGGAAAACCAGGATTCTGTCATCCTCACTAGGTCATCAGTCTGCTGCTCAGGCTACAGGACAGAAAAAGAACATCTTATCACAAGGTTAACTTATCTGGAGAAAAGTACTCATTTGGAAGTCAGGAAACATGGGTTCTGGTAACACTCTGTCATTAATTTGTCTTGCTAAGTCTGGGGCACTCTTCCTCAAACCCAGCCCAGACCTTTCCCAGTCTTGTTCAGATGAGGTTCTGAAGCAATCTCTAGAATCTCTTCAGCTCTAACACTTTATGATTCCATTTTAACTTAAAAATGTCACATGTCACTAGTGATATAATGAGGGTTATCTTTTTTCATTAAAAGAAAGATGACAATTACTTGGTCAATGTTTATATTAACTGGTATTATGTTGACCCATAAAGATTTATTCTCCGAAACATACCCCACCGTCCTTCATTAATTCACCAATCTACTTACTGGTAAGTACAGAAGAGACGAAATTGCATCCAAACATCTAATTTTTAGCTCTGTTGAGGCATTCTTTGCTTGATGTCCTATTCTTGTGAGCAAGCGTTCAAAGCGAGTTCCTTTGAAGGATAACAATGAGATTTTTTGTGTGTGTGTGGTAAAGTATACATAACACAAAATTTACTATTCTAACCATTTTTTAAGCACACAGTTCAGTGTCATTAAGTACATTCACATTGTTGTGCAACTATCACCACCATCCATCTCCAGAACTTTTTCATCAACCTGAAGTGAAACTTTGTACCCAATGAATAGTAACTCCCATTCTTCCCTACTTCCATCCCCTGGTAACCACCATTCTACTTCCTCTCTCAATTAATTTGACCATTCTAGGTACCTTATCTAAGTGGAATCATACAGTATTTGTCGTTACGTGTCTGGCTTATTTCAATTAGCATACTGCCATCAAGGCTCCTCCATGCTGTAGCAGGTGCCAGAATCTCATTCTTTTTAAAGGCTGACTAGTATTCCATTGTTTGTATATACCACATTTTGTTTATCCATTTATCTGTCAATGAACATTGGGTTGCTTCCACCTTTTCTATCTATTGCCAATAATGCTGCTATGAACATGAGAGTACAACCATCTGTTTGAGTCTCTGCTTTCAGTTTTTTGGGGTATATACCTAGAAGTGGAATTACTGGATCATACGGTAATTCTATGTTTAATTTTTTGAGGAACTGCCATACTGTTTTCAACAGTAGTTGCACCATTTCACATTTCCACCAGAAAGCACAAGGGTTACAATTTCTTCACATCCTAACACTTGTTATTTTATGTTGTTTTTTAAAAAATAATAACCATTCTAATGAGTGTGAAGTGAAAAATGAGATTTTTAAAAATATATTTTTATGCACTATGATCTCTACCAACCTAAACCAAAATAAGCATGTAGTCAGAGAAGAAGTGACAGGCCTAAAACACAAAATTATATGCAATGCAGCATATATAAGGCAAACCGCATAGAACTAGAATCAAAGGACCTGGATTTGAGTAGCAGCTGCCCCAGTTTGTATGATATTAGAAAATTACAGGTGGCTCACGCCTGTAATCCTAGCACTCTGTGAGGCCGAGGCGGGGCAAGTGCTTGAGCTCAGGAGTTCAAGACCAGCCTGAGCAAGAATGAGACCCCGTCTCCACTAAAAATAGAAAAATTAGCTGGGCGTGGTGGCGTGTGCCTGTAGTCCCAGCTACTTGGGAGGCTGAGGCAGGAGGATCGCTTGAGTCCAGGAGTTTGAGGTTGCTGTGAGCTGGGCTGACACCACGACACTCTAGCCCAGGCAACAGAGTGAGACTCTGTCTCAAAAAAAAAAAAAAAAAATTTTTTTTTCTTAATTTCTGAATTTCATCTACCTTATCTATAAAATGAGATTGATGATAGTATGTTCTTTGCAGGACTGTAAAAGGATTATACGTCATAGATAAAAGCACTTAGCAAAGTACATATAACAAGGATATTAGTTGTGATACACAACAGCATATTAATTTTCAACATATACTTCAGAAGAGTTTTAAAAGTAGTGCTGCATATTCTTTTTTGTGCGTAGAATTCATTGTACTATTAAGATAGTCATGGCTGTGCCATGAAAGTGTCTTTCTTAAGATAAAATCTTATAACAAAAACAAACTTTTGTTTCCTTTCCTTCCTTGACATTACAAACACAAAACAAAATTTCATTGAATATTCACAACAACCCCGAGAAGTAGTTGCTATGCCCTTTTTATAAATGACAATAATGAGGACTAGAAAAGTGAAGTGAGTAAATGAAGTTCAAAAAGCTAAGTCAGGGCCAGGCATGGTGGTGTGCACCTGTAGTTCCAGGTACTTGGGAGGGTGAGGCAAGAGGATTACTTAAGCCCAGGAGTTCGAGGTCAGCCTGGGCAACATAGCAAGACTCTATCTCCAAAAAAAAAAAAAAAAAAAAAAAACCCAAAAAAAAAACACCTAAGTCAGTGTTAGAACTGGGACATGAATCCAAGTCTTTCTGACTCCTGTACCATGGGTACTATGCAAGGAAGATGTAGAGGGGAAACAGTGTTTGGTCCTAATTGGTTGGTAGAACCCTAACAGTGAAAAGTAAAAAAGAAAAGGTTTCCAGTAGTATTTATTAGACTTTTAGAAATGAGTCCAAGGTCATGGTTAAGAAGATTGCCATCCATAAAACAGTTTCTATAATATATTAATAATTGTATAAACTATTTTAATAATAGAAACTATTAATAATTTGTTCACCAGCAAATGAACTTACATATTGAACCCTTGTCAAAAATTAAGATACCCCTAAAGAAAGCCAAGACAAGTCATACCAACCTGTTTTCTGTAAAACCTGTTTTCCTTCAACATTGGATCCTAGGATTCCAACTGTGTCTACCGCTACGCCAATCATGGTGGGGTCCTGACTTTCTGTCATTTCAAAGACTTTTTCCACAAAGACAGGATAACGTTCACAGGTCTGTTGAGGACTGTCCATGATAGCCAGGTTTCCAAAAAACTTCACAAAACCTAAAGATATTTACAAAAATGTATTTTAATAGAGGAGCAAGACAGCACAAATTGTGGGCCCTATGTCTTCACAGGAACAGAAATGAAATGCAGACCAGAAGGAGGAGAAAAGTTGGAATAGTGTGTTGCCTGGAAATCAGAGACCATAAGGAGATACAGAAGGACCTGTCGTGTGGTCCCAAAAGAACAGAAACCCCAGGGTGTCAATGGAGCTGGGTCCAAATATTGAAATATTGTCATATGCAAGAGGGAGAACAAAGAACAAGGACCAGTGGATACAAATTATAGAAAGGCAAGTTTAAAGTCATTATTAGGAAGAAACTTTTTAACAGATATATTCATCAATAAAATAAGCTAGGCTACCTAAGGAAGGAATAAATCTTCAATATCTGTAAGTATTCAAGAAAGACGAATCAAGCATATCCTAGAATAGAATGGCTGAAGTAGTTCCTATGTTAAAGATTCCAACTCAGAGGTTTGATGACTCTGAAATATACTACAAATGTCATTACTAGTATTATTTGTGTTTCTTTTAAGTGACCTTCAAAAGAAAAATATCCTAATGCTCTAAATAGTACTTATGTTTCCAAAAAATCAGAGTCAACAGCGTGTGGCTCCCAGGGCAAGAGATTCCACCTCATGAAGGTGCTATGGATTATCTTTTTTTATAAAATTAATATTTTAAATTGACAAATAAAAAAACTGTATATATTTATTGTGTAGAACGTATGGATATATTGTGGTATGGCTAACTGAAGTAATTAATATATGCATAAACTCACATATTTTTTGTACCGAGAATACTTAAAACCTACTCTCTTAGAAACTCTCAAAAATATGATACACTGTTACTAACTACAGTAGCCATGTTGTACAACAGATTTTTAAACTTATTCAGTTATTTCCTAACTGAAATTTTGTATCTTTTGACCAACTTCTATCCAATATTCCCCAACCCAGGCCCTGTAACGACCATTCTAATCTCTACTTCTATGAGTTTAATTTTTTTAGATTCCACATGTGAGATCATGCAGTATTTGTCTTTTTGTGCACGGTTTATTTCATTTAACATAACGTCCTCCAGGTTCACCCATGTCGTCGTAATGACAGGATTTCCTTCTTTCATAAGGCTAAATAGTATTCCCTTGTGACTACATACCACATTCATCATCCATTGATGGACACTTACGCTGATTCTGTATCTTGGTTATTGTGAATAATGTTCTAATGAACATAGGAGTACAGATATCACTTTGATATACTGATTTCATATCCTTTGGATATATACTCAGTAGCGGGATTGCTGGCTCATATAGTAGTTCTAATTTTAATTTTGTGAGGAACTTCCATACTGTTTACCATAATGGCTATACTAATTTATATTCCCACCAACAGCGTGCAAGGGTTCCCTTTTCTCCACATCTTTGCCGACACTTGTTATCTTTTGTTTTTTTGATATTAGCTATTCTAATAGGGGTGGTTTTAATTTGCATCTCCCTGACGATTAGTGATGCTGAGCATTTTTTCATATATCTGTTGGCTATACGTATATCTTCTTTCTGAGAATTGTCTGTTCAGATCCCTGCTCTTTTTACAACTGGGTTGTTTTCTTGCTATGCAGTTGAGTTCCTTATATATTTTGGATACTAATCCTTTATCACATATGTGGTTTGCAAATAATTTCTCCCATTCCATAGGTTGCCTTTTCACTCTGCTTATTGTTTTCTTGGCTGTACAAAAACTTTTTAGTTCAATGTAATCCCATGTCTATTTTTGCTTTTGTTGCCTGTGCTTTTGGGGTCATATCCAAAAAATCTTTATATGACCAATGTCATGGAGCTTTCCCCTTATGTTTTCCTGTAGTAGTTTTACAGTTTCAGGTATCATGTTTAACTAATTCAGTTGATTTTTGTACACATTGTGGATAAGGGCTTAATTTCATCCTTCTGCATGTGTATATCCAGTGTCTGAACACCATTCATCGAGAAGACGGTCCTTCCCCCATTGCGTGTTCTTGGTACCTCTGTCAAAAATCAACTGACCATAAATGCGTGGATTTATTTCTGGGCTCTCTATTCTGTTCCATTGGTCTATGTGTCTGTTTTTATGGCAGCACCATGCTGTTTTGATTAGTATAGCTTTGCAATGTATTTTGAAGTAGGGTGATATCTCCAGCTTTCTTCTTTTTGTTTGAGATTACTTTGGCTATTCAAAGTCTTTTGTGGTTCCATATGAATTTTAGGATTGTTTTTTCCATTTTTGTGAAAAATGTCATTGAAATTTTGCTAGGGACTGCACTGCACTGAATCTGTATGGTTCTTTGGGTAGCTTGGACTTTTCTCTTTTTTCTTTTTAAAAGACAAGGTCTTGCTCTGTTGCCCAGGCTAGAATGCAGTGGCATCCTCATAGCTCACTCCAACCTCAAACTGCTAGACACAAACAATCCTCCTGCCTCAGCCTCTTGAGTAGCTGAGACTATAGGCACCTGCCACCGTGCCCAGATAATTTTTTCCTTTTTTGTAGAGACAGGGCCTTTTTAATTTTGCTTAGGCTGGTCTCGGACTCCCGGGCTCAAGCAATCCTCCTGCCTTGGTCTTCCAAAGTGCTAAGATTACAGGCATGAGCCACTGTGCCCAGCCAGCATGGATATTTTAACAATATTCATTTTCCCATGAACATGGAATAACCTTCCATTTACTTGTGTCTTCTTCAATTTCTTTCATCAGTGTTTTACAGTTTTCAGTGTACAGATCTTTTACCTCCTTAAATTAATTTCTAAATTTTTAATTTTTTTTGATACAATTGAAATTGAGATTGTTTCCTTGATTTGTTTTTCATATATATTATTCACCGTTAGTGTACACAAATGCTACTGATTTTTGTTTTTTTGTTTTTTTGTTTTTGTTTTGAGACAGTCTCGGTCTTTTGCCCCGGGCTAGAGTGCAGTGGCGTCATCATAGCTCACAGCAACCTCAAACTCCTGGGCTCAAGGGATCCTCCTGCCTCAGCCTCCCGAGTAGCTAGGACTATAGGCACATGCCATGATGCCCGGCTGATTTTCCTATTTTCAGTAGAGTCAGGGTCTCGCTCTTGCTCAGGCTGGTCTCGAACTCCTGAGCTCAAGCAATCCTCCCGCCTCGGCCTCCCAAAGTGCTAAGATTACAGGCATGAGCCACCGCACCCGGCCACTATTGATTTTTGTATGCTGATTTAGTACTCAGCAACTTCACTGAATTTGTTTATGAGTTCTAACAGTTTTTTGGTGGCGTCTTTAGATTTCTATATAAAAGATTATGTCATCTGCAAATAGGCACAATTTCACTTCTTCTTTTCTGACTTGGATGCTTTTTATTTCTTTCACTTGCCTAATTGCTCTGGCTAGAAATTCTTGTACTTTGTTGAATATAAGTGGTAATTGTGGCCATCCTTGTCTTGTTCCTGATCTTACAGGAAAAGTTTTCAACTTTATACCATTGAGTATGACATTAGCTGTGGGTTTGTCATATTTGGCCTTTATTGTGTCGAGATACATTCCTTCTATACCTAATTTGTTGAGACTTTTTATCATAAAACAGTGTGGAATTTTGCCAAATGCTTTTTCTACATATACTGAGATGATTATATGGTTTGTCCTTCATTCTGTTAATGTGGTATATCACATTTATTGATTTGCATAGGTTGAACCATTCTTGCATCCCTGGGAGAAATCCTACTTTATCAGGGTGAATGATCCTTTTAATGTGCTGTTGAATTGGTGGCTATGGATATCTTTTAAAGGGAAGCAAGCTCAAAGGAAAACAATCCCTGGCCTCCCCTATCAGAGATAACTCAGAAAGAAAACATGCACCATCATTTACACAGGCATCAATGTTTCTTACCTGGCAAATAGAAGCTAGAGAAAGGGTCTGAATCTGCCCCAACAATTATATTAGAAATCTGGTTAATTACTCCTTCTTGAGCAAGGTACTGTCGTCCATGATGAGTATATGCCAGTGATGTCACCATTTCTATACAGGTGGCTCTAAAATGTCAGAAGGACAAAAACAAGATTTTGCATATGATTAGCATGGTTTACAAATTGCTTTCACAGAGGTTGTCGTATTTAATTCTTCCCACCAAATATGAAAGGTCAATAATTGGCTCTACTTTTCAGATAAGGACACAAGGCCTAGAAAGTTGCAGTGACTTATCTGGAATCACATTGTTATTATAGGCAGAGAGAGGTTAGACCTAAATCTTGACCTTCTGACTTGAGGCCCACTATTGTTTCTGGTATAACCTAGCGGCTTCCTAGATTTAAAAAAAAAATTTTTTGTTTTATTTTGAAATATCAAACACACACAAAAGTCAAGAGAATAGTACAATAAGCCCCCATGTACCCATAATCCTGATTTTACGGTTATCAAGATTTTGCTTTACTTATTTCATCTTTTTTTCCCATTTTGTGCTGAACTATTTTAAAGCAAATCCTAGTCATCTTGGCATTTACCCCCACATACTCCAGTATGCATTTCTAAAAAACACAAATATTTCCTCACACAATTATAATGTCATCACCACATATTAAAAAAAAAAACAATAATTCTTTGTTATCATCTAATATCTAACATCCATGATCAAATATAATAATTTTTAAAAAGTATCTTTACTGTTAATCCTGGAGTATTTTAACTGACCATTTGAAGGTGTCTTCCTATGTCACAAAATTGATATAAGGCTAAAAAATAATTAACAAAATTAATTTCCTCATTAGGTTGAGATACTCAAATGCTTTGAAACAATGTAAACTAGTGACTGATTTATGCATATAGGTTTAACAAATTTGGCCACATGTAAAGAACACAGGACAATCAGAAAACCATTTAAGATAAGAAAAATTAAAAACTACATAAAGATAACTACAATGCTATAGTAACAGCAAAATACTTGAAGCAAGCCAAGTGTTCAATTGTGAGCAAGTATTAGTAAGTTGTGAAATATTAACAAGGAAATATTGGCAGATATTAAAGGGGATTTAGGGAGTTAGGGGAATAGGGGCTGGAAGAAATTGGTATTAACATTTCTTTGGGGACTTATTGGTTTCTATGGTCAAATCACTTAATCCTCACAATATCTTCTTTGTAGTGTTGTTATTGTTCCATCTGAGAGATGAGGAAACTGAGGTACAGAAAGGTTACAATAATTTTTTCAAGGTCAAACAGCTATTAAGTAGCAAAGAGGCATATAAATCCAAGCCTTCCTCATTTGTAAATGCCCATGTTTTTTCTATCATGCTATAGTGCTGCTATTTAACAATGCCAAAAAATGCATATGATAAAATGTTAAGTAATACGAAACGGCAGCTACGATGTGATTGCAACTTTTTAAGACCACACATGTTTAAGGACAGGGAACACAGTCACTTGAAAGTAGCCAAATTGTGGGGCTTCGCCAAGTTCCAATGTGTTGTCACGATGTAACTTGAGCAATTTTCTAAAGGTGTCTCCTTCAGGATGCACATCAGTCATGAGATTACAACCTGGGCACAGGCTCTAACAGGGAAAATCATGGTAAGTCCCAAGGTTGTTTCCTGTCCCTCCAAAAGAGGACATTTTGCTTTAAAAACTCTCTAAGTCAACACACCTGACCAGCACATCCTCACCAGTCAGTTCTCTCAGGAGCTGGGTTACCAATCCACTTGTGGTACAGTAGTTTAAAGATTCTGGTGACACAGAAGAAATCTCTACAATTAGCTGAAAGAAAAGAACAGAAAAAAGAAAAAAGGTCAAAACAGCCCCAAACCTGACAGATATCATTTTAAGTTAAATGCAGGACTAGGTACTTTCTATAATTGAATTTTCATAATAAAAATCTATTATTTGTCTCTTCAAGTAGAAACACTTCACTGAACATACAAGAAATTACTTTGGCACAGAAATGTTCCATTATATCTGGGTCCATCAGCACTTCTTCCTCCAGGAAATCATCAATCAGGGTACAAAAGATTGAATCAGCAACAACGAACAGATTATAAAAACCTTTCATTAATTCATGCATTCTGTTAGTCAGTCATTTACTTACTCATTCAAGAAGTACATCCTGAGGGCTTACTAAGAGATATAGGAAGACATTAAAGTGTTTTAAGCAGAGAAGTGACAGAATCAGATTTGGATTTTTAAAAGATCATTCTGACTGCACATGAAGATAGACAAAAGATCTATCTTAGAGGATGACGGGAGACCAGTTGGGATGCAAATACAGTGGTCCAGGTGAGTGACATTGGTATGTTAGTCTACGGTGGTGGTAGCTATAACAGTGAAGAGAAATGCATGGGTTTAAGTAAAATTGTGATGACTGAATGAATATGTGGCAGAAGAAACAAAGCCTCAGAAGGAATGAGGACAAGGTCTAATATCCAACTATGGGTACTGTGAGACAGGGCCAGTTTGTTCCTGCTGTTTTTTATTGGAGGCATGGGGTGAATGGGGAAGATCAGGAATTAGGTTTGAACATATGTGAAGGGCCTAGGTTATGTCCAAGAGTTTGAGAGTGAGTAAGCAGTTGGACATAAAGGTCTGAGTTCAGAGGAGAGGGCTCAGTTGGAAATTTGCATTTGAGAGTCATCATCACATGTGGGAACTGAAATCATAAGATGAATAAAATTGCCTAAGAATGACCATAGAGTACAGTGAAAGCAGGGCATGGATCTTTGCTTCATGAACTCCAACAATTAAAGGTTCAGTGGAGCGTAATGAGCCAGGAGACTGAGAAAAAACAGAGGCAGAAGGAAAACCAGGGTAGTGTGGAATCAAGACATGTAAAGTAAGAAAGTGTTCTAAAAAGACCTCTCTGCATTAGAATGCAGAGTTCCATTTTGAATATGCAACCTATTAAGTGTGCAGCCTTGGGTCAATTGTTCCATCAATAGTGATATTAATGATAATAACATATAAAGTTTACTGTGAGAATTAAAGACAATATATATGAGGATTTTAGAATAGTGCTTAGTGCAAAGCTGGTGCAAATAAGAGCCATTTCTTCTTTTTACTACTGCTACTACTAATTTTTTCAAAGTTTGGTTTCAATATTATCTCCTCTACTATAGTACTTATACGGTACTGAGAATATTTTTTATATAACTGTCTCACACACTAGGCTAGGAATGCATCCCTATATCCCCAGAAGCTAGTATAGGGCCTAACACAGATTATATACTCAATGAATGCATGTTAAATGAGCCATCTTGCCTACCAATATAAGCCTTACTGCACTGTGCTTTGTAAGCATCAGAAAGTATGCTTTTAGTCTTACCTCATAGACCCTGTATCGAACAATATCATTTGTTTTCATTACACTTTTCAAATCATCCAGCAGATTGCTTTCAAATAAAGCCTCCAGTCCAGCCTGGGTTAATGATATTCTTGACAGGGATTTGATGGCCTTATAAGGAAAGAAAATATCTCTTAAGTCACAAAAATACAGAATATTAATATCTACTTAAAATTGATATGAAAATCAGTACATGGAATACACCTTGCCCAATGAGCATTCACTATGTTTTAGCTATTATTTATAACTGGAAAAGATAAAGGTATTCCCAATAGAATACAGATTATGTAAGTTTTCCTTCTTATCAAGCAACTTGATGTAAGTCCTATCATGGATACTACAGATATGTTATGTCCTAGAAGACAGAAGGGGTTTATCAGAATTTATTTGACAACCATTTGATACCATGTACATGAGGATGCAAATTCAGTTACATGAACCATCCATTCTAAATCTTCAGCTCTCAATACAGAAGGCCTTTCCATGTCTTTTAGGACACTGAGGTCTTTGCATATTTAAGTTGATGATTCTAGCAGACTTACCGCTTTAGCTACAGATAGATTCTCTCCACCAATGCAATAAACAACTTGTTTTAGTAATTCAGCATTATTTAGAATCTCAGTAACAGCATCAGAATTTTCAACAATTCTTCCAACCTGAAAGAAAAAAATAATCAGAAACACTCTTCCAAAGTAGGGCAACATGTGAACACATGATGGTCAAATTTCCTTAGTGTGCAGTTATTTTAGGAGTTAGTGATTACAGCTATAAGACAAGTCATTAAAAATTCAAAATGACCCAAATTTATTAAGCCAAACACACAGATGGTGTAGTTATATTTTTAAAAGGAAAGAAAAAAAATAGTGGGTAAAGAGGAGAGAGAGCTCAGTGAGTGAAAACAATAAAAACCCTAGTTCTGTCTATTTTTAGCTGCATTGACCTTGGGCAAATTAAATAACTTTGTTGAGGCTAATTTCTGATCTGTAAAATCAGAATACATTACTTAATTTGAGCATAGTTACAGATTAAATGAGACTGAATAGGTAAAGCATCTACTACAGTGTCTGGCACATAAATGGTCAATAAATAAATTGATACTTCCCACCTTTTTATTGAATAAACACTTTAGAGGAGAAAAGGAAAAACAATAGTTCAGTATCTTAGGTGCTTAGCACCTAACATTTCAACAAAATAATCCTTACCAGCAGTTCTTCATTCAAATAGTAGGATGTTTTGATTACCAAGTTGAAAAGAATTACTGTCTTAATTGTTGGTTTAGTGACCTTTAGCACTTTATGACCAAAAGCACTTGGTTCATGCCACTGTAATAGGACCTAACATAGCAGAGTAGCTGTTTGAACACATAGGAATCTTTTTCTCTAGACTAGTAGCTCCTTGAAGGGAAGAAATATGTTCTATTTATCTTGGTAACTCCAACAGCATATGGTATCATACCTGGCATGTAAAAGGAACTCAGTCAGTAACTGATGATTGATTCAGATGGTATTTAATGGAACTTCTTACTTCAGCTTGTATCTCCCAGGTTATAGTCAGCGATGCACATAGGGACAGAGAGAGAGAGACTGTGTTTTCTTCATCTCTCTGTCTTTGACACCCAGCACAAAACCTGGCCCAGAGCAGGTGGTCAATGTCAGTTTGTTCTTATATGTACTAGTAAAATTTCATACCTGGGAAAGAGTGAGGATCTTCACAGAATCATCGGGGTGAGTTAATCCCCTCTGCAGGTCAACCCTGAGGTTCCGGGCCACATGAATTGGCTCCACAGCTTGGAGCAGTCTCTCCAGAATGGATACACACAAAGCAGTCTTTTCCCTAAAGGAGACACCATACATCTCATTAGTTCATGTCCTGCCAGATAGGAAGTTAACAACCTAATAGTATCTGAAGGTTGGCTCAATGAGGATCTTCTCCACACAGACTTCTTTTTAAAATAGCAGCTTTTACTCACTTATTAAACATTTGCTAAGTACCTATTACATGCCATGCCTATGCTGGGGCTACAAAGAAGAATAAGATATATTCTCTAGCCTCAAGGAGCTCAGTCTAATGAAAAATACAGAAATGTATAAAAGGCAACCGTAATCCAGGTAGATCTAGCTAGGGCTAGAAGCTATGGGAGCTTAAAAAAGAACATAAGGGGCTGGGCGTGGTGGCTCACACCTGTAATCCTAGCACTTTGGAAGGCGGAGGCGAGAGGATCGCTTGAGGCCAGGAGTTCAAGACCAGCCTGACCTAGAGCAAGACCCCCGTCTCTATAAAACATAGAAAAAATTAGCTGGTTGTGGTGGCACATGCCTGTAGTCCCAGCTACTCAAGAGGCTGAGGCAGGAGGATGGCTTGAGTCCAGGACTTTGAGGTTTCAGTGAGCTATCATGACACCACTGCACTCTAGCCCAGGTGACAGAGTGAGACCCTGTCTCAAAAAAAAAAAAACAAAAAAAAAAAACCACAGTCCGGGCGAGGCGGCTCATGCCTGTAATCCTAGCACTCTGGGAGGCCGAGGCAGGAAGATCGCTTGAGGTCAGGAGTTCAAGACCAGCCTGACCAAGAGTGAGACCCCATCTCCACGAAAAATAGAAAAATTAGCTGGGCATCGTGGCGCGTGCCTGTAGTCCCAGCTACTCGGGAGGCTGAGGCAGGAGGATCACTTGAGCCCAGGAGTTTGAGGTTGCAGTGAGCCATGATGACACCACTGCACTCTACCCAGGGCGAAAGAGAGAGACTCTGTCAAAAAAACCCAAAACCCACAAAAACACAAGGTATAGGGAAGGCTTCCCTGAGGGGTAACATCTAAGCTAAATTTTAAGAAAAAGTAGGAGTTATCTAGAAGAAAGGTGTTCCAGGTAGAGGGAGTACATGCAGATGAAAAGGCACAGAGGAATGAGACACAGTATTTCACTTCCATGGAACCACAGGTAGCTTGGTATGACTGGGGTCAGCATGAGGGAGATGGGGGAGAAGGTAAAAGGGTGACATGAATGGCAAGAAATGAAACTGGAAAGATGCACAGAAGCCAGATCTGACAAGTCTTTTATGTCATGCTTGGAATTTAGACTTTTTTCCAGAAAATCAATGGCAAGACATGAAGTGGTTTTAAACAGAGAAGTAAAATGATGAGATCTGACTTACAGAGATCACTCTGCATAACTGCTGGAGAAAGAATTTTCAATTGCAGGACAGTTAATGGTGAGAGGTGATGAAAGAGAGAAGCAGAGGAGTAGCAGTGGGGATGGGAAGAACAGGCAGAAGATTCAAAAGCTATTAAAGAGACCTGACGACTACTAGTTGTAGATATAGAAGGTGTTTCAAGAACAATTTCCTTGTCTCTTAACAGACAGTACAAATAAATGGGCTAATATACTGCTAATAGGAGTATGCAATTAAATTGGTATAATCTTTCTAGAAGGTGATTAAACAATACAAATCAAAAGCCTTAAAAATGAACACACCCTTTTATCTTAGGGATTCCACGTTGCATAACTGAGCCTAAGGAAATATTAAGAATGTTTTTCTACCCAAGATAATGGAAAACATATGTTTATACAAAAATTTGTACACTAATGTTCACAGCAGTGGAAAAAACCCCAAATGTCCACCAACTGATGGATGGATAAACATCATGTGATATATCCATACCATGGAACATTATTCAGCCTTAAAAAGGAATGAAGTACTGATACATATCACAACATGAACAAATCTTAAAAATACTATAATAAGTGAAAGAGGCCAGATACAAAAGGCTTCCCTCATGATGATTCTATTTATATGGAATGTCCAGAATAGACATCCATAGAGACAGAAAGTAGATTCCTGGTTGCCGGGGACTGGGGGAAGAGGGGAAAGGGGGAATGACTGCTTACAGGTTTCTTTTCATTTTTTAAAAAATTGTGATTATACATACATAAAATTTACCATTCTCACCTTCTTAAATTTGTCAGTAAGTACATTCACTTTGTTATACAATCACCACTACTGTCCATCTCCAGAACTTTTTCATCTTCCAAACAGAAAACTGTATCCATTACAAACTCCCCATTCTCCTCTCTCCTAGCCCCTGGCAACCACCATTCTACTTTCTGTCTCTCTAAATTTTACTATTTTAGATATCTTATATAAGTGGAATTACACAATATTTTTCCTTTTGTGTCTGGCTTATTTCACTTAGCATAATGTCTTCAAAGTTCATCTGTCAGAATTTTTTCCTTTCTTAAGGCTATACATAAAATATCCCATTGTATGTATATACCACATTTTGTTTATCCATTCATCCCTGGAAGGACACTTGGGTTGCGTTGGGGCCTTTTAAAATTTTAGCCAATGTAATAGATGTATAGTAGAAGCTCGTGATTTTAATTTGCATTTCCCTAGTGACTGATAATGTTGAGAATCTTTTCATGTGCTTATTCGTCATCCAAATATCTTCTTATTCAAACCATTTGTCCATTTTTGTTTGTTTGTTTGTTTGTTTGTTTTTTTGAGACAGGGTCTTGCTCTGTTGGCTGGGCAATGGCATCACCATAGCTCCCTGCAACCTCCAACTCCTGGACTAAAGCAATCCTCCCAAGCAGCTGGGACTACAGGTGTGCGCCACCATGCCCAGCTAAGTTTTCTACTTCTTTGTAGAGACAAGGTCTCTGCTGATCTAGAACTCCTGGGCTCAAGCGACCCCACCTAGGCCTTCCAAAGTGCTAAGAGTACAAGTGTGAACAGCCGTGCCTGGCTATTTGCCCATTTTTAAATTGGGTTATTTCTTTTCTTGCTATTAAGTTTTGAGAGTTCTTTATATATTCTGAATACAAGTCCTTTACTAGATATATTTATATATTTTTCTCCATTTTGTGACTTGTCTTTTCATTCTCTCAACTATGACCTTTGAAGAACAGAATGTTTAATTTTGATGAATTCCAATTTATCAATTCATTCTTTTATGGATCATGCTTTTGGTGTCATAGCAAAGAAATCTGTTTAACTCAATGTCACAAAAATTTTTTCATATGTTTTCTTCTAAAAGTTTTATAGTTTTAGGTTTTATATTTAGGTCTATAATCCACTCTTATACACTGCTGGTGGAAATGGAAAATGGTTTGGCAGTTTCTTAAAAGTTAAATATATACCTACCATACCACCCAGCCATCCCATCCCTAGGCATTTACTCAAAGAGAAAAGAAAGAATATTTCTACGTAAAGACTTATACATGAATGTTCACAGCAGCAGTGTTATTTGTAATATCCCCAAACTGAAAACAACTCAAATCTCAAATGTTCACCAACAGAGAAATGGATAAACAAATTGTGGTACATCCACACAATGGACTACCACTCAGCAATAAAAGGAACGAACTATTCATTCATGCCATGTGGATAAATCTCAAAATAATCATGCTGTGTGAAATAAACCAAAGAGTACATACTGTATAATACCATTTATATGACACCCCCCACCATGTCTGGCCAAAAAAGGGGCACACTCATCCATAACGATAGAAAGCACATCAGTAGTTGCCTGGCTGAGGCAGGGAGGGATTACCAAAAGTTGGGAGGGAACCTCTGGGAGTGAAAAATATGTTCATTATTTTGATTGTGGTGATGGTTTCACAGGTAATATACCTCTGTCAAAACTTGTCAAATTGTACACTTTATCATGTGTAGTTTATTGTACATACACCATACCTCACAAAACCTGTTAAAAAAGCAGTGGTAGGTTAAACTACACAGTGCAGAAATTTTAGGTCATATGTGGCCCTTTGTTACCAACAAACCAAGACGTAATACTTCAAATTAGTCTGGTTTGACTTCCATGTTGTAAAGCAGTAATCTTAGGACTTAATCTTCCTCACAAAAACTCTTGTCAAGATTCTAATTTACATCTACAAGCTCAAATTCTGAACAAATATATAGCAACCTGTGTGGTTTAGCCTGTGTGGATAATAGCAATATATCTGGAGATGGCCAGTATACTATCCAGAGAATTATTCCCACAAATTGCAGTTGGCATCTACTATGTATGCAGTCCTGAATTACTCTGTCTTTAAACTTCCATTAAAATTGTTTCCTAAAGCACTGTTTCTTCATTCAGCAAATGATCTTCCCTATGGACCTTATTCCTCCCCTCTCCTCCCGCCTTCAGTTCCTATTGCATCTTCGCTGCCAGCTTGCAGTATGACCTTTGAAAGTCTCTTCATCTATAATATGAAGAGGTTGACTAGGTGGCCTCTCTAAACTCTATGCATCTCATCTTTTAATGGGCATATACTGTATTACGTGCTGGGCCCTGTGAAGAATGCAAAGATGAACAAAATACGGCCCCTGCCTTCATAGAATTTACAAACTAGAAATAAACACACAGAGAACTATAATGTAAGGCCATCGTGTCAAGCATCATTAACAGAAATAATGACAATGTTCTTTAGGAGATCTGAGGAGCAGTACTTGCAACTGCAATAATTGAAAAAAACTTTTTGGAGGGTATGGCACTTCAGCTGGGCCTAAAAGGATGGATAAAATATGGATAAATGGGAGGGCACTTCAGTTAGAAGGACTGGTATGAATAAAGTTAGGAAAGTGCAAGTCCTGCTTAAAGGAAAGTAAGTGATGTCACATGGTAACTGGAGCACATGAAAAGAAGTGGAGTGGATGAAAAAGATAAGGCTGGAAAAGTAGGATGGAAATATACTGTAGTGGGCCCAAATGCCAGACTAAAAAGTCATAATTTTACACCACAGGCAATGGGAAACCATGGAAAAGATTTGTGCCACCTGACCTGAGAAGTCTGTGATTGCAGGGTGGGAAAAACTCACTCAAAAAGGAGTCTAAGAGGTAATGAGAAGTCAGAATAATATCATACACCTAGCAAGAGGGAAAGAATTAAAAAGGGGGCAAATGAGAGATTTCACAGGCAGATCTGAATAATGTTAACTAATGGATTTAATGAATGGAGAACACTTATGAAAAAGGAAGGACCCTTAGAAGGTCAGACCCAAGAAAGCCCTCTGAAATCATCCAGTGTTGATCCAGAGGTTCATTATCTTTTCAAGTAATAAGGCCATTTTAAAATTTCTGGATCAGAAACATTTCAAAACTCTTTTAAATGATCAAATTATCAAATACGAAGTGTTTTTAATCAAACACTAAGGACATGTAAAAAAATCAAACGTTCCTGTCCTACCAATTTAAGACCCACTTCCATAATAGTTTCTGGTGTATCTTTGTAGATATTCCCAATGTTACACATGCCTGTGTGTGTTTGTGTGGAGGTGGAGGATTGTATTTCTTTTTAAAAATTCCAGGATAAAATTATAGTCATAAATTTCTGCAATTTTCTTTTTTCATTCAACAACATATATTAGAGATCTCTCCAAGTCCACATATATATAGATCTACCTCAATATCTTAAATAACTGTATCCTGTTACACATTAATATCTCATAATTTATTCAGAATCCCCTGCTAATGGATAAATAGTTTCTAGTGTTTTGGTGTCACACACCATCTGTTATGAATATTCCTGTATATACTGTTGTAGGCTCCCCCAGTCCCCTCCCTCTTTCATTGTGTCCTAAACAAAAATCACAGAGTGCGTTGACTGCTGTGACCCAACCAGCTGCAAGTTTTTCCCAGCAAGCTTGAGCCCAAACCCAGGCCTTGAACATTCCAAGGCACTGATAAAGGTATCTAGGTTGTTGCCCAAAATACTGAAAGAAACTGGCCCCAGCCCTGAGCCAAATGCCCTTAAAACCATATAAACTCCATACTCTAACCCCCTCGCCACGGACACCCAGGTGGAACATCCCTTTTCTCTCGCTGTCGCGAGGCCTGCTACAGCCCTCCTTAAGTAAGTTCCTTTAGCAAATGCTTTGGACTGATCACCCTGGCGTTTAGTGCTTCTTTCTTTAGAATTCCAACCAGCCATATCAAGGGAAGGTCTGGAGCACTCCCTTGTGGGAACTCCCCTGCCGCCCCTTTTGGGACGATTCCAGCTGCAGGTTCGAAAGGACAAAACCGTACATTTTGTGTGAGTATACCTGTACTAAATCCCTGTAACAAGAATGATTGGATCAAAAGGTATGTGAACCTAAAATGTTGACGGTTCTTGCCACATTACCAGGGTAGGATCCCTTTAGAAGAGGAAAACAGTCAAGAACCTGAACACAAGGATGTGGACTCTTCCTTGTAAGTGGACAACCTTGCTATCCTCCTCCAATTCAAATTTCAAGAAGGCAGTGAGACCAGGCGACGAGAGAAAACTGACCCAGGGGTACTCTCACAGGCTGGACTTGAACCCCGTCTCTTGTCTCTCAGCCCAGGATCCTTCGCTCTCTGCAATTTCGGCTATTTTCCATCTTCCATGTGACCGAGAAAGGCACTGCCCTCGCCCCCAACCACCCTCGTGTCCATACTTAGGGGTGCCCCTCTGTCCCCGCTCAAGCCCCAGGGTCCTCTCACCGGTGGTTCTCGTTCAGCAAGGAGAAAAGCGGACCAAGGTGCAGCTCTGCCGCTTGCTCGCGAAGCTCGCTGAGCGGCACCGACTGCAGCACTGAGTGAAGCGCGCGCAGCTCCTCCAGCGGCGCTTCCAGCCTCGCCACCTCCCTCAGCAGCGCCAAGGCCTGAGCCGCCATCTTGCCCTCCCCCCGCACGCAAGGGCTGAGCCGCCGGCCCAGTTCCCGGGGCGCCTCTTCGAGCATCGCGAGATCTGCTGATGGCAGCCTCCCCGACCCTCGGATGGCTGCGGAGCTGCAAGCCTCGCGAGAAGGGTCCATTTAGGGCCGGGACTGAGTTAGCCAGTGGTTGTAGGTTCCTCCGTGTGGCGTCATCCGGGGCGGCGCTCAGTCTGTCGCACAGTCAGGTTTTCCAGTCGGCTTACGTGTTTACCCGGGAGGGCGAAGTCTGCCAAATTCCCGGCAAGCGGAGCGGCGAGGATGAGGACCCACCGGAAGTCAGCGGCTTCGCTGGCGGCGTCCCAGCTCCAAAACCGGGCTCTCGGCGGCGGCGACAACGGCGGTTGTGGAGGCTGCCGCGGCTAGGGCAGCAGCGGAGGCCACCCCAGGCGGAGCGGAGGCCCAGGTGGAATCTTGATCCCGGGCCAGACAAGTATCAAGAGGAGGCAGAGGGTCATGCCTCTGGAAGACAAGATGACTGTTCTCGAGAAACTGGACGAAGGCGTAAGAGGGAAGTGTGCTGTCTTTTTGGCGTTAATCAGTCAACTGTGCGCACCATTAAAAACGAGAGGGCCATCGGGCCAGCGTGGAGAGTATGTCACCCATTTGATCCAAGCTGCTGTGCTTTCCCCGTGATGTAAACATCGACAAGGTGGAGACTCAGTTAACTTTTTGGGTGGACGACCAGACCACTGGGGGTAGCGGGGGCGGCATCTGACCCCAAAGGTGAATTGCAGCTAAGCCAAACGCATCTATAAGGATGTGGTGGAAATCTCTGGGGAGGGCAACCCAGATGAGTTACATGCGAGCAAGGAGTGGTTTGAGAACTTTAAACATCGCTACTGTCTGCAAAATACGAGGTTGATGAGGTAGGAAGGACAGTTAAACGCCGAGTCGGCATCCCAGCATTCGAAGCAACTGGAGAGACTGATCAGAGAGCTAGAGGTTCTCTGTGCCTCAGCAGATCTTCAACGCCAAAGAGATGAGCCTATTTTGGAAGTGCATGGCATCGCGTACTTTTAGAGAAAAAGACAAAAATCCGGAAAGATTGGAGGAAGCTATGGACAGGATTTCCCTTACTTTTTTGTACCAGTGCCTCAGGTGACAAAATGATAAAACCACTGCTGCTTAACAAAGACCCTAATCCCACTTGTCTTTTGGAAAAAACTAAAAAATACCTTCCTGTTTTCTGGTGATCGCACCCCATAGTATCAGTAACTGCTGCCTTCTTTTTGGATTGGTTTCATATTTGTTTTATCTATTAAATCTGAAGTTATTTAACAAAAAGATCTGGACTTCGGCGTGCTGCTAATTGTGGACAGAGGTCCCAATCACCCAGACTCATTATTCTTTGCTCTTTCTAATGTTTATATTGTATTTCTCCCTCAGGAAGGCACTAACTTTCTTCAGCCCTTGGATCAGGGTATAATTGAAGCATTCAGGAGATATTACACCAATCATATGTTTGACCACTTGCTGACTGTGTTGAAAAAAAATCCTTGCCTTAGTTTGAAAGAAACATGGCAACATTACAACATTGCTGTTGCTTTGGTGGTGATAAAAGAGGTAATGGATGATACAAAACCAGCCGCTCTTAATAAAGCATGGTGGAAACTTTGGGAGGATGTTGTGAATTATTATGCATATTTCCCTAGAGCTGAGGAAGAAGTTGAAAAATCACACTGTTTGCAAAACAGATGGGTTTTAAATTCATCGATATCAAGGAAAGTGAAATTAATGAGCTGCTCAAGTTTCAATCTGTGGTGATAAATGAGAGAGTCAGTCTGTCAGTAGACAAGGAAGAAGATAAATCTAAGGAAATTGAATACTGTCTTACACCAGGCCTCAGACCTCATCGATGCTGCAATTGATGTGGATCCTTTCCTGGATCGAAGTTTGGCTTTTTAAAAAGATTTCAATAAATTGCTGTATGCTTATAACGAGATGCAAAAGAACATCCAAAATAAAGCAGAGGAGTTGAAGGAAGAGAAGGAAGACAAATGATGAAAGAGGAAGTAGTGTGGTTGATGAAGATGGATACAGAATCTGAGTCTGAGGTGAAGTTTGAGCCTGATCTGAGTCTGAGCCTGAAGTGAAGCTGAGTCTGAGTCCCAATCAGAATGTGATAAGGAACAGGAGAAGGTAGAGGATAAGACGTGCTTGGACCCTCTGGCAGCAGCTCTCAGACTCAATATATCTGAAGAAAATGCTCAAGCAGTGAATACAGAATTGAACTTTGGGAATCTAACTTTGAAAATGAATCTGGAGAGAGTAGAAGTACCTGAGTTGAAGGACAAAACGGTTCCAGAGGCTGGTTTTTACAAATAATAGTTCATCTCCTGCCATGCATCCCTTGTTACCCCAACATATCACCTTCATCACTGCTGTCATCCTAATCATCATCAGCCACACAGCCGTATCATTTAGTCATTCAACAAACATTGAGCTTAAATTCTGCAGGATCCTGAGCTAAACTTGGGGACATCATCTCAGCATATCTCTGGATCTGAGGTAAATAGTCATTAACAGTACTTATTCCTATTAATGTAATAGGTACAGAAGATCACGGTCTTGGTTTTAGTGGACTTAAAATATAAAGGTTTTCTTAGGACCACTCAGCCTCATTTTCTCTAACCATATTTTTTCTATAGATAGTTCTTCAATTACAAATGGAGGTTTTCTGAATTTTCCTTGGTAGTTGACAAGAGACTACTTGCTTATGAAATGGTGACATGGTCTTACATTTTATAAGCATTCTTACCATTAATCTTCTCTGTTAATGTTCACTTCAGACCTATGAAGGAGATATTAACCAAAAAAAAAAAAAACCCCAAAAGCTCATAGAAAGGTTAAGTAACTTGCCTGAGTCTGCACAGCTAACAATGTAAATGACAGGCCTAAGGCTACAACCAATCACTATATTTTGTCAGATGCTTTGCTAGGAAGTATATCAGGCCTTCAAGAATTTATAATCCCAAATGACAAACAGGTGAACAGTAAATACAGAGGCTGTGAGCTGACAATCTGCAGGCCGGATTTGGTTAACAAATGTGTTTTGTTTGGTCTGCCCAGTTTAAAACAATTTTTAATTGTTTTTACCTTCTTTGTTTTGTTTAAGATTCTATTTACATACAATAAAATTCGCCAATTTAAGTGTTCAGTTTGTTGAAATTTTTTAACACTTTTCTAACTCCCACCACAATTAAGATATAGAACAGTTTCCTTAAACAGTTTACTCGTGCCTCTCTGTACTCTATGCTCAGCCCCCAGAGTTGTCATCATTTTAAAATTAGGATACTTCAGAAGGGCAACAGTCAGTTAGCTTGCTGCTTTTCTTACTTGTTTGTGGCTCCCTGTAGTTTAAGTTAAGTTAAATGCTACCACAGCAGTGTGCAAAGTGCCTTAGGGCTGTGGGATTAACTCTGGGAAAGGCTGCATAGGGCATCTGGCCTGGGAAGAGGGATGAATTCACTACGGAGAGATATAGGAAGCAAGAGTGTTCTAAGCCAAGGAGAACCTAGAAGGGAGATCCTGGGAGGATGGGGTGATGTAGGGGCCAGAGAGACAGCTGTGTGTGTGTCACTTGTTTTTGTTGGTGGGTTGGGCCTCCTTAAGTTGGAAGAGTTTTGTGTATGTGGTTTGTTTTCTAAGAAAAAGTTACGTCTTTTTATTTGGATGTCTCGGGGATTTTATGATTTTTTGTTTGAATGAGAAGGGAAAATAGTATATTTTTGCAAGTGTTGTAGGTCTGGTATGTTGCTTGGGTTGTACATTTCAAGGGAGAGGGGTGCCCGGTGAAAATTCCTCCCTCTCTTTTCCTGCTCCCTCCACTGTCTCCCTCCTGGTTTTCCTCAAGCTAGCCTGGCTGGGGTGGGGTGGGGTGGGGCAAGGGAGCAGGCCACAGGTGGTGGGTGGCCCTTGGTGCCCACCCCACCAGGTGCCCACCCCCCAGCTGGCAGTTCCACCTTAGGTCACAATTTGGTGCCACTAAACTACCAGGGACGCCATGGACAGGCTGGGCATACAGTGCCCTCTGCCAAGCTGCCCACGGCCCTCTATCTTTATATGCCTCCTGGTGAGTGCCCCACGCTACCCCTGCAAGCTACCCCTTCCAACACCTTTACCTCTAAATCCCCAACCTGGGGACTGAAGGAGAAGGGAAGGAAGGGAAAAAGGCTTACATTTTTCTCTTCAGTGCTCCTGGGGATTTGAGCGTTAGGCAGCCAGGTAGGGGGTGGGTGATAAGGTCCTTGGAGGCACCACTCAGTGTCCTGGAGATTGTGGGGTGGTTTTCTAGGTTACCAGGACACCTTCACTGCCTGATAGGTGGGGAGGAGTGACTGGGCCCTGTTTCTTTGCTAGATGGGGGAGGGAAAGGGGTGTTGGCTGGTGAATCCTCATCTGAACATCACTTGGTAGATTCTTTTCCTCTGTCTGTTAGAGTGGCCACCTTGTTTTTCTGTAATTTTCTGGGAGCTTTGCTTTCTCATCTGGGGAGTAACTAAAGTGTTAATTAAGGTTGGAAGTGACTGCAGAGTAACTCCAGAGGTGGTGGGGGAGGCAGAAAGAACTGTAAGAGAAGTTCCAAGCCCAGGGTTCTAGCCCAGCTCTGCTGCTCACCTTTTGGAGATTTCTCTCCTTCCCTGGCCCTTATTTCCTCTTCTGTAAAAATTGGCACAAACTGGCAGACCTCAGCTTTTTTGGGACTGTAGGTCTCTCTGAGCAGTCTTTTGAAAGTTGTGGATTTGCACCTGAGGAAAATGTATAGATTAACTGGAAATTGCATTCAATTCAAGGTATTTACAGATTACTGAAAACTAGGTTTAGAACCAGTAGGTTTAGAACCACTAGACGATGAGTAAGGTCCTAAGTGAGCAAGAAGCTAGATAATCTGTATTTTTTGAATGTGAAATAAGCTGATATTAAATATTGGTAACAAAGTCACAATTTTTTAAAAATGCCATGAGGGTAAAACCATGTGTCTGGCCTGTGAGTCACTAATCTGTGACCTTTGCAGTTTCTAGAGGCCCTAGCAGCTCTACACTTATTGCTTCTGTCACGGAGTTTCTGTACATTCTGCCCTGGTTACTTCATCTGTTAAATGCAGGGTTGTGGTAGGTAATACCTGAAAGCCCATTTACCTTTTAGTGTTTTGACTGTGAGCTCGTATAAGATTTTCGATAAATCCAGCCTGAACTACATATCAAGACCTTGTCTTTACAAAATATTTAAAAAATAAAAGAATTAGCTGGGTATGGTAGTGCATGCCTGTAGTCCCAGCTACTCAGGAGGCTGAGGCAGGAGGATCACTTGAGCCCAGGAGTTGGAGGTTGCAGTGAGCTATGATGACGCCATTGCACACTAGCCTGGGTGACAGAGTAAGACCCTGTCTTAAAAAAGAAGGATTTTCAGTACATTCTAGGTGAGCTTATATTTAATCCTATTAGCTTGGTGTCCCACTGAGACTGCTGGCTGAAATGTTCCAGATATTCCCTAGGAATGGCTTTTTTTGTTAGGGGACAGGCTTGTGTGGTGATTCCCTCCTCTCCAATCATCTCAGCACCTTTATTCCTCTTCGTGGGCCAACCACCCTGTGATGAATGTGCCTCTTTTTAGAGTCGTTCTGGAAGCCACCTTAGAGTGTTCAGTATGTCCAATTCTCTACTAAAAGTACTGCATACAGTGGGTGACCCCAAAGCCCTACTTACAAGGCTATTTAGTCTTAATAAACAGCATTTTACTGGTGTATTAATTCATTAGTCTTACAAGTATTTATTGAGATCCATCCTGCTGTATGCCATGAACTGTGCTGGGGACACAGTGGTACATAAAGCACAGTCCCTTCCTTTATTGAATTAGTGATTATAAATTGTTTTTCCTATCCTGTTTGAACCCATGGCAGCTCTGAGGCAGGCAGTACAAGTGTCATAATCTCCAGTTTCTAGGTAAGGTTTATAGAAAGGAGAGAAAGTAACTTGTCAGAGGCCACAGGCAGCTAGCAGTACTGGCACTAGGATTTAAATCCTGCTCTCTAGTACTTTTATTTTTTTCGTATAGTCTAATTGAGTTGTCATTAAAAAACAAATAACAGAAAAAGCTTCTTGAAGAGCCTGGTTCTTTTTTACTTGCATGGTCACTGGTTTGATTCAGAGGACTAGTAGAGCATGTTGAATTGCAGGCTTTGGTAGATGTAGTGGGCAGGAATGAGAAACCCAATCCAGACAGGCCTGTAGTCAAACTGAAGCTAAGAACGTAAAAACGCTACTCAGGAGTAGGAGCCTGAGGAGCTGGGACTGGGGCAATGATGCAAAATGAGCAGGAGGACGGAGGTTCATTTGCGCAAAGCATGTGCCCTGGGCTGGGAGGCAGGAGAAGCAGGCTCTTCAGCCTCTCCTGGGTCAGTGTGACTCCTTGCAAGTTGCCTCTATCCCTGTTAATGGCTCCATTGTATTTCCCAAGCAGAGATCCTTGGCATGGAAGGTGTTCTGCAGTTCTTTTCATTTCCTCTTATTTTAAATGTTTGTCATTAAAATAGTAAGAAAAATTACATTTTGAATGTCTTTTCCTCTCACATTGTCACTGCTTCTTAGTTCAGGGTCTTAATGTCTTTTTCCTGGGTCATTATAATGGCTTGTTGAGTAGGCTGCCTTCTGGTCACTCCCCCTCCTACCCCCCACCCCCTCTGTTCCTCTGCTCAGCTTGACTATATTATTTACCTACTTAAAAACCTCCAAAAGCACCCTGTCACCAGAGCACAAACCCCAGACTCCTTGACTTGACCCTTTAAAATTCTAGCCTCATTTCCTCCTGATCTCCTCATACTCACCCACACAGGAAGGCACATACAGACTGGACATTTTCTCTGTCCCTAAATACCTCTTGAGTTGGCACATACAGGTCAAGTATCCCTTATCTGAAGTGCTTGGACCAGAAGTGTTTGGCATTTTGGATTTGGGAATATTTGCATTATACTTACTGGTTAAGAATCCCTAATCCAGAAATCCAAAATCTGAAAAGCTGCAATGAGCATTTCCTTTCAGCATCATGTCAGCACTCGAAAAGTTTTTGATTTTCAGATAAGGGATACTCAAGCTGCATTATCATTTGCTTAGAGTGCCCCCCTCTCCTCTTGTAATCCTACTTATTATTTCAGATGCAATTTAGATGATATCTTCTCTCTGAAGCCTTTTCCTGCTTCCTCAGGTAGAGCCTTTCTCTTGGTCCCCCCAGCTCTCGGTCACAGTTGCGCAAGTTGCATTGATTTAGAATTGGTCTGTTTACAAGGCTACCGTTTCCACAATACTGCGCACAGTACCTGGTACATATACAGATGAGTGGAGGTGAAGTTACTTCCTAAAACATTGATAGATGTAAGAGCGTGTCATTCATAATAATCTGCACAGGATCATGACAGTTCGGTGGATGCCAGTTGGTATTCTCTCCAGCAGCAGTTTTGTACAATAAAAGTAGATTTTATTATAGAGACTTGAGTCCTTATCTTGGCCTCACCAATTAAAGCTATGTGATTTTGAGCAAATTTCCTAATTTCTGAGCCTCCATTTTTTTTCTCATCTGTGAAATGCAGAGGAAAATATCTAAAGCTTAATTCAGATCTCAGGAATTATTTTGTAGAAAGGGATGGGGATGAAAACATGACCCTAGCCTTGGGTCCAGTCTGCCTGAGCTGAGACGTATTGAATCGGCGATGTTGCTGGCCTATGTTTTTCTTTTTCTACCGCGTAGATCCTGACAGCTTCTTTCCTGATATACCCCGTGCTCATGCTCAGAACCCTTAACCTGCAGCTGTGTCTTTGGCACTTACTGTATCGTCTTTGTCAACTGTCCCAACAAGCAAATTGTCAGAGACATTACCAGGTATGGTGAAGGGGTTTAGGTGCTGTCCTAGGAGGCTTGAGGAGCTGCCAGGATGTTTCAGAGGGGCCACTTTGGGGTCCTTCTCTTGCTTTTGACAACCCTGTCTGTCCAGTGATGAACTGCACAGCTGTCTACTTGGGTGATATAAAGAGCACAGCTGAATGATACCCTGGTGGGTCCTGCTGCTGGGCCTTGAGTTGTACATAGGTGCAACTAAGAGATACGAGACCCACGGAGATAGGTGGGTTGCTCCAAGGTGTTAAGGTAAGAGAATAGTGGAACTCTGCAGTTGTGAATTTAAGTCTTCTAATTTCTGGCCCAGCCCTCTTTCTTCATGGAGGCATTCTCTTTGCCCAGTCCCAGAGGTGTTCATGACAAGTGAGGAGGAGGAGGCCATTCTCAGTATTGGGCAGTTTTCTAGAAGCAGCTGTGGTATGGTGGAAAGAGCACTGGACTTGGAATTAGGCCAAGATTTGAATCTTGGCTCTGACACTAACTGTGTGACCTTGAGCATGTTTCTTCCCTTCTTTAAGCATTAGTTTTCTGAATTATAAAATGGGATAGTGTAATGCCACCTACCTCATAGGGTTGTTATGAGGATTGAATGATATAAAATATGTACAATGCTCACCCTAGTAATTGGAATGTGGTAAATGCTCAGTAAATGTCTATTGTATCTGAATTTCCTCCCTTCTCTCCTCTATAGATGCAGCTTTAAAGAGGGGTAGTAGGGCTGAGGGGTAATGCATTTGGCCTTCCTTTTCCTTGGTGTCAAAGTTGACTATTGTAAGAAGTGGGAAGGGAGAGGGCTACTTACTAAACACCAACTTTTTCTGCTGGGTACAGTCCTAGGTTCTTAATTATTTAATTATTTAATCCTTATAACTCAGTGTTATCTTCATTTTGCACATGAAACCTGAGATCAGAGAGCACACGACACTTAAAAGTGGCAGAGCTAGGATGTGAACCCAGGTATCTTATTCTAAACCTAATGCTCTTACTCCCTTTCATTTGATGAGTCCCTTTATAGGCCACAGATCCAAAGAACCTGCTGTACCCAACTCTAAAGGAAGAGAGTTGTTAGTTCTTAAAACATCTATGTGCTAAGTTGGTCTGGCACTTAAAAATTTATTGTATTGTTTTCTTCTCACCACAGATCTGGAGGTTGGTCATGGTATCTCCATTCTACAGATGAGGGAACAGGTTTACAGGAGTTCAATGATCCTTAGGGTCTATATAACTCCAACTTCCATGGTCTGGCCACTATTCCAAACTGTCCTCCCAGAATGATGCTGCGGGAGCTAGGGCTAGGACCTAGACCAGTGTTTCCATGTGGGAATTCCTTCCCAGCAGTTCTTAGGATATTTATGTTTTTTGAATCCAGAATTTGTAGAAAAATCAGCTGAGGAAATGAGGAAGGGTATTATAAATATCCTGTAAGTACGAAAGTTTGTCATTATAGACATTTCTGGTTTAAAGGAACCCACCTTCATCAAATAAAAAACAAGAGCAGGAAACACTGACATGCCAAGTTGAAGGCTAAGAGAACTGAGACAGGCCCATATAAAAGAGAAAAGGTCACCATCTAATGAGTCAGTCTTGCTTTTGGTTGTTGCCATGTCATTAAGTGCGTCTGTTCCTGTCTGCTGCTAATGGTGAGTTTTTCTTGCAAATAATTTGATAAACATAGTATACTTTATACAAATCCTATGTGTGGTATTCTAAGAAATAAACTTTGGAAGCAAAATAAATTTCCAAGTTGGCAACTTAGACACGTGATTGTACACGTGTACACGTGTTAGGATAACTAGGTTATCCTAGTTAACCTCACTAGGATATTCAAGTGTTAATTGAATACTATCCAATAAATGTTCCCTGGCATTTTCCTGTCTTTAAATATTCCCTATAAGCTACAGTTCTTCGTAAATACTACTGTGCTTAATATGCCTATTAAACATAATTTTTCCTGATACCCATAATAATGAGGAAAAAGTATGAAGAATGAAGTATTTTAAGAATAACTTATGATTTGGGGAATTTCTGAGAATTGTAATTTTTATTCCTAAATTCCAAAGGTAAGTGTTTGTTAAGAATTTGGAAATACTAACCTAGACCAGATAACTAGGCACTCTGTAGCCTGGGAGGCCCACTAAGGGGCCAGCCAGTGTATAGCGCTCACTGTACAGCTCGCATCAGAACCCTGTCTTTTGACACCTAGTGCCATTCACTTTTCATTCCATTGCATTGATTTCAGCCCAGAGAATAATTTACACAACCCCTACTCTGGGCTCCCACTGTGGTTTTACGCCAAGAGCAGCTAAAAGGTTGAAGCAGGAGTGGCAGAAAGTAGTAAACAAAGGGCAGACATTATTAACACAACTGAGCCCTTCTCTCAGAGGATTAACAGGCTACACTTTACCCCTGAACCTATAGAATTCAGTTGAACCCATGGCCTTCACCTCCCTATAGCTGACCTTTTTCCTATCCCTTTATATCTATTTTTTTCCCTCTCTAAACTGCCCTGAATTTAGAGAAGTTTAAAGTAATAATCAGTCACATACATGAAGAGTTCCCTCCCAACACCTGGGGAGCCAGGGGTGGCAGGATTATCACTGGCATTTGAAGGGTGAGAAAACTAAAGCAAAGGAACCTGACCAAAGTGGTACAGGTTATAACTAGCAGAGCCAGGCCTAGGACTCACTTCATGCTTCTAGAATTGTGTGCCTATGTGTACTGGGTAAAGTTTTCTAATACCTGCATTTAAGTATTTTAACAGGGTCAGTTTTATCTAAGTTCATTTCTCATCTTTTACCTCTCGTTGGCTCTCAGCTGTTTTTTGCCCCCGTGGATCAGGTACTTATAGTAGAGAAAAGGTTCCCCATTCTTTCTGGCAGTAAGGGTGAGAATGAGAATATTGCTGAGAGAATGTTCTAGGCAGTGGTAAGACTGGCAGGGTGGCCAGAGGATGGGGTCCCACCATTCTTCCTCAACCTCCAGGAAACCCAGAGCAGAAGCCAGAGCCAATTCCTTCTGATAATTCACTATGGGGAAGATAGGTGATTTTTTAAAGGGAGCTTTTAAATTGTAAATCAGACACATTAATTATAACTTTAATGTAACAAATGTTATTAAAAGCAGCAATTCAAAACCATGAATCTTTTAGAAGGTGCAGAGGGTTACAGGGTCAGTTGGCAGTAATGCAGCTATGATCTGGTATGAATGATATGCCAGGGTGGGGAGTCAGGGCCACCTTGTGAGGCCTCGTGCTTCCCCAAGTAGGGAGGATACCACCTTCCCTCCTTTCCCTTCTTCAAGCCCAGAGCCTTCTGGAGCCTGAGTAGGGAAGGTACAGCTGTTCTGTAACAGGCCTTGCTCATCCTGGGCTTTCTCAGAAGTCTGGAAAGCAGGCCTGGGAGGCTGCTGTGTGCTCTGAAGCCAGGCGGGAGGCCACAGATTGGATCCCAGGTCCCACACCCCTGCTGGGCTGGGGGCTGGCTTCTCAGCTCCCCTTCCACCTGGCCCCAGTTGGAGGCCCCAGTGGCAGCAGCTGTGGGGCTAAGAAGGGGGAAGAACTGTGCCCAAGCCAGCCCGTCTCTGCCCAGGCCATGCCAGGACAGCAGAGGGATGTGGGTGGGCTGTGCACAGAAGGTGAGGTCGCTTTGAAAGGCACGATGGCAGCAGAGGTTAAGGCAGGGGGCATCTACACTATCTCAGGAGCCCCCTGAATGCTTGCTCACAGGTGAGGAGGGCGCTCAGGCCTAGTAATGGAAAACCCAGCTCCTCAGGCCTGCTGTCCCCCACCCCTCATTTTTCCACCCACCTTCGCCTTCCCGCTGTTGGCCTGCAGAACCCAGCCACGCTGCAGGCCATAGCAGCAGTTGGCACGGCTGATCCCCATCTGGTGCCTGCCCCCTAAGTCAAGGCACTTCTTTCCATTTTCCAATCAAGTGAGTCTGTTTCTAACATCTCTGGAGCAGCAAAAATGAGGGGTCCCCTTCCCCCTCCCAATTTTGGTTTCCCTCCAGATGAGGCTGAGTTTGAATGTTGGTTGTAAGAATTCTATTTCTACCCCCACTGACAAAGGTTTCCCTTTGAGGGAACTGAATGATGTAGGCCCTTTAAAAGTCGCAGTCTGTCCCAAAAAATGATTGTGAACTTCAGGGTAGGGCAGGGGACATGGACGAGGGTATGAGTCCTGTGCTTCCCTATGGGGCTGAAAGAAGGGGGCAGGAGCTGAGCTTTCACACTGAGTTGCAGCACATGGGCCCTGGCAGAGGGCCAAGGGAAAGCCAAAGGCGGGAACCAGGTTAGCCCCACAGGGAATGTGTGTTGCATGTGTGCTGCACATGTGGTGGTGTGGAGGCGTGTGTAGAAACTTATGTGTGAGTGGATGTGTGTTGTCTGGCTGTGTGTGTGGTGGGTCTGGGGGCAGGAGGCACTGGAAACAGTCTGGGGCATAGCACAACATGGCTGCCCTCCCTCCTGCATCGATTCCAGCGAGGCCAGGCCCAGCTCTATGGCAACAGAGGGGGTGTGGCCAGGAAACGGAATACTGGGACCTCCACAGCTGACACCTGCAGCCTTCACTCTCAGCCTGAATACCTGGGCCCTGGTGCCGCTGCCTTCGGAGGCAGACCCAGCTCCTCACTCCTCACGTCCCAAGAGTCTCGGGGTCTCTGCCTCGTAGGTGTTCACGGGGGCCTTCTTCCACCCCCACCACCTCTCTCCAAGGGCAGCGGGGAGTGGCAGGGAAGTGGGAGAGGAACGCTCCGAGAGGCAGCCTCTTATCCACCTCCTCCCGTTCTTTCTCCAACCTTCCTGTCCGCGTAATGTAGTCCCTGGACGGACTGGCTGCCCCACGGGTCAGACGTGAAAGATATCCAGTGGAGGGACAGTGTGCACACGTAGGATGTATAAACACTCAAAAGGGGTAAGAGAGGTTAAGGAACAGAGCTGGTGACAAAAATTCAGGCCTCAGGAGAAAGGGTCACAGAGCCAGGGAGACACAAACTCAGAGGAACACGTCAACAGAGTGGGGGGTGTGAAGCATAGAGACACTGAAAAATAGCCAGTGGGACCTTAGAGACACAGGCAAAGGGCGATGAGCCTGAGGAGGCCCTAGAGCAGCACTGGCACAGCAGAAAGACGCAGGCCGTGGCCTTGGCCTGATAAGCAGGCGGGCAGGCAGGGCCTTTGCCAGGCACTTGGAGCTCTGTTCCGCTTCCCTCTCCACCCCAACCTGGAGAAAACGGGAGCCTATGGCTTCTGCTGTCCCTCCTTTGGTTTTCAGGGCTCCTGGCCTCCTCCCAGGGCTATTCAGTAAGGGGTGGTCCCTTCCCACTCCACCAGGTACTGAACCTTGCCCTCAGGCGTGACCCTCCTAGCCAGCACCTGGTACTTCTCCCCACAGGCCAGCCGCCCAGCTGCGCCAAAGTAGTTGGTGATAGATGACTTGAGGTGGGACAAGGATGAGTCATCTTCGCTGATGCTCTCAAACGTGTGGCTGTCAATGCCTTCTTCTGGCCGCTCAGGGCCTGAAGCCCCCTCTGCACTGCTGTCCGAGGGGCAGTGTCCACCCAGCTCAGCTGCCCGCCGCTTTGCCCGCAGTGGCATGTACGCTTTGGCTGCCAGCTTCCTCTTGCGGCTGCCCACTGTCCGTCTATATCGGGAGTGATATAGGAAAAGTGATAGGACCGTGATCATAAATTCCTTTCCCTGAGCACTCTCCAAGGTCCTGGGCACTGTGCCAAGCCCTAGGCATAGGTTATCTCACTGGATCCTCACAACAGCCCTGTGAGGGGGGAAACTGAGGCTCCAGAGAAGTAACCAGCTGGGGAGATACTGAGCCAGGATGCAAGCCTAGGTATGTCCAACTCTAAACCATGTGCTCTTTACAGCTAGGGCCCCAGCACTGCAGACATAACAGCACCCTTCTCTGAGCCCCCCAGAGTTGTGTAGCGCAGAGGTCCTGTTCATGTGGCCTCACTGGAGCTCACGTGGAGCCAGGTGAGTCACACAGAGATAGGCACAGGGGTTGTGGACGAAAGGACCCTGTACCCCAGAGCCTAGACGGAGAGACTGTCGGACATCACACCCACACAAAGGCACAGGTGTTAGAGAAACGGACACCTGAGACAAGGTACACATTCACAGATGCCCAGGGACAGCAACCAAGACCTGAAGCACTAGTGAGAGCCAAAGAAACAGGGAGGAATAAATGAAAATACTGAGGCAACAGCAGAGAAACATAGAAGTCAGGAGACAGGGAAGGACTCCGAGACATACCTCTGTAGGCACTATGCTTTTTTTTTTAAACCCACCTATAACCTGTGAGCCCTCTGCTTCGAGATGTCCCACCCCCTCAGGCCAAACCAGTGTACACCCTCCACGTACTGACCCATCCGTGTAATTCCTATCTCCATGAATGCACAAAACCAAATTGCAACCCAGCTGTCATGGGCACATTTTCTCAGAACCTCTTGAAAACACACAATCCATCTTGTTAGTCACACACACTTGGCTCAGATTAAACCTCCCTGAATTATTTTATAGAGTTTGGGTTTTTTTCCATTAACATGGGGGCAGGTTCTGAGAAAAGGCAATCTTGTTGTTGTGCGAACATCATAGCATGTTCTTACACTAACCTAGATGTCATAGCCTATTACACACCTAGGCTATACAGTATAGCCTATTGCTCTGTTAAAGGGGAAAAAACCAAACTCCGCAAAATAATTCAAAGAGCCGAGTATATGTGACTGATGACCTGGAGCACGTGTTTTCAAGAAGTACCAAGAAAATGTGCCCAGCATTATACTTTTAATTCTACTTTTGCAAAGGCCTCAAGTATGCTAAAATAGTTAGAGGAACCTCAGAGTTCAGAAGAAATCTTCATGCTTTGCAGCACCACTCTCCCTGTGCTGCGTGAGGACCAGCTACTGCCAAATTGGCTGTACCCTCGGCCAGGCCCCCAGGGGTTTCTGTCGCCTCTCCCAGACCCTACACCCTCCACGATGACATCTTCCATCTTCTCTTCCATCTGGCTTCCAAATAAATGGCTCTTTCCTTAGAGTCCCCAGAAGACAGATACCAGATTCAGGCAGCCAAGAGCCACAGTCAGGGGACCCTGCAATCTGAGAGGCACAGACGTGCAAAATCACGGCATGCAGAGGCCAAGAGCCCCAGAATGAAAGAACCTCTAGTCAGACAATCCCAGAACTGGAATTGTCCAGTGAGAGGTGTCATACAACCTTCTGCAGCAGGTGAAGAGCATCCCAAAGGGACAGAATCACAGCAACTGAATGCTTATACTTAGCCCCTGTCGAAGCCCTAGTGACTCAGAACCACAGGTTCCCACAGCCAGATTCACACAATCACAGAAGGCCAGGTCCCCCTGCCAAAGACTCAGATGTACAGAATGAGCCACATGTCATAGAAATGGGAGGTGGAGGGGCTGGGAGGATGATGGTACTTGTAAGATTTGAAGGGAGCTCACCTGGAGTCATAGGAGAGGCTGGTGGAGGCGGAGCCAGACGTGCTGGCAGCGTCTGTGGAGTCCACATCTGAGAAGAACGTCTGGCCCGAGCTGGCACTGGGGGGGGGGGGGTCTGCCGTTGGCCCAGCCCAGCAAGTTCCTGCCAGCCTGGCCCTCAGGGGCCCTGGGGAGCTATCCAGCTGTCTCTCTGGCCCTCTGACATGCATCCCAGCAGAAGCCCATCTTCCCACTGCTGAGCTTCTCATCACCACCCCTGCCTGTCCATTTCCTACCCATCCAGCCTCCAAAGTCCTAGGAGTCAGGAAAGCCTTCCCTGACTGCCCTCCCCTGGTGGTGGTATAAGCACTGGTGACAGTAACTAAAGAGCAGGATGAGCTGGATCGGAGGCACTGGTGACACTTCACAAGTCACAAGTGCTTTCATTTGCATATCTTGTTTGAGGAAAACAGATGAAGAGGTTCAGAGAGGTTAAGGAATTTAGCTAAAGCCACACAGCTAGCACTGGTAAACAGGGCCTGGAGCTCAGGTCTGACTAAGGCCCTCACTCCTTCCTCCAATCCCTCAGGAAAGCACTGAATGACCTTTAATAATTTTGGAAATAAAATGATGGAAGATGCGGACCCTCCCCTTGGAAGTACCCAAGCACGGGGTCCTGCTGGAGAGGCGTCCAGCAGGGCCTGGGGAGGGTTAGCGAAGGCTTCCTGGAAGAGGCGGGGTCGTCTTGAATTTTCAGATGTTCAGATGTCATAGGACAGGGCAAAGGGTATTCCAGGCAGAGGGAACAGCATGAGCCAAGGTGAGGAGGCATCAGGCAGCGCAGTGAGTGTGGGGTGACCACAGCAATTTGGGCAGAAAGTGTGAGGCAGTATGGGGGCTGGAGGGGTGGGGGGAGGGCAAGGCAAGGCAGGCCTTGATCGCTGCTCTGGGCACAGGGATGTTATACTGAAAGCTCTAGTGTAAAAAGACACTTTAGGCAGACCTGCGCCACAAGGACCCTTCTAACTAGGGGTTTCAGAATGACCCAAGAGAGCTCCTACCCCCTCAGAAGGCCTTCTGCTCTGCCCCTCCAGAGCCTTCCCGCACTGCTGGGGAGTGGAGGTGGCCTCCCCACATGGTTCCATCCCAGTCTCCAGAGCAACCTCTCCACTAGGTCCCTCACTGATACCTTTTTAAACTCTGAATTTCATCCAGCGTGAAGTCAAATATGCTGGCAAGGTGGTGGTTGGTGCTCCAGGCGGAGGTGAAGTCACTCTGTGGACACAGGAAGGAGAGGGGAATGGTCAGCTAGTGAGTACCAAGTCCACCTCCCACAAGCTCCCAGCTGAGGGCTGCACAGGCTGCCTGCTGTCCAGCCAGGACTGCTGAGGGCTGGAACCTCCCTAGGGTAAGACCTGTCAATTCCTTGTTTTTCCAGGTCCTCACCAGGGAACCAAGTCACCCTGGTTCTAGTCCTGGCTTTGCCTCTAGCCAACTATACAATCACCTCTCTGGGCCTCAGTCACCTCAACTGCAAAGTGGGGACAATAACCACTGTCCTGCTTCACTCAGGAAGCACCATAAAATTAAATAATTGTAAAAGTACCTTGTAAACTGTAGTGTGCTGGGGAGGTAAGGCACTAGTATTACTACCCACAGGGAGGGCTTCAGTAAGGATGCAGGGCTGCTGAAGAAGGAGAGAAAGTGCTCTGGAGGCTTGGTGACTCAGGACAGTCACTACTCCACTCTGCCCTCAGTTTCCCCACCTGGACAGTGAGGGAAAGGATATTGCCTGTTCTTGCCCCCACTTTGGGTTCTTGGGACAACTTGGGGAGATAAAGAAGAGGTCCTGGAGTGTCCAGCTTTCCATTGTGGAGCTGTAATAGAAACTGGCTTCTCCTTTAAGGGACATGGGAGAGTCCCCTGGGCCTGGGGGACGGACAGGAATCCCTAACATGTGCTGACCCTGCGTGTGAAGATGGAGAGTAAGAAAACAAGGACTAACACTGGGAATAGCATCTTCCAGCAAAAACTTTGACCTTTTTCTTCTATAAACTCGCCTTTTCTGCTGCTGGAATTCGTGAGGCAACAAACTGTGGAGACAGAAAAGGGAGAGGGTGGCCCAGTCAGAGCCTGAGGGCCCAGAGAGGGGCCCAGAGGGTGGTGCCTCAGGAGTGGCAGGACAGGAATCCGGACAACAGCAGCACCTTCCCAGGGAGGCCTGGGGGGCAGGGCGGGGTGTGGGGGGCTATAGTGGGCGGAAAAAGAAAAGGTGCCTCCCCACCTGCATCCAACGCCCTGCCCCCTAACACCAAGAGGAGCGGCTCCGCTCGGCCAGGAGGGCTAGGGACCCCTTACACACGCCGCCTTCCCCTTCGCCTCGGTGCCCAGGTCCTCGTCCAGCAAGGCTGGGTCCCACGATCTGGGTCTCCCTCCCTGAGGCCACAAGGGGCTGTGGTGGAAGGAGTCGGGGGTCTGGGACCAGGTCCCGCTCAGCCGCTAACTAGCGCTCGGAGTGCCTGCAGCTGTGCTAGCTGGGTCCAGGTCCTGCTCGCTTCCTGCGATGCCACATACTCTCCGGGGAGCGGGGAGCAGAGAAACTGAGTTCGGCCACGGCCCTAGCCCCTGGGCCCGAGCACTGACCCAGGCTTGCTCTTTCCTCTCTTACGCAGCTCGGAGGCGGCGCCGCTCTCATTTGGCATCAGTCCCTTGTCGGGCAGCAGCTTCCCTGGCGGGTTGGGCGGGACACGGATGCGCAGGCGGAAGATGCACTTCTTCTTCTTGATCTCCTTGCCACAGAGGAACCTGAGGGGTGGGCGGCGGGACGAGGCAGCTCTGGAGTCCGTCCGTCCTCCCGGGGAGTGCGGCCAAGCGTTAAAGGAGCCCCTGGCCTCCCTGGACCCAGAGCTAAAATCCAGAGTGGCCTCTGGAGATGCTGGAGTCGTCACGGGGGTAGCTGAGGATGTAGCTGGTGGCTCCCCCGGTCCCTCCTGCATGAGTGAGGGTCTTGCTGTTCTCATCCCTTTTCTTCTCTGCCTCAACCAGCTCCAAGGCCACCTCCTACAGGAAGGCCTCCTCCAGCTCACAGCAGAACTGATACTGGATTCCATCTCGTTCTGTTCTTGCCTCTCCCCAGGAGACCAAAAGGACCTCCAAGGCACCCTCCTCCTCCTTTGGACACAGCCTTGCCCTCAGAGGACTGTCCACTGGGAGGGCTGAAGGCCTCATGTACTGAAGAGTCTGGACCCCAAACCATGAGAATGTGGAAGGGAAAGTGAGTAATTTTGTGTGGAAGTGTCTGGAAAGGTTTCATGAAAGCAGAGACTGTGTCTTATTCCCTACCGCAGCCTCAGCACCTAGACAGGGCCTGACAGAGCAGCAATCCAATGCTTGCTGTTGGAACAAGTAAATAAAAGAGTAACCTGGGCAAAGGGGAGAGTATGAGCAAAAGCACTGAACAGAAAGGGCTCAGGGTGGCTGGCCCCCAGAATAAATAAAGCAAAGGGACAGTGGCAGAAGACTTGGGCAGGGCCTGATCCTAAAAGGCCTTGAATGCCAGATGAAGGAGCCTGAGTATCCTGCTGCAGTGGTGGTGAGGGACGTGGCCAGCTGTGTGTGCTGCGAACCCTGGATGGGAGGACATGCGCTAAGGGACGGGTCAGGAGGCTGCAGCCCACCTGAGAAACAACACATCGGTCCCTCAGTGCCTGGCTCAGAACCCTAGATGGCTAGAGCAGGAGGGGCCCTCAGAGAGCAGGGGTGCACCCCACTATGGAGCTGAGCCCAGAGCCCAAATGTGCCAGGCTGCTGGGGTGGTCAGGCAGGCTTCACAAAGGCGGTAGGGCTCCCTGGATCTTGAAGGACGGGAAGGGTTTATAGAGTCAACAAGAAGGGGAGAGGGACTCAGGCAGGGAGCACAGCTTGAGCAAAGTCTAAGAGGTAGGAAGAACCTTTAGATTGAACTCCCACCTCTGGGGGGCCCTCAGCACTCCCTCCCCTCCCCACACGCACCGGCTTTTGTAACTGTTGAGAGCGTTGAGGAGATGTGGTCCTCGATCTGTCACGGGGGTGCTGGTGAGCTGAGGGGAGCAGGCCAGCAGGCCAGTCAGACCCAGGCATGACGCGTGGGGGGAAGCCCCAGCCCCTGTCCCCGCCCTCCCCTTCATCTCCTGACGCTTCTGAGTCCTCCAGGCGGGACCACTGACTTACTCCATGATTTCAACAAGTCTTTGTCCCTCTCTGAGCTCATTTCCCCATCTGTAAATGGAGAGAATAACCCCTGACCTCAGTGTATCAAGAGCTTTACCAACGTCCAGACCCTTGACCCGGTAATGCTACCCCATGGATTCTATCATGGAATCTGTATGTGCAGATACAGCATGAAACCTGAACAAACCTTCACATACAAAAATGTTCCCTGTGGCATTGTTTCTAATGGGGGACAAATGGCAAAGAAACATATGCCCAACAGGAAGGAAACAAGTAAACTATGGTAGAAACCAATGCAGCTGTTAAAAATGTTTCTGAAGATTCTTTAATAATATGGAAAAGTATTTATACTATAATGTAAACTAAAAAAAGATGATTAAAAATTGTATATGCTGTATCATCTAAAGCATGTAAAAAGAAAACATGCATAGAAGAGAATCTCAAAGGAAATGTACCTAAGTGTCATTTCTAGTTATTTCTGGGTGGTGTGATACGGGAATATGGATTTTTTTTTTTTTTTTTTTACCAACTTCAACAACAACACTAAGGAATATGGATTTTTAAAAAAGTATACTTCCTTATACTTTAAAAGTTTTCTACCAGGAACATGTATGACTTTTTTTAATATAAATCAGAAAAAAGTTATTTTAAAAAATACCAACTCTACCTATCTTTTAAGGCTTCATAATATGTATGTCTTTTATAAATTATCAAACATTGTAAATGAAGACATTATTATATATAAAACCTTTTGCAAAGCATAAAGGTTACTTTAAAAAAAAAAATCCCTGTCTCATCAAAGAAGGATCTGGGGCAGTCAGTGGAGGAGATGCATCGCTCTGTATGTAGTGGAGCGGATTCTCAGGGTGTCCTTAGGGAAGGTTGCAGAGCTGCACTGTGGGAATGGTTAGGGAAGCCTGGCTCCAGCTCTGCCTCAGCCCCAAAGTTCTGCTGACCACAGGCAAGTCACTCTCCCAGCTCTGACATTCTGAGTCTTGGTTTGTTACTTCACTCCATGGATCTGGAGCTCCCAGGCCTCTGGTGACTCACTATTCAGAACAGGCTCAGCAGGGGTAGACCTACTCCACTCTCCATCCTAGCCAGGAAATCTGGCGTGGGTCAAATGCTCAGCAGAGAGCTCTGCTCCAGCCAGACTTGATCCACGGGCCCAGCTCTCCACAGCTGAGTCAGTGAGGCCCCAGTCACCCACTGCCAAAATCTAGGCTCAGGAAGGCCCTTAGAGGGCACAGGCTCAGAGGCCTGGACTCAGGGATGCAGCAGCTCCAGGGTGGGAGCTCAGAAACCTAGATCCTAGTCGTGCCCTGTGTGACCCTGAGCAAACCTCTCTGACTCCTGCCACTCTGACATCCCATGGCCCTGCATACCTTGCCAAGCTGCAGGAGCTCCCAGTGGTGGTTGACAAAGGCCAGGATCTCCTCAAAGTCAAAGTACTTCTTCTTGCTCTGCACCCCCAGGTTATAGAGGGCCAGGTGAACCACATCCACCCTGAGCAAGGGGGCAAGGAGGTGGGGCAAGGTGAGGCAGCAGCCTGCCCAGCCAGGGCTCAAGCCTCCCGGGTTGAGGCTGAGAGGCAGGGCAAGGCTGGCACTGGGTAGCTGGAGATGGAATCGTGCCAGGAAGGAGGAGGGAAGAGGGCAGGCAAGAGCTGGGAGGGGGATGGGTGGGTGGGCCAAGCCCCAACCTCTCACCATCGCAGGGGCAGCCTCTCAATGTACTCTGGGCCCTGGTTACACACGGAGCAGAAGAACAGGTAGAACCTGTGGGTGGGTGGAGAGGGGGCCTGTGGTGGAAGGGGCTCTGACACTCCACCCTGGTCCTGGTGCAGCCACCCTCCACCCGCCTTCCCTTAGTCAGCATTCTCCCTCCTGGGGCTGGTGGCCTCTAGGGGGTGAGGACAGGGCAGGACTGGGATGAAGAAATATTCCCCTATCCTTTCTAACCCCTACCCTAACCCTCTTCCCAAATACTGCCCTGAAGTGTGCCTGAGTTCGTAGAGTGAGCTGAGCTAGGCTGGCTGCAGTGGTCACCCTCTTCCCCTCTGAGACAGACCCACACACACAATCACAAATGACTTGAGACACCAACCAAAAGACATATAACATGTGATTTGACATACGTAATGCCTCCATTAGCTTAGCCTCAGGGGTTAGAAGCTGGATCAAGACATCCCTTTCCCCAGTGGCTTCTATAGCAACCCTGGGCAGAGGTGGGGTGGGGGCTGTGTCTCTCCTCCTTCCCCAGACACTTAAGACTCTCGGGATTAGGGGAGGCAGGGATTTGTCTAAGGTACCCCACTAATCAAGGGCAACTAGGAATGCAGCCCAGCATGTTTCTTTATTGCCTCCTGGCATAGCTAGGGGCTCCCCTACCCTGAACTGCCTCCCATAGACAGGTAGGTATACATTACCATAGACCCCCTCCTTGTCTGGGGCCTGGTAGGCCATCTGAAAGAGTTGCTGCTGCCATCCTTGGCCCTCATCCCACCCACAAGGCTCAAATGAACCAAATTAGCACCTACCGGTCTCCAAACATCATGGGCTCATTAAGGCACTGGGTGCAGGCCTCATGGAACCACTGCCTGCATCGGTAACATTGCAGCATCCGCAGGTACCATCTTGAGAGAAAGAGGAGCCAGGGTCAGCCAGGACTACACTCCCAGGCAGGCATGAGCCTCAGCAACCTTTCCCACCATAAACTTGCCCTCCACCAGGAGAAAAGGAAGAGAACTCAGTTACCGAGCACTTAGGCTGTGCCAGGGGAGGGCCTGGGAGCTAGGCACATGCTATCTCTTTTGATCTCACCATTTGGTAAAGGACAGGCCACTGTCCCCATATGACAGATGAGGCAGAGGTTAAATGCCTTGCTCAAGGTCACTCAGAAAGCAAGTGGAGGATGGTGATTCGAATTCTGGTCTTCCTAACTTCAAAGCCATTGCTTCCCCTGCTATGCCACACTGCAGCACTCATCTCTGGACATGCTGCTTCCCAAACACAACTGACAGGGAAAAGTTTGCCCAGGAGACTTCATGGGAGAATAATGGCTCTAGTAAGCTACATGGGGGTAGGAGGACATGTGGTTTTTCCCACCTGCTACTTTATCTGCCCTATCATGGCCATCCAGCAACTATTCCCTGAATATGAATGAAGAGTAAGAAGTTATTCCCTTGATAACTATCAATGCTTTGTTCATTCCTTGTCAGGTGAGGTCCAGGTTAAAATGCAGATTCCCTGGCCCACTCCAGACCCATTCAATCTTTGGGGAAGCCTCGGGGATGCACCGTTAACAATCACCCTATGCAACTCTGCCCAGTAAGTGTTGAGAAGCACTGCCTTAATGCTGCAAAGGTTTCTGAAAGCATTTCCCCATCTGTTATCTCTTAGGCCTCCCAACACTCCGGGAAGTTGATGGAGCTGAAGGAATTAAGCCCATATGAGAGATGAAGTAGTTCAAGTGATTGCCCAGGTTACTCAGCTGGGCTATAAGTACTTCCTCCAGACCCGTATTTATCAACAGAGCTTGGGGCTGAGACTTCAGAGGGTCCTGAAGGCTGCATTTCCTGAGGGCAGAGACCCTACCTCTTTTGTCTGTGGTTCCTTCCATAATGCCTGGTGTAGTCAGCCCAAGGGAGCAGGCTCAACTGTCCATGGCTACATGGAGGCCCAGGTTGGCAAGGAAGAATCAAAGACTCTTGCCCCATAGCCAGGGCAAGGATCCCCTCCACAGCATATGACCCCCAGCCCCTGTTTGCACATCTCCAGGGGAAAGGATTTCAATATTTTGCCAACAGCCTGTGCCGTTGGCTTTGACAGTGAAAAGGTTATCTTAACTTCCATGCATTAGTAGCCCTACCACCACCACATTTTTAAAGTGCTTACCAAGTGCCAGGTCCTGTGTGAACCTTTATGTGAATTATATAATTTACGCCCTGCTCACAACCACCACAAGACAGGGAAACTATTAAGAGAACTGAGGCCCATGGGTTGCACCGCTGGCAAGGGGCAGAGCCAGGATGTGGACGTCCTGGGAGGATCTGGACCGAGTATTCGGGGGCCTAGGCTCTTAACCACTCAATACTTCTTCCTTTCCCACGGTGCTCCGAGGAGACACCTCTGCCCTCTACCCTCACTGCTCTAGGGTGACAGACGCTACCAGGAGCCCAGCCCTTGAGCCTTAATCTTCCGTTCCCCTCTTGAGGTCCCGCCCCCTCGGGCCCCACCCCGAAGCCTTACCTTCGGGGACCGCCCCTTGAGGCCCCGCCTCCTCGGATCCTGTTCCCCCGGCGACTCTCCGGGCCCGCCCCTCTCACCCCCCCGCCACCGGATGCTCCCCAACCTGCTCCGCCTCCCTGGGGCCCTGCTCTGGCCCGCCAGGCCCGCCCCCGAGGCCCCGCCCCTGCGGCTGACTCTCCCTGCCCGCCCCGAGGCTGCGCCCCCGTGGCCAGCACTCCAGGCCCGCCCCCCGAGGCCCCGCCCCTGCGGCTGACTCTCCCTGCCCGCCCCCCGAGGCCCCGCCCCCGTGGCCGGCACGCCAGGCCCGCCCCCCGAGGCCCGCCCCCGTGGCTGACTCTCCCTGCTAGCTTCTGTCCGGCTGGCGCTGAGGCCTGATTGTCCCGGACCTGCCCCACCTCCCTGGGGGCCCCGGCCCCGCGGCCTTACTCTCCGGGCCCGCCGCAGTAGCAGTAGCATTGCTGCTGATTGGTGCGGTGGGGCGAGTCCCACTCGAGCTCCTCGGGCTGGTAGGACAGCACCATCTTCACGGCCTGCAGCGTCCGGGCGATGGCGCCCTTCTTCAGCGCGCCGCCTTTCTGGGGGGAGACCAGGGCCCGAGTCAACTGCCGAGTCCCAGCTGGGCCACACGTGTGGGCACACGGCTATCAAGGGAAATGCTGCCCAGGGTTTGGGGGTACCCGCAGATATTCCAGTGTAGTCAGAAACGCAAGGAGCATTTTCTTACCAATTCCAAAGCATCCCCTCTATCCCAGAAGGACCCCCATTAATAATTGTACTAATAGTAACAAGCGCAATAAAGGTGACAATTACCAATATGTATTGAGTGTGGACATTTACATGGATTTTCTCTTTTATAGTAAAGCACCATTTATTGGGGTCCTCCTACTGCTGACACCAAATCCGTGTCCATTTTACAGGTAAGGAAATAGGCTCAGGGAAGCAGTGGAACCTGGCCAAGGACACATAGCTGGTTAGTGGCAGAGGCCCCGTCTGTCTCCAAAGCCCAAGTGTGGCCCTTCTGCTTGCAGCTCAGGCTCTGTGATGGCGAGTCAGGCCTGAGTGCAGGGGTTCTCTGGGCTGCCCGACTGGAGGAGGCAGGAGAGGCAGGGACTGGGAGGCATGGTGGGCTCACCCGCACAGCCAGTGCGAAGATACAACGTCGGCAGAACCAGGGTGTGAGCAGGGGCCGGTCGGCACTGCCTGCTATGGGGATGTGGCACTGCTGGTGGTAACCTACGGCAGAGGAGGGGGTAGTGAGTGCCCACAGAAAGCAGTGGACCAAGGCCCGGCGGCCCAAAGGTGGCAGGGCTGGGAGGCTGCAGGAAATCCTAGGAGCTCTGCCTGCCAGGGGCCAGGGGACTGGCTGGTGATGCCCAACCAAGGTGACCAAATTGGTGTCCAGGCTGGGGACTAAATGACCGCATTGGCCAGTGGGGGAGGCACCAAGGTGTGGCTTCAGTGCCTGTGCCCCATCTTTCCCACCCATCCTCTCCACCTAGGAGGGCCCCAAACTGCATACCCCATCGTACTTTCCCAGCTTTTCCCAAGGTCACCTCCCTGGCCCTCACTCACAGAGACTGGCTCCTTCTCACCCTGGAGCTCCAAGAGAAACAGGAAGCCAGCTGAGACCCCAACAGTCAGAAGCAGTGCCCATTAGCGGCCAGTGTGGGGGGACCCAAAAGTCGGGGCCTTAGTGCCCTGCTCCTGCCACTCACCCAGGCCACACTTCCCACAGATGAGGATCTCATTCAGTGGCCCTGATGTCTTCCCCAGGCAGATGTTGCACTTGGGCTCCTCTCCTGGAACACCAGCTGAAAGAGAGGCCCTCTAGGGTCAGGTCCAGCCCATGGGAATTAGGAGAGTTTCACAATCAGTCCGGGTGCTGAGCCTCTGCTGTGTGCTGGGCTCCACTGGGCCCCACACGCTAGCTCACTGCATCTTCCCAACCTCTCTGAGGTGCCTGTTACCATTAGCCCATTCTAAAGATGGGGAAATTGAGGCTCTGAGAGGTTAAGTACCTTGCTTAGCTAGTAAGTAGGAGACGTGGGATTCAAACCCATGGCTGTGTGACATCAAATCCTCTGCTCTTTTGACCACATCATGCTGCCTCTCCTGCCTGATTTAACTCGTTTTGTTAAAAAGTTATGTTAAATAATTTTTAAAAATTATATTATGGGACAATAACAGGATGTTAAAATGAAACCCCATGTTCTCATTGACAATTATGAACTCATGGTCAATCTTGTTTCAACTATATTGCCACCCACTTCTCCTTCCTGTAATTATTTTGAATCAAGTCCCAGATACCCAATCATTTTTCCATAAATATTTCAGTATACATCTCTGAAAGATCAGGACTCTTTTTTAAAAACATAACTACAGCACCTTTATTGCACTGAAAAATTAACATAGTTGCTTAATAATATCAACAAATTCTGTTACTGTTCACATTTCCAACTGTCCCTTAGATAAAAGTGTCATAAGAATTTTAAGTCTGTTCTTTTAAATCAAGATCCATATAAAGTCCACACATGGTGACTGGCTGATGTTTTTAAAATTGCTTTTAATCTGCAGGTTCCCTCTCCGTCTCTTTTTTCCTTTGCATTTTTTTCTTGGTTGAAGAATAAATATGTTTTTATGTGTGAAAAGTTTGTATGAATACAGTAAACACATTTTGCTGTGTGCTTCTGTCTTATGTCCCCAGCAGGCTAAAAGTTTTATAAGGGCAGAAATGGTATCTCTTCATCCCTGTATCCCCAGGACTTCATATAGAGTGTGGCATGCAACAAGTGTCCCAAGACATGTTTGTTAAATAAGTGGCCAGGCAGGAACCTTGCCTCTTACTCCTGAATATGCCCCCAGGAAGGTAGTGCCCACAGTGGGTCTCTGTAAGTTCTCACTGGCTTAATGAAGTGATGGATCAGTAACTATGGTGGTGCCCAGCCTTCTGCTCTCATCTTGGGAGACACCTGGGGGCCACCATTCTGTCTGGGAGGAGCAGTCATCTGGCTGGGAGACAAGCCCAGCACTATAGCACCTCCATGGAGCCTGGGGCACGGTGGGCTTCTACACAAGGTCTGCTAAGGTGAACGGTCTTTCCTCTCCACCTGGCTCCCATGCTTTCAATAAGAGGGTAACCAAGAGAGGAGATCGTCATTGCTTCGGGTCTTTATATGATCAATTTAGGGGCCTGGAGAAGAATCAGTTTGCTCTGGCCACAACTTCTTGGAGAAATGCTACTATATGAAAGCGCTACTCACTGGCTGGGTTCTGCGGCCTCTACTTGGCAGGCTCCTTGGAATCATCTCTTATGGTAACAAATTCTTGAGAAACTGCTTCTCTACAACTCAATAGCACTGAGCTAAGCATTTTATATGGATTATCTCATTTAATCCTCCCAACCACCCTGCGAAGCCAGTACTTTCATTATCTCCTTCTTTCACACGATGAGACTAAGACCCAGAGAGGTTACTTTACTTGCCCTAGAATATGCAGCTAGTAAGTGGCAGAGCTGGAACTTGGTCCAAGATCTATCTGACCCTAAAACCTGCCTCTCCCCCTGCTAGGGCCATGTCTCTTTTCCTGTTGGAGCATAAACGGCAGACAGGTTTCCCCTCTTATGCCGACTCTGACTGACAGGTAGTGGCTGCCTGGAGCTCCATGTTGAAAGTGTATTAGTGTTGTGACTGACTACTAATGCCTGCCGTGTGCATGGGAAGGGAGAATGGTGGCAAGGATGTCCCTGATTTGCCATCTCTATAAGACAAAGATGCCAGCTTTCTGAGGGCAGAGATGGTACCCGACCCTGTTCCCTGTCAACCCTGGAGCTGGTCTAGCTCCAGCCGGGCCTCTCCATCCTCACTCTGCCTGGCCCATCTCTACTTTCTTGGTCTTTCCCCCACTCCCCTACTCCTTGCCCCATGGATAGAGTTGCCCCCACTAGTTTTATTCATATGTTAATCAGGGGCCCTGTGCTGGCAACTAGAGGTGACAATTCAGAATACCTGGGCCCCTCCCCTTTCCTAGCCCAGACCTAAACCTAACCCTAACCCAAAGCTTTGAGCAACAGATGTCATACAGCAAGGAAGCAAACACACTCCTCAGACCCAGTCCCCCCCTCCTAGCACCTCCCTAAGCCACATCCCCACCTGTCTTGCCCCCCTCACAAGGTATAAGGGGCTGGCAGATGTCCTAAGTGCCTTGCCGAGTAAATACACAACTGGTAACCTGATCATCATCTCAGGCGGGCCTGGGGTCCATGGACAGGGCAGATACCAGGAGTAAGAGATGGAAGGAGAGAAGGAAAAAAATGAAGGCAGTCGAGGCAAGAGGACCTGGGGAGGGCGGGGATACCCAGGATTTTAGGAAAACTCACCATGCTGTATGTCCTTCCACAGGACCCAGTATTTGGAATTATCTTCGAAAGTCACAAGGCAGCTCTGCTTAGAACTGCTGACCTGGGGAACAGGGCAGGGGGCAATGTGAGGAAGGGCTGGGGGAAAGCCTAACTGGAACATGGTCTTCCTCCCCCACTTTTGTCTCCTTAGGCTCCAGAAAGCAGGACGAGGCTGGAGGAGCAAGGAGGGTGGCCGTTCCTGGAGGTAGCAGACTCCTCATCACTGGAGTCGTACAGCCAGGGACTGGGGATGACAACTTGGTGGGAATGTTGAGGACAGAATCTGTGATCCTCTCCAACCTGATTTCATCTTGTTTTACAGGCTCTCAGAGCACTTTTCTATAGAACTGGTGGGATGATGTTGGCCCTAAGGATGGTACCTGCAAAACCAAGCTCTCGCTCTTCTCACTGTCAGCTGCTGGGCATGAGGGACCAGAAGGGAAGTCCCCAGCAATCCCCCTCCCTCCATCACTGCTCTGAGGGCCAGGCTGGAGGATGCAGAGAGATGCCGAGCCTGGGAACTGGGGCCAGAGAGGAAAGGTTTACCCTCTTGATCTTCCCAAGGTAATACAGTCCGTCCGTCCACCGGCACAGCACATACTGGCCCTCTGTCAGCTTGGACATCAGGTCTTTGAAGTTGTTCTTGGCCTTCGCCAGGGCCCCCTTGTTGGGGAGGTGGCTGTTGGCACCATAGGAGTCCCGAGTCCCTGGATCCAGAGCTCGATTCTCCATCAGCTTCCACTGACACTGGGAGAGAAAGAGAACAGAGTTTTTACCTCTTGCTTCCCTGCTCCAGAAAGCCCATCACGGGAAGGGAGGAAACTACCACACCTGTAACCTGTGCTAGGTACAAAACACATTTATGATCTCACTGAATACTCATGACCACCTATGAGGGAGACATTATTATTCCCATTTTACAGATAGGGAAACTGAAGTATGGCAAGAAGAGGCTGATGGGCCAGAGGCAGAGCCAGGGTTCATAATCTGGTGAGCCGATGCTAAGTCAGTCCTATTCTCTTCCCACCCATACCTGCTGCCTTCCAAAAAGAATGGATCTCTCAACCAACACAGAACAAAGTCCCCTGCCCAGGGGGCCTCAACCACTCCCTGTCTTGGGAGGCTGAGGCTTTATCCCTTAAGCAAACACACTCCACGTTCTCTGGGTGGAGGGCCTTCTCCAGGTGGTGGCTGGCCACATTCCCCACTACCCCCTCCCAACAGCATGCAGGCACTGGGCAGTTTTATACCCCCTTCCCCTACGCTGATCTCTGTCTAGAGAAAACTCACCTAGAAAGGAAAACTCCTGGGTGGCCTGTGAACTGGTACAGACTGGGCCATCTGTGTCTTTTGTAATCCCCTTTTCTGTTCTCACTTATGGGATGATTTCATGGAAGCCAATTCTGGGACATTTAAATCCACTTATGCTTTCACCTAGACACGCATTTGCTCCAAGCAGTGCAGTCGTCCCCTCGCCAGCCCCTTCACACCTCTCACCATCCTATTCAATGTGCGGCGTGCCCATCCCTTTCCCTCTCCCTGCTCAGGGTACTGCCCCGGGCATCTCGGACTCTCCGGCCAAGGGGCTGCCACTGCCTGCCAATTTCAAGTGCGATGGCTCTGGCATTCGTGCCCTCCTTTCCATCCTCCTGTCAGAGTCTGAGTTCCCGGGCCTTGCGCTCACCTCTGCTAGACACCTGGGCTGGGAATGGTGCCGCCAGGCCTAGTGCTGAACAGGCCACTCCTGCCTCTCCACCACACTCCTCCTCAGGCCCACCAACTCCCTTCCAGAAACCTTCTGGGGCTCCCCAAGGCCTCCGGTGCTGTTCAAAGCCTTCCCCAACATCCCCCCCTCCTTCCCCTTTGGGCTCACCTGGCTCCATGCCCCTGCACACACTCCACTACAGCCAGACACAGCCTCCCTCTGTTCCCTGCACAGGCTACCCTCGTCTCCCTCTCTGCGTGGCCTGGGCACCTGGTGTTATGACCGTCTGCTGACAGGAGAGTCCAGTGCCTGTTTCCGTGTGAGTGCGTGTGTGCACTCCCGTGAGATCGTGCGGGGTGATGTCTACAGCAGTGCGCCAGGGAGTATGTGAAAGTAAATACACGTGTGTGCGTGTGCGGGCCCCGGCTCCCCAGACGATGGCTGGCCACGTCCCCCCCCACCCTGCCCCCCATAGCGCACAGGCACTGGGCAGGGGATGCGGTCTGAACCCCTGCCCTCCCTGCCACCTGGCTCCCCGGCACTGCGGCACTGCGAGGTCCCCGCCCGCCGGGCCTGGGGCCAGGCGGAGGCCGCGGCAGGTTCACTAACTGACACTTCCTCCCCCGCTGCGCCTTTGGGAGCGGGCCGGGTCGCCGCACCCCCTCCACCCTGGCCGGGCGGGGGCCCCCGGGTGGTGGCCCCCACCCCCGCCTCCGTCCTCCCGGAGCGGGCCCCCGCGGGCTGTGATTGGCTGATTCAAACCCATCTGCAAAGAAATGCCTGTTTGCGGGTTCCCGTCCGCGTCCAGTTCAAATCCGCGGCGCCCGGAGCGCGGGGCCGGGCGGGGGCAGGAAGCGAGGATGATTCATGCGCCGGGGCCTCTCCCAGGGCGGCCGTTGGCTTTTTAAAAAGGGTGTTCAGGAGGGGGAAAAAGCTCGCACAAGGGCCCTTCGGGTTCGAGCGCCGCGCTCCTCGGTCGCTGCGACGCCAAGCCTCCCCCAGTCCCAATCCTGCCGCAGCCGGACTTCGGACGTGAGCAAAATCCCCAAAGCCCCGTCTGTCCCTCCCCCCACCCCAGCAGCAAAAGTAGCGATTTGGGGCAAGAAAGAACGACCTGTCACCCACGCCTGCCGAGGCTCGGGGACCAGGGTGGGGCTCCCGCTGCCCCGCGGGCACCGTTTGCCCCCCACCCCCGGTCCACATGCCCCCGCACGCCGCTCCGCAGGACCCCAAGCCCGGAGGCGTCCGACCCGCCAAAGTGTAGGAGCTTTCGAAAGGAGAGGGACGTGCGCAGGGAGAGCAGAGTGTGGCGGGGAGTCCCCCTGCCGGGCCGGCCGCCCGCGGGCGGAACTTACCGCCAGGCTGCGTGTCTGCCGGTCCCACTTGGAGTCTGGCCACCAGGCGCATCGGCGGCGGAGGCGGCTGCGTTCGGCCCGCGGCTGCCCGGCCGAGTGTCCGCCCGTGGGGCCGGGGTCGGGGTCTCGGCGGGGGCGGGGCGGGGCGGGGGCGCCGCGGGGAGGAGGGGGAGGCGGCGGAGGGAGGGGCCGGGGCGCTCAGGAAGGGGCCCCCCGGGCGCGGGGCGCCATCTTTTTCGCGTTTTCCCGCGAATTATTGACGTCCCGCTTATGTAATTAGCGGGGCCGCGCCGGCCTCGCCATTGGAGCCCGCGCCCGCCGCGCCCCGCAGCGCCGCCCGCCCCCGCGCGCCCCCGCGCCGCGCCCCGGGCCCTCGCCCCCGGCGCGCATCCTCCGCGGCCACCGTGCGCCCGGCGCCCCCCGACGCAGAGCCCCGAGGCACCGACACCCCGACGCGCACGGGACAGCGCCCTGCGCGCATGGCGCACACGGCGGGCTCGAACAGTCGTTGAGGAAACAACTCTGCGCACGGGGCAGCGCACAGCTGGCACAGACACACAGCAGGGCGGCGCACAGACCCACGCCACAGACACACAACACCTTGCACTTACAGCATGGACATGCTGCACAGAGACACAGCGCATGCATAACATAGAAGCAGTTACACAGCACACAGCACGGAGCAGACACAAGTCACAGCACATCATATGCAGGACGCGAACACACAATAAAGAGAATTACTGTACATATATACAATATATACTGTACATATGTATCTAGGTATAGACAAAGATGCACAAGGAAAGGTACAGTGTACACAGCATAGACACAACAAACACACAAGGAAAAGAGTACACCAACAACAAATTGCACACAGACAGTGCACAGAAATACAAGATACAATCACAAATACATACCACATACACCAACACACCATGTAAAGAAATGGCGTGCAAGGAAAGACAACATACGGAGAGTCACAGGAATAGCAGGTTGAGGCAGTGGGCATGACTCCAGTCACATAGGGTCCCTGCCCTGGCGAACAAGGCAGACATGACCCCATCCAGACCCACTCTTGGGGGGGCAAGGGTGGAGAACATTTACCAATAACATTTACCACCCCCATCCCTGCCCTCAGTCCCCAGCACCCACCTCACCTGCTGCCCTGGTACTCTGCAGACATCCCCATGGGAATGGGGGAGTATGTGGACACACCTCCCCCCAGAGCTTTCCCTGCTCCCTGTCAAGTTGCCCACCCTTGTTCCTCTGCCTCCTGTCCTTGGGAGGTTGTCTGTGCAGGCCCCTGCCTCCCTTTCCCAGCCTGACACCTGAGTCCTCTCACCTCCTTCCTTACCTCCTGCCACCCCTTGGCCCTGCTCCCCCGTCCTGCCTCACTGCCCCATTCTGGGTTCTTGAGCCAAGGCACAGCCTGGCAGTTCTGACCACCTGCCTCCCCTCTGCCTGCGCTTGGAAAGAAAGCTGGGAGCAGCCCCATCAGACAACACCTCCCAGTCCTGGAGAGCAAATTTTCAGGTCCCAAAGGGGCCCTAGGATCATGCTACTTATCCATGTTCTGCGAAGAGAACATGTGTCCAACTAGGGCAGGGCAGGTGACCCAAGGGGGACACTCCCACTGCTCTGCCGGTAGGACTGGGGGGGCAGAGGTCACAGAGGGAGGCATCACCTCTGAGACTTACAGGCCAGTTCCCCTCATTACTAGCTGTGGGACCCTCAGAGTGTCACTTCACCTCTTAAGGCTCAGTTTCCTCATCTAAACAGAATTGTTGGGAAGGTTAGAGTAAATGTATGCAAAGCCCGTGGTGCCAGTGGGTGTGCACTAAGTGATGATTATACTTTGTCAAGAAATTCTATATTCATTGGTGCCCCCCTGGGTGGGACTAGAGCTGGGGGCTGTGGGGCCCACATTCTCGTCGGGGAGTCTTTTGGCACAAACAGTGACACGTACATAAATAAGAGGGGCTTGTGCAGTGAACTGCACATGGAATTGGGGCATCCTGGCCTCAAGTCCAGCTTTGCCTCTGAGCCAGGGTGGGGTCTTGGGTAAGCTAGTGCCCACTTAGGTCATGTTTCCTCATCTGTTCAAAGGGGGTTAATGAAACTACCCATCTCTAGGGACATTGTGTAGATAAAAGTTCAAATAGGATAATGAAGGAGCAGCTGCTTTTGTAAACTAAAAGGTGGCATGCAAAATGAGAAGTTGTTAAAACACTACAGAACAGGAAATTATAAATGCCACAAGAAAGATACAGTGTCACCAGTGATTTAGAGGCAACTCTACCTTTGAATTGAGGAGAGAGAGTAAGTTTCGTGGAAAAGGTGGCATTTAGATAGGTTGTGGAAATAGGGAGGTGGGTATTCCAGATGGAGGGAGTTTAATGGGCTGACAATCAATCCAATTTTTAAAAAACGGGTTAAAGATGTCAACAGGCAATTCATAAATGAGGAAATTTAAATGGCCAAAATGGCCAAAAATATGAAAAGATGTTCACCCTCATTGGTCATGTGAGAGATGCAAATGAAAAGAACTGTGGCACCTTGTCACATCCACCAGACTGGAACAGAGTAAAGAGTTGTCAATACAGGGGTGGAGGGCAGGCAGTGAGGACATGGCACGTTGGGACCCTCATAGCCACGCATGGAGATATAAACCGGTTCAATGATTTTGGAGAACGGTTTGGCAACATCTAAGGAAGTTGAAGATGCTTGTATCTACAATTCAATGACCCTGTTCTAGTCACTCAGCATATAGTTGTAAAAATTTAGAAATTGCTGAGTTGTCCATCAACAGCAGTCCAGATAGATGAATTGTGATCTCTTCATACAATGGAAAAATGTACTGGGACTAAAAATAAACTAAGGCCATAAGCCTCAACATAGATTCATTCCAGGGTAAAACCAACATCAGGTTGTAGCATGGGTACAGTGTGATCCAAAATGTTTTTTAAAACATTCAAAAATATGCTACATATACATTTTTAGGTATACAGTCAGGTAGTAAAAGCATTGAAACATGCATGGGCAAGGAAAGACCCCAAATTTAGAACAGTGGTTACCTCTGGGAAGGAAGGTACGGGAATGATGTCAGAAGAGGCATGCAGGGGATTTAGTGACGTCTGTAGTGCTTTATTCCTTAGAAAAAAATAAAGAGCTCTGAAGCAAATATGGCAGTGTCAAGATTTGACAAGGCTGGGTGGCTGGCGCGGGGCGGTTGTTCTCTCTGATCTTCTCAAGTCTAAAACTTTTCATCTATTTTATGTGTGTTTGAAATATTTGAAATTTTGAAGACGGGAGGGGCAGGAAGACTACAAGAGTGCACAGAGGAGGTTCCACCTGTCAGGTGTGCGGGGTGGCTGCAGCTCAGTGTCCTCTCACCTCTGGGGTTGATCGCCCTCCTCTTTAAGACTTGTCACAGCTTAGTGAGCCAGGCGTGGCAGGCATGCAGATAAAACTGCAGTTTGGAGAGGCAGAGTGATGTCCCCAATATTGTCATACACAATAGGGAGTCAGGGAACATCCCCTCCCCTCAGCTGTGTCTCGGCTCCTGTCTGTCAGGGGAGACCACCAAGGACCAGAGATCCCCCAGAGAATGCCTCCTGCCTCGAAATAATCCTTCCTCCTCCTTCTGCTGAGCTATTCTATTTTTTCTTTCAATTAAGGACAATTTGGGAAATACAGAAAAGCACAAGGAAGAAAATAAAAGTCACTTGTGATTTTCACTTACTTTTAAAATCAGCTTTATTGAAGTATACTTCACATGTGGAAAATTCACTTTTTTTTTTTTTTTTTTTACTTTTTTTGGAGCACAGTCTCGCTCTGTCACCCAGGCTAGAGTGCAGTGGTGTCATCATAGCTCACTGCAACCTCAAACTCCTGGGCTCAAGTGGTCCTCCTGCCTCAGCCTCCTGAGTAGCTGGAACTACAGGTGTGCCCCACCACAACCGGCTAAAATTTCACCTATTTTAAATGTACAGTCACTAATTCATTTTGAGAGAACATCATTTTGTTTCAGAAATATTTGTTCAGGTACTAAACAAGTTAGCATATATGATAGCGCTGTACAAAGCAGATGGATGAGTATTATGGTAATTCAATTTTTAGAAATGATTATTGTGCAGGTGACCAGTTAGATGGGCCTGTGTTTCATTGCCTGAATTTGGGGGTCAGTTGGGTATGTCCTCACCATGGAGGTGCTGAGAGTTTTCAAATTATAGTAGAAAGCATAGTTGTTAACACCATTAAAAAAAAAAAAAGACTGACAGGGTCAGACTGTGACCTACTGTAGTGCCTGTGGCCTTGGTTAGCTGCCAAGCCATAAACACCTTTACCTGTGGCTTTTGTGGGGAAATGAGAGCTGTCTGTCCACCCTCTCTGTGAGCCCAGGAGGTGTAGAAAAAGGAGCCTTCACCAGACACAGGAGATCCTGTTACCCACCCCACATCCTCCAGGCTTGCTGTGGAACCATGAATGGGTCCCTTCCCTTCTCTGAAATTTAGTTTCCACATCTGTTAAAAATAAAGTGGTGCTTTACCCACCCTTTCAACATCCCGCAGGCATGTAGGAAACTGTGCTGCGGGCAGGCACTGTGCTAAGCACGGAGGAGCGACTTGGAGATGAATAAGATGCAGCCTCCCACCTCAAGAAGCTCCCAATCCAGAGCAGGTGGCTGGGCCTGAGGGGTCAGATGCATCCACAGGTGACTGCAGGAGGGAATGCGTTAACAGATGGGTTTAGACAAGGAGTGCTGTGCTCTGAGCAAACCCTGATGACCTCTAAGTTCCCTCTGATGACAAAATTATTCAATTCTATGAACTTAGTCTAAGCTTTGTTTCTCCGTCACTGGGTAACCTTGGATAAGTCACTTCTCCAGTGGGCTTCAGATTTACTCACTGGTCAAAGTATGAAGTCTAGAACAAGTGAGTGGTGCCCAGTCATTCTTCATAAAGTATCTTATGTAAAGATTTGACCCACCAAATGCTGCACTGACTTATTTGAGAGTTATTTTGTCTTCTTGTTTTTATGAATTAGGTCTACATATGATGTTCAATTAGAGCTTTTGATTGATATGATGGGAATAGTGTGATCATAAAAGATAGAATTAGATAGACAATAGATAGAGTTCTTCCAAAAGCAAGGGCACCAGGTAATTTGTTAATCTATGCCATTTTATAGCAGACACTTCCAGAGAAGATTAAAGAGATCTTTAAAATTATCCCCACATTAAAATACAGAGGACCCATTTTATTAGTGAACTCTAATATTTACAAGGCATCTTTTCTGGGATGAAGCAGTCCATGAATCTACCAATGTGAGGTGGCTGAGCTCTCAGCCCCAATCTGGGTGTGTAGGAGAGAGAGGAAATCAACTGGAGCCGGTTCCTGGAGCTAAGACCTTTGCAGAGCACTTCATGAAGGCGACAAGATATAACTGCTCAAAAAATAATCAGAGGAGAGCAAATTAAAAGAGACTTGATATAACAGAGTCATTTGTATGTTTCAGCTGGTAATGGTGCAACCGAGGTTTGGACCCAGGTCAGTCTGGTGTGTTCAAAAGCTCACGTGCCGCCGCCCCTGCCACTGCCCCATGTGCCTCTCTTGCTTCATGATTGGAGGACAATCATGGTATCACCAGTGTGGAGAAGGAACACACCACTGGGGTTCACATTCACTGTTCCTATCCCACTTTACACATAGGGAAATGGGTGTATGTGGCAGAGCTGAGGAACCCAGGCAGCCTGGCTCCCCAGCCTTTAACACCAGCCCTTCTGCTCCTGTTTGGTCTTGTAGGTCCTTATGCAGCTTAAGTCACCCTAGATATCATACTATATTTCATCTTGCAATAATATCTCATATACAAATAGCTACTGGGAGTTTATATCATACAAGGTACTTCTCTCATCCCATCCCCATAGCAATTCTGCAAGGTGAACAAGGCAGGGTTGATGACTCCTTCATTTTGTAGATAATGAAATTGAGGTTGAGGTTTATGGATGTGGCCAAAGCCATGCAGCTAGGATGTGTTAGACATAAGACTCACGGTCAGCTAGGCCCCACTGGAGAGGACCTTCCAAGTCAAGTCGCTTCTCATTTTCAGATTGGGGAAACTGGTGTCTAGAAAGCAGGAGAGTCTTACTCAAGGTTGTGCAGGAAAGACTTGCTCAAGGTCAAATGGTAAATTGGCAGATGAACCATAATTGGATCAGGGCCTCTGCCCCTCCCCTGCCCAGAGATGTATGTCGTGTTGTTGTGTCAGAGTGCCATCAGTCCTCCTGAGTTTTTCTACTGCCAAAATTTATTTTAAAACCCTTCTGGTTGAGTGTTCTGTGACATTCTCATGAATTTCAGAGGGGATCCCTGCCTGGGTGGAGGAACATCTAAGTGACCTTCAGGACCTCTTTGAGCTTGGAGAGGCCGTGACTCTGTTGCCAGAATTCCAGGGCTCTATAAAGATAATCTTCAGTCCTTTGCTGCTCTCAGAGGAATTCTCAGGCCTGGACTCTCTCTGCTGTCTGTTCTGCTCCCTGATCTTGGGGCTTAACTTGGGGCAAATAGCTCCAGGAGGTTTAGCCGGGACCGTTCAGATCTGCATCTTATAGCCTCTTCTTCCAAGATTACAGTTCAAGGTCCCAGATGCCTCCTGCTGCAAAGGAGAGGAAACATCTGGGCTGGAGCTGTGGGGAGGGAGCCCAGCTGTGTGGGAGGTGCCCTGGGGTAGGAGCCTGTGAGCTGACAGCTCTTCATTCCACATGTGTTCTGCCCATGGGGGGCTGGGTCCTACCTGCGAGGCTTTGATAGGCCCAGGATATGTGTGTGGTGGCTGGAGTTGGGGTGGTCAGAGGATAAGGGTACAGGGAATTGGGCAGTCAGCATTCAGGAAGGAGGCTCCAGGGAGGTGTGCATGTGGGGTTGGTGGGGGAGGCAGGCATAGTTTGTATGGACTTCAAACCACAATGGAGAGATGCCAAGGCATCTAGACAAGCGGTGGGGGCACTACAGGGCTCAGGCCTCTGCCGTGAGGAGCCTAGTCAGTGTCGGCCAAAGGGAAAGCAAAGAGGAACACAGGCTCAAACCATGAGTCATTTATCCACTCACCCTTCAGGGCCAAGCCCAGCATTTGACAAAGCACCCTCGGTGTGACTATGGAGCCACGTCCCCCTCTGCAGCCAGGAGATGACCCAATGTCAGCTCGAGTGCTTTCCCCTCCAGTAGCTGGTCTATCCAGCCTACAGTTGCAGAAGGCCCCCCAGTCACAGGAGGCTGAGCCAATCTCTCTGTGATGGTTAATTATTTCTGTCAATGTAACCAGGTTATAGTGCCCAGTTATTTAATCCAACACCAATGTAGGTGTTGCTGTGAATGTGTCTTATAGATGTGGTTAACATCTACCATCTGTTGACTTTAAGTAAAGAAAATTACCCTCCATAGTGTGAGTGGGCCACAGCCAATTGGTTGAATACCTTAAGAACAAAAACTGAGGTTCCCTGGAGAAAAAACTCTGCTTCAAGACCATGGCATTAATTCCTGCCTGTTTTCAGCCAGCTGCCCTGCCCTACAGATTTCAGACTCACTGGCTCTCACGATCATGTGAGCTAATTTCTTAAATACATCTCTTTATAAAAAAATACACACACACACACACACACACACAGATGGTCCCCAACTTACGATGGTTTGTATTACAATTTTTGACTTTATTATGGTTTGAAAGCAATATGCATTAGGTAGAAACCACACTATGATGTTTGGTATGTTAGGTGTATTAAATGCATTCTCAAGACATTTTCAATTTATAATGGGTTTATCAGGATGCAACCCCATCGTAAGTCAAGGAGCAGCTGTATATATACATAGTATATCTCCTCTGGTTCTGTTTCTCCAGAGACTGACCGACGCGCCCTCTTTCACCGTCCTTGAGAACAGAGCACTGATCAAGCCCCTCAAAGCACATCCCGCCTTCAGCAGATCACAACCACAGCTTTTATTCAGCCTCCTTCTCCACACTCATGCCCCTTAAATGGCCAGAAGGTCCCAGATGGAAATGGAATTACAAGGAGAACAAGCTTGGTGGTAGCCTGAAGAGCGGAGGGGTCTGAAGCCCAGGGTGAGACATGAACACAGATGGTGCCTGCTGTTCAGGATATGGGTGGAAGCCTGGACAACTGGGTCTCTCTGCTATGGTATTTCTCAGGTCTTCGCAAGGGAGGCTGTGCCAACATTTTCCAGCATCCAAAAATGGCTTTCCTGGTAAGAAACTCCTTGGTCGGTGTCCACTATGGGACACCATGAGAGGTGGCTATTTCCCGCCAGCTCTGTAAACAGGATGGAGACCGAGGACCTTGTATCAGTCGGGATTCTGGGTTACAAGGAACCCAGACCAACTCTGTCCATCTTAAGCAAAGTGGGGGTTTGCCGAAGGATAGTGAGGGTGCACGGAACCAACAAGAGGCTGGAGAATGGGCTTGGACAAAAGGCAGAGCCAAGGGAGCCACAGGAACTCCAACCAAGGGAAGACTGGATGCCTGCAGGCACAGTCTGATCCAGGGTCTCCTACTGAGGGTGAATGATCGCCGAGGGTCCCTTTACCATCCACTCAAGAGTCAGCCCCAAGAATGAGTATCTATCTAGTAGGCTGATCGTGTACTCCACATGAGCCCATCCACTGCCCAGGCAGGAGATGGTGGGGAAGGATTTGGCGCTACTGGGCTTTGCTAATGATGGTAACCGTGGGAGGTGGGTGCTAGGTTTTCCTTTCCTCAAAATGAGGAATTCCCTCAAAAGGGAAACCACAGTTTTGAGGTGGGGGTGGATGCTGGACAGGTTATAAGTAACAGCTAAAGCTCTTGGAGCTATTGCCCAACTTAAGCCAGTAACAGTTAGGCTGCATCACTTAACAAGGAGCAAGATAGAGTGCACAAAACTTAGGATCTGGACCTGCATGCCCCAAGGTCAAGTTCTACCACTTACTAAGCACTGTGACTCTGAGCAAGTTATTTAATCTCTAATAGCCTCGATTTCCTCCTCTGAGAAATGGGGATGATAACAGCACATGCAGCTCACAAACTTGTACGTGAAAACACTTTGGAAACTATAAAGTATTTTGAGTCCTGGAGGGAGGTGGGATGGGACAGTCACACCTCAGGCAGCTTCCCAGCTCCAGGCCTGGCACCTGGTAAGTGCCCAGTAAGCGTGTGTTGAGTGAACGGATAAACAAGTGATCATCATCATCATTCTAACTTGACCATCAGCTTCACAGAGGGAAAATGGGCAGATGCCAGTGGGCCTTGATTCAGGTTTCATGAGCTGAGGCCTCACCAATAAGCCTGCTTTTTTCTTTTTTTTTTTTAAAAAAAAAGCAACCCTTTTGACGTTTTCATTTTAATATGTGAAATCTGGCTACTTGTCTCAGGGAGAGTTTATGGGAAAAAAGCTTCCAGCTGGCTTTGGGCAGCCCATAAAAATGTACTGAAAACGTTGACCAGTCAAAAATTAGGAGCTGTTGGAGAATGGAGACCGGTGACGCCACAGCCCCTGGGGAGGCTGTATTTCAGTAACTAGCTCTCTGGGCAGGAGGACACGCTCTTCATTCCTTCCTGGTTCCTAGTCAAAGGATGGGGCCCCAGAATCTGTTAAAGAGAAACCACAGCGTTCAAATAACAGACAAACACATCTTTAACACAGGCAGTCTGTGATTCAAGTGGCTTCAAAGGGTGTGGTGGGGGGAGGGTTTTCAAGAGCTTTAACGGAAGCAGCTAATCAGAATGCCAGCTCGCCAAATCCTGCCTCTCCCCTGGCTCCAGTCTGGCCTCCTCCAGGAAGCCCTCCTTGGTAACCCCAGTCTGTCATGGGTTGGTTTGTTCAGCCATACGACTCCCTGCCTTAAAACCCTCCAGAGGGGCCTCCTAGCTTGAGGGTTACGTTCAATCTCCTTAGTTTGGCATACCAGGCCCTTTGTGATTTGGCACCTTCCCACCCGTGCGGCCTCTTCTCAGACTTCCACCCCCACCTTTTGACCCAGCCACGTCAGACAACCTTCACCGCCCCCGCCTCCACCTGGGCCTCAGAGCCTCGGACTGTATCCCTGGTCGGCTGGCATTTTCTTTCCCTTCTTCACGTGGCTGGATGGTATTTATTCCCCAAGCTCAGCCCAAGCCTCTGCTCTGGGGTGGGGTTGGGGGCAGGAGTTTGGGTCCCCAAGGCTGGGTTAGGTGCCCCTGCTCAGGCTCCAGAGAGCCCGTGTTTCCACTTGTCACACTCACTGTAAGGGCTACTTACTCACCCGCCTCAGCCTCCCCCTCCCCCAGAGCTCGGCTCAGCTACAGCCAACATCAGGCCGGGCGGGAGAAGTGTGCTCATTTTTAAGCCCCGCTTCTCACACCTGCAGTACGTCGGGATCACCTGGGGAACTTTAAAATGCCAACGCCTGTGTTCCTACCCTCAGAGATTCCGGTTTGATGGGTCTGGGATGTGGCCTAGGCCTGGGGTTGGGGAGTGTGGGTTGAAAAGTTCCCCAGGTGGTTCTATGGTGTAGCCAAGGTGGTGCGCCACCGTAATTTTTAGCACGTGACTCAGGACTCACCCAGCCACTCAGAAGAGCTGAGCCCGGGCACCTGTCAGGGAGTATAACCTTGAACTCACAACCCCACCGTATTTGCCAAAAGTTGTGTTGAGAGAAAACCATTCATCCAGTTATCTGGCTTAATGGTGCTGAGTAGCTGTAACGATGCCCACAACACAGCCCCCAGCCCCGTCCTCTGTGCTTGATAGAAGAGAACACCTACATCACAATCTCCTGTTAGGAGGATGCCCGTCTGAGCCACACCCCAAATCCAAGGAGCCGGACCTGGGGCCCTGCACTATAGACAAGTCACCTGGCGGACTCCAGATGCACACTGATGTGCCACAACTCAAAATATCCTAAAACAGGCCTGCAAAGTCCCGATGACTTGAAGAGCCAGGGAGGAAAGTTAAAAGTGAAGAAGGGAACCACAGAGGGATTGGAGAGCGCCTCAGCTCTAGCCAATTCTTGTTCTTTGGGAATGAAGGCCCCATGTTGTCAAATCCCCCTTTTTTTAAAAAAAAAAAAGATACCACCAAAATCTGGATTTTTCAAATGTGAAATCTCCCGTTTAAAGTTGACGACTAATACAAACAATCTAATGCAAAGCTCAGGCCACACAAAGCTCACCTGAGAACTGCCGTTAGCATCTGCTGCCAGTGTTCGCTGTAAACTGTGTGTGCATGAAGCCACGGAGGCGTGCTTGCCTGGCCCTGTCTCAGCGGCTCTCTCTCCTCAGAGCTGCTTTACTGCTTTGGGACTTGGGCCAGCACGCAGGGGGGTACAGGAAACAGCCCCTGAGACTTGTGCTGTACGTGCAACTGGAAGGCTGTTTGGGGACATTGCTCCTTATGTTCAACAGTGTTCACTTCATGCCAACTCACTAAAAAAAGACCTCTGTGGGCTCAGGGCCTACGAGAGTTTTGTTTTGCCTCAGCAACTGGCGTGTCAGTGTCTTATGGACACTGTGAACTGCGTGGGATCGAGTTTCTGCCACTAGAAAGCTCAGAGAGCAATTTGTGGCCTGTCCCCATAATATGTGGGACCTTAAGGTCCACACTTTGGGTACCTGTCTCATTCCTGGGTTCTTCTGACTTCTTTCCAACTTCTGCTTTCCATTTGTCACTTGTCATATGACCACCCTTGTAAAATTTATTCTTGTATATCAAGTAAGAAGTTAAGTGCTTTTTGGAATAAGGCATGCTATAAATAAATAAGTCCATAAAAATAGTAAGTGCTTAAAAAATGAAAAGGTTATTGAATACATGACTACGCGAATGATTCATTTTGTGGTCCCACCCAGGGCCTCGCACAGAGCAGGTGTTCAGGAAATGAGGGGCAGGATGATGGAGTGGAAAGCGGTGGTTTAGAGATGGGGAGACAATAGCCCTGTCATTTCCTATTGCCTAGGACCTTAGCCAAGTTGTTTAACCTCCCTGAGCCGCACTTTTCTTATCTGCACAGTGGGGATAATCTCTGCACCCACCTTATCAGAGTTGTTGGGAGAACGGGATGAGATTATATATGTAAAGTGCCTGGTATGTAATAGGCACTTAATAAGTGACAGCTGTGATTATTTTAATAGTTAAAACACCCTCATATATGAATATCATTATTTAATAAGCTAATAAATACAGTAATGTGTGCAGCATGAGTGAGGACACTCTCCCTCTGCTCAGGCCCACTAGGGTCTGACACAGGAGCCACATGCACCCACTGGACAAACAGAAAGGTATTCCAGAAGCCCTCGATCCCTTCAGTGCCTTGTCCCAGGTCTTGGCAGGGCCTGCAGGTAGCTCCCTGTCCGAGTGTGGCTGCCCTATCCCTCTCTTCCCTGCATGCTCAGGTGCAGAAGACCCTGTCCTGCCTGCCCCTGTCACCCAAGGCTCCAGACCTAGTCCTGTACATCCCTTCTATGGAAGCCTCTGGCAGTTTTCTGCAAGCTTCCCAGTCCCTTCCCTATCCCTGACTGCCCCCTCTCCTGGTGATCACTAAGTGAGCAAATTCATCTTGAAAGGTTCCTTGACCTTGCTTGATGGATGTACACAAAATGTGTGTCATGTGGTACAGGAAGCACATTCAGAGATGACTGAATGTAGTGTCTGGGGCTCATTCCTCTAAGGGTTGGGCACCAGGCGGGCAGTTAGGAATGTAACCCTATAATATTGTTATAGGGAAGGAAATTCATCATGGGGCTTTGCAATCGAAGATGGTCTATGGTGAATTTTAGTCTGCCTAAGTGCCAAAAATTTATTCAGAAGAGGCATTATAGTGTAAGGCAGAGGTTCTGAAAGCATGGTCCCACACCAGGAACATCAGTGCGGACTGGAAGCATCTTATAAATGCAAAATTTCCATCCCTACCCCAAAACTACTGACTCAAAAGATTTTGGGAAGGATCAGGCACTCTGTGTTTTAACAAGTCCCCGGGTGGTCAGGTGCACAGCCCGTTGGCGTGGTGGATTGCAGTACTGAGCTTCGGTCACCTCGTCTATCAATGGGGACAACACTTAGGGCAGTGGGCTTCATTAGGGGAAGTGAGATGATTTCAGGACTTCCTCCTGGCACTGCACCTGCCTCCTCCAGCTGTTCATCGCACCAGCTTTTGAGGGTCAGCTACCACCTGATGCTGTTCTGTGTCAGTCATGAACGCCAAGATAAGGGCTCCTGCAGGGAGGAGAAATAGGACAAAGGTAAGGAAAGCCTGATCTGAAACTCAGATTGGGGCCCTGAATGCCAACCTTAGGACTTTCATGCTACTCTGCCTGCGATGGAGGCTTAACTGTTTCCATTACTTTTCTACAACAAAGCGACAGGATCCCCGGCATTCCAGCCATCCCTAGGGCCACTTCCCAGTCTGTGGGGGGTGCTGGAGGAGCTGCTGAGGACCAGCGTGTCCCCCAGGCACGGTTAGCGCTTCTTCCACCGCGCACGCTCCCCTCCCTGGCTGGCCTTGGCCGCGCTCTGGGGAAAGGCAGCGGTGGGAGGCCTCCTTATCGGCTGGGGCCCTGGCTGCCGAGACAAGGCGGGAGCGTTCCAGGAACAGGCGCCTGGGAAGGCAGCCCCGCGTGCTTGGAATGCAAGCGCCGCTCAATGTGTTCCATATGGCTGCGGGGCTGGGCGGCTCTCGGCCAGACCCAGGGGACAGATTCTGGCCACCAGCTGCTCCCTGCCAGCCCCTGGCCCACCCCTCGCTGCCGAAAGGCACATTTATTTGTTTGTTTATTGCCTGTCTCCCCCACCAGCCTGTGTACTGGGATGCTGACCACTGATTACCAAGACTAGAACAGCGCTGGGCACGTACGAGGCATCCAGAGGATTTGAAGAATGGATACCAAGCAAACGACTTATTGGTAGAAGGCTTTAGAGAGTCTCCTCCTTAAGTAAACCCAGCACACACTCCCCTAGAGCCCTGGCTTCAGCTAACATTCCTGGGAGCCTTCCAAGGGTGAGGACCTTTTCCTCTATATGTGTCATCCCAGCCCACCCTCATCACCGACTGGTCAGGGGCTTTGTTCTCCAACTTTGCCCTAGATGAGAGCTGGGCTCAGATGAGATGATGTGACTTGCCCAAGGTCACACAGCTAGCAAGAAGCAGGTCAGGATCTGAACCAGGCTAAAGGACTCCAAGTCCAGTGCTCTTTCTCTTCAAGCTCCTGAGGGAGGGAACCCCTTGCAGAAACTTTAATCTAGCCTGGTCTCCCTGTGGGTTTTTCTCACTAGGATCCCAGAGTTACTAAGACTCACAAAGTTAGGAACTGTCCCCTTAGGAAAACAAAGCATAGAAAACGCCAGTGAACTTTACTCTGTTCCCCTCCTGGAGGGTTTTGAGCTTTCAAATTTAAGGGTGCAACATTGCCTTTAAGAGAAGTCTGTGACTTTCATGTTGTGTTTATGTAATAGCCATAAGGGCACTTTTATATAATTATTTTTAATGGCTTTATTGAAGTATAATCTACTTACCATAAAATGCACACTACCTTTACATGATTTTAAATTATATATTTTGTCCATTTGAAAACAAATTTATATTTAGAAAATAGGACATCATTGAAAACTAAAAGCAAGTCTTCTAGACCAGTGGTCCCCAACCTTTTTGGCACCAGGGATCGTTTTAATGGAAGACAATTTTTCCACGGACCGGGGGTGGGGTGGGGATGGTTTCAGGATGATTCAAGTGCATGACATTTATTGTGTACTTTATTTCTGTTATTATTACATTGTAATATATAATGAAATAATTATACAACTCACCATAGACTGGGGACTCCTGTTCTAGACTGTATCAGTCAGACTGATCTATTGTAAGGAATTGACGTCCACGCCTGTGGGCTTTGGCGAGGCAAGTCTGAGGTCCACAGGGCAGGCTGCGGGAAGGGCTGGTGGGAGCTTTCACGCAGGAGCTAAAGCTCCTGTTCACAGGGGGAATTTCTTCTTTAGGGAAACCTTAGTTCTGTTCCTAACGCCTTTCAACAGATTGAATCTGGCCCACCCAGACCAACCAGGATAATCTCCTTTAATTAGTCAACTGATTATAGACATTAATCACATCTACAAAATACCTTTATAGCAAGTCCAAGATTTTTATTGGATTGAATAATTGGGAACCAAAGCCTAGCCAAGTTGATACATAAAATTAACCATCATCTGGGTGAAGTTCCTGTCTCCGCATCCACCATGATGCGCCAGAGACTGAGCCACAGAGAGGACCTGGAGGCCACGCCTGGGGGTGGGTGGGAGTGGGCAGTACCATTCTGAGCAGGACCTAGGGAGGGCTGACCAAGTGTAATCCTGGGCAGAGCAAGGCTCAGTTTGAAATGAGAAAGCCTGGGTTTGTTTCACAGCCTGTTGATGCACTGGCTTAACTTTGAGTATGTCCCCTAAACTCTGAGCATCAGTTTCCAGGTTTTTAAAATGGGGCTATGGATACCAGCCTGGCAGCGTTGCCTGCGTATCATTTCATGAGTCATTAAACATTTATTGAGTGTCTACTGTTTGCCAGGCACTGGGTGCTTGGGAGGGCCAAATGAGGTAACAACAGTGACTAAAATTTATTAAGCACCCACTATGTATCAGACATGGTTCTAAGCACTTTACGTGGATTGATTCATTTAGTCCTCATGCCAGCCCTACACAGTGGGCATAGCTGGGATCCTATTTTATAGACAAGGAACACTCATCAAAGTATTTGACCCTTAAAAGACATGAAATAAACATTTGTTTCCCTCCCCCTTTTAAGGGAGCAAGGGGCGTGATTCATGTCAACATTTCTTTGAGTTCCATCTTACAGCTACTTCTCATAAAGCAGGGAGAGAACTTTGACCCAGTTAGTGGCATTAAATTTCAAATCCAGGCTTCTGGTAGGAATGGAAAATGGTTAAGTTGCTTTGGAAAACAGTCTGGTAGCTCCTAATAAAGTTATACATAGAGTTACCATATAACTGGCAATTCTATTCCTAGGTATATATCCAAGAGAATTGAGAACATAGGTCTGCACAAAAGCTTGTACACTAATATTCATAGTAGCATTATTCATACTAGCCAAAAGGTGTAAACAACCCAATGTCCATGAATAGATAAATAAAATAAATAATGAGTAAATGAGTGAAAGGATAAATAAATGTGGTATATCCATTTAGTGGAATATTATTCAGCAATAAAAAGGAATGAAGTACTAAGACATTCTACAACATGGATGAACCTTGAAAACATTATACTAAGTGAAAGAATGTCCAGAATAGAGACAGAAATCTATCGAGACAGAAAGTAGATTAGCGCTTGCCTAGGGCTGGGATTGGGGTGAATGGTGGGGGGGTTCTGGTGGGATACAGGGTTTCTTTTTGGGGTGACAAAAATGTTCTGAAATTGATTGTGGTGATGGTTGCACAACTCTGAGAATAGACTATTATAAATGCCATTGAATTGCAGACTTTAAGTGGGTGATTTGTATAGTATGTAATTTATACCTTAATAAAGCTATTACAAAAAAATCCAAGCTCTGCCCCTGACTAGCTGTGACCTTGAAAAGTGACTTCAATTCTCTGAGCCTCAGTTTCTTTGTCTGTAAAATGGTGCCAATAAGAGCAGCTACCTCATGAAGTTGTGATGTTTTAAGGACAGGAATTATGTAACCACTTAGCACAGTGCTGGATATAAATTAAGCCCTTGATAGATACAGACAGTAGCTAGTGTTTACTGAGGACTCACCAGGACCTGGCACTGTGCTCAGTCTTACGCCCGTGATCTCATTTAATCCTTTAACCGCTCTCATGCCAACTGTGTAGTGGAGGAGACCAGGGCTTAGAGAGGGCCACACCAGAGAGCTCTGAAAAATGGGCAGGGATCGGAACCCAGATTTTCCCAGTGCCAAAGCTTGGGTTCTGAACCATGAGGCAATGGTTGTGTGTAGTTTTGCTTTTATGTTTGTATGGTTCTTTTTTTATTATTCTGACCCACTTTATTCGGAGATGTTGGGCTGCATACTCTGAAGCTAAGCTTCATCTACTCACCCACCTCCTTCCAAATTGATTGTTTGCTTTTCTCTTGCGTAGAATACTTTCCAAGGTATAAAATGCCCCCAGAGAAAGGAGCAACTGCCCAGAGTTTAGTGGGCAGGATCCACAGGTCCGGCCCTTGGGAAGTGTTAGGCCTCTGGGAGGAAGGCACAGGCTAGATGACTTGCTTCCAAGCCCCAGATCCACCAACTCGTAGCTCGGAGAGACCTCTTCGCCCTGGTCTTATCATCTGAAAACATGGGGATTATGATCATTTACTTGCCAGAGATGTTGGGGGCTTGCTCACAGGCCCTGAAAGGCCCCAGAGCTGTGCTATCGAGTTCCCTTGAGACCCCAGTTGGCAGGGAGATGGCAGTCCTGGGGTGGCTCACACCCAACAAGCTCCAGAGCCTGTGCTGAGGCAGTGAGTGCTAAAAATAAAAGTCACATCTTACAGGAACACAGGCCGGCCCAGAGGCAGAAGGGAGTGTGGCACTCACCCACCGCCAGGACGCCCCACCTGCAGTGTGTGGGTGTGAGTGGGTGATTCCTTTACTCAATGCAGGGCCCCCATCCTCAACTACAACGGTCCTGGCTTTGGGCCCCGTGGAGTGGGGCAGGGCCTGCTCCCCCTAGGCAATGAAAAAAGTCCCCTGATGCTGTCCAGTGGAAACATAATGTGAGCTACATATGGAATTCTAAGTTTTCTAGTAGCCACATTAAAAAAAAAATAAGAAAAAGAGGTGAAATTAATTTAATAATATATTTCACTTAATCTATCAAAACCTTTTATAATTTCAACTGTCATCAATATAAAAGTATTAACAAAATAAATTCTCCTGTTTGTACTGTCTTCAAAATCTGGTGTATATTTCAGACAACACATCTCAATTTGGAGTAGCTACATTTCAAGTGCTGTATTCGTTTTTCCTATGGCTGCTGTAACACATTACCACAAACTTAGTGGCTTAAAACAGCACACATTTATTACTTTACGGTTCTGGAGGTTAGAAAGCTACAATGAGTCTTATGGGGCCAAAATCAAGGTGTTGGTGGGGCCATGTTCCTCCTGGAGGCTCTGGAGGAGAATCTGTTTCTTGTGTTTTCCAGCCCACGTTCCGAGGCTCATGGCCCCTTCTTCCATCTTCAAAGTGCATCATTGCAACCTCTGCTTCTTTTGTCCCTTTGCATTCTCTGCCTCTGATTCTCCTGACGCCCTCTTAAAATGACACTTGTGATTACACTGGGCCCCCCTAGATAATCCAGGAAAATACCCTTATCTTCAGATCCTTAGTTTAATCACATCTGAGAAGTCCCCTTTGCCAGGAAAGGTAGCATGTGCACAGGGTTCAGGGATTAGGATGCCGACATCTTCAGAGGGGCGTGAGTCAGCCTGCCACACGTGTTTAATACCCACATGTGTAGGGACTACCATGTTGGACAGTGCAGCTCTAGGGAACAAAGGTGAAAAATCTAACCGGAACTCCTGGTGTCTTGCTCCAGCTTAGCCACAAACTCACTGTGGGACCTTGGGCAAGTCACTTCACATCCCTGGTTGACTATACCTTCCTTTCCTGTAAAATGAGGGTGAGAATAACCCATGCTTGGGAAAATGCAACAAGCTACCATGTGTGTAAGTGCTCATTTAACTGTAAGGGGGGGGGTTCTACTGGTGGGGGGAGTGGTACTGCCCTGGGGTGAGAGACTGCGGTTCTAGGAGGGTCAGAGACCACAGGGTTCAGCTGCCTCCTATTACAGATGGGAAAACTGAGGTCCAGAGGGAGGAGGAGGCTTGCCATGGGTTCCTGGTGAGTTGGTGGCCCAGCTAGGAAGAAGCCCACTTGGAACACTGTTCCCCACCATGCTGCACTGCCTGTGCCCTCTCTGAGCCTGTGTCCTCACCTGTAAAAATGTAAATAATAGTGGCACATTTTCAGGGCCATTGTGAGGACCAAAGGATTTCTGAGGTGTGAACGTGCTCTGGGAACAGTTGGAGGATTGTGTAAAGGAAGGTCACAAAGACACCTGGGCACGGGTGTTATGGTCTAGCTCCAGGGGGGACAGGGCTGGCAGCACCCTCTGCTTGCCTGGCCTACAGAGCTCTGGGTACCTTGGAGGACCTCGTGGGGGCCTGCTGAGGGCCCTTGAAGCCTTTCTTGTCTTTTTGTCTTTTTCCCACGTCCCTTCTAGAACCAAGACTCGGGAGCAGCAGGAGGCAGGCCTTTCCCTCGCTGACGTGGCCTATGGCCCTTTCCTGGAAAGTGACCTCTTCAAGGCCCTCACCTAGTTCTGCTCCTCCTGTGCGAGCTGTGTTTTGTCTGGGGCGGGGGCCAAGCAGGGGTTCCTTGAGGCTGGGTGGAGAAGCCAGCAGCACAGTGGGTGGGTGAGTAAGTGGGGGTCAGACCAGAGACTCTCTACAGCCCTCTGAGGCCTATGACTCCATGCTCACTGCCCTATTCCTACAGGTGTCAAAAGACAAACTGTTCCTGAGTCAAAGTCTTCCGTTCTAGTGGGCAGGGCTGGCCAGCTGGCAGGAGACAAGGTAAGAGGCAGGAGTGGAGCTGGAAAGCCAGGGAGGCTTTGTCTGTGTCAGGTTCTCCCTCCAGTGCCAGCATTCCAGCTCTGTCCTGACCCTGGGCCAGGCAGGGCTGTCCTGTGGCGCTGCAAAGAGACCCCTGGGCCAGAGGAGTGGGTGCCAGCATTGGTGTTGAGTTTGTGAAAACACCTGGCTGCAATTCAAACAGGAACACTGTGCACATCAACAACCTAACACACTATATAGGCAGGTTCCATTTCAGTGGGAGGAAAAGGGTGTATGTTCACCCTTCCAGGCATGGGGATGTGGGACTTTGTAGAAACAGCCTCAGAGGTGCTCAGTGCCCGACCTTCTGAACACTGATTCCTGCGGTCTCCTGAGTGTCAGGCTCTGCACGGTGTCTTGCAGCTCAGGATGACGGGGGCGGGGGTGGCTCCTGCCCTCTCAAGTCCAAGTGTCATTTCCTAGGTGGGGAAGGGACTGGCCTAGGGTCAGTCAGTGATCTGGAGGCAGAGCCAGGACGAGCAGAAAGGGGTGTCAGGGCCTTGATTGATGGCTCACCTCAGTGGGCAGGAGGCCAACAGTTAAGGTGATGGTAATGGCCGCAGTAGTAATACTGGGTACCATTTAGAAAGCTCACACCATGTATTAATAGTTTCTACACTAAGTTCTTGTTGTGTGATGGCTTGCCTCACAACACCTCACAACACCCCTAGGAGGCAGGAATTTATTATTGCCATTTTACATATGGGGAAACTGAGAAGTTAATAACTTGCCCAAGGACACACAGCTACCAAGTGACAGAGCCAGGCCTGGATTTGGACTGTTGGACTCCAACACACATGCCCCTGACCAAATGCAAGTGTGAGGCTGGGGACATGGTCTCAAATGACCCGCATGTCCTGACCCAGGGGATGCAGCTCACGGGCCATGGGGATGCAACTGGTGGCCCTGGGAGGGCAGGCAGGGCCAGATCCTTAGCTTCCCCAAAAGCAGGGGCCAGGGTTGAGACACCACCAAAGACTCCCGTGGGAAGTGGGCCCCCCTCAGTTAGGTGCCCAGAGTCCGACATGGTCAGTGTGGAAAGAAATCAGTTGTTTTCATAAAGAGAGTATTTAATATTGATACCAACAAGTTACTGGGTGCAGTGGGAAGACTGGGAACTGTGATCAGAAGACTCAGCTCCTAGGTGGGCTCTGCCTTTTGGCACTGGGTGCCTCTGAGCAAGTCACTCCGCTCTTTTGACCTCCTCCTTTTCATCTGTACAGGGGGATCAGAGTCCCTACTGTTGGAAGGATGCATCCAACAGTCCCAGAGGGCAGTGGGAGGGTGAGGGCAACAGGCAGGGTGGGACGAAGGCTCAGCCGACCTCCTCCCCATCAGAGAGGAGTCACAGGCCACCAGAGCTAAGTCACCCACCCACTGGGTGACCTTGCTCAGTGTCCACCCCCTCTCTGGACCTTGACCTCCCTGCCTGTGCAGTGCTCAGTGTTACGGTTACAACGACATTAGCACTGTACACCCCGGATTTGCCAAGGAGGAAAATGCCTTTAGAATGGTGGGGGTTGGGGAAAGGACCCAATAGATAAGAATGCCACTTGCCCAGGTGGTCGTAATATCCAGCTCCCTCTGGAACAGTCGCCCAAACCCTGTCTGTGCCATATGAATGTGCTCTGCTTAAACAAACACACACATGTCCCAGATGCCCAGGCAGCAAATGAGATCCTGTATGGCAAAGGGTCACCATACAGCGGCAGTCCCCCGACCTCATCCTACCCCTCCCTGTGTGTGTCAATCCCACCCAAGTGGCCCCCCAGGACGGAGCACTCCAGGCCGGGGGCACCTCCCCTGCCGAGGGGTCCTGGAGAGGAATGGCTGGCAGCTGGCCAGAAGGCACGCCACAGCTCATCTGACTCCTCTCGCGTCCCCCAGGTACTGGAGAGGACACCACGGTGGGTAAAGCCCCTGGCTGAGGAGGCTGTGTGGAGGCTGTCTCTGGGAAAATTGCCTGGCCTCTCTGAGGTTGTTTTTTCATCTATAAAGTGAGGAAAACCGTACCTTCCTCCCAGTTCTGTTATCAATATTAAGTGTGATACTTGCAAGTAAAGTTTGTGCTCAACAAATGATAGCTATCATCACTTCGTTATGGCTATTTAAAAAAATTAATTTGTAGTCTGCTGAACTAAGCCTGGATCTCACAGCTGATGGCTATGTTTTTGTACTTTTCCCACAATATTACGCTGCTTCTAGTCACAGATGGAATCACTGGACTTAAGGGCTTGAACAAGACTGATCTTGGTTCAAGTTGTGGCTCTCGGCCCTTGTGTGACCTTGGGTGAGTGACTGGTCCCCCTTGAAGCCTGGGTTTCCTCCTCTGTAGAACAGAGATGATGGTAATCACACCTCCCTCATGGGTTTTTCATGAAAGTGTCGGGGAGTGATGCAGGCAGAACCCCTAGGGCGGTGTCTGGCATCAAGCTAAGCACTCCATGATTGTCTGAGATTCTGTCATTCTCCGACTGGGACCCCACAGCGTACAAAGCAGTCGCTTCTGCAATCTTGGCAGCCTCACAACAACGTGAGGTCAGAATTCTCACCCATGTCGAGTCACCTCTAGGAGACGAAATGTCAGGTCTTTGGTGCATTTAACATAGAGCTTTGTTGGAAGAGGAATCATTCAACATTTTAAATCATTGTCTCATCCTGCTGTTAGCAGGCCAAGGGTTACCCAGCGGTGCTCTGGGGAGAACAGTACTACCTCTGACGCCATCTACGCTCCAGCTCATCCTACCTTTCCACTTTCCTCCACCGTCCTACCACAAAGACCCTGCCTGTGGGCAAGCCTGCTTCCTGTCTCCACATCTGCAGTCTCCCCTGTCCCCCCATCCTCTGCATTTCAAAATATTTCCAGGCTGCATTTAAATGCCACCTCTTTCATGAAGCCCTCTCTGCCCCGCCCAGTGGATCTGGGATTCTGTGCTTTCTCTGAGCTTCTCTTACTTTGGGTCATAATGATCTACTTACAGACCTGTTTCCCCCACTGAACTAAAAGCTTCTTGAGGGCAGGGTGCACATCTTACCTTCCTCTTCCCCCGTGTCCAGCACAGTAGATGACACACACAGGTGTCAATAACGCCAAGAATGGTTGCACCTCACACTGTTTGAAGAGAGCATGTGTCTCTTCCCATCAGAAACAAGCAATTAAAGCTGTAGAGGGACGGCAGTCCCCCGTGGTGGCTTGTCCTACGAATCCCTCTTTAGCGCAGCTCTTGGTGAGTAGGGGTAGAGAGGTCATTGCTAGGACACCAGCTCCGAGGCAGAAGCCCCATAACTTGCTAGGCCAGACCTTCACCTGTCAAGGGGAAGCAAGTCAGTCTCTATTGCTGACACGCTATCAGCAGTGGCAACAAGAAAAAGCAGCCCTGGCATGTTTGCAGCCTGTCATGCACAGAAGATGCCATTGCATATACAAAGTGCTAGTGCTCCATCATTGCAGTTGGTCCTACTGTAAATCCTGTGAGCTGGACAGGGCCAGGGGGGAGGCTCGTGCTGGTTTTCAGATGAAGAGGCTGAGGCATGAAGGGATGCCAGGTTTACAGCCAGGTTGGACCTGGGCTTTCTGATCTGTTGAGCCTGCTGTGCCATGATGCTCCCTCACCTCCTTTGATCCTCCCAAACACTGGGCTAGAGAGAATAGGCAGGGTTATTGACCTATTTTACAGGAGAAACCTTGAAGGTTTGAGGAGTAAAGTCTATCACAGCCTCAGCTAGGGGAGGAAGAGTAAACTGTCAGGAAGGCTGCAGGGAAGAGCAGCAACAGGAAGTCTCAGGGTCTCTGGAACATTGGGTGGGGCCTCCAAGGTGAGAAGACAAGTGTGGGCCACCGCCAGGCCATGACAAGGAGGCAGTAGTGCCCAGGGCCTCTTTCTCCCCAGTCTCTCCCATGTGGCATCTCCTTTGAGGGCCAGAGAACCCAGTGTGGGAGGCAGGCTGGGGTGGGTCTCCCCGTTATAAGAAAGAGAAGACTAAGGCCAAGGGGAATGTTCCTGCCAGCACGCTGGCCTCTGACACCACCTGCATAACTGGGAGCACCACCTCGAACTCAGCAATGGCCTTTTCAAACTTGGCTCGGTACAACCAACTCCCACAGCCACGCACTTTATGAAAAATCTAAAAGAGATTTTAAAAATTCTTTCTTTGGTTTATACATATACAAAGAACAACATCTGCTCAGTGGCCCAGAGGTCCTGATCAATCAACTGACAGAGGTGCATACTTTGGTTAATTAGGTGACACGGGATTCTGGAAAGTACCAAAGGTGGGGCCTCCAGGCAGGGAAGTGGGAAGTTTATGCCCCTCTCCACCTCTGTGCTCCTCTGGCTGCTCCTGGGAGCTCACAGTGACCTGGTTTCACCTGGATGAAGTGAAGGGGTGTTTGGCTGGTGGAGGACAGGACGCAGGGGACTATGTGTGCTCCTGCATGTTGGGGAAGCTGAGTTGCCAGGCCCAGGGTGGCAGATGCCCTGTGGACCAGCTCAGCCCCCCTGGGGGTACTAAAGGTGAGTGAGGAACCCAGAGGGCATGAGGCTCCTGAATGTTTCCAAAACCCCCTGCAGCCCTAGGCCTCACCTGGGCCAGGAGGCCCAGAATTAGAGACTTTCTGGGCTGGAAGGAACCATGAAGTTCTTCAAATCCAACCTCCAATTTGATGCTCCAGTGTAGCCCTCTGGATTTGCTTCTTCACCTCGTGATGGGGAACTCAGTCTAGGCCTGGAAAGACTGAATTCACATGGGCACCCTGTCCCTTCCAGCCCCTGGTCCTGGTTCTACCCCTGGGCAGGAAGACAGCAAGCCTGTCTCCAGTTCTGTGTGGTGGCCCTGCAGAGGCCTCCCCAGCCTGACAGCTTCTCTGCTCAGCTCCTACAGCCCTAGGCCTCGTCCCATTTTCTCCCCTTCTTGGTTGAAGTGTGCCTCAATATTCAGGGCTGGAGTGGCTACCTGGCCTCCCAGTGTCGTGTGGTTGGTGCAGAGGGGAGCAATTCTGCCCACCTCCTTCTGGATCCTTTCCTTTGTGGGCCCACCCCAATGTCCTGCCATCCTTAGCTGAGGGCCAGCCACGGCCAACCCAGCAGTCCTGCTCAGATCATGCCATCCCTGGCCCATCCTTGTGCCCTGGGGTTTTGGGCGCCAAGGGCAGGATATCACAGTCCCCTTGCTAAGCTCCCAGTTTGAGCTGGTGCTCCCTGAGGAGCCAACCCTCCTGCCCTAAGCACTGGTCTCCACGATGCATTTGAGAAACATGGTGTCGTCCTTCACGTAGGCGTGCTTGGGTGACTGCAGCCTGCTGAGGGGGAAGAAGAGTGGGCAGCCGCTGGCCACGTTGGTTTCACTCTGTGGCCGCTGGAAGGATGCTGAGCTCAGGTCGGGCCGGAAGGCATCAATGGCGTGCTCACGGTTGTTCTGGTCAAGCAGCATGAAAGTGACCTGCAGGGCAGGGATGGGCAGGAGATCAGGCCCTGGGCACCAGCACCACAGCTGGGAGGCCCCTGCTTGGGCTCAGAGCTGGGCTCCGTGCCTGCTGCCTGTGTGGCCCCTCTGACCCTTAGCCCAGTCAGATTAGGAGTCAAAGAAACCATGTAAGGATTGCCCTGGTGTGTGGCAGCCAGAGCACCTGAATTCCAAGTGGGCTTCAGAGGCTGGCCTATGATTAGGATCAGATGTTCCTTCCTGCTGGTGAGGGGGGTGTGAGGCCTCAGCCAAGTTTGACTGGCTGTTAGGGGCTAAAGGCAGGACCGAGGCAGTGACAAGGCCGCTGGACTCTAACACTCCCTCTGGCTCGGAAAGTTTTGATTCATCAACTACAGCTGGAACCTTCTGGGGCAAGGCAGAAGAGCAAGGACAGAAGCGCTCTCAGTCAGTGCCCTGAAGCATTTATGGAGCTTCTGGTTTACACAGAGCACATACAGGTACCCTGAGAAGCTGATCATCTAAAAATGACACAAACTCTCTTCCCTGGCACATGCCTCTGAAACACCCATCACCTACTGAAGAAGTCCTTAAACTTGGCTGCACGTTAGAATCCCCTGGGGAGGCTTAACAACCCTGATGCTCAGGCATTAACACTTACTGGGGTGAGACCCAGTCATTGGTATTTAACAAATCTCCCCAGCACCTTTGGGAACCACTGGGCGGTGGGGACTACTGACTCACACCCAGGCCATCGTGGCATGCGCACCAGTCCCACCTGTTTCCCACCCCAGCTGAGGTCTGTATTCTTGGCACCTCCCCCTCATGCGATGCTGCTGCTCACCTGCAGGGACTGTCTAGCCTCCCCCCACACCCCTCTTTAAAAATTGTTAATAGACTTTATTTTTTAGAGCAGTTTTACGTTCACAGCAAAACTGAGTAGAAAATACAGATTTCCCATATACCCGCTGCCCCACACATGTATCAACACCCCCACCAGGTGGTACTTTGTTAGAATCGATGAACCTACATTGACACATCTTTATCACCGAAAGTCCATAGTTTACATTAGGGTTCGCTTTTGGTGCTGCGCATTCTATGGGTTTTGACAAATGTATAATGACATGTATCCACCATTATAGTAATAGTATCATACAGACTAATTTCATTACCCTAAAAATCCTCTGTGCTCCACCTCTTCATCCCTCCCTGCCCCTTTGCCCTGGCAACCACTCATCTTTTTACTGTCTCCATAGTTCTGCCTTTTCCAGAATGTCTTATAGTTGGAATCATACAATATATAGTCTGTTCAAATTGGCTTCTTTCACTTACTAATATGTGTCTAAGGTTCATTCACATTTTTCCAAGGCTTGACAGCTCATTTCTTTTTAGCACCAAATAATATTTCATTGTCTGGAGGTACCGACGTTCACCTACTGAAGGACACCTTGGTTGCTCCCAAGTTTTGGCAATTACAAAAAAAGCTGCCATAAACATCTGCGTGCAGGTTTTTGTGTGGACATAGTTTTCAACGCTTTTGGGTAAACACCAAGGAGCGTGACTGCTGGATTGTACGGTAAGAGTATGTTCAGTTTTGTTAGAAACTGTCACACTGTCTTCCAAAGTGGCTGAACCGTTGTGCATCCCCACAAGAAAGGAATGAGAACCCCTGCTGCTCTACACCCTCCCAGCACTTGGTGCTGTCAGTGTTCTGGATTTTGGCCACTTTAATAGGTGTGTATTTGGTATCTTCCTCTTTCCCCTTTTTCTGAAAATCCTGCTGGTTCAGGCCAGCCTCACAGCACCTCCTCCAGGCAGTTTCTGTGCTCACCCCTCCATGGGAGTAGGTTATTCCTACGTAACCTTCAGGAGTGCTCTGTCCCAGACATCTTAGGTCCTGGACTCACAGAGCCGGAGGGAGCCTTGGCTACTAGATCTGAAGTCAGCTTCTTGTTTTATAAAAGGGGAAACAGGTAACGCAGAGGGGCAGGGGACTTGCCCCGGCCACGTGGCCAGTTCATGCCTGAACCAGGACTAAGCCCCAGGTTCCAACGCTCTCCCCACCCCACTCCCCTCAGCCCCTGCCCAAACCTTGTTCCGGAAAGGCCACGGCAGCAGAGAGTCGTACTCCCCTCTCATGATCACAATGAAGAGCGACAGGTGGGTTCTCTTTCCTGTTCCATCCCCATTCAGGTACAGCCGCAGGCACAACTTGTAGCCATACTTGGCAGTGTAGAAAGCTGAAACACAGAGGCAGCTGGGACGTGCTGGGCTTGGCAGATGAGGGACTGGGACCCAGACGCTGGGCACGCCCCAGGTCAGTGGCTCAAAACTAAGACAGCTGGGCCCAGAGACCAGCATTCTTCTCGGTTAGAGTGTCAAAGAGGAAGGGGCTCTTGGGGAGCACCTAGCCCCATGGTGGTCAACTGGCCATCCAAATCACAGATGGCCAGGCCCCACCCTCAGAGTTTCTGACTTGGCAGCACTGCAATGAGACTGAGAATTTGCATTTCTAACAAGTTTGCTGGGGATGCCAATGCTGCTGGCCCTGGGACCATACTTTGAGAAACACTGATCTAACCAAGCTGCATTTTATAGTCTGGAAACCAAGCCCAGTAAAAGGAAGTGGCTGGTCACCATCTCACAGTGTGTTGGGGGCAGAGACAGGATTAGGGGTCTGGCTTCCTGCCTCTCAACACCAGTTTATTTCTGCTGCCCTAGGCCAACTGGCTGGGCTCTCCTGGAGGCTGGGGGTGCACGGGGTGATTCACAGTTCTGCCAGCCACCCTCAGCAAAGGCCCCTAAGGGATGAGTCATGCCTGGTGGTGAAGCACAGAGACACAGGGGCTCTCCCCTGGGCAGCTGAAAGGGTCAGCCCATCTTCGTGTGGGTTCCCGCAGCTGTCACCCTCCGGCAGAGGGCCCTTCTGGGAGGGGCTGGGTGAGGACGGAGGTGGGGGCAGGTAGGAAGGGGGTGGAGGAGGGACAGGCTGGCAGTCTGACTCATCTCTGCCTGTTATGTTTCAGTAGAGCAGGAAGCCCGAGGCACTGCTTGCTTTTTCCCTCTTTGGAAAGAACCGAGGAAAAAAGGTCTGCACGTAGGGCGCACAGCCACCCCATGAAGAGGGCTGTCCCAACAGAGCGGAATAAGCGCTGCTCTGAGGTGCGGGGCAAACTCTGCTGCCTCATTTCATGCACAAATATATGCACTGTTATGTTAACAGACATTGATTAGTTAAGAGAAACATTTACCAAGTAATTACTTTATGCAAGACATTGTGCCAAGCCCAGGGGCCCCAGAAATGAGTAAGAACTGCCCCAATTTACACAACACTTATCTGTATACTACCCACAATCGCACACAAATGCACATGTGTTTTACTCAGTTCTCTACGTGTCCTATTTAAGATTGTTGGCTCCCTGAGGGCAGGGGTCCCCAGGTGTTTGCCTGTGAAAACCATCACCTGCATCCCTCTCATCTGCACAAGCTCTGGCTCACAGCACACTTTCTTTCACATCCGATGTCCACATGAAGTGGATAACAATTTTCATTCCTATTTGCAGGATATGACTGATATTCAGGGAGGGAAAATGGCCTGCCTAGGCCACTGCCGTACTTCGCTGAGAGCCATACGTCAGAGCCTGGTTCACCTACTACCCCCACGGTCCCAGCACAGTTCCTGGCTGTGGTAGGTGGCCTGAATGGACACCAGCCTAAGTAGACACAGCCCAGCTTTCAGAGTTGGCTGTTCTCACTGTTTGTTTCCTGGGCCCCATGGGGCCTGCCTCCCCCAGCTGGTCTGTGTGCTCCTGGGAGGTGTTACCTGGAGAGAAGAGGCTGACGGTCCTGCCACAGGCTGACTCGTGGCACCGCCTAGTGACGTTGGTGATCTTCCACAGGAAGGTACCATCAAAGGATGCCTCCTCCATGAGGCTCAGGCTCTGCTCCAGCTTGCCTAGGGCCTGGTCTTTCTCAGCCAGCGTCTGCTGCAACTCCACCACCTGTAGGGAAGCCCGTTCAGCCAGGGACAGGATGAGGCTTGCGGATGAGGTGGGGATGGCGGGATATGGAGGATGGATCTGCCCAAAATATGCTTTCCTTTACCACACTTCACTCAGGCACGTGTGTCTGCATTTGCACGAGCCGCCTCCTGCCTGGAATTCCTTTTCCTTCCTTCACCACTGGCCAACTCCTATTCATCCATTAGGAATCCAGCTCTTATGTCCCTTCCTCTGGGAAGCCTTTAACCACTGCCCTCGCTTGGCTGGTCACTCTCATCTGTGTTCTTACAGAGCCCGTACAACGTTTTATGAGATATGTTTTTCTGCCTTTCCTACCAGATTGTCTCCTCCACTGAGGGCTGGGCCCATGTTCACTTTATCTTTGTGTCCATGTATGGCATAGTGCCTGGCATGTAAAAGTATAGCCAGGAAGTTTGTTGGTGAAGCAAGAGTTATATAAATAAAGGCTTTACTCAGTCACTTGAACCGGTGCCTGGCCCTTCTAGTAGGTTTCCTCTATGAAATTTGAAAGAATACAAATTTATTCTCGGGTGTGCTAAGGTAGGGAAGCCAGGAATAAAAGTAAGCGTCCTTAAAGAAAATCTAATCCTTAATTTTACTGAGGGGGAAGCTGAGGTCCTGAGAGGGAGAGTGACTTGCTCAGACCTACCAGCAAGTTAATGGTGGAGCTGGAACTAAATCTAGGCCTAACTTAACGTGAGACAATGGTGTAATGCTGCTGCAGAAAAAGCAACGTGAGAATGGTGACTGGCTACATTAAGGAAAGTATAAGCTCTGCAGTCAGTCAAGAGAAAGAAGTAAAAGGCATCCAAAATGGAAATGAGGAAGTCAAATTGTCTCTCTTTGCAGATGACATGATCTCATATTTAGAAAAACCAAAAGATTCTACCAAAAAACACTTAGAGCTGATAAACAAATTTGGTAAAGTTGCAAGATACAAAATCAACATACAAAAATCAGTAACATTTCTATATACCAATAATGAAATGGCTGAAAAAGAAATCAAGAAGGCAATCCAATTTATAACAGCTACAAAAGAAAAACATCCTAGAAATAAATTTAGCCAAGGAGGTGAAAGACCTCTATAAAGAAAACAACAAAACACTAATGAAAGAAATTGAAGAGGACACAAACAAATGGACAGACATCCCATACTCATGAATTGGAAGAATTAATAACATTAAAATGAACATATTGCCCAAAACAATATGCAGATTCAATGCAATCCCTATCAAAATACCAATGTTGGCCAGGGATGGTGGCTCATGCCTGTAATCCTAGTGGTTTGGGAGGCTGAGGCAGGAGGATTGCTTGAGGCCATGAGTTCAACACCAGCCTGGGCAACATAGAAAGACTCCATCTCTACAAAAAATAGAAAAATCAGCTGGGCAGGGTGGTGTGCACTTGTAGTCCCAGCTACTTGGAGGCTGAGGCAGGAGGATCACTGGAGCCCAGGACTTTGAGGTTGCAGTGAGCTATGATGATGCCGCTGCACTCTAGCCTGGGCAACAGAGTGAGACTCTGTCTCAAAACAAAAACAAAAAAACAAAAAACAAAAAACCCAGTATCATTTTTCATAGAAATAGAAAAAACAATCCTAAAATTTGTACAGAACCACGAAAGACCCTGAGGAGGCATCACACAACCTGACTTCAAAATTTATTACAAGGCTATGTAACCAAAATAGCTTGGTATTTGGTATAAAAATAGACACATAGACCAATGGAACAGAATAGAGAACCCAGAAATAAGTCCACATATTTACAGCCAATTGATTTTTCACAAAGGTGCCAAGAACATACACTGGGGCTGGGGAAAGAACACCCTCTTCAATAAATGGTGCTGGGAAAATTGGATATTCACATGCAGAAGAATGAAACTGGACCCCTAACTCTGACCATATACAAAAATCAACTCAAGAGGAATTAAAGACTTAAACATAAGACCTGAAAGTATAAAACTACTAGAAGAAAACATAAGGAAAACACTCCAGGACATTGATCTTGGCAAAGATTTTATGGCTAAGACCTCAAAGCATACACAACTAAAACAAAAATAGACAAATGGGACTGTATTAAACTAAAAAGCTTCTGCACAGCAAAGGAAACAATCAACAGAGTGAAGAGACAACCTGTTGAATGGGAGAAGATATTTGCAAAGTATTCATTTGACAAGGGACTAATATCCAGAAAATACAAGGAACTCAAATAACTCAACAATAAAAAACCAAATAATCTGATTAAAAAGTAGGCAAAGGACATGAATAGATAATTCTCAAAAGAAGACATACAAATGGCCAACAGGTATATGAAAAATGTTCAACATCACTAATCATCAGGGAAATGCAAATCACATCCACAACGAGACATCATCTTACCCCAGTTAGAATGGCCATTATAAAAAGACACAAAATAACAGGTGCTGGTGAAAATGTGGAAAACAGGGAACTCTTTCTTTTTTTAGAGATAGGGTCTCACTCTGTTACCCAGGTTGGAGTGCAGTGACCTGATCATAGCTCACTGCAGCCTCAAACTCCTGGGCTCAAGTGAACCTCCTGCCTCAGTCTACCAAGTAGCTAGGACCACAGGTGTATGCCACCATGCCTGGCTAATTTTTAAATTTTTTTTTTTGTGGAGATGGGGTCTTACCATATTTTCCAGGTTGGTCTTGAACTCCTGGTCTCTCAAAGCACTGGGATTACAGGTGTGAGTGAGCCACCATGCCCTGCCAAAAGGGAACTCTTACACACTGTTGGTGGGAATGTCAATGAGTACAACTATTATCGAAAATAGTATGGAGATTTCTCCAAAAACTAAAATTAGAACTACCATACAATCCAGCAATCACACTATTGGATATTTATCCAAAGGAAAAGAAATCAGTATATGAAAGAGATATCTGCACTTGCATGTTTATTGTAGCACTATTCACAATAGCAAAGATATGGAATCAACCAAAGTGTCCATTGAGGGATGAATGAATAAAGGAAATGTGGCATGTTTTTTCACCAAACTGATGCTTAAAAAAACAAAAAAGAAAAGAAAATGTTGTATGTATACACAATGCAATACTATTCGGCCATGGAAAAGAATGAAATCCTGTCATTTGCAACAACATGGATGGAACTGGAGGTCCTTACAATAACCCAGGCTCAGAAAGACAAATATCACATGTTGTCTCTCATATGTGGGAGCAAAAAAGGTTGATTTCATAAAGATAGTAGAATGATAGATACTAGAGGCTGGGAAGGGTGGGTGGGTGGCACATGAGGATGAAGAAAGGTAGGTTAACAGGTACAAACATCCACTTAGATATTATAAAAGCTGTAAGTTCTATCGTTTGACAGCAGAGTAGAGTGACTATAGTTAACACCAATGTATTGTATATTTCAAAATAACCAGAAGAGAGGACTTGAATTGTTCCCAACACATAGAAATGATAAATACTCAAAGTGATGGATACCTCAAATATGCTGACTTGATCATTACACATTCTATACATGTAACAAAATATCACATGTACCATAAATATGTAAAATACTATGTATCAAAAAAAATTTTTTTAAAGAGAAAGAAAGGTATAAGCTCTGGAGTAAAGGAAGGGACAGTCCTGTTGGACCAAGAATTATCAGGTAGTGGATTATCTGGAGTCAGTCTGGGACCACACTCAAGCATACAGAATCCTTTAGAGATGGAGCCAGAGCATATGAGGACAACAAAAAGCAATGTGCTCTGATGAAGGGATGAAGGCACTGGGGCTTTTAGCCTAAAGAAGGAAATCTCAGGTAGGATATAATCATTGACTATCCCTCTCTGAAGGGCTGCCACAGGGGCTAGAAGGCAGATGCAGATTTGTTTTGTGGGCCCTGAGGGGGCAGGGCCAGGAACAAGGCAGAGAAGACACAGAGAGGCTGGTTTTAGCTTAGCATAAGGAAGAACTTACTAACAGTGAAAAGTGTCCCACAACAGAATGAGCTGCCCAGAGAGGGAGTGTCTTATCACAGGAGAAGTTCAAGCAAAGGAACTGAAGCACTAGTTGGTGGTGTCTGACCTTGACTATAGCTTCTGACCCAGTGCTCTTCCTGGAAGGTTCTGGGATACAGGAGAGATACGTTGTGATGGGGGAGTCGCTGCTCTGAGCAGGATGAATGATTAGGAGGAAGGCTTGTCCACTGCTCTGGAGATAGGATGGGGTTCCCTAAGCCAGCCTTGAAGGCAAAACTGCTTCTTTCACTCACCCTCTGTTCCAAGCTCACGATGCGCTCGCAGTCCAGCTGGCTCTGGTGGATGGAGGCAGCCAGGGCCATGTGGGAGGCCTCCACTTCCTTGTTGAGGACGGCGACAATGTTCTCAAACACACGCAGCTTTCCCTCAAGCTCGGCCAGGAGTTTCTCCTTCATGAAGTGCTGCAGGGCCAGCTCCTCCTGGCTCTCAGAACAGGGTGCCCGGTAGCAGTCCACCTCCAGGTCCCCCGTCACCTCCACAGCCGCCTGCAGCTGCAGGTCTGACAGGTTCTGCTCCAGGGCCATGGGTCTGAACCCAGGGCCAGAGCCCAGCTGGGCCTTCCACTGTTTCATGAACCCTAGCAGCAGGTTTAGGTGGGAGGCCTGGGAGGTGACCTCATGCTCCTGCATGGACTGTGGGCTCCCCTGCCAAGAGAGTTGGTCTGCTCAGTGAAAACAGAAGTGAAGGGAGGGCCAGGGAGGAGTAGAGAGCCCTGCCATCAAAGGTCACCAAGCACTGGACATCCATTCACTCAGCAAAGGGGAAGTGGTTTTCTATACACTGAGAGGGATTCAGGAGGAGGACCCTGGTATCAACAATGCCCAAGATGAGCCACATGCATCTCAGTCTCTACAGCAACGATCCTGCCCTGCCCTTGAGGAAAATGGTGGTTCAGGACCATGGAGAGTGGCATGGGGGGGTCACATTAGTGATGTTACACCACTGTTTAGGTGAGACATTAAGAAGAACTTCCCTGAGTACTCTGATGACTTAACAATGGGAATTGTTGCTTAGGGAAGTCATTAATATGAGGGACGTCCAGAGGAGTAGCTTGATGTTATGGGAAAATCCTGACGGGGCTGGAGTGGGGAGGCCCAGAGGCCTGGAGCCATAGTGGACAGATTTCCTTTCTCACACACAGATACTTACCTTGAAGGAGCAGCCAACACCTGCAAAGGGGCACCCAACTCCAGCCTCATCCACCTCAGGGTGAACCTGGAAATAATAACCACTGGATATTTTGGGGATCCCTGGGGCCACCCCTAGGGCTCTGCAATGCACCAGGATCCACCAGGGCAGGGGCTGGATTGGGCCACATGACTTTGCATATGCTGTTCCCTCTGCCTGGCTGACTCCTTTCCACCCTTTGAGCCTCAGCCCTTCCATGACCTTCTTTCAAAACAGGATCGGGGCCCCTGCTGTGATCCTGGACAGCACTACTATTTTTCCCATCAGGGTGCATTCCACACAGCTCCATTATCATTGTTCACTTTTTGGTTGCCACTACTGGTCTGAGGGCTCTGTGAGGGTCATGGCTGTGTTGCCAGTGCTGAGGGCAGTGCCTGGCACAGAGGAGACACTCAGAGGATGCTGGCTGCATGAGTGAATGCCTCCGTCCTCCTGAAGTCCACGGGTACTCCCCTTCTCACGGTGGCCATCTGCATCCCTCCCTGGCCATCTATCCTTGACTGAGGTGTGCCTGCCCTGCCCAGCTTTGCCTTCCAGATGACATACAGCCCGATGGCAGGGACACAGGAAGATCTTAGTACTAACAGCAACTTGACATTACTGCCAATCTATTTAGGTCTGAAGGGTTTATCAAATGCTCTCATGGTCATAATTCTTCCTTGGGCTCATTACAACACTGTGGGGAAGAAAAGGTAGGGTATTTTACTTACGAAGAAACTGAGGCTCACAGAAGGGAAAGGATTTGCCCAAGGAGGCAGAGCTAGGAAGCAGCACAGCCACAGGACTCCTCCCACACCTTATCACTCCCTTATCAAAATAAGCCTATGGGGTCCGGGGGTGAGGGGGAGGGAGAATAAGCCCATAGGAGATGGGAGAAATTTTTTCCAAAACATATACAGTCATGTGTCACTTAACTACAGGGATATGTTCTGAGAAAGGCACCATTAGGCGATTTCATCATTGTGTGAACATCACAGAGTGTACTTACACAAACCTACATGGTAGTACCTTCTAGGTACATGTGGCCTTCTAGGTCCTTAAGTGCAGCCTTTTGACTGAATCCAAATTTTACAGAAAAAATCCTTTTATTAAAAGGTGTGTAGCAGAGAAGGATGAAGTTTCCCTTGCCTCCTTTGGTGCTTAAAAAAGAACAATCTTGAAATCAGAAGACTGCAGGTTCCTCACCCATGGATAGCCTACTACACACCTAGGCTGTTATTTGGTGCAGCCGATTGTTCCCAGGCTACAAACCTGTACAGCATGTTACTGTCCCAAATGCTGTAGACAATTGTACCACAATGTTAAGTATTTGTGTATCTAAATACAGAAAAGGTACAGTAAAAATATGGTACTATAACCTCACGGGGCCACCCTTGTATATGCGGCCCATCATCGACTGAGACATTGTTATGTGATGCATGACTGTCTGCAAAACGGCTTGTATCCAGAATCTGTAAAGAACTCTCACAATCCAATGATAAGAAGATAAACAACCTAATAAAAAATGGGCAAAATACTGAAAAGATACTTCACAAAAGGAGACATATGAATGACAAATAAGGCCATGAAAAGATGTTCAACATCACTAGTCATCAGAGAAATGTAAATACCACTATCCACTCACTAGAATGGCTAAAATTAAAAAGAGCAACGATACCAAGTTTTGGTGAGGATGTGGAGCAGTGAGAGCTCTCATGTGTTGCTGGTGAGAATGCAAAATGTTACAGACACTTGGGAAAAATCTATGGAAGTATCTTATAAAGTTAAACCATATTTATAAAATAACTCACTTATCAACCATACTTACAAACACATTCCACTACTAGGAATTTACCCAAGAGAAAGTAAAACATATGTCCATACAAAGATGTATATGTGAATGTTCATAGCAGCTTTATTCACAATAGCTCAAACTGGAACCGACCCAAATGTCACCAACTGGCGAATGGATAAACAATTTTTGGTATATCCATACTATAGAACACTACTCGGCAATCAAACGGAATTAAATACTAATATAAACAATAACATGGATGAACCTCAAAAACGTTACGCTAAATGAAACAAGTCAAACACAAAAGACTACATACTACTTGATTCCATTCCTATGAGATTCTGGAAAAGGCAAAACTAAAGTGACAGAGATCACTGGTTGCCTGGGGCTGTGGGTGAGAGGGACTGACTGTGCAGGGACATGAAGAAGCTTTATCCGCAGCAGAAATGCTTGATATCTTGACTATTGTGGTCACACGATTATACACACTCATCAGACTGTACACTTAAAATGAGTGAATTTTATTGCATGTAAATAATATCTTGATTTTACAAGAGCTTTTCTTTTTAAAGAATAATCTCCCAAAGCCATGTGGAAGGGGATTTGAATGAAAGGAGGGGAAGAAAGGTCTTTTGCGCTGAGCAAATACAAAGCCACACTAGTTACCATTCTTTAAAAGTAAAATAAGCAGAGAGCTGTGGGCTTAACGAGTACAGTTGGTTTGGGACACAGAGCACAGCCCAGCAAAGGGCCACCCCCCTTGCCCCACTGCCCTGCGCTTCAGGGACAATTTGTTCCCAACAAAGAATAGAAAACAGATGTTTCATGTGGGGCAGGCAGAGGGCTGCCTTGGCAGGGAGACCGCACTGGCTTTGGGCTTCGGGAAGTCTGCAGTGACAAAGTGTCTCTCAACAGGTAGCTTCCCCCGGTGGGAAAAACAGATGGCCTGATGCCAGGTGTGGACTCAGCTTCTGGGCAAAAGGGTTTGGGGTAACCTCTCAGGCCCTGCAACTCCCCACAAGTCCACGATTCAAATCCTCTGTGGTTCTAAGGATCAAAGCTTGAAGTGAGAGTCATAAGGGATAAAAAGTGAAAATGATCAAGCTAGGAGTCACTCCGCAGGTGGAGAGGGTGTGTTCTTGGGCAGCTGAGCCTTCCTGGTGTTGTGTGAGCAGCGAAAGCCCATGGCAGGGGGTAAAATGCTGTGTGGATGTACAGGTTATCCTTCTATGATGTGTGTGCAGGTGTGAACTGTGACCTTGAATGGCTGCTGGAGGAGGGGGCAGGTGACTCGAGAGGCCTTCAGAGGCCTTGGTGGTCAGCCAGGCTGCCCTAAGCCCCATCATCAGTCGCTTATTCCTCAGATATATGGGGGTTCAGGGTGTGGGCTCTAGATCCAGCCTATTGGGGTTCAGAGCCCATTTCTGTCACTTCACATACTAGCCGTGCGGCCCTGGGAGAGTTATTAACCTCTCCATGTTGCAGTTTTCTGTGGGGATAATAATGGTGCCCCTCCTGATAGAGTTTTTGTGAGGATTAAATGATATAATCCAATAAGTTCTGGTATTATTACCTATTGCTGCTATAACAAAATATCACAGACTTAATGGCTGAAAACAACACAACAATACAACTTTATTATCTACAGTTCTGGAGGTCAGAAGTCCAACAGCAAAATATCAGCAGGACTATACTCCTGGAGGCCCTAGGGGAGAATTTGCTCTCTTGATTTTTACAGCTTCTAGCAGCTGCCCACGCTCCTTGGCTTGTGGCCCCTTCCTCCATCTTCAGAGCCAGCAGCGGAGCATCTTCCAATCTCTCTGACTCTCTTGTCTCCCTTTTACGAGGACTCTTGGGATTACCTTAGGCCTATGTAGATAATCCAGGGTAATCTCCCCACCTCAGTTTCCCTAATTTAATTGTGTCTGCAGAGTCTCTTTTGCCATTGTTATGGGCTCAGTGTTCCCTCACCCAAATTCATATGTTGAAGTCTTCCCCCCTAGTATGTCAGAATGTGGAGACAGGATCTTTAAAGAGCTAATTAAGTTAAAATTGAGGTCATTAGGTGTGGGCCCTAATCCAGTGTGACTGGTGTCCTTATAAGAGGAGGAAATTTGGACACAAAGGACCACGTGAACACATGGGGAGAAGAAGGCCATCTATTAATACAAACCAAGGAGAGAAACAGAAGAAACTAACCCTGCCAATACCTCGTCTTGGAATTCTAGTCTCCAGAAATGCAAAGAAATAAATTTCTGTTGTTTACACCACCCAGTATGTGTACTTTTTTTTTTTTTTTGGAGACAGGGTCTTGCTCTGCTGCCAGGGCTAGAGTGTGGTGGTGTCATTATAGCTCATTGAAAACCTCAAACGCCTGGGCTCAAGCCATCCTCCTGCCTCAGGCTCCCAAGTAGCTGGGACTCCAGGTGCATGCCACCACGCCTGGCTAATTTTTCTATTTTTAGTAGAGATGGGGTCTCACTCTTGCTCAGGCTGGTCTCAAACTCCTGAGCTCAAGTGATTCTCCCGCCTTGGCCTCCCAGAGTGCTGGGATTGCACCTGTGAGCCATCACACCCGGCCTAGTCTGTGTACTTTATTATGGCAGCCCTAGAAACGAACAGAGCCATGTGAGGTGACATATTTACAGGTTCTGGGGAGTCAGTTATGAACATCTCTGGGGGACACTATCCTGGCTGACACAGTGTTCAACAAATGTTAGCCATTAGTAGTCGTGTTATTATTAGTACTATTATTCCTATGGATTAAGCACTGCCCTTGGGACCTCTCCCCCAAGGCTCAATGGCTGTCACATACATGTGTCTCATTTAATCCTCACATCTCAAACTCTTAATAACTAATTCTCTAGAACTCCATTTTCCCATTTGATTTCCTCAAGGAGGTGAGAAGGATCCCTAAATGTTTAAGTCCCTAAAACATCTTCTCTTATACAGGACCAAAACATTTTTGAATGTTTTCTCCTAGGATCTTTGCAACAATCCTTTGAGGCAGGCGGGGCTGGATCAGCTTCACCTTAATACTGACAGAGAAGCCAAGTGACTGGCCTGGTTGGGGTCACGCCAACCTTGCGAGCCAAGGAGCTGAGCAAATCTGGGTGTTCTCTGCCATAGTTATGAGCCCTTGCAAGGGCTCGCTGCTTTCCAGCATTTGTGCAGGCACCATCCCATTGGATCCTCACAGCCATGAGGTGGAGGTCAGGGCTTTCAGGTTCTGTGTCTGCGTGTAGGCGTGCAGGTGGGGAAGCTGAAGCTCAGCAGTGGCCAGTGACTCGAGGGAGGCAGCAGGGCAAGGCAAGGTTAAGCCCAGGAGCCTAAGTCCATGTCTAGGCTCCTTCCTCCCCACTCCAGAGTCCCTGCCTTGACCAAAGGGTGGCCTCACCTGAAGGCCAGGGACCAAGAGGAAGGAGAAGGAATCAGGCTTGGGCTGCAGAGGAAGAAGAGGGGATCTGTCCTAGGCCAGCCCTGGTGTACGTCTGGTGCCACAAGTGGCCCTTGTGTGAGTGGCCTCGCTGCTTGCAAATTGCTAAAAATAAAATTCACAGTGGAATTTCCGCTGAGGAGGAAACAGAAACACAGAAAACAGATTCCCAGCCCTGAGTGAACACTTGCTCTTCTGTGTGGGTCTGCGAAGTCTCTGGGTGTGTGGTGTTCCCGGCCACCCTGGCTACCCAGGCCCTTTGTGGTGGGGTCACAGTGGGCCCCGGAAGGGGGCCCCCTATTCAGAGACCTGGTGGCCTCCAAGAATGTGTGTTAGGAGGATGTTGGGAGCATGAGTGCCGCCTCTGTGCAGCCGCTGTGCGGAACAAAGAGGATCTGAGCATGCCAGGCACTGCCCACCCTGCTAGGCTGGGCTCAGAGGCCAGCTGAGATTCTGCCTGCCCAGAGGGCTGTTTCTGCTTGGGCCTCAGCTGGGGCCGGGAAGGCAGGTACCCTACAGTCACAGAGGGAAGTTGGTCAGTGTGCTGCTGCGTGCCAGCTCCTGCCCTCCTCTGTAACTGGGACAGTTTCTTCTCTGTCAACCTCTGCTAAGCTCCACTGCCACCTCCTCCAGGAAGCTCTGCCTGAATCTCCTGGTCTTGCCCGTTTTTGTTTTTCCATAGCACTTGGTGGATTCTAGCACTTAAGTTTCACTGTGTTATTCAAATATGCATAAAACATTTGGGGGGTGATCCCCCATTTGGAGGTAGCATAGAGAAGAGGCCACCAGCCTAGGAGGCAGGAGTTGGAGCCTGGCTTTGCCTCCCATTTGCTATGTGATTTTGGGCCAGGCACACCTCCTCACTGAGCCTCGATATATGGAGTCTGTCTGGAAAGTATCCAGCCTGTATCCATTCTCGTTATATTAACAATGACTGGATACTTTCCAGACAGACCTCATATACCTATCAGTAAAACAGGGATATCACCACCATCCACCACACAGGATGTCATAGGGTTGGTGAGATTACGGACGCAAACTGTCAAGTTCAGAAGTGTAAGGGTTTGGGGTTCATTTCCAGGTATCATGCTTCAAGAGACACAAATGAGTGGGAGCACATTCACCCCAAATGCACAGAGACCAGGGACAGACTCAAGAAGGACATGGTCAGTGTCTTTCCACAGGACTGACTTGGGGGACAGGAGGCTGACTTGCCTTTTGTGGCCTCAAGAGAGACAGACCTCAGCTTAGTACGAATAAAGAGGAAAAGGTTGCAATAATCACAGCCCCCAAGGTGGGCGGTTGTTGCATGGAGTCATAAGCACTGTCACTGGAAGGACATGGAGCCATGTGGCAGGGATCCAGTACAGAATGGAACCACGCTGGACATCTTAGACGCCTGTCATTTTCTGATTCTAGAAAAAACCAGGGCACTATTGTGAGCCACTGGTATCAGATGCCAGCTTGTCTTTGACCTTCTTGAAGGGACCTCAGAGGGAAGAGGGTGAGAGAAACAATCCTGGGGACTCAGCAGACAGGATTGAATGTTATTTTCCTGCCACTGGGTCCCCTATTACATTGTCACTTCTACAGGAAGATCATTCCAGGCAAGAACCATGTCTCTAACTAGGTCAGTATTAATTCTTTAATACCTGCTTCTTACATTAGGTTCGTGCTCTGGGTACTTCTTAGGGAGATATTAATCTAATGAAGTCAGACGATGAGGACAAACTGATAAGCAGATGGCATAGAGAGTGTTTGCAAGGATGGGCGCTTTTGGGCTTAGCTCAGCAGGTCTCCAGCCCTCTGCCTTGCCTCCATTTCCCAGGGTGCTCCAGACACACAGCCAAACTCAGGAATCACCACGTATGCAAAGGGGTGACTTATAATCAGCTGCTTTCCTTTGGTCAAAAGTCCCCCAAAGTTCCCATCAGGGGCAGGAGCCAGAGGAGTCCCTGGTCCTTCCCCTCCGTGGCTTTGTGCAAGCGATGACACCACTGACTCACCCCCTTCCCCAGCCTCCCACTGGGCTGCAGTGATGGCTGCATGGGCGGGGGCAGCCCACAGGGATGACACTGATGCTTCTCGGACATCTGCCTGTGTTCAAGAGGCCATTGCCCCCAAATGTAGCCGCACCCTCTCCCAACCCACAGCATGTTAGGGTGCTTATAATTCCACCATTAGGGTCCCTTCATTTGGTTCAAGGCAGCAAGTTTCAAACTGTGCTCTGCAAGGCCCTAGGAGCCCCCAGAGTTGCTCAGGGGCTGAGATAGGAGAAAGAAATGGGGCAACTAAGAAGACGGTGCTCCAGGCTCCCCTTCCATCAGAGCACTTCTACTTTCATCCGATTTCACTTTAATAAAGATGAAAAAATTATAGCCACTGGATTAAGACATGATAAAATGTCTCTTATCTATATTATCTAAGATTTGTACAACATATGTCTATTAATTTTGTTAAGAGGAAAGAATAAAACAAGTTAAAAACAATAGTCCTGGAGCATGCAAGCAGGCTGGGGCCTTAGGAAGCATCCAGCCTACCCCTCCTTTTTGCAGGCCCACAGAGCGTTAAGAGTCTGCTCCTGTCTCACACCCAGTCCAGTAAGACAGCCAAACAGGGAGGCACAGGAAGTTACTCCATGATCAGTGTATCACATTAACTCGTACCACACTGTAGAGTGCGAAGTTCTAGGAAAATGCACTTGATGCTTATTATTATTCCCTGAGGGCCTGCTTGTGCAGGGGCTGCCAAGAAGGGGATGGGAGAACCCTTAAAACCACCTCTAGGTAAGGAAGAAATTCCCCTAAACTCTCTGAATGAGAGGAACCAGGGTGGAAAAGGGAAAGGTGTGGACTCGCCTGACTGTGGTCCAGCAGGTGGGAGGGAGAGCTGCCCTGGAGCATTGACATTACAGTCTGGACATTACCCATTCTGGAAAGGCTTTGCAGAACCAACTTCATCTTACAGAGGGAGCAACAGGGCCTGGGAATCGCCTCCAGCCACGCAGTGAATTACACAGAATCATCCCTGGATACCAGGCTCCTGATCCCTGGGCCATGGTTTGTTGCAAGTAAAGAGCTTTGGCTGAAAGGTGCCAGGCACCTCACAGCAGGACAGAGAGGGTGGCTGAGCAGCAAGACCCTGGCCCCAGGAGAACTTCAGCACTGAGACTCCCCAGTGAGTCTTAGGGTCCCACATGTAAACAAGAGGGTTAGATTTCGAGCAGTGATTCCTACATGTTTGGGTTCATGGGCCAATACAAATTATTTTTTTAATTGGGAGATTAACATAGAGATTGCTATCTTTTTTATTTTACCTAGTAAAGGCTTTACCAAAAACTATTACCTACTATCACATCATTTCATTTATATAAAGACATGTCTAGGAAAGACATAATCTAAGAGTAAAGGTTGATTCTATAAATGGAAAGAATTTAGCTTTATATAAAGTTATTTACATAAACTTTCCTCATTTTTATCACTTGGTTATGAACTGGTAGGCATGGGCATGTTTTGGATGACATGTGGGAACCTCTGGGATGGACAGACAACCTATGAGGGTCCTTCCAGCTTGGGAGGGCTGGAGTTCTACACTGTAGTTCCTAAAAATGTCTCTTTGGCCCACACACTTCCAAAGGTATCTCTTATTCTTAGAAGCACAGCTTGGCAGAGCCAAGAGGTGAGCTGGTAATGACCTCTCTCTGCCTGAGGGCAGACAAGGGCAGAAGGAACTGTCTAGATCAGGAGTTGGCTAACTTTTTCTGTAAAGGGCCAGACAGTAAATATTTTAGGCTTTGAAGTCTCTGTTGCAAGTATTCAACTCCACCATTGTAGGGATAAAGCAACCATAGATAACACATAAATGAGTGGGCATGGCTGTGTACCAATAAAACTTTATTTATGGACACAGAAGTTTGAATTTGATATAATTTCATGTGTCCCAATCTATCATTCTGTTTTTGATTTTTTTCAATCATTTAAAAATATAAAAACCATTCTTAGCTCATAGGCTGTACAAAAACAGGTCATGACTCAGATTTGGCCCAAGAGCTGTAGTTTGTGGACCCTTGGTCTAGACTGTTCTTACCCTAAATCTATCATAGACCAGCCAGATGGCTTTGGGCAAGATGTTTCACCACTATGAATACCAGGCTCCTCACCACTTATAAAGCGAATTCAGTACTGACTCAAGACAAGAAGGGAAGCGCCTGCCAGAGGCAAAGTGAGCAGCTGCCTACTTGGCCCCAGCCTAGAAAAATCCAGAAAATGGACAAATACTCTTTCCTGGATGTGCCAACATACCTTCTCCTGAGTCAGAAGGCTTCCTGGGCTTACAGAGTCGAGGTCGTCCCCTCTGCATTTGGGACAGATCCGATCTTCACCATTCCTGGGGAAACATGAACAAAGCCCTGAGTGAGACACTACAATGCCCTGGCACCATCCACTCTCCTAACAGCTCCAGAAGCTTTGACCTTGCCCAGTGTGGTAGCTGACATCAATGATCATGCGGGTCCACCATCCTGGAACCACCATTCCCAAACCTCAAAAAGCACTGAGCATCCCGTGTTTTTCTGACGTTTTCAGGGAGCTTCTTGGGCAGCCAGACCTGGCCTGAAATGATCGGAAGCTATTACAGCCCTTACTTGTCCCACTTAGTATGAATATTTATACGTTTCCTTGGAGAAACATTAATAAGCTTGATAATAGGGTGCTACCCGATTCCCTGCCAGGAGAATTACAAAATGCATTGATTTGCTTTTCTAAAAAAAGTCTGAATTCCAAAACACATCTGACCCCAAGGGTCTAGGCAAGGGATTGTGGACATGTAACTATATTTGCTCTTCTCAGCATCCTCTGTTTGGTTTTGGTCTCTTATTTTTAGCAATTACAGATGATTGTGGCCTATTAGAACAAGAACTGGCCTCAGAGACATCTAGCCTGGAGGTTCCTAATCAGGAGTGGGTGTCAGATTCTGACTGGGGTGACACATGGGCACCTGTGTTTTTACAAACCTCCCAAGTGGTTCTGATCCACAGTGAGAGCTACTGACCCAGCCCATTTCACAGGTGAGGGAAATGAGGACCCGGAGGCCTAGGTAGAGTGAATCTGGAGCCGGGTGGGGCAGAAGTTCTTCAGGCCTCAGGTCCCTCCAACCTCCAGCCAGCTCCCTCGCCCCTTCTCTGCCAGGTTTTGGAAGAACGGAGGGAAGCAAGGATACCCGCCACCAAAGCCTGAGATGAACCCTGAACCACCAGCGTGATGGTAAAACCAGTCAAGCTTTGCTCCTCCACCCCCGCCAGCTTTCCACGGTCACCACATCTCCTCCCTCTTCCCACAGCCCCCTTCCTCACCATGTTTGAACTTCTCACTTGCCTGAGTCAGTTTTCCCACCTTCTTAAGCTGTAAAACCCCAAACAAAAGGTCATGAGGCAGTTTAAGGGCATATTTGCCAGAAACTGGCCTGGGGCAAGCTGACCTAATCTCTCTAATAGGATAATAATAGTACCCAACTCCCCAGGCTGTTCTGAGATTACTCAGCACACAGAAGGTGCATAATAGCTGCTCAAAGAGGGATGCTGATGATAGTATTGATGTTATACCCTTCTGGGTTATCAACATTTTAAATATAAATAAATGCATAAATATATATTTTGTCTATGTCTATATCTATTAATATATATCTACCTTTGTCCTCTTTAAAAGGGTTCCCAGGAAAACAATATGAGGTGATGGGCAATACTGTGGAAGGAGATATATTTGTATAACAGTTTGTCATTTACCAAGGGGTTTATATTTGTTATCATATGAAATTTTTTTTATTATTATTGATTGGGCCTACTAACAATTCTGTGAGGGAGAAAATAGCTTTATAGACAAGAAAGTTGTGTCTTCAGACATTAGCAGCTGGCACCAGGCCACACAGTAAGTAAATAGCCTAGCTGGGCCTAGAGGCTCTCCCTTGGCAGTGGCTGGCCTTGTGCTGTGGGAGCTGACATCCTTCTGTGGCTACTTCTCCTTCCACCAACAGCCAGAGGGGCAGCGTCAGGGAGTGTGAGGAAAGGGTGTGGAAACTGAGGCCCAGAGAGGGGAAGTCACCTGCCCAAAGTCACCTGCTTTCCTCACCCTTGCCTCCCATCAGGGCCCCTGACTCCTGGCACTGTCTTCCCGTCCACCCTTTTCTCCTCTGTCCCCTCACCTCAGGTTCTCAGAGAGACAAGCTGCGCAGCAGAGAGCCCTGGACTCTGTTGGGTCCTGGCAGACGGTGGGGGGACAACCAAAGGGAAACTCATTCTCATCGGGGGCCGGGCGGGGGCTGCCGGCTGAGCTGGAGGCCATCTCGGGGTCCCAGGCTGGCCAGAGGGCCCGTCTGAGCTCTTCCAGGGCAGGGGATCAGCTCCGTGGAGTCTGTGATGAGAGGAGAGGTGGGTTCCGGCCTGGGCTTCCCTCTCTGGTGAGCAGGACTCTCTGATGACTTTATCGTCTCTCTGGCTTGTGTAGTTCAACGTCACAGCTGAGTCACAGCAGGGATGGGGCAGGAATTACCCTTTGTGGTGAAAAAAATCCCCTGGATGGTGACTGAAGGCTTTTGGAGTATACAGTCATTTTTTAGAGTAAGAAAAAGCAAGAAAGCGAGTCAGAGAAAAAGAACCGTGTCACAGACTTTCAGGAACCACAGTTAGAGTTCCCCTGTCTGAGAGTCTGAGGCTGCCAGTGGCTTCCTCCACCTCTTCCCTGGGCACATCGGAGAAGATGTCCACTGCTGGCCACTTGTCTGTGTTCCCTGGCAGCTCCCAGTGGCCTAGGTTCTTAGTGGGGGTGCTTACCTTCCTGGTAGAAATCCCCAGGGTCCTGGAGTCAGGTCCAAAAATTCAAGTTCTAGGTGCTTTTGCTGTGCCCTGTCCAGTGTCTGGGTGACCTCAGGTAAAAGTCACTTCCTCACAGTGGGTCTCGATTCCCCCATCTGTAAAAAAAGAAGGAGTTGCAAGTGGTAGTCTTGGGGCTCTAAGATTTTGGGACCCCATGGCCGAGGCAACCAGAGGCAGCAGGAAGGCCTGTGATGACCCGACTCCCCGTGGCATTCTGCATCAGTCATGGTGATGACACGGAGCCCTCCCCTCCTTTGAAGTCCAAGGCCTTAGGACCACAGACTCCTCAGGGCCCTCCCCCACACCCCACTCAGGAAGTCATAGGTGGCTACATGCTCGGGTCAGGCGCCACCACTTCCCTGCCCTGAGGAGAACAAAGCACTAAACAAATACAAGACCACAGCAGCTGGGCTCAGCAGCCAAGAGGGATGTAGATCCACATTTGCAGGAAAAGTGAACTGCAGCTACAATGGCTCTTGGCATGTCTACTGTGTGCCAGGCAACATTTTCCCTCCAAATCCTTACAACAACCTGCTGGGAATTCTTCTGCAGCCATGTGTAACCAGAGAAGCAAGATGCCTGCTTCAAAGTCACACAGCCCCTAGTGGGAGTTCATACCAGGGCTGTGGGGCTCCAAGCTCTGTGTTCTTCCACCTACACAAGACAGGCACAAGGGAGCTTGGTAGAACCTAGAGACCAGAATGGAGATGAGAGTATACCGCTTGTCTCATCTATCAAATGGAGAATATGTCCCTGCACATCCTTCTATGTTGCTGGGCTGCTATAGGGGCTTTGCAAACTATCATAGTGGTTTCAAATCATGGGTTTTGAGGTCAGACAGATCTGAGTTGGGATCCTGGGTCCACCATTTACTAGCTGTGGGTCCTGGGACATGGTCCTTCACTTCTCTGAACCTCTGTTTCTGCATCTGTAAAATGGGACAATAATACCTACTTCACCCAACTGTTGTGATGACTTAATGAGATTGTAGGTGAAAACGTGGCATGGTGTGTAGCCCAAGTGAACTGCTCCAAAGGCTTTGACATTTTACTCAGATCATGGCCACAGTCGTTCCAGCTCCTCAAAATCGGGAAAGGATTAAAATGGTCAATTATGCTTCTACAGTGTTTTCACATCTATTAACTTTACTTGAGCCTCACAGGTGGGCAGGGAAGGTCAGACATTGTCATCTGACCCTAGATAAATTCAATTGCCCACCTTCCCCGGTATGAACCAGGGCTGCGAGGGGCTCCTGGCAAAGAGGGCATAGCACCCCACCGCTGCAGTGTAAATCAGGAACTCCAGCCTCACAGCAAACCTTGAGGCTATCAGAAAGTCATTCCCTTAACTGTACGCCCCACACCTGCAAACTTTCCTGCATCCTCCCCCCCCCACCCCCCCGCCCCCGTTTCCTCCTTCCACTGATTTGGGATAGAAGAGGCACCCAAGACTTATCCCCCATCCTCTGGGTCCCTTTCTCTCCAGTCTCTTTTCTCTCCCCTCTGTCTTTAATGCCTTCCTCTCTACCTGCTCCTTTCCATCAGCATCAAAATACACTCAAGCAGCTCTAATAATAAAAGTGGAAAATAATAGGTACTACTTTTTAGTGCTGTGTTAAGTAATTTTACAGATACCATCTCATCTAATTTTCATGTGAATCCTATGTATTTTCATGTAAAAATCCCATTTTACAGATGAGGGAACTGAGGCACAGAGAGGTTAAGTGACTTACGGCTTTACAGCTAGTGAGGGGGGAACTCCTAAATCCAGAGCCTGTGCTCTAACCACACATGCTTTAAAACACTCTTCACCCTCATCCCAAATTCCTCTCCCATCTACTCTCTCTTCTTACTTAACGGTGGAATTTCTAGAAAAGATCGTCTACACAGGTGCTCGAATCTCCGGGGAACCATCTCCCCAGGGTTATAAATGTCGACGTTGCCAAACGCCCTGGGCCTGTCCCAGTTTCTATCCAACTAGCCCTCTGGGCAGCATCTGACCCGGCTCTTAGCCCTTCCTTCCAGAATCTCTCCGCACAACCAACTCCCCTCCACCCCGCTTCCCGCACCCTGGGGGAACATTTCCTCCCCCTGCATCTCTGGCTGCTCCGTATTGATCTCCTTGACCCCTCCTCTTCCACTCTGAACCTGCCTCGGTCCCATCTCCGTGGCTCCACCCACGGGGGGTCCACACGCGCGGGGTCTCTCTGCGCCGCATGCCCCCATCTCCCCAGTCTCCCACTCATCCTTCGGGGCGCACCTGCACCCGTCCCCACTTCTCCTGGGAAGCCTCCGTGGGCCGCCCCCACGATAGGCTTGGGCGCCCGGCTTTGCGACCCCTCGCGCCCCGCCGGCGCCAGCACAGTCCCTGGCCACCCGGCTCCGCGATGCCCGGTTGCCTTGAGCCTCACAGGTGGGCAGGGAAGGTCAGTGTGCCCCCAGCCCTGTCTGTGCGCCCCCCCGAGGGCGGGTGACTGTCGTCTCCCCGCCGCCACTTCTCCAGTGGTGAGCGCAGCGCCGGGAGCAGTGCGGCGCCCGCGCCTGCTCAAGGCCGAACGTGCCCCAAGGCTGCCGGGGCGCCCGCAGGAAGGGCTGGGGGCAGTGCCGGGGCGGGCTCTGCAGCCGCGATCGCGGGTCCCCGGCGGCGGTGAGGCCGGCGCCTGGGGGGGCCCGGCTGGAGCGCGCAGGAGCCTGGGCGTCCGCGGCGGGGTGGGCGGGGTGCAGGGCACCCAACCTCCGCGCCGCCTCCTCTGCCTGGCCGGGAGCTTCCGGTGGGGTGCGGGGTGCGCAGCCCGCGGCGGAAATGGGGAAGGTAGGGCCAGGGGCTGGGGGCCTGCTCCCGAGGCCGCCGCTGGGTCCCGGCGAGCGCTCTCTTGGTGGGGAAACTGAGGCTGGGGCCCGGCGCGGAGGCACTGTGCTCCCACTAGTAACTAACACGCTTCCGTTCCCCTCCTCCGCTCGCCATGTTCCTGCACCGAGTGCAGTGCCTGCACATGTTAAGTACTCAGTAAAACGCTCCCTGAGTAAACGAGTGCAAACCTGGAATTTGAGCCCTCACCCTGGTCCCCTGCCTGCCTGAGATCCCGAGTGAAGATGAGTTGAAAATTAGTAAAACCTGAGTCTTACCCTTCTTGGATCCCCGCAAAGAGCCCAGCACAGCGCCTGGCCCATCGAAGCTTACTAGGTTGGAGCAATCAGTAAAAAGATGGTACTAAGCAGTTCCAGGTACTGCGCTTTTACAAAACTGGGTACTGTAAGGACACGTTTCTGTTTTGGTCTAAACACACACACACACACACACACACACACACACACACGCGCACACGCACCGGGCCACTATTCCCTATGAATTTGTGTATATTAGTCAAAATACTTAATGGAACTTAATGTTGGGGTAGCATTTTAGTTTAAAAGCTACAAACAACCTTTATTTTTGCAAACTACCAATTTGATAAAAGCTCCTTCTCCATCAGGCCTCTTATACTGTAGTACTGATAGCTGTGGGAGGGGTGAGGCTGCCCACCTTGTTGGTTTTGTTTTAACTCCTCAAAGGCACCCATTAAATTCTCTTTAGGTATGTCCATATTATGTGTCCCTCTTTATGTCTTGACTCCCAACTGGATTCTAAGACTAGGGAACTATCTTTTACTTCTTTTGTTTATGTTCGTTTTTTAACCTTGGCTATAAATAAGTCTCTTGCCCATTAGAGGCCAAGCTGCTGCCCTCCAGCTTCTGGTGGACAGGCTGATGCTGCAGGACAGAGTGTCCTGAGGGGGAAAGGAAAACCACTGGGTCTGCCTGCTTGTAGACAAGGAGAGGATCTCAGGAGCCTCTAAGAGGGAATCTGCAATCTGTAGGAGGTTGATCAGAGGTGGCCTCTGTGGGGCCTTTTAATTCTAAGAGAAAAGGATTCAAAGAGTTCCTTAAGTCTCTAATTAAAAAATTCATTGATTCTCAGTCCAATCCATGAAGTGAAGTTTCTTAAGGATTTGGGGCTTATAAAAGCCATTCTCTGGTCCCGCCTCTCTCCCACCCACCCCTTCCTCTCTGCCATAAGCCAATGTAAGTGAAAAAAAGCAGGCAGTCTAGTCTCACTCTCTTCATGTGCCACATCCTGTTTTCAGATTAATGAGCTCATTTGCTGGAAATTTACCAAGGGAAATAGTTTAATTTTGGAAAGTACCAAAAACTTATCTGTAGTCATTCAGCTTAATTTAGGGGGCTCTTGAAATAGAGCGGCAACACCAGAGGACCTCTGAACACTTAGTTAGGGAATGGCAAGGCTACAGAAATTGAAAGCCGAACGTAGTGAGGCTGAACCTGACTCAGAAAGGAAATAAAACCTTTTGGACGCCACTCATCTCTACCCAGTAGAATTTTTTTTCCCCTAAAAATAAGTTTAAAAAGAGAAATAGTTCATCTGGTCAAAACCTCAGATTTGGTGGTCTGAGCGTGGGGCCATGATTGAGGAACAAGAAAACAAACACAGGGAAATAGGTAATGTTTGAGTCTCTCTTCTTGTCCATATATGTTCGACTTGTTCTCATAGGCACTGAAGGGCTTTCATTCTCCAGTTTGCCCCCAATCCTTTAGCTGTCAGACCCTTGACATTGAAGTTGTCTGCCTGGCCATGTAGCCTTTTGAGCTTGTGGCTCCTGTAAAGAACTGAATGGCCAGGAAGATTTTGAATAAAGAGTTATGAGTCATTCTGCATTGAAGATGATAGGGCACAAGTGACATCCCTGACATCCCCAACATCCCCCCAGACTTTGCCTCTAAGTGTCGGACCACCTCCTGGCCTGCCCTATTTCCTGGAGTAGAGGTTTATAATCTAGTCTAAGTGCAAAATAGAAAAATGGGCAAAACTGATAAGGCCCTGACAGTTTAGTACTGGAATGAAAGGAATTGTCTTCTTACTCTCCACCCCTGTCTGAAATCTGTAGTGATGTATTAGAAAGAGTACGGCACTGTGAGTCGAAAGTCTTGTGTTCTGTTTTGTTTTGTTTTCCTGGCCACTAAATCAGTTATGTGTGTGTGGTGGGGCAGGAGCCAAACAAATGAATGCTTAAGTAATAATTCAAGAAATAATAGTACATAGACTTTTTTTTAATAGCAGAAAATGACCTTAAAGATCATTGAATGTGTTGGATTTTCAAACTTTGTATTAGCTGTAGGACCATGTCTTTGAATACTCTCTCACATGGAGCCCAAATTCACAAATCAGATAGAAGCAGAGATGCTCTATTAAGCAGAGCAGGTGGCCAGGAACCTATGCACTGAGCTTCTCTCCTTCCCACCTTGACCTTGGGGCACTAGGTCCCCACAGCTGCACACAATTTGAAAATCATGTACCTTATTTCAAGTTCTCAGGTCTCAGATGTAGAAACTGGGGTTCTCTCCATGGCTTGCTTGCCTCTGCTGTCCAGCCCAGTCAACCTTTTCTCCAACATGTGAAGGTGCCTTTACATATGTTATAGTTCAGGACCCTGGTAGCCAACGGCGTGGCTGGAGAAGGGAGAGAGTACATTGGCCTGGGTCATCGGCCTTCCAGGAAGAAGCAGGACCAGACTGGAGCCTAAACATCTGGAGGGCTGGGGCCTGAGACTGTGGTAAAAATAACAATGACAGCAATTCCCTAAGGACTACCTTTAATTTAATGTCAGACACTGCTCTAAGCACATTATATGTATTGCTCCATTTAATTTTTGTAACACCACCAAGAAGTGGTGAGAAAACTATTTTCTCTTTTCAGATGAGAAAATTAAGGCTTAAAGAGTTAAGTAATTTTCTCAAGGTCAAGCAGCCAGCAGTTGGCAGTGCTGGGAGGGGAAGAGCATTCACTTCAGGATTTGTATGCTTTTTCCTCTTGTTCAGACCAAGCTGGAATCTTGCCCAGTTCTCTCACTGGCAAGCCTTGAGTTGTCTTCCTGCTCTGGGCCTCAGTTTCCTCATTTGTCAGGTAACAAGACACCCTCAAGGATCCTTTGCACACTGACACTCTTAGTTTACAAAATCCAGACTTGGGGTACAAGTAGGTGATGTGGGGCCACTTGACTCCCCATCTCAGCCCAATATGCCAGCCCACTATTCAGCCTCTTAATTCTTGACATTTAAGTAGAGACAGATCCCTGAGCCATTGTGACTCACATTTCCATTTAAGTGTCAGGAAGAGTCTTTTGTGAGGGCAGGCTGGGAGAGAAGGAAATTGAGAGTCCAATCTGGGGGGAGGCAAGCCTCCATGGAGGGGCAAAGATATTTTCATTAACTTTGCCCATGTATTTAATGAACACCTGTAATAATAGGTTAGGCCATAAGCCTGGCCCCAGATTATAGCTGTGAGTCAGACAAAGTTCCTAGTCTCCTGATGGCCACCTCCTAGAGCAGGATGATGTGATTGGAACTAGTAAATAAATCTAGTAGCTAATGACAGCCATTTGGGCATGCTCCTGTCTGTCAACAACCCTTAAAATGTGGAGCCCAGAATGGCTATCACTCCCTCGACCCCAGCCTGCCCTTATCTTCTTTCTTTCATTGCCAGCAGCATGTCTTGTCTCTGTCATATTCACCGCCGTGTTCAGTAAAAACAGTTAGTGAACAGCTTTCCTGTTAGCATCATCTTGATCTCCCCTGATAACATCTGATTCCTGAACCAGAACATTTAATTAAAAGATGATTACAGGCTATCAGCAACCTACTAGATTAGAAGACCAAATGGTACTGGGTTCTTCAACCCAAATTCAATATCTCCCTGTGGTACCTTACATAGTACTGATATTAACAATAAAACAAAGAAAGAGACCAAATGATCTTGTAAAAACTGTAGCATATATGTATTTTTTGCTTTCGTCTGATGCTTAAAAACATCCCAAATTTCCTTCTGTTAATCTCCATCTTGGTTCTTATTACACATATTATAACCGGCAATTTAAAAAATGTGCCTGTTTATAGGTTTTTTCTTTCTGCCCCAGTAGAATTATAAATATATGAAATTATAGGAATATATGAAACTATGTATATGAATATATAAAATTAAATGAATTAAAGTCATAAAAGTAAAGCTGTGTCTGATTTCTTCATTGTTGTTTTCCCTGGGTTAGCACATTGCTAAGTACACAGGAGACATTCAAGAAATGTTTGTTTGATCAATGACTAATATGACCCACTATTCATAAAAATTTTTACATAAAGTAACAATAGTTAATGATGATTTCACCACCATCAGAAAACATTTATTAAGTATCTTTGACCTAGCCTTTTCCTGGGTGTTATGAAGTTAGAAGTAGCATTCTAGCAAAAATTTGGAAAGAAATCTGGGTTTGTTTTTGGAAGGGAGTTTCTATGTCTGGTGATTTTTCCTATATTAACAGATTTCCAGATTTTGAGAAAAGAAACAAAACACCTCTGAAGTTATTTGAATTGTAGGCACCAAGCTCTCCGTGGGGTTTTTCTAATTTCTTATGGGACTGGCCACTTTGGTGGTACAATGGGGATTTCAATTTATCATGGGGGTACCAATGACACTCGTGGTCACGTGATGTGGTCCAGGGGAAGAGCTTGGCAGATGGACCTTTGATAAGGACAAGCTCAAAGATGCCAATAATGAGGAAGGTATTAATCTTAGCCAACCCACTGCTTCTCTTTGCCATCTCTGGCCACTCATGCACCCTGTTCTAAGAGACTGGTTTCGCTGTGTGTCAATTCCTTCTTTCATGGCCTCTGGAAACAAAGACTTTCCTGAAGGGGAATACACTGCACTGGGGCCTTTTGCTGGGCTGCAGAATTACTGCTCTTCCTTCACACTTAGGTTGTGAGGCTCAGGTTCCCTGGCTGTTGTCTAGTGCAGAACAAGAATAACTCGGTGTTCTGTCTCAACAGCAGTCAGCGTCTGGCTGAGGAGGGGTGCAGCCTGGTGGTCCTCATCTCACTCCACCCTGAGGACTCAGCCTGAGAGAGAAAATTCAAGGAGTGGGGAGAGCTCTTCCGCAGAAATCAGGAGATCTGGTTCTGATATTGACTGTGGGACTGTGGGGAATTGCCTTCCCATCTTTGGGTCTTATTTTTCTCACCTGCAAAATGGGAGAATGACTTCAGTGTGAACCAGTTTAATCATTTAAACTTTAATCATTCAAACCCTGCTGCTGGGGAAGGGGCACAAGTCTCCCACCTGTCTAGGGGCTACTCTCCCCATCTGGACTTGGGGTGGTACAACGAACCCCTGTACCAGATGCTGGAAGCTTCCACTAGAGGCCTGGTCTTTTTGGACCCCAGTTTTTTTTTTTTTTTAAAGGGAAGCTATGTGAAAAACCTCCTCTGATGGATTTCTTTCAGAGATCAAGCCAGACGAATTCCTAGCACAAGCCAAGACTTAGGAGCAAGAATGTGGGGCCGGGAGCAAGAGGCTAAGAACCAGGGTTGCAGCTCTCAATCCATCAAAGAATGCCCAAGCTAGGAGCCCAGAGGATTGTGAAAGTGGGGTTGGTATTTGCTCATCTCTTATGACCTCCATGTCTTACAAAAGGGGAAACGGGGGCCCAGAGAGGGAAATGAGCTTGCACGGCAAGTCAGAGGTCCAGAAGCCTCTTCCTCTATGTGCTGGTGCCCTAGTGTCCCAAAATATCTCAGTAAGGCCCTGTCCTTTTATTCCTGCATTCATTTCTCCTTAGATCTCTCTCCACAAGACTGAGTTTGCTGAGGGCCAAGGAGCAGGGCATATTCATCTTTGCAGGGCCCTGTGTGCCCAGCCTTCATCTTGTACACAGTGGGGAGCCCAGTAAATATCTATTAAGAGGGACTCATCTGCTTTCATAAGAGGATCCAGGGATAGTAGGAAAATATCTATCCTACCTTTCATACCTGTGGGTTCCCCAAATGTATTTAAACATATTTTAAAACAAATATGTTTTTAGCTTCTATCATGAGCCTTTTTGCTAATTTTTATAAGAATCCTAGCATACACATCTAGCAACACTTTCTGGGGAGATAATTTGTCTTAATTATATCAGATCTATACTTGTGGCATTTTTTAAATGCTAAATCAAATAGATAAGAAAAGCCATTCTGTCTAACTGCCATCCTCGGTTACTATGTTCTGTAACCAGTGCCTCGCTGTACAGCCAGAGAGCCTTGGGTAGGGCCCATAGCTCTCTCTGGCCCCTATGATTGCTGGAACCAGAGCTGCTGGGGGAGGCCCAGGGCCCTGGCACCAGCTCCTGCCCGGTCCTGCTTCTTCTTTCACAGAGAACATGTCTGCACACAGGCTCTCCTGAGCAGCCTTGGAACCTCTCCAAGGACAGCCCTGGAGACTGGCCAGGAGGGAAGGTGCCCCTGGGAAGGACACATCTATCAGGAAGCAGAGGCCGTGGGAGGCAGGCACATTCATGCACATGCTTGCAGGATGGTCCGCTCATCCAAGGTTTCAAAAGAAACTGGAAATCTGGATATTTTATGTGAAATGTCTTGATTTTTAGAACACCCCATGAGCCAAAAAACAAACTCAAACCAAATGGGCATCCCCGCAAGCCATGTCTGTGGGCCACTATTTGTGGCCCCTGGTAGAGCCTGGCACTCCGTAAAAACAACATAAGCAGATGTGTGAACATGCCCACATGTAGCTCACCTGGGCTATACACATCATTCATTCAGATGCAGACCCTAGGCACACATGATAGAGACCATCAGTGAACACTGATACACACGTACTATCTCTTAGGATATGGTTTTAATATTTGCACTTTCCAGCTAAGGAGACTGAATATCAAAGAAATCTCCAAGATCATGTAGCTAGTGGGTAGCTAGACTCGAATCCCAGGCTGCCTGATCATAAAGCCAGTGTTCTGAACTGCCATATAAGCTGAATTGCCTGTTACTTTGCATCCCTCACTAAACTAAGCTTCATGAGTTTAGGGACTGTGTTTAATTTGCTGTTGCATCCCATCACCTGGCACTGTGCCCAGCAGAGCACAGAAGTTGTTCAATAAATACTCATAGGATTGTACCCACAGGCGCACACAAATTTGTACAGACATGGCACACATAAACCCACATAACCCCACTGTGCCCAAGAACATGTGCACACCCACATTCACACTGCCTGTCTCCACCTCCCACCTCCCAAGGCATTGGAACCTTAGCTGGGACACCCCAAGGTCCCCCTTGCCAGCCCGCATCAGCCTTGCCCAAAGCCTTTGCAAATAGTTTCCTGGAAATCTCAAGGCGGCTGTGGTGTTCTTTTTTCCTAACTCAGGAGACAACTCAGCAGTTTTGCTGTTCAAAGTCTGGGACTCATAAACCTGGAATCCTTTCTTCATTTTTTCCACTAGAATTTTCCTTGGCCTGTTGCCTTTCCCCAGGGCCTTGGCTGAGAGTTTACACTCAGAGCGCCCTCTGCCGGGCACCATCCTCCCAACCTGGTGGGCAGTTGCAGAGGGGACGGAGGGATAGGTCCTCACACTGCTTTACAGATGGAGAAACTGAGTCAGACGGTGGTAATGGGAGAGGTTAGGGAATATGGGCTTATTCCAAGTGTGTGCAAATGTGTATTACTAGTAAGTGGACTTTTGTGATTTTTTTTCATTGTTGAAAATAATAAAAGAAGAAATGGCTTCCAGGCCGGGCGCAGTGGCTCACTCCTGTAATCCTAGCACTCTGGGAGGCTGAGGCTGGAGGATTGCTTGAGCCCAGGAGTCCGAGACCAGCCTGAGCAAGAGTAAGACCTCGTCTCTACTAAAAATAGAAAAACTAGCAGGGCATCATGGTGTGCACCTGTAGTCCCAGCTACTCGGGAGGCTGAGGCAGGCGGATCCCCTGAGCCCAGGAGTTTGAGGTTGCAGTGAGCTACGATGACGCCACTGCACTCTACCGAGGGTGACAGAGGACAAAAAAAAAAAAAAAAAAGAGAAGAAAAAAGAAGAGAAATGGTTTCCAGAGCTCAGATGAAAGCCCTCTGCTCTCCCTAGGGTCCCTGTGTGGGGCAGATGACAGAAGTTTGGGAACTTCACCTGATTCAACTTTACCCTTGAATCCCCACCACATTTAATAGGTGAGGAAACAAATACAGAGAGATGTTGGGGGAAGGGGTGGGAGGAATATTTATTGAGTATCTGCTATGTGCTAGTTTTGCTTACAAATTTCTATTATTTAATCTTCCCAAGCAACCTTGTAAGGTAGGTGGTTTTGTTTCCATTTTACAGTTTAAGAAATAGAGCCTAAGTAAGGTCTCACGATCAGAAAGGGAAGGGGGAAGAGCTGGAATTTGAATCCAAACCTGCTGTTTTCTTGGCTTTGCAGCCTCCTGGATTTTTCCCATTTGGCTCTAGGTCTGAATTCAGTGGGGCCCACGGCAGAGTCTTTGTGGCTGGACTCATCAGAGGCAAGGGATCCTCAGTACTCCTGCTCAGGAAGGGAAGCCCTTCTTCTCCTTGGGCTCTCCAGAGAGCCGTGTTCAGGGCTGTAGGGACATGGGCCAAACAGCTCCATCAGGCCTTTGAAGCCAAGGGCCACAGAGCTGGGAGTAGGGTCCTGGGACTGGCAGCTGTGCCAAAGCCCCTTTACTAACAGTAAAAAACAGGATTGGATGTCTTTATAAACTGAACATGAGAGGATCCAAAGGGCAGGGGTTTTCCTGGAAAAGAAAGCAAGTCCTGGAAGGTTTTTGTTTTATTTTTCTTCTTAATGGGACCCTGGTTAATGACTCAAGGAAATGAAGAACATGTTTCACTGAGTTAGTCAGTGCCTTCCCTAATCCATCCTCTATCCTGCTGCCCTGTTCAGAAACGTTCAAAACTTTTCACTTCCTGCAGGAAAAAACCCAAACTCTGTATCTTTTTCATCTTTGATCGAGTTTCCACTTGTCTCATTTAAACAAACTGTGTAAAGGTCTCTGTCCATACCTCCCTTGACTCCCACTGCTGGTCATTTGCTCACATCATTTCTTCTTTCTGAAGTGACTTCATTTCAATGTATCCAAAATCTCAGTCATTCTTCAAGTCCCAGCTCAGAGGTCACCTGCTTCATGGCGCCTTCTCCACCATACCCAGCAGGAACTATCCTGCCTTGAACTCATCTTACAGGTGCATGTTACAGTTCCCCTAATAGACTGAATACTATGAGAAACAGTGTTGGATTCATCTTTGATTCTGCTATATATGGGCATGCACGTGTGTGCATGTGTGTGTGTATATGCGTGTACTTTATCCTGCTTAGCTGTATGGTGCTGTAGAAAGAGCCCTGAGACCCTCAGCTCTGTCATGAGAAGATTAGGGTTGAATGAAGATTTTGTTGGAAAGAGCTGGTGATAAGGTGTGTTTCTCCATTTCTTCTCAAGTCAAGACAGAGGGGCATGATAAGTTAGAGAACTTAACAGTAATGTCAATGGTAGTTTCAGGAGGGGATACGTGGTGGGCTCTGTCTCATGGTCGCATCTGACAGCCACACAAGAAATCTAAAGGATGAGAGATGGGCACCATCTTAGACAAACAAGATAGAAGAGAGGTGGCTCTGCTTGGATTAGCCTGAACTCCTAAAGCTGGCAAAGGATGCTGTCCCCATGGACTAGAAGTGGGCCATGCAGAAGAAGAGCTGATGTGAAGGCCTCTTAGGTCTGTCCAACAGGGGGAACAAACCAAAGGCACTGCTGGATTCCTAGGGCTGCAGGAGGAGTAAACAATGGGACTCAGGGCAGTGCAATGCTCCTGTAGTGGTGAGAGGTCCTTAGAGATTGGGAGGAGTGTCTAAAAACCCATGGTCATGCCCACGCAGGAGTCAGCTTTAAAGCTGCTGAAAGCCATCTTACGGCAGTACTGGTCAAGTGAGAGCTCTCCTGCTTCCCTTTCTTATACCTCTCCTCCCTACCCCAGCCCTGTAGCCCTGAAGAGGTCAGAAGTCACAGTTAGCTTTCACAGCAATGTGAATATACTTAACACTACTGAACCATTTACTTAGATGTGGTTAAGATGGTAAATTTTATGGTATGCACTTTTTATTTATTACTACAATTTCAACAAAAAGAAGCCACCCCAGTTAGCAAACTGAGGAGGGGGGGTCTGGGGAGAGTAGCAGCTGCCTATGACACTATTCCCAGCTATAGGGGTCCCACCTGCAGCAAGCCCTGGTTGGGAGAGGAGGGAAGACTAAATTTTAAATCAAGTTTGGAATTTAGCTTTTGTATGGGACTGAACATTTAATTTATGAATAAAGTTGTTTGGTGACTGAAGTGATTATAGGACTTTTTACTTCCGAAGAGTGATCAGAACAGTCATAGGATACTTGAGTTTTCCTTAAAGGGCAGAGAAAGGACTTCTCTCCCTTCCCTCTGAACAAGTCTTTATAGGGGGTTAGAAGACAAAATCAAGTTGACTTATGAATATACACAGCGAGTCTCATTTACTCAATGTAGCAATTATATTTGCTATTGTAAAATAGGTTCTCTTCTTTCATTATATTTTCTAATTTGTGTCTTTTGCTTCTATCACTTCTTCCAAAGCAACAAAGACCATGTGCTTACTCCAGATAAAGCTACTGAACCACCACCTGAAAGTCTAGCTGACCTTCAGTCTTTAAACTCCTAACTTCTGGGGATTCTCATGTCCACAGGTTGAGGGACTCAGTATCAATGTGCCTTTGTTGCTAGTTCTTATATGACAATTACATTCTGATTCTGATGTTCTATTAAATGTTACAGACTTTAATTTATACCTACCATGTGCCAGGTGCTTAGGATACAGAGAAGAACAAAATACAACCCCTGATCTCAAAGAGCTCACAGTGGGATGGAGGGACACGGGTAAGCAATCAGAAGACTGTGTGACAAGAGCTCTAGCACAGGTGTGTTCATAATGACTACAGGAACTTTTACTGAGTCTACCCCTTGAGGCTGGCACAATGTCTGGTCCATGGTAAACTCCCTGCCCCAGGCATGCACTTCTTTTTACAAAGGTCAGCTCTTCCAGGAAGTCTTCCTTGCTTAATTCTATTTCCACTCCGATTGCTTCTTTATTCTGCTATCTTTGCAATTCAGGACTTTGCAATTCATCCTTGTATTCGCTTACCCTGGTGCTGCAAATCTATTGAACACATGAAACCTACAGGATAGTGACATGCAACTTATCCCAGGCCACTCAGAAGAGTTGGAGCTCTGATTTGAACCCAGACAGTTTGACACCTGTTTCTCATCCACAGTTATTACATAGTGGCAATCACTGGCTTAGTGTGTGTGTAACATTATCTTAAGCATTTTCCAGGTTCCTACCTACTCTTTAAAATGGTTCTTTTTAGAGGCTGCATAATATTTCATGAAATGTGTATACCATCATTTATGTAATTATTTCCCCCTTTTAGGCCATTACTTTATATGTCATATTTTATATATCACATAAAGTACTTCAATAAAGTACAGTCTATTACTTTATCTACCATAATTTTAAACTCACATATCCAACTGCTACTTGATATTGCCACAAGAATGTCTAAAAGGCTTCTCAGACACAAGGTTCCAACAGAAATCCTTATTCTCTTCTGTATTAGTTTGCAAGAGCTGTGGTAACAAAGTGGACAAACTGGGTGGCTTAAAACAACAGGAATTTATTCTCACAGTTCTAGAGGTTAGAAGTCTGAAATCAAAGTATCAGCAGGATTGGCTCCTTCCGAGGGGGAATCTCTTCCACGCCTCTCTTCTAGCTTCTGGTGACAGCGGCAAATCTCAGCATTCCTTGGCTTGTAGTCGCATCACCCCAGTTTCTGCCTCTGTCTTTATGTGGCCATCTTCTCCCCAGTGCTGTGTCTTCACATGGTCTTCTCTCTGTGTGTCTCTGTCTTTGTGCCCAAATTTCCCTGTTCTCATGAGGACACCAGTCACATTGGATTAAGGGCCCAGCCTATACCAGTGTAACCTTGTCTTACCTTAACTAATTACACCTGCAACAACCTTATTTCCAAATAAGGTCATATTCTGAGGTACTGCGGGTTAGAATTTCAACATATCTTTTTGGGAGACACAGTTCAACCCATAACATCTTCTTTCTTTATTTTCCTAAAAGTGCACCTTTTCCTATCTTCCCTGGCTGTATAAATGGCACCTGTAGTAGCTCAAGCCAAGAATCCGTGGGTGATCCTTGATTCTCCTGCTTTCATCACCCCATCCCAATTCCTTCAGCAAATCCTTTCAGCCCCACTTCCAAAAATGTCCAGAATCCATCCATGTCTCTTCATCTCCATTTCTCCCATTCTAATTCGAGCTGCTATCATCTCTCACCAGGACAAGTGCAATAGCTCCTACTGGTCTCCCTGCCTCTGTTCTCATCTCCAGTCTGGTCTCATGCCCTTGCTTTATACTCTCAACTGCATAAAATCCAAACACCTCACCAGTGCTTACAAAATCATCTGGGTCTGGCCCCTGTCACTTCTCCGACCTTATTGTCCATCACTTGCTTTCTCTGATCCAGCCACATTGGCTTTTTTTTTTTTTGAGACAGAGTCTCACTCTGTCACCCCAGCTAGAGTGCAGTGGCGTGATCATAGCTCACTGCAACCTCAAACTCTTGGGCTCAAGCGATCCTCCTGCCTCAGCCTCCTGAGTAGCTGGGACTACAGGCACACGCCACTGCGCCTGGCTAATTTTTATATTTTTAGTAGAGACAGGGTCTCGCTCTTGCTCAGGCTGGTCTTGAACTCCTGAGCTCAAGCGATCCTCCTGCCTCAGCCTCCCAGAGTGCTAGGATTACAGGTGTGAGCCACTGTGCCTGGCCCACATCAGCCTTTTTGCTATCCCCTGGACCACTGGGTATTTACATTCACCAGCCTCCCTTTCCGGAATGCTCTCTCCCAGACCTTCAATTGGCTGTTCCTTCTTGTTAAGAGAATCTCAGCTTCAATGTCACCTTATTTAGTGACATTTGATAGACCTTCCCTGACCATCAATCTAGAGCAGCCACCCAGTTGTTCTCTATCATAGACCTTTATTTTAATTCTCTGCAGAGAATTTAGTAAATATATGTTTTTTCTTATTTGTATAGGTATTTATTGTCTTTCTCCCAATTATAACATCATTTCTAGGAGAGCAGGGATCTTGTTTATCGTGATTATACCATCTAGAACTGTGCCTGGCATGTAGGAGTCACTCAATAAATATTTATTGAATGAATAATTAATCCTCCACAGAAGAACTTTGTGTACAAACTTTTTTTTCCTTTTGGGAATTTACTCTATATAAATAATTCAACAGAAGAAGGATTACTGGATCAAGAGATATAAACATATTTTGGCTCTTGAAATGCATTGTGAAGTTCCTTTGCAAAGAAGTAAGATCGGTTTCATTTTTTGGGCAACCATTAGACTCCCAAGTGCCAAGGTAGTGATTTCTAGCATGTGGAAGTAGGGGTGGCAGATCAGAGCTGTGGCCCCTGGTGGGTCAAGGGAGGTAGCATGAGCAGCAGCAGTAATCAACCAAGCAGGGCCCCCTCCACAGCCTGTCAAGAGGGGCACCAGTCTGGCCTCAAAGGCCCATGTTGGGGGACAGATCTGGTGTGTGAACTTGGGTCTTGGCTATAGGAGCCAGAGTGAGCAGAAAAGCTGACAAGTGCACCTGCTCTTCAGCTTGCTGTGGAGGTCCTGCGAACAAGGTTGGGAGGCAGTGAGGGGGTGGAAGTGAGGACACAAAGTGGGGCTTGGATCTGGTACTGAAGACCCCTTTGCAGAGGCTATTTCTAGTTTGGAGCTGTTCTGCTTAGGACACGGGGTCTGGCACACTAAGCAACAAGAGCACCTCTGTACATAAACCTCTAGGGACAGAGAGATGTGTTTTATGTAGTTCTGCACATTTCCAGGTGCATTCAGCAGCACTCTGTCCCTGTACTCCCATGCTTCCTGCTTAGCCACTACAGCAACAGCAGAATTTTTAAAAAATGAAAGAACATGGATAATATTTGCTAGGAACATTACAAAAAAGGTGAAGCAAAAAGAAAAAACCCTCTAAGAACAAATAAATACAAACTAAGAATAAATAAACCAGAATAAGGTACAAGTTGAGTATCCCTTATCTGAAATGCTTGGGACCAGAAGTGTTTCAGACTTTGGATGTTTTCAGATTTTGGAATATTTACATATACATAATAAGATATCTTGGGGATGGGACCCAAGTCTAAACATGAAATTGTTTATGTTTCATATATACCTCATACACATAGCCTGAAGGTAATTTTATACATTATTTAAAATAATTTTATATATGAAACAAAGTTTGTATTAAGTACTTACGTATGGAATTTTCCACTTGCAGCATCATATCGATGCTCAAAAAGTTTTGGATTTTTGGATACTCAACCTGTAACTATAAAATGATGGTAATTAGAAGGAGAAGAAGGGAAATTATTTCAACTGCACAAAAGAAAACAGGGTGGCCTACTTCAGACCTGTAGAATCAGAACTTACATTTTCACAAGCTCCTAAATAACACTTCTTAAACTTTGATGTGCCTATAATTTTCCTGTAGATCTACTAAAATACAGATTTCTGAGCTCTATCCCCAAGAGAGCTCAGAGCTCAAGAGCTTCTGATTCAGTAGGTCTGAGACGGGGCTTGAGAATTTGCATTTCTAACAAACTCCCAGGTGATAGGAATACTGTTGGTTAGGAGACCACACTTTGTGTAGCACTGCTGTAAGGCTGACAGCCTGGAGGACCAAAGAAGGAAGCACTCATAGGAAAATCTGAGGCACTGGGGGAGATTGTTTTTTAAGATAATGGTCTTTTCCCAATCTTTTAAAAGCACATAATGCAGTCTCTGCCTATTGTATCTTAGCAGAAAGATGCTTTTTGTTATTAATGCTATGTCCATATTTGTTCCAGATTCTAAAATTTAAAAGTTCTTTCACTTGTTTAATATTCTTTCATCCTTGCAACAGATCTACAAATTGGGCTGGGAGAAATTATTACCTCATTTCCAAAAAATAAAACTGAGGTACAGAGAGTTAAGAGGGTTAGAAATCACACTCTGGCTAGCTGCCATTGGCTGCCACACACAGATTGCAATCTCCTGAGTTGGCACTTAGGTATTTTTTCTAATCCTTATAACACTTTAGGGCTGATAATATTACTCCCACTTTATAGATGGGCAAATTGAAGCTTGATGAGGTTCAGAAACACCCCCAAAGTCACAAGTCAGGGCAGCTCTTCTGTCTCATGGTTCAGTATCTTACTTCTTCACCATATCACTTCCCCATGGTAATGACTCCTTTCTCTGCCTCTGTCTCTCTCTCTCACATACACACACACAAAGCCTAGCCAAACTGGTGAGCCATTTAAATTTCTACACCTAGCATTTAATTAATGTACAGACCACAGTTTGGCCTTTTGCCTTTAGAGGTGAGAGGAGGAGGCAAGAAGAGGATGAATGATGACTGACCCTGCCCCAAGGCCCCAACAGATCAGGAAACCTTTCTGCTTTCTCTTCCTACTCTGGGCATATCTCCTTTCTCTTCCTCTTCTTCTGCTCTCGGAGAATTAGAGTCTAATCCTGGCTCTAATTTCCTGAAGATTCTCTATTTGGAAAAACATTGTTAAGCCAGCTCTGGTCTCTGCAGGCCTTGCTTCTTTTAGGCGCAGCTGGTAGGAGGAGATATCAGGCTGCCAACAGGAGGGAAGAGGAGCCAGGTGCTGGGGGTTCTAGCCCTGACTGTGCTGTGGAGCCCCCTCGGTGACTCCCTGTTCTTCCCTGGGCCTGTTTCCTCATTTGTGAAACGGGGAAGCATTGGTTAGACGATCTCCAGGGGATCTTCAAAGTTCAGTATTTTATGATTGTAAGCAGGATGTTTACAAGGAGAACATTTATTGAACTTATCGCCTATAGTGTGCCAGGGACATATTATTACCTACTCCTAAGTTGCTTTTACTGGACCAGGCACTGTGCTAATCATTTTATATGTATTATCTGTATTATCTCATTTAAGTGTCATAGAAATCCTCTGACTTGGGTATTATCAGTGCTTCCATTTTTCAGATGTGGAAGTGGAAGCTTAGAGAAGTAGATGTTTTCTTGACTATGAAAGGCCTCCCAGAGCTGAAGGGACACTGGACCACCATCAGGGCCACCGCCCCACTAGAATCGCCCCTGCAACGTCCCTGGAAGGTGGCAGTTGGACTCTGCTTGGACATCTGCAGCGATGCGGAACTCGGAGCCTACTCCGTCTCTGAACGAAGAACACACTTCTTCACAGGGAGCCCAAATCTCTCTCTGTAACTCCCGCTTGTCTGTGTGGTGGAAAGAACACTGGGCTGAGTCAGAGGCCTAGGGCTTGTGTCCCTGCCTTTCCATTTAACAGCACCATAACCCAAGCAAGCTGCTCCTCCGGGCCTCAGTTTTCCCGAGGGAAAATGAAAGAATTGAGTGAGCTGAGATCTAGGTGCTTTCTGGTGTGGACATTTTAGAGTTGTGTAACTCCTACTTGTGTACGTGACATACACATAGCTAATTATAGTGATGGAAACAGTGAAGGAGTAGACATTGTGTTCCAAGGAATACATCTGTTTCTGCCAACAAGTCTGTCAGGGTGGCGACCCTGCCTGCTGAGAAGAATCCAGAAGGTTCTGAGAAATGGAGTTCTCTCCCTCCCTCCCTCTCTCTCTTCCCTTCTCTTTACTCCTCTCCTTTCAAACTTTCTCCTTCATTCTTTCCTTTCTGCCTCTCTCTCTCCCCCCTTCCTTTCTTTCTGATTCAGAGGCATAAAGGAATATTTTAATCTCCCAATCAAAGTTAAAGATCATGTCCATGGTGACAAGTTTTTCTCATCACATTAAACATACAGAATCAATCTCCTTTCAGGAGTGGGGAAAACCCACGGAAACATGATCCAGAGTTGCTTTGTGTCTCTGAGAACCTCCCAATTTGGCTGCTAAATTCCTGGCTCTTGAGACAGGGGTATTCAATCATGAGGTCCATGCATGGACTTTCAGGGGAGCCTCTGTAACAGTATGCAAGCATGTGCATTATGTGTGTGTGTGCATTTTTCTGGGGAAAAGGGTCTGTGAAAGAGAAGAGCAGCCCTTGACAGCCTTGGTGTCCCTAGGAGCTGGCCTGGTACTCAGAGCCAGGCTGTGGTGTTCTCTGTGTCTGACGTTACAGAATGCCAACATCAGACAAAATGGATCAAGATAAAAAACAAACAAAAAAAAGACTACTCCAAATCATGTTTGAGCAGAGAATAAAAAAACAAGAACATTGGTCCAAACCACAAAAATGACCACATATCCCCCTTTTCTGGCCAATGTGAGTGAGTGCTGCTTCTTTTCCTCCTAGCTAGAGAATTACGACACTGGATCATAGGATTGCCCCTGCTTCCTGACAGCATCCAATCCAGAGCAAAGCTCCATTGCTCTGAACCTTCCCCAAATAATCTCTCACAAGTACAAATTTTATAATAAGTCATTTCTACCATGCTCTTACTAAGCAGCCTAATGGTTCCCATGGTGCAAAGAGTCAATAAACTCAACTTTGCTCAGTTATAGGTGTCCCTGGTTGTCTTGACTGGAGGGAATTGACAAGTCTATAGCTTTCATTAGACTCTGAGAAGGATCTGAATGTGACTGGAGAAAATCCCACAAACCATGCTGACCAGTCCCTCTTCACATTCATAACTAGAAACCTCAAATGGACACTGAATACTGAGAGGCAAACATATCCTAAGTCCTTAGTGTGTTCAGTCTCCCCCTCTTCTAAATAACTATCTTACCCTTCTTCTCTCCCCTCATACCTCCAATTGTTCCTCACACTCCCCATCTCTGATGTTGATCTTCCTATTTCTCTGAGAAAGGAATTTCCACATTCTCTCACCACCATGTCTACCCTCCTCCAACATCTGCTCCTTGTACTCGGCCTCTCTGCCTATTACCACGGATCAGGGATCAGTATGCTGCTGCCTGAGGGTTAAACCCAGCCTGCCCCCTGTCCCCGCCCATTCCTTTATGCATTATCTGTGGCTGCATCTGTGCTACAATGAGAGAGTTGAGCAGTTGCAACAGAGACTGTATAACCCACAACATCTAAAGTATTTACAGACATTTTAATGCATGGCCCTTTACAGAAGAAGTTTGCCAACCCCTGGCATAAATGAGTTAGCAATGTTCTTATTTAAAGCCAAGTCCACCACTTGTGCTCCAGATCCCATCCACTTTTCCTCTTCAGGGACATTAGTCTAGCAATTCTCCTTTCTCTCTCCTGCATCATCAATTATTTACTCTCTGCTGGGTCACTCCCCTCAGTGCACAAATGTGTTATTTCTTCCATCTTAACGTTTTCTTCACTCTACGTCCCCCAACCTATTTCTTTGCTCTCCTTCGTAGCAAAATTCCTTGAAAGAATTGTCCATCCTCTCCTCCCATTCACTCTTAAATTCACTCCAATCGGGCAATCGTTCCCACTACTCCACCTGACGTGCTCTGTCAAAGTCACCGATGCTAAACCCTAAGCTAAGTCTTCATCTTCTCCTTTCAGCAGCACTCGATGCAGTTCAATACTCTTCCTCCTAGAAACTCTCTTCTTTCACTTGGCTTGCAGGACACCCCAGTCTCTTGTTTTTTCTCCTAACTAAAATCTCCCGTCTCTTTTCTCTAACAACTTAACGTTGGAATGCTTCAAAGCTCTGTCCTTGGTCCCCTCTTTCCCCTCCTCTATATTCACATCCTTAGTGATCTTAACCAATCCAATTGCTTTGATATGCTCATGACTGTCAGATTTTTATTTTTCAGTCCAGACCTTTTTCCTGAACTCCATAACTGTACGACCATTGCCTTCTTGATTCCTTCACTTGGAAGTTTAATAGATTTCTTCTAAAACTCAATACATTCCAAACTGAACTTTTCATTCCTAACTCCCCCCAGCCTGTTCCATCTGCAGCCTTCCCAATCTCAGTGAACTGCAACTCCATCTTTCCTGTTGGCTCAGGCCAAAAATCTTGGCATCATCCTTGACACCTGTCTTTCTCTCACACTTATTTCTAATCTATCAGGGAATCCAGTTGAATCTACTTTTAAAATATATCCAGAATGCAACTACTTTTCCACACTTCCATGGCTACCACTCTGGTCTGAGGTACCATCATCCGTCACCTTGTATATTATAGTTACCTCCTAGCTGGTCTCTCTACTTCTACCCTTGCCTTATTTTTGACATAGTGGTTAGAGTAGTCCCTTCAAAAGGTAAGACAGATCATGTCACTCCTCTGTTCAAAGCCTTGCTGTGGCTCTCGTTTCCTTCCCAGTACAGCCAAAGCCCCTTCCGTTGACCTGCACAACCTGCACCTGTTACCCCAGCCTCTTGCTTCTCCTTCTCAGCATGCTCCTGCTCTAGCCTTGGGCATGAGGGTCCCAGATAGCCTGGAACACTCTTACCCTGGCTGGACACTTGGCTCACTCTTTCACATCCTTCAAGTATTTGCTCAAATCTCACCTTCTCCTTGAAGCCCACCCTGACTGAACACCCTACTTAAAACTGCAACCCTTCCCCTGTCCATTACCAGTCTCCCTTAATCTGCTCTACTTTTTCTTTTTCCCATAGTTTCTTATCACCTTCTGACATCCAAGATCAAGTCCCTAATTACTGTTTTTATTGTTTATTGCATGTCTTCCCCAATTGGAATTAAGTTCCACAAGAGCAGGGATCTTGGTAGCAAGCATCTAGAATTGGGCTCAGCCTATAGGTACCAATCAATACATATTTGTAGGATGTTGCTGAATAAATTAGCATCACAGGGGCTGAAAAGAAAGAATGAACATGACTTTGGTCCAGCGTCCCTTGCTGAGAAATACAGAGAGAGGCTGCCTGCCTCAAGCTTGGCTCACAGTCCTCAACTCCATGTATTTTCTTAAGATAGGATTTCTTAAATTTCAATCATTTGCATGCCAGCCACGTGATTTTTGCCCTAAGAACAATCTATACTTTTATTTACTTAATACTTTCCCTTAAATAGTTATTTCTTGACAAATAAATTTATTTTAAAAGAAAATTTTTTATCATGGCTTTGATATGCTAGTTATAGTTTTTCTAATACATGTTAAAATAAACATCTAGCTATTAAAATGAACAATGTGTATCTGTACCACTTAAGATCATCTGGCTTACCCCCCATGGGAGCCTGCCTTAAGCTTTCCCTCCTCAACCAGAAATGCCTCCTGCACTCCTCTCTTTACCCAAATCCCACTGTCCTCCAGAAAGCCTCGGCTGCTCCTCCAGCTTACTTCTCTGAGCTCCCTTCACACTTACAGACAGAAATACATACCCCAATATTTGAAGGCTTATGTGTCATTTGGTTTTGTTTTCTGTTTCATATCATAAGATTATAAAATACCTTCTTATAGCTATAGATAAGAGAGACATTAGAGTGCTCAACTCCCTTGTTTAACAGGCTGTCAAAGAGATTAAGAGGCTTGTCCCAAATCACTGCCAGTTAGGGCCAAAGCCAAGACTAGAACTTGGGTCTTCTGAGTCTCTGCAATCAGTGGGGGAATCCATAAACACCTATTGAGTCCCTATATAATGTGCCTGTCATTGTGCCAGGCACAGGAGATAATGGTGAATAGAACAGAACCAGACCTTGCCCACACAGGGCTTACAGTACAGTCAAGAAGCTGCACACTAAACAAATCTATATGGTTAAGTAAATCATTGCAAGAGCACACGTGCCCTGGGTGGAGAAGTGCAGGGTTGAGTAGGGACCCCCGCCTGGTTTGGAGGGTCACAAAAGCCTCACTAACAAAGTACGTTCAAATGCATAAAAGTTAACTGAGGAGGAGCTGGCAGATGTTTTAAATGGTGCCAGGCTAACTCACAAAAGCTTTGATATTTGACAGTTCAGCTGTGTTGTGGGTTAATCAGGCCATTGTGGCCCGACCTATTTGCTACTGCTCAGGGAGAAGGCAGCCAAATAGCTTAGAGGCTCTTGTGCCTCTGAAGCAGCTTCAGTGGTTCCCTCTACCCTGCCTTAAGCAAGAAGGTGACAGGAGACGCTGTTGAGCCTGCTCTAGAGGAGGCCCCCTCACCCCTCGCTGACAGGGAGTTTGTGCATCTTGAATACATTGGTTGTTTTGCCAAGCGAATGCCTACAATGTGAGCTTTGACATTAAAGAAAAATAAGTCCTTGATTCCTGGAAGTGGAAAATCTTAGTGTTATTTACAAGGTACACTGCAAAGCCCTGGGTTTCACCTAACTGGTAAAATGCAGACTCTTCACAGGGGATGCATTTCAGTCACTTTAATTACCATTACAAACAGCGTTTATCTTCATGTTTCCTTCTGATAGTTCAGTGGGGCTGGTTAACCTACATCTAAGAAACTCCAACTACATGCTGCCTTCTCTCATCTTGGAAAATTAAGCCCAAGAAACAATGTTCTATGTAGTGATGCAGAATGGGGATGTGTTTAGACTGAGAGAGAGCCTTGGGGTTTGATCTCCGATTCTGCCCCTTACTAGGCTAGGAAAATTGCTTCTCCTTTCTGAGCCTCTGTTTCCTCATCTGGAAAATGAGGTAATAATAATAATTCCTGTCCCTGTGAGATTCTTGAGACATTAGATGGGAATATGTGTGAGAACTGTCTTATAAGAGCTGAAGTGCTGCAAAATGTCACTTAAAAATTAATCACCTTTTATGAATTCTCTTTTGTAAAGCTCAACCTGAGGCTCAAAGAAAGACCTGTTTATGGCCAGAACAAAGGTCTGATTCGTGCTTTCTTTTCACCAGGTTGCTACACTGGTGCCTGCCTTCTGGTACAGCAATTATTGGCAAGAGCAAGTTCCTGGGAGAAATGAACATGTGCTGGGAGGGCAGGAAGGGAGTACAGGGCTCTCCCGTCCGGGGTATGGCGAGGGCAGTAGAAGAGGAGTGGGGCAAAGACAAACTCGCCTACCTTCTCAGTTTGCTGAGGGCTCTGAGGTCAGGCCTTCTCAGGGTTAAGGTTCTCTACTGTTGACTTTCTCCACCTCTCTCAATTGGCCTGTCTTTGTGTGGTTGAAGCTGACCTAGCATAAAATAACATGCTCTTTAGCACATTTTGAAAGCAAAGTCAAGCTTTAATGATCAGTTTTCTGTTCCTTGGTATTTTCTTTCAAGCAAAGGCCATGCTTTTGTAAGATACTCCATTTCAATGGGCTATTCTTTTGGCCCCAGCAAACATTCCTGAGTGGTAGGTTTTAGGAGGTGTTTCAATTTATTGCTTCCGGTGTCCAGTAACCTTGGAGTATATCTGTCTTCATGCCCCTCAAAGCCATGTTATTTCAGAAAGTTACAGCTCTTCAAATTGTTCTCTAATAAAAGCAAGTGCTACTAATTCTAAGTAAAGTGAGCTTTCCAAATAAGACCAGCTGTGAATGTTAAAAAAGAAGAAAAAAGAAACTTCAATAACAGGAGTCCATAAGTGAAAACCATATACAGCTGAACTTCAGACATTTTCACAGCCATTTAAAAAGATGTCTTCAGCAAACTCATCTAAATTAGCTAAAAATGCTTGACACGATGGACATGTTGTGCCTGTAGGCCAGTATTCAATCCAGGTCAAGGAATCTAAAGGGTAGATGTACCTACCAAGAAAAAATGGAAACAAAGTGTTTGTGATGATGGCCACAAATAGAGAAAAGCTGAATTTGATTTTCTCTGTAAGAGCCCAGTTGTGGTCAGGTCCCCACCAGCCTCTCCCGGGGAAGGTTCACAAACCCTTGCAGGATTATGAAGCTGCTTGGGGCTCCTATGGTTAAAGGCAGGAATGACGTCTATTTCAATGTCTTGTTTTCAAAAGCAGATAATAAAATGCATATTTAAACATTTTCTTCTTTACAAACAGAACAGTATGAGAACATATTGAGGGAGCTGGTGGGGTGGTCAGGGGAGGCCACATGAGCATGCTCAGATTCACCATCAGGTTCCATCACCCCGAGGGTTTGTTAGTCAGCTAGGTCCTCAGCTGCCATGATGGTTTTAAATAGTTCTTGGTTTGAAACTCATATTATTTCATTTATGTTCGTAATGGTTTGTTGGTTAACAGCAGGGTACATAAGAAACATGTAGTGTATTTTAGAATAAATTACACTGAGTTTTGGAGGGAAGATCAGAGACTCCAAAATACTGATGACTTACCTGAAGCTGAAATTGTATTTTATCTGGAGGGCTTCTTTACCCATAATTAAATACTGTCTTCCTTTTACCAGGTCGGCGTTAGCACAGGTAATCTTTCTAATGAAGGTGATTTCAGAGTCTTTCTCAGCAACGGCTTCCCCTGAGTGACACACAAGTAAGGTTATCACATTCATGTTTTAATGTCACAATTATAAACTCTCTCTCAAGCTTTTCAGTTCCTCATGGCTCCAGAGAGGTTCATGGCTATTGGAGAGTGGCAATATCCATGTGGTTAAGACTTCAGACTCTGGAGCCAGACAGTCTTGGTTAAACCCCAGTGTGCCACTTTCTGGCTGTGTGGCTCTGGGTAAATGACTTATGCTGTCTGTGTAAGGGCTCAGGCCCCTCATCTGAAAAAGGGGGATGATAATAAAACCTACCCTGTAGAACCACTGTGAGATTAAATGGTTTAATATATGAAAAGTGCTTAGAACATAGTAAGAACCATATAAGTGCTTGTTATTATTACTCTTGTAGACCCAGAGTTAAAAGAAATGCTCTATAGTTGAACAATATTAATCTCCATATGTTATATAGCAAAATAAAAAAGTCTTTGGTAGCTGGCAATGGTCAACTGTGTAGAAGAATACAAGATGTGAAAGACTTGGACAATTTTAAGGACAATAACTTTGGGATTCCCAAAGAACTCAGAATCAGCCAAGAAGCTGGTTCCCCTACCTGGAATGCATTCCTCCCCATGTTGGTCTGTTGAATTTAATTCATCTTTAAACCCTTCAATTCTCACCGTATCCGTAAACATTCCTTGGTGCTCCTTGTCATAAATATCTTTCTCTTTCCCCCTTATTTCTTTTATACCCGAATTTCTAACACAATGTTTTGCCCTGTATGTCTGTCTCCTCAGCAAGACTAGAAACTTCTTGAAGCAGGGATTATGTCTGATTTATTCCTATATATTCAGGGCTAATATCCAACTATTAAACTCTGGCAGAGTCATCCAAATTATTAAATTCTGAAAAACTTCTGAACCTGCTGGAAAGTAGTGTGTGATAGTAATTATGTAAATGACAAACTTTCATTAATAATATAAATTTTAGTGTATATGCATTAGTTCAAGCTAATTTTCTTAGGCTGTCCCAGTGACATAGCTTCCTCTTGCAGCAACATCTGAGCAATGTTCCTGGCACTATCACCTAATTCAGCCCCTGTCATAGTAAGCAGTGTGGCTGCATGGGGCCTTATTATTTTTAAAAACTTTGTGTTGTGGAAAATTTCAAGCCTATTCAGAAGAAGGGAGAACAGCTTCAACAATCAGTAATTGTTTTTTCATCCATATGCTCACCTACTCTAAACATCCTATGCGTTAGGAGAAATATCAGTTTATTATTATCCTCAAACCACACAGTTTTCCCTGGATTCTAGATGGTTTATTATTAGTGTGCAGCAATTCTTGTGTAAGTAGTAAGTATGTGGCATTTTGATATTTATATAAATTCAAAATTTATAAGTATTAAAAATGAACAGATAAAGCATGCAAAAGTTTCTTAACATTTCTTTTTAAATATCATAAAAATTAATCTTATGAATCTAGAGGAGAACAAATAAAAAATAATACTAATAAATGACTGCAGCTTGGGAATCATCTGATGCTGTACAAAACTCAGAAGAGTCTGGAATGTCTTTGGATGCTATGCAATAATTAGTACAAAATAAAGCAAACAATTTGTATTTCTGGAATGAAAAGCACTTTGTTATTTCAGTAAAAAAGGAGAGGTTTATTGTTGCTTGTGATATCAATCTTGGATGCAAATGGTGTTCAAAACTTGGATTGTGGAAAGATCAAAGTGCTAAACACTTATTTCATCAGAATGGCATTGGGGTTCAAATAAAGAAAATTTCTGACCATCAATGAGGAAAAAAATAAAATAACATGACAAATCAGTTTCAAACAGTGAAACATTTGAAATAATAAAAAATTAGAAAAATCTTTATCAGAGTGTTGATAAAGCAAATAAAAATTTAGAAAGTATTAATGGAATTTTAAACTCTAGAGTATTGTTAAAAATAATCAAGCCAGGAGGCTGAGGTAGGAGGATCCCTTGAGTCTAGGAGTTTGAGACCATCCTGGATAATATAGCAAGACCCTATCTCACAAAAAAATTAAGCATTTTCAGACTTGAAATACTTGATAGAATTTCAAAAGACAGGCCAGGCACAGTGGCTCATGCCTGTAATCCTAGTACTCTGGGAGGCCAAGGCGGGAGGATTGCTTGAGCTCAGGAGTTCAAGACCAGCCTGAGCAACAGCGACACCCCGTCTCTCCAAAAAATAGAAAAATTAGCCAGGCATGGTGTCCCATGCCTGTGGTCCCAGCTACTTGGGATGCTGAGGCAGGAGGATTGCTTGAGCCCAGAAGTTTGAGGTTGCAGTGAGCTACAATGATGCCACTGCACTCTATCTGGTAGAGTGTATCTGCACTCTACAGAGAGAGACTCTGTCTCCAAAAAAAAAAAAAAAGAATTTCAAAAGAAAAAAAATCAGTATAAATATGTTATTGCAATTTAAATTTATGGTCTTATTGTAAAATTTATATCTACTGAAATGAGAAAATAACATTTTGGAAGATACAAATAGAGTGATAAGATAAATTTTAATCATTATTGAATAAATCAACTATTTCATTTAAAAAAGTTTTAAATAACTTCAAATGAAAAGTTGAAGATTTTGAAGATGGCTCATGGGTTTTGTTGGTCACAAGGTACTAGGAAGAACAAATGAACAACATACCAAACTGTTTTGCTGAGGTTTGAGAGAAAAGGATTCAGTGAAAAATATTTATATTAATACCTTTAAAAAATGTGTCTCCCCAAGTAAAATATAAGCTTTATGAAAGCAGGCACCCTGGCTGGTCTTATTCAAGTTGTATCCTCTGTGTCTAATATGATGCCTGGCACATAGCAAGTACTAAATATTTGTTGAATGAAAGAATGAATAAATGACTTCTCACCAGTTTTGTAGATATCCAAAAGGGTTGCAGTGTATTTGATAAAGACGTTTTCTTCAGTGATGGATGTGATACTAACTTTATAAGCTGGTAAAAAACAAAAACAAAAACAAAACAATTTAGGCTTAATACCACTAATTTCATGTCCAATAGAAGCCAGACTTTGTCAAACAAATGAGAAATTAAGCATGGCAAGCTGTCATTGGCACCCTGAGGTAGACCTTATTTCTTCCAAGAAGCCTTTTCAAATCCCCTCATTCTGAGTCAATCTCTCAATCTATTAGAATCATTAGGCCTGGCCACTGTTATATAACAGGCTGATTAGGCTAAAACCCATATTAAATTAAATAACAGAAGCACATAAAACAAACAAACAAGATAAACCTTTGTTAAATGCAAGGTTCAGAGGCTGATCCTTTAAGATTAGTGGAGTCATGCCCATGGGCATGCTTTGAAGAGCCTCTTCCTTCTCCTCTACATGGCACCAGAGGGGGGCTTTATCTATTATTCAGCCCTACTATGTAAGCCTCCTTGTTTTCTTGCCTTGCTGCAGCCTTGTATAGTTCCACTGGCTTTGATCTTTGATTTTTAATAGAATTCTTTTTTTTCTCACTCATCCTTGCTTGGATTGGCAACTATCTGACATGAACCACTCCCAATCCTGTTTTCTCTTTATTCAGGCATCAATGTTTGATGCATGGTGTGTTTGACCTTAGTTCTGGAATGACCAGCTTGAAGGGACCCATCCCTTCTATGTGGCCTCAGAAAAGATCCCTTTTATTTTTGTTTTTGATGGAGTTGAAATGAATGACCTAAAAGATTTGTCCATTTTTGAGATCCTTCAAGTCTATGAGTCTATCCCAGATATAGATAGATAAATAAATGATAGATAGATGGGTGAACTCATTGTGGCTGAATCCCAGGATATGCTAATTAGTGGCTCTAAATGGATGAAAAATGTTCTGATTTTCAGATTTTTAAGTCTTTACGGTGAACAAGGGTATGGGTACGGGTAGAGAGATTGTACTTTTTACTTTGTTTCTATTCTGTTGTTCCAGTAACAGCCTGTAGTCTCCAGAAAAAGTCAGCTAAGTCTTTTCTTGAAAGTGATACAATAAATCCAGATTGCATTTATTCTCTGTGTTAAAATAGATTTCTCATATTTTAGAGTGAAAATATTCCTAAAATGAAGGGAAGAAATAATTTAATGAAATTCTTGTTTGTTTGTTAAAACAATATAGTATTCTCTGCAAGTCTTGATGTATTTTAAAAATTGCAGTGGTCTTGGCAGAGTTAGCTTTTTGACTTTTTTTTACAAAGAAGATGAATTCAAAGGAAAGAAATACTACAAATCATACAAAATTCATTTTGATGGCCATATTTCATTAAGAGAATTCAGTAGACTATGATGGAAGTAATATTGGAGACCAGGATGCATTCCAGTTCTACTACGTACTGCCTGCAGGACTTTGAGCAAATTGTTTAATCTTCCTGAGCCTCAGTTTCTTCACTGATAAAGTAGTGGTAAATCCTCTGTTACCTCAAAGGGCTCTTAGGGAACTCCAATGAGAAATTGTATATGAAAGCAGTTGGTAAACACAAAGTGCCAAATCAGCTCTCCTTATTTTTAAATTTATAAACAATACCCTTCCAATTTCAAATAAAAGATTTGAGATGGTGTCCAATATGCTCCTCCTCTCTCTAAAAAAAATTGAAAACTATGGATAGAAAATAAAGGAGCTAATTCTATCAGGAACTGTAGTTTGGCATTGATTTAGCTCTGAGTTCTGGGCAACTAGAAGGAGATCCTCATTTTGAAATGGAGAGAGTTGCAACATGGATTGCAATTCTATATAAATTAAAAATGTTTTAGTATTTATGTTTTTATCTTGAAGAGATTTTTAAAAGAACCAAACCTCCCAAACCACTTTAGTCTCTGCCTCTGCTCTACCAACTGGAAGAATACAGAACTCAAATCTTACACCTCTGTGGCTTCTCAAAATTTCCCTTTGAGTATGTTTTAGTGCCTGTCATTTAAAAGGATTCACTAAAGTTATCTTGGCTGGGTGTGCATGACACTTCTATTATTTTTAATGAAAATCACACTTCTTTGTTGAAGAATAAATAACTTTGCATGTTAATGCTGAAAATTGATGGCATTTTCCTTCAAAGGAACACATGGAATGTTATTTACATATGATCACTATGTAAAGTTTTTGATTTTTCTAACTGATCGTATATTCATAAAATTTCATGTTTAAAGGAACTATATTGAACTTTTGAACTTACCATATGCAATCTCTGGTTTACATGCTGTTTCTTTTCTAGTATCTGCAGAGATTGTCAGATCCAATTCTTCCTGCATTTGCCCACAGTCAGCTGGATTTTGTGAAAAATGACAAAAGACAGGTTAATGTAAAGAAACAGACACTCTGGGAGTAAACACGGTTTCTTATGAGCCCAGAGACAATCCAATATAATCTTACAAACGCCAGATTCCTAAGCCTGGCCCATTTTCTCCTCCTCCACAAAGTGAAACATTATATAAAGCAAAAACAAAAGAAACAAAAACAAAAACAAAATCTTGAGCACAAGAGTTATTCTTAGAATGAGTGGTTACTCCACATTCAGCTTTTCAGAAATGCATATGCTTCCCTTGAAGAAAGCGGGAAATTTTTCCATTTTGAGTACAATCAAAAGTCCCTTGAATGACCCAAAATAATGATTTGACTGATTTGTAGCTGAAAGGTGGCACAATAAGTACCTAGGAAATGTGTAGATATTAAGGATTTTGAGAAAAAAAAAAAGCCAAAAGCAATCCAGACCCTTATGGAGGCAGTGGGTGATTATTGGTGAGTTCTGGATCTTTTCCTTGGCCAAGAAGGCCGTCTTTGATTTACAAACAACTGAATGGAACTGGACAATAAACAGAGAATTCCATTAACTGGAGGGATAAGAGGAAAGAAAGAGGAGCCAGTGGCTTAGACCTGAGCCTCTGTTTCTTGGGTTGTGGTCTTATTATGTTAAAAAGAAGTGAAAGTAAAATTTCACATCATATTACCCCTCTGATATCCAACAACTGTCTGGATGGTGTTTCTTTGCTTCTGAACAGTACAAACCATCAGGTTGTTCAGGAGTTGTGGAGAAGTAGCTTTACAATGCTCAAGGAATCATTAGCTTTCAATCAGCTGATATTACATTTCTACTTCTGAGAAATGACAGTTTGCCAAACAACTTCCCCCAGACTAACCTCAGATTATAAGGGGCTGCTTTAAACAAGCATGCAGCCTAAGTATGTTAAATGAAGTTTACCTTCTACACACTTGCACGTGGCTCCTTCACAGACTTTCTGAAGTTTGGTATTGGAAGTGCTATAAAACATGGTGCACTGTTTATCTGTGGCAATAAAAGTATGGTTAAGAGAAGTGGCATTATTGATGTACAACACATTTACTAATTGGTAAGTCTCTTACATGGGACCTCAGAGATCGCCTTTTCCAAACCTTTCTTTTTATAGCTAAGGCCCAGGAAAGTTAAATTATGAGTTGGCTATTCTGGGAAGGGCCCCTCTACCTGCAGAAAGATCTCCCCTTGTTAGCTTAGTTCTATGGCTGAAATTTTCCTGTTCAATATTTATTGCTCAGAATGAAAATATTTGATGCTTCCATGAATAAGAGAAAAATAAATTATGTGACATGAGGATCTATTGAAAGAATTGCAATTGTTCAGGCTGGACAAGAGAAGAAAAACATATATATCTCTCTCTCAAGGGGACGAGGGCTCTAGGTATGTCCTATGTGATTTCAGAATATAAAACTAGAATAAGTCGGTGTCAGAGTTTGGTTCACTTTAAGAATTTTCTAATAAAAAGAACTGCCCAAGGTGGATTCATCTGTCTTGTGAACCAATAAGCTCTCCAATCACTTAACATTCTCTGAGTAGTCAAATGTGGGATCATTCATTCAACAAATATTTATTGAGTTCACATTATATACTTGACACTCTGTTAGATACTAGGGACAAAAGAATGAAAACACTCGGGTTGGTGAGAAAGACATACAAACAAATAATTACAAGGCAGTGTGATAACTACTATAATAGAGTTATCCAAAAAACGTAATAAGAATATAGATGGCGTAGAAGTTGTTCTGAGGGGATTAAAGAAATAGAAGAGTTAGTGGGCTTCTCTAAAAAGGAGAGATGTGATGAATACTGAAAGTAAACACCACAGATAAACTTGAGGCCAATAATTTTAAAGTTGGAGGAACATACTCCAGTTATTTTATAAATGAAGAAACCGAGGACTGAGAGGTGAAATGATTTGCTCAATGTTATGAAGTAATTTGTATACAGTGGTTTGTATGAATGTTCAAGTTGAGACTTTCATGAACAGTGGTCTCCAAAAGGGGCAGTATGTAAAATTTACAGGTCTCTAGTGGATTTCTAAATGTTCTGTAAAGAATGTAAAGTAGTCTCCCAAAGAAATTTTAGAGTGGAGTTGATTACCTGGTCTGTGATATTCATACACTGTGAAAGTAGCAGGACTAAGAAACCCAACTTCAAAAAGTTCAAATATCCGGAATCGGACACAAAGGAAATCATTGGAGGGAATCTGTATGACAAATTCGAGGATTTAAGAAAATTATGAGAGAGAAGATATTCATAATATTTTAACCTGTAAATTTTGAATAGTAACAGTAAAGAAAAAAATGCCAGGAGGTGGAGCTTACCGAATTCAGTTGCAAAATAACATGTCCATCTTTGATTTGGTAATCAGTTAATAGTTGATCCACCCCTTCCACAAGCTAGGGAAGGAAAGAAAAAAGCTTGAATTTAATTTCATTATCTTTTTGTTTAAATGCATTCACCTGTTGATGATGATTAAATCACAGGGATGTGATCCACTACTCAAAGAAGTTGAAGAGCAGTTCCTCTTCTTGAAAAAGCCCGAATGGTTAGCATATGCAATCACATTTTTTGGGCCATGGAAATATATGCTTCCACTTCAGTTTGATAAATCAAAACTTATGTAGATTGTTGTTTTGGAAAGAATATTCTGGGTGATTCTATGAAAGTGGCATATTAAAATGAAAGGAAATAAACTTGTCTATAAAATAATTCAGAAAAGAAAACCAAGCATTCATAACAATATTTAAAAGAAAACACTTACAGCTTTTAAGTCATCTTGGTTTGCATTGATTCCAGTAGGCAGAGAGATATCCATCACTGCATGGGAGGATCCAGATGATGATTCTTCTGTGCTGGACTTATAGCTAAAATACATAAGAGATTAGGAAATGTAATAAATAAATGGATAAGATTCTTTAAGAAAGGACCCTCTTCCTTAGTAGGCCTAATTTTTGAACTTGGGTTTCCTTTTATTTGTTTCTCTATATTATATGGATTAAAAATCTCTGAATTTTAGAGTTGCAAGAGATCTTTGAGTAATCTACTCTCTTGACCAATAATCTCAGTGGACCACTATTCTGGAGCATAGAGGTCATCCACTCCAAGTTAACTAGCTGGGGAAACTGAGGATGAGAACAAGGCTCTGGTTCAAGGTCACATGGCTAGTTCATGCAGAGCTGCATAAGAATCCAGCTCTTAAGTGGACTTCATCTCATGGATGCAAGGATGGTTCAACATATATAAATCAATAAATGTGATTCACCACATAAACAAAAGCAAGAACAAAGACTATATGATCATCTCAATAGATGCAGAAAAAACATTCGACAGAATCCAGCACCCTTTCATAAAAACCCTCAACAAACTAGGCATAGAAGGAACATATCTCAAGATTATAAAAGCCATATATGACACACCCACAGCCAACATCATACTGAATGGGGAAAAGTTGAAAGCATTCCCACTAAGAACTGGAACAAGACAAATGTGCCCACTGTCACCACTCCTATTCAACATAGTGCTGGAAGTCCTAGCCAGGGCAATCAGGCAAGAGAAAAATATTAAGTGTATCCAAATTGGGAAAGAGGAGGTCAAACTATTGCTCTTTGCTGATGATATGACCTTGTGTCTAGAAAAACCCAAAGATTCCACCAAGAGTCTCCTGAAATTGATAAATAAATTCAGCAAACTCTCAGGATACAAAATCAATGTACATAAATCAGTAGCATTTCTATATACTAATAATAGTCAAGCTGAGAGTCAAATCAAAGACTGAATACCATTCACAATAGCTACAAAGAAAATAAAATACCTAGGAATATACTTAACCAAGGAGGTGAAAGATCGCTACAAGGAAAACTACAAAATGTTGAGGAAAGAAATCACAGAGGATACAAACAAATGGAAAAACATATCATGCTCATGAACAAGTAGAATCAACATTGTTAAATGTCCATACTACCCAAAGTGATTTACAAATTCAATGCAATCCCCATCAAGTTATGAAAGTTATACTTCACAGATCTGGAAAAAATAATTCTACACAAAAACAATAAATCAGGAGGCATCACATTACCACACTTCAAACTATATTACAAGGCTATAGTATCCTAAACAGCATGGTATTGGTACAAAAATAGAGACATAGACCAATGGAACAGAACAGAGAACCCAGACATAAAACCATATACCGACAACCAACTGATCTTTGACAAACCAGACAACAATGTACCCTGGGGAAAAGAAGCCCTAGTCAATAAATGGTGCTGGGAAAATTGGATAGCCACATGCAGACAAATAAAACAGGATCCCTACCTCTCACCACTCAAAAAATTAATTCAAGATGGATAAAAGATTTAGATCTCAGGCATGAAACCATAAGAATTCTAGAGGAAAATGTAGGAAAAATTCTTCTAGATATTGGCCTAGGCAAAGAATTTATGAAAAAGACCCCAATGGCAATCATGGCTACAATAAAAATTAATAAATGGGATTTGATTAAACTAAAAAGCTTCTGTACAGCTAAGGAAATAATCAATAGAGCAAATAGACAACGTACAGAATGGGAGAAAATATTTGTAAGCTATACATCCAATAAAAGGCTAACAATCAGAATTTACAAAGAACTCAAGCAAATCAGCAAGAAAAAACAAACAACCCTATTAAAAAGCGGGCAAAAGACATGAACAGATGTTTCTCAAAAGAAGAAAGACAAATGGCCAAGAAACATATGAAAAAATGCTCAATGTCACTAATCATCAGGGAAATGCAAATTAAAACCACAATGAGATATCACCTTACCCCAGTTAGAGTAGCTTTTATTAAAAAGTCCAAAAACAATAGATGCTGGCATGGATGCAGAGAGAAAGGAACACTTATACTCTGTTGGTGGTACTGCAAATTAATACAATCTCTATGGAAAACAGTATGGTGATTCCTCAAAGAACTAAAAGTAGACCTATGATTTGATCCAGTAATTCCACTACTGGGTATCTACCCAAAGGAAAAGAAGTCATTTTACCAAAAAGACACCTGCACTTGAATGTTTATTGCAGCACAATTCACAATTGCAAAGATGTGGAAACAACCCAAGTGCCCATCAATTCATGACTGGATTAATAAAATGTGGTATATGTACATCATGGAGTACTACTTAGCCATAAAAAAGATGAATCAATACCTTTTGCAACAATCTGGGTGGAACTGGAGACCATTCTCCTAAGTGAAGTATCACAAGAATGGAAAAACAAACACCACATGTACTCACTATTAAATTGGAACTAACTGATGAGCACACAAGTGTACAGAGGGAAGTAAAACTCAGTGGAAAGAAACGAGCGGGGAAGAGGAAAGACGGGAGGGGAAGAAACCAACCTAATGGGTACTAGGAACGCTATTTGGGTAATAGGCACACCTATAGCCAGGACTCCAGCACTACAAAAATGATTCATGTAACCTAAAACATTTGTACCCCCTTAATATTCTGAAAAAAAAAATCCAGGTCTTTTGATTCTTGCTTTAGTTCTTTTTCTAATGAAGCATATTCACATGAGAAAATTAGTTGCATATTGAAAAGAGACTAAAACACGTCCAGGAGAAGCTGGAAGAAAATACACTAAAATGTTAATAGCTACTTTCTTTGGATGGTGGGATTACAAGTGATTATTCTTTTTCTTTTTCACGTTTTTATCTATTTTCTAAATTTTCCACAATAGATACTTTATTTAAAAAATAATGTTTCAAGGACTATCCCTTGTCTCGGAATTATGCTAGTGGGACATTAAGGAGAAATGCAAAGAGGGTAAAATGGGAGGGTTTTTTTGTTTTTGTTTTTGTTTTGTAAGAGAAAAGAACACTGAAATAGGGAATCAGGAAATGGGTTTTATTCCAGTTCTGCTGAGAGACTCCCACAAATCATTTCCCCTTTCTAAGCTCATTTTCTTATTTGTAAAATTAACTGTGAAGAAGTATAAACTTGTGTTTTAAATTTATCTTTATAATTCCAAGGGTTTGGTTTTGGGTGGCAGGGAACATTAAGGAAAGTTAGAGGACTTAAAAGAGGGACACGGTGGTGGGGCAGGGGCAGGGGCAGGGGTGGGACAGAAGGAGTGTGGTTCTTCAAAAGTTGATTTCAGGTTCCAGCCTCACCTCAAGATGCTTGAGAGGCAGCTGGATATTTGAGAGTGGAGTTTGGAAAAGCAGTCAGGATTAAAGGAAGAAAGTGAGAAGACAGCTTCACAAGGTGGAAAGTGAATTGATCTCACCTACATGGATGAGTATTAGTAAAATAGGAGATACTATGTGAGTTAGTGAGGTGTCAGGGCATATCATTTCCTCAATCACACCTCATAGAGCATCTGTAAAGCAGCCCCTGTTAGAAGTTTTAAATGTAGTATTTACCACAATAATTAAAAGTATTATGAAATCTCTGACTCATAAAAACTTAACCCCATTCTTCACTCAATTAACAATTTAGAACAGAATATAAGACATTGGAACTGTAAGGTGACATCTAAGCATCTCATCTCCCTAATTGGACGGGTAGAAGCAGAGAACTCTTGATCACAGATGCAAATACTTTGTCAACAAGATGGAAAGGGGCCTCCTGAGTAGGGCCTGTCTATGAAAAGGTTGCTGGAGCCTTGATGACTAGTTGCCATGGAGACTGTTTCAATGGTGGAACAGAAATCCTCCTTTCAAGAAGCCTTTGCCTGCTGCCAAAACCAGCAATCTTCCCCAAAGGCATTTTGTAGCTAGAGAAATGAAATCTTTTTTCTTTTCTTATGAATACAACAGAGAGGTTGTAAAAAGCCAAATACACGAAAGAGACCCTCTGAACACAGAAACTGTGAGCTGGCATTTTTTAATCAGGAGAGAGAATATTTGAAGGCAAAGAATTTCTTCCATGAATAAGTACTACACAGTTACTTTTGGAATTTACCCAACCTAACTTCAGTGTCACAGAGCCAAAAGCATATTCCACCCACCTTTTTGGAACATTCTGTCCCCAGTTTGTAAAAACCAAAGGATAGAATACTCAAGATTACATTTCTACTTGCTTTTTTTGGTATATCGACAATCTGGAATTAGGCCTCCTGTCAATGAAGTCAAATTAGTTTTTAATAAGAACTTTTTTATGTATAGCAGAGTTATGGACAATTAGAATGGGCAGAAACTTTGAGATAAGGTAGTGCAATATCTTTCCTTTACAGAAGAGGACTGGAGAAGTGAACTGACTTGCCAAAAGTCACTTGAATACTTCCTGGCAGAGACTACCCTACAGCAGGTGTCTCAACCTATTATCAGAGAGCCCTTCTTTTTTTAAAACTTTCAATATATTTAGGGGGTACAAGTGTAGTTTTGTTACATGGATATATTGCATAGCAGTGGGGTCCAGGTTAACCCATCACCCAATAGGTTAATTTTTCATCCCTAACCCCCTTCCCACCCTCCCATCTTTGGAGTCTCCAATGTCTCTTATTCGCCTCTGTACAACTGTGTGTACTCATAGCTTAGATTCCACTTGTACGTGAGAACATGTGGTATTTGACTTTCTGTTCCTGAATTACTTCACTTAGGATAATGGCCTCCAATTCTACCCAAGTTGCTGCAAAAGACATTATTTCATTCTTACTTATGGTTGAGTAGTACTCTATGGTGTGTGTGTGTGTGTGTGTCTCTCTCTCTCTCTCTATATATATATACCACATTTTCTTTTTCCACTCATCGGTTGATGGACACTTAGGTTGATTCCGTATCTTTGCTATTGTGAATTGTGCTCTGATAAACATATGAGTACAGGTATCTTTTTGATATAATGACCTCTTTTCCTTTAGGTATATACCTAGTAGTGGGATTGCTGGATAGAATGGTAGATCTACATTTAGTTCTTTGAGGAATCTCTATAGTGTTTTATATAGAGGTTGTACTAACTTACATTCCCATCAACTGTGTATAAGTGTTCCCTTTTCACCACATCCACACCAACATCTATTGTTTTTTGACTTTTTAATAATGGCCAGTCAGACTAGAGTAAGGTGGTATTTCATTGTGGTTTTAATTTGTATTTCTCTGATGATTAGTGATGTTAAGCATTTTTTTCATATTTTTTGGCCATTTGTATATCTTTTTAAATTTTTTTTAGAGATAGGGTCTCATTCTCTTGCCTAGGCTAGAGTGCAGTGGCATGATCATAGTTCACTGCAACCTCGAATCCTGAGCTCAAGTGATCCTCCCACCTTAGCCTCCCGGGTAGCTAGGACTACAGGTGCACACCATCATGCCTGGCTAATTTTTTAAATTTTTTTGTAGAGATGGGGTCTCACTATATTGCCCAGGCTGGTCTTGAACTCTTGGTCTCAAGTGATCCTCCTGCCTTGGCCTCCCAAAGTACTGGGATTATAGGCATGAGCCATTGTGCTTGGCCTGTATATCTTCTTTTGAAAAATGTGTGTTCATGTCATTTTCCACTTTTTAATGGGATTTCTCTGTTTGCTGATGATATGATCTTATACCTAGAAAACCCTAAAGACCCCTCCAAAACACTTCTAGATTTTATAAATTAGTTCAGTAAAGTTTCAGGTTACAGAATTAATGTACACAAGTCATTCTATACACCAATAATGACCAAGCTGAGAACCAAATCAAGAACTCAATCCCCTTTACAATAGCTGCAGAAAAACAAAATACCTAGGAATATATTTAACCAAGGAGGTGAAAGATCTCTACAAGGAGAACTACAAAACCCTGATGAAACACACTGTAGATGATACAAACAAAGGGAAAAATATTCCACGCTCATGGATTGGAAGAGTCAATATTGTTAAAATGACCAAACTGCCCAAAACAATCTACATATTCAATGCAATTCCTATCACAATACCACAGTCATTTTTCAGAGAATTAGAAAAAAGAATCCTAAAATTCATATGGAACCAAAAAAAGCCCAAATAGCCAAAGCAATCCTAAGCAGAAAGAACAAAATTGGAGGCATCACATTACCTGACTTCAAATTATACTACAAGGCTAAAGTAATCCAAACAGCATCGTACTGTTATAAAAATAGACACGTAGATCAGTGGAGCAGAACAGAGAACCCAGAAATAAAGCCATATACCTACAACCAACTGATCTTTGACAAAGCAAACAAAACTAAACACTGGGGAAAGGACACACTAATCAATAAATGGTGCTGGGAAAATTGGATAGCCATATGCAGAAGAATGAAACTGGATCCCTATCTCTGACCATAAACAAAAATTAACTCAAGATGGATTAAAGACTTAAATGTAAGACCAGAAACCACAAAAATTCTACAAGAAAACCTAGGAAAAACTCTTCTGGACATTTGCCTAGGCAAAGAATTTATGTATGACTAAGACCCCAAAAACAAGTGCAACAAAACCAAAAATAAACAAACAGGACTTAATTAAACTAAAAAGCTTCTGCACAGCAAAAGAAATAACAGAGTAAATAGATAACATATAGAATGGGAAAAAACATTCTCAAACTATGCATCTGACAAAGGACTAATACCCAGAATCTACAAGGAACTCAAACAACTCAGCAAGAAAAAAACCAGAGAGCTCTTCTTTATGCCGACTCTAGATGCCTTCCTGTAGGCTTCTAGATGCTTCCAGCTCTGCCCAGAAATTTGTTCATATCTCCCTTTGACAACTGTTATGGATTTAAAGATAACTATGATCATGCTCCTTCTCCAGCTGACAGGTAACCAAGAGTAGGAATGGCAGTTAGGAGGAAGAAAGCTGCCTGGGAAAGGGTGACCTTAATGGAAAGACATTAGGGAATGAGGAAAGATGTTTTAGTGGGAACAGAGAGCAGGGACTGGCCAAGCAAGGAAGTAGGAAATCTGGAAGGAAGAATGCTGCCAAGGAGGGAAGTAGGGCTGAGCAGTGAAGGAATCCTAAGAAGGGAGTGATTAGGCTCAGGACCACAAACAAGGCAGCGAAACAGCTGGGAGGGAGGCAGTGAGAAACAATTTGCTATTCCTTGGCATCAGTGGTCTCAGATTACACTGATTGAAAGAGGTGGTTTAGATATTGGATTGAGCATCAGGAGTGGGGCATTTGAGTCCTTGGCTCTGCCTCTAACTCTCTGAGAACTTGGCAGGTGACTTCACCTCTTTGGGTCTCAGGTTCTTTATTTCTAAAATAAGGGGGTTAGTATCGCATCCCTAAAGTCCTTCTCAGCTCTAATCTTTTACACAACCCTAGTGAATTTCCAAGTTATCCATACTGAGTGCTTTGGCATCATGTGTGATTATAAGTAAAAACAGCAGAATATCATCCATAGATATCACTGCTATTGACAATACAAAGAGTTAAGGAAACAGAACACAACAGGAAGGATTGAGAGGCGATGGAAAGAAGAAAGAAGAAGTCTGTGTTCTGGTCCCGGCTCTGCCACACTCTGTGTGATCACTAAAGCCAAAACTATATGCATATTTTTAAAAACCTACACTTTCATAAGCACTTCAGGATGGTGGCTGTGGCAAAGCAGAATAATGGCCCCCAAGGATGTCTATGTCCTAATCCACTGAACCTGTGAATATTTTACTTATGTGGCAAAAGGAACTCTATAGATGTGATTAAGTTAAGGATCTGAGACAGATTATCCTGGATTATCTGGGTGGGCTCCATGTAATCACAAGGGTCTTCATAAAGGAAAGAAGCAGGAGAGTCAGAGAAGGTGTGATGATGGAAGCAGGGGTCACAGTCAGAGAGAAAGATTAGAAGATGCTGCGATGCTGGCATTGAAAACAGAGGAAGTGGCCACAAGCCAAGGAACACGGGCAGCCTCTAGAATCTGGAGAAAATGGAAATAGATTCTTTTCTACAGATTCCAGAAGGACTATACCCCTGCCAAACTCTTTATTTTAGGACTTATGACCTCTAGAATTGTAAGATAATAACTTTGTATTGTTTTAAGCCATTAAGTTCATAGTAAATTGTTACCCAGCAGCAATAGGAAACTAACACATTGGCCTCTGTATTTCGTCAGCAGAAGATTTCACATCAGTGATTCTCAAGCCTGGCTACCATTAGAATGACCTCTGGGATGAGGTGTGAGCTTTGGACATTTCAAAAAGCACTGACTTCAACGTGCAGCCTGAGTTGAGAACCACTGGCTGATAATGGCCAGGAATTTTGCTGGGTAAATAAGATTTTTCTAAGAGAGTAGGAGGTGCTTATGAGAGAATCTTTTGCATTTTCTTTTTAAAATACTTGCATTACATCTCTACCTTTCTGCAAGATAGGAAAAATTAATATTATACTGTTTGAATCAGAAGACAAAAATGGGAGAGAAGACTATATGAGCAAAATCAAAGCTATTCTTTATAGTAAGTAGCTATTTAAGAATATCTATTATTCTGCATTTTTAAGAAAATTGAAACATTTTCTATCTCTGGACATATTAAAATTCAAATATATGTAAAGAAACAATAATGTAACAAAAGTGAGACATTGAATTCTATACTCCCCTTTGTGGAAACAGGCTCAGGCTCACCTGGCACATGCTACTATGCGTTTATATTCCGAGTCGCTGTAGCCTCCGTAGCTGGATGCTGGCACACACAACAAACAAGCAAGCACATAAACAAATATGAGAGTAGACTGTTTTTAGCTGTTTTGGAACCTGTCAGAACAGAATCATTAGTGAGAAGTTCTCTGAACACACTTAAAAATGATTTGTGATTTGGAAGTTGATACTTTTGGTGATTTTAATGGAAATTCAAGGCTACTGACAACACCGGCAAGTCTTTAAAAAATTAGAACAGTTCTCTGCTCTCAAAGAACTTACAGTTTAAAGAAGAAGTCATTTAAGATAAACATATATCGGTAACTTGTTTGGGAGATGTTGGAGGGAGGAAGAGCAGATGCCTGGATTTGCTGGTAGTTGGGAAGTTTTCTGTAGGAACAGGCCTCTTAATCACAAATGGAAGCAAATGGAAGATATCAGGGCAAACGCAGCAGCATTCACCCTGACCCTGGAGGCAACGGGCTGGAGTGTGCACCTGGACTTAATTTTGGACTGAGAAGGGAGAGCCAACCAGCAGAAGGATCTGAATACCACAGGTTAAAAAAAAAAAGGAAAAAATTTTTTCAAAAAGGCTATAAGTACTGGAGAGACCAGGTTAAAGATGGAGGTCGAGAAATGTGCATTTGCCTGACCCCTTGGAATACAGAAAAGCTAAGGAATGGAAAACTAACAGGGTAATAGAGAATTCAGGGTCCTGAACTGAAAGCTGACACAAAAGTAACAGAAATTCAGGGTTCTGGAATTAGACCTTTCTGTGGCTTTACAACTAGTGACACTTTTTAAAGTGTAACATAGTTAGTCAAAACATTTTCTTGATCAATAGTGAATTCATTTAGCTTAGTTATTAAGTTTAGTTTCCAACTATTATCAAAGAGTTACATCTATTGTAATAAATGGCAGTAATGTTTACTTGGATGTCAACCTGCTGATTTAAAAAATTTGTTTTTTGAGCAAGCACATTTTTCCTAATCAGGGAAGCTCTCTATTTGACATTCTTTATGTTTAACCAAAATTACAACGTAAATCATGCTGTTTTACCTTCAATGTCCTGGGTATCAATTTTCAAATAAAAGCTGCAAACTTCCTCAGAGGTACTGGTTTTGTGAACTACAGTTCTTACCTACATTGGGGCAAGTAAACAAAAAGATTCTATTTAGAATGGGAAAGTGAAAAAGGTATCATGGCAGTACTGCTGCTGCAAATGGGATGTTTGAAGTATTATTTTCATAATCCAGTACAAATGGTACATATTAATGACTCATTTTTCCGGCAGCTGGACTTTCAGCAAACTACACAATCTGAAATGTAGCTGAAAAGCCCAAAGCAAGCAAAAAATGACTTCTGACCACATGGGTCTAAATCCCATGTGGTCAAATCTGAGCATCTTACTCTACAGGAAAGTTCCCAAGGCTCTCGTTCATGAGCCTATACATTTTAATTTAACACATAGCACTGTAAGGCTAGGAAGTGTAGGTTTCTCCCAGCCCACACACCATCATGGCAAACAACAAATTATAGGTGTGTGTGGATGGGCAGGGGGCTGCCAAAAGTATGCACATCTAGAGCAACCAGAAGTGACAGAAAAGTGGACAACGCCCCCCCCCAATGCAATCTTATAAATAGTCCTTGAAGGAATAAATATACTAAAGATAAGAGCATGATTAAAATCAATAGAATGATAATGCTCAGACCATGTAGTTTAAGGCTGCATGGACACACATAAACAGCTTAGAAAAATTTGCAACTGGCAAGTGGCTAAAATAAAAGAAACTCAAGCCTTTATGTATAATACATCAATCCTCAAAGATGCTGGATAAATGAGATATGACTATGTTACTAACCATAGAGAAAATATATATGTATATATACACATACATATAAACACATATAGTCATAAAATTATATATCTATATATAAATATATATCATTTCCACAAATATACAGAATGTATAGGATTAACATAGTTGTTTTCAAAAATAAATTGTGAGGTCAGTTACAAAGATTGCTAGAAAGAATTAGATAAATGAATACTACTTTAGACATGGTTACCCAAGCCCGTATTTCTTTGCGGCAAAATCCTTAACTTTTATGTTACCTAGTACAAATGGACACATAACTCTGGCTCTCAATTAAATACTTACATGTACTGTAGCCAAGCCACTGCTATATCCCGTGCTGACAACGATGTCATCATTGAGAGGCACCTGGAAAGGTGGATAGAGAAACGATGCTTTCTTCGATCATCCAATAGGGAGGGAGGACAGAGCAATGAAATGACTAGGCTGACACCCACCAGCCTCCTCTCTCAGAGCTCTTGTGAGATTAAATGGATAAGACATTGAAAATGCTATGCCCATAGTAGGCACTAAAAAATGCTGGAACTTCCCATTTTCCTTCTACACGTAAATAATATGTCCAAGATCTCTTGAGTGAGCCAACAAAACCAACATGTCAGAGGTCAGTTTTGGTTACATTTTCATTTATATATGGTTATGGTAAAACTGGATCTTCATCTCCTTTTGCCAACTGAATAAATTCCTTTCAGTGTCTAGCTCAGGAATCAGCATTCTATGTGCCAACAAAGATCATTTTCATTAGCACGAGGAACAGAGAATTTCCACGTAACTCTAGTGTGGGTGCAATCTATCTTCGGCCCTCCCCTACCTCCCCCTTTGCACCCCTCTTCCACTTCTTGATGGCTCATCTTCCCCATTTGTCACTGGGCTTTGTTTGTCAAAACCCCTGGTACCTTACCCCAAACCCCTCGCACCCCACCCAAGGCTGCCAAATCCTTAGTTGTTGATGCTACTCCCAGTCTGCTAGGAGGAAAATGAAGACGTGAACTGAGTTGAGTAATTCTCCTTTCCAGAGAAGCTCCCCCCCAACCAAATGCTCCCTAATTTGTGGAAAATTTGGGAGAGATCATTTTGAGCAAGGGGCCTGAAGAGTTGGCTCTTCCTTTACTCCAAGTCTGCAGCCTCCCCTTCCCTTTGCTTAGCATGCCAATGCAACAGAGATTCTGCATGCATTAAGGTTTGTCAATCCTTCCTTTAAATTTTTGTAAATGTAAGGAAATAGGTCAACTTTCTTGTTCTTCCTGATGGAATATAGCAACATTCAGTGGAAAACAAGTGCCTTGAGACACTGCATGAGAAAAGGCAACTATAGACAAATAAGTTTGGGAAATGTTGTGCACTGTGCCCTGCCTCTGTACCTTTTCCTCCCTAGAGTCACCTCAATTACTCACATATATATTAAAGATTAGGGGACTCTTTTATTAAAGAACTTGTTTAACTTCATTTAAACTAGAGTTTCCCACGCATACTCGACCACCTCACGTTGTTTCATGTAATGCATTTCAGGAAACACAGAAGTAGAGAATTTCAAACTAGCTAATAATAGCCAGGTTCACATGGAAGCAGCATCCTGGGCTGAGGTTTAGGTTATTTTAAGATGACAAGCAGCCCCTTACAACATTAGCCCTCTAGAAAAGAATAATTTCAGCTACCTCAAATAGGCCTACCTCTCACATCAAGAGCTTCTCTTTAGAGCTTAGTCTGAGAATGTGAATCTCTGGTGAACTCTATATGCTCCCAGGGAAAGGAGATACATTCTTAAACTAGGAACCATAGGCACAAATGCCTGCAGAGGCCCAGGCACAAAGCAAGAATGGACATAAATGTGTATGCGTATGTCACTTGACTTGTGGGGATTGCAGCAAATTGAAGAAAGCATGCCAATGCCCAGAGCCCTGTTACCAGATCATTGGGTTTTTCAAGGGAAGTTGGGAATCAGATTTTTATTTGAAATCTCTGGATCTTTAAATGTTGACATAAATCTATGTCTATGTCTATATCCATATCCATATATATAAAATATATTTTTTTACTATGGGCCACTGGTTTGCAATTTTTGCATTAAATTTTATTTCTCATGCCTATTTACTTTTTACAAACACCAACTTGTGGAGGATGTCGACAGTGAGGACTATTTCCAATTATTTGTATATTTAAATATACTTGAAAATAATACAAACATGGTAATTAGAAAAATATGTATTAGCAGCTATATACTGGCAGCTAATATTAATATAGAATGTAGTTTTTCCAATGTGTCCTTTTCTTGGGGAAATTTTCAAAAGCCATCGGTTTTAACTTTAAAGAATCCAATAGTAGCAAAGGACATGGGGTAAGGAGTTGGGGGACCTAAAGGCTAACTGCAACCTGGCTACAGTCTGCATGTACGACCAGGGCCAAAAGAAACCACTGGCAGACTCTAAACACATCTTCTCTCTTACTCTGCCACTGTACTATGTGTGCTATTATCTGTGTCTGAAAGATTCTTCCCTTTCGTTCATCTGGCTAATTCATTCTGATTCTTCCAGGTTTGACCCATACCTCTAGACACATTTGACAAACTCTCCCCACCTTCCGGCCTGGATCAGGAGACCCCCTTTGTAATTCCATGTACCCATCAAGACTCTTATTTTTCACTGTCTGTTTAAATGACAATTTCTCCCCAGTACACAGGTTCTCTGTGCTTTACCTTTGAATCCCTAGTGCCCAGGATATAGCAGGCACCCCTGCTCAGGACCTAGCAGGCACTCAGCTTATATGTATAAGTAGTGAATATATACATTTGTAAAATACGGGTGGAATAGATGACTTCAATGGTCCAAAATATTACAAAAAATTCTTCATTTACCTCCACTGGCCTCCCAAGGAAATTCTTCTCTGTCACCTTATAATGGTAGAAGTCACCTTTGTGCTTGTAAGAGACATTGATATCCATATTCAGGCGGAGTTGTTTAACCAGGAGTGAATATTCTGTCAGGCCCTCGATGGCATTAATTGTATCCTATCAACAATCAGCAAGGCACAAAAATATGTTTGCTTATTTACATATTCCCTGTTTACAAATGCCCTTTTTTATGAGAGGGTAGGGCAGCATTGTCTGGAGATGAAACTCCAGCTGACTGAGTGAAACTGGTTAAGGGGTCCATTGTGGAGGTAGAAAGGAGGTCTCTCCCCCGCTCAATAAGGATGCTGCTGTTAGCAGAGTCAGGAAGGAAGCGTGGCCTCAGATCTGGGTCCGCTACATATTCTGCACACGTAACCTCAGGCAAGTCACTCTTTGCAGAATGCTTCTGACTCTTTGCATGATTATCTCTTTCTCATCCTTCTGTCTCAGCTTATATATCTCCACAGTGAGGCCATAAACTCTCCTTTCATATTATTCTCTGTTTCAGTGTTCCCCTTCTGCCCTTTATAGCATTCACCTCAATTTGTGATACTTTTATTTCCAGTTTATTGTTGGCCTCCCCCATTGTAATGTAAGATTCATGGGGCAAGTAGGTAGTATATCTTTCTTGGTGTTGGCTATGGTTTGAATGTGTCCCTCAAAGTTCATGTGTTGGGAACTTGATCCCCAATGCAGCAGTATTGGGGACACCACCCTCATGAATGGATTAATGCTGTTATTGCAAGAGTGGGTTTTTTATTGTTGTTTGTTTGTTTGTTTTTGCAGGTCTGGGTTTCTTATAAAAGCACGAGTTTGGCCCCTCCTTGCTCTGTCTCTCTCTGTCTCTCTTTGTTTCTCTCTCACCTTCTCTTTGACTTTCTGCCATGGGATAACACAGCAAGAAGACCCTCACTAGATTCTTGTCCTTCGATCCTGGAATTCCTAGCCCCCAAAACTGTGAGCTAATAAATTTCTGTTCATTATAAATTAACCAGTGTCTGGTATTATGTTATAGCAGCACAAAATTGACAAAAACAATGTCCATTACATTTAGGAGGTACATATGGTAGCTACTCAACAAGTATTTGTTAAAGGAATAAATGAATGAATTTAATCTTTCTGGACCTCATCTTCGTCTATAAAATCAGGAAACACGACTAGATCAGAGATGTTAAATACATAGCTATTTCCTCCGCCTATGTTCATGGCAGCCAATACTAATCAATAGAGCACTTTTTTCTGCTAATCCTACAGTTGTACCCAAGATGAAATCTATTAGATGATCACTAAATTACTACTGAAAGACCCCTCCACCTCTAAATTCTATATATATAGACATACATACTCCATCATTATCTAAACATCCAGGAAACAAAGAAGATGTTAACATTTGAGCTAAATTTTGGATATAGATGTATATTATAGAACAACATAATAGTTATAAAACACACACTCAAATGAGTTTGCAACTCAAATGAGCTGATAGATAGGTAAACATATTTCTCTCACTTTTTATTTATTTTTTTGGTGGGGAGGGAGCATCAGTACCTTTATCTACATGGCAGCCATTATTTATTACATAGGATGTGACTAATTGCTGATAAACATACTAGCCTTTCATAGTGATTAAGAATCATAGAGGAAGTACTGGGCTTAGAGCCAGGAGACATGAATTCTGATTTTGGCTCTGCCACTAACTCCCTGAATGAACCTCTCTGGGCTCATTTCTGCTTCTGTATAATATATTAATGCAGATAATCTCTGGAGGTTCCTTTGATTCTGGACATTTATTCATACCTGTGGCATGCTGAATTGGTGGACAAAAGCATGGAGGCCAGAATGAGTGTGGAATGTGTGGTATGGGAGCAAATAAAAATGTCTACAGGAGGATGAAATGAGATAAAGAAATGTTACCTGGGTTGAATAAAAGCCACCTCCATGCCTCTGCTCTTCAGATAGCCATTTGATGATTGGGTTAACATAATTCATCTCTTTCAAGCTCAGGCTGGTGAGTAAAGCATAGGCAGTGGTTTCCACCATACGTGCTGTACCAGTGTTAGGTACAGAGCTGTCTTTTTGTTGCAGATCGTCTTTCCAAAAACGGTAAATGGGTGGATTACCTGAACATCAACAAATCACATTCATTAATATGATTAAAAATGTGAACTTGACATAACAATTCTAACAGGTATATTATGTGTTTCCAGTTTCTAGAAGTTACTTACTTTTCTTTGTAAGAAGAACTTCCTCAAGATGACCAGTACAAAACAAGATCCCTTAATACAGTGATACTTGTCTTTACAGGTTGAACATCCCTAATACAAAAATCCAAAATCCAAAATGTTCCGAAATCTGAAAGTTTTTGAGTGCCAACATGATGTCATAAGTGGAAAATTCCACCCTGACCTTGTGAGCTACAGTTAAAGTCAAAACTTGCTTCATGAACAAAATTTTTAAAAATTCTGTATACAATTACCTCCAGGCTATGTATATAAGGTGTATATGAAACATAAACGAATTTTAGACTTGGGTCCAATCCCCAAGAAATCTCATTATGTATATGCAAATATTCCAAAATCTGAAAAAATCTGAAATCCAAAATACTTTTGGTCCCAAGCATTTTAGACAAAGGATACTCAACCTATATTAAAAATGTCAACATAGAAATTCCACATGTACTAGGGAGAGGTAGTATAGTAGAGTGGGAAGTGAAATAAGCTGGGAATTAGTAAACCCAAGTTCTAGTCTCTCCTGCTAACTGAATGTGTCAACTTGGGCAAATTCCTTTAATTTTGTGGGACTTGGTTTCCTAATACCTAAAGTATAGATAATACTTTCTTCCATGCAGTAAAACTCAAATGAGATACTAAATGTAAAAGGTTTTATAAACCTGAAAACACCATGCCGTATAAAGGATTATTATTATTATTGTCATGAAAAGATAAATTGGAAAACCTTTCTCCCTAATGACAAAAATTCACATCCTGAAAATTATAAGATCATACCCAAAGCTTTAGTTCAGTCTTTTATTATCTCCTCTCTATTTATTTATTTAATTTTAATTTTTTTGTAGAGATGGGATCTCACTCTGTTGCCCAGGCTGGTCTTGAACTCCTGGCCTCAAGTGATCCTCCCACCTTGGCCTCCCAGAGCACTGGGATTACAGGCATGAGCCACCATGCCCAGCCTCTCCTCCCAATTTAAAGCACTAAAGACAATTCCACATATGTATTACTTTTCATACATTAGGTTCTAAATTATATTTATTATTGCTTTAGTAATTTAAACTTGTAACCTTAAATTCTTCTTGGAACAAATTATTTAAAAAACACAGTAATGCATATTTGGAAATCCTAATGTATATGTTCACATTTCATAACTACATTATTTGCATGACCTTGGACATGATACTTCCCTCCCTCTCAGAGACTCAGATTTGCTGTATTTAAAATGAAGGGTTTAGTTTAGGCTTTTAAAGAAACTTCTAGCTCAAATATTATTTGAATTATTAAGTTCCCTTCTATCTCTTAAATTCTATGATTTTATGATCTATATCTCACAATACACAATAATTTCTTTTGTATTATTTTTGAAGTATCATACAAATGGTTTTGAGGTATATGTTAAAATTTAGTCATTTTTAAACAAATGATGACAGAAGCCAAATTTTGTAGATGGTCATAAGCCTCAGTAAGACTTACAAAACTTGTAGAAAACCTGAGCCAGGAGAGGGCTCAGAAGTGCCCAATCATGCCAATGATCAGTGCTACTCTCTATTTCTTTACTCTTGACCTATAGGAAGCAATATCTTTATTCTTCAAAACAAAATACATACTTTTATAGCAAACCTGGTAGAATAAAATCCAGATCATGCACTCCTTTTCTCAAAACCCTCCAATGGCTTCCCTTCTTACACAAAGCTGAAGTTAAAGTTCTAGGCTCCCTCTGGCACCACAGCACCTTGACGTGGATGAGACACAGGCACCCCTTGCTTTGGGTAGAAGCAGCGCTAAACCAGGGTACACGGCTGGGGGACTGGAGCATGGGCTGGATTTTAGCCTCAATTCACCTGCTCGCTTGGGTGACTTATCCATCCCACAACTGTATATAGAAGCCCTGAATAAGCCCCTGTAATGACCTCTAATGTCCCACAGGACCTGCCCTTGCTCCTTAACTCCTTCCTTCCCTGACCTCACTTCCTACTCCTCATCTCACTCCTCTGCAGTCACACTGGCCTCCTTGTCATTACTGGACCGCCAGGCATGTTTGTGTTTCAAGTCACTTGCACCTGCTCTTTCTCCACCAGGAACACCCGTATAGATAGCCACAGGACTTGTTTCTTCATCTCCTTTCAGGTCTTGACTCAAATACCATCTTCAGTGATGCTTAAGCCTAGATACTAAAATTACAGCCCATCGCTCATCTTATCTCCTTTCCCTGCTTTATTTTTCTTCGTATCAGTCATCACTAACCTATTCACAAAATTTTACTTATTTATCATGTTTGTTGCTCCCCAATTAGAATGTAAGTTTCATGAAGGACTGAATTTTTTTAGGTCTGTTTTGTTTGTTGTCTTATCCCCAGAACCTAGAACAGTGCCTGGTACAAAGGAGGTATCCATTGGATACTCAATTCTTATTTATGGAATAAAGGAATGAATAAATATTTGCTTAATTAATGAATAAATGAATGAATAACAGCACTTATTACATTGTATTGTGATGGTTTGTTCCTTGAGGGCAGCGATTGTGTCCTACTCAACTTTGCATGCCACCACCCACTTCCCAGAATTAGCAGACTCTACGCACTTAGTAAATGCATAGATAAATGTATGAACAGGTCATACCTTTAACCATAGCTTCCCTTTTCAGGGTTGAAACAATTAAACGAAACTGTGGGTGAGTTTTATCTCCCAGGGAAAGTGCATAAGCAGCAATGGCCATCGTAAAGGTGCTCCGGGCTGGGAGGGTATTTTCAAGCAGAAAGTTGTCAGCTTTAGTCAGAGCTGTGCTGATTTTCTGCAAACAAGAGAGAAGATACCTAAATTTCCTTGTCAAGCATCCACCTATCAACTGATATGAACTACCCTGAGGTCACACCATCCCGGGGCAGGCAAGATGAGGGGTGGAAAGAGGACCAACCTAACGGAAACGGATGGCATCTCAGTGAAGCAAATCCTTCTGAGAGGAGCAGAGCACAATCTCAGAAGGGACAACAACATTGTCCAAACTGGGTTAAGCTTTTTGCCTCCAAATTCTCACTTCCCCTTTAGAGGTTTTGTCCCTTTAGTTTCTGATTCCAACATCGGACTTAGTCTCCAGGAAGAAGAAGCACGGACACAACTTTCATCCTTCCCTCTCAGCATAGCTGAGACAGGTTCTCATGTTCAAAAGGAGTTATACTTTAAAAATAAAACCATAAATAGCAGAAAAAGAGTGCTGCCAAAGTACTTTTTGATCCTAAGAATTCCTGGGAAAGTAGTCCCAATTGCTTTGTCCTGACACTATTAGAATAGTTATTTTTGGGTAAGTGGGTTAGGAGAAAGTCTGATGCAATGCTGCTAACATCCTGCCTGGCTCCTTGTCTCCCAGTTCTGCCTGTGTCTCTCACTCATGTGGCCACTAAGTGCCAATTAGTCCTTTAGGCCCCTGGGAACTGGTTCTCATTGATTATTTTGTCTTGTTAAGTGTAAATACCAATGCTTTTGAAACAAACTGAAAGAAAATGGTTTTGTTTTGTGGTTCCAGTCCTGCAAATCCCCTTGGATTTTTCCATCTTGATTCTGTATCCTGGTTTGAAGGGCATGTCTAATTGACTTCTGATTTGTAGGTAGGAGTATTTAACCTCAGATCAGGGATCCATCTCTTCCCAGACCAGGGTATCATCTCCATTAACCTTTGGAATCTTCTATGTTGATTCACTTAGGTGGATCCTCCCTTTTCTCCCCTCAGCTTCTGAGCAAATGAAGAAGAATGAGCTAAAGATGCAAATTTACTATTGTGCCTCCTCAGTATTTGCATGGTACAGCGTTCCTCAACTACAGGATAACAGTAACATACATGCAGCAGAATTTAGCAGAGATAAGAGAGGGAAGCTGGGGACTCTGGGTCATTCTCCCATCACAGTCCCAGTTATCGGCTCTAGACTCAGCTCTACAATTTGATAGCCTGTGACACTGGGCAATTGAATTTACCTTACTTACAAGCTTCAGCTTTCTAAACTGTCAATAAGTGTGGTGGACTAAGTGATCATTAATGTCTATCATAGTTCTGAAATATTTTGATTCTGGAGTTAAAGTTATTTTCAAGTAATGTGAAAAGAAGGAAAAGAAGTTTTTGAAACTAAGTATCTTCCGATTGGTGGCCCCTCCAGTATATGGTATAGAAATAGGTGATAGATGTTAGAGAAAGAAAACTCTCACTTACCATCAGGGGGCATATATCAAAAGCCTTTCTAATTCCAATCACAGTAAAGGCTGTAAGATATAAGGTGTTCTCTCGGGATTCAACAGGCAATGTACCCTGAAAATTAAGCAATGTTTAAAAATGAGAGTGAAATGGTGTCTTTAAAGTGAAATGACTTGGCTCTAATTTCTGTTGTGAGTCTTATCTCCCACTCTTTCCTTTCATGCAGTCCAGCTGGACTGCTTACCACTTCTCAGTAAGCTCTGGGTCTTTCTTACTTGAATGCCTTCACCTACCCATCTCCCCTTCCCCTCCTCAGCCCCACTTCATACTTCTTCACCACATTCAAATTCTCCCCCTCCTTCAAGACCCCGTTAAAATGCCACCTCCTCTATTAAGCACTAATTGGTCTCTGTTCTCCCACATTTTTTCCTCTTAGTGTAGTGATATTCCAGTGCAATGCTTATAAGACCTTCAGTGAAGTCTGTTTACCTCTCCAGCTTTATTTCATGCCACTCTGCCCCTAGCTCTTGTGGTCCCAGTTCTTTGAATGAACCACCCTCTCTCTCTCTCTCCAATTCAAAAGGCCAGGCAAACAGGTATATGAAAAAATGCTGAACATCATTAATCATCTTGGAAATGCAAACGAAAACCACAATGAGATATCACCGCACGCCTGTCAGGATGGCTATTATTCAAAAGACCAGAGATAACAAGTGTTGGCAAGGATGTGGAGAAAAGGGAACACACTGTACACTGATGGTGGGAATGTAAATTAGCAGAGCCATTATGGAAAACAGTATGAAGATTCCTTACAGTATCAAAAATATGATCCAGAAATTCTACTTCTGGATATGTATCCAAAGGAAATGAAATCAGCATGTTGAAGCACTGCAATGTTCAATGTCCAATGTTCAATGAAATATTATTCACAACAGCCAAGATATGGAATCAACCTAAATGTCCATCAATAGATGAATGGATAAAGAAAATGTGGTATATACTTGTCCCTTGGTATCTGCAGGGGATTGGTTCCGAGACCCCTGCAGATACCAAAATTCATGAATGCTTAAGTTCCTTATATAAAAATGGCATAGTATTTGTGTATAACCAACACACATCCTCCCGTATCTCTAGATTACTTATAATACCTAATACAATGTAAATGCTATATAAATAGGTGTTATGTTGTATTGGTTTTTAATTTGTATTTTTTAATTTTTGTATGTTTATTTTTTACTGTTTTCATCCCGAATGTTTTCAATCTGAGGTTGATTGAATCTGAGGATGCAGAATCCACGGCTATGGAGGGCTGACTCTATACACAATAGAGGGCTCTTCAGTCTAACAAAAGAAGGAATTCCTGTCATTTGTGACAACATGGATGAACTTGAGGGACATTACACCGAGTGAAATAAACCACTTACAAAAAGACAAACAGTGCATGACCTCACTTACATGTGGAATCTAAAAAAGCCGAACTCCTAGAAGCAAAAATAGAATGGTGGTTACCAGGGGCGATGGGTGGTGGTGACTGGAGAGAAGAACACGTCCAGGAGATACATTGCACAACATGGTGACTATGGTTAACGACAGTGTATTGTACACTTGAAAATTGCTAAGAGAGTAGATTTTAAATGTTCTCACCATAAAAAATGAGAAGTATGTGAGGTAATACATGTTAATTAGCTTGATTTAGCCATTCCACAATGTATACATATAGCAAAATATCATGTTTTACACCTTATTTTCAATGAAAAAGACTATTAATCGTTAAAAAAATGCCAGGCGTGCTGTTGCCTCTACTTGAAATGCTCTTTCTGCTTTCCTCCCTCCTACCTGTCTTGGTTAATTCATCTTTTTCAACTCCTCCAATCTAGATTAGATGCTCTGCTTTCAATGAAACTCTATTTCCCTTTTCTTAACATGTATCACACACTTGAAATTACTTAATATCTGATGTTTCTGCTAGATTGTAAGCTGTATGGCCTCAGTGACCACACCTGTTTTGTTCACTGTTGTGTCCCTGTCATCTAGCACTTAGTATGCATTCAACAGATATTTATTGAATAAATAAATGCACACGCAGACATACATTGATTAGAGTTGCTAGTATTTATACTAGCATTTATACCCCACCGTTTCTACCAGTGTATGAGCTCCTTTGTGGCAGGAATACTACTGGAGTCCAACCTTCCCACCCCTTCTGCCCTGCCATGCCCAAAATAGGCCCTTGTATGTATTAAGGTACTCAGTGAATGGTTATTCAATGAATGTGGATAGATGGACGGATGGATGGATGGATGGATGAGTATCTTAAGAAAAAAGCATGGTAGTATTTTACTCTTCAAATAGCACCTAGATGATGTCCATTGCCCCATTTCTTTTTTTTTTTCCCAGATTTTCCCAATTTTTTTATTGTGGTAAGATACACATAACATAAAATTTACCATCTTAACTATTTTGAAGTTTACAACTCAGTGGTATTAAATACATTCATAGTGTTGTGCAACTATAACCACCAACCATCTCCGTAACTCTTTTCATCTTGTAAACTTGAAACTCTATACCCATTAAACAATTAACTCCCCCTTCTCCCCTCCTCTTGGCCTCTGGCAACCATTACTCTACTTTCAAAATACACACAGTTTTAAAATTAAAATACTGTGTCAAAAATCCTTAAGTAACACTTAACTATCTTTGATCTGTAGAAACTTCTTGCCCCATTAACTTGCAATTTCTTACTATGTGTTGCCCCATTTCTTGTGAGAGTTCTAATCTGCTATTGTTGCAGCTGAGGACCATTATGAGAGAGCCACTGTCAGCCATGGAGGTCACTCATGACTGATATGAAAGGGACTGGATTGGGGTGGGCAGAAAAAAAAAAAAAGAGATTCTGTTGAATCTTAAAGAAACATTCTAAGGAATAGAAGATATAGAGATATCTTGGAGCAATATTATAATTACAGATGCTCCTTAACTTATGATGGGGTTATGTCCTGATAAACCCATCATAAATTGAAAATATTCTAAGTCAAAAATGTGTTTAATAATACTTAACCTAGTTAATATTGTAGCTTAGCCTAGCCTACCTTAAATATGCTCAGAACACTTACATTAGCCTACAGTTGGGCAAAATCATCTAATAAAAAGTCTATTTTATAATAAAGTACTGAATATATCATGTAACTTATTAAATACTGTACTGAAAGTGAAAAACACAATGGTTGTATGGGTACTTGAAGTACAGTTTCTACTGAATCCATATCACTTCACACCATCATAATAATGTTGAGGACCGTTTGTACTTTTTAATTCAAGGTTGTATGTAGACTCTAATCTCAAAAAACACTTGAAGATCTCTTCACTTCAGATAGTATGGGAAGACCTTTTGTGTTCTTTGCTTGTTCACAAAGGGAGTTTCTTGCAGGATTACATATATGGTTTTCCTTTCTTCTTTTTCATCCTCCCATAATAGGATGAGAATGAAACTCAAACTTGTAAATAAACCCTATTGATAATTTGTACATTTGGTTTCCTTACCTGTAATTTAATTGGTTGATACTGGGAATTTTCCTTGAAAGATCCATTTTCTAATTGACAATTCTCAACCAGCCACAATAAAGAATTACAAATTGAATTTTGGTTCTGCTCTACATATTTATTTACTTGTCCAAGTACTCTTAAAGCAAAAGCTGTTAACCTTTAAGACAAAAGCAAATAAATAAATATTTAGAACACTGAATCCCTTTTGGCTTTTGATTTATAGGGTGTTTTAGTTTATACAATTTTATTCTTTAAAACAAAGTAACATTTTAAAATATACAATTCCAAAGTAAGTCGCTATTTTACAAGGGAAGGGAAGATTTTGGAAGCGCTCCAAAGCATTCAGTTAACAAATGTGAACAGCACATCTTCTGTGATTACAACATTGTTAGCTAGCACAAAGTTAAAAATTGATTCCTGATGATAAAAAAAAAATACTCTCTAAAGTTAAAGGTAACAGAGGTAAAATAAATAGTTTTGAGTCAAGGCACTGACTCATGAACAACAGACATGGAAGAGTAAAATCACAAAATTCTAGATTGTAAAATCTGTACACGCCATGGAATGTAAGTTCCTATCTGTGGCCTGAATTCTCCTTCCCAACATTCCCTGGAATGTTTATCTTGCTTCCCTTTGAGTGATGCCATTGACACAGAACTCACTACCTCACAAAGAAGCTTTAATGATCATGATTACTTAGTCAAAAAGCAATTTCAGTCTCTACTAATATCCATCAAAGAGCATCAGAGAGGACAGAATTCATACCCCCCATGATGCCTCTTCAATCTCTCAGCTGCCCAAGAGCCCCCTTCCTGAGATTCATACCACTTGACTCTCCATCCCCAACTTCCTCTCACTTAAAATTTGTTCTATCTTTGTGTTCATTTTCATTTATAAAATGTATTTTAAGTAATTTTTTTCAAGAGGTAAAACCCTCACGTGATTCAAAAATCCATGTAATTCAAAAGCATAAAAGGATATATAATGAAGTCTCCCTCCTGCCCCATCCCCCACAGAAGGCTACTGTTGTTTCTCGTGTATTCTTCCAAATAGTAAATTCAAGAATGTAGTCTTCCTGACTACCTTTCCATCCCAACCACACCAAAATAGTAGAATCATATTTACATTATTCTGTACTTGGCTTTTTTTCATTTAATAATATACTTTAGAGATCTATATTAATACATAAAGTTTCATTTTTTTACAAATGATTTTATACATTAAATTACAGTATTTTGGTACAGATGCAGCAAAACTATTTTAGTCATTTCCCTATCTATAGACATTTAGGTTGTTCCTGATCTTTGCTCTAACAGCCTTAATTATTAAAAAAAAATTTTTTTTACATTAATTGGAACTTGCCTCTCCACAACTAGGTCTCTTTCCTAATTCTTCCTCTGGAGAAATCAAAAGTTTGTTTTCTGTTGGGTTGATTTTCAGGGGAAAGAACTGAGAGCTCCTCTCCCTTTACTCTCCCAGGGTGCTCCCAAGGAACAGGGATGCTTCCATGGATTGGTCATGTTCAGGGACACTCACATTTTCAAGGATTGGCCCGAATGTTATATTGGGGCTCTTTTGGGATTTTGGCTTTTGGAAGTCTCTTTTCTGTTAGCAGGTTGGGGAGGCATACGAGTGTAGTCAGACTGCCGGGCTGACTATTAGCTATTTGGCCAATTATGTACCCTCTCTGTGCTTTAGTTTCATCTCTGAAAAGAGTCAATGGCAATACATGGGAAAAAGTCACTCACCTCCTGGGATTAATCATAAGGATTAAATATATGAATACACCTAAAATAGTTCTGGCTTACAGTAAGTATTCACTAGGTGTAAGCTCTTATCTCTCTTTCTCTTTGGTACTCTTGGGTGCCCCAGCCCAGAGTACTCAAGGAGTGGGTGTCTACACAGCTCTTCTCTAGCAGTGAAGCAAATAAACATCTTGCTTTAGCTTTTTGTGTTCTCCTCTTCTCACTGACCTGTCTCTTGTAGACTGGCCTGAAATTCAAAATTTAAGAGAGACTTGGAGGAAAGGAGAAAGAGCAGGCTATTTGACTTGTTTTTGTTCTAGATCCTAGGCTACCTCTAGAAGTTCTTCATATACTCTAGTTTAGCTCCTCAAGTTTTAAAATAAGGTCTAGGACCAAAATTTTATAGTAGAAAAGAATTTTTAAAGTCCCTTTGAAGAGAAATCTGGCAAAATCTTGTAAAACTGAAAATTTACATGCCTTATTACGTTCTAGCAATTCCATCTCTTGGGATAGAAAAACTCTCACACATGTACACAAAGAGAGAGACGAAGATGTTCATTACTGTGTTGTTCATTATAGTAAAAATCGGAAATGACTGTCCATCAAAATGAGAATGGATAAAGAATATAGGATACATGATATATTTGTAAAGAGAAATACTGCATGGCAATGAAAACAAATGAGCTAGATTTATCTATATCGCTAGACCTAAAAAGCTAACTATTGAAGGAAAAAGGCAAGTTGCAGAATGATAGGTATAGTATGATACTAGTTGTGATCATTTAAAAACACAAAAAGGGACTCTATATGAATTCATATATGTATTAAAGGATTAAGAATGGTCTGGAAAGATGCACAAACTCATGCTAGTTAATGCCCTTGGGGGGAAGTAGAAGAGAATAAGATAGAAGCTTGTAGTAAAAGGAAAAACTTGAACTATATCTGTAACGTTTTCTTCTTAAAAGGAAAGACGAAGCTAAAAATAGTCTCAGTAATTATTTTTAGGTTTTATTAATATGAATGACAGTTGTACTTTTTTGTATCTTCTCTATATTTCTCAAAAGAAATGTTTGAAGGTAATCAGGTGCCAGACATTTTCTTCTATGTATGTTATTTCTTTCCAGGAACTTGTGGAGTTGGGTCTAGGACAGTACTCAAGTGTTCCTATGTTTCTGGATGAACATCATCCACTCAGTCTTGCCCCAGACTCTAGAAAGCTCTGGATGTTTACTGAGAGGTTGTTGTACCTCCCCATGGGGATCTCTGTTCTCCAGGCATCTATTTCCCAGGTCCTGTTGTGGCAGTTTCCAGTTTTCATTGACACCCACACCCACCCCTATACTCTGGGGCTTATCCTCTGGTTGGCATGCCCCAGGGTCTGTGAGTCTTTTCAAGTGTGCCACCCACACTTGGTCAGACCCAATTCTAAGGTACAACTGTTGGATGTACAGCCAAAAGGAGAGGAAGGAGTCAAAAACCTACTGATGATTCTGACTTGATCAATGGGGGACAAAGTGTAGGGCATTGTTGGGCACTGATCAAGGGAACAGAGAAATGTGTTTGAGAAAGAAAAGAATGAATTTGGCACAGACTATGTTTGAAGGGCCTTAGGCTTCCAGACACCTAGAAATGTGGATCTGGAACTTAGGAAAGAAGTGAGGCCTTGACATATTGATTAGGGAGTCATTGGCATAGAAGTTATGGAAGTCATGGGCAAAAATGAGATTGTACAAGGACAGGTTACAGAAAATAACAGCACTGAAGATGAAATTCTGGGGACTCTTATTTAAACGGCAAAATCTAAAATTAAATTATTCTAGGTTATAAATTCCTTAAATGTATTTCATATAGAACCTACAAAGCACCTGGCACATTGTTTTTACTTAATATTTTTTCAAAGCATGGTAATATTTTTTGAAAATAGACTGCCATAAGGACTCTTAATTAATTCAGACTGTCTTTCCCTCAAATCATCAGAATTATGGAAATTGTTTCATTGAATAAATATTTATTGAGCACCTACTATGTGCCAGCTATGTACCAGGCACTAGGAATACTCAGAACTGCCTGCATGGAGCATATATTCTAGTGAGGAAGACAGACAATAAGTGGAATAAGTAAAGATGTTAGGAATAAATGCTAAGGAAAAACAGAACATAGGGGAGAAGGAGTGAGCTGTTGGGATGGGTTGCAATTTTAGATATCATGATATAACACAGGTCTCACTGAGAAGGTAATTTAGGTGAAGACCTGAGGGAAATAAGGCAGCCAGCCATGGTGAAACCAAGGGAAAAGCATTCCAGACAGAGGGAACAGTCAGGGCAAAGGCCCTGAAGTGGAGGGAAGGAGCGGGTAGGAGATAAGGTGGGAGACCTCAGGTGGAGCCAGATCATATAGAGCTTTGTAGATCACAATAAAAAGTTTGGTTTTTACTCTGGATAAGATGGGAAGCTCCTAACTGGGTTTAAGTGGCATGACCTAACATGTTTTAACAAGCTCACTCCAGCTGCTGCTGTGTTGAGTATAGACTGAAGCGAGGCAAGGGCTGAAGCTGGAAGACTAGAGGTTAGTGCAATAAGCCCGATGAGCAAGGAAAGTGGCCCACGATGGTGTGGTGGAATTGGTGAGAAGTCATCAAATTCAGGATATATTTTGAAGGTACAGCCAAACGTTTCTGCTGGATCAGATATGGATTGTAGGAGAAAGAGAGGGGAGGGAAGGATGACTAGGCTTTTAGCCTAAGCAACTGAAGGAATGGAATTTCCATTATGGCTGTTATTCTTTAGTTAATGAATCAACCACTGTATGAAAATACAAGTCAAAACTTTCTACTTACCAAGTGCTACCACTTCCACCCTTCCACACACTATAAGAAAAGTCAGCATTTCTGTAGGACATGATGCTCACCATTCCTAACAGGCACCAGAAAAAGAACACAGTACTTCAGCGACCCTGATTTCTACTCAAAGAGCCCTTTACCAACCCCTGGGAATGGTAAACTTCCTTTGGTGTCGGGCAGCAAGCATATGCTCGGTGGCCAACATTGACTTCTCAAAGGAAGTACATGAATTGCTTGAATAGGGAATTATCAAGTAGAATATTCTGATCTCATTCAAAGAGGAAGGAAGTATTCTGTAGAGTTTGGAATGCAGGTGTCTTGTCTCTCATCCAGGCATTTTGGCAAGTTAAGCCAAAGTGCTACAGAAATAGTATTTATTTATAAAGTAGAGTTCACCTCATGATTTCTTTTTGGCTAAAATGTATTTACAATTAAACTTTTACATAATTCATAACTTAAATATTAGTTTAATTAAAATATTAGTTTAAAAATCACTAGATTTTTATGTGAAATAGCTTTTTTTTACCTTCTTTTAATTTTTTCTTCAGGTTCTGTTTTTTAGCTAATGAGTTAGGGTGAAAAATGTTCCAATGATTTCCTGCTTCCAGGTAGTGGTAAACATAGAATATTGGGACAATGCTCATCAGCTCTGCCTCTGCACTCCCTTTGGGGAGGTGGCTTAGGATATCGATGCCTTCCTGACTTAGAACTGCAGACAGGACCTCACCTATAAGCAGTCCTGAAACAAAAAAGAAATCAAAGTAGACACAACCACTTTCTATCAACTTCTAACAGTATATTCCAAAGAGGGAAGAACAATCATCTCTATTCTCCCCTTTTTATCTAGGCAGTTGACTTGGTTCTCAGAAATAGGGTGAGAAGAAAAGACCTGGCTAGGAATATGAATTGAAAAGAAACAACAAAAAAAGAAGATTTAAAAATATCACTAAAATTTGGTGGGAGATAATGTAATACAATGGACAGATTATGGCATAGAGAACATGGCAAGTTATTTGCCATGCAACCTGATAGCCTTAGACATTATAAACCATATTAACCAATCCCTTCCAGGAAGCAAAGCAAAGAGCCCAAACAGTGAGTGCCATGAGTACAGCAAGTGCTGTGACTACTCTGTCTGTAACTCACTGTGCAATCTTGGGCAAGACCTTTTCTCTTATATCCAACAGCTGGGTTGCACATGATCAAAAAGTTCCTTTCCAGTACTAACATTCTGTGATTCTAAGATTTTATCTGAGATAAAACATAGTCAGGACAGCCTATCATTTTGATATGTTATTAAATTGTAAAGGCTGGAGACCATGGAAAACCCACCAAATATGTCACTTCTGCAAATGTAGTGGAAGGGAGAGAGCCTCTGCTATGGTTTGAATGTATATGTCTCTCCAAAATTCACATATTGAAACCTAATCACCAAAGCAATGGCATTAGAAGGTGGGGCTTTTTGAGAATTGATTAGGGCATGTGGGCTCTGCCTTCACGAATGGGATTAATGACCTTATAAAAGAGGTGTGAGGGAGCTAGCTGTCCATCCCTTTTTGCCCCTCTGTGCTTCCACCATCTACCATGTGAGGATGCAGCAACAAGGTGCCATCTTTGAAGCAGAGAATAGCCCTCGCTGGACTCTGAATCTGCTGGTGCCTTGATCTTGGACTTCCTGGCCTCCAGAACTGTGAGAAATAAATTTCTTTTCTTTATAAATTACCCAGTCTCAGGTATTTTGTTACAGCAGCATACATGGACTAAGACAACCCCTCTGGGACTGGTACTTCAGCAGACCGTGCTGTTCTCTTGGGGCCATTTGCAGGTCATGCAGTTTTCTCTGGAGCAGGACTGGACACTAAGACCATGGAAAGTTCTTCAAGTCTAAAAGCAGCTGCACTCCTATTTTAGAGAAGTCTTTGGGCCAGTGACAGTCCCCATCCTCCACCATGGGAGAATAAATCTCCATTTAAATCAGGACAGTTGGGGAAGATAGTTGGAGAAGTGACCAAAGGTTTGAAGGTGGTGGTGGGTGGGAGTAGGGTACTCCCAGAGGTGGGTTTCTGTGCTACTGAGCAAGGAAGTGGAGAAATAGAATAATCATGAGGGTATTTGATTTTTGTTTGAAGCACAAAGTGAAATAGGAAATAAAAATGGCATTTGTTAATTTACCTTTTACACTCAAAATCCTTCTGACTTTTGTTTTGGGGACCAAATCTAATGGTATTCTGTATGGGAACTCCTTTCGTCTGCTAATAACACCTGTAATGTAAAAAATATGTATTTATACAGAGTTCCTAGAAGAAGACTATTTTCAGATTATTTAAAATGTATCTACCTCCAAAGAATTTTTCAAAATAAAAGATTCTTTTTATAATAATGCTATTAAAATTTTACAAGAAAGTTAGAAATCACTGAGGATTTTTATCAAACCTTAGGTTTATATAATCTCTTTAAATAAAGTATTAAATTTGTCTATAAGCTTTCTGGTCATTATAAGATATGAAATAAATAAGTTATACAAATCTTATTCAACAGTAGAAGATAGCATGCCATTTTTTCCAAAACAAGAAAATTGTTCCTAGAACCGAAATCTAAAAATAACCAACATGTAATTTCTTAGTCAAGGATATATGAACATAGGCTGCACTGGGAAGCATGATCTGAAATTCTTTCCACTTTTTCCTCTCAGTTTAATTTAGGATACTTTTTTCTGCAGGTGCACAACAATTGAGTTTTGGCATACTGGTATCAGAGAAATTTTCTATTGTAAGCACTGGTTTATGTCATAAAAATGATAACATTTATCATTCTACTGATAGAGTATCAAGCACTCTACTAAGCTCTTTAAGTGCATTTGGATCCTCACAACAACCCTTTATGCAAGGTCTATTTTTATTATTTTAAATTTATACATGAAATTGAGGCTTAGAAAGAACTAGTACACGTGGAGCTACAATAGGCACTCAGGAAGTTTTACTGCAGAACCCACAGTAGTCACTACAAGGAGACTCCACCTCCCATTGTCCTGCTAAGAAAGTTCTTAGAGGGCAGAAATCATCACGTATACCAGTCGTAGTCCCAGCACTCAGCACAGTCCCTGGCACATGGAAGATGCTTTAAAAAATGAGTGACATTTTGCAATTTAATGGACAAGCCACATGGCTTTGCTGAAGATGCAGAAACATTCCTCATGAAACTTCTTTCTTCATTAACCCTTGGTAAATGCTGAGGATATAATATCAAAATAAAACTCAGTGAAGACATTTATAGGCTTGCAGTGTGGTTGAAAGAGCATGGTTATAAGATGAAATTATGATGGATTTGGCTCAAAGGTGCATTGTTGCTCAAACAAGTACATCAGAGACAAAATCAAGAAGAAATAAACAAGAAACTTCAAATGGAAAAGAGAAAAAAGTGTAAAAGATATGAATAGGTGATTGACAGATGGGAAGCCCAAATAGCCAACAAGTATATAAAGAAATGCTTAAAATCACCAGCAACCAGAAGAACCCAAATTAAAACAATAATGAGATATCACTTTATACCCATCAAAAATGCCACATTATAGACAGGGAAGTAACACCAAGTGTTGGTGAGGATGTGGAGAGACGAGAACCCTCATGCACTGCTGGTGGGAGTTATAGTCATTCTGAAGAGCAATATGGCATAAGTAAATAACATGAAATATGTGTATGTCCCTTGACCCAGCAGTCCCACTCCTGGATATATAATCCAGATAAACACAGATTTTTCAAGGGAAATCTATAAGGATGTTCACTGCGGTGTTGTTTATAGCACTGGGAAATCCATTACTAGGAGAGGGATAAGTAAAATTGTGGGGGAACATACTCTTAACATTCTTCTTCTACGTAAGAAGGAATGAATTAAATGTACATATAGCAGTAGAGATATTTCTTTAAAACTGAGCATTGAGTTCAAAGACTTAAGGAATAGGACAGGATCTACAACACAATGTTTTATATATGTTAAAAAGATATACACACAAAACAGTATTGCCTCCCTATTCAAAGACTTGTATCAGACACATTTAAGGGGGTGCATTTGGAGGAAGGGAAATGAAAGAAGGGTCAGGGATGAAGGAAAAAATAAAACACGAGAGAGGCCTGGCTAGACCAACGAGGATGATGTACCAGGAAGGGAGGAAGCTTAACTCTCTGCTTCTGAGATATGAGAAGAGTTGGGAGAAAAGGGCTTGTCAGGGAAAGAAAGTAGAAGCTAAAGACTAGAGCTAGTCTTGAGTATTGCATCTCTGTATTTAGTCTCTTTTTAAGCTGATGTCACACAATTTTCATTACTATTACTTTACAATTTGTTCTGATACCTCATTCTCCCTCATTTTTTTTTCAGATTTCCTTTAACATTATTGTCCATTTACTTTTCCAAATACATCTTAGCCTTTTAAAAAACTGAATTCTGTAAAGTATCATACTGGTATAGTAATTTCAATATATAAATATTATAAGTCTCTAATAAAATCTCTGAAATAACCTAGACAGGATTGATTGTCACCTTTTTCCTCTTTAGTGCTCTAGAAAGCAAGAGAACTGCCTAAATATAACTTGTCTAAGATGATAAAGAAAACATTCATATGACAAGACTGGAAAGGGGCATAGATTTTTTTTAAACCAAGATTTCTCCAGAGAGATTTATTCCCAGATAAAAAATCACTCCTATCTTGTGGCCCTGATGTTCACACCTAGGATGAGTAAGACAGGGCTGCTTTGGAAAACTGTTTGCAATAATGTCAGTATAGGAAGTATCAGTGGTGAAAAGGAAGAGAGGCCAAAGGACAGAGTGGCTCTGAGGCTTGATGTAACTGCAGGAGGCCAAACCCTCAGAACTTGCAACATCTCTACACATAGATCACTTACAATGGGCAGACTGGGAGGAGGTCTGTGTGAAGGTAAAATTAGACAAATGAGTTAGCACGTGGATATATGTACATAGGATGGATTTTTCTTTTTATTAGTCTACTGAAGTCATCCTTATTCATTTCATGACACCCAGCTGATTTAAAATGTAAAGGGTATTAATTCTTTGCTTTCCCAGGGGAAATGACATTCTGAGTATAGTCCTCCTGATTTGTAAGTAAATGTTTTTTTCCCCGTTGCTAACACCAGTAAGATAAACTGTAACCATTTAGTAAGAACTACTGTAGTCCGTCTTCTTTAGTTGAAAAGAATTGTTAACTGAGCACATTCTAAATTTCATAAAAACATACATGTGTATTTAGGCCTTGATTCAGTGCTCAAATGTTTGCAAAATTCCAGCTTTGAGAACATTTAGAGTATCTCAATTGAAGGAAAAGCAGGGAAGCAGGAGTAAGGAGGAATGTGTTTAAGCGATTAATCAGCATTATTGTGTTTTCAAATAACACATGTTAAATAATTATGTAAATGACTTTTTCTTAGGCGTTCTTTAGATTGATGGTTCTATAATAAAATATTATAAATTATTATTGTGATGGATAGAAAGTGACTAATATATAAGGGAATTCATGCAATTATTACTATTTCAATGCTTTGCATTTAAAATTAGTGGAATTATTTTTCTTTAGTCTCAGTCATCCAGATTATAATACAATAAATGCTACTAAGAAAGGCAGTCATCTAAGAAGTGGATATTTCTGATTCTAGACAATTAACATTCTGAAAAATAGCATTTTAAGTTACATTATACTTTAATTTCTAGAGCAAAAAGACAATATATGAAATAAAAAATCATTTTGCCTACCATAAATACCCCTAGGGTCCAGGGTAACACCAGAATAACTTTCCCTTTTGACACCTTCTGGCTAAAATAAAGGCAGAAAACATTCAGTTAAGAACATAATTAAATTTATATGACCTGAATTCCCTGGATCAACTGTTCTGGACCACTTTTCCAATTAAAAAATTCCTTTCTTTGGAAAAGGCAAAGTGTGTATAAATACTTATATGCATACATGCAGGAATAAGATTTTATGTCTATTTGCATATTGATCAGAGCAAACACTTAAATAGAAGTTACTATAAGCCAGATAATTGATCTAAGTGCTTTGTATATATTAGCTCATTTAACCTCTAAAAAACTCTATGAAGTAGGTGCTATTATCACTCCTATTTGACAGATGAGGAAATTGACACACATGGAGATCAAGTACCTTATCCAGTGTCACACTAGTAGGAAGTGGTGGAGCCAGGTGTCAAAGCCAGGCAGCCTCACTCCAGAGTCTGTGTATGGAACCATAATGCAAGGATGCATAGGAACATGCCTTGCACAAAATAAGTCAATACATGTTTGCTGAAGTGAATTTCATAGCTAAAAACAGAACTCAGAGAAGGAAGAGCCAGGAAGACCCAGCCTGTCATTAACTAGCCGTATGACCCTTGGCAAGAATCTTATCCTTTTTCAATTAATATTATTTTTCACTGACAAGTCTTAATTATATAAGAATCTTATCTTAACCTTAATAAGATAACATCAAAACACTCAACAGACTGTGGGTAAATAGTACTTTACAAATGACGGGTTTTTTTCCTTTTTTGACCTGTTTATTCATTTATAAAATGGAAAATTTTCTAGACTCCAAGTTCTTTAAATTCAGGGGCCGTGTCTTATTTACTGCTTTTTCTCCAGTATCTAGCATAATGTCTGGCACACAGATTTCAAGACACACTTTCTGAATGTAGTGGGGGGGAGGGAAATCCTGGAAGATATGTACCAAATTGTTAAGATTGGGTATCTCTGGGTGTGGGAATTATTAATGATTTCTATTTTTTTCTCTGTGGGTTTTCAGTATTCTGCATTTTCTACAATAAGCACATGTTACTGTTTTATTTAAAAATTTTAAGGATAATTTTAGACTTACAGAAAAATTGCAAGGATAGTACCAAAAAAATCTGGGATAACCCCCATCCAGATTCCACGTTTAACATTTTGTTATATTTATGTTATTGTTTCTCCCTCTCTCTCAATATCTCTCTCTCTCTTTCTCAGAATCATTTAAGCAAAAGTTGTCAACAACTTTTTTCCAGAATGAAAAAACTGTTTTTCAAAAGAATCATAAAAAGCATGTTTTTCTTACCACCACTCGTAATGTTTTTACTAAGATTTCTTTTCCAAACGAAGTCTCCAGTGAAAAGTTGATGTTGTGGAGGCCAATTTCCAGAGGAAGCACACTGAAGGTCACCAAGTGACTGGAGGAGCCCTCTACTCTCTGGCGCACACACTTGGAGGGCTTTGTCCCCTGGTGATCAATGGCTGGGCTTCCCGATGTGCAGATTCCCTCCACAGCAGACATTTTAACACAGAACTGAAATACCAAGAGTGAAGAATTATACCGAAACACTTTACCTCTAAGAAAGTTTACCTTGATTATGCTCGTCTGCTACAAACTCTCCACTGGTGCTTTAAAATTTTCAAACAATCCCTTAGATTCTAAGGCATAGGAAAAAGCTCATTTCAGATTTCCTAACATACGCGCACAAGTTGCTGTAGGGCTCAGCAATGTGAAGGAATGTCTAGAAAACTCAACCTTAGCTCAGAAATGTCTTATCTTTCTTAGACTGTTACCTACTAAATTAGGTACAAAGCTACTGTCATACTTTGTTCATGCTGTTATGATAGCACTTGCTATGCTCTCTCTTCACATGTTTGCATTTTATTTTATTATTTATTTATTTATTTTTTGGCCCATACATCTATGGTAAATTTATTTGGAACAAGTGTGCCAAGATAATTAAATGGGTTAAAAGTTGTCTCTTTAACAAAAGGTGCTGGGACAAATGGATATCCATGTGCAAAAGAATGAATTTTGTCCCCTTTGTCACACCATATACAATAATTAACTCAAAGGGATCAAAGATATAAATGTAAGAGCTAAAACCATAAAATTCTTTTTTTTCCTGTTATTTCAGAATATTATGGGGGTACAACACTTTGTTTATATATATTGCCCATGCACTGCCCATGTCAGAGCTATAATCGTGGACATCCCCCAGACTGTGCGCCCGCGTCCATTCAGTGAGAGTTTTCCCATCCCCTCCACCCCCCTCCCATCTGCCCGCCCCCTGATGAATATTATTGCCATGTGTGACATAAGTATTGATCAGTTAGTACCAATTTGATGGTGAGTACCAGTGGTGCTTGTTTTTCCATTCTTGTGATACTTTGCTTCAAAGAATGGGCTCTAGCTCCATCAAGGATAATACCAGATGTGTTAATTCACCATTGTTTTTTATTGCTGAGTAATACTCCATGGTATACACATACCACATTTTATTAATCCACTCGTGTATTGATGGGCACCTGGGTTGTTTCCACATCTTTGCAATTGTGAATTGTGCTGCTATAAACATTCGTGAGCAGATGTCTTTATTATAGAATGTCTTTTTTTCCTTTGGGTAAATACCCAGTAGTGGGATTGCTGGATCAAATGGTAGTTCTACTTTTAGTTCTTTGTGGTATCTCCATATTACTTTCCATAGAGGTTGGACTAATTTGCAGTCCCACCAGCAGTGTATGAGTGTTCCTATCTGTCCACATCCCTGCCAACATTTGTTGTTTTGGGACTTTTTGATGTGAACCAATCTCACTGGAGTTAAGTGATATCTCATTGTGGTTTTGATTTGCATTTCCCTGATGATTAGAGAAGTTGAGCAATTTTTTATATGTTTGCTGGCCATTATTCTGTCTTATTTTGAAAAGTTTCTGTTCATGTCCTTTGCCCATTTTTTAATGGGGTTGTTTGATTTTTTCTTGTTGATTTTCCTAAGTTCTGTATAGATTCTGGTTATCAGCCCTTTATCAGATGTGTAGCATGCAAATATTTTCTCCCATTCTGTTGGTTGTCTGTGCACTCTACTGATAGTTTCCTTCGCTGTGCAGAAGCTTTTTAATTTGATCAGGTCCCATTTATTTATTTTTGTTGCTGCTGTGATTGCTTTTGGGGTCTTCTTCATAAATTCTTTGCCTAGGCCAATGTCCATAAGAGTTTTTCCAACGTTTTCTTCTAGAATTCTTATGGTTTCACGTCTTAGGTTTAAATCTGTTATCCATCGTGAGTTGATTTTTGTGAGAGGTGAGCGGTGTGCGTCTAGTTTCAGTCTTCTACATACGGCCATCCAGTTTTCTCAGCACCATTTATTGAATAGGGAATCTTTTCCCCAGTGTATGTTTTTGTGGAATTTGTCAAAGATCAGATGACCGTATGAGGTAGGTTCTATATTTGGGTTCTCAGTCCTGTTCCATTGGTCTATGTCTCTGTTCTTGTGCCAATACCATGCTGTTTTGGTTACTATAGCCTTGTAGTATCGTTTGAAGTATGGTAGATTGATGCCTCCCAATTTGTTCTTTTTGCTTAAGATTGCTTTGGCTAGACAGGGTCTTCTCTGGCTCCACACGAAGCATAGGATTATTTTTTCTAGATCAGCAAAAAATGATATTGGTATTTTGATAGGGACTGCATTGATTCTGTAAATCACTTTAGGTAGCAAAGACATTTTTACAATGTTAATTCTACCTATCCAAGAGCATGGTAGGGTTTTCCATCTGTTTACATCCTCTGCAATTTTTTTCTCAGTGTTTCTTAATTCTCTCTATATAGATCTTTCACCTCCTTAGTTAGATATGTTCCCAAATATTTAATTTTCTTTGGTGCTATTGTGAAAGGTATTGTGTCTTTAATTTGTTTCTCGGCTTGACTGTTATTGGCATATATGAAGGCTATTGGTTTGCGTGCACTGATTTTGAATCCTGAGACTTTGCTGAATTCATTTATCAATTCCTGTAATCTCTTGGTTAAATCTTTGGGGTTTTCTAGATATAATATCATATCATCTGCGAATAGTGAAAGTTTGACCTCTTCTGCCCCCATTTGGACACCCCTGATTCCTCTGTCTTGTCTGATTGCTCTGGCCAGGACTTCCAGCACTATGTTGAATAGAAGTGGAGATAGTGGGCAACTTTGTCTGGTTCCAGACAGTGGGAGCCTCAGGCTCAAGTACTTGTTTATTTTTGTCTTATTCATCTTTGCATCTTTTACCTCACCCTCTGGTGTTCAATAAATGATGGTTGATGAAAGACTGAAAACTCCATATCTTGGCATTCAAGGCCCTGCCCAGTATGTCCCCAACTTACTTTTCCAATCTTATCAACTTACTACTTATACGCCATTTTACAACTAATCTCTGGCTCCAGAAAGAGCTAGAGTCAAATCTTGGCTATCCTCTTATCATCTGTGTTTGGGAACAGATTACATGAACTCTCGAATCCTCCATTTCCTCGTCGTTGTAATGGGAATAATAATAGTGGCCCACTGACTCTGGCTCAAATAGTGAATATTTTTCATCTTCCCTCCAAAATCTAGTGAACCAACAGAATCAAGAACTATACCCAAGAGAATAAATGCATAAAATCCAGTATAGATCGAGCAGGTAAACAAGAGAGAGCACCAATATTCAACAACTAATTTTGAGGAATTTCTTAAAAATGGAAAATTCCTTTTCCCTCTTGACTGTCTTCTTGGGAAACACAACCACCAGGTGAGTGGGGCAGAAGTTAAAGAAGGCTATTGGGTGTCACCTGTGGCCAGCGAATCCCCCAGGATAGTGGGTGGAGGGTGGGGAAGGGTAGATAAAATTTAACATAATTTCATTATAAAAACCCATTGTAAATTGGACATAGGAAGGAACTTTTGAAACTTGTGGAGAACATCAATAAAAAACCTACAGCAGTGGTTGTGGTTTCAGTAATAGCTAAGTAGCTCGTATTAGGCAACACTTCTGCAAAAATAATCATAAACTCTAGACAAGATATATATTAAAACAAACTGCCTTAATACACTAGACAATGGAAGGGAAGGTGGCACTTGGGAGAAGAGAATGACACTGTTAGGTAAGTGCCCTATTATTTATAGCTTTAACCTGAGGGCAGGCCCCATTGGTATCTTGAGAAGTAGCTAAAACCCCAGTAGAAACCTGCCATCTAACTGGTTGAGGAACCAGAGGAGAGAGTAAGGCAGCCACTATAGCTGAAGAGTGATGAAGCTTCAAGTTCTGTGTATAATCTTTGCTTAAACCTGGCCAACCCTTGAACTAGCATCCCTGAACCCTGAACATAGCACAGACTCCAAGCATCCCAGATAAGGCTAAAAATACTGAACTGAGATTTAAGACTTTGGGACTGAATTCAGCCAACTGACTGCTAAAACACACACACAAAAATGAAAGCTCTTCAGAGGACATAATAGAATCCAGAGTCTTTATAACACTGTATTAATAAAGGCCAAGGTTTAATCCAAAATTACTAGATATAAAGAAATAGCATAACCCATATTCAAGAGGAAAGGTAATTAATAGGGACTAACCCTGATATTGCACAGATGTACTTGCTTTTTGTTTTAATATGATGGAAATGCGCTAATTTAAATATTAAATAAAATGTGGAAGTATAGTGATATGTGTGATACTTTAAAATGCTGTCAAGTGATAACTGTGTCATTGCAAAGGTCTTACAAAAAGAGGTGGCAGGCCAGATTTGGCCTGTGGGTCATAAATTTCTGATTCCTGATCTAGGACATAAAGTAAAAGGACAAAGAGATGTTAAAGATTCAATATTGTGGCAAGTCAGTTTCCTTTATAATAATTTATAAATTCAGGACAATACCTATCAAAATCTTAATACAATTTTAAAAGTAGAATTCAACAAACTAATTCCAAAGTTTATCTGGCAAAGTAACTGTGTAAGAAAAACAACAACATCAAAAACATTTGAAAAATAGGAATACCAAAGAGTACTTGCCTAATAGATATACAATATAAAAACAAATGTATGGTACTTTAAAACAGTGTGATATTGGTAGAAACAAAAACTGATAGTTCAATGGAACAGAGCAGAGAATCTATAAAGAGACTCACATGTATGGGAATTCAATATATACAGGCAAGATGACATTTTAAATCAGTGGGAAGAGTATGAATGCCTTCAAAAATACCGCTGGATCAACTGGCTATCTATTTGGGGTTTTATTTCAGATAAAAAAATCTAAATGCTCACAAAAGCTATAAAAGTACTAGAAGAAAATGTAGAAAAAACATTTTGAAAAACTTGCAGTGAGGAAAGATTTCCAAAAACACAAAACCCAGAAGGCATAAAGGAAAATTTATAGATTTTATAATATACAAATTAAAAGAACTGTTAACAAAGTTAAAGACAAGTAGCAGATTAGAGAAAATACCAGGAACACATATAATCAACAAAAGATTAATAGCCATAACACACAAAGTGCTCCTATAAATAATAATAAATATATACACATATTGAGTACTTACTATGGGCCAGGTACTATATTTATATGAATTAGCTCATTTAATCTTCAACAATGAAGTAGACAACTATTATTATCCCATTTTTCAGATGAAACAATTAGACAAGGACAGGCTAAGTACTTTACCCCAGAAAAAAACAACCGTGGAAAACAAGGGAAAGAATATGAAGGTAGTGCATAGGATATCAGAAGTAGCACATGAAAGAAGAAAAACAAATGGCCAATAGACAAGTGAAAAGAGGTTCAACGTTGTTAGTAATCAGGGTAATGAAATGGAAACATCAATGACATACCATTTTTCTCCATCAAATTGGCAAAATTTTACGTGTATTAATGATATACAGTGCTTTCATGTTTTCAAGTATTTATGTAGTTGCATTCATTGTGTACATATATTATTCTGCAATTTGTTTTTTTGAGCAACATTACATTTTTGAGCTTTAATAAAAATGACACATGTAGTATCTACTCCATTCACTTCAACTGCTGTATAGTATTCATTGTATGAATAAAGGAAAAAATGTTCATCCAAAAAATTATAAGAATGTGAGGAATCAAGGCTACTTACATACAATTGGTAAGCATGTCAATTGATGTAGACCTTTTAAAAGACAATTATGGCAATATTCATCAAAAGGTACAAGGTTCATGCTCTTTAACCTGGTTATCCCACTCCAAGACAAAACATCTATCCTACAGAAATACCCATACATATGTAGGAAGATATGTATGCATAAGTGTAGACTTTGAAAAATCAATTATAATAGTTAAAACTTGGAAACAACATAAATGTCTTTAATAGAAACACAGTTAAATAAATTATACTATAACCATCGTGTGAATTAATATACAGCGGTTAACATAATAAAGTAAATCTGTATATACTGATATGAAAGATGTCTCTGATAGTATTATTAGTGGAAACACAAATTGTTGAAGAGGTCTATGTACACATACGCACACGTCTGTTTCATATGTGTATGATTACGTGAGCTGGGGAGCTTGCACTGATTTCTGCACTCCTCCCATTGACCAGAGTGTGGCTTCTGTGTCCTACCTACTTACTTATGTCTCTACCCTGAATTACAATTTGACATGTTTTAAGAATGATACCTCTTAACATGATTTGTATTGAAAAATGAAATTGGCCTTTCTAAGGCAAAAAGTAAGTCTGATTTTGGCTGATTGTTTTTGCTGTGAAAATGAGGACTGATTTTTCCAGTTAGGTTATATGGCAAACATATTACATAAATTGAACAAGCTAAATGTAAAGCTCTTTTATTAAGGTAAAAATTTTTTACCTTAATAAAATTTTTTCAAAATGTATTGAAAAGGGGGTAATAAAATTGACAATATTTTTATTTTCCCAACGTTCCTGGTAATATTGGGTTAAGCAAGGAATGCCTACCTCTATAAAAATGAAAAATCAGAATAGAATTTATGCTGAACCCTCTCTCATTCCTAGCAATAAATAATATTTATCCATAGTTATTAAGCCAATTGAGGAAAAATTTCCATTTATCTAATGAGATAATTTTTAACAAAATTTTTTTATGTTTACTAATTTTAGAAACTTATGCTATTTTATCAATTGTATACTAATAATATTGGTAATGATAGCTAAATCCACAATTATTTGACACTTACAGTCCTATTGCCATGGAATTTTAAAATATTTCATTTTTAATGTATGTACATATTTTTATAGCAACAAAGTATGATAGAGTGATCAATAGAAAAAAATTCAACCATAAAATATACAACATTAGGGGAGTGGAATGGAAATATGAGCTCATTGAGAAAAAGGTATCATATATAATCTGTTGTTAAGAGCTTATTTAAATATTTTTAAATGGATTGCTATGGTATTTAGATTCTGTTATATATACTTACAGGTTTTATTTAACAGTTTATTTAAAAATATCAATATTTAAACATTCCAGAAGTTATAGATTATCATCTTTTTAAAAACTTATGATAAAAAATTTTAGATGCCAACTTTAAAATGTATCAAAGGAGTACATAGTTTTTCCAAAAAAAAATTTAGAGGTACGTAAGCAAAATTTTTGGAGACCACTGAAATACTCATCTCAAAGAATAAAATTAGAGCCTTTAAAAAATATAGTTAGATTTCTGGACCACACTGAATTCCCATATAAAGTTTTGCGATTGTGATTTTCAAGTGAAATCAATCAGTCTATTGTATAATTCTCTGTAAAGGTGTGCCGGCAAAGAGAATACAAATGGTGGGTCCAGCCATGGTTGGAGTTTTTCATGGATTGTACCCAGGAGTGCGAGAGGATCAAGGGAATTGGCATGATTTTAGTCAATGCGGTTATAATGGTGGTTCATGAATTCTAACCTGAACAAGAGGGCTAATGGATAACGAAAAAGGTATTGAGTCAGTGGATTAGAGGTTTCGATGACGCTACAGAGCTGTAGCTATGGGAGTAATCTGGTTAATGAGTTAGAGGGATAAGAAGCAGGTTGTGACTGGATGGTGAGATGTTTGAAATCGAGATTTTGAAGAGGTGACAAGATCTACAAAGTGAAGATGAGTATGAATGGCTGAAATGGAGGAAAGGAAAGGTTTGCTGAAGTCAAGGAGATAAGGGACTCAGAGTGTAGGCTAATAGAGGGACTAAATGTAAACTTATCCTTCTCTGAACTTCCACAGTACACCGTATATTGATTATCTTAGGCACTTTATTCTTCTTTAAATTGAAGTTACATTAATATGTACTTGTCTTAACCCTGTCTGCTTTCCTCATCCCTTCACTTATTAAGCTGCACATCTAGTGTAACACTCATTGTAAGTGCTTGGTTTATATTGCTGAACTAAGTGGAATTTTTATTTTGTGCGTGTGTGTGGTAATTCCACTAGTAGAATTCTCAGAAAAACAGAGAATGTTTCCTTTTTTCCATTTATTCTAACATACCATAAATACTTACATGCATCCCAGAAGTCCTATAGTTGTAAACAGTTCCTTTCAATTGGATCTGTTCCCCTCGTACAACAGAATATGGTATATTCATTTCCAGGAAGACGTCTTGAAATACCTTTGCCTTGAGAGTATCAGCAACACATATACCTTCAGCCCGAAGCAAAAGCAAAATAGAAGCATGTTAGGGAATTCCTTTAATGCTTTATTAGTACCCAAACGTCTCACATTTGCTTTACTTCAAGAAAAAAATATATTGGATCATGTTTTTCTCTGCACTATCACCCCATGTCCTTCAATTTTCTATTCATTGATCTTTATTTCAATAATTATTAGAATTAACAGAAAACTTCATTTGTTTAACAAGTATTTCATTCTATTTAAGGCATGAGAATGCTTATCAACTAAAACATAAAATATTTTTAGATACTCATTATTGGCTCCATTTAATGGGTATAAACTTTTGATTGTGGAAATCCAGATTTTGTGAAAATAAAAATAGCAAAAAAAAAAAAACCAACCCTGAAGTTATTTATAAAACCTTTGTACTTAGTCACCACAAAGGGGCACCAGCCCAAGAGAGAAGTCATATATTTGTTTCTAACTCTACACAAGCTCCCAGTCAGTGAGAAAAGTGAAGGAAAGTAAGGACTTGATACCAGCATTTACAAAATGACAGCTAATAGAAGAGCAAGGGAAGAAATCAACACATTCAAAGATATGGGAATCCCCAAGTCTTTCGGTAATACATAAAAAAGACTATTTTAAAAAATGACACCACTTAAGTCCTGGGTAAACCCTCTAAATAGACAATAATAAAAAGCTACATAGAGGTTGTACTAATTTGCAGTCCCACCAGCAGTGTATGAGTGTTCCTGTCTCTCTGCATCCCTGCCCAGGGTTCGGGCAGGTGGAGAGTGGTGGAGGGGATGGGAAAACTCATACCTAATGGGTGCGGGGCGTACTGTCTGGGTGATATTCACAATTGTACTTCTGACTTGGGCAGTGCATAGGCAATATATGTAACCAAAGTGTTTGTACCCCCATAATATTCTGAAATAAACAAAAAAAAGCTACATCTTGCTAATCAAATCATTCCTTAAATGAATATATAACTTAAGCTCACTTACCACTATTTGAAATGCCAACACCTTGAATTTCCCAGGTAGTTAGTGAATCAGGTAGCACAAACTGCAACTGGTTTCTGGAAGTTAAAATGTTGACATTAAAATACAGTGGAACATTGATTAACCCAACTTGACAGAGGCAATCATTAACAGAAATTTTGCTTTATACTACCTTAGAAGAAAGGAAAAAATCACAAGACAAAATCACATCAGGTATTAAAGAAAAACTTATCAAGAAAAATATATTCAGTAACTCTCCTACATATTCCATGTTTTTAGACATTGCACCTGTATGATGAGAATTCAAGTTCAGTTCAGAAAGACGCCTTTGAAACATTGCAAAATCAAAGTATATAAAATAAAGAAAAAAATTATGTTCACTGTATGTTCTAAAATATGGAAGCAAAGTAATACATCTTAGCACTTCCCATAACAGAGGTGATAAAATTAAAAGTTTCTGATTACTAGTAAGCTTGTATATTTATTTACAGCTATTGTCCACCAACTTTGTGTCAGGCATAGCGCCAAGTACTGAGCATACAGCACTTATAAGACATAGTCCCCCTCTCAGGCAGTTAATAGTCTAGTGGAAGAAATAGTAAAGTAAATAAATTGCATTTCACTGTAATAACTGTACCAATAAGGCATTAAAAGAGTTCAGAGACAGTGTGCATTCATTCAATACATTTATTTTCATGCCTCTACAAGCCAGATCCCAGGCCAAGTCCTGGATATAAAACAGTAATCTGAATTTAGTCCTTGCCCTCCTTGTATTTACATTTTAATGTGGAAGACAAGCAAGTAAACTAGCCATTATAATATTATGTGATACATGCCACAGGGTTAATTGGGAGGCGTAATTAATCCAGTCACTGGTAGAATGGGAGACAGTGGTGGGAAGGTTTACCAGTGGAAGTGCTAGCTAATGGGCAATGTTGGATGAAATAGACAACAGCATGGAGGAAGAATGAGAGGGGACAAGGGTAGGAACAAGGAGACACATGAGAAGATGACTGCAGGGCTCTGGACTCATTCCTTCACTTCTCGTAGGAAAGCCAGTGCTTTGAGCCCACCTAGGAAGAGGGAAGCTTAGGGACTTAGTATTGTTCATCACTGTTTTCAGTGCCTGGTACAGAGGAGGCATGTCATAAAAATGTGTTGAATAAAGAACTTCAACAAGAAAAGAACCTTACTTCTTATTTATCAATGTCTGTTTTATAGTACAGATATTTTAGGATGAACGCAGCTGCTTAATATGGTATATAGCACATAGTTGTATGCAGTAAATGCATACTGAAGTGAAATGAAATTTAATAGAATGGTACCCCTCATTACCAATAGTTAATCCTGCCCTGGAGCTAATCACCAGAGCAAAGTACATCAGATAAAAACAAAAAAGCAAAGCAAAATAAAACAAAATTTGATTAAGTGGTGAGATCATCTTAACTCTTAAATAAGCTGTTGGGAAATGAGTAGTTCCCAGATTTTTGGCCATAATACTTGCACTATTCACATTTCTTTCAGAGGAACACAAAAGAAGTATGATACCTTTTGGGAACATGATGAACTTCCCATAACCAGCTTTCTGGAAAATAGCTTCGAATTTCTGGCTTACTTACTGGTAACAGTGTCTTCATATCTGGGCAAAAAAGCATATTCAATTATGGAAAAACAATATAAATTTTTACCACTAAATTTTAAAATATGGCCATTGATCTATAACTTAAGTATTTTCTGAAACGTCAATGAAACATTTTGTTTAATGCTTTCAAAATAGAACTATAAAGATCTTAGAATTTCTCCACTAATAACATTGACAAAACAAAGTGTGAAAATATCTTTGATGATTTGTTTCTTAAATTGTTAAATGTTTAGTGTTCCTCAGATTATACAAGATACTGGCCAGTCTATAAAGATATTTGTACTTCTATAATTTTATTAGTTGTGTTTATATTAGAAAATAGGAAGATTTATGTGATTCTTCTGCCTTAACTCTGTAATTTATTTATATTTTCTTTAATAAAAATGGACATAACTTCTGCTTCCATCCAAGATGCACTAATAGGGACTAGGCTTACCCTTCTGTCTTAAAAAATTAGAAAACCATACACAATATATAAAACAATAATTTTCAGACATTAGAACATAAGCAACACAGGACTGTGATCCCTGAGAGAAGGGAAATAGATTAGGTGAACCCTAAAATTGCCGCAGCTTACTACCTACAGGCAGCTTACAGGCTAGGGCAGGGAGAGGAACCCTCGCAGAGCCTGGTGGTCTTGAAGGTTCGTAGCAACACAGATGGGAGTTTTGGGAGGTCAGGCTGCTAGAATGAGGGGCAGAGTACCAGGGAGGAGGGGGCTGCAGAGAGTGACTTCCATGCAGCTGAAGCCAAACCAGATTGGGAAATGAAAAACAAATATGTACTAGATTGTCTATTAAAATGCTGCTTGTAATAAGCAAAAATTGGAAAACAACCTAAATATGTACTTTGATTGTTTTGCTTAACAGTGTATCTTAAACATCATCCATCTAGATGAATATATTTCTACAAACATAAAATTTTATGGCCATTTACCAAAACCATGTTATTATATATACACTCATGTGTAGCTTAACAATGGGGATGCATTCTGAGAAATGCATCTTTAGGCAATTTCTTCATTGTGCAAACATCATACAGTGCACTTACACAAACCTAGATGGTGTAGCCTTCTATACACCTAGACTAAATGGTACAAGCCTATTGCTCCTAGGCTACAAAACTGTGCAGCATGTTACTGTACTAAACTCTGTAGGCAATTGTAAAACAATGGCAAATATTTGTGTATCTAAACATAGAAAAGGTACAGTAAAAATATGGTACTATAATCTTATGGTACCATGGTTGTATATGCAGTCTATCATTGACCAAAATGTCATTATGTTGTGCATGTCTACATAAAACATGAGCTGTTGTTCTGCTTTTCTTTGTTTTGTTAAAGACTATATATAAGTGAAAGGCAAGTCCTAAAAGTTCTGAAAACATATTAATCAGAGTTCTGTAAGTTCTGAATACATATTTTGTGGTTGAAACTGAAATAACTTTTATATATGTACACTTAACTTGATGCTAGATTTAGAAATCTTTTGCTATATTTGGTCAATGTAGTTATAAACTGAATTTTTAATGATTGTAATATCACAGAACCACAGAATTTTGGAACTCAAAGGCATGTTGGTCCCAGCTTCTTGTTTGTGGCTCACAGAGGATAAATAATCATTTAAGTTTACAGAATGACTTGGCTTTAAGTTTATACTGGGTCTTGACTCTGTACTAGTGTACTCTGCTCTGTACTATATAGTTATTCTGATTCCCCAAAATGAGAAACTTTCTCTTATGAGCATTTACAATTTATCTTTTCTACTTTCAATTGTAAATGAAGCATGAAAACTGCCTTTCTTCACAGCATAAAATTACACAAAATTCCCCATATTGGGCAGAACTCTGATAGAAAACATCCTACTTACGTAGCCTTCCCAATTGCATATGTTTATGAGAGTCTGCATCACGGAGCTGGCTTGCAATGGTACAACATTCATTGAAAGCTCTGACACAGAATGGGCCTCTGGTAACCCGTGCAAGTCGCTGTTCACAGGTTTCATCATCCACACGCCGGGCTCCATCATAACAACATTTCTTTGGTATTTGATGTTTGTATTTAGCAGCTGAAATGGTAATAATACAAGTGCCCTTGATTATGCATAGAGTTATAACATCTCAGGCTTAGAAGGAATCTCAAGGGACACCTGGTTTCTACTGCCTTTTGACCCCACTACCCATAGTAGCCAGGGCTAGTTGACTGACCAGCCTCCCCTTGGAACTACTCTAGGAATGGGCAGAATGTGACCTTACCTGATGGTCCATTTCAATTTATAATAAACAGTTAAAGGGCTTCCTGCAACTAAGGTAAATACTAACTCTTGACACTGGTACTTTGGGTTTAGCCCCCTTTGAGTAAAATAAGTTAAATAACCAAGAAGCAGTTAAATATTTGAGGATGGCTATCATCACTATACAAATACTTCCTTATTCAAGCTAAATATCCTATTTTTCAGAAATTTCTTATGTAACATGGTTTGTGGACCTTCACTAATGGCATCATCCTTCATTGTAAGTATTCAATGTCTCTTTTTTCATATCACTAGAACTCAGAATAAAAGTTAGAATTAACACATACAAATGGAAGAAATTATTATATTATTATAAGCATGATTAGTGGTGGACCTCAGTTCACTGACTCCCAGTTCAATGTGTTTTCTACTGTAACATGACCAATCATCATATTCTATTTAAATAATTATTTAAAAATAATTCCCATTAGATGTATTTTCTAAAGAATAATGCAAAATGCTATTAACTGTTAGACATATGAAATGGAAGTAATAAACTTTTATATGTCTATTGTACCCCAAAGTTAATCAAATCATGAATTTTGTCAGAATAAAATGGAAGAATATGATTTTAATTGCAAGGTGAAGTTTGTAGAGAGCAAATATTTATGACAAATAAAAGTTAATATTTTAAATTTTAATTTTTTTTTTTTTCGGTAGAGATGGTTTCTCTATGTTGCCCAGGCTGATCACCAACCACTGGCCTCGAGCAATCCTCCCACCTTGGCCTCTCATAGATTTTAGAGATAGAAATAATAAAGACCTATTTTCCTCAGATTAAAGCTATGGCAAATAAACTATTGGATTTATTTGAATTAATCTTTCTAAGAGAGGTGAACTAGAACTCCATGTATCTTTCTTTTCACCCATTCTATTTGAATTAGGGGAAATTATATAATATTGAATTTTTTCCAGCTTTTGAGTGATGTGACCATAACCTTCTTATAATCACATAAATCTTACAATACCTGCTTCCTCTATTTTCTGTTGCAGCATTCTTCTTGGCCTGAGAATTTCTTTACAAGGTTCATCTGTTAAAATTTTTTAAAAATAGATAGACAAGAAGAAAAAGAGGAGATAAAATCACTAAAACAATTCCATGAAATTGTTTAAGTATTTAAAACTTTCACAAGTCATTCATTCAACAAATATTGAGAGCCTGCTTCAGATTAGGAATTGTGCACCACGTATCTAAATTTGACTTGTTTTACCTTAGTGGTGCTCATGATCTAGTGTCATATAGTTTGACTTGTTTTATCTGAATTTGGTTTTGAATCCTGTAACCTTTTGATCCACTGATTACAGAGAAATACCCAAACATTTAGAGTGAGTAATGTTTTTGTTGGGTATGCTATTTTTATTATTTGCCATTTGTGCTATATTATTACAAATACAAATATGAATATGATAGTATCAAGTATAATTATGAACAATTTCAAAACCATAGAAAGAAGATAATTAAGATGTGGTTCCTACCCTTAAAGAGTCCACAGTACAGTGGGTGAGACAGACTTAGATAACTAAGTGTAAGAATGTGCAATGACACACCACTATCATATTATTTGTAAATAGATCTAGTTCCTACAAAATCCTCCCTATTAAAGGAAGAGGGAATGATCAATTCTATATGTGGACGAGGTCTCATAGACATGAGTCTTACACTAGCTTCTCCAGGCTAATAAAGAGGAAAGCAAGTCCCCATGAGTAAAGGCCCAAAGGTGTAAAATAACACAGTGCCAATCAAGAACCTACACTTGGATCTGTATCGCTTAAACATAAGGTAAGGCACAGCAGGGTAACAGACAGTTGGAGGTAGTGTGGGAGAAGATTAGGGAAGGCTTTGAGGACAACACAAAAGAATTCGTACTTTATCTTGAAGGCCAATGAAAAATTTTATACAGGGGAGTTACATAGTCATAACATTCTAAAATCAGGGAAGAGAATATTCTGGAAGAGGGACAAAAATCAGATCTGGGAGGCAAATGATCAATGTAAATTTTAGTAACAAAAATGCTGAGCATTTTACCATTTTCTTGGGAGTCATCTGCATTTGCATTGGTGAGGAAGGTGAGTCCAGCTAGGTGGAACACATTTGCGTTGTTGCGGCCACCACCTGCCCCACAGCCCAGATCACTCTTCTCTAAAACTTGAAATACCTGTCCAGAAAGGCAAAATGTTGAGCCTATTCAGATGTATAAATCATTCTTCCAAAGAAGTAAACATATTAGTTGTTACAAGGTTATAACAAACCAGTGAAATACACTCATTTAACAAATGACCAAAGACCGAATTCCCCCACTTTGTTTCTAAGTTTGTCCTTTTGTATTTATTAATATAAATACATGCCTATTCAAAATTAAATCAAGAACTAAGTCTTAAGCAAATAGCTTTGATAAGGAGTTTCTTAGAAACTGACCCATGGTGTTTTGTACACAGAATGCATGCTGCAATCATATAATGTCCTAAATAAGTAAATAAATAGATGAATGCATGAAGGAGTGAATTAACAAAGAAATTAATGTTGAAGTTGCTTAAAAAAAAGCATAACTTCTTGTGTTTTGAGAGGAAGTTCTCTGGATTCTAAGTAGGTGAGAACTTGTTTGGGGGGCTTATTCCAGTTTTAATTTCAACCCCAAATGTCCTTTTCTTTCTGAGCATTTTTAACTTTACAGTTTCTCAGTTTTTTCTTCCTTGTTCAAAGAATTCAAGCCTAGAAATAATAATAGCTAAGCATAGTGGAGATAAATGGGAACTTATAAGAATTGAATAATTTTCAAATTCTCCTTTGCCATAGATTTTAATGAGCAAAACAACAGCAACAACAAAAACAAGCCCAGAGTTTACCTATCCAGTCTTCTCTTGTGCTGCTACTATAACCATCACCACCACCCCACCTCCAATCTCCAAACTCTCCTAATTGATGACACTTTTGCTCTATGGATGTCATTGTTATTGTGATCATGTTTTTAAATTGCTTACATCTACATTTTGAAAAACAAAAAAGGATCGACCTGTGCTTTGTAAACTAACATGAGGACGTTAGTTCTTACCTTCCTAAGAACCTCTATGTTGAATAGATTACAAAAGCAGGCCTAGTCTTCCCTTAATTCTTCCCCCACAACCTACCCTGGTGGCCACGCTTTGTGAAGCATTGCATTGAGCCAAACCACAGAAAGGCACCACTTAACTCTTTCCATGGGCTTTTTGGCTTTTCTTTGGACTCCATACACAGCACTGTCTACTGCTGTTAATGCCACCCAGGAATCCATCTCAGTTGCCATATTAAGAGACACAGTTTGGCCTGGAGAATATGCATCTGCATTTGGAGACAGATGAACCTAAAAGTTCATTTGAAAAAGAAAAGATCATTTGTATGAGACAAAACTTTTCAGAGGCAGCTACTTTGACAGCCTCCTTCATTGAGAAAAAAATTCAGTTGTGATTTATAATTTGTGGCTGACCTGGAGCTGGTTGCCGCACTTCTCTTCGATGTTTAACCAGACTGAGTCAGACACTAATTCTGCCGTCTGCTCTCCTGTGACAATGTAATAGACCAGGAGACGGGCTGAAGGAACCATGTTCTGTGTCACTGGAATGTTTATACTTTGATAAGATGAATCTGAAAGTTTCCCCTTCGTGCCAAAGTGTATGATTTTGCCTTTGGATAAAATCTAAAAATAAACAGTTGCAGCAACAATAAGTACAAAAACAAAACCTGTACTTCAGGATGGAGCTTGGAACTGGAGCAGAAATTATGTTAAAGAAAAACAAAGTTAACATGAATGGGCCTATCATGTGCCAGGCAGGAACTTTAATATTTAACTCCTTTAATTCTCACAATATACCAGTAAAATAGGAATAACTCCCACTGAAGAAACTGAGCTCAGGAACTAACTAAAAATCGTACTGATTTTAATTCAAAATCATATAACTAGCAAATTAGCGAAAACTTGAACCCAAATCTGTTTAAAGTCATCACACTGTCACTAAAACCTCCTTTGTTTCATTGATTAAAAAAAATAGATAGATAAATGGAGTGCATCTTATTTGGGGATTAAGTTTTAAACAAGGGACTAGATTCCAAATTGGAGGTTTAAGATTAAAAAAAAAAATCACATGAAGCCAAAATGTCCTCAAATATCCCTTAAATTGTCCTTAGGGAGCAGGACTACATACATGGTTTTGGTATGCAGTTCCCCTAATTTTTTGTCAGTCAATATTTTTCTATAGTCCTCTTTAATTTTTTAAATTTCTTCCTCAAAACTGTTGAAAAAGCCATCACCACCTATTTGGCCTGGCCATTGGAATAATTCATTCCATTTCTTGGTGATTGTCAGGAAGCCCTTAAGATTTTTTGCACATTCTTTCCTAGGTTTCACAGACAGGCTTGATCGATCCATCTCCTGTTTAATATAAATGATATATTAGGGATGTTGAATTGGAACAGGCATGATACGACTCAACTCTTAAGAGCAGGATTTGAATCCCCCCTTTTATGCCAATGTAATGCATTCATTTGAACTAGGTCTGGCCATGAAGTAGAGCAGAGGTAGCGTGATTTAATCGGGCTCTCTCTCTGGAGTAATCATTCTCTCTTTGGTGAAAGGAGTTACCAGATCAGGAGTCAAAGGTCCTTGGTTTAAATCAAAATCTTCCTCTTGTGAGCTGAGTGACCATGGGGAGTATTTTAACTTCTCTGTTCCTCAGTTTCCTCATCTGTGACACTCATGCCTTATATCAAAGGTTTTTGAAAAACTGATACTCAAATTAGATGATGTTCTTGAAAGTGCTTTGTAAATACAAATGTAAGGGATCATTCTAATGCTTCTCTATAAGCAAAGGAAAATGTTCCAGGTGGGGGAATAAGACAGAAATCTATCATTCTTGTACTTACCAAGTAATTATAGTGAGTTATTTTGTCAATATATGGACTTTTGGGGGTAACAATAATATTCAGATGTTCTCCCACAAGCAAAGCTTTATGGTTTTCAGTCCAATCAATATAAAGGTAACTTTGGCTGAGAGATGAGTATGCTATTGCTTGGTAACTTTTGCTGGCTTGATTTTCTTCTGGAAGATCTGGGGCATCAGTTTTGACCTGAAAAGCAAAATTTCAAAAAGACATGTGGACTTTGATGTAACACTTTCTGTAAAACATAATTTTCAATTTTTTTCTTTGCTTTATAAATTTCTAAATTCCCATTACTCCAGAGTTAATACAGCTGTGGTATCAAGTAACATTGCAAAGATTGTGGACAGTAATGACAGTATTATGGGCTATGGTGGAAAATCTGGTAAAACAAAGAGAGAAAGATGTTCCGGGAACAAATATTAGCACCCTTCCTGAAATGTCATGGTAAGTTGGGGACTTCTCTTCCTATGAGATGGCATGGCAGGAAATGGTAGGGTGGTGGGGAGGGTAGCACTAACTCTTGAGGACTGCGGAATGGGAGTTATGAGTGAATATCATAGAGACTATCTGGCCCAGTGTCACTGTGAAGTAGTGGTCCAGAAGAGTGCTTATAAACCAGGGTGGGGCAGAAATAATATCATGGCAGAATATCCACCTTTAGACAGCAGAAGGGTTAACAGCTCATGCTCTGGAGTCAGATATGCATTGGTTTGCATCCCAGAGCCACCACTTATTAACTCTGGATAAGTTAGTTAATCAAAAAAGAGGTTAGAAGCCTCCCTTTCCTCAGCCACCAAATGGCAAAGATAATATTCTCTAACTCATATTGCTGATTAAATGGGTATTAAATGTGTTCTTCATAAAGCTCTTAGCACAATGCCTAGCACTGAGTAAGTGCTCAGTAGATGACAGTGAATATATGCATACTGTAGCCATTGACCTGCATTATTAACTTATTCATATTTTATTCGAGATTGGAAACTTAACATTATTTGCTGGGAGAGAATACTATTAAGTAAGCTCTAAAGTAGAATGGTTCCTGCAGTCAGAAAAAAGGAAAGCGTCCATATTTGACCCTTTTGTGGCCCTGAAAAGAGATTGAAAGTGAGGGGGGAAAGAGGACATTCCTACCACCCATGTCCACTGTTACACCTCTAGAGAGAAAGTAATTAATTCTCAGATAAAAAATTGATAGGTTTATCTTCCTCAAGGACCATTCAATGGATTAAGCAGATTGTCTCTGGGACTCATTTGTTTCAGATGCAAAATTGTGGAACTGTTCACTGGACTTGTGCATAAAATCTGCTGCATCTGTTCTGCACACTAGCCAAAACACACAGTAAAAAAGTACACATTGTCCTAAAAAATAGAGCAGGAGAATTCAGCTCACGTCAAACTTCAGCATCACCACTCCAGATGGGAGATTAACCACAAACGAAGCTACTCCATCATTGAGACGTGTTACACTTTTCTTTGGCTCCATGTCAGATGTCTCTTGGTTTTCGTCAATTGTTTGTGCATTCAGGGTTACTGGGACCCCTCCTACCAACTGGTCAAGCGAATCCTTAACCTGCACCTGTTTGTCAAAACAATGCAGATCCATTTCAACAGCTCATCACTTCTTTTAAAGCATAACAATTATGAAATAATTTTCCTTCCTTCCCATGAAAGTATAAATTATTTATGCTTTTCTTCTTTTTATTTTCTGAGATGAGGCCTCACTATGCTGCCCAGGCTGGAGTGCAGTGACTAGTCACAGGCACGATCATAGCTCATTGCAGCCTCGAACTCCTGGCCTCAAGCATATTTTCCTGCCTCAGCCTCTGCAGTAGCTGAGACTACAGGCACGTGCCACCATGCCTGGCTTATTTATGTTTAATTCAGTAAAGAGAAATTTGTTCTCAGCTTATAGGAAGGTTTAACTCTATTTAGTTAAAATCATTCTTGAATGGATTCCCTCATACATGAAGCAGCCTCAAAACACAAATATCATTCTACTAAGTCAGCCAAGGAGTAAATGTGATTAAGGTCTTCTCCTATCTAAGTTCTGTATTTCATTGATTGGTTTAGGACTGGATAAAGGAGAAAATGAGTCAACCACTTCTGGGAATGATTCTCTTGGGTATGAGAAACAATAAATAGACACACCGTTTTTTCCCTTAACCTCTACCTCTCATTGTCATGCATACACACACACACACACACACACACATATGTATTAATATATAATCTATATACAATTTCCACAGAGATGTATTTTATGTTATTTTTATATATGATATAAAATATTTAAAGATAATTTAAATTTATATTATATATCATATTTTAGATGATATTTTATTATGTATTATATGTTACTAGATATTATATTATTATGTAATAATATATTATATATTGTATATGTATATAAGAAGCTATAAGCATATCCAAAGCTTGCTTTGGGCTTGGTAAATCTTTTTCTCTTAAAAGCCAGTGACCCACAGTAAGTAATAAGCAACACATTTTAAATATACTTAAGTTGATTTTCTAAAGTAACACATTTTCAAAGAATGAAAGCATAAGACATTCTGCTCCAACTTTCTAAAGTAAGGACAGGGAATAAATTTCCATTTAATAAATATAATAAAGTATAATATATTATTTATAATAAAATATATAATATAACAAATTTAAAATATAATCAAAAATCAAATGAATGTTTCAACTCTATACCATCAGCATTTAAAAAAGGAAAAGTAGAGGAAGGTGAGAAAAATTAAAGAAGAAGGAGGAGGCAAAAAAGACAGAAAAAAGAGTCAGGAACAGAAAGAGTCAAAAATGAAAAGGACAGAGAGTGGTACAGGGAGACAAGAGACCAGACAGAATCATGCACAAAGACAACATAGAGACAAAGTGAAAAACATAGACATGCATACTCAGGAACACACTGGAAATAATAAAATGGTGATAAAACGGGTCTATTTTCAAAGAACGATATCTCCATCTTGAAGCTTTTTAAGAACTTGCCACCAAATAATTTTAAATGTTGGTAATTTTTGAACTATAGACTTCTGGGGTTTTATATGCATATAATCTAATGCAATGCTTATTTAGGCGATGCCTAACATAAGGCTATCTTGCCCTAACTGTTGAAATCACTCCTAAGGCTGCAGCTGGCCTGCAGTTTCCCCTCTGGCCTGCATCCACAGGAGGGGCAGGTTTTTACAGGATGAGCTCCCTCTGCGATTCGCCTCTCCAGTGTCCTTCCCCCGTTTTTCATTCACATGTTTTCCATAAACAGAAAAAGATAATCATATTCAGCAGGGTTTCCTCCCCCACCTACCTTGATGGAATATGGAATCCCAGGCTTCAAGAAAAGAGGAGTAGCAACCAAATTCAGTCTGTAGGGAGAGAGGACGTATTTGATGCCAGGTACTTCTGCCTCTTCAGAAAATCCACCTAAGGAAATGACAAGCATCATGTTGACATTTTTTAGGAGTATAATGATCTGTACAGATATCTATTTTGCCTCTATATGGCTCCACAGACTGATTCATTCACTCACTCCATTCTTGCATTTGTTCATTTACCAATAGTAAGTAGGACACGGCTCTTGGTTCAGAGGGCCAGTGCAGAGAAAAGTTTAGATCTCAGGAGTCTCCGAAGTCTTATGTGCAAAGCTCATAAGTAGAGAAGCCCTTGCAGAAGTAGAACTATAGGACTGGACTTAGGAGGGGGTTCACAGAGTGCAGGAATATGGAGAGAAATGGAGAAGAATCAGAAAAAGAGAGCTTGACGTAGAGAGAACCCTGAGGATCTACTGGGAAGAGCCCAGTAGTGTTACCCTCCAGCTAAAAATTAAGTTCAACTATTTAGAATAATATATGAAGCTGTAGTATCCCCAATCTCCTTTCCAAAAATTATATCCCTAGTGCCCCCATACATATCCTACACTTTAGCCAAACAGGATAATCTGCTATCCTCAAAGATCAAGTTTCACTGTCTACCCTTCTTAGTCTGCCCTCTCTATGGAGGGTGCCGTGCTTCACCCTGCCTCAAAACCCTACCTGTCCTTCAAGACTGATCATCTTCACAACACTTTTTTTTTTTTTGAGACAGGGTCTCACTCTGTTGCCCAGGATAGACTGCAGTGGCATGATCATAGTTTACTGCAACCTCACACTCCTGGGCTCCAGTGATCCTCCTTCCTCAGCCCCTGAGTAGCTATGACTAGAGGTGCATGCCACCATGCCTGGCTAATTTTTCTATTTTTCGTAGAAACAAGGTCTCAGTGTTGCTCAGGCTGGTATCAAACTCCTGACCTCAAGTGATCCTCCCATCTCGGTCTCCCAGAATGTTAGGATTACGGGCGTGAGGCACCGCGTCTGGTCAACGACATTGTTGTTAGTTGCTCAGCAATCATCTAGAAGCTTGACTTCCTCTCAAGGTCAATAGTATTAAATACTTTGCTCAGAGAACATATGAGATTATTTCTTGTAACAGAGCTCTTTATTTACCTGTCTTATAACTGATGCTAGTTTGTAAGCCGCTTGAGTGCAGAGATTATAAATCATTCATATTCGTAAACCTGCATGTTTAGCAACACTCTTTGAACATGCCATAAATATTGCTTAAACTGAATTTATTTGAAATAAATTTGAGGAAAAAAATAAAAGAAAAAATAACATTAAAGTTTTCTGGACTTTTAGTTTAACTTCATCATTGTACAGAGAAGGAGACCAGAACAATGATAATAGTAATATCTTTCATTTGTATAGCACTTTATCAAACCCTTTTACATATGTAATCTCATTTTGGTTTTGATTCTCACCAGGTGAGAACTCTGGGGTGCCAGATGTTCAAGCCAGATAGCCTGCAGAGCCACTTTGGATATGAATTGGGTAGTGTTATCAAATTTTTGCAGTTGAGGGAATAGGGACATAATGGCTTGCCCAATGACTACAGAGAAAAAGAGCTCTACTACCTTTTTATAATGGTCTAAAAAATCTACTTTTTATAATGATATAATAAGTGAAATTTAACTATGAAAGAAAATAAAATATGAAAGAACTATAGAAATTATTTATACCTTTAATATTCTCTCTAAATATTTCCCAAAAGAAAGTTTGAAAAAAAAAACCACACACACACACAATTTACCTGTAGATTCTATGACTGTTACAGCAATATAAAGGTACTTGTTGTTTAAATCTTCTAGACTGTCATATGATAGCTCTTTAATTGCCATTTCAGAATCAAATGTGACTTGAGCAATTCCATTTATCAACTTTTTAAAAGGGGAAAATGGAAGAGTTAGTTATTTCAGAGAAGAACTTATAAGAATAAAAATTAACAAAATCTATTCTTACTAGCCTCTAAATTGAAGGTAAATGTCAGAGGAATGATTTACCATCACTAGTAAACTGGATGACTGAGTCCACAATTAAGCCCAGAATGTTATTTTTTAATTTATTTGTATGGAATTATAGATGTGTAAGAGTCTTGAACATCACATGGTCTGACAGGTCTTTTTGATACTAGCTGACAAAGATGTCTTCTTCCAATCCCTGAGTCATCATCCATCTTCCTAAGCCTCTCAGCTTACTTCTGCCCTTAACTGAGAGTTTGTTGGATTTTATAATATTTAATTTGTACTTCACTGCCTACAAATTTAAACACTAATTTTAAAACAATGGGTAAAGGGGTATAGGGCTAAGTCATATTATATTATTTAATTATTAACACAACAGTAAAATAACATTTGCCTTATTTTTTCTTTTAAAATTGAGTAACTTGAGATGAGTCATTTTTGTTTTATTTAGCTTTAAATCTCAGAGTCTAGGATAAACTCTTGCATTTTAAAAAGGCATTCAACTTATGTCTTGAATAAATGAGACTGGATTTTGAAAAAGCAGAGGCTCAATAATTGATGATGCAAACTACACGAATATGCAATAGTGAGCAAAAAGGACATGAACCCATATCATCTGTGGTATAATGTAAAGAACACTGAATAAGTGAAAAGGGAACCAGTGCTCTAATTTCATTCCAGTAACCACTATCCCTTAACCATGGACAAATAACTTCACAAACTCCTTGCACCTATTCTTTGCAAGAAGTCATTATATGTCTCTGGGCATATAATGGGAATGATTCAGACCCACAAAGAGTTTAATGTCGAAAACGATAGATAAGTAAATAAACCACTACAATAAAGAAAGCTTTCTCAACCTCAGCATTATCGACATTTTGGACAGGATAATTATTTGTTGTAGGGGCCTGTTTTGTGCATTGTAGAACTTTAGCAGCCTTCCTGGCCTCTACCCACTAAATACCAGTAGCACCATCTTCCCTAGTTGTGACAACAACAAATATCTCTGGACATTGCCAAATGTCCCCTTGGGAGTAAAAATCATCCCTGGTTGAGAACCCCTGCAATAAAGTGTGAAAAATGCTCTAATAAGAGAGGCTCAGGGCCCAAGGGAGTATATGATAGGGGCAACTAACCTACTTTAGAGGAGTCAGGGAAGGCTTCCCAGAGAAAGAGTGTCAATGTTGAAACTTAAAGAATAAGAAGGAATTAGCCAGGCAAAGAAGAGGCAGGAGGGGACAAAGGGAGAGAGCATTCCCAAGCAGAAGGAACAACATTGCAAAGACCCAGAGGCAAGAGAGGCTATGGTACATTTGGGAAATTGGAGTGATTAGTACCGGGGGGAGGGAGGGAGGAAGTGGCATGAGATCAGCTGGCAAGGGAGGCTGATGCCAAGGAAAGTGGACTTCACCCTAAGGGCAATGGAAAGCCAATGGAGGATTTTAAGTTTCAACTTCACACCTATATACAATAAGAGGTCAGACTAGATGATTTTGAAGTAACTTTCCATCTCTCATCTCATGATGCATCTTCAGGTATCAGTGAATGCGTCTGAACATCTTACCATCGTGTTTCGCATTGCTTTTTCCATCATTTCTTTTCGATCATCTTGTAAGTCTTCTCTTATTCCAAAAGCGATATAAACGTCAGCCTCAGTGACTACTTTATTATAAAAATATCTGTCAAACAATAGCATAAAATTGTTTTGCTAATATGGTTACAATAAGATTTGGATAAAATGTAACAATTTGAAATTACATAAAGCACTTGATACACTTTAAAGTGTATTTCACACACTATTAGATTTTATCCTCGTAAAGCCACAATAATACAGCTAGAGTATGGATTTTTATTCCTATGTGCTAGATGAAAAGAAATCAATCTTGGGGAGATCAAAAGACTCAGATCCAGGGCCTTTTCCTCCAGGACACATTACTTTCTTGATGATTTTGATGTCAGTGGAGAGCTACTCCCTATTTTCTTTTATGTCTTAAAAGGTACATGTCCAATCTCACTGTTACATAATTTCTTTTTTAAAAATTCAAACTGCGTATTTCCTTTTAGTTTAGAATTAAAGTAAAAATAAAGTAAACATTCTACATATTAAATAATACTATAGTAAGAGTTAACTTTTCTTATTAATGGTTTGAACAAATAAATTGTCTCCATTACAAGAAATCAGTTTCTATAATTTTCTCTCAAGTGAACATTTTATGCTGGTTTGGACTAAGTGACATACTTAGTCCAAACCAGCATAAAAGGTACTCTATTTTCAGTATAAATGCTAATAAGAAAGGCAGTATATGGCAGCATTTGAGGCATAGATTCCAGGACCAGACAGGCTGTGTGATCTTCAGCAAATTATTTAACATTTATATACCTCAGTTTTTTCACTTGGAACATGGAAATAGTCATAGTATCTACCTCACAGAGTTGTTGTAAAGATTAAATGTGCTAATATATGCTGAGTGCTTAGAAAAGTACCCAGCACATATACTTACATAAATTGGCTATTAATAACACATTACATTATCATTTTAAATGATCTAAGATTTGGCGATAGGTTGCTTGCAAAACTAACCTCAATTCTCTACCTCCCCATGTATCCACAATCTTTGCAATTCCTTGAGTGCACAGGGCATGGGAGGAGTCTATTTCCTCTGGGCTGGCCTTGTAACTTGCTTTGGACAAAAAAAATGTGGTGGAAGTGATGGTCTGCCTGTGCCAACCCAGGCCTCAAGAGGCCATTTATGGTTTCATTCTCCCTCTTTGAGCATTGCTACTGCTACAGGCTAGCCTGCAGGATGATGAGAGACACATATGGTCCAGTCATACTTTTAGCTCTAGCCAACTGCCAGACATGTGCATAAGACCTTCCTAGACCAGCCAGCCCCCAGCTGACCCACCAACTGACTGCAGGTACACCGGTGAGGCCAGCTGACAATAGCCTAGCCCAGATCAGCAGGACTGCCCAGCAGACTCATAAATGTGTCTTTGTGGCTTTAAGGCATTGGGTTTCAAAGTAGTTATGCAGCATTAGCTGGCTGATTAAGCCATGAAAAAAATGACAAGTGAAGGCTTCATATCTCAGTCCCAGTGTCCTAAGTCATGCTAGCTTCTAAACACACACACTAAGCTTAAATCTTTAGGACTTTTTATTTTGCTGGTGAATAGCCAAAAAAGCTAAAATCAGAATCAGCTAAAATCAGAATAAGCAAATAAACTAAATAAACTATCCGCATGATGTCTCTTCAATCAGTCAGTCCCAAAGTCATGGCAGACTTTGCTAATAAATCATGGATCTCACTTTGGGCAACTATTACCAATCAGAGTTGGTACTTGATTTAGCTTATTAATCTGAAAAACAAAATAACGTTCTTACCTTGCTTTTATAGTAATTTCAAAATTCTTAAAATTCTTATAACTAATGAAATTACTTTCTGGTTCTATTGAGACAGAGAAATGTGGCAAGACTGGAAGGAAAAACAAATAGGCAATATTACCATTTAAATTAGCCTTTAAAGCCTAGCAAACAACTATACTTTCTGGTATACTTGGACAAACTGTGGCAACAACACAAGATCCACCTTATCATCATCATCATTAACGTCATCATCAATGACAATACTTGGGGAACCTTCCAGCCCTACCAATCAGAGGTCAATCCAGCCTCAATGTACCAGAAGCACTTTGCTTATATTTTGATTGTAGCATTTATTATAGGCAATAGATCATTTTCTGCACTAGAGTATGGGCTCCTTGAAAACAAAAAAAAGACCATTCTCTATTTATCTTTGTGTATTTCCCAACTTTTCTTTTCTTTCTTTTATTATTTTTTTAGAGACAGGGTCTCTCTGTTGCCACCCAGGCTGGAGTACAGTGGCACAATCATAGCTCACTGCAGCCTCGAACTCTTCGTCTCAAGCAATCCTCCTGCCCCAGCCTCCCAAGTAGCCCTCCCAACTTTTCAATAGTGAAATAACATGATGAGATTTGCATTTCCAAGATAATTTTGGCTAATACAAACCAAGATAGCTTGGAAGGAGAGACACCAGTTATGAGGCTTTTTCAGTAGTCCAGGAGGGAGCCTGGTGATGAATTTATGAGGGTGGCTACAGATAGTAGGAGGTAGATGAATTCCATATATACAGAAAGTAGCAAAAACACTTGGAGGAATGGAGATCAGTTAGGATTATATGTTACAGAGGGCCTATAATCTTTAAGGTTGAGTTTCATTGTAACAAGTTTGTTTTGTCACTGTTTTCCTTGTTAATTGTTAAAATTTATGTAAGTATTTATTCTTTTCTATATCATTATGAGTCTCCTGAGGGAATAAAGAATGATTTCAAGCAGAAGAAAGTTAAATTTGATAGCAGAACACACAGGTACTCTGGTAAACTACTACAAGAAATGGAAAGATTAAGCTATTTATATGTTAATTTTTAGTCCATTAATATTATTTATTTCAAAAGAAGAATATCTTAAAATTTCAAATTAATATATTAGGGATTTGTAAGCCAGAAGGAAAATAGCGCTGGACTAGGGGTAAGGAAACCCACTTGTTGCCTTTGTTCTATCCCTGGTTGTAAGACTTGAGTAAATCATTTATTAGTCTTACTGGGTTCCACTTACCTCATCTTGTTTAAGTTTCTCCTAATAATAATCATAATTCTAGGAAGGACCTTAACTAGTTAAGCTCTTCAGTAGACTATATCTCTTTCTGCTCTATGATAAGGAAAACAAGTCAAGAGAGGTTGGTCTGCTTGCTCAAGGTTAACAAGGGCACACTGAAGCTAGAACCTAGGCATTCCAACAACCACCACTCTCCTCAAGCCCCAACCAGTACTTTTAACCATACCAGCAGCTGCCTTGTCTTCATCTGGGAATGATTTTGCATTAAGTACATTAATAAAAAGAACGATTGCAAAAACACATTTATAGGTCAACTTTTAATTGTCAGAAATTACCATATTCTTTAATTTCAAAATATGTAGTTCCAGTTGTTGAAAAGTCCTCTTTATATTTAGCTCGAATTGTCCACACACCGTATCTGTGGGAGCAAAATATTGAAAATTACAGATGTCATCACATATTTCTAATTCACCCAGAGGAGAGCTAATAAATTCCTGATTTAAAGAGGGAAGAATACACACAGATGTATATAACCTAAGTAAAATATTTTATTTGTGACAGATTTTTAAGCAATAAACAGAAATAATTGAGCATTTTTAGGATAATAGCAATTGTTAAGTAATTAATTTTTTATATATTGTGTCATCTTTTCTGGGAATTTTATGTTAATATAGTCATTAGCTTTGATTCAAAAAGCTTATGATACTTGCAAATTTACCTAATCCTGGAGCTTAATTATGCTAACACAATAGTAAAATCCACAATATAGTAGAAAATCCATAATAATGTCTCTAGAAACACGTAATACAGGTCAAGCCTATCCTGATGATAAAATTCACACCTCATATAAATGAAATTATGGTTTGAGACAAAATGTGTTTAAAGAGGAAAATAACCTGGCTTTAACTAACAATCTTCATTCAAAAATACTGAGCACTGGATTAAGCACTGAGATAAAAAATAAACAGGATAGAAGAGCACCTGTCTTCATAGAGTTAATATTAATAGTCCCTGGGAGTTCAAAATTTTACTTTTCCATTTATTAGCAGGTTTGACTTAGGCAAATTACATAACTTCATTTGTGAAATGGGAAAATAATACCTACCTTGCAGATTGATTATGCAGTCAACAAATGTTAATATTATAATAATTATCATCATCATTATCAATTCAATGAATATTTATCAAGTGCTTATTATGTTGAAGTGCTGGAGATAAAACAGTGTGCAAGACAGACAAGGCCCCTGCTCTTAAGGAGTTTATAAGCTAGTAAGGAATAAAAAAGCAAGTGAATAAATAATGATGACATTGAGATAAATGTCATGAAGAAAATAAACAAGATGCTGAGGTGGACAGTAAAAGAAAGTGAGAGACGACATTAGCTCGTTCATCCAGGAATAGCCTTTTTGTAAAGGCACCATTTACTCTGTGTCCTAAAAATGAAAATAAGTCAGGCTTACGAAGAGCAAGGTGAAGCCCACTCCAGACAGAGGGGACTATATGTGCAAAAGTACTGAGGTAGGAAAATACTGGTCATAATAGACTCTCATGGCTATCATAATCCACCATGGGGCAGGTGGCACTAGATGAAGTTGGAGAAATGATAATGGTAATTATAATAAATAATAGGTTCAATTCTGCACTATGGAGCATGCAATATTTTCAAGAAAGTACACAATTTTTAAATCATCCAAATTATTTAAATCCCCCAATTTCAATCCAAATTTTTAGACTATTTTCAGTACAGTGAATTAACTGCAAACTCCCTTCTAGAGGGCAGAAGAAAAATGATCATAAAAAGATTTTGCCTTAAAGTTACATTTTAGACATTTATAGGTACACTTGTCTTATTCATCCTGCTCTATTATAAGTTCCTTGAAGCAGGGACTGTGGATTCTTCATTTGTATTTTGCATTTCTCACTCCTCTTGTGATTTGCACATAATGAGAATGTGTTCACTAAATATTTATTACACTGAATCCTATTTAAACTTGTTCTTAAATCTTTTCACATGAGGCCAAATGGAAGAAATGGTTCTGAGAACAACTACCCTCTTGGACTCTGCCTTCTGGTAGTCTATGCAGACAAAAACTACAGAGGACTATATTTTATAACACTTAGAGCAAGGAATGGGACCACAACAGCCTTTCAGATGGACAGTCAATTAGATTCCTTGAGGGGCAGGAGTTTATTGTTTTGGTGAGAAAAAGCCTGGGACTATTTCTGCCTCCTCTCAATTTTAATTTCTATATGTAAAAAGAATGGGTGAGAAGTATTGGAGATTTTTTGTTTTTTGCCGGGAACAGAGCCCTAACTTCTTGCTAGACTTAAAAAGATTTTGCATATTCACATTTGTGACACTCTGTGTTAACACTAGATGGCTCCCTTTGGCTACCTGCTTCTCGACCAAACCTTCCAGATGTGCTTTTTAGAGAAAATTTTATTGACAAAACTTTAACATACTTAGGATTAGATGGAATCTTGAAGTCAGGAAAAGATATAATTCCAGTATAATCATTTTCTTCTACTATGTCAACTTCTGATCCTTCGGGATCCTTTGAATAAAAACAAATACCCTCAAAGCACAGAAACCACAGTTCAAAAAATTTAACTGATTATATTATCTTTGAGCTACAAAAATATTTACCAACTAATAACCTTAAAATTACATATGAAGGATGAAGAACAATTAAATGTTATAGAAGGCAAATACCGTTCATTGCAGCCACTTCCCTCCCTTTTTTTCAAACCCTTCCCATCTCTCCTCATTATCTGGAAGAGATGGGAAGTCTATGCAGAGAAAAACTACAGAGGACTATATTTTATAACACCTAGAGCAAGGAATGGGACCACAACAGCCTTTTAGATGGACAGTCAATTAGATTCCTTGAGGGGCAAGGAATACAACTATAAAAAGAAGTGTAACAAAATGTAAAAGAGAAAGACCAAAAACTGATATTTTTAATAAACTAAATGTGAACTTAGCAGGCTTTATAAATACCAGAGTCTAATTTTTGTATATGTTCATTTGAAGCTTTCTAAAGTAAATACTCTATAAACTATTTTTTAGCTAGAAATTTAAGGTACAGTATGGACATTCTGGTGTGATAAAACTCTCAAAATGGTTAAACAAACTTGATAGCTCTCGTAAAGCTTCCCCATAAGCTTCATTTTGTGTTTGGGTTAGCAAATTATTGAAGTGAAGTTTTGACTTTCTTTGGACTACATGTGAAGGTCCAGTTTACTTAACTCAAAAACTCAGCACTATTTACCTTGGCTGAAATTCATAGTTAGAATTTTAAGGGTTTTTTTTTCTTGAATCACAAATTGTAAAACTTACAACAGCCTATTTTGAACAAGAATTACACTTGTGGCTAAGTGTTCTTCATCCCATCATCCATTGTGCACAATCCTTCTAAGATCATCTTTCTTAAGTACTATTTTCAAGATACTTCCTACATACTGACTCCCTGAGGCTCTGGGTTCAGCTCCCTTAATCCTCTGTTCCTGGGGCAGCTTGTACACAGGACAACTGGCAACCATTCTTCTGTGTATGGTGCCAGAATTCTGCATCACTCAAGTTCGAGATGTTAGATAAAGAGGATATGTCCACACCCCAAGTATTCTACAATAGAAAAAGTGCATTTGAGCTGACATTGCTTTTCCTTAGTTCTCTTCCAGACTTTCTATCAGTCAGTCAGTTTATTTACTATTCTCACTTTTTATCTCTTCCTGCCCCCAAAGCTTAACTCATGCTGTTTATTATATGGGATGGTCTTTGTTCTTTTAAAAGAACCTCTGTCTATTCCTTTCACTAAGACCCAGCTCACGGTTTCCTTTACCTATTCCATTCCAGAAAAGGATTAAATCACCCTCACTCTCACCCCTAGTTTGTCTTCCCTCTGAGTTCATGTGTTATTTGTCCTACTGTATAATTTCTTTGGTTTATATTCTAGTGTGGTTTTGTTCTCTAGTTATCTATTCTTTTGCACTTGCATTCTGATGAGTTTTTACTTTTTGATTTGAGTAGCAGAAAAAGTGCTATAGCCTATGGAGAGGAACCATTACTAGTACACCTACACCTACTGAGCACTTATGACTAATTGTATTATTTTATTTCCCCACAAAAACATTTTAGGTGTATGAAACAAACTGGGTAAGGCCATGGGAGTTTAATGAACATCATCTGTTACATATGTCATGTCTGATAAATGGTTGGCAACTGCTGATCTCACGGTTTAGCAAAATTTTTTACATGTGTTAGTAAATTAGTTACTAAACTCTCTAAGTTCCTTAAGAGTAAGTACTGTGGCTTATAATTCTTTGTTATAAATTATACAAATAAAGAATCTTATACATATAGATATTCAATTAATTCTTAGTGATTTATGGGTGTTCCTTAAAAAAGAAATCCCCAAGAATATACTTAAATGGTTTCATTCGAAGTCCTTTAAGTTGTTAAAATTTAATTTTTATGAACTTTTTGCATATGTCTATTGCAGAGGTATAGATCTAGAATACTATACTCTTTGCAGATGTTCAATAACCATTTGTGGGCCATGGAATGATTTAGTGTAGAGTAAGGAAAGGGTTATGGAATGAGACTCCTGTTCTGAAAAAATGAGTTAAAGTATTATTTAAATAAATACAATACTTACTGTGAAAGTTAAGACAGTTTCTCTTTTGGCTGGCTTCAAGTCATCATTCAATGAATAAACTCTAACCTTTACTGTAAGAATAATTGACATCATGAAAAACTCTGCTAAACACCAGGATATTTTGATTTTTTTAAAAAAATCATCCCTTAAAAGAGATGTCTTATTTTTAAAAAACTCAATATACAATCAATACACAAAAATTCATATTTAAAAGAAAGAAAAAGTTAGTTTGCAGACATATATAACACTAAAGATTTTTTTTGCTTTAAAGAAAATCCTCTGGGATTCCTTTAAAGAGCTACTTCTCCTAGTGAACTTAAAGCACAGTTCACTCTATAAAAATACATTTAACATACAACTTTTTGGAAAAAACATCCATAGTACAAAATTAGTTACATCTGTAATTAGGCCATTGTTTATCAAGAATTCCATAGTAATAAAATAGTGACATCTACCATATGGGTACAGGGGAGCATAATATATTGTCTCATATTAGAGTTGAAGATTTTGATGGAAAATTGGGAGTTTGATTCAGACTTTATACACTTTTCCATTTATGAAAACCAACAAGACCTCGAATTAACTCTTATTGAAAAAGGGAGCTTTGAATTATACCATTTTGTTATATTTATTGAGCCAGATCCCACAATTATTCTCTCGTTGTTAAAAGAGTAATGGCAGGACCTCAATAACTGTTAGTTCTTTTCCATATCTTTCTTCAGTTAATAGATCTTTACTTTTTAAACAAAAGCATCTGTTTAGCTTTTAACTCACAGCTGTTTGAGGCACACTGATCTAGTTCCATCCAATGACATGCTGTAAGTTCTCCAGTGTTTTGTTGATGCTCAAATCATTTCATGGCCACAACTTTACCCACAAAATAAAACAGAACTGGCAGTATAAACCCAATACCTTTAAAAATATCAATACTATGCAAAGCTCCACATAAGAAGCCACATTAACTAACACTGGTTTTACTAAGACCACAAGGTAAAAGCAATATGCTCAGTAAATCCCCCACACTCTGTTCTCTCTTTCCCCTCACACCTGCCTCACGGACACACCTGGTCTAGGCCTGAGCATCACTGGGAAGCTGCCGGAGCCAGTATGTCACAAAAAGGAAGAACACAGGCTCTGGAGTTAAAAACTTTGGATTCACTCCTGCCTCTGCCATGTTCTAGTGTGACCCGGAGTGGGATACTTAATCCCTTTAGACCTTAGTTACCTCATTCATAAACCAGGAATAATGGTATCTGCTCATAATGTTGTGAGAACTAAAGAAGACAAAGCTTTTGCATAGCCTGGAACATAATTGTAATCAATAAATTTTTATTACTTTGATTTTATTGTTATTATTTCTATGACTACTATTCCATCTAGTTTTTATCCCAGTTTGTGTTTAGGTTAGAAAATTAATCTTGTTTTTGCAGCAATAGTGTTTTGGAGGCAATATCAATACAATTTTTATATCAAAGATATGAGCTTATTAATTTAAAGAAATTTTTGAATGCTTTCTATGTGCTAGGCACTACGTTAGACACTGAGATGTAGTAGTGAAACAAATCAAACATGGACATTTTCTAATGGAGTGAGGAGAGAGGCAAATGCAATTATGTGTAAAATTCCAGGGGTGTGAAGCACTACAGATGACACCTGCCCAGCTTTATGTGCCTGTAGTAGAGGGAGATTTGAAGTGGTCAGGGAGGTCAGAGAAGGCTGCCCTTTAGAAAGGGCCTGTGATCACATGTAAGGATGGAGTAGAAATTAGGGCAAAGGAGGGGCAAGAATGTACCAGTCAGAAACAACGGCATGTTACACAGGCCTTAATATGGATGGGGAAATGGTATGAGAAAGCAACTGAAAACAGGTCAGTTTGGCTTGTGTCCACAGATGAGGGGGAACATGGTAGGTGATGAAGCTGAGGAAGAAGGTAGGACACAGACTATATGGAATTGAAGGATTTGGGCCAAAATTCTAAAGTCAGTTGTCCTATAAATCCTTGAAGATTTAAGCCTTTATCCTAAAGATGCTTATACTAAAAATACATCAAGGATCTTATGGTAAAGTCCTGATAGAGAAATAATAAATGAGGCAGTTCTTAAGGAAAGGCTTGATAATTAAAAAAGGTCCCAGGCTCTCGGTGTTAGACTACTTATTGGACAAAGACTGATGACTATATGTTGTAGGTAGTGTCAACAGTATCCAATTAGTGAAGCATCCTCTAACGAGGTCCAGGGCAAAGATATGCTTATTTCTAGGTATGATTATGTTTAAAAGGATTCAACCTTTATAGGCAGAAACTATTTCCTTGTAGACCAACTCAACTTGGAGTCAAGCGATGCTACTATCTGGCAATGATATTCTGGCCAAGCTGATAGCAGTATCCCCACCCACTCTAGGCCTTTCCTCTCTGAGCCAATTATAACAATTGCTCCTGCTGGAATGGTAATGATGTAGCCCAGTCCCACCTCACTACTGCATTCATCACCACCAACCAACATTTAGCAAGTATCCACTGTGTGCAAATGTTTTCAACAAAGCTGGCTTTTTTCCAACAAAGAAAGTCCTACCTTCCTTTCTCTCTCTTGCCCCAGCGATAGCATTAACAAAACTCCATAGCCTCTGCCTTCCACACATCTCTCATATTCTATCTCCAATGCGCTCAAAAGTCAATGATGGCCAGAGGAAGAAATGGGGGAATTGAAGGCTTTGCAAACATGTGAACATATTGGGCAGCATTCATACTTCACTGTGTTTTACTTTTGGTTTTGTGGGAATAAATCCAGTCATTCCTTATTCACAGGGTTTTGACTGGCTATTTGGCCCTTTACCCCTCTAAAAGAAACATGAATATGAAACAATGTTCTAACAGAAACTGTCTTAGGTAGATTCCCTTTGAAAATTAATATCCATATATTTCTGTGATCTAATTTATTCTCTGCTGAAACATCTGATCCCCTAGGGGCAGATTTGTTTTCTGAATTTGGAGATTAGCTCCAGAGTCAATGCAATTTTTTATGAACATGGCTCTATAATAAATTATTTTCCCATTGCCAAAATTGTATTTCAAATTAAGTCTTCTACTTGTTTAATAAATATGATCTAACATAACATTTTATAATTTTTAAAAAGACTTTTCTACTTGGAAATAACAAAAAGGGTAGATAATATAATTGTAGATTTTGCAATTTATTTAGCAATTTCTCTATAAATTTAAAGTTACAATGCTATTTGAAAGTATAAAAGTCATTGGGAATTGAGACTCTTTTGAGCAAGTTGGAAACCTGTCTCTACTCAATTTCAGGCATTAAAAAGCTCTATAATATAGTATCAGTCTCCACCCACTCAGGGAAAGAAACATCTTATATACTCTACCTGACTGATGTGGAGTGTAAACAGGTTTGTCTGTATGAATGAAGAGAAATCCATTGTCATAGGTTATTGGCATTTTTTTTGATTTTGAAAAATGTTTCGATACAACTTCCAAATACACATACGAAACTGGGTTTTGTCCTCCAGACAGTTGTTTCGGTTGTATCTGTAAAAGAAGATGTTGATGGCAAAGAGTTTAATAATTCTAAGGTTATAAAACATTTTGAATTTCTGAATACCACTGTAATCTCATAAGAACAAAAAATGAGTATGTGTATCTAATCATTTAAAAAGTGGTACAGGAACCAGAATAGTAAATAAATTAACAAAGCCCTTCAGTGTCTAATATCATAGTAAAAATTAAGCATTAAGCAATTGAAAGTCTTTTGGTTCCATGTTTCCTAAATTTTATGTACATTTTGTAAAGCTACTACTATAGCGGCTCTTAAGAAACCTTCACTTAATCATCTTGCTAGATTACCCACATTCCGCATCCCCTTTGTGCAACATCCTGACTGATGTTCTGGACAATTTATATTACCTCATATACTTTTGCTCTCATGGGTCGAGATGCACGCTTTCCAATTTGTGTAGGTATTAAATCTGCACAACACTTAATATAACTAAAAAATGTGAAAATTTAATACATGAAAAGTAATAAAAGAAAGAAAAGTGTATTTATGAAAACTTAGGCTTTTGAAATATGGGATGAAAGTTAATCACTAAAACCAATTATTGTGAAATTATTGTAAGCGTTTGGAAAACAGTAAAAATCTATAAATATCTGCACTCAAATTGCTTTGAGTGCTTTGTCTTTAAGTTATGTCTCCACTTTTAAGAAACAAACTATAGAACAAAGATGAATCGTTAAAGGTATAACATGTAATAAATAAGATTTGACAGGCCAATCAGTGGACCCATACTTAAAGAAAAGACCTTGGCACAACATCAAATAATTGGTAAATAAGGATACATTATAATGTTAAGATAAAATTAAATGCTTAAGAAATGTATCAGTTATGATTCCCCCACCTTAATCTACTTTTTCAATTAACCACCTAGGTCAGCACTGTTGCAATAACTTTCTGTGACAACAGAAATATTCTGTATCTGTGCTGACCAATATGGTAGCCACTAGTCACATGTGGCTATCTGAACACTTGAAATGTGGCCAGTGCAACCAACAAATTGAATTTTTAATTTTAGTTAAGTTTCATTGATTTAAATTTAAAGGTAACAGCCACATGTGGCTGGTAGCTACTTCTCACTGTATCAGATAAGAGAGTATCTACTGAAAATAACACTTTTGGGAAATTAATTTTAATTTTTAATAAACCTAATAAGTGGATGTATTCGTTAAGAGATAAGAGCATTTACTATCAAGGACATTAATGAAAGAATTCCTATGTTTGATTAGAACTTATTTAGATCAGTGTTGCTCAAATATGAGTAATATACATACCCCTTTTAAAGGATAAAAGATGTAGAAGACTCTCAGCTTTGACTTTTTATTATTTATAAATATAACTAAAAATTATTTTTATTACAATGCCACTTCAATATGTACAAACTTAAAACTAGGTATAATCTTCTATGCTTATGACTTTTATATAACTAAAAAATCAAAAGAAATTTACAAAATAAATTCAAAATATTATAACATCAATATAATTCTAATTTTAAACTCTTTATAAAATTTCAATTTTTAAGTTCCTCATAAAGAACTCACTTTAGAGAAACACAGGTCTAAATGAACAACAGGGCCCTTTTAAGTCTGATATTCTTTGATTTTCTGGTTCTTTATTAATTATCAGAATTTTAGTAAGAAATGAGTTGCAAGCATGTCTCTAACCAATCTATATACTACAATATCTTAATAGGAGAAAAAGTTATTTGACTAAGATTGTTCTTTCTATTAACTACAGGTTGTCAATGAGAGCTATTCACTTTAGTAATCATTAATTTTATTAGTTTTGGAAGCTATAATTATAGAATATTGGAGTTTAAACAAATGTTCAATAGCATCTATGGGTTTTTTGTGGGCAGTGCACTATAGATCAATATGCATATTCATATTCTCTATTTCTTTGTAATGATAATTTTCACAGCTAAGTGTTTTTAATTCATCTCCAAATATTTTTCGCATTAGTACAGTTTTATTTTCCAACAAGAATGTGAAAATATACATGCATTGCTCAAAAAGTAGATGTATTACATCACATTCTGAACAACTCTTCGGTTTAGAATTTTTTGTTTCACCCATATTATCATTAGTGATTGACATCATCTAATAATCACACAGTGGTTGAATGGTATAAATGATCAAATCTCTATGTTATCAGTATTCAAAGTTTGTCCATATTTTATTGAGAATATTTGGTATATGTAAAAAAATTAAGGATAAATACATACTGTTAAGATTGCAGAATTTTGGAATTTATTTTCTGAGGATAAACTAACATAGCCTGAAGAGTAAGTAAATTTTTTATCAGGATAACTTTTAATGGAGATTGTTGCATCAAATTCTTCAGTGTATCCATAAGCTTGAATTACAATATTTTCAGATGCTCCAACACGGAATATTTTTGGTGCTGAAATGACATATCTGTTGAAACAGGAAAAGAGAAGGTTCAGTATCTTTATACGACATATTTTCTTATACTACTGATTTTTTTCTTTCACTTGAGAGATTCAATTTGAAATAGATACATTTCCTCAACTTAAAAATGATATTATTAAGTCAAAATTTATTTGTGATCTATGATAATTTCAGCATAATTTCCAAGAAGAAATAGTTTGGAATTAAGACCTGAGAAATAGAGCTGGAGGTTTAGTTTACATTTAAAAAGGTAATAATAGCACCTTCCCTTAGATACTGCAGCCAAGGAAGACTTTTAATGATGTTGACCAGAACATGTAAGTGGGGTCAATATTTTTTGCCCAGTGAAGCAACATAGGCACCAGTGATTGGATTCCAGCTCTGCCATCTGCTGGCTGAGTGACTGTAGTAAAGTCACTAACCCTCTCTGAGGCTAAAATATAACTTACGTGTGAAAATATCACTTTCTTCTGTGATAAGGATTAAATAAGAATATATATATATTGGCCGGGTGTGGTGGCTCACACCTGTAATCCTAGCACTTTGGGAGGCCAAGGCAGGAGGATTGCTTGATGCCAGGGAATTCAAGACCAGCCTGAGCAAACACAAGACCCCATCTCTACAAAAAACAGAAAAATTAGCCAGGCGTGGTGACACATGCCTGTGGTTCCAGCTACTTGGGAGGCTGAGATAGAGGATTGCTCGAGCCCAGGAGTTTGAGGCTGCAGTGAGCTATAATGACGCCACATACTCTAGCCCAGGGTGACAGAGCAAGACCCTGTCTTGAGAAAAACAAACAAACACACACACAAACAAACAAAAGAACATATATGTGAAAGTGCTTAGCAGGCTTAGAACTCAATAAATGTTAAGATTCATTCATTTCATTAAATTAGTTAAAAGGAAGTAATCTTAGAGATATGGTGTTATATTATTAAGTGCCTAAAGAAAAGAAAACAAGTGAGCTGGGGAAATGCATTTGGAAAGGGAAGTAGTGATGGAAGTCCTTGAAGAGCAAATCATCATCATCATCATCATCATCATACAACAATAACAGTAATCATCAGTAGTTACAGTATCATCAGAGGATGTTAGCACTTTACAGACAACTCTTTTTAATCTTTACAACAAGCCAATGATATAGGTACTGTTATTATTTCTATTTTACAAGTGATAAGAGGTCAATTTGACTTAGGTCATACAGCTTGTAAGTGAATGGGGCAGGACTTTATAGTCAGGTCTCTCTCAGTTGTACAACTGAGGTCAAGGTTAAAAGCGTTATTTACAACCATAGACTGTTTCTCATTTTTATTTTTCATGTGATAAAAGTGAATCTATACATGCTTTGTACAAATTTTAAAATATGTGATTTTTCATTGTTTTACTAAATAAAAACTTACAAACTAAACTAGATTATTAACTATATATCACAAAAATATCTAATTTGAATAATGAGAGCTACATATGCTGTGGCATAGGAAAAAAAGGTGTTTCAACCAAAAAGGGCATAGTGATTGACGAATTCAAGTGGCCCGAAAGGCTTGGGGTGCACCCAGCACCCCAACTGGAAGAATTATTGCAGGCTCCTGCCCACATTACAACATTTTAAAAGTCTTTAAAAAGCAACAAGTTTTTAGTAACAATGAAATTAATTTGGCAGCAATTAAATCCTTTGAAGTATCTGGTAGTTCTCCTACATGACAACTAATTTGGATCCATTTATAGGCAAATTGTAAAAGAGGGGAAAGAATTTATAGATTTGCAACCATCATCTGAATTTCCCTTCCCCATATGCTTAGCAGGAGACAGCAGAAAATGAGAAAACTTCAGCTTTGATGGTAATAAGACACATTTACTGAAATCTTACCATGTGCTAGGGACCATTCTAAACACTTTACGTATGTAAACTCATTGTGTTGCTATAACCACTCTGAGAGGAAAGTACTATTATTACCCCCATTTTAAGGTGAGGACACTGCTAATTAACTTGCCCAAGGTCACACAACTCATAAGTTAATAGAATTAGGAATTTAACTCTAGCAGCCTATTTCCAGAATTAATACTTTCAACTGCTGTACTAAACTGAACTTATCAAGAATTTTGTAATCAGAAATATCTAGGGATAAAAAGCTATTTTAATTTCAGTATTCATAGATGCTTTATGTTTTTCAGTTTAGTGTTGTTTTAATTTTGAATTATCTATGTGGTGGTAGTGGTGAAATATAAAATATTTAGTGTTCAGAAGCCCATAAGAGATGACTCTGGAACCACCCTTCATACAGATGTTGTTCCTTATTGATTTATCAGTAGCATAATCTATTCATGTAAAAATTCATACTTTTCCTATTTTCTTTCAAGGACTGCAGAAGATCAGGCCATTGAACTTACAGAGAGGCCCTGGCCTTCCGGGAATGCTCTTTCCTCAGATATTTGCATTGTTTTCTCCCTCACTTCAAGCTCTCTTTGAGTGTCACTTCCTTCAGACAACCTTCCCTGTCCACATTTTTAAATAGTTCCCTATCATTTCTTTATCTTCTTACTCTTCCTTTATTTTTTTCTTCATAATACTAATAATTACCTGACCTTACTTATACATTCTTTCATCCATTCATTATTTGTTTCTCCCACTAGAATGCAAGCTCTAGGAACTGTCTTTTACCATTTGCCATGTCTCAGTGCCTATCACATGGTAGGTGCTCAATAAATATTTGTTGAGTCAATCAACTAATTGAAGATTGATTACCATTTTGTAAATGATATACTCTCACTTTTTCAGAGACAGTGAGGAGATACTTTTTTATTAAGGGCCAGTGTAGTGTCAGAATTACTCTGGATAAGAATCACGGAACCCAGGTTCTAGCCCTAGTTCTACCACTAATTTGAAGTCACTTAATCTCAATCTCTCTGAGCTTTAGCTGCCTGTCTTTCAAAAAGGAATAAATACAAACTATCTAAGATAATGGAGTGGTTTTGGCCATGTGATAAAATCTCAGATTAGAGATAGGAGAGTGCTAAAAATTAATGACATTTTAAGTATACATTTACATTTAATATATTTATATGTATATATTCAAGACAAAATGAAAAAAAATTTGATGTGATAAACAGGAGACCTTAACAAAAGTCCTGCTTCTGCCTCTCTCTAGCAGTATGACCTTTGGCTAATCACTTCTCCTATCTGGATTTACCCTCATATATAAAATGAATAGGTTTGATTAGATAATCTCCAGTGACTTTTCAGTACTAAAATATTATTTCTAGATATAAGATCACTATTTTTAAGACATGGTTTAAAATGCATGGTATTTCAATAATAACACTAAAAACTGTGACCAGGTGTGGTGGTTCACGCCTGTAATCCTAATGCTTTGGGAGGCCGAGACGGGAGGATTGCTTGAGGCTAGGAGTTTGAGACCAGCCTGGGCAACATAGTGAGACCCTGTTTCTGAAAAAAAAAAAAATTAGCCAGGCGCAGTGGTGCACATCTGTAGACTCAGCTACTCAGGAGACTGAAGCAGGAGGATTGCTTGAGCCCAGGATTTCGAGGCTGCAATGAGCTATGATCATACCACTGCGCTCTAGCCTGTCTCAAAACAGACCCTGTCTCAAAACAAACAAAACCCAGTAAAAATTGTGAAGAATCAGCTCACAAATATAGAACTAATTACAACAATAGATTTTCAAATCACACTTATTAGATTTGACCCCCAAGTAACCCTGGCTTAATTGTGTATAGTCTATGAAAAACACAAAGAAAACTAAGCACCAGACAGAAATAAGCAAAAAATGCCAAGAAAGTTTATTATCTTGAGTTTATTTTGTACTTTTTTTGAAAAGGAATTTAAATAATCACTTATGTAATTTTCTATAAATAACAATCACATAAAAGCTGTCATATTTTTAGCCACTCAACAAATCAAGGTGCTTTCATGACTTTCTCATTCAGAAATGAGATTATTCACTTGCTGTTCTCAGAAGTAGAAAGTTACTTTCAGATTAACACAAACTGTCAAATTTACTTTTCACTCACCACAACTAAGATGCATTGAAAAATGAAGATGGCTTATTTTACTTACGTTTGTTCCTGTCCCCAACTTTTCCATAGGAAGATTAAAAAACAAAGTAGTCCCAAAAGGCCCATGGCTGGAGATAGCAGTAAACCATGGATATAGACTTCTTGAAGTTATTCTCCTTTTAAATATATTGAGCTTGAAGAATTTGGATAATCTGGTTAATTATTAATATCAGAAAGAGGAACCCCTAAGTAGGAAAATTAAAATTAGAACAAAAACACCCTTTCATACCCAGGAATAAAGATAGGAGGTATTTTGTAGAAATTTACACTCAGGATATTTATTTTTATTAATACAAATAAAGGGACTCTAGAATGGGAGTTTGGCACTACGAAGAATAGCTCAAAGCTAGAAACCAGTAAGTCACGTTGCTTTTGGCCTTTCTTTTCTTGGCCAGGGCATTTGCTCTGGTGTTGTATCATCTATGAGCATACCTGTGGTAGGTCCACTCTGATACTGAATGGAGACCCACCTGGATTCAGTTTCAAATTGAGATGATTTTAGAATGGGTCTGGTTAGGCAGGGCTCACAAGGTGCTCTTTTTTAGAGAAGACCTAAGCAGTAGTGTCCTTGGTACTGGAAATGTTCTAAAGATAACCTATATCTGCAAAGGCAGTCCAAGGAATGATTTGTCCCAGTCTAAAGGAGAAGGTGAATATTAGGTGGAGGAAAGATTGTGACTGGGAACGAAATGCCGTGATGAGCTTGCTGGCATTGTTCTCTAAGTAATTTTAATCAAATATTTTAGTGTTTAGTAGGAAATGGATATACTCCCATATTTCTTAATTCATATAACACTCATTCAAAATTTGCCTTTATTCCGATATAGAATATCTTCCTTTAAAAAAACTCATGTTATATCTTTCAGTGAGGATATTAATAATTTTAATATAAGAGCTCAAGGAAAACAACGTTTCCTGTAACAACTGAGTCTGATAATTAACTTACAATGAAATAAAATTTTATCTTTAAGATTTTTAATTAAGTTTATTTTCATGTTCATTAGAAAATTTTTTATTTACTATCTGCCTCTTACCAGTACCCATTTCTACCTTAGTATATAATATATATACTCTAATTTAAAGTAATAAAACAGATGTCTCTAAACATATTTCTATAAATCAGATATTTATGGTTCCAATGGCATTCCTTACTTTGAATTAATAAATAACAAACCAACATATTTATTTTTTGGTTTATTATTTATTTATTATTCATTAATTTGATTTACCAACACTTTAATACTGAATTCACTAGGAAAAAAAAGGAGCACAAAGGAAAAATTCATATACAAATTTCACTAAAGGTGTGTCTTGTATATGAAAAGGCAAAAATTTGCCACTATCATCTGGCCATCTAACCCATTTATTTCAAAAGGGAATCTGTGAATAAATGATTAAGCTGGGTTGCGAAAGATGGGTTGAGTTAAAACAAACAAAGTCCTTTTGCCATCATTTTCGGGAAACAGAATTTAAGAGAGAGCAAGAACACTCAAATCAACATAGGTAATATTTGTATTTTTAGTGCAAAGAAGTTTGCCTGTGCTATAGAGTAAATACTGATAACTGATATTTGCAAACCATTGGACTGTTTCTGTGGTAGAAAAAGTTTAAGAAATGATGGCTCTCAAAGGTTCTCATAGAACTGCAATGCAACAATTTATAGATTCTCGAATGTGTTCAACTAAAACTTTTTATCTGCCTTCTAAATGTGGCTCAAAGATGGATTTTTCTTTACATTTTAAAATTTGACCTTTGGGAGAGTCTTTAGTTTTTATACAAATTCTGCATTTCTAAAAGAGGAGACTCTCAGATCTGGCAGAAAGTTTAGTGGCCACCTGACATTCCTGCTAATGCTGCCCCAATTCTATCCTCAAGATCGAGCCCAAGTGACTTAACCTTGTTCACAAGGCCTCTCTTGATCTGGGCCCTGCTTGGTTCTCCAGCCTCAATGCTCCCATTTTTCACTCCAGCCAAGTAGCCGAACTACTTGAGATTATTCCCTGAAGTCACCATGACATGAAGGTGCTCCTAGCAGGGTAATAATTTTGTATCTTTTAAATGGATTTTCTTTAGTTATTTCACACTTATTTAGTAAAATATGTCTAGACATCAATTTTCTATTGATACAAACTATAGACCTCCTTTTTGTCTATGATAAAGGATTTTATTGCGTATGATTTTTGAAACCAGACAACTTGTAGGGAGGCATATTAATGGGTTATGAATTTAGAGAATAAAAAAAATCCACGATTTTTTTTTTGTTAATCGCTTTCAGAAATCCAGCCCACCAGATCGCTAACTTCAGGCGCCTGCTGGCTGGCTAGTGTAGGAGAGGTGGTGTGGCCCATAACTTCCCCCATGTCATTTCCATGTTCCTGTTCCAAGTCTGGAGGCCACCAGAGGAACAGAGGTGTCTCCTCAGAATAAAATTATTCTAAATTGAGGCATGAGAATCACTCAAGTTTTGTTCAAGAGTGGTAGGCTGGCGCTAGACAGGTGGGTGATTCTGAGTATAACACAATATTTGCCCCTCCAACTGCTTTTTGGCTCAAGCCCATAGTCTCATGCCTTAATCCTTCAGGGAAGGACTCCAATAAAAATCCAACCAAAATTCAGAAAGAATAACTTCAGTAAGTCTTCAGGATATAGATAGGGAAGGCATTGAAAGCTTTGGTGCCAGCAGTTTAAAGAGTGACTGGAGGTGGTAACAGCATCTTTGGCACTGTCAGGAGACTGCTCTAGTAGCTAAAGGAGGACAGAAACCTCAGTGCAACACTAGTTGCCTCAAAGTTAGATGTTAACAGGAGGGGTCACATCTTCAGTAATCACTGGTGTCATAGTTGCCACTTTTGACATTGGCTGTAATAAGAAAAAAGAATATACACACTCATATATGTGTATCTCACAGAAAACCAGAATAGGAAAGGAGGAAAATTGTGGCTACCTTACTGTCTCCAGAGGAATAGATTTCTAAGCACAAGTTTTGTGATCAGAACTGTCTGGGAGGAATCAGGACTAGGGTTCCCATAGAGAAGGTGGAAACAGTCAGCCAAATACTGTTTAATACTGTGACTCTTAACCTATTTATACCCTCAATTTGGTGTGTCTTCAGAAATATGGGTAATGTATGGATTACAGCTACCAGCACTGCAGGGCAGCACACTCAGAGTCTATTTAAGTGCTTGACCATAACACCAGTGTGAGTGGAATCTTGGGAGTACAAACTGTATCCAGTTAGGGAACCTTATGGTTCCCTGACCATTCTCCTCCATGTGCACTCCCAGGTGGCCCTTGCGGAGGTTCCATGGGAACCCTGGGGTCCCTGGACACATGGTTTGAAAACCACTGACTTAAAGCACCAAACAAACTCTTCTCATTTATTTGGTCCATTCCTGTTACTTCTCTCTACCAACTTACCTAGATCCGGTTGAAATTAGTTTTTTGGTTGATCAGGCCAAAGGAGAAACCAACCACTTTTCTCTTTGTGCCCAAGATCTGCTGCTTTAGCTGCAAGTTAAAACTCCTCTCCCAAGTGACTTGGGCTATCATCACCAAGTCCTCTAAATGCCCCTTGTTTCTTCGCATCCTGTCCCAGTATCCACACCCAAAACCCCAATACAGCAACATCTCATCAGGAATTCACCACATACCACAATAAACCTGGTAGAGGATAGCAGAAAAGTAGACACTCTAGTACATACCCCAGAAAAGCTTTCACACATCTGCCTAAAGAGATTAGTCCAGGAATATTCTTTGTGGCATTATTTGTAATAGCAAAAATTAGTATGCAACCTAAAACAACAGAATGATACATAAATTACTGTATATTCATACAATGGAATGCAATGTCGACTGATGACACCAAGTTGCAGAATGACACAAAAAGCAAAATATTTATATACGTTTCAAAACATACAAAGAAATGCCATTGTCAATAGACATTTACATCAGTAGTAATTACATAAACATATGGTTGTGAAAGGTAAATACTAAATCAAGATAGTAGTTAAGTCTGGAAAGAGAAGGAAAAATTTGGAGTGGGAAAGGGGTACACAGACTGCTTCTACTCTATGTTACTTTTTGTTTTAAAGGAACATTTGGAAGCCAGTAAGGCAATATCTTACAAATAATTCAACAGAGTTTAGTGGTAGTCATACCAATATTTAGTAGGTAAGTAGCTGTACTTTTCTAAAAGTTTGAAATATTTCACTGAAAAAAAGTATAGTTTGGAATGAGGCAGGCTTAAATTCAAATCCTGGCTTTGTCTAACTAGCTATGTGATCTTGGGCAACTTGCCATTTGAGCCTCGGTTTTATCATCTATAAAATAAAAATAATAACACCTCATAGAGCTGTTGTGAGAATGATATGAGACATGTGTAAAGTGCCTGGCACACAGCATGAATCTAAAAATGGTCATTATTATTGGTTTAAGACATATTCATGATATATCCTTTTTTAAAAAAATGTGTATAGGATAGTAGCATACTATATCTGTATTTAATACAATTCTACCCTCCTGGCCCCAGCCAGGTAGAACACAACTCTGATGGTCCCATGACTCTCAGAATGGAAGAATGTTTTTATCACTGGGCCCAGTACAGTTTTGCCCCTCCCTTTCCTTTTGTTTTGTTTTTGTTTTCTGTTTGCTGTAAAGTGAAGATAACTGACTTCTTAAGACTCCTTCTACTTGTTGCATATTGAGAGTCTGACATTCTTTTTTTATTTTTTAGAGACAGGGTCTTGCTCTGTTGCTCAGGCTGGAATGCAGTGCCATGATTACAGCTCACTGTAACCTTGAACTCCTGGGCTCAAGCAATCCTCCTGCCTCAGCCTCCTGAATAGCTGTGACTACAGGCATGCACCACCACACCTGGCTAATTTTTTTTATTTTTTGTAGAGATGGGGTTTTGCTATGTTGCCCAGGCTGGTCTCCAACTCCTGGCCTCAAGCAATCCTCCTGCCTTGGCCTCCCAAAGTGCTAAGATTACAGGTATGAGCCACTGCACCTGGCCCAAGAGTCCTACATTCTAACAGTCAGCAAGGAGTAAAAAAAGGTTCACACAGACTAGAATCCTTTTTAGAAAGCAATGTAAACTTTTTTTCTCTTGTTATGGCATCGATTTTCTTTAATAGATTATGTGTAACCTACTTTTTTATCTCATAAGCTTTCAGAAGTCTTTGCTCCATGATATCCTTCTCACTCTCATGTTAAGCAAGATGTTGTTTAAAGCATTCTTCTCACTTCCCAGAAATCAGCCTATCAATTAAGAAGAAATGCCATAAATGTTAATTTACCATCTCAATAAGACCTACAAACCCCATTGCATTTAAATGAGTGTTATATGAGGCTCAGACAGAGAGGACATGTTCCCAACATTTAAGGAGCTTATCCAAATAGTAACAACACTATAGCTCCCAATTACTAGTTTCCAACATGTATCAGTTATCCTGATAATTAACTTGCTAAATTATCTCTCATCATCACAACTACGCTATAGGGTGTTATTACTTCCAGATTAACAAGGAGTAAACTGAGGCTCAGAAAAATGTAGTGATTTGCCTCAGGGAACACATGTAGTAACCTGCAGAGATGGAGATGTAATTGTTTTGGGATCAGTAGAAAGAAGAAGGGAGAGATACCAAACTATGCTGAAGTCTTACCTTTTCTGTGACACCTTCTCCAGATATTTTGTCTGTCACTGATTCTCCATTTTATAAACTCCTAAAGAATTTATATCCTGGTCCACACATGTTTCAGTTTTTACTTATATACTATTGTGCATTCTAGGCAAAGGTTCAAAGGTACAAGGTGGGAATAAATGTGACATAATTGAAGAACTAGTCTGGCTTATGTCTGGTTCTCCCTTCCTTACTAGGTGCTGGAGCAAGACTGGCTAAAATGACAACCAGTCAGGTGACAAGTCGGGGAGACAACTTGAAAAGGTCAAAGATGAGAAGAGCCAGAGAATAACTGGGAAAGCCACATTCTAGGGAACACTGTGGTTCAAATCCACTGTGGATAAATCCCAAATGGTAACTGAGGAAAGATAAAGAAGAAAGCCATTGCTTAAACTATTCTTGGAAGTCACCAGAGTAGTGGGTTAGAATAGCATGTCCCAAAAGGCCACTTCAGGTCCTAATCAGTCATGGAATAGGAGAGGATTTCAGACTAGGGAGTAGCAAAGGGGTGGAAAATAATAAGGCCAAAAGTGAAAATCAAGGGGTAATGATGGAATGCAGTGTAGCACATTTTCTTCAGAGGAAACAAAAAGAGGACAATGTAGAAGGAGAAGGTGCCCACTCTCCCTTTATCTCTCACAGTTTTATAACTTCACTTGAACTGTTCTTTCTATACTCTAGACCTTCTAATGAATCAAGTTCAGCCTATTTACCCTCTCTTTGGCTCCATGGACCCACATTTTTTCAGGCAAGCTTACTTTTTGTTCAACATACATTCCTATATTTACTTCTAATACCTGTTACTCATCCAATGGCTAGATGTGGTAGCCAGCCTCCACATGGCCCCAGTGATCCTTACCTCCCTGGTACTCATGCCCTATATTGTCCCCTCTTGCACTGTATTGGGATTGGGCCATTTGACCAAGAGAGTACAGCAAAAGTAAAGATGTGTGTCTTCTGAGGTTAAGTCATACAAGACACTGCCATTCCTGACTTGCTGTCTCTTGAATTGCCTGTTCTGGGGGAAAGCCAGCCACCATGTACTGAGGACACTCAAGAAGCCTATGGAGAGGCCCAGGTGGAAAGGAGCTGAGGCCTCTTGCCCAGAGCCATGTGAAGTAAATCCTCCAGCCCTAGTTGTGCCTCTAGGTGGCCGCAGCCCAGCTAACATCTTGACTGCAACCTTCTAAGAGAACCCAAGCCAAATTTACCTAGCTAAGCCGTTCCTAAATTTCTACCCCTAGGAACTATGCAGATAATTAATGTTTGTTGTTATTTTAAACCACTAAGTTTTGTGGAAATTTATTACATAGCAGTAAATTTACAACAGAATAGCTGTTTTTCTAAAATTATAACTTTCATGGAAGCTCCTTACATTCACTACTACCACTAATACGCACTTGCTTCTCGGTCATCAATACTTGAATTTGCAAGTGTACTTTAAGTTCTTGAAAAACAGTAGCTTCAGAAGCCTATTTTGAAAGTGCCACCTGCTGGTAGTAACTTAATAGCTTCCCAAAGAAAGCTGATATAGCCAGCACCTAGGAGTGACACTTTCCCAAGGTAAACTCTGGTTTTCCAGCTTACATCTCTTCTGAGAACTAGCTTCTTCACTTTCTGGAGATAACAATGCCTGTTTTGCCTTCTTCACAGGAATGCTGAAATGTCATATTCCTTAGCGTTGAAAATCATATAAACATGCATGGAGTTCTTATGATTGCTCTTTCTAGCATTTTATCTCTCTTGCTTTTCCAATTCTTTTCTTTCTGCCTGAAACATTTTTTAAACTAGACATAAAAAAGTCTCTGTTGTTTTTTTTTTAAAGCCAGATATCACAAACCTTTCAATGGATTTTTTTTTCTTCCAAAATAACTGCCAACCTCTCAAACATTTAGTCTACTCTCCCCTCCTGCTAACTCTATGTAATTCTCTTTCTCCTCTTTTATGTGGAGACCCCCAGAATACTTTCTGTATCCATTAAAGTTAGATAGAAAATATGAAATTAATAAAATGATTACCCAGCAACGGAAGTCACTTGATGTTGGTTGGCATTATTTGGCATTATACCCATTTTACAGACAAAGAATCTGATGATCAGAAAGGGTCTTTATGTTTGTTTTTTTAAAAGCCTGGAATCACATAGAAAGAAGTAGTCCTGGCCACCTATATACTTTGAGGGGTCTAGTAAAAGATGAAATGTGGAGCCCCTTGCTCAAAAAAGTGGGAAAAAAACTGCTGTTAATGTATTAAAATATAAATATAAAGCATTTTCCTTTCTTCTGTAGTCTCTCCCTCAACTTGTCATGGTGTTTTTTTATTTGCTACTTAATATACTTTGTAAATAAAGGAAAGTTAAAATTTTTAATTATTGGCATAAATTTTATCATTCATCTTCATATTGTGCAAGGCCAGTTTAAAATGCAAATGTAAGAGCAGTATATATGGAATTGCCAAAATTACACAATTTGTATTTCATAGCTCACACATGAATATACATTCTATTCTTCCTAGAATGGTGAAAACAATGCACAAAACTAACTCAACTGTTTTTATTTTACTTTTTGGTATGTGTATGTTCTACCAACACTCTCAGCCTTTGCTTACTGATGAATAAGGAAAGCCTGAAAAGAAAAGGAACTATGAACTATCCTGTCTTTCCCTTTCCTTCTGTGTTATATTTAGTGTAAGTGGTTGCCTAATATAGGGAAGTAGCATGAGTAAGAAAGGATATGATAAGGCTCTGTTTTTTAGAATGCTTTTGCTTTCTTTCTGCACTCAAAACAAGTCCTGGTTCCAGTGGAAAATGTGAGGCTGTCAGTGCCTCTGCTTGCTCAGTCATAGACATAACACATTTGCCTTGTACTCACTTTGAGTCTCACTAAACTTCTACACATTATGGGTCCGCTGGAATTCTATGTTTACTGGGTATTGTGAATGCTCTATGTAAATGGAGTGGCAAGGAATTGTGGACATAAATATTGTGCTATCTCATCTGTTCACTCGCATGCTCCCATCAGACTTTGCTTATAAAAAACAAGTTCAAAGATGAAACTACTAATACTTTCAAGACAGCCACAACAGAGCTTTAAACCAAGTGTGAGGCACTTCTGAGTGTGGGGTCTTGGGCAACTGCACAAGTTGCATGTCCATGAAGCCAGCCTTAGAGTAGCTAAGCCAGGAGTGAATTCATATCTGACTCCAAAGACAGTCTCTTAACATATCATATGGAGTCTCCTCTAGTAACACAGGGCAAGGCATTGGCAAAGTGATCAAGGAATGTCAAGATGAGAAATTTTTAAGAGGCTAAAATAGGTAACAACAAACTGCTGCCCTTGGGTTCTGCGATGTTTAGTGCTATGGTCTGAATGTTTGTGTCCCCCCAAAATTTATACATTGAATCCTAATCATCAAAGTGATGGTATTATATAGAATTTTTGGTTGACAGTCTTTTTCTTTCAGCACTTTGAATATATCATCCTACTACTTTGGCCTCCATGGTTTCTGATGGGAAATCAGCTGTTAATTTTACTGAGGATCCCTTGTACTGTGATGTGCTGTTTTCTTTTGCTATTTTCAAGATTCTCTCTTTGTCTTTGATGTATTCAGGTGTGGCTGTCTTTGAGTTTATTGTACTTGGAGTTCCTTGAGTTTTTTGGACGTGTGGATTAACATTTCTCATCACATTTGAAAGTTTTGACCATTATGTCTTTAAATATTTTTTTCTGCTCTTTTCTCTCTCTCCTCTCCTTCTTTATGCATATGTTGGTGTGCTTGATGGTGTACCAGATGTCTCCCTTTATGTATATGTTGCTATGTTTGATGGTGTACCAGATGGTCTACAGAGGCTTTGTTTATTTTTCTTAATTCTTTTTTCTTTCTGCTCTTCAGACTGGATAATCTCAATTGACCTAATTCAGGTTTGTTGATTCTTTCTTCTGCCTGCTCAAATCTACTGTTGAGTGCCTCTTCTGAATTTTTCATTTCAGTTATTATAGTTTTCAACCACAGAATTGTTATTTGGTTCTATTTATAATTGCTGTCTTCTTATTCTTATTCTTTATATATTGAGACATAGCTTTCATACTTCCTTTTGGTTCTTTTTTTTATTTTTTTTATTTTTTTGTAGAGACAGGGTCTTGCTCTGTTGCCCAGGCTGGTGTCAAACTCCCAGCCTCAAGCAATCCTCCCACCTCATTCTCCTGAAGTGCTGGGATTACAGGCTAAGCCACCACACCCAGACCCCTTTAGTTCTTTAGACATGATTGCCTTTAGTTCTTTGATCATACTTATAATATCTTATATAAAGTCTATGTCTAGGAAGTCCAAACTTCCTCAAGCAGTTTTTATTACATTTTTTTCCTTTGTATGGGTCACGCTTTCCTGCTTATTTGCATGTCTTGTAATTTTTTGTTAAAAACTGGACATTTTAAATGGAAAATTTGACCCATAGGTTAGATTTGAATCTTAATGTAGAAATGCTTCTATATTATGCTGTAGTGGCAATGTGCAACATGTTTTTGAACAATCTTTAGCAGCAATATCCAGAAAAGTCATAGGACTGGAATGAGTTTCCATGAAGGTGACCCTTTAATCCTATGAAATAAGATGTGATGGTCCCCATTTAACAAAATTAAAAGTTAGTGATTTATTCCATTGAAAAATATAAAAACACAAGAACACCAAAATGCCTTCCAAAATTCAGTTAACTTTTAAAACTAGTGGATAATTTGGGAAAATTGGGAAATATTATCCCATTAATAAATCTGGAACTAATTTCTTTGTGAGAATTATATCACTGCTTCTCATGAATCTCACCAACGTTGACCTCTGGCCACCGTCTCTCTTCCTTTTCTGTTCCATCTCTCATTTCCATTTCTTTTCTCCATCATATATAATTGAGTATATCTTATATTTCTTTAGGTTTTTATGTTTCCCAATCTTAACTGAACTTCACCTTCCTCATTTATAAAACAGGAGATATCTACTCTGTCCACCTAACAGGGTTGTTGTAAGTTTTAAATAATACTTGTCAAAGCTCCATAAAACCACAAACTGGCTTCTGTTGCTTCCTAGTTTATTTCTTTAAGTGTTTTTTTTCCCCTTTTATATTGAAACTGTTACCAAGAAGTCATATCCTGATCCTTTCTTATTAGAAACCAAAATTTCAGCATTTCATATGTGACAGAATTGTTGCTACAGGTTTTCATATGTGACTGAATCTGATATTTTGAATGTTATTTTATAATTTTTGAAGTGTTAGCGATTTTTGCATTCTCTCATAAGTTCCTCAAATGATTTATCAACTTTAATTTTGTATTTCTATGAATTTTTAAAATTTAAACCCAAAAACATTAAAAAGACATAAGATTTTTTAAGTTTAAATTTTAAAAGCTGAATGCCAAATTAAATTTTAAATAAATAGAGGTAAACTTTAATCAGCATAGACTGAAAAATCCACATAGGAACATTTTTATCAAAGATGTCAAAAAGATTCTTGATAAAGCTGGTTTATATTCCAGTTCATAAATTTGGTATAGTCAGTGAGGTGAACATTCAGCAGTTGATCCTTGGGTAAACTGGGTCTTCGGTGACCTGGATTTCTATAGGTTGGCATTCTGCAAATTGGCCTGCTTCCCTGGATGGGAGAAAGCATGCTGATGGGAAAGAAAATATGCATAATCTACATTAGAAGTATTGTCTAAATTTTTTTACAAGTATAGGCTGATGTATTTTTTGTGTAATTAAAGAAAATGAATACAAGACAAGACAATATATAAGACAGGTGGGTGAAGAAAACAAGACAAAGTTAAGAGTTGGAAAGATGATGTGAAGCTCGGATTGAGAGCAGCAAACCGAATGCACCTGGTAAACACCTGCTCACATATTTTACTTGCTAGAACCAATAAAAAAGTCTTAAAAATGAGTTTATATTAATCAAAATTAGATTATACTTTATATAACAGACAACCAAAATAACTGTTTCTTAAATGAGATAAATATCTATTTCTCTTTCATGTAAAAGAAATCTAGTGGTAGGCAGTCAAGGTCTAGAATGGTGGCACTACATATATTCAGAGGCAGGGGCTATTATCCTTTTGTTTCACTATCCTAGCACCTACTTTTCATCTTCAGTGTTATTTCATGGTCCAGGATGGCTGCTGGAATGCCAACCATTGTTTCTGAGTTGAGGGCTGCAAAGAGAGGGTGAAAAAGAGACATCTCCCTGATGAATCAACTCTCTTTGAGTAGCCTTCTTGGAAGTCCTGTGCAATTTACATTTCCTTGGGAGACTTGAGACTTAGCTGTACCCAAGTTCAAGGGCAGCAATGTGGCCAGCTAAAATTCATGTTTTGATAATAAGGAGGAAAGAAAGAATGAATGCTGAGTTAGTTAGCAGCCTCTAACACAGTATTTTCCTCTTTTGCGTTTGATATTTACGTATATTGAGCATCAAATGCTTAGAAACATAATGTTGAACTTTAGCAAAACTATTAAAGATATTTTTGGGGGAGGAAGGGAGCAATGCTGAGTATTCTCTTTTAATAGAGGGCAAAATTCATAAAGAAATATATTGAAATATTTTTTAAGACCTTGATCTTATTTCAAAAGTCAATTTTTCTTACTCACCCCAAAAGACCCTTTCTCTGCCCATTAGTGTTGGCCAGGAATGAGCAGACCACTAGGCAGATAGTAAATGGAGGGAAAAGTACCAGAGGTCAGCCAATAGCAGTCTGGGTGCCAGGCCAAGTTTGGTCAGGCAGACCTTGCTATTACAAAATGGTCCTCAGTTGTAGCAATAAGGAAGTTTATATATTGATAATGATATTAGGGGGCTATGTCTGTGTTTGGGAATTATTCTGTAGCTTTTCTGCTTCAGCAGTCACTTCTCATCCCATTAAGCAGTATAGGGGCCAAAGGAAACCTTTCCCTTCACCCTCTGAAGGTTCGCTAAAAATGAACCAACAAAAGGCAGATTAATAGGAGAAAAGGCATACAAATTTATTAATGTGCACAGGGGAGAATCATGGAGTAATTACCCCATCATGCAATGGGGTACAGATGGTTATATACTCTTTTTCTTAGGGGAAAGGGAGATGGGGAAATGTGGATGATTTTAGGGGGTAGTAAATTATCTTTAGGGGAATTCAATGGGCTTGAAGAACATATAATAGCCTGGGATAAAGTCTGTTGGGCCTGCAGAGGCAGATAATGGTTTGTGACAAAAGTCTGTCCAGGTGTGTTGATAGATTTCAGTCTTTTTTCCTGCAATATGAGTTCAGTTAATGAAAACTCAGGGAAGGGACCAAAAGTAATTGTTTTCTTCTTTAGCAGGTACAGGCTTTGGGCAGATTCATCCTGTGCTTTGGGAGAGACAGAGGATTGAAAGACAAGAGGGGATGAGGGAGAGGTCAGAGAGACCTTGAGCCTTCTTCTTCAGTTCAGCATGTCAAAGTCCCACATTTTGGGGTATCAGTTTCTGAGCACCACCAGCAGTTACTCTCCATTCTCCCTTCTCCCCAACATCTAAGAACCCCAATCTGCTCTCTGTTTTTATGAATTTATCTAGGGAAACCTTCTCTCATCTCCCATAATTCCCCCAAAAATATGACTTTGTCCTCACCTAACCTTCATTCAGTGATACATTAGAATTTGAAAGAGTCTTCCCTGTCCCTTGCCCAACCCCCCTCCCACTTAGATGTTTTGTGCATTAAAGTTAAGTGAATTGTGTGCAGTGATTTCATCATCAGATTTCTCAATCATTGATTCTAATATCATGCATTTACCTACTTAAGTAGATTTCTGGAGTTTTGATGTTA